>CM067847.1:425177432-427677432 GCA_034509565.1 Triticum monococcum | reverse complement strand
CGACCGCTTGTGCCAGATACATGGCACCCCCGAAAAGCCAGCCAATCACACCAACAGGGACTGTTGGGTGTTCAAGCAGGCAGGCAAGTTAAGAGCCGAAAACAAAGACAAGGGGCTGCATAGCGACAACGAGGAGGAGCCCAGGTCGCCGAACAACAGTGGACAGAAGGGATTTACCCCGCAAGTGAGGACGGTGAACATGATATACGCAACCCACATCCCTAAGAGGGAGCGGAAGCGTGCGTTACGGGACGTATATGCGATGGAGCCAATCGCCCCAAAGTTCAACCCATGGTCCTCTTGCCCGATCACCTTTCATCGAAGGGACCACCCCACTAGCATCCGTCATGGCGGCTTCGCCGCATTGGTTCTAGACCCAATCATTGACGGATTTCATCTCACAAGAGTCCTCATGGACGGCGGCAGCAGCCTGAACCTGCTTTACCAGGATACAATGCAAAAAATGGGCATAGATCCCTCAAGGATCAAGCCCACCAAAACGACCTTTAAAGGCGTCATACCAGGTGTAGAAGCCAACTGTACAGGCTCAGTCACACTGGAAGTGGTCTTCGGATCTCCAGATAACTTCCGAAGTGAGGAGTTAATCTTTGACATAGTCCCGTTCCGTAGTGGCTATCACACACTGCTCGGGCGAACTGCATTCACAAAATTCATTGTGGTACCGCACTATGCATACCTCAAGCTCAAGATGCCAGGCCCTAGAGGAGTAATCATGGTCAATGGGAACACTGAACGCTCCCTTCGAATGGAGGAGCACACGGCAGCGCTCGCAGTAGAAGTACAAAGTAGCCTCTCCAGGCAGTTCTCCAGCTCGGCCTTCAAAAAGCCGGACACTGTCAAGCGCGCCCGGAGTACCCTACAACAAGACCGCCTGGCACGTTCTAAGCTAGCGTAGCAATGCGGCCCCAACCCTAGCCCTCGCGATATAGCGAAACCAGTGCTTCGCGTACATAACTACGCTCTTGAAATACCATGGGCACAGGGGAAGGGGCACTATCACGGCATGCCCGAAATACGGCTTAAACCACACCGGGGGCTGCCGGATTCTTTTTTTTCTCTCAGGACTCCATACTTCGGATGACCCGTTCGGTAATTCAACTGCCGCACAAATGATACAAGATCCAGGAAAGCAGACAAGCCACGCCGCATTATGGAACTCCCAGGTGGTCTCTATTGCGAGCAGTATACCTGTTTTTTAATACAATTCCGCGGCCTGCCCCTGGCCAGGACATGTTAAATAGTCCAATTTCTTTTGCTTATCGCACTATTTGTATCATTCCGCTTTTATAGCAGCCTTTCTATAAACAATGCATAGCTTTCTGTCTATTTTTTGCATTACCCTCTTTATATATATATGTTTATTAATAACATGTTGCATCCGTACACTGTGGTACGGCAAAAATACGCCAGGGGCTTCAGTACCCATCAATATGGCGTGAGAAGTCCGTACACTTTCACAAGTGCGGCACCCCGAACTTATAGCACTATATGCATCGGCTCCGAATCATGATTTGGGACAATAGTTGGGTTTGCCCGGCTCCTATGTTTTCGTGCCTTACGTTCCGCTCTATCGGCTAAGGTAGCACTAGTGAAAGCACAAGTGCTCCCTAGGTGGTTTTGGTAATTAATGACAACATATCTCTTGTTGGACTAACGTTTCTATCTAGTATGTTTCAGATAAGTTCAACAATGGAGTGGCATGGACTAAAGGTTGTGGGAAATTCTCCAAGATGCTAAGGACAAAGGATTGGCTAAAGCTTAAAGCTCAAGACTCTTCATTTTACATTTTAGTGATCCAATATCACATCGAGTCCGTAGGAAAAGCCAATACTATCAAGGAGGGATGAGGTGTTGCTTAATGAGCCTCTTGCTTCAAGTGCTTAATGATATGCTCCAAAATCCTTAGCTACTTTCCCACTTCCACATATGACCTAAACCTAAGCCAAACTCGGACCTACCGATTATTTCTATCCGGCGCCACCGAGTTTCACTTGTCATAGCCATTGCCAAACCCTAGCAAATCGGTTCTACCGATAGGGATCTCGGTCTCACCGAGATGGGATTGTAATCTCACTGTGTATGTCCATTGCCAAAATCGGTCTCACCGATCTTGTGCAATCGGTACTACCGAGGTTACAATGCAAACTCACTGTGTATGCTCATTACCAAAATCGGTCTCACCGAGTTTGTGTAATCGGTCCCACCGAGTTTGCCAGACCAATCCTCTAGTTAGCTTATTACCAAATCGGTCTCAGCGAGTTTGTGTAATCGGTCTCACCGAGATTACGTTATGCCCTAACCCTAACCATATCGGTCCGACCGAGTTGCATGTCAGTCCCACCGAAAATCTCTAACGGTCACTAGGTTTACTATTTTGGTCCAACCGAGTTTTTTGATTCGGTCCCACCGAGATTGGTAAATTATGTGTAACGGTTGGATTTTGTGTGGAGGCTATATATACCCTCCACCTCCTCTTCACTCGTAGAGAGAGCCATCAGAACACATCTACACTTCCAACTCATATGTTCTGAGAGAGAACCACCTACTCATGTGTTGAGGCCAAGATATTCCATTCCTACCACATGAATCTTGATCTCTAGCCTTCCCCAAGTTGCTTTCCACTCAAATCTTCTTTCCACCAAATCCAAATCCTGTGAGAGAGAGTTGAGTGTTGGGGAGACTATCATTTGAAGCACAGGAGCAAGGAGTTCATCATCAACACACCATTTGTTACTTCCTGGAGAGTGGTGTCTCCTAGATTGGCTAGGTGTCACTTGGGAGCCTCCGACAAGATTGTGGAGTTGAACCAAGGAGTTTGTAAGGGCAAGGAGATCGCCTACTTCGTGAAGATCTACCGCTAGTGAGGCAAGTCCTTCGTGGGCGATGGCCATGGTGGGATAGACAAGGTTGCTTCTTCGTGGACCCTACATGGGTGGAGCCCTCCGTGGACTCGCGCAACTGTTACCCTTCATGGGTTGAAGTCTCCATCAACGTGGATGTAGGATAGCACCACCTATCCGAACCACGGGAAAAACATCCGTGTCTCTAATTGCGTTTGAATTCTCCAAACCCTTCCCTTTACATTCTTGCAAGTTGCATGCTTTACTTTCCGCTGCCTATATACTCTTTACATGCTTGCTTGATATGTATTGTGAATGTTGAAATTGTGCCTAAACTCCACTTAAACCGAAAAAGCTTAAAAACTGCAACTTTAGCATTAAGTGTCTAATCACCCCCCCTCTAGACACATCTACTTCAAGGTCCTACAAGTGGTATCAGAGCTTTGGTCTCCATTGCCTTGGTTTAATCACCATTGGAGGAAGATGGATGTGTCTACTTTAGGGAGTCTTAGACATAGAGTGCCTATTCTTGATGGAGAGTATTTTCATGAGTGGAAAAATGAGATGCTTGTAATTTTCAATCAATATCATTTGAACAAGTATATTGCTAGCCCTTGTGCACCTCATATTGATCCTTTGCATCCTACCCTAGATGAAGATATCGACATAATTCGCAATCTTAGAACTATTGAGCTCATCATTAGAGGATTGCCCAAAAATTTGATTGCTAGTTTGCCGTCTCTTAATTGTGCCTATACTATATGGAAATTTCTTGAGGAACGATTTCCCGATTATTCCTTGAAAAATTTGGATGAAATTCTCCATAAATCTATTGCCTTGAGTAAGATGAACTCTAGTGATCCTAGTTTTGGTGATTGTCTATTTGAGCTTACCAATCTCAAGCGTGCTAAAGGAGATGTTGGAATCATTATATCCGAAGCTATAAGAATCCATAAAGGTGACCACTTTGATGATCATTTATCTAATGAATTACCCTCTCTAGGAAATGATGAGTCACAAGATCATGGTGAACATGGATACTATGATGATGATGATAGTGACTTCGATATTGATGATGCAATGATACATTTTGGTCTTATGGCAAATCTTCGGGGATATGTGTCGGGAGGAAAGGAATGGGTTCTTGATAGTGGATGTACTGATCATATGACCGGAGATGAAGAGATGTTCCGTGAGCTTGCTGAAAATGACGGCCCTCAAAAATATGTCACCTTTGGTGATAATTCAAAGGGTAAAGTGGTTGGCCTTGGTAAGGTGGCCATCTCACATGATAGTTCCATTCAAAATGTCATGCTCGTTGAATCTCTCGGCTACAACTTACTTTCAGTATCTAGACTTGCTAATTTCGGTTTGAATGTCCTATTTACCGAGGTAGATTGCCAAGTGTTTCGTCAAGACAATCATAAAATGGTCTTTACTGGTATGCGTAGAGGTGATCTTTACATTGTTGATTTGTCTAAAAAGGCACAACCTAAAACTTGCTTTATTGCTAAATCCTCAAAAGGTTAGTTGTGGCATAGACGACTAGGTCACGTTGGCATGAGAAACCTTGACAAGCTTATTAAAGGAAATCATATCCTTGGAGTTAACGATGTCATATTTGATAAGGATAGACTTTGCAGTGCTTGTCAAGCAGGTAAACAGGTTGGAGGAAGGCATCCCGTGAAGAACATCATGACCACAAGGAGGCCACTCGAGCTACTTCATATGGATCTTTTTGGTCCCAACGCCTACAAGAGTCTCGGTGGAAATTCTTTTGGTCTAGTTATAGTTGATGATTTTTCAAGATTTACGTGGGTGTTCTTTCTTGATGACAAGTCGCAGGTCCAGAAGATCTTCAAAAACTTCGCTAGGAAGGCCCAAAATCAGTTTGACGTGAAGATCAAGAAGGTTCAGAGTGACAACGGAACGGAGTTCAAGAACGCAAATGTGGACACCTTTCTTGACGAAGAAGGGATTTCACACAAGTTCTTGGCTATGTACACACCTCAACAAAATGGAGTTGTTGAGAGGAAGAACCGGACGCTCATCAAAATGGCGAGAATGATGCTTGATGAGTACAAGACGCCGAAGTACTTTTGGGCAGAAGCGGTTGAGACAGCTTGTCATGCAACAAATCGCTTGTATCTTCACAAGCTACTCGGCAATATGGCATATGAGCTCCTCACCGGTAACAAACCCCAAGTTGGATACTTTTGAGTATTCGGCTCAAAGTGCTACATTCTTGACAAGCATCGTCGTTCAAAGTTTGCTCCTAAATCTCATGAAGGTTTTCTACTTGGTTATGGCTCAAACTCTCACACTTACCGTGTCTACAACAATTTCACCCGAAAGGTTGAAGAGATGGTAGATGTGAAGTTTGATGAATCTAATGGCTCGCAAGTAGAGCAATTGCCAATCGATGTAGGAGAGAAAGACCCTTCAGAAGCAATCCAAGACTTGTCTATTGGCAAAATTCGTCCAACGGAGGTGAAGGAGAGTACCTCGTCCGTCCAAGTGGAAGCTTCTACTTCATGACAAGGTGAACCAAGAATTGATACGGAAGCATCCACAAGTGGGACACACCAAGATGAAGAAGACGAGGAAATGCATCAAGACGAACATCAACAACCTCCTTCTCCACCACGACAAGAGAACGACAACGTCAACAATGAAGAAGGCCAAGAAGAAGAACAAGATGAAGAAGATGTTCAACGAAGACCCAAGCAAAAGCTCTCACGAGTTCGAGCAAGAATTGCAAAAGATGATCCCGTCGAGCAAATCTACAATGATATTCAAACTGGGAGAATCACTCGCTCAAAAACTCGTTTAGCTAACTTTTGTGAAAACTATTCATTCATCTCTAGCATTGAACCTATGAAGGTTGAAGAAGCATTGGAAGATCCGGATTGGATAAACGCTATGCATGAAGAGCTACACAACTTTGAGAGAAACCAAGTTTGGACATTGGTTGAGAAGCCCGACAACAACCACAACATCATTGGTACCAAATGGGTGTTTCGCAACAAGCAAGATGAAGATGGACAAGTGGTTCGCAACAAAGCACGTCTCGTCGCCCAAGGGTACACACAAGTCGAAGGTACGGACTATGGTGAGACATATGCTCCCGTTGCTAGACTTGAGTCCATTTGCATCTTACTTGCCTATGCTAATCACCATAATATCACCTTGTACCAAATGGACATTAAAAGTGCTTTTCTAAATGGTGAAATAGAGGAGGAAGTTTATGTCAAACAACCTCCCGGCTTTATCAATCCTAAGAAACCAAATCATGTTTACAAACTTCACAAAGCTCTTTATGGTCTTAAACAAGCTCCTAGAGCATGGTATAAATGCTTGACCAAGTTCCTTATTGCAAGTGGTTTCGAAATTGGTAAAATTGATTCTACTCTTTTTACTAAAAGGGTTAATGGAGAACTATTTGTATGCCAAATTTATGTTGATGATATCATATTTGGTTCAACTAACCCTCTCTTTAGTGAAAAGTTTGGAAAGCTAATGTCAGAGAAGTTTGAGATGTCTATGATGAGTGAACTCAAATTCTTTCTCGGTTTGCAAATCAAGCAAACTAAGGAAGGTACATTTGTCTCTCAAACGAAGTACACCAAGGACTTATTCAAGAAGTTCAATATGCAAGAATGCAAAGGTATGCCTACACCCATGCCTACTAGTGGACATCTTGATTTGACCAAAGATGGTGAACCGGTTGATCAAAAGGTTTATCGCTCTATGATTGGTTCTTTGTTATACCTATGTGCTTCACGTCCCAACATTATGCTAAGTGTGTGCATGTGTGCACGTTATCAAGCTGCTCCTAAAGAATGTCATCTTAAGGCCGTGAAAAGGATAGTGAGATACTTAATTCATAGACCAAACTTTGGCATTTGGTATCCTAAGAGGTCTGCTTTTGATCTTGTTGGCTATTCCGACTCGGATTATGCCGGAGACAAGGTTGATAGAAAGTCCACTTCGGGTACTTGTCAATTTCTTGGTAGATCTCTTGTGTCTTGGTCTTCCAAGAAACAAAACTCGGTATCCTTATCCACCGCCGAAGCGGAATACATTGCCGCTGGTTCATGTTGTGCTCAATTACTTTGGATGACCCAAACTCTTAAAGAGTATGGGATCTATGTGAAACATGTTCCACTGCTTTGTGACAATGAAAGTGCTATCAAAATTGGTCATAATCCTGTACAACATTCTCGAACTAAGCATATTGAAGTTCGTCATCATTTCATTCGAGACCATGTTGCTAAGGGTGACATTGATCTTAAGCATGTTCGCACCGATAAGCAATTAGCGGATATATTTACTAAACCTCTTGATGAGAAAGTATTTTGCAGGTTGAGAGGTGAATTGAACATTATTGATGCTTCAAGCTTGGAGTAGGAACTCCATTGGATACATGCAAGACATGAGCTTATGACTAATCCATGATATATCTCTTATGATGACTATCTTATGTCTTGGATATATTTGTACCTTGCATGTTGTCTAACCCATGTAGGTGCTTGGTTGAATCTAATTCCATGAGATTGCGACTCACTCACATCTTGAGCAATCTCTACATCACCAAGTCTCTACACAATGGTGGTTGAAGACAAGGAAGCACAAAACCATTCAAACATATCCTTTGACAAATTCTATGTTGAGCTTCATGATTGTCATTTTTGGATACACAAGTGCTCTTCCTTGCAAGAACGAACCCATGTAGGTAGATGAACTCAAACTCCAAGTGGTGCTCCCAACTCTTTATGAGCTACATCAACCTTGAGCACCCACACAAGTTCAACTACATGAGCAAGAACCACACCACCACCCAAGGTATGTTATTCCATCTTAGAGAAGCTTTACTCCAAGTCATGAGTCAAAGCAACTCAACAAGATGTGAATACATCAAGTTGCTTAAACGAAAAATGGTAACCCCATTTTGAGCTTAAACGATGAGTATGACCTATGATCAAGTGTTCTCACTTGACTCCCAAGTCAATATACTCTAACATAGGTGACTATGTCACCGCCCAACTCTAGATGAAGTTCTCTTGTGTTCTTTTCTGTGTTATTGCATTTGTCTCATGCATATTTATTTTCTTTCTCTTTTAAAAAAAAACTTCATCTAGATCTTTCAGTTTCTTCTCTTTCTTTTTGTTTTTGTTCTGCATTTTCTGCATTCAATTCCTTGCAAATCCTTCGGTTAATTCATTGCAAATCTTTGTGAGATCCTACATGTTTAGTGAGCTGAGGTGACAAGTGTTTTTCTCTGTGTTGAACTCGGTTTCACCGACTTGTAGTTTTCGGTCCAACCGAATCTTTTCGGCCCCACCGAAACATGCCACTCGGTGCCACCGACTTCACAACAGGAAAAACAGTTTGCCACTTGTTCTATATTTCTTCTCATCCAGCTCCACTCAATGAATCTCGTCCTCTACAAGCATCACAATTTTATCCATTGCTTTGTGTTGAGTCTCAAGGACCAAACCTATACGACAGATTCCAGAAAGCCCTTCTTGGAAATTGATGTCAAAGGGGGGAGAGAGAGATCACATCAAAGCTTATCACCTACAAGGGAGAAAGTATTAAGGGGGAGAAAGATATTTCCAGGGGGAGAGAATACTCAAGGATCCCGGATGCTTGATGTTCAAGAGGAGAGATGTCACATGTCTTTTTGGGGGAAAGACATGTTCATATGTGCTTATTTGCATTAAGTTCTATCCATTTGTATCTTTCAGCTCTGATTTTCTGTTCCCTATCTTCTCCCAATATCCCATGTAAGATTCAGGGGGAGCAAGACACCTAAGGGAAAGAAATCACTCAAATTCATTGCATATCTTTACTCTTGGGGACATGTTGAATCCATTGTGGTACCTTGTACTCACTCTCTACATGTCATCCCAGTCTTGGTACTCTTGTGGCTTCTTTGGTTTGCTCTGGCTAGTGGATGTACCTGTGTTATCTAACCTTGTTTGCGCAGGTTCATTCCATCCTAAGCCAGCTAAAGACTACAAGGTAAGTGTATGCATCAAAATCATGAGTATGAGGAATTCTTGCTTATGTACATACTGTTTGCAAGAAGGACTCATGAGCATGAAGGTATTTTCCTTGATAATCTTTTGCTCTGATGCATATGGCCAAGATACATGTAACACATTGCCTACTCTGTCATGGTTATGCTCTCACATGACTCTATATTTCACATTTACATGAGTGCATACATGTAGGGGGAGCCAATGCTTGTTACATGTCCTTCCAAAGCTTTACTTGCTGTTCTTTATATCTTTATCTAAAGCTTTGATGTATGTTGCCATCAATTACCAAAAAGGGGGAGATTGAAAGCACAAGTGCTCCCTAGGTGGTTTTGGTAATTAATGACAACATATCTCTTGTTGGACTAACGTTTCTATCTAGTATGTTTCAGACAAGTTCAACAATGGAGTGGCATGGACTAAAGGTTGTGGGAAATTCTCCAAGATGCTAAGGACAAAGGATTGGCTAAAGCTTAAAGCTCAAGACTCTTCATTTTACATTTTAGTGATCCAAGATCACATTGAGTCCATAGGAAAAGCCAATACTATCAAGGAGGGATGAGGTGTTGCTTAATGAGCCTCTTGCTTCAAGTGCTTAATGATATGCTCCAAAATCCTTAGCTACTTTCCCACTTCTACATATGACCTAAACCTAAGCCAAACTCGGACCTACCGATTATTTCTATCCGGCACCACCGAGTTTCACTTGTCATAGCCATTGCCAAACCCTAGCAAATCGGTTCTACCGATAGGGATCTCGGTCTCACCGAGATGGGATTGTAATCTCATTGTGTATGTCCATTGCCAAAATCTGTCTCACCGATCTTGTGCAATCGGTACTACCGAGGTTACAATGCAAACTCACTGTGTATGCTCATTACCAAAATCGGTCTCACCGAGTTTGTGTAATCGGTCCCACCGAGTTTGCCTGACCAACCCTCTGGTTAGCTTATTACCAAATCGGTTTCACCGAGTTTGTGTAATCGGTCTCACCGAGATTACGTTATGCCCTAACCCTAACCATATCGGTCCTACCGAGTTGCATGTCAGTCCCACCGAAAATCTCTAACGGTCACTAGGTTTACTATTTCGGTCCGACCGAGTTTGTTGATTCGGTCCCACCGAGATTGGTAAATTATGTGTAACGGTTGGATTTTGTGTGGAGGCTATATATACCCCTCCACCTCCTCTTCACTCGTAGAGAGAGCCATCAGAACACATCTACACTTCCAACTCATATGTTCTGAGAGAGAACCACCTACTCATGTGTTGAGGCCAAGATATTCCATTCCTACCACATGAATCTTGATCTCTAGCCTTCCCCAAGTTGCTTTCCACTCAAATCTTCTTTCCACCAAATCCAAATCCTGTGAGAGAGAGTTGAGTGTTGGGGAGACTATCATTTGAAGCACAAGAGCAAGGAGTTCATCATCAACACACCATTTGTTACTTCTTGGAGAGTGGTGTCTCCTAGATTTCCTAGGTGTCACTTGGGAGCCTCCGACAAGATTGTGGAGTTGAACCAAGGAGTTTGTAAGGGCAAGGAGATCGCCTACTTCGTGAAGATCTACCGCTAGCGAGGCAAGTCCTTCGTGGGCGATGGCCATGGTGGGATAGACAAGGTTGCTTCTTCGTGGACCATTCGTGGGTGGAGCCCTCCATGGACTCGCGCAACCGTTACCCTTCGTGGGTTGAAGTCTCCATCAACGTGGATGTAGGATAGCACCACCTATCCGAACCATGGGAAAAACATCCGTGTCTCTAATTGCGTTTGAATTCTCCAAACCCTTCCCTTTACATTCTTGCAAGTTGCATGCTTTACTTTCCGCTGCCTATATAATCTTTGCATGCTTGCTTGATATGTATTGTGAATGTTGAAATTGTGCCTAAACTCCACTTAAACCGAAAAAGCTTAAAAACTGCAACTTTAGCATTAAGTGTCTAATCACCCCCCTCTAGACACATCTACTTAAAGGTCCTACAACTAGGAGAACTACTGCGATTTTGCCCCAGTTGAGCTGGGCTGAGCACCTCAGTAGAGAAAGCGAAAACTGACTGTCATGATGAGGCGAGAGACCGGTCGCTGTTCGAGAGGTTTTTCGAGTCCTTAAAGACTTATGCAACTTCGAGCGAGGAACCGGCTTTGTCCGGCCAAGGCGTGGATAGCGCCCTGAACTCGGTCTTCCGAATACTAGGGGCTTCGCTGAAATTTAAAATTATAGAGTTCCATGGCTAAGTGAGAGTGTTTAAGCATTATAGTCCAATTGCCTTGTTCGTTGTGCCGAGCGCCTCCCTCGACGGACCCAATCATGGGAAAAAGAGCGCTCAGGTTTATCCCGAACACCCCAGCACTAGTGGCATGGGGGCAGAAGCCGACGACTGGCCATCTCTCAATTTTTTGATAAACGGCAGCACAGAAAGTAATATTTTAAATTCAACAAGCATTGCTTAGCGCATATGAACAAGTTTTCAGCGCACAGGATAACACGAGCGAGTTCATTCAAAAATTACATCTTTGGTACATTCATCCGCCATAAGGTGGGCACCACCCAGAACATCTTTGTAATAGTTCTCGGGCTTGCGATACTCCTTCCCTGGCGGCGGCCCGTCCCTCACAAGCTTCTCACCACCCAGCTTACCCCAGTGCACCTTTGCACGGGCAAGGGCCCTACGGGCACCTTCGATGCAGACGGAGCGCTTGATGACCTTGAGCCTTGGACAAGCCTCCACCAGCCGCCGCACCAGTCCGAAGTAGCTCCCAGGCAGGGCCTCTCCAGGCCACAACCGAACTATGAAGCCCTTCAGGGCTTGTTCGGCCGCCTTGTGGAGCTCGACCAGCTGCTTCAGCTGGTCGCTCAAGGGCATAGGGTGTCCGGCCTCAGCATACTGAGACCAGGACACCTTCTCCGTCGAGCTGCCTTCCTCGGCTCGGTAGAATGCGGCGGCATCGGATATGCTGCGGGGAAGATCTGCGAATGCCCTTGGAGAGCTCCGGATTCGGGTAAGTAACAAGTAGCTTACTTTTATATGTCTGCTTTGCATAGAGAATGCCTTACCCACCGCTATCTTTTTCACCGCATCCAATTCCTGGAGGGCCTCCTGGGCTTTGGCCTTGGCAGATTCGGCAGTTTTAAGGGCCGCAGCAAGCTCGGACGCTCGCGTCTTCGAGTTGAGCTCTAAACTCTCATGTTTTTTCATGAGGGCCTGAAGCTCTTGCTGCACCCCGCCGACCCGCACCTCAAATTTCTCCCGCTCGGTACGCTCCATGGCCGCTTTCTTCTCAGCCTCGGACAGCGCCTGCTTGAGGGTCGCCACCTCAGTTGTGCCCCCTACAATAAGCAGGGTACTCCTGTCATTTTTTGCAATTGCGTCTTCTCATAGGCATTTTTCTATAAGGTATCTCTTACCTTCTTTCTCCTCGAGCTGCCGTTTGGCAAGGCCGAGCTCTTGCTCAGTCCGCTCGAGGCCCTGCTTAACGGCACCCACCTTCGCAGTCAGTGCGGCGGTGGCCAGCAGCGAAGCCTGCATACGTATATTGACTCCTTTTTAGTTAGACTCCTGCGATATATAATAGATCCTCTATTCGGCTTTTCTTTCCGAATGCCAAACAGAGCATCACGGGCTACTGTCTATGCGGTGATATTTTTATATATTTTTTACTTACCTCGAAGCCTATTAAAAGGCTAGCACAAGCTTCAGTCAGTCCGCTTTTGGCGGACCAAACGTTCTAGGCCACCGTACTCATGATGGTACGATGCTCCTCGTCGATGGAGGCGCCCTTAAGCACCTCCAGCAGATTGTCCGGCGCCTCCGGTTGGATGGAGGACGCCGGCTCAATAGGCTTGCTCCTCTTGGCAGGAGTTCTCCTGCCGCGGTCCGGAACCGTTGATGATTCTGGCGCGGTGTCTGGCTTAAAGCTGGACTTGGAGCCCTGGGGGGGTCTTGTCCCCTTTACTCCTGCAGTCCGGGAGGTCGCCTCGCGGTTCCTCCTGGACCACCTCCTCTTGCCCCGGAACTTGCCGCGACACCACTTCGGCGTCATTCGCAGCGCATGGGGAGGCAGTGGGCGGAACTGAATTCACGTCCGAGGAATCCAGGGTGCCGCTCGACGACTCGTTGAGCCCGTCCTTGGGTGGGCTGCATGATGATATTCGACATTAGGGAAAGCTGCGCAACAGAAGGAATATCATGAGTTATTCTGGTATCCGAACACTTACGATTTTGCCGGACGCTTGGTCCTGTCCGGCCACTCCTCTTCGTCCTCGTCGGCATCGGGAGTGTAGTCCGGTGGAGGGGTTTTCCTCTTCTTGGACCCTTCGGTCTCCCCTACTGGGGCGGCCTTCCTCTTCTTTCCTCCCCCCGCCGGAGGGGGAGAGGTCTCTTCTTCCTCCTCCTCGTCTTCACGGGAGGAGTGCGTCTCGGACTCGTCGGACGACGAGTCCAACACCACCATATGCCGGGAACTCTTTCGAGTCCCCGTGGCCTTCTTCTCTGGCACCACATAAGGTGCCAGAACCAGCAGCTTCACTAGGAGAGCAGGGGCTGGGTCTTCGGGCAAGGGAGCCGGACAGTTAATCAGTCCGGACTGCGCCTGCCAATCCTGTCAAAGGTGAGGGAGTTTAGATCCCGCATAGAGTCAAACTATGAAGAAACTTAACATCCTGTAAAAGACGAAAATACTTTACCTCGCCACCAGGACGCTGCGAGCTGTATCCGCGGTCCTCGGAGGCGGATGCGGGAGCCTCGGCGCCTTTGATTAGCCCCTTCTAGGCATCTTCGTACGTCATGTCGAAGAGCCTGCTCAGAGTTCGGTGCTGCACCGGGTTGAACTCCCACAGATTGAAGTCCCGTTCTTGACACAGAAGGATCCGGCGGACGAGCATGACCTGGACTACTTTGGCAAGCCTGAGCTGCTTGTTCACTAGGGACTGGATGCATTTTTGTAGCCCGGTCACCTCTTCTTCGTCGCCCCACGACAAGCCCGTCTCCTTCCAGGACGTGAGCCGCGTAGGGGGTCCGGATCGAAATTCAGGGGCTGTGATCCACTTCGGATCGCGTGGCTCGGTGATGTAAAACCACCCTGACTGCCACCCCTTCAAGGTCTCCACAAAGGAGCCCTCGAGCCATAGGACGTTGGCTATTTTGCCCGCCATGTCACCTCTGCACTCCGCCTGGTTGCCACGCACCACCTTTGGCTTGACGCTGAAGGTCTTGAGCCAGAGGCCGAAATGGGGGCGGATGCAGAGGAAAGCCTCGCACACGACGATAAACACCGAGATATTGAGGATGAAGTTCGGGGCCAGATCATGGAAATCTAGGCCATAGTAGAACATGAGCCCGCGAACGAATGGGTGGAGAGGAAAACTCAGTCCGCGGAGGAAGTGGGGAAGAAATACTACCCTCTCATGGGGCCTTGGGGTGGGGAGAAGCTGCCCCTCCTCAGGAAGCCGGTGCACGATGTCTTTGGACAGGTATCCGGCCTTCCTTAGCTTTTTGACATGGCTCTCCGTAACGGAGGAGACCATCCACTTGCCTCCCGCTCCGGACATTGTTGGAGAAGGTTGAGGTAGGAAGTGCGGGCTTGGGCGCTGGAGCTCGTTTGCGCAGAAGATGGATGGGCAAAGGAAGAAGAAGGCATAGGTAAAAAGGTGGATCCTTATCCCCTTATATGGGCGGATGCGACTGTGCGTCCCCACCAGCCTAGTAAAACTCGCTTGCCCAGCACCGTGATAAATGGCGCGGTTGGGTTACCCACGTCCGTATTGATGAGAATCCCGTAAATGGGGGACACGATCTCTGCTTTGACAAGACGTGCCAAGGAAACCGCCTCGCAAAACACGCTGAGGTGGAAAAGTGAAAACGATTCGAATAGAGGCTTGGCCGTAGTATGATGTCACGTTGCGGAATACGTCAGCAGATTAGATTTGTGTTAATATTATTCTCTCCGTGGCAATACGTGGAAACTTATTTTGCAGATCCGGACAATGCTCTTGGTGTTTACAAACTTTTATGAAGAATTTGGAGGAGGAACCCGCCTTGCAATGCCGAAGACAATCTATGCGTCGGACTCGTCATCATTGAAGCTTAGTTCAGGGGCTACTGAGGGAGTCCTGGATTAGGGGGTGTTCGGGTAACCGGACTATACCTTCAGCCGGACTCCAGGACTATGAAGATACAAGATTGAAGACTTCGTCCCATGTCCGGATGGGACTTTCCTTGGCGTGGAAGGCAAGCTTGGCGATGCGGATATTCAAGATCTCCTACCATTGTAACCGACTTTGTGTAACCCTAACCCTCTCTGGTGTCTATATAAACCGGAGGGTTTTAGTCCGTAGGACAACTCCATCAGACAACAATCATACCGTAGGCTAGCTTCTAGGGTTTAGCCTCCTTGATCTCGTGGTAGATCTACTCTTGTACTACCCATATCATCAATATTAATCAAGCAGGACGTAGGGTTTTACCTCCATCAAGAGGGCCCGAACCTGGGTAAAACGTCATGTTCCTTGCCTCCTGTTACCATCCGGCCTAGACGCACAGTTCGGGACCCCCTACCCGAGATCCGCCGGTTTTGACACCGACACACGGGGACTCAGCAATCTCACACCCTTGCGATCAAGACTATTTAAGCTTATAGGTAGTTAAAAGGTATGACGTGGAGTTGTAGCAAGCACTAGCATATATGGTGGCTAACATACGCAAATGAGAGCGAGAAGAGAAGGCAGGGCACGGTCGAGAAACTATGATCAAGAAGTGATCCTAGAACAACCTACGTTCAAACATAACACGAGACCGTGTTCTCTTCCCGGACTCCACCGAAAAGAGACCATCACGGCTACACACGCTGTTGATCCATTTTAATTAAGTTAAGCTTGAAGTTTTCTACAACCGGACATTAACAAATTCCCTTCTGCCCATAACCGCGGGCACGACTTTCGAAAGTTCAAATCCATGCAGGGGTGTCCCAACTTAGCCCATCACAAGCTCTCACGGTCAACGAAGGATATTCCTTCTCCCAGGACGACCCGATCAGACTCGGAATCCCAGTTACAAGACATCTCGACAATGGTAAAACAAGTCCAGCAAAGCCACCCGAATGTGCCGAGACATCCCGATAGGAGCTGCACATATCTCGTTCTCAGGGCACAAAGGATGAGACTAGCTACGAGTAAAACCAACCCTCAAGTTTCCCCGAGGTGGCCTCGCAGGCAGCTCAGTTCGGACCAACACTCAGAGGAGCACTGGCCCAGGGGGGTTTAAAATAAAGATGACCCTTGAGTCCGCGAAACCCAAGGGAAAAAGGCTAGGTGGCAAATGGTAAAACCAAGGTTGGGCCTTGTTGGAGGAGTTTTATTCAAGGTGAACTGTCAAGGGGTTCCCATTACAACCCAACCGTGTAAGGAACCCAAAATCAAGGAACATAACACCGGTATGACGAAAACTAGGGCGGCAAGAGTGGAACAAAACACCAGACATAAAGCCGAGCCTTCCACCCTTTACCAAGTATATGGGTGCATTAAAGTAAACAAGATATAATAATGATATCCCAACAATAAACATGTTCCAACAAGGAACAAACTCCAATCTTCACCTGCAACTAGCAACGCTATAAGAGGGGCTGAGCAAAGCGGTAACATAGCCAAACAACGGTTTGCTAGGACAAGGTGGGTTAGTGGTTTGACATGGCAATATGGGAGGCATGATAAGCAAGTGGTAGGTATCGTAGCATAGGCATAGCAATAGAGCGAGCAACTAGCAAGCAACGATAGAAGTGATTTCGAGGGTATGGTCATCTTGCCTGCAAAGTTCTCCGAGTTGACGTTAGCTTGATCCTCGTAAACATTCTCAACGGGTTCCTCGATCACGTACTCGTCTCCCGGCTCTACCCAAAGCAAGAACACAAGCAAAGGGAGACATAATCAACCACAGTGCAATGCGCAAGCAACATGATGCAAAACATGGCATGATATGCGGGAAGTGATATGCAATGCATATGCATGCTCCGGAAGGAAATGATTGAACCAGGCCTCAACTTGGCAAACCAAGAGTGCTGCTGGAAAGATGATTTGATTTCGGTCAAAATCGATATAAAGATCACAGGAATCAGATGCAATGTTTGCAAATGGCAAGCAAAACAATAATGGCACAAAGCTGCGATTGACAGCACGAGGCCATCTAAATGCATCAAGAACAACATGCTACTGCACTCTAACATAACAACAAAGCATATGGCAGTGATCCACTCAAGATGTTTAACAAAATATGAACACTGAGCTACGACTAAATCACACAATAGCAGGTTCAAACAAGCATGGCAAAAGTGCAAAAGATATCAGGTTCACAGACTTAGTGAAATAACAACATGTCAGGATTTAACATCAGGAAGCAATGTTTAGAGCAAGATAACAACATGCTACAGGAACATATCATGGCGATACAAGGCATGACATGAAGCTACTCAAAGCATACAACAAAAGTCCCTTACTGACCATAAGCCAAAAGGGATCAGAAAATACAATGGCACCCAAGTAAACATAGCAAGTTTCGTTAACAGATTCAGACTTAGCAGAAAACTGGAACATGGCAAAACAGATTTACGTAGGCATGTTTGCGAGCTCGATGCACTCACCACAAGGCATTGCATGATAAAGTAAGCATACACCCAGCAAGTAGACATGATAAATAAGCTAACCATGGCAAGAACACTCTCATAGCACGCAAGGATAAACTACAACAACCTCGACAAAATTGCTTAACATGTAAAGAATCTGCTAGGAACATTTTATAGCAAAAGTAGAGCAAGATTGAGTCATGCTAGGGCACTCCATAATTGCAAACAAAGACATGGATGAATAGAGAATAACAATATCTCAAAATCATCCTTACTGGACATGCTCAAAAGAGGCACGGATCACTGTGTAGCAACAAGAATACATGGCATAAAAATATCATCAGGAAAATGACTTAGAAGAATTCTAAGTCCCTGAAATCAGCAACATTACAAGAGCTACTTTGCATGCTTGTGCTAGTCACCACAAAGATCACAAAAATACATGGCATACACCCCTGTAAAGATGGCATGTCATACTTCAAAACACATGTAGGGCTCAAGTTCATAGGAGGCACACATTAAACATGGCAAAAATGACAAATGTCCAATATTTGTTAAGAATCTGAAACTAACATTACGTAGCACTCTTGCAACAGCATTTAGCGCATCAAGATGAACTCAAATGAACATGGTGCAATGGAATGAAATGAAGTGCACATCGAGTAGAACAATTTGATATGCTACACACCAAAAACGGAGCCACAGATGCAAAGATATGACATGATGAAATATGCTAAAAAATACTCAAAACTGGGAGAAGAAATTAGGTCAACCCTAATATTTTCAGATCCGGATCGGGCATGCGGATCGAGGCGGATCTCGAGCTCGCTGGAGCTTCTCGCCGGAGTAGGAGGTTTCGCCAGAGGAAGAGGAAGGAGAAGCCGACCGGGGCAGCGGAGGTCGCCGGAGGTGGCGCGGGGCCGGAGCGGGCACGGCGTCGGGGCGACACGGGGTTGGCGTGGCTCGCCGATGTCGATGGCGACCGGCGAGGGCGGCTGCGGTGGCTGGCAGCGGTGGAGGCGAACGGCGGCGAGGCGGAGGGCGGCGCGGGTCGGTCGGGCGGCGTGGAGGCGACCGGGCGGCGCGGGGCGGCGGATGGGCCTCGGGGGCCTGCCCTGGGCTTGGTGGGCCGGTGGCGATGTGGGCGCCGATGCGCCACGTGGCGGCTCCTGGTTGGGCGTGCACGCTGGCGGCGACGACGTGTCCGGCGCGGACCGGACGTGTCCGGCGCGTGGAGGGGAACGGGGCTAGGGTTAGGGTTGAAATGATCCGGGATTTTCAGGGGGAGATGCCTTTTTATAGGTAGATGGAGCTAGAAGGCTCCAAATTGAGCACGGTTTTCGGCCACGCAATCGTGATCGAACAACCGAGATGATGGAGGGGGTTTAGGTGAGTTTTGGGCCACTTTGGAGAGGTGTTGGGCTGCAACACACATGAGGCCTTTTCAGTTCCTCGGTCAACCGTTGGAGTATCAAATGAAGTCCAAATGGTACGAAACTTGACAGGTGGTCTACCGGTAGTATACCAAGGCCACTTGGGAAGTCTCGGTCCAATCCGAGAACATTTAACACCTGCACACAAAAAGAGGCAAAATGGGACACCGGAGGGCATAGGAGCGCCGAAATGCAAAACGGACAACGGGGAAAAATGCTTGGATGCATGAGACGAACACGTATGCAAATGCGATGCACATGATGACATGATATGAGATGCATGACAAAGACAAAAGCAAAACGAAGACAAACCCAACAACGAGGAATATCATAACTTAGTGCCGAAAATGGCAAGAGTTGGAATACAAATATGGCAGGTTACATATGGGGCGTTACAACACTCCACCACTATGATAGGATCTCGTCCCGAGATCTTGGACTGGAAAAATTCCGGGTACTCGAACGGAGGTGGTCCTCGCGTTCCCAGGTGGCTTCACGGTCGGAATGATGTGTCCACTTCACTTTCAGGAATTTGATAGACTTGTTGCGAGTCTTGTGCTCAGTTTCTTCAAGAATAGCAACGGGATGCTCATGATAAGACATGTCTTCTCGGAGATCAATCTCTTCAAAGTTGATGGTGCGATCAGGAGTCTTGAAGCACTTGCGAAGCTGAGACACATGAAACACGTCGTGCACGTTTGCAAAGTTGGATGGAAGCTCAAGTTGGTAGGCGAGATCGCCTCTTTTGCCAATGATCTTGAAAGGACCCACATATCTAGGGGCAAGCTTCCCTTTGATACCGAAGCGACGAGTACCTTTCATTGGAGAGACGAGGAGGTAGACATGGTCTCCGATCTCGAAAGCCAACTCACGATGCTTGCTATCATAGTAACTCTTTTGGCGCGATTGCGCGTCTTTGAGATTTTCACGAATGACTTTGCACATTTCTTCAGCCTCTGTGATCAAGTCATTGCCAAGAAGTTGGCGTTCACCAGTCTCTGGCCAGTTAAGAGGAGTTCGGCACTTCCTGCCATAGAGAATCTCGAATGGGGCCTTGCCAGAACTCGCTTGGAAGCTGTTGTTGTAGGAGAACTCAGCATATGGAAGACAATCTTCCCACTTCATACCGAAAGAAATGACACAAGACCTGAGCATATCTTCAAGAATTTGATTGACTCGCTTGACTTGGCGACTAGTTTGAGGATGAAAATCTATGCTGAAGCGAATGTTGGTGCCCATGGCCTTCTGAAAAGAATCCCAAAACTTAGAAGTGAAGATACTTCCACGATCTGAAGATATCAACTGCAGAATGCCGTGCAGAGAGACAATCCTGGAGGTATATACCTCTGCCAATTGAGCTGCTGTGATAGATTCTTTGGTAGGAAGAAAATGAGCCACTTTAGTGAGCTTGTCGATGACAACGAAGATAGCATCATTGCCACGCTTGGACTTTGGAAATCTAGTCACGAAGTCCATCTCAATATGGTCAAACTTCCATTCTGGAATGGCAAGAGGTTGGAGGAGACCAGCTGGTCGTTGGTGTTCTGCTTTCACTCTTCTGCAGACATCACATTCATTCATGAACTGAGCAATCTCGTGCTTCATTCGAGTCCACCAAAACGACTGCTTGAGGTCATGGTACATCTTTGTACTTCTAGGGTGAATAGAAAGGAGTGAATTGTGATCCTTGTTCATGATGAATTTACGAAGGTCACCATTAGGAACAACAATGCGATCCTCGAAGAATAGAGTATCCTTGTCATCAAGGCGATAGCACTTGTACATGGGTTGGCTCTTGGCAATCCCAATCTTCACGTTCTTCACCATAGCATCAAGAAATTGTGCCTCATGAATCTGATCTTCCAAAGTAGGAGAGACTTGGAGGTTGCCAAGGAATCCTTGAGGAACAACTTGGAGATTAAGTTTGCGGAAAGCTTCACAAAGCTCTGGTTGGTAGGGCTTGATAATCAAACTGTTGCAGTAAGCCTTCCTGCTCAATGCGTCAGCAATGACATTGGCCTTGCCTGGAGTATATTCAATACTCAGATTATACTCTTGAATCATTTCGACCCAACAAGTCTGCCTGAGGTTGAGGTTGGGCTGAGTGAAGATGTACTTGAGACTCTTATGATCAGTGAAGATGTCCACTTTTCTTCCCAACAAGAGATGTCTCCATGTTAAAAGAGCATGGACAACTGCCGCCAAGTCATGGTCATGAGTGGGGTAGTTCTTTTCGTTGGGCTTCAACTGGCGAGAGGTATAGGCCACAACTTTCTTCTCTTGCATCAACACGGCACTGAGACCTTGAAGGGAAGCATCACAGAGAACGTCGAACGGCTTGGATTCATCATGGAGGAGTCAGAACTGGAGCTGTGACTAACATCTCTTTGAGGGTGTTGAAAGCGATGTCACATTCAGGCGACCAGACATACTTCACATGCTTCTGGAGGAGGTTGGAAAGAGGCTTCGCGATCTTAGAGAAGTTCTCAACGAACCTTCGACAATAGCTTGCGAGCCCAAGGAAGCTGCGGAGTTGCTTCACATTCGGAGGTGGTTCCCAATTCACAATTGCAGACACCTTCTCAGGATTAACAGCTATGCCCTTGGCGGAGATGATATTGCCCAAGGTAGAGAACCTCATCGAGCCAAAACTCGCACTTTGTAAACTTCGCATAGAACCGATGTTCTCTGAGTTTATCGAGCACCAATCTCAAATGTTTGGCATGATCCTCCTTGTTCTTGGAAAAGACCAAAATGCCATCGAGATAGACCAAGACGAAGTCATTTGTGTAGGCGTTGAAGATGAAGTTCATCATGAAGGAGAATGTTAGAGGAGCATTGGCAAGGCCGAAAGACATGACAGTGTATTCATATGAACCATGGCTTGTTTTGAATGCTGTCTCGGGGATATCTTCTTCACGAATGTGAATCTGATGATAGCCCATATGGAGGTCAAGCTTGGAGAATACTTGAGCACCTTTGAGTTGTTCGAAAAGCTCAATGATGTTGGGAAGTGGGTACTTGTTCTTTATGGTCTTCTTGTTCAATGGATGATAGTCGACACAAAGTCGGTCCGTTCCATCCTTCTTCTTGACAAAAAGAACACCACAACCCCATGGAGAAGAACTTGGTCGGATGAGACCCATACGCTCTTGAATATCGAGTTGTTTCTTCAGCTCCTTCAACTCTTTAGGTCCAAGCTTATAAGGACGTTTGCAAACAGGTTCCGTGCCAAGCTCAAGATCGATGACGAATTCAACTGGCCGGTGAGGAGGCATTCCTGGAAGCTCTTCTGGAAAGATGTCTTGATATTCACAAACGACTGGAATCTGAGAGATGGCATCCAACTCGCCCTTCTCATTGAGAGAAAACAATCGAATGGTATTATCACGAGTGGCAAAAACGATCACATCCTAAGACGAATGTGTCAATTGAATCTGCATGGCAGCACAATCAAGCTGAGCCTTGTGCTCAGAAAACCAGTCCATTCCGAGAATCAGATCAATATTCGAGTCACCAAGAACAATTGGAGAGGACACAAACTTGAAGTCACCCATCATGATAGAAACATCCGGAACCATCATGCTAGAACTCAAACGCTTAGCCGGAGAAACAACTTGCAATGCTTTAGGTAATGCCTTAGTGCCAAAGTTGTGCTCTGATGCAAATGGGAATGGCATGAAAGAATGTGATGCACCAGAGTCAAAAAGAACTTTTGCAGGAAAATCGTTAACAGGAAGGTTACCCATGATCACATCTGACGAGTCATCGGCCTGAGCTGCATTCATCATGTTGACCTTGGCATGCTTGGGATTATGCTTGACCACTTCAATGCTAGCAGATCTCACAAGAGGAGGAGGAAGACGCCTCTGGTTGAAGCATTTGTTAGCATAGTGACCCTTCTGCTGACACTTGTTGCACGTGACCTCTGAAAGCGGACGGTTATATGGAGCACTTGATCTTGGAGCATGAGACGAAGTCTTGTTCTGAAAGCCTGGGTTGGGTGGGCGGGAAGATCCATTGCCACCTTTGCTCTTCTGCTGATAAGGCTGACGGAACGGAGGAGGAGGAGGCAACCAATACTTTGCTGCTTAGTTGCCACTTGAGTTGAGGAAGGAGTTTCATCCCTGACTCGTTTCTTGGAAGCATCGCACTTGAGCTGAGCAGCCTCTTGCTTCAGTGCCATGGTGTAAAACTCATCGTACTTCTTTGGCTCAAAAAGCACGAGAGCTAGTTGTAGATCTTCTTTGAGGCCACCTCTGAACTGATAAATCATGCTCTTCTCGTCAGGGACATCTTTCTTAGCGAAACGAGCGAGCTTCTGGAAGATGATGTTGTACTGGTAAACAAACAAGCTGCCTTTCTTCAGATTGCGGAACTCCTCACGCTTGCTCTCAACAAAACTTTGAGGAATGTGCCGAGCTTTGAAGTCTTGGCGGAATTCATCCCAGGTAATCGCACGACCTCCTCTGGAATCTTTTTATTGCTGATACCACTCTACAACTTGGTCTTTGAGTTGGAACGAAGAAAACTTCACAAAGTCCTCAGGCCTGACATTGCTGCACTCGAAATGTTTGCAGATATCCACGAGCCAATCATCAGCGTTTGTTGCCTTGACACAGTTACTGAAGGTCTTTGGCTGGTTTGCGAGGAACTGGTTGAGTGTAGAAAACTGATTCTGATTGTTGCCATGGCCTTGATTTCCTTGGTTGCGCTCTTGCAAGAGTTGCATGATTAGCTGTGTGTTTGCATTGGTAACGGCCATCACAGGTTGCCATGCCTACGGAGGTGGAGGTGGTGGCGGTGGTTCAGGATTCTGACGCGTTAGAGGAGCCATCCTGAAGAGGGCGACATCCATTAGCATCTTGACAGACATATATTCAAGCTGAATCAAATGGATCGAAATTGCAACATATAGTCTTAACATTCGAACAAAATGAACGAATGAATTCCACATGAAATGGTGACACTTCCATGAATTGATAAGCCACTTAGATAGAGGTAGAAGAATAAAACAAGAAGGTACGGACATGAACAAATACTTGGTGAGGATTACCCCATCACAAAACAAATATTCGCGGAAGAAATACTAGAGCTACATGAATTCCCACCTATGAAACTCCTGAAATTTTCCCGGTTATGCAATCAGGTGTTGGGGATACAGGGGAAGCATAATATCTCACCCAAAGCTAGCAGTCCTACATCCAGCTGTATCCATCCTTCAACACATAACCAAGAAACCTTCGGAAATCATCTACCTCAACCTTCGAAATGCATCCGTTATACGAGTTATGGCAATACTCCCGAACTCCCGCCCAAATACTGGGTGGCGTCGAGGTTATCTCACCAACAACTGCATAAAAGAGATTTTTGATGTCGGCGAAACTCAGGTATTCCAGAACTGCAACTATAAAATTGTGACAACAACACCTCGGAGCTCAACTCCCCGGGACACTGTCACAACCCCAAAATGTCAAGAGGCACCAAGAACAATGTTCTCGTCACAAAACCATCGAAATGATTCCAAGATACCCGCGTGATCCTAAATTTTTTAGTGAAATTTGAGAAGGGAAGATTCAAAACTCTACGTCAGGATGACTCACTAGAGCGACGAAGGGACTGAGGAGTAAAAAGAATCCCACTCTTCGATATATATAATCCTAAAAGACTCAAAACATTTTTCTAGACTCAACAATGCCAATGATTCGATCAAGCAGGGGGCTCCTAAGTCGGGGAAGGCTCTGATTACCAACTTGTAACGCCCACGATGCGGCTATATCTCCCACGTGTCGAAGCATGACTTAGAGGCATAACCGCATTGTAAGCAATGCCGCAAGAGGGGTAATATTTACACATCCCATGTACTGAATAAGAAAAGAGGTACATAGTTGGCTTACAATCGCCATGTCACACAATAGCGTAAATATAACATTACAATCATCCAGGTACAATCAAGGTCCAACTACGGAACCAAAATAAACATAACCCCAAATGCGTAATGTCCCCGATCGCCCCAACTGGGCTCCACTACTGATCGTCAGGAAAGTAAACGTAGTATCGTCTTGAGTCCTCATCGAAGTCCCACTTGAGCTCAGTCGCATCTCCTGGAATGGTATCATTGGTCCTTGCATCTGGTTTTGAAGTAATCTATGAGTCACGGGGACTCAGCAATCTCACACCCTCGCGATCAAGACTATTTGAGCTTATAGGTAGGTAAAAGGTATGAGGTGGAGTTGCAGCAAGCGCTAGCATATATGGTGGCTAACATACGCAAATGAGAGCGAGAAGAGATGGCAGGGCACGGTCGACAAACTATGATCAAGAAGTGATCCTAGAACAACCTACGTTCAAACATAACACGAGACCGTGTTCTCTTCCCGGACTCCACCGAAAAGAGACCATCACGGCTACACACGCTGTTGATCCATTTTAATTAAGTTAAGCTTCAAGTTTTCTACAATCGGACATTAACAAATTTCCATCTGCCCATAACCGCGGACATGACTTTCGAAAGTTCAAATCCCTACAGGGGTGTCCCAACTTAGCCCATCACAAGCTCTCACGGTCAACGAAGGATATTCCTTCTCCCAGGACGACACGATCAGACTCGGAATCCCGGTTACAAGACATCTTGACAATGGTAAAACAAGTCCAGCAAAGCCACCCGAATGTGCCAACAAATCCCGATAGGAGCTGCACATATCTCGTTCTCAGGGCACAACGGATGAGACTAGCTATGAGTAAAACCAACCCTCAAGTTTCCCCGAGGTGGCCCCGCAGGCAGCTCAGTTCGGACCAACACTCAGAGGAGCACTAGCCCAGGGGGGTTTAAAATAAAGATGACCGCTGAGTCCGCGAAACCCAAGGGAAAAAGGCTAGGTGGCAAATGGTAAGACCAAGGTTGGGCCTTGCTGGAGGAGTTTTATTCAAGGCAAACTGTCAAGGGGTTCCCATTATAACCCAACCGTGTAAGGAACGCAAAATCAAGGAACATAACACCGGTATGACGGAAACTAGGGCGGCAAGAGTGGAACAAAACACCAGGCATAAGGCCGAGACTTCCACCCTTTACCAAGTATATAGGTGCATTAAATTAAACAAGATATAATAATGATATCCCAACAATAAACATGTTCCAACAAGGAACAAACTCCAATCTTCACCTGCAACTAGCAATGCTATAAGAGGGGCTGAGCAAAGCGGTAACATAGCCAAACAACGGTTTGCTAGGACAAGGTGGGTTAGAGGTTTGACATGGCAATATGGGAGGCATGATAAGCAAGTGGTAGGTATCATATCATAGGCATAACAATAGGGCGAGCAACTAGCAAGCAAAGATAGAAATGATTTTGAGGGTATGGTCATCTTGCCTGCAAAGTTCCCCGAGTTGACGGTAGCTTGATCCTCCTAAACATTCTCAACTGTTCCTCGATCACGTACTCGTATCCCGGCTCTACCCAAAGCAAGAACACAAGCAAAGGGAGACACAATCAACCACGGTGCAATGCGCAAGAAACATGATGCAAAACATGGCATGATATGCGGGAAGTGATATGCAATGCATATGCATGCTCCGAAAGGAAAAGATTGAACCAGGCCTCAACTTGGCAAACCAAGAGTGCCACTGGAAAGATGATTTGATTTCAGTCGAAATCGAAATAA
This sequence comes from Triticum monococcum, assembly GCA_034509565.1. NCBI lineage: Eukaryota > Viridiplantae > Streptophyta > Magnoliopsida > Poales > Poaceae > Triticum > Triticum monococcum. The sequence continues at coordinate 427,650,821 of CM067847.1, read as the reverse complement.
AGATCATCGGAATCGGATGCATGGTTTGCAAATGGCAAGCAAAACAATAATGGCACAAAGCTGCAATTAACAGCACGAGGCCATCTAAATGCATCAAGAACAACAAGCTACTGCACTCTAACATAACAACAAAGCACATGGTAGTGATCCACTCAAGATGTTTAACCAAAGATGAACACTGAGCTACGGCTAAATCACACAATAGCAGGTTCAAACAAGCATGGCAAAAGTGCAAAAGATACCAGGTTCACAGACTTAGTGAAATAACAACATGTCAGGATTTAACATCAGGAAGCAATGTTTAGAGCAAGATAACAACATGCTACAGGAACATATCATGGCGATACAAGGCATGACATGAAGCTACTCAAAGCATACAAAAAAAGTCCCTTACTGACCATAAGCCAAAAGGGATCAAAAAATACAATGGCACCCATGTAAACATAGCAAGTTTCGTTAACAGATTCAGACTTAGCAAAAAACTGGAACATGGCAAAACAGATTTACGTAGGCATGTTTGCGAGCTCGATGCACTCACCACAAGGCATTGCATGACAAAATAAGCATACACCCAGCAAGTAGACATGATAAATATGCTAACCATGGCAAGAACACTCTCATAGCATGCAAGGATAAACTACAACAACCTCGGCAAAATTGCTTAACATCTAAACAATCTGCCAGGAACATTTTATAGCAAAAGTAGAGCAAGATTGAGTCATGCTAGGGCACTCCATAATTGCAAACAAAGACATGGATGAATAGAGCATAACAATATCTCAAAATCATCCTTACTGGACATGCTCAAAAGAGGCATGTATCACTCTGTAGCAACAAGAATACATGGCATAAAAATATCATCAGGAAAATGACTTAGAAGAATTCCAAGTCCCTGAAATCAGCAACATTACGAGAGCTACTTTGCATGCTTGTGCTAGTCATCACAAAGATCACAAAAATAAATGGCATACACCCCTGTAAAGATGGCATGGCATACTTCAAAACACATGAAGGGCTCAAGTTCATAGGAGGCACACATTAAACATGGCAAAAATGACAAATGTCCAATATCTGGTAAGAATCTGAAACTAACATTACATAGCACTCTTGCAACAGAATTTAGCGCATCAAGATGAACTCAAATGAACATGGTGCAATGGAATGAATTGAAGTGCACATCGAGACGAACAATTTGATATGCTACACGCAAAAAACGGAGCCACAGATGCAAAGATATGACATGATAAAATATGCTAAAAAATACTAAAAACTGGGTGAAGAAATTAGGTCAACCCTAATATTTTCAGATCCGGATCAGGCACGCGGATCAAGGCGGATCTCGAGCTCGCCGGAGCTTCTCGCCGGAGTAGGAGGTTTCGCCGGAGGAAGGGGAAGGAGAAGCCGGTCGGGGCAGCGGAGGTCGCCGGAGGTGGCGCGGGGCCGGAGCGGTCGCGGCGTCGGGGCGACACGGGGTCGGCGTGGCTCGCGGGCGTCGACGGCGACCGGCGAGGGCGGCTGCGGTGGCTGGCGGCGGTGGAGGCAAACGGCGGCGAGGCGGAGGGCGGCACGGGTCGGTCGGGCGGCGGGGAGGCGACCGGGCGGCGCAGGGCGGCGGATGGGCCTTGGGGGCCTGCCCTGGGCTCGGCGGGCCGGCGGTGATGTGGGCGCCGATGCGCCACATGGCGGCTCCTAGTTGGGCGCGGGCGGCGGCGACATGTCCGGCGCGGACCGGACGTGTCCGGCGCGCGGAGGGGAACGTGGCTAGGGTTAGGGTTGAAATGATCCGGGATTTTCGGGGCAGATGCCTTTTTATAGGTAGAGGGAGCTAGGAGGCTCCAGATTGAGCATGGTTTTCGGCCACGCAATTGTAATCGAACGACCGAGATGATGGAGGGGGTTTTGGTGGGTTTTGGGCCACTTTGGAGAGGTGTTGGGCTGCAACACACACGAGGCCTTTTCGGTTCCTCGGTCAACCATTGGAGTATCAAATGAAGTCCAAATGGTACGAAACTTGACAGGCGGTCTATCAGTAGTATACCAAGGCCGCTTGGCAAGTCCCGGTCCAATCTGAGAATGTTTAACACCTGTACACAAAAAGAGGCAAAAGGGGACACCAGAGGGCCTAGGAGTGCCGGAATGCAAAACGGACAACGGGGAAAATGCTCGGATGCATGAGATGAACACGTATGCAAATGCGATGCACATGATGACATGATATGAGATGCATGACAAAGACAAAAGCAAAACGAAGACAAACCCAACAACGAGGAATATCATAACTTAGTGCCAGAAATGGCAAGAGTTGGAATACAAATATGGCAAGTTACATATGGGGCGTTACAGCTATCATACATCCACGTTGATGGAGACTTCAACCCACGAAGGGTAACGGTTGCGCGAGTCCACGGAGGGCTCCACCCATGAAGGGTCCATGAAGAAGCAACCTTGTCTATCCCACCATGGCCATCGCCCACGAAGGACTTGCCTCACTAGGGTAGATCTTCACGAAGTAGGCAATCTCCTTGCCAGTACAAACTCCTTGGTTCAACTCCACAGTCTTGATGGAGGCTCCCAAGTGACACCTAACCAATCTAGGAGACACCACTCTCCAAAAGGTAATAGATGGTGTGTTGATGATGAACTCCTTGCTCTTGTGCTTCAAGTGATATTCTCCTCAACACTCAACTCTCTCTCATAAGATTTGATTTGGTAGAAAGATGATTTGAGTGGAAAACAACTTGAGGAAGGCTAGAGATCAAGATTTATGTGGTTGGAATGGAATATCTTGGCCTTAACACAAGTGTAGGTGGTTCTCTCTCAGAAAATGTATGTTGGAAGTGTTGGGATGTTATGATGGCTTTCTCCATGAATGAAGAGTGGGTGGAGGGGTATATATATCCTCCACACAACATCTAACCGTTACACACAAATCACCAAACTCGGCGGGACCGAATCATAAAACTCGGTCGGACCGATTTGGTTGATAATGTGACCGTTAGGCATTTCGGTGGGACCGATATGATCAACTCGGTGGGACCGATGTGCAAGGGTTAGGGTGAAGCCTTATCATGGTTGGACCGATTACACAAACTCGGTGGGACCGATTTGGGTAATAAGCAAAACAGAGAGTTGGCCAAGCAAACTCGGTGGGACCGATTTCATATTTCGGTCAGACCGAAATTAATGCAATAGGCAACAGAGAGTTTGCAAGCCCATCTCGGTGAGACCAAGATCCCATCGGTGAGACCGAATTGTTTAGGGTTTCTGGCAGTGGCTATGTCAAGAGAACTTAGTGGCGCCGGATAGAAAGTTTCGGTTGTTGGGGAACATAGTAATTTCAAAAAAAAAAATCCTACGCACATGCAAGATCATGGTGATGCATAGCAACGGGAGGGGAGAGTGTTGTCCACGTACCCTCATAGACCGAAAGCGGAAGCGTTAGCACAACACAGTTGATGTAGTTGTACGTCTTCACGATCCGACCGATCAAGTACCAAACGCACGGCACCTCCGAGTTCTGCACACGTTCAACTCGATGAAGTTCCTCGAACTCCGATCCAGCCGAGTGTTGAGGGAGAGTTTCATCAGCACGACGACGTGGTGACGATGATGATGTTCTACCGACGCAGGGCTTCGCCTAAGCACCGCTACGATATGGTCGAGGTGGATTATGGTGGAGGGGGGCACCGCACACGGCTAAGAGATCAAGAGATCAATTGTTGTGTCTTTGTGGTGCCCCCTGCCCCCGTATATAAAGGAGTAGAGGAGGGGGAGGGCCGGCCCTCTCTATGGCGCGCCCTAGGGGAGTCCTACTCCCATCGGGAGTAGGATTCCCCCTTTCCTAGTAGAACTAGGAGCCCTTCCAAGTATTAGGAGTAGGAGGGAAGGAAAGGGAAGGGAAAAGGAGAAGGAAGGAAGGGGGCGCCCCCCTCCCTAGTCCAATTCGGACCAGCCCATGGGGAGGGGTGTGGCCACCCTTTGAGGCCTTTCTCTCCTTTCCCATATGGCCCATTAAGGCCCAATATGAATTCCCGTAACTCCCCGATACTCCCGAAAATACCCGAATCACTCGGAACCTTTCCGATGTCTGAATATAGTCATGCAGTATATTGATCTTTACATCTCGACCATTTCGAGACTCCTCGTCATGTCCCCGATCTCATCCGGGACTCCAAACTCCTTCGGTACATCAAAACACATAAACTCATAATATAACCGTCATCAAACTTTAAGTGTGCGGACCCTATGGGTTTGAGAACTATGTAGACATGACTGAGACACGTCTCCGGTCAATAACCAATAGCGGATCCTGGATGCTCATATTGGCTCCTACATATTCTACGAAGATCTTTATCGGTCAAACCGCATAACAACATACGTTGTTCCCTTTGTCATCGGTATGTTACTTTCCCGAGATTTGATCGTCGGTATCTCAATACCTAGTTCAATCTCGTTACCGGCAAGTCTCTTTACTCGTTCCGTAACACATCATTCCGCAACTAACTCATTAGTTGCAATGCTTGCAACGCTTATAGTGATGTGCATTATCGAGTGGGCCTAGAGATACCTCTCCGATAATCGGAGTGACAAATCCTAATCTCGAAATACGCCAACCCAACAAGTTCCTTCGGAGACACCTGTAGAGCACCTTTATAATCACCCAGTTACGTTGTGACGTTTGGTAGCACACAAAGTGTTCCTCCGGTAAACAGGAGTTGCATAATCTCATAGTTATAGGAACATGTATAAGTCATGAAGAAAGCAATAACAACAAACTAAACGATCAAGTGCTATGCTAACGGAATGGGTCAAGTCAATCACATCATTCTCTAATGATGTGACCCCGTTTAATCAAATGACAACTCATGTCTATGGCTAGGAAACTTAACCATCTTTGATTCAACGAGCTAGTCAAGTAGAGGCATACTAGTGACATACTGTTTGTCTATGTATTCACACATGTATTATGTTTCCGGTTAATACAATTCTAGCATGAATAATAGACATTTATCATGATATAAGGAAATAAATAATAACTTTATTATTCCCTCTAGGGCATATTTCCTCCAGTCTCCCATTTGCACTAGAGTCAATAATCTAGTTCACATCGCCATGTGATTTAACATCAATAGTTCAAATTACCATGTGATTAACACCCATAGTTCACATCATTGTGTGACCAACACCCAAAGGGTTTACTAGAGTCAATAATCTGGTTCACATCGCTATGTGATTAATACCCAAAGAGTACTAAGGTGTGATCATGTTTTGCTTGTGAGGGAAGTTTAGTCAACGGGTCTGCCACATTCAGATCCGTATGTATTTTGCAAATTTCTATGTCAACAATGCTCTGCACGGAGCTACTCTAGCTAATTGCTCCCACTTTCAATATGTATCTAGATTGAGACTTTGAGTCATCTAGATCAGTGTCAAAACTTGCATCGATGTAACCCTTTACGATGAACCTTTTGTCACCTCCATAATCGAGAAACATATCCTTATTCCAGTATGGATAATTTTGACCAATGTCCATTGATCTAGTCCTAGATCACTATTGTACTCCCTTGCCAAACTCAGGGCAGGGTATACAATAGGTCTGGTACACAGCATAGCATACTTTATAGAACCTATGGCTGAGGCATAGGGAATGACTTTCATTCTCTCTCTATCTTCTGCCATGGTCGGGTTTTGAGTCTTACTCAACTTTACACCTTGTAACACTAGCAAGAACTCCTTCTTTGACTGTTCCATTTTGAACTACTTCAAAATCTTGTCAAGGTATGTACTCATTGAAAAACTTATCAAGCGTCTTGATCTATCTCTATAGATCTTGATGCTTAATATGTAAGCAGCTTCACCGAGGTCTTTCTTTGAAAAACTCCTTTCAAACATTCCCTTATGCTTTGCAGAATAATTCTACATTATCTCCGATCAACAATATGTCATTCACATATACTTATCAGAAATGCTGTAGTGCTCCCACTCACTTTCTTGTAAATACAGGCTTCACCGCACTTCTATATAAAACTATATGCTTTGATCAACTTATCAAAGCGTATATTCCAACTCCGAGATGCTTGCACCAGTCCATAGATGGATCGCTGCAGCTTGCACATTTTTTAGTACCTTTAGGATTGACAAAACCTTCTGGTTGCATCATATACAACTCTTCTTTTATAAATCCATTAAGGAATGCAGTTTTGTTTATCCATTTGCCAGATTTCATAAAGTGCGGCAATTGCTTACATGATTCGGACAGACTTAAGCATAGATATGAGTGAGAAACTCTCATCATAGTCAACACCTTGAACTTGTCGAAAACCTTTTTGCGACAATTCTAGCTTTGTAGATAGTAACACTACTATCAGCGTCCGTCTTTCGCTTGAAGATCCATTTAATCTCAATGGCTCGCCGATCTTTGGGCAAGTCAATTAAAGTCCATACTTTGTTCTTATACATGGATCTCATCTCAGATTTCATGGCCTCAAGCAATTTCATGGAATCTGGGCTCATCATTGCTTCCTCATAGTTCGTAGGTTCGTCATGGTCAAGTAACATGACCTCCAGAACAGTATTACCGTACCACTCTGGTGCGGATCTCACTCTGGTTTACCTACGAGGTTCGGTAGTAACTTGATCTGAAGTTACATGATCATCATCATTAGCTTCCTCACTAATTGGTGTAGTAGTCACAGGAACAGATTTCTGTGATGAACTACTTTCCAATAAGGGAGCAGGTAGAGTTACCTCTTCAAGTTCTACTTTCCTCCCACTCACTTCTTTCGAGAGACACTCCTTCTCTAGAAAGGATCCATTCTCAACAATGAATATCTTGCCTTCGGATCTGTGATAGAAGGTGTACCCAACATTTCTTTTGGGTATCCTATGAAGACACACTTCTCCGATTTGGGTTTGAGCTTATCAGGTTGAAACTTTTTCACATAAGCATTGCAACCTCAAACTTTAAGAAATGACAGCTTAGGTTTCTTGCCAAACCATAGTTCATACGGTGTCGTCTCAACGGATTTAGATGGTGCCCTATTTAACGTGAATGTAGTTGTCTCTAATGCATAACCCCAAAACGATAGTGGTAAATTGGTAAGAGACATCATAGATCGCACCATATCTAATAAAGTATAGTTACGACGTTCGGACACACCATTACACTGTGGTGTTTCAGGTGGCGTGAGTAGTGAAACTATTTCACATTGTTTTAACTGGAGGCCAAACTCGTAACTCAAATATTTTACTTCTGCGATCATATCGTAGAAACTTTTATTTTTGTGATGATGATTGTCCACTTCACTCTAAAATTCTTTGAACTTTTCAAATGTTCCAGACTTGTGTTTCATCAAGTAGATATACTCATATCTGCTCAAATCATCTGTGAAGATTAGAAAATAATGATACCTGCCGCGAGCCTCAATATTAATCGGACCACATACATCAGTATGTATTATTTCCAACAAATCTGTTGCTCGCTCCATTGTTCTGGAGAACAGAGTCTTAGTCATCTTGCCCATGAGGCATGGTTCGCAAGCATCAACTGATTCATAATCAAGTGATTCCAAAAGCCCATCAACATGGATTTTCTTCATGCGCTTTACACCAATATAACCTAAACGGCAGTGCCACAAATAAGTTGCACTATCATTATTAACTTTGCATCTTTTGGCTTCAATATTATGAATATGTGTATCACACCGATCGAGATCCAACAAACCATTTTCATTGGGTGTATGACCATAGAAGGTTTTATTCATGTAAACAGAACAACAATTATTCTCTAACTTACATGAATAACCGTATTGCAATAAACATGACCCAATCATATTCATGCTCAACGCAAACACTAAATGAAATTTATTTTAGGCTTAACACTAATCCCGAAAGTATAGGTGTGTGCGATGATGATCATATCAATCTTGGAACCATTTCCAATACACATCATCACTTCACCCTTAACTAGTCTTTGTTCATTATGCAATTCCTGTTTCAAGTTACTATTCTTAGCAACTGAACTAGTATCAAATACCGAGGGGTTGCTATAAAACTAGTAAAGTACACATCAATAACATGTACATCAAATATACCTTTGTTCACCTCGCCATCCTTCTTATCCGCCAAATACTTGGGGCAGTTCTGCTTCTAGTGAGCAGTCCCTTTGCAGTAGAAGCACTCAGTCTCAGGCTTAGGTCCAGACTTGGGATTCTTCACTTGAGCAGCAACTTGCTTGCCGTTCTTCTTGAAGTTACCCTTCTTCCCTTTGCCCTTTTCTTGAAACAAGTGGTTTTTGTCAACCATCAACACTTGATGCTTTTTCTTGATTTCTACCTTCGTCGATTTCAGCATCACGAATAGCTTGGGAATCGTTTCTGTTATCCCTTGCATATTATAGTTCATCACGAAGTTCTACTAACTTGGTGATGGTGACTAGAGAATTCTGTCAATCACTATTTTATCTGGAAGATTAACTCCCACTTGATTCAAACGACTGTAGTACCCAGACAATCTGAGCACATGCTCACTTCTTGAGCTATTCTCCTCCATCTTTTAGCTATAGAACTTGTTGGAGACTTCATATCTCTCAACTCGGGTATTTGCTTGAAATATTAACTTCAACTCCTGGAACATCTCATATGGTCCATGACATTCAAAACGTCTTTGAAGTCCCGATTCTAAGCCGTTTAAGCATGGTGCACTAAACTATCAAGTAGTCATCATATTGAGCTAGCCAAACGTTCATAACATCTGCATCTGCTCCTGCAATACGTTTGTGACCTAGCGGTGCATCAAGGACATAATTCTTCTGTGCAGCAATGAGGATAAACCTCAGATCACAGATCGAATCTGCATCATTGCTACTAACATCTTTCAACTTAGTTTTCTCTAGGAACATATCAAAGATAAAACAGAGGAGCTAAACGCGAGCTATTGATCTACAACATAGATATGCTAATACTACCACGACTAAGTTCATGATAAATTTAAGTTCGATTAATCATATTACTTAAGAACTCCCACTTAGATAGACATCCCTCTAATCATCTAAATGATCACGTGATCCATATCAACTAAACCATAACCGATCATCACGTGAAATGGAGTAGTTTTCAATGGTGAACATCATTATGTTGATCATATCTACTATATGATTCACGCTCGACCTTTCGGTCTCCAGTGTTCCGAGGCCATATCTGCATATGCTTGGCTCGTCAAGTTTAACCTGAGTATTCTGCGTGTGCAAAACTGGCTTGCACCCGTTGTAGATGGACGTAGAGCTTATCACACCCGATCATCACGTGGTGTCTGGGCACGACGAACTTTGGCAATGGTGCATACTCAGGGAGAACACTTTTATCTTGAAATTTAGTGAGACATCATCTTATAATGCTACCGGCAATCAAAGCAAAATAAGATGTATAAAAGATAAACATCACATGCAATCAAAATATGTGACATGATATGGCCATCATCATCTTGTGCCTTTGATCTCCATCTCCAAAGCATCGTCATGATTTCCATCATCACCGGCATGACACCATGATCTCCATCATCTTGATCTATATCAATGTGTCGTCACATGGCCGTCTCGCCAACTATTGCTCTTGCAACTATTGCTATCACATAGCGATAAAGTAAAGCAATTATTTGGCGCTTGCATCTTATGCAATAAAGAGACAACCATAAGGCTTCTGCTAGTTGCCGCTAACTTCAACAAAACATGATCATCTTATACAAGAACTTATATCTCATCACGTCTTGACCATATCACATCACAACATGCCCTGCAAAAACAAGTTAGACGTACTCTACTTTGTTGTTGCAAGTTTTACGTGGCTGCTACGGCCTGAGCAAGAATCGTTCTTACCTACGCATCAAAACCACAATGATAGTTTGTCAAGTTAGTCCTGTTTTAACCTTCTCAAGGACCGGGCATAGCCACACTCGGTTCAACAAAAGTTGGAGAAACTGACACCCGCTAGTCACCTGTGTGCATAGCACGGCGGTAAAACCAGTCTCGCGTAAGCGTACGCGTAATGTCAGTCCGGGCCGCTTCATCCAACAATACCGCCAAACCAAAGTGTGACATGCTGGTAAGCAGTATGACTTATATCGCCCACAACTCACTTGTGTTCTACTCGTGCATATTACATCAACGCATAAAACCTGGCTCAGATGCCACTGTTGGGGAACGTAGTAATTTCAAAAAAAATTCCTACGCACACGCAAGATCATGGTGATGCATAGCAACGAGAGGGGAGAGTCTTGTCCACGTACCTTCGTAGACCGAAAGCGGAAGCATTAGCACAACGCGGTTGATGTAGTCGTACGTCTTCACGATTCGACTGATCAAGTACCGACCGCACGGCACCTCCGAGTTCTGCACACGTTCAACTCGATGACGTTCCTCGAACTCTGATCCAGCCGAGTATTGAGGGAGAGTTTCGTCAGCACGATGGCGTGGTGACGATGATGATGTTCTACCGACGCAGGGCTTCGCCTAAGCACCGCTACGATATGATCGAGGTGGATTATGGTGGAGGGGGGCACCGCACATGGCTAAGAGATCAAGAGATCAATAGTTGTGTCTTTGGGGTGCCCCTGCCCCCGTATATAAAGGAGTGAAGGAGGGGGAGGGCCGGCCCTCTATATGGCACGCCCTAGGGGAGTCCTACTCCCACCGGGAGTAGGATTCCCCCTTTCCTAGTAGAACTAGGAGCCCTTCCAAGTATTAGGAGTAGGAGGGAAGGAAAGGGAAGGGAAAAGGAGAAGGAAGGAAGGGGGCGCCCCCCCTCCCTAGTCCAATTCGGACCAGCCCATGGGGAGGGGTGCGGCCACCCTTTGAGGCCTTTCTCTCCTTTCCCGTATGGCCCATTAAGGCCCAATATGAATTCCCGTAACTCCCCGGTACTCCCGAAAATACCCGAATCACTCGGAACCTTTCCGATGTCTGAATATAGTCGTCCAATATATCGATCTTTACGTCTCGACCATTTCGAGACTCCTCGTCATGTCCCCAATCTCATCCGGGACTCCGAACTCCTTCGGTACATCAAAACTCATAAACTCATAATATAACTGTCATCGAAACCTTAAGCGTGCGGACCCTACGGGTTCGAGAACAATGTAGACATGACCGAGACACGTCTTCGGTCAATAACCAATAGCGGAACCTGGATGCTCATATTGGCTCCTACATATTCTACGAAGATCTTTATCAATCAAACCGCATAACAACATACGTTGTTCCCTTTGTCATCGGTATGTTACTTGCCCGAGATTCGATCGTCGGTATCTCAATACCTAGTTCAATCTCGTTACCGTCAGGTCTCTTTACTCATTCCGTAACACATCATCCCGCAACTAACTCTTTAGTTGCAATGATTGCAAGGCTTATAGTGATGTGCATTACCGAGTGGGCCCAGAGATACCTCTTCGACAATCGGAGTGACAAATCATAATCTCGAAATACGCTGGCCCAACAAGTACCTTCGAAGACACCTATAGAGCACCTTTATAATCACCCAGTTACGTTGTGACGTTTGGTAGCACACAAAGTGTTCCTCCGGTAAACGGGAGTTGCATAATCTCATAGTTATAGGAACATGTATAAGTCATGAAGAAAGCAATAGCAACAAACTAAACGATCAAGTGCTATGCTAACGGAATGGGTCAAGTCAATCACATCATTCTATAATGATGTGACCCCGTTTAATCAAATGACAACTCATGTCTATGGCTAGGAAACTTAACCATCTTTGATTCAACGAGCTAGTCAAGTAGAGGCATACTAGTGACATACTGTTTGTCTATGTATTCACACATGTATTATGTTTCCGGTTAATACAATTCTAGCATGAATAATAAACATTTATCATGATATAAGGAAATAAATAATAACTTTACTATTGCCTCTAGGGCATATTTCCTTCATCAGTGGGGCCGAGTTTGACTTTTGGTTTGGGACAAATGTGGGTGTGAGAAAGTGGTTGAGGGCTTTGGAGCATATCACTAAGCACTTTGAGCAAGCAAGCCATTAAGCAACACCTCATCCCCTCTTAATAGTATTGTCTTTCTTATGGACTCAATGTGATCTTGGATCACTAAAATGAAAAATGTAGAGTCCTGAGTTTTGAGCTTGAGCCAATCATTTGTCTTCATCATCTTGAAGGGGTCCCACATCATCTAGTCCATGCCACTCCACTGTTGGACTTATCTGAAATACGCTAGATGAAAGTATTAGTCCAATGATGTCTACTACACAACCTTCTTCTTGTAGACGTTGTTGGGCCTCCAAGTGCAGAGGTTTGTAGGACAGTAGCAAATTTCCCTCAAGTGGATGACCTAAGGTTTATCAATCCGTAGGAGGCGTAAGATGAAGATGGTCTCTCTCAAGCAACCCTGCAACCAAATAACAAAGAGTCTCTTGTGCCCCCAACACACCCAATACAATGGTAAATTGCATAGGTGCACTAGTTCGGCGAAGAGATGGTGATACAAGTGGTATATGGATGGTAGATAAAGGTATTTGTAATCTGAAAATATAAAAACAGCAAGGTAACTAATGATAAAAGTGAGCATAAACGGTATTGCAATGCGTTGAAACAAGGCCTAGGGTTCATACTTTCACTAGTGCAAGTTACCTCAACAATAATAACATAATTGGATCATATAACTATCCCTCAACATGCAACAAAGAGTCACTCCAAAGCCACTAATAACGGAGAATAAACGAAGACATTACGGTAGGGTATGAAACCACCTCAAAGTTATTCTTTCCAATCAATCCGTTGGGCTATTCCTATAAGTGTCACAAACAGCCCTAGAGTTTGTACTAGAATAACACCTTAAGACACAAATCAACCAAAACCCTAATGTCACCTAGATACTCCAATGTCACCTAAAGTATCCATGGGTATGATTATACGATATGCATCACACAATCTCAGATTCATCTATTAAACTAACACATAGAACCTCAAAGAGTACCCCAGAGTTTCTATCGGAGAATCACGACAAAAACGTGTGCCAACCCCTATGCATAGGTTCATGGGTGAAACCCGCTAGTTGATCACCAAAACATACATCAAGTGATTCACGTGGTATCCCATTGTCACCACAGATACGCATGGCAAGACATACATCAAGTGTTCTCAAATCTTTAAAGACTCAATCCGATAAGATAACTTCAAAGGGGAAACTCAATCCATTACAAGAGAGTAGAGGGGGGGGGAGAAAACATCATAAGATCAAACTATAATAGCAAAGCTCGCGATACATCAAGATCGTACCACCTCAAGAACACGAGAGAGAGAGAGAGATCAAACACATAGCTACTGGTACATACCCTCAGCCCCGAGGGAGAACTACTCCCTCCTCGTCATGGAGAACACCGGGATGAAGAAGATGGCCACCGGAGAAGGATTCCCCTCCGGCAGGGTGTCGGAACGGGTCTAGATTGGCTTTCGGTGGCTACGGAGGCTTCTGGAGGCGGAACTCCTGATCTATTCTGCCCCATGATAGTTTTAGGGTATATGGAGATATATAGGCGGAAGAAGTATGTCAGGGGAGCCACGAGGGGCCCATGAGGGTGGAGGGCGCGCCCCCTGCCTCGTGGCTCCCTCGTTCCTTTCCTGACGTGCACTCCAAGTTTTTCCGGTAGCTTTCCTTCCAAAAGTAACTTCTGCAGTTGGTTTCATTCCGTTTCGACTCCGTTTGATATTCCTTTTCTTCGAAACACTAAAATAGGAAAAAAACAGCAATTCTGGGCTGGGCTTCTGGTTAATAGGTTAGTCCCAAAAAGAATATAAAAGTGGACAATAAAGCCCAATATTGTCCAAAACAGTAGATAATATAGCATGGAGCAATCAAAAATTATTGATACGTTGGAGACGTATCATCCAACAAGAGATATGTTGACATTAATTACCAAAATCACCCAGGGAGCACTTGTGCTTTCAATCTCCCCCTTTTTGGTAATTGATGACAACATACATCAAAGCTTTACATAAAGATATAGAAAATAACAAGTAAAGCTTTGGAAAGACATGTAACATGCATAGGCTCCCCCTATATGTATGCAATCATGTAAATATGGAATATAAGAACATTTGAATGCATAGCATGACAGAGTAAGCAACGTGTTGCATGTATCTTGGCTATATGCATCAGAGCAAAAGATGTAAATATAGGAAATGTACCTACATGCTCATGAGTCTTTCTTGCAAACAATATGTACATCAGCAAGAAGTCCTCATGCACATGAGTGTGATGCATATACTTACCTTGTGGTCTTGATTTGGCTTAGGAGGAAATGAACCTGAGCAAACAAGGTTAGATAACACATATACGACTACAAGCCAGAGCAAACAAAAGAGGCCACAAGAGTACCAAGACTGGGATGACATGTAGTGAGTGAGTACTGAGTACTCTAGTTGATATAAACATGTCCCCAAAAAGTAAAGACATGCAATGAATTCATAGATTTCCTTCCCTAGCAGTCTTTCTCCTCCTGAATCTTGTATTGGATATGGGAGAACATAGGGAAACAAAAATCAGAGCAAAACAGATCACAACTATAACATAGACATGTCTTTCCCCTCTTAAAGACATGTGACTTCTCTCCTCTTGAATACCAAGCATCTGGGGCCTTTGATGTGAATGCCTCTATCTCCCCCTATTTCTTTTTCTCCGCCCCTTTGAAGAGAATAAGCTTTGATGTGATCTCTCTCCCCCTTTGACATCAATTTCTGTGAAGGGATCTTCTGTGAGTCAAATAGGTTTGGTCCTTGAGTCACAGAGCAAAGCAACATATAGATTGTGATGCTAGTAGAGGACAAGAATCATCGAGTGGAGCTGTAATAAAACTATAGGAACAAATGGCAAATTATCTTCTCTGTAGTGAAATCGGTGATACCGAGTTGTAGTCTTCGGTGGCACCGAGTTGGTTCGGTGTGACCAAAAGCAACAGATCAGTATGACCGAGTCCAACACAAAGAGAGCACTTGTCACCTCAGCTCACTAGGCAAATAAGATCTCACAAAGATTTGCAAGGAATTAACTGAAAGATTTTCAGTGAATTGGATGAAGGGAAATGCAGGACTACAACAAAGAAAAGAAAATCTAGATGAAGTATGCAAAAACTCAAGGAAACACTAGAGAACTTCATCTAGAATTGGGCGGTGACAAAGTCACCTATGTTAGAGTATATTGACTGAGGAGTCAAGTGAGAACACTTGATCGTAAGTCATACTCATCGTTTAAGCTCGAAATGGGGTTACCATTTTCTATTTAAGCATTTGATGTATTCACATCTTGTTGAGTTGCTTTGACCTATGTCTTGAGGTAAAGCTTCTCTAAGATGGAGTGACATACCTTGGGTGGTGGTGTTGATCTTGATCATGTAGTTGAACTTGCATGGGGTGCTCAAAGTTGATGTAGCGCAAGAATGGTTGGGAGCACCACTTGGAGTTGAGTTCATCTACCTACATGGGTTAGTTTTGCAAGGAAGAGCACTTGTGTATCCAAAATGACAATCATGAAATTTGATACCAAATGAAATTTGATACATAGACTTTGTCAAAGGATATGTTGAAAGGTTTCACGCTTCCTTGTTTTCAACCACCATGGAGTAGAGACTTGGTGATGTAGAGATTTCTCAAGATGTGAGTGAGTTGCAATCTCATAGATTTAGATTCATCCAAGTACCTACAAAGGTTAGATAGCATGCAAGGGTGCAAATATATCCAAGACATATGATCATCATCATAAGAGAAAATTCAAGGATTAGTCATAGGCTCATGCCTTGCATGGATCCAAATGGAGTTCCTACTCCAAGTTCGAAGCATCAATGATGTTCAATTCACCTCTCAAACGGCAAAAGACTTTCTCATCAAGCGGTTTGGTGAATATATCCGCCAATTGCTTATCGGCACGAAGATGTTTAAGATCAATGTCCCCTTTAGCAACATGATCTCAAATGAAATGGTGATGAACTTCAATATGCTTAGTTCGAGAATGTTGCACGGGATTGTGAGCAATCTTAATAGCACTCTCATTGTCTCAAAGCAATGGAACATGTTTCACATTGATCCCATAATCTTTAAGAGTTTGGGTCATCCAAAGTAATTGAGCACAACATGAACCGGCGCAATGTATTCCGCTTCTGCGGTGGATAAGGATACCGAGTTTTGTTTCTTGGAAGACTAAGACACAAGAGATCTACCAAGAAATTGACAAGTACCCTAAGTGGACTTTCTATCAACCTTGTCTCCGGCATAGTCCGAGTCGGAATAGCCAACAAGATCAAAAGAGGACCTCTTAGGATACCAAATGCCAAAATTTGGTGTATGTATTAAGTATCTCACTACCCTTTTCACAGCCTTAAGATGACATTCTTTGGGGGGGGGGGGTGGGGCGCTTGATATCGTGCACACATGCACACACTTAGCATAATATCGGGACGAGAGGCACATAGATATAACAATGATCCAATCATGGAGCGATAAACCTTTTGATCAACTGGTTTACCATCCTTAGTCAAATCAAGATGTCCACTAGTAGGCATGGGAGTTTTCATACCTTTTCTTTCGTGCATGTTGAACTTCTTGAATAAGTCCTTGGTGTACTTTGTTTGAGAGACAAAGGTGCCTTCCTTAGTTTGCTTGATTTGAAAACCAAGAAAGAACTTGAGTTCACTCATCATAGACATCTCAAACTTCTCTGACACTAGTTTTCCAAAATTCTCACTAAAATGAGGGTTAGTTGAGCCAAATATGATATCATCAACATAAATTTGGCATACAAATAATTCACCATTAACCCTTTTAGTAAAAAGAGTAGAATCTATCTTTCCAATCTCAAAACCTTTTTTATAAGGAACTTGGTCAAGCATTTATATCACGCTCTAGGAGCTTGTTTAATACCATAAAGAGCTTTGTAAAGTTTATAAACATGATCGGGTTTCTTAGGATTGATGAAGCCGGGAGGTTGTTTAACATAAACCTCCTGCTCAATCTCACCATTTAGAAAAGCACTCTTAATGTCCATTTGGTATAAAGTGATATCATGGTGATTAGCATAGGCAAGTAAGATCCAGATGGACTCAAGTCTAGCAACGGGGGCATATGTCTCACCGTAGTCCATACCTTCGACTTGAGTGTAGCCTTGGGCGACGAGACGAGCTTTGTTGCAGACGACTTGACCATCTTCGTCTTGCTTGTTGCAAAACGCCCATTTGGTACCAATGATGTTGTGGTTTTTGTCGGGCTTCTCGACCAATGTCCACACTTGGTTTCTCTAAAAGTTGTGTAGCTCTTCATGCATGGCGTTTATCCAATCCGGATCTTCCAATGCTTCTTCAACTTTCATAGGTTCAATGCTAGAGATGAATGAATAATGTTCACAAAAATTAGACAAACGAGTTTTAGAGCGAGTGATTCTCCCGGTTTTAATATCATTGTAGATTTGCTCGATGGGATGGTCTCTAGCGACTCTTGCTCGAACTCGTGAGAGATTTTGCTTGGGTCGGGGTGGAACATATTCTTCATCATCTTGTCCTTTTTCTTGGCCTTCTTCATTTTTGACGTTGTCGTTCTCTTGTCGTGGTGGAGAAGGAGGTTGATGAGGTTCATCTTGGTGTACTTCCTTGTTTTCTTCATCTTGATGTGTCCCACTCATGGATGCTTCCATATCAACTCTTGGTTCACCTTGTCGTGAGGTAGAAGCTTCCACTTGGATGGACGAGGTACTCTCCTTCACCTCCGTTGGATGGATCTTGCCAATAGACAAGTCTTGGATTGCTTTCGAAGGATCTTTATCTCCTACATCAATTGGCAATTTCTCAACTTGCGAGCCGTTAGATTCATCAAACTTCACATCTACCATTTCTTCAACCTTTCGGGTGAAATTGTTGTAGACACGGTAAGTGTGAGAGTTTGAGCCATAACCAAGTAGGAAACCTTCATGAGATTTAGGAGCAAATTTAGGACGACGATGCTTATCAAGAATGTAACACTTTGAGCCAAATACTCGAAAGTATCCAACTTGGGGTTTGTTACCGGTGAGGAGCTCATAAGCCGTCTTGCCGAGTAGCTTGTGAAGATACAAGCGATTTGTTGCATGACAAGCTATCTCAATGGCTTCTGCCCAAAAGTGTTTTGGATTCTTGTACTCATCAAGCATCATTCTTGCCATCTCAATAAGAGTTTGATTCTTCCTCTCAACAACTCCATTTCGTTGAGGCATGTACGTAGCCGAAAACTCATGTGAAATACCTTCTTCGTCAAGAAAGGTGTCCACATTTGCGTTCTTGAAGTCCGTTCCATTGTCGCCGCGAACCTTCTTGATCTTCAATTCAAATTGATTTTGGGCCTTCCTAGCGAAGTTCTTGAAGATCTTTTGGACCTGAGATTTATCATCAAGAAAGAACACCCATGTAAATCTTGAAAAATCATCAACTATAACTAGACCGAATTAGTTACCACCGAGACTCTTATAGGCATTGGGACCAAAAAGATCTATACGAAGTAGTTCGAGCAGTCTTCTTGTGGTCATAATGTTCTTCACGGGGTGACTTCCTCCAACTTGTTTTCTGTTGGGGAACGTAGTAATTTAAATTTTTTCCTATGCACACGCAGGATCATGGTGATGCATAGCAACGAGAGGGGAGAGTGTGTCCATGTACCCTCATAGACCGAAAGCGGAAGCGTTAGCACAATGCGGTTGATGTAATCGTACGTCTTCACGATCCGACCAATCCAAGTACCAAACGCATGGCACCTCCGAGTTCAGCACACATTCAGCTCGATGACGTCCCACGAACTCCGATCCAGTAGAGCTTCACGGGAGAGTTTCGTCAGCACGACGGCGTGATGACGGTGATGGTGATGCTACCGACACAGGGATTTGCATAAGCATAGCTACGATATGATTGAGGTGGATTATGGTGGAGGGGGGCACCACGCACGGCTGGGAGAGATCAACAGATTAACTAGTGTGTCTAGAGGTGCCCCTGCCCCCGTATATAAAGTAGCAAGGGGGGAGGCCGGCCGGCTCTCTATGGCGCGCCAGGAGGAGGAGTCCTCCTCCTAGTAGGAGTAGGACTCCTCTCTTTCCTACTCCTACTAGGAGGGGGAACGGAAGGGGAGAGGGAGAAGGAAAGGGGGGCGCTGCCCCCCCTCTCCAAGTACAATTCAGATCAAAGGGGGAGGGGCGCGCGGCCTGCCCTAGGCCAGCCCTCTCCCTCTCCACTAAGGCCCATAAGGCCCATTATTTCTCTGGGGGGGGGGGGGTTCCGGTAACCCTCCGGCACTCCGGTTTTCTTTGAAACCACCCGGAACACTTCCGGTGTCTAAATATAGTCGTCCAATATATCGATCTTTATGTCTCGTCCATTTTGAGACTCCTCGTCATGTCCTTCATATCCCGGACTCCGAACTACCTTCGGTACATCAAAACACAAAAACTCATAATACCGATCGTCACCGAACTTTAAGCGTGCGGACCCTACGGGTTTGAGAACTATGTAGACATGACCGAGACACGTCTTCAGTCAATAACCAATAGCGGAACCTGGATTCTCATATCGGCTCCCACATATTCTATGAAGATCTTTATCGCTCAAACCGCATAACAACAAACGTTGTTCCCTTTGTCATCGGTATGTTACTTGCCCGAGATTCGATCGTCAGTATCTCAATACCTAGTTCAATCTCGTTACCGGCAAGTCTCTTTACTCGTTCCGTAATACATCATTCCTCAACTAACTCCTTAGTTGCAATGCTTGCAAGGCTTATACTGATGTGTATTACCAAGTGGGCCCAAAGATACCTCTTCAACAATCGGAGTGACAAATCCTAATCTCGATATACGCCAACTCAACAAATACCTTCGGAGACACCTGTAGAGCTCCTTTATAATCACCCATTTACGTTGTGACGTTTAGTAGCACACAAATTGTTCCTCCGGTAAACGGGAGTTGCATAATCTCATAGTCATAGGAACATATATAAGTCATGAAGAAAGCAATAGAAACATACTAAACGATCAAGTGCTAAGCTAATGGAATGGGTCAAGTCAATCACATCATTCTCCTAATGATGTGACCCCATTAATCAAATGACAACTCATGTCTATGGTTAGGAAACATAACCATCTTTAATTAACGAGCTAGTCAAGTAGAGGCATACTAGTGACACTCTGTTTGTCTATGTATTCACACATGTACTAAGTTTCCGGTTAATACATTTCTAGCATGAATAATAAACATTTATCATGATACGAGGAAATAAATAATAACTTTATTATTGGCTCTAGGGCATATTTCCTTCAGTCTCCCACTTTCACTAGAGTCAATAATCTAGATTACACAGTAATGATTCTAACACCCATGGAGCATTGGTGCTGATCATGTTTTGCTCGTGGAAGAGGCTTAGTCAACTGGCCTGCAACATTCAGATCCATATGTATCTTGCAAATCTCTATGTCTCCCAGTTGGACTTGATCCCGGATGGAGTTGAAGCGTCTCTTGATGTGCTTGGTTCTCTTGTGAAATCTGGATCCCTTTGCCAAGGCAATTGCACCAGTATTGTCACAAAAGATTTTCATTGGACCCGATGCACTAGGTATGACACCTAGATCAGATATGAACTCCTTCATCCAGACTCCTTCATTTGCTGCTTCCGAAGCAGCAATGTACTCCGCTCCACACGTAGATCCCGTCACGATGCTTTGTTTAGAACTTCTCCAACTGACAGCTCCACCGTTCAATATAAACACATATCCGGTTTGCGATTTAGAATCGTCCGGATAAGTGTTAAAGCTTGCATCAACGTAACCGTTTACGATGAGCTCTTTGTCACCTCCATAAACGAGAAACATATCCTTAGTCCTTTTCAGGTATTTCAGGATGTTCTTGGCCGCTGTCCAGTGATCCACTCCTGGATTAGTTTGGTACCTCCCTGCTAAACTAATAGCAAGGCACACATCAGGTTTGGTACACATCATTGCATACATGATAGAGCCTATGGCTGAAGCATAGAGAATATCTTTCATTTTCTCTCTATCTTCTGCAGTGGTCGGGCATTGAGTCTTACTCAACTTCACACCTTGTAACACATGCAAGAACCCTTTCTTTGCCTGATCCATTTTGAACTTCTTCAAAACTTTGTCAAGGTATGTACTTTGTGAAAGTCCAATTAAGCGTCTTGATCTATCTCTATAGATCTTGATGCCCAATATGTAAGCAGCTTCACCGAGGTCTTTCATTGAAAAACTCTTATTCTAGTATCCTTTTATGCTATCTAAAAATTCTATATCATTTCCAATCAACAATACGTCATCCACATATAATATTAGAAATGCTACAGAGCTTCCACTCACTTTCTTGTAAATATAGGCTTCTCCAAAAGTCTGTATAAAACCATATGCTTTGATCACACTATCAAAATGCTTATTCCAACTCCGAGAGGCTTGCACCAGTCCATAAATGGATCGCTGGAGCATGCACACTTTGTTAGTACCCTTTGGATCGATAAAACCTTCAGGTTGCATCATATACAACTCTTCTTCCAGAAATCCATTCAGGAATGTAATCTTTACATCCATTTGCCAAATTTCATAATCATAAAATGCGGTAACTGCTAACATGATTTGGACGGACTTAACCATCGCTACGGGTGAGAAGGTCTCATCGTAGTCAACTCCTTGAACTTGTCAAAAACCTTTCGCAACAAGTCAAGCTTTGTAGACAGTAACATTACCGTCAGCGTCTGTCTTCTTCTTGAAGATCCATTTATTTTCGATGGCTTGCCGATCAACAGGCAAGTCAACCAAAGCCCACACTTTGTTCTCATACATGGATCCCATCTCAGATTTCATGGCCTCAAGCCATTTTGTGGAATCTGGGCTCATCATTGCTTCCTCATAGTTTGTAGGTTCGTCATGGTCTAGCAACATGACCTCTAGAATAGGATTACCGTACCACTTTGGTGCGGATCTTACTCTAGTTGTCCTACGAGGTTCGGTAGTAACTTGATCTGAAGTTTCATGATCATCATCATTAGCTTCCTCACTAATTGGTGTAGGTGTCACAGGAACCGGTTTCTGTGATGAACTTCTTTCCAATAAGGGAGCAGGTACAGTTACCTCATCAAGTTCTACTTTCCTCCCACTCACTTCTTTCGAGAGAAACTCCTTCTCTAGAAAGGATCCATTCTTAGAAATTAATGTCTTGCCTTCGGATCTATGATAGAAGGTGTACCCAATAGTTTTCTTTGGGTATCCTATGAAGACACATTTCTCCGATTTGGGTTCGATCTTATCAGGTTGAAGCTATTTCACATAAGCATCGCAGCCCCAAACTTTAAGAAATGACAACTTTGGTTTCTTGCCAAACCACAGTTCATAAGATGTCATTTCAACGGATTTCAATGGTTCCCTATTTAACGTGAATGCAGCCATCTCCAAAGCATAACCCCAGAACGATAGCGGTAAATTAGTAAGAGACATCATAGATCGCACCATATCTAGTAAAGTACGATTACGACTTTTGGACACACCATTATGCTGTGGTGTTCTGGGTGGCGTGAGTTGCAAAACTATTCTGCATTGTTTCAAATGTAGACCAAACTCGTAACTCAAATGTTCTCCTCCACGATTAGATCGTAGAAACTTTATTTTCTTGTTACGATGATTTTCCACTTCACTCTGAAATTCTTTGAACTTTTCAAATGTTTCAGACTTATGTTTCATTAAGTAGATATACCCATATCTGCTCAAATCATCTGTGTAGGTGAGAAAATAACGATATCTGCCGCAAGCCTCAATATGCATCGGACCGCATACATCAGTATGTATGACTTCCAATAAATCTGTTGCTCGCTCCATAGTTCCGGAGAAAGGCGTTTTAGTCATCTTGCCCATGAGGCATGGTTCACAAGTACCAAGTGATTCATAATCAAGTGATTCCAAAAGTCCATCAGTATGGAGTTTCTTCATGCGCTTTACACCAATATGACCCAAACGGCAGTGCCACAAATAAGTTGCACTATCATCATCAACTCTGCATCTTTTAGCTTCAACATTATGAATATGTGTGTCACTACTATCAAGATTTAAGACAAATAGACCACTATTCAAGGGTGCATGACCATAAAAGATATTATTCATATAAATGGAACAACCATTATTCTCAGAGTTAAATGAATAACCGTCTCGCATTAAACAAGATCCAGATATAATGTTCATGCTCAACGCTGGCACCAAATAACAATTATTTAGGTCTAAAACTAACCCCGAAGGTAGATGTAGAGGTAGCGTGCCGACGACGATCACATCGACTTTGGAACCATTTCCCACGCGCATCGTCACCTCATCCTTAGCCAGTCTTCGCTTAATCCGTAGTCCTTGTTTTGAGTTGCAAATATTAGCAACAAAACCAGTATCAAATACCCATGTGCTACTGCGAGCTCTAGTAAGGTACACATCAATAACATATATATCACATATACCTTTTTTCACCTTGCCATCCTTCTTATCCGCCAAATACTTGGGGCAGTTTCGTTTCCAGTGACCGGTCTGCTTGCAGTAGAAGCACTCAGTCTCAGGCTTAGGTCCAGACTTAGGTTTCTTCTCTTGAGCAGCAACTTGTTTTCTATTCTTCTTGAAGTTCCCCTTATTCTTCCCTTTGCCCTTTTTCTGGAAACTGGTGGTCTTGTTGACCATCAACACTTGATGCTCCTTCTTGATTTCTACCTCCGCAGCCTTTAGCATTGCGAAGAGCTCGGGAATTGTCTTATCAATCCCTTGCATATTATAGTTCATGACGAAGCTCTTGTAGCTTGGTGGCAGTGATTGAAGAATTCTGTCAATGACACTATCATCTGGAAGATTAACTCCCAGTTGAATCAAGTGATTGTTATACCCACACATTCTAAGTATATGCTCACTGACAGAACTATTCTCTTCCATCTTGCAGCCGTAGAACTTATTGGAGACTTCATATCTCTCAATCCGAGCATTTGCTTGAAATATTAACTTCAACTCCTGGAACATCTCATATGCTCCATGACGTTCGAAATGTCGTTGAAGTCCCGGTTCTAAGCTGTAAAGCATGGCACACTGAACTATTGAGTAGTCATCAGCTTTTATCTGCCAGACGTTCATAACATCTGGTGTTGCTCCTGCCGCAGGTTTGGCACCTAGCAGTGCTTCCAGGACGTAATTCTTATGTGCAGCAATGAGGATAATCCTTAAGTTACGGACCTAGTCCGTGTAATTTCTACCATCATCTTTCAACTTAGCTTTCTCATGGAACACATTAAAATTCAACGGAACAACAGCACGGGCCATCTATCTACAACAACATAGACAAGCAAAATACTATCAGGTACTAAGTTCATGATAAATTTAAGTTCAATTAGTCATATTACTTAAGAACTCACACTTAGAGAGACATCCCTCTAATCATCTAAGTGATCACGTGATCCAAATCAACTAAACCATAACCGATCATCACGTGAAATGGAGTAGTTTTCAATGGTGAACATGACTATGTTGATCATATCTACTATATGATTCACGCTCGACCTTTCGATCTGAGTGTTCCGAGGCCAGATCTGCATATGCTAGGCTTGTCAAGTTTAACCCGAGTATTCTGCGTGTGCAAAACTGGCTTGCACCCATCGTAGATGAATGTTGAGCTTATCACACCCGATCATCACGTGGTGTCTCGGTACAACGAATTTGGCAACAGTGCATACTCAAGGAGAACACTTTTACCTTGAAATTTAGTGAGAGATCATCTTATAATGCTACCGTCAATCAAAGCAAAATAAGTTGCATAAAGGATAAACATCACATGCAATCAATATAAGTGATATGATATGGCCATCATCATCGTGTGCTTGTGATCTCCATCTCTGAAGCACCGTCATGATCACCATCGTCACCGGCGTGACACCTTGATCTCCATCGTAGCATCGTTGTCGTCTTGCCAACTATTGCTTCTACGACTATCGCTACCGCTTAGTGATAAAGTAAAGCAATTATAGGGCGATTGCATTGCTTACAATAAAGCGACAACCATATGGCTCCTCTCAGTTGCCGATAACTCCGTTACAAAACATGATCATCTCATACAATAAAATATAGCATCATGCCTTGACCATATCACATCACAACATGCCCTGCAAAAACAAGTTAGACGTCTTCTACTTTGTTGTTGCGAGTTTTACGTCGCTGCTACGGGCTGAGCAAGAACCGTTCTTACCTACGCATCAAAACCACAATGATAGTTCGTCATGTTAGTGTTGTTTTAACCTTCACAAGGACCAGGCGTAGCCACACTCGGTTCAACTAAAGTTGGAGAAACTGACATCCGCCAGCCACCTATGTGCAAAGGATGTTGGTAGAACCAGTCTCGCGTAAGCGTACGCGTAATGTTGGTCTGGGCCGCTTCATCCAACAATACCGCCGAACCAAAGTATGACATGCTGGTAAGCAGTATGACTTGTATCGCCCACAACTCACTTGTGTTCTACTCGTGCATATAACATCTACGCATAAACCTAGATCTAATACCACTGTTGGGGAACGTAGTAATTTAAAAAATTTCCTACGCACACGCAGGATCATGGTGATGCATAGCAACGAGAGGGGAGAGTGTGTCCACGTACCCTCGTAGACCGAAAGCGGAAGTGTTAGCACAACGCGGTTGATGTAGTCGTATGTCTTCACGATCCAACCAATCCAAGTACCGAACGCACGGCACCTCCGAGTTCAGCACACGTTCAGCTCGATGATGTCCCACGAACTCCGATCCAGCAGAGCTTCACAAGAGAGTTTCGTCAGCACGATGGCGTGATGACGGTGATGATGATGCTACCGACATAAGGCTTCGCCTAAGCACCACTACGATATGATCGAGGTGGATTATGGTGGAGGGGGCACCACACACGGCTGGGAGAGATTAACAGATCAACTTGTGTGTCTAGAGGTGCCCCCTGCCCCCGTATATAAAGGAGCAAGGGTGTAACGCCCCGAGACCGATGTGCCAGGTGTCCGCCAGTCATTCGTCGTGGTTGCGTTGTCATTGCTTGCGTGTCATGCATTGCATATCATGTCATCATGCGCATTTCATTTGCATACGTGTTCGTCTCATGCATCCGAGCATTTTCCCCGTTGTCCGTTTTGCATTCCGGCGCTTCGTTCTCCTCCGGTGGTCATTTCTACCTTTCTTTCTTGTGTGGGGGTTAAACATTTCCGGATTGGACCGAGACTTGCCAAGCGGCCTTGGTTTACTACCGGTAGACTGCCTGTCAAGTTTCGGGTCATTTGGACTTCGTTTGATACTCCAACCGTTAACCGAGGGACCGAGAAGGCCTCGTGTGTGTTGCAGCCCAACACCCCTCCAATTTGGCCCAAAACCCACCAAACTCTGCTCCATCATCTCGGTCGTTCGATCACGATCGCGTGGCCAAAAACCGCACCTCATTTGGACTCTCCTAGCTCCCTCTACCTATATATATGTGTTCCTCCCGGATTTTTCGCGCAGACAAACCCTAACCTCCTCCTCCGCGCGCCCCCGGACAATTCCTCACCGGCCGGACATGTCCAACCCACCCGGCCACCGCACCCGGGCCAATCAGGGGACGCCACGTCATCCCCGGCGCCGCTCCGGACCAACCGGACGCCGCCACATGTCGGCCGCCTCTCTCTCCTCGCGCGCGCGCCGCCGAGGCCCGCCGCGGCCCGCGCCCGGCCCTCCTCCGCGCCGACCGGGCCAGATCCCCGCCGCCTCACCCGAGCGGATCCGCCGCCGCCGCCTGTCTTCTCCGCCGCCGTGGTGCGCCCCGCCGCCGACTGCTCCTCGCCGCGCCGCCCGTCTCCGCCGCCTTGGCCGCCGTGCTGCGCGCTGGCCGCCTCGCTTGCTCGTCGCCGGCGTGCCGCGCCGCGCCACCCGAAGCCCGCGGCCACGCCGGAGTTGACCCCGCCGAAGCTCCACCGCCCTCCGCCGTCGTCCTTCGCCGGAGATCCGGTCCGGTCAGAACCGATCGGGGAGTGGGATGAGATCCACCACTCCCCCGATCCAAACAGCCTCCCCGCGCCCGGATCCTCTCATCCCGCACCACCTCATCCACCCGTTGACTTTCCCGCGAGGTGAGATTTTCACTAAGTCCCCAGATTCCCAGATCCATGATGCCATGTTCGAGGCCCCGTAACTTTGTGCCCGTAGCTCCGATTCATGCATATGATATATCAAAATCTTCGTCTCGACGAGTACATCATTTCATTCCATTGTATCATTTGCATTTGAGTTCATCTTGATGCCCGTATTGCTGTTAGAAGGAGGCATCATGAGTTAAATTGCAGATCCGTTAGTTCATCATGCACTTGTCATTTTTGCCATGTTTAATCCGTGCATGATATGCCTGTGCCCCTTTGGGATGAATTGTTAAGCATGTTGTCTTCTTTCAAGAGGTGCTTCCCATGCATTTTTAGGATGTGTGTGTTGTCTTGTGCAAGCTTGCGAAGTAGGGTACCTGAGTTTACCGATTCCAGGGACTTAGTGATTTTCACTAAGTCTGGGATGTTTTAGTTCACGATGCTATATGTCCAGCTTGTTTCCTAGTGATCCGTGCCTCTTTTGAGGATGATCAGTAAGAGTGATTTGTTATGCTTGTTGTGATTAATCCATCCATGTCTTTACTTGTTATATTGGAGCACCCTAGGTTGACTCAATCGAGCTCAACTTTTGCATAGTTGTTGTTTTGGGCAGATCGTGAACTCTTTTGCGATTTTGCCGGAGCTATTGCTAGTGATCCATGCATGCTATGCCTTTGTTCTTGCCATGTCTAGCTAGCATTTTGTGCCTTCTTAATGGTTATATGCTTGCCTTGCCATGACTTGCACCGTAGTGAGTGCATCGAGCTCGTTTACATGCCTCCGTGAGTTATTATTTCAGCATGTCCCAGTTTTCACCAAGTCTGAAAACTGATTGTGTTTCATCGATGTCCGTGTGCTCGGTAGAGTATTTTGTGAACCCTTTTGGCCCCAGGTCATTTTGGGTGTTTTGTTAAGCTTGTTGAGTAGCTCCATGCCATGCTCTTACTTGCCATGTTCAGGTTTTCTTCATGTTTTTTTGCTGCTCCGAAGAGGGCATCGTGGTCTGAAATTCCAGACTAGCGTTAATTTCGCTAAGTCTGAAATCTGTTTTGCTTATTCAGTTTTGCCATGCTTGTTTGAAGCCCTTAATGGATGATTTTGCCTATGCCTCAGTCCTAGTGATTTGTTAAGCTTCTTGAGCACATCACTGCCATGTAATTTTTTTTCATGTTTGGTGGCTGTAGCATGTTCATTTTGTTGCATTTAGGAGCCTACTTGCTGTAAATCGCAGATCGGTTCGTTTAGTAAATCGCTTGCCATTTCTAAACCGTAGCTCCGATTGCCATGATCTTTATATCGTTTTCAGGCGATTTCATCCCCTCTATCCAGTGGCACACTTGGTTTTGCAAGTTGAGGCCAGGTTCATGCATTTCCTGTCATGTCTTGCATTCTGCACCCCGCATCGCATCCCGCATCTCGCATATCATACCATGTTCATGTGTTGGTTGTTTACTATGTTGTGTGCTTCTTTTCCGGTGATTGCTTCTTCGGGTTGGTTCCGGTAACGTCGAGTTTGTGAGGACCCGTTCATCTTCGCCCGTTTGTCTTCTTCATGGACTCGTTCTTCTTCCTTGCGGGATTTCAGGCAAGATGATCATACCCTCGAAATCACTACTATCTTTGCCATGCTAGTTTGCTCGCTCTTTTGCTATGCCTTTGCTATGATGCCTACCACTTGCTTGTCAGCCTCCCAAATTGCCATGTTCAGCCCCTAACCCACCATTGTCCTAGCAAACCGTTGATTGGCTACGTTACCGCTTTGCTCAGCCCCTCTTATAGCGTTGTTAGTTGCAGGTGAAGATTGAAGTTTGTTCCTTGTTGGAACAGGGAGATGTTGTTCCTTGTTGGAACATGTTTACTTGTTGGGATATCACTATATATTGTATTTAATTAATGCATCTATATACTTGGTAAAGGGTGGAAGGCTCAGCCTTATGCCTGGTGTTTTGTTCCACTCTTGCCGCCCTAGTTTCCATCATATCGGTGTTATGTACCCGGATTTTGCGTCCCTTACGCGGTTGGGCTATAATGGGAACCCCTTGACAGTTCGCCTTAAGTAAAGCTTCTCCAGCAATGCCCAACATTGGTTTTACCATTTGCCACCTAGCCTTTTCTTTCCCTTGGGTTCTGCAGACTCAAGGGTCATCATTATTTTAACCCCCCCGGGCCAGTGCTCCTCTGAGTGTTGGTCCGAAACGTCAGCCGCCGGTGGCTACCAGGGGCAACTCTGGGCTGGCCTACCAGAAGTTTAGAAAATCTGAGTCTGCCCTGAGAAAGAGATATGTGCAGCTCCTATCGGGATTTGTCGGCACATTCGGGCGGTGTTGCTGGTTTAGTTTTACCCTGTCGAAATGTCTTGTTGTACTGGGATACCGAGTCTGATCGGAATGTCTCGGGTGGAGGTCTATTCCTTCGTTGACCGTGAGAGCTTGTGATGGGCTAAGTTGGGACACCCCTGCAGGGATTTGAACTTTCGAAAGCCGTGCCCGTGGTTATGGGCAGATGGGAATTTGTTAACGTCCGGTTGTAGAAAACCTGAAGTTGACCTTAATTAAAATGAATCAACAGCGTGTGTAACCGTGATGGTCTCTTTCCGGCGGAGTCCGGGAAGTGAACACGGTTGTTGGAGTTATGCTTGACGTAGGTAGTCCAGGATCACTTCTTGATCATACTTTTATCGACCGTGCCTTGCCTTCTCTTCTCGCTCTCATTTGCGTATGTTAGCCACCATATATGCTAGGCGCTTGCTGCTGCTCCACCTCATACCTTTACCTTACCCATAAGCTTAAATAGTCTTGATCGCGAGGGTGCGAGATTGCTGAGTCCCCGTGGCTCACAGATACTTCCAAAACCAGCTTGCAGGTGCCGATGAGACCGTGCAGATGACGCAACCAAGCTCAGGAGGAGCTCGATGAAGACTTTGTCCGTTGTGTTGTTTCGTTCTAGTTGATCAGTAGTGGAGCCCAGTT
Organism: Triticum monococcum; assembly: GCA_034509565.1. Lineage (NCBI taxonomy): Eukaryota > Viridiplantae > Streptophyta > Magnoliopsida > Poales > Poaceae > Triticum > Triticum monococcum. The sequence goes on along the minus strand of CM067847.1, from coordinate 427,620,684 downwards.
GGGGTCGATCGGGGACCTTTGTCGCATTTGGGGTTCTCCTTTTATTTTGGCTCCGTAGTCGGGCCCTGAGTGTATTTGGATGTTGTAATGCTTTATTCATGTAATTGTGTGAAGTGGCGAGTGTAAGCCAACTATGTAACTTTTTCCCCTATTGTATTACATGGGTTGTGTGAAGATTACCTCACTTGCGACATTGCCTTCAATGCGATTATGCCTCTAAGTCGTGCCTCGACACGTGGGAGATATAGTCGCATCGAGGGTGTTACAAAGGGGGAGGCCGACCGGCTCTCTATGGCGCGCCAGGAGGAGGAGTCCTCCTCCTAGTAGGAGTAGGACTCCCCTCTTTCGTACTCCTACTAGGAGGGGGAAAAGAAGGGGGAGAGGGAGAAGGAAAGGGGGGCGCCCCCCTCCTAGTCCAATTCGGACTAGAGGGGAGGGCCGCGCGGCCTGCCCTAGGTCACCCTCTCTCTCTCTCTCTCTCTCTCTCTCTCTCCACTAAGGCCCATAAGGCCCATTATTTCTCCGGGGGGGTTCCGATAAACCTCCGACCCTCCGGTTTTCTTCGAAACCACCCGGAACACTTCTGGTGTCCGAATATAGTCATCCAATGTGTTGATATTTATGTCTCGACCATTTCGAGACTCCTCGTCATGCCTGTGATCATATCCGGGACTCCGAACTACCTTTCGTACATCAAAACACAAAAACTCATAATACCGATTGTCACCGAACTTTAAGCGTGCGGACCCTACGGGTTCGAGAACTATGTAGACATGACCGAGACACATCTTCGGTCAATAACCAATAGCGGAACCTGGATGCTCATATTGGCTGCCACATATTCTACGAAGATCTTTATCGGTCAAACCACATAACAACATACGTTGTTCCCTTTGTCATCGGTATGTTACTTGCCCAAGATTCGATCGTCGGTATCTCAATACCTAGTTCAATCTCGTTACTGGCAAGTCTCTTTACTCATTCCGTAATACATCATTCCTCAACTAACTCATTAGTTGCAATGCTTGCAAGGCTTATAGTGATGTGTATTACCGAGTGGGCCCAGAGATACCTCTCCGATAATCAGAGTGACAAATCCTATTCTCGATATATGCCAACTCTACAAATACCTTCGGAGACACCTGTAGATCACCTTTATAATCACCCATTGATGTTGTTACATTTGGTAGCACACAGAGTGTTCCTCTGGTAAACGGGACTTGCATAATCTCATAGTCATAGGAACATATATAAGTCATGAAGAAAGCAATATCAACATACTAAACGATCAAGTGCTAAGCTAACGGAATGGGTCAAGTCAATCACATCATTCTCCTAATGATGTGATCCCGTTAATCAAATGAAAACTCATGTCTATGGTTAGGAAACATAACCACCTTTAATTAACGAGCTAGTCAAGTAGAGGCATACTAGTGACACTCTATTTGTCTATGTATTCACACATGTACTAAGTTTCCGGTTAATACCACTCTAGCATGAATAATAAGCATTTATCATGACATGAGGAAATAAATAATAACTTTATTATTGCCTCTAGGGCATATTTCCTTCATTTTCCTGCTTGACAAGCACTACAAAGTCTATCCTTGTCAAATATAGCATATTTTACTCCAAGGATATGATCACCTTTAATAAGCTTATCAAGATTTCACATGCCCACATGACCTAACCTTCTATGCCACAACCAGCCTTCCGAGGATTTAGCAATTAGGCAAGTTCTAGGTTGAGTCTTTTTAGTGAAATCAACAATGTAAAGATCACCTCTACGTGTGCAGGTAAAGACCATTTTATGGTTATCTCTATGAAACACTTGGCAATCTACTTCAGTAAATAGGACATTGAAACCAAAGTCAGCAAGTCTAGATACGGAAAGTAAATTGTAGCCAAGAGACTCAACGAGTATAACATTTTGTCTGGAGCTATCATGTGAGATGGCCACCTTACCAAGGCCAACCACCTTACCCTTTGAGTTATCACCGAAAGTGACATACTTTCAAGGGCCGTTGTTTTTTCAGCAAGCTCACGAAACATATCTTTGTCTCCGGTCATATGATCAGTACATCCACTATCAAGAACCCATTCCTTTCCTCCAGCCGTGTAGCCGCGAAGATTAGCCATAAGACCAAAGTGTCTCATCGCATCATCAAGATCATAGTCACTATCATCATAGTATCCATGTTCAACGTTATCATGTGATGGATCAATTCCTAGAGAGAGTGATTCATTATAAGTATGACCGTAACAGAGTTCATCTCTATGAATTCTAATGACTTCGGAAATGATATTGCTAATGATTCTAACATCTCCTTTTGCTCTCGTAAGATTAGTAAGCTCAAATAAGCAATCACCAAATTTGGGATCATTGGAGCTCATCTTACTCAGGGCAATAGACTTATGAAGAATCTCATCTAGATTTTTCAAGGAATAATTTGGGAATCGTTCCTCAAGGAATCTCCATAAGGTGTAGGCACAATCAAGAGTAGGCAAGCTAGCAAGCTAGTTTCTAGGCAAACCTCTACTGATTAAATTGACAGTTCTAAGATTACGGATCATGCGAATAGACTCATCACGGGTAGGATGCAAAGGATCATCATGAGGTGCACAAGGGCTAGTAATGTACTTGTTCAAATGATATTCATTGAAGATCTCAAGCATCTCATTTTTTCACTCATGAAAGTACTCTCCATCAAGTATAGGCACTCTACGTCAAGACTCCCCAATGTAGACTCATCCATCTTCCACCAAAGGTGTTCAAACCAAAGCAATGGAGACCAATGCTCTGATACCAATTGAAAGGATCAAGAAGAGGTACCTAGAGGGGGGGTGAATAGACTCTTAGCAAGAAAAGTTGTATTTTTTAATTTCTTTAAGTTGAAGTGGAGTTTTGGCACAAGTTTAAACATTCAAAATACATATCAAGCAAGCATGACAAGAGTATATGAGTAGCGGAAAGTAAATCATGCAAGTTGCAAGAATGTAAAGGAATGGGATTGGAGTGTGCAAACGCAATTGGAGACACGGAGATTTTTGGCGTGGTTCCGATAGGTGGATCGTACATCCACGTTGATGGAGACTTCAACCCACGAAGGGTAATGGTTGCATGAGTCCACGGAGGGCTCCACCCATGAAGGGTCCACGAAGAAGCAACCTTGTCTATCCCACCATGGCCACCGCCCACGAAGGACTTGCCTCACTAGGGTAGATCTTCACGAAGTAGGCGATCTCCTTGCCTGTACAAACTCCTTGGTTCAACTCCACAATCTTGACGAAGGCTCCCAAGTGACACCTAACCAATCTAGGAGACACCACTCTCCAAAAGGTAATAGATGATGTGTTGATGATGAACTCCTTGCTCTTGTGCTTCAACTGATAGTCTCCTCAATACTCAACTCTCTCTCATAGGATTTGATTTGGTAGAAAGATGATTTGAGTGGAAAGCAACTTGAGGAAGACTAGAGATCAAGATTCACGTGGTTGGAATGGAATATCTTGGCCTCAACACAAGTGTAGGTCGTTCTCTCATAGAAAATGTATGTTGGAAGTGTAGGGATGTTCTGATGGCTTTCTCCATGAATGAAGAGTGGGTGGAGGGGTATATATAGCCTCCACACAAAATCTAACCGTTACACACAAATCACCAAACTCGGTGGGACCAAATCATAAAACTGGGTCGGTCCGATTTGGTTCATAATGTGACCGTTAGGCATTTCGGTGGGACCAATATGATCAATTCGGTGGGACTGATGTGCTAGGGTTAGGGTAAAGCCTTATCTCAGTTGGACCGATTACACAAACTCGGTGGGATCGATTTGGGTAATAAGCAAAACAAAGAGTTCGCCAAGCAAACTCGGTGGGACCGATTTCATATTTCGCTGAGCCCGAAATTAATGCAATAGGCAACAGAGAGTTTGCAAGCCCATCTCGGTGAGACCGAATTGATTAGGGTTTCTGGCAGTGGCTATGTTAAGAGAACTCGGTGGCGCCGGATAGAAAGTTTCAATGGGGCCGAGTTTGACTTTTTGTTTGGGACAAATGTGGGTGTGAGAAAGTGGTTGAGGGCTTTGGAGCATATCACTAAGCACTTTGAGCAAGCAAGGCATTAAGCAACACCTCATCCCCTCTTAATAGTATTGGCTTTCTTATGGACTCAATGTGATCTTGGATCACTAAAATGAAAAATGTAGAGTCCTGAGTTTTGAGCTTGAGCCAATAATTTGTCTTCATCATCTTGAAGGGGTCCCACATCCTCTAGTCCATGCCACTCCACTGTTGGACTTATCTGAAATATGCTAGATGAAAGTATTAGTCCAACAAGATATATGTTGACATTAATTACCAAAATCACCCAGGGAGCACTTGTTCTTTCACTGCCAGAAGATGGTGCGCCTCCAACAGGCGGCCACGAGGGGGGCGACCCCTAGCAGGCGGCCCCTCGCCCCCCAAAGTTTGCACCCATTCACTGCGGCGAGATGGGGCGTGGCTACAGTACAACCTGCCACCTCCGAATCTAGGGTGGAGCATGGCCACAGTGCGGGTGTACCACACGGACGCCCCTCAGCCGGCGGGGCACTGTAGCCACGCAGCCTGTCACATCACCTACGACATAGGGAGCCATGCTCCCACGATGGGCGGTCAGTACGGCCCGCAAGCGGTGGCCCTACCTGTCCGCGAGCCGCTAGAAGACGGCGAATCCCCAGCAGGTGGCATCGAGGGCGGGTCGACTCCCCAAAGGCAGTGCTCCCTCTCCTCAAAGTCTGTGTGCCATTAACTAAATGAGACAGGGTGTGGCTACAGTGAGCGCCCGCCAGGCGACGGGACTGTAGCCACGCTCCCCCCGACTAAGCCTCCATCATAAGTAGCAAGGCTACAGTATAAAGCAGTCAACATGGCCCACAGGCGGCGGGCCCTACCTGTCGGCCGAGTTCACGATAGCCGGTGGGACCCACCAAAGTGGTGGGCCCCAATAGCCGGTGGAGAAGCTGGCGCCCAGAGACACTGACGGCCGGGTCCTACACCCGACCGGATTACCATTGTACCCCTAGGGGGTAGGCCTATATAAACCCCCCAGGCTCACCCATGCAAAGGGTTCAGAACCCTAGCTAACATCCACACATACATAGAGAGAAGTAGAGGAGCTAGCCTTGCCCTTCTTCTTCCTCTAGCCAAACAGCTTAAGGAGCACACTTGTAGCTACTCTATCGATGATAGTCATCATGCGGAGACCCCGTAGAGCAAGAGTAGGGGTGTTATCTCCATGAAGAGCCCCGAACCTGGGTAAATCTCATATGTGTTCAAGGTCACACTCACTCTCGCTTCTAAAGCCCGGTGAGGGAGTCCTGGATTGGGGGGTCTCCGGACAGCCGAACTATCTCCATTGGCCGGACTGTTAGACTATGAAGATACAAGATTGAAGACTTCGTCTCGTGTCCAGATGGGACTCTACTTGGCGTGGAAGGCAAGCTATGCAATACGGATATGGATATTTCCTCCTTTGTAACCGACCTTGTGTAACCCTAACCCTCTCCGGTGTCTATATAAACCGAAGGGTTTTAGTCCATTGGACAACAACCATAACATACAATCATACCATAGGCTAGATTCTAGGGTTTAGCCTCTCTGATCTCATGGTAGATCTACTCTTGTACTACCCATATCATCAATATCAATCAAGCAGGACATAGGGTTTTACCTCCATCAAGAGGGCCCGAACCTGGGTAAAACATCGTGTCCCCTGCCTCCTGTTACCATCTGGCCTAGATGCACAGTTCGGGACCCCCTACCCGAGATCCGCCGGTTTTGACACCGACATTGGTGCTTTCATTGAGAGTTCCTCTGTGCCGTCGCCGTTAGGCTTGATGGCTCCTACTATCATCGATAGCGATGCAGTCCAGGGTGAGACTTTTCTCCCCGGATAGATCTTCGTATTCGGTGGCTTTGCACTGCGGGCTAATTCGCTTGGCCATCTGGAGCAGATTGAAAGCTACGCCCCTGGCCATCATGTCAGATTTGCAAGTTTGAACTACACGGCCGACATCCGCGGAGACTTGATCTTCGACGGATTCGAGCCATAGCCGGGCGCGTCGCACTGTCGCGATGGGTATGACCTAGCTCTGCCGCCGAACAGTACCCCAGAGGCCGCGCCCGCATTAGCTCCGACCCTTAGCTCGGAGCCAACTGCGCCAGTCGAGGATGGGTGGTTAGATACCGCCTCAGGGGATGCAGTCTCAATGGCAATCGAGCCGAACATCAGCCTAACCCTCTGCGCAGCCCGTGACTCCAAGGCGCCGGACTCTTTTCCGGACTCCGAACCATCCGCGCCCCTTCCAATCGAATCCGATTGGGTGCCGATCATGGAATTCACCGCCGCGAATATCTTTCAGCACTCGCCCTTCGGCGATATTTTGAATTCACTAAGGTTTCTCTCTTTGTCAGGAGAGCGCTGGCCAGATTATGGCCAACATGATTGGGATGCGGACGACGAAGAAATTCGACGCCCACCCACCACCCACTTCATAGCCACTGTCGATGATTTAATCGACATGCTCGACTTCGACTCTGAAGACATCGACGGTATGGACGATGATGTAGGAGACGAACATGAACCAGCACCTATAGGGCACTGGAAAGCCACCTCGTCATATGACATATACATGGTGGATACACCCAAAGAAGGCAATGGTGACGGGATAGCAGAGGATGACCCCTCCAAGAAGCAACCCAAACGCCGACGTCAGCGGCGCCGCTCTAATTCCTGGCAAAGCAAAAGTGGTGATACCGACACAGGAGATAATAACACTTCGGATAGTGCCGAAGACAACAACAAACCCCTCCAACAAGATTTAGAGCAGGAGGATGGAGGAGCCAGCTCTCGTGAGAGAGCGGTAGACGGAGAGGAGGAGGATGACAATCACATGCCCCCCTCCGAAGACAAGGCAAGCCTCGGCGACGATGAATTCGCCGTACCAGAGGATCCTGTCAAATAAGAGCGCTTCAAGTGCCGGCTTATGGCCACGGCAAATAGCCTGAAGAAAAAGCAGCATCAGCTTCAAGCTGATCAAGATCTGATAGCTGACAAATGGACTGAAGTCCTAGCGACCGAGGAATATAAACTCGAGCGCCCCTCCAAGAGTTACCCAAGGCGCGGGTTACTACCCCGACTGGAGGAAGAAGCATATGATATGGCTGATCGGCCACCTCGTGGCCGCGATAGAGAGGCATTCCAGCCAAAAGCTCAGCCTCCACCCCAACGCCATTCAAATAAAAAGACATGGGGAGATACGCCGGACCTGCGAGACATATTGGAGGACAAGGCAAAGCATTCAAGATCGATCTACAGATCACGAGGGCGCACCACTCTGCAAGACGACAAACGTCACGCCAGATACAGTAAAAGAAAATCCGGCCAGGCCGAACACAGCGGGCACGACCCATTCAAGCTGTGTCGCGATATAGCCCAATATAGAGGCGCCACACACCCCTTATGCTTCACAGACGAAGTAGTGGAACATCAATTCCCAAAAGGTTTCAAACCTGTAAATATTGAATCATACGACGGCACAACAGATCCCGCAGTATGGATCGAGGACTTCCTCCTCCACATCCACATGGCCCGCGGCGATGACTTACATGCCATCAAATACCTCCCACTAAAGCTCAAAGGACTAGCGCGGCATTGGCTTAACAGCTTGCCCGCGGACTCCATTAGCTGTTGGGAAGATCTGGAAGCCGCATTCCTCGACAACTTTCAGGGCACTTATGTGCGACCACCAGACGCCAATGATTTGAGCCACATAATTCAGCAGCCAGAAGAGTCGGGCAGGCAATTATGGACTCGGTTCCTTACAAAGAAAAATCAAATCGTCGACTATCCGGATGCGGAGGCCTTAGCGGCTTTGAAGCACAACATCTAAGACGAGTGGCTAGCCCAGCACCTTGGTCAGGAAAAGCTAAAATCTATGGCAGCTCTCACGACGCTCATGACCTGCTTTTGTGCGGGAGAAGACAGCTGGCTGGCTCGCAGTAATAACATATCAAAGAACCATGGTACCTCAGATACCAAGGACGGCAATAGCAGGTCATGTCGCAACAAGCATAAGCGCCGCATTAACAGTGAAAATACTGAGGATACTGCAGTCAACGCCGGATTCAAAGGCTCTAAATCCGGTCAGCGGAAAAAGCCGTTCAAACAAAGTACGCCGGGTCCGTCCAGCTTGGACCGTATACTCGATCGCTCGTGTCAAATACACGGCACACCAGACAAGCCAGCCAATCACACAAACAGGGATTGTTGGGTGTTCAAGCAGGCCGGCAAGTTAATTGCCGCAAACAAGGAAAAGGGGCCGCATAGAGAGGACGAGGAGGAGCCCCGGCAGCCGCACACTACAGGACAGAAGAAGTTTCCCCCGCAAGTGCGGACGGTGAACATGATATACGCAACCCACATCCCCAAGAGGGAGCCGAAGCATGCGCTCAGGGACGTATATGCGTTGGAGCCAGTCGCCCCAAAGTTCAACCCTTGGTCCTCCTGTCCGATCACCTTCGATTGCAGGGACCACCCCACTAGTATCCATCATGGAGGATTCGCCACACTGGTCCTAGACCCAATCATCAACGGATTTCACCTCACTCGAGTCCTTATGGACGGCGGCAGCAGCCTGAACATGCTTTATCAGGACACAGTGCGCAAAATGGGTATAGACCCCTCAAGGATCAAACCCACAAGAACGACCTTTAAGGGCGTCTTTCCAGGTGTAGAGGCCCATTGCACAGGCTCAATTACACTGGAAGTGGTCTTCGGATCCCCGGATAACTTCCGAAGCGAAGAGTTAATCTTTGATATAGTCTCGTTCCGCAGTGGTTATCACGCGCTGCTCGGGCGAACCGCATTTGCTAGATTCAATGCGGTACCGCATTATGCATACCTCAAGCTTAAGATGCCAGGACCTCGCGGAGTTATTACAGTCAATGGAAACACAGAGCGCTCTCTCAGAACAGAGGAGCACACTGCAGCCCTCGCAGCAGAAACGCTAAGCAGTCTCTCAAGGCAATCAACCAGTTCGGCGCTTCACAGCCCGGACACCTTCAAGCGCGCTCGGGGCAATCGGTAAATAGACCGCCTAGCGCGATCTGAGCTCGCATAGCAATACGGCGGCCACCCCAATCCCAGCCCAGTGGCGAAACTCGTGCCGCGCGTACATAATTACGCATTAAAAATAACGTGGGCACAGGTGGGGAGGGGGGCACAACTGTGGCACGCCCCAAGACGCGGCCTAAACCACACTAGGGGCTTCCCGTTCGGTTATTTTTTCTTCTTTTTTCTTTCAGGACCTTAATCTCTGGAAACATTGTCCGGCAGCACTATTGCCGAACACATGATGCAGCAACCAAGGAGGCAGACAACTACGTTATACCACGGAATTCCCAGGTTGATTACAGTAACAAGTGAAATATTCAATTTAATATCATTCCTCAGCTTGCCCTTGGAAGGGACATAGTCCTACTCTTTGCTTATCGCACTATCTGTACCACTCTGCTTTAACGCAATTTTTTAATAAACAATGCATGAAATTATGACTATTATTGCATTCTTGTTATATATATATATATATATATATATATATATATATCTATGTGCTCATTAATGATGCCTTGCAACCGTACACTATGGTACGGCCAATACACCAGGGGCTTACGTACCCCACAATATGGTGTGAAAAGTCCGAACACTTTCACAAGTGCGGCACCCCGAACTTATAGCATTATATGCATCAGCTCCGAATCATGTGTTTGGTCAAATGTTGGGTTTGCCCGGCTCCTATGTTTTGGTACCTTACGTTCCGCTCTATCGGCTAAGGTAGCGCTAGGAGAACTACTGCGATTGTGCCCCAGTTCTGCCGGGCTTAGCACCTCAGTTGAGAAAGCTAAAACTGACTATCATGATAAGGCGAGAGACTGGTCGCTGTTCAATGAGGTTTATCGAGTCCCTAAAGACTTATGCCGCTTAGGGCGAGGGGCCGGCCCTGTCTGGCTTACAGGCGTGTATCACGCCCCGAATTCGGCCTTCCGAATACCAGGGGCTTCGCCAAAATTTCAAATTATAGAATTCTATGGCTAAGTGAGAGTGATAAAGCATTGTTAGTCCGGTTGCCTTGTTCGTTCTGCTGAGCACCTCCCTCGAAGGACCCAAATATGGGAACAAGAGTGCTCAAGTTTATCCCGAACACCCTAGCACTCGTGGCATGGGGGCAGAAGCCGAGGACTACCATCTCCCAGATTGGATAAACGGCCAAACAGAAGGTAATATTTTATATTCACACAAGCGTTGCATAGCGTATATGAAACAAGTTTTCATCATACAGGATCACACAAACAAGTTTATTCAAATATTACATCTTTGGAACACTCGTCCGCGATGACACGGGCACCCTGCAGAACACCCTCGTAGTACATCTCGGGGTGGCGGTGCTCCTTGCCCTCTGGCGGCCCCTCCTTGATCAGCTTCACGGCGTCTAGCTTGACCCACTGCAATTTCACACGGGCGAAAGCCCGACATGCACCTTCAATGCAGATAGATCGCTTGACAACCTCCAGCCATGGGCAGGCATCCACAAGCCGCCTCACCAGGCCAAAGAAGCTGTTCAGAAGGGCGTCGCCAGGCCACAGCCAAACTATAAAGCTCTTCATGGCCTGATCGTCCGCCTTATGTAGCTCGACCATCTGCTTCAGCTGGTCGCTCATTGGCACCGGATGTTCGGCCTCAGCATATTGAGACCAGAACAGCTTCTCCGTCGAGCTTCCGTCCTTGGCTTGGTAAAATTGTGCGGCATCGGACACACTACGGGGCAAATCTGCGAATGCTCCTGAAGAGCTCCTGATCCGGGTAAGTAATCGGTAATTTACTTTTACATGCTTGCTTTGCATATAGAAAGCCTTACCCGCCGCTATCTTCTTCATCGTGTCGATCTCTTGGAGGGCCTTTTGGGCTTCGGCCTTGGCACTCTTTGCGCTCTCAAGGGCCGCGGCAAGCTCAGACTCTCGCGTCTTCGAGTCAAGCTCCAACGCCTCGTGCTTCGTCATGAGAGCCTGGAGCTCTTGCTGCACCTCGCCCACCCGAGCCTCATGCTTATCTCGCTCGGTGCGCTCCTTGGCCGCTTTATCTTCGGCCTTGGTTAGCGCTTGCCTCAGGGTCGCCACCTCGGTCGTGGCCCCTGGCAGACATACAATGATCCTGTCATTTTGCAATTGCGTCCTTTTTTATATATACATATCTATAGACAGGGTATTACTTACCCCTGTTCTCCTCAAGCTGCCTCTTGGCAAGGCCGAGCTCTTTCTTGGACCCCTCGAGGTCCTGCTTCAGTACGACGACCTCCACAGTTAGTGCGGTGGACGCCAGCAGCGAAGCCTGCATATGCATATTGACATACTTATATTAGACTCCTGCGATATTATTTGATCCTCTGTTCGGCTTTTCTTTGTGAACACCGAACAAAGCATCAGGGGCTACTATCTATGCAGTAATATTTCTACTACATTTTAAAACACTTACCTCGAAGCCTGTTAGAAGGCTGGCACAGGCTTCAGTCAATCCGCTCTTGGCAGACTGAACCTTCTGGATCACCGCACTCATGATAGTGCGGTGCTCCTCGTCGATGGAAGCGCTGCGAAGCGCTTCCAGCAGATTCTCCGGCGCCTCTGGATGGACAGAGGTCACCGGCACAGGTGTCTTGCCCCTTTTAGAAGGAGGCCGCCTGCCCGAGCCTGGAACCGCTGGAGGTTTCGGCGCGGTGTTCGGCTGAGGGCCGAACTCGGAGCTCTCAGGGGCCCCGTCCCCTCGGCTCCCAGAGTCCGGAAGGTCGCCTTGAGGCGCCTCCGGGACTGTCTCCCCTTGATCCGGTGCCTCTTGAGACAACACCTCGGCGTCGTCGGCAGGATGAGGGGAGGTGGCGGTCGGGACTGGATCGCTATCCATGTCCGACAAGCCTAAGGAGTCGTCCGACGATACATCGATACTGGCTCGGGGCGGCCTGCATAATTGTGTTCGGCGTTAGGGAAAGCAGTGCGACAAAGGAATCCTATGGGTTACTTGTTGGGGAACGTAGTAATTTCAAAAAATTTCCTACGCACACGCAAGATCATGGTGATGCATAGCAACAAGAGGGGACAGTGTTGTCTACGTACCCTCGTAGACCGATAGCGGAAGCGTTATGACAACACGGTTAATGTAGTCGTACGTCTTCACGGCCCGACCGATCAAGCACCGGAACTACGCCACCTCCGAGTTCTAGCAGACGTTCAGCTCGATGACGATCCCCGGACTCCGATCCAGCAAAGTGTCGGGGAAGAGTTCCGTCAGCACGACGGCGTGGTGACGATCTTGATGTACTAATGTCGCAGGGCTTCGCCTAAGCACTGCTACAATATTATCAAGGACTATGGTGGAAGGGGGCACCGCACACGGCTAAGAATATGATCACATGGATCAACTTGTGTGTCTATGGGGTGCCCCCTGCCCCCGTATATAAAGGAGCAAGGGGGAGGCCGGCCGGCCCTTGTGGGGCGCCAAGGAGGAGTAGGATTCCTACTCCTAGTTGGAGTAGGTTTCCACCTTTCCTAGTCCAACTAGGAGAAGGGGGGAAAGGGGGGAAGAGGGGAAGGAAGGGAGAGAGGGCCGCGCCCCAAACCCCTTGTCCAATTCGGACTGGGCTTGGGAGGGGCGCGCGCCACCTCCTGGTCCTTCCCACTAAGGCCCATTAAGGCCCATTGCTTCTTCCTCGTATTCCCGTAACTCCTCGGTACCTCCGAAAATAACCGAACCACTCGGAACCTTTCCGATGTCTGAATATAGTCATCCAATATATCGATCTTTACATCTCGACCATTTCGAGACTCCTCATCATGTCTCCGTTCTCATCCGGGACTCCGAACTCCTTCGGTACATCAAAACTCATAAACTCATAATATAACTGTCATCGAAACCTTAAGCGTGCGGACCCTACGGGTTCGAGAACAATGTAGACATGACCGAGACACGTCTCCGGTCAATAACCAATAGAGGAACCTGGATGCTCATATTGGCTCCTACATATTCTATGAAGATCTTTATCGGTCAGACCGCATAACAACATACGTTGTTCCCTTTGTCATCGGTATGTTACTTGCCCGAGATTCGATCATCGGTATCTCAATACCTAGTTCAATCTCGTTACCAGCAAGTCTCTTTACTCGTTCCGTAATAGATCATCTCGCAACTAACTCATTAGTTGTAATGCTTGCAAGGCTTAAGTGATGTGCATTACCGAGAGGGCCGAGAGATACCTCTCCGACAATCGGAGTGACAAACCCTAATCTCGAAATACGCCAACCCAACATGTACCTTTGGAGACACCTGTAGAGCTCCTTTATAATCACCCAGTTACGTTGTGACATTTGGTAGCACACAAAGTGTTCCTCTGGCAAACGGGAGTTGCATAATCTCATCGTCATAGGAACATGTATTAGTCATGAAGAAAGCAATAGCGACATACTAAACGATCGGGTGCTAAGCTAATGGAATGGGTCATGTCAATCAGATCATTCCCCTAATGATGTGATCCCGTTAATCAAATAACAACTCTTTGTCCATGGTTAGGAAACATAACCATCTTTGATTAACGAGCTAGTCAAGTAGAGGCATACTAGTGACACTCTGTTTGTCTATGTATTCACACATGTATTATGTTTCCGGTTAATACAATTCTAGCACGAATAATAAACATTTATCATGAAATAAGGAAATAAATAATAACTTTATTATTGCCTCTAGGGCATATTTCCTTCATTACTTTGGTGTCCGAATACTTACGATCTCCCCAGGGGCTTGGCCCTAGGCAACCATTTGTCTTTGCCTTCGTCGGCGGTGGTGGAGCTGTCCGGAAGGAGAGTCCTTCCCTTCTTGGACCCTTCAGCCCCCCAGTTGGGGCGGCCTTCCTTTTCATGTCTCCCCCAGTCGGTGGGGGAGCATCTTCTTCTTCTTCCTCGTCTTCGGGGGAAGAGTGCGCCGCAGAGTCATCAGATGGTGAGTCCGACGACGCCTGGCGTCGGGAACTCTTTCGAGTTCCCTTGACCTTCTTGGTCTTCTCCGGCACCTTATAAGTGGCCGGAGTCAACATCTTCGCCAGACTCATCGTCATTGAAGCCTAGTTCAGGGGCTACTGAGGGAGTCCTGGATTGGGGGTCACCGGACAGCCGGACTATCTCCATTGGCCGGACTGTTAGACTATGAAGATACAAGATTGAAGACTTCGTCTCGTGTCCGGATGGGACTCTACTTGGCGTGGAAGGCAAGCTAGGAAATACGGATATGGATATTTCCTCCTTTGTAATCAACCTTGTGTAACCCTAACCCTCTCCGGTGTCTTAAAAACCGAAGGGTTTTAGTCCGTAGGACAACAACCATAACGTACAATCATACCATAGGCAAGCTTCTAGGGTTTAGCCTCTCTGATCTCGTGGTAGATCTACTCTTGTACTACCCATATCATCAATATCAATCAAGCAGGACGTAGGCTTTTACCTCCATCAAGAGGGCCCGAACCTAGGTAAAACATCATGTCCCCTGCCTCCCGTTACCATCTGGCCTACACGCACAGTTCGGGACCCCCTACCCGAGATCCGCCGGTTTTGACACCGACACCCGACGACGTACTCTTGTCTCCCTCCATGATAAGCCACCCCTAGCATATGTCGCTAGATATACCCGACATTTGGCGCCCATCGTGGGGCAAGGTACACCGTCGTCCGGAGACACGTTCTGGATGGGAACCCTCTTCCTTCCTGGCGAGCGCAGCCAGCCCGGCACGCCTGATGGCGTTTGCATTGACACGCTGCGCGGCGCGGAAGCCACTTACGTCGCAAGTTGTCTTGCTGATCTGATCGGCGGGATCCGCCTCTCCGACGAGCCTACGCTCGACGCGGGAGCAGCCAGCTCCGAGATCTGCCTTGTCGACCTCCTTGGCAAGCTTCACATCGCCAACGAGCATGCCTCCGACCTAGTGTCCGTTGGCTCCACTGACCCGATGCTCATCGACTTTGAGGCGGTGTCCCCCAATGCCTTCCCTAGCAACGTGGTGATCATCGACGACCCGCTCCCTCATGCGGTTAGCGACGCCAGCGTCAGCACCGTCACGGAGGTGCTGGTCATTAGCCACAACGGAGCCTCCGACGGGGCTGGCCACGAACCGCTGCAGGCGACAATGCGGGGATTGTCCGCACCCGTGGCGGAAAACGCTGATGGAGCGACGCTGGAAACATTTCGCGTCTCGCTCCTCGATAGCACCAACAAGTTGGCAGCCATGAGGCGCCTCACTGAAGCCTACCAGCGCGAGATCGACCGCGCTGTGTGTGGCCCGCCGGCTGCTGGCGAGCCTAGCCGGGTGGGCACTGTTCGGCAGTGTGGTGCGGCAGTTGCCAGCATGCTGGGGGCCGTTCGCCCCGTCTACGCCACCCTGATGGAGAATTTGCGCGCCGCCCAGGCGGCGGCAGACGAACTGGACCACCTGGAGGGCGACGAGCATCGCTGCATGACGGCGCGCCTCCAAAAACTCCTCGACACGGCCACCGCGTAGCAAGAAGCCGGTCGTCGTGTGGTGGAACCTGGTGTGCAAACTGAGAACCACCCCCCCCCCCACCGCCATGAGCATGGGGCAACCTCCCGGTCCCCAACAGGCGGCGCCCGCGATCGGCAAGACCAAGATCCGGCTGCTAGCCGCAGCCGCACACACATCATGTTATAAATATAAAGAAAACATAGCATCACAAAGCATAACATGGCAATAAGCTGAGCCGGGTGTGACCTAACGTATGGCTACGTGATATAGGTGAAGGGGGAATTCAACCGGGAATGTTTCCCCGGTTCCAGACCTGTGTTAGACGAATGACTATAGGGGGAATGTTCCATGTTCAGATAGTTAGAGGCATCTGACAGGAAAACGGACCGCGTATTCGGGTTCGCTGGATTTTTCTGAGCAACTTTCATATAGAAAATATTTTCATCCGAGCTACGGTTTAATTTATATGATTTGTTAAAGATTTAACAATATTCTGAAATTACTATTAATTCGAAAATAAATAGGAAATTGCTAGGTCTACCCACCCCTGTGTACACAATAGTGCATAGAGGCTGACAAATGGGCCAAGGGGGGCCTGATTGACCAGTCAACGTTTGACTGGTCAACAGGGGGCGGGGCCCTCCTGTCATTGACTGTTTCGTTAACTAACTAGTTAATTTACTCTAATTGGGCTATTAGGCTAATTAACTTTAATTAGGTTAATTAAACCTAATTAACTAACTAATTAATTAATTATATTTATTATTATTATTATTTAATCTTTTTTAAACAGGGGGAAGGGCCCCACTGCTCAGTGGCCCATTAGGCCACTAGAGTGGGTGTTTAACGGGGTGGGCGCTGCCCGGGCGGAGGCCAAACCAGCCCATGTGCGGGGCAAGGCCGGCGGGGCGCCAACAAGGCGCGACCGGCCGGAGCCGGAGCGGGGTGAGGTGCAGGGCTGCAGAGGCGGGGTGCGAGCGACGGCATGCGGCGGCTTGGCCGGAGCAGAGCCGTAGCAGTGGGCGGTGGGGATGGCGAGCTGCGACGGCAGCAGGCCAGTAGGGGGGGTGCTAGCGGGTGGCGCATGGGTCGACGAGGGGAGCGAGAGGCGGGGGTTGGCTCGGCAACACGGGCGGAGTGCGAGGCGCGTGTGGGCGAGGCGCGGACGCGGCCCGTAGCGGCGCCGTATCGTTGCTGGCGGTTGCCGGAGCTCGGGTCGGCATCGGGCATGGCGGGACGTAGCGGGAACAGCGGGGAGCGCGCAGGTGGCTTGGGTCATGGCAGGGCAGGCGCAAGCGAGGCAAGGGTGCGGCTGGAGCAGCAGTGCAGGCGGCCGCGGAGGCAAAGACGAGGGAGCGCGGGGCAGAGCGGTGGCCGGAGAAGGCATGCGGCGTGGGGCTAGGCGAGCGGCTGCAGCAGGCGCGGGCGGGGCAGCTCCGGGCACTGCCAGCGGCACAACCGCCGCCAGGCGCAGGGAGGCCGGCATCCATGGCCGGGCGAGGCAAGGAGCCGGCGGCTAGGGACGGAAGGCGTTCACGGCGGGCGCGGCCGAACGGGGCGGCCGACACGGGGGGCTACGGCAAGCGTGTGCGGGGTCATGGGCAGTGCCTTCGCGGCTAAATGAGAGGAGGAAGAGAGGGGAATCGATGCGGTTCTCACGGCGGGGCAATAGGGGATGGCAGCGTGCTCGGGGAGGCCTGTCGGAGCCGAAGTAGTCGATGGAGTCCGACGAGGCAGAGGATGAAGAAGACTGCGATGCAGGCGCTCCGGTGTGTGTTCTTCGGTGTAGTCAAAGGGGACGACCGCGGGGAAGCTCCTGGGCATGCTAGCCGGCGACGGGAGGCCGGTGGCCACGGGATCGACGAGGTCCATGGCGACCACGATGCGGTTGTTCGCGGGAGAGAGGGAAGAGGCGCAAGGAGGAATGGGAGAAGTGGATGGAGTGGGAGAGGCGATCGAGGGGGCGTGGCGACGACGTCCTTATCCCCTCCAGGGCCTGTAGCGACGCGGGGTGGCAAGGTGGTCGGGGACGAACGCGGGCGCCCCGGTCGTTGGAACAGTGGGGAGGGAGACGACCGGGGAGGGGGAGTGGGCTGGCCAGCTGGAGTGGGCCGAGGCCCAATAGGAGGCCAGGGGCTCTGGCCATTTTCCTTTTTCTTTTTTTGGTTTTTCTTTTATAGAAAGGGGTTTTGTAATATTTGGGGTGCCAAAACGATTTTTGTAAGATATGGGAATTGTCCACATAAATACAATGCAATGGTTGGCATTGCCACAAAAAGATTGTGAAGCTTTAGAAATAGTTGCAAGTTTTTATAAATTAAAAAGCCATTTAAAAAATTAGCCATTGTTTTAACTAGTTTTGGGCACTTAGACATTTTGAAAAAAATGTTAGTTCACTACCATTATTATCAAAAGAATATTTGCCACATGATGAACTTTTTAGATTACATGTCTGAAAAATATGAATTTTTGACTTCAGATTGGTTTTGAATTTGAATGGTGATTTGGATCAAGTGAAGATTAGCAACAATAACATGATGACATGGCACTATTAACAGGTGATTACTGTAGCATGACACTGGGGGTGTTACAGGATGCAAACATGGCGAGCTACCGCTTCCTCGTCTAGCAAATCAGTGGATACTTTGACGGGTGCGAGTTCCTTCACGTGCCACCGGCCGACAACGAGCAAGCTGATGCCCTGGCATGGATTGGCTCCACCCGGCAAGCAATACCAGCCACCGTGTCCCTCCAGTGCCTGCGCAAGCCGTCTATGAAGCCTTCACCGGAATCATAGTCCATCTTCGTGCCGTTTGACCCTGAAACAGTCGAATCCGGCGTGGGGGCTGCAACAGTCAGCGCAGGGACTAAGGTAGGCGGCCCAGGGACTGCAACAGTCGCACCTGGCCCGAGGACTTCAGAACCCGGCCCAGGGGTTGCGGCAGTCGGCCCGAGGACTTCGGCAGGCGGCTCGGGGACTGCAGCAGTCGCACCCGGCCCGGGGACTTTAGAAGCGGGCCCGAGGGCTGCAGCAGTCGGCCCGGGGACTTCAACGACACAGCAAGTGGCGGCCGACTCCAACGTGCCGCCTCCCAACCCGACCACCATGGTACTAGTGGTCGTGATGTCAGTGGTAGAAGCACCATCTTGGGTGCAGCCCATCCTCAACTTCCTAGGGAGTAGAGAGCTACTAGCCAACGAGATTTTGGCCCACCAAGTGCAACGCCGGGCCGCAGCGTATACAATAGTGAACATAGAGCTTGTGAGGCGCAGCGTAACTGGCATTTTTCAGCGCTGCGTAGAGCTAGAGAAAGGTAGAGCAATCCTCAAAGATATTCACCAAGGAGAATGCGGCCACCACGCGGCCTCCATGGATTCTTCTGGCTGACTTCTTTGGACGATGCCAAGGATTTGGTCAAGAAATGCAAAGGGTGCCAATGCTTTAGCTGCAAGAAACACCTGCCGGCTTTTGCACTCAAGACCATCCCCCTCACTTGGTCGTTTGCCGTCTGGGGGCTGGTCATGGTGGGCCCATTCAAGACAGCATGTGGCGACATGACCCATCTGCTGGTTGCCGTGCATAAATTCACCAAGTGGATTGAAGTAAAACCAATCAAGAAGATGAATGATCCGACTGCTGTGACCTTCATCGCAGATATCACCGTCCGGTAGAGCGTATGATACGTCTCCAATGTATCTATAATTTTTGATTGCTCCATGCTATATTATCTACTATTTTGGACATTATTGGGCTTTATTATCCAATTTTATATTAATTTTGGGACTAACCTATTAACCGGAGGCCCAGCCCAGAACTGCTGTTTTTGCCTGTTTTAGGGTTTTGAAGAAAAGGAATATCAAACGGAGTCCAAATGGAATGAAACCTTCGGGAACGTGATTTTCTTATCGAATACAACTCAGGAGACTTGGACCCTACGTCAAGCCACATAACAGGAGGCCACGAGGTAGGGGGCGCGCCTACCCCCCCCCCCCCCCCAGGCGCGCCCTTCACCCTCGTGGGCCCCCTGTTGCTCCACCGACGTACTTATTCCTCCTATATATACCCATGTACGCCCAAACGATCAGAGATGCAGCCAAAACCCTAATTCCACCGCTGCAACTTTCTATATCCACGAGATCCCATCTTGGGGCCTGTTCAGGAGCTCCGCCGGAGGGGGCATCGATCACGGAGGGCTTCTACATCAACACCATAGCCTCTCCGATGAAGTGTGAGTAGTTTACTTCAGACCTACGGGTCCATAGTTAGTAGCTAGATGGCTTCTTCTCTCTTTTTGGATCTCAATACAATGTTCTCCCCCTCTCTTGTGGAGATCTATTTGATGTAATCTTCTTTTTGCGGTGTGTTTGTTGAGACCGATGAATTGTGGGTTTATGATCAAGTCTATCTATGAATAATATTTGAATCTTCTCTAAATTCTTTTATGTATGGTTGGTTATCTTTGCAAGTCTCTTCGAATTATCAGTTTGGTTTGGCATACTAGATTGATCTTTCTTGCAATGGGAGAAGTGCTTAGCTTTGGGTTCAATCTTGCGGTGTCCTTTCCTGGTGACAGTAAGGGCAGCAAGGCACGTATTGTATTGTTGCCATCAAGGATAACAAGATGGGGTTTTCTTCATATTGCATGAGTCTATCCCTATACATCATGTCATCTTGCTTAAGGCATTACTCTGTTTTTAACTTAATACTCTAGATGCATGCTTGTCAGCGTTCTGGGAACGGGGGTCCCCTGACTTGCCTGCCTGCGGCCTGCGGCGTGGCTCAAAGGGGGGCCCAACACGGCCCATCTTCACCAACACAAACCCGAGACCCTCACGAGGGGCCAAGCCTCGTGGGGTGGACGACGCGGAGCCTCCTGAGGCACGGCCTCATCAGGCTGGCTCACGAGGGGGCGGAGAGATCAAGGCGGGGTACCCCACGAGGTGCCCGTGACGCAAGCCATGACGACCAAGGGTGCCAGGCGGGTGCCAGCCCGCGTGGCGTCCTCCTTTCCTCTTTAGTGCAAAGGGGGAAAGCGCAGCCGCGGAGTACCGAGGCATCAGGCAAAGGTTGCCATTTCGGTGCAACGAGACCAAGACTAGAGGGACTATGAGACGGAGGTCACTGTGGAGCCCAAGACGGCGTCATCACCAGAGGTTTGCGCAGACGAAGACTACCTTTGTCAGGATATCGGATACTTGTTGTCCCCCTTCAAATTAGCCCGCCATTGTTGGCTCCCTTCCCGCTCGATATTTGGGAAGAGGACCAGGGCCTCTATAAATAGGACCGGCCACCCACATAGCAAGGGGTTCCGTTCGGTCGGTTCCAAGGTCGGTTGGTTGGAACGAGAGAAGCAGAGGAGAAGCAGGGAGAGAGAGAAAGAAGGGTGGCTGAACTCCACCCAGTATTTCATCGCCCTAGCCAAGAACAGACCCTCGCGAGGCTGTTCTTCCTTGTATTGTTCGTCATCATCAGCCCAAGAGGCAATCCACCACACCACACACTGGAGTAGGGTATTACACCACAACGGTGGCCCGAACCAGTATAAACCCTGTGTCTCTTGTGTTGTTCTTTCCATAGTTTTGATCCTAGCATGGCGGAGGGGTGCAGGTAGGTAGGAGGCGAAATCTCCGCGTGCACCCCATTGTTTGAACCTCAAGGGTCTGCCGGAACCCGAAATCCGACATTTGGCGCGCCAGGTAGGGGTGCGCCGGAATTCGTCTTCCACCACCCCGTTCTCCTCCGACCATCACGCTCATGTCTGACGCTCGTTGGGCCCACGTGGAGCGCCGGGCCGCCCTCGCTTCCCACATCGCCCAGACGGCCCCAGTCGGCAGGCGTCCTCACCCTTCCCCGTCACCTGCCGTCAACGCCGCCACCGGCCCGGCGGGGGGCGAGCAGCAAGCATCGTCTCAGCATCCGTCCGTGCGGCCAGACGGCCGCACCGCAACTCCCTCGCTCAGCCCAGCTGGATCTTCGTCCCGCGCGCTCCGCGCGCCCATGGAGGCTCGGGCTGCACTCATCGCGGCAAATGAGCTCCTGCGCTACCGTCCCGTCGACGACGTCTACAAAGAATGGCTCGACCGGGTCGCCGAGCTCATCCGCGCCGCGGGGGGCTCTTCTGCGTCGTCCATTCCGCTGCACCGCACCCCGCCCCGTGCGGGCGACGAGGCTCCGGCGGCGCCCCGGCCGCCTCCTCCTCAAGAAGACGCCATGGCTCCCAGGCGCGTGGCCCCTGGGCGGAACCCGCTCCGTCAGGTGCCAGCGCGGCAAGAACAGAGCTGCCAAGAAGTCCCTCGCCCGCCAGAAGCTGCCCGGGCGCTCCCTGCTCCAGCACGTCGCGACCATGCTCCTGCTCCCGCGCGTCAAGACCCCGCGCTGCTCTCGGCTGCAGCGCGTGGGGACATGCAAGACCAAGCTCTCCGTCACCCAAGGCCTCCCGTGGCCACAGCATGCTGCCGCGCCTTCACCACCGAACTATGTAGCGTCGCGTGGCCACGCAAGTTCAAGCCAGACCTGCCTCCTCGCTATGACGGCACGGCCGACCCTTCGGAGTTCCTCCAGCTCTACTCGCTGGGCATCGAAGCTGCCAATAGAGACGAGAAGGTCATGGCGAACTGCTTTCCCATGGCGCTCAAGGACGGGGTCCGCACCTGGCTCCTGATCCTGGCTATAGGCACGATCTCCTCCTGGGACGAGATGCGCACCAGCTTCATCGCCAACTTCCAAGGTACTCGTGACCGGCCACCCGCCGTGAGCGACATGCACCGCATCAAGCAACAACCCAGGGAGACCCCGCAGAAGTACATCCAGCGCTTCAACAACGCACGCGTCAAGATTCCCAAGGTGACTGAAGAGGCCATCATCTCGGCCTTCTCCGACGGCGTGCGCGACGTCAAGATGAAGGAGGAGCTGGCGATGCATGAAGACCTGTGCACTTCCTTGGAGCTGTTCAACTTGGCAAACAAGTGCGCCAGGGCTGAGGAAGGGCGTCTCTCCCTCCTTGAGCTGCCTGCCGCGGACCCAGAAGAGAAGAAGCTCAAGGCCAAGGATGTGAAGCGCAAGGGGGCTGCCGTGCTCGCGGCAGAACCGGACACCAAGCGGGGCAGAGATCAGCCCGAACCTTCCAAGGGCAGCCGGTACTGTGTGTACCATGACCTCCACACCCACAACACCAACGAATGTCAAGAACTCTGAGCTGTGCGTGAAGGAAGGATCGGCCGTCGCCCTGGCCACAGTGACCGGGGCTACGGCCGAGGAGGAGGAAGGAACGCATGACGCTAGGAAGACCATGGCCCGCGCCAGGGGTGGCACGATCAACCTCGCGAGGACCGCTGGCAAGACCCGCCTTGCGCGGGAGGCTAGAGGGATCAGCCTCGCGAGGATCGCCCGCAAGGCAACGCAGGCCTCCCACCGTTGCCGCCGCAGCCAAGGAGAAACAAGGACCGCCACCAGGACAAGGAGGCTGGGGGCTTCCAGGAGCCACGCGCAATCGCCTGCATCCTGGGCGGGGCTCAAGCCCCAGCCTCTCAACGCATCTTCAAGCAGTTCGCCCGCGAAGTGAACGCAGTCCTCCCCAAGCTCGAAGCCACGCG
Organism: Triticum monococcum; assembly: GCA_034509565.1. Classification (NCBI taxonomy): domain Eukaryota; kingdom Viridiplantae; phylum Streptophyta; class Magnoliopsida; order Poales; family Poaceae; genus Triticum; species Triticum monococcum. Next base: position 427,597,483 of record CM067847.1, on the reverse strand, counting down.
CCCTCTCAGGTGGTTGGCGTGCGCCATCACGTTCAGCTCAGCAGATCAACTCAAGTGTGCGGCTACAGCCGGAGTCCTCCCGATGCTTTGTTCCCCAATCATCAGCAACGTGGTGGTCACCAAGACCCTCATCGATGGCGGGGCAGGGCTCAACGTCATGTCCGTGGAAACATTCAACAACCTCCAAGTTCCCTACAGCCAGCTTCAGCCAACCAAGCCTTTCTCCGGTATCACCGATGGCTCCACGGCCCCGATTGGGCAGGTCCGCCTCCCTGTCACCTTCGGGGCACGCGACAATTACCGCACCGAGCTCATCGACTTCGACGTCGCTCACATCCGCCTGCCGTACAACGCCATCCTTGGGTACCCAGCGCTGGCCAAGTTCATGGCCGTAACTCACCATGGCTACAACGTCCTCAATATGCCAGGAAGCGGCGGAGTCATCACGGTGCCCTCTGAAGAGAAGGACGCGGTGTGTTCCCTGGAACGAGCCTTTTGTCGGATTTCGGGTTCCCGCAGACCCTTAAGGTTCGAACACTGGGGTGCGCGCGGAAATCACGTCCTCAACCTCCCCGTCTCACGAAGATCTAAACTACTAAAGGAATCACACAAGAGACACAAGATTTATACTGGTTCGGGCCACCATTGTGGTGTAATACCCTACTCAAGTGTGTGGTGGATGGATTGCCTCTTGGGGCTGATTATGATGAACACTACAAGGAAGAACTGCCTCGCGAGGGTCAGTTCTTGGCTGTGGCGACGAACTACTAGGAGGAGTTCTGCCACCTCTCTCTCTCTCTCTACTTGCTAGTCGGACTGAACCGAGCCCTGTGTGTCTAATCTTCCAACCGATCGAACCCCCCTGCTACGTGGGTGGCCGGTCCATACTTATAGAGGCCCTGGTCATCTTCCCAAATATTGAGCAGGAAGGGAGCCAACAATGGCGGGCTAATTTGAAGGGGGACAGCAAGTACTCTTATCCTGACTAAAGGTGGTCTTCGCCTGCGAAAGACTCTGCGGTGACGCCGTGCTGGGCTCCATGGTGACCTCCGTCTCGTAGTCCGCTTGGTCCTGGTCTTGTTGCACCAAAATGGCAACCTTTGCCTGATGCCTCGGTACTCCGCGGCTGCGCTTGCCCCCTTTGCACCAAAGAGGAAAGAAGGACGCCGCGCGCGCTGGCACCCGCCTGGTGTCCTCGATCGTCATGGCTTGCGTCACGGGCGCCTCACGAGACACCCCGCCTTGATATCTCCGTCTCCTTGCGAGCCAGCCTGAGGAGGTTGCGCCTGAGGATGCGCCATGTCGTCCGCCTCGCGAGGCTTGGCCCCTCGCGAGGGTCTTGAGTCTTGTGCTTGATGAAGATGGGCCATGTTGGGCCCCCATTCGAGCCACGCCGCAGGCCGCAGGCAGGCAAGTCTGGGGACCCCCATTCCCAAAACGCCGACAGTAGCCCTCGGGCCCGAGGCGCGCATGGGCTTGGCCATGCCGAGAGGCGAAAGGGCAAGGGCGAAGCGCCGCGGGCCCTAACAGCCTGCGGCCTTGGGCGCCGCATGGCGGTTGATTGGACGTGGGCGACTCCACTTCCCCACGACGCCTTGGTGACCGCGCGAGGTGGACAAGTCCCTGCATGCAAATCGTGTCATGATTACCTGTGATCATGGAGGCCGGCGGTTGGCCTTCACCGGCTATAAGTACTGTACAGCACGTGCCCTTCCAGTCCATTCCTCCTGGCTTCTCCTTCTTCCCGATCCTTGCTCCGTCTTGGTGTGATGGCCCCATCAAGGAGGTACTCGGCTGCAGAGAAGGGGAAGGCCCTCCAGGTTGGTCCTGCCTCTCCCCCGCCCAAGCGCGGTCGTGGGCTCCCTCGGAAGCACCCGGTGGCCGCCCCAGCCGCGTTCGGTGGCCATGGGGGCGGCTCCCAGCGCGGCAGCGGGCGAGCCGCCGCAGCCGAAGGATGCGCCTGGGCCGCGCGTTCTCCCAGGCCACGCTTTCGCGCTGTGCAGGCGCTGCCGGAGTTCGTCGTCTGGTCGGCACAGCCGACTCGCGCCCGGCTCCCGCTCCCTCGCTTCCTCCTTGGTGAACTCCCGGCTGGCGCTCCTGGTGGCCTCTAGCTCCAGGCGGAGGGCTACTGCAGCAGGTCCTCGTGGGTCGCGCTGGAGGTCTCCGCCAGCGGGGGCTTGGCCTTCACTCGTGGCTGGTAGACGTTCGCCCACGCTCGCGGCCTGGAGCGTCGGTGCACTCTGCACTTCAGGTTCGACGGCGACGCCACCCTCTATGTGAGGGTGTTTGGGGAAGATGGTCGCCGCGCGGGGTGCTGCCCTGAGGACGACGACCGCGTCCACGGGCCCCGCTCCGATGGCGATGGAGGAGATAGCACCCGCGCGGATGGCGGCGTCCGCGACTCCCCAAGCTTCGTCAGCTCTTCCTCAAGCGACTCCTCCAGCGGTGGCAGCAGTCCTCCCCCGCGCCGCCGAGCTTGCTTGGGAGGTGGCGGTTCGTCCGCCCGCCGTCGTGCCCCGGTGAAGCATGAGGGGGAGTCCGCCTGAGGCCCTGAGGCAGCCCGTGTCACCTCTGCGGGCCAATGTGAGGAGGGCTGTGCCGGGCTCGTCCTTTTCCTTTCTCTTTTGTTCCCTGTGTAAGACAGAACAACTGTATGGAGCCCCCTTGGGGCGTGTTGGGAAACATTGCCGTTTTAGCTATTACCTTGACCTCATTTTTTGCACCTCTTGATTTTTTGCCTGTGCGTAGATAGTTTTCGACCCCTGCCGGTGGGTGGGGAGACCGACCCAGGCCCTGTGTTCGCGTCGCGGTGCCCGAGGGGCATGGACTAGAAGGGGTGCTCCTGTAATGCGCCAGGGTCGTGAAAGCCTTCCTGTGGCTAGGGCAGAAACCCTCGCGAGGACGTCCATGCACCATCCCTCACAAGGTTGTTTATGAGAGAAACTAAAGCGAGGAGCGAAAAACGACAAACCACAAATCAGCAGCAGTGACAACTTCAATAAGACTCCAAATGCAAACAAACATGTCAACTGCGGAAAGCAAATGAAAAAGCCGCGTCCGGCACCTAATCTAGTCTTCGACGTCTTCTCACCAGCGCGGAGCTAAGTGCTGCCACCGGGCGTGGGAGGGAGCCCCAGGGCCTGAGGCCGGCGCTCCTGAGACTCCGGGGCGTGTACAGCCCCACTCATTATTATGTGAGAGTGTCACGGGGCGGCGAGCTTCACAGGCATTGGCCTTGCTTCACAGGCTCCGGGCCTTTTCCCAAGCGATAGCTTCACAGGCGCTCACCTTGCTTCACAGGCTCTAGGCCTTTTCAAAAAGAGATGATCTTCACGGGCACTCGCCTTGCTTCACAGGCTCTGGGCCTTTCCAAAAAGAGATGATCTTCACAGGCATTCGCCTTGCTTCACAGGCTCCGGGCCTTTTTCCAAAGCGATGATCTTCACAGGCATTCGCCTTGCTTCACAGGCTCTGGGCCTTTTTCCAAAGCGATGATCTTCACAGGCACTCGCCTTGCTTCACAGGCTCTGGGCCTTTTTCCAAAGCGATGATCTTCACAGGCACTCGCCTTGCTTCACAGGCTCTGGGCCTTTTTCCAAAGCGATGATCTTCACAGGCATTCGCCTTGCTTCACAGGCTCTGGGCCTTTTTAGGGGTAGAACCTCCGGAGGTGCTGGATGTTCCACGCGTTCTGGACCGGCACTCCCTCCTAAGTCTCCAAGCGCGCGGAGCCAGGCCTGGAAACATGAACAACCTTGAACGGGCCCTCCCACATGGGAGAGAGCTTGTGCAACCCCTCCCTGGAGAGGACCCGCCTGAGCACGAGGTCTCCTACCTCAAGGGTCCTGGGGCGGATGTTGTGGCAGTGGTACCGCCGCAGCGCTTGCTGATACCTCGCCGCTCGCAGCGCGGCCTCCCGGCGATGTTCCTCCCCCAACACGAGGTTCGTCCCCCACATGGCATCCTGCTGCGCCTCGTCGAACGCTAGGACCCATGTGGAGCGACGTCTGACCTCGTGAGGGAGGACTGCCTCCGCTCTATAGACCAGGAAGAATGGGGTTTCCCCAATCGGTTTGGTCGCGGTGGTGCGGATGGACCACAACACGGACTGAAGCTCGTCGTACCAGCCTCGGCCACAGGCCTCCAGCTTCTTCTTGAATGTCCTGGTCTTGAGGCCCCTCAGTACCTCCGTGTTGGCTCGCTCGGCCTGGCCGTTGCTTTGGGGGTGCGCCACTGAAGCGTAGCATATCTGCGTTCCAAGGTTACCACGGTATGTTTTGAAGAGGTTACTGGTGAACTGCGAACCGTTGTCTGTGATGATGCGGTTCGGCACCCCGAACCGGCTCACGATGCCCTTGATGAACTTGACCGCGGAGCCCACGGGGATGGTGCGGACAGCCTCCACTTCAGCCCACTTGGTGAACTTGTCCACGGCGACGTAGAGGTAGCGATAGCCCCCTGGCGCCCGAGGAAACGGGCCCAGGATGTCCAGCCCCCAGACCGCGAATGGCCACGAAAGGGGGATGGTCTGCAAGCCTCCTGCTGGCTGATGGATCTGCTTGGCGTGGAACTGGCAGGCTTCGCAAGCCTTTACCAATTCGATTGCGTCGTTGAGCGCGGTGGGCCAATAGAAACCGCTGCGGAACACCTTGCCGACGAGGGTCCGTGATGATGAGTGGTGCCCGCAGTCCCCGCCGTGTATGTCCTCCAGTAGTTCCTTTCCTTGTTCCCTGGAGATGCAACGCAGAAGTACATCGTTTGGTCGCTTTCGGTAGAGCTCTCCATCTCTAATGCAGTATGCCGTGGCCTACCGCGCCACTCGCTCTGCTTCCTCCTCCCTCTCCGGCAAGGTCCCTCGCACCAAGTAGCTCCGGAGCTCGGTGATCCAACAACCCTCCTGAGGTTCCATCGCCAGGAGCAGGCGTGCTCCTGAGGCCGGGCCACATGTCGGAGCTGCCGAGGCAGGTGGTTGGGGGAGCTCTTCCAAGGGTTGAGCCGTGTTTGACAGTGACGGCAGAGCTGAGGGCTTGAAGAGCCGCTCCTCCAAAACGCCAGGCTCCTGGGGTAACCGCCTGGACGCGCGCTTGGTGATATCGTCGGCCTCCTGATTGGTGCCGCGAGGCACATGCTGCAATTCCAGCCCCCAGAACTGCTTTTCCATCCTGCGGACCTCCACTAGGTAGGCCTCCATATGCTCGTCCTTCGACTCATACACTTTGTTGGAGAAGTTGACTAGGAGCTGCGAGTCGCCCTTGACGGTGAGGCGTTTCACTCCCAGGGCTACTGCGGCCTTCAACCCGGCCACCAGTCCCTCATATTCTGCAATGTTGTTGGAGACCTTTTCACCTTGCTGGAAACAGAGCTGCACGGCATAGTAGAGCTTATCCTGAGTGGGTGATATCAGCACCGCACTAGCCCCCGCGCCGTGTCTGGAGAACGCCCCATCGAAGTACATGACCCAGCCTTCCAGTGCCTCACTCCCTGGAGAGAGAGACCGATCCTCGTTGTCCCTGAGGCCTGGTGCCTCTGCCCATTCCGCTATGAAATCTGCCAACGCTGCTCCTTTGATGACCCTAGTTGTGCTGAACTTGAGCTGAAATGCCTGCAGCTCTAAGTTCCACTCGGCGACCCTTCTGGCTGAGTTTGGGCTCTGGAGCACTCTCTCCAGGGGGTATGATGAGACGACTTTGATGGGATAGGCCTAGAAGTAGTGACGCAGCTTGCGCGAGGCCACCAGTAGTGCAAGGAGGAGCTTCTGAGGCATTGGGTACCGTGCCCTCGCGTCCCGTAACACAGTGCTAACAAAGTAGACCGGGTGCTCAACTAGGCTGAGAGCATCTGCGGTCGCGACGCCCTCGGGAGGTGGGGGCGCCTCGCGAGGTGAAATGACCTCGGGAGGCGGCCCATCTGGGCGTGCGGCCTCCCCTGCCTCTGGTACATTCTTCGCCAGCTGCCCCTCGTCCACTGTTGTCGCGGCTTCCGCGGGCTCTCCTTGTTCCCGTCTTTCCTTGCGTCGGGCCGCCGCTGCGGTCTTGACCTGGCGCTCCTCCCTAACCGCCACCAGGGCTGCGCTGGCGGAGTAAGGAGGGGCGGCGAGGTAAAGCAGCAGGGGCTCCTAAGGGCGCGGAGCCACCATGACTGGCGGACTGGTCAGATACCTCTTGAGATCTTGAAATGCCTTATCTGCCTCTTCAGTCCATTCAAAGGGCCCCTTCTTCTTCATCAGCTAAAAGAAAGGCAGCGCTCGTTCTCCCAATTTGGAGATGAAACGCCCTAGCGCGGTCACGCGCCCAGTAAGCTTCTGCATCTCTCTGAGGGTCTTCGGCGGGCTCATGTCCTCGACCGCCTTGACCTTCTTGGGGTTGGCCTCGATGCCACGATGGGACACGAGGAACCCCAAAAGCTTGCCCGAGGGGACACCAAACACACATTTCTCCGGGTTGAGCCGCAGGTTTACTGCGTCGAGGCTCGCAAAGGTCTCCTCCAGGTCTTGTATCAGGGTCTTGGCCTCCCGAGACTTTACCACAATGTCATCTACGTAGGCCTCGACATTCTTTCCGAGTTGCGGGCCCAAGGCGATGTGCATCAGCCGCTGAAAGGTTGCTCCCGTGTTGCACAGCCCGAACGGCATGCATGTATAGCAGTATACCCCACACGGGGTCAAGAAGGCGGTCTTCTCGACATCTTCTACCGCCATCTTGATCTGGTGATACCCGGAGAAGGCGTCCAGGAAGCATAGTAGGTCGCACTCCGCAGTGGAGTCGACGATCTGGTCGATGCGGGGTAGCGGAAACGGATCTTGCGGGCATGCCTTGTTAAGGTTGGTGAAGTCGACACACATGCGTTCCTTCCCCCCTTTCTTGGGCACAACAACAGGGTTGGCGAACCAATCCGGGTATCGCGAATGACCCCAGCGGCTTCTAGCTTGCGGGTCTCTTGAACAATGAAGGCCTGCTTCTCCACGGACTGCCGCCTGGCCTTCTGCTTCACGGGGCGCACATTTGGGCACACGTTGAGGTGATGCTCGATGACACTCCTGGGGATCCCCACCAACTGATCGGGCTCCCAAGCAAATACCTTCTTATGTGCGCGCAAGAACTTGACCAAGGCCTCCTCCTGCTCAAGCTCATGGTTGGCGCCTATGGTGAAAGTGGCACTGGAGGACCCATCCTCGTCGACGGGTATCTGCTTGGTCTCTGCCTTGTCCTGGGTGAATAACTGCTTCTTCTTGGCGGGCGCAGCCCCCTTGGGCTCAGGGGCCTCCGCGTTGGCGGGCCGTGCCGACGCCGCTGTCTTGAAGGCGAGCTCGAGTACTCGCAGGGCGTCCCCGGTGTCCCCGCGCATGGTGAGGGTACCATTGCTCCCGGGCATCTTCACGAGGTTGTACGCCGGGTGCGTGGCGGCCATGAACTGGGCCAGTTGTCAGGACCCCGATTCTAAGCCACATCGATCTAGCCGGTAACACCTCATATCACTTTGCGGCCTCACGCACGGTATCCCACGGGTGTCGCCTTACCATGGCCCGGGACCGTTTGCGCCTTTTGGCTCGCGTATATGACAATGTCGCTAGCATCCATATGACCGAGAACCCGGGCCGACATGGCTAGTCGTGAACCCAAAGCGGCACAGACCTATGGAGACAGGCATACATGAATCACAACGAACATGTCGGTCATCAACGAGTGATTCCGGGCTATAGCACTGGGCTAACAGGACTCCGGGGGATCCCGGGCTGTAGCAGGCTAGACAGGACTCCGGAGACCACCGCGTGACATTTCCCCGTAGGGACAGACATAGGGACGAAGTGAAACACATGCCGGCCAGTCAAGCGTCCTGAACAGTAGTGCTGGGCTAGCAGGACTCCGGTGAACCGGGCTGTAGCGGACTACTATGGCTCGAGGAGCACTAGACTACATTTCCCCATAAGAAAGGCTGCGAAGGACAAACAACTAGATTGTCGGATCCCACTCATACCAAGCATTTCAATCATACATACAATATGCTCGATATGAGTACATACAACATGGCATCACAACAAAACTCTACAACTCAAGTACTTTATTTAAAGGCTCCAGGGAGCCATACATAACATATCCATACAGGTAAGGGTCACATGACCCGACACTCAAGTCATACAGTCATACAAGCACATGCGGAAGCAACTAGTCTGAGTACAGACTCTAGAAAGAAAGAAGGCTTCTCGAAGCCTGTCTATCTACATAGGGCCCTCCATGGCCTGGATCACCAGCTGGGTGGCTAGTCACTCGTCGACGTCAAGGTCTACGTAAAACCCATCGGAGGTGGCAGTGTTGTCGTCTGAAAACAATAAATAAGCAAACATGAGTACAAAAGTACTCAGCAAGTCTTACATCAGAACCTACTGTACATGCTCATTCTCAAGAAGGTGGTGGGGTTTATGCAGCAAGCCAGCTTTGACTCTTGGCTAAGCTATCCTACGGAATCTTTTAGCAAAATAGTTTTCGCACACGAGTCCACTACTCACCATCACAATACTCCACCGTGGATCCTCCCTCGTAACCTGCGAGGGGGCCATCCTCGGTACTCACACTTATCTTGAGTCTTTTAGAAGTATCCATTAACTTGTCTATGAACTGTATATGCAATCAAGTAGTCCTTTACCGCGGACGCGGCTATTCGAATAGTTTTATACCCTGCAGGGGTGTACTTCGTCACACATGTTTCCACCACTTAGCGTCTGCACACGAAATGTTCTCGGCAGACTTCAAGCGAAAACCGACGTGGGTGTAGACCACGACCTGACTAACCTCACAAGTCTCTAGTCCAGGGTCATCGCCTATTCAGGTTCCATCCGCAAGGAAATCCGGCCGGGGTGTCCTCAACGGCCCCGAACGATGTGAACAGGGTTCCCGAGACACCAAACGGGTGACTCGGTACACCGTGCCACGGTGTATCTACCGCAACATAGCCCACCCCTAGGGTCAGCACTACGCACGGCCGCCAACACATATCCTACAAACACCAGAAACTAGTTGCAACTCCTGGACTGAGGCGAGAGGGGTCAGTAAGTCGAGCGGGGTCATATTTCAGGGCCCAATGTGTGGTAGTAGCTGAATCTTAATTCACGCATACAGAACTCAGTTCTTAGGGACGGCTTCAATGAAACAACCCACCATGTACTCCTACATGGCCTCTCATCGATACCTTTACCAAAACATGTTCAACACATCCCACATATTACTGGCACAAGCATTTCACTCTAGCCCATCACCCAGATGAACCAGACCTGACACAACTCTAAGCATAGCAGGCATAGCAAGGTAGGAATCACAAAACATGGCTCAATCAACTCCTACACATGCTAGTGGGTTTCATCTAGTTACTATGGCAATGACAGGTCATGCAGAGGATAAGGGTTCAACTACCGTAGCACACAGCAGTTTGAATCATGTTGTCTTAATGCAGTAAACAAGAGCAGGAGCGAGAACATGGGTAGTATCGGAATGATCAATGGTTTCTTGCCTAATGGAGTGGTAACGGGATACTGCCCTTCAGTTGGATACTCGTGAATATCCTCGGAGGCAGAACCTACCACGAAGAACACAACCGAGCACAATCAACACATGACGATATGCAACAATATGATGCATGCTATGACATGGCAATATGGATGTGTCTTGAGCTAATGCAACTAGCTATGATTTAAATGGAGTTGGTTTGAGTACAAGATTCAAATTCCAACCCCATATATGATTATTCAAATGCCCTTTATTTGTTTTGTCCAAAACAGAGGACAAACATTGTTCAAACATGCATGAAAATGGTACAGATGGATTCCTTGAATTTTTCTGATAATTTTTCATATATAATTTGTCTCATTTGGAGTTATCGTTGAATTTCTATGAATTTTTGAAGTTTTGGGTATTTTCTGGAATTTCCTGAATTATTTTTAAACTAGAAAATGATTTACTGCGTCAGCCCTGCGTCAGCATGACATCAGCAAGTCAACTGAGCTACCTCCAGGTCAAACCTGACCAGTGGGACCCACAGGTCAGTGACTAATTAACTAACTAAAATTAATTAGAGCCTGGGCCCGCATGTCAGTGTCTATTTAACGTAATTAAGTTAATTAGAACTAACTAAATCTAACACTAATTAAAAGGGGCCTGGCCCACACGTCAGTCAGTCAGGGGGGGGGGGGGGGGGTCAAACCCCTGGCCAGCAGGGTCAAACCTGCCGGCGACTTGACGCCGGCGAGGCCAGACACGGCGGAACGGCTCGGGTTTCGCCTACAGGCCACCATTTGATGCGCGGTTTCCTCCTACGGGTTCCTGGGAGTGAGGCGCATCCAGAGAGACAAGCGGCAGCAGCTGGGGTGGCAGGAGCTGACGGCGGCGAGCTCTTTGGCGGCCGCCGGAGTTCGGTTGCGCGCGTGATCGCGGCTGCAGCGAGCAAACACGCAAAATAAAGCGCGGGCAAGGCACTACGCGATGCAGAGGTGTCGTTTGGCACGTTGGCGCGACCAAATGGGCATCGGAGCGACGCCGGCGACGAGCCCGAGCGGCGTTGAGCTCGGTCAGTAGGGAGTCGGCAGTTTGAGCTTGAAATAATGGCGGGGAGGAGGGGGATTCGGAGCAGGAGCTCACTGGGGTCACGTAGAGCAGCTCGGTGGGCTCGGGGACGGTCCGGAGCCGATGAATTTGACGGAGATGGCCGGCGGTCCCGAGGTTGAAGAAGACGACGCCGAGGACGAAGCAAGGCTTATCGGCTCGCTTGGCTCGGTGTAGAAGGCGTAGGCGACAGTGGCGGAGCTTCCACGCAACACGGGAAGGCGAGAGGGGGTCGGGGAGCGCGGTGGCAGCGAACGGCGGCGACGGCGCGTTCGGGTGGTCGCGCGGGAGAGAACCAGGGGAGGAGGGAGAGCGAGGGAGAGGGATATGAGGGGGCCAGGGGGTGCGTGGCGTCCATAGCGACGTCCAGGCGTCGAGGGGGGGCGCGGCAAGCAGGAGCTGGCCGTCGGTGGCCGCGCGCGTGCCGGCGCACCGCGGGCACACGCCCGGCGTCCTCCTGGCAGCAGCTGGAAGAAGACAAGGAAGGAGGTGGGCTGGGCCAACAGTGCTGGGCCACAGCTGGGCCGCCAGGTAAGTCCAGGTGAGCCTCTGTCTCTCTCTCTAATTTATACTGTTCTCTATTTTCTGTTATTCTGTTTTGATTTAGTTTAAATACTAAATCATTTTATAAAATCCTGAAAATATTTATGGACACTTTCTGAAATATTCCAGTGGCCCAAAAATAATTCCAACATTATTTGAGCATTTGAATTATTTAATAGTATTTAAATGCCCAAATTCAAATATTTATGAATTAAGTCAATGCCCCTTTTGTTGACCTAAAATTATATGCACCATTTTTCCCAAGGGTTCTAACCCAAGGCAAAGAGGGTGAACATATTTGAAGGGCATTTCAGGTTCATTGAATTTATTTTTAGTAAACCCCAGTTGATTTCAGGGGGGGGGTGCTGGGGGTTCTGCTTTCCCCATTTCAGTTTCTGATGAATGTAACATGATGCACACTCTAATGCATAATCTAGCTAGGGTGTGACAACTCACCCCCGCTCAATAGAATCTCATCCCGAGATTTAGGATCATCTAGGAAGAAGGCGGGGTACTCGAGTCGAAGACGATCCTCCCTTTCCCAAGTGGCTTCTTCCTCGGAATGGTGTGACCATTGAACCTTGAGAAACTTGATATTATGACGTCGAGTGGTACGCTCGGCTTGATCAAGGATACGAACGGGGTATTCCCGATAAGAAAGGTTATCTTGTAAGTCAAGCGTTTCATGGTCCACCCCACGGATAGGATCCGCGAAGCAACGCCTGAGTTGCGAAACGTGGAAGACGTCGTGAACTCTGGAAAGATGCGGAGGTAGTTCCAATTGGTAGGCAACTTCTCCTCGTTTGGCAAGAATGCGAAAGGGTCCAATGTAACGAGGAGCCAATTTGCCTTTGATACCGAAGCGATGGGTTCCCTTTAACGGGGTAACCCGAAGGTAAGCCTTCTCGTCAATTTCAAATGTCATAGGCTTATGCTTACGATCATATTGACTCTTTTGGCGAGATTGGGCCGTTTTCAATTTCTCACGAATAACGCGAACCTGCTCTTCTGCTTCCTGAATCATATCCGGGCCAAAGAGTTGTCTTTCCCCGGTTTCTGACCAGTTAAGAGGCGTTCGACATTTTCGTCCATAGAGAACTTCGAAGGGAGCCTTGCCCAAACTAGCTTGATAGCTATTGTTATAAGCAAACTCCGCGAATGGAAGGCATTTTTCCCAACTCATTCCGAACAAGATAACAGAAGCTCAGAGCATGTCTTCCAGAATTTGATTTACTCGCTCTACTTGACCACTTGATTGAGGGTGGAAAGCGGTACTAAAGGAGAGATGAGTTCCCATAGCATTTTGGAAACTTTCCCAAAATCGAGAGGTGAAGAGACTTCCACGGTCTGAGTTAATTTCCAATGGGACACCATGAAGAGACACTATTCGAGAGATGTATAAGTCAGCTAGCTGGCTAGCGGTGATACTCTCACGAACAGGTAGAAAATGGGCTACTTTGGAAAGACGGTCGATCACGACGAAGATGGCATTATTTCCCCTCTTGGTCCTGGGAAACCCAGTGAAGAAATCCATACTGATTTTGTCCCATTTCCATTCAGGAATAGCCAAAGGTTGAAGGGTGCCAGCAGGCCGTTGATGCTCTGCTTTAACACGACGACAAACGTCGCAATTAGCAATGTATTGAGCGATTTCTCTCTTCATCCTAGTCCACCAAAACCTCTGGTGTAGGTCTTGATACATTTTAGTACTACCGGGATGAATGGTGATAGGGGATTCATGAGCTTCCTTAAGGATCATCTGGCGTAGATGTTGGTTCTTGGGAACCACCAGACGGTTCTCAAAGAAGACAGCACCTTGCTCATCCATGGAAAAACATTTAGCTACTCCGCTAGCAATGTTTTCCTTAATCCGGGATATGCCCTTATCACGCTTTTGGGCAGCTATGATTTGATCCATAAGGGTAGGTTTCGCCACCAGGGTAGATAGGAATCCTTGAGGAACAGTGTGAAGATTAAGCTTGCGAAATTCCTCATGGAGAAGTGGTTGACTTTGTTGTAACAGCAGGTTGTTACAGTAGGACTTACGACTTAGTGCATCGGCCATGACATTGGCCTTGCTAGGGGTGTAAGTTATTCCTAAGTCGTAATCCGAGATCAACTCGACCCAACGTCTTTGCCTGAGATTCAAATCTGGTTGGGTGAAGATATATTTCAAGCTTTGGTGATCGGTGAAGATCTCGCAACGATTACCGAGGAGGTAATGTCGCCAGGTTTTGAGTGCATGGACTACAGCTGCAAGCTCTAGATCATGTGTGGGATAATTTTCCTCATGTGGGTGTAATTGCCGTGAAGCATAGGCAATTACCTGACGATCTTGCATGAGTATGCAACCTAGTCCTTGTCGCGAGGCGTCGCAATAGATAATAAAGTCCTTGGAGAAATCTTGTGGTACCAGTACGGGAGCAGATGTCAGGCGTCTTTTCAGTTCCTGAAAACTGAACTCGCACTGTGGAGTCCACTCGAACTTTTTATCTTTCTTGAGGAGTTCAGTTAGAGGTTTAGCAACCTTGGAGAAATTCTCGACGAAGCGGCGGCAATAGCTCGCTAGGCCAAGGAAACTCCGAACTTGCTTGACCGTTTCAGGTGGAGTCCAATCAAGGACGGCTTGCACTCACTCGGGATTGACATCAATACCCTTACCAGAGATTACATGGCCTAGATAGGTCACTTCTGACAACCAAAATTCACACTTGGAGAATTTGGCATAAAGGCGATGCTCTCGAAGTTTCATCAATACCAGCCTTAGATGTTCGGCATGTTCCTCTTCATTCTTGGAGTAGATGAGTATGTCATCGAGGTATACTACGACGAATTTGTCCAAGTACTCCATGAAAACCGAGTTCATTAACCGGGAGAAAGTGGCCGGGGCATTGGTTAAACCGAAGGACATGACGGTGTACTCGTATTGGCCATAATGAGTAACAAAGGCCGTTTTGGGAATGTCCCCGTTTCTGATTTTGATTTGATGGTAGCCCAGCCTCAAATCCATCTTGGAGAAGACTGAGGATCCAGCGAGCTGATCATACAGGTCATTGATCCTGGGAAGTGGGTATTTGTTCTTGATGGTGACCAGATTGACCGGTCGGTAATCCACAACCATTCGATCCGTTCCATCCTTCTTCTTGACGAAGAGGACGGGGCAAGCCCAAGGAGAGGAGCTAGGACGGATGAACCCTTTGTTCAAGGACTCATCGAGTTGGTTCTTAAGCTCGGCTAGTTCTAAGGGTGCCATCTTGTAGGGTCTTCTAGCAATTCGAACGGTTCCTGGAACAAGGTCTATCACAAACTCGACATCCCGGTCAGGTGGAACACCTGGCAGTTCTTCCGGAAACACATCCGGGAAGTCTCGGACTACCGGAACGTCCTCAAGGTCTGGAAGGGGGTTGGCATTGAGAGAGTAAAGTTGGCGCTTGGCCACTCGAGTTAAGACATTAACTGTCTTGCTCGAGGGATGAGTAAGTTGAACAGTTCTAGTGGCACAATCGATCTTGGCGTAATGAGCCGACATCCAGTCCATACCCAAGATGATGTTTATGTCGGAGGACTTGAGAGCTATTAAAGATGCAAGGAAAACAAGCCTATCGACAAGAATTTCGTTCCCATGGCTTACCTTAGAAGTTTGCCATTTGGAACCCGGAGTTTGAATTACCATGGAAGTGGGCATGTCACAGAATGTCGTGTTATGCAACCGAGCATAATTCTCGGATATGAATGAATGAGATGCTCCAGTATCGAAAAGAACAGATGCCGGATGGCAGTTAACAAGGAGCGTACCAAGGACGACGTTGGGATCCTCATGAGCCTCTTCGGCTGAAACGTAGTTGACATGGCCACGTGCAGTAGTGGCCGGCTTGGCGTAGAAAGTCTTTCCCGCGGGCTTACCACGGCCAACGGACTTTCCAGCTTGATTGGGGTTGTTCTGGGGACACTCTCGACTATAGTGACCCGGTTCTCCACACTTGAAGCACGTTACCACAGTGGGGCGTGGAGCAACATTAGCAGCAGGGCCACCATAGGGCTTGGATGGTGCAAATTGCTGGTTGGGACGAGGCGCCTCAAAGGATGGCCTCGGGGTGAATCTGGGTGGCAGTGCGGTGCTTGGAATCCACACCCGGCGCTTCTGAGCTCCAGAGCCGGATGAAGACCCAAAATCACGAGAGTGCTTGCGTGAAGCGTCATAATCAGTCTGGCCTGTCTCAGCACTGATAGCTTTATTGACCAGCTTCTGGAAGGATGTGCACTCATGCAGACGGAGATCGCGGCGAAGCTCAGGGCTAAGTCCCTTGCGGAACCTTGCCTGCTTCTTGGCGTCAGTAGAAACCTCTTCAGGAGCATAGCGTGCCAGGTTCCCAAATTCTCGGCTATATGCATCCACAGTCAGCCTCCCTTTGGTGAAGTTGCTGAACTCCTCCCTCTTGCGATCCATGAGACCTTCTGGAATGTGATGCTCACGGAAAGCCTCGCTGAACTCAGCCCAGGTAGTGATTTGGCCGACCGGGCGCATAGCTTCGTAGTTTTCCCACCAATGGCTAGCGGGGCCCTCAAGATGATAAGCAGCATAGGTAACCTTGTCGGCTTCAGCTACGTTGGCAGAACGTAGCTTGTGGGTGATGCTGCGAAGCCAATCATCCGCGTCGAGGGGCTCGACGGAATGGTTAAACTTTGGTGGGTACAGCTTGATAAAGTCGTTGATTGACACCAAGTCATTTCGTGGGTGGCGTGCAGTGTTCTGCTCAATCCGCTCCAGCAGGCGGTTGGTCTCACGCTTGTTCCTTTCTGCCTCCAGCATCACTTCGGCCAGGGAAGGCGGGTGAGGCAAATTTTCACCTCTAGCTGCATTGGCTCCCCCCTGCTCCGGGGCAGCAGGGTTTCCGCGGGTGTTGACCATCCTAGAAGGAAACAAGACAACGGTTTAGACAAGGATGGCTCAAACTTAACAGGGAAGTGCAGAATGTAAGGGATAACACGGAATGCAGAGATACTCATTCGTATGCCATGGTAATATAAAACTGCCATATATACACCAACGGTCATACTCGTCATACATAGTTTAGTACAAGCCCATGCTACAGTACAACTATGAAAGTAGACGTTACATCTCATCGGAGGCATTCCGAGTCCCTATACATTATTTGTCTACACCTCCGGAATCGATTACACACCAAGTCGTATTCCACAAGTCACACAGGACAGTGGAGATACAACTACTACAATACTAGTGGTGCTACTACTAACTCAGATAGCTCCGTAGTAGTCCTCATAGAAGTCACCTCCATAGCCTGGAAGTTCAACGTGATCATCCGGAAACAGACGGTCCTGAGGAGCCTGTGGACCATAGGGGCTAGGATAAGGTCTTGGACCAACAAACGGTGGCCTGCGGGGACCAAGGGGTGGGGTGATGCCTCCCACATCACGCCAATCCACCATGTCTGGCAGAGCTGCTCTCACAGGATACAGATCCCTGGTATCCATACATCCCGCTTGCACCGCGGGTGCAAACCGAGTCAATGTGGCCCAATGATCAGCACGGGTATTAAAGAGCTCCAGCCTCAAGGCCCGATTCTGTCGGTCCTTATCTTCGAGCATCTCAGCGGTGGTACGAGTTAATGAGTCCTCCTGCATGGAGTCAGCATAGATAGCCTGAAGATACCCCTGCGCTCCCGGAAGTGAAGCTGGCATGTAACGGAAGTCAGTGTTCCGAAGCAGGCCAGTCCGGACTCGCAAGATGGTCATCATGGAATAGGCAGCATCCTGCACAGCCATCTCAATGGTAACTCCGAGTCCATAGGAACAGTGAAGGGGCTCGGTAGATCCAGGATAGGAAGGAAATATCCTGACGGTGCATAAATACTGGCTCTGATTAAAGTCGCGGAACTGCTCTTCAATAGTGTATTCGGGATACCAACAGTATCCTGTCTCGATCATGACCCGGACCAACATAGCAGTATGACCGGGCACGTCGAGGCACCTGGTCAGGCGAACCACTTGATTTTGAGACTGATTGGCCATCTGAAAGCACAACCACAAGACAAAGACATCAGAATTCCTAGGGAAAATTGGGCAGCATAACGGCTGTAAATGCTCAGAAAAAGATTTGAGACATCCACAACAGTTCACAATACCGCTCAACAGCATCATATCAAGGTTCTGATTCAAATAGCAATGTACTAAAATAGTAGAAACTGGACTGGAGCTCGTAGCAATAATCCTATAAACTACTACGGATTAGTAACACGTGAACCTGATAGAAGAAGAGAGCCTAGTCCTTAACCCACATTGAATGAGAAGAGAATGACTCAGATCAGAAGCATAGGGTAAAGGAGTAAAAAGAACCTTACGTTCCCTCCCACAATCAATTCCCTTACATATAACTAAAGCATTTCTAGACTCGACATCGACCAGTTTGGCTGAACGAACCTACAGGCAGTCCGTCTCTGATGCCAACGCTGTCAGGACCCCGATTCTAAGCCACATCGATCTAGCCGGTAACACCTCATATCACTTTGCGGCCTCACGCACGGTATCCCACGGGTGTCGCCTTACCATGGCCCGGGACCGTTTGCGCCTTTTGGCTCGCGTATATGACAATGTCGCTAGCATCCATATGACCGAGAACCCGGGCCGACATGGCTAGTCGTGAACCCAAAGCGGCACAGACCTATGGAGACAGGCATACATGAATCACAACGAACATGTCGGTCATCAACGAGTGATTCCGGGCTGTAGCACTGGGCTAACAGGACTCCGGGGGATCCCGGGCTGTAGCAGGCTAGACAGGACTCCGGAGACCACCGCGTGACATTTCCCCGAAGGGACAGACATAGGGACGAAGTGAAACACATGCCGGCCAGTCAAGCATCCTGAACAGTAGTGCTGGGCTAGCAGGACTCCGGTGAACCGGGCTGTAGCGGACTACTATGGCTCAAGGAGCACTAGACTACATTTCCCCATAAGAAAGGCTGCGAAGGACAAACAACTAGATTGTCGGATCCCACTCATACCAAGCATTTCAATCATACATACAATATGCTCGATATGAGTACATACAACATGGCATCACAACAAAACTCTACAACTCAAGTACTTTATTTAAAGGCTCCAGGGAGCCATACATAACATATCCATACAGGTAAGGGTCACATGACCCGACACTCAAGTCATACAGTCATACAAGCACATGCGGAAGCAACTAGTCTGAGTACAGACTCTAGAAAGAAAGAAGGCTTCTCGAAGCCTGTCTATCTACATAGGGCCCTCCATGGCCTGGATCACCACCTGGGTGGCTAGTCACTCGTCGACGTCAAGGTCTACGTAAAACCCATCGGAGGGGGCAGTGTTGTCGTCTGAAAACAATAAATAAGCAAACATGAGTACAAAAGTACTCAGCAAGTCTTACATCAGAACCTACTGTACATGCTCATTCTCAAGAAGGTGGTGGGGTTTATGCAGCAAGCCAGCTTTGACTCTTGGCTAAGCTATACTACGGAATCTTTTAGCAAAATAGTTTTCGCACACGAGTCCACTACTCACCATCACAATACTCCACCGTGGATCCTCCCTCGTAACCTGCGAGGGGGCCATCCTCGGTACTCAACTTATCTTGAGTCTTTTAGAAGTATCCATTAACTTGTCTATGAACTGTATATGCAATCAAGTAGTCCTTTACCGCGGACGTGGCTATTCGAATAGTTTTATACCCTGCAGGGGTGTACTTCGTCACACATGTTTCCACCACTTAGCGTCTGCACACGAAATGTGCTCGGCAGACTTCAAGCGAAAACCGACGTGGGTGTAGACCACGACCTGACTAACCTCACAAGTCTCTACTCCAGGGTCATCACCTATTCAGGTTCCATCCGCAAGGAAATCCGGCCGGGGTGTCCTCAACGGCCCCGAACGATGTGAACAGGGTTCCCGAGACACCAAACGGGTGACTCGGTACACCGTGCCATGGTGTATCTATCGCAACATAGCCCACCCCTAGGGTCAGCGCTACGCACGGCCGCCAACACATATCCTACAAACACCAGAAACTAGTTGCAACTCCTGGACTGAGGCGAGAGGGGTCAGTAAGTCGAGCGGGGTCATATTTCAGGGCCCAATGTGTGGTAGTAGCTGAATCTTAATTCACGCATACAGAACTCAGTTCTTAGGGACGGCTTCAATGAAACAACCCACCATGTACTCCTACATGGCCTCTCATCGATACCTTTACCAAAACATGTTCAACACATCCCACATATTACTGGCACAAGCATTTCACTCTAGCCCATCACCCAGATGAACCAGACCTGACACAACTCTAAGCATAGCAGGCATAGCAAGGTAGGAATCACAAAACATGGCTCAATCAACTCCTACACATGCTAGTGGGTTTCATCTAGTTACTGTGGCAATGACAGGTCATGCAGAGGATAAGGGTTCAACTACCGTAGCACACAGCAGTTTGAATCGTGTTGTCTTAATGCAGTAAACAAGAGCAGGAGCGAGAACATGGGTAGTATCGGAATGATCAATGGTTGCTTGCCTGATGGAGTGGTAACGGGACCTACCACGAAGGCAGAACCTACCACGAAGAACACAACCGAGCACAATCAACACATGACGATATGCAACAATATGATGCATGCTATGACATGGCAATATGGATGTGTCTTGAGCTAATGCAACTAGCTATGATTTAAATGGAGTTGGTTTGAGTACAAGATTCAAATTCCAACCCCATATATGATTATTCAAATGCCCTTTATTTGTTTTGTCCAAAACAGAGGACAAACATTGTTCAAACATGCATGAAAATGGTACAGATGGATTCCTTGAATTTTTCTGATAATTTTTCATATATAATTTGTCTCATTTGGAGTTATGGTTGAATTTCTATGAATTTTTGAAGTTTTGGGTATTTTCTGGAATTTCCTAAATTATTTTTAAACTAGAAAATGATTTACTGCGTCAGCCCTGCGTCAGCATGACATCAGCAAGTCAACTGAGCTGCCTCCAGGTCAAACCTGACCAGTGGGACCCACTGGTCAGTGACTAATTAACTAACTAAAATTAATTAGAGCCTGGCCCCGCATGTCAGTGTCTATTTAACGTAATTAAGTTAATTAGGACTAACTAAATCTAACACTAATTAAAAGGGGCCTGGCCCACACGTCAGTCAGTCAGGGGGGGGGGGTCAAACCCCTGGCCAGCAGGGTCAAACCTGCCGGCGACTTGACGCCGGCGAGGCCAGACACGGCGGAACGGCTCGGGTTTCGCCTACAGGCCACCATTTGATGCGCGGTTTCCTCCTACGGGTTCCTGGGAGTGAGGCGCATCCAGAGAGACAAGCGGCAGCAGCTGGGGTGGCCGGAGCTGACAGCGGCGAGCTCTTTGGCGGCCGCCGGAGTTCGGTTGCGCGCGTGATCGCGGCTGCAGCGAGCAAACACGCAAAATAAAGCGCGGGCAAGGCACTACGCGATGCAGAGGTGTCGTTTGGCACGTTGGCACGACCAAATGGGCATCGGAGCGACACCGGCGACGAGCCCGAGCGGCGTTGAGCTCGGTCAGTAGGGAGTCGGCAGTTTGAGCTTGAAATAATGGCGGGGAGGAGGGGGATTCGGAGCAGGAGCTCACTGGGGTCACGTAGAGCAGCTCGGTGGGCTCGGGGACGGTTCGGAGCCGACGAATTTGACGGAGATGGCCGGCGGTCCCGAGGTTGAAGAAGACGACGCCGAGGACGAAGCAAGGCTTATCGGCTCGCTTGGCTCGGTGTAGAAGGCGTAGGCGACAGTGGCGGAGCTTCCACGCAACACGGGAAGGCGAGAGGGGGTCGGGGAGCGCGGTGGCAGCGAACGGCGGCGACGGCGCGTTCGGGTGGTCGCGCGGGAGAGAACCAGGGGAGGAGGGAGAGCGAGGGAGAGGGATATGAGGGGGCCAGGGGGTGCGTGGCGTCCATAGCGACGTCTAGGCGTCGAGGGGGGGCGCGGCAAGCAGGAGCTGGCCGTCGGTGGCCGCGCGCGTGCCGGCGCACCGCGGGCACACGCCCGGCGTCCTCCTGGCAGCAGCTGGAAGAAGACAAGGAAGGAGGTGGGCTGGGCCAACAGTGCTGGGCCACAGCTGGGCCGCCAGGTAAGTCCAGGTGAGCCTCTGTCTCTCTCTCTAATTTATACTGTTTTCTATTTTCTGTTATTCTGTTTTGATTTAGTTTAAATACTAAATCATTTTATAAAATCCTGAAAATATTTATGGACACTTTCTGAAATATTCCAGTGGCCCAAAAATAATTCCAACATTATTTGAGCATTTGAATTATTTAATAGTATTTAAATGCCCAAATTCAAATATTTATGAATTAAGTCAATGCCCCTTTTGTTGACCTAAAATTATATGCACCATTTTTCCCAAGGGTTCTAACCCAAGGCAAAGAGGGTGAACATATTTGAAGGGCATTTCAGGTTCATTGAATTTATTTTTAGTAAACCCTAGTTGATTTCAGGGGGGGGGGTGCTGGGGGTTCTGCTTTCCCCATTTCAGTTTCTGATGAATGTAACATGATGCACACTCTAATGCATAATCTAGCTAGGGTGTGACACCAGTGCCGGGTAGCCGAGAATGGTGTTGTAAGGAAGGCCGATGGGGGTGATGTCGAAGTCGACCGTCTCCGTGCGGAAGTTGTCGTAGGTGCCGAAGGTCACCGGGAGCCGGATCTGTCCCAGGGAGTCGGATGATCCGCCCCCGACGCCCGAGAAGGATCGGCTGGGCCGCAGCCGCTCCCGGGGTATGCAGAAGAGGTCGAAAGTCTCGACCAAAAGCACGCTGAGGCCCGCGCCCGTTGTCGATGAGGGTTCGGGTGACGGCCACCTCGCAGATGGTGGGGGTGCACAACAAGGGGAGCGCGCCTGAGCTGACCGGGTTGGTGGGGTGGTCCTCCGAGCTGAAGGTCAGATCGACCTCGCTCGCCGCTCGGTCCGGGGGAGCCCCCTGCCGTGTGGCAGCGGTGCTAACCCGGTGGGCGAAAGGCTTGACATGGCGACCTGTGGGCGGCGCCTGCGAGCCGCCCAGGAGGGCCGCGACGACCGAAGGCATCGGTGTCGCGGCGCAGTTACTCTGTCGCGTAGGTGGATGCTGGGGTGGTGCTTGCAGCTTGTTTCCCGCCGAGCCGGTGGCGGTATTGACGTCGGGGCGGCGCGAGCCCGGCTGGCGCTGCGCATGGTTGCGGCTGCCGGAGGAGGCAGAGCGGTGGAAGACGGATCCCGGCGCACCCCTACCTCGCGCGCCAAATGTCAGATTTCGGGTTCCGGCAGACCCTTAAGGTTCGAACACTGGGGTGCGCGCAGAAATCACGTCCTCAACCTCCCCGTCTCACAAAGATCTAAACTACTAAAGGAATCACACAAGAGACACAAGATTTATACTGGTTCGGGCCACCATTGTGGTGTAATACCCTACTCCAGTGTGTGGTGGATGGATTGCCTCTTGGGGCTGATTATGATGAACACTACAAGGAAGAACTGCCTCGTGAGGGTCAGTTCTTGGCTGGGGCGACGAACTACTAGGAGGAGTTCTGCCACCTCTCTCTCTCTCTCTCTCTCTCTCACTCTGTACTTGCTAGTCGGACTGAACCGAGCCCTGTGTGTCTAATCTTCCAACCGATCGAACCAACCGATCGAACCCCCCTGCTATGTGGGTGGCCGGTCCCTACTTATAGAGGCCCTGGTCCTCTTCCCAAATATTGAGCGGGAAGGGAGCCAACAATGGCGGGCTAATTTGAAGGGGGACAACAAGTACTCTTATCCTGACTAAAGGTGGTCTTCGCCTGCGAAAGACTCTGCGGTGACGCCGTGCTGGGCTCCATGGTGACCTCCGTCTCGTAGTCCGCTTGGTCCTGATCTTGTTGCACCAAAACGGCAACCTTTGCATGATGCCTCGGTACTCTGCGGCTGCGCTTGCCCCCTTTGCACCAAAGAGGAAAGAAGGACGTTGCGCGCGCTGGCACCCGCCTGGTGTCCTCGATCGTCATGGCTTGCGTCACGGGCGCCTCACGAGACACCCCGCCTTGATATCTCCTTCTCCTCGCGAGCCAGCCTGAGGAGGCTGTGCCCGAGGATGCACCGTGTCGTCCGCCTCGCGAGGCTTGGCCCCTTGCGAGGGTCTTGAGTCTTGTGCTTGATGAAGATGGGCCATGTTGGGCCCCCATTCGAGCCATGCCGCAGGCCGTAGGCAGGCAAGTCTGGGGACCCCCGTTCCCAGAACGCCGACACCTTTCAGGCCGCATCACTGGAAGACCCGGAGCGCGGAAGCAGGAGGCTTCCCGAGACCGCCCCCAAGAAGAAGAAGACATCGTCCGGACTGGTCCCTCAGGAGGCAGGCCCCTCTGGGCCCCTGCCTGCCCAGGGGGAACCTCCTTCCATCGCATAGGAAAGCGCACTCGGCGCCCTCCTCAGGCAGGGCTCGGGGGCTCTCCGCTGGAGGGCCACCGACCTAGCTAGGGTCATGAGGGAGGCGCTTGGGCACCAGATGGAGGCGTGTTTCGAAGCACACTTCCCTCAAGAAGGAGCAAGGCAAGGAGATCCAGACCCTCAGGAGTTCGTCAGCAAGGCCATTCAGGAGCTGCAGGAGTCAAGAGTCATGAGAGGCGGCCGCCGCCTACCAGCAGTGGCTCCCCATCCAGGCGAGGATGGCGGGCTGCGCGCCTGCATCGACGTACCAGGGCTCAACCGAGTCGCCTCTCTGGAGTGCCTCTGGCCCTCGCGAGTGGGGCACTGCGGAGGTCCACCCCACAGCTACGCTCGCATGCCTTACGGCTTGCCGAGCATGGCTGACACGTACCAGTGCCTCATGAGGGGCACCACGGAGCCACAAGAGGCCAGGCGTTCCGCAGCCCTGGCGGGGATGGAGATGGCCCGCGAGGAGCCGCCAGCGCCTCCGGAGCCTCCCGAGGCCCCTGGGCCTGGGGGCTCATGAGGATCGGCTTCCGCAGCCCACCGAGTCTGCTGCACCAACACCCCTTTGTCTTCAACATCATCAGGTGACATCTTTCGAGTTTTATTTCCAGCTGGGAGCGCCCCCAGGGCTTCATTATTCGCAGGCCGCGTGGGTCCGTCCCTATGGTGTGTATCCGTTTTTATTTTGCGTCGTTAGCTTACCTTGTTGGGGGCGCCCCTCGGGCCGCATGATCCCCAAGCTGCTCGGGCCAGGCCCAGCGGCATGTATCCCATTTGCGTCTATCTCCGATTATGCGTTAGAACCACCATGCTTGATTATTTGATGCCGGTCCACGGCACCTCTTCTTCTCCATGCTGACCACTTGCACGTTAAAGGGGGGGGGGGTACCTGAGCATCGCGACTCAGGGCTCTTACTGGCTCTCCAGCCCTCACCCTCTGGCCTTGACCACGGCATCGCGACCTAGCATACCAGCGACGGCTGAGACCAGCTCGAGGGCCGGGACCCAAGGACGTAGAGTTCAGGCATCTAACCAAATTTGCAGGGACACATCACAAGATAAGGCCCAGTGCCAGGCGCAATCCGCCTAGAGGTAGGGCCCCTAGAGTCCCGCGCTGGCTCACGGGTGCCCAGATACACCTCGCTAGGCCCTACTGTGCCAGCCATGTGTCAGGGCGGGGCTGTACACGCCCCGGGGGCTCCTCCCGGAGGGGCCCCCCTTCCACGTATGAGTGGAAGCACCATGCTCCGCGCTGGCTGACGACACTTCCGAGGAGCGGCTATGCCCGTACACATATGAAAGTGCTATGCTCCGCGCTGGTGATAAACAACTGAGGGTGGCCCCCGGGCCGCATCAACCTCAGGGAGCCTAGAGCTCAGTGTCTAGCCTCATCGTAACGCCTCCCCTCAGGAGTGCCACGCGAGGGGGCTGGGCACGGGGGTTGCGCCTGGGTCACGCCCAGACGCACGCCGCCCAGCCAGGCCCCCTGGGCCTGGTTCGTCGCGCGCCTCTCCCTGAGCGGAGCCAAGGTATGAAGGCCATTTGGGCGTCAAGGGGGACTCTTGAGCATCGCGACTCAGGAGCCTAACTGGTCACGTAGCCCCTCACTCCTTGGTCCCGTCCTAGTTTCTGGTCGGGACTATTGCTGGGTGAGGTACGCGCGGGGCCGGGCTCTGCCGACGTAGAACATAAGTAAGTAGGAAGGAAAAGCGCAAATTTCAAAGGAATTTGAAAGCAAATATTACAGTCCACACCGTTATCCCAATATCAGGCGCAAGTTTAAACGCCTCCCCGAGGCATGATATATGTGCAGGAATTGAAAGCAGGACAGGAGCCACGATGGAGTCACTTGGCGGCGGGGGAGCAGCGCGGAGTGGGTTCACCTCACGGAACAGCGGGGTCGGCAGCGCCTTGCTCCAGCTTGGTGCTGAAGGCCCGGAACTTCCCCAGCAGAGCCTCTGCGCGACCCTTCACGGCCTCGGTAGCGGCAGCGGCACGCTCGCCGCTCACCGGCTCCAGCAGGCTGTCGAGGTCGACACCGGGATCGCGAAGGTAGATGTGGGTGAGGACCCGTGTCAGTGCTGCAGAAGACAGGACACACGCCTCAGCCTCGGCCATGGGGCCAAGGCCAAGGGCGACATCTTCAAGAGCGTGGAGCAAGAAGGGAAGCAGCTTGGCGGGGCCGTCCTCTGCGCCAGCCAGCGGGCTCTCCAGGCTGGTGTCGTAAAGCGTCCTCAGCGAGGAGCGAGCCTTCGCCTCCAACTCCGCCTCCTTGCACGGCCAAGTCCAGGCGCGCCTTGGGCCCGAGGGCTACTGTCGGCGTTCTAGGAATGGGGGTCCCCTGACTTGCCTGCCTGCGGCCTGCGGCGTGGCTCAAAGGGGGGCCCAGCACGGCCCATCTTCACCAACACAAACCCGAGACCATCGCTAGGGGCCAAGCCTCGCGGGGCGGACGACGCAGAGCCTCCTCAGGCACGGCCTCATCAGGCTGGCTCACGAGGGGGCGGAGAGATCAAGGTGGGGTAGCTCACGAGGTGCCCGTGACGCAAGCCATGACGACCAAGGGCGCCAAGCAGGTGCAAAGGGGGCAAGCGCAGCTGCGGAGTACCGAGGAATCAGGCAAAGGTTGCTATTTCGGTGCAACAAGACCAAGACCAGAGGGACTACGAGACGGAGGTCACTGTGGAGCCCAAGACGGCGTCATCACCAGAGCTTTGCGCAGACAAAGACTACTTTTGTCAGGATAGCCAATACTTGTTGTCCCCCTTCAAATTAGCCCGCCATTGTTGGCTCCCTTCCCACTTGATATTTGGGAAGAGGACCAGGGCCTCTATAAATAGGACCGGCCACCCACATAGCAAGGGGTTCGGTTTGGTCGGTTCCAAGGTCGGTTGGTTGGAACGAGAGAAGCAGAGGAGAAGCAGAGAGAGAGAGAGAGAAAGAAGGGTGGCTGAACTCCACCCAGCAGTTCATCGCCCTAGCCAAGAACAGACCCTCGCGAGGCTGTTCTTCCTAGTATTGTTCGTCATCATCAGCCCAAGAGGCAATCCACCACACCACACACTGGAGTAGGGTATTACACCACAACGGTGGACCGAACCAGTATAAACCCTGTGTCTCTTGTGTTGTTCTTTCCATAGTTTTGATCCTAGCATGGCGGAGGGGTGCAGGTAGGTAGGAGGCGAAATCTCCGCGCGCACCCCAGTGTTCGAACCTCATGGGTCTGCCGGAACCCGAAATCCGAAAATGCTACATAGCGGTCGATGAGTGGAGTAATAGTAGTAGATGCAGGCAGGAGTCGGTCTACTTGTCTCGGACGTGATGCCTATATACATGATCATACCTAGATATTCTCATAACTATGCTCAATTCTGTCAATTGCTCAACAGTAATTTGTCCACCCACCATAGAATACTTATGCAATCGAGAGAAGCCACTAGTGAAACCTATGGCCCCCGGGTCTATCTTTATCATATCAATCTCCTACTACTTAGTTATTTACTTTGCCATTTACTTCACCTTTATTTTACTTTGCATCTTTATCTTAAAAATACCAAAAATATTATCTTATCATATCTGTCAGATCTCACTCTCGTAAGTGGCCCTATAGGGATTGACAACCCCTATTTGCATTGGTTGCGAGGATTTATTTGTTTTGTGCAGGTGCGAGGGACTCGCGCGTAGCCTCCAACTGGATTGATACCTTGGTTCTCAAAAACTGAGCGAAATACTTACGCTACTTTGCTGCATCATCCCGTCCTCTTCGGGGAAAAGCAACGCAGTGCTAAAAGAGGTAGCAAGAAGGATTTCTGGTGCCGTTGCCGGGTAGGTCTACGCAACAGTCAACATACCAAGTACCCATCACATACCCTTATCTCCCGCATTACATTATTTGCCATTTGCCTCTCGTTTTCCTCTCCCCCACTTCACCCTTGCCGTTTTATTTGCCCTCTCTCTCTTTCTATCCTCCCTCTATTTGCCTCTTTTTGCCCGCTTGCTTTTTGCTTGTGTGTTAGTTAGTTTGCTTGTCATTATGGCTAGTCCCTTATCTTCTCCGTTGTCTCCCGAGAATGAAATTCTAAATTTTAAGCAAAGGGAGGGTGAAAATCTAAAAGATGCTTGGTATAGAATTTGCAATGCTCAAAATAAATCTACTAGGAAGCAAGCTACTACCATTCTCCTTCGCAAGTTTTTATGTAGGCATTACTCCTTGGCACCGTTATATTCTTGATACTATTACCGGAGGGAACTTTTTGGGTAGCCATACTTTTGATTCTTATAATGCTATGTTATATTTATTTGGCTCACCCCCTCTCTTGGTTAATGGAACTATATTAACTTTGGAGCATGTAATGAAAAGGCTTGAGATTATTGAAAATAAGGTTGCTACCATAGAGTTAATTGAAAATTTTGTTAAAAAGATCCACATCCGAATCTCTCAATATGGATCTAAAGTAGGAGTTACTTTAAAGATATTAAACAAAAGGAACCCATAGTTAATGAGAAAATAAATCACGATTCCGTTAGGATCGATAAACTTGAGAATATTATTAACAACTTGGGAACCGCTTTTTCTTCCGTAAAGAATACTCCAAGTCCTGCCACTAAAGTTACCAAGCTTATGTACATTCCTAAAAATAAGGGTGAATCATCTAGTAAGGAAAATGCGGATCTCAAATCTATAAGTGTTCATCCCAATCTTTTTTCTATCATTAAGGAACCATTTGTTACAAATGAATTTTTCGATCTTGTGGCTAAAAGCTTGATAATTAATAAAAACAAAGAAATTATGGTAGATGCCTCATTGAAGAATTGCCTACCAAAGATGGCAATACCTAGATCTATTCTTGCTTATTATGCCTAGTTAGGGGCATTAAACGATAGCGCTTGTTGGGAGGAAACCGAATTTTATTTTTATTCCTTGCTTTTTGCTCCTGTTTAGTAATAAATAAATTATCTAATCTCTGTTTTGGTTGTGTTTTTTGTGTTTAATTAGTGTTTGTGCCAAGTAGAGCCGTTGGGAAGACTTGGGGAAAGTCTTGTTGAACTTGCTGTAAAAAACAGAAAATTTAGCGCTCATGAGAACTGCTGTAATTTTTATTTGGAAAGTGCTCTTTAGTTAATTATTTTTGCA
This sequence comes from Triticum monococcum, assembly GCA_034509565.1. NCBI lineage: Eukaryota > Viridiplantae > Streptophyta > Magnoliopsida > Poales > Poaceae > Triticum > Triticum monococcum. Next base: position 427,568,768 of record CM067847.1, on the reverse strand, counting down.
GATGATTAACAGATAAATTCCTCACGTCCAGAAATTTATTTTAGAATTTTTGGGGTTCCAGATATTGCGCTAGCTATAGATTACTACAGACTGTTCTGTTTTTCGTGTGTTGTTTGCTTATTTTGATGAATCTATGGCTAGTAAAATAGTTTATAAACCATACAGAAGTTGGAATACAGTAGGCATAACACCCATATAAATAAAGAATGAGTTCATTAAAGTACCTTGAAGTGGTCTTTTGTTTTCTTTCGCTAAGGGAGCTCATGAGATTTTCTACTTTTAAGTTTTGTGTTGTGAGGTTTTTGAAGTTTTGGGTAAAGATTTGATGGATTACGGAACAAGGTGTGGCAAGAGCCTAAGCTTGGGGATGCCCATGGTACCCCCAAGATAATCTAAGGACACCTAAAAGCCAAAGCTTTGGGATGCCCTGGAAGGCAAACCCCTCTTTCGTCTACTTCTATCGGTAACTTTATTTGGAGCTATATTTTTATTTACCACATGATATGTGTTTTGCTTGGAGCGTCTTGTATGATTTGAGTCTTTGCTTGTTAGTTTACAACAATCATCCTTGCTGTACACACCTTTTGAGAGAGCCATACATGATTTGGAATTTGTTAGAATACTCTACGTGCTTCGCTTATATCTTTTGAGTTATATAATTTTGCTCTAGTGCTTCACTTATATCTTTTAGAGCACGGTGGTGGATTTGTTTTATAGAAACTATTGATCTCTCATGCTTCACTTAAATTATTTTGAGAGTCTTAATAGCATGGTAATTTGCTTAAAATCCTAATATGCTTGGTATGCAAGATTAATAATAAAACTTTCTTATGAGTGTGTTGAATACTAAGAGAAGTTTGATGCTTGATGATTGTTTTGAGACATGGAGGTAATAATATCAAAGTCGTGCTAGTTGAGTAGTTGTGAAATTGAAAAATACTTGTGTTGAGGTTTGCAAGTCCCGTAGCATGCACGTATGGTAAATGTTATGCAACAAATTTGAAACATGAGGTGTTATTTGATTATCTTGCTTATGAGTGGCGGTCGGGGACGAGCGATGGTCTTTTCCTACCAATCTATCCCCCTAGGAGCATGCACGTAGTACCGAGGTTTTTGATGACTTGTAGATTTTTGCAATAAGTATGTGAGTTCTTTATGACTAATGTTGAGTCCATGGATTATACGCACTCTCACCCTTCCATCCTTGCTAGCCTCTTCGGTACAGTGCATTGCCCTTTCTCACATTCAGAGTTGGGGCAAACTTCGCAGATGCATCCAAACCCCATGATATGATACGCTCTTTCACACATAAACCTCCTTATATCTTCCTCAAAACAGCCACCATACCTACCTATTATGGCATTTCCATAGCCATTCCGAGATATATTGCCATGCAACTTTCCATCATTCCTTTCATCATGACACATTCATCATTGTCATATTGCTTAACATGGTCATGTAGTTGACATAGTATTTGTGGAAAAGCCTAATTATTTCATACATGTCGCTCTTGGTCCATTGCATATCCCGGTACACCGCCAGAGGCATTCATATAGAGTCATCTTTGTTCTAGTATCGAGTTGTAATCATTGAGTTGTAAATAAATAGAAGTGTGATGATCATAATTTTCTAGACCATTGTCCCAAGTGAGGAATAAATAAAAAAGAAGAAAAAGGCCATAAAAAAGAGAAGGCCCAAAAAAAAGAAGAGAAAGGCCATAAAAAGAGAAAAGGCCCAAAAAGAAAAAAATGAGGGAAAAAGAGAGAAGGGACAATGTTACTATCCTTTGCCACACTTGTGCTTCAAAGTAGCACCATGATCTTCATACTAGAGAGTCTCTCATGTTATCAATTTCATATACTAGTGGGAATTTTTCATTATAGAACTTGGCTTGTATATTCCAACAATGGGCCTCCTCAAGTGCCCTAGGTCTTCGTGAGCAAGCAAGTTGGATGCACACCCACTAGTTTCTTTTGTTGAGCTTTCATACATTTATAGCTCTAGTGCATCCGTTGCATGTCAATCCCTACTCCTTGCATTAACACCAATCGGTGGGCATCTCGATAGCCCATTGATTAGCCTTGTTGATGTGAGACTTCCTCCTTTTTGTCTTCTCCACATAACCCCCCTCATAATATTCTATTCCACCTATAGTGCTATGTCCATGGCTCGCGCTCATATATTGCGTGAAAGTTTATAGGTTTGAGATTACTAAAGTATGAAACAATTGCTTGGCTTGTCATCGGGGTTGTGCATGATTATAGCATTCTTGTGTGACGAAAATGAAAAATGACTAAACCATATGATTTTGTAGGGATGAACTTTCTTAGTTAGTATGCTTGAAGTATTATCATTTTTATGTCAATATGAACTTTTGTCTTGAATCTTTCGGATCTGAATATTCATACCACAATTTGGAAGAATTACATTAAAATTATGCCAAGTAGCACTCCGCATCAAAAATTCTATTTTTATCATTTACGTACTCGAGGACGAGCAGGAATTAAGCTTGATAAGTCTCCAACGTATCTATAATTTTTGATTGTTCCATGCTATATTATCTACTATTTTGGGCATTATTGGGCTTTATTATCCACTTTTATATTATTTTTGGGACTAACCTATTAACCGGAGGCCCAACCCAGAATTGCTGTTTTTTGCCTGTTTCAGGGTTTCGAAGAAAAGGAATATCAAACGGAGTCCAAACGGAATGAAACCTTCGGGAACGTGATTTTCTGATTGAATACAACTTAGGAGACTTGGACCCTACGTCAAGCCACGTAACAGGAGGCGACGAGGTAGGGGGCGCGCCTACCCCCCAGGCGCGCCCTCCACCCTCATGGGCCCCCTGTTGCTCCACCGACGTACTTCTTCCTCCTATATATACCCACGTACCCCCAAACGATCAGAGACAGAGCCAAAATCCTAATTCCATCGCCGCAACTTTCTGTATCCACGAGATCCCATCTTGGGGCCTGTTCCGGAGCTCCGCCGGAGGGGGCATCGATCATGGAGGGCTTCTACATCAACACCGTAGCCTCTCCGATGAAGTGTGAGTAGTTTAATTCAGACCTACGTGTCCATAGTTAGTAGCTAGATGGCTTCTTCTCTCTTTTTGGATCTCAATACAATGTTCTCCCCCTCTCTTGTGGAGATCTATTCGATGTAATCTTCGTTTTGCGGTGTGTTTGTTGAGACCGATGAATAGTGGGTTTATGATCAAGTCTATCTATGAATAATATTTGAATCTTCTCTGAATTCTTTTATGTATGATTGGTAATCTTTGCAAGTCTCTTCGAATTATTAGTTTGGTTTAGCCTACTAGATTGATCTTTCTTGCAATGGGAGAAGTGCTTAGCTTTGGGTTCAATCTTGCGGTGTCCTGTCCCGGTGACAGTAAGGGCAGCAAGGCACGTATTGTATTGTTTCCATCGAGGATAACAAGATGGGGTTTTCTTCATATTGCATGAGTCTATCCCTCTACATCATGTCATCTTGCTTAAGGCGTTACTCTGTTTTTGACTTAATACTCTAGATGCATGCTAGATAGCGGTCGATGAGTGGAGTAATAGTAGTAGATGCAGGCAGGAGTCGGTCTACTTGTCTCGGACGTGATGCCTATATACATGACCATACCTAGATATTCTCATAACTATGCTCAATTATGTCAATTGCTCAACAGTAATTTGTTCACCCACCGTAGAATACTTATGCTCTCGAGAGAAGCCACTAGTGAAACCTATGGCCCCCGGGTCTATCTTTATCATATCAATCTCCTACTACTTAGTTATTTACTTTGCCTTTATTTTAATTTGCATCTTTATCATAAAAATACCAAAAATATTATCTTATCATATCTATCAGATCTCACTCTCGTAAGTGGCCCTATAGGGATTGACAACCCCTATTTGCATTGGTTGCGAGGATTTATTTGTTTTGTGGATGTGCGAGGGACTCACGCGTAGCCTCCTACTGGATTTATACCTGTTCTCAAGAACTGAGCGAAATACTTACGCTACTTTGCCGCATCATCCCTTCCTCTTCGGGGGAAACCAATGCAGTGCTAAAAGAGGTAGCAGCGTACTGCACAACATCATCACCGACAATGGCACAAACTTCGCCAAAGGCGCCTTTGCCCGTTTCTGTGCAACGCAGAGCATCCTACTGGACTTAGCGGTTGTTGCCCATCCGCAGTCAAATGACCAGGTCGAGCGAGCAAACGGCGTCATCCTGTCCAGCATCAAGCTCCGACTAGTCGAGCCGCTGGAGCGCTCGGTCGGCTGCTGGATCGAAGATCTGCTGACCGTCCTTTGGAGCCTCCAAACTACACCACATAAAGCAACCGGCTTCACTCCCTTCTTCCTCGTGTACGGGGCTAAGGCCGTCATCCCAACTGACATTGAGTTCAACTCGCCTCGTGTCACCATGTACACAGAGGCGGAAGCGAAGGAGGCGCGAGAAGACGGCGTTGGTGTCTACTATGCAACTTTATTCTTGTAGACACGTGTTGGGCCTCCAAGCGCAGAGTTTTGTAGGACAGTAGCAATTTTCCCTCAAGTGGATGACCTAAGGTTTATTAATCCGTGGGAGGCGTAGGATGAAGATAGTCTCTCTCGAATAACCCTGCAACCAAATACAAGAAATCTCTTGTGTACCCAACACACCCAATACAATGGCAAATTGTATAGGTGCACTAGTTCGGCGAAGAGATGGAAATAAAAGCGTAGCAATGATAGTAGATACTGATTTTTGTGATAGTGACAATAAAAAACAGCAAGGTAGCAATTTATAAAATAGAGCATAAATGGTATTGCAATGCTTGAAAATGAGGCCTAGGGTCCGTACTTTCGCTAGTGCAATCTCTCAACAATGCTAATATATTTGGATCATATAACCATCCCTCAATGTGCGATGAAGAATCACTCCAAAGTTCCTATCTAGCAGAGAACATAAGAAGAAGTTGTTTGTAGCTATTCTTTCCGATCAGTCTATCCAAGAGTTCGTACTAAAATAACACCAAGTTATTCTTTCTGATCGATCTATCAAGAGTTCGTACTAAAATAACACTAAGTTATTCTTTCCAATCGATCTATCAAGAATTTGTACTAAAATAACACAAAAGTAAATTCAGATTCATAATACTCAATCCAACACAAAGAACCTCAAAGAGTGCACCAAGATTTCTACCGGAGAAACAAAAGACGAGAACGTGCATCAACCCCTATGCATAGATTACCCCAATGTCACCTCGGGAATCCGCGAGTTGAGTGCCAAAACACACATCAAGTGAATCAATATAATACCCCATTGGCACTCAACTCGCACTGGGTCAAAACACACATCAAAAAACAACAACTGGCACTGGGTCAATAGGTTAGTCCCAAAAAATGATATAAAGTTGCTATAAAATGATTGTAAAACATCCAAGAATGATAAAATAACATCATGAATACTTCATAAATTATAGATATGTTGGAGACGCATCAGCATCCCCAAGCTTAATTCCTACTTGTCCTCGAGTAGGTAGATGATAAAAGAAATAATTTATGAAGTGTGAATGCTAGCAAAGTGCACAAGTTTGATCAATGACAATTTCAATCACTTTTCCTAGCATCATGACAACAATTCTTTCTTATAAAACTTCTCATGTTATAGTAGCAACCAACTCACATGTTAAGGTTCAAACAATGAACTCTCTTGAAACTCAACAACCTTTGTTCTTAGTCACCAAGCAATTGCAATTCAGCTTATTCAATGGAGTTTAAGTAAGAGCTCCACATACTCAACCATCTTATAGTCTTCTATGATTTCTAACACTCACCGTATACACATGAGCAAGACGTTTCAACCGGACACATAGAAAGATGGGGGCTTATAATTTCGCCTCCCAACGTATTCACCTCAAGGGTGATGTCAATAATAATAACTCATGCTACCCATATCCAACTGGATATATGTGCCTAGATCTTTCCTCACCACATGATGCTTTCCAAAAGTGAAAAATAAAAAGGAATAGAGAGAAAAACTTTGACTCTTGCATGAAAGTAAATACATAAAAGTAAAAGATAGGCTCTTCGTAGAGGGAAGCAGAGGTTGCCATGCGCTTATTTGTTTGTACGCTCAACCCCTTAGTGCAAAAGAATGTCTCGTTATATTGCCGCTTATTATAGCAACCTTTATTATGCAGTCTATCAATTTTATTCTTTTCCATCAAAAGTTCGTACAATGCTCTATTTTCTCTTACACTAAATGATCTAACACTTTTAGAAGCAATTTTTATTGCCTTATTGCACTGATGACAACTTACTTGAAGGATCTTGCAAAATCCTTAGGTATGTATGGTGGACTCTTGAAAATAAGATTTGGGTTTAAGGGTTTTGGGATGCACAAGTAGTATCTCTACTTGGTGCGGAATTTTTGGCTAGCAAAGATGGGGGGCAAGCACCACATGTTGAAGGATCTATGACAATATAACTTCTATGTGAATATGAACAAAAATAATCCATTACGTTGTATTCGTTGTCCAACGTCAAAAATTTTGGCATATAAAATTTTGATGGGGGCTCATAGTAACAAAAGATTTCCATGATAGTGTATTTCACTACAAAAAATACACTTTCGTGATGATACGTGTTTATTGCAGTAGGTCACGTTTTCTATCATGCATGTACATTCATGAAGATTTTATGACAGAATCAAGATAGTCATACATGTGTTGTCGTAGAAGTGTTCCATGACATTACCAAAATTATCATCATGGAAGTGTCCACTTCCATGACGATAAATCGCGTGTCATAGAAGTGCTTTCGTCAAGGGTGACCGACACATGGCATCGACCGTAACGGGTTGCCGTTAAGCTATCAGGTCTGGTTTTGGATCTGATAGCCCGTTAACAGCCTAGACCAATGGGGATTTTCCACATGTAAAATTCTCATTGGCCGGAGGAAACACGTGTTGGCTCACCATCGGGACAGATGCCATCCACTCATTGGACAGGAGGCTCCTATGATGTGTCGACACATGGCACGGCCCGCAAACGCCCATTCCGGTGAAAAGGCCAGCCCAGCTAAAGGCTCGCCATGTTTTTTCAAATAGTGGTGGGCTGGCCCATTAGCAACCTACCATGTTTTGGGTCAAATTGAGGCCCATACAGATCAGGCCCATTCACCGCCTGCCATGTTTTGGGCCAAATTACGACCCATATCGGATCAGGCCCGTTAACAGGCCACTGTTCTTTTGGGCCCATTCTAAGACATGTTTGTATTTCGGCCTGTTAAATGCCCATTTACCAGTTCGGCCTGATAATAGTTCGGCCTATTAGCGGCCCGTGGTGCATCTGGGACGTTGTCGGCCCGATTTAACTTTAGGCCATTTAACGGCCCATGCAGAAACCAGGCTATTTCTTGTCCGAAGTAACTTTAGGCCTCTTAACGGCCCGTAGTCTTCATGGATAAATTTCAGCCCAACTGACCTATCAGCCTGTTAATGGCCCGTGTAACAGTCGGGCCTAATTATAGCCCACGTTGAATCCGGCCTGCTTATAGCCCATCTGATAATGGCACATGACATTTTTAGGCCTATGGCCCACGTAGATACCGGCCTGCTTAAAGCCCATAATTTTATTGGGCCAAACATGCCCGAGATATATTTTGGCCTGTTAACTGCTCATCCTATTTGGGCCAAACATGGGCCTTAGGCAGTTTCAGCCTATATTCGCCCATGAATTTTTCGGCTCAACGCTAGCCCAATATAGGTTTTAGCCTGTTAAAAGCCCATGGTATTCTCTGGCCTAGCTGGACAGAACTTTACTCGCCTATTAAAGGTGGGAAACAACTATAGGTTTAGACCTGCTAATGGCCCAAGATGATTATAGGCCCACGTTTTGGCCCATATGAGTAACGGGTCGGCCTGAAGAACGACAACACCGAGATCCACTGAACCTTCCGGCCTAAATTACAGCATACCGACCAAGAATAAACCTAGACTATACAACAAAGATATTACATCATATTACATCCCCTCGGCATCAAAGTTCTCCGTCGATGATAATAAAGGGCAACCAGACAGCAGATTACATAAACTGGGCAGGTCGCCACTAGTGGAAGTTAACAGGCGGAGAAAATAATAGACAGAACCGACAACACTTCAACACGGTTCAAGAAAGGTTAGCCTGGCCGAGGAGTTGCAGCGCAAGCAGCTTAGCAACCTGATGAGACTGCGCTTCTTTGGCGCTCATATCCACCAACTTAAGCTGCATAGCATCAATAAACGTCCTGTACTTACGGTTAATCTTGCATAGAGATTGGAGTTCTAGTTGTATTTGAGTGGAAGCATGTATTTCTGCTTGAATTTTAGACTGAAGAAGTCGAACAGATTCAGGCGGTGACTTCATTGAGCTTGTGTCACTGAGTAAGTTTGACACTACATCAAGATGTGACTTTGTGGTTGTATCCCTACCCTCAATATGTGTTGCCTTCTCCTCTGGAATATGTGTTAGAGGGACAAACAATGGGTTCGTCTCACTATCATTGTGGCAGTTCTTCCTAGCAGCAGTGTTGTCAGCCTGAAAGAGAAACAAGTAGGTAGATAACATGTTTTGCACGTATAAGCATCAACGCTGTCAATTCATCTCATTTCTTTGTTAGAAATAAAGAGATACGGTTTAAAATAGCATTAGCATAATAGGCATTGTTCATACTTAAGACAGCAGGAAATGGCATTGTGCAGGAACGGCCAGCTTCACCAGACCACTGGATTACAGATCAAGACACAAGCATAGATATAGTTCCAAACAACGTATAAGCATGAATGGTGAGTGTACTGTCAATCTATACCATTTCAGATTGGTAAATAAAGAGACACGATTTAAATAACATTAATATAATATGGCATTGTACATAGTTGAGACATAGCAGGATATGACATTGTGCTGTTGTTGGTAGTCTCACCACACCACTGGATTACAGATCAAGAACACAAGCATACACATAGTGCTAAAGAAGACAATTTGCTATGTTTAGTTTAATTTACATGGTATGAATAAGGAACTAGATTGTACAACTAAAGACTGAAATTGAGAAGGACAAACTTATGTTTATGTACTTCTACTTTATAAACTTTGAACAAGCAATTTGATGTAGACGACAAAAATAAACAACATTTGCACTCATAGCTATCCAAATATAAACAACAAAGTTTGAAGGCTCGAGGAGGACAAACTTACATTAGTAGTGAAGACAGGCTCTATAAAGGCCTTGTCCATATTGATTGGGTGGGGGCAATTCAAGAAGTTTAACGCACACTCTTCTTCAAGAGTATTACCTTTATTCTACATTTTGTTAAGAGTAAATATAGATGTGAAAATATAGGAACAAATGATGATTATTTAACTTAAGATGCAGAGTACAAATGTAAATACAACATCCAGGAAGAAGGCACGGACAAGATCAATGCGGAGCTAAACTTCTTCAGTAACATTGGTTTTATTCAATATTTTGGCAAGAGTAAATGTAGATCTGATGTGTAGAAAAATGGAGGACAAGGGAAAATAAGCTGCAAAGTGTACATGAAGACGTAGCTGACAAATATAAGTATAGTGATGAAGGACAACAGATACTTACAAGAACAATGCAGAACTAAATTTCTTCATAGGCATTGGGTTTATTCTACATTAATTTAAGCATCAATATAGATCTGATAATTCGGAGCGAACAGTGGATAAGCAAGCTATAATGCACAATGATGTCACATAATCCACCAGGCATGAATGTAAGGACAGCGATAGGACAGTAGGTACTCACAAGGGCAAAGCAGCGACCAACATAGTCGCGATATCCAAGGTTTTGCAGCGCTGGTTCTATCGCCAATATACGTCGGGTGCTATGTGATTTCCCCGGTAGCACCACCATTTCAAGGATTTTTCTTGTACTCCTTCAGGTTCTGCAATCACCCTCTTCCTTTTGGATGTCTGAAACACAAGAACAACATTTGAATGGAAAAAACATGGTACGACAACAAATAGAATAGGTGTTGATAATGGATGGGCATGGAATCTTCACATATATCATGAGTAAACTAAGAAGATGGCGGTGCAACGAAGCAAAAGAAATGCAAGACACCTTATGCAAGATATGTGCAACCTATAAAACGTTACCAAATTAGAACATGTACCTTATTGGGTGAACATGATAGGCCATCTGCCTTTGACTCGTTGAGCTCAGAATAGTCATAAGGATCATATTCTGAATACGAATCTATAGGTCGGGAGAATGTGGGTTTCATTGCATCCACAATGGACCTCAATTCCTTGATGCCAAGTTTGTAACCCATTCAACTGTTCCAAAATATTCTTCTGATGTGCGCATTCTTATATTCATTGTGATAACGTACAATATCTGTAAAGCATGAAAACACAAATAGTAGTGACATTATCTTTGTAATGCAGAGGATATTGTAATATAATAGAGGCTCCCTGTAAACCCTTGTGTGGTATCACTGGATTCTGATGAGAGAGCCCATGTGTGTTGTAATATGGTGAGTAGATTAATATAACCTGGCACAACTACACCAAAAAATAAGCTCCCTATTGGGGGCCCCAGATGTAAGGATAGTTGGCAGACGATAGGTTCATAATATACCATATAGAAAGTTTATTGCAAAACCATGATAACAAGAGCACAGAGCCAGTAGGCAGATCGTAGTGTAGATAATAGGGGTACACCATAACCACCATAAATAAATCGGGAAAGTGGAACTGGCTAGAAAACATATGGTTTTATCACTACTAATACGCGGCCTATCGATCACCTATAGGCCAGCTCTATTTATCTGAAGGCGCACAACTGTTACTACCAGTTTAGTCTATCAAAGACCGCGCGGCTCCCACCATTTCTGGGGTATTATGGCAGACCAACTCGAAGTGCGAAATCATTTAGCAGAACCGGCCCAATAGAGGTGTCGACTGCAGATGTCCCTGCTCCCCTTCCTGACAAGGAACATACTATGCTTACTAAAGAAGAAAAGAAGAGGAACATGTTAAAGAACAGAAGAGGAAGCATATTCTGCATGTTTGCATGCAAGTCGCGTGACTTTTGTCATTTGGGCCAGTCGACCATTTCAGGCGGTTGTATGAAGATCCTACGTCTCCTAACCCTTCTGCTTCCTCGTCACTGATTCCTCCCATACAGAACACCACACGTGCCGCCGGCCGAACCATCGGCCCCGACCCCCCCGCCCTCCCTAAACCACCCCCACTGCCTGTGTTCCTCCGCCACCCCCACCGCCACCCGCGTCGAGTTTTCTTTGTTCGGCGAGGCCCCACCACCGCCCCACAACCACTGTCCCCACCCTAGCCCCTTCATTCGCACCGGCGAACTCCGGCGAGCTCTCAAAAATCGACTGACCCAATTTTGAAATTTAGTCTACTATCATTTAACTAGTGTGGAATATAAAAGGGGAAAACCATAAGCATTGCGAGTATAGTGTTGAGCGTGCCATGGCGGATCTGAAGGTGCAAACCGGACAAAGGCAACTTCACTACCAATGTTTGCTTTCAACTAACAAGTAAGTGATGGACAGGAAATTAGAGTAAAGCAATGGCGATCTATTTTCTTGCTACGATAAATAAGTTGAGCATATACAAAAGAGTACCGCCTCTGGTGCCGTGCCGTGTATGCATCTGCTGAGAATTTGACGGTGCTATGGTAGCGATGGCTGTTGGCAGTGTGGAAGCAAATCTAGGAGGGTAGAAGGTGGCGGCGGGATGCGGTGAACGAGACGGTCGTAGGAGCAGCGCCGACAAGGTGGACGACGGCGGGGATGAAGCGAGAGGACGTGATGCAAGGATCCTGGTCCAAAGCCGTGGATGAGAGAGGTCGATCTCTTGTAATGGACGATGGCGTAGGGGTATCAGCTCTGGCATGGTGGAGGAGGACGGCGGTGGATGGGGTGGCGGACGGAGGAGGCTGGGGTGGAGAGGGTGTTTTGGCGCCCACGGAGTACGAATGGGGAAATGGAGGGAGAGAGGAAGGGGGGAACCATGTCTTTAGTGTGCACTTGTCTCAAATGCGAGGAAATTTACAAACTTAGCCCCTGTTTAATTTCCTACATCACAACAATATTAGCCGGTTGGGGATAGGACGTTAATCTCGCATACACCGAATATTTGCCGACGAGAGTTTGTTTTTGGCGCCCACCATGTATGAATCAGGGAGGGAGTCGATTTCGGACAAGGAGACACTGTGTTTTGGCGCCCACCATGTATGAATCCGGGTGAGAGGCGGTTATGTCACGTTTGAGTGAAATTACAAACGTACCCCTATCGAAACCTATAGAAATCAAGCTGATAGGCTTTGCGTGCCAGTGATAGGCAGTAATTTCCATCTCATAGATTTTGGTTTCGGGTGGTTACTGCGACTTTCCCCGCTTCGTTCAGATTTTTGCAGAGCAAGAATGCACGTTTACCATGCCAACTCAATTTGAATCCAGTTTGTATTCTATTTTTGTTCGGGCAGGATCCATTTTCGATTGAAATAAAATTCTATATACATCATTTTTTATATATACTTTCAAAAGCACAACACCCTTTATACATAAATATGGTTTTCAAATGGCATGATCCCAGATTCATAAGGCTGTATCCATCTTAATTTGGACTTCCAAATATTTGAAACCACTTTATGTTGAAATCCAATGTATGCATTCCTTGCTAACTGTCTCCAATTAATGTGTGTTTCATGCATTTTTTTACTTCTCAAACATGTATAATGTGTTTCACACACGCAACATATAGTGTAATCCCGTTTAGACATTAATTGCATATAAATCATGCATTGTCTCTAATTAAAGAATCTATGGATCACTAATATTGATAAACTATATAACATTACACGTGTCCCCAAATTCAAATGAATATGTTGATACACCAATTTGCATTATGATATTATCGATGTCGTGATATCCAGTTTAAATATTTGAATCTCCTTTAATCCAGATATTCGTCTCATATAGCTATCACTCATGCTTATATAGGAGTATCTCTCTAGAACTATACGCGTTCATCGTCTCTCGGGTATCTCTCATGCTACCTATATGTCGACAATGATCTTTTATCTTCGCAACACACTGACGGTACTCTCTCCCTTGACCTTCATCACTCTATCTCTCTCTAAGTATATCTCGCTCCCTGCTATGTGTCTCTAATTATGATTCTTAATGTGAAATCTCTTTCTCTCACACAAACACAAACTTCGTCTCTCGGGGCCTCATTTCTCTCTACTATTCCCCTGTGTGCCACTCGCACACCCCCTCTCACACAGAGATGTTTTTCACTCCTTAGGTATGAGAAGCTACGACTCTTCCCCTTAAATATCGCTTTCTCACACACACACACAAACACAAACTCTGTCTCCCAGGGTCTCATATCTCTCCACCATTCTCTTGTATGTCGCTCACACACACTCTCTCTCCCTAGAGATATCTTGCGTTCCCTCATATGTCTCTCTAGCTATCACTCTTGTTGTGAAATATCTTTCTCTGTTGTAGACACAAAACTCCGTCTCTTGGGATCTCATTTCTCTGTTTTGTTTCTATGTGACTCACATGCACCCTCTCTCTATTTCTCTCACACCCAAACACATAACTCAGCCTTCTGATTCACACACTAGATAGCATCTTTATCTTTCTATTTATATGTTTCTCCATCAACCTTCTTTCTCACCCTCACTCTTGCTTCCTATCATGCACACTATATATGTTTCTCTCTACATGCAGTCAAGTGCCCTCTTTTTATCTTTCTCTCACACACACATAACTTCACCCTCTGAACCACCCGGCGGTCATCTCCAACACTCAAACTAGCCGATGTCCCTCTAGCTAGCATCTCCATCTCTATATCTATCTGTAGTTTCTCCGTCAACATTTCTTTCTCGCACGCACTCTTGCTTCCTATCACCCACACTATATATGTCTCTCCATACATGAATTTATAGGTTGACCTCTTTTGCACAATCGTTGTGTGTCGCTCCCTCAGCTCGCCATAGATGCATGCTCCAGCCCATGCCACTATCTCTTAAAGACAAAAACACATGCTTAATTATCGAGCCTTCTTCCCTGCACTCTCACATGCATGCATATTGTCATACCGATCCATCTCTCCCATGTCGTTGATCTTATGACTTATGTCTTATTTCTTTTATCTCGATCATGCTCGCGCGCGCACACACACATCCCACATATACATGTATACCTCTCACACATGCACGTTCAATGTCTCCTATGTCTCCATACATAGTTAATTACCCTCAACCCTAATGCCACATCGAATCGTTCTCTTCTTGTGTGCACATACCTTCCGTCTGGATGGGTAAAACACACACTCACACTTAACAATCTCCTTCTAGCTACCCCCTCTCTCACGCTTCCCCTATATCCCCGAAACCAATAAGACCATCCCTTCGTTTAATTCCCGCCTACATGCACCATCGATATATAGTAGTCTTCCTCGGTGTCTCTCGAACAAACACGTTCTCTCGATGTCGACTCCTCTCACATGCACATGCCTTCTCTTCCCTCTCTACGGGCATTTTCTCTCTTGCACCCCCTCATTGGTGGCCTCTGCCATACACATCACCTCTCTATGATGAAGCCACGCACACTTAAATTACATCCGCCACCGAGGACCATGCGTCACACACACACACACACGCACCCACCCACCCACCCCCGCACACACTAAGATTCCATCTCACACACACATGCTCTAGGTGGAGCATTTGTTCCTACCACCCTTCATCCAACCTTACCCGTATGATAAGTAATCACCTTAATTTACTTGTATAACATGGACAAATTCCACTTTACTTTAGTAGTTAGCAAACTTATCATCTCTACTCTTATAAAAAAACGAGTTGGTGATGATGGTGTGCCTACCATCTTGTAATATAGACCGTCCGATCTATATCTGACGGATAGAAAGCAAAGTATGACAATTTTACAAAAGATACCCGCACCTCTCTTCACATTTAGAGCATAATTGGTTTGCTGCCAATATTTGGCTAGCCAAATGTTGGAATTGCCAAATATTGGCAGTACCAAAACTTGCCGAATATTGGCAACTTTATGTGAGATAGGCAAGACAACTCGGTAACCAACCAAGTAGTAGTGAATATTTGGCACAATGCCAAACATTGGCATGCCTATTTTTGGCACCAAACCAATTATGCTCTTACAGAAAAGGCCTTGCCTCGTTCATCCTTATCTCCCACAACCTCATTGCTGAGCAATTAAAAAAGGAAGTCTCTGGAACAATCTAGCATGGTGGCTGCTGCCGCCTGCTGGCGTCGTCCATCCCCATGCCTTCGCCCAGTCCGACTACCAGTCACCACCACGCTCCACTCCTCCTCACCTCATCTCCCATCTTTCATTTTTTTGATGAAATAGTCGAGATACTGGTTTTCCGATAAAATTCTCGAGATATCATTAGTGTATACACATGGGATTACTCCTGCATGGGTCAATCACAACAGGTATTTTGTAAAAAAATGCATATTGATGTTCCGTGCAATGCACGAGCATCTTGCTAGTAATTATATAACGCAAATCACGAGCAGGAAGTGAATTTTTTTTACACAACCACGTTAACATGGCCACGTAAATCACTAGCTAAAGTGTAATACCATTATACTTATATCCCGATGAAAAAGGTTGAGTACATGTCCGAAGAGTAGAGTCGCACACATGCACTCTGTCTCTCAGTATCTCTCACACACACCAGTTATGTGACGTCCACTTAAGCAGACACGTATGTTATAATTTGTGCACCCGCGGGTACACGTGATGGTGCGCATTTATTTAAGGCGGACGGCAAACCCAAACAGTAGCTACACTCATTCCCCTTCTACCGCCTCTTCTCTGGTCGCCATAGTCCGGTAGCCATGGCCCAGCCGAAGGTAACGACATACGCCATACTCCCGCCGGAGCGGCGCTTTAATCTGGAAATTTTAGTGGTCATGCATGCATCTTTTTGTGCTAGCACTCCTCTATAAGGGTTGACCGGTCGCTTCCCACGGACGTGCGCGGGTGGTGGAAGAGGAAGGAGAAGGGAAGCGGGCTATGGAGTAATGTTTTTTTACCACATTTTCTTAGGAAACTGACTGCAATAATTGAGTAGTTTTGCAAACTACCAGTACTACACCTGAAACGGTTCAAAACCAATACCACCACCACGCCCGTGTCTGACCGCCCTGGCCGACCCAACCCCCCTCCCTTGTCAGCGCGCACTTCGCACGTGAAACGGTCTGCGTCATCCCGGAACGTCAATGCCGCATTAATGCCTGGCCAGAGCAGAGGCGACCTCTCACTGGCGCTGGCTTTGCAGCAGCGCGACAGCCGAGAGAGCGCCGCTTCCCGGTGCACGCGACTGCTCCGCGTCGAGGATGGCCATAGTTTGGATGAGTCCCCATCGTGGGGAGCCATACTAACTGCGATGATATGGACTCCTGTTGACCACAGTTATGGATCATTCCATCTATGAAGAACACGTGGGACTGGATCTATGAGACAGACATGTACCCAAGAGTGGACGTACGAACCTGAGTAATGTAGCATAGTAAGTGAAGTAGAAAGGCATAAATAGTATGAACATGCGTGGCATATAGGCATTTGCCTCTTACTACCACTAAATGTTGTACGTGCAATGCCCGGTGATGTTATGGAGTCCGTGCCTAAGTAATCTACTACTACTATATTAATTGGCGGCACATATTAGGTTTTATATTTGTTTACGTGTATGCCCCGAGACCTTCCAACTAGACGTGTCTTTCTCTCCTGGTTGCACTTTGTATCATTCATACCACTAGTACTACTACGTCTCGTCTCCGACCCACAAGTGGAAGAAGTGGAGACGCTTTACCATGCTGTTCATGTCCCACTCCTTTCACCGACGTGTGGGACATCCAGCACATGCCGTGTTTGGCACTCCTTCGTCGTAAGAGTTGAAACACAACATTCATCAGAAATAAAAAATAAATATAAATCAGCAGTGATACTATACCACACACTTTCCTTGCTCCTCGATATCGGAAAGAATACTTCCGTTCGCCGACATGTGGGATGTCGACCATCCTGGTCCACTTGCCATGCACGCAGAACTCCAAGGGAGAGTCACCCCGGTCGTCGCGCCGCAGTAATAATGACTAGTGAGCCGTCAAATCATAGGCCCAACCTTTCCCACAGTGAAGTTGCTTGGACGAAGGAACCATCATGACTTCGTTGAATTCCGCTTCTTGAAGAAAACTATTGTACCAGCAGTACTGCTAGCTAAGTATAGTAGTTACTCCAGCAGAGGCCTCCTTTGATTCATAAGATAGGAATTTTATAGGAATATGAAAATCATAGCAAGTGAGATGACATGCATCTCAATTCCTATAGAGAAAGAGATGCCATTTGATGCATAGGATAGGAATTTTTCCATTGAGTCTAGGCTAATGTAGTGGTAATTTGCTCTAAAAACTATAGTAGTACTATAACTAGTACTGGTACATGCTCGTAATTCATTAAACAAATGTACGGGCGACAAAGACACAGACACACACTAACTACTACTAGTACTACTACTTCTCACATGCTGGCCAGACGCCGTCGTTCTCCTTCCCGGCTTTGTCGGCGACACCCCACCGTGCTTGGATCTCCGCCGACCTCTCCACAGCAGAGCGTGCGTCCTCTTCTTTCTTGCAGCGGCGGGCCTCTCTTTTCTTGAGTGTTTTCTGACTTTTCTGCCCCCTATGTGCGGCTTTGGCCGCCTCTTGCTCTACTGCCCATTCGGCCTTGGCAGCTTCAAATTATGCCCATGTAGGTGTGATGTCGCGAGCGGCGATGAACTCGGCACGGCGGCATGTCATCGCTTCCCTACCATTTTGTGTGCGGTCGTGGGCGGCGAGGAACTTAGCACGGCAGGATGCCATCGCTCCCTTACCAGTTAGTGTGCGGCGTAGTGGCATGAACGACGCTTGGTGACAGCTCTGGGGTGGCATGGCCGAACAACCGTATAGTGCATTGGTTTGTCAAGAGCTCAAGGTCAGAAGATGAAGGAAATTTGGATTCCCCTTCAATCCTGTTCATTTATTACCAAGTAAAATGCATTGGCGGTCATCAAACTTGTCTTGATAGCTCACTTTGATCATTGTATACGAGATATGGTGATTATATGGTCACTGGCTCAGCGTATAGCTCCGTATTTGTCTGGTTGACCAGTTGAACAGTCCGCATGCGCCTCATCAGCTCGTGTTCTTTATCTATCTATCTATGCGGGCCTACCTATCAGTGGAGAAAGAAATAAAAACAAAAAATATGCGTATGTGAGGAATCAAACCACGGACTCGTCGCTGTAACGCACACTCGTCAGCCAAATGAAAATGAAATACTTTGCGTTAAATGCAAAAACATATATTTTTTATATTATACGTGATGCACACATTAGCGCACACCGTCCATAGAGGCAAGGAGCATGTACGCGTGCAGACACTCATGCTCACGCTGTCAAAGCATGCTAATGCATGCACATCGCCCTCTCAATCAAAGTCCTGCTCATGGTGCAACACAAATGGCGAGCCCGTCACCTGCACGCCCCAGTGGTGCCTGACATTACTGTTTAGACGTTTACTAGAGGCCTCCGCGAATACCGAGCATGTATTCACCTAGCTCAACACCAACGGTCATACTCGTGACTCGACGCCTTGCTCATGTATATCATCCATCACAACGACAATCTATAAAACAACCTAGCTAGAGAGGGTACTATGGTACATAGTGTGTACGATCGTGAGCGTCCGGTCATAGTGCCACTGCACACGAGTGTGTGTCTGATTGATTCGTCCATTATTTGTAAGTTATGCATGGTTGTGTGGTGTCTAATGGTGGTCGTCGAAGGCTAGCTGGCGACAAGAGTGGTTTCATGGACGCCTGGTTGTCAATATGTGCCGCATACGCTTCAAAGGCTCGTCATCCATGAGTTCACATTTTACCACTACGCCAGCGTCTGACTGCCCTGGCCTACCGAAACCCCTTCCATCGCTAGCGCGTGCTTCCCGCCTGAAACAATTACTGTCTCTCCAAGACGTCAATGCCGCATTCACCAGACTTAACTGCAGGTGCAGTTGTTGTGTCACTGACATGCGGGCCAGATGCCCGTTGGGCCCACATGCCAGTGACCCAGTCCAGCTGCAGTTAAGTCACTGAAGCAACGTTCGCATTCACGCCCGACGCGACCTCTCACTGGCGCTGGTATTGCAACAGCGCGACGGCCGAGAGAGCGCCACCCGCGCGGCATCCCGGTGCAAGCGACTGCTCCGCGTTTTAACGACACCACGACCATTCTTCCGTTCGCCACCGGCAAACCTACTCCGGTGCCAGCCATCCATCCGTCTGTCGCGGCTCATTGCCATTCGCCTGCTATATTAACTTGAGCCCCAACTCCCAGACATACCCAAAGACCCACACTCATTCTCCTCCGGTCCCTTCCTTCTGTCGGCGCCACTCAAACTATGGCCTCCTGGCGCTCCAAAGATCTCTTGGATGTACTGTCACAGGAGCAGACGAAGGACATCGGCGGCTCCGCTCCGGCGCGCTCCAAAGCTCTCTTGGACATACTGTCGCAGGAGCAGACGAAGGAGATCGCCGACTCCCCCCTGGCAGCCCTCCACCGCCACGACCACGAAGCCGGCGCGCGTGCGCGGGTGCAGCCGGCAGCGAGGAAGAGTAGTACATGGTAGTTCGCCACTGCTCTGGTCTGAGAAAGGCCACCGCTCCTCCACTCAGTCGAGGCCAAGCTTGGTGGGATAAACATCAGTGGCCGATTAGCCGCTTGACAGCGACGTGGAGGCAGAAATCTTTAGAACCTTGTTATTTGGAGGAGGAGGTTATCAAGGCAGATGAGGAGGAGGCAAAGGCAATGGCCGACTTTCTCTGGTTCATGGCCGGACATGGTGGTCGGGCGCTGGCAATCATTCAAGTTAGGTTTATGTAGGTTTTAGTACGGTTTGTGTGAAATATGTAATGAATTTCGTCTAGTTTATAGGTACAAAAAAACTAATTCTAAAAAAAGAGAGGCATAAAAAAACAATTGTGTCTAAAAAAAGAAAGGCAAAAAACATTTGAGAGGAAATAGATAGAGATAAAGTGAGAAAAAGTTGTAACCTTATAGCCAACCTTATAGTCAACACTATTTTTTACCTTGTGTAGCTCACCGGGGGATCCCATCCCTCCGGGGGCCATCTCCTCGTCCTCGATGGGGGCCATCACCTTGCCAGGGGAATACTGCTTCTCAACCGCGACTATCTCCTCAAACTTGGCCTTGAGCCTTGCATAGGTGGCCATTAGAGTTTCTGGGGTAAGCGCGGTGGGGCCCTTGTTGTTCTTCCAACTATCTTTGAGGAGTTCATCTGCCAACGTCCTCAACTCTTTGGCTAGCGCTTGTTTCTTGGAGTTCTTCGTCTCCATCGGTTGGCCCTCCAACATGGTCAACTCGTTGGTCAGTGCTCGCTTCCTGGAGACCGCTGTCTCCAGTGGGTTATCCGCTGGCAACTCTTTGCCTAGTGCTCCAGGATCCATTAATGAACTGACAAACAAAAAGCAATTGAAAGGAAACCACAATCACAATGAAAACGGGAAAATAATAGGCCGTGAGAATCGGTCGGTGCTTCACAAAAAGAAGATTCTTGGAATGAAAATATAGTAGCATCACTGATTCGCCCACCTTTTCCTTCGTCGGTACAGAAGAAAAATGGCAGAAGTGAGTAGCCTAGAGTGAGGTTTTCTTCAAGAAAGGGGAGAAAGGGTTTCAACAAGCGTTCTAGTGAAATTATGGTTGCTTCGTCTAGTCCAACTTCGAGGCCACTTTACCACTACTGGTAAAGGTGTGGGTTTTGTGATATGACAGGTCATGACGGCCACACCGGGGTGACCGGTGAGTCTCGACTATAGCACCTCGCTGTGATTTGGTGGATGGCACGCGGGCCCCGATGCTTTGATGTCCCGCATGTAGATAGAGCGGCTAGTCATATAGGAGTACTCAATATTGTGCACCGCGACCAAGGAGGAGAGGAAAATGAGAGAACTACACATTTATTTACGGTGTAGATTCACTCATTTTGCTCTAGTACTACTCATTTAGGGTGTAGTCTAGTCACTTGTTGAAATCTCTAGAAAGGTAAATACTCCTTTCCGGTTTACAGGGCTATACTAGCAAGTAGTACTACAATAGTGGGCTCAAATAGCAATTTTTTCTCATGCAAGAGCCTAGCTATATGCGTGCTCCAAGCCCTTCTCGACCCACTTTTGGGTGTTTGGTAGGGTGTATGAGTCCACACTAGCTTAACACAAATACACTAGGAGCATGCATGAGAAGAGCATGCATGAAGAGGGGTGCTGGGATGCGCATGCACGAAGAGGGAACAACTATGCTGAGATGAGAATGCAACCAAACACACTGTGGCCAGCGTTCGTAACTGCCACGTTCGGGTTGCGCTTGGCTCTTCGCCTCTTCGAGAAGATGAACGATGATGTTACTACTACTTCTACAATATCAAATCCACTGCTGCATGTCCGTACACCGCGTGCAGGAGGGATAGCTTATTGTAGTACTCTATAAGGCTAGTTGTAATGGGAGTATCGTAGGTAGTACTCCCTCCGTTCCTAAATATTTGTCTTTCTAGAGATTTCAACAAGTGACTACATACAGAGCAAAATGAGTGAATCTACACTCTAAAATATGTATATATACATCCGGATGTGGTAGTGCATTTGAAATATCTAAAAAGACTAATATTTAGGAACGAAGGGAGTATCATGCATGCCAACTAGGAAAATTTGATGGTGGCATAGAAGTAAATGAAGAAAGAGAGGGTTGAGTATCATATCATGATACCATATCATATTAAATGTTGTGCTACTATTTGTCATGCATGCTAATAAATGAAGTCATCAATGATACTAACATATGATACTATGCACTATGGATGTGTAGTATATCATGCACTAGTATCATATGCATGATACTAGTATTCCATTACAACCAGCCTAAGCAAAAGCCTGTCCTAGTCCATGAGCCACCATGCACAAGGGCAAGGGAGAAGGCGTGTATTAGTAAAATCAAGCTTCTCCTCATTGTACGAGTTGACGTGACACATCATAGCACTGGCCCCACATGGTTGCCTCTAAACTTGGTAGAAAGACCCGCAGTGTACAATATGTTTGCTGCGACCTCTAACATTTACTCCACCACAAATTAAAATATATATTCCTGTCTTGACCAGATGAGCGTGCAAACTACAATCACCAGGATGACAGGTAGGGCTAGATGATTATTTTAATCAAAAAAAGCATGGAGCCGACCCTAACGATTTTAAGCTTACAGGCACGGTACACGCTATCCTAGACTACTCTACACATGAAACTTCCACATGAGCGTCCAAGCTGTGCTTGGCTCTTCGCCTCTTCGGGAAGTCGAACAATGGTGGAGTACTACTGCAGTGGAGGAGTACTACAGTATACTTCTGGCCATCTGACACCGAATGAACTTTTGCATGTCCACCGCGTGCGGGAGGGAGAGTATGTAGTGAAAGCTTCTCCTAGTCCTGCCAGCCACCACGCTCATGGGCGAGGGAGGGACGCAGCTTCATTGACTTACTTCTCCTGCCTTTGCGTGAATGATAGGTGGGCCCAACAGGTGGGTGGCCCACCTGTCATGCAGCCAAAGGCATGTGCGGTTAAGGTGAGAGGGCGTTGTAGTAATCAAACTTCTTGTTGTACGAGTTGACGCGACACATCAAAGTACCGCACTCGATATATTTCAATAATTTGCGTTTACCAATGCATTAATCACAACACATGCATGCATGTCATGACTCTCCTTTGGATACTTGCATGTGTTGATTTAATACACCTTGCCAAATTTTGACTATAAATTTAACTAACCAAATGTTCATGCATGTCACAAAAAATTACATCATTGAAAACTAGGTTCAAATATGAATCAACTGTTATAATTTTTGTTAACATGCACTGACATTTTGTCAATTAAATCTTTGGTCAAAATTTAGCACCAGTTACAAAGGGGCCCAATAAATATTGTACTCTCACATTTTGTTTTGAGGATACTCCCACATAGAAAATATAAATAATAATGCATGTTGGGGTAGCCCATGTTTTTGATAATTTTAGCCCTGGGCTTGTTCACAGATTTTACGAGGGGGTGGTTGTTCATTTAATGGAGGGTCTTGTACCAGACTTGTATGATACAAAGTGCGACCTGGCACACCGTAACACCACTTGGAATAAGCGGGTAGCTATCTCAAAAAACAACCAACAACTCAAAAAAATGGTGACCTGGCACGTACACAATTTTAAACGATTATTTTGATGGAGTGAAAAAGGAAAACTACCCCACTATGTATATATAGGCCGGAGTCTCTACGCTTGCTTGCTAGGTTTGCTCTATTCACACACTCTCATCCTCTACAGATCTAAACAAGATAGCGGTGGTAACACTGTCTTTCTCCCTTCAAAAAACACTGTCTTTCTATCCTCAGCGCTGGTTACAGATCCAGACGTATCCCCCTCCGCCGGTGAAGGGGAGGAGGGGCAGCGTTTAGGCCATCGTTGACAGCAAGGGAGGAGACCCACTGTTGGCCGCACCGTTATCTCCGGCCGAGCGCCGGCACGAGAGGTCCTCTGATCCCTTCGTCGTTGCCCTAGTGTGGGCGGATCTGGCCTCCCGCCGCCCGCCTATCCACACCCCGACGACCTTCAGGTATATCTTCCTTCGAAACCGCCCTTGCTCTACTTCCCCTACTCGCTACATCGCTACATGTGCATCATTTTCTACCTCTCAGCCTCTCTCGATCAGATGGTCCAACGACACATATTTTTTCTTCTATTGTTAGAGGTAAAGCTACTTCATGGAGTTGAATCTTGTACTTGGTTCAAATAAGAAATAAAGTGGGGGTGGGGGAATTTAGTATGTACATCGCACTTTGTACAAACATGAAGGAAAGGGGGTGAAAGTAGTACTGACTGGTCATCCAATCGGTCTCTTGGTCGAAAAGGGAAATATAGGGGAAACGCTATACATAGTGGTATGACGAGGACTAGATTTGCTATCCACACATAGGAGTAGGTGGCTAGAGTGAACAAAAATGGGACCAACCCGGATATGTTTCTTGGATGTTTGTTTCTCGGGGCAACAAACTTTGAATCACCACTTTATGCCCCGGTATAGGTACTTGGTGCTAGACTGCTAGTGCACCCACTGTCCCATGCCCTTATACCAAATATTTAGCCGTTCTTAATCTAATGCCCCTAGTAAAATGAAGCCATGCCACTATTATAAGTCATGACAAGTTTAGCCAAATGTTTTTGCCTATAATTGTTTGAGACTCTAACTATTTCATATGTAGCTTTTTGTGCAAACAAGCGTATCCATTTCACCTGGTTGTTGTTGTGACCTTTTGGTGCACTGCACAAAACACTTCTTAAAAGAAGTGACTTTTGTGTTGTTTAACTGGAATGTCAGAATGGAATAGTTGGTTCATTTCGGTGGAACTGCACAAAGGGAGATATGTGTTCCAATCCTCATCATCCATATTGGCACCATAACCTTCCTTTAGGTAAGAATGATATTTAATGCATGTGTTCATCTCTATTTTGCGACTACGATGAGAAAATAATGCTATTGTTTACTAGTACACTTGTACTCCCTCACTGACAAAGCCAATTCTGAAATAGAAGGCCAATCATGTACTTGGTTTCACCAACTGGTGAGGAGAAAGAGAAACAGAGCATGAAGAGGAGGAAGAAGAATAAACAGTGCCAAGGTGATCTTGCTAAAGCCGAGGCCTTAGTCGAGGCCATTCAAGGGCTCCGGCAACGTCTACCTTACATGTGAGACGATCCTCTAGGGAGCCCTTCCACTTCTACGTATTGTCCATCATGAATTTGATGCTACTGTTAGAGTAATATGCTATTGTCTTTCTATCCTTTCTCACTAAGCTAATGAAGGTTTCACCTTGTTCCTACTTGTGTAAATAGGGATCATGTTGTGCCAAACATACATTTTAGTGGAACTACACAAGACAATACAGTGAACTGTATCCCAGCCGGTGCTTTAACTCTGTTGGAAGTTCTTGATAATCTTTCGATATAATCTCAACACTAGTAAACAAGAGTGGTTTCAACCATACATTTGAAATGCACAAAAATATATACTATTGAGTGATTCCAGCTAGTGCTTTATCATCTCTTCCGGGACTACATGAATAAGCTTTTTTGCTCAGGTTGGTACCGGCCTAAGGCCGTCATCCACATTAGTTTGCTATCATCTCTATTTGTATTGTGCTACTATCATGAGAAACTCATTTATCTTTGCACGTTAAAGTTTTGCAACCTATGATACATGGCAATGCTTTGAGTGTTGAGCTAATTGGCACTGATTAAATAAAGTAATACCTCTCTTTAAGCAAGACTACTATGTTGCTAACTTTACCCATTAAGATAATGAGGGTGCTTCTATTTGTTAGTGTATGTTTCATCAACTAGTCCCACTATTACAGTAATCTCACTCACTCAATATATGTGCCAACAAGGATGCTCGATTTTGGTGGAACTGCACAAAAACTTTGGGTGCTTCATTGCCTCGACAACTTCCTTCCTTTCTTGTCAGTCACTAATCTGGGCTTGCTTCCTTCCTTTGCTGTCAGCCGCTTTGCGTATCTCTGCTTCTAGTCAAAGGAAATAGTAATTGATATGCTACCTCACACAGGTTGGTACTGGTCTTTATCCTGATATGTATTGGTAATTTGTTATTGTGCTATTGTTTGCCAATTTCATAAAGGAGTAACTTGGAGCCTAAACTCGCACACAAATCATTACATTGCGTGATTTCAGTAGAACTGCACAAAAAGATCAGACAGACAGATACTTATGTTGCTGCTATGTACTCCAAAGTTCACTCAGACAAGCATCGATGTTGACAAGAAGAAGTGCCTATATTCATTCGAGTATCAACCGGCGTCAACCAGTTGTCAAACTCCAAGTATTAGGAGAGTGAACGCCAAAAATATTGCTTGGCGCATAGCCCAGAAAAACGCAGTCCAGTCTTTGGTCCCAACTTGTGCCTTTTGGTTATCGGCACATATGGTAGCAACTCTATGGTATGGAGTCTAAAGATTCCAGACAAGTTGGTTGACGCATATATTCATCTGGCACCTAATCAGTCTACACACCAGGGATGCTCCATTTCAGTTGAACTGCACAAACTATTTGGGTGGTTCATTTTCTCAACCGCCTCCTTCTTGTCCGCAATGTAGAAATTTGGCGAGCTACAGGACCAAGATGAGCCAGTAAACTAGTTGGATGAAAGTAGTGGCCAAGTTGCTCAAACATCCCTCAGCACGAGGCCACTATTTGAGGATAAACCTACAATCAAAGTTCAGATTGTCTGTGCTGCCTCTTATGTACTCGAAAGTTTACTCGTATAAGCAATAATTTTAGCAAGAAGTACCTCCAACTGAACACCATCTACCAGTCTGTACCCTAGGTAATTAAAGTTCGTCCATGGATGATATTGGCTGTGATCTCAATCATTTGGTTGCATAAACATACTGAACATGTGTATATCTGAATCTTTTTGTGAATTATCTATGAATATTGTCGTGTGATCTATCAATCATTTGGATGCATAGACATGCCGAACTTGTGTATGTATGAATCTTTTGAGTTGTTGATTGTGAATGCTGGCTATGAATATGAACGTGTCCCGTGAACCTGAGTTTGATACGAATGTTTACCTGTTCTGTTGTACTTGTGTGCGAACTTGTTTGTATGTCTACCGTGGGATCTGTGACGCGTGGGTGTCAATGGCACACCTTCTTCCTGAGAAGAATTGCACCTACTTTGTTTTGGTAGCAATGACGCATCAACTCTTTTTAATATTTTTGCTATGTCTTCCCCTCCCCCGATCAACCCCTGCCGTAATGTTTTCGGCCTCAAAACAAGCATAGTACCGCTTCTTTTTTGGGGCTTGATGAAAAATGGCGTGCTGGTTTTTGTAGGTTGGCTCGCCCAACAAATGGGCTGCTGGTCCACCACAGACTAGGAGGCTAAAAATACAAGTTGTATGGTGCAGAGGCCAGTAAAAAAACGCCATCGAGAGCCATCCCCTGAAGAAAAAAAATCGCGTCTGATGTGCTTCTTCAATCGCGCCGCCGCCCCCCTCTTTAATCCAGTTCGCTCCGGGATCTAGCTGGTATCATTTTTTTCCAGAGGGCGAACAAGAATCAGCTAGGCCTAGGTATGCGTAGCCCACGACATACGGAGACTGTGGTTTCAACTTATTTCTTGAGGTCCATACCGGCCTATGGGCCTCCCGGCGTAGGTTTTACTTTTTCTTAAACATTGGCAGCCCAATATTTTTTTAATAAAACGCAGATCTTTGTTCTATTTATCTATATATAAGAATAATAACGTGGTGTCCAATTTATGTTTTCCCTTCTAACCACATTATTTATATTTATATTATTACTATTATCGTATATTTTATAGAGACTTATATATACATTATAAAAACACCTCACGTGTTATTAACTTATAAAAGTAAATGTTTAACAGAAGTTGGCAAGGAAAATCCTGGTTGTTTTTGACTCACAGGTAGGAAAATCCTGGTGATTGCGTACAAAAGCTTGTGAAGATTTTAAGGACCAATGTAATAATAACGCGCTCATTTTTATTTTGAGAAATAACTCGCTAATTTGTTAATTTTATATATATAAAAAGTGTCGCTCCAGTTTATTTTTTGATATTAATTGCTCCTTCTAACCTAACATTATATATAGAATGAGCCCAACTAATTCGTGTATTTCAAGAAAGTGCAAATGGGCTGGGATTTCTTAGAAAATATTAAACGGGGCGCATTGATGTGAAATTATTTGTTCACCCAGCCCAGCAAATGGAATGTACATTATAGAAAACATGGGTTAAATATATGCCACATTTTTGCAAGCTGACATGTGGGCCAATAGGTCAAAGCCTACGCAGGGCATTGTCAACTTGGTCAACAAATGATTATGACATCCACATCCATTTGATTTATATCCAACGGCCGACATCTCCTTCAATCTCTCATCTTCTTCCTCCAGCGTCGCCGGGACCGCCTGGTCCGGCCTCCGGCGGCTAGCAGCTCTGCTTAGCACGCATCACTATCAAGCGCTTCCTCACCGTCGGCCAGGCTATCCCGCCACCCCTCCACACCTCCTGTTATTCTCCACTGACTGCAGCCCCACACCGCACCAGAACCAGTTATAACCCTTGTACTCCTATCAATCTGCGTCTCCACTGCCGCATCTTCCCATCTCCGGGTCGTTCCCGTCCGGGGCCTCGCCGTCATCCACCGCCTCGCTGCGCTCGGCGCGGCGTGGTCAATGATATGTCTCCAATGTATCTATAAATTTTGATTGCTCCATGCTATATTATCTACTATTTTGATTGTTTATGGGCTTTATTATACACTTTTATATCATTTTTGGGACTAACCTATTAACCCCAAGCCCAGTGCCAGTTTCTGTTTTTACCCTGCTTTAGGGTTTCGAAGAAAAGGAAAATCAAACGGAGTCCAATTGACCTGAAACTTCACGGAACTCATTTTTAGAAGGAAAGAAGCCCAGAAGACTTGGAGTTCACGTCGGGGGAACTGCGAGGAGGCCACAAGGCAGGGGCGCGCCCACCCCCCTGGGCGCGCCATCTACCCTCATGGGCCCCTCGTGGCCCCCTGACGTACTTCTTCCGCCTATATATCTCCATATACCCTAAAAACATCCGTGAGCACAATAGATCGGGAGTTCCATAGCCACCGAAAGCCAATCTAGACCCATTCCGGCACCCTGCCGGAGGGGGCAATCCTTCTCCGGTGGCCATCTTCATCATCCTGGTGCTCTCCATGACGAGGAGGGAGTAGTTCTCCCTCGGGCCTGAGGGTATGCACCAGTAGCTATGTGTTTGATCTCTCTCTCTCTCTCTCTCTCGCGCGTTCTTGAGGTGATATGATCTTGATGTATCGCGAGCTTTGCTATTATATTTGGATCCTATGATGTTTCTTCCCCCCTCTACTCTCTTCTAATGAATTCAGTTTCCCCTTTGAAGTTATCTTATCGGATTGAGTCTTTAAAGATTTGAGAACACTTGATGTATGTCTTTCCGTGCGTATCTGTGGTGACAATGGGATACCACGTGATTCACTTGATGTATGTTTTGGTGATCAACTTGCGGGTTCCGCCCATGAACCTATGCATAGGGGTTGGCACATGTTTTCGTCGTGATTCTCCGGTAGAATTTTGGGGCACTCTTTGAGGTCCTTTGTGTTGGTTGAATAGATGAATCTGAGATTGTGTGATGCATATCGTATAATCATATCCGCAGATACTTGAGGTGACATTGGAGTATCTAGGTGACATTTGGGTTTTGGTTGATTTGTGTCTTAAGGTGTTATTCTAGTACGAACTCTAGGGCTGTTTGTGACACTTATAGGAATAGCCCAACGGATTGATTGGAAAGAATAACTTTGAGGTGGTTTCGTACCCTACCATAATCTCTTCGTTTGTTCTCCGCTATTAGTGACTTTGGAGTGACTCTTTGTTGCATGTTGAGGGATAGTTATGTGATCCAATTATGTTAGTATTGTTGAGGGAACTTGTACTAGCAAAAGTATGAACCCTAGGCCTTGTTCCCTAGCGTTGCAATACCGTTTACGCTCACTTTTATCATTTGTTACCTTGCTGTGTTTATAATTTCAGATTACAAAAACCTTTATCTACTATCCAATTGTATCACCATCTCTTCGCCGAACTAGTGCACCTATACAATTTACCATTGTATTGGGTGTGTTGGGGACACAAGCGACTCTTTGTTATTTGGTTGCAGGGTTGCTTGAGAGAGACTATCTTCATCCTACGCCTCCTAAGGATTGATAAACCTTAGGTCATCCACTTGAGGGAAATTTGCTACTGTCCTACAAACCTCTGCACTTGGAGGCCCAACAACGTCTACAAGAAGAAGGTTGTGTAGTAGACATCAAGCTCTTTTCTGGTGCCGTTGCCGGGGAGGTGAGTGCTTGAAGGTATATCTTTAGATCTTGCAATCGAGTCTTTTAGTTACTTGTTTTATCACTAGTTTAGTTTATAAAAGAAAACTATAAAATAAAAAAATGGAATTGAGTTTGTCTCATACGCTTCACCTTTTTAATATCTTTCGTGAGTATGATGGAAAGGATAATTGTGCTCAATTGCTAGAAGAAGAAATCTATAAAATGTTGGCACTAAATATTTGAATGATAAGCATGATTGAAATGTTGTTAGTATGAATTCCTTGAATATCCATGATGCTAATGATATGCAAAGCCACAAGCTTGGGGAAGCTATGTTTGATGAAGATGATATTTTTTGTCCCCCAAGTTTTGATGAGAAAATTTATTATGATGAAAGAATGCCTCCTATTTATGATGATTATATTGATGAAAGTGGATTTGGAGAGTTCATGACTTTATTTGTGATGAATCCACTATTCCGGAAGAGGTTCCAATTGATTACGAGAACAAAGTTGCTATCTATGATGATTATTGTGATGACTTGTATGCTATTAAAAATAATGATATCCATGAAACTTGTCATCATGATTTTAGTTTTCAATTGGATTATGCCTCACATGATAATTATTTTGTTGAGTTTGCTCCCACTATTATTCATGAGAAGAATTTTGCTTGTGTGGAGAGTAATAAAATTTGTATGCTTGTAGATCGTGAAAATAATGCTTTAGGTGCTGGTTATATTGTTGAATTCATTCATGATGCTACTGAAAATTATTATGAGGGAGGAATATATGCTTGTAGGAATCGCAATAATATCAAGTTTCCTCTCTATGTGCTTAAAATTTTGAAGTTATGCTTGCTTTACCTTCCTATGCAAGTTGATTCTTGTTCCCAAAAGTTGCTTGATCACAAAATCCCTATGCATAGGAAGTATGTTAGACTTAAATGTGCTATTCATATTCTTCATGATTCTCTCTTTATGTTTCAATTCTTATCCTTTATGTGAGCATCATTGAAATCATCATGCCTAGCTAGGGGCGTTAAACGATAGCGCTTGTTGGGAGGCAACCCAACTTTATTTTTGTTCCTTGCTTTTTGCTCCTGTTTAGTTATAAATAATTCATCTAGCCTCTTTTTAGATGTGGTTTTATGCTTTTAATTAGTGTTTGTGCCAAGTAGAACCTTTGGGAAGACTTGGGTGAAGTCTTGTTGATCATGCTGTAAAAAACAGAAACTTTAGCGCTCACGAGAACTGCTGCCATTTTTATTTGGAGAGTGGTATTTAGTTAATTATTTTTTAAGATGATAAATAGATAAATTCCTCAGCTCCAGAAATTTATTTGAGAATTTTATGAGTTCCAGAAGTATACGTTTGATTCAGATTACTACAGACTGTTCTGTTTTTGACAGATTCTGCTTTTCATGTGTTGTTTACTTATTTTGATGAATCTATGGCTAGTAAAATAGTTTATAAACCATATAGAAGTTGGAATACAGTAGTTTTAATACCAATATAAACAAATAATGAGTTCATTACAGTACCTTGAAGTGGTGATTTATTTTCTTATACTAACGGAGCTTACGAGTTTTCTGTTAAATTTTGTGTTGTGAAGTTTTCAAGTTTTTGGTAAAGATTCGATGGACTATGGAACAAGGAGTGGTAAGGGCCTAAGCTTGGGGATTCCCAAGGCACCCCAAGGTAATATTCAAGGACAACCAAGAGCCTAAGCTTGGGGATGCCCCGGAAGGCATCCCCTCTTTCGTCTTCATTCATCGGTAACTTTACTTAGAGCTATATTTTTATTCGCCACATGATAAGTGTTTTGCTTGGAGCGTCAATTTATATTTTTAGGATTTGCTTTATGTTATTTAGAACAATGTTTTGCATCTTTTATTTCAATAAAAGTGGCATTGATAGCCTTTACTATGCCTATGTTACAAGTATACATGTTGCTGTTTGAAAACAGAAAGTTTACCACTGTTGCAATAATTCCCTAGAAAAGTCAGAATGTGATAAAATGTTGAAAACTTTTGCATATTAAGCTGTAATAAATTTAATACAGTGGGAATTTTCTTTCATAATTTTTGGAGCTAGGGAAGTATGGATGTTGCAGCATTCTTTACAGACTATCCTGTTTAGGCAGATTGCTGTTATGTTTGCATTGTTTGCATATGTTTGCTTCTTTAATGATTCTATTTGAGGATAGGACTATTAAATATGCAGAGGAATTTAGTATGCAATGTTGAATAATAATTTTAGTGATTTGCTACATTAGAGTATGATAAGGTTTTGGCAATGGTTTATACTAACTTATCTCACGAGCCCTTGTTGAGTTTTGTGTGGATGAAGCTTTTGAGATTTAGGGAGACCGTGATATGAGAGGAATTAAGGAGACACAAAAGCTCAAGCTTGGGGATGCCCAAGGCACCCAAAGATAATATTTCAAGATGTCTCAAGCATCTAAGCTTGGGGATGCCCCGGTTGGCATCCCACCTTTCTTCTTCAACAACTATCGGTTAGTTTCGGTTGATCCTAAGTTTCTGCTTCTTCACATGATGTTTGCCATTCTTAGAATGTCATTTTATTTTGCTTTGCTTTCTGTTTGAATAGAATACCAAGATCTGAAATTATTAAATGTTAGAGAGTCTTCACATAGTTGCTTAATTATTTGACTACTCATTGATCTTCACTTATATCTTTCGGAGTAGTTTGTCATTTGCTCTAGTGCTTCACTTATATCCTTTTAGAGCACGGTGGTGGTTTTATTATATAGAAATAGATGAACTCTCATGCTTCACTTAGATTATTTTGAGAGTCTTAAATAGCATGGTAATTTTCTTAAATAATCCTAATATGCTAGGCATCCAAGAATAGTAAAAACTTTCATATAGAGTATTGAATACTAAGAGAAGTTTGATGCTTGATGATTGTTTTGAGATATGGAGGTAATAATATCAAAGTCGTGCTAGTTGAGTAGTTGTGAATTTGAGAAATGCTTGTGTTGAAGTTTGCATGTCCCGTAGCATGCACGTATGGTAAACGTTATGTAACAAATTTGAAACATGAGGTGTTATTTGATTGTCCTCCTTATGAGTGGCGGTCGGGGACGAGCGATGGTCTTTTCCTACCAATCTATCCCCCTAGGAGCGTGCGCGTAGTGCCAAGGTTTTTGATGACTTGTAGATTTTTGCAATAAGTATGTGAGTTCTTTATGACTAATGTTGAGTCCATGGATTATACGCACTCTCACCCTTCCATCCTTGCTAGCCTCTTCGGTACCGTGCATTGCCCTTTCTCACATTGAGAGTTGGTGCAAACTTCGCCGGTGCATCCAAACCCCGTGATATGATATGCTCTTTCACACATAAACCTCCTTATATCTTCCTCAAAACAGTCACCATACCTACCTATTATGGCATTTCCATAGCCATTCCGAGATATATTGCCATGCAACTTTCCAATGTTCCGTTTATTATGACACGCATCGTCATTGTCATATTGCTTCGCATGATCATGTAGTTGACATAGTATTTTTGGCAAAGCCACCGTTCATAATTATTTCATACATGTCACCCTTGGTTCATTGCATATCCCGATACACCGCCGGAGGCATTTATATAGAGTCATCCTTGTTCTAGTATCGAGTTGTAATCATTGAGTTGTAAATAAATAGAAGTGTGATGATCATCATTATTAGAGCATTGTCCCAAGTGAGGAATAAAAAAAATAGAAAGGCCATAAAAAAAGAGAAGGCCCAAAAAAAGAGAGAAAAAGAGAGAAGGGATAATGCTACTATCCTCTTACCACACTTGTGCTTCAAAGCAGCACCATGATCTTCATAGTAGAGAGTCTCTTGTTTTGTCACTTTCATATACTAGTGGCAATTTTTCATTATAAAACTTGGCTTGTATATTCCAACAATGGGCCTCCTCAAGTGCCCTAGGTCTTCGTGAGCAAGCAAGTTGGATGCACACCCACTAGTTTCTTTCGTTGAGCTATCATACATTTATAGCTCTAGTGCATCCATTGCATGGCAATCCCTACTCCTTGCATTAACATCAATCGGTGGGCATCCCCATAGCCCATTGATTAGCCTCATTGATGTGAGACTTTCTCCTTTTTGTCTTCTCCACATAACCCCCTCATTATTCTATTCCACCCATAGTGCTATATCCATGGCTCGCGCTCATGTATTGCGTGAAATTTTATGAGTTTGAGATTACTAAAGTATGAAACAATTGCTTGGCTTGTCACCGGGGTTGTGCATGATGAGAGCATTCTTGTGTGACGAAAATGAAACATGACTGAACTATATGATTTTGTAGGGATGAACTTTCTTTGGCCATGTTATTTTGAGAAGACATAATTGCTTAGTTAGTATGCTTGAAGTATTATCATTTTTATGTCAATATGAACTTTTGTCTTGAATCTTTCAGATCTGAATATTCATAACATAATTAAGAAGAATTACATTGAAATTACGCCAACTAGCATTCCACATCAAAAATTCTTTCTTTTATCATTTACCTACTCGAGGACGAGCAGGAATTAAGCTTCGGGATGCTGATACGTCTCCAACGTATCTATAATTTTTGATTGCTCCATGCTATATTATCTACTGTTTTGAATGTTTATGGGCTTTATTATGCACTTTTATATCATTTTGGGACTAACCTATTAACCCAGAGCATAGTGCCAGTTTCTGTTTTTACCCTGTTTTAGGGTTTTGAAGAAAAGGAAAATCAAACGGAGTCCAATTGACCTGAAACTTCACGGAACTCATTTTTGGAATGAAGGAAGCCCAGAAGACTTGGAGTGCACGTTGGGGACCTGCGAGGAGGCCATGAGGCAGGCGGGCGCGCCCACCCCCTGTGCGCGCCCTCCACCCTCGTGGGCCCTTCGTGGCCCCCCTGACATACTTCTTCCGCCTATATATCTCCATATACCCTAAAAACACCGTGAGCACAATAGATCGGGAGTTCCGCCGCCATAAGACTCCATAGCCAACGAAAGCCAATCTAGACCCGTTCCGGCACACTGCAGAAGGGGCAATCCTTCTCCGGTGGACATCTTCATCATCCCGGTGCTCTCCATGACGAGGAGGGAGTAGTTCTCCCTCGGGGCTGAGGGTATATACCAGTAGCTATGTGTTCGATCTCTCTCTCTTGTGTTATTGAGGTGATACGATCTTGATGTATCGCGAGCATTGCTATTATATTTGGATCCTATGATGTTTCTTCCCCCCTCTACTCTCTTGTAATGAATTGAGTTTCCCCTTTGAAATTATCTTATCGGATTGAGTCTTTAAAGATTTCAGAACACTTGATGTATGTCTTGCCGTGCGTATCTGTGGTGACAATGGGATACCACGTGATTCACTTGATGTATGTTTTGGTGATCAACTTGCGGGTTCCGCCCATGAACCTATGCATAGGGGTTGGCACATGTTTTCGTCGTGATTCTCCAGTAGAATTTTGGGGCACTCTTTGAAGTCCTTTGTGTTGGTTGAATAGATGAATATGAGATTGTGTGATGCATATCATATAATCATACCCATGGATACTTGAGGTGACATTGGAGTATCTAGGTGACATTAGGGTTTTGGTTGATTTGTGTCTTAAGGTGTTATTCTAGTACGAACTCTAGGGCTGTTTGTGACACTTATAGGAATAGCCCAATGGATTGATTGGAAAGAATAACTTTGAGGTGGTTTCATACCCTACCATAATCTCTTCGTTTGTTCTCCGCTATTAGTGACTTTGGAGTGACTCTTTGTTGCATGTTGAGGGATAGTTATGTGATCCAATTATGTTAGTATTGTTGAGGGAACTTGCACTAGCGAAAGTATGAACCCTAGGCCTTGTTTCCTAGCATTGCAATACCGTTTACGCTCACTTTTATCATTTGTTACCTTGCTGTTTTTCTAATTTCAGATTACAAAAACCTTTATATACTATCCATATACCACTTGTATCACCATCTCTTCGCCGAACTAGTGCACCTATACAATTTACCATTGTATTGGGTGTGTTGGGGACACAAGAGACTCTTTGTTATTTGGTTGTAGGGTTACTTGAGAGAGAGACCATGTTCATCCTTCGCCTCCTACGGATTGATATACCTTAGGAGTCCACTTCGGGGACATTTGCTACTGCCCTACAAACCTCTCCACTTGGAGGCCCAACAATGTCTACAAGAAGAAGGTTGTGTAGTAGACATCAGTTAACAAATGAGAGTCATCAGAAGAGGACTGTACGTGGAGAGCCTGACAGCTGGGACCCACGAGGTCCATGGTCACATGCAAAGAAAGTTCCTCCTTATTGAGCTGAAAAAACTATTTCCTCCTCGTGATAGCTGGGACCCACCGGTTGTATCTTCGCACGGAAGGAAGTGCTTCCTTGTTATGCGAAAAAACTATTCCTCCCTTTGATAGCTGGGACCCGTCAGATTTGGTGGCTAACTTGTGGGCCTACTAAGTGGACGTGTACGCATGGCTTTGTCAACTTAATCAACAAATGATTCTAGCAGCTGGACCGTTGGATGTTAATCCAACAGCCGTGCTCCTTGTTCAACCTCTGTTCTTGCCCATGTCTCCCGTGGGCGGCAGTGCTGCCGCGCACCCAAACCAGTCAAGTTTCTCACTCCTCTCCATCTGTGACTCCACTGCCGCATCTTCCCCATCTCCGGGTCGTTCCAGTCTGGGGCCTCACCATCGTCCACCGGCCTTGGTGCGCTCAGTATGATGTGGTCAACATGGTCAACAAACAAGAGTCATCGGAAGATGACTGTACGTGAGAGGCTGATAGTGTGGATGCACCACGCCCATGGACGCATGCATGCAACTGCATCCTTTTTACCCTAAAAAATAATGTTTTCTCCCTGACTACTGTGACCCACCAGCTACATCTTCGCATGCAAGGAAGTGCGTCCTTATTGCGGGCAAAAAAAATCCCCCCTGACAGTTGGGGCCTAGCAGCTATATCTTCGCACGCAAGGAAGTGCGTCCTTATCCTCCCTGATAGCTGGGACCCACCCAATTGAAGCGTACATGGCATTCTCTGTCTTGTCAAAACGCGTACGTACATACTAGTCGAGCGGTCGCTCTGCAACGATGGACCGTGGCCAAGTAAGTAGTGGCACATGTCATAGTATAGCCCCCCACGTAGCAGTTCAGGCTGTCTCGTCTAAACCGTGTACACGTACATATAGCCACATGCCAAAAATACGGCCACGTATGTACATACGGGCGGGGTCTCGAACGCCTACTCGTGCATACGTACGACCAGGGTTTGTGTACATGGTTGGGTCGGAACGGAGAAACTGCGTCGTCATCGTGTTCATGGGGAGGCAAAGAAATGTGTCGGGTTCATCGGGAGGCAATGGAACGCGTGCTGTTCATTGGGAGCCAACCGGCTTGGACAGAATAGCCGATGGAAACAAGGCCTAGCGTACCGTAGAACGGAGGAAACAACCTTGTGTTCGACCGGCCACGGTCGAAACGGGATCCTGTTCATCGGGAGGGGTCTCGCGTACTGCAAAGCGGAGGAAAAGGACTTCTCTTGGTCGAAATGGGGTCCTGTTGATCAGGAGGGGTGTGGCGTACCGCAAAACATAGGAAACAGACTTGTGTTGGAGTGCTACGGTCGAAATGGAGGGTCATGTTCATCGAGAGGGGTGTGGCGTACCACAAAACGGGACTCCACGGGATACTGTTCATCTCCACCGTCGACCTCCTCCAGCCTCCACGGGCTACTGTTCATCCACCGTCGACCTCCTCCAGCCTCCACCTATGACCGTTCATCCATGTGCTCCTGTTCATACAGCCTCCACCATGCGCTCCTCCACCGGCTACTATTCAACCAGCCCTCTCCACGGGGTCCTGTTCAACCACCCTCCATGGGCTACTGTTCATCCAGCCCTCCACCAGCTACTATTCAACCAGCCCTCCACGAGGTCCTGTTCATCCAGCCCTCCACGGGGTCCTGTTCATCCACCCCTCCATGGGGTCCTGTTCATCCACCAGCTCGATCAATTGGGGTACTGTTCATCCAGCGGCAATGGCCTCTACTACCACGGGGTCCTATTCATCCAACCCCCACCGGGAACTGTTCATCCACCCCCCCCAACAACACTCACTGTTCATCTAGAGGCAGCATCGATCGGCTTTAGTTAGTAGTAATAGCGAAGGAATCACTCGGGTTCAGTTAACAGCAAGGGATCTATCAATCGCTCGGGTTCAGTAATGCGAAGCTTGTAGTACAATCTCTCGGGTTCAGTTAGAGCCCAACGCCTCGCTCGGGTTCAGTTAGAGCGCAATGCCTCGCACACGCGCGTACATGTACGAGAGAAACGTGCATCGCTCGGCCCCTGACCACCCACCGTAACCGGGAATTCCCCGATATTTTCCTCGCCGTCGCTTCTACCATGGTTTTTTCTGTCATGGACGGCCCAAAGAATGTCATGCAGCTGCGTCTCCGGCCCGCCCAGGACGAAAAGCCCATTTTCTGTCATGATTTTTTGTCATAGAATTAGGATCCCACAACATCTATGATGATACCGGGCTTTGCCACAATTATCGTCATAGAAGTGTCATAAGCATGACAGAAGAAAATTTCGTTCGACCCAAAATGTCATGGATGTGTCTTTTTTTGTAGTGTTTACATGTGAAAGTTCTCTTCCTTATACTAATTATTCATGAATTGCTTGTATGACCAATATTGTGATTGTCAAGCCTCAAAAGGTTTCACTTTCTAAACCTAATGTGAAGCTACCACTAGGCATTATATGATTTCATGTTCATGACATTCAATTTATTCAACAATTTACTCATAGGATATAAGTGAAGCACAAGAGTAAATGACAACCCACTCCAAAAAGATATAAATGAAGATCATGCGCATAATATTTCTTTCTCCCAAATTAATTTAAGAGAAGCAAGAGAGAGTTTCTTCAAAAATACTAAAGCACACCATGCTCAAAAAGATATAAGTGAAGCACTAGAGCAATTCCATAGAAAAGTGCTTTGTTGACGGGTTGTGAATGCCTCTTACCTAGCCTCCCTGGTAACTATTTGAGGAATCTATTATTTAAAAGTTTCAGATCTAAGTAATTTATTAAAACAACAAGCAAAACAAAATACCATTCTAAGAATAGCAAACATCATGTGAAGAAGCAAAAACTTAGGCTCAACCGATACTAACCGATAGTTGTTGAAGAAGAAAGGTGGGATGCCTACTGATAACCCACAAGTATAGGGGATCGCAACAGTTTTCGAGGGTATAGTATTCAATCCAAATTTATGGATTTGACACAAGGGGAGCCAAAGAATATTTGAAGGTAGTAGCAGCTGAGTTGTCAATGCAACCACACCTGGAGATTAATTATCTGCAACAAAGTGATCAATAGCAATGTAGTATGATAGTTTTGATAGTAGTGACAATAGCAATAGTAACAGTAACAGTGATAGCAGCAATTTTGTAGCAAGTGTAATAGTGATGATAGCAGCATTGGATCGGTGACTTGTTGGATGATATTCATCATGTGATAGTTATAACCTAGGGAGACACGGCACTAGCTCCAGTTCATCGCTATAATGTAGGTATGTATTCCGTAAATAGTCATATGTGCTTTATTAAAAAAACTTGCATGACATCTTTTGTCCTACCCTCCCGTGGCAGCGGGGTCCATATTGGAAACTAAGGGATATTAAGGCCTCCTTTTAATAGAGAACCAGAACAAAGCATTAACACATAGTGAATACATGAACTCCTCAAACTACGGTCATCACTGGGAGTGGGTCCGTTTGTTGTCACTCCGGGGTTGCCGGATCATAACACGTAGCAGGTGACTATAACTTGCAAGATCAGATCTAGAACATGGATATAATGATGATAACATAAACGGTTCAGATCTAAAATCATGGCACCCGGGCCCAAAGTGTCAAGCATTAAGCATGGCAAAGTCATAGCAACATCAATCTAAGAATATAGTGGATACTAGGGATCAAGCCCTAACAAAACTAACTCGATTACATGATGAATCTCATCCAACTCCTCACCGACCAGTGAGCCTACAAAGGAATTACTCACTCCCACTGGGGAGCATCATGGAATTGGCAATGGAGAAGGGTTGGTGATGACGAAGAACGAAGATCCCCCTCTTCGGAGACCCAAATGGACTCCAGATCTGCCCTCCCGAGGAAGAACATGGCTTGGCGGCCGCTCCATCTCGTGGATCGCGATAATTCTTTATCCCTTATTTTTTCTCCCAAAATAGGAATTTATAGCGTTGGTTTTAGGGTTAGCGGGGCCACCAGGTGGGGACAACCCACCTGGGCACGCCAGGAGAGGGGGGCGCGCCCTGGTGGGTTGTGCCCACATAGGGCCCCCACTCCGGTCGGTCTTGGCTCCAGAAATTCTAATATATTATATAAAAATTCCTCGCAAAGTTTCATTCCACTCTGAGAACTTTTATTTCTGCACAAAAAACAACACCATGGTAGTTTTGCTGAAAACATCGTTAGTCCGGGGTTAGTTTCATTCAAATCATGCAAATTAGAGTCCAAAACAAGAGGAAAAGCGTTAGGAAAAGTAGATACATTGGAGACGTATGAACTCCCCCAAGCTTAAACCTTTGCTTGTCCTCAAGAAATTCAGTTGATAAACTGAAAGTGAAAAAGAAAACTGTTTATGAACTTT
Source organism: Triticum monococcum (assembly GCA_034509565.1). Classification (NCBI taxonomy): domain Eukaryota; kingdom Viridiplantae; phylum Streptophyta; class Magnoliopsida; order Poales; family Poaceae; genus Triticum; species Triticum monococcum. The sequence goes on along the minus strand of CM067847.1, from coordinate 427,527,946 downwards.
TTTGCTCTTGTTTGCATAAATAAGCTTAAACAGCACCCAGGTTTTCAGCCAACATTATAACTAACCATGTCGACAATAACTCTTAAAGATTATAATGACTCATATCAATGACATAATCAGCTAGCGAGCAATAATAAAATATCTCAAACAGCAATACGTTGTCAAAACAACCATGATATTGTATGACAATAGTGGTATTTCGCTAGCCCTTGCTGAGACCGCAAAACATAAATGCAGAGCACCTCAAATGTTCAAGTAACGACTAAACATTGTAATTCATGGTAGAAAATATCCAGTCATGATGCACCCAACATTAGCTATACACAATGCATAAATGATGACATCTGTGCTCTACTCAGTTTCTGGCGCTTGTTTTAGAAGGTGGTGACACAACATAAAAGTAAAATAGAAAGTCCCTTCGCAGAGGGAAGCAGTGATTTGCAGAGGTGCCAGAGCTCAATTTTTAAAACAAAGATAAATGATATTTTGAGACATGCACCCTTCTTATTCACTTCACGACCATCAGTTATGAATATCTCCCATGGTAAACAGGCCAGTGGCGGTTTCCAAGCGATAAAAGTAAAGGTTTTGACTCCATTGGGAGTTTTTGTTTGATTATTCGAGTGATTAACTCTTTTTGTATTTTGCAGTTTGGGACTGGGCATCCCTATTACCGCCCTTTTCTCGTGCGATGGCGAGTGAATAAACACTTGACCTAATAATAACCCGCTTAGCATGGAAGATACCGACCACCTCCTGTCGTTCTATGAACGATCCAGGCACACAAAACGGATAATTTTTTAGAAGTTTTTAGAGGTGGCACATGCAAATTTACTTAGGACGGTAGGGTAATACCGCATATAGGTAGATATGGTGGACTCATCTGGAATAACTTTGGGTTCAAGGTTTTTGATGTACAAGCAGAATCCCCACTTAGTATAGGCAAAGTCTAGCAATTAGATTGAGAAGTGGCCCGCTAGAGAGCAACAACGATCATGACCATGCATTATGCATAAGTAACATTGGACACTAGCATGAATAGGATATGATCACCATGAACATAAACATTATAGAGGCTATCTTGGTTTTGATTCAACTACACACATGAACATGTACCAAGGCAAGCCACTTCAACATTTAGAGGAGGATACCATATCATCATACTACATCACAATCATTTTAACGCTACGTTGATATCCAAGATAAATCATTATCAACTCCCAGCTACTTATGCATGGCATGAGAAATATAATCTCTAATTGTCATTACAAACATGTCTAATCATAATGGGTTTAATCATGGATGCTAGGTTAAACATATTTACACAAACAGAACAAGTCGAGTTCATACCAGTTTCTCTCTGCCACGACCAATTCATCGAATGTCATCATTATTGCCTTTCACTTGAATGACTGAATGATATAAAAATAATAATAGTATAGGAGTGCCATGGACTAAGCTGGAATCTGCAAAACATTTTATTCAACAGGAGAAGACGAGCACTGGTGCGCGACGGTCCTAAACAAACGGTTTTAACCCCTTTCCGCGACGGCATTTGGAACCGTCGCCAAGTGAGTGTGGGCAATAGGGGGGTCCTTCCCACATGACCCAGAAACCATCAAGGATATGCCCTACTGGCACACACATTCGGCAAAATGAGGTCGTGTGCAACCGGCGAGCACTCATATACGGAAATATGTATAGTAGAGCTAAAAAATACAATTGTACGACGAAATTGTTTCCGATCGCAAGTACATCCCACAAAGTCAGTCGCCGCTGAACGTTTCCGTTAGTATGCACATCCCATAGAGTCGCTCAAGGAAAATGTTTCCGTTCATAGGTACATCACACACAATTTTTCCCGTTAAATCGTATGCGTTATTGAATGTATCACACACGAACCATAGAAGAAATTGTGTGGTAAAGCCTATCCATCACACACAGTTTTTATGTGGTAAACGTTTGCGCAAGGTGGCCTAACACAAATAGTTTTCAAGACAAAGTCGTGTGCGATTGTTCATTGATCCAACACGGTTTATTCCTAGAAATTGTTTGCGTTGCCTGAGGTCATCGCCCATGGTATTTTTTCAAACAACCATTTGCAATAGCAAAACACAATTAGCAGGCTAATTCGACATTAGCAGGCTAATTATCCGATTATTCATAATCCATTCATTAATCTAATTGACATTTCATATTAAGAACACAATATACTTCATTTCCATATTAAGGAAGCAGAATTTCATAATTGAAATGCATCAGAGTACAACATGATATAGCTTCAGCACCCAGCTACCCCATTACACAACTGCACCAGCAGCAAGTTCCACATGCAACATGTAGAACCTTTCAAAATTATCATCATAGATAGTATATAGACAGATTCATCTCATTTGGAAAACTGCTGAAGCGGAAGGAGAATATTGAGCCTTCATTCATGTTGAAGGTCTTCGCAACTTTAGGCCAATGCCTGTGGATGACTGACCGTTCGTCCTTCATTCTCTTCAGGAACACTTCAACATTGAACGGTGGGTGTTGTATGAAAACCTTCCTCGCCTCCTGACCATAGAGGTGGTTTGAGAGGTAATCATCAGTGAACTGCTTTGGAAAGGCCTGAAAACAAGGATGTGTATAAATATCTTCTCTATATTGGAAATGGGGCAAAGGAATAAAAAAAGGCAACGTATAATAGTTAGTACCATCTTGTAGTGAACTGATGTCTTCTTCATTATGCAGATAAAGATCTTGTTGTTTTTTGTCGCTAATTTCTTTATCCTAACAATCTTTCTGAGTTTCTTGATTTGATTGATATTCATGGACAACTCATTTCCCCATATGCAAAAAGGATTGAACAGTGGGTCACAACCTCTAACAGCAGGACCTACATGTGCAAGACCAAATTGTTAAAAACCAAAATATTAGAATGGTTCCTGCAATTGCACAATAATGTGCTATTAGACAACAGACCATGCACGTGCTAACCTCGATTGTAAACCTCAGTGCTTCCCATTGTTTCCCTGCAACACATATAAGGTAGTTAGTCATCAGTTTAAGTAAGGGTTCGCATGCTATCAGTAAAATATGTTGATGAAAAATAAGCACATTGCAGATTCATCAGATTAATTGAAGCCACACGGAAAACCCATTTACCCAAACTAAGCATGATTAAGAACTAGGAAATATAGCACTTGTATATGTTTCTCATGTATCAAGTGCAGCCATTTTCGATTTATTTCTCACATGCACAACAATACAAAATTCTACCCACGACAATTGGACATCGCATTGCGGAAATTGAACCTAGTAGTTAACTAAACACCACAACAAATGAACCAAACATTAACTGAGCACCACATTGCACAATATATGTACTCCTAATAGAAGATCGGAGAGTTAACCAAACAGTTAACCACACCCAATTGTAGCAATTGTATTTGTTTCTCATGTATTTACTATAGCCAAATTCAATTTATTCCTCACATGGTATACAATAACAAAATGCACCCACAATTTTGTAAAGATAAATTCGATTTATTTCTCACATGGAAGACAATACAAAATTGTAGCCTGGAGAATTGAACGTCACATTTGCAGAATTGAACCAAATAGTTAACTGAAGACGACAACTAATTAACAAAATAGTTAATCAGTGAGCACCACACTGCACGACATATAGAACATATACACTAGAGCAACAGATTGCATGGTGAAATTAGATAGCACAATTCACTAGAATTTGTGAAGGAAAGGCAGGAGCAGCACACGCAACGGGTAAACCGAGCATGCTTAACTGGCGTAGCTAGCAATTGGCAAGGTGCTCCTTCAAGATATGGGGGTTGGCACGAATGGCAGCCATCGCGACCTAATCCACGCGTGCAGCCGCGATTTGCTTCTCCGCTGCCAAATGCTCCTTGAGGTCCTGGCTATACTGCATGCACCATGGCTTAGGCCGGCGCTTTTTTGGTGGAGGGGTCGGTGATTTGGGTGGAAGGTGTCGCACTCGCGCCGGCGGTCGGGGCATGTGGGATGTAGAAGGAGGAGGAGGAGGGGGGTCGGGTGTGGATTACCTGTCTGGGTAGAGGAGGCCGAGCAGCGTGAAGGAGGGTCGCCAGCGAGGAGGCGGCAACACTACAAGCAAGGAGTGAAGGTTTCAACTTGGAAAGTAAGGTGGAAAGAGGGGAAATGTGGCTTTTGGTAAGGAGGGGGAGGTACATATTTCCGCGTAAGCCGGAAATTTGGAATCGCTTTAGCCAAAAAACTAGCGCGCAAAGTGTCATCAGACGCGGTCCCTTATTCAGAACTGTGTAAGATATGTGGACATCACAAACGATTTAGATAGCATAACCCGTGTGTGATGAGTTCGAACATCAAAAGTTTTGGTTCGAATTTCCATGGTTACAGTGGTCATCCACATCATTGCATAATTTGGGTCCACAAAGGAGACTACAACACACCCACACTTCTTAATCGAGCAAGTTCAGCAATTAAACAGAGCTAGCTGACCTAAACATTACTCTAACAAATTAAAGAATGGTGCTCTTAATTAAGCAAAACAAAGAGTACTACTACGGCTGGTGCTCGTCGATCTCCGCCGCCGTCTCCATGTCCAGCTTGCGCCCGACGGTCTCCTGGGGAAGGGGCTCCATGGCATCCATCGCACCATACTTGACAAGCATCTCTCCATCCGCGTCCGCCATCTCTTTGAAAAAGGCCACCACGAGCTGGGCATGGGCGGATGCGATCTGGGCTTGGACGGGATCCGTCGTCGCAAGGTATGCGGCGGAGGAATGGATGGTTGCTCGAACACGCTCGGCGATTGCCAGCTCTTCGGTCGTGGGTTGCCGACCATTGTCGGAGAAGCTTCATTGGATTTGTGCGGTGACCGCCAGGAGCTGGGCGTGGGCGGCCTCGACATGTTCGTGGGCGGCCTCCGTCAGGGCTAAGGCCGCCGCTGCGGAATGGACAGCTGTTGTGCCGCTCTCGCCAGTTGCTATCCGCGAGGCAGATGTTGCTGCCACCACCTGAGAAGCAACATCAGCCGTTTGGGCTGCCTTTGCCACCCGGTCGCAAATTGCGGCTGTGCTCATGCACCTTGTTAGGACGCGCATGGTGGCTGCGACCGCGCTCTCACCGGAGTAGGCCACCGAAGTTGCCCTCACGACATGGGTCCACGTGCCCATCGTTCATCGGCGACGATTGTATAGTGAAATGATATTTGGGGAGTGAGCTAGTGTGCTTGAGACCCCGGCTGTGGGCTGTAGCCGACGCACCTTCTCGCGTAAGCCATAGGCGTACTATACACCGACGATGCTCCAAGATATTTTGTGCTACATCTCACACGGTTGCTAATAATAAACTATGTGCGATCTACTTGATTTTTCATCTTGATTTGAATTACATAATGGGGTCACAACGGCAATGGATGGTGTTTGAATTGCTTGACCTTTTATCTGGAGTGAACATGCAACTATATGTGTGTCATAAAAGAATTGGAATTATTCAGGGTTCGTTTGAACATTTTATACATTAAATTAGTTTTCTAGCCATTTCAGATGAACAATTCAAATTTGAACTACATGCACATGCTCCAGTGCATATAAATTGGTTGAAAAATCAAATATGTGTCCTTGGGTGCATGCATAGGTCCCATGCAAGAAATGGGAATGAATTTCAAACACAGGGCACCATTGATTCCCGGCAAAACATTGAGATGCCTGGTTTTTAAATTTCAGTAAATCAAAAACTCATCTGAAATTCATGAAACTTGGCATGCCATCATGGAGCGGCATCAACATGTCGTGGTAAAAATTTTGTCCGATTTGGGGCAGGTTTGGGTATGGGCTTCTCACAAACCGGAGCTTCTCACAACAAGCATGTTGGTTTTCGGTAGGGAATGACCCACCTTTGGGGACGAAACGATATCCATTGCCTCTTATTGCTCTCAATTTTTTCTCGTGTCAATATAGAACAACAGGAGTGTTGTGTGAATTTTTGTGATTTTTCGGGGTTCGTTTGGACATTTTTATGCATTAACTCAGTTTCCAATGCATTTATGTGCATAATTCAAATTTGAACTACATGCAGATGCACCCGTGCATATAAATTGGTTGAAAAATCAAATCTATGTCCTTGGGTGCATGCTTAGGTCCCATGTAGGAAATGGGAATGAATTTCAAACACCAGGATATCGTTGATTGCCGGCAAAACATTGAGAAGCCTCGTTTTAAATTCTAGTAAAATCCAAAACTCATCTAAAATTCATGAAACTTGGCATGCTATCATGGAGCGGCATCAACATGCCGCGGTACAAATTTTGTCCTATTTGGGGCAGGTTTGGGTATATGCTTGTCAGAAACCGGAGCTTCTCACAACAAGCATGATTGTTTTCGGTAGGGAACGTCCCACCTTTGGGGACGCAACGATATCCATTGCCTCTTTTTGCGTTCAAATTTTTTTCTCTTGTCAACATAGAACAACAGGAGTGTTCTGTGAATTTTTGTGATTTTTCAGGGTTCGTTTGGACATTTTGATGCATTAACTGAGTTTTCAATGCATTTATGTGCATAATTCAAATTTGAACTACATGCACATCCTCCAGTGCATATAAATTGGTTGAAAAATCAAATATGTGTCCTTGGGTGTATGCTTAGGTCCCATGCAAGAAATGGGAATGCATTTCAGACACCAGGGCACCATTGATTGCTGGCAAAACATTGAGATGCCCGGTTTTAAATTCTAGTAAATCCAAAAATCGTCTGAAATTCATGAAACTCTGCATGCTATCATGGAGCGGCATCAACATGCCATGGTACAAATTTTGTCCCATTTGGGGCAGGTTTGGGTATATGCTTCTCACAAACCGGAGCTTCTCACAACAAGCATGATGGTTTTCGGTAGGGAACGTCCCACCTTTGGGGACGAAACGATATCCATTGCCTCTTATTGCTTTCAATTTTTTTTCTCTTGTCAACATAGAACAACAGGAGTGTTGTGTGATTTTTTGGGGTTCGTTTGGACATTTTTATGCATTAACTGAGTTTTCAATGCACTTATGTGCATAATTCAAATTTGAACTACGTGCAGATGCTCCAGTGCATATAAATTGGTTGAAAAATCAAATATGTGTCCTTGGGTGCATGCTTAGGTCCCATGCAAGAAATGGGAATGAATTTCAAACACTAGGGCACCGTTGATTGCCGGCAAAACATTGAGATGCCTGGTTTTTAAATTCTAGTAAATCCAAAACTCATCTGACATTCATGAAACTTGGCATGCTATCATGGAGCGGCATCAACATGTTGTGGTACAAATTTTGTCCAATTTGGGGCAGGTTTGGGTATATGCTTCTCACAAACTGGAGCTTCTCACAACAAGCATGATGGTTTTTGGTAGGGAACGCCCCACCTTTGGGGACGAAACGATATCCATTGCCTCTTATTGCTTTTAATTTTTTTCTCGTGTCAACATAAAACAACAGGAGTGTTGTGTGATTTTTTTTGATTTTTCGGGGTTCGTTTGGACATTTTTATGCATTAACTAAGTTTTCAATGCATTGATGTGCATAATTCAAATTTGAACGACATGCACATTCTCCAGTGCATATAAATTGGTTGAAAAATCAAATATGTGTGCTTGGGTGCATGCTTAGGTCCCATGCAAGAAATGGGAATGAATTTCAAACACCAGGGCACCGTTGATTGCCGGCAAAACATTGAGATGCCTGATTTTTAAATTCTAGTAAATCCAAAATTCTGTTAACCATTCACGTGACACCATTTGTCTTTGTTTTAATGGCTATAGGAGGTGTCGTGCGGACAGCTGCTTGACCTTGACTAAACAGGAGGCGTGCAAGCGCCGTCCGGTGCGCAGGCTGACCGAGAGGCGTGCAAGCTATCCTCGAGTGCGCAGGCTCACCGGGAAGCGTGCGAGATGTACGCTGTGCATGCGCACTAGGAAGCGAGCCCTTTGACTTCCATGGCCACCCGCCTTGCTCGCATCCTCTCCATTAATGGCGCCCAAGCCGCAGTTTAATTTTCTTTTTAAATATAAAATACTCATCAGAAACATTTTAGTTAAAACACTCGTATGCAAACCGACAGCTTCCCCAGGAAGCCAAGAGAAAATGTGCCGAGCAGGCTTTCTGTAGCACTTGATTGCAAACATTTTAGATAGAACACCCATATGCAAAGTGAGAGCAGTACAAGATTTGTGCATCCCTTCAACGCAAACGGTTGTTTTGGATGACCCGTGTGCAACCACGTACAAACAATTTGGTAAGATTTGTCAATCCTTGTAACACTGCGATTTGTCAAAATATGAAGCTAAAATCACTAGCGGTATCTAATTTTTGCAACTAAAATTCAATAATTAAGCATAGATTTCACTCATAGATAAGCGGTCGTTCTTAATTTATACAAACAATTCAACTCGACAGCTGAACCGACCAAACTTTTCCCAAATTGTTGCCAACCACGTACTGAAATAGCTAATTCAACTATATATACTAGCTAATTTTAAGTACGTTGTACAGTTCCACCACATCTATAGTCAGATGAACTGAACAAAATAGCCATTAAATACTACTACTACTACTGCGGAGGGGCTTTGTACTACTTCCGGCTACCTTTGCTCTCCCAAGCGCGCTTAGTTAGAGGCGGAGGAGGAGGAGCCTACCGACGAGCTGGGCAACCGCAATGCGGTGCCTGCCGCTAATGCAGCTTCAGCGACACTCACCCCGAACGTCCTCTGCCGCTCCAGAAGACCCCTCTCGAAGCGGTGGTTCTCCTTGTAGATCTCCTGATTCATCGCCTCTAAGGCGGTATGTGCCGCGGCCACTGCGGCGGTAATGCTCTTTGCGTGCTCGACGAGGCGCTCCTCCTCCTCCCGCAGGAACTCGATGTAGCACGCAAGGTCGTTGTCGCACGTGTGGGCATCCACATCCACCTCCCGCCTTCGGGCGGCTATGGCGGAGCGGGTGATGACGTAGGTGGTCGCCGGTGGGCTGGCGGCCGACGACGGGCTGGGTGATGGCCATAGTGGCCGGCAGTGGGGTGGCAGCCACGACGGCCATCTCCTACCTTCGGGCCTAGGCAGAGCGGGTGGTGGCTCTGGCTTTCGACGGTTGTGTGGCAGCAACGGCGGCCCGCAACAGCTGCCGACGGGCACCGGCGGCGGAGCGGGTGGTGGGTGTTTCGCGCACACCCAACAGGGACGCCACGCGCACAACACTACACCAGGGACTTAACCGCTGCCAGGGTATAGCCTCCCAGCTGGAGCTGTCCTCTGATGATGGCAGAGTGGCTGAGCGACAATGACGGACCGGTGCCATTAGCGAATGTGGGAGAAGTAGATGAGATAAGCTACAGGGATGGAGGGGAAAATGTGACGCAGGACTCGCTGGCCGTGAGGGTTTTTGTAGCAGGCCAGTAAGCATTGGGATTTTGGGGGATTTCACCGAGTCAGGCGGGAAGCTTGTGCGGGAACCTACAAGGTTGCGCGGGAACGGTCTCACCGACGATTCATTGGCGCCACCTTTTGGCAAAAAGAACACCCCCGCGCGCTGCACAAGCTTGTGCTGTAAGCCGTCTGCGGCAGCTGGGTGACAAGACATGCGAGAGGAGGACGAAAGGCCACGTGCACATACGATTAATAAAAAAGCGTTTGCAATTTAATTACCTACTATACCACCGTCCTGGTTTATAAGTACGATTTAACTAATAAAATACGAATGCATGTCGCCAAAGGTTATATGGTTGGATTTGTATTTGAACATAGTTTCTAATTATATAATTTTTAAAACATGAATTAACATTTTGTTGGTTAAATTTGAGGGAAAAGTATGGCATGGAATATAAAGGAGACTATAGACTAGACGGAGGTGGTACCACATGGCCGCTCTCTACGCAGTGATGCAACTGTCGTCCAGATTGTAGGCGACCATTTTCCTGCGTGTTCAACTGCTCTATGCGTGTGGTTGTTTGCGGTTCAGGCAGCCGTGGCGCGCTCTGCTCACATCCCACTACGCGCGCTCTGCTCTCGTATCCCTCTAGGTGCTATTCCCTCATCCCTCCACACGCGCTACCAGTGTTTTGGGCTGGCGCACGATCACACACGTTCATGTGCAAGCGGTTGCGCCGGGCGCGGCGTGATGATGCAGTTAACCGCTGCAAAAACTGCCATGCGGACACACCGAGAATCCCTGCCGCCCGACCCCCTTTTATTCCTGCGGCCATTTACCTTCATCTCTCATCTCACATGACACAATAAGCACACCCACGAGGACACATACAGAGAGGAAATCCAGCGGTTTCAATGGCGCTCCCCGTGGCTCCAATGGCACTGCCAGCGGCCGTCGACGACAACGGCGGCTAGTTCACCATGCATCATGTAGTGGACACCCACGTGAGGGGGAAGGCCCTCTCGATGGTGTACACAAACGATCCATTCTCGGCGGAGAGCTCCATCCAAACTATGGAGCAGTTCCTTGCCGAGGACAAGTACCGAGTGGTCGGCTTCGACCTCGAGTACACCATCGGTCGTGCCGGGCACGATCAGAAGTTGCCGTCGCCTAGTTGTGCATGCAACATGATGTCCTCATCTACCACTTCGACCTTGCCACAAGGCCTTGCAAGAATTTCTCCAGGTTTATCAACAGCTCCGACTACAGTTTCGCTACGGTGGACACCACCAACGATCTAAAAGGGCTCAAGGTTTTGGACTTGAAATGCCCGAATCTTGTTAACATCCAGCACCACTACAAGGCCTGGGGCAGCGACAAAAGTAAACTGAACTCCTTGGTTGACCTCGCCTCGGCCATCATTGACCCCTACTACACGAAGATGAAGCAAGAGAGTAATAAGGACAAGAACGCTTGGCATAGTGTGTGGCATAAGAGACTGGATGAACAACATGTCAAGTACGCGGCCATGGATGCGTACACAAGCTATGAGATGTATAGGTGGATCGTTGACATGAGGACCTGTCTTCTTCCTGACCCAGACGAGGGATCGAGCCACATAGCAGTGGCGGGAGCGTCACAAGAAGTAGTTGACTAGACGATCGTTTCTCCTACTTTGGAATGCATGCAATTGTTTATTGAGGTGTGTGCGAATGATCTGTATAGTCACTTATGTAATTGGATGTTTATTTTAGTTATATATATATACATGTTATTCTACTGTAGACAGAGCAATTCACACGGCTTATTAGCAGCAATCGTTTGTGTTATTATTGGTCTTCACACACATTTCAGATTACAGGCCTGTTTGCCGCGTATCACACACATCTTGTTCAATTGAACCGTTTCCATTGTGTTGCCTAATCACACACAGTTCATCCCAGTGAACCGTATGCTGTATATCGCACGCGCCTTCATCTGGCTGCCCGTTTCTTTTGTGCCTCCTCATCCCAAACATTTAATTGAGCTGAACCGTATGCCCTGCATCGCACACACAACTAAATTCTGAACCGTGTTTGATGCATCTGTCATCGCAAACATTTTGCACCTTTTTTGATGGTTTTTTACACCACCATTTGCGATTATGGCATCTTACACACTTTCGTCGAAGGGTCTCTGATCGTAGTGTCGCGTTTGGACCATCATGTAGTAGTGAAGCTAAAAATGTGCTGTTTATTAGTCCAATGATTATTCAATTTTGAGCCACTCAACATTTTCATCGTGGTCTTCTCCTCGGTATGACTCGAATAAAAAGATAAGAAATTCAGAGAAACACATTGAGATATTTTTGGAGTTTTTGGTTTTCTTGAACAAGCAAATAAGGGAAAAACAAAAACGAGAAAAATTATTTACACGGGAAAGCTCCCAACAAGCAAAATAAGAACAAGGAAATATTTTTGGGTTTTCTATTTAATACTGCAGCTAAGCATGCATAGAAGGTAAATTAACTACAAATTTTTTTTCTAAAGTTTATCAAACGCACAAGAAGAAAGCAAGAAAATAATTCTAAGCAGGGATGATACAATGAAAAAGTGTGGACACCGACAAATGGAATAAGTGAACATGAATGTAAAGTAGGTGGAAACACGTACTCCCCCAAGCTTAGGCCTTTGGCCTAACTTCGTAGTCGATCAGTATCCTAGAGGGTAGTAGTGTCGGCGTTCTGGGAATGGGGGTCCCTAGACTTGCCTGCCTGCGGCCCGCAGCGTGGCTCCTCGAGCGGCCTCGTACGGCCCATCTTCACCAGCAAACACCCAAGACCCTCGCGAGGGGCCAAGCCTCGCGAGGCGAGGGGCACAAGACCTCCTCAGGGGCAGCCTCACCAGGCTAGTTCACGAGGGGCGGAGAGATCAAGGCAAGGCGAACCTCGTGAGGTTCCAATGACGCAAGCCATGACTATCAAGACCAGGAGGGTGATGACCCACAAGTATAGGGGATCTATCGTAGTCCTTTCGATAAGTAAGAGTGTCGAACCCAATAAGGAGCAGAAGGAAATGATAAGCGGTTTTCAGCAAGGTATTCTCTACAAGCACTGAAATTATAGGCAACAGATAGTTTTCTGATAAGATAATTGGTAACGAGCAACAAGTAACAAAAGTAAATAAAGTGCAGCAAGGTGGCCCAATCCTTTTTGTAGCAAAGGGCAAGCCTGGACAAATTCTTATATAGAGGAAAGCGCTCCCGAGGACACATGTGAATTATCGTCAAGCTAGTTTTCATCACATTCATATGATTCGCGTTCGGTACTTTGATAATCTGATATGTTGGTGGACCGGTGCTTGGGTGCTGTCCTTACTTGGGAAAGCATCCCACTTATGATTAACCTCTATTGCAAGCATCCGCAACTACAACAAAATTATTAAGGTAAACCTAACCATAGCATGAAACATATGGATCCAAATTAGCCCCTTATGAAGCAACGCATAAACTAGGGTTTAAGCTTCTATCACTCTAGCAACCCATCATCTACTTATTACTTCCCAATGCCTTCCTATAGGTCCAAATAATGGTGAAGTGTCATGTAGTCGACGTTCACATAACACCACTAGAGGAGAGACAACATACATCTCATCAAAATATCGAACGAATACCAAATTCACATGACTACTAATAGCAAGACTTCTCCCATGTCCTCAGGAACAAACGTAACTACTCACAAAGCATATTCATGTTCATAATCAGAGGAGTATTAATATGCATATAGGATCTTAACATATGATCTTCCACCAAATAAACCAACTAGCATCAACTACAAGGAGTAATCAACACTACTAGCAACCCACGGGTACCAATCCCAGACTTAGAGACAAGAATTGGATACAAGAGATGAACTAGGGTTTGAGAGGAGATGGTGCTGGTGAAGATGTTGATGGAGATTGACCCCCTCCCGATGAGAGGATCGTTGGTGATGATGATGGCTTGCCCCTCCCGAAGGGAAGTTTCCCCGACAGAACATGTCCTCCAAAGCCCTAGATTGGTTCCCCCAAGGTCCCGCCTCGTGGCGGCGGAGTCTCATCCCGAAACCTAGCCTATGATTTTTTCCTCATCGATAGACTCCATATAGAGGAAGACGGGCATCAGAGGGCCACCTGGGGGCCCACAAGGCAGGGGGTGCTCCTAGGGGGTAGGGCGCGCCCCCACCCTCGTGGGCAGGGTGTGGCCCCCCTCCGGAACTTCTTGCGCTCAGTATTTTTTATATATTCTGAAAATGACTTCCGTGAAGTTTCAGGACTTTTGGAGCTGTGCAGAATAGGTCTCTAATATTTGCTCCTTTTCCAGCCCAGAATCCCAGCTGCCGGCATTCTCCCTCTTTATGTAAAAGAGAGAATAGGCATAAGTATTGTGACATAATGTGTAATAACAGCCCATACCGCAATAAATATTGATATAAAAGCATGATGCAAAATGGACGTATCAACTCCCCCAAGCTTAGACCTCGCTTTTCCTCAAGTGAAAGCCGAAATCGAAAAATATGTCCACATGTTTTGAGATAGAGGTGTCGATAAAAATAAAATACGGACATGAGGGCATCATGATCATTCTTAGAACAACAACTTTTATAGTTCTTGTCATATGATCTCTTATGCTAGAGTAACACTTAAATCACAATTTCAAGTATGAATCATAAACTTCATTGAAAACTAACAAACTATAATCTCAGTCATTGGAGCAATTGCAATTTATCATAACATAGGAAAGAGTCAATATAATAACTTTTCAGCAAGTCCACATACTCAACTATCATATAGTATTTCACAATTGCTAACACTCACGCAATACTTATGGGCATGGAGTTTTAATCGGACACAGAGAAAGATAGGGGCTTATAGTTTTGCCTCCTAACATTTTACCTCAAGGGTAATGTCAACATTAATTTTTCATGAAAACTCACATCCAATTAGCCATATATACCAGGATCTTTCCAACATGTTGTGCTTGCCAAAAGGTAAAATTTAAAAAGGAAGGGTGAAGATCACCATGACTCTTATCCAAGGTAGGAGATAAAAGTAAAAGATATGCCCTTCGCGTAGGGAAGCAGAGGTTGTCATGCGCTTTTATGGTTGGATGCACCAAATCTTAATGCGAAAGAATGTCACTTTATATTGCCACTTGTGATATGGAACTTTATTATGCAGTCCGTCGCTTTTATTTCTTCCGTATCACACGATCGTATAAAGCTTATATTCTCCCACACAAATAAGTCATACATATTTAGAGGGCATTTTATATTGCTCGCACCGATGAAAACTTACTTGAGGGATCTTACTCAATCCATATATAGGTATGGAGGACTCTCATGGCAAAACTGGTGTAAGGGTGTTTGGAAGCACAAGTAGTATCTCTACTTTGTGCAAAGAATTTGGCTAGCATGAGGGGGAAAGGCAAGCTCAATCATGTTGGATGATCCATGACAATATAATTTATCTCAGATGTAAGAAAACATTACCCATTACGTTGTCTTCCTTGTCCAACTTCAACTCTTTAGCATGTCATATTTTAATGAGTGCTCACAATCATAAATGATGTCCAAGATAGTGTATTTATATGTGAAGACCTCTCTTTATTTATTACTTCCTATTAATTGCAACGATGACCAAAACTATGTTTGTCAACTCTCAACAACTTTTATTCATCATACTCTTTTTATGTGAGCTCATTACTCTCCATAAGATCCATATGATCTCTTTGTTTCTCTTTATTTCTTTCTCTTTTCTTTTATTCACTCAAGATTATGGCAAAATAATCAAGCCCTTGACTCAACACTAATCTTTATTATATATAGCTCATAGACTCGATTGCATAGAAGGATCATAAAGCAAAACTCACAACTAGATCATACTAAAACTTTATGCTACTAGATCAAGATATTACCAAAAGGATCCAACTATTAAAAATGGCAAAGATAAAAGTGATGGTGATATGATACCGGGGTACCCCCAAGCTTGGCAGTTGCCAAGGGGAGTGCCCATACCCATGTGATTATGTCTCCTTTGTTGGTGAAGTAGATGGTGTGATATTCTTGGTGATGATACTCCTCAGGATATGATTCTCTTCTTCGAGCTTATTGAGTTGTTGCTTGAGATCCATTATCTCCTTATGAAGCTTTCCTATAACGGTCAAAGCTCCTTGCACCCAAGGGTGTTGCATGGCTGCGGGAGAACAAGTGACACTCTTCTTCATATTTTCATAAGAAAGAAATCTAAGATTAGAAGGGATAACCGAGTTTGGAATAGCCGAGCTTTGTAGTTCTCCCATTGTGAATCCAGCTCGGAAGAGAGAAGGGACTTCTTGATCCTCCTCCATGGCGTCTATCCTCTTCAAATCATCCTCCATCTCTTCCTCCGTTGCTGGCCCGAAGTGGTCAGCGTCACTGTTTGTCCTTGATCTCAGTGCTGGATGAGACACCCGGCTCTCCTCGACCGACTCTTGAGAAGACATCTTGCTCTAATCTGCAGTAGCAACAGCTTGAAACGAAAACAGAGGATATTTGTGTGATACAGGAGTCAAAACCCTTGGGAGGTTATATAATGAATTTTTACCGACCAAAATACGTAATGTGTAAGAAAACGGAGTCCGGGGAGCACACGAGGTGCCCACGAGGTAGGGGGCGTGCCCTCCACCCTCGTGGAGCCCTCGTGTTGTTCCCGGACTGCTTCTTATTTTTCTATTTTTCTAAATATTCCAAAACGGGAGAAAATTGCCATTAGAACTGTTTTGGAGTCGGTTTACTTACCGTACCACATACCTATTCCTTTAAGGAGTGTGAAACCTTCCGGAAAGTGTCCCTTATGTATTCCTCCGGGGTTACGGTTTCAATAACATTGGTTTCAACATTTATAGGATTACCTGAGATATAATGTTTGATTCTTTGGCCGTTCACCACCTTCGGATTTGTGCCTTCGAAGTTGTTGATTTTTATGGCACCGGAATGATAGACCTCCTCGATAACGTAAGGACCTCCCCATTTAGAGAGAAGTTTTCCTGCAAAAAATCTTAAATGAGAGTTGTATAGCAATACATAATCACCTACATTAAACTCACGCTTTTGTATTCTTTTGTCATGCCATCTTTTAACTTTTTCTTTAAACAATTTGGCATTCTCATAGGCTTGGGTTCTCCATTCATCAAGTGAGCTAATGTCAAATAACCTTTTTTTCACCGGCAAGTTTGAAATCATAATTGAGCTCTTTAATAGCCCAATAAGCCTTATGTTCTAGTTCGAGAGGTAAGTGACATGCTTTTCCATAAACCATTTTATACGGAGACATACCCATAGGATTTTTATATGCAGTTCTATAGGCCCATAATGCATCACCAAGTTTCTTGGACCAATTCTTTCTAGATCTTTTAACAGTCTTTTGCAAAATTAATTTGAGTTCTCTGTTGCTCAATTCTACTTGACCACTAGACTGTGGGTGATAAGGAGATGCAATTCTATGATTAACATCAGATTTAGGAAGCATTTTACGGAAAGCACCATGAATAAAGTGTGAACCACCATCATTCATTAAATATCTAGGGACTCCAAACCTTGGAAAAATAACTTCTTTAAGCATCTTAATTGAGGTGTTATGATCAGCACTACTAGTTGGAATAGCTTCTACCCACTTAGTAACGTAATCAACTACAACTAAACTATGTGTGTATCCATTGGAGGCAGGAAAAAGTCCCATACAATCAAAGCCCCAAACATCAAATGGTTCAATAACAAGTGAATAATTCATAGGCATTTCTTGACATCTACTAATATTACCAATTCTTTGACATTCATCACAAGATACAACAAACTTACGGGCATCCTTGAAGAGAGTAGGCCAATAAAAACCGGATTGCAATACCTTATGTGCAGTTCTATCTCCAGCGTGGTGTCCTCCATAAGCTTCGGAGTGACACTTGTGTAGGATTTGTTCTTGTTCATGCTCAGGTACACAATGTCTAATAACACCATCTACTCCTTCTTTATAAAGACATGGGTCATCCCAAAAGTAATGTCTCAAATCATAGAAAAACCTTTTCTTTTGCTGGTATGTGAAACTAGGTGGTATAAATTTAGCAACAATATAATTAGCATAATGAGCATACCATGGAGCAGTACAAGAAGCATTTATGACATTTAATTGTTCATTAGGAAAGCTATCATCAATAGGTAGTGGGTCATCAAGAATTTTCTCTGGCCTAGACAAGTTGTCTGCAACGGGGTTCTCAGCTCCCTTTTTATCAATAATATGCAAATCAAATTCTTTTAGCAAGAGAACCCATTTAATGAGTCTAGGTTTAGCATCTTTCTTTTCCATAAGATATTTAATAGCAGCATGATCCATGTGAATAGTTACTTTAGAATCAACAATATAAGGTCTGAACTTATCGCAAGCAAATACAACTACTAAGAATTCTTTTTCAGTAGTAGCATAATTTCTCTGAGCATTGTCTAGAGTTTTACTAGCATATTGAATAACATTTAATTTCTTCTCAACTCTTTGCCCTAGAACAACACCTACAGCATAATCACTAGCATAACACATAATTTCAAAGGGTAAATTCCAATCAGGTGGCTGAACAATACGTGCAGAGATCAATGCTTTCTTAAGTATTTCAAATGCTTCTACGCAATCATCATAAAAAACAAATGGTATGTATTTTTGTAATAAATTAGTCAGAGGCCGAGAAATTTTTGAGAAGTCCTTAATGAACCTCCTATAAAAACCGGCGTGACCAAGTAAACTTCTTATACCTTTTATGTCCTTGGGACATGGCATCTTTTCAATAGCATCAACCTTAGCTTTATCAACTTCAATACCTCTTTCAAAAACTTTATGCCCCAAGACAATACCTTCATTAACCATAAAGTGGCACTTCTCCCAATTCAAGACAAGGTTAGTTTCTTCACATCTCTGCAAAACTCGATCAAGGTTGCTTAAGCAATCATCAAAAGAGGATCCATAGACAGAGAAATCGTCCATGAAAACCTCACAAATCTTTTCACAAAAGTCTGAGAATATAGCCATCATGCATCTTTGGAAGGTAGCATGTGCATTACATAAACCAAAAGGCATACATCTATAAGCAAAAGTACCGAACGGACAAGTAAAAGTGGTTTTAGATTGATCATCAGCTCACACAGGTATTTGAGAGAAACCAAAATAACCATCTAGAAAGCAAAAATGTGTATGTTTGGATAATCTTTGTAGCATTTGATCAATAAAATGTAAGGGGTAATGATCTTTTTTAGTAGCCTTATTTAATTTGCAGAAATCAATTACCATCCTATAACCTGTAATAATTCTTTGCGGAATCAATTCGTCTTTATCATTAGGAACGACAGTAATACCTCTCTTTTTAGGGACACAATGGACATGACTTACCCACTGACTATCAGCAACGGGATAAATTATACCTGCCTCAAGGAGCTTTAGTATTTCCTTTCTTACCACTTCTTTCATCTTAGGATTCAGCCATTGTTGGTGATCACAAATTGGTTTGGCATCTTTTTCCAAATTTATTTTGTGTTGACATAGAGTGGGACTAATGCCCTTAAGATCATCAAGAGTATATCCAATAGCAGCACAGTGCTTCTTCAGAGTTTTCAATAATCTCTCTTCTTCATGCTCTTAAAGGTTAGCACTAATAATAATAGGATATATCTTTTTCTCATCTAGATAAGCATATTTAAGAGTATCAGGTAACGGTTTGAGCTCAAACACGGGATCACCCTTGGGTGGAGGATGATCCCCTAGGATTTCGACGGGCAAATTGTGTTTTAGGATGGGTTCCTGTTTAAAGAATACTTCATCTATTTCCCTTCTTTCATTCATAAACATATCATTTTCATGGTCTAGCAAATACTGTTCTAAAGGATCACTAGGAGGCACGACAATAGAAGCAAGACCAATAATTTCATCTTTACTAGGCAATTCTTCTTCACGGTGTTGTCTACGAAATTTAGAGAAATTAAACTCATGAGACGTATCACCTAAACCAATAGTAACAACGTCCTTTTCACAATCTATCTTAGCATTAACTGTGTTCAAGAAGGGTCTACAGAATATAATGGGACGAAAGCTATCTTGTGGGGAACCAAGGACAAGAAAATCAGCAGGATATTTAGTTTTCCCACACAAGACTTCAACATCTCTAACAATCCCAATTGGTGAAATAGTATCTCTATTGGCAAGTTTAATTGTGACATCAATATCTTCTAACTCAGCAGGTGCAATATCATGCATAATTTCTTTGTATAAGTCAATAGGTATTGCACTAGCACTAGCACACATATCACACAAGCGATGATAATAATGATCTCCTATTTTAACAGAAATAACAGGCATGCCTACCACAGGTCTATGTTTATCTTTAGCACAAGCTTTAGCAATTCTAGCAGTTTCATCACAGAAATAAATAACATGCCCATCAATATTATCAGACAAGAGATCTTTAACAATAGCAATATTAGATTCAACTTTAACTTGCTCAGGAGGTGTATAAGTTCTAGTATTGCTTTTATGAACCACAGTTGAAGCTTTAGCATGATCTTTTATCCTAACAGGAAAAGGTGGTTTCCCAACATAAGCAGTAGGAACAATAGGATCATTATAAGAGATAGTCTTTTCTTCAACTTTAATAGGTGCAGCTACTTTTACTTCTATGGGAGGATGATATTTAAACCACTTTTCTTTAGGGAGATCAATATGAGTACAAAAGATACACAGAAAGAAGCTACTATTTCAGAGTCAAGTCCATATTTAGTGCTAAATTTACGGAAAACATCGGTATCCATAAAAGACTTAACACAATCAAGCTTAGGTGTCATACCTGACTCCTTACCTTCATCGAGATCCCAATCTTCAGAGTTGCGTTTAATTCTTTCCAATAAATCCCATTTGAATTCAATAGTCTTCATCATAAAAGAGCCAGCACAAGAAGTATCGAGCATGGTGCGATTGTTATCAGAATGCGGAGCATATAAATTTTGAATAATTATTTCTCTTGGAAGCTCATGATTCGGACATGAATATAACATTGATTTAAGCCTCCCCCAAGCTTGAACGATGCTTTCTCCTTTGCGAGGCCAAAAACTATATATATAATTGCGATCACGATGAACAAGATGCATAGGATAAAACTTCTGATGAAATTCCAATTTCAATCGTCTGTAGTTCCATGATCCCATATCATCACATAGCCTATACCATGTCAATGCACCTCCCTTCAAAGATAAAGGGAATACCTTCTTCTTACTAACATCATCGGGCACACCTGCAAGCTTAAATAATCCATAAACTTCATCCACATATATTAGGTGCTCATCAGGATGCATTGTTCCATCTCCTGCAAAAGGATTAGCTAGCAGTTTTTCTATCATACCCAAAGGAATCTCAAAGAAGACAGTTTAATTTTCAGTAGGTTAATTAGGTTGAGGTGCAACTCTTTGCTCTACTGGTCGGGGTGAAGATACCCCGAACAAGCCCCTTAGAGGATTACTTTCCATAGTAACAAGTGACAGTAAATTTCAGCACACTATATAAATTTTTCCTTACCAAATTCGACCTACCAAAGGTGCTTCACTCCCCGGCAACGGCGCCAGAAAAGAGTCTTGATGACCCACAAGTATAGGGGATCTATCGTAGTCGTTTTCATAAGTAAGAGTGTTGAACCCAACGAGGAGCATAAGGAAATGATAAGCGGTTGTCAGCAAGGTATTCTCTGCAAGCACTGAAATTATAGGTAATAGATAGTTGTGTGATAAGATAATTGGTAACAAGCAACAAGTAACAAAAGTAAATAAAGTGCAGCAAGGTGGCCCAATCCTTTTTGTAGGAAAGGAAAAGCCTGGACAAATTCTTTATAGTGGAAAGCGCTCCCGAGAACACATGGGAATTATCGCCAAGCTAGTTTTCATCACGTTCATATGATTCGCGTTCGGTACTTTGATAATCTGATATGTGGGTGGACCGGTGCTTGGGTGCTGTCCTTACTTGGACAAGCGTCCCACTTATGATTAACCTCTATTGCAAGCATCCACAACTAAAACAAAAGTATTAAGGTAAACCTAACCATAGCATGAAACATATGGATCCAAATCAGCCCCTTACGAAGCAACACATAAACTAGGGTTTAAGCTTCTGTCACTCTAGCAACCCATCATCTACTTATTACTTCCCAATGCCTTCCTCTATGCCCAAATAAGGGTGAAGTGTCATGTAGTCGACGTTCACATAACACCACTAGAGGAGAGACAACATACATCTCATCAAAATATGGAACAAATACCAAATTAACATGACTACTAATAGCAAGACTTCTCCCATGTCCTCAGGAACAAACGTAACTACTCACAAAGCACATTCATGTTCATAATCAGAGGAGTATTAATATGCATATAGGATCTGAACATATGATCTTCCACCAAATAAACGAACTAGCATCAACTACAAGGAGTAATCAACACTACTAGCAACCCACAGGTACCAAATCCAGACTTAAAGACAAGAATTAGATACAAGAGATGAACTAGGGTTTGAGAGGAGATGGTGCTGGTGAAGATGTTGATGGAGATTGACCCCCTCTCGATGAGAGGATCGTTGGTGATGATGATGGCGATGATTCCCCCTCCCGGAGGGAAGTTTCCCCGGCAGGACAGCTCCACCAGATCCCTAGATTGGTTCCACCAAGGTTCCGCCTCGTGGCGGCGGAGTCTCGTCCCGAAAGCTGGCCTATGATTTTTTTCCTCATCGAAAGACTCCATATAGCAGAAGATGGGCATCGGAGGGCCACCAGGGGGCCCACGAGGCAGGGGGGCGCGCCCAGGGGGGTAGGGCACGCCCCCACCCTCGTGGGCAGGGTGTGGCCCCCCTCCGGAACTTCTTGCCCTCAGTATTGTTTATATATTCTGGAAATGACTTCTGTGAAGTTCCAGGACTTTTGGAGCTGTG
The DNA here is from genome assembly GCA_034509565.1 of Triticum monococcum. NCBI lineage: Eukaryota > Viridiplantae > Streptophyta > Magnoliopsida > Poales > Poaceae > Triticum > Triticum monococcum. The sequence goes on along the minus strand of CM067847.1, from coordinate 427,505,560 downwards.
CAGAATAGGTCTCTAATATTTGCTCCTTTTCCAGCCCAGAATCCCAGCTACCGGCATTCTCCCTCTTTATGTAAACCTTGTGAAATAAGAGAGAATAGGCATAAGTATTGTGACATAATGTGTAATAACAGCCCATAATGCAATAAATATTGATATAAAAGCATGATGCAAAATGGACGTATCAGCGGGCGCCAGCATGGACAGTGTCCTCGTTTCCTCTTTGGTGTTAAGGAGGCAAGGGCAGGAGAGGAGTTCCGAGGCATCAGGCAAAGGTTTTCATATCGGTGCAACAAGACCAAGACCAGCAGGATGGCAGGACGGAGGTCACCATGGAGCCCAAGACGTCGTCACCACCAGAGCCTTTGGCAGACGAAGACTACTTTTGTCAGGATAACTTGTAGTAGTTGTCTCCCTTCGAATTTGGCCGTTGTGGATCCCTTCCCGCTCAATATTTGGGGAGAGGACCAGGGCCTCTATAAATAGGACTAGCTACCACCATAGCTAGGGGAGATGGATCATCTAGATCATCCTCGACCACACGAGCTCACCAAGCACAAGAACACCTGTCCTCAGGAGGATGTTCTTCCCTTGTAACTGTTCATCCACAACCAAAGAGGCAATCCACCACACCACAATGGAGTAGGGTATTACACCACAACGGTGGCCCGAATCAATATAAATCTTGTGTCTCATGTTCTTTGGGTCCGTGAAGCTAGGCCGTGAGATCGTTGAGTGTGCGAGCTAGAGAGGGGGGAGATCTTTGTGCGCACCCTAGTGTTCGAACCTCAAGGGTTTTGCCGGAACTAGAAATCTGACATTTGGCGCGCCAGGTAGGGGTGCACCGAAGCTTCACCCCTTGACGGCCTCCCCTCTCCGGCCGACTCTCATGGACGCCGCCTCTTCCCCGACTGGATTGACAGGCGCCCTCCGCGGTGTCGGGGGGCTCCGGGCCTTCACCCCCGCCTTGCGGCGGGTGCAGTGGCCGCACAAGTTCAAGCCGGAGAGGCCGCCCCGTTAAGATGGTGCGTCAGATCCGGCGGCCTTTCTGCTGGCGTACGAGGAGGCTATCCTAGAGGCCGGGGGCGACGACAAAATCATGGCCAACTGGTTTCCGATGGCCCTCGCCGGCGTGCCGCGCACCTGGCTCCTCCATTTGCCAGAATCTCCCGTGGCCTCTTGGGAGGAGCTGCGCGACCTCTTCATCGCGCGCTTCGGGGGACCAGCACCCCGAGTCGTCGTGGCCCTCCTCAGTGGCTCCCAGGCGCCACCCTCGGACCGTCACATCAAGCCGTTCTTTCACCATATCAGTGCCACCTCCACACGGCAGGGGGCTCCCCCGGGGTGGGAGGCGCCCAAGGCCGACCTGATCTTCGACTTAGGAGATCACCCCGTCAACACCATTAGTTCGAGTGTGCTTCCGATGCTTTGCACGCCGACCATATGAAGTGTAGCCATCACCAAGACCCTCATCGACGGCGGCACTGGCCTCAACGTGCTCTCTGTGGAGGCCTTTAGTCTCCTTCACGTACCGCTCGAGCGGCTCCGCCCCAGTCGGTCCTTCTCCGGAGTCGGCGGCGGCTTCTCCACCCCCCTGGGGAAAATCTGTCTCCCCATGACTTTCGGCGTGCACGACAACTACCACACCGAGCTAATCGATTCAACATCGTCCGCATTGGTTTGCCGTATAACGCCATCCTCGGGTACCCGGCACTGGCCCAGTTCATGGCGGTGACCCATCCTGCCTACAACCTCATGAAGATGCCAGGAAGCAATGGCGTCCTTACCATGGCCAGGGACACCAAGGAAGCTGTGGCGGCCCTCAAGCTAGCCTTCGGGGCCACGACGGCAGCTTTCTCTACCGACAAGGCCATGCCCAGGGCCAAGGGGGCTATGCCGACCAATAAGAAGCAGATGTTCACTCAAGGTTAGACCAAGACGAGGCAGATACCACTCGACGTGGACGGGGCCTCTGGCACTACCTTTATCATAGGCGCCGACCTTGCCCCAGATCAAGCGAACGAGTTGGTGGACTTCCTGCGAGCAAAAATGGAAGTATTCGCCTGGGAGCCCAAGCAGCTAGTTGGGATCCCGAGAGGAGTAATTGAACATCATCTGAGGGTGAGCCCCAATGTGCGCCCTGTAAAGCAGAAGGCGAGGTGGCAATCCATGCAAAAGCAGTCCTTCATCGTTTAGGAAACCCGCAAGCTGGAGGTAGCAGGAGTCATTCGCGAGGTCCGGTACCCGGAGTGGCTGGCAAACCCAGTTGTTGTGCCATAGAAAGGAGGAAAGGAACGCATGTGTGTCGACTTCACCAACCTCAACAAGGCTTGCCCTCAAGACCCATTTCCGCTGCCACGCATCGACCAGATTGTCGACTCCACCGCGGAGTGTGACCTGTTGTGCTTCCTAGGTGCGTTCTCAGGATACCACCAGATCAAGATGGCAGTGGAAGATGTGGGGAAGATATCTTTATTAACCCCATGCGGGGTATACTGCTACACTTTCATGCCATTCGAAATGCGCAATGCAAGAGCAACCTTCCAGTGGCTGATGCACATCGCCTTGGGGCAGCAGCTTGGGAGGAATGATGAGGCCTACGTCGACGACATTGTGGTAAAGTCTCGGGAAGCAAGAACTTTGATTCAGGACCTGGAGGAGACCTTCGCGTGCCTACGCCAGGTGGAACTGCGGCTCAATCCGGGGAAGTGCATGTTTGGTGTCCCTTCCGGCAAGCTGCTGGGCTTCCTTGTATCCTACAGAGGGATCGAGGCCAACCCGGAGAAGGTCAAGGCAATCGAAGTCATGAGTCCACCGCAAAACCTCAGGGAGATGCAGAAGCTTGCAGGCTGCATGACTTCACTGCGGCGCTTCATCTCCAAATTGGGGGAGCGCGCCCTGCCGTTCTTCAAGCTGATGAAGAAGAAGGGTCCATTCGAGTGGACCCCCGAGGCCGACATAGCATTTCAAGACCTCAAGAGATACTTGACCAGCCCGCCGGTGATGGTGGCGCCTCGTCCTTGCGTGCCCTTGGTACTCTACCTGTCTGCCACACCCCATTCCGCTAGTGCGGCGCTGGTGGCCCTCAGAGAGGAGCCCAAAGTCAAGAGCTCGCTAAATGAAGCCGCCAAGCCGAATAAGGCTCCACAACGCCAAGACGATGTTCCTGAGGCGGTGGCTGGACCGGCTAGTCGTCAAGCCATATGAGCTGGAGATCCACAGGAAACACCTCAGTCCTCGGGAGCCAGAAACTCCGTCGGCTCTCCCACCCTTGTCAAGAACCCAGTATACTTCGTCAACACAGTGCTACGAGATGTGAGAGGGTGATACCTCATGCCTCAGAAGCTCTTGCTCGCGCTCCTGGTGGCCTCGCGTAAGCTGCGCCACTACTTCTAGGGTCATCCCATCAAGGTCGTCTCAGCCTACCCGTTGGAGAGAGTGCTCAGGAACCCCAATTCTGTGGGGAGAGTCGCCGAGTTGAACATCGAGCTGCAAGCATTTTACTTGGAGTTCAGCACAACCAGGGTCATCAAGGTGTTGGGAAACATAGTAATTTCAAAAAAATTCCTATGCACACGCAGGATCATGGTGATGCATAGCAATGAGAGGGGAGAGTGTTGTCTACTACCCTCATAGACCGTAAGCGGAAGCGCTTATCAACGCAGTTGATGTAGTCGTACACCTTCACGATCCATCCCAATCAAGTACCAAACGTACGGCACCTCCACGTTCAGGACACATTCAGCTCGATGACGTCCTCGCCTTCTTGATCTAGCAAGAGGGGCGAAGTAGTAGATGAGTTTCGGCAGCACGACGGCGTGGTGACGGTGTTGGTGAATAACAATCTCCGCAGGGCTTCTCCTAAGCACTACGAAAACCACGACGGAGGATAAACTAGAGGGGACGGGGTAGCCGGCACACGGCTTGGTGTTTCTTGATGTGTCTTTGGTGCTAGCCCTGCCCCTCTATTTATATGTTGAGCCCTGGGTCGAAACTTGGAGCAAAAGCCTCCACAAAGTTGGTTTTGCCCGAAAGGCAAGAGTCCCACTCGGACTCCAGGACCAAATGCCACAATCCTTGGCGTCTAGCCCAGACGCCATGGGCCTCGGCGTCTGGCCCTGGGCCAGACGCCAGGGTCTCCGGCGTTTGGCCCCCTGGCCTCCACAAAACTCCTTTTGCACCGACTTATAGCCCTGTGCGCCGGACCCCTTGGCCTAACCATATCATCCAATATATGAATCTTTACCTCCGGACCATTCCGGAGCTCCTCGTCATCTCCGTGATCTCATCCGGGACTCCGAACAACATTCGGTTACTAACATACATAACTCATAAATAATATATCGTCAACGAACATTAAGCGTGCGGACCCGACGGGTTCGAGAACTATGTAGACATGACCGAGAAACTTCTCTGGTCAATAACCAATAGCGGAACCTGGATGCCCACATTGGCTCCTACATATTCTACGAAGATCTTTATCCGTCAAACCGCATAACAACATACGTCGTTCCCTTTGTCATCAGTATGTTACTTGCCCGAGATTTGATCGTCGGTATCTTAATACCTAGTTTAATCTCGTTACCGGCAAGTCTCTTTACTCGTTCTGTAATACATCATCCCGCAACTAACTCATTAGTTACAATGCTTGCAAGGCTTATAGTGATGTGCATTACCGAGTGGGCCCAGAGATACCTCTCCAACAATCGAAGTGACAAATCCTAATCTCGAAATACGCGAACCCAACAAGTACCTTCAGGGACACCTGTAGAGCACCTTCATAATCACCCAGTTATGTTGTGACGTTTGGTAGCACACAAAGTGTTCCTCCAGTAAACGGGAGTTGCATAATCTCATAGTCATAGGAACATGTATAAGTCATGAAGAAAGCAATAGCAACATACTAAACGATCAAATGCTAAGCTAACGGAATGGGTCAAGTCAATCACATCATTCTCCTAATGATGTGATCCCGTTAATCAAATGACAACTCATCACTATGGTTAGGAAACATAACCATCTTTGATCAACGAGCTAGTCAAGTAGAGGCATACTAGTGACACTATGTTTGTCTATGTATTCACACATGTATCATGTTTCCGGTTAATACAATTCTAGCATGAATAATAAACATTTATCATGATATAAGGAAATAAATAATAACTTTATTATTGCCTCGACGGCATATTTCCTTCACAAGGGGGCTGCACTCGCCGATTTTGTGGAAGAATGGACCGATACACCGGAGCTCGAAGCAAGCGAAAACCGATCCCTCTCACCAGGGAATGAAGTGCTAGACGGCTGGTTCATGTACTTCGATGGCGCGTTCGCGCGCCAGGGCGCAGGGGCTGGAGCCGTACTCATCTCTCCCACTCAGGACAAACTTTACTACGCCGTGCAGCTTTGCTTCAACCGGCGCGAGAAAGTCTCCAACAACATCGCAGAGTACGAGGGCCTCATCGCCGGCCTCAAGGCGGCGGCCCTAGGAGTGAAGCGCCTCACCATCAAGGGAGACTCGCAGCTCCTCGTCAACTTCTCCAACAAGGTGTACGAGCAAAAGGACGAGCACATGGAAGCATATCTCGCGTAGGTACGCAAAATGGAGAAGCAGTTCTTGGGCCTGGAGCTGCAGCATGTGTCCCATGGCGCCAACCAAGAGGCCGATGACATCGCCAGAAGAGCATCCAAGCAGCTGCCTCAAGAGCCTGGTGTCTTCGAGGAACGAATCTTCAAGCCTTCAGCAGCACCTCAGTCTGCGGAGCCAGCGCCACCTCAGGAGGAGCTCCCTCAGCCGCCAGTCTCGGGAGCCCTCGCCTGCGGCCCGACCTCAGGAGTGCGCCTTCTCTTGGCACTCGAGCCTTAGGAGGGGTGACGGATCGAGTAGTTCAAGCCATACTTGACGCAGGGCACATTGCTCGAGAAGGAGGAAGACATGGAGCGCGTGGCTCGGCAGGCTACGGCGTACTGCATTCAGGACGGTGAGCTATATAGGAAGGGGCCAAATGATGTTTCTCTGCGGTGCATTTCCAGGGAATAGGGGAACGAGCTGCTGGCTGACATACATGGCGAAGACTGTGGCACCACTCATTGTCACGCACCTTGGTCGGCATGGCTTTCCGCAGCGGGTTCTACTGGCCCACAGCACTCAATGACGCGGCCGAGCTAGTGAAGTCCTGCGAGGCTTGCCAATTCCACGTCAAGCAGATCCACCAGCCGGCTCAGGGCCTCCTGACTATCCCGCTCTCTTGGTCGTTCGCAGTCTGGGCACTGGATATCCTGGGTCCATTCCCTCGAGCGCCTGGAGGTTACCGCTACCTCTACGTCGCCATCGACAAGTTCACCAAGTGGGCAGAAGTGGAAGCTGTCCGCACCATCCCAGCCGGGTCAGTAGTCAAGTTCATCAAGGGCATTGTGAGCCGATTTGGCGTCCCTAATCGCATCATCACCGACAACGGTTCACAGTTCACTAGCAATCTCTTCAAAACATATTGTGCTAACCTTGGGACACAGATCTGCTACGCCTCTGTGGCACACCCCAGGAGCAACGGCCAAGCCGAACCCGCCAACGCGGAAGTCCTGAGGGGTCTCAAGACTAGGACCTTCAAGAAGAAGCTCGAGGCCTGCGGCAGGGGCTGGCACAACGAGCTCCAGTCCATGCTGTGGTCCATCCGCACTATCGCCACCAGGCTGACAGGCGAAACCCCGTTCTTCATCGTCTACGGAGCAGAAGCGGTTCTCCCACACGAGGTCAAGCATTGCTCCGCGCGGGTCCTGGCGTTTGATGAAATGCGGCAGGACGCCATGCGGGGGATGGATCTTGTGTTGCGGCAGGAACACCGCCGTGAAGCCTCGCTCCAAGCTGCGAGGTACCAGCAGGCACTGTGGCGGTACCACTGCCGCAACGTCCGCTCCAGGACGCTCGAGGTGGGTGACCTTGTCCTGAGGCGGGTGTTCTCTAGGGAAGGGCTGCACAAGCTCTCACCCATGTGGGAGGGTCCGTTTCGGGTCGCCCACGTCTCTAGGACTGGCGCCGCGCGCCTGGAGACGCAGGACGGGGTCCCCATCCAAAACGCCTGGAACATCCAGCACCTCAGGAATTTCTACCCATGAAGTAAGGCCCAGTGCCTGTGAAGAATCTCCGCTTGTGACACTCTCACGTAATAATGAGTGGGGCTATACACGCCCCGGAGTCTTAGGAGTGCCGCCCTCGGGCCTCGAGGGCTCCCTCCCACGACTAGTGGCAGCACTTAGCTCCGCGCTGGTGAGAAGACAAGAAGACTAGACTAGGTTCCGGACGCGGCTTTTCATTTGCTTTCTGTAGTTGGCTTGCCCCTCTTTAATCAAAATTTGCTTTCTGATGTCGCTTGCTGATCTCGTTCCTTCAATTCTTCCTCCATTTCTACCTTCGGTTCTTTGTTTGGCCTGTACCCTCTCTTGCGTCCCTCGCGAGGGGGCTGGACAGGTGTCCCTCAGGCCCTCATGAGCGTCCTGTCTGTTTTTCGCGGCCCTCGTGAGCGTTCTTTCTGTTTTTCGCGAGGCACCCTCGTTCGGGCCACAAGCTGGTGCACCCCCTCGATTCGTGCCCCTCGGGTACCGCGACACGAGGCGCTGAGTCATGGCCATACGCAGGTGACGCGCGCTAGCCAGCTGGCTACAATGATGTGGACCAGGTATGGATCTCCTAGCAAATTTTCGCAGTTCCTCCTTGTTAGGTACGGAGAAACACGCATCTCGAGAAGTAGGATCTACCTTAGGCACATCAAGCTAAGTCATTCTATGTGCATGCATAAATCATGACGTTGCAACACATCACAGGAATGATAAACACAACATAACAACCCGGAAATCATTGTTTGTTGCATGCCCCCACGGGGCCCCATACTTGTCTTTCTCTAATGCAGGAAGGAAAGGAAGAACGAAACAAAAGCGGGACATGCTCCTGCGGCAGGTCACGAGGACGGGCTCGCGGCGCTCTCCTGAGCTCAGTCGGACCCCTCCTCGCGCTTCACCGAAGCGCGGCGACGAGCCGACCCGCTGCTGTCTGTGTCAAAACCGGCGGATCTCGGGTAGGGGGTCCCGAACTGTGTGTCTAAGGTTGATGGTAACAGGAGACAGGGGACACGATGTTTACCCAGTTTCGGGCCCTCTCTATGGAGGTAATACCCTATTTCCTGCTTGATTGATCTTGATGAATATGAGTATTACAAGAGTTGATCTACCATGAGATTGTAATGGCTAAACCCTATAAGTCTAGCCTGTATGGCTACGGTATTGAGTATATCCTTTCCGGACTCCACCCTCCGATTTATATAGACACCAGGGGGATCTAGGGCTACATAGAGTCGGTTACATAAGATGGAATCTTCATAGTTGTTCGCCAAGCTTGCCTTCCACGCCAAGGAGAGTCCCATCCAGACACAGGTACAATCTTCGGTCTTCATATCTTCACAGCCCATCAGTCCGGCCCATAGATAACAGGCCGGATGCCAGAGGACCCCTTAGTCCAAGACTCCCTCAGTAGCCCCTGAACCTGTCTTCAATGACAAGGTATCCGGCGCGTAGTGATGTCTTCGGCATTGCAAGGCGGGTTCCTCCTTCTGAACTCCCGAATACTCTCTAGATGAATTGATCGTGTCCAGACCTGTAACACACATAACAGAAGAGAGAATATAATAACACATGAGTCCAATCTGCTGACAACTTTAGTAATGTGACCTCACGCCTGTCTGGTCATAATTTCGAACCGTTTTCCACACCACGTTTCGAGACGCAGTTGTCATTGGCACGTCTGGTCAAAGCAGAGATCGTGTCCCCTTATTACAGGATTCTCATCAACACGGGCGTGGGTAACCCAACCGTGCCATTTAAACAGCCCTTGGGAGCAGGCGAATTTTAAGGCGAATGGGGGGGAGGGGGCGTTCGATATTCACCGCCCTTATAAGGAGATAAGATTCCCCTTTATTCTCCCACGCCTTCTTCCTGCCTCTCCGTTCTTGAGCTCCAACGCCCAAGTTCCCATTTCCCTGTCTCGAGAAAGCACTCAACCATGTCTGGATCCGGAGGTCAAGGCAAATGGATGGCCTCCTCTATTAAGGAGGAGGACATCGCCGAGCTTCGGGCGGCCGGGTACCTGGCGAAGGAAATCGCCCATGGTCTTCCAGCCCGGGGACAAATCATCCCCACACCGAAGCCCTCATTCCTCCGCGGGCTAGGGTTTCCACTCCACCCCTTCGTCCGTGGGATAATGTTCTACTATGAGATAGACTTCCACGATCTATCCCCGAACACCTTCCTCAATATCTCGGCGTTCATCGTTGCGTGCAAGGCCTTCCTCCTCATCCACCCCCACTTCGGGCTGTGGCTCAAAATCTTCAACGTGAAGCCCAAGGTGGTGGACGGACAACATGTAGAGTGCGGGGGCGCCATGGTGAGCAAGCTCACCAATGTCCCTTGGCCAAAAGGTACATTCGTGGAATCTGTCAAGGAATGGCAGAAGCTATGGTTCTACATCATCGAACCCCGTGATGCCACCAGGGCCGCGGCTACTGAATTCAACTCCGGCGCCCCCGTGCGGCTCACCTCCTAGGTTGAGAAGAGCCCAAACTGGAGTCCATCGGACAAGCTGATTGCGCTGCAAACGCCTATCCGAAGTATGATCGATAGGGACATCAAGCTTGTCGACAAAATCCAAGTGATGTTGGTTCGCCGAATCCTTCCCTGCCAGAGTTGAAGCTGTCCTCTATGGGATTTCAACCCAAAGAAACACCATACCCTGGTGAGGATTTTCGAAACGATTCATGAAGATGCATGGGAGTTGCTTTTCAAGGGCAATGAGATACCGACGGCCACTGACTCGGACTGGGGTCACGACATAAATCACCTCCCTAATAAGGTATGTTGTTTTCAACACATCCCTTACTTGCTTGTTTCAAGGATGATATCTAAGCTTTCATTACCATTGCTTTTTCAGTACTGGTTGAAGAAGGCGAAGCAGATCCGGTGTCCAACTGCCTTGCCCGAGGAGCCAGTCATCCCACACTTAGAAAAGATGCTGGAGCCGACGCTTTATAAAGCACCAGAGAAGAAGGCCACAGGAAAGGCCAAGGGGGTCCGGAGCGTCCCCCGCGGCAAGGGTACCTCGGACGGGATATCCGAAGAGAAGGCCCATTCCCCCACCGCCGAAGACGACGGGGAGGAGGAGGAGGAGAGCGACTCTCCCCCTGGTGGGGGGAGGATGAAGAGGGTGGCCTCCGCAACTCTGGAGGTGGAGGCACCCAAAAGGGGGAAGTGCTCCCTCACGGATAACTCCGCATGGGACGTCGATGACAGGCCGGAGAGACGCCCCCGCGCTAAGCCTCGGGCCGCATCGTAAGTACTAATAACTTATCCTCCCATGAAGTTTCCCCTCCTCATTGTATTGAGATGATTGGTTATGTTATTGTAGTCCGGCCCACAACAGCCCTCCGTGATCCTCATCAGGAGGCTCGCTGGATTCGAAGGCGATGGCCAGCGACTCCCTGCCAGCCGCACACTCCCCCAAGACCAGGGATGATGCGGAGGTGCTATCTCGAAGGACTGTTCTCGGCGGGGGAGAGGCTTAGGAGGCGCCCGAGGGCGAAATCCCCGTCGTCGGACACCAAGGGGCATCAATCCCCCCGGAGACTGGCGGGGAGGGCCATATACAATTTGGCCCTCAATCAGACTCAATTCCGAAGACCGAGGCGGCTCCGGAATCCAGCATGCACCCTCCTTCGAAAGAAGGGGGATGCCTGTACCACCTGTGACCTCTATCTGAACAGAGGCGCCGGATGATCTGCTGGAAGCACTGCGAGGCGCTTCCATTGTAGATGAACACCGTGTCCTTATGGGTACGGTGATCAGAAAGGTCCAGTCTGCCAAAAGCGGGCTGACCGAAGCCTGCACTAGCCTTTTAACAGGCTTTGAGGTAATAATAATTGTAGAAAGAATATCACAGCATAGACAGTAGCCCCTGATGCTCTGTTCGGTGTTCAGAAAGAATAGCTGAACAGAGGATCAAAACAATTTTTGAAGGAGTCTAACATATGATGTCTATGTAAATAAGCAGGCGTCGCTGCTGGCTGCTGCCGCTCATACTGCGGAGGTCTCCGAACCCAAGCAGAGCCTAGAGTGGGCCGAGGAAGAGCTCAGCCTTGTGAAGAAGCAGCTGGAGGACAACCAAGGTATGTAGTAACCTGTACCTGTATGTTAGGAAAGATGAATACTTCATGCTGACTAAAGTTTCATGGACTATGCTAGGGGCCACGACCGAGGTGGCAGCCCTGAAGAAGGCATTAGCCGAGGCCGAGGACAAAGCGGCCAAGGAACACGTTGTACATGAAATGCACGAGGCCCGGGTCAGCGAGGTTCAATAAGAGCTTTAGGATGCCGTCAAGAAGTACGAGTCACTCGAGTGTGATTCTAAGACGCAGGCGTCCGAACTTGCGAAGGCCTGCCAGAGCGCACAAGAGGCTCGAGCTGAGGCCCAGAGCGCCCTTCAGGAACTCCAGGCGGCTAAGAAGATTGTGGCGGGTAAGGCTTTCATTATGCAAAGCAAGTCTATGAAGGAAACACTCCTTTTACTTACCTGAATTTGGTGCTCTACAGGGGCGTTTACAGATTTGCCGCGCAGCGTATCCGATGCTGCTGGATTCTATCGAGCCGAGGAAGGGAGTTCAACGGATAAGTTGTTCTGGTCTCAATATCTTGGACCAGAACATCCGGTATCCTTCAGCGACCAGCTGAAACAGTTGGTCGAGCTGCACAAGGCGGTCGAGCTGGCCATGAGGGACCAGATAGTCCGGCTATGGCCTGTCGCGCCGGTACCCAGCAGCTACTTCGGGCTTGTGAAGCGGCTTGTTAGTGCTTGCCCGTGGCTTGAGGTTGTAAAGCGGTCAGTCTGTATTGAAGGTGCCCGGATGGCCTTTGCTTGCTGCAAGATGTGGTGGGCGAAGATGGACGCCGTCGAGCTGACCAAGGGGCCACCAAAGGGCAAGGAGCACCGTACACCCGAACGCTATTTTGTGGATGTCCTAGAGGGGTCTCGTATTGTAGCCACGCAGTGCGGGCATGACATTATTTTCGAGTGAATACACTCGTATTTTGTCTTGTATGATGACAGCAAATCCGCTTTGTAATATAATTTATGTTTTGGTTGTGTCCTCCTGTGCGGCCGTGTTGTATGAAATCTGAGGGTTGGCCAATCATCGGCTTCTTCCCTCACGTAGGTAGTCCGGAGGTGTTCGGGATGGTATCTAAACAATCTTGATCCAATTATATGTTCCTTGAAGGAGTTGTTTAGCATAATGAACCAGGCAACCAGACTATATGGCTTGAACGCCCTCACTTAGCCATAGGAGTTTTATAATAAAACATAGGTGCAGCCCCTGGTATATGAACTAGAGTGCTATCAGAGTCTGACCGGGAAGTATGATCCTTCGCGAAATGCGGAAAAACCTCCAACGATTTGAGACCTCCAAACAGCTGTCCGGCTCTCGCCGCATCATGACAGTCAGTTTTCGGCTTTCTCTACTGAGGTGCTCATTCGGTTTAGACCAGGGCACAATCGCTGTAGTTCTCCCTTTACTACCGTAGCCGATGTAGTGGAACATAGGGTAGCAAGCACAGGAGCCGGGCAACCCAACTATTGACCAAAGACATGATTCGAAGCCAATGCATATAATGCTAAATTTGGGGTGCCGAACTATACTTATAAGAAGTATTCAGACTTTTGTTGCCATAATGTGGGGTGCTATAAAGCCCCTGGCAAACATCAAAACGAACCAAAGTGTACGGGTGCTACCTTATGGGGTTATCCACAGGGAAACTGAAAAAAAGAAAAGAGAGAAAGAAAACAAAAAAGATCTAAAGGTAAAAAGCTGGGGTCCTACAGCTCTAGCTACAAACTGTTTTCATTGTAATGTAATTAGTACGTCAAGGCGCATTGATACAAGTAGTGCAATAAGCAATAGGCTATTTAACATGCCAAAACCAGGGGAGAGCTGCATGTGGGTCTTGGAAGACAGGTAGAGTTATCGTTAATGGAATCACCTAAAAAGTCCCCATATTTCTGCGCTCCTCGCCATCTTGGTGTATTTATCCTTGAAGAGGACCGATAACCAGACCACCCAATGGGGCCTGTAGGATTAAAACCTGCAAGAAAACAAGCAGAAGTGAAAGTATGTGTGTATCCGATGTCGGTTGACCCGTGCCGTGGATCACAAGCTAGCTATGCCTCCGTCGATGCCCATGGAATTTTTAGTGCGTAGTTTTGTACGCAGGGCGCGCATGCCACCGCTTGATCGGGACTGAGATGGAGGCCGGATTGCTAGTCGAGCTCCTGACGAGCCGAGCTCTCCTACTGCAGAGTAGTTCGGACCATCTTAAGGGTGTCCGAGGGCTCGACAACTGAATGAAGGTTCTGCTTGAGAAGGCCGCTTTGTACTTCTGCTGCTAGGGATGCTATGTGCTCTTCTGTACGGAGAGAGCGTTCCGTATTGCCGTTGACTGTTATGACGCCGCGTGGGCCGAGCATCTTGAGCTTGAGATAAGCATAGTGTGGCACTGCGTTGAATCGAGCAAACGCAGTTCGTCTAATCAGTGCATGATAGCCGCTTCGGAATGGGATGATATCGAAGACTAACTCCTCGCTTCGGAAGTTGTCCGGAGATCCGAAGACAACCTCTAATGTGATTGAGCTCGTACAATGGGACTCTACACATGGAATGACTCCTTTAAAGGTGGTCTTTGTAGGCTTGATCCTTGATGGGTTAATGCCCATTTTTCGCATTGTACCCTGATAGAGCAGATTGAGGCTGCTACCGCCGTCCATAAGGACATGAGTCAGGTGGAACCCATCAATTATTGGGTCTAAGACCAGTGCGGCTGAGCCTCCATGACGGATATTGGTCGGGTGATCCCCGCGGTCAAAAGTGATCGGGCATGACGACCATTGATTGAATTTTGGGGCGACTGGCTCTATCGCGTAGACGTCCCTGAGCGCACGCTTGCGCTCCCTCTTTGGGATGTGGATAGCATATATCATGTTCACCATTTTGACATGAGGGGGAAACTTCTTCTGTCCCCCTATGTTCGGTTGTCGTGGCTATTTGTCATCGTCCTCGCTTTGTGATCCCTTTTCCCTGTTCTCGGTGTTTAATTTGCCGACCTGTTTGAAAACCCAGCACTCTCTATTTGTATGATTAGGAGGCTTGTAGGGGGTGCCATGAATCTGGCATGGACGATCAAGTATGCGGTCCAAGCTGGATGGGCCCGAATTGTTCTTTTGGAATGGCTTCTTTCGCTGACCGGACTTAGAGCCACTGAATCCGGTGTTGACCGCCGTATCGTTGGTGTTGTCACTGTTGTTTCGGCGCTTGTATCTATTGCGTTGGGAGTTGTCTTTGTTGCTTTTAACTTTAGGGGTGCCGGTGTCGCTTGCATTGTTTTTGCTACGGGCCAACCAACTGTCCTCGCCCGCACAAAAGCGGGTCATGAGTGCCGTGAGGGCCGCCATGGATTTTGGCTTTTCTTGGCCAAGGTGGCGAGCAAGCCATTCGTCGCGGATGCTATGCTTGAAAGCTGCTAGAGCTTCGGCGTTCATACAGTCGACAATTTGGTTCTTTTTAGTTAAGAACCTTGTCCAGAATTTCCTGGCGGACTCTCCGGGCTTTTGAACTGTATGGCTTAAGTCATCAGCGTTCGGAGGTCGAACATATGTACCATGGAATTTGCCGAGGAAAGCCTCTTCTAATCCTCCCAGCTGCCAATGGAATTTTCAGGCAGACTGTTTAGCCAACGCCGACCTGGCCCTTTGAGTTTTAGAGGGAGGTATTTTATGGTGTGGAGGTCATCTCCGCGGGCCATATGGATGTGGAGAATGAAGTCCTCGATCCACACCGCGGGGTCCGTGGTTCCATCATAAGATTCTATGTTCATGGGCTCGAATCCTTCTGGGAATTCGTGATCCAGGACCTCATCAGTGAAGCAATGAGGGTGTGCGGGGCCTCTATATCGGGCTGTATCGTGACGCAGCTCTGATAGAGTCCGTCTGCGATGTTCAGCCCGTGCATGACTGGGTTTGTCACGTCCGAATAGGTGGCCGTTGTCACATGTCAAGGCGCGTCCTCGCCGTCCGTAGATTGATCTGGTATGTCCCGATTTATTGTTCAGGTTCTGCCAGAGGTCATATGTATGGTCGTGGGCTAATTTACCTCTACCTGAGTGATGAGGCGGGGCGGGCTGGTGTTCGGCACGAGTTGCCATTTTGTCCCGACCACGTGGTGGTCGGTCGGCCGTATTGTGCGATGGTGGTATGTATTCTGACGCCTCCTCGTCGAACTGAGGTAGCAATTTGTGTTTTGGGTAGCTTTTGGTTGGGCGCTTGAGGCCGTAGTCTTCGGCTGCTAGGACATCAGTCCATTTATTATTAAGCAGATCTTGGTCAGCTTGAAGCTGCTGCTGCTTCTTTTCCAGGCTCCTTGTCGTGGCTATTAGCTGGCGCTTGAAGCGCTCCTTCTCAAGAGGTTCCTCGGGCACGATGAAGTCTTCGCTGCCAAGGCTCACCTCATCTTCGGAGAGCGGAAGGTAATTATCGTCCTCCGAATCTTCTTGTGTGGCCTGTTTAACAGGGCTAGCCTGCTCATCTTCCCGTTCATCTTGTTTGTTTGGTTTATCGACGGGGTCTTTGTTGTCTTCGGCACCTTCCGGAGTGTCATCTTCTCCTATGCCGATGTTGCTGTCTTTACTGCAGCGTGACTTAGAGCGGCTCCACTGACGCTGGCGCTTGGACTATATTTCAGAAGGTTTATCCTCAGCTGGGTCTTCCTTATCGTCGCCGCTGTGCTCCTTTGGTGCATCCACCATGTATACGTCATACGAGGAAGTGGCTGTCTAGCGTCCGGTGAACGGCGGGTTCTGGGCCTCTTCTTCTCCAGCATCGTCATCCATACCATCGATGTCCTCGGAGTCGTAATCAAGTTCGTCGGTCAAATCCTCAATCGTGTCTATAAAGTGGGTAGCGGGTGGGAAGTAAAATTCTCCATCGTCAGCCCCTAGTTCGAGCCGGATATAGTTCGATTGTGAGTCCTCCGCCAACGATAGGTTTTTTAATGAGTTTAGCACATCGCCTAAAGGCAAGTGCTAGAAGATGTCTGCGGCGCTGAATTTGAAGATCGATACACGATCAACCTCGGCGTCTGTGGGCTCGCGCGGTTCAGAACCTACGGCCGGAGACGAGTCTGGCGTTCCGGTGGCATAGGCATCGTGTGAGACCAGGTCCATGTGCGGCTCCAATGCCATGGCATCTGCGGACTCCGAGGTGGGGTTAATCCTCCCGTCTTTGGATGGTGCGGCCTGCTCCGGCTCTAGGGCCAGCGGTTACAGGAGTGATCTCCTGGATGCAGCCCAATGACAAATTTAGGTTATGATCATCGGGGTGACCGGGAGCGGCCGCCGCGGTATCGAATCCGGCGAAGATCAAGTCTCCACGGATGTCCACGACGTAGTTCAAGTTCCCGAATCTGACCTGATGGCCAGTGGCGTAGCTTTCGATGTGCTCCAGATGGCGAAACGAGTTGTCCCGCAGTACGAAGCCGCCGAACACGAAGATTTGTTTGGGGAGGAAAGTTTCTCCGCAGACAACGTCATTATTGACGATTGAAGGGGCCATCGAACCTTTGAGCGACAGCACATAGGAACTCTCAATGAAAACACCAATGTCGGTGTCAAAACCAGCGGATCTCGAGTAGTGTGTACCGAACTATGCGTCTAAGGTTGATGGTAACAGGAGACAGGGGACATGATGTTTACCCAGGTTCGGGTCCTCTCTATAGAGGTAATACCCTACTTCCTGCTTGATTGATCTTGATGAATATGAGTATTACAAGAGTTGATCTATCACGAGATTGTAATGGCTAAACCCTAGAAGTCTAGCATGTATGACTACGGTATTGAGTATATCCTTTCCGGACTACACCCTCCGGTTTATATGGACACCAGGGGGATCTAGGGTTACATAGAGTCCGTTACATAAGATGGAATCTTCGTAGTTGTTCGCCAAGCTTGCCTTCCACGCCAAGGAGAGTACCATCCGGACACGGGTACAGTCTTCGGTCTTCATATCTTCACAGCCCATCAGTCCGGCCCATAGAGAACATGCTGGACGCCCGAGGACCCCTTAGTCCAGGACTCCCTCAGCTGCCACCTTTGAAGTGGGCGCGGCGGTGTGGCAGCTGGTCATAGCCGCCGCCGCTGGAGCTGCCCCCGGAAGAAGATTCGCCGTAGCTGGATGAGACATGGCTGGGCCCGCCTCCCTCATCGTCACGACCATCGCCAGGGCCGAGGACCTCGTCGCCGTCGTTGTCCTTGGGGCAGCACCCAGCATGGCGACCATCTTTCCTGAACACCCTCACAAAGAGGGTCGCATTGCCGTCATACTTGAAGTGGAAGGCACATCGCTTGCCCAGCTCGCGCGTGTGGGCGAACGTCTGCCAGCCGCGAGCCAGGACCGCGTTCCCTGTGGCGGAGACCTCCACCGCGACCCACGAAGCCCTGCTGCAGCAACCGTCTGCCTACAGCCAGAGACCGCCTGGATCTGTGGATGGCAGTTCGCCGACGAAGAACCGCGGGAGCTGAAGCCAGGTGCCAGCCGGGTTCTCCGACCACACAATGAACTCCGACATCACCTCCGTCGAGTGGAAGCGCGGCCGGGGAGGCCGCGCAACCACGGCATGCCTCACGTCCTCAATAGGGCTGCCACGACCTAGGCGGCTGCCACCACGCGAAGAGGCACCACTGCGGCTGCGAGGAGCCGTGGTGGGGGTCGTAGTGTGCTTGCGGGCATGACCGCGCCCCCTCTTGGGCGGCGGTGAGCCAAGCCCCTCCTGGCGAGCTTTCCCATTCTCTGTGGCTGAGAGCCTCTTCACAGGCGCCATGGGTGTCACTGCCGGCGGTGGAGCAAGGAAGAAGAAGCGGACCGCCGACTTCCATGATCTAAGGTAATAATGATGTTTTTCCTGCATGCAGCAGGGACCCGTCAAGTCGGGCAGTTGCCGAGGCTGCATGGGGAAGCAGAGATGCCCACGTCCAATCAATCGCACGCATCGACCAAGGCCGCAGGCTGTTGGGGCCCACGGCGCTCCGCACTTGCCCTTTGGCTTCGCCTCGAAGCCAAGCCCGAGCGCGCCTTGGGCCCGGGGGCTACTGTCGGTGTTCTGGCAACGGGGGTCCCCAGACTTGCCTGCCTGCAGCCCACAGCGTGGCTCCTCCAGTGGCCCCGTATGACCCATCTTCACCAGCAAACACCCAAGACCCTCGCGAGGCGGGCGACACAAGACCTCCTCAGGGGCGGCCTCACTAGGCTGGCTCGTGAGGGGAGGAGAGATCAAGGCAAGGCGAACCTCGCGAGGTTCCAATGACACAAGCCATGACGATCAAGACCAGGCGGATGCCAGCATGCACAATGTCCTCGTTTCCTCTTTGATGTTAAGGAGGCAAGCGCAGGCGAGGAGTTCCGAGGCATCAGGCAAAGGTTTCCATATCGGTGCAACAAGACCAAGACCAGCAGGACGGCAGGACGGAGGTCACCGTGGAGCCCAAGACGGCGTCACCACCAGAGCCTTTGGCAGGCGAAGACTACTTTTGGCAGGATAACTTGTACTAGTTGTCTCCCTTTGAATTTGGCTGTTGTAGGATCCCTTCCCGCTCAATATTTGGGGAGAGGACCAGGGCCTCTATAAATAGGACTAGCCACCCACATAGCAAGGGGACAGATCATCCAGATCATCCTCGACCACACGAGCTCACCAAGCACAAAAACACCTCTCCTCAGGAGGCTGTTCTTCCCTTGTAACTGTTCACCCGTAGCCCAAGAGGCAATCCACCACACCACACTAGAGTAGGGTATTACACCACAATGGTATCCCGAATGAGTATAAATCTTGTGTCTGATATTCTTTGGGTACGTGAAGCTAGGCTGTGAGATCGTTGAGTGTGCGAGCTAGAGAGGGGGGAGATCTTCATGCGTAGCCTAGTGTTCGAACCTCAAGGGTTTTCCCGGAACCCGAATTCCAACGAGTAGGGTGCTGAGGAGCAGGCACCCACTCATCCCACTATGGAGGCTCCTCCTGTGCTGCTTCCACAACAGTCTGAGCATTCCGGTAGGCGATGATATCCGCAGGCATGATCCTATATCCGCCCCTGGAAGCAGAATCAAAGAAAGCAGGTGCAGGCAGTGGAATAATATCACGAGTTTTAACGCTAAAAACCAGGTTATAAGTGAGGGAGTCCTAGATTAGGGGGTATCCAGAGAGCCGGACTATATCCTTTGGCCGGACTGTTGGACTATGAAGATATAAGATTGAAGACTTCGTCCCGTGTCCGGATGGGAGTCTCCTTGGCGTGGAAGGCAAGCTTGGCAATACAGATATGTAGATCTCCTTCCTTGTAACCGACTCTGTGTAACCCTAGCCCCCTCCAGTGTTTATATAAACCAGAGGGTTTAGTCCGTAGGAACAACAACAATCATACCATAGGCTAGCTTTTAGGGTTTAGCCTCTTCCATCTCGTGGTAGATCAACTCTTGTACTACTCATATTATCAAGAACAATCAACCAGGACGTAGGGTATTACCTCCATCAAGAGGGCCCGAACCTGGGTAAAACATCGTGTCCCCTGCCTCATGTTACCATCTGCCTAGTCGCACAGTTCGGGACCCCCTACCCGAGATACGCCGGTTTTGACACCGACAATAAGGAATAAGAATGTCAGGATAATCTCGTGCAAGGAAATGATGGTGCTCCGTGGCTGCCCTGTCTAGGTAGACCTTGGTCAATGGGTAATCATGAGGGTGTATCTCAACCTCAAACTGAGCCACCAAACGAGTAGCAAAAATCCCACCATGTATTTTAGCATGTGATTTATTAAGATGGAGGCGACGAGCCACAATAGCTCCCAAGCTATGGGTGTTGTCGCCCTCTAATGCTTGGCGTAAAACAGCAAAGTCTGGTGCACTGAGCACACCTACTTTCTTTCTAGCAAGCAAGAACTTAGCAACAAATAAGGCAAAATAATGTACGGCAGGAAAGTATATGCTAGCAGCCATAGTGGCTGACACCCCTCTCTCATCTCCAACTGTCAAAGTGCGATAAAAATCCTCAAACCCAGCCGGCCTAGGCTCGGCTAAGCTCCCATCAAAAGGGATAAACCATATAACACAAAATTTAGTAAGTGGTATCTAATGGTTTTCAGCATATAAATCAAAGCTCACTTCAGGAGGATTATTCCTAGGCAGGAAAGTAAAACTCTGAACAAAGATATTTGTGAGGATTTGGTGCTGGTCACACTCATATGCGATGAAGTCGGTGATCTAGGCCAACGTTTGCAACATATTGCATGAACTCCTGAAGGATTCCCGCCTCTTTGAGGAATGGGGTATGCGGCCATTTGCACAGCCGTACCTCCGCCAACCTCCGAGGGTAGAGATCACTATTAGAAGACTCCCCAATAACACCCTTGGAGTTATTCTTAGAGCCAAACTTCCTGAAGATATTCATGTCCACGTACAATTTTCTGAAAATAAAAAATTTGGAGTGACAAAAATTTGTCAACAAAACTTTGTAAGATTGATAGCAACTACTCATAGGGATACATAGAAGCCATAACAAGCATTCAAACTACTTAGAACACTAAGAATTTAACATGCAAGCACATCTACAGCAGCACCAAGAGTAACTAATTATTCCAAATACAAACCACTAAAGCAAAAACTAATTGGACAAACGATGGAGTCACATACCAAGCAACAATCCCCCGAAACAGTTTCGGAAATGGAGCTTCGAGCAAAGAGATCAAAATCCGCGGGTTTGAGCTCAAGAACATGTGAGAGAGAGCAATGGAGATTTTTTTCTGGAGGTAAGTGATGATATGGGATGAAGAGGTAAGTGATGGGGCCCACGTGGGGACCACAACCCACCAGGGCGTGCTTGGGGGTGCTGGCGCGGCCAAGTGGGTTGTTCCCACCTGGTGCACCTCCCTCTGATGTTTATTGCACCAAAAATTCTCAAATATTCAGAAAAAAAATCATGTAAAATTTTCAGGGCATTCCGAGAACTTTTATTTTTGGGTCATTCTTTATTGCACGGGAAATTCGGAAAACAGACAAAACATGGCATTTTATTTTATTTAACTAATAAAAATAGAAAACAAAAGGTAGCGACAGAAGGTAGTGCTTACTAAATTCATCAGCTTCTTACCGTTCAAAAATGGTCCATTAGTAAGGTTGATCAAGTCTTATTAACAACCACTTTTGATTAGCATGAAACTGAAGAATTTTCGTAAATCACTAAGCTACCTCAATGGGGATATGCATTTCCCCAACAATAAGTATTTCATATTTGTTTTTGATATTAGGTAGAGCTATTTGAAAACTTCCAATAGTGATTGTTAGAGATTTTTCAAGAACATTAATACCGTTCAGTTGGAATTGTTTCTTCGGAAAGTGCACCGTATGCTCATTGCCATTAATATGAAAAGTGACCTTGGTATTATTGCAATCAAAACAACCCCTGCATTGTTCAAGACAGGTCTACCAAGGACAATCGACATGTTGTCGTCCTCGGTCATCTCAAGTATAACAAAGTTAGTCAAAATAGTAACATTAGCAACAACGGGCACATCCTCACAGATACTGATAGGTATGGCAGTTGATTTGTCAGCCATTTGCAAAGATATTTCAGTTTGTGTGAGTTTATTCAAGTCAAGTCTTTTATATAAAGAGAAAGACATAACACTAACACCTGCTCCTAAATCAATCAAGGCAGTTTTCACATAATTCTTTTTGATAGAGAAAGGTATAGTTGGTATTCCTTGGTCTCCAAGTTTTTTAGGTACTCCATCTTTAAAAGTATAATTAGCAAGCATAGTGGAGATTTCAGCTTTTGGTATTTTTCTCTTATTTGTGATGATGTCTTTCATATACTTTGCATAAGGAGGCATTTTCAAAATATCAGTCAAGCGAGCACGCAAAAGACCGGCCTCAGCATTTCAGCAAAGCATTCAAATTCTTCATCATCATTCTTTTTAGTTGACTTTGGTGGAAAAGGCATAGGTTTTTGAACCCACGGTTCTCTTTATTTACCATGTTTTCTAGCAAGAAAGTCTCTTTTGTCATATCATTTATTCTTAGTTTTTGGGTTATCAAGATCAAGAGGTGGTTCTATCTCAACATCATTATCT
This sequence comes from Triticum monococcum, assembly GCA_034509565.1. Classification (NCBI taxonomy): domain Eukaryota; kingdom Viridiplantae; phylum Streptophyta; class Magnoliopsida; order Poales; family Poaceae; genus Triticum; species Triticum monococcum. The sequence goes on along the minus strand of CM067847.1, from coordinate 427,483,312 downwards.
GGTTCTTTATCATTGGTTGGTTGAGAGTCTTCATGAACCCCATCATTAACTTTTTCATTATCAGTAGGTGAGTGTCCATTGCCAGATTGAGTTTTAGCATCAGAGATAGAAATCTCATCATCATTATCAGGAGGTTTCTCTATTCCAGGTTCACTAGGACCATGTGAAGTCCTATTATTTTTCTTTTTCTTCTTCTTCATAGAAGAACCAGGTGTACTAGTGTTAGCTCTTTGTGAATCTTGTTCAATTCTTTTAGGGTGTCCCTCAGGATAAAGTGGTTCCTGAGTCATTTTACCTCCTCTAGTAGCAACTCTAATAGCAAAGTCATGCATATTATTATTCATTTCATCAAGTAATTCTCTTTGAGCAACTTGTTCTAACTGAGTTTGAACCATAGAAGCATGTTTTCCAACACCTCTAACATCATTTGATATTCTAAATAACAAGTCACTCAAGCGAGCAATCATATCAGAATTGTATTTCAATTGTTTCATAACATTTGCACCAAAGTGATCTTGTTTTCTAATATAATTTTCAAACTCATAAAGGCATTGACTAGGATACATATTGTGAGGATTGTCACTATCATTAAACTTCATAAGAGAATTTACCTCTACCACCTTAGGAAGTGGTGGTGTATTGAGCCCATGTATTTCTTCAATAGGAGGTAAATTTTTAACATCCTCGGCTTTAATACCGTTTTCCTTCATAGATTTCGTTGCCTCTTGCATATCTTCAGGACTGAGATATAATATACCCCTCTTCTTCGGAGTGGGTTTAGATTTTGGTTCAGGAATAGTCCAATCATCATAGTTTTTCAATATGTTATTCAATAATTCTTCAGCTTGTCCACTAGTTTGTTCCTTGAAAACACAACTAGCACAACTATCTAGGAAGTCCCTAGAAGTATCGGTTAGTCCATTATAGAAGATATCAAGTATTTCATTTTTCTTAAGAGGATGACCAGGCAAAGCATTAAGTAACTGGCAAAGCCTCCCGCAAGCTTGTGGGAGACTCTCTTCTTTAGTTTGAGCAAAGTTAAATATTTCATGTAAGGCAGCTTGTTTGTTATGAGCAGGAAAATATTTTTCAGAGAAGTAATAAATCATATCCTGGGGACTACGCACACAACTAGGAGCAAGAGTATTGTACCAAGCTTTAAAATCACCCTTTAATGAGAAAGGAAATAATTTGAGAAAAAAGTAATAGCGAGTCTTCTCATCATGAGTAAAAAGGGTGGCTATGTCATTCAACTTGTGCCACAACAGTTTCAGTTTCATAACCATGGAAAGGATCAAATTCAACCAATGTAATTAACTCTGGGTCGGCAGAGAATTCATAATCCTTATCATCAATAAATATAGGTGAAGTAGCAAACTTAGGATCACATTTCATTCTAGCATTCAGATATTTTTCTTTATACTTCTATAATAGTTTCTCTAGATCATCTCTATCATTGCAAGCAAGAATATCTCTAGTTGTTTCTTCACTCATAACATAACCTTCCGGTACCTTAGGCAATTCATATCTAGGAAGGCTAGGTCTAGCAGGTGCTTCAGGAGATTCAGTTTCAAGCTCATCATCAGATTCAACAACATCATGATGTATAACTCTAGCAATTTGTCTATCAAGAAATTCACCAAGTGGCACATCATCATTATCAAGAAAGGTACTAGCATCATCATAAGCATGATTCATAGTAGGAGTAGCATAATCAATAACTTGCGACATATAAGAATTAATAGCATGTGGTGGTGTTGCAAGTTTATTCATAATAGAAGGTGAATCTAAAGCAGAACTGGATGGCAGTTCCTTACCTCCCCTCGCACTTGAGGGAAATATCTTAGTCTTAGGATCCTTCAGATTCTTCATAGTGATAATATGATAATAATCCCAAGTGACTCAACAAATATAGCTATGCTCCCTGGCGACGACGCCAGAAAAAGTTCTAGATAACCCATAAGTATAGGGGATCACAACTCTTTTCGAGGGTATAGTATTCAACCCAAATTTATAGATTCGACACAAGGGGAGCCAAAGAATATTTGAAGGTATTAGCAGTTGAGTTGTCAATTCAACCACACCTGGAGATTAATTATCTGCAGCAAAGTGATCAGTAACAAAGTAGTTTGATAGTTTTGATAGTAGTGATAGCAACAATAGTAACAATAACAGTGATAGCAGTAATTTTGCAGCAAGTGTAACAGTGATGATAGCAGTACTAACTTAGCAGAAACAATATGGAAAAGTTAGTAGGCATTGGATCAATGACTTGTTGGATGATATTCATCATGTGATAGTTATAACCTAGGGCGACACGACACTAGCTCCAGTTCATCGATATAATGTAGGCATGTATTCCGTAAATAGTCATACGTGCTTTATTAAAAGAACTTGCATGCCATATTTTTTCCTACCCTCCCGTGGCAGTGGGGTCCATATTGGAAACTAAGGGATATTAAAGCCTCCTTTTAATAGAGAAACGGAACAAAGCATTAACACATAGTGAATACATGAACTCCTCAAACTACAGTCATCACTGGGAGTGGGCCCGGTAGTTTTCACTCTGGGGTTGCCGGATCATAACACGTAGTAGGTGTCTATAACTTGTAAGATCGGATCTAGAACATGGATATAATTATGATAACATAAACGGTTCAGATCTGAAATCATGGCACCCAGGCCCAAAGTGTCAAGCATTAAGCATGGCAAAGTCATAGCAACATCAATCTAAGAACATAGTGGATACTAGGGATCAAGCCCTAACAAAACTAACTCGATTACATGATGAATCTCATCCAACTCCTCACCGACCAGCGATCCTACGAAGGAATTACTCACTCCCAGTGGGGAGCATCATGGAATTGGCGATGGAGAAGGGTTGGTGATGACGAAGAACGAAGACCCCCTCTCCGGAGCCCCAAATGGACTCCAGATGTGCCCTCGCGAGGAAGAACATGGCTTGGCGGCGGCTCCGTCTCGTGGATCGCAATAATTCTTTCTCCCTTATTTTTTCTCTGAAAATAGGAATTTATATCGTTGGTTTCAGGGGTAGCGGGGCCACCAGGTGGGGAAAACCCACCTGGGCACGCCACGAGAGGGGGCGTGCCCTTGTGGGTTGTGCCCACCCAGGGGCCCCTCTCCGGTAGGTCTTGGCTCCATAAATTCTTATATATTATATAAAAATTCCTCACAACGTTTTGTTTCATTCCGAGAACTTTTGTTTTTGCACAAAAAACAACACCATGGTAGTTTTGCTGAAAACAACGTCAGTCCGGGGTTAGTTTCATTCAAATCATGCAAATTAGAGTCCAAAACAAGAGGAAAAGCGTTAGGAAAAGTAGATACGTTGGAGACGTATGACCTACCGGGGCATCCCCAAGGTTAGATGCTTGAGACTTCTTGAAATATTATCTTGGGATGCCTTGGGCATCCCCAAGCTTGAGCTTTTTGTGTCTCCTTATTTCCTTTTATATCACGTTTTCCCTAAATCTTAAAAACTTCATCCACACAAAACTCAACAAGAACTCGTGAGATAAGTTAGTATAAACCAATGCAAAAACTTGATCATTCTCTACTGTAGCAAATCACTAAAATTATTATTTAACATTGTATACTAAATGCCTTTGCATATTTAATGCTCCCATCCTCAAATAGAATCATTAAACAAGCAAATATATGCAAACAATGCAAACATAACGGCAATCTACCAAAACAGTATAGTCTGTAAAGAACACAAGAATATCAATACTTCCCTAACTCCAAAAGTTATGAAAATTTACCACACTGTAGAAAATTTGTCAGAGCTCATATTTCAAAAAGTTTCAACATTTTATCACATTCTGAGTTTTCTAGATAATTTTTGCAACAACGTTAAACTTTCTGTTTTCAAACAGCAACATGTATACTTGCATTGTTTGCCTAGTGGTGGGAAGGGGCTGATGCCTTCCCACCCACCCAGGTTCAAGGCATGGTACTTGCAAGTTGGGTTTGTTGCACCAATTATACTGTAGGGGGTTCCCCTACAGTCTTTCTGACAAAAAAACATGTATACTTGCAAAATAAGCACGACAAAGGCTATCGTTGCCACTTTATTGAAATAAAGGATGCAAAACATTATTCTAAATAATAGCAAGAAAATCCTAACAAAATAAAATGACACCCCAAGTAAAACTCATATTATGTGACGAATGAAGACATAGCTCCAAGTGAGGTTACCGTTAATGTTGAAGACGAAAGAGGGGATGCCTTCCGGGGCATCCCCAAGCTTAGTTGCTTAGATCTTCCTTGAATATTTCCTTGGGGTGCCTTGGGCATCCCCAAGATTAGGGTCTTGTCACTCTTTATTCTCCTCATATCGACTTCTCACCCAAAACTTGAAAACTTCAATCACAAAAAACTTAACGGAACTTTGTGAGATAGGTTAGTATGATAAAGAGGAAGACATTTCACTTTTGGTACTGTCAAAGAGAAGATTCATAATTGTTCTCACACAATGCCTACTGTAGTATATCATTACCACAATTTATATTGAGCAATATAAGCCATAGAAACTAGAAAACAAGCGAACTATGCATTGAGAAACAGAACCTGTCAAAAACAGAACAGTTTGTATTAATCTGTACTCTAACCATACTTCTGTTACTCCAAAAATTCTGAAAAATTAGGAAAACCCGGGAAATTTGTCTATTAATCTTCTACAAATTTCTTCTGATCAATAGTGCGGGAGAAAACTCAAAAAAATAACTATCATGAGAGTGAAAAGTAAAATCATGATGACAAGTTTCATGGTTATCATTATTCTTTATAGCATACGTGTCATCACCATAATCATCATACATAGCAACTTTGTTCTCATAATCAATTGGGACCTCTTCCAAAATAGTGGATTCATCAGTAGATAAAGTTATGACCTCTCCAAATCCACTTTCATCAATATAATCATCATAAATAGGAGGTATGCTATCATTATAACAAATTTACACATCAAATCTTCGGGAACTAAAAATATCATCTTCATCAAACATAGCATCCCCAAGCTTATGGCTTTGCATATCATTAGCATCATGGGTATTCAAAGAATTCATACTAACAACATTGCAATCATGCTCATCATTCAAATATTTTGTGCCAAACATTTTATTGACTTCTTCTAATAATTGAGCACAATTTTCCGAACCATCATTTTCAATAAAGATATTATAAAGATGATCAATAATATGATGCAACCTTAATTCCATTTTTATGTAGTTTTATTTTATAACCCAAGCTAGTGATAAAACAAGAAACTAAAAGATTCGATTGCAAGATCTAAAGATATACCTTCAAGAACTCACCTCCCCGGCAACGGTGCCAGAAAATAGCTTGATGTCTACTACACAACTTTATTCTTGTAGACATGTGTTGGGCCTCCAAGCGCAGAGTTTTGTAGGACAGTAGCATTCTCCCTCGAGTGGATGACCTAAGGTTTATCAATCCGTGGGAGGCATAGAATGAAGATAGTCCCTCTCGAACGACCCTGCAACTAAATACAAGAAATCTCTTGTGTCCCCAACACACCCAATACAATGGCAAATTGTATAGGTGCACTAGTTCGACGAAGAGATGGAAATAAAAGCATAGCAATGGTAGTAGATATTGATTTTTGTGATAGTGACAGTAAAAATAGCAAGGTAGCAATTTATAAAATGGAGCACAAATGGTATTGCAATGATTGAAAATGAGGCCTAGGGTCCGTACTTTCGCTAGCGCAATCTCTCAACAATGCTAATATAATTGGATCATATAACCATCCCTCAACGTGCAATGAAGAATCACTCCAAAGTTCCTATCTAGCGGAGAACATAAGAAGAAGTTGTTTGTAGCTATTCTTTCCGATTGATCTATCCAAGAGTTTATACTAAAATAACACCTAGTTATTCTTTTTGATCGATCTATCAAGAGTTCGTACTAAAATAACACTAAGTTATTCTTTCTGATCGATCTATCAAGAGTTCGTACTAAAATAACACCAAAGTAAATTCAGATTCATAATACTCAATCCAACACAAAGAATCTCAAAGAGTGCCCCAAGATTTCTATTGGAGAAACAAAAGACGAGAACGTGTAGCAACCCCTATGCATAGATTACCCCAATGCCACCTTAGGAATCCGTTAGTTGAGTGCCAAAACACACATCAAGTGAATCAATATGATACCTCATTATCACCACGAGTATTCATATACAAGACATATATCAAGTGCTCTCAAATGCATAAAACTATTCAATCCGATAACAACGAAATCTCGAAGGGAAAAACTCAATTCATCATAACAAGATAGAGAGGAGAAAACACCGTATGATCCAACTATATTAACAAAGCCCAAGCCCACGATACATCAAGATCATGACATCTCAAGAACACGAGAGAGAGATATTAAACACATAGTTACCAGTAACAACCCTCACCCCGAGGGCGGACTACTCCCTCCTCATCGTGGTGGCCGCTGGGATGATGAAGATGCCACCGGAGATGATTCCCCCTTCTGGCAGGGTGCCAGAATAGGGTCTAGATTGGTTTCGGTGGCTACAGAGCCTTGCGATGGCGGAACTTCTAATCTAGGTTAATCCCTAGGGTTTTCGACATATTTTTGAATTTATAAGGTAAAGAGGGGGTGCAGGAGGCCACTGAGGTGGGCACAACCCACCTGGGCGCGCCTGGGCCCCCAAGTGCGCCCTGGTGGGTTGTGGCCCCCTCGGGGCACCCCCCAGGTGCTGCTTTGGACCATCTTGGGTGTTCTGGTCCATAAAAAATCTCCAAAAAGTTTTATGGTGTTTGGACTCCGTTTAATATTGATTTCATGCGATGTAAAAAACAAGCAAAAAATAGCAACTGGCACTGGGCACTGGGTCAATAGGTTAGTCCCAAAAAATGATATAAAGTTGCTTTAAAATGATTGTAAGACATCCAATAATGATAAAATAACATCATGAGTACTTCATAAATTATAGATACATATCAGGTGTCAACCTGCAGGCTCGCTGGCCGAGGCCTGATCAGGCTGAGGCCGGCTGGTCACTCCATCGTTCGGTGCAACGTCTTCCCCGTCCTCGTCTTCGTCTTCCTCGCCTTCATCGTTGGAGGCGATCTCCTCCGCCGAGTCCTCTCCCACCTCCAGGTCCAGCCCGAACCAGTTGGGCGACACCGCAGCGCCATCGTCATCTAGCTCCGGAATGAAGACGGAGGTGTCGGCGTACTCGACGATTGCCGCCACGTGATGGGTGAGCGCGCGGCTCGCCGCCTCCAGCTCCAGTCCAGCCTCCTGCCGGAAGGTGTTCAGCTGCGCCAGGTCCGGCCCCGGATACCGGCCATTGACGAATTCCAAGGCCGTCCGAGCACCCACCCGAGTCGCGGCACCCTTCTAGGCCTCGAAGCGCCCGACCGCCACCTCCAGCTAGTCGGCAGTTTGACTTGGGGAGAGGGGGACCTGAGCTCCCGGCCAGAGTGTGGCCAGCACCTGGGACCCGGCTCGCTGTAGGCGGCGGAGCAGGCGGCGAGCTGGATCCTGCTACCTCTTGAGCACTGCGTTGGTTTTTCCCCTAAGAGGAAGGGATGATGCAGCAGAGTAGCGTAAGTATTTCCCTTAGTTTTTGAGAACCAAGGTATCAATCCAGTAGGAGGCTACGCGCGAGTCCCTCGTATCTGCACAAAACAAATAAATCCTCGCAACCAACGCAATAAGGGGTTATCAATCCCTACACGGCCACTTACGAGAGTGAGATCTGATAGATATGATAATATAATATTTTTGGTATTTTTATGATAAAGATGCAAAGTAAAATAAAAGCAAAGTAAAAAGAAAGGTAAATAACTAAGTATTGGAAGATTAATATGATGAAGATAGACCCGGGGGCCATAGGTTTCACTAGTGGCTTCTCTCAAGAGCATAAGTATTCTACGGTGGGTGAACAAATTACTGTTGAGCAATTGACAGAATTGAGAATAGTTATGAGAATATCTAGGCATGATCATGTATATAGGCATCACGTCCGAGACAAGTAGACCGACTCCTGCCTGCATCTACTACTATTACTCCACTCATCGATCACTCTCCAGCACGCATCTAGAGTATTAAGTTAATGAAAACAGAGTAACGCCTTAAGCAAGATGACATGATGTAGAGGGATAAACTCATGCAATATGATGAAAACCCCATCTTTTTATCCTCGATGGCAACAATACAATACGTGCCTTGCTGCCCCTACTGTCACTGGCAAAGGACACTTCAAGATTGAACCCAAAGCTAAGAACTTCTCCCATTGCAAGAAAGATCAATCTAGTAGGCCAAACCAAACTGATAATTCTAAGAGACTTGCAAGGATAACCAATCATACATAAAAGAATTCAGAAAAGATTTAAATATTGTTCATAGATAGACTTGATCATAAACCCACAATTCATCGGTCTCAACAAACACACCGCAAAAAGAAGATTACATCGAATAGATCTCCACAAGAGAGGGGGAGAACATTGTATTGAGATCCAAAAAGAGAGAAGAAGCCATCTAGCTAATAACTATGGAACCGTAGGTCTGAGGTGAACTACTCACACTTCATCGGATGGGCTATGGTGATGATGTAGAAGCCCTCCGTGATCGATGCACCCTCCGGTGGAGCTCCGGCGGAGCTCCGGAACAGGCCCCAAGATGGGATCTCGTGGATACAGAAAGTTGCGGCGGTGGAATTAGGGTTTTGGCTCAGTATCTGATCGTTTAGGGGTACGTAGGTATATATAGGAGGAAGGAGTACGTCGGTGGAGCAACAGGGGGCCCACGAGGGTGGAGGGCGCGCCTGGGGGGGGGGGGGGGGTAGGCGCGCCCCCTACCTCGTGGCCTCCTATTTTGTTTCTTGATGTAGGGTCCAAGTCCTCTGGATCATGTTCGGTGAGAAAATCACATTCCCGAAGGATTCATTCTGTTTGGACTCCGTTTGATATTCCTTTTCTTCGAAACCCTAAAATAGGCCAAAAACAACAATTTTGGGCTGGGCCTCCGGTTAATAGGTTAGTCCCAAAAATAATATAAAAGTGGATAATAAAGCCCAATAATGTCCAAAACAGTAGATAATATAGCATGGAGCAATCAAAAATTATAGATACGCTGGAGACGTATCAAGCATCCCCAAGCTTACTTCCTGCTCATCCTCGAGTAGGTAAATGATAAAAACAGAATTTTTGATGCGGAGTGCAACTTGGCATAATTTTAATGTAATTCTTATTAATTGTGGTATGAATATTCAGATCCAAAAGATTCAAGACAAAGGTTCATATTGATATAAAAATAATAATTCTTCAAGCGTACTAACAAAGCAATCATGTCTTCTCAAAATAACATGGCCAAAGAAAGTTATCCCTACAAAATCATATAGTCTAGCTATGCTCTATCTTCACCACACAAAGTATTTAAATCATGCACAACCCAGATGACAAGCCAAGCAATTGTTCCATACTTTTGACATTCTCAAAACTTTTTCAATCTTCACTCAATACATGAGCGTGAGCCATGGATATAGCACTATAGGTGGAATAGAATGGTGGTTGTGGAGAAGACAAAAAGGGAGAAGATAGTCTCACATCAACTAGGCGTATCAACGGGCTATGGAGATGCCCATCAATATATATCAATGTGAGTGAGTAGGGATTGCCATGCAACAGATGCACTAGAGCTATAAGTATATGAAAGCTCAATAAAAGAAACTAAGTGGGCGTGCATCCAACTCGCTTGCTCACGAAGACCTAGGGCAATTTGAGGAAGCCCATCATTGGAATATACAAGCCAAGTTTTATAATGAAAAATTCCCACTAGTATATGAAAGTGACGAAATGAGATACTCTCTACTATGAATATCATGGTGCTACTTTGAAGCACAAGTGTGGTAAATGGATAGTAGCATTGCCCCTTCTCTCTTTTTCTCTCATTTTTTTATTTGGGCCTTTTCTCTCTCTTTTTTATGGCCTCTTCTCTTTTTTTCGTCCAGAGTCTCATCCCTACTTGTGGGGGAATCATAGTCTCCATCATCCTTTCCTCACTTGGGACAATGCTGTAATAATGATGATCATCACACTTTTATTTTCTTACAACTCAACAATTACAACTCGATACTTAGAACAAAACATGACTCTATATGAATGCCTCCGGTGGTGTACCGGGATATGCAATGAATCATGAGTGACATGTATGAAAGAATTATGAACGGTGGCTTTGCCACAAATACGATGTCAACTACATGATCATGCTAAGCAATATGACAATGATGGAGTATGTCATAATAAACGGAACGGTGGAAAGTTGCATGGCAATATATCTCTGAATGGCTATGGAAATGCCATAATAGGTAGGTATGGTGGCTGTTTTAAGGAAGGTATATGTTGGGTGTATGATACCGGCGAAAGGTGCGCGGTATTAGAGAGGCTAGCAATGGTGGAAGGGTGAGAGTGCGTATAATCCATGGACTCAACATTACTCATAAAGAACTCATATACTTATTGCAAAAATCTATAGGTTATCAAAGCAAAGTATTATGCGTATGCTCATAGGGGGATATATTGGTAGGAAAAGACCATCGCTCGTCCCCGACCGCCACTCATAAGGAAGACAATCAATAAATAAATCATGCTCCGACTTCATCACATAACGGTTCACCATACGTGCATGCTACGGGAATCACAAACTTTAACAAAAGTATTTCTCAAATTCACAACTACTCAACTAGCACAACTTTAATATCACCATCTTCATATCTCAAAACAATTATCTTGAATACCAAGCATATTAGGATTATTTAAGAAAATTACCATGCTATTTAAGACTCTCAAAATAATCTAAGTGAAGCATGATAGATCAATAGTTTCTATAAAATAGATCCACCACCGTGCTCTAAAAGATATAAGTGAAGTACTAGAGCAAAACTATATAACTCAATTGATATAAGCGAAGCACATAGAGTAGTCTAACAAATTCCAAATAATGTATGGCTCTCTCAAAAGGTGTATGCAGCAAGGATGATTGTGGTAAACTAATAAATAAAGACTCAAATAATACAAGACGCTCCAAGCAAAACACATATCATGTGGTGAATAAAAATGCAGCTCCAAGTAAAGTTGCCGATAGAAGTAGACGAAAAGAGGGGATGCCTTCTAGGGCATCCCCAAGCTTTGGCTTTTAGGTGTCCTTAGATTATCTTGGGGGTGCGATAGGCATTCCCAAGCTTAGGCTCTTCCCACTCCTTGTTCCATAATCCATCAAATCTTTACCCAAAACTTGAAAACTTCACAACACAAAACTTAAAATAGAAAATCTCGTGAGCTCCATTAGCGAAAGAAAACAAAAGACCACTTCAAGGTACTATAATGAACTCATTATTTATATATATTGGTGTTAAACCTACAGTATCTCAACTTCTCTATGGTTTATAAACTATTTTACTAGCCATAGATTCATCAAAATAAGCAAACAACACACGAAAAACAGAATCTGTCAAAAACAGAACAGTCTGTAGTAATCTGTAGCTAGCGCCAGATCTGGAACCCCAAAAATTCTAAAATAAAATGATTGACGTGAGGAATTTATCTATTAATCATCTGCAAAAAGAATTAACTAAATAGCACTCTCTAAATAAAAATGGCAGCCGTTCTTGTGAGCGCTAAAGTTTCTGTTTTTTACAGCAAGATATCAAGACTTTCCCCAAGTCTTCCCAACGGTTCAACTTGGCACAAACACTAATTAAACACAAAAAAACATCCTAAACAGAGGCTAGATAAATTATTTATTACTAAACAGGAGCAAAAAGCAAGGAATAAAAATAAAATTGGGTTGCCTCCCAACAAGCGCTATCGTTTAATGCCCCATGCCTTTCCTTAACGGAAATTGGAATCTAATATTTCCTTCCTTCATATCAATAATTGCACCAATCGTTCTAAGAAAAGGTCTACCGAGAATAATAGGACATGAAGGATTGCAATCTATGTCAAGAACAATAAAATCTACTGGTACATAATTCCTATTTGTAACAATAATAACATCATTAATTCTTCCCATAGGTTTCTTAATAGTGGAATCCGCAAGGTGCAAGTTTAGAGAGCAATCATCAAAATCACAGAAACCTAACAAATCACACAAAGTCTTTGGAATCATGGAAACACTAGCAACCAAATCACATAAAGCATAAAACTCATGATCTTTAATCTTAATTCTAATAGTTGGTTCCCACTTGTAACGCCCTCGATGCGGCTATATCTCCTACGTGTCGAAGCACGACTTAGAGGCGTAACCGCATTGAAAGCAATGTCGCAAGTGAGGTAATCTTCACACAACCCACGTATTACATAAGGGAAAGAGATACATAGTTGGCTTACAATCGCCACTTCACACAATACATGAATAAAGCATTACATCATCCAGATACACACAAGGTCCGACTACGAAACCAAAATAAAAGAAGACTACCCCAAATGCTACACAGATCCCCGATCGACCCCAACTGGGCTCCACTACTGATCAACTGGAAATGGAACAACACAAAGGTCAAGATCTTCTTCGAGCTCCTCCTTGAGCTCGGTTGCGTCATCTTCACGGTTGAACGGCACCTGCAAACTGGTTTTGGAAGTATCTGTGAGTCACGGGGACTCAGCAATCTCACACCCGCGCGATCAAGACTATTTAAGCTTGTAGGTAGGGTAAAAGGTATGATGTGGAGCTGCAGCAAGCGACTAGCATATATGGTGGCTAACATACGCAAATGAGAGCGAGAAGAGAAGGCAAAAGCACCGTCGAACAACTATGATCAAGAAGTGATCCTAGAACAACCTACGTTAAGCATTACTCCAACACCGTGTTCACTTCCCGGACTCCGCCGAGAAGAGACCATCATGGTTACACACGCGGTTGATGTATTTTAATTAAGATAAACTTCAGGATTTCTACAACCTGACATTAACAAATTCCTATCTGCCCATAACCGCAGGCACGGCTTTCGAAAGTTCAAATCCCTGCAGGGGTGTCCCAACTTACCCCATCACAAGCTCTCACGGTCAACGAAGGATATTCCTTCTCCCAAGACAATTCGATCAGACTCGGCATCCAGGTTACAAGACATCCTCGACAATGGTAAAACAAGTCCAACAACACCGCCCGAATGTGCCGACAAATCCCGATAGGAGCTGCACATATCTCGTTCTCAGGGCACACTCAGATGAGCACTCCATACAACTAAAACCAAACCTCGAGTTTCCCCGAGGGGGCGTTGCACATGGCTCTAGTTTGGACCAACACTCAGAGGAGCACTGGCCCGGGGGGTTTAAATAAAGATGACCCTTGAGTCTGCAGAACCCAAGGGAAAGAAAAGGCTAGGTGGCGAATGGTAAAACCAATGTTGGGAATTGCTGGAGGAGTTTTATTCAAGGCGAACTGACAAGGGGTTCCCATTATAACCCAACCGCGTAAGGAACGCAAAAACTGGGAACATAACATTGATATGACGGAAACTAGGGCGGGAAGAGTGGAACAAAACACTAGGCATAAGGCCGAGCCTTCCACCCTTTACCAAGTATATAGGTGCATTAATTAAATAAGAGATATTGTGATATCCCCACATTTAAACATGTTCCAACAAGGAACATGTTGACACCTGATTTTGGCAAGATACATATTGCAATGAAGATGGTCTCGAGTGAACGAGTTTTTAGCATAAAAATATTCACGTCACCGAGTGGAACAACTTTGATGTTTCGGTTATATTCATTCGACTTTATCTTACGGACCGAAATTATACTCCGAGTGGCATAATTCAATGTTCCGAGTGGTTTTTGGCCAATCACGTCTTCAAGATGACCTCGGATTAAGGAGCACTCTTAAGGAATTGTCTTCGTATCGTCGAGGCAATCGATTTTGATATATATATCATCTCAATCCGAGTTCATATGCAGAACTTAGAGGCAATATACTGCAGACCGAACCTCAACGGAAATATGGCGCGAGGTGCCAGAAACTTGTCTGATAGGTTGCGCGAGTAATTCGGCCATCAAGACCGCCTTGAATCGAAAAACCTTCAACACAGAAAAGTTTCTTCTCGTCGAGCCGATCGATTTTCGTATATAAATTCGTCTCGATCTGAGATCGTATGAGCCCTGGAGAGACAAATCAAGATCGGGTTATGTGTTCAGTCGGATCCGAGTGAAAGTTTACGGTCAAGTGAAAATTTCCCGGTCGAGTGAAAGTTTGCTGACCGGATGAAATTATTATTATTCAAGTGGAAATATAGTCATCCGAGTGAAAATATGATCATCCGAGTGAAATTGTCGTCCAGGTGAAAATATTCCGAGTTAAAAGATTACCATCGGGACGAAAACTTGCCGATTGAATAAGATAGTGCCTTCCGAGTGGAAATATAGTCATCCGAGTGGAAATATAGTCATCCGAGTGAAAGATTGTCTTCCGAGTGAAAAAGTCCAATCAGACGATCCGAGTGAAAGTATGTAATATCCGAGCGGATGAGCTCAAGTCCGAGTGAAATTGAACATGTGCTCGAAAGCTTATCAAAATGACCTTGGATGAAGAAGTGTTCAATACAGAAGTTGTGCGTATCATCAAGACGGTAAACTTTGATTTTGGAGTCGTCATCATCAGAGATAATATATAGCCTACAAATTCACTATGAGACTCGGATAATCCAGTATACTGCAAGACCGAGTCCGACTGGAAGATAAAGATGACCTCGAAAAGTATTCAAGATGGCCTTATTTGAAAAAGTGATCAACATGAGAGTTGTTCGTATCGTCGAGGCACACAAGTTTGATATTTGGGCCGTCTCGATTGGAGATCATATGCAAGCCCGGCAGCCCATGCAAGAAGGAAGACAGAGTTTAGGCCAGATTCAGACTGAATCCGAGTTGGAATAGAATTAGGTCTCTAGGACGTGAATTGATGTAATTTTTCTTGTAAGGAAAGCCTAGATGAATCCTTTACTTGTACCGGAAGTCCAGCCGCCTCTTATATATGTTGGGGGTGACGGCCGATTGAACGACACACAATCGAACAAATCAATATACTACTTTTTCATCTACGTTTTATCTCTCCACTATTTCTCTCTCTCGTTCTTCGCTGTTCTTCGTGTTTGAGAACTACGAATCCCGAGGCTCTAGCGGCGAGCGAATCGACCTAGGGCAACCCATAGCCGCCGCACTCCCTGACGGGGTCCCTCCCGGGGGTGTGGGGTTTTCGGGTCTGCAAAAACGCCCGTTGACTGTCTTGCGTATCGCGCTGTCGGTCGGGTCTCCTTCGACGTGAGTTGCGGTGCATCACCCCCGGCGTCGAGGGTACACGTGACGTGTTCGTGTGTCAACACACTTTTTGGCGACTCCGCTGGGGAATGAAGATCTATCATCATCATCCACCATGTCCGATCTTCCCAAGCCATCTGAGGTAGATGCCGATAACATCATTAAGCCCAGTCTTGATGAGATATCGGCCGATCATCGCCAAGTCTATGAGGAGTACAAGAAGGCGCGTGAGGAGAAGGACCTACAGGAGTTCCTTGCAAAATTCAAGAAAGATCGCCAAGGCAACATCACTCCGATTGAAGAAATCAAGTTCCCTCCTCTTCAAACTGAACAGGTTAAACCCTCTGTAAGTACTGCCTTTTCTCCTGAGCAGTGGGCTAAGATTGAAAGTCATATTTCTGATGGTAACAATCTAGTCTATCAAACTTTTATAGAAAATACTAATGCTCAGAAGAATATATCTCAATCATCTAGTGGTAATAATGGTGTAGCTGCTAGTGTGCAAAACCCTAATCTGGCTTTACCTATTGCATCGGCGCCTCCCGTGCCGATGGCTTATTATCCTACCCAAACAAATCAGATTGTGGCTACACCCATTAATCCTATTATGAGCATGACAGGTTCGGTGGCAACGCCGAACCAAACTCTACCTACAGCTACAACCACTTGACCACTACCAAATTATGGGTCGACATACATGCCAGAATTCCTACCCACAACTAGCAACCCTACTCCTTCTATGCCACTGCCACAAGCTGCATCGTCCACTATGGATGATGGTCTAGCTAATCTTAGAGAGGAGATGGCTAATATGCTTCGAGAAAATTTTGGAGTTGAGTTACCTCGGAATCGGATTTACCAAAAGCCGTACGCCGAGTACTTTGATGCCATCTAGTGCCCTCCGGGATATAAGATTCCAGATTTTGTTAAGTTCAATGGAGAGGGCACAAAAACCACATGGGAGCATGTTAGTCAATACTTAGCACAACTAGGTGAAGCAGGCTCACTAAATGAGTTGAAAGTGCGTTTGTTTCCTTTATCTTTAACTGGTACTGCATTTTCATGGTTTTCTTCTTTACCACATGGTTCCATTCGGGTTTGGTCGCAGCTAGAGCAGAAATTTCATGATCACTTTTATAGCGGCGATAATGAACTCAAGTTATCACATCTAACATCGGTGAAATAGAAGCATGATGAATCAGTCTCCAATTACGTCAAGAGATTCAGAGAAACAAAAAACAGGTGTTTTAGTTTGGTGATAATTGAGAGAGACTTGGCAGACCTAGTGCTGAGTGGTTTGAGAACTCCCATTGGAGAAAAGCTAGAAGGTTATGAGTTCTTAAATATCAACCAAGTCTTACAAAGGGCTTTGGCTCAGGAAAGCCGTAGCAAAGATCTCAAGGAAGTGCATAGATACAAAGCCGATCGTCCAAAGATGAATATGGTGGAATATGATAGTGATCACTTGGACGATGAGGGTGATGTTTTTGCTACTGAATTTGTTTGGCCATCTAAGGCCAAACCCTTTACTTGCAATGATCTAAAGCCGATTCATAAGAATCGTGATGAAGAGATGAAATTTACTTTTAACATTGCTAAGTGTGAAAGAATATTTGATGCTTTGCTGCAGGCTACGATTATTAGAATATCTCATACTTTACCGCCGTTTGAAGAGCTAAAACGGCGTGCTTATTGCAAGTATCATAATTCTTTTTCTCATGCTACTAATGATTGCAATGTTTTTCGATGATAGATACAATCGGCCATTAATGACGGACGATTGAACTTTTCTGAGATGCAAGTTGATAAACAACCTTTTCCAATGAATACCATGGATTTGGAGGGGAAGAAGCTACTCATTCGGCCTGAGGTAGCCAAATCTTCTAATAAAGCTAATATCATTATTGGTGAGCCCAGGAAAGACAAGGAAAGCAGCACGGTCTTGGGGAGACATGTTGTGCTTGATAAGCAGCCCGATGGCAAGGAAGTAATCAAAATCACCATCAAGAATCCTACACTTGGGAGGCAAACGCAAGTGCAAGAAAATACTTGAGTTAAATTTGTCAAACCCAAGAGTCCAGAAGTTGGCAAGTGGAAGAGGAATGAAGCTAAAGTGCAACGCAAGCGGATCAAGCCAACCTCTGATATGTTGCTATCCAAATATGCTAATCAGTCGGCTAGTCCCAGCTTTGACCGGCCATCACACTTGAAGCGACCAAGGTCACCATCAGATGATATGTTCAGTCAGTATATGAAACTGAGTGGACCAAAGGCGTTGTTTCCAGAAGAGCGAAGGCAAACTGTTTGGGATCGACTTGACTATTCATATAGAGGCCGACTGAACATTGGTGGCTACAGTCGGCTGGTCAAAACATGCGACCGGATGGAAATTATCCGAGTGTAAGAATGCACCCAGGTGGAAGTTATCCGAGTGAAAAAATGTCGTCAAGTAGATTCCATCCGACTGAATTCCATCCGGGTGGATTCCATCCGAGTGGATTCCATCGGAGTGACATCCATTTGAGTGGATTCCATCAGAGTAAAAAGGTGCGTCTGAGTGGAAATTTCATGCATCTGGAAAGTCAAAAAGAATGGCGTGTTAAATCACCAAGTGTTGCAGCAGTTGAGTCGGGAAAAGGCAAGGAGAAAATGGATGCCGACTCACTTATCTTGGGCACCGAAACAATCGCCATATAGCAGTCGATTGTGCATAGCAATCCGACTGAGCCGATACTTTCTATCACGCCAAAGCACTCGGCTAATGACCATGAAGCAAGCAACAGCCGAGTAAAAACAAGAGATCCTAAATACACTCAGCCAAAGTGGTGTCCTCCAGGGCTAACAAAGACACACAAGAGGAAACTACAGAGGTTAAGGAGTCAAGAGATGGTAGAACAAGAGGCCGAGAAGCAAAGGGATAAGTTGTTCAATGGCACTCGGCCTATGGTACCTACAAAACAAGTGTGGAGGCCCAAACAAATACAAGATGCTGTGGCTTCTACACCTATCACAGCGGCACCTACACTACCAAAAGAGGATGATGCAATCATTGCATCGTCTATGTTACCTATTGCTTCCTCTTCACTCGGACAAGTTTCTAAATCGGTGGATGCACTTGAGGAGGAGGCTGATATGTTGGACAATGAGTCTACACCGGTTCATGAAGGTATGGATATCAATATGGTGTATTACTTACCTACTGAGTTTCGTGCTCTAGATGAGGAAGGGGAAGTGGCTCAGCTGGATTTTGGCCCTAAAAACGCGATATTCGAGAAGCCAAAAGAACCAGTAACGCATCTGAAACCATTATATCTTAGAGGTCATATCAATGGGTCGCCGCTCACTCGGATGCTTGTTGATGGTGGTGTTCTGGTAAATCTTATTCCCTATTCGGTCTTCAAGAAATTGGGTTTGCCTGATGAAGAATTGATCAAGACCAATATGGTGCTCAATGGGTTTGAAGGCAAAGAGAAAACTGAAGCCAAAGGTGTAATGTATGTGCAGCTTACAGTCGGAAGCAAAACTTTGGCCACTGCATTCTTTGTCACTGAGGTGCAAGGTAACTACAATGTTATACTAGGCCATGATTGGGTTCATGCAAACCAGTGCGTGCCATCCACAATGCACCAGTTTTTGATTCAGTGGGTTGATGATGAAGTGGAAGTCATTCATGCGAATAACTCGGCTTGTGTTGCTTTGGCCGATGCATCGGTGGATTGGCAACATCCCAATGCTACTTGCTTGACGGGACGTGACTTATCAGAATTTGATTTTCTCAGCGCGACCAAGAATGGTTTTGTGCCTATCTCTTTAAAGCCGACTGAATGCAACCAGCTCCAAGGTATGATATGTTTAAATGGATCCTAATTCCGAGTGGTTACAAAAATGTCTTGTAAAGTATCGGTCTAGTGAGAACGATATGTATGAGTCTATAGAGGAGTTGGATGACATGGATAAACTTGGACAAGGTTTCACATCAGCCGATCCGTTAGAAGAGGTAGATATTGGAGATGATTCAGTCACTCGACCGGCATTTATAAAAAAAATTAAAAGCCGATTGTAAGGCTAAGTTAATCGATCTATTGAAAGAATATGTTTGTTGCTTTGCATGGGAATATCATGAGATGCCAGGGTTAAGCCGAGAGCTTGTGGAGCATCGGTTGCCTATAAAGGCCGGTTTTAGACCTTATAAACAATCGGCCAGAAAATTTAATCCGAAAACATATGACCGGATCAAGGAAGAGATCAGTCGACTGCTTGAAGCTAATTTCACTCGACCTTGCAGGTATGCCGAGTGGATTTCTAACATTGTCCCAGTGGAGAAGAAAGGGTCCGGTAAGTTGAGGGTATGCATTGACTTCAGAGATTTGAATAGGGCTACACCCAAAGATGAGTATCCTATGCCAATAGCCGATATGCTTATTAATGATGCTTCTGGACATAAGGTTATTAGCTTTCTAGATGGTAATGCCGGATACAACCAAATTTTTATGGCCGAAGAGGACATGTATAAGACAGCTTTTCGATGCCCTGGTTTCCTTGGTTTATTCGAGTGGACGGTGATGACATTCGGATTAAAAAATGCTGGTGCCACATATCAAAGGGCTATGAATTTGATTTTTCATGATTTACTTGGGGTCATACTTGAAGTTTATATTGATGACATTGTTGTCAAATCAGATGCTTTTGAATCTCACTTGGCTGATTTGCGTTTAGCTTTTGAAAGGATGAAAAAGTATGGACTGAAAATGAATCCTTTGAAGTGTGCTTTTGGCATGTCAGCTGGCATGTTTTTGGGTTTCATTATTCACGAAGATGGTATAGAGATTGATCCCAAAAAGATAGAGGCTATACAGAAAGTGGAGGCTCCAACATGCAAGAGAGATATGCAAAAGTTCCTTGGCAAGGTCAATTATTTGAGAAGGTTCATAGCTAATCTATTAGGGAAAGTTGATGCATTTACTCCTATCCCTCGGTTAAAGAATGATGTTGATTTCACTTGGGGGGCAAAACAGCAAGAAGCATTTGATATGATCAAGAATTATTTGTGCACTCCTCCGGTGATGAGAGCACCCAAGCATAGGTAACCCTTCAGACTTTACATTGCAGTAGACGAAGGAGTTATTGGTGCTGTTCCAACTCAAGAGACCGAAGGAAAAGAGCATGCCATCACTTATTTGAGCCGCCGCCTATTGGACGCAGAGACAAGGTATACATTTATTGAAAAATTATGTCTATGTTTATATTATGCTTGCACAAAATTGAGACATTATTTAGTACCGAGTGCTTGCATCGTAGCTTGTCAGACCGATGTCATTAAATACATGTTGCATAGACCAATTCTTAGTGGTAGAATTGGCAAGTGGGCTTATGCTTTGGTTGAATATGATTTGGCCTACGAATATCTAAAATCCATGAAAGGCCAAATCATTGCTAATTTTATTATTGAACATCGGATTGATGACAAGCATTATGTTGATATAAACCTTGTCTCAATAGTACAATGGCGATTATATTTTGATGGTTCAGTTTGTAGCAATGGCCAAGGTGTTGGTATTGTTTATATGTCTCCTCATGGTGCTGTTTTTGAAGCCTCATGCCGCTTAGACTATTTTTGCACAAACAATCAAGCCGAATATGATGCATTATTACTCGGCCTAGAGATGTTACTTGCTATAGGTGTTACACATATTGAGGCTTACGGTGATTCGTTACTAGTGGTGCAGCAAATATCCAAAGTCTTTCAGTGTTTGGACGAATCACTTAATGTTTATCTTGATAAATGTCTAGATATAATTTCTATTTTGGATTGCTTTAGGATTGCTCATATATCTAGACATGACAATTGGAAAGCAAATAAATTGGCACAACAAGCATCTGGATATCATGTTGATCATGGCATGTTTCATATCTCTCAAAGACCGATGTCTTGTCTTGCCAATATGGGAGAGGCCGAACCTGAACCCACTGATTCGACCATTAACAAAAAGTCTAGTGCAGGTGACAATCCCGACTGGAGGAAGCCTATTGTTGATTACTTGTGCAATCCGAGTGAAAGGGTGGACAGGGCTGTTCGGCGTATGGCTTTCAAGTATACAATGAGAGATGATGGTCTTTATCGCCGAACAGTCTATGATGTTCTTCTAAAGTGTTTGGATGAGGACCAGGCAAGAGTTTCTATGGGAGAGGTACATGAAGGCATTTGTGGCACTCACCAGTCGGCTCCCAAGATGAAATGGTTATTGCGACGTGCTGGGTTTTATTGGCCGACTATGATTAATGATTGCTTCAGATATTATAAAGGGTGCGAAGCTTGTAAAAAATTTGGTGATATTCAATTGGCTCCTGCTGCTATGTTGTATCCTATTATCAAGCCGTGGCCTTTTAGAGGATGGGGTTTAGACTTTATTGGGCAAATTCATCCATCTTCCTCAAAGGAGCATCGGTTCGTATTGGTGGCAACTGATTATTTCACTAAATGGTCCGAAGCAGTACCTCTCAAGAACATGACACATACATAGGTAATTCAATTCATAACCGAGCACATTATTCATAGATTCGGTATTCCTCAAACGTTAACAACAGATCAAGGTTCATCTTTCATGTCACACCAAGTCAGAGAGTTTGCCAGATCTTATAACATAAAGTTGCTCAATTCCTCTCCATATTATGCCCAAGCTAATGGACAAGCTGAGTCTAGCAATAAAATTTTAATCAAACTCATCAAGAAAAAGATTGAAGATAATCCAAGGACATGGCATGAGTTGTTGTCTGAAGCTTTGTGGGCACATAGAATTTCAAGGCATGGTGCTACGAAGGTGACCCCATATGAGCTAGTATATGGTCAAGAGGCCGTTTTACCAGTGGAAGTAAATTTGAACGCTTTGAGAATAGCCAAACAAAATGATTTATCGGCAATAGACTTCTATAACTTGATGATGGACAACATTGATGAAGTTGCTGATAAACGTTTGGCTGCTTTGAATGCCATAGAGAGAGAGATAAGTTGAGGGTGGCAAGGGCTTACAATAAGAAAGTCAAGTTGAAGAATTTTCAAGTTGGTGATCTCGTTTGGAAAGTGATTCTGCCGATTGGTTCGAAACATAGAAAATTCAGGATGTGGTCTCCAAGTTGGGAAGGTCGTTTTAGAATTACAAGAGATGTTCCTGGAAATTCATATTTGGTGGAATCAATACAAGGGGCATTGTTAGCTCGAGCTCTCAATGGCAAATATTTGAAGAAGTACCACCCGAGTGTGTGTGGCAGGAAGCCTAAGTAGGCAATGGCCGATATACGATTATCGCCCTTAGCACAAACATGGCTGATACATAATTATCGCCCTGAGAAAAATAACTGGCCGATGAAGTGTTGATATCGTCCTTAGAACAAACACTATGCATATTATTTTTCGGCATGCAAGCTTTGCCGAAAAGCAGGGGGGCATGTGTTGACACCTGATTTTGGCAAGATATAGATTGCAATGAAGATGGTCTCGAGTGAACGAGTTTTCAGAATAAAAATATTCACGTCACTGAGTGGAACCACTTTGATGTTTCGGTTATATTCATTCGACTTTATCTTACGGACCGAAATTATACTCCGAGTGGCATAATTCAATGTTCCAAGTGGTTTTCGGCCAATCACGTCTTCAAGATGACCTCGTATGAAGGAGCACTCTTAAGGAATTGTCTTCTTCTCGTCGAGGCAATCGATTTTGATATATAAATCATCTCAATCCGAGTTCATATGCAGAAGTTAGAGGCAATATACTGCAGACCGAACCTCAACGGAAATATGGCGCGAGGTGCCAGACACTTGTGTGATAGGTTGCGCGAGTAATTCCGCCATCAAGGCGGCCTTGAATCTACAAACCTTCAACACAAAAAAGTTTCGTCTCGTCGAGGCAATCGATTTTCATATATAAATTCGTCTCGATCCGAGATCGTATGAGGCCTGGAGAGACAAATCAAGATCGGGTTATGTGTTCAGTCGGAAATCCGAGCGAAAGTTTACGGTCGAGTGAAAGTTTGCTGACCGGATGAACTTATTATTATTCAAGTGTAAATATAGTCATCCGAGTGAAAATATGATCATCCGAGTGAAATTGTCGTCCAGGTGAAAATATTCCGAGTGAAAAGATTACCATCGGGACGAAAACTTGCCGATTGAATAAGATAGTGCCTTCCGAGTGGAAATATAGTCATCCGAGTGGAAATATAGTCATCCGAGTGTAAATATAGTCATCCGAGTGAAAGATTGTCTTCCGAGTGAAAAAGTCCAATCGGACGATCCGAGTGATAGTATCTAATATCCGAGTGGATGAGCTCAAGTCCGAGTGAAATTGAACATGTGCTCGAAAGCTTATCAAAATGACCTTCGATGAAGAAGTGTTCAATACAGAAGTTGTGCGTATCATCAAGACGGTAAACTTTTATTTTGGATTCATCATCATCGGAGATAATATATAGCCTACAAATTCACTACGAGACTCAGATAATCCAGTCTACTGCAAGACCGAGTCCGACTGGAAGATAAAGATGACCTCAAAAAGTATTCAAGATGGCCTTATTTGAAAAAGTGATCAACATGAGAGTTGTTCGTATCGTTGAGGCGCACAAGTTTGATATTTGGGCCGTCTCGATTGGAGATCATATGCAAGCTCAGCGGCCCGCGCAAGAAGGAAGACCGAGTTTGGACCAGATTCAGACTGAATCCGAGTTGGAATAGAATTAGGACTCTAGGACGTGAATTGATGCAATTTTTCTTTGAAGGAAAGCCTAGATGAATCCTTTACTTGTACGGGAAGTCCAGCCGCCTCTTATATATGTTGGGGGTGACAGCCGATTGAACGACACACAATCGAACAAATCAATATACTACTTTCTCATCTACGTTTTATCTCTCCACCGTTTTTCTCTCTCGTTCTTCGTTGTTCTTCATGTTTGAGAACTGCGAATGCTGAGGCTCTAGGGGCGAGCGAATCGACCTAGGGCAGCCCATAGCCGCCGCACTCCCTAATGGGGTCCCTCCCGGGGGTGTGGGGTTTTTGGGTCTGCAAAAGCGCTTGTCGATTGTCTTGCGTATCGCGCTGTCGGTCTGGTCTCCTTCGATGTGAGTTGCGGTGCATCACCCCCGGCGTCGAGGGTACATGTGACGTGTTCGTGTGTCAACAAAACAACATATCCATGTTCCAACAAGGAACAAACTTCATCTTCACCTGCAACTAAGAACGCTATAAGAGGGGCTGAGCAAAGCGGTAACATAGCCAAACAACGGTTTGCTAGGACAAGGTGGTTAGAGGCTTGGTTTAACAATATGTGAGGCATGATAAGCAAGTGGTAGGTATCGTAGCATAGGCATAGCAAAAGAGCAAGCATCTAGCAAGCAAAGATAGAAGTGATTTCGAGGGTATGGTCATCTTGCCTGAGATCCCGCAAGGAAGAAGAACGAGTCCATGAAGAAGACAAACGGACATAGTCGAACGAATCCTCATAACATGACGTTATCGAAACCAACCCGAAGAAGCAACACCGGAAATAAACAAACAATCATGGTAAACAACCATCACATAATCATGTCATGATGCACAATCAAGCATGATGCATGTCCGGTTTGATGAAGCATGGCATGGCAAAGTGCACAAACAATCCTACAACTTAAGTGGAGCTCATTATGCAACGAGTTGCATATTGACGAAACACCACGACAAGTTATTTACTTTGATCTCATTTATGTACCCAACAATATTAAATGTTGTTAAACATGGCAAGAGGGTGAAGAAAATGAAAACTACCTATCTAGGCAAGTTTAAATGAGGCCGGAAACAACGAACAACAATTCCGGTAAATCCCCATATGCATATTTTAGGTTCGGTACTGTTCTATCCTAAACACAATTTTATAGTTGTTAAACATGCAAATTGATGCCACCATGTTAAACTAGGCATTTTCCTACCCCATTTACATATAAAGTTTGTTAAGTTTAGAGCTACGGTTATTTAGTTATGACATAAATCATTTTAACATGGCATAGGAGCAAATTTGACCCAAACAGCATTTTAAACATTTTAAACATGGATGAAAATGGAAAATTATGAATCTACACAAAATTCTAAGCAAGTTTCATATTTAAAGTTTTAACATATGATGCACCATTTGTGAGTAATGAAATGCATGAAGTTTAGGGGCTGATCTGCAAATCCGTGGAAATTGACGAATTCACAGATCTGAAAAAAGGCTACACTGAGCCGAAACTAAAACTGGAGCAGGCCCAACAAAATAAAGAAAAAAAGGGCGCTGGGGCTTTCTCCCCATGGGCCATGGGACAGTCGGTGGTGAGGTGGACCGGTTGGATCTGGGCCGCGGGGCGGCACTGGCCCACGTGGGGTGGTCGTGCGTGTGCTCGCACGCACACACGAGTGTAGGAAGTAGCGGCGATGGCGTAGGGCGTCGCTGGAGACAGCACATCGACGGGGAACGGCGAGTCCGGGCGCGGGGACCTCGGGGCGCCGGATCTAGCACGGGGACGAACGATCTGGTGGCCCCTTCTCCATTTCCGGCAGCGAAGGCGAGCTCGAGGCCGGAGTCCCTGGCGGCGGAGACTTGCTGTGAGGGAGAGAGAGATCCGGTGAGGGGAGGAAGGACAACGGGAAGGGGAAAAGAGGGAGGCGAGGGCCGCACTGGCCTGCTGCCGAGGTGACCGACGCAAGCAGGCTCCGGCGAGCTTGTTTGCGGTGAGTAGATGGCGCGGCGGGGTAGAGTCCCTTGATCCAGGTCAGGATCGAGGAGGAAGCGGGAGGCCGGGCTCGCGCGGGCGCGCGTGGGCTGCGACGACGGCGACAGATGGGCTCCACGGGCCCCTCTCTGGCCTGGCGGGCCAGCGGCGGAGTGGAGGTGCGCGGGACAGGTGGCGCTCCCGAATTGGCTATGGGCGACGGCTTCGGCGACGCAGGGTGGCGGCTGGCCTGCATGGCGGTGACAAGTGGCGGCGGGGGAGCGGCTGGGCATGGAATCTGAGGAGGGGGAAGGCTAGAGGTAGGAGGATGGTCTAGGCTGCCCAAAATGGCAAGGGGGAGGTATATATAGAGAAGGTTAGGGTTTGAGGGGGGTTAGGAGGGGTTTTCGGAGTGTTTCGGAGCCTCCGATCGCGATCTGACGGTCCGGAACGGAGGGGGGTTTAGGCGGGCTGTAGGTGGGTTGTGAAAAAGAGGTTGGGCTGAGATGAGAGGAGAGGAGTGCAGCCCGACAACTGTTTTCGGAGACCGAAAACATCCGACGTTTTGACCGACTAATATGTCGCTATAGTTATCTGTTGGGCTATCGAACGAACCCCGAATGCGATGAAACTTGACAGGCGGTCTATCTACACTATAATAAGACCACACGCGAACTTTCAACCCAAACCGAGAACATTTTCCGGCCACTTATAAAATACTATTTCGGACATGCCGCGGGGCGTGCAAGTGTGGTCGAGCTGAGAACGAACAACGAAAAAACGAGGAGACCGGGGCGGATGCAAGTTTTGAAAACATGATGACGCAAAGCACATGATGACATGACAAGATACAACATGCAAGCAAATGACAAGACAACAACAACGAATAACTGGAAGACACCTGGCACATCGGTCTTGGGGCGTTACAACACGCCACCACTACGAGAGGATCTCGTCCCGAGATCTAGAATGGCACCGGAGGGAAAACGGAAGAGAAAGAGAAGAGGTAAAACTAAGTTGCTTCTTTGACAAATGAGTGAAACCAAAGAACCTTGAAAAGGTTAAGCCATTTCCAGAAAAGAATACAACGAAGATGAACGAAGTTGAAAAACACTCCGTTAGAAAAGAGGAACAAGTAAGAACAACTTCGGGCAGCACCCCGATTGAAAAGAGATGCAAGACGTTATAAGGAGAAAAGAACTTGAGCAGAGGACACAACACTCCAGTTAAATTGATAAGCATGAAAAGAAAACAATCCTCGCAATTCAAGATGATGATTGAAAAGAGCAACATCACAAAGCCTCTGGGAGAAAGAATAGAAGCTAGATCGTTGGAAATGAAAGAATTGAGAAGAAAACGACAACTTCTGCCACAATTGAGCTTGGAAAACACCCTTCCAAGAAAATTATAACGGTGTTGTTGGAAAACCAACAACGAAACGAATAAGCTTGTAGTGGGCTTCTGGAAAACATCCCAAAATTTTGTGGTGAAATTTTGCCACTTACTGAAACAATAGATTGGATAGATATGAACAAGGAGACAAGAAACTTATTTCACCGGTAGGATAAATGAAGAACTTAGGTCAATTATAAGCACCATAAATAGCAACAATCCCTAGGGAAGGCTTTAGGTGAAACATGACACAAGATACCTCCAATGACGAGATTGATGGATTTAAAATAACTCATTCTTGATAACTTGTGAGACATGAAATACGGAGGAAAATCATCAATAATGACATAACACCATCTCAAAAGATAAGATAGAACGAATTGTACTCCGGATTGCAAGATGAAGAATACATGAACTCCTTTGAAAAGAATCTCGATGAACACTTCGAGAAGGAAATAAATCCTTGACGAACCATCAAGTAGAACCTCCATAAAGAACTCCGGTAAACAAAAGGATAACGAAAAGAAAGAGAAGTTCAAGGTGAAACCTTGTAATGCTTTAGATGGATCTCCGTGACGAGGTAATTGAGAGAACTTGGAACTCTGGGAAAAGAAAGATGAACAAATGGAAACAAGAATTTGATGAGCCTCCGAAATAGGGAATTGAGTTCACTCGATGAAACAAGAATAAGGATTACATCATACTTATTCTTCACCAATTAAATTGATGACAATCAACGGATTTCGCATATTACTTATTCTCATAGAAAAGCTTAAGAGAGATATAACATAAACTTGAGAAAAGACTTCAACGAACCACCGGTAGGATGAAACAATGAATGAATTAGTATGATAACCATGGAAGAGAGATATTGAACGAACCACCGTAAGAATTGAAATGGAACGAATAAAACTTGAGAAAACACCGGGAAGGATCAGCAAATAAACGACTATGCTTGAGAGAATCTAGATCCATGAGAACGAAGAGATTATGAGCTGATTAGAGAATCCTTGATTTAAGCACCAGTATGATTTAGAGTATGAGAGCTGAAGGCTGGAGTGAAAAAAAATCTTAGGTGGTGGGTCCAGATAAACAAACTGAACATAATCTTGAATTGCTCTGGATAGGTGAAAAGAATTTTGACAATCGAAAAACAATTATGAGGGGATGGGCTCGAACTAGAATCACGAATCTCTGAGAGAACGGATAAGATATGGAGGTAAAACTCTTCTTCGGTCTTCAAAATCTGAGAATGACGACGACAAATACCACCATGGATTATTTAGCCACTCTGGAAGAATCAAAAGCGAAGAAGTTGAGCCCACGATTAAAAGAATTTGGCAGATCTTGAAGAAAAACACTATGACTGATGATAATTCATTCTTACGTCATACTAGAAATGAATTTGAGAATTACTCCGGGAGAATAAGAAGAGTCAGGTAAGATCCTGGAAAAGACCTGTGGGTTAGGGCCCACTCAAAGAAACACCGTAGAACGATTTAAAAGAGAGAATGCACCGGTTGAATTAAAAGGCTTGAATGAGAGAACATCCTCGAAAGACCTTGAACGAATGCAAAGTGGAAACGTGAATCTTCTGAGATATCTAGAGCACTCCGGAACAATCAAATAGTGAGAAGTGGAAGATTAAGAGGTGCACCGACATGAGGAGGTATTGAAACGAGGAAAGGATATGATCAACAAAGTTTGAATTGAATCCACCGGAGAAGAGAAGGAATGAGGAATGACGAACTAGAAGCTCCGTTAGAATCTTCATGAGAATCACCGGGTAAGAACATTGACGGAAAAGAATGGAGAGACTTCATAATCATAAGATAGATACTTGATAAATAAATCTTAGTCCTTGAAGAAAAAGGGTGGGTGGGCGGGAAAAACAAAGGCAACTTGGAGATGGATGAAACAAACACCGTTGAGAAGAACTGATACTTGATCTTGCGGATGTTGAAATGTTCGGATCCACTTGTAGAAAAACACATCGGTGAAAAGGATTGACATGACAATCTCGATGATTATGAAGGATTGGTATTCCCATAGGAGTATGAGAATACCGGTTCGAAAAGGTATGGAATCAACACTTGACTTCGAAGCAACTCGAATACCACAACTCAAAACAAAACAAAGGATTGGCTTGCGGAATAAGCCGGAACAAACATATGATAGAGATTTCTTCTGAAGTTTTCATGGTGGGGCCTACACGGGCTCGATCGTACAACACCATCATGTACAAGGCAGTGCACATGACAGAAGAAGCATCCCCGAGTCGGCATAGCCAAGGACTCTTTAAGACACAACGAGACCACTATAAAACCAACCGTGGATAGGCGGACCACTAGACGTCGAACCCCAATTTCATATGATATATCCGTCGGAAAGATATCCTAAGAGCTACTTGAATTCCCACTTATAAACTCCCGAAATTTGCCGGTTATGCAATCAGGTGTTGGGGATACAGGGGAAGCATAATATCTCACCCAAAACTAACAAATCCTACATCCAGCTATATCCATCCTTCTACACATAACCAAGAAACCTTCGGAAATCGTTTACCTCAACCTTCGAAAAGCATCCGTTATACGAGTTATGGCAATACTCCCGAACTCCCGCCCAGTAGTGGGTGGCATCGAGGTTATCTCACCAACAACTGCATAAAAGAGATTTTTGATGTCGGCGAAACTAAACTCAGGTATTCCAGAACTGCAACGATAAAATTGTGACGACAACACCTCGGAGCTCAACTCCCCGGGACACTGCCACAACCCCTAAATGTCAGGAGGCACCAAGAACAATGTTCTCATCACAAAACCATCGGAACGATTCCAAGATACCCACGTGATCCTAAATTTTTTTAGTGAAATTTGAGAAGAGTAGAGTCAAAACTCTATGTTAGGATGCCTCACCAGAGCGACGAAGGGGCCGAGGAGTAAAAAGAATTCCTAAGTCTCCGATATATAATCCTAAATGACTCAAAACATTTTCCTAGACTCAACAACGCCAATGATACGATCAAGCAGGGGGCTCCTAAGGTTGGGGAAGGCTCTGATACCAACTTGTAATGCCCTCGATGCGGCTATATGTCCCACGTGTCGAAGCACGACTTAGAGGCATAACCGCATTGAAAGCAATGTCGCAAGTGAGGTAATCTTCACACAACCCATGTATTACATAAGGGAAAGAGATATATAGTTGGCTTACAATCGCCACTTCACACAATACATGAATAAAGCATTACATCATCAAGAACACACAAGGTCCGACTACGGAACCAAAATAAAAGAAGACTACCCCAAATGCTACACAAATCCCCGATCGACCCCAACTGGGCTCCACTACTGACCAACTGGAAATGGAACAACAAAAAGGTCAATATCTTCTTCGAGCTCCTCCTTGAGCTCGACTGCGTCATCTGCACGGTTCAACGGCACCTGCAAACTAGTTTTGGAAGTATCTATGAGTCACGGGGACTCAGCAATCTCACACCCGCGCAATCAAGACTATTTAAGCTTATAGGTAGGGGTAAAAGGTATGATGTGGATCTGCAGCAAGCGACTAGCATATATGGTGGCTAACATACGCAAATGAGAGCGAGAAGAGAAGGCAAAAGCACGGTCGAACAACTATGATCAAGAAGTGATCCTAGAACAACCTACATCAAGCATTACTCCAACACCGTGTTCACTTCCCGGACTCGGCCGAGAAGAGACCATCACGGTTACACACACGGTTGATGTATTTTAGTTAAGATAAACTTCAGGTTTTCTACAACAGGACATTAACAAATTCTCATCTGCCCATAACCGTGGGGATGGCTTTCGAAAGTTCAAATCCCTGCAGGGGTGTCCCAACTTAGCCCATCACAAGCTCTCACGGTCAACGAAGGATATTCCTTCTCCCAAGACAGTCCGATCAGACTCGGCATCCAGGTTACAAGACATCCTCGACAATGGTAAAACAAGTCCAGCAACACCGCCTGAATTTGCCGAGAAATCCCGATAGGAGCTGCACATATCTCGTTCTCAGGGCACACGCAGATGAGCGCTCGATACAACTAAAACCAAACCTCGAGTTTCCCCGAGGGGGCGCTGCACAGGGCTCTAGTTTGGAACAACACTCAGAGGAGCACTGGCCCAGGGGGGTCTAAATAAAGATGACCCTGGAGTTTGCAAAACCGAAGGGAAAGAAAAGGCTAGGTGGCGAATGGTAAAACCAATGTTGCGCATTGCTGGAGGAGTTTTATTCAAGGAGAACTGTCAAGGGGTTCCCATTATAACCCAACCGCGTAAGGAACGCAAAATCCGGGAACATAACACCAATATGACAGAAACTAGGGCGGCAAGAGTGGAACAAAACACCAGGCATAAGGCCAAGCCTTCCACCCTTTACCAAGTATATAGGTGCATTAATTAAATAAGAGATATTATGATATCCCCACATTTAAACATGTTCAAACAAGGAACAACATATCCATGTTCCAACAAGGAGCAAACTTCATCTTCACCTGCAACTAACAACGCTATAAGAGGGGCTGAGCAAAGCGGTAACATAGCCAAACATAGGTTTGCTAGGACAAGGTGGTTAGAGGCTTGGTTTAACAATATGGGAGATAAGCAAGTGGTAGGTATCGTAGCATAGGCATAGCAAAATAGCGAGCATCTAGCAAGCAAAGATAGAAGTGATTTCAAGGGTATGGTCATCTTGCCTGAGATCCCGCAAGGAAGAAGAACGAGTCCATGAAGAAGACAAACGGACATAGTCGAACGGATCCTCACAACACGACATTATTGGAACCAACCCGAAGAAGCAACACTGGAAAGAAACAAACAATCATGGTAAACAACCATCACATAATCATGTCATGATGCACAATCAAGCATGATGCATGTCCGGTTTGATGAAGCATGGCATGGCAAAGTGCATAAATAATCCTACAACTTATGTGGAGCTCATTATGCAACGAGTTGCATATTGACGAATCACCACGACAAGTTATTTAGTTTGATCTCGTTTATGTACCCAACAATATTAAATGTTGTTAAACATGGCAAGAGGGTGAAGCAAATGAAAACTACCTATCAAGGCAAGTTTAAATGAGGCCTGAAACAACGAACAACAATTCCGGTAAATCCCCATATGCATATTGTAGGTTTGGTACTGTTCTGTACTAAACACAATTTTATAGTTGTTAAACTTGCAAAGTGATGCCACCATGCTAAACTAGGCATTTTTCTACCCCATTTACATATAAAGTTTATTAAGTTTGGAGCTACGGTTATTTAGTTATGACATAAATCATTTTAACATGGCATAGGAGCAAATTTAACCCAAACAGCATTTTAAACATTTTAAACATGGATGAAAATGGCAAATTATTAATGAAGACAAAATTCTAAGCAAGTTTCATATTTAAAGTTTTAACATATGATGCACCATTTGTGAGTAATGAAATGCATGAAGTTTAGGGGCTGATATGCAAAAGTGCAAATCCCTCGAAATTGACAAATTCACAGATCTGAAAAAAAGGCTACATTGGGCCGAAACTAAAACTAGAGCAGGCCCAACAAAATAAAGAAAAAAAGGGTGCTGGGGCTTTCTCACCATGGGCCAAGGCCCAGTCGGTGGTGAGGTGGACCGGTTGGATCTGGGCCGCGGGGCGGCACTAGCCCACGTGGGGTGGTCGTGCATGTGCTCGCACGCACACGCGACTGTAGGAAGTAGCGGCGACAACGCAGGGCGTCGCCGGAGATAGTGCGGTGACGGGGAACGGTGAGTCCGGGCGCGGGGACCTCGGGGCGCCGGATCTAGCACGGGGACGAACGATCTGGTGGCCCCTTCTCCATTTCCGGCGGCGAAGGCGAGCTCGAGGCTGGAGTCCCTGGCGGTGGAGACTTGCTGCGAGGGAGGGAGAGATTCGGTGAGGGGAGGAAGGAGAACGGGAAGGGAAAAAGAGGGAGGCGAGGGCGGCACTGGCCTGCTGCTGAGGTGACCGACGCGAGGAGGCTCCGGCGAACTTGTCTACGGCAAGGAGATGGCGCGGCGGGGTAGAGTCCCTCGATCCAGGTCGGGATCGAGGAGGAAGCGGGAGGCCGGGCTCGCGCGGGCGCACATGAGCTGCGACGGCGGCGGGAGATGGGCTCCGCGGGCCCCTCTCGGGCCTGGCGGGCCAGCGGGGGAGTGGAGGTGCGCGGGACAGGTGGCAATCCCGAATTGGCTATGGGCGACGGCTTCGTCGGCGCAGGTTGGCGGCTTGCCTACATGGCGGCGACAAGTGGTGGCGGGGGAGCGGCTGGGCGTGGAATCTGAGGAGGGGGAAGGCTCGAGGTAGGAGGATTGGTCTAGGCTGCCCAAAATGGCAAGGGGGAGGTATATATAGAGAAGGTTGGGGTTTGAGGGTGGTTAGGAGGGGTTTTCGGAGTGTTTCGGAGCCTCCGATCGCGATCTGATGGTCCGGAACGGAGGGGGGGTTTAGGTGGGCTGTAGGTGGGTTGTGAAAAAGAGGTTGGGCTGAGATGAGAGGAGAGGAGTGCAGCCCGGCAACTTTTTCCGGAGACCGAAAACATCTGACGTTTTGACCGACTAATATGTCGCTATAGTTATCCGTTGGGCTACCAAACGAACCCCGAATGAGGTGAAACTTGACAGGCAGTCTATTTACACTATAATAAGACCACACGCCAACTTTCAATCCAATCGGAGAACATTTTCTAGCACTTATAAAATACTATTTCGGACATGCCGCGGGGCGTGCAAGTGTGGTCGGGCTGAGAACGAACAACGAAAAAACGAGGAGACCGGGACAGATGCAAGTTTTGAAAACATGATGATGCAAAGCACATGATGACATGACAAGATGCACCATGCAAGCGAATGACAAGACAACAACAATGAATAACTGGAAGACACCTGGCACATCGGTCTCGGGGCGTTACAACACTCCACCACTACGAGAGGATCTCGTCCCAAGATCTAGAATGGCACCGGAGGGAAAACGGAAGAGAAAGAGAACATGTAAAACTAAGTTGCTTCTTTGACAAACGAGTGAAACCAAAGAACCTTGAAAAGGTTAAGCCATTTCCGAAAAAGAATACAACAAAGATGAACGAAGTTGAAAAACACTCCGTTAGAAAAGAGGAACAAGTAAGAACAACTTCGGGCAGCACCCCGATTGAAAAGAGATGCAAGACTTTATAAGGAGAAAAGAACTTGAGCAGAGGACACAACACTCCGGTTAAATTGATAAGCACGAAAATAAAACAATCCTCGCAATTCAAGATGATGATTGAAAAGAGCAACATCACAAAGCCTCCGGGAGAAAGAATATAAGCTAGATTGTTGTAAATGAAAGAATTGAGAAGAAAAGGACAACTTCTGCCACAATTGAGCTTGGAAAACACCCTTCCAAGAAAATTATAATGGAGTTGTTTGAAAACCAACAACGAAACGAATAAGCTTGTAGTGGGCTTATGGAAAACATCCCAAGATTATGAGGTGAAATTCTGCCACTAACTGAAACAATAGATTGGATAGATATGAACAAGGAGACGAGAAACTTATTTCACCGGGAGGATAAATGAAGAACTTAGGTCAATTATAAGCACCATAAATAGCAACAATCCTTAGGGAAGGCTTTAGGTGAAACATCACAGAAGATACCTCCAATGACGAGATTCATGGATTTAAAATAACTCATTCTTGATAACTTGTGAGACATGAAACCCGAAGGAAAATCATCAATAATGACATAACACCATCTCAAAAGATAAGATAGAGCGAATTGTACTCCGGATTGCAATATGAAGAATACTTGAACTCCTTTGAAAAGAATCTCGATGAACACTTCGAGAAGGAAATAAATCCTTGATGAACCATCAAGTAGAACCTCCATAAAGAACTCTGGTAAACAAAAGGATAACGAAAAGAAAGAGAAGTTCAAGGTGAAACCTTGTAATGCTTTAGATGGATCTCCATGACGAGGAAATTGAGAGAACTTGGAACTCCGGGAAAAGAAAGATGAACAAATGGAAACAAGAATTTGATGAGCCTCCGAAATAGGGAATTGAGTTCACTCCATGAAACAAGAATAAGAATTACATTATACTTATCCTTCACCAATTAAATTGATGACAATCAGCGGATTTGGCATATTAGTTATTCTCGTAGAAAAGCTTAAGAGAGATATAACATAAGAAAACACCAGGAAGGATCAGCAAATAAACGAAGATGCTTGAGAGCATTTAGATCCATGAGAACGAAGAGATTACGAGCTGATTAGAAAATCCTTGATTTAAGCACCGGTATGATTTAGAGTATGAGAGCTGAAGGCTGGAGTGAAAAAAATCTTAGGTGATGGGTCCAGATAAACAAACTGAACAGAATCTTGAATTTCTCTGGATAGGTGAAAAGAATTTTGACAATCGAAAAACAATTATGAGGGGATGGGCTCGAACTAGAATCACGAATCTCTGAGAGAACGAATAAGATATGGAGGTAAAACTCTTCTTCGGTCTTCAAAATCTGAGAATGATGACGAGAAACACCACCATGGATTGTTTAGGCACTCCGAAAGAATCAAAAACGAAGAAGTTGAGCCCACGATTAAAAGAATTTGACAGATCTTGAGGAAAAACACTATGACTGATGATAATTCATTCTTACGTCATACTAGAAATGAATTTGAGAATAACTCCGGGAGAATAAGAAGAGTTAGGTAAGATCCTCGAAAAGACCTGTGGGTTAGGGCCCACTCGAAGAAACACCGTAGAATGATTTAAAAGAGAGAATGCATCGGTTGAATTAAAAGTCTTGAATGAGAGAACATCCTCGAAAGACCTTGAACGAATGCAAAGTGGAAACATGAATCTTCTGAGATATCTTGAGCACTCCGGAACAATCGAATAG
Organism: Triticum monococcum; assembly: GCA_034509565.1. NCBI lineage: Eukaryota > Viridiplantae > Streptophyta > Magnoliopsida > Poales > Poaceae > Triticum > Triticum monococcum. Next base: position 427,446,983 of record CM067847.1, on the reverse strand, counting down.
TGAGAAGTGGAAGATTAAGAGGTGCACCGACATGAGGAGGTATTGAAACGAGGAAAGGATATGATCAAAAAAGTTTGAATTGAATCCACCGGAGAAGAAAAGGAATGATGAATGACGAACTAGAAGCTTCGTTAGAATCTTCATGAGAATCACCGGGGAAGAACATTGACAGAAAAGAATGGAGAGACCTCATAATCATAAGATAGATACTTGATAAATAAATCTTAGTCCTTGAAGAAAAAGGATGGGTGGGCGGGAAAAACAAAGGCAACTTGGAGACGGATGAAACAAACACCGTTGAGAAGAACTGATACTTGATCTTGCGGATGTTGAAATGTTCGGATCCACTTGAAGAGAAACAGACCGGTGAAAAGGATTGACATGACAATCTCGATGATCATGAAGGATTGGTATTCCCATAGGAGTATGAGAACACCGGTTCGAAAGGTATGGAATCAACACTTGGCTTCGAAGCAACTTGAATACCACAACTCAAAACAAAACAAAGGATTGGCTTGCGGAATAAGCCGGAACAAACATATGATAGAGATTTCGTCCGAAGTTTTCGTGGTGGGGCCTACACGAGCTCGATCGTACAACACCATCATGTACAAGGCAGTGCACATGACATACGAAGCGTCCCCGAGTCGGCATAGCCAAGGACTCTTTAATACACAACAAGACCACTTTAAAACCAACCGTGGATAGGCAGACCACTAGACGTCGAACCCCAATTTCATATCATAGATCCGTCGGAAAGATATCCTAAGAGCTACTTGAATTCCCACTTATAAACTCCCGAAATTTTCCGGTTATGCAATCAAGTGTTGGGGATACAGGGGTATTCCAGAAATTTATGTCGGTGAAACTAAACTCAGGTATTCCAGAACTGCAACGATAAAATTGTGAAGACAACACCTCGGAGCTCAACTCCCTGGGACACTGCCACAACCCCTAAATGTAAGGAGGCATCAAGAACAATGTTCTCATCACAAAACCATCGGAACGATTCTAAGATAGCCGCGTGATCCTAAATTTTTTTAGTGAAATTTGAGAAGAGAAGAGTCAAAACTCTACGTCAGGATGCCTCACCAGAGCGACGAAGGGACTGAGGAGTAAAAAGAATTCCTAACTCTCCGATATATAATCCTAAATGACTCAAAACATTTTCCTAGACTCAACAACGCCAATGATACGATCAAGCAGGGGGCTCCTAAGGTCGAGGCCGGAGTCCCTGGCGACGGAGACTTGCTGCGAGGGAGAGAGAGATCCGGCAAGGGGAGGAAGGAGAACGGGAAGGGAAAAAGAGGGAGGCGAGGGCGGCACTGGCTTGCTGCCGAGGTGACCGACGCGAGCAGGCTCCGACGAGCTTGTCAGTGGCGAGGAGATGGCGCGGCGGGGTAGAGTCCCTCGATCCAGGTCGGGATCGAGGAGGAAGTGGGAGGCCGGTCTCGCGCGGGCGCGCATGGGCTGCGACGGCGGCGGCAGATGGGCTCCGCGGGCCCCTCTCGGGCCTGGCGGGCCAGCAGCGGAGTGGAGGTGTGCGGGACAGGTGGCGCTCCCGAATTAGCTATGGGCGACGGCTTCGGCGGCGCAGGGTGGCGGCTGGCCTGCATGGCGGTGACAAGTGGCGGTGGGGGAGCGGCTGGGAGTGGAATCTGAGGAGGGGGAAGGCTATAGGTAGGAGGATTGGTCTAGGCTTCCCAAAATGGCATGGGGAGGTATATATAGAGAAGGTTAGGGTTTGAGGGGGGTTAGGAGGGGTTTTCGGAGTGTTTCAGAGCCTCCGATCGCGATCTAACGGTCCGGAACAAAGGGGGGTTTAGGTGGGCTGTAGGTGGGTTGTGAAAAAGAGGTTGGGCTGAGATGAGAGGAGAGGAGTGCAGCCCGGCAACTGTTTCCGAAGACCGAAAACATCCGACGTTTTGACCGACTAATATGTCGCTATAGTTATCCGCTGGGCTATCAAACGAACCCCGAATGCAATGAAACTTGACAGGCAGTCTATCTACACTATAATAAGACCACGCGCCAACTTTCAACCCAATCCGAGAACATTTTCCGGCCACTTATAAAATACTATTTCGGACATGCCGCGGGGCGTGCAAGTGTGGTCGGGCTCAGAATGAACAACAGAAAGAACGAGGAGACCGGGACGGATGCAAGTTTTGAAAACATGATGATGCAAAGCACATGATGACATGACAAGATGCAACACGCAAGTGAATGAGAAGACAACAAGAACGAATAACTGGAAGACACCTGGCACATCGGTCTCGGGGCGTTACACCACTCATCATAAAGTTTTCTAGGGATAGAAACTTCCGATTCAAGTTTTTCTTCATAAGATTGCATCAAGGAATCAACGATATGTTTAGTGAACACTTTATTTTGACTATAAGCGTGAGGAGAATTTAGCACAGATTTCAACAAGGAAATACAATCAATCAAAGAGCAATTTTCATAATTAAATTCCTTGAAATCCAAAATAGTTGGTTTAGCAACATCTAGGGTTTTATTTCTTCAATCCCACTTTCATCAATTTTAGCATCAAGATCTAAAAACTCCGAATTCTTGGAACGCCTTCTAGGTAAAGGTGGATCATATTCAGTCCCATCATTATTAAGATTCATGTTGCAAAACATAGATTTAATAGGGGACACATCAATAACTTTTAGATCTTCATCTTTATTTTCAGAGGAACTAGAAGAACACGCTCTTATAAAGGCATCTTTCTTCTTTTGCATATCACACAAATCAATGAAGCTATTTAGATGGGTAGCGGCATCTTCACTAGGAAGGCCGGAAAACGGATTTTCCTGATCGGGTCTTCCTGGGAGAAGGAATATCCTTCGTTCACCGTGAGAGCTTGTGATGGGCTAAGTTGGGACACCCCTGTAGGGTTTTGAACTTTCGAAAGCCGTGCCCGCGGTTATGGGCAGACGGGAATTTGTTAATGTCTGGTTGTAGAGAACCTGACACTTAAGTTAATTAAAATGAATCAACCGCATGTGTAGCCGTGAAGGTCTCTTTTCGGCGGAGTCTGGGAAGAGAACATGGTCTCGTGCTATGCTTGAACGTAAGTAGCTTCAGGATGACTTCTTGATCACTTTTAGCTTCTCGACCGTGCTTTGCTTCTCTTCTCGCTCTCTTTTGCGTAAGTTAGCCACCATATATGCTAGTGCTTGCTGCAGCTCCACCTCCCTACCCTTTTCCTACCTTTAAGCTTAAATAGTTTTGATCGCCAGGGTGTGAGATTGCCGAGTCCCCGTAACTCACAGATGCTGCCAGTGCAGGGGATGCTACCAAACTCAAGTGGGAGTTTGACGAGGATTCGGGCCGTTACTATGTTTCTTTTCCGGATGATCAGTAGAGGATCCCAGTTGGGGTGATCGGGGATCTAGCATTTGGGGTTGTCTTTCTTTATTTTGGTTCTGTAGTCGGACCTTGATTGTATTCTGGATGATGAATGATATATTTATTTATTTTGTGAAGTGGCGATTGTAAGCCAACTCTTTATCCCTTTCTTTTTCAGTACATGGGATGTGTTAAGATTACCCCTCTTGCGACATGCCTACCATGCGGTTATGCCTCTAAGTCGTGCCCCGACACATGGGATATATAGCCGCATCATGGGTGTTACAGTCATCCTGGATCAGGGAATGCTGGTTGGCTCGCTGCCGAAATCGAGGAGGAGACGGCTAGTTGGAGGATTGCATCGGGGCTCGGGCAGGATCCCGAGAATTCTGGGAGAACAAGTGAGCGGCGGTGGCGGGTACGGGATGGATGTATGGGACACATCCTAGGGTTTCATCTCTTTTATATAGTTGGGATTGGGGAGGGGCTATCGGATCCCTCCGATCATAATCGGACAGTCTAGGAAAAAATAGCCTAGGAGAGTCTAACAAAGAACCAGAGATATTTTATGGATGTTTGAGGTTGATTCGGACCCAACGTTCGCGACTGAGCAATTCAGGTTTGGGGAAGTTTTTAGACGTGCACGCGAGGCGGTCTGAGAGAGGTCGACAAAGATAAAGGGGTATCACCAAAGGTCAACAGAGACAAGGGGTTTTGATGGGTTTAGAGAAGAGAGAGAAGACAGCGATCCGGTTGACCTAACAGGGGTTCAACGGAGATGAGGAAGAAGTGGCAACTATGACAGATGCAAGTTTTATGAAAACTTGTGGATGCAATGCGGATGATGCGATGATGAGTGCAACAAACAAATAAACACACAGTGGCAACGAAATAACTAGGCGGCATCTGGAGCGTCGGTCTCGGGGTGTCACATAGTCCTCATCATCTGGACCAGAGGATGACGCACTTGGGGATGTTGCCCGACGCTTCTTCTTAGTGGTGGTCTTCTTCTTCTTAGGTCGAGCATGTTCATCGGAGTCGGTGGAACCTTGTAGGCGATCGACTGAAACAGATACATGATAAGGGTACCTGTGACGCCCCAAGACCGATGCTCGAGAAGACTTCCATAGGTTCCGGGTTTCTCCGTGTGTTTCATTTTTGCTTGCTCCTTTTATTTTTGCATTGCATCATGTCATCATGCCATCATGTCATAAATCTTTTGCATCTCAACTAAATAAATTGTGTGGATCTTCGATCCATTTAAATCGAGGGAAGAGTGACTTCTTTTTATAACATATCCTCCTAATATTTAGGGAGCTATTATAAATATTCCATTATTTTGGAATCACCAAAACACACTTGCAAGTAATTCCCCGGGCCTTTGTTATCTCACATCTTGACCTCAAACTTTGCCCATATTGTTCTTTCATCGCTTTCCCGATCTCCACAAAAATCCAAACATTTTTGGACCTTCCTAACCCTCACTTCCTATTCAAACCATTTGATTTTAAATCAAATGAGTTTGAATTTAAAACTTTAAAAAATGCCCACTCCATTTTTCTTGGAACATGCGCATTTTTGCGAGTCCGTGAAAATTACTCCCATGCCCAAATTCCATCCATACCCTCTCTTTCTATTTTTCTTCTTCTATCTATTTTCTTTTCTCTTTTGGTTAAGAGAAGAGAGTAGAGAAATAGAGCCCAGCTCAAGCGAAGCCCATCCAGCCAGCAGGCCTCTTGCCACTTCCCTCTCCCTGGGCCGGCCTCCAAGGCCCATCTTGCTTCCCGGCCTCTAAGGCCCAGCCCGCGCGCCCCTAACCCTAGGCCCCGACCACTCTCTCTCGGTCTCTCCCCTCGACCCCCTCTCTTTCCCTCGTGCCGCCAGGAACCCAGCGAATCGCGTCAGATCCCCTCGCTCTCGCACCTGCATGCCTCAAGTGCCAGAACCCGCGCTCCGCCCTCGCCGGAGAAGTGAACCAGGCCGGAGCCTGCTCGCCGCCGCCGACCTTCGCCTCGCCACGCTGCCCCAGGACGTCGCTCCCCTGCCGTCTCCGGCGCCACACCGCCGGAGCTGCTCCTTCCCCGCGACCCCGAGCCCCAAGCACCGCCTCGTCTCCTCTACTATGCCCGCACCTCGCCTGCGACTTCTCCGCGCCGGCGACCTCCATCGAGCCTCCTGCTTCGTCCGGCCGCTGCGCCACCATGCTCCAGCACCGCCTCGAGCTCATCTTCCTCGACCTCCATGCCGTCCCGAAGTCCCTCGTCCACTGCTGCACGGTCCAGCCTAATGCTTCTCCTTCCGCTGCCATGGACATCCACCCCGCCTGCCTCCTCCTGTCGGCCCTCTGCCTGCTGACGATCTGCCATCTCTGGCCGCCTGCTGTGCTCCACCTCCCTGCTTGAGCTCCCTCCTTTGCTGCCTGTTCTCGTTGACGTGAAGACTGCAAATGCAACACCCTTAGGCGCCAAGTTCCTCTTCCGGACCCGTCAAGTGTACGACAACTCGGGTGCGACCACGTGCATTTGTCAAGTACCCTGGAACCACCGACGACTTCAAGACCGGCTAGTCCAACTAGTTCCGATGCCCCAAGAACGACTACGCGGTGTTGCGTCAAGTACCTAAACCATGTTTCCGGAATCGCCAAGACCGTCCTGAATATTGCCAAGTACCACTTCGATTCTGGAACGCGACAAGTACCACGACGCCCGGAGTCCTCGGATACATCAAGTTCCACCATGAGATGTACAACTACCGTCGACCTCGAAGACCTCGGATTCACCAAGTTCCCATGACGACAAGTGTGACCCTTCGGATGCGCCAAGTTCGTCTACACAAAAATGCCTCATGTCGGCAAGACCTGCAAGTCGGACCCCGAACGATCGACGTCGCGTGGACCGTGTACAACTACCGTCGCCCCGAAGACGTTGGAGTCATCAAGTACCTCTCCGAAACGAACGTGAACGACTACCGTCGCAAGAACGGGACCGGAAAGTCCGAAGACCCCAAGTACCACGACACCGATGACATGAACGTCTACGGAAACTCATGCAATGATAAACATGTACCACTACCGTCTTCGAGATCAGAAGAACCTCTACCGTCGACCCTAGAGCGTGCGAGAACGACTACTTCCACTACCGTTGTTGCGAGAACGTCTACTTCCTCTACTTTGCACCGAACGAGAACTGTCCCGCTTGCACGCTTCAAAGGTATAACCTCGACACAACGTCCGTGAACGAATGCTCGCGATGTTTGAGATGCTCGTGTTTGCACCGTGCCCAAATTGTCGCTCTTTTCCTTGTCGCCAAATCATGGGACACCCGGAATCTGGGAGCACCCCACCATCTTTTGCACGCATCCGCACACTTCTCCCTTGCATCAGTATCTCAATCGAGTTACCGTAACCGGAACGTTGCCGTGGCACCGTTTTCGTTATCATTGCCGTGGCACCCCTTTTGCTTTCCACCACAGTGGCCAATGCTTCATAATGTTCTTATCAACTTTTTCATACAAATTTGCATAAACTTGCACATGTCATCCGCATCATGTTAACAACATCAAGAATGTTTAAAATTTTTGTTGGTATTAATTTGCTAAAGGCATATGGGGATTTACCGGATTTGTTGTTTGCTATATCGGGCCCCATTTAAATTGTTTAGATAGATAGTTCCTTTATGTTTCACCTCTTGACAAGCTTAACAACATTTAATATTGTTGGGTACTGATACATCTCTGTCGTATCTACTTTTCCAAACACTTTTGCCCTTGTTTTGGACTCTAACTTGTATGATTTGAATGGAACTAACCCGGACTGACGCTGTTTTCAGCAGAATTGCCATGGTGTTGTTTTATGTGCAGAAAACAAATATTCTCGGAATGACCTGAAACTCCACGGAACATCTTAGAACAAATAATAAAGAATCCTTGCAAAAGATGAAGACCAGGGGGCCCACCACCTATCCACGAGGGTGGGGGGCGCGCCTGCCCCCTAGGGCACGCCCCCTACCTCGTGGGGCCCCTGGAACTCCTCCGACCTCAACTCCAACTCTATATATTTGCTTTCAGGGAGAAAAAATCAAAGAGAAGGATTCATCACGTTTTACGATACGGAGCCGCCGCCAAGCCCTAAAACCTCTCGGGAGGGCTGATCTGGAGTCCGTTCGGGGCTCCGGAGAGGGGGATTCGTCGCCGTCGTCATCATCAACCATCCTCCATCACCAATTTCATGATGCTCACCGCCGTGCGTGAGTAATTCCATCATAGGCTTGCTGGACGGTGATGGGTTGGATGAGATTCATCATGTAATCAAGTTAGTTTTGTTAGGGTTTGATCCCTAGTATCCATTATGTTCTGAGATTGATGTTGCTATGACTTTGCTATGCTTAATGCTTGTCACTAGGGCCCGAGTGCCATGATTTCAGATCTGAACCTATTATGTTTTCATGAATATATGTGAGTTCTTGATCCTATCTTGCAAGTCTATAGTCACCTACTATGTGTTATGATCCGGCAACCCCGAAGTGACAATAATCGGGACCACTCCCGGTGATGACCATAGTTTGAGGAGTTCATGTATTCACTATGTGCTAATGCTTTGTTACGGTTCTCTATTAAAAGGAGGCCTTAATATCCCTTAGTTTCCAATAGTACCCCGCTGTCATGGGAGGGTAGGACAAAAGATGTCATGCAAGTTCTTTTCCATAAGCACGTATGACTATATACGGAATACATGCCTACATTACATTGATGAATTCGAGCTAGTTCTATGTCACCCTATGTTATGCCTGTTACATGATGAACTGCATCCGGCATAATTATCCATCACTGATCCGGTGCCTACGAGTTTTCCATATACTGGTTTACGCTTATTTACTTTCCTGCTGCTACTGTTACAATCACTACAAAATACCAAAAACATTACTTTTGTTGTCTTTACTTTTGTTGCCGCTACCACCACTATCATATTACTTTCAATACTCTACCTTCGAAAGCTGTTGCGATCCCCTATACTTGTGGGTTATCAAGACCAATTTCTGGCGCTGTTGCCGGGGAGCATAGCTCTATTCTTTGAGTCACTTGGGATTTATATCTGCTGGACACTATGAAGAACTTGAGAGATCCAAAAACGAAGATCTATCCCTCAACTACGAGGGGAGGTAAGGAACTGCCATCTAGCTCTGCACTTGATTCACCTTCTGTTATGAGTAAGTTTGCGACACCTACACCTGCTTCTGCTATTCGTTCTGATATGTCGCATGCTATTGATGATGCCACTTCTGCTATGCATGATACTTATGATGAAACTGCTTCTATGCCTGATACTACTGTGCCCCTTCGTGAATTTCTTGATGAACAAATTGCTAGGGCTAGAGAAAAAGAAATTATTGAATCTGAATACGATGATGATAGTGATGATGAAAATATGCCTGTTATTCCTGAGGGTTATCTTTTTGATATGGAATCTTCTGCCGCTATTTTAGCTTGCAGAGATAGATATGAGCTTAAGAGGTTATTAGTTAAATGGAACAAAGAATCATTTAGAGATAAATGAAACCTGACCCTGCATTTGCTACTTCACCTATATGTGTTCCTGATAAGGATTATAAATTCTCTGTTGATCCTGATATAATTACTTTGGTTGAATCTGATCCGTTTTATGGCTATGAATCTGAAACTGTTGTGGCACATCTTACTAAGTTAAATGATATAGCTGCCCTGTTCACTAATGATGAGAGATCGTGTTACTTCTATATACTCAAAATATTTCCGTTCTCATTAAAGGGTGATGCTAAGATATAGTTTAATTCTCTTGATCCTGGTTGTGTGCATAGTCCCCAGGATATGATTTATTACTTCTCTGCTAAATAGATCCCTTCTCATAAGAAACAAGTTGCTTTGAGGGAAATATACAACTTCATGCAAATTAAAGAAGAGAGTCTCCCACAAGCTTGGGGGAGGCTTCTCAAGTTACTTAATGCTTTGCCTGATCATCCTCTTAAGTAACCCGAAATACTTGATATCTTTTATAATTGACTAACTGATGCTTCCAGAGATTACCTGGATAGTTGTGCTGGTTCTCTTTTCAGGGAAAGAACACCGGATGAAGCTGAAATTCTATTGAATAATATGTTGACAAATGAAAATAATTGGGCACCTCCTGAGCCAGCTCCTGAGCCAGCTCCTGCTCCAATTACTGAGCCTACTCCTAAACCAACTCCGAAGAAGAGAGGTGTTCTATTTCTCAGTCTCGAAGATATGCAAGAGGCAAAGAAATCTATGAAAGAAAAAGGTATTAAAGCTGAAGATGTTAAGAATTTACCTCCTATTGAAGAAATACATGGTCTTAATATACCGCTTGTTGAAGAAACATATGATCTTAATTCTTTATTTATTGAAGAACCTCCTGATCCCGATATCCCGACACAGGTAGTAAAGGTAAATTCTCTCTATAGATATGATAAAGCTGAAGTCCCTCCTACTAAAATTGCTAGTGAGTGCTTGGATGAGTTTGATAACTTTATGTTTAAGCAAGACGACTTCAATGCTTATTTTGGTAGACAATTAAAAGAAAATGCTTATATGATTAGATGCTTGGGTGATTACATGGCTAACATTAAAGGTGAACTTAAACTTGCTAGCAAACATGCTTCTATGGTTACCACTCAAGTAGAACAAGTACATAAGGCCCAAAAAGAAGTGCTTGATGAAATGAATAGTAAGAAAAATGATTATGCTGTTAGAGTGGCTACTAGAACTGGTAGAATGACTCAGGAACCTTTGTATCCTAAAGGCCACCCTAAGAGAATCGAGAAAGGTTCTTAAAGAAATAATATTGATGTTCCTAGTTCTTCTAAAAAGAAGAAGTAGAAAAATGATAGAACTGTACAAACTTCTAGTGAACCTATTTGCTGAACCACCTGATAATCCAAATGATATCTCTATGTCTGATGCTGAAACACAATCTGGTAATGAACATGAACCTAATGAAAATATTAATAATGATGTTCATGATGATGCTCAACCTAGTAATGATGATGATGTAGAAATTGAACCTACTATTGATCTTGATAACCCACAATCAAAGAATCAACGTTATGATAAAAGAGACTTTGTTGCTAGGAAACATGGTAAAGAAAGGGAACCTTGGGTTCAGAAACCCATGCCTTTTCCTCTGAAACCATCAAAGAAAAATGATGATGAGGATTTTGAGCACTTTGCTGAAATGATTAGGCCTATCTTTTTGCGTATGATATTAACTGATGTGCTCAAAACAAATCCTTATGCTAAATACATGAAGGATATCATTACTAATAAAAGAAAGATATCGAAAGCTGAGATTTCCACCATGCTTGCTAATTATACTTTTAAGGGTGGAATACCAAAGAAACTTGGAGATCCCGGAGTACCTACTATACCTTGCTTCATTAAAAGAAATTATATTAAAACTGCTTTATGTGATCTTGGAGCCGGTGTTAGTGTTATGCCTCTCTCTTTATATCGTAGACTTGACTTGAATAAGCTGACACCTACTGAAATATCTTTGCAAATGGTTGAGAAATCAACTGCTATACCTGTCGGTATTTGTGAGGATGTGCCTGTTGTGGTTGCAAACGTTACTATTTTAATGGACTTTGTTATTCTTGATATTCCTGAGGATGATAGTATGTCTATTATTCTTGGAAGACCTTTTCTTAATACTGCAGGGGCTGTTATTGATTGCAACAAAGGCAATGTCACTTTTCATGTTAATGGTAATGAGCATACGGTATATTTTCCGAGGAAACAACCTCAAGTTCATAGTATCAACTCTATTGGAAAAATTCCATCGATTATATTTGGAGGTTTTTAATTTCCTCTTCCTACTGTCAAAGACAAATATGATATACTTATTATTGGGGATGTGCATATCCCCGTTGAGGTAACTTAGTGTTATTCGAAATTTCTCCGGTTTCATGATTATCCGAATGAGTTTGTTAACAAGACTTGATCAACCTTGTTAGTGGATTCTTTTTGATGAGCATGAGATGGATGAAACTAGAAGCACAACCTTCTGTACCCCACTTTTACTTTCTGTTATTTATATTAAATAAAGTAAAAATAGTATTTTTCTGTCTATTTCCTGACTTATCTGTGCAATATAAAAATATCCCGAAAATAAAAGTCCTCAGAATGACATGCCAATTTAATATGATTTTTTCGGGAATATTTGAGGATTTACTGTGCAAAAATTACCGCAGGAGGAGCTGCCACCTGGCCACGAGGGTGGTGGGCACCCCCCCTCTAGGGCGCGCCCCCTGCCTCGTGGGCCCATGGTGGCCCTCCTCCACTTATCCCAGCACCCATCTTCTTCCTCTGTCTCACACAAACCCGAAAAACCAACTCAAGCATGAGTTCCAGCCACTTTTGTTGTGATTTTCGATCTCCTTGCTCAAAGCACATCTCGCAAAACTACTTGGGGAGATTGTTCCTTGGTATGTGATTCCTCCATTGGTCCAATTAGTTTTTGTTCTAGTGCGTTATTCTTTGCAAATTCGTGCTGCATAGGTGACCATGTTCTTGAGCTTGCATGTCAAATATCTATGGTCCCAAGTAGTTCTAATGCTTGATTTAGGCTCTGGGCACTTGTAGGAGTAGTTGCTATCAATATTATTGAAGTTGGTTCATTTTTGTTTGAAGTAACTAAAAATTTCAGATTATTTCAGAAAAATAATGAGGAGATTTTTGAGGGGCTCATCGAGCCAAAGCTCGAAGGAAAAGTCACCGAAGCCTAAGTATAATTTGCCGCGCACAGCGGAGATTCGGGTGTGTGAATGGCCTTCTGATGATTTCTTGGGAGCAGCCAGTATCTATGAAGATTTTCATGAATTGGCTCACAATGCAGGCCTCACCGCTTTCCTCCACGACCAATGCGATCACTATCTCTTACTCACAAATACTTTTGTGCAAAACTTTCATTTTCATTCTCTTACTCACCACCTACGGTGGAGTTTCATTTATATGATGAGCATAAGGAGATGTCACTTTATGATTTCTACCGGATTTGTTTAGTCCCTTTTGAGGGCAAGACAGAAGAACCACATTATGATGATGTGGCTGGGTTTATTGATACTATCACTGTAGGAGAAACTAGGAAGGTTTCCGATGCATGAATCACTAGCATACATTTTCCTGTTTTACGTTACTTTGCATTATTTGCTAGTCGTTGTTTAATTGGACGCGAAAACTATGGAAATCTTAGTATCCCCGATATAATTATTCTGCACCATGGTTTATACAGTGATAACACTTTTAGTATGGGTGGTATTATTGCTAGACGGTTAAGTATGAACCATACTAAGGGTCCCATCTTTGGAGGCATCTATGCTACAGGCCTAGCTGCGCATTTTAACATACCTATTAGGCATGCTGAGAAGGAAGAAAAGGTGTTGCCCCGTGTTTATCTAGATCATAAAAGTATGGTGGCACATGATTTTATTGTTAAGAATAGGGCAGGAGAGCTTAAATATCAATTGTTCTTTAACAAACATCACCCTGAGACTATTACCCTGCCTGCTCCTTCTTTGTTTGATTTGACTATAGGCACGTACCTTGTTCCGTTGACGGCTATTCACGCCTACCGGAACCCTGCACCAGCCGAGGAGCCAGAACCGGAACCACAATTTGATCCTCCACGACAATCTTCTTTATCACAGTATGATCCCAACTATTCCTCCTCATCACAGTATGACCCCAACAACTATTATTATGGATATCCGCTAGGCCAGCCGTGGCCATAGACCAACTTAGGCCAAAAGCCTAAGCTTGGGGCAGTACGTATTTCTCACCGACATTACATTTATGTTCACACACACTCATTACTAGATGTCGGTGCTCATACTTTTTCACTGTAATATCCATGCTAGTTTATTTTCTTTTTCCTGCTTTCTTCTTGTGTGTTTGATTAACCTTAAGAAAAAAATTAGTAGTAGTTTATTTTTCTGTTGTAGTAGTAATAATTAAAAAGAAAACCCAAAAATATTTCCCGTTCTTCTTTTGCTTGTTGGGAGCTTTCCCATGTAAATAGTTTTATTTCTTTTCTTTTCTTTGGGGATCAGTAGGAGAAGACCATGATTAAATTGTTGAAGTGGCTCTTATATGCATTATTGTTGATTTAACCAAGAGCCCATATTGCCTTGTCTTCTCCTGTTTATTGAATGCTCGCAGATTCCAGCTTAGTGCAATGCACGTACACTCTTATTATTATTCACACCGTTCGGTCGTGCAAGTGAAAGGAAATTATGATGATATATGATGGGCTGACTGAGATGAGAAAAGCTGGTATGAACTTGACCTCTTTTGTTTTTGTAAATATGATGAGTCCCTCATTCTTGATTCAGCTTATTATGAATAAACATGTTTGCAATGACAATTAGAGATCATAGTTGCTTGTGCCATGCTTGATTAGCTATGAGTTATAATGGTTTACCTTGTGTGCCAACATGCTATTGAGATGATTATGATGTGGTATGATGGGGTGGTATCCTCCTTTGAATGATTTAAGTGACTTGACTTGGCACATGTTCACGCATGTAGTTGAAACAAATCAACATAGCCTTCACGATATTTTTGTTCATGGTGGATTATATCCTACTCATGCTTGCATCCAATGTTTATTAATTTTAATGCATGTACATGGCTGTTGTCGCTCTCTTGTTGGTCGCTTCCCAGTCTTTTGCTAGCCTTCACCTGTACTAAGCGAGAATACTGCTTGTGCATCCAATCCCTTAAACCCCAAAGTTATTCCAGATGAGTCCACCATACCTTCCTATATGCGGTATCTACCTGCCGTTCCAAGTAAATTTGTATGTGCCAAACTCTAAACCTTCAAATAATCATTCTGTTTTGTATGCTCGAATAGCTCATGTATCAACCAAGGTTGTCCTTATCTTCCGTGTTAGGCGGGTTATTCTCAAGAGGAGTGGACTCCGCTCCTCATTCACGAGATAAATGGCTGGTCACCAGGATGCCCAGTCCCATGCTTTATGCAAACTAAATCAAAATTAATTGCAAACAAAACTCCCCCTGGGACCTGATGTATGTTGGAGGCACTCATTGTTTCGAGCAAGCCATGGATTGATGCTTGTTGGTGGAGGGGGAGTATAAACTTTACCATTCTATTTGGGAACCGCCTATAATGTGTTTAGCATGGAAGATATCGCCATCTCCTAGTTGTTACGTTGACAATGAAAGTATACCGCTCAAAATACAATTTATCTCTATTTCAAAACCGAGCTCTGGCACCTCTACAAATCCCTGCTTCCCTCTGCGAAGGGCCTATCCATTTACTTTTATGTTGAGTCATCACCCTCTTATTAAAAAGCACTAGCTGGAGAGCACAGCCGTCATTTGCATTCATCACTATTAATTTATATTGGGTATGACTATGATTGGATCTCTTTTACCATGAATTACAATGTCTAGTTAGTCCTTAATCTTTAAAGGTGCTCTGCATTTATGTTTTGCGGTCTCAGAAAGGGCTAGCGAGATACCATCTTGTTATATCATATTATGATTGTTTTGAGAAAGTGTTGTCTTCCAAGATTTATTATTATGGCTTGCTAGTTGATTATGCTATTGATATGAGTAATTGTGAGACCTGAGAATTATTGCAAATGTGGTTAGTCATGATCTATGCTGAAAACTTGAATGCTGGCTTGACATAGTTACAACAACAAGAGCAAACAGAGTTTGTAAAAGTTTTTCTTTCTTTCTTTCTTTCAGTTTGTCAACTGAATTGCTTGAGGACAAGCAAGGGTTTAAGCTTCGGGGAGTTGATACGTCTTCGTCGTATCGGACTGACGCTGTTTTCAGCAGAATTGCCACGGTGTTGTTTTATGTGCAGAAAACAAATATTCTCGGAATGACCTGAAACTCCATGGAACATCTAAGAAAAAATAATAAAAAATACTCGCCAAAGATGAAGACCATGGGGCCCACACTCTTCTCACGAGGGTGGGGGGCGCCCCCCCTAGGGCGCGCCCCGCTACCTCGTGGGCCCCCTGGATGCCCTCCGACGCCAACTCCAGCTCTATATATTTGCTTTCGGAGAGAAAAAAATCAGAGAGAAGAAATCATCGCCTTTTACGATACGGAGCCGCCGCCAAGCCCTAAAACCTCTCGGGAGGGCTGATCTGGAGTTCGTTCGGGGCTCCAGAGAGGGGGATTCATCGCCGTCATCATCATCAACCATCCTCCATCACCAATTTCATGATGCTCACCGCCGTGCGCGAGTAATTCCTTCGTAGGCTTGCTGGACGGTGATGGGTTGGATGATATTTATCATGTAATCGAGTTAGTTTTGTTAGGGTTTGATCCCTAGCATCCATTATGTTCTGAGATTGATGTTGCTATGACTTTGCTATGCTTAATGCTTGTCACTAGGGCCCGAGTGCCATGATTTCAGATCTGAACCTATTATGTTTTCATGAATATATGTGAGTTCTTGATCCTATCTTGCAAGTCTATAGTCACCTACTATGTGTTATGATCCAGCAACCCCGAAGTGACAATAATCGGGACCACTCCCGGTGATGACCATAGTTTGAGGAGTTCATGTATTCACTATGTGCTAATGCTTTGTTCCGGTTCTCTATTAAAAGGAGGCCTTAATATCCCTTGGTTTCCAATAGGAGCCCACTGCCACGGGAGGGTAGGACAAAAGATGTCATGCAAGTTCTTTTCCATAAGCACGTATGACTATATATGGAATACATGCCTACATTACATTCATGAATTGGAGCTAGTTCTGTGTCACCCTATGTTATGACTGTTACATGATGAACCGCATCCGGCATAATTATCCATCACTGATCCGGTGCCTACGAGTTTTCCATATACCGGTTTACGCTTATTTACTTTCCCGCTGCTACTGTTACAATCACTACAAAATACCAAAAACATTACTTTTGCTGTCTTTACTTTTGTTCCCGCTACCACCACTATCATATTACTTTGCTACTAAACACTTTGCTGCAGATACTAAGTTTCCAGGTGTGGTTTAATTGACAACTCAGCTGCTAATACTTGAGAATATTCTTTGGTTCCCCTTGTGTCGAATCAATAAATTTGGGTTGAATACTCTACCCTCGAAAGCTACTGCGATCCCCTATACTTGTGGGTTATCAGGTACATAAATGAGATCGAACTAAATAACTTGAATGTGGTGTTTCATCAATATGCAACGAAGTTGCATATGGACCTCCACTTTAATTTGTAGTGTTGTTTGTGCACTTTGCCATGCCATGCTTCTTTAAACCGGACATGCATCATACTTGATTGTGCATCATGCCATGTTTATGTGATGGTTGATTACTATGTTGTTGCTTTCTTTCCGGTGTTGCTTCTTCGGGTTAGTTCTGATAACTTCGCGTTTGTGAGGATCCGTTGGCTACGTCCGTTTGTCTTCTTCATGGACTCATTCTTTTTCCTTGCGGGATCTCAGGCAAGATGATCATACCCTCGAAATCACTTCTATCTTTGCTTGCTAGATGCACGCTCTATTGCTATGCCTATGCTGCGATACCTACCACTTGCCTCCCATATCGCCACGTCAAACCTCTAACCCACCTTGTCCTAGCAAACCATTGTTTGGCTATGTTACCGCTTTGCCCAGCCCCTCTTATAGCGTTGCTAGTTGTAGGTGAAGATTGGAGTTTGTTCCTTGTTGGTACATGGATATTTTGTTGGGATATCACAATATCTCTTATTTAATTAATGCATCTATATACTTGGTAAAGGCTGGAAGGCTCGGCCTTATGCCTGGTGTTTTGTTTCACTCTTGCCGCCCTAGTTTCCGTCATACCGGTGTTATGTTCCTTGATTTTGCGTTCCTTACGCAGTTGGGTTATAATGGGAACCCCTTGACAGTTCGCTTTGAATAAAACTCCTCCAGCAAGGCCCAACCTTGGTTTTACCATTTGCCTCACCACCACCTACTTTTCCCATGGGAGTCGCTCTCCCGAGGGTCATCTTTATTTTAACCCCCCCGGGCTAGTGTGTAACACCCTCGATGCGACTATATCTCCCACGTGTCGAGGCACGACTTAGAGGCATAATCGCATTGAAGGCATAAGTCGCAAGTGAGGCAATCTTCACACAACCCATGTACATATAAATATAAAGGGGGAATGATAATAATAGTCGGCTTACACTCGCCACGTCACATCAAGGTACATAAATAGCATTCATCATACAAACACTCATGGCCCGACTACGGCGCCAAAATAGAAAAGACTCCCCAACATGCGACTAAACCCTGAATCGAACCCCGAGCAGGCACCACTACTGATCATCAGGAAAAGAAACATAGTATCGCTGTGAGTACTCGTCGCACTCCCACTTCAGCTCGAACGCGCCATCTGGAGGAGTATCATCGGTCCCTGCATCTGGTGTAATAGTAATCTGTGAGCCACAAGGACTCAGCAATCTCGCACCCTCGCGATCAAGACTATTTAAGCTAAATAGGTAAGGAAGGGGTAATGTGAGTGGAGCTGCAGCAAGCGACTAGCATATATGGTGGCTAACTTATTCGCAAAAGAGAGCGAGAAGAGAAGGCAAGGCACGAGCGGAATCTAAATAGAGCAGACTACGCAAACATAACTCCAACGCCGTGTCCACTTCCCGGACTCCGCCGAGAAGAGGCCATCACAGCAACACACGCAGTTGATTCATTTTACTTAATTAAGTTCAAGTTATCTACAACCGGACATTAACAAATTCCCATCTGCCCATAACCGTGGGCACGGCTTTTGAAAGATCAACCCCTGCAGGGGGTCCCAACTTAGCCCATAACAAGCTCTCGCGGTCAACGAAGGAATAGACCTCCACCCAGGACCCACCAATCAGACTCGGTATCCTGGTACAACAAGATGATTCGACAGGTCAAAACTAGTCCAGCAACACCACCCAGATGTGCCGACAAATCCCGATAGGAGCTGCACATATCTCGTTCTCAGGGCACACCGGATGAGCAAGACGTCGGGTAGGCCAGCCCAGAGTTGCCCCTGGTAGCCCCAAACATCGCTCGGTGGGACCAACACTCAGAGGAGCACTGGCCCGTGGGGGGCTAAAATAAAGATGACCCTCGGGCTCCGGAAACCCAAGGGAAAGAAAAGGGTAGGTGGCAAATGGAAAAAAAACCAATGTTGGGCATTGCTGGAAAAGCTTTAATCAAGGCGAACTATCAAGGGGTTCCCATTATAGCCCAACCGCGTAAGGGACGCAACAATCCGGGAACATAACACCGATATGACGGAAACTAGGGCGGCAAGAGTGGAACAAAACACTAGGCGAGAGGCCGAGCCTTCCACCCTTTACCAAGTATATAGATGAGTAAAGATAACATAGCAATATAATGATATCCCAACAAGTAAATAAATGTTCCAACAATGAACGGCTCCAATCTTCACCTCCAACTAACAATGCTATAAGAAGGGCTGAGCAACGCGGTAACATAGCCAATCAATGGTTTGCTAGGACAAAGGTGGGTTAGAGGCTCAATCATGGCAATTGGGAGGCTGACAAGCAAGTGGTAGGCATCGTAGCATTGGCAAAGCAAAAGAGCGAGCAAACTAGCATAGCAAAGATAGTAGTGATTTCAAGGGTGTGATCATCTTGCCTGCACAGCTGTCAGAATTGACTGGATCCTCAAAAGCAAACTCAACGGGCTCCTCGTTAGCGAACTCGTCTCCCAGCTCTACCCAACAACACAAACAAGCAACAAGGATACAATCAACCACGTGCAAGGGCAAGCAATAAGATGCAAAGATGATATGCTATGCGGGAAGCGATGCGGGATGCAAGAATGCAACATGTAACAGGAAATGCATGAACCTGGCCTCAACTTGGAAAACCAAGTGTTCCACTGGATAGAGGGGAAGAAATCCCCTGAAAAAGATATAAAGATCATGGCAATCGGAGCTACGGTTTAGAAATGGCAAGCGATTTACTAAACGAACCGATCTGCAATTTACAGCAACATGCCTCCTAAATGCAACAAAATGAACATGCTACAGCCACCCAACATGAAAACAAATTGCATGGCAGTGATGTACTCATCAAGCTTAACAAATCATCATGACTGAGGCATAGGCAAATTCATCCATTAAGGGCTTCAAACAAGCATGGCAAAACTGAATAAGCAAAACAGATTTCAGACAGCGAAATTAACGCTAGTCTGAAATTTCAGACCACGATGCTCTCTTCGGAGCAGCAAAACAACATGAAGGAACACCTGAACATGGCAAGTAAGAGCATGGAATGGAGCTAGTCAACAAGCTTAACAAAACACCCAACATGACCTGGGGCCAAAAGGGTTCACAAAATACTCTATCGAGCACACGAACATCGATGAAACACAATCAGTTTTCAGACTTAGTGAAAACTGGGACATGCTGAAATAATAACTCACGGAGGCATATAAACGAGCTCGATGCTCTCACTACGGTGCAGGTCATGGCAAGGCAAGCATATATCCATTAAGAAGGCACAAAATGCTAGCTAGACATGGCAAGAACAATGGCATAGCATGCATGGATCACTAGCAATAACTCCGGCAAAATCGCAAAAGAGTTCACGATCTGCCCAAAACAGCAACTATCCAAAAGTTGAGCTCGATTGAGTCAACCTAGGGTGCTCCAACATAACAAGTAAATACACGGATGGATTAAGCACAACAAGCATAACAAATCACTCTTACTGATCATCCTCAAAAGAGGCACGGATCACTAGGAAACAAGCCAAACATATAGCATCGTGAACTAAAACGGCTCAGACTTAGTGAAAATCACTAAGTCCCTGGAATCTGTAATCTCAGGTAGCCCTCTTCGCAAGCTTGCACAAGACAATTCACACATCCTAAAAATACATGGAAGGCACCTTTGGAAAGAAGACAACATGCTTAACAATTCATCCCAAAGGGGCACAGGCATATCATGCACGGATTAAATACGGCAAAAATGACAAAAGTGCATGTTGGATTAACGGATCTGCAATTTGACTCAACATGCCTCCTTCCAACAGCATTTTGGGCACCAGGATGACCTCAAATGCAAATGATGCAATGGAATGAAATGATGTACTCGTCGAGGCAAAGAATTTGACATATCATACGCCCAAAACGGAGCTACGGATGAGGAGATATGGCAGGTCAAAGTTGCATGAAAAATTAGGGTTCGGGGATGAAAAAGTCAACCTAGGAGAATTTCAGATCCAGATCCAGCCGAGAACACTGTAGCAGGGCGCGACCTTCGAGGTTCGCCGGCCCGGATCCGAGGTCGCCGGTGAGGGAGACGAAGGCCGGGGCGGCGGGCGAGGTCCGGCGGTCGGCGGGGCGGCGGCGAGCTCGGGCGCGGTGGCGCGCACCTCGGGCGGCGCGGATGCCGCGGCGAGCCGGCACGGCAGCGGCCGGCGATGGCGGGCGCGGTGGCCGGCGCTACTCCGGCCACCGGAGCGGAGGACGGCGGCGGCGGGGAGCTGCGGGAGCGGGCGGCGCGAGGCGGCGGAGGGCGTGGGCTCGGAGGGCCGGACGTGGGTCTTCGGGCCCGGCGGCGCGGTGGGTGTGGCGGTGCCACGTGGCAGCCCGAGACTGGCGGGGGCGCGGCTGAAGTTGTCCGGCTCCGCCCGGACACGTCCGTCGGCGGCGGATTCCTTTTTTTTAGGGGTTTCGAGGTGGGAGACGGGATCCGAAAACGGGGGGTCTATTTATAGACCTAGAGGGAGCTAGGAGAGTCCAAATGAGGTGCGGTTTTCGCCCACACGATCGTGATCGAACGACCGAGACGATGGAGCTGAGTTTGGTGGGTTTTGGGCCAAAATGGAGGGGTGTTGGGCTGCACACACACGAGGCCTTTTCGGTCCCTCGGTTAACCGTTGGAGTATCAAACGAAGTCCAAATGACCCGAAACTTGACAGGCGGTCTACCGGTAGTAAACCAAGGCCGCATGGCAAGTCTCGGCCCAATCCGGAAATGTTTAATCCCCACACACAAAAGAAAGCTAGAAATGGCCACCGGAGGAGAACGAAGCGCCGGAATGCAAAACGGACAACGGGGAAAATGCTCGAATGCATGAGATGAACATGTATGCAAATGCGATGCACGAGACGACATGATATGAGATGCACGAAAAACAAAACAACACACGGAGACAAAGACCCGAACCCGAGAATTAAATATAACTTAATGCCGGAAACGGCATGAGTCGGAGTACAATTGGGGAAGGTTACATGTGGGGCGTTAGATAGTGCTCCTCTGAGTGTTGGTCCAAAACAGAGCCACTTGCAGCGCCACCTCGGGGAAACTTGAGGGTTGGTTTTAGTTGTACGTAGTGTTCATCCGGTGTGCCCTGAGAATGAGATATGTGCAGCTCCTATCGGGATTTGTCGTCACATTGGGCGGTCTTGCTGGTCTTGTTTTACCATTGTCAAAATGTCTTGTAACCGGGATTCCGAGCCTGATCGGGTCTTCCTGGAGAAGGAATATCCTTCGTTGACCGTGAGAGCTTGTGATGGGCTATGTTGGGACATCCCTGCAGGGTTATGAACTTTCGAAAGTCATGCCCGCGGTTATGGGCAGATGGGAATTTGTTAATATCTGGTTGTAGAGAACTTGACACTTAACTTAATTAAAATGCATCAACCGCGTGTGTAGCCGTGATGGTCTCTTTCCGGCGGAGTCCGAGAAGTGAACACGGTGTTGGAGTTATGCTGGAATGTAAGTAGTTTCAGGATCACTTCTTGATCACTTCTAGTTCACTACCGTGCTTTGCTTCTCTTCTCGCTCTCATTTGCGTAAGTTAGCCACCATATATGCTAGTGCTTGCTACAGTTCCATCTCACTACCTTTCCCCACCCATAAGCTTAAATAGTCTTGATCACGAGGGTGTGAGATTGCTGAATCCCCGTGACTCAGAGATACTTCCAAACCAGTTTGCAAGGTGCCGATGTTATTGTGCAGGTGACGCGACCGAGTTCAAGGAGGAGCTCGTTGAAGATCATGTTCGTTATGTTGTTCAGTTTTTTAGTTGATCAGTAGTGGAGCCCAGTTGGGAGGATCGGGGATCTGTAGCATTTGGGGTAGTCTTCTTTTATTCTGGTTCCATAGTTGGACCTTGTTTGTATCTGGTTGATGTAATGTTATATTCATGTATTGTGTGAAGTGGCGATTGTAAGCCAACTATGTATCTCTTTCCATTATGTATTACATGGGTTGTGTGAATATTACCTCACTTGCGACATTGCTTACAATGCGGTTATGCCTCTAAGTCATGCTCCGACACGTGGGGGATATAGCTGCATCGTGGGCGTTACAGTACCGATGAGAAGGATTCAAAAGGTATTAACAAGGATAAAGCAAATTAAACAGTGGGATGAACATTTTTGAACATGACCATAGGACAAGTCCAAGTGGTAGATCAAAATATTGACATGCCCATGATTAAGTTGTTTAGCCAAGTACATAGAGAGGATTTTAGGCTAGGCAAGTGACATCAAATGTCTAAAGAGACATATACATCAAGATAGTCATGAGAGATAATGAAAACCGAGGATGGTTGGGCAAAACACAAAAGAGGCAAGAGTAGATAGCAGCCATACCCCTGGAAGAAGGAGGAGGGCTGCATTGCTTGGTACGCGCCATGAAGAACTCCGGCGGTTGATCCACAAGTCAACACCCGAACCGGTCCCTCCCAAGTGATTCACACTACAACCCAAGCAATGGATTGGATGGAAACGTAGATCGGGAGGAGATGAAGGCATGGGAAGGAGATTGGGGCCGGAGCACAGCCCGGTGGCTGTTTTAGAATAGATGGGGAGAGCAAGGGAGAGAATGGGGGAACTGCCCCCAAATCCCGAGCCCTCCCCCGTTGTGTATTGCTGCGGCCGATGGGCCGGACATCCGGGGTCCAAGCCCAGATATCCAATGTGTGGAAGTCGGAGAGCAAACATCCAGGGCCCAGATGCCCGGCTAATGCCCGGATGTCCGGCCACTTGTGGTGCTCAATGAGAGAATTTTGCAGTATAATCCTGCCAGGGCCCCGATGTCCGGCCTCTGGTGGTGCTCAATGAGAGAATTTTGCAGTAAAATCCTGCCAGGGCCTGGATGTCCGGCAACTGGACAGAGAGCGCAAGTAGGGGAATATTTTGTAAGGGCCAACTCAGATATATTGATATTGTAACATCCCAAATTTCCAATTTGGAATGTTATACATTAGATCATCATTGCATATCATATTTTATTTTGCAATTTGGGTTGATCCTAGAAATTCTACGCAACTCAATGACCCACGGAGAGAGTTGGGGATTTCGTTATTTTCATATTTGAGTTTTCTAAAATTTTGAGAATAGGATCATTTGATTTTATTTATTTTATCATAAATTATTTCTATTACAAAAATATGAGAGATGGAATAAAATGACTTTCCCAAAATAAAGAAATATTGAGGATTTAATAATAAAATCAAATAAGTTATTATTTCGGAGTTTTTCGCTATTTTATTTGAATTTAGGAAAATGTGCGTTTTTCAAAATTGCATTTAGGTCCCAAATAAATGTTCACCTTGTGCGGCTTGATTTTAGAAGCCCGTGAAAATTTATTTCGGAATTTTTGAAGTCCGTTTAGTATTTCTTTTTATTTTTCTTCTGCGCGTAATTATTTAAAAAAACGAACCGACCTACGCGCCGTGTCCTATCCTGACTCCAACCCGACTCGCCCTTTATAAGCTGGCCCACCCCAGGCCGAACCCAAACCCTAGCCCCAGCCCCCGCGCCGCTGCCAGCCACCGCCGCCGCCTCGCCACCCGCGTCGCGCGCCGCCGCCTCGCCACCCGCGTCGCGCGCCGCCGCCGGATGCCACCACCGTCGATCCCGCCGCCCGAGGTTCGCCGCGCCTCGAAATCCGTGCCGTCGGTTTTTCTAAAACCGATCGGTTTTCGTCGGTTTATTTTTTTTAGATTTCGGTTTTTTTAATAGATTGGTTTTTCCGGTTTATTTAAATAGCGAGCGCTTGTCCGTTCGTTCGTTCTAGCGAATGTTCGTCGTTTTTTTCTTTTTCTCGGATTAAATCCGTGATTTTTCTTGTCGCGATTCCTGATCCGATTTTCTTTTTAGTGTAACTTTTCGCTCGTTTATCGGAATCAGGCGATTCAAGCGCCTAGAGTTTCGTCTCGAAACCCTCTATCCGTTTAACCATCTTAAACTAGTTTTTGCTACTGTAAAATTTTCCCTAGATTTAGAATAGTAGAACGAAGTTGTTTTCTTCTGCCGTTTGACTTTCGTTGCTTCGTTCGATTTGATTCTTTTGCCAACCGGAGTTCTTAAGTTGAACCTTCTGGTTAGATCTCTTATTTGATTTTTACCTGTGCGTTAGATGAGTACTTATTGTATGCTTGTTTGTTTGTCTGCGATAGAATACCCGGAGTGCGCCGCTTGTTACTTCGAATCGCTAGGTTTCGCGGATCATCAGCAAGGCAAGTAACACTTTGATCATACCTTTCCTACTACCTAGTTTTATTGCATTAGATCAATCCTCACACATTGCATGATTAGGATCTAATTAAATTGTGGGATGGGAAGTAGTTGAGGTAGTGCCTATTACCTGTTTATTATCAAACCTTTGGGAGTTACTTCTACGTTTGCTTATTATGCCATGGTATGCTAGTAGACGTTGATTGGGTGAGTGATATCCATGACAGATGTGAGTTTTGTTAATTAATGGTTTATCTAAGTTGGCAACTTAAACACACATCTGGGTGGATTGACGCACCTGGGTATTCCAGGACTTGCCTGTTTTCTTTTGGACCGCCGCCCAGGCTCAAAGTGATCATGAGACTATTCATACTAGAAACTTCCGTGTGCAGCCACAAGCTATTATGGGCTCTAACATAGTTGACTAAGTTGTGCGAACTCTTACAGTGGTAGACTAGCAGATGTAGGGGATGTAGGTGGTATGGTCTACCCGATCGTAAGGTGCTAGCGCTTCTGAAAGACTATGTCTTGGTCATCCGTCTTCTCAAACACCATGTAGTGCGAGAAACCAAACGGAGGCGATCGAGTCTTGTGGGGAAAAGTGCGCAAACCTCTGCAGAGTGTAATAAACTAATCATGGTTAGCCGTCTCCCCGGTTATGGACATCTTGAGTATCTAGTACCTGGATTATCAAGTGAATCTCAACATGTTACTCTAAAATTAATTCGGTTGGGTTTTGTTTGATGATGATGCTTAATTGGGATTGAGAATGCTGTCAACCATTCTCGATGTTTAACAACTACCATGATAGTTAAATAAATTTATTCCTTTGAAGTAGGGAAAAATTGGCTTTACGCAAAACTGTAACCATAGAGCTTTCCACCAGCCAAATATGCATATAGTATAGTTGTTTCATTCCATTACTCTCTATGTGTTACCTTGCCAGCATATTCCATGTGCTGACCCGTTTTCGGGCTGCAACGTTAATGTTGCAGACTTTTCAGACGACGATTAAGGAGTTTTTAGGTCGTGGTTCTATACTCAGTGATGCCGTTGGAGTTGATGGACTCACTTATCTTCTAAGCCTTCCGCTGTTATCGTTATTAGATGGCCTTAAGCCATATTTATTGTAATAAGTTCTCTATGGAGACCCTCGATGTAATAAGTGTGTGATTGCTACTCTGTTATAAATCCTCCGAGTACTGTGTGGTGTCAGCATTACTGATCCAGGGATGACACCGGAGCACAAAGATTAGACTGTTTGAGGTCTGGTCGCTACAGAGATGGTATCAGAGCACACGCTGACTGTAGGACATGGCCACTAAGCTAAAAGACCTAGATCACTATTCACCCTCTTCTCTTCTGACCTCTCATATTTTCTACTCTTTAGGATGGAGGATGCAAGGAACAAGTTCACGCGACAGGATGAAGATACACCCTTTGGACGTCACTTGAAGGAAGTCACTAGATACCTGAACATAGGAGTACCAAGCTTCACCGGAACCTACAATGCCACTTTACCTGAAGAAGAGCGTTGGATGATTCAAGTTCAAGTTCCAGGAAGGACGTTCATGCCAGTCACTGAGCCCATAGAGTTTTCTTTTGATGCACCAACTTGGAGTCTAGGAAAGAGCATGGCAGCTCACATCGCCATGGGATGCATTGGAGAAGTCTACCGCAATGATCTCAAGGATACTATCTACCAGATTTGTGGGCACCGAGATGAGCACTGGGAGATGATAAGCACCCGGAAGGATAGATCAATTGCAGCTTTTATCCAGGAGTTAAACCAGCTTTTATCCAGGTGTGGCGCGCCAAGGAGGAGTCCTCCTCCTAGTAGGAGTAGTACTCCTACTAGGAGGGGGAAAGAGGTGGAGTGGGAGAAGGAAAGGGGGCGCCACCCCCCTCTCCTAGTCCAATTCGGACCAGGGAGGAGGTGGCGCGCGGCCCACCTCTTGCAGCCCCTCTCTCTCTCTCCACTAGGCCCATATGGCCCAATACTTCTCCCGGTAGGGTTCCGGTAACCCTCCGGCTCTCCAGTTTTCTCCGAAATTACCCGGAACACTTCCGGTGTCCGAATATAGCCATCCAATATATCAATCTTTATGTCTCTACCATTTCGAGACTCCTCGTCAGGTCCGTGATCATATCCAGGACTCCGAACTAACTTCGGTACATCAAAATGCATAAACTCATAATAACTGTCATCGTAACGTTAAGCATGCGGACCCTACGGTTCGAGAACAATGTAGACATGACTGAGACACATCTCCGGTCAATAACCAATAGCGGGACCTGGATGCCCATATTGGCTCCTACATATTCTACGAAGATCTTTATCGGTCAGACCGCATAACAACATACGTTGTTCCCTTTGTCATCGGTATGTTACTTAACCGAGATTCGATCGTCGGTATCCAATACCTAGTTCAATCTCGTTACCGGCAACTCTCTTTACTCGTTCCGTAATATATCATCTCGCAACTAACTCATTAGTCGCAATGCTTGCAAGGCTTATGTGATGTGCATTACCGAGAGGGCCCAGAGATACCTCTCCGACAATCGGAGTGACAAATCTTAATCTCGAAATACGCCAACCCAACATCTACCTTTGGAGACACCTGTAGAGCTCCTTTATAATCACCCAGTTATGTTGTGACGTTTGGTACAAAGTGTTCCTCCGGTAAACAGGAGTTGCATAATCTCATAGTCATAGGAACATGTATAAGTCATGAAGAAAGCAATAGCAACATACTAAATGATCGGGTGCTAAGCTAATGAAATGGGTCATGTCAATCAGATCATTCAACTAATGATGTGACCTCGTTAATCAAATAACAACACATTTTTTCATGGTTAGGAAACATAACCATCTTTGATTAACGAGCTAGTCAAGTAGAGGCATACTAGTGACACTAAGTTTGTCTATGTATTCACACATGTATTATGTTTCCGGTTAATACAATTCTAGCATGAATAATAAACATTTATCATGATATAAGGAAATAAATAATAACTTTATTATTGCCTCTAGGGCATATTTCCTTCACATTCGACGACAGGAGAACCAGATGTGCGCCGACATGATAGATCTGAAGAAGGCTAAGACTAGAATCAAAGAACTGGAGGAAGAACTCAAGGCTGCATGTGAAGATTATGAAGAAGAAATTGAAGTATTGGTGGAGAAAAATGACGACCTGATCAGGAAGATTGGAATATTTATGGGAGGCCCTACACCAGTGGAGGAAGACAAAGAACCCAAGGAGATTAGCCCGGAAGACTACATCATCATCGACGACACCGACTCGGATCTAGATAGTAGCGATGATGACTATGTTGATGAAGCTGGAGCAGATATCATGGAGTCTGCAACCGAGGAATATTTCTAGTAGACCACCTCATCAGTAGTAGTAGTCCACCATGTAAATATAGTAGTCCGAGCACTTTTGCGATAGTTAGATCGATTGTATGCCCTTGTTTGATTGAATGAAGTGAATTGTTTGTTTTCCTCATGTGCATATGGGTAGTGTTTTCTCTTTAGACCCCCTCTATTCTTACATCTCATATTTTCTAAAACCCTCATATGCCTCCGAGACGTGACCCCGGATTTGCCTTTCCACCGGAGCTCACCCAGTTGATCCAGCAGCAGAACACATTGATGCAGTTGCTAGTCCAGAATCAGAATCAGGGGAACAACAACAACAACCCACCACCACCACCTGTTGATCACTTAGCCCATTTTCTTAGGTTGAATCCGCCGGTGTTTTCCAGTAGCACCGAGCCAATAGTAGCAGATGATTGGCTCCGCAAGATAGCTATGGAGTTGACCACAGCAGGATGCACAGATGCGGAGAAGGTGAAGTTTGCTGCACATCAGCTTGAAGGACCCGCAGCATCATGGTGGGAGAATTTCACAGCCACTTTCCCTGTCGACACTGTCACTTGGGACCAGTTTCAGCAGGCTTTTCATACTGCCCATGTTTCAGCAGGAGCTATGGCCATGAAGAAGCGTGAGTTTCGCAACTTGCGCCAAGGAGGACGGACAGTTGGCCAGTATGTGGAGGACTTTAGTAATTTAGCATGTTATGCCCCAGATGACGTTGCTATGGATGCAGCTAAGCAGGATAAGTTTCTGGAAGGACTGAATGATGAGTTGAAGCTCAGCCCGATGCAGTAATAGGTAAGTTTTTGGTTAAGTCATTTACTGCACTCGTTCTTTTTGATACTGGTGCATCGCATTCATACATCTCAAGGGGATTTGTGGATAAGTATAATCTATCAACCCAAGCCCTTAGGTCACCCATGTTAGTAACCTCGCCTGGAGCGGAGTATGTGGCTAGTCTATGGTGTGATCGGTTACCATTAAGGATTGGTAACTATGTTTTTCCCTCAGACCTAATTGAAGGAAATATGCCCTAGGGGCAATAATAAAGTTATTATTTATTTCCTTATATCATGATAAATGTTTATTATTCATGCTAGAATTGTATTAACCGGAAACATAATACATGTGTGAATACATAGACAAACAGAGTGTCACTAGTATGCCTCTACTAGACTAGCTCGTTAATCAAAGATGGTTATGTCTCCTAACCATGAACAAAGAGTTGTTATTTGATTAACGAGGTCACATCATTAGTTGAATGATCTGATTGACATGACCATTCCATTAGCTTAGCACCCGATCGTTTAGTATGTTGCTATTGCTTTCTTCATGACTTATACATGTTCCTATAACTATGAGATTATGCAACTCCCGTTTACCGGAGGAACACTTTGGGTACTACCAAACGTCACAACGTAACTGGGTGATTATAAAGGAGTACTACAGGTGTCTCCAATGGTAGATGTTGGGTTGGCGTATTTCGAGATTAGGGTTTGTCACTCCGATTGTCGGAGAGGTATCTCTGGGCCCTCTCGGTAATACACATCACATAAGCCTTGCAAGCACTGCAACTAATATGTTAGTTGTGAGATGATGTATTACAGAATGAGTAAAGAGACTTGCCGGTAACGAGATTGAACTAGGTATTGGATATCGACGATCGAATCTCGGGCAAGTAACATACCGATGACAAAGGGAACAACGTATGTTGTTATGCGGTCTGACCGATAAAGATCTTCGTAGAATATGTAGGAGCCAATATGGGCATCCAGGTCCCGCTATTGGTTATTGACCGGAGACGTGTCTCGGTCATGTCTACATTGTTCTCGAACCGTAGGGTCCGCACGCTTAACGTTACGATGACAGTTATTATGAGTTTATGCATTTTGATGTACCGAAGGTTGTTTGGAGTCCCGGATGAGATCACGGACATGACGAGGAGTCTCGAAATGGTCGAGACGTAAAGATTGATATATTGGAAGCCTATGTTTGGGCATGGGAAGCGTTCCGGGTGAAATCGGGATTTTTCCGGATTACCGGGAGGGTTACCGGAACCCCCCCGGGAGGCAAATGGGCCTATTGGGCCTTAGTGGAAAAGAGAGAAGAGGCAGCCCACAAGCCTAGCCGGCGCCCCCCCCTTTCCCAAGTCCTAATAGGACTAGGAGAGGTGGGCCGGCCCCCTCTTTCTCCTTCCCCCCAAGAGTCCTAGTTGGAATAGGATTGGAGGGGAGGAGTCCTACTCCCGGTGGGAGTAGGACTCCTCCCTGCGCCTCCCTCCTAGCCGGCCGAACCCCCTGCCCCTGGCCTTTATATACGGGGGCAGGGGGCACCCCAAGACACACAACTTGATCCTTGAGATCATTCCTTAGCCGTGTGCGGTGCCCCCTGCCACCAAATTCCACCTCGATCATACCGTTACAGTGCTTAGGCGAAGCCCTGCGTCGGTAGTACATCAAGATCGTCACCACGCCGTCGTGCTGACGGAACTCTTCCTCGACGCTTTGCTGGATCGGAGCCCGAGGAACGTCATCGAGCTGAACGTGTGCTAAGAACTCGGAGGTGCCGGAGTAACGGTGCTTGGATCGGTCGGATCGGGAAGAAGACGTACGACTACTTCCTCTACGTTTTGTGATCGCTTCCGCAGTCGGTCTGCGTTGGTACGTAGACAACACTCTCCCCTCTCGTTGCTGTGCATCACCATGATCTTGCGTGTGCGTAGGAAAATTTTCGAAATTACTGCGTTCCCTAACAGTGGCA
This sequence comes from Triticum monococcum, assembly GCA_034509565.1. Classification (NCBI taxonomy): domain Eukaryota; kingdom Viridiplantae; phylum Streptophyta; class Magnoliopsida; order Poales; family Poaceae; genus Triticum; species Triticum monococcum. Next base: position 427,415,986 of record CM067847.1, on the reverse strand, counting down.
TCCGAGCCTAGGTTTTATGGTTTGATGTTATATGCACGAGTAGAACACAAGTGAGTTGTGGGCGATACAAGTCATACTGCCTACCAGCATGTCATATTTTGGTTCGGCGGTATTGTTGGTTGAGACGATCCGGACTAACCTTACGCGTACTCTTACGCGAGACCGGTTCCCTCGACGTGCTTTGGACATAGATGGCTTGCGGAAGACTGTCTCTCCAACTTTAGTTGAACCAAGTGTGACTACGCCCGGTCCTTGAGAAGGTTAAAACGGAGTCTATTTGACGAACTATCGTTGTGGTTTTGATGCGTAGGTGAGTTGAATTCTTACTTAAGCCCGTAGCAGCCACGTAAAACTTGCAACAACAAAGTAGAGGAAGTCTAACTTGTTTTTGCAGGGCTTGTTGTGATGTGATATGGTCAAGGCATGATGCTGATTTTATTGTATGAGATGATCATGTTTTGTAACCGAGTTATCGGCAACTGGCAGGAGCCATATGGTTGTCTCTTTATTGTATGCAATGCAATCGCGATGTAATGCTTTACTTTATTGCTAAGCGGTAGTGATAGTCGTGGAAGCATAAGATTGGCGAGATGACAACGACGCTATGATGGAGATCAAGGTGTCGCGCCGGTGACGATGGTGATCATGACGGTGCTTCGGAGATGGAGATCACAAAGCACAAGATGATGATGGCCATATCATATCACTTATATTGATTGCATGTGATGTTTATCCTTTTATGCATCTTATCTTGCTTTGATTGACTGTAGCATTATAAGATGATCTCTCACTAAATTATCAAGAAGTGTTCTCCCTGAGTATGCACCGTTGCAAAAGTTCTTCGTGCTGAGACACCACGTGATGATCGGGTGTGATAGGCTCTACGTTCAAATACAACGGGTGCAAAACAGTTGCACACGCGGAATACTCAGGTTATACTTGACGAGCAAAGCATATACAGATATGGCCTCGGAACACGGAGACCGAAAGGTCGAGCGTGAATCATATAGTAGATATGATCAACATAACGATGTTCACCATTGAAAACTACTCCATCTCACGTGATGATCGGTTATGGTTTAGTTGATTTGGATCACGTGATCACTTAGAGGATTAGAGGGATGTCTATCTAAGTGGGAGTTCTTAAGTAATATGATTAAATTGAACTTAAATTTATCATGAACTTAGTCCTGGTAGTATTTTGCAAATCATGTTGTAGATCAATAGCTCGCGTTGTTGCTTCCCTGTGTTTATTTTGATATGTTCCTAGAGAAAATTGTGTTGAAAGATGTTAGTAGCAATGATGCGGATTGGATCCGTGATCTGAGGTTTATCCTCATTGCTGCACAGAAGAATTATGTCCTTGATGCACCGCTAGGTGACAGACCTATTGCAGGAGCAGATGCAGACGTTATGAACGTTTGGCTAGCTCAATATGATAACTACTTGATAGTTTAGTGCACCATGCTTAACGGCTTAGAATCGGGACTTCAAAGACGTTTTGAACGTCATGGACCATATGAGATGTTCCAGGAGTTGAAGTTAATATTTCAAGCAAATACCCGAGTTGAGAGATATGAAGTCTCCAACAAGTTCTATAGCTAAAAGATGGAGGAGAATCGCTCAACTAGTGAGCATGTGCCCAGATTGTCTGAGTACTACAATCGCTTGAATCAAGTGGGAGTTAATCTTCCAGATAAGATAGTGATTGACAGAATTCTCTAGTCACCATCACTAAGTTAGCAGAACTTCGTGATGAACTATAATATGCAAGGGATAATGGAAACAACTCCCAAGCTCTTCGTGATGCTGAAATCAACGAAGGTAGAAATCAAGAAAAACATCAAGTGTTGATGGTTGACAAGACCACTAGTTTCAAGAAAAGGGCAAAGGGAAGAAGGGGAACTTCAAGAAGAACGGCAAGCAAGTTGCTGCTCAAGTGAAGAAGCCCAAGTCTGGTCCTAAGCCTAAGACAAAGTGCTTCTACTGCAAAGGGACTGGTCACTGGAAGCGGAACTGCCCCAAGTGATTGGCGGATAAGAAGGATGGCAAAGTGAACATAAGTATATTTGATATACATGTTATTGATGTGTACTTTACTAGTGTTTATAGCAACCCCTCAAGTATTTGATGGTAGTTCAGTTGCTAAGATTAGTAACTCGAAACGGGAGTTGCAGAATAAACAGAGACTAGTTAAGGGTGAAGTGACGATGTGTGTTGGAAGTGGTTCCAAGATTGATATGATCATCATCGCACACTCCCTATAATTTCGGGATTAGTGTTGAACCTAAATAAGTGTTATTTGGTGTTTGCGTTGAACGTGAATATGATTTGATCATGTTTATTGCAATACGGTTATTCATTAAAGTCAGAGAATAATTGTTGTTTTGTTTACATGAATAAAACCTTCGATGGTCATACACCCAATGAAACAAGTTCGTTGGATCTCGATCATAGTGATACACATATTTATAATATTGAAACCAAAAAGATTCAAAGTTAATAATGATAGTGCAACTTATTTGTGGCACTGCCGTTTAGGTCATATTGGTATAAAGACCATGAAGAAACTCCATGCTGATGGGCTTTCGAAATCACTTGATTATGAATCACTTGATGCTTGCGAACCATGCCTTTTGGGCAAGATGACTAAAACTCCGTTCTTCGGAACAATGGAGCGAGCAACAGATTTGTTGGAAATCATACATACTGATGTATGTGGTCCGATGAATATTGAGGCTCGCGACAGGTATCATTATTTTCTGATCTTCACAGATGATTTGAGAAGATATGAGTATATCTACTTGATGAAACATAAGTCTGAAACATTTGAAAAGTTCAAAGAATTTCAGAGTGAAGTGGAAAATCATCGTGACAAGAAAATAAAAGTTTCTACGATATGATCGTAGAGGTAAAATATTTGAGTTACGAGTTTGGTCTTCAATTAAAACAATGTGGAATAGTTTCACAAAATCATGCCACATGGAACACCACAGCATAATGGTGTGTCCTAACGTCATAACCGTACTTTATTAGATATAGTGCAATCTATGATGTATCTTACCGATCTACCACTATCGTTTTGGGGTTATGCATTAGAGACAGCTGCATTCACGTTAAATAGGGCACCATCTAAATCCGTTGAGACAACACCGTATGAACTATGGTTTGGCAAGAAACCTAAGCTATCGTTTCTTAAAATTTGGGGTTGCGATGCTTATATGAAAAAGTTTCATCCTGATAAGCTCAAACTCAAATCGGAGAAGTGCGTCTTCATAGGATATCCAAAGGAAACTATTGGATACACCTTCTATCACAGATCCGAAGGCAAGACTTTTGTTGCTAAAATTCGGAAACTTTCTGGAGAAGGAGATTCTCTCGAAAGAAGTGGGTGGGAGGAAAGTAGAACTTGATGAGGTAACTGTACCTGCTCCCTTATTGGAAAGTAGTACATCACAGAAAACTATTTCTGTGACACCTACACCAATTAGTGAGGAAGCTAATGATGATGATCATGTAACTTCAGATCAAGTTACTACCGAACCTTGTAGGTAAACCAGAGTAAGATCCACGCCAGAGTGGTACGGTAATCCTTCTCTGGAAGTCATGCTACTAGATCATGATGAACCTACGAACTATGAGGAAGCGATGATGAGCCCAGATTCCGCGAAATGGTTTGAGGCCATGAAATCTGAGATATGATCCATGTATGAGAACAAAGTATAGACTTTGATGGATTTGCCCGATGATCGGCAAGCCATAGAAAATAAATGGATCTTCAAGAGGAAGACGGACGCTGATAGTAGTGTTACTATCTACAATGCTAGAATTGTCGCAAAAGTTTTCGACAAGTTCAAGGTGTTGACTACGATGAGTTTTTCTCACTCGTATCTATGCTTAAGTCTGTCCGAATCATGTTAGCAATTGCCGCATTTTATGAAATCTGGCAAATGGATAAACAAAACTGCATTCCTTAATGGATTTATTAAAGAAGAGTTGTATGTGATGCAACTAGAAGGTTTTGTCAATCCAAAAGGTGCTAACAAAATGTGCAAGCACCAGCGATCCATCTGTGGACTGGTGCAAGCATCTCGGAGTTGGAATATACGCTTTGATAAGTTGATCAAAGCATATAGTTTTGTACAGACTTGCGGTGAAGCCTGTATTTACAAGAAAGTGAGTGGGAGCACTACAGCATTTCTGATAAGTATATGTGAATGACATATTGTTGATCGGAAATAATGTAGAATTATTCTGTAAAGCATAAAGGAGTGTCTGAAAGGAGTTTTTCAAAGAAAGACTTCGGTGAAGATGCTTACATATTGAGCTTCAAGATCTATAGAGATAGATCAAGACGCTTGATAAGTTCTTTCAATGAGTACATACCTTGACAAAGATTTTGAAGTAGTTCAAAATGGAGCAGTCAAAGAAAGAGTTCTTGCCTGTATTATAAGGTGTGAAGTTGAGTAAGACTCAAAGCCCGACCACGGCAGAAGATAAAAAGAGAATGAAAGTCATTCCCTATGCCTTGGCCATAGGTTCTATAAAGTATGTCATGCTGTATACCAGATCTATTGTATACCCTGCACTGATTTGGCAAGGGAGTACAATAGTGATCTAGGAGTAGATCACTGGACAGCGGTCAGAATTATCCTTAGTGAAATAAGGATATGTTTCTCGATTATGGACGTGATAAAAAGGTTCGTCGTAAAGGGTTACGCCGATGCAAGTTTTGACACTAATCTAGATGACTCTAAGTCTCGGTCTAGATACATATTGAAAGTGGGAGCAATTCCTAGAGTAGCTCCGTGCAGAGCATTATAGACAAAGAATTTTGCAAAATACTTACGGATCTGAATGTGACAGACCCGTTGACTAAAATTATCTCACAAGCAAAACATGATCACACCTTAGTACTCTTTGGGTATTAATCACATAGAGATGTGAACTAGATTACTGACTCTAGTAAACCCTTTGAGTGTTGGTCACATAATGATGTGAACTATGGGTGTTAATCACATGGTGATGTGAACTATTGCTGCTAAATCACATGGCGATGTGAAACTAGATTATTGACTCTAGTGCAAGTGGGAGACTGAAGGAAATATGCCCTAGAGGCAATAATAAAGCTATTATTTATTTCCTTATATCATGATAAATGTTTATTATTCATGCTAGAATTGTATTAACCGGAAACATAATACATGTGTGAATACATAGACAAACAGAGTGTCACTAGTATGCCTCTACTAGACTAGCTCGTTAATCAAAGATGGTTATGTCTCCTAACCATGAACAAAGAGTTGTTATTTGATTAACGAGGTCACATCATTAGTTGAATGATCTGATTGACATGACCATTCCATTAGCTTAGCACCCGATCGTTTAGTATGTTGCTATTGCTTTCTTCATGACTTATACATGTTCCTATAACTATGAGATTATGCAACTCCCGTTTACCGGAGGAACACTTTGGGTACTACCAAATGTCACAACGTAACTGGGTGATTATAAAGGAGTACTACAGGTGTCTCCAATGGTAGATGTTGGGTTGGCGTATTTCGAGATTAGGGTTTGTCACTCCGATTGTCGGAGAGGTATCTCTGGGCCCTCTCGGTAATACACATCACATAAGCCTTGCAAGCACTGCAACTAATATGTTAGTTGTGAGATGATGTATTACAGAACGAGTAAAGAGACTTGCCGGTAACGAGATTGAACTAGGTATTGGATATCGACGATCGAATCTCGGGCAAGTAACATACCGATGACAAAGGGAACAACGTATGTTGTTATGCGGTCTGACCGATAAAGATCTTCGTAGAATATGTAGGAGCCAATATGGGCATCCAGGTCCCGCTATTGGTTATTGACCGGAGACGTGTCTCGGTCATGTCTACATTGTTCTCGAACCGTAGTGTCCGCACGCTTAACGTTACGATGACAGTTATTATGAGTTTATGCATTTTGATGTACCGAAGGTTGTTCGGAGTCCCGGATGAGATCACGGACATGACGAGGAGTCTCGAAATGGTCGAGACGTAAAGATTGATATATTGGAAGCCTATGTTTGGGCACCGGAAGCGTTCCGGGTGAAATCAGGATTTTTCCGGATTACCGGGAGGGTTACCGGAACCCCCCCGGCAGGCAAATGGGCCTATTGGGCCTTAGTGGAAAAGAGAGAAGAGGCAGCCCACAAGCCTAGCCGGCGCCCCCCCCCCTTTCCCAAGTCCTAATAGGACTAGGAGAGGTGGGCCGGCCCCCTCTTTCTCCTTCCCCCCAAGAGTCCTAGTTGGAATAGGATTGGAGGGGAGGAGTCCTACTCCCGGTGGGAGTAGGACTCCTCCCTGCGCCTCCCTCCTAGCTGGCCGAACCCCCTGCCCCTGGCCTTTATATACGGGGGCAGGGGGCACCCCAAGACACACAACTTGATCCTTGAGATCGTTCCTTAGCCGTGTGCGGTGCCCCCTGCCACCAAATTCCACCTCGACCATACCGTTACAGTGCTTAGGCGAAGCCCTGCGTCGGTAGTACATCAAGATCGTCACCACGCCGTCGTGCTGACGGAACTCTTCCTCGACGCTTTGCTGGATCGGAGCCCGAGGAACGTCATCGAGCTGAACGTGTGCTAAGAACTCGGAGGTGCCGGAGTAACGGTGCTTGGATCGGTCGGATCGGGAAGAAGACGTACGACTACTTCCTCTATGTTTTGTGATCGCTTCCGCAGTCGGTCTGCGTTGGTACGTAGACAACACTCTCCCCTCTCGTTGCTGTGCATCACCATGATCTTGCGTGTGCGTAGGAAAATTTTCGAAATTACTGCGTTCCCTAACACTAATACTATTGGAATCCCAAGGATTGGATGTGATATTAGGCATGGATTGGTTATCAAAGTATGAAGGGAATACTGAATGTGCTAGTAAGTCAATTTTGCTTACCACCCCAGAAGGGAGAAGGATCAAGTATGTATCCCGGCATGTGCCAAAGAGGACTCAAGTAAATTGCCTAATAGGAGTGGTGCAGGAGGAAGTACTAGTGGTAAGGGATTTTCCTGAAGTATTTCCAGAGGAGTTGCCAGGCATGCCACCGGATAGAGACATTGAGTTTTTGATTGAGCTATCGCCAGGCACAGGGCCAATATCAAAGAGACCATACAGGATGCCAGCAAAGGATTTGGTGGAAATTAAGAAGCAGATTAAGGAGTTACTGGATAAGGGATATATCCGCCCAAGTTCTTCGCCTTGGGGATCGCCAGTACTTCTAGTGGAGAAGAAGGATGGATCGTTAAGGATGGTTGTTGATTATCGAGGATTGAATGAAGTAACGATCAAGAACAAGTACCCACTACCAATGATCAACGATCTGTTTGATCGATTGCAAGGAGCTAAGGTATTTTCCAAGATCGATCTGCGATTAGGATACCACCAGTTGAAGATTCAAGAAGAGGATATTCCGAAGACAGCTTTTACCACCAGGTATGGGCTGTACGAGTATACCGTTATGTCATTTGGTCTGACTAACGCACCTGCCTATTTTATGAACATGATGAACAAAGTTTTTATGGAGTTCTTGGATAAGTTCGTCGTAGTGTTCATTGATGATATCCTAGTTTATTCAAAGAATGAAGAGGAGCATAAGGAGCATTTGCGTTTGGTACTTGGAAAGCTCAGAGAACAGCAATTATATGCCAAGTTTAGCAAATGTGAGCTCTGGTTGAAGGAAGTAGGATTCCTCGGACACATTATATCTAGAGAAAGTATAGTAGTTGATCCCACTAAAGTTGAAACTGTGACCAAGTGGGAAGCCCCAACAACAGTTGGAGAGATCCAGAGTTTTCTTGGACTCGCAGGATACTACCGGAGATTTATTGAGAATTTCTCAAAGATTGCGAAGCCTATGACTGAGTTGTTAAAGAAGGATACCAAGTTCATATGGACGGAGGAATGTGAGGCTAGTTTCCAGGAGTTGAAGAAACGTTTGGTTACCTCACCAGTGTTGATTTTGCCAGACCAGACCAAAGATTATGAGGTGTATTGCGACGCTTCACGTCGAGGACTTGGAGCCGTGCTTATGCAGGAAGGGAGAGTTGTTTCATATGCCTCAAGACAACTGAAACCTCATGAGTTGAATTATGCCACACATGATTTGGAGTTAGCAGCCGTAGTGCATGCTTTGAAAACATGGAGGCATTTCCTCATTGGAAACCATTGTGAGGTGTACATGGATCATAAGAGTTTGAAGTACATTTTCACACAGAAGGAGTTGAATCTCAGACAAAGGAGATGGTTGGAGCTCATCAAGGATTATGATATGAAATTGCATTATCATCTCGGAAAGGCTAATGTAGTAGCTGACGCATTAAGCCATAAGAGCCATGTCAATACGTTAATGACGGGAGAAATACCCAAGGAGTTAGCAGAAAATCTTCGTGAACTATGTTTGGAAATAGTTCCGAGAGGCTATGTAGCAGCATTGGAGATTCAGTCAACTTTGATGGATAGAATTAGGGAAGCTCAGAAGACTGACAAAGAGATTGCCGCTATAAAGGAGAAACTGAGCAAAGGAAAAGCTAAAGGATTTCGTGAGGATGAGCATGATACCCTATGGTTTGAAGACCGTGTTTACGTGCCCAATGACTCGAAGATCAGGAAGTTGATTTTGCAAGAGGCACACGATTCACCATATTCAATTCACCCAGGAAATACAAAGATGTATTTGGATTTGAAGGGCATTTTCTGGTGGACCGGAATGAAGAAGGATATTGCGGAGTATGTAGCAGTTTGTGATGTATGTCAGAGAGTAAAGGCAGAGCATCAGAAGCCAGTAGGATTGTTACAACCATTGCCGATACCCGAATGGAAGTGGGATAAGCTAGGCATGGATTTTATCACGGGACTGCCCAGGACTCGTTCAGGCTATGACTCGATTTGGGTTGTAGTCGATCATTTGACGAAAGTAGCTCATTTCATCCCAGTAAAGACCACTTACACCAGTGCTAAGTTGGCAAAGATATACAGGACCAGGATCGTATGTTTGCATGGAGTTCCAAGGAGTATCGTATCAGATAGAGGAACCCAGTTTACCTCAAAGTTCTGGAAGCAGTTGCACGAAACTTTGGGTACCAGGCTAGAATTCAGTACAGCTTTTCATCCACAGACAGATGGACAGACCGAGAGAGTAAATCAGATTTTGGAGGATATGCTGAGAGCTTGTGCGTTAGATTATGGATCTAGTTGGGACGACAATTTTCCATATGCAGAGTTCTCTTACAACAACAGTTACCAAACTAGTTTAAAGATGGCCCCTTTCAAAGCTTTGTACAGAAGGAGGTGCAGGACACCGTTGTCGTGGGACGAAGTTGGAGACCGCCAGTTGTTTGGACCTGACTTGATTAAAGAGTCTGAATAGAAGGTGCAGTTGATTCGCGATAGGCTCAAGGTAGCCCAGTTCAGACAGAAGAGTTATGCAGATTCTAAACGCAAGGAGACATTTTACGAAGTCGGAGATAGAGCTTATCTTCGAGTATCTCCACTTCGGGGAACAAAGCGTTTTGGAGTTAAAGGGAAGTTAGCGCCACGATTTGTAGGACCATATCGAGTTTTGGAGCGTATGGGAGAAGTGGCCTACAAGTTGGAATTGCCTGAAGGATTGTCAGGAGTGCATGATGTGTTCCACGTTTCCCAGTTGAAGAAGTGTCACTAGGAGATGGCTGACATACCGTTGAGAGACACAGTGCCTTTGGAAACTATTCAGTTGGATCACGATTTGACGTACGAGGAGAAACCAATTAAGATTCTCGAGTTTGCCAGTCGAGTCACTCGCAGCAAGGTTATCAAGTTTTGCAAAGTTCAGTGGAGCCACCACATGGAGGATGAAGCCACCTGGGACCGAGAGGAAGATTTGCTCAAAGACCACCCTCACCTATTTTCTAGCCAACCCGAATCTCGAGGGCGAGATTCATCTTAAGGGGGGTAGGTTTGTAACATCCCAAATTTCCAATTTGGAATGTTATACATTAGATCATCATTGCATATCATATTTTATTTTGCATTTTGGATTGATCCTAGAAATTCTACGCAACTCAATGACCCACGGAGAGAGTTGGGGATTTCGTTATTTTCATATTTGAGTTTTATCAAATTTTGAGAATAGGATCATTTGAGAGAGGGAATAAAATGACTTTCCCAAAATAAAGAAATATTGAGGATTTAATAATAAAATCAAATAAGTTTTTATTTCGGAGTTTTTCGCTATTTTATTTGAATTTAGGAAAAATGTGCGTTTTTCAAAATTGCATTTAGGTCCCAAATGAATGTTCACCTTGTGCGGCTTGATTTTAGAAGCCCGTGAAAATTTATTTCGGAATTTTTGGAGTCCGTTTAGTATTTCTTTTTATTTTTCTTCTGCGCGTAATTATTAAAAAAAAACCGACCTACGGGCCATGTCCTATCCGGACTCCGGCCCGACTCGCCCTTTATAAGCCGGCCCACGCCAGGCCGAACCCAAACCCTAGCCCCAGCCCCCGCGCCGCCGCCAGCCGCCGCCGCCGCCTCGCCGCCCGCCGCCGCCGTCGATCCCGCCGCCCGAGGTTTGCCGCGCCTCGAAATCCATGTCGTCGGTTTTTTTAAAACCGATCGGTTTTTGTCGGTTTATTTTTTTTTAGATTTTGGTTTTTAATAGATCGGTTTGTCCGGTTTATTTAAATAGCGAGCGTTCGTCCGTTCGTTCATTCTAGCGAAGGTTCGTCATTTTTTTCTTTTTCTCGGATTAAATCCGCGATTTTTCTTATTGCGATTCCTGATCCGATTTTCTTTTTAGTATAACTTTTCGCTCGTTTATCGGAATCAGGCCATTCAAGTGCCTAGAGTTTCGTCTCGAAACCCTCTATCCGTTTAACCATCTTAAACAAGTTTTTGCTACTGTAAAATTTCCCTAGATCCAGATTAGTAGAACGAAGTTGTTTTCTTCCGCCGTTTGACTTTCGTTGCTTCGTTCGATTTGATTCTTTTGCTAACCGGAGTTCTTAAGTTGAACCTTCTAGTTAGACATCTTATTTGAGTTTTACCTGTGCATTAGATGAGTACTTATTGTATGCTTGTTTGTTTGTCTGCGATAGAATACCCGGAGTGCGCCGCTTGTTACTTTGAATCGCTAGGATTCACGGATCATCAGCAAGGCAAGTAACACTTTGATCATACCTTTCCTACTACCCAGTTTTATTGCATTAGATCAATCCTCACACATTGCATGATTAGGATCTAATTAAATTGTGGGATGGGAAGTAGTTGAGGTATTGCCTATTACCTGTTTATTATCAAACCTTTGGGAGTTACTTCTACGTTTGGTTATTATGCCATGCTATGCTAGTAGACGTGGATTGTGTGAGTGATATCCATGATAGATGTGAGTTTTGTTAATTAATGGTTTATCTAAGGTGGCAACTTAAACACACATCTGGGTATTCCAGGACTTGCCTGTTTTCTTTTGGACCGCCACCCAGGCTCAAAGGGATCATGAGACTATTCATACTAGAAACTTCCGTGTGTGCAGCCACAAGCTATTATGGGCTCTAGCATAGTTGACTAAGTTGTGCGAACTCTTACAGTGGTAGACTAGCAGATGTAGGGGATGTAGGTGGTACGGTCTACCCGATCGTAAGGTGCTAGCGCTTCTGAAAGACTATGTCTCGGTCATCCGTCTTCTCAAACACCATGTAGTGCGAGAAACCAAACGGAGGCGATCGAGTCTTGTGGGGAAAAGTGCGCAAACCTCTACAGAGTGTAATAAACTAATCATCGTTAGCCGTGTCCCCAATTATGGACATCTTGAGTATCTAGTACCTGGATTATCAAGCGAATCTCAACATGTTACTCTAAAATTAATTCGGTTGGGTTTTGTTTAATGATGATGCTTAATTGGGATTGAGAATGTTGTCGACCATTCTCATTGTTTAACAACTACCATGATAGTTAAATAAATTTATTCCTTTGAAGTAGGGAAAAATTGGTTTTATGCAAAACTGTAACCATAGAGCTTTCCACCAGCCAAATATGCATATAGTATAGCTGTTTCATTCCATTACTCTCTATGTGTTACCTTGCCAGCATATTCAATGTGCTGACCCATTTTCGGGCTGCAACGTTAATGTTGCAGACTTTTCAGACGACAATTAAGGAGTTTTTAGGTCGTGGTTCTATACTCAGTGATGCCGTTGGAGTTGATGGACTCACTTATCTTCCAAGCCTTCCGTTGTTATCGTTATTAGATGGCCTTAAGCCATATTTATTGTAATAAGTTCTCTATGGAGACCCTCGATGTAATAAGTGTGTGATTGCTACTCTGGTATAAATCCTCTGAGTATTGTGTGGTGTCAGCATTACTGATCCAGGGATGACACCAGAGCACAGAGATCAGACTGTTTGAGGTCTGGTTGCTACAGATATAGACTCTGCAAAGGAGATTCAGAGTTTGTAGGGATGAAAACTTGAGTAATCTATGGCCATACTAAGATGTGCAATAATAACACAACAATATGAAGTAAAGAAAGGTTCATATATGCAATCCACGAACGGTGACCGCGGTCACCATGTTTTAGCATATGGGACATAGTACCGCAAAGATTGCGACTTTTGGGTACATAGTCACGACTCCGTTATTTAAAGCACTATAGTTCAAAAACCATGATAACTTTGAGAGTGTTTGTTCTATTTATGCATTATGTAGGGTGAGAGTACTCATGAGTTGAATGTCCCCCCCCCCTAAATATATGCCTACATCAAGACAAGACATTAAGTACATACATGGATGGGTACTAGATTTCACATAATGTTGTCAAGCTCCAATATACCAATATCATGCCTAAGTTCACAAAACCTTGCTTCATCCAATGGTTTGGTGAAAATGTCTGCAAGTTTCATATCCATGCCAACATGAGCAATATCAATGTCACCTTTTTCCACATGATCTCTCAAGAAATGATGCCTAATATCAATGTGCTTGGTGCGGGAATGATCTTTGGGATTCTCAGCAACATTGATGGCACTTTCATTATCACATAGAAGAGGCACATTGCTATAGGTGATACTGTAATCCTTCAAAGTTTGCCTCATCCATGTAATTGAGTTGCACAACTGGCGGTTGTAATCTATTCGGCTTCGGTGGTAGAGAGGGCAACACAATTTTGTTTCTACGAGGACTAACTTACCAAAGAGCGTCCAAGAAATCGACATGCACCGAAGGTGGACTTACGCTCCACTTTGTCTCCAGCCCAATGCAAATCCTTGTACCCAATGAGATCAAACTTGGCATCCTTGGGGTACCATAGACCCAACTTTGGGGTGTGAACTAAGAACATGCTTAACCGCCTTATGATGACTTTCCCTAGGGGAATCTTGAAATCTAGCACACATGCATACACTGAACATGATGTCTGGTCTAGATGCACAAAGGTAAAGCAATTAACCAATCGTAGAGCGGTAAGTAGATGGGTCGAAAGGAATACCGTTTGTGTCTTCGCTAAGTACAATTTTTGTAGGCATGAGTGTCTTACATGGACTAGCATCAGACATTCCAAACATCTCTAGAATATCCTTGAGATACTTTGCTTGAGATAAGAAAATCCCTTCTTGAAATTGTTGAATTTGGAAACCGATAAAGAACTTCAAATCCGCATTGAGTGACATCTCAAAGTTCTTGGTCATGGAAGCCACAAACTTCTTGCACAAATGAATGTTAGGAGAACCAAAAATGATATCATCTACACAGATTTGGCATAAGATCAAATCACCTTTGTCCCTCTCAGTAGAAAGAGTGGGATCGATCACCCTTCTCACAAAACCATCATCGAGTAAAAACTTCTTAAGATGATCATACCAAGCACGAGGTGCTTGTTTAAGGCCATACAAAGCCTTATGAAGTTTGTACACATAGTCTTTGTGATCGGGATCAACGAACCTAGGTGGTTGTGATACATATACTTCTTCTTGTAGAGGACCGTTAAGGAAAGCCCTCTTCACATCGATTTGATGTAATGTAAAGCCATTGGAAGCAGCATAAGCAAGTAAGATGTGAATAGATTCAAGACGGGCAACGGGAGCAAAGGTCTCACCAAAGTTCAAACCTTCAACTTGTGAGAACCCTTGTGCCACTAACCTTGTCTTGTTGTGGATGATTACACCATTCTCATCTTGCTTGTTCTTGAAAATGCATTTTGTTCCAATGACATTCTGTTCCGTAGTTGGCCTCTTGACTAATGACCACACTTGGTTGCATTCAAAACTATTCAATTCTTCTTGCATAGCAACGAGCCAATCATTGTCCATCAATGCATCTTGTACCTTGAGAGGCTCAACACTAGACACAAACGAGAAGTGAGCACAAAAGTTTGTCAAATGTTTACGAGTGACTCTACCTTCCGATATGCCGGCGATAATTTTGTCAACATCAACACAACCGACCACTCAAGGCATGATGGAGGTTAGGGTTTCACGAGGTTCAACTTCATGTCCATCATCCACGTCCTCAAGATATGGATCACTAATGTGTGGTGGAAGATCTTCTTCTTCATATTGCATTTGTTGAGGTTCATAATCAATGATTGTACTTTCTTGCCCTTGCCCTTGATTATGATCTTGTTCTTGAAAATTATCATGAACAGGAACTTGATCATCTTCTTGCACTTGAGCTAAGGGCATTGGTTAAGCAATAGGACCTTGTGATGGTATAGGTGTTGAAGTAGTCTGTTGATGTGTGGCTTCCATCTTCTTCTTCATCATCATGAGGTTCTTGTTCCATTGGAAGAAGTGCACCAACAACCATGGTCAGAATATCTTGAGAAGAATCTTCTTCACCGACATCACTTAGATTAACTTGCTCCCCATGGGAGACAATAAATTCATCAAACACCATGTCACAGGTTTCTACAACACATCAATTGGATTTGTTGTAGACTCTATAGGCGTGAGAGTTTTATCCATAGCCAACAAATATGCCCTCAATTGTTTAGATTGAAATTTCCTAACCGTTCTCTTTTTTTTTGTGGATGAAACATTTGCACCCAAATACATGAAAGTACTTGACATTTGGCTTGTTCCCAGTTAGGAGCTCATATGGAGTCTTTTCCAATATTGTGCGGAGGAAGAGCCGGTTTGATGCATGGCATGCGGTGTTGACAGCCTCGGCCCAAAAACTATGTGGCAACTTGTATTCATCCAACATGGACCTTGCCATCTCCACAAGTGTGCGGTTCTTCCTTTCGGCTACACCATTTTGTTGAGGAGTGTATGGAGCTGAATATTGATGCTCAATCCCTTGATCACTAAGAAATTCTTCCAAGTTGGAGTTCTTGAACTCAGAGCCATTATCAGTTCTTATTGCCAAGATTTCTTTGTCAAACTTGCATTGTGCTTGCTTGGCAAAATCAATGAAGGTGATCTTTGCCTCATCCTTGGACTTGAGGAAGAACACCCATGTATATCTTGAGTAATCATCAACAATGACAAGCCCATACTTTTTCCCACCAAGACTATCCCATGAAGGAGGCCCAAAGAGATCCACATGAAGGAGCTCCAAAGGCCTTGAAGTAGACACAATCTTCTTGGGTGGGTGCTTTGATTGATGTTGCTTCCTGTCGGCGTTCTGGGAACGGGGTTCCCCAGACTTGCCTTCCTGCGGCCTGCGGCGTGGCTCAATCAGTCCCGGCGCGTCCCATCTTCATCAACGCAAGGCTCAAGACCCTTGCGAGGGGCCAAGCCTCGCGGGGCGGACGACACGGCGCATCCTCAGGCGCAGCCTCCTCTGGTTGACTCGCGAGGAGGCGGAGAGATCAAGGTGGGGTACCTCGCGAGGTGCCCATGACGCAAGCCATGACGATCGAGGGTGCCAGGTGGGCGCGAGCGCGCGCAGCGTCCTTCTTTCCTCTTTGGTGCAAAGGGGGCGAGCGGAGCCGCGGAGTACCGAGGCATCAGGCAAAGGTTGCCATTTCGGTGCAACGAGACCAAGACCAGGCGGACTACGAGACGGAGGTCACCATGGAGCCCAGCATGGCGTCACCACAGAGCCTTTCGCAGGCGAAGACCAACTTTAGTCAGGATAAGTGTACTAGATGTTCCCCTTCAAATTGGCCAATTGTTGGTGCCCTTCCCGCTCAATATTTGGGAAGAGGCCCAGGGCCTTTGCCTACAAATAGGACCAGCCACCCGCATAGCAAACGGACGGTCGACAAGTGAGAGCAAATCAGAGAGAGTGAGGAAGAGAGAGAGGGAGGGTGACTGAACTCCTCCTAGCAGTTCATCGCCCCAGCCAAGAACAGACCCTCGCGAGGCTGTTCTTCCTTGTATTGTTCATCATCACTAGCCCCAGAAGGCAATCCACCAACCACACACTGGAGTAGGGTATTACACCACAACGGTGGCCCGAACCAGTATAAACCTTGTGTCTCTTGTGCAGTTCTTTCAGTAGTTTAGATCTTTGCGAGACGGGGAGGTAGAAGGCGTGATCTCCGCGCGCACCCCAGTGTTCGAACCTTAAGGGTCCGCCGGAACCCGTGATCCGACATTTGGTGCGCCAGGTAAGGGTGCGCCGGGATTTGCCTTCCTACCGCTCCGCCTCCCGTTGCATCGTCATCACCATGTCCGGCGACCAAGCGGGCAACCAAGGTCCATTGGTGGCGTGGCCCACCTGCGCGGAGCCACCTGCCTTGGGCGACCCCGCGCCCCAGGCAGCTCGTGGTCCGCAGGGCGCTGCGGGCCGCGGGCGACGCGTACAGGCCTCTGCAACTCTCATACCGCGGCAAGCGCAGTCGGCAGCAAGGGCCACCAATCACGCCGCAACACGACACCGTACACCCGCCGGGAGCAGGCGAATTCAAGGGCCGCGCTCATGGTGGCCCGAGAGCTGCTGCGGTGCAGACTGCTGGAGGGCGGCCATGACGTGCTGCTGGAGCGAGTGGCGGAACTCCTGGGCTTCGCCGCCTCGGGGGCCCACCCCTTCTCCACCCAGCTCCCATCTCAAGCCCGGGGCGACCCGCGCAGGGGCTCCGCATGCGCCCGCGGACTCCAAGGCTACTCCGACGCGAGCGAAGCTGTCTGCACCGGACCGGCGGCAGCGCTGCCCCCGCCCCCGGCCCGTGAAGAAGAAGGACTCGACGCGACCCGCGGCCCCGGAGGGCGGCCGCGCTGCCACCCCGTAGTAGGCATGATAGGTGGGACCGCGTGGCATGCGGGGCATCACAGCGTGGCACTCGGGATGACGGCGACGGAGGAATACGTGCCCCTCATGATGGACGAAGGACACCCTCACGAGAACGAACAAGGCTCGCTCCTCGGCCCAAGCTGGGGGGACGAGGCAATGGAAGCTGAGCCCTTCCGGGAGCCTCGGGACGAACCCAGTGGCCACGCTGGAGGCGACGATTATCGGGAACCGCTAACTCTTCAGGGGCAGGTATACGCTAACCATGGATCGCAGGAGGTGCAGGTCGCCGTGGCAAGCAGCTGCCCCGCTCCCACAGTCTCCTACCCCTCGGGAGGAGGGCGCAGGGGGCTGCAGGAGAGGGGCCGGGATCCGACATCACCACCGCGGCGTTCGGAGCAAGGCGTTCTCAAGAGGTAGGCCCTCTGCTGGGGAGGTGCCTCAGGGCCTGCCCCTGGCAGAGGACCCATGGTCGTCGGGGGAACCGCTGGCGACTTCTCTACCCCATCGGGCGGCGTCCTGGGTTCCGGTCGTTGCTGATGGCACTAGAGTGTGGCGCAAGGCGGGGCCCTCGTCTGGCGATATGAAGCAAGGCCAGTACCTGTGAAGAAGGCCCAGTGCCTATGAAGCTCGCCGCCCCGTGACACTCTCACGTAATAATGAGTGGGGCTGTACACTCCCCGGAGTCTCAGGGGTGCCGGCCTCAGGCCCTGGGGCTCCCTCCCATGCCCACTGGGCAGCACTTAGCTCCGCGCTGGTGAGAAGACGTCCAAGACTAGATTAGGTGCCGGACGCAGCCATTTGTCTGCTTTTTGTTGCCTTTCCCTTTAGCTGTAGCTTTTCCCTCGCTGGATTTAAGTTGGATTCGAATTTGAGATTTGCGTGTGTTCGGGAAAGGGGTGCTTATTCTCGCTCGAGCCATTTCTCGTGTTCTGGTTACCGCTTCGCCACAGCTGCCTCCCCTCGCGAGCCCCTCGCGAGTCCGGTCAGGCCTGGCTCGTGCGCAACCTAAATTGCTGTTGTTGCTCCCTCTCGGGAGGATCTTCGGGTGCCTGCGGAGGCTGCCCCGTTCTGGAAAAGGCCCGGAGCCTGTGAAGCAAGGCGAGTGCCTGTGAAGTCACTGCGTTTAGGAAAAGGCCCAGAGCCTGTGAAGCTATCGCGCTTAAGGAAAAGGCCCAGAGCCTGTGAAGCAAGGCGAGTGCCTGTGAAGCTATCGCGCTTAAGGAAAAGGCCGAGAGCCTGTGAAGCAAGGCGAGTGCCTGTGAAGCTATCGCGCTTAAGGAAAAGGCCCAGAGCCTGTGAAGCAAGGCGAGTGCCTGTGAAGCTATCGCGCTTAAGGAAAAGGCCCAGAGCCTGTGAAGCAAGGCGAGTGCCTTTGAAGCTATCGCGCTTAAGGAAAAGGCCAAGAGCCTGTGAAGCAAGGCGAGTGCCTGTGAAGCTATCACGCTTAAGGAAAAGGCCCAGAGCCTGTGAAGCAAGGCGAGTGCCTGTGAAGCTATCGCGCTTAAGGAAAAGGCCCGGAGCCTGTGAAGCAAGGCGAGTGCCTGTGAAGCTCTCGCGCTCAGGGAAAGGCCCGGAGCCTGTGAAGCAAGGCGAGTGCCTGTGAAGCTCTCGCATTCAGGAAGAGGCCCAGAGCCTGTGAAGAGGGTCAACGCTTGTGAAACTCCCTGCCAGTGACACTCTCATATCTAACGGACTCAACTAAAGAACACCAAGGGCGTCACGCCCTCCCACAGGCTACTTCGAGGCTTGCGCGAAACAAAGGTAAACCAGCCAGCCACCAGGCGCGGGCGCTCGTGCAATATGACAACTATTAATATGCTAAACACGGGTTTTACATGAGGGGCTTCCCCTCCCAAAATGCTCTCACAAGCCATCAGGACAAAAACCTGAGTTCTATTCATGCAGGGTGAAAAAGACAGGAGCGATACACACTCAGCCGGACCAATCCCCCAACGCGTCCCCGGAAGCACCTCCCAAGCCTTCGGTGGGGTCGCCGAATTCGCCATCGTCGTCCGCGTCGCCGCCAGCGGCGTCAGGGCCGCTCGCCGCACCGCCCTCGTCAGCACCCATGATCACGTCGCCGTCGTTCGAAGCAAAGGCCCTGATAAGGGCGTCCATGTTGTCTTCCACCTAGTGCGCCAGGTCACCTCTGACGGCCTGGGGGACTGGGGCGATGACAGCGTCAAAATCGAAGCGGGGATCCATGATCAGGAGATGGCTGAAGACATGGGAGAAGGCGCGCCCGAGCAGCGCGCGGCTCCTCTCTTCCACCAACCTATTGGCCCTTGACGAACGCGCCTCCAACTGCGTCACCACGGCAGTGAAGAACTGAAGGTTGCCAGCATAGTTGGCTGTGTGCGGCTCGCCAACAGCCGCCTCACAGATGTTGCCCAATGCCGCACTAGCTCTCTCCCGGAGCGTGGCAAGCATGGGACCGTGCACGTGCTCCAGGACCTGCCGCTGACATATCTCGTCCGCCTTCTGGCGCGCGACGCCTCAGCCTCCCCCATCCGCTGGCGAAGATGGAGCACCTCGGCCTGGGAGGCGGCCAACTCCTTTTGCGCTGCCTCAAGGGCGGCCCGGGAGGCGTCGACCCGCCGCGTCGCCTCATCCCGTTGGGCCCTTAGGGCTGCGGTTCTGCCCTCGGCTTCGACCCGGATCATCCCCAGCTTCCCCTCGAACTCACGCTCGAGGCCTTGGCGCGCCGTCGCCACCCGACGACAAACATCCTCCAGGACACGCGCTTCCCGCATGGCGACATCGTCTTCCGCCTGCATCACTAGGCGCTCCCTCGTCTCCATCCGCTCGTACTCACGGGTGCGTTCGGCGGCTTCCAGCACCAACGCTTCCTCGCGCTTCCAAAGCTCAACCGGGTCGCCAGAAGCCACCTTCATCGATGCAAGGGCTACCTCGCGCAGCTCCGCTTGCTCCTCCAACAAGTGGCACCAGGCCAAGAGCTCCCGGGCCCGCTCCTCCGCCGCCTCTCGCCATCGGTCAGCTCTCCGGGCCTCCTCAGTGGCCTGGGATCGGGCCACTCGAGAGGCCTCCAGCGACGCCTTCGCCTCTTCATCATCAAGATCACGCTGACGGCGCGCGAGGGCGATGGTGGCCTCCAGCTCGCGCCTCCCTGCAGCCAGGCGCAGGCCCTCGGCCTCCAGGCGCGCGTCTTCGCCAGCAAGCTCCTCCCCAAGCAAGTTCACCGCATAGGTCGCTCTTCGAAGGAACCCTTGGCGGCGAGCGCGGCACTCCCGGGCGCGCTCAAGCACGTCTTCCACACCATCATCCGCCCCAAGCAAGCGCCGGGGGCCGCGGATCATCGTTCCTCCTCCGGGCAGGGGGCTGGGGGCTGGCGCCCTCGCGACGGCCAGGCGCGCCGCACCAGAAGCCCGGCCTAGGGCTAGCACGTCTCCAGATGAAGGGCGCAGGAGGCGCCTCAACCAGTCGCAGTCCCCGACCAGACGAGAAGCCCATAGCACACTGGCTATTCCCCGAGAGGGCCCACCAAGGAAAATCGCGGGGAGTGAAGGGCCGCGGTGCTCCTCGGGATGGTCCACCCCTTCAGACGCCCTCACCACAAGGGCAGAGCTGCTCGGAGCATTTGAGGATGGTAGAGGGGGCGAAGCCAAGGGACGCGGCACCTTGGCGACTTCCGCGAGCTCAGCCGGAAGGGGCCTGCAGAGCAAGGATCAGTAGATGCAACAAGTGGGTCGGGAGACAGGAAAGGAGAAGACTTACTCGTCAGTGGCGAAGTACTTCCTGCGCTTCAGCACGCGACAAGGGAAGTCATCACCCAGGGCCTCCCTTTTCCTCCAGAGGGCCTCAAAGTCCACACGGAAGCGGCCCAGGAGAGGTGCGCAGGAATCAACCTGCAAGGAGGACGGAGCACCAAGGCGTCCTGCGTCGAGGACGCATGCCTGACGTGCACAGTCAGTTGCCTCGCCAGAAGGCGCGGCCGGGGGCTCAGGAGCCTCGGCCCTAAGCGTCGGAAGCGGCCGCACCTCACCCGCAGCCTCGGCAGCACGGGCCTCAGGAGCTGCCCTATCAAGAGCGCCGCCAGGTGCGGTCACCTCGTCAGTAGCTCTCTCGACCCCCACTGTCTCCTGCCTCCCTACTCCACCACTCGAGGAGGACTCACCCGGACCAACCGGAAGGGCAGTCACCACCACAGGGTTCCCGCGAAGCCCTTGGAGGCCGATAGGGCGTAGCCCCCATTCGTCAAAGGAGGGCCTCTGCCTCACGAAGTCATCCCTGTTCTGGCAGAGGTACAGCAGAGCTCCTCCCCGCTGGATACTGCCGGGGTTGGGGTCGCCAGTCAGGACCAAGAGCACCGTCCTTAGTGCCGCGGGCGTCAAGTCTTCTTCCTGAAGCCTCATGTGATCACCATGCCCGCTGAAGGTCAACATTCGACGAGAATGGCGCTGGAGAGGGGCAATGCGGCGCAGCAGGAACTCCATCACCACCTTGGGCGCTGTCATGTTGAGAAATCTCAAGAACGTGAAGCGGCACCAGACGAAGGCGAGCCGGGGGCTCTTAAGTGTCTCCTGGCCCCAGCCAGAATTAGGCACAGCAGGCGAAGTTGGCTTCGCCAGCCGGGGGCTGGGCACCCCGACATCGATGTACAACCACCGCTCAGGGAATCCAGCTGGAGGTGGAGGGAGCTTGAAGTCAATACCCGAGGTCGCAGTCTCAGGCGCGGCGACGAAGCTCACGAACACCGAGCATTGAGTGGGGTCGACAAGGCGCAAAGAGAAGAAATGGCATAGCAAGGCAACAGAAGGAGGGATGCCCATCAGCGCCTCGCAGACAAATGTAAAGACCGAGAGGAGGGAAATGGATTCAGGACCCAGATGCATCATGTGGATCTGGTAATGGGAGAGGACGGCGTTGAAGAAATCGGAGAAGGGGGGAACCAGACCCGCCCACAAGGCATCGGCAAAGTAATGAACCTCGGTGATTATCCTGTCAGTGGGGAAGTGAGACGTAGGCCAGGCCGTCATTCTCCCACACTTGTTGAAGACGGTGGCCAGGGCCGGACTGAGCTTATCCAGGCACTCCAGATTGAGTATGATTGAGCGGCCGACGGCGGGGGCCACCGACAGCGGCGGGCGAGATGGAGACGCGGGCTTCTTCCCTTTCTCTTTCTTCGTCGGAGCCATGGCAGTGGACAAGAGAAGGGAAGTGTGAGATGGGATTCGAGGCGAAAGTCGAAGTTCGAAGGGAGGAAGAACAAGGGACGTTCGAGCAACAGGAGGAGGGGCGGCTGTGTGCAACCGCGGGGCAACCTAGCAGGGCGCAAAATAAGGGAGCGTGGGCGAACAGTACCGCCCACGTCCAATCAACCACCACGCGGCACCCAAGGCCCCAGGCTGTTAGGGCCCGCGGCGCTTCGCCCCTGCCCTTTCGCCTCTCAGCACGGCCAAGTCCATGCGCGCCTTGGGCCCGGGGGCTACTGTCGGCGTTCTGGGAACGGGGGTCCCCAGACTTGCCTGCCTGCGGCCTGCGGCGTGGCTCAATGGGGGCCCGGCGCGGCCCATCTTCATCAACGCAAGGCTCAAGACCCTCGCGGGGGGCCAAGCCTCGCGGGGCGGACGACATGGCGCATCCTTAGGCGCAGCCTCCTCAGGCTGACTCGCGAGGAGGCGGAGAGATCAAGGCAGGGTACCTCGCGAGGTGCCCATGACGCAAGCCATGACGATCGAGGGTGCCAAGCGGGCGCCAGCGCGCGCATCGTCCTTCTTTCCTCTTTGGTGCAAAGGGGGCGAGCGCAGCCGCGGAGTACCGAGGCATCAGGCAAAGGTTGCCATTTCGGTGCAACGAGACCAAGACCAGGCGGACTACGAGACGGAGGTCACCATGGAGCCCAGCACGGCGTCACCACAGAGCCTTTGGCAGGCGAAGACCAACTTTAGTCAGGATAAGTGTACTAGATGTTCCCCTTCGAATTGGCCAATTGTTGGCGCCTTTCCCGCTCAATATTTGGGAAGAGGCCCAGGGCCTTTGCCTACAAATAGGACCAGCCACCCGCATAGCAAACGGACGGTCGACAAGTGAGAGCAAATCAGAGAGAGTGAGGAAGAGAGAGAGGGAGGGTGACTGAACTCCTCCTAGGAGTTCATCGCCCCAGCCAAGAACAGACCCTCGCGAGGCTGTTCTTCCTTGTATTGTTCATCATCACTAGCCCCAGAAGGCAATCCACCAACCACACACTGGAGTAGGGTATTACACCACAACGGTGGCCCGAACCAGTATAAACCTTGTGTCTCTTGTGCGGTTCTTTCAGTAGTTTAGATCTTTGCGAGATGGGGAGGTAGAAGGCGTGATCTCCGCGCGCACCCCAGTGTTCGAGCCTTAAGGGTCTGCCCGAACCCGTGATCCGACACTTCCCGGCTATGCATGCACTACACACACGATCTTTCTCAAAAGAGACATTGGTTAGTCCAAGGATGTGATTATCCTTTAAGAGATCTTGAAGATTTCTCATGCCGACATGGGATAGCCGGCGATGCCATAGCCACCCCTTGTCAGCCTTGGCCATTAGACAAGTTGCATGGAATGTGCTCTCTTTCGAGAAATCAACCGTGTAAAGGTTGTCATCCAGCTCTCCAACAAAGGCCACTTCGAGAGTATCTCTCTTAAATACTTTCACATCCGTTAGTCCAAAGAGTGTATCATAACCAACAAAAGTCAATTGGAGAACACAAAGCAAATGATATTTAAGGGATTGAACAAGCATGACATTTGCTATAGACATGTCATTTGTGATAGCCACCTTGACCAACCCGAGTACCTGTCCTTTTGATCCTCCACCAAACATAATGCTCATAAATGGTTGAATAGCTTCCATGAAGTTGTAGAGCAATTTGCTATCTCCGGTCATATGATTGGTAGATCCACTATAAATCATCCATTTTACTCCACCAGAGAAAGCAACCTACACACAATTATGCCTTGGTTAGAGGCACCCATTTTGCAATGGGACCTCTCAAGTTAGTCACAAGAGTCTTAGGAACCCAAATAGCATAGAATCGGAAGGCATTTTGAGGACCAACAAATTTTGAATAAACTTCTCCATCCTTAGTCTTACGAAGTACATAGGATGGAGGCATGAACTCTTTTGGCTTGTTGAGAGTGGGCATGCCCCTTTTGGCCTTCCAACTACCAACCTTACCATTCTCCTTGTGACCTTCTCATACAAATGTTTCTTTTAGAGGCGTGGTGCACTTTTGAGAAGATGACTTTTCTTGCTTGTGCTTGGGTCAAACCCAAGTCCCTCTTTGGCAAACACCTCATTGTGTTGGATCAATACCTCATTAAGGTTCTTTTGTCCTTGAGCACATGTCATGAGTCCTTTCTCGATTTGAGCCTTGAGAAAGCGATTCTCCTCAAGAATAGATGCTAGATCACTTCTAGAGTTAGTAGTACAAGCATCAACATTGATAATAGGAGAAGAGTAAGCCTTGGCTAGAGTTTCAAGATAAGTAAGATTGAGCATCTCAAAACTCTTTGTAAGAAGGGTGAGCTTTATTCCTTAGTCTTGAGAGACACGGAAAGGAGCTCACAATCCTAATAGAGAGAAGCATGAAACTTAGAAAGCTTACTTTTATCATTCATCAACTCTTCGCAAGAGTCCTTAGCCTTTTTCAAGGAGGGAAGATCTTTAGCATGAACATCAATGTTTGCACCAATTTTCAAGCATAGTTCATCATTTCGTGCTTCCCCATATTGGACTTTCCACTCAAGGATTTCATATTTTTCCTTTTCCTCGGTTACGAGGGTTTCGAGTTCCTTAATAGTGACGGTGTGCTTACCCACCATCTCCATAAGCATACAAAACATAGTGAGCTTCTTTCCTTTGAGGGACAACATGACCTTACTTAATTTAGCAAACATGGGGTCATCTATATCATTATCATCGTAATTATCCTCCGCATCAAGGTACTCATCACTAGGAGTAGGAGATGTGAAGGGAGGAGGATTTGATCGTGGAGTTATCTTGACCTTGTCAAGAGAGTTTTGGTCCTCTCCATCTTCTACCACGACCTTTGCCATTAGGCACTTGTGAGCATTGCCCTTGTAGTCTTACATATAGTTGTAGGTGAAAACATCACCACTCTTGTTGCTAGCCACTACAAGAAATATGTCAACTTGCGACCATCACTATTGTTCACTGAAAGGTCATTGTTTTTCATTTGCGACCTTTTTATGACCACAAACAGATGGTCAAAAGCTGACGATCGTAAACTGAAATTCACGACCTTCTCTGTGAGAAGGTCATGGAAGGCAACGACGAAAACAAAAGGTCGTTGAACCCATGACCTTTAGTTTTAGTCACTAGCTGTCTGCCCAAGCCACGTCGGATCCGACGTGGCAATCTGACGTGGCAAAATTGCGACCAATTAAAAAGGTCGTTGATAAGATTGAACCTGGTCCAGTTTAGTGTTTTACATGGGCCGAGCCCATTAATTCAGCCTTTTTAATATATATTTTTCGTGTTAATTTTCGCTAGCTACATGGGCCTAGCTTTACATTTCAACCCATTTAATGCCCCTTTGTTTTTCTTTCTATCAAGTTTGGTCAGCAACATGGGCCAAGCCCAACTGTTTAGCCCGTTATTTTTATGCACATTTGGCCCTTCAAGAATATAGGTACTATTTTGTGCAGCTCAATTATGGTTTATATTCAGCATTTTTATACCATCAGATAATAATTCAATCTTGGAGTTGGTCCAGTACTCTTTTCAGCCCACTCACATATATTTGGCAATTCATACAAATGATTCTCCTTTCTAATAAATTTTTCAAATACTTACATAACTCAGCACTAAATAAGTTTACATCACAGAACATAAAGCCCTACAAAATAGTATCACTTGTTCCTATACAAAACTATCAAATCATACTTACAACAAAACAGAATATAAAAAAATTAGTCCAACAAAAATATTTTTTCTTCCTCTTCCATCTTCCAGAACTCACAACACCTGGCATTGGAAGGATCTGCCATTAGAAGCATATAGAATACAAGGGAAACAATCAAAATAAAGAAATGAAAGGCACACACTATGAAAATTATGATAGCACCAATATTTCTTATATTACCATAACAGACAGAAATGTAGACAAAGAAAAATTTACAGTGCCGGCTTAGGAACAAGGCAAAGCATATTTTACAGTGCGAGCTCAGGATGCCACCATGCTCCAAAAAAAATCTAAATGGTGGGAAAGAGAGCAGGACACAACTGTACCTGGAAATGCTGCTAGCTAGTGACAAAAGTAAGTTTGTCGGAGCCAAAGAGGGATCTGCCAAAGTTGCCAGCCATGCCAAGAAATATGAGGTAACCTGTGACCTTGTCCTGGTTCTCCTTGATCTTGTCCTCGAAGTTCTTCCTCTCCAGGTTGTCCCGCTGCAGCTCGTCCTACACAACCCTGAAACAAAAAATTCAGATCAACAACTGCATAAATCATCCCGTGTTTTCTTATCTAGACCTGACACTACTACTATTTGTGAATATAGCAAATGTAAATGGTAAACAACACTTGAGAATATAGCAACAGATTAAGAGCACAATGCTACAGGAATCTATTAGATAAAGTGGAGCTTCTACATTACATAGTCAGATATGAAGGACCAACCAAACTGTTCCGAGAAAGATAAGTTATAGAGCAATCATGTATTGCCCATCCTACTGGTAGCAAGGACATAAAGATAATCACTTAACAAGCAGTACCAACATGAGTAAATCACATACTAAAGTGCAATCTAATATCCCAGCTAACAAAACACCATATTCCGCACAAACCGAAAAAGAGCATGCGCTGGAGGACATATAAATATACCATGAGCATTATTCCTATAAGGGAAATCCTTGTAAATATTAGAAACATGCCACTGGGTCCTAATCAGCTAGTGTACTGTCATGGCTACCTGAGGAATCACCTAAACACATAGCCTCGAGGAGGATGGCCAGTGTTGCCTGCACTAGAGTCACCATGTTGCCTATAATTCCATCAAGACAAATACAATCAGTATCACGATCAGAGGTTCAGAGGAAGAATAGTGAAGGCGATTATGCTATAAACAACAAGGAGATGATGTAAACTCTAACGAAGTAGGCATAGAGTAACAACATGTCCATTACACTTAAGCTGCTGCTACCTACATATACTAAATGGAACCAGAAGTATGTCGACTACTAGACAGCCATGAATGATGCCCAGGAGTATTGATTTGGAAACAATTACTCCTCCAATACTGATAAATTTTGGAGTATTAATTCGAAAAATGACCTATTATTGCTCTCTGGCACTCATCAAAAGCAACCAATATTACATTATAGTGTAGTGTGTAAGAAGGAATGAATCCATTTTCACAATCTAAGGAAGAATAAGAAGGATCCAAACATATGAAGGAGTATTCAGTTTACTCATGCTGCTGCTATAGTACAATACTCCAAGAATAATATAAAATGTGGACTAATCTGAATAATCCGGTCCAATTTAGACAAATGTGGACTACCCTACTCCAAGATGCTACTCTAACTATCAGCACTGGAGTACGTACTGTTTAGTCTGTTGGAGTACATCAATACTCCAAGATGCTAATCCAGTTTCAAACTTGCAAATATAGCAAGACAAGTGATGTACCCATTTTACCTTTGATGTTAGATCTTGGGATAACAAAGAGTGCTCCCAGTACAAGAAGGACAACAAGTGAGATGAGAACTAGCAGTACTGGATAGTGTATTAACTGATGGTAATGAAGCCCCGGGATTGACTAGCGGTACTAGATAGCCATGAATGAAGCCCCGGGATTTGATTTGGAGGTGGTAATTAACCTTTGGTGTTGGCTTCGGTGTCTGGGCGGCGACGGATCTCTAGTCGGGGTCGGCACCGGCGCCAGCATCGGTGGCCTGGCGGTTAGTAGCATGACCACGCCCGGCGTACGGTATGGTTCAGTCCTGCGGTGTAGCTTTGCCTTCAGGTCAATATGTTACCTCCAACTCTGAGTTGTAGAAGAAATGCCAGGTGCACATGCACATCGCTCCAACAAGAAGTGGAACCTGTTATTGGGCAGAAATGCAAACTTGTTAGTGGGCAAGCACACGAACTGTCATCAACAAAACTTTGCTGATTGGAATAGCCATCTCAATGGAATGGATGCACACTTCAATAAGGAGGGTTCCTGAAGAAACCGCACATGCTCAGTTTATGACAAAGAAATCACCGGGTGAAGTGAACCAAATCATCTTCCAGAATCTCAATGACCTGCAAAGCTTGCAACATTTCACACATACTACAGATAGATATATTATCCACAACAAAATTCTTCAGAAAATAGCTTATTTACCAAAACTCTGTATCAGAAAGTTTGGCCAATATCAGCAACAAAGTTTGCCCAAAATCCAGTCACACCCAAGAAGTCCACTTCATGTTGTACTAATGGTGCTTAAAGCAGTAGGACAAACAAAAAAATATAACAATGAGGTGCATTGATTTCTGCTTTAAAAGGTTATGCTTGAAGAACTAAGCTCCAGGCCCGCTACTACAAGTTTCTGTTTCAAGTTTGGTACTTGTTGTCCGAAACAAGTAGGGCCATGAACAAGTTTCTGTTTCAAAAAACTTCGCCTACCCATCATTTTCAGTATGCATGTATTATACTAGAAAATGTGAAGCACCAATCACTTTAAGAACAGTAGCTGGACTCCAGGATGCACCGAAGTATTTTCCACTCACGTCAACTTGGTTTCTCTCTCCGAATAAAGGACTTCCATTGTCCTGCAAACAAGAAGAGTATCAGAAATAGCAAAAGAGGTAACGACACAATAAGTGCAGATTAATCACTGAAGTTGAAAAGTGTTATGCATTTTAAATGATCCACCCAAATCCTTTTAATGTGAAGTTAGCAGCACATGTTAATACACCCTTGGAAACTATTTATATTTATCTCAAGGCTGCATATTGCTATAGTGTGCATATACTTGGCTGTATAGCCCAGCAAAAGTCAAATGAATATCATTAATTTTCGAGAAATATCTAGGAGCAGTACTAATATTTCAGTATTTGTTATAATAGGGTTTTCAAAATTCTTCTATGATTCTTCCAAAAACTTTCGATAATAGAACTATGTGAACATGGTATATGCAATAAATTCATTTGGAGACAGACAAATAGGACACTTAAAACCTGAAATACTGAAGTTAATCGAACAAATAAACAATTTGAATGCAACCCAAAGTAGTACCATGTGAACTGTGAACAGAGGGAGGCACCCCACTTACCACCTCTGCAGCCGGGACACCCTCGAACAGAGGGAATCATTATGGTCAGAAGCACAAGCCTACAACGCTACTTCAGCAACAAGATCACTTTGCAACTGCGAATCCTACGGCGCATCACATGAACTACCAGATAGGGTTACAAGCTACTTTGCAGAGATCGCCATAATCACCCATGTCGCCCTTGCTCTAGTATCGCAAAGTAAACTATACCAGGTAGCGGCAAGCAAATCTGAGATGGGTGGTTACCTTCATGCTGGACGGACTAGCGCTGGCCAGGCTGGGTGCGCTGGGCGACGGTGCGGGCGATGAAGACAATGAAATCGCGTGTAGCGTCATGCCGGAAGAAGCCAAAGTGGCTGACGTCCGTGGCATTGGCTGATGTCTACTACACAACCTTCTTCTTGTAGACGTTGTTGGGCTTTCAAGTGCAAAGTTTTGTAGGACAGTAGCAAATTTCCCCCAAGTGGATGACCTAAGGTTTATCAATCCGTAGGAGGCATTGGATGAAGATGGTCTCTCTCAAGCAACCCTGCAACCAAATAACAAAGAGTCTCTTGTGTCCCCAACACACCCAATACAATGGTAAATTGTATAGGTGCACTAGTTCGGCGAAGAGATGGTGATACAAGTGGTATATGGATAGAAGATAAAGGTTTTTGTAATCTGAAAATATAAAAACAGCAAGGTAACTAATGATAAAAGTGAGCACAAACGGTATTGCAATGCGTTGAAACAAGGCCTAGGGTTCATACTTTCACTAGTGCAAGTTCTCTCAACAATAATAACATAATTTTGTCACATAACTATCCCTCAACATGCAACAAAGATTCACTCCAAAGTCACTTATAGTGGAGAACAAACGAAGAGATTATGGTAGGGTACGAAACCACCTCAAAGTTATTCTTTCCAATCAATCCGTTGGGCTATTCCTGTAAGTGTCACAAACAGACCTAGAGTTCATACTAGAATAACACCTTAAGACAAATAAACCAAAACCCTAATGTCACCTAGATACTCCAATGTCACCTCAAGTATCCGTGGGTATGATTATACGATATGCATCACACAATCTCAGATTCATCTATTCAACCAACACATAGGCCCTCAAAGAGTGCCCCAAAGTTTCTACCGGAGAGTCAAGACGAAAACGTGTGCCAACCCCTATGCATAGGTTCATGGGCGGAACCCGCAAGTTGGTCACCAAAACATACATCAAGTGGATCATAGAATACCCCATTGTCACCACGGGTATCCCACGCAAGACATACATCAAGTGTTCTCAAATCCTTAAAGACTCAATCCGATAAGATAACTTCAAAGGGAAAACTCAATCCCTTACAAGAGAGTAGAGGGGGAAGAAACATCATAGGATCCAAATATAATAGCAAAGCTCGCGATACATCAAGATCGTACCACCTCAAGAACACGAGAGAGAGATATCAAACACATAGCTACTGGTACATACCCTCAGCCCCGAGGGAGAACTACTCCCTGCTCGTCATGGAGAGCACCGGGATGATGAAGATGGCCACCAGAGAGGGATTGCCCCCTCCGGCAGGGTGCCGGAACGGGTCTAGATTGGCTTTTGGTGGCTACGGACGCTTCTAGCGGCGGAACTCCCGATCTATTGTGCTCCCTGATCGTTTTAGGGTATATGGAGATATATAGGCGGAAGAAGTACGTCAGGGGAGCCACGAGGGGCCCACGAGGGTGGAGGGCGTGCCTAGGGGGTGGGCGCGCCCCCTACCTTGTGGCTTCCTCGAAGCTTCCTTGATGTGGACTCCAAGTCTCCCGGGTTGCTTTCCTTCCAAAAATAAGTTCCTTGAAGTTTCAGGTCAATTGGACTCCGTTTGATTTTCCTTTTCTGCGATACTCTAAAACAAGGAAAAAACAGAAACTGGCACTGGGCTCTGGGTTAATAGGTTAGTCCCAAAAATAATATAAAAGTATATAATAAAGGCCATAAACATCCAAAACAGAAGATAATATAGCATGGAGCAATAAAAAATTATAGATACGTTGGAGACGTATCATTGGCCAGCATGAGCGCCTCGGAGCCCTGCCCGCCGCTGGAGGAGGAGCCCCCGGTGCCTCCGGCCGAAGGCCTCAGCATGATGAATGCCGTGATCTTCATCTCCGCTCCGCCGAGCCTAGATCCGAGGGGAGCTGGGCGCAGCCGCATGAAAGTAGTTGAACTTGCACCCCGTCCCCGTTGTAACGCCCTCGATGCGGCTACATCTCCCACGTGTCGAAGCACGACTTAGAGGCATAACCGCATTGAAAGCAATGTCGCAAGTGAGGTAATCTTCACACAACCCATGTAATACATAAGGGAAAGAGATACATAGTTGGCTTACAATCGCCACTTCACACAATTACATGAATAAAGCATTACATCATACAGATACAATCAAGGTCCGACTACGGAACCAAAATAAAAGAAGACTACCCCAAATGCTACACAGATCCCTGATCGACCCCAAGTGGGCTCCACTACTGATCAACTAGAACGAAACAACACAAAGGACAAGATCTTCATCGAGCTCCTCCTTGAGCTTGGTTGCGTCATCTGCACGGACTCATCGGCACCTTCAAACTGGTTTTGGAAGTATCTGTGAGCCACGGGGACTCAACAATCTCACACCCTCGCGATCAAGACTATTTAAGCTTATGTGTAAGGTAAAAGGTATGAGGTGGAGCTGCAGCAAGCGACTAGCATATATGGTGGCTAACATACGCAAATGAGAGAAAGAAGAGAAGGCAAAGCACGATCGAGAAACTATGATCAAGAAGTGATCCTAGAACAACCTACGTCAAGCATAACTCCAACACCGTGTTCACTTCCCGGACTCCGCCGGAAAGAGACCATCACGGTTACACACGCGGTTGATGCATTTTAATTAAGGTCAACTTCAGGTTTTCTACAACCGGACGCTAACAAATTCCCATCTGCCCATAACTACGGGCATGGCTTTCAAAAGTTCAAATCCCTGCAGGGGAGTCCCAACTTAGCCCATGACAAGCTCTCACGGTCAACGAAGGAATAGACCTTCTAGCGGGAAGACCCGATCAGGCTCGGAATCCTGGTTACAAGACATTTCGACAGGTAAAACAAGACCAACAAGACCGCCCGATGCGCCGACATCCTGATAGGAGCTGCACATATCTCGTTCTCAGGGAAACACCGGATGAACACTACGTACAGCTAAAACCAGCCCTCAAGTTTCCCCGAGGTGGCGCCCCAAGTGGCTCTAGTTTGGACCAACACTTAGACAAGCACTGGCCCCGGGGGGTTAAAATAAAGATGACCCTCGGGATGCGCGACTCCCAAGGGAAAATGGCTAGGTGGCGAATGGTAAGACCAAGGTTGGGCCTTGCTGGAGGAGTTTTATTCAAGGCGAACTGTCAAGGGGTTCCCATTATAACCCAACCGCATAAGGAACGCAAAATCCGGGAACATAAAACCGATATGACGGAAACTAGGGCGGCAAGAGTGGAACAAAACACCAGGCATAAGGCCGAGCCTTTCAGCCTTTACCAAGTATATAGATGCATTAATTAAATAAGATATATTGTGATATCCCAACAAGTAAACATGTTCCAACAAGGATGAAACTTCAATCTTCACTTGCAACTAACAACGCTATAAGAGGGGCTGAGCAAAGCGGTAACATAGCCAAACAATGGTTTGCTAGGACAAGGTGGGCTAGAGGCTTGGTTCAACAATATGGAAGGCATGATAAGCAAGTGGTAGGTATCGCAGCATAGGCATAGCAAAAGAGCGAGCAACTAGTAAGCAAAGATAGAAGTGTTTTCAGGGTATGATCATCTTCCCTGAAATCCCGCAAGGAAGAAGAATGAGCCCATGAAGAAGATAAACGGATGTAGTCGAACGGGTCCTCACCAACGCGACGTTACCGGAACCAACCCGAAGAAGCAAACACCGGAAAGAAGCACAGAACATAGTAAACAACCAACACATGAATCATGCTATGATATGCGGGATGTGGTATGCGATGCATATGCATGATTTGCAAAGGAGTGATTGAACCTAGCCTCAACATGGAAATCAAAGAGTTCCACTGGAAAGGTGAGGTGATTTCGGTTGAAATCGATATAAAGATCGCCGGAATCGGATGCACGGTTTGGAAATGGCAAGCAATTCAAATATGGCACCGGTCTGCGATAAACAGCAAGTAGCCATCTAAATGCAACAAGATGAGCATGCTACAGCACTCAAACATGGAAAAAAAATACATGGCAAGGATGCATTAATAATGCTTAAAAAAAGATGAACACTGAGCTACGGCCAATTCATCCATTAACAGGTTCAAACAATCATGGCAAAAATGCATTTGGCAAACATATTTCAGACTTTGTGAAATCAACACTTGTCTGGAATTTCAGATCAGGTAGCACACTTTGGAGCATCAAAACTATATGCTACAGGCACTTAACATGGCAATGCAAGGAATGGCATGGAGGTACTCAAAGAGCTTAAAAAAGTCCCTTAGTGACCTTGAGCCAAAAGGGAACAGAAAATACATTTGCAAGCATGTGAACATGAAAAAAACATAATCAGATTACGGACTTAGTGAAAAACTGGAGCGTGCAAATCAGATATCAAGTAGGCATGTTTACGAGCTCGATGCACTCACTACAGAGCATGTCATGACAATCTAAGCATACACACATGAAGAATACACATTATGCAAGCTAGACATGGCAAGAACAATAACATATCATGCACGGATCAACTACAACATCCTCGGCAAAATCGCTAACAAGTAGACAATCTGCCCAGATTCACGAAATAGCAAAAGTAGAGCTCGACTGACTCAAGCTAGGGTGCTCCATAATTGCAAACAAAGACATGGTTGGATAGAGCACTACAAGATTAACAGATCATCCTTACTGATCATCCTCAAAAGTGGCACGGATCACTAGGAAACAACATGAACATATGGCATATTGAGATAAATAGATCAAGGACTTAGTGGAATTGCTAAGTCCCCGAAATCAACATTAACAAATGCACTACTTTGCAAGCTTGTGCTAGTCACCACACATATCACAAAAATACATGGATAGCCCCTCTATAAAGATGGCAAAGCATATAACAAAACACATGTAGAGCTCAAGAGCATATCATGCACACATTAATCATGGCAAAAATGACAAATATCTAATTGGAGCAGCAGATCTGACAATTAACTCAAATAACATTCTTCCAACAGCATTTCGGGCATCAAGATGAGCTCAAATGAAAATGATGCAATGAGATGAAATGATGTGCTCTCTGAGGCGAACATCTTGATATGCTATATGCGCAAAACGGAGTTGCGGATGCAGAGTTACGACATGTCAAAGTATGCAAAAATAATTAGGGTTAGAGGAGAAAGTCAACCGCGAGGTGGATCTGGATCTGGATCCAGACCGGGCGCGGAATCTGAGGACGGCCGGAGCTGCTCGAGTTCGTCGGAGAAGGGGCGGCGCCGGCGTTGGGCGAGGTCGACGAGGCGGCGGCGGCGGCGCCGGCGACCGGACGACGACGGCGACGCGGCGAGGCGCTGCGGGGAGAGCGGGGCCGGTTGAGGTGGCACGAACGGCGAGGGAGCTCACCGCGGCGGAGCTCACCGGCAGCGGGGATGGGCGGCGTAGGCGGCAGGGCACTCGGGCGGTGCGCGGCAGGGTGAGGTGCGCCGGGCGGCGGCGGGGTCTGGACCCGCGCGGGCCCGCGATGGGCTCCGCGGGCCGGCGACGCGAGGACGGTGGTGGAGGACAGGTGGCGCGACGCGATTCTCTGCGGCGGGCGGTTGGACGTGTCCGGCCGCCGGGCAGACATGTCCGGCGGCGCGGGGAGGAGTGGATCTGGGGGTTCATCCGCGAAATGATCTGAAATTTCACGGAGGGGTGCTCTTTTATAGGTAGAGGGAGCTAGGAGAGTCCAAATGAGGTGCGGTTTTCAGCCACGCGATCGTGATCGAACAACCGAGATGATGGAGCAGGTTTAGGTGGGTTTTGGGCCACTTTGGAAGAGTGTTGGGCTGCAACACACACGAGGCCTTCTCGGTCCCTCGGTTAGCCATTGGAGCATCAAACGAAGTCCAAATGGTATGAAACTTGACAGGCGGTCTACCGGTAGTAAACCAAGGCCGCTTGGCAAGTCTCGGTCCAATCCGGAAATGTTTAATACCCTCACACGAAAAGAAGTAGAAAGGGACACCGGGTGACATAGGAGCGCCGGATTGCAAAACGGACAACGGGGAAAATGCTCGGATGCATGAGACGAACATGTATGCAAATGAAATGCACATGATGACATGATATGCAATGCATGACACGCAAGAAACGACAAGGCAACAATAGCGAATAACTGGAGCACACCTGGCACATCGGTCTCGGGGTGTTACAACACTCTACCACTACGAGAGGATCTCATCCCGAGATCTAGAATGGCACCGGAGGGAAAACGGAAGAGAAAAAGAAGAGGTAACACTAAGTTGCTTCTTTGACAAATGAGTGAGACCAAAGAACCTTGCAAAGGTTGAACAAATGAAAGAAAGAAATGGAGATGAACAAAGTTGAAAGCACACCGTAAGGAAAAAGGAATAAGAAAGAACTGATTCGGGTAGCATTTCGGTTGTAAGGAGATCAATGACTTGAAAAATGAAAGAGCTTGAGCAAAACTGACACAACACTCCAGTTAAGTGGATAGGCATGACAAGAATAAGGTCTTGACAAAAATAAGAAGAAAGGTTTAAAAGAGCAACATCACAATGCCTCCGGAATGAAAGAATAGCAGTTGAATCGTCGGAACATAAGAACGGAGAAGAAAAAACAACATCTCCTACCTCCCATGAGCTTGAAAGGCATTTTAAGGAGAAGGTTCGCACGGAGTTGTTGGAAAAGCCAACAACAAAAAGAATAAACTTGATATGGTCTTATGGAATACATCTCAAATTGTGAGGTGAAAACCTGCCACTCACGGGAAGAAGAATTGAATTGATAAGAACAAGGAGGCGAGAAAGCTATATCGCACCGGAAAGGATAAATGAAGAACTTGGATCATTTATAAGCGCCATAATAGCAACAATCCTTAGGGAAGGCTTTAGGTGAAATATAACCCAAGATAACTCCAATGACAAGATTGATGGATTTAAAGTATCTCATTCTTAACAACATGTGAATCATGGAACATGAACTCAAATTATCAAGAATGACGTAATACCACCTTCAATGATATGGAAGAAATAATTGCACTCCGGATTGCAAGATGAAGAAACTTAAGCTCCTTAGAAAAGAATCTTGATGAATGCTTCAAGAAGGAAATAAATCCTTGATGAACCATCATGTATAGCCTCCAAGAAGAAACTCCGGTAACAAAAGAATAAAAAGAAAAAGAAATTGAAAACACAAGGTGAATCCTTGCAATGATTTAGATGGACCTTCATGATGATGAAAGCTTGGAACTCCGGGAAAGAAAGATGAAGCATCTTGAACTGAGAGTGAGATAAGATGAACCTCCAGAATAAGGAATTGAATTTACTCGATGAAACAAGAATAAGGAATTACATTATGCTTATCCTTCACCAATTTAATTGATGACAAGCAACGGATTTGGCATACTACTTATTCTCGTTGAAAAAGGATTAAGATAGATATGGAGAAAACTTGGGAAGGTCTTCAATGAATCACCGGTAGAATTTGGAAAACATCGAATGACTTGATACGTAAACGAAAGGAAGAGATCTCTTGAACGAACCACCGTTTGAATTGAAACAAGAATAAATTGATATGATAAATGAAGGAAGAAGAAATCTTGAATGAACCACCGTAAGAACTAAAAATGAACAAAGAAAAGATAGAGAAACACCGGGAAGAATTAGAAAATGAACGAAGACGCTTGAGAGGATTTAGATACCTGAGAACGAAGAGATCAAGAACTGATTACAGGATAGTTGATCGATGCACCGGTAAGATTTGGAGAATGTCAACTGAAAGTTGAGAATGAATAAACCTGAATTGATGGGCTTCGAAGTAAAGAAATGGAGAACAACTCAAGAAATTCTTCGGATGGGTGAAAAGAATTACTCACAACCAAAACAATTATGGGAGGATTGCAGAGAATGGGGCAAGATTTAAAAGAAACTCTTCTTCGGTCTTCAAAATCCGAGAATGACGACGAGAAACACCACCATGGATTATTTAGACACTCCGGAATGAAGAATGGGAAGGTTGAGCCAACGATGAAAAGAATTTGAAAGATCTTGGAGAAAGACATTTGACTGATGGTAAATCATTCTTACGTCAAAATTCGAAAAGAAATTTGAGGATAGCTCCAGGAAAACAAGAAGAGTCAGGTAAGATCCTGGGAAAAGACCTGTGGGTTAGGGCCCACTCAAAAGAAACATCGTTGAAGGATTTAAAAGATAGATTGCACCGGTTGAATTAGATGGCTCAAAAGAGATAACATCCTCTCAAGAGCTTGAACGAATGTAGAGTGGAAGCACGAATCTTCGAGATATCTCCAGCACTCCGGGACAATAGAATAGCGAGAGGTGAACGATTAAGAATTGCACCGGCATGAGAAAGCATTGAAATACGGAAAAGAATATGATCAACACCGAAAGCTTGAATTGGAACCACCGGAGGAGAAAGAGAATGAAGAATGATGAACTAGAAGCTTCGTTAGCATCTTCATGTGAACCACCGGGTAGAACATTGAAAGAAAAGAATGAAGAGACTTCACAAGAATAAAAGGATGCTTGATTAAGAAATCCGAGTCCTTGAAGAAAAGTGTGGGAGGGAGGGAAAACAAAGGCAACTTGGAGACGGATGAAACAAACACCGTTCAGAAGAAACTGATACTCTTGCGGATGTTGAAATGATCGGCTTCACTTGAAGAGAAAACACACTGGTTGAAAGAATTAACATGACAATCTCGATTGTCATGAAGGATTTGCATTCACATAGAAATGTGAGAACACCACTTAGGAAAGGTATGGAATCAACATTTGACATTGAAGCAACTCGAATACCACAACTGAAAACAAAAACAAAGGATTGGCTTGCAAAATAAGCCGGAACAAACATATGATAGATATTTCGTCCGAAGTTTTCGTGGTGGGGCCTACACGGGCTCGATCGTACAGCACCATCATGTACAAGGCAGTGCACATGACATACGAAGCGTCCCCGAGTCGGCATAGCCAAGGACTCTTTAAGACACAACGAGACCACTGTAAAACCAACCGTGAATAGGCGGACCACTAGACGTCGAACCCCAATTTCATATCATACATATGCCGGAAAGATATCCTAAGAGCTACTTGAATTCCCATTTATAAACTCCCGAAACTTTCCGGTTATGCAATTAGGTGTTGGGGATACAGGGGAAGCATAATATCTCACCCAAACTAGAAAATCCTACATCCAGCTGTATCCATCCTTCAAGACATAACCAAGAAACCTTCGGA
The DNA here is from genome assembly GCA_034509565.1 of Triticum monococcum. Lineage (NCBI taxonomy): Eukaryota > Viridiplantae > Streptophyta > Magnoliopsida > Poales > Poaceae > Triticum > Triticum monococcum. The sequence continues at coordinate 427,377,040 of CM067847.1, read as the reverse complement.
AATCGTCTACCTCAACCTTCGAAAAGCATCCGTTATACGAGCTATGGCAATACTCCCGAACTCCCGCCCTAGTACTGGGTGGTGTCGAGGTTATCTCACCAACGAACTACATAAAAGAGATTTTCGATGTCGGCGTACTAAAGTCAGGTATTCCAGAACTGCATCGATAAAATTCTGATGACAACACCTCGGAGCTCAACTCCCTGCGACACTGCCACAACCCCTAAATGACAGGAGGCACCAAGAACAATGTTCTCGTCACAAATCCATCGGAACGATTCCAAGATACCCGCGTGATCCTAAATTTTTTTTCATGAAATTTGAGAAGAGAAGAGTCAAAACTCTACGTCAGGATTCCTTACTAGAGCGATGAGGAGACTGGGAAGTAAATAGAATTCGTAAACTCTCCGATATATAATTCCTAAATGAGTCAAAACATTTTTCTAGACTCAACAACGGCTGCTGAAAACGATCAAGCAATGGGGCTCCTAAGGTCGGGGAAGGCTCTGATACCAACTTGTAACGCCCTCGATGCGGCTATATCTCCCACGTGTCAAAGCACGACTTAGAGGCATAACCGCATTGAAAGAAATGTCGCAAGTTAGGTAATCTTCACACAACCCATGTAATACATACGGGAAAGAGATACATAGTTGGCTTACAACTGCCACTTCACACAATTACATGAATAAAGCATTACATCATACAGATACGATCAAGGTCCGACTACGGAACCAAAATAAAAGAAGACTACCCCAAATGCTACACAGATCCCCGATCGACCCCAACTGGGCTCCACTACTGATCAACTAGAACGAAACAACACAAAGGACAAGATCTTCATCGAGCTCCTCCTTGAGCTTGGTTGCGTCATCTGCACGGACTCATCGGCACCTGCGAACTGGTTTCGGAAGTATCTGTGAGCCACGGGGACTCAGCAATCTCACACCCTCGCGATCAAGACTATTTAAGCTTATGGGTGAGGTAAAAGGTATGAGGTGGAGCTGCAGCAAGCGACTAGCATATATGGTGGCTAACATACGCAAATGAGAGCGAGAAGAGAAGGCAAAGCACGATCGAGAAACTATGATCAAGAAGTGATCCTAGAACAACCTACGTCAAGCATAACTCCAACACCGTGTTCACTTCCCGGACTCCGCCGGAAAGAGACCATCACGGTTACACACGCGGTTGATGCATTTTAATTAAGGTCAACTTCAGGTTTTCTACAACCGGACGCTAACAAATTCCCATCTGCCCATAACCGCAGGCACGGTTTTCGAAAGTTCAAATCCCTGCAGGGGAGTCCCAACTTAGCCCATGACAAGCTCTCATGGTGAATGAAGGAATAGACCTTCTAGCGCGAAGACCCTATCAGGCTCGGAATCCCGGTTAGAAGACATTTCCATAGGTAAAACAAGACCAGCAAGACTGCCAGATGCGCCGACATCCTGATAGGAGCTGCACATATCTCGTTCTCAGGGCAACACTGGATGAACACTACGTACAGCTAAAACCAGCCCTCAAGTTTCCCCGAGGTGGTGCCGCAAGTGGCTCTAGTTTGGACCAACACTTAGACAAGCACTGGCCGGGGGGGGGGGGTTAAAATAAAGATGACCCTCGGGATGTGCGACTCCCAAGGGAAAAAGGCTAGGTGGCGAATGGTAAGACCAAGGTTGGGCCTTGATGGAGGAGTTTCATTAAAGGCAAACTGTCAAGGGGTTCCCATTATAACCCAACCGCGTAAGGAACGCAAAATCTGGGAACATAACACCGATATGATGGAAACTAGGGCGGCAAGAGTGGAACAAAACACCAGGCATAAGGCCGAGCCTTCCGCCCTTTACCAAGTATATAGATGCATTAATTAAATAAGATATATTGTGATATCCCAACAAGTAAACATGTTCCAACAAGGAACAAACTTCAATCTTCATCTGCAACTAACAACGCTATAAGAGGGGCTGAGCAAAGCGGTAACATAGCCAAACAACGGTTTGCTAGGACAAGGTGGGTTATAGGCTTGGTTCAACAATATGGAAGGCATGATAAGCAAGTGGTAGGTATCGCAGCATAGGCATAGCAAAAGAGCGAGCAACTAGCAAGCAAAGATAGAAGTGATTTCGAGGGTATGATCATCTTGCCTGAAATCCCGCAAGGAAGAAAAACGAGCCCATGAAGAAGACAAACGGATGTAGTCGAACGGGTCCTCACAAACGCGACGTTACCGGAACCAACCCGAAGAAGCAAACACCGGAAAGATGCACACAACATAGTAAACAAACAACATATGAATCATGGTATGATATGCGGGATGCGATATGCGATGCATATGCATGATTGGCAAAGGAGTGATTGAACCTGGCCTCAACATGGAAATCCAAGAGTGCCACTGGAAAGGTGAGGTGATTTCGGTTGAAATCGATATAAAGATCGCCGAAATCAGATGCATGGTTTGGAAATGGCAAGCTATTCAAATATGGCACCGGTCTGCGATAAACAGCAAGTAGCCATCTAAATGCAACAAAATGAACATGCTACAACACTCAAACATGGCAACAAAATACATGGCAGGGATCCATTCATAATGCTTAACAAAAGATGAACACTGAGCTATGGCCAATTCATCCATTAACAGGTTCAAACAAGCATGGCAAAAATGCATTTGGCAAATGGATTTCAGACTTTGTGAAATCAACACTTGTCTGGAATTTCAGATCAGGTAGCACACTTTGGAGCATGAAAACTATATGCTACAGGCACTTAACATGGAAATGCAAGGCATGGCATGGAGCTACTCAAAGAGCTTAACAAAAGTCCCTTAGTGACCTTGAGCCAAAAGGGAACAGAAAATACATTTGGAAGCATGTGAACATGACAAAAACACAATCAGATTACAGACTTAGTGAAAAACTGGAGCATGCAAATCAGATATCAAGTAGGCATGTTTACGAGCTCGATGCACTCACTACAGAGCATGTCATGACAATCTAAGCATACACCCATCAAGAATACACATTATGCAAGCTAGACATGGCAAGAACAATAACATAGCATGCACGGATCAACTACAACATCCTCGGCAAAATCGCTAACAAGTAGACAATCTGCCCAGATTCACGAAATAGCAAAAGTAGAGCTCGAGTGACTCAAGCTAGGGTGCTCCATAATTGCAAACAAATACATGGATGGATAGAGCACTACAAGATTAATAGATCATCCTTACTGATCATCCTCAAAAGAGACACGAATCACTAGGAAACAACATGAACATATGGCATATTGAGATAAACAGATCAAGGACTTAGTGGAATTGCTAAGTCCCTGAAATCAGCATTAACGAATGCACTACTTTGCAAGCTTGTGCTAGTCACCACACATATCCAAAAATACATGGACAGCCCCTCTGTAAAGATGGCAAAGCATATAACAAAACACATGTAGAGCTCAAGAGCATATCATGCACACATAAATCATGGCAAAAATGACAAATATCTAATTGGAGCAGCAGATCTGATAATTAACTCAAATAGCATTCTTCCAACAGAATTCCTGGCGTCAAGATGAGCTCAAATGAAAATGATGCAATGAGATGAAATGATGTGCTCTGTGAGACGAACATTTTGATATGCTATATGCGCAAAACGGAGTTACGGATGCAGAGTTACGGCGCGTCAAAGTATGCAAAAATAATTAGGGTTAGAGGAGAAAGTCAACCGCGAGGTGGATCTGGATCGGGATCCAGATTGGGCGCGGAATCCGAGGACAGCCGGTGCTGCTCGAGTTCGTCGGAGAAGGGGCGGCGCCAGCATTGGGCGAGGTCGACGAGGCGGCGGCGGCGCCGGCAACCGGACTGCGACGGCGGCGCGGCGACGCCCTGCGGGGAGAGCGGGGCCGGCTCGGGCGGCACAAACGGCGAGGGAGCTCGCCGCGGCAAAGCTCACCGGCGGCGTGGTTGGGCGGCGAAGGCGGCGGGGCACTCGGGCGGCGCGCGGCAGGGTGAGGTGCGCCGGGCGGCGGCGGGGTCTGGGCCCGCGATGGGCTCCGCGGGCCGGCGGCGCGAGGACAGCGGTGGAGGACAGGTGGCGCGACGCGATTCGCTGTGGCGGGTGGTTGGACGTGTCCGGCCGCCGGGCGGACATGTCCGGCGGCGCGGGGAGGAGTGGATCTGGGGTTTCATCCGTGAAATGATCCGAAATTTCGGGGAGGGTGCTCTTTTATTGGTAGAGGGAGCTAGGAGAGTCCAAATGAGGTGCGGTTTTCGGCCACGCGATCATGATCGAACGACCGAGATGATGGAGCAGGTTTAGGTGGGTTTTGGGCCACTTTGGAATGGTGTTGGGCTGCAACACACACGAGGCCTTCTCGGTCCCTCGGTTAGCCATTGGAGCATCAAACGAAATCCAAATGGTACGAAACTTTACAGGCGGTCTACCGGTAGTAAACCAAGGCCGCTTGGAAAGTCTCGGTCCAATCTGCGAATGTTTAATACCCGCACACGAAAAGAAGTAGAAAGGGACACCGGGTGACATAGGAGCGCCGGATTGCAAAATGGACAACGGGGAAAATGCTCGGATGCATGAGACGAACATGTATGCAAATGAAATGTACATGATGACATGATATGCAATGCATGACACGCAAGCAACGACAAGGCAACAACAGCGAATAACTGGAGGACACCTGGCACATCGGTCCCGGGGCGTTACACCCGTCCTCCACCTCAGCCTCACCGCTTCCCCCTCATCGAGCACCGAGCCTTGGAGCCACAGAGGAAGGCGAGGGGAGAGGATGCATGACGGAGACGAGGTCGGCGGTGGGGGGTGGGGGTGTCGGCGGTGGTCATCGCGGGAGGGAGATGAGACGAGTGAGGGAGAGAAAGGCGGGGGCGGTGGGGTGCCTCGATTGGATCTGGGAATGGGAGAGGATGAGTGGGTGAGTTAGGGTTTGGGTTTCTCGGGAGAAGCTCCACCGTTGATGGGTGTTTGATTGATGGCTCAGATCGCTTCCGACTGGGTGATCCGCGTGATAGTGGTTCCTTGTTTCTCATTGGCCAGTTGCCGCGCGCTCGAATCTTTAAAATTTGGACCCAAATATTCTATTTTTTAAGAAAAAAGTACAAATATGTCTTATAGAATGGACGACATCATTTTTGGAAAAATATTAGTTCACAACTTATTTACAATTAACTAAAATATCAAGATCACAACTGTTTACATTTAAGCTAGAAAATCTCAGAAAAAGAAGAAGCATCTAACCGTTTATTCATGGATTAGAAAATCACAATCATTTATTAAACCCGCCACCGCTTTCGACGACGAAACGATCGGATGCTCATGACCCCCACCCCCCATCCCAAAGGGGGAAAGACGTTCAATGTGGAGAAGACCTGCAAATGGCATAGTTTGTTCAAATGAACTTATATTGTGCACAAGGGAGCATCTTGAACGGCAAACAATGTTTCTTAACAAAGTTTTCATTTTCTTTGCACGGAAATATCATTTCCCATTTTTTGAGTGCACAAAATGATTTTTTTGTGAAGGACCTACCATATGTTTGTTGCAAAATTGTACCAAATTATTTATATAAACTATTAGTCATATTCAATGCACAATTGATCAAATGGTTGGGTGTCACAAGTTTTGATGCACCTCTTGTGAAAAAGACAAATTTCCGCTGATTTAGTAGGAAGCGGGTCAAATTTGAACTGCAGCTGCCACATAGTTTGCTCTTTATTTTTTCCAAAAATTATTTTTAGGAACATAATTATATATTTAATCAGAGAAACACCAAAAATATTCCAAGATTCAACCACTAGCTATGAACGGTCATGCCCGCAGTTTTGACCGCATTTTGAAACGGGCATAAAAAATTCAAAAAAAATCAAAAAATTGGAAAACCTTTGCATTGTGTCATTACATGTGACTAAGTTACCAGGAAAAATAATAAACTTATAATGCGGTAATTCGTTTAAAAAAGTGTTCTCAGAATGAGCTATCATGTCTGATGATTCATGGCTTTCAAGCCAAATGATCAATCTTATGGCCACATTCATGGCCTAGTTTGTTCAAATGATCTCATATTGTTCACAAGGGTGCATCTTGGAATGTCAAACAATTTTTCCTAAGGGAGTTTTCATTTTCTTTGGACAAAAAATCAATTTTCCATTTTTTTGAGTGCCCCAAATGAGTTTTTTTGTGAAAAACCTACGATATATTTGTTGCAAAATCGGACCAAATCAGATTTCTAAAATATACTAGGACATATTTAATGCACAATTGACCAAATGGTTGGGTGTCAAAAGTTTTGATCCACCTCTGGTAAAAAGACAAATTTCCGCCGATTCAGTTGGAAGCGGGTCAAATTTGAACTAAAGCTGCCTCATAGTTTGCTCTTTATTTTTTACAAAATAATTTCTAGGTACATAAGTATCTATTTAATCAGAGAAACACCAAAAATAATCCAAGATTCGACCACTATCTAGGAAAGGTCATTCCTGTTGTTTTCGCCGCATTTTGAAACGGGCATAAAAAATCAAAAAAAAAATCAAAAAATTGGAAAACCACTGCATTGTGTCATTATATGTGAGAAAGTTATCAGGAAAAATAATAAACTTGTAATACGACAACTATTTTAAAAAAGTGTTCTCAGAAATGGGCTATCATGAGTGAAGATTAATGGCTTTCAAGCCAAATGATCAATCTTATGGTCACATTCATGGCATAGTTTCTTCAAATGATCTTGTCTTTTGCACAAGGGTGCATCTTGGGATGGCAAACAATGTTGCCTAAGGAAGTTTTCATTTTCTTTCGACAAAAAATTCATTTTCTATTTTTCGAGTGCCCAAAATGAGTTTTTTGTGAATGACCTACCATATATTTGTTGCAAAATGGGACCAGGTCAATTTTATAATATATCAGGCCATATTTAATATAAAATTGACAAAATGGTTGGTCGTCAAAGGTATTTATACAACTCTGGTGAAAAAGACAAATTTCCGCTGATTGAGCTGGAAGCGGGTCAAATTTGAACTGCAGCTGCCTCATAGTTTGCTCTTTATTTTTTCCAAAAATCATTTATAGGTACATAAGTATCTATTTAATAAGAAATACATGGTTTAGTGGCGATACGTTGAGGTTTGGATGGTGGCGAGGGCTGCAACTTCAGAGCGCGTAAACTCGCATGCCCGCTGCATGACCGTGGTGTTGCCACACGTTCTGGGTGGCCTAGGCATGTCTAGAGGGTTGGGCACTCACCCGATAGGTGTCAGGAAGAAGAAGGCAATAGAAGAATCTCATGAGGAGACTGAACTGAGCTCAAACATGAATTAGCACCCCAAGTGTTTGATTAGTTGTGGGGAAAATGCACATGGCCAATGGGCCTGAATTTTGGCCGAGGATGATCATCTACTAAGGACACTATCTTGGAAAATTTGCAGCTCAAATGGAGGAGCCTAGGTGTCACTTTCTTTGCAACGTACCACACTGGACAGAAATATGAATGTTGAAGCTAGACTCAAATGAATGAATGGATTTATCTGAAATTTGGAGGAGGATGATAATTTGGGCATATGAAGGCACTTTAAAAATTTCATACCATTTGGTTAAATAAAAATGGTACTTCCTTCACAGTGCTCTCCACTGAACAGAAAATTGGAAAAAATGTTGAGGGAAATTAGCTAGAATAAATCATCTAAAATTTGGTGGAGGGAGGTTCTATGGGCAGGGTCATGTCGTGGTAAATTTTTAGCAATTAGAAATTAACATAAAATATAGTTACTTCACAAACTGAAAATATCACCATAAACAAAGATTGGATGCTGAGCTCACATGTATCGATAGATGTGGCTAAAATTTTGTGGAGAGCTATGATTTTGGAATATAGAAGGTGTGGCAAAAATTTAGCTTACTAGGATATGCCTAGCTAGTACTTCCTTCACAACAGTTCGAGCTGAACAAAAACTTTGGAAATATGCCGAGGAAGATTTACCAGGAAAATGGAGTTGAATATTGTCATGAGGCAATGATTTGGATAGTAAAGAATGCCCATTTTTTGGGGGAATTATGGGAATGACAGAAATATAGGTTTCTTCACAACCTAGGGCAAAAATTGATACATGGACATGACATATAGGCAAAACTGATGAGGTGGCACCTAGTTATAGCAATCCACCACAATTTACAAGGTTATGACCATATATATTGGTCATGATTAGCTAGAAATAAGGCAGCGGACCAGTGTTGTCTGCTTTGTGACCATTTAGTGTAAGGAATTACGATCTTTCTGACCAAAATGGTCTTTATAGTTTAGTGTTTGGAGCCCCCCGAACAGCTTTTGACCAATTGGTCTCAAATGGTCATAGATTTATGACCAATTCTTCCAGGGTCACTGACAGAAGGTCACAAGTTGACATATTTCTTGTAGTGAGCCTCAAGATGTTTTGAGAATCTTGAGCAACTCCGGCAACGCCACTAACATCATCTGGATCGGATTCTTCATGAGCAACCATTGCTTTCCCATCTCTCTTCTTGAGATTTGAGTTCAAAGGGTTTGGCAACTTCTTCTTGGGAAATTTATTGGGAAACCTTGGTTTATCTTATCTCTTCTCATAGGGGCAATCGTTGAAGAAGTTGTTGGCTTCTTCACAGTTGTAACATTTTCTCACTTTCTTCTAGACTCTTCCCTTGAATTTTTCCGCACTAAACTTCTTGATAAAGAGAGCAATGTCATCATATGAAGGACTCTCATCGGAGTCAATCTCATCACCATCTTCATCCTCATCATCATCTTCTTCTACACTTTTCTCTTCTTCATATTCATGCTCGGCCTTCAAAGCAAGATTGATTTTTTATGTTGAGGTGCCATGCATGGCAAGATGTTTTGTAGCATTTGCCTTTGACTCCTCAAATAGTGGGAAAGTGGATATGATGTCATCTGGAGTCATCTCCTTGAATCCATGGTGTTGTCTTAAGTCCCACACCATTTGGTGATGATACAGAGCAAGAGCATGGAGCAACTTATCCACAAGAAATCGCTTAGTCAACTTGAATCCATCTTGTGTCTTGTCACACTCACATGACTCGATATCAGTAGTAAGAGTCATGAGATGATCAAGGAGTTGCTTGGGAGATTCACCTTTCTCCATACAAAAGTTTTGCAATTTTCCCTTGGCAATTTCATATTGAGCAAACCGGAGAGTGGAGGTGTCGGGACCCCGATTCTAAGTGTCAGGACCCCGATTCCAAGCCACATCGATCTAGCCGGTAACACCTCATATCACTTTGCGGCCTCACGCACGGTATCCCACGGGTGTCGCCTTACCATGGCCCGGGACCGTTTGCGCCTTTCGGCTCACGTATATGACAATGTCACTAGCATCCAGATGATCGAGAACCCGGGCCGACATGGCTAGTCGTGAACCCAAAGCGGCACAGACCTATGGAGACAGGCATACATGAATCACATCGAACATGTCGGTCATCAACGAGTGATTCCGGGCTGTAGCACTGGGCTAACAGGACTCCGGGGATCCCGGGCTGTAGCAGGCTAGGCAGGACTCCGGAGATCACCGTGTGACATTTCCCCGAAGGGACAGACATAGGGATGAAGTGAAACACATGCCGACCAGTCAAGTGTCCTTAACAGTAGTGCTGGGCTAGCAGGACTCCGGTGAACCGGGCTGTAGCGGACTACTATGGCTTGAGGAACACTAGACTACATTTCCCCATAAGAAAGGCTGCGAAGGACAAACAACTAGATTGTCGGATCCCACTCATACCAAGCATTTCAGTCATACACACAATATGCCCGATATGAGTACATACAACATGGCATCACAACAAAACTCTACAACTCAAGAACTTTATTTAAAGGCTCCAGGGAGCCATACATAACATGTTCATACAGATAGGGGTCACATGACCCGACACTCAAGTCATACCATCCTACAAGCACATGCGGAAGCAACTAGTCTGAGTACAGACTCTAGAAAGAAAGAAGGCTTCTCGAAGCCTGTCTATCTACATAGGGCCCTCCATGGCCGGGATCACCACCTGGGTGGCTAGTCACTCATCAACGTCAAGGTCTACATAAAACCCATCGGAGGGGGCAGTGTTGTCGTATGAAAACAATAAATAAGCAAACATGAGTACAAAGGTACTCCGCAAGTCTTACATCAGCACCTACTATACATGCTCATTCTCAAAAAGGTGGTGGGTGTTATGCAGCAAGCCAGCTTTGAATCTTGGCTAAGCTATCCTACGGAACCTCTTTAGTAAAATAGTTTTCGCACACGAGTCCACTACTCACCAACACAATACTCCACCCTGGATCCTCCCTCGACATCCTGCGAGAGGGCCATCCTCGGTACTCACACTTATCTTGAGTCTTTTAGTAGTATCCATTAACTTGTCTATGAACTGTATAGGTAACCAAGTAGTCCTTTACCGCGGACGCGGCTATTCGAATAGTTTTATTCCCCGCAGGGGTGTACTTTGTCATACACGCTTTCACCGCTTACCGTCGTCTACACGACATGTACTCGGCAACCTTCAAGCGGAAGCCCAGCGAGGGTGTCGGCCACGGCCTACCTAAACACGTAAGCCCCTAGTCTAGGTTTATCGCCTATCCAGGTTCCATCCTCAGGGAGTCCGGCCGAGGTTTCCACATACGGCCCCGAACAATGTGAACAGGGTTCCCGAGACACCAAACGGGTGACTCGGTACACCCGGCCACGATGTATCTACCGCAACATAGCCCACCCCTAGGGTCAGCGCTACGCACGGCCGCCAACACATAACCTACAAACACCAGAAACTAAGTGCAACTCCTGGACAGAGTACGAGGGTGACTAAGAAGCCAAGAGGGTCCATTTGTTTCGGGCCCAATGTACGGTAGTAACTGCATCTTAAATCACACATACAGATCTCAGTTCTTATGGACAGCCTCAATGAAACAACCCACCATGTACTCCTACATGGCCTCTCATCGATACCTTTACCAAAACATGTTCAACACACCCCTCATGTTACCAACATAAGCATTTCACTCTAGCCCATCACCAAGATGTACCAGACCTGACACAACTCTAAGCATAGCAGGCATAGCAATGTAGGAATCACAAAACATGGCTCAATCAACTCCTACACATGCTAGTGGGTTTCATCTAGTTACTGTGGCAATGACAGGTCATGCAGAGGATAAGGGTTCAACTACCGTAGCACACAGCAGTTTGAATCGCGTTGTCTTAATGCAGTAAACAAGAGCAGGAGCGAGAACATGGGTTGTATCGGAATGGTCAATGGTTGCTTGCCTGATGGGGTGGTAACGGGATACTGCCCTTCAGTTGGATACTCGTGAATATCCTCGGAGGCAGGACCTACCACGAAGAACACAACCGAGCACAATCAACACATGACGATATGCAACAATATGGTGCATGCTATGACATGGCAATATGAATGTGTTTTGGCCTAATGCAAGCTAAAACAGAAAGGGATGAACTCATTTGAATCCAAGATTCAACTATTAGCTCATTAAATATGGCATGTATAGTGCATTTCCTTATTCTGCTTGAACAGCAAGGTAAACTTGTTTTGTCATGCATGAAACCATTACAGATGGATAGATTGAATTTTTCTGATAATTTTTCATATATAATTTATCTCATTTGGAGTTATGGTTGAATTTCTATGAATTTTTGAAGTTTGAACTATTTTCGGGAATTTCCTGAATAAGAATAAAGCCAGAAAATCAATTACTGCATCAGCAATGCATCAGGGTGACGTCAACAGGTCAAAGGCGCCAGCCCAGGTCAAACCTGACTGGTGGGGCCCTTCTGTCAGCCTCTCAATGCACTAACTACGTTTAATTAGCCTAATTACTGGCAGGGCCCACTAGTCAGTGACTGATTAAGTAAGATTTAACTAAAACTAATCCTAATTTGGTTAACAGACCGGCCCCACCTGTCATAGACTCAGGGGGGTCGACCTGGGCACACGCAGGGGTCAAACTGGGTCAACTCGCCGGCGTTGAGCCGCCGGCGAGGCTTGAGACGGCGGAAGGCTTCAGAAAACGCCCTCAGGCGACCAAAACATCAGCGGAGACGTGCTACGCAATGCGGGGAGCAAGCCGCATCGTTTGGTGGTGGTAGCTGGGCTCGGGGAGGCCGGAAACGACGCCGGCGATGACCTTGGCAGTCGGCGGAGTTCGGGCGTGGTCGAATCCGACGCTACGGGGCACGGCGAGGTGCGGGGAGTGGTGCGTTAGCTTCCTGGGACTGCGCTGATCACGGTGGTGTGCCTGGCTTCAAGCCATGGTGGCCCTGGCCACGACGGCGATGAGGCACGGCGTCGGCGAGCTTCGGCCGCGGTGGAAATCGGAGCTACAGGGCGCAAATGAGCAAGGGAAGGTGGGGATCGAGAGAGAGGCTCACGGGGAGTGCAGCGATGGTCTCTGCGGGCTCGGGGACGGGCTGGAGAAGAGGTGAGGTCACCGGTGATCTCGGATGCCCGAGGTTGAAGATGAGGGCAAAGGCGACGTTGTAGGGCTTCCGGTGAAGCGTGGCTCGGTGGGGAGGACGAGGGAGCCGAGGCGAAGCTTATGGACTCGTCGGAGGGGCAAGGGGAGGTCTCTGGCGGCGGCTACGGCGATCAGCGGCGAGGGGCGCGCTCGGCCATCGCGGGAGAGGATGAGGGAGGCGAGGGGGAGAGTGAGAGAGGACGGGAGAGGATCGAGAGGGTCTCGTGGCGTCTCTAGGCGCCTCCCAGCGTCGGCAGAAGCAGGAGGTGGCCGGCGCGTGGCCGGCGTGCGGCGAGCACGCGCCCCTGCCTCCTGGCGCGAGGTAGGGGGTGACTGGCGCTGGCCAGTCGGCTAGGCCGAGCCAGGTAAGGCCCAAGTGGCTTCCTTCCCCCTTTTTGATTTTTGTTTTCTTTTTCTATTATTCTGTAGCTTTAGGGCTTTATTTAAAATACCTAGGCACTTTCTAAAATCCTGGAAATAATTGTGGGCTCTATTGGGATTATTCCTAACAGCAAACAATTATCTCCAGAATTATTTGAGCACTTAAATTATTTAATAGCATTTAAATGCCCAAATTCAATTATTTATGATTTAAATCAGTGACCTTCTGTTGACCTAGAAAAATGTGCACCTATTTTCCCAGAGGTTCCAACCCAAGGCAAAGAGGGTGAACATTTTAGAAGGGCATTTCAGGTTCATTGAAATTATTTTTAGTAAACCCTAGTTGAATTCAGGGGGGGTGTTGGGGGTTCTGCCTTCCCCATTTCAAGTTTCTGATGAAAGTAGACATGATGCACACTCAAATGCATGGACTAGCTAGGGTGTGACAACTCACCCCCACTCAAAAGAATCTCGTCCCGAGATTTTGGATCCTCTGGAAAGAAGGTGGGGTACTCGAGTCGAAGACGATCCTCCCTTTCCCAAGTGGCTTCTTCCTCGGAATGGTGTGACCATTGAACCTTGAGAAACTTGATATTATGACGTCGAGTGGTACGCTCGGCTTGATCAAGGATACGAACGGGATATTCCCGATAAGCGAGGTTATCTTGTAAATCAAGCGTTTCGTGGTCCACTCCACGAATAGGATCCGCGAAGCAACGCCTGAGTTGCGAAACTTGGAAGACATCGTGAACTCTGGAAAGATGCGGGGGTAGTTCCAATTGGTAGGCAACTTCTCCTCGTTTGGCAAGAATGCAAAAGGGTCCAACGTAACGAGGAGCCAATTTGCCTTTGATACCGAAACGATGGGTTCCCTTTAACGGGGTAACCCGAAGGTAAGCCTTCTCGTCAACTTCATAAGTCATAGGCTTATGTTTACGATCATATTGACTCTTTTGGCGAGATTGGGCTGTTTTCAATTTCTCACAAATAATGCGAACCTGCTCTTCTGCTTCCTGAATCATATCCGGGCCAAAGAGTTGTCTTTCCCCGGTTTCTGACCAGTTAAGAGGCGTTCGACATTTTCGTCCATAGAGAACTTCGAAAGGAGCCTTGCTCAAGCTGGCTTGATAGCTATTGTTATAAGCAAACTCCACGAATGGAAGGCATTTCTCCCAACTCATTCCGAATGAGATAACAGAAGCTCGGAGCATATCTTCCAGAATTTGATTGACTCGCTCTACTTGACCACTTGATTGAGGATGGAAGGTGGTACTAAAGGAGAGATGAGTTCCCATAGCATTTTGGAAACTTTCCCAAAATCGAGAGGTGAAGAGGCTCCCACGGTCTGATTTAATTTCCAATGGAACACCATGAAGAGACAATATTCAGGAGATGTATAAGTCAGCTTGCTGGCTAGCGGTGATACTCTCACGAACAGGTAGAAAGTGGGCTACTTTGGAAAGACGGTCGATCACGACGAAGATGGCATTATTCCCTCTCTTGGTCCTGGGAAACCCAGTGATGAAATCCATACTGATTTTATCCCATTTCCATTCAGGAATAGCCAAAGGTTGAAGGGTGCCAGCAGGCCGTTGATGCTCTCCTTTAATGCGACGACAAACATCGCAATTTGCAATGTATTGAGCGATTTCTCTCTTCATCCTAGTCCACCAAAACCTCTGGCGTAGGTCTTGATACATTTTAGTACTACCGGGATGAATGGTGAGAGGGGATTCATGAGCTTCCTTAAGGATCAGTCGCCTCAGGTTTCGCGCCTTTGGAACCACTAGGCGATTCCCAAAGTATACGACACCTTGATCATCAATGGAGAAACAGTTCACGACTCCTTTCTTAATGTTTCTCTTGATACGGGAGATTCCCGGATCTACCTTCTGTGCCTTGATGACCTGATCCGTAAGGGTGGGTTCCGCCACCAGGGTGGATAGGAATCCTCGGGGAACAATGTGAAGATTAAGCTTACGAAATTCCTCATGGAGAAGTGGTTGACTTTGTTGTAACATCAGGTTGTTACAGTAGGACTTACGACTTAGTGGATCAGCCATGACATTGGCTTTACCGGGGGTGTAAGTTATCCCTAAGTCGTAATCTGAGATCAACTCAACCCAACGTCTTTGCCTGAGATTCAAATCTGGTTGGGTGAAGATATATTTCAAACTTTTGTGATCGGTGAAGATCTCGCAACGATTACCGAGAAGGTAATGTCACCAGGTTTTAAGTGCATGGACTACAACTGCAAGCTCTAGATCATGTGTGGGATAATTTCCTCATGTGGTTGTAATTGCCGTGAAGCATAGGCAATTACCTGACGATCTTGCATGAGTATGCAACCTAGTCCTTGTCGAGAGGCGTCGCGATAGATAATAAAGTCCTTGGAGAAATCTGGTGGTACTAGTACGGGAGCAGATGTCAGGCGTCTTTTCAATTCCTGAAAACTGAACTCGCACTGTGGAGTCCACTCGAACCTTTTATCTTTCTTGAGAAGTTCAGTTAGAGGTTTCGCAACCTTGGAGAAGTTCTCGATGAAGCGACGGCAATAGCTCGCTAGGCCAAGGAAACTCCGAACTTGCTTGACCGTTTCAGGTGGAGTCCAATCAAGGACGGCTTGAACTCGCTCGGGATTGACAGCAATACCCTTACCAGAAATTACATGTCCTAGATAGGTCACCTCTGGCAACCAAAATTCACACTTGGAGAATTTGGCATAAAGGCGATGCTCTCGAAGTTTCATCAATACCAGCCTTAGATGTTCGGCATGTTCCTCTTCATTCTTGGAGTAGATGAGTATGTCATCGAGATATACTACGACGAATTTGTCCAAGTACTCCATGAAGACTGAGTTCATTAACCGAGAAAAAGTAGCCAGGGCATTGGTTAAACCAAAGGACATGACGGTGTACTCGTATTGGCCGTAACGAGTAACAAAGGCCGTTTTGGGAATGTCCCCGTTTCTGATTTTGATTTGATGGTAGCCCAACCTCAAATCCATCTTGGAGAAGACTGAGGATCCAGCGAGCTGATCATACAGGTCGTTGATCCTGGGAAGCGGGTATTTGTTCTTGATGGTGACCAGATTGACAGGTCGGTAATCCACAACCATTCGATCCGTTCCATCCTTCTTCTTGACGAAGAGGACGGGGCAAGCCCAAGGAGAGGAACTAGGACGAATGAACCCCTTGTTCAAGGACTCATCGAGTTGGTTCTTAAGCTCGGCTAGTTCTAAGGGTGCCATCTTGTAGGGTCTTCTAGAAATTGGAACGGTTCCTGGAACAAGGTCTATTACAAACTCAACATCCCTGTCGGGTGGAACACCTGGCAGTTCTTCTGGAAAGACATCTGGAAAGTCTCGGACTACCAGAACATCCTCAAGGTTTGGAAGAGGGTTGGCATTTAGGGAGTAAAGTTGGCGCTTGGCCACTCAAGTTAAGACATTAACTGTCTTTCCCGAGGGGTGAGTAAGTTGAACGGTTCTAGTGGCACAATCGATCTTGGCATAATGAGCCGACATCCAGTCCATACCCAAGATGATGTTTATGTCAGAGGACTTGAGAGCTATTAAAGATGCAAGGAAGACAAGTCTATCGACAAGAATTTTGTTCCCATGGCTTACCCTAGACGTTTGCCATCTAGAGCCAGGGGTTTGAATTTCCATGGTAGAGGGCATGTCACAGAATGTCGTGTTATGCAATCGAGCATAATTCTCGGATATGAATGAATGAGATGCTCCAGTATCGAAAAGAATAGATGCCGGATGGCAGTTAACAAGGAGCGTACCAAGGATGACGTTGGGATCCTCATGAGCTTCCTCAGCTGAAACATAATTGACATGGCCACGTGCAGTGGTGGCTTGCTTGGCGTAGAAAGTCTTTCCCGCGGGCTTACCACGGCCAATGGACTTTCCAGCTTGATTGGGGTTGTTCTGGGACACTCTCGACTATAGTGACCCGGCTCTCCACACTTGAAGCATGTTACCACATTGGGGCGTGGAGCAGCATTAGCAGCGGGGCCACCATAGGGCTTGGGTGGTGCAAATTGCTGGTTGGGACGAGGCGCCTCAAAGGATGGCCTCGGGATGAACCTGGGTGGCAGTGTTGTGCTTGGCATCCACACACGGTGCTTCTGAGCTCCAGAGCCGGATGAAGAGCCAAAATCACGGGAGTGCTTGCGTGAAGCGTCATAATTAGTCTGGCCTATCTCAGCACTGATGGCTTTATTAACCAACTTCTGACAAGATGTGCACTCGTGCAGATGAAGATCGCGGCGAAGCTCAGGGCTAAGTCCCTTGCGGAACCTTGCCTGCTTCTTGGCGTCAGTAGAAACCTCTTCAGGAGCATAGCGTGCCAGGTTCCCAAATTCACGACTATATGCATCCACAGTCAGCCTTCCTTGGGTGAAGTTGCAGAACTCCTCCCTCTTGCGATCCATGAGACCTTCCGGAATGTGATGCTCACGGAAAGCCTCACTGAATTCAGCCCAGGTAGTGATTTGACTGACCGGGCGCATAGCTTCGAAGTTTTCCCACCAATGACTAGCGGGGCCTTCGAGATGATAGGCAGCATAGGTAACCTTGTCGGCTTCGGCTACGTTGGCAGAACGTAGCTTGTGGGTGATGCTGCGAAGCCAATCATCCGCGTCGAGGGGCTCGACGGAATGGTTGAACTTTGGTGGGTACAGCTTGATAAAGTCATTGATTGACACCAAGTCATTTCGTGGGTGGCGTGCAGTGTTCTGCTCAATCCGCTCCAGCAGGCGGTTGGTCTCACGCTTGTTTCTTTCCTCCTCCAGCATCACTTCGGCCAGAGACGGCGGGTGAGGTAGATTTTCACCTCTAGCTGCACTGGCTTCCCCCTGCTCCGGGACAGCAGGGTTGCCGCGGGTGTTGACCATCCTAGGAGAAAACAAGACAACGGTTTAGACAAGGATGGCTCAAACTTAGCAAGGAAGTGCAGAATGTAATGGACAACACGGAATGCAGAGATGTTCATCCGTATGTCATGGTAATATAAAACTGCCATATATATACCAACGGTCATACACATCATACATAGTTTAGTACAAGCCCAGGCTACAGTACAACTATGATGAAAGACGTTACATCTCATCGGAGGCATTCCAGGTTCCTATACATTATTTGTCTACACCTCCGGAATCGATTACACGCCAAGTCATATTCCACAAGTCACGCAGGACAGTGGAGATACAACTACTACAATACTAGTGGTACTACTACTAACTCAGATAGCTCCGTAGTAGTCCTCATAGAAGTCACCTCCATAGCCTGGAAGTTCGACGTGATCATCCGGAAACAGACGGTCCTGAGGAGCCTATGGACCATAGGGGCTAGGATGAGGTCTTGGACCAACAAACGGTGGCCTCCGGGGAGCACGGGGTGGGGTGATGCCTCCCACATCACGCCAACCCACCATGTCTGGCAGAGCTAATCTCACAGGATACAGATCCCTTGTATCCATACATCCAGCTTGCACCGCAGGTGCAAACCGAGTCAATGTGGCCCAATGATCAGCACGAGTAGTAAAAAGCTCCAGCCTCAAGGCCCGATTCTCTCGGTCCTTATCTTCAAGCATCTCAGTAGTGGTACGAGTTAATGAGTCCTCCTGAGTGGAGTCAGCATAGATAGCCTGAAGATACCCTTGCGCTCCCGGAAGTGAAGATGGCATGTAACGGAAGTCAGTGTTCTGAAGCAGGCCAGTCCGGACTCGCAAGATGGTCATCATGGAGTAGGCAGCATCCTGCATAGCCATCTCAACGGTAACCCCGAGTCCATAGGAACAGTGAAGGGGCTTGGTAGATCCAGGATAGGAAGGAAATATCCTGACGGTGCCGAAATACTGGCTTTGATTAAAGTCGCGGAACTGCTCTTCGACAGTGTATTCGGGATACCAACGGTATCCTGTCTCGATCATGACCCGGACTAGCATAGCAGTATGACCGGGCACGTCGAGGCACCTGGTCAGGCGAACCACTTGGTTTTGAGAACGGTTGGCCATCTGAAAGCACAACCACAAGACAAAGACATCAGAATTCCTAGGGAAAATTGGACAGCATAACGGCTGTAAATGCTCACAAAAAGATTTGAGACATCCACAACAGTTCACAATACCGCTCAACAGCATCATATCAAGGTTCTGATTCAAATAGCAACATACTAAAATAGTAGAAACTGTACTGGGACTCGTAGCAATAATCCTATAAGCTACTATGGATTGGTAACACGTGAACCTGATAGAAGAAGAGAGCCTAGTCCTTAACCCACGTTGAATGAGAAGAGAATGACTCAGATCAGAGGCATAGGGTAAAGGAGTAAAAGAACCTTACGTTCCCATCCACAATCAATTCCCCTACATATAACTAAAGCATTTCTAGACTCGACATCGACCAGTTTGGCTCAACGAACCTACAGGCAGTCCGGCTCTAATGCCAACGCTGTCAGGACCCCGATTCCAAGCCACATCGATCTAGCCGGTAACACCTCATATCACTTTGCGGCCTCACGCACGGTATCCCATGAGTGTCGCCTTACCGTGGCCCGGGACCGTTTGCGCCTTTCGGCTCACGTATATGACAATGTCGCTAGCATCCATATGATCGAGAACCCGGGCCGACATGGCTAGTCGTGAACCCAAAGCGGCACAGACCTATGGAGACAGGCATACATGAATCACATCGAACATGTCGGTCATCAACGAGTGATTCCGGGCTGTAGCACTGGGCTAACAGGACTCCGGGGATACCGGGCTGTAGCAGGCTAGGCAGGACTCCGGAGATCACCGCGTGACATTTCCCCGAAGGGACAGACATAGGGACGAAGTGAAACACATGCCGGCCAGTCAAGTGTCCTGAACAGTAGTGCTGGGCTAGCAGGACTCCGGTGAACCGGGCTGTAGCAGACTACTATGGCTCGAGGAACACTAGACTACATTTCCCCATAAGAAAGGCTGCGAAGGACAAACAACTAGATTGTCGGATCCCACTCATACCAAGCATTTCAATCATACACACAATATGCCGATATAAGTACATACAACATGGCATCACAACAAAACTCTACAACTCAAGAACTTTATTTAAAGGCTCCAGGGAGCCATACATAACATGTTCATACAGATAGGGGTCACATGACCCGACACTCAAGTCATACCATCCTACAAGCACATGCGGAAGCAACTAGTCTGAGTACAGACTCTAGAAAGAAAGAAGGCTTCTCGAAGCCTGTCTATCTACATAGGGCCCTCCATGGCCGGGATCACCACCTGGGTGGCTAGTCACTCGTCGACGTCAAGGTCTACATAAAACCCATCGGAGGGGGTAGTGTTGTCGTCTGAAAACAATAAATAAGCAAACATGAGTACAAAGGTACTCAGCAAGTCTTACATCAGCACCTACTATACATGCTCATTCTCAAAAAGGTGGTGGGTGTTATGCAGTAAGCCAGCTTTGACTCTTGGCTAAGCTATCCTACGGAACCTCTTTAGTAAAATAGTTTCCGCACACGAGTCCACTACTCACCAACACAATAATCCACCCTGGATCCTCCCTCGACATCCTGCGAGAGGGCCATCCTCGGTACTCACACTTATCTTGAGTCTTTTAGTAGTATCCATTAACTTGTCTATGAACTGTATAGGCAACCAAGTAGTCCTTTACCGCGGACGCGGCTATTCGAATAGTTTTATACCCTGCAGGGGTGTACTTCGTCATACACGCTTTCACCGCTTACCGCCGTCTAAACGACATGTACTCGGCAACCTTCAAGCGGAAGCCCAGCGAGGGTGTCAGCCACGGCCTACCTAAACACCTAAGCCCCTAGTCCAGGTTTATCTCCTATCCAGGTTCCATCCGCAGGGAGTCCGGCCGAGGTTTCCACATACGGCCCCGAACAATGTGAATAGGGTTCCCGAGACACCAAACGGGTGACTCGGTACACTTGGCCACGGTGTATCTACCGCAACATAGCCCACCCCTAGGGTCAGCGCTACACACGGCCGCCAACACATAACCTACAAACACCAGAAACTAAGTGCAACTTCTGGACAGAGTACGAGGGTGACTAAGAAGCCAAGAGGGTCCATTTGTTTCAGGCCCAATGTATGGTAGTAACTGCATCTTAAATCACACATACAAATCTCAGTTCTTATGGACGGCCTCAATGAAACAACCCACCATGTACTCCTACATGGCCTCTCATCGATACCTTTACCAAAACAAGTTCAACACACCCCTCATGTTACCAACATAAGCATTTCACTCTAGCCCATCACCTAGATGAACCACACCTGACACAACTCTAAGCATAGCAGGCATAGCAATGTAGGAATCACAAAACATGGCTCAATCAACTCCTACACATGCTAGTGGGTTTCATCTAGTTACTGTGGCAATGACAGGTCATGCAGAGGATAAGGGTTCAACTACCGTAGCACACAGCAGTTTGAATCGCGTTGTCTTAATGCAGTAAACAAGAGCAGGAGCGAGAACATGGGTTGTATCGGAATGATCAATGGTTGCTTGCCTCATGGGGTGGTAACAGGATACTGCCCTTCAGTTGGATACTCGTGAATATCCTCGGAGGCAGGACCTACCATGAAGAACACAACCGAGCACAATCAACACATGATGATATGCAACAATATGATGCATGCTATGACATGGCAATATGAATGTGTTTTGGCCTAATGCAAGCTAAAACAGAAAGGGGTGAACTCATTTGAATCCAAGATTCAACTATTAGCTCATTAAATATGGCATGTATAGTGCATTTCCTTATTCTGCTTAAACAGTAAGGTAAACTTGTTTTGTCATGCATGAAACCATTACAGACGGATAGATTGAATATTTCTGATAATTTTTCATATATAATTTATCTCATTTGGAGTTATGGTTGAATTTCTATAAATTTTTGAAGTTTGAACTATTTTCTGGAATTTCCTGAATAAGAATAAAGCCAGAAAATCAATTACTGCGTCAGCAATGCGTCAGGGTGACGTCAGCAGGTCAAAGGCGCCAGCCCAGGTCAAACCTGACTGGTGGGGCCCTTCTGTCAGCCTCTCAGTGCACTAACTACGTTTAATTAGCCTAATTACTGGCAGGGCCCACTAGTCAGTGACTGATTAAGTAAGATTTAATTAAAACTAATAATAATTTGGTTAACAGACTGGCCCCACCTGTCATAGACTCAGGGGGGTCGACCTGGGCCCACCCAGGGGTCAAACTGGGTCAACTCACCGGTGTTGAGCCACCAGCGAGGCCCGACACGGCAGAGGGCTTCGGAAAACGCCCTCAGGCGACCAAAACATCGGCGAAGATGTGCTACGCGATGCGGGGAGCAAGCCGCATCGTTTGGTGGTCGTAGCTGGGATCGGGGTGGCCGGAAACGACGCCGGCGACGACCTTGGCGGTCGCCGGAGTTCGGGCGTGGTCGAATCCGACGCTACGGGGCACGGCGAGGCGCGGGGAGTGGTGCGTTAGCTTCCTGGGACTGCGCTGATCACGGTGGTGTGCCTGGCTTCAAGCCACGGTGGCCCTGGCCACGACAACGACGAGGCACGGCGCCGGCGAGCTTCGGCCACGGTGGAAATCGGAGCTACAAGGCGCAAATGAGCAAGGGGAAGGTGGGGATCGAGAGAGAGGCTCACGGGGAGTGCAGCGGTGGTCTCTGCGGGCTCGGGGACGGGCTGGAGAAGAGGTGAGGTCGCCGGCGATCTCGGATGCCCGAGGTTGAAGATGAGGGCGAAGGCGGCGTTGTAGGGCTTTCGGTGAAGCGTGGCTCGGTGGGGAGGACGAGGGAGCCGAGGCGAAGCTTATGGACTCGTCGGAGGGGCGAGGGGAGGTCTCTGGCGGCGGCTACGGCGATCGGCGGCGAGGGGCGCGCTCGGCCATCGCGGGAGAGGATGAGGGAGACGAGGGGGAGAGTGAGAGAGGACGGGAGAGGATCGAGGGGGTCTCGTGGCGTCTCTAGGCGCCTCCCAGCGTCGGCAAAAGCAGGAGGTGGCCGGCGCGTGGCCGGCGCGCGGCGAGCACGCGCCCCTGCTTCCTGGCGCGAGGTAGGGGGTGACTGGCGCTGGCCAGTCGGCTGGGCCGAGCCAGGTAAGGCCCAAGTGGCTTCCTTCCCCCTTTTTGATTTTTGTTTTCTTTTTCTATTATTCTGTAGCTTTAGGGCTTTATTTAAAATACCTAGGCACTTTCTAAAATCCTGGAAATAATTGTGGGCTCTATTGGGATTATTCCTAACAGCAAACAATTATCTCCAGAATTATTTGAGCACTTAAATTATTTAATAGCATTTAAATGCCCAAATTCAATTATTTATGATTTAAATCAGTGACCTTCTGTTGACCTAGTTAAATGTGCACCTATTTTCCCAGAGGTTCCAACCCAAGGCAAAGAGGGTGAACATTTTAGAAGGGCATTTCGGGTTCATTGAAATTATTTTTAGTAAACCCTAGTTGATTTCAGGGGGGGTGTTGGGGGTTCTGCCTTCCCCATTTCAAGTTTCTGATGAAAGTAGACATGATGCACACTCAAATGCATGGACTAGCTAGGGTGTGACACTAAGTCACACTGATCTAGCATGTAACACCTCATATCACTTTGCGGCCTCACGCACGGTATCCCCACGGGTGTCGCCTTACCATGGCCCGAGAACGTTTGCGCCTTTTGGCTCACGTATATGATAGTGTCGCTAGCATCCATATGACAGAGAACCCGGGCCTACATGGCTAGTCGTGAACCCAAAGCGGCACAGACCTATGGAGATAGGCATACATGAATCACATCGGGCATGTCAGTCAACAGCGTATGAGTCCGGGCTATAGCACTAGGCTAACAGGACTCCGGAAGTCACCGCGTGACATTTCCTGAAGGGACAGACATAGGAACAAAGTGGAACACATGCCGGCCAGTCAAGTGTTCTGAGCAGTAGTGCTGGGCCAGCAGGACTCCGGTGATCCGGGCTATAGTGGACTACTATGGCTCAAGGAATCACTAAACTACATTTCCCCATAAGAGAGGGTGCCAAGGATAAACAACTAGATTGTCGGATCCCACACATAGCAGTACACGTCACACGTACGCATAACATGCAAGTATGTGCTGTACAACATGGCATGACAACATAACGCAAACTCATATAGATAAAGGCTCAGAAGAGCCACATAGCATTAAATACAAACAGAGGACACATGACACATCATTCAGAGCATACAAGCAATGGAAGCATTACATGTCTGAGTATAGACAACTACAAAAGAAAAGGGCCGAGGAGCCTGACTATCCACAAGTCCCTCCCAAGGGACCAAGATCGTAGCTGAGGTACAAGCTACTCGTCGAAGTCCAAGTGGTACTACTAGTGAGACAGATATCTCATCTGCAAAACATAAATAAAGCAAACGTGAGTACAAAGTTACTCAGCAAGACTTACATCAGATCCTATCATATATGCATTTGTATCAAGAAGGTAATGTGGGGTTTAGTTGGAACAAGCCAGCTTTGACTTAGTGGCTATTCTGTTCTACGACAACGAGAAACTTCTTTGAGATGAGGCAGCGCACACGAGTCCACTAATCACCACATCAATACACTACTATGGATTCATCCTCGTCTCCCTACGAGAAGGCCATCCATAGCGCTCACACTTGTCTTGAGCGTTTTAGAGTATCCACTTTAAGTTGTCTATGTACCACGTAAGCATCCAAGAACTCCATAACCGAGGACAGGGCTATTCGAATAGATCATGATAACCCTTCAGGGGTGTACTTCTTCACACACGCTCTCACCACTTATCACCATATACACTTCGTATATCTCGACAACCTTCAAGCGGAAGCCTGGCGAGGGTGTCGGCCACGACCTAACTAACCACACAAGACTCTAGTCCAGGTTTATCACCTATTTAGGTTCCATCCACAAGGAGATCCGGCCGGGGTTTCGCTCACGGCGCCAAACGATGTGTACAAGGTTCCCGAGCCCACCATCCGGGTGCCACTCGGTACACCGGGCCACGTGTGCCTAGTCTGTCCCAAGTCCACCCTGCCGGGTGCCACTCGGTAGAAAAATAGCACTACCTACAAACACCAGAAACTATTTGCAACTCCTGGACAGAGTTCAAGGCAGTTAATAAGTCGAGAGAGCTTGGAGCGCCCGGAGCCCAATGTGTGATAGTAGCTAGTCATTGGACAACTTACACAGAACTCAGTTCTTAAGGATGGTCCCAATGAGACAACCCACTATGTACTCCTACATGGCCTCTCACCTCTACCTTTACCAAACCGTGTTCACACGCTTAACTCTCAGCACCAGAGCATATCATAGCACTCCAATTCATTCTCGATGAATCAGACCCGACACTACTCTAAGCAATAGCAGGCATGGCATGGTAGGAACACAACATGGCTCAAACAACTCCTACACATGCTAGTGGGTTTTAACTATTTACTGTGGCAATGACAGGTCATGCAGAGGAATGGGTTCAACTACCGCAACATAAAGTAGCAGTTGAATCGTTGTTGTCCTAATGCAATAAATGAGAGCAGGAGCGAGAGAGTAGGATTGTATCAGAATGAACAAGGGGGTTGCTTGCCTGGTAGATCAATAGAGGGGCACTGCATCTCAGACAGGTACTCTCGAACACTCTCCGGCGCAGGACCTATCGAGAAGGAATGGTGTCGGAAATCAAAACACAAGCATATGTAACATTATGATGCATGAACATGGTAATGATGTTATGATTTCAATAATGCATCTAGCAACCATTTAAATGAAGTCCATATGGACCAAGGGTTCATATGCAAACTCCATATTTAGCATTTAAAATGCCATTATCATGTTTTCACTTATACAATGGTATAAGTTGGTTGAACATACATGAAACTGGTACAGATGGATAGATTGAAATTTTCTGATAATTTTTCATATATAAATTATTTCAATCTGAGCTACGGTTGAATTTCTATGAATTTTTGAAGTTTTGAACATTTCCTGGAATTTCATGTTTAAAAATAATTCCAAAAAAAGAATAACTACGTCAGCATGACGTAATCACTACATCAGCGGGTCAACGTGGCTGTCCAGGTCAAATCTGACGTGTGGGGGCCACATGTCAGTGTTATGGTTAATTAATAGAGGGTTAATTAATCCTAACTACAAATTAGGGGGCGCCGGGGCCCATCTGTCACTGACCCACACGGGTCAAACCTGGGTCAACCGGGGGAGGGTTAGACCGGTCAACCCCACCAGCGTTTAGCCGCCGGCGAGGCCGAACGCGGCGGAGGGCTCGGGATCGCCGTTTCGGCGACCAAAAGGACGACGGAGAGCACCGGGGCGTAGCCCGTCCTCTCTCGCATCTAATGGGGTAGATAGGAGGAGGAGGGGTGGACGGAGCTCGCCGGAGCAAGGCTCGCGGCGGCGGCCAGAGCACGGCCAATTGCGGGCGAGGGCTGCGGTGCATGGGGAGGCGAGCAGAGAGGATCTATGGCCTCCTGGCGTCACCAGGAGCAGAGAGGATCTATGGCCAATTGCGTGCGGGTGCGGCTGGCTCGGCCCCTGGCCACGGTGGCGCCAGGGCCGGCAGCGAGGTGCTACGGCTTCGAACGGCAGCTGCGGTGATCGAGAGGCAAGGGGAAGAGGGGAAACAACGATGGAGCTCACAGCGGTTGCAGAGGGCGTCGAAGCGGGCTCGAGGAAGGCCAGACGGCGACGTACGGACGCCGGCGATCTCGGGCGCTCGCGGTGGAAAACGGCGGCAACGACGTCGAGGTAGGGCGTCCCCAGCTGCGTGGCTTGACGAAGACAAAGAAGGCGACAGGGCGGAGCTCTAGGACACAGCAACGATGCTAGGGGAGCACAGTGGGCACGGCTATGGCGAGCGGCGGCAACGACAGTGCTCGGGCGTTCACAGGGAAGGTGAGAGAGAGGGAGAGGGAGTGAGAGAGACCAAGGGGAGTGCGTGGCGTCGTCGGGGGCCTCCAGCAGCGAGCGGGGAAGCAGGAGGTGGCGGCGGTGGCCGTGCGCGCGTCGGGCACGCGCTGTGCATCCGACTGGCGGGAGGAAGAAGACCTCCCTGCCCCTGGTGGGCTGGGCCCGCCAGATGGGCTACCAGGTAAGGCCCAGGTACTTCTCTCTTATTTCTCTTTTCTATTTTCTGACATTTGTTTCTGTTTTTAAAATAATACTAAACTAATTTATTTTCTTCTGACAATTTTTGCAGGGGCCTAAAGGATTATTCCAAAGCCCCTCACCAAAATTCAGAATTGTTGGACAATATTATATATATATATAAAAATATTTATCCAACGCAAATAATTACTGGATTAACTCCAAATGTCCAAAATAAATATTTATGAGCTCCTGAAAATATTTGTTAGAATTTTAACTCTGAAAAATATTTTCAGAGAGCAACATGAACATTTTCTTGGACCCTTTTGGAGCAATTTTTGTCTGGGTTATTTCCAGAAATAATTTCTGAGGGTTTCACAAATCCCCATTTGAAATTTAAATGAAATTTAAACATGATGCACACATGAAGGCTAGCCTAGGTCATACCATAACTAGGGATGTGACAACTCGCCCCCACTCAAAGAAATCTCGTCCCGAGATTCACGAGTCGGCGGAAATAATGCAGGGTACTCAAGTCGAAGACGATCTTCACGCTCCCAAGTAGCTTCTCTCTTAGAATGATGAGACCACTGAACCTTGAGAAACTTGATGTTATGACATCGAGTGACACGCTCTGCTTGATCAAGAACGCGAACAGGATACTCTCGATATGTGAGGTTATCTTGGAGATCAAGCGTTTCATGGTCCACTCCACGGATGGGATCCAAGAAGCAACGCCTGAGTTGAGAGACGTGGAAGACATCATGAACTCGAGAAAGATGTGGGGGTAGTTCCAACTGGTAGGCAACCTCTCCTCGTTTAGCGAGAATGCGAAAAGGACCAATGTAACGAGGAGCCCACTTGCCCTTGATACCGAATCGATGGGTACCCTTCAAAGGAGTAACCCGAAGGTAAGCCTTGTCGCCAATTTCATAAGCCACTTCCTTATGACTACGGTCATACTGGCTCTTTTGACGAGATTGGGCTGTTTTCAAGTTCTCACGAATGATGCGAAGTTGCTCTTTTGCCTCCTGAATCATGTCCGGTCCAAAGAATTGTCTTTCACCGGTTTCTGACCAGTTCAAAGGTGTTCGACATCTTCGTCCATACAGAACCTCAAAAGGAGCTTTCTTGAGGATGGATTGGTAGCTATTGTTATCAAGGTTGTCAGAATCGTGATTTTGAATCGAATCGGAGCTCTGATGGCAGGATCGCAAATCGTAGAATCTTCACTATCAGGATGGTAGAAACGTAGATTCCATGAACTAAAATCGTAGAATCAGAGCGGTAAGTTTGGATCGTAAAGTCGTAGAATCGTATTGCAGAATCGCGATTCTGACAACCTTGATTGTTATAAGCAAACTCGGCAAAGGGAAGACACTTATCCCAATCCATACCGAATGAGATAACACAAGCCCTAAGCATGTCTTCGAGAATTTGATTGACCCTTTCCACCTGACCACTTGCTTGAGGGTGGAAAGCAGTACTGAAGGAAAGGTGGGTGCCCATGGCAGTTTGGAAACTCTCCCAGAAATGAGAAGTGAAAAGACTACCACGGTCTGAATTGATCTCTAGTGGAACACCATGAAGTGACACTATTCGAGAGATATAAAAGTCAGCGAGCTGACTAGCAGTGATACTCTCTCGAACAGGTAGGAAGTGAGCCACTGTCGGATTTCGGGTTCCGGCAGACCTTTAAGGTTCGAACACTGGGGTGCGCGCGGAAATCACGTCCTCAACCTCCCCGTCTCGCAAAGATCTAAACTACTAAAAGGATCACACAAGAGACACAAGATTTATACTGGTTCGGGCCACCATTGTGGTGTAATACCCTACTCCAGTGTGTGGTGGATGGATTGCCTCTTGGGGCTGAGGATGAAGAACAATACAAGGAAGAACAGCCTCGCGACGGTCTGTTCTTGGCTGGGGCGGTGAACTGAGGAGTTCAGTCGCCCTTCTCTGTCTCTCCCTTTCTCTCTCTGATTTCGATCCCCCTTAACCTGAAAGCCTAACCCTTTGCTATGTGGGCGGCTGGTCCTATTTATAGGGGCCCTGGTCCTCTTCCCAAATATTGAGTGGGAAGGGAGCCAACAATGGCGGGCTAATTTGAAGGGGGACAGTGAGTACATCTATCCTGACAAAAGGTGGTCTTCACCTGCGAAAGACTCTGCGGTGACGCCGTGCTGGGCTCCATGGTGACCTCTGTCTCGTAGTCCGCTTGGTCCTAGTCTTGTTGCACCGAAATGGCAACCTTTGCCTGATGCCTCGGTACTCCGCGGCTGCGCTTGCCCCCTTTGCACCAAAGAGGAAAGAAGGACGCTGCGCGCGCTGGCGCCCGCCTGGCACCCTCGATCGTCATGGCTTGCATCACAGGCACCTCACGAGGTACCTGAAGGAAATATGCCCTAGAGGCAATAATAAAGTTATTATTTATTTCCTTATATCATGATAAATGTTTATTATTCATGCTAGAATTGTATTAACCGGAAACATAATACATGTGTGAATACATAGACAAACAGAGTGTCACTAGTATGCCTCTACTAGACTAGCTCGTTAATCAAAGATGGTTATGTTTCCTAACCATGAACAAAGAGTTGTTATTTGATTAACGAGGTCACATCATTAGTTGAATGATCTGATTGACATGACCATTCCATTAGCTTAGCACCCGATCGTTTAGTATGTTGCTATTGCTTTCTTCATGACTTATACATGTTCCTATAACTATGAGATTATGCAACTCCCGTTTACCGGAGGAACACTTTGGGTACTACCAAACGTCACAACGTAACTGGGTGATTATAAAGGAGTACTACAGGTGTCTCCAATGGTAGATGTTGGGTTGGCGTATTTCGAGATTAGGGTTTGTCACTCCGATTGTCGGAGAGGTATCTCTGGGCCCTCTCGGTAATACACATCACATAAGCCTTGCAAGCACTGCAACTAATATGTTAGTTGTGAGATGATGTATTACAGAACGAGTAAAGAGACTTGCCGGTAACGAGATTGAACTAGGTATTGGATATCGACGATCGAATCTCGGGCAAGTAACATACCGATGATAAAGGGAACAACGTATGTTGTTATGCGGTCTGACCGATAAAGATCTTCGTAGAATATGTAGGAGCCAATATGGGCATCCAGGTCCCGCTATTGGTTATTGACCGGAGACGTGTCTCGGTCATGTCTACATTGTTCTCGAACCGTAGGGTCCGCACGCTTAATGTTACGATGACAGTTATTATAAGTTTATGCATTTTGATGTACCGAAGGTTGTTCGGAGTCCCGGATGAGATCACGGACATGACGAGGAGTCTCGAAATGGTCGAGACATAAAGATTGATATATTGGAAGCCTATGTTTGGGCACCGGAAGCGTTCCGGGTGAAATCGGGATTTTTCCGGATTACCGGGAGGGTTACCGGAACCCCCCCGGGAGGCAAATGGGCCTATTGGGCCTTAGTGGAAAAGAGAGAAGAGGCAGCCCACAAGCCTAGCCGGCGCCCCCCCCTTTCCCAAGTCCTAATAGGACTAGGAGAGGTGGGCCGGCCCCCTCTTTCTCCTTCCCCCCAAGAGTCCTAGTTGGAATAGGATTGGAGGGGAGGAGTCCTACTCCCGGTGGGAGTAGGACTCCTCCCTGCGCCTCCCTCCTAGCCGGCCGAACCCCCTGCCCCTGGCCTTTATATATGGGGGCAGGGGGCACCCCAAGACACACAACTTGATCCTTGAGATCGTTCCTTAGCCGTGTGCGGT
The DNA here is from genome assembly GCA_034509565.1 of Triticum monococcum. Taxonomy (NCBI): domain Eukaryota; kingdom Viridiplantae; phylum Streptophyta; class Magnoliopsida; order Poales; family Poaceae; genus Triticum; species Triticum monococcum. The sequence continues at coordinate 427,346,258 of CM067847.1, read as the reverse complement.
GCCCCTGCCACCAAATTCCACCTCGATCATACCGTTACAGTGCTTAGGCGAAGCCCTGCGTCGGTAGTACATCAAGATCGTCACCACGCCGTCGTGCTGACGGAACTCTTCCTCGACGCTTTGCTGGATCGGAGCCCGAGGAACGTCATCGAGCTGAACGTGTGCTAAGAACTCGGAGGTGCCGGAGTAACGGTGCTTGGATCGGTCGGATCGGGAAGAAGACGTACGACTACTTCCTCTACGTTTTGTGATCGCTTCCGCAGTCGGTCTGCGTTGGTACGTAGACAACACTCTCCCCTCTCGTTGTTGTGCATCACCATGATCTTGCGTGTGCGTAGGAAATTTTTTGAAATTACTGCGTTCCCTAACAGTGGCATCCGAGCCTAGGTTTTATGGTTTGATGTTATATGCACGAGTAGAACACAAGTGAGTTGTGGGCGATACAAGTCATACTGCCTACCAGCATGTCATATTTTGGTTCGGCGGTATTGTTGGTTGAGACGATCCGGACCAACCTTACGCGTACTCTTACGCGAGACCGGTTCCCTCGACGTGCTTTGCACATAGATGGCTTGCGGAAGACTGTCTCTCCAACTTTAGTTGAACCAAGTGTGACTACGCCCGGTCCTTGAGAAGGTTAAAACGGAGTCTATTTGACGAACTATCGTTGTGGTTTTGATGCATAGGTGAGATGAGTTCTTACTTAAGCCCGTAGCAGCCACGTAAAACTTGCAACAACAAAGTAGAGGACGTCTAACTTGTTTTTGCAGGGCTTGTTGTGATGTGATATGGTCAAGGCATGATGCTGATTTTATTGTATGAGATGATCATGTTTTGTAACCGAGTTATCGGCAACTGGCAGGAGCCATATGGTTGTCGCTTTATTGTATGCAATGCAATCGCGATGTAATGCTTTACTTTATTGCTAAGCGGTAGTGATAGTCGTGGAAGCATAAGATTGGCGAGACGACAATGACGCTACGATGGAGATCAAGGTGTCGCGCCGGTGACGATGGTGATCATGACGGTGCTTCGGAGATGGAGATCACAAAGCACAAGATGATGATGGCCATATCATATCACTTATATTGATTGCATGTGATGTTTATCCTTTTATGCATCTTATCTTGCTTTGATTGACGGTAGCATTATAAGATGATCTCTCACTAAATTATCAAGAAGTGTTCTCCCTGAGTATGCACCATTGCAAAAGTTCTTCGTGCTGAGACACCACGTGATGATCGGGTGTGATAGGCTCTACGTTCAAATACAACGGGTGCAAAACAGTTGCACACGCGGAATACTCAGGTTATACTTGACGAGCCAAGCATATACAGATATGGCTTCGGAACACGGAGACCGAAAGGTCGAGCGTGAATCATATAGTAGATATGATCAACATAACGATGTTCACCATTGAAAACTACTCCATCTCACGTGATGATCGGTTATGGTTTAGTTGATTTGGATCACGTGATCACTTAGAGGATTAGAGGGATGTCTACCTAAGTGGGAGTTCTTAAGTAATATGATTAAATTGAACTTAAATTTATCATGAACTTAGTCCTGGTAGTATTTTGCAAATCATGTTGTAGATCAATAGCTCGCGTTGTTGCTTCCCTGTGTTTATTTTGATATGTTCCTAGAGAAAATTGTGTTGAAAGATGTTAGTAGCAATGATGCGGATTGGATCCGTGATCTGAGGTTTATCCTCATTGCTGCACAGAAGAATTATGTCCTTGATGCACCGCTAGGTGACAGACCTATTGCAGGAGCAGATGCAGACGTTATGAACGTTTGGCTAGCTCAATATGATAACTACTTGATAGTTTAGTGCACCATGCTTAACGGCTTAGAATTGGGACTTCAAAGACATTTTGAACGTCATGGACCATATGAGATGTTCCAGGAGTTGAAGTTAATATTTCAAGAAAATACCCGAGTTGAGAGATATGAAGTCTCCAACAAGTTCTATAGCTAAAAGATGGAGGAGAATCGCTCAACTAGTGAGCATGTGCCCAGATTGTCTGAGTACTACAATCGCTTGAATCAAGTGGGAGTTAATCTTCCAGATAAGATAGTGATTGACAGAATTCTCTAGTCACCATCACTAAGTTAGCAGAACTTCGTGATGAACTATAATATGCAAGGGATAATGGAAACAACTCCCAAGCTCTTCGTGATGCTGAAATCAACGAAGGTAGAAATCAAGAAAAACATCAAGTGTTGATGGTTGACAAGACCACTAGTTTCAAGAAAAGGGCAAAGGGAAGAAGGGGAACTTCAAGAAGAACGGCAAGCAAGTTGCTGCTCAAGTGAAGAAGCCCAAGTCTGGTCCTAAGCCTGAGACAAAGTGCTTCTACTGCAAAGGGACTGGTCACTGGAAGCGGAACTGCCCCAAGTGATTGGCGGATAAGAAGGATGGCAAAGTGAACATAAGTATATTTGATGTACATGTTATTGATGTGTACTTTACTAGTGTTTATAGCAACCCCTCAAGTATTTGATGCTAGTTCAGTTGCTAAGATTAGTAACTCGAAACGGGAGTTGCAGAATAAACAGAGACTAGTTAAGGGTGAAGTGACGATGTGTGTTGGAAGTGGTTCCAAGATTGATATGATCATCATCGCACACTCCCTATAATTTCAGGATTAGTGTTGAACCTAAATAAGTGTTATTTGGTGTTTGCGTTGAACGTGAATATGATTTGATCATGTTTATTGCAATACGGTTATTCATTAAAGTCAGAGAATAATTGTTGTTCTGTTTACATGAATAAAACCTTCGATGGTCATACACCCAATGAAACAAGTTCGTTGGATCTCGATCATAGTGATACACATATTTATAATATTGAAACCAAAAAGATTCAAAGTTAATAATGATAGTGCAACTTATTTGTGGCACTGCCGTTTAGGTCATATTGGTATAAAGAGCATGAAGAAACTCCATGCTGATGGGCTTTCGAAATCACTTGATTATGAATCACTTGATGCTTGCGAACCATGCCTTTTGGGCAAGATGACTAAAACTCCGTTCTTCGGAACAATGGAGCGAGCAACAGATTTGTTGGAAATCATACATACTGATGTATGTGGTCCGATGAATATTGAGGCTCGCGACAGGTATCATTATTTTCTGATCTTCACAGATGATTTGATCAGATATGAGTATATCTACTTGATGAAACATAAGTCTGAAACATTTGAAAAGTTCAAAGAATTTCAGAGTGAAGTGGAAAATCATCGTGACAAGAAAATAAAAGTTTCTACGATATGATCGTAGAGGTAAAATATTTGAGTTACGAGTTTGGTCTTCAATTAAAACAATGTGGAATAGTTTCACAAAATCATGCCACATGGAACACCACAGCATAATGGTGTGTCCTAATGTCATAACCGTACTTTATTAGATATAGTGCAATCTATGATGTATCTTACCGATCTACCACTATCGTTTTGGAGTTATGCATTAGAGACAGCTGCATTCACGTTAAATAGGGCACCATCTAAATCCGTTGAGACAACACCGTATGAACTATGGTTTGGCAAGAAACCTAAGTTGTCGTTTCTTAAAATTTGGGGTTGCGATGCTTATATGAAAAAGTTTCATCCTGATAAGCTCAAACTCAAATCGGAGAAGTGCGTCTTCATAGGATATCCAAAGGAAACTATTGGATACACCTTCTATCACAGATCCGAAGGCAAGACTTTTGTTGCTAAAATTCAGAAACTTTCTGGAGAAGGAGTTTCTCTCGAAAGAAGTGAGTGGGAGGAAAGTAGAACTTGATGAGGTAACTGTACCTGCTCCCTTATTGGAAAGTAGTACATCACAGAAAACTGTTTCTGTGACACCTACACCAATTAGTGAGGAAGCTAATGATGATGATCATGTAACTTCAGATCAAGTTACTACCGAACCTTGTAGGTAAACCAGAGTAAGATCCACGCCAGAGTGGTACGGTAATCCTTCTCTGGAAGTCATGCTACTAGATCATGATGAACCTACGAACTATGAGGAAGCGATGATGAGCCCAGATTCCGCGAAATGGTTTGAGGCCATGAAATCTGAGATATGATCCATGTATGAGAACAAAGTATGGACTTTGATGGATTTGCCCGATGATCGGCAAGCCATAGAAAATAAATGGATCTTCAAGAGGAAGACGGACGCTGATAGTAGTGTTACTATCTACAAAGCTAGAATTGTCGCAAAAGTTTTCGACAAGTTCAAGGTGTTGACTACGATGAGTTTTTCTCACTCGTATCTATGCTTAAGTCTGTCCGAATCATGTTAGCAATTGCCGCATTTTATGAAATCTGGCAAATGGATAAACAAAACTGCATTCCTTAATGGATTTATTAAAGAAGAGTTGTATGTGATGCAACTAGAAGGTTTTGTCAATCCAAAAGGTGCTAACAAAATGTGCAAGCACCAGCGATCCATTTGTGGACTGGTGCAAGCATCTCGGAGTTGGAATATACGCTTTGATAAGTTGATCAAAGCATATAGTTTTATACAGACTTGCGGTGAAGCCTGTATTTACAAGAAAGTGAGTGGGAGCACTACAGCATTTCTGATAAGTATATGTGAATGACATATTGTTGATCGGAAATAATGTAGAATTATTCTGTAAAGCATAAAGGAGTGTTTGAAAGGAGTTTTTCAAAGAAAGACTTCGGTGAAGCTGCTTACATATTGAGCTTCAAGATCTATAGAGATAGATCAAGACGCTTGATAAGTTCTTTCAATGAGTACATACCTTGACAAAGATTTTGAAGTAGTTCAAAATGGAGCAGTCAAAGAAAGAGTTCTTGCCTGTATTATAAGGTGTGAAGTTGAGTAAAGACTCAAAGCCCGACCACGGCAGAAGATAAAAAGAGAATGAACGTCATTCCCTATGCCTTGGCCATAGGTTCTATAAAGTATGTCATGCTGTATACCAGATCTATTGTATACCCTGCACTGATTTGGCAAGGGAGTACAATAGTGATCTAGGAGTAGATCACTGGACAGCGGTCAGAATTATCCTTAGTGAAATAAGGATATGTTTCTCGATTATGGACGTGATAAAAAGGTTCGTCGTAAAGGGTTACGCCGATGCAAGTTTTGACACTAATCTAGATGACTCTAAGTCTTGGTCTAGATACATATTGAAAGTGGGAGCAATTAGCTAGAGTAGCTCCATGCAGAGCATTATAGACAAAGAATTTTGCAAAATACTTACGGATCTGAATGTGACAGACCCGTTGACTAAAATTATCTCACAAGCAAAACATGATCACACCTTAGTACTCTTTGGGTATTGATCACATAGAGATGTGAACTAGATTACTCACTCTAGTAAACCCTTTGAGTGTTGGTCACATAACGATGTGAACTATGGGTGTTAATCACATGGTGATGTGAACTATTGCTGCTAAATCACATGGCGATGTGAAACTAGATTATTGACTCTAGTGCAAGTGGGAGACTGAAGGAAATATGCCCTAGAGGCAATAATAAAGTTATTATTTATTTCCTTATATCATGATAAATGTTTATTATTCATGCTAGAATTGTATTAACCGGAAACATAATACATGTGTGAATACATAGACAAACAGAGTGTCACTAGTATGCCTCTACTAGACTAGCTCGTTAATCAAAGATGGTTATGTTTCCTAACCATGAACAAAGAGTTGTTATTTGATTAACGAGGTCACATCATTAGTTGAATGATCTGATTGACATGACCATTCCATTAGCTTAGCACCCGATCGTTTAGTATGTTGCTATTGCTTTCTTCATGACTTATACATGTTCCTATAACTATGAGATTATGCAACTCCCATTTACCGGAGGAACACTTTGGGTACTACCAAACGTCACAACGTAACTGGGTGATTATAAAGGAGTACTACAGGTGTCTCCAATGGTAGATGCTGGGTTGGCGTATTTCGAGATTAGGGTTTGTCACTCCGATTGTCGGAGAGGTATCTCTGGGCCCTCTCGGTAATACACATCACATAAGCCTTGCAAGCACTGCAACTAATATGTTAGTTGTGAGATGATGTATTACAGAACGAGTAAAGAGACTTGCCGGTAACGAGATTGAACTAGGTATTGGATATCGACGATCGAATCTCGGGCAAGTAACATACCGATGACAAAGGGAACAACGTATGTTGTTATGCGGTCTGACCGATAAAGATCTTCGTAGAATATGTAGGAGCCAATATGGGCATCCAGGTCCCGCTATTGGTTATTGACCGGAGACGTGTCTCGGTCATGTCTACATTGTTCTCGAACCGTAGGGTCCGCACGCTTAACGTTACGATGACAGTTATTATGAGTTTGTGCATTTTGATGTACCGAAGGTTGTTCGGAGTCCCGGATGAGATCACGGACATGACGAGGAGTCTCGAAATGGTCGAGACGTAAAGATTGATATATTGGAAGCCTATGTTTGGGCACCGGAAGCGTTCCGGGTGAAATCGGGATTTTTCCGGATTACCGGGAGGGTTACCGGAACCCCCCCGGGAGGCAAATGGGCCTATTGGGCCTTAGTGGAAAAGAGAGAAGAGGCAGCCCACAAGCCTAGACGGCGCCCCCCCCCTTTCCCAAGTCCTAATAGGACTAGGAGAGGTGGGCCGGCCCCCTCTTTCTCCTTCCCCCCAAGAGTCCTAGTTGGAATAGGATTGGAGGGGAGGAGTCCTACTCCCGGTGGGACTAGGACTCCTCCCTGCGCCTCCCTCCTAGCCGGCCGAACCCCCTGCCCCTGGCCTTTATATACGGGGGCAGGGGGCACCCCAAGACACACAACTTGATCCTTGAGATCGTTCCTTAGCCGTGTGCGGTGCCCCCTGCCACCAAATTCCACCTCGATCATACCGTTACAGTGCTTAGGCGAAGCCCTGCGTCGGTAGTACATCAAGATCGTCACCACGCCGTCGTGCTGACGGAACTCTTCCTCGACGCTTTGCTGGATTGGAGCCCGAGGAACGTCATCGAGCTGAACGTGTGCTAAGAACTCGGAGGTGCCTGAGTAACGGTGCTTGGATCGGTCGGATCGGGAAGAAGACGTACGACTACTTCCTCTATGTTTTGTGATCGCTTCCGCAGTCGGTCTGCGTTGGTACGTAGACAACACTCTCCCCTCTCGTTGCTGTGCATCACCATGATCTTGCGTGTGCGTAGGAAAATTTTCGAAATTACTGCGTTCCCTAACAGTACCCCGCCTTGATATCTCCGTCTCCTCGCGAGCCAGCCTGAGGAGGCTGCGCCTAAGGATGCGCCGTGTCGTCCGCCTCGCGAGGCTTGGCCCCTCGCGAGGTTCTTGAGTCTTGTGCTTGATGAAGATGGGCCATGTTGGGCCCCCATTCGAGCCACGCCGCAGGCCGCAGGCAGGCAAGTCTGGGGACCCCCATTCCCAGAACGCCGACAATAGCCCCCGGGCCCGTGGCACGCATGGGCTTGGGCGTGCCGAGAGGCGAAAGGGCAAGGGCGAAGCACCGCGGGCCCTAACAGCCTGCGGCCTTGGGCGCCGCATGGCGGTTGATATGACGTGGGCGGCACTGTTCCCCCCACGCCCCCTTATTCTGCGCCTTGTCAGGCGGACTTGTGCTTGCACACAGCCGCTCCCCTTCTTGTTGCTCGGGTGTCTCCTGCTCTTCCTTCCTTCGCACGCCGGCTCCCGCCTCCAATCCAATCTCAAATCTTCCCCCTCCTTCCTATCGCCATGACTCTGACGAATAAAGAGAGAGAGGAGAAATCCACGCCTCCGTCTTGTGTGCCGCCATCGGCGGCACCTGCCGTCGGCCAGTCGTCCGTACTCAACCGAGAGTGCCTAGGCAGGGACAGCTTGGCCCTAGCCTCCGTCTTCAACGAGTGCGGGAGGACGACAGCTTGGCCTGCGTCCCACTTCTCCATCAACAGGATAGCAACCGAGGTTCCATGCTTCACCGACGCCTTGTGGGCGGGTTTGGTTCCCCCCTTCTCCGATTTCTTCAATGCCGTGCTCTCCCATTATCAGATCCGCTTGATGCATCTGAGTCCTGAGTCCATCACCCTTCTTTCAGTCTTCGCCTTAGTTTGCGAAGCCATGGTGGGTATCCCTCCTTCGGTTGCCTTGCTGCGCCACTTCTTCTCACTGCGTCTTGTCGATCCTTCCCAACGCTGGGCATGCGCGAGCTTTGCTACCGAGCCTGCGATCGAGGCCTCTGGGATTGACTTTAAACTCCCCCAGCCCGTGGTCGGGTTCCGCGAGCGGTGGTTGTATGTTGACGCAGGGGTACCCAGCCCCCTGCTATCGGAGCCGACCTCGCCTGCTGTCCCCAACTCGGGTTGGGGCCAGGAGACGCTCAAGAGCCCGCTCCTCGTCTTCGTCTGGAGCCGCATTACGCTCCTGAGGAAGCTTGGCGTGATGGCGCCCAAAGTGGTGAAGGAGTTTCTGTTGTGCCGCGTCGCTCCCCTGCAGCGCCACTTTCGCCGGATGTGGGCTTTCCGTGGAAGCGAGGATAACATGAGGCTCCAGGAGGAGGACCTGGCTCCGGCGGTGTTGAAGTCGACGCTCTTGACCTTAGCCGGTGACCTCAACCCCGGCAACATCCGGCAGGGAGGGGCCCTGCTGTACCTCTGCCAGAGCAGGGCCGACTTCGTGAAGTAGATGCCTGCCTTCGATGAATGGGGACTACGCCCGGCTGGCCTCCAGGGACCTCGCGAGAACCCGGTGGTGGTGACTGCCCTTCCAACCGGCCATGGCGGCTCCTCCTCAAGTGGCGGAGCAGGGAAGCTGGAGGCGCCTGAGGCCGAGGATGCCCCTAAAGAGGTGGCAGAACCGGGTGGCGCTCACGAGGGGACAGCTCCTGAGGCCCGCGCCGCTGTGGTTGTAGGCGTCAAGCGGCCGCTCCCGGCGCCTGGGGCTGAGGCCTCAGGAGCCCCAGCCGCGTCTTCTGGCGAGGCAACATAAGGCAGGCGCCAGGCAGACGCCCCTGATGCGGACCGCCCTGATGCTCCGTCCTGGCGGCCGGTTGATCCTTGTGCTCTTCGCTTGGGCCACTTCCGCATGGACTTTGAGGCCCTCTGGAGGAAGAGGAAGGCCCTAGGTGATGACTTCCCTTGCCGCGCGCTGAAGCGCAGGAAGTACTTCGCCACTGACGAGTAAGTCCTCTTTCTCTCTGGCTCCTGATCCCCTTGCTGCTTCCGCTGATCCTTTTTCTGCAGGCCCCTCCCGACTGAGCTCGCGGAAGTTGCCGAGGCGCCGCCTTCCTTAGCTTCACCCCCTCTATTGTCTTCAAGTGCTCCGAGCAGCTCTGCCCTGGTGGTAAGGGCGTCTGAAGGGGCGGACCATCCCGAGGCGCACCGCGGCCCGTCATTCCCCGCGATCTTCCTTCGCGGGCCCCCTCGGGGAATAGCCATCTTGCCGTGGGCTTCTTGTCTGGTCGGGGACCACGACTGGTTGAGGCGCCTCCTCCGCCCCTCATCTGGAGTCGGGCTGGCTCTAGGCCGGGCTCCCGGCACGACGCGCCCGGCCATCGCGAGGGCGCCAGCCCCCAGCCCCCTGCCCAGAGGGGGAACAATGATTCACGACCCCCGGCGCTTGCTTGGGGCGGATGACGGTGTGGAAGATGTGCTTGAGCGCGCTCGGGAGCGCCGCGCCCGCCGCGAAGGGTTCCTTCGAAGAGCGGCCGATGCGGTGAACTTGCTTGGGGAGGAGCTTGCTGATGAAGACACGCGCCTGGAGGCCGAGGGCCTGCGCCTGGCTGCAGGGAGGCGCGAGCTGGAGGCCGCCATCACCCTCGCGCGCCGCCAACATGACCTTGATAATGAAGAGGCGAAGGCGTCGCTGGAGGCCTCTCGAGTGGCCCGCTCCCAGGCCATCGAGGAGGCCCGGAGAGCTGACGGGTGGCGAAAGGCTGTGGAGGAGCGGTCTCGCGAGCTCCTGGCCCGATGCCACTCGCTGGAGGAGCAAGCGGAGCTGTGCGAGGTAGCCCTCGCGTCGATGGGGGTGGCTTCCGGTGACTCAGCCGAGCTCCAGAGGCGCGAAGAAGCGTTGACGCTGGAAGCCGACGAACGCACTCGCGAGTACGAGCGGCTGGAGCACGCGCATGGCCCCATGCTCACCACGCTCAGGGAGAGGGCTAACGTGGCCTTGGGAAACATCTGCGAGGCGTCCGTCGGCGAACCACACATGATCAATTATGCCGGTAACTTGCAGTTCTTCACCGCCGTGGTGACGCAGCTGGAGGCACGGTCGGTCAGGGCCGACAGGTTGGTGGAGGAGAGGAGCCGCGCCTTGCTCAAGCGTGCCTTTTCCCGTGTCTTCAGCCACCTCCAGAACATGAATCCCCGCTTCGATTTTGACGCGGTCATCGCCCCAGTCTCCCAGGCCGTCCGGGGTAACTTGGCGCGCTGGGTGGAGGATAACGTAGACGCCCTTGTCAGGGCCTTCACTTCGGATGACAGCGACATGGTAGTGGGTGCTGACGAGGACGGCGCGGCGAGCGGCCCCGACGCTGCCGACAGTGATGCAGGTGTCGATGGCGAGCTCGGCGACTCCGGCGAAGGCTCGGGAGGTGCCTCTGGGGACGCATTGGGGGATTGGACCGACTGAGTGCGTATCGCTCCTGTCTTTTTCACCCTGTATGAACAAAACTCAGGCTTTTGGCCTGGTGGCTTGTGAGAGCATTTTGGGAGGGGAAGCCCCTCATGTAAAAACCTGTGTCCATCATATCAGTTGTAATGAAATTGCGCTTGTGCCTGACAGTGGGCCGGTTTACCTTTGCCCCACGCTGGTTCAAAGGCGGCCTGCAGGTGGGCGCGACGCCTTGGGTGCTTTCTAGTCGGGTCCTCAGGATGTGAGATCGTCGCTGATGAGAAACTTCTCATGCGTTGGCCTTCTCCCGAGCGCGATGACTTCATAGGCACTCGCCCTACTTCACAGGCTCAGGGCCTTTTCCTCGAGCGCGAGAGCTTCACAGGCACTCGCCTTGCTTCACAGGCTCTGGGCCTTTTCCTCGAGCGCGAGAGCTTCACAGGCACTCGCCTTGCTTCATAGGCTCCGGGCATTTTCCTCGAGCGCGAGAGCTTCACAGGCACCCGCCTTGCTTCACAGGCTCTGGGCCTTTTCCTCGAGCGCGAGAGCTTCACAGGCACTCGCCTTGCTCCACAGGCTCTGGGCCTTTTTAAACAGGACAACCTCCACAGGCACCCGATAATCCTCCCAAGGGGGAGTAACAGCGGCAATCTGGGTTGCGCACGAGCCAGGCCTGACCTGACTCGCGAGGGGAGGCAGTTGTGATGGAGCGGTAACCAGAACGCGAGAAACGCCTCGAGCGAGAATAAGCACCCCTTCCCCGAACACACGCAAATCTCAAATTCGAATCCAACTTAAATCCAGCGGGGGAAAGCAACAGCCAAAGGGAAAGGCAACAAAAAGCAGACAAAAAGCCGCGTCTGGCACCTAGTCTAGTCTTCGACGTCTTCTCACTAGCGCGGAACTAAGTGTTGTCCACTGGGCGTGGGAGGGAGCCCCAGGGCCTGAGGCCGGCACTCCTGAGACTCCGGGGCATGTACAGCCCCACTCATTATTACGTGAGAGTGTCACGAGGCGGCGAGCTTCACAGGCACTAGGCCTTCTTCACAGGTACTGGCCTTGCTTCATATCGCCAGACGAGGGCCCTGCCTTGCGCCACACTCTAGTGCCATCAGCAACGACCGGAACCCAGGACACCGCCTGATGGGGTAGAGCAGTCGCCAGCGGTTCCCCCGACGACCACGGGTCCTCTGCCAAGGGCAGGCCCTGAGGCACCTCCCCAGCAGAGGGCCTACCTCCTGAGAACGCCTTGCTCCGAACGCCGCGGTGGTGATGTCGGATCCCGGCCCCTCCCCTGCAGCCCCCTGCACCCTCCTCCCGAGGGGTGGGAGACTGTAGGAGCGGGGCAGCCGCTTGCCGCGGCGACCTGCACCTCCAGCGATCCATGGTTAGCATATACCTGCCCCTGAAGGGTCAGCAGCGCCGGGTGATCGCTGCCTCCAGCGTGGCCAGCGGGCTCGTCCCGGAGCTCCTGGAAGGGCTCGGCTTCCATTGCCTCGTCCCCCCAGCCCGGGCCGAGGAGCGAGCCTTGTCCGTCCTCGTGAGGGTGTCCTTGGTCCATCATGAGGGGCACGTACTCTTCTGTCGCCGTCATCCCATACGCCATGCCGTGACGCCCCGCATGCCATGCGGCCCCACCTGTCATGCCCGCTAAGGGGTGGCAACGCGGCCGCCCTCCGGGGCCGCGGGTCGCGTCGAGTCCCTCTCCTTCACGGGCCGGGGGCGGGGGCAGCGCCGCCACCGGTCCGGTGCTGACAGTTTCATTGGCGTCGGAGTAGCCTTGGAGCCCGCAGGCGCGCGCGGAGCCCCCGTGCGGGTCGCTCTGGGCTTCAGATGGGAGCTAGGTGGAGAAGGGGTGAGCCCCCGAGGCGGCGAAGCCCAAGAGCTCCGCCACTCGCTCCAGCAGCATGTTGCGGCCGCCTTCCAGCAGCCTGCACCGCAGCAGCTCCCGGGCCACCATGAGTGCCGCCCTCGAGTTCGCCTGCTCCCATCGAGTGTATGGTGTCGTTGTCACGGCGTTATTGGAGGCCCTTGCTGCCGACCGAGCCTGCCGCGGTGTAAGAGTTGCCGAAGTCTGTCCACGTCGCCCGCGGCCTGCAGCGCCCTGCGGACCGCGAGCTGCCTGGGGCGCGGGGTTACCCGAGGCAAGCGGTTCCGCGCGTTTGGGCCACGCAGCCCACGGGTCGGGGTTGCCCTCCTAGTTGCCGGGCATGTTGATGAAGATGCGACGGGGCACGGAGTGGTGGAAGACGAACTCCGGCGCACCCCTACCTGGCGCGCCAAATGTCGGATTTCGGGTTCCGGCAGATCCTTAAGGTTCGAACACTGGGGTGCGCACGGAAATCACGTCCTCAACCTCCCCGTCTTGCAAAGATCTAAACTACTAAAAGGACCACACAAGAGACACAAGATTTATACTGGTTCGGGCCACCATTGTGGTATAATACCCTACTCCAGTGTGTGGTGGATGGATTGCCTCTTGGGGCTGAGGATGAAGAACAATACAAGGAAGAACAGCCTCGCGAGGGTCTGTTCTTGGCTGGGGCGGTGAACTGAGGAGTTCAGTCGCCCTTCTCTCTCTCTCCCTTTCTCTCTCTGATTTCGATCCCCCTTAACCTGAAAGCCCAACCCTTTGCTATGTGGGCGGCTGGTCCTATTTATAGGGGCCCTGGTCCTCTTCCCAAATATTGAGCGGGAAGGGAGCCAACAATGGCGGGCTAATTTGGAGGGGGACAACGAGTACATCTATCCTGACAAAAGGTGGTCTTCGCCTGCGAAAGACTCTGCGGTGACGCCGTGCTGGGCTCCATGGTGACCTCCGTCTCGTAGTCCGCTTGGTCCTGGTCTTGTTGCACTGAAATGGCAACCTTTGCCTGATGCCTCGGTACTCTGCGGCTGCGCTTGCCCCCTTTGCACCAAAGAGGAAAGAAGGACGCTGCGCGCGCTGGCGCCCGCCTGGCACCCTCGATCGTCATGGCTTGTGTCGCGGGCACCTCGCGAGGTTCCCCGCCTTGATATCTCCGTCTCCTCGCGAGCCAGCCTGAGGAGGCTACGCCTGAGGATGCACCGTGTCGTCCGCCTCGCGAGGCTTGGCCCCTCACGAGGGTCTTGAGTCTTGTGCTTGATGAAGATGGGCCATGTTCGGCCCCCATTCGAGCCAGGCCGCAGGCAGGCAAGTCTGGGGACCCCCGTTCCCAGAACGCCGACAGCCACTTTGGAAAGACGATCAATGACTACGAAGATAGCATTATTCCCATTCTTGGTCCTGGGAAAGCCGGTGATGAAGTCCATACCAACTTTATCCCATTTCCACTCAGGAATAGCTAAAGGTTGAAGGGTGCCAGCAGGTGTCTGATGCTCTGCCTTCACGCGACGACAAACGTCACAGTTAGCAATAAACTGAGCGATTTCTCTCTTCATCCTAGTCCACCAGAACCTCTAGCGCAGGTCCTGATACATCTTAGTACTACCGGGATGAATCGTGAGAGGAGATTCATGTGCCTCCTTAAGGATTAATTGTCGAAGATGTTGATTCTTGGGAACCACCAAGCGACTCTCAAAGAAAACAACACCACGATCATCTATAGAGAAACTACCACCAACTCCTTTGTTAATGTTTCTCTTGATCCGGGAAATTCCAATATCCTGCTTCTGAGCAGAGATGATCTGATCCACAAGAGTAGGTTTCACCACCAAGGTAGAAAGGAATCCATGAGGAGCAATGTGAAGGTTAAGTTTACATAATTCCTCATGGAGAAGTGGTTGGCCCTGCTGCAACATGAGATTGTTGCAATAGGACTTACGACTTAGCGCATCAGCCATGACATTCCCCTTGCCTAGGGTGTAGGTAATCCCTAAGTCGTAATCTGAGATCAACTCCAACCAACGTCTTTGCCTAAGGTTCAAATCTGGTTGGGTGAGGATATACTTGAGACTCTGGTGGTCGGTGTAAATCTCACAACGTTTACCGAGAAGGTAATGTCGCCATGTCTTAAGTGCATAGACTACGGCTGCAAGCTCTTGATCATGTGTAGGATACTTATCCTCATGTGGATGCAACTGTCGAGATGCATAGGCAATCACATGATGATGCTGCATAAGAATGCAACCTAGTCCCTGTCGTGAGGCATCACAATAGATAATAAAGTCCTTAGTGAAATCAGGTGGCACAAGTATGGGAGCAGAAGTCAGGCGTCTTTTCAGTTCCTGAAAACTGTACTCACACTGTGGGGACCACTCAAACTTTTTATCTTTCTTGAGAAGTTCCGTGAGAGGTTTGGCCACTTTGGAGAAGTTTTCAACAAAGCGGCGACAATAACTGGCTAGACCAAGGAAACTCCTAACTTGTTTAACTGTTTCAGGCGGAGTCCAATCAAGAACAGCCTGAACTTTTTCGGGATTGAAAGCAATGCCCTTACCAGAGATTACGTGGCCGATATAGGTCACTTCTGGCAACCAAAATTCGCACTTGGAGAACTTGGCATAAAGGCGGTGCTCTCTGAGTTTTTCTAGCACAAGTCTATGATGTTCGGCATGCTCTTCCTCATTCTTCGAGTAAATAAGAATATCATCGAGGTAAACCACGACAAACTTATGTAAGTACTCCATGAAGATCGAGTTCATCAAGCGAGAGAAAGTAGCTGGAGCGTTGGTTAGACCAAAGGACATGACGGTGTACTCGTACTGACCATAATGAGTGAAAAAGCCGTCTTAGGAATATCCCCATTTCTGATCTTGATTTGGTGGTAGCCTAACCTTAAATCCATCTTGGAAAAGACTGAGGATCCAGCGAGCTGATCATACAAGTCATTGATCCTGGGGAGCGGATACTTGTTCTTTATCGTGACCAAATTAACGGGACGATAATCTACAACCATCCGGTCCGTACCATCCTTCTTCTTGACGAAGAGGACGGGGCAAGCCCAGGGAGAAGAACTAGGACAGATGAAACCCTTTTGCAAGGATTCATCGAGTTGTTTCTTAAGCTCAGCTAGTTCTAAGGGTGCCATCTTGTAAGGTCTCCTAGAGTTTGGAGCGGTTCCTGGGATAAGATCTATGACAAACTCTACATCTCTGTCAGGTGGAATACCTGGCAGTTCCTCTAGAAAGACATCCAGAAAGTCACGGACTACCGGGATATCTTCAAGGTCTGGAAGAGGGTTGGCATTAAGAGAATAGAGTTGGCACTTTGCAACTCTAGTGGAGACGGTGACTATCTTGCCAGATGGGTGTGTAAGCTGAACAGACCTTGTGTAACAATCAATCTTGGCATGATGAGCTTTCATTCAGTCCATACCCAAGATGATGTTAATATCTGTAGACTTGAGGGCTATAAGTGATGCAAGGAATACAAGTCTGTCAACAAGGATTTCATTACCATGGCTTATTCTGGTAGTTTGCCATCTAGACCCTGGAGTTTGGATTTCAAGTGGAGTTGGCATATCACAAAATGACATGTCGTGCAAACGAGCACAGCCTTCAAAGATGAAGGAGTGAGATGCTCCGGTATCGAACAGAACCGAAGCTGGATGTCAATTGACAAGGAGGGTACCAAGAACGACATCTGGATCATCATGAGTGTCTTTAGCTGAGACGTGATGCACACATCCACGTTCAGTGGGAGCTGACTTGACACTAATCATCTTGCGTGATGGCTTACCACGGCCAACAGACTTCTCAGGCTGGGGTGGAGCATAGTTGGTTTGAGAGCAGTCACGTGCATAGTGTCCTGGCTCTCCACATGTGAAACAAGTCCCTGAAGTAAGACATGGGCCCGCATTGACAAGCGGTCTACCAATAGGTCTGGGTGGAGCATATGACTGAACTGGGTGAGGCGCCACACAAGATGGCCTTGGTTTATAACCGGGTGGAAGAGCGGAGTTCGGAACCCAAATCTGGCGCTTCTGCAAAGTAGAACCAGAAGAGGAACCCAAATCACGGGTGTGCTTACGAGACTCCTCGTATGTGAGTTGAGTTGTCTCTGCGTTAATGGCCTTGTTCACAAGAGCTTGGAAGGTATTGCAATGATGCAAGTGGAGATCACGACGCAACTTGGGGTTGAGACCCTTCCGGAACCTAGCCTGCTTCTTGGCATCCGTGGACACTTCTTCTGTAGCATAGAGGGCAAGGTTCTCAAATTCTCTACTATAAGCATCAACAGCCATCTTACTCTGGGTGAAACTACAAAACTCTTCTCTCTTGCGGTCGATGAGAGCCAGAGGGATGTGATTCTCGCGAAAAGCCTTAGTGAAATCTCTCCAGGTGGTTTTCTGGCCAGCTGGAAGCATAGCCTCATAGTTCTGCCACCAAATACTAGCAGGACCTTCCAAATGATAAGCAGCATAGGTGACCTTGTTACTTTCAGCTACGTTCGCAGAACGCAGCTTGTGTGTGATACTACGGAGCCAGTCATCCGCATCGAGTGGTTCAATGGAATTATGGAAGGTAGGTGGTTTCAGACCGATGAAGTCATGGATGGACACAAACTCTTTGTGCTGATGGGAGGTGTTCTCCTCAATACGTGCTAGCAAGCGGTTAGACTCACGCTTATTCCTCTCAACCTCTAACATGAACTCTACCAACGAAGACTGGTCAGGAGGATCCTCATCCTTACCATCTTCGGGGATCTGGATACGAGCAACAGAACTTCGGTTAACCGGCAACATCCTGAAGAACCAACCAAGGAAACAAGGATGGATTCAGCATCATCATAAGGATGTAGAATATAGCACAAGAATTTAGTATCTCTCAAACTCCTAGGACAATTTCGGCAGCATAACGGCAGTAAAATGCTCAGAATGAGACATCCCGCTAAAATGGGGTAGTAACATAATCAACATCATCACTCTAGGTTCTGAGATATTACTAAATAGACTACACCGGAGGTACTCGAAGTGGGATATGACTCTGATCAACCAATCCTAAGAGACTACGGAGTAGTAACACATGATCCTGATAGACGGAAGAGAAAGCCTAGTTCCTTAGCCCCGTAGGAAAGATAGGACGACTCAGATCAAAAGACATGAGGTATAAGGAGTAAAAAGAGCCTTATGTTCCCTTCCACAATCAATTCCCCCATATAGCTAAAGAATTTCTAGACCCAACATCGACCAGGTTGGCTTGGTAATCCTATAAGTAGTCAGGCTCTGATACCAAAGCTGGCGGGACCCCGATTCTAAGTCACACTGATCTAGCATGTAACACCTCATATCACTTTGCGGCCTCACGCACGGTATCTGTAGGATCAAAAGTATGTCTAGAGGGGGGGGGGTGATTAGACTACTTGACCAAATAAAAACTTAACCTTTTCCCAATTTTAGTTCTTGGCAGATTTTAGCTACTTTAGGACAAGTCAAGCAATCATCACACAATTCAAGCAAGCATGCAAAGAGTATATTGGCAGCGGAAAGTAAAGCATGCAAGTTGCCAGAATGTAAAGGGAAGGGTTTGGAGAATTCAAACACAATTGGAGACACGGATGTTTTTCCCGTGGTTCGGATAGGTGGTGCTATGCTACATCCACGTTGATGGAGACTTCAACCCATGAAGGGTAACGGTTGCGCGAGTCCACGGAGGGCTCCACCCATGAAGGGTCCACGAAGAAGCAACGTTGTCTATCCCACCATGGCCATCGCCCACGAAGGACTTGCCTCACTAGTGGTAGATCTTCACGAAGTAGGCGATCTCCTTGCCCTTACAAACTCCTTGGTTCAACTCCACAATCTTGTCGGAGGCTCCCAAATGACACCTAGCCAATCTAGGAGACACCACTCTCCAAGAAGTAACAAATGGTGTCTTGATAATGAACTCCTTACTCTTGTGCTTCAAATGATAGTCTCCCCAACACTCAACTCTCTCTCACAGGATTTGAATTTGGTGGAAAGAAGATTTGAGTGGAAAGCAACTTGGGGAAGGCTAGAGATCAAGATTCATATGGTAGGAATGGAATATCTTGGTCTCAACACATGAGTAGGTGGTTCTCTCTCAGAACATATGGGTTGGAAGTGAAGATGTGTTCTGATGGCTCTCTCAACGAGTGAAGAGGAGGTGGAGGGGTATATATAGCCTCCACACAAAATCTAACCGTTACACACAATTTACCAATCTCGGTGGGACCGAATCAACAAACTCGGTCAGACCGAAATAGTAAACCTAGTGACTGTTAGAGATTTTCGATGGGACTGACATGCAACTCGGTAGGACCGAAATGGTTAGGGTTAGGGCATAACGTAATCTCGGTGAGACCGATTACACAAACTCGGTGAGACCGATTTTGGTAATAAGCTAACCAGAGAGTTGGTCAGGTAAACTCGGTGGGACCGATTTTCTCTTTCAGTGAGACCGAAATGTTACAAAAAGGAAACAGAGAGTTTACATTGCAATCTCGGTGGGACCGATCCACTCTTTCGGTGAGACCGAAAAGTTACGAAAGGGAAACAGAGAGTTTGCAATCCCATCTCGGTGAGACCGAGATCCGTATCGGTAGAACCGATTTGCTAGGGTTTGGCAATGGCTATGACAAGTGAAACTCGGTGGCGCCGGGTTGAAAGAATCGGTAGGACCGAGTTTGGCTTTGGGTTTAGGTCAAATGTGGATATGGAAAAGTAGTTGAGGGTTTTGGAGCATATCACTAAGCACATGAAGCAAGAGGCTCATTAAGCAACACCTCATCCCTCCTTGATAGTATTGGCTTTTCCTAAAGACTCAATGTGATCTTGGATCACTAAAATATAAAATGAAGAGTCTTGAGCTTTTGAGCTTGAGCCAATCCTTTGTCCTTAGCATTTTGAGGGATCCACTTTCAACATCCATGCCATGCCAATCATTGAGCTTTCCTGAAATAATCATCTTGGAATAGCATTAGCTCAATGAGCTATATGTTGTTATGAATTACCAAAACCACCTAGGGATAGTTGCACTTTCAATCTCCCCCTTTTTGGTAATTGATGACAACATATAGATCAAAGCTTCGACAAATAATAATAAGAATGGAATATATCGTCGCTTTGAGAAGTGTGTGATAAGTAAGAGCTCCCCCTAAATTTGAGCATATTTAAAGTTTGCTTTGGACTGCAAATGCACAAGGAGTTAGACTCATGGGTTACTCTTCCATGTCACATACATCTTGGTGGAGCGCTCAAAATGATAAGAATTGAAATACATGCACTCATCACCAAAGAAAGTGAATGATCACATAAGATAGATAGGATAATATCAAGCATGCATAAGTGTAGCTTATGATCAAACACATGATCATCAATGTCTCACAGGCATATCAAAGTATCTCAACCAAAAGCAAACAAAGTTCGAAAAAACCACCAAATAAAGCAAGAGAGAATAAAAGCAACACTCTCTCTGTCTCGAAGCCTATGATCTATACATTTTTCTCCCCCTTTGGCAACAAGTTACCAAAAAGTTCCTAGAAAATGCATAGTGCTAGATCGACTCTCAGGCTTGATCTTCTGGTGGTGGTGGAGTCCGGAGCACTCCAAGGACGAAGCCTTCTGTAGACGTGGTTGGAGTTGAAGCTGAAGTAGATGCTGGAGCTGGTTGGGCTGGTGCTGTAGCTGGAGCTGAGGTGGTGGCTCTGGTGTCAGGAACTGGCACTGCAATCGACCTTTGAGCTCCTGGCACTCTGGCAAATGCATCAGTTATAGTCTTGCCCTTCCTCTCCTGCATATCATCCTGAAGTTGCTCCTTGTATTCCTCTTTGGTGCTGGCTTGGGCTTGGAGGCAGCTTTGGGTGCTTCTTTGGGCTTTGAAGCAGCAGCCCCTATCCTGATAGCATCACCCATAAGCTTAGGTGCCTTAGGTGCTGGTGCAGCAACATCTTCTTCCTCTTGCTCTTCTGAGTCTCTCATGATTGAGGATCTCCCAAGCACTCTGGCAGTGGTCTTTTTGACCCTTTCCTTCCTCTTCTTCCCTTCAGAAGCAACTGGCTCTATGGGTGCAGGCTTTTCAGGAATCTGAGTTGAAGCTCTGGCTTTGGCATAGACTGTCTACCTGCTGGCCTTTTGATTTTCAATCCTGGCCTTGTGTCTTTAGCTGAGCCATACTCCTTCTTGAGCACTACTTTCTTGGAAGTAGCTTCCTCTTCTGCCACATAGTCCTCATCCTCTGAGTCTGAGGTTCTCTTCTTCATTTGTCTGGTGGCAGCTTTTGGCAGATTGCTAGGGGTGCTCCTGCTGCCTTCATCAGAAGAACTGGAGGGACTAGTGCCCTCACTCATGTGCACTTGCTGTTCTGACACATTCTAGCTGTCACTCTGATCTGACATGATGAACAAGCTGTCTGCTGACCCTGTGAATAGTTTATAGATGAGGTAGAATAGATGAGCATCACAAAATGCAGAGATTTTTGCAAAAGAATGACTCAAAATCTTAGTTTTAGTTTCCCACTGATTTCTAAACTCGGTGATACCGAAGCAGTTTTGGAACCTAAACTAGTGAACTCGGTCAGACCGAGTCACACTTCGGTGGCACCAAGACTGCTAGGGTTTCACAAAGTTCCAAAATCGGTCACACCAGACTGAGTCTTACTTGTGCAATGGCATGAGCCAAATCGGTGGGACCGAGTTTTTCAACTCGGTGGGTCCAATATGGTTTCGGCGGAAACCTAACCCTAAAATTTTCGAATCAAACCTATTCTACGAACGCATTGACTGGATAGGAGTGTTTCAAACGTGGCTAGAATCAATATGATCGCAATGTGCTAGGAATCAGATTGGGGATAGCACAAAGATCGAGTCCATACCCTAGTTCGGCGGAGACTCGCTACGGCGGCAACGGCGGGGTAGAATTCCGTTGACGGCGATGGAGACCAGCGACTGGAGGCGGCTGGCGGCGAGGAGACGATCCGGAGACCACATTGGCAAAGCGAGCTATCGCGCGGGCGAAGGGGTTCAGAGAAATTTCCAAATTTTTGCCCGTGACTATATATAGCCCGACCCTGCCGGTGTGACCGAGTGGAACAACTCGGTGGCACCGAGATGCAAAACTGTATACAGTTATTGCAACTCGGTGTGACCGAATGGTTCAAATCGGTTGCATCGAGATCAAAAATTCAGATCAACTTAATGATCTCGGTAGGACCGAAAGTAGGATATCGGTCAGACCGAGAATCATAAAGAGGTTTTGGAAGTTTAAGTCTATGACGAATCGGGGACTCCGAGTGCTCCTCACACAGAGTGGTTTGAATCTGACTTGATCAAATTTTGTGATGTAGCATGAATAGAGTTTGAGACAAGAAAAGCATAGATAGCTAGAGGAGGTTCTTAGGCATTCGTGTCCATCCACTTGGCAAAAGGGAATAAAACCAAACAATCAAAACAACAAGTGGATGTCCTCGAACGAGTAAAATATGCAACCAACATGCTCACACAATAAAATGGCAATTGAAATATGTGATAAAGCATGCACAACCAATTCTAGCATCTATCAAGCAATTGGCGATGACTTGGTCATCTATATATGAGTATATTGACTTAGGAGTCAAGTGAGAACACTTGATCATAGGTCATACTCATCGTTTAAGCTCAAGTGGGGTTACCACTTTTACATAAAGCATTGTTGTGTTCACATCTTCAGAGTTGCTTTAGCTCAAGTCTTAGAGTAAAGCTCCCCCTAGATGTGATATCCCCCCTAAGAGGGATGAACTAACCTTGGGTTTTATCGATGATGACTTCATGTAGATGTTGAAGATGTGGATGCTCAATGTTGATGTAGATCACTTGGAGCTATCCATTTGAGTGAATTGCACCTTCAATACCTACATGTGTTAGTCCCACAAGGAACAAACAAGGATATCCATAGACATAGAGTGATGCACACACAAGATAATGTCCATGAAAACTTTTAGCTTACCTTGTCCCTTGTCTTACCGACAAGAGGGTTTGTGACTCCTTGAACTAGTGCAAGATGTGGAAGTTGATTGCACTTGTTCTTGCCAAAATGATAAGAGTGAAGTATGTTCGCGGAGTCACCCTCAAGAACTCTCTAGTTCTTCTTCTTTTGGATCCACACCATCTTGATGGGAATCCTTGGAGTTGTAGTCGTACTTGATGAAGTGGAACTTGGAGTGGTCTTGGGAATCCACTTGACTAAGGTCTTAGGAGCTTCTTCAAGTGAATGAATTTCCTCTTGAAGCTTGTCCTTGCCTTTTTCCTTGAAGTCTTGTGGTGGAAGATCATCTTGAGCTTGTGTCCCCTTGAAGGAAGTATCATACTTCTCTTGTTGAGGAACAAACTTTGTCTTGGGGTATTGATCTTCTTCCCACTCAACTCCATTGGCATTGAACTTTCATTCAAAACCAACACCTTGATTCTTCTGGTGCATTCCTTGCTTGCGTACAATTTCCTCGAATTTCTTACTCCCGGCAAGGCTTTTGTACACTCCTTTCTCTATAATTCCCTTCAATAAGCTATTTTCTTGCTCAAGTTTAACAATATTGGATCACTAAAATATAAAATGAAGAGTCTTGAGCTTTTGAGCTTGAGCCAATCCTTTTTCCTTAGTATTTTGAAGGATCCACTTTCAACATCCATGCCATGCCAATCATTGAGCTTTCCTGAAATAATCATCTTGGAATAGCATTAGCTCAATGAGCTATATGTTGTTATGAATTACCAAAACCACCTAGGGACAGTTGCACTTTCAGTATCCCCACGGGTGGGTCGCCTTACCATGGCCCGAGACTGTTTGCGCCTTTTGGCTCACGTATATGATAGTGTCGCTAGCATCCATATGACAGAGAACCCAGGCCGACATGGATAGTCATGAACCCAAAGCGGCACAGACCTATGGAGACAGGCATACATGAATCACATCGGGCATGTCGGTCAACAGCGTATGAATCCGGGCTGTAGCACTGGGCAAGCAGGACTCCGGAAGTCACCGCATGACATTTCCCGAAGGGACAGACATAGGAACGAAGTGGAACACATGCCGGCCAGTCAAGTGTTCTGAGCAGTAGTGCTGGGCTAGCAGAACTCCGGTGATCCGGGCTGTAGCGAACTACTATGGCTCAAGGAAGCACTAAACTACATTTCCCCATAAGAGAGGCTGCCAAGGATAAACAACTAGATTGTCGGATCCCACACATAGCAGTACACGTCACACGTACGCATAACATGCAAGTATGTGTTGTACAACATGGCATCACAACATAACACAAACTCATATAGATAAAGGCTCAGAAGAGCCACATAGCATTAAATACAAACATGAGTCACATGACCCATCATTCAGAGCATACAAGCAACGGAAGCATTACATCTCTGAGTATAGACAACTACAAAAGAAAAGGGCCAAGGAGCCTGACTATCCACAAGTCCCTCCCAAGGGACCAAGATCGTAGCTGAGATACAAGCTACTCGTCGAAGTCCAAGTGGTACTACTAGTGAGACAGATGTCTCATCTGCAAAACTTAAATAAAGCAAACATGAGTACAAAGGTACTCAACAAGACTTACATCAGATCCTATCATATAGGCATTTGTATCAAGAAGGTAATGTGGGGTTTAGTTGCAGCAAGCCAGCTTTGAATCAGTGGCTATTCTGTTCTACGACAGCGAGAAACTTCTTTGAGATGATGCAGCGCACACGAGTCCACTAATCACCACATCAATACACTACTATGGATTCATCCTCCTCTCCCTACGAGAAGGCCATCCATAGCACTCACACTTGTCTTGAGCGTTTTAGAGTATCCACTTTAAGTTGTTTATGTACCACGTAAGCATCCAAGAAGTCCATAACCGAGGACACGGCTATTCGAATAGATCATGATAACCCTGTAGGGGTGTACTTCTTCACACACGCTCTCACCACTTATCACCATATACACTTCATGTATCTCGGCAACCTTCAAGCAGAAGCCTAGCAAGGGTGTCGGCCATGACCTAACTAACCACACAAGACTCTAGTCCAGGTTTATCGCCTATTCGGGTTCCATCCGCAAGGAGATCCGGCCGGGGTTTCGCTCACGGCCCCAAACGATGTGTACAGGGTTCCCGAGCCCACCATCCGGGTGCCACTCGGTACACCGGGCCACGTGTGCCTAGTCTGTCCCAAGTCCACCCTGCCGGGTGCCACTCGGTAGAAAAATAGCACTACCTACAAACACCAAAAACTATTTGCAACTCCTGGACAGAGTTCAAGGCGGTTAATAAGTCGAGAGAGCTTGGAGCGCCCGGAGCCCAATGTGTGGTAGTAGCTAGTCATTGGACAACTTACACATAACTCAGTTCTTAAGGACGGTCCCAATGAGACAACCCACCATGTACTCCTACATGGCCTCTCACCGCTACCTTTACCAAATCGTGTTCACACGGTTAACTCTCAGCACCAGAACATATCATAGCCCTCCAATTCATTCCCGATGAATCAGACCTGACACAATTCTAAGAAATAGTAGGCATGGCATGGTAGGAACACAACATTGCTCAAACAACTCATACACATGCTAGTGGGTTTTAACTATTTACTGTGGCAATGACAGGTCATGCAGAGGAATGGGTTCAACTACCGCAACATAAAGTAGCAGTTGAATCGTTGTTGTCCTAATGCAATAAATGAGAGCAGGAGCGAGAGAGTAGGATTGTATCGGAATGAAAAAGGGGGTTGCTTGCCTGGTTGATCAACAGAGGGGCACTGCTCGCCAGACAGGTACTCTCGAACACTCTCCGGAGCAGCACCTATCGAGAAGGAACGGTGTCGGAAATCAAAACACAAGCATATGCAACATTATGATGCATGAACATGGTAATGATCTTATGATTGCAATAATGCATCTAGCAACCATTTAAATGAAATCCATATGGACCAAGGGTTCATATGCAAACTCCATATTTAGCATTTAAAATGCCATTATCATGTTTTCACTTATACAGTGGTATAAGTTGGTTGAACATGCATGAAAGTGGTACAGATGGATAGATTGAATTTTTCTGATAATTTTTCATATATAAATTATTTCAATCTGAGCTACGGTTGAATTTCTATGAATTTTTGAAGTTTTGAATATTTTCTGGAATTTCATGTTTAAAAATAATTTCAGAAAAAGAATAACTGCGTCAGCATGACGTCATCACTACATCAGCGGGTCAACGTGGTTGTCCAGGTCAAATCTGACGTGTGGGGGCCACACGTCAGTGTCATGGTTAATTAACAGAGGGTTAATTAATCCTAACTACAAATTAGGGGGCGCCGGGGCCCATCTGTCACTGACCCACATGGGTCAAACCTGGGTCAACTAGGGGGGGGGGGTTAGACCGGTCAACCCCACCGGCGTTTAGCCACCGGCGAGGCCGAACGCGGCGGAGGGCTCGGGATCGCCGTTCCGGCGACCAATAGGACGGCGGAGAGCACTGGGGCGTAGCCCGTGCTCTCCCGCATCTAATGGGGTAGATAGGAGGAGGAGGGGTGGCCGGAGCTCGCCAGAGCGAGGCTCGCAGTAGCGGCCATAGCACGGCCAAGTGCGGGCGAGGGCTGTGGTGCATGGGGAGGCAAGCAGAGAGGATCTACGGCCTCCTGGTGTCACCAGGAGCATGGTGACGCGCGCGGGTGCGGCTGGCTCGGCCCCGGGCCACGGTGGCGCCATGGCCTGCGGCGAGGTGCTACGGCTTCGGTCGAAACGGCGGGTGCGGTGATCGAGAGGCAAGGGGAAGAGGGGAAAACGACGATGGAGCTCACAGCGGTCGCAGAGGGTGTCGAAGCGGGCTCGGGGAAGGCCAGACGGCGACGTACGGACGCCGGCGATCTCGGGCGCTCGCGGTGGAAAACGGCGGCAACGAGTTCGAGGTAGGGTGTCCCCAGCTGCGTGGCTTGATGAAGACGAAGAAGGCGACAGGGCGGAGCTCTAGGACACAGCACCGATGCTAGGGGAGCACAGTGGGCACGGCTATGGCGAGCGGCGGCGACGACAACGCTCAGGCGTTCGCGGGGAAGGTGAGAGAGAGGAGGGGAGGCCACTAGAGAGGGGGAGAGGGAGTGAGAGAGACCGAGGGGAGTGCGTGGCGTCGTCGGGGGCCTCCAGCAGCGAGCAGGGAAGCAGGAGGTGGCGGCGGTGGCCGTGCGCGCGTCGGGCACGCGCTGTGCATCCGACTGGCGGGAGGAAGAAGACCTCCCTGCCCCTGGTGGGCTGGGCCCACCAGATGGGCTGCCAGGTAAGGCCCAGGTACTTCTCTCCTTCTCTCTTATTTCTCTTTTCTATTTTCTGACATTTGTTTCTGCTTTTAAAATAATACTAAACTAATTTATTTTCTTCTGACAATTTTTGCAGGGGCCTAAAGGATTATTCCAAAGCCCCTCACCAAAATTCAGAATTATTGGACAATATTATATATATATAAATATTTATCCAACGCAAATAATTACTGGATTAACTCCAAATGTCCAAAATAAATATTTATGAGCTCCTGAAAATATTTGCAGAATTTTAACTTTGACCAATATTTTCAGAGAGCAACATGAACATTTTCTTGGACCCTTTTGGAGCAATTTTTATCTGGGTTATTTCCAGAAATAATTTCTGACGGTTTCACAAATCCCCATTTCAAATTTAAATGAAATTTAAACATGATGCACACATGAAGGCTAGCGTAGGTCATACCAGAACTAGGGATGTGACTGGAGGTACTGGTCTTGGTCCTCACAATGCTATCCCATAATTCCTTGGCACTTGTGATATGTATGTATGATCTCCTTTGCTTGTCAGTCATACCTCTCCTTATGCACATGGTTGCTATGTCGTTGAGATTCTTGTCATATACCTCTCTTGGAGTAAGATTCTTCGGGTCAACCACTTAGTAGCCATACTCCAAGATCTCCAACATCTCATCATTTGCATATCGAAGATGATCCTGCATAGCAACTCTGCACAAAGCAAAATCGGTAGTGTCATCAAGTAAAGGAGGTTTTCCTTGAGGGTTATACTTTGGTTTCTCTATTTGGGGTCTTGCATAAAGCCAAGGAACATTGGAGTTTTCATTACTAGGAGGTTGTTGGCCAAGTGAAGGAGTAGGCACAGCTGGCCTCGAGGCCACACCACCAGAAAGTGGTGCAAGCATCGTGGTTAGTGTGGCTAATCTCATTTGGACCAAGGCCTCAACAGAAGCATCATGCTCCTCCTTTTGCTTAGCAAGCGCCCGTTCCAGATCCTCAGAAGTAAAGTACTTGACTTCTGTGGAAGCAGCGCCCGTGTTCTTCGGATCCGCAACCAGGGGAGTCCCATCGGTGTTCATCTCGCTCTAGGGCGGTTAAGCCACAAGAATAGAGCACGAGGCTCTGATACCAATTGAAAGGATCGGGATGGACCTAGATGGGGGGTGAATACGTAAAATTACAAATTTTAATTATTACTTAGCAATTTTAGGCAATAATGCAGAATATGAAAGTGCCTAAGAATTGCAAGTATGATGCTATGGACTAAGAAAGATAAACAAGTAACACAAGTAAGTGAGTAAGCAAGTACAATATGATATAAGTAAGAGCTAAGGGACAAGTAACCGCAAGTAGAGAGTTAGGGTTAGGAATAACCACAACTCCGGGAGACGAGGATGTATGTCGATGTTCACTTCCTTGGAGGGAAGCTACGTCACCGTTAGAGAGGTGGATGTTACCACGAAGGAACACCAATGCCACGAAGGCTCACCTTATTCTCCCTTTGAGACAACACCATGAAGGCGTTTCTCAATCACTAGTGGTAGACCTTGGGGTGGTCTCCAAACCCTCACAAACTTTTCCGGGGGTAATCACAATGGTCGATTCCTCTCTAAAAGACTCCTACCGCCTAGGAGTCTCCAACCTCCAAGAGTAACAAGAATGATGGGGAAAAGCTCAAGAGTTGCTCAAATAACAAATTCCTTTGGTGCAAAGAAGGGGAAGAAGTGGATCTATCACTTGGTCAGACAACTTCTCTCAAATGCTCTCAAATCCCTTAGGGGTCAAAGATTTGGTGTGGAAGAGTGAGAGAGGGAGAGTGAAATGTGTTCTAGGGTTTGATGAAAGTGAATCGTAAATTCTCTCCCCTGGGGCAAGAGAGCTATATATAGTGTGTGAGAAAATATGGCCGTTGTATATTGTAAGTGATAGGGTAGGCCGGACAGCTGGACAGGGCCCGGACATCCGGCGTGTAGATAGAGGCAGGAAGCAGAGAACAAAACAGAGGGCCCGGACATCCGGGGTGCAGCCCGGACATCCGGCGGAACTGGAAGGCCCGGACATCTGGCAAGGTGGCTGGACATCCGGCTGGCCCACGCAACGGAATATGCTCTCTGGATAGCTTGGGCAAGACATTCGGCATGGAGGCCCGAAAATACGGCGTGTGTGGAGAGCCCGGACATTCGGCATGAAGGGCTGGACATCCAGAAGGAAACACCACCATATACGGTATTCTGGATCGCAGGGCCTGGATATTCGGCATGCGGGCCATACATCCGGCAGGTGGCCTGGACATCCGGGAGGCAGCCGGGCATCCGGAAGAAAACACGTCCATATGTTGTTCTCGGGATAGCAAGGTCCGGATATCCAGTGTGCGGGCCAGACATCCGGCAGGAGGCCCGGACATCCTGCAGGCAGCCCGGACATCTGGCATGGCCATAGGCAGAATAACCAGAGAGTAGTGATAGATCTTAATGAATTTTGGGAAGACGATTTGTGGCAAGAGCAAGTCTTTTACTAACCCAATCGATCCCCTCTTAATATTGCGGGATCCTATACTCAAGAAAACAAATATGTATTCATTTTGACACGTCTTCCTTGAGTACAATCCACTTTGTTTGCTCACTATCCACACACTTTTGATGAACCGGGGACTAACACCTGAGATTCACTTGACGAATATTGTTAGTCCCCTACATGTATATTGTCAGCAACATCAAAACATGATGTAAGGGCATGATTGCACTTTTAGCTGCGTCAGCCTCCACTCGTGCCGCTTCGGTCGCGTCCGCCTTCACCTGGGCCACGGCCTCCCACTCCTCCTGCGCCTCCCACGCATTCTTCTCCATCGCCTCCCAAAGGGCGGCGACCGGGTCCACACGGCGGGCATCGGCGGAGCCATCTGCTGCCCCAATCACCGAGCCGAATGGGGCCCGCAAGAGAGAAAGCGGGGCCCTGCTCAACAAGGAAAGAAAAGGAAATAAGAAGATTGCAAGAAAAGAAGAAACAAACACCAGCCGGAAACAAGCAAACGCATGACAAGATACAGAAGCACTTACGCGGACACCATTGGTTGCTACTTCGGGCCCTTCTGGATCAGGGCCGCCTTCGTGGCCTTTTGCCGCTTGGTCGCCGCGGCTGAGGTTTTGGCTTTCTTGGGCCGACTGCCGCACAACCCGGCGGCGGCCCAACGCTTAGGCACGCCGGGCTCACCAGTCGGCGCGGTCGAGGAGCTGTCTCCTATTCTGTTGGCTCTGAGAGTGCGGCGCGGCTGATCGTCTTCCTCATCATCGTCCTGCTAGTCCCCGAGGCCGCCTCCCGCGGAGCCGCCTGCTCCCTCGCCGCCGCCTCCTGCGGAGTAACCTTCCTCCACGGAGGCCGCCACACCTCCGGGTCATCCACGTCGCTCTCATCGCAGTCCGCCATGTACTAATGGCCTGGGGCCAGCGCGTCAGATGCCGTCTGGCCCAGGAAGCACTGCATGGCAGCCGGACGGTCAGGCGGCAGGAAGAATTCGAAGCAAGTAAAGAAAAGAGAACTAGAAGACTTACCGCAGGTGGCGGGTTAGCGCGGCTGTATGGCTCCTTGCTGAATCACCAATCCTTCTCTGAGAGCTTGTAGAGGAGAAGAAGTTTACTAGCCGGACCACCTCCATGTCCGGCAACACTTTGGTGCACACCGACACGGGTCCCGGCGCCCACTCATGCTGCTGATCAGGTGGGGTCGGGCTTGAAGAGGCAGCACCAGGTGCCGCATGAGGCAGCCACAGATCCGAGGCCCTGAGGCCCTCTGACTCCATCATCTCCTGGAGCTGAGTGAGAGCAGTGGAGGCGGTGGCTGATAGATTCTTCAGCCAAAACTTCCAATTGGTGCGAGGCTCGGCAGGCGGGCCGACTATGTAAGCTGGCAGGTTGACGTACTCCAGCGTCGCATGTATATTCTGGACATAGAAATAGGATTTCTGCCACAGCTTGGTCAACTGCACTAGCGCGAGGGCCGGGAAGCGAACTCCAAAGCTAGAGCACCGCACCGCGACGCAGGCCCCGGACTGAGCCGCCTCTCTCTTGGTGGCGGTGCCGAGCTTGAGGTAGAAGAGTTCCTCCCATAGCTCAAGCGTCGACAAGATGCCGACATACCCCTCGTAGAGAGTGACGAATGCGGCAAGCAGCACCATTGTGTTCGGCGTGAGGTGGTGGGGCTAGAGCCGGTAGAAGTCAAGGAAGGAGCGGAAAAAACCACTCACCGGTAGTCCAAAGCTACCGAGGAAATGCGACTGGAAGACGATGTGCTCGCCGTCCTCCGACGGTGGCGAGATCTCCGTCTCGGGAGGAACACACACCTTCATGCCACGTGAGGCAGCCGCCGTGTCTGACGGAGGAAGTGGAGATGGTCATCGTGGACGTCGGAGCCGTCCCAGTCGCCTGAGCGACCCCCACGCACTATAGTTGTGCTTGCTCGTCGGCAGCACAGAGCGGTGGGGAGGCCGCGGCGTTTCGGCAATGAGTAGCGTGGCGGCATGGAGCAACAGAGCTTAAGGAGAAAGAAGATGGGAAGTGGGGGGGGGTGTGCATTCTGCCGCGCCCTCCTCCCCCTATTAATAGGCCCACGGCGGCGGAGCCGAGGAGGCAACACGTGGGGGGTGTGGGATTAATTGCGCCCACTCCCCCACGACCCTGCACCTTCCGCGCCATTACGACACGTGATTAAAGTGCCCCAGAAGCGCAATCGTTCACCTTGGCCACAACGGATCCGCGCGCGTGCCGAGGCCCTGTAGTGCCGGGCATGGGCCTACGGCGACGACCCGTCGCGCGCGTGGGCTGGCAGGCCGGCCTGGTATACTGGCGCTGCGTGGCAAATGAGCAATGAACGATAAGCCTGGCACCAGGCTGGGGCACCACCCGGCCTCTACCGCGACCTTTTGAATTCACCAGTCAGCTGGCCGCTCCTTGGCCGCCTCCTAACAGTCTGTGTCTCCAGAAGACGAACAAAGCAAGATGACAAAAACACTCGGAGTAGGAAGCTGCTGAGGCTCCTTGATTTCAGCCGCAGCACCCCACCAGCTTCGGGGACTATTGTCGGAGTAAATGACCACGGGTAGCCCCATCAGCCACCATGGTATTTCAAGACATCGGGGCTAGTTGCACCCCTCACACCTTCCGTATGAGAGGCCGACTCTTTGGGCCGCCTGGCCCAATGGCCGGCTGCCAGAAAACGGTGCGCCTCCAATAGGCAGCCACAAGGGGGGTCGACCGCTAGCAAGCGACACCTCATCCCCTCAAAGTTTGCACCCATTCACTGCGGCGAGACAGGGCGTGGCTACAGTACAACCCACCACCCCAAATCTAGGGTGGAGCGTGGCCACAGTGCGGGTGTACCACATGGACGCCCCTCACCCGGCGGGGCACTATAGCCATGCAGCCCGTGACATCACCTACGACATAGGGAGCCATGCTCCCACGATGGGCGGTCGATTCAGCCCGTAGGCGGCGGGCCCTACCTGTCCGCGAGCCGCTAGAAGACGGCGAATCCCCAGCAGGCGGCATCGAGGGCGGGACGACTCCCAGTAGGCCCTCCCTCCCCTCAAAGTCTTTGCGCCATTAACCCAATGAGTTGGGGTGTGGCTATAGTGAGCGCCTGCCAGGCGGAGGGACTATAGACACGCTCCCCTCGACAAAGTCTCCATCATCAGTAGCAATGCTACAGTATAAAGCTGTCAACATGGCCTACAGGCGGCGGGCCCTACCTATCGGCTGAGTTCACGACAGCCGGTGGGACCCACCAAGCGGTGGGCCCCAGCAGCCGGCGGAGAAGCCGGCACCCAGAGACACTGACGGTCAGGTCCTACACCCGGCCGGATTACCATTGTACCCCTGGGGCTAGGCCTATATAAACCCCCAGGCTCACCCATGCAAAGGGGTCAGAACCCTAGCTAACATCCATACCTACATAGAGAGAAGTAGAGGAGCTAGCCTTGCCCTTCTTCTTGATCTAGCTAAACAGCTCAAGGAGCACACTTGTAGCTACTCTATTGACGATAATCATCATGCGGAGAGCCCGCAGAGCAGGACTAGGGGTGTTACCTCCATGGAGAGCCCCGAACCTGGGTAAACTTTGTAGGCATTCGAGGTCACGCTCACTCCCGCATCTAGAGCTCGGTGACGTACTATTGTCCCCCTCCATTATAAGCCACTGTAGGATCGAAAGTATGTCTAGAGGGGGGGTGATTAGACTACTTGACCAAATAAAAATCTAGCCTTTTCCCAATTTTAGTTCTTGGCAGATTTTAGCTATCTTAGCACAAGTCAAGCAATCTCCACACAATTCAAGCAAGCACGCAAAAGAGTATATGAGCAGCGGAAAGTAAAGCATGCAAGTTGCAAGAATGTAAAGGGAAGGGTTTGGAGGACTCAAACGCAATTCGAGACACGGATGTTTTTGTCATGGTTCCGATAGGTGGTGCTATCGTACATCCACGTTGATGGAGACTTCAACCCACGGAGGGTAACGGTTTTGCGAGTCCACGGAGGGCTCCACCCACGAAGGGTGCACGAAGAAGCAACCTTGTCTATTCCATAACGGTCGTCGCCCACAAAGGACTTGCCTCACTAGCGGTAGATCTGCACGAAGTAGGCGATCTCCTTGCCCTTACAAACTCCTTCGTTCAACTGCACAATCTTGTCGGAGGCTCCCAAGTGACACCTAGCCAATCTAGGAGACACCAGTCTCCAAGAAGTAACAAATGGTGTCTTGATGATGAACTCCTTGCTCTTGTGCTTCAAATGATAGTATCCCCAACACTCAACTCTCTCTCACAGGATTTGGATTTGGTGGAAAGAAGATTTGAGTGGAAAGCAACTTGGGGAAGGCTAGAGATCAAGATTCATATGGTTGGAATGGAATATCTTGACCTCAACACAAGTGTATGTGGTTCTCTCTCAGAAAATGTGTATTGGAAGTGTAGGTATGTTCTGATGGCTCTATCCATGAATGAAGAGTGGGTGGAGTGGTATATATAGCCTCCACACAAAATCTAACTGTTACACACAATTTGCCTAACTCGGTGGGACTGAATGGTTCAACTCGGTCGGACCGATTCAGCAAACCTAGTGACCGTTAGGATTTTCGGTGGGACTGAGATGCAACTCGGTAGGACCGACATGGTTAGGGTTAGGGCATAACGTAATCTCGGTGTGACCGATTACACAAACTTGGTGGGACCGATTTTGGTAATAAGCTAACTAGAGAGTTGGTCAGGTAAACTCGGTGGTACCGATTCGCTCATCTCGGTGAGACCGAAATGTTACAAAAGGGAAACAGAGAGTTTACATTGCAATCTCGGTGGGACCGATCGCTCATCTCGGTAAGACCGAAACATTACGAAGGGAAACAGAGAGATTACAATCCCATCTCGGTGAGACCGAGATCCCTATCGGTGAGCCCGATTTGCCTAGGGTTTGTGGCAGTGGCTATGACATTTGAAACTCGGTGGCGCCAGATAGAAAGAATCGGTGGGGCTGAGTTTGACTTTTGGTTTAGGTCATATGTGGATGTGGGAAAGTAGTTGAGGATTTTGGAGCATATCTCTAAGCACTTTGAGCAAGTAAGCCATTAAGCAACACCTCATCCCTCCTTGATAGTATTGGCTTTTCCTATAGACTCAATGTGATCTTGGATCACTAAAATATAAAATGTAGAGTCTTGAGCTTGAAGCTTGAGCCAAACTTTTTGTCCTTCATTGAGCTTTTCCTGAAATATTAATCTTGGAATAATGTTAGCTCAATGAGCTATATGTTGTTAGGAATTACCAAAACCACCCAAGGATAGTTGCACTTTCAATCTCCCCCTTTTTGGTAATTGATGACAACATATAGATCAGAGCTTCGACAAATGATAATAAGAGTGAAAGATATTGTCGCTTTGAGAAGTATGTGAAAAGCAAGAGCTCCCCCTAAATTTGTGCATATCTTAAGATTTTCTTTGGACTGCAAATGCACAGTGAGTTAGTATCATCGGTTACTCTTCCATGTCACATACATCTTGGTCGAGTGCTCAAAATGATAAGAATTAAATACATGCACTCATCATCAAGCAAAGTGAATGATCATATAAGGATAAGTAAGATAATATCATCTAACAAGCATAAGTGTAGCTTATGATCAACCACATGATCATCAATGTCTCATAGATAATAGCATAGTATCTCAAGCAATCAAAAACAATGCTCTCTCTCTCGAAGCCTATGATCTATACATTTTTCTCCCCCTTTGGAAACAAGTTACCAAAAAGTTCATAGAAAATGCATAGTACTAGAACGTCTCTCAAGCTTGGTCTTTAGGTGGTGGTGTCCGGAGAACGCCAAGGACGAAGGCTTTAGTTGATGTGGATGGAGCTTATGGAGTTGGTGCTGGAGCTGGTTGCACTGAAGCTGTAGCTGGTGCAGATGAAGTGGCTCTAGTGTCTAGTACTAGTACTGCAGTTGACCTCTGAGCTCTAGGCACTCTGGCAAATGCATCAGTGGTTGTCTTGCCCTTCCTCTCATGCATGTCATCCTATAGCTCCTCCACAACTAACTGAATCTTAGTTAATTTGACATCTAAATCATAGAATTTTTGTTCCATGATTCTTTCTAGGCTCTCCTGGTTTTGAGTTAGCGTGGACAACCCCTTCTCAATCCTCAGAGGTGATGCTATCAAATAACCAAGCTGGTCGTGCTTGCTTTTCAAAAAGTACTCAGATGCCTCCTCTTGAGTTGGCATCTTGGCAGCCTTCTCTTTCTTTGCTTTCTCCTTCTTCTCTTGAGCTTGTACTGATGATGGTTCATTCTCATTCATCACAACTTGATTGTCCTCGAAGTCTGGGTAGATAGGCAAGTGTTCCTTATCCAACAGGTATGTGCCTGTGCCCATCTTTGAGTTTATCAACTCCTGGATCTGTGGGGCATATCCACAACTTCTTTTCTGGTCAGCTGCAGTCCTCTTGATAGTCTCAACTATAAGGCTCATGACCTTGGACTTCTGTGGCACATCAAATATATGTAGCAAGCTGGCCTCTGATCATTCTGTGATCACCAGACTTGGGCAAGAGAGTGTGCCTAAGGATCCAATTGATTGTAGGCAGCCCTGACAGCAAGTGTTTTACTGACCCAAACTGGTGAATCTCAATATCATCTTCAGGAATCTCCTTGTACATGTTTGCCAAATAGTTGTGATCCATCTTCTTCCTGGCATAGACATCCAAGTCATCTTCTTCCTTAGGAGCATTGATTAGATTTGCCCATTCCTCAATAGTTGAGTGGTACCTTGTACCTTCAGACATCCATACTATCCTGCCATGTGGATAGAAGTGTGCTGTGGAGTAGAATTGCATTATGAGCTCCTCATTCCACTTTGTGAGCTTCTGCCCAACAAAGTCTACAGCTCCACAAGCACTGAAGTTGTCAAACACACCAGGATAGTGTTCCTCATTTTCCTTGATATACTTCAAGTCGACCCACCTCATTTCACACACTATAGGCTTCTTGTCCAACAACACTGTCTCATAGAAGTCCTGCTGTTCCTTTGTGTGGAACCTGTAATCAACAACAGTCCTGGCATATGGATCTGACTCTCTCCATAGCCTCAACCTTGAGTCTCTCCTGATCT
This sequence comes from Triticum monococcum, assembly GCA_034509565.1. Taxonomy (NCBI): domain Eukaryota; kingdom Viridiplantae; phylum Streptophyta; class Magnoliopsida; order Poales; family Poaceae; genus Triticum; species Triticum monococcum. Next base: position 427,309,885 of record CM067847.1, on the reverse strand, counting down.
TCATGTTCTCAGCCACATGATGAGCATCATTGTGGTCTGGAATCTTGGGTTTGAGCTTTCTCAGGACTTGTCCTTCATCATCTTCATCAGGAGCAACTTCAGGCACTAGGGCCTTGTTCTTCTCAGTAGCTGGTATAATCTTGGTATTCCTCTTAGGTGCACTCTTGGGCTTGGAGGCTGCTTTGGGTGCTTCTTTGGGCTTTGATGTTGTAGCCCCTGACTTTATAGCATCACCCATCAGCTGTTGTGCCTTGGGTGCTGGTGCAGCAACCTCTTCTTCCTCTTGCTCTTCAGAATCTCTCATGATTGAGGATCTCCCAAGCACTCTAACAGTGGTCCTTTTGATCCTCTCCTTCCTCTTCTTCCCTTCTGCAGCAGCCTCTTTGGGTTCAGATCCCAAAGGGACTTGAGTAGATGCTCTGGCCTTAGACATTGGAATTCTCTTTGCAGGAACCTTTTGCTTCATGCCTGGCTTGGTGGCAGCAACAGTGCTATATTCCTTCTTAACCACTTTCTTCTTGGAAGTGGACTCATCCTCAACTGCCACATAGTCTTCATCCTCAGATTCAGAGGTCTTCTTCTTTCTGGCCATGGTGGCAGCTTTGGGTAAGTTGCTTGGGGTGCTCCTGCTACCATCATCTGAACTGCTAGAGGGACTAGTGCCCTCACTCAGGTGAACCTGCTCCTCTGACCTGTTCTGGCTGTCACTCTGATCAGACATATTGCAAACACTGACAGCAGACCCTGTGAATAGATATAGATGAGATAGAGTGGATGAGCATCACAAAATGCAAAGGTTTTTGCAAGAGAATGAGTCAAAAACTTAGCTTTAGTTTTCCACAGAAAGCATTTCGGATCAACCGATTTGTAAACTCGATGATACCGAAGCAGCTGTTGGAACCTAAACTAGTGAACTCGGTCAGACCGAGTCACAGTTCAGTGGCACCGAGACTGCTAGGTTTCACAAAGTCCTGAACTGGGTCACACCGATTTGCAATTCTCGGCCAGACCGAAAATTACATGTGCAATGCCCCGAGCCGAATTGGTGGTACCGAGTTCCACAACTCGGTGGGTACGAGATGGTTTCGGCGGAAACCTAACCCTAAATTTTCAATTCAACTCTAATCTACGGAGTGTTTTGACTAGATAAGATCGTTTCAATCGTGGCAAGATTCATGATGAACACAATGTGCTAGGACTCAGACGGGGATAGCACTATGATCGAGTCCATACCCTAGTTCGGTGATGAAATCGCTATGGCGGCAACGGCGGGGAAGAATTCCGTTGACAACGGCGGAGACCAGCGACAGGAGGCGGCTGGTGACGAGGAGGACGATCCGGAGACCCAGGAGGCAGAGCGAGCTATGCGCGGGCGAAGGGGTTTCGGAGAAATTTCCAAAATTTTGCCCGTGAGTATATATAGCCCGACCCTGTCGATGTGACCGAGAGGAACAACTCGGTGGCACCGAGATTCATAACTGCAAGCAGTTACTGAAACTCGGTGTGACCGAAAGGTTCAAATCAGTTGCACTGAGATTGAAAACCTAGATTGACTTGGTGATCCCGGTATGACCGAAATGGATGAATTGGTCAGACCGAAACGCACAAAGAAGTTTTGGAAGTTTAAGTCTATGACGAATCGGGGACTCCGAGTGCTCCTCACACAAAGTGGTTCGAATCTGACTTGATCAAATTTTGTGATGTAGCATGAATAGAGTTTGAGACAAGAAAAGCATAGATAGCTAGAGAGGGTTCTTAGGCATTCTTGTCCATCCACTTGGCAAAAGAAAAGAAAACTAATCAATCAAAAAAACAAGTGGATGTCCTCGAATGAGTAAAATATGCAATCAACATGCTCACACAATAAAATGGCTATTGAAATATGTGGCAAAGCATGCACAACCAATTCTAGCATCTATCAAACAATTGGCGATGACTAGGTCATCTATATATGAGTATATTGACTTAGGAGTCAAATGAGAACATTTGATCATAGGTCATACTCATCGTTTAAGCACAAGTGGGGTTACCACTTTTACATAAAGCATTGTTGTGTTCACACCATTAGAGTTCCTTTAGCTCAATTCTTAGAGTAAAGCCCCCCCTAGATGTGAGATCCCCCCTGAGAGGGATGAACTAACCTTGGGTTTTGTCGATGATGACTTCATGTAGATGTTGAAGATGTGGATGCTCAATGTTGATGTAGATCATTTGAAGCTATCCATTGGTGTGAGTTGCACTTTCAATACCTACACGGGTTAGTCCCACAAGGAACAAACAAGGATATCCATAGACATAAAGTGATGCACACACAAGATGATGTCTATGAAAGCTTTTAGGTTACCTTGTCCCTTGTCTTACCAACAAGAGGGTTTGTGACTCCTTGAACTAGTGCAAGATGTGGAACTTGATTGCCCTTGTTCTTTCCAAGATGATAAGAGTGAAGTATGTTGGCGGAGTCACCCTCAAGAACTCTCTAGTTCTTCTTCTTCAGGATCCACACCATCTTGATGGGAATCCTCGGCGATGTAGTTGTACTTGATTAAGTGGAACTTGAAGTAGTCTTGGGAACCCACTTGACCAAGGCCTTAGGAGCTTCTTCAAATGCATCAATTTCCTCTTGAAGCTTGTCCTTCCTTTTTGCTTGTGGTCTTGTGGTGGAAGATCATCTTGAGCTTGTGTCCCTTTGAAAGAAGTAGGATCATACTTCTCTTGTTGAGGAACAAACTTCGTCTTGGGGTATTGATCTTCTTCCCAATCAACTCCATTGGCATTGAACTTTCGTTCAAAACCAACACCTTGATTCTTCCGGTGCCTTCCTTGCTTGCGTACAATTTCCTCGAATTGCTTACTTCCGGCAAGGCTCTTGTAAAGACCTTTCTCTATAATTCCCTTCAATAAGCTATTTTCTTGCTCAAGTGTAACTTGGCTAAGAGAATCATTAGTGGAATCAAGAGAGCTACTAGAAGCAACAATATTGGATTTAGCATGATTATTGTTACTACTAGAGGAAGAATCTTTCTTGTTCTTGTAACTAGACTTGACTTGAGGCATGTAAGTGGATAAGAGTAAACGCTTGGCAATGTAAGAAGAACTTTTCTTATGAAGATCATCATTGATTGCTTTTAAGAACTCATTCTCTTGCTCAAGGTTGAGCTTTTCAAAGCGCAATTTCTCATGAGTCCTTAAAAGTTCTCGATGATCTCCTAAGATAGTTTCATGAGCTAGCTTAAGAGTGTTTTGTTCTTTAGTTAGAGACTCAACCTTCTCCTTATCATTGTCATTCGTTTTATCTTGATTAGCATGATTAATTGACATTTCATCATAGTATTCATCACTAGAATTGTCAACAAGTAAATCATCATCACCTAACAAGTCATCTTCTTCACTATTGAAATCAACATACTCGGGGTGTGATACCTTTGGGCCTTTAGCCATGAAGCATGTTCCAACTCCTTCATTTGGTGAGTCAAATATGTCGTAGGAGTTGGTTGTCACAAGTGCTAGACCGGCAACAGCTTCTTCTTGAGTATATTCGGAGTCGGAGTGATAGCTTTGTCGGATTTCGGGTTCCGGCAGACCCTTAAGGTTCGAACACTGGGGTGCGCGCGGAAATCACGTCCTCAACCTCCCCGTCTCGCAAAGATCTAGACTACTAAAAGAACTGCACAAGAGACACGAGATTTATACTGGTTCGGGCCACCGATGTGGTGTAATACCCTACTCCAGTGTGTGGTGGATGGATTGCCCCCTGCGGCTGGTGAGGATGAACAATACAAGGAAGAACAGCCTCGCGAGGGTCTGTTCTTGGCTGGGGTGATGAACTGCTATGGGGAGTTCAGCCACCTCTCTCTATCTCTCTCTTTCTCTCTTCCTCTCTTCCAGATCCCAACTGACCAACCGAACCGAACCCCTTGCTATGTGGGTGGCTAGTCCTATTTATAGAGGCCCTGGTCCTCTTCCCAAATATTGAGCGGGAAGGGAGCCAACAATGGCGGGCTAATTTGAAGGGGGACAGCGAGTACATCTATCATGATAAAAGGTGGTCTTCGCCTGCGAAAGGCTCTGGTGGTGACGCCGGGCTGGGCTCCATGGTGACCTCCGTCTCGTAGTCCTCCTGGTCTTGGTCTCGTTGCACCGAAGTGGCAACCTTTGCCTGATGCCTCGGTACTCCGCGGATATGCTTGTCCCCTTTGCACCAAAGAGGAAAGAAGGATGCTGCGCGCACTGGCACCCGCCTGGTGCCTCGAGTCGTCATGGCTTGCGTCATGGGCACCTCGCAAGGTACCCCGCCTTGAACTCTCCGCCTCCTCGCGAGCCAGCCTAAGGATGCGCCGTGTCATCCGCCTCGCGAGGCTTGGCCCATCGCGAGGGTCTTGAGCCTCGTGTTGATGAAGATGGGCCGCGTCGGGCCCCCACTTGAGCCACGCCGCAGGCCGCAGGCGGGGCAAGTCTAGGGACCCCCGTTCCCAGAACGCCGACAGTAGCCCCCAGGCCCAAGGCGCGCATGGGCTTGGCCATGCCGAGAGGCGAAAGGGCAAGGGCAAAGCGCCACGGGCCCTAACAGCCTGCGGCCTTGGACGCCGCGTGGCGGTTGATTGGACGTGGCGTCTCCGCTTCCCCACGACGCCTTGGTGATCGTGCGAGGCGGACAAGTCCCTACATGCAGAACGTGTTATGATTACCTGTGATCATGGAGACCGGCGGTTGGCCTTCGCCGGTTATAAGTACAGCACCGCGCATGCCCGTCCAGTCCATCTCTTCTTGCTCTCTCCTTCGCCTCAGTTCTTGCTCCGTCTTGGTGTGATGGCTCCGATTCGCCGGTTCTTTGCAGCGGAGAAGGGAAAGGCTCCTCGAGAAGGGCCAGACCCTCTCCTGCCGAAGAAGCGACTCGCCCATTGCAGCCGGGACGAAGAGGACCATCCGGCGACGGCGAGGCCCTGGAGGTGTTGATGCTGATCCCCGCGGTCAGCGCCGTCGTCGGCGCCGTCGGGCTACGAAGGCGTGGGTGGTTCCTGCTGGAGTCCATGCCGAGGGCTCCTCCTGTGAGTTCGCGCTCCATGTCGTCACTCCCCTTCAGTCCTGGATCCGTCTTCCTCCCTTCTTCGCCTCCATCGTTCCTCCAGGAGGGCCCCTGGAGCTCCAGCTGCAGCACGCCAACTACAGCGCCCCCGCGACCGAGGCCGAGGTCGTCGTCGCTGCCCCGGGAGCGGTCTACATGTCCCGCGGCTGGAGGGAGATCGCCCGGGTCTGCAGGGAAAGAGGCGTCTTCGTGGTCCACCTGGAGTACGACGGCGCGACGGTGAAGTTCTTCAAGCTCTTTGATGCGATCGGGCGCCGACTGGAGTGCTGTCGTGGGAGAGGTGGCCAGGACCTCGCCTTGGTGAGGGCTAGGCCCGTCGACCGCCCCCTGGGCAGAGGCGCCCGAGGGTCCAACGATTCCAGCGAAGGCTTCGTGACTCCGGAGACGAGCGACGACAGCTACAAGCCCCCGAGTCGTCGCCGCTCCAAGAGCAGGGCGGACGCGTTAGGCCATCGCCAACCCTGATCTGGATGGAGTTGGCGCCGGTGCCTGAAGGCCCACTGTTGATGATGGCGTCTCCCGCAGTAGCTCATGTAGTTTGCATCCCTTAGGATTCGTTCCCTGCGAGGAATCAGAATGTGCCCCGTGGGGGCTTGTAAGGTGTCTGTAGTCCTGTTTGTTAATATGTATAACCTTTTGACGTGGATCCGTGCGAGTTGCCAACTTCGTTATAGTTCAGCCTTCCCTTTCGCACCTCACGAGGGCTTGGTGCTCTACACCGACAGGTCCTAGTCCCAAGGCGGCGTCAGCCGTCGCTGGTATGCCAGGTCGCGATGCCGTGGTCAAGGCCAGGAGGTGAGCGACCCGAGGTCCGGTAAGATCCCCTGAGTCGCGATGCTCAGGAGGTCCCCTTTGGCGCCCAAGCAGCCGTCGCTTAGTGAGAAAGGGAAGCAACGTCGCTAGTACGGAGTTACTTTAGGTGCGGGGGTAGTGCTACAACAGCCAGTGCCGTGGGTGGTAACTTATCTTGAGGATCAGGGGCCGTTCCAGGTGTGCCGTTGGGTCCGTGCGTAGGCAGGAGCGGAATCGCTTGGCAAGGTCCTCGCGAGGCCCCCTCTTCCCCGCCTCTGCTCCCCTTTCTGCTCTACGTCCTCGGGTCCCGGCCCTCGAGCTTGTCTCAGCCGTCACTGGTATGCCAGGTCGCGATGCCGTGGACAAGGCCAGAGGGTGAGGGCTGGAGAGCCAGTAAGAGCCCTGAGTCGCGATGCTCAGGCACCCCCGTTTAACGTGCAAGCGGTTCGCGCGGGCGAGGGCGAAGGAAACCTCGTGAGGGCCTCGGCTTGCACGGTTCCCTCCAGGGATCCTGCAGGGTCATCACAGAAAGAAGATGGTGTTGCCATGGTGGCCGTTAGTCGATCGTTAGTCACTCAAGAGCTTGCTGGTTGGAGTAGGCGAGGTGTATCTGGGCACCTGTGAGCCAGCGCGGGACTCATGAGGCCCTACCTCTGGGAGGGTTGCACCAGGCACTGGGCTGTATCTTGGAATGTGTCCCTGCAAAATTTGGTTAGATGCCGGTACTCTACGTCCTCGGGTCCCGGCCCACGAGCTTGTCTCAGCCGTCGCTGGTATGCCAGGTCGCGATGCCATGGACAAGGCCAGAGGGTGAGGGCTGGAGAGCCAGTAAGAGCCCCGAGTCGCGATGCTCAGGCACCCCCCCTCTTTAACATGCAAGTGGCCAACATGGGAAGAAAAGATGCTGCGGACGGGCACCATGCAGCTAAGCGTGATAGGCAATGCATAGTTGGAAATAAACACTAGGGGGATACACGCCGTTGGGTCTGGCCCGAACGGCTTGGGGATGATGCAGCCCGAGGGGCGCCCCCAATAAGGCAAACTAACGACGGAAAGGTAAATGTAGATACATGCCGCGGGGACGGACCCACGCGGCCTTGGAGTGATGCAACCCTGGGAGGGTGCTCCCAGCTAAGAATGGAAGTTGAAAGATGTCACCTGAGGATGTCGTCGGCGTAGTGGCGTTGGTGCAGCAGACTTGACGGGCTGCAGAAGCCGATCCTCATGAGCCCCCAGGCCACGGGGCCTCGGGAGGCTCCGGAGGCGCTGGTGACTCCTCGCGAGCTGCCTCCATCTCTGCCAAGGCCGCGGAATGCCTGTCTTCCTGAGCCTCCACGATGCCCCTCATGAGGCGCTGGTACACCGCAGCCATGCTCGGTAGGCCGTAAGGCATGCGAACATAGCTGTGGGGTGGACCTCCGAAGCGCCCCACTTGCAAGGGCCAGAGGCGCTCCGTTGTAGCGATCTGATTGAGCCCTGGTACGTCGACGCAGACGCGCAGCTCACCATCCTCGCCTGGATGTGGGGCCACGGCTGGCAAGCAGCGGCAACCTCTCATGATCCTTGTCTCCTGTAGGTCTTGAATGGACTCGTCAACGAACTCTTGCTGGTCTGATCTTCCTCGCCTGGCTCCCTCTCGAGGGAAACGTGCTGCGAAGCACGCCTCCACATGGTGCCCAAGCGCCTCCCTCGTGACCGTGGCTAGGTCGGTGGCCCTCCAGGTGAGAGCCCCCGAGCCCTGCCTGAGGAGGGCGCCGGGCGCGCTTTCCTATGCGATGGAAGGAGGGTCCCCCTGGGCAGACACGGGCCCTGAGGGGCCTGCCTCCTGAGGGGCCGAGCCTGACGATGTCTTCTTCTTCTTGGGGGTTGTCTCAGGAAGCCTCCTGCTTCCGCGATCTGGGTCTTCTAGTGACGCGGCCTGAAAGGCTCTCTCCAGGGAACACACTGCATCCTTCTCTTCACAGGGCACCGTGATGACGCCGCCACTTCCTGGCATCTTGAGGACGTTGTAGCCGTGGTGAGTCGCAGCCATAAACTTGGCCAGCGCTTGGTACCCGAGGATGGCGTTGTAAGGCAGGAGGATGTGGGCAACGTCGAAGTCGATGAGCTCGGTGCGGTAGTTGCTACGAGCCCCGAAGGTGACAGGGAGGCGAACCTGCCCGATCGGGACTATGGAACCGTCGGTGATCCCGGATGTCGGATTTCAGGTTCTGGCAGACCCTTAAGGTTCGAACACTAGGGTGCGCGCGGAAATCTCACCTTCAACCTCTTCGTCTCAATGGGATCTAAACTACTAAAAGAACTGCACGAAAGACACAAGATTTATACTGGTTCGGGCCACCGATGTGGTGTAATACCCTACTCCAGTGTGTGGTGGATGGATTGCCTCCTGGGGCTGGTGAGGATGGACAATACAAGGAAGAATAGCCTCGCGAGGGTCTGTTCTAGGCTGTGGTGATGAACTGCTATGAAGGGTTTAGTCACCCTCTTTCTCTCTCTCTACTTGTGAACCAAACGAACCAACTGACCCCCCTTTTGCTATGTGGGTGGCTAGTCCTATTTATAGAGGCCCTGGTCCTCTCCCCAAATATTGAGCGGGAAGGGATCCAACAATGGCGGGCTAATTTGAAGGGGGACAACGAGTACATCTATCCTGACAAAAGCAGTCTTCGCCTGCCAAAGGCTCTGGTGATGACGCCGCACTGGGCTCCATGGTGACCTCCGTCTCGTAGTCCTCCTGGCCTTGGTCTTGTTGCACCGAAGTGGCAACCTTTGCCTGATGCCTCGGTACTCCGCTGATGCGCTTGCCCCCTTTGCACCAAAGAGGAAAGAGGGACGCTGCACGCGCTGGCACCCGCCTGGTGCCCCGTGTCGTCATGGCTTGCGTCATGGGCACCTCGCGAGGTACCCCGCCTTGAACTCTCCGCCTCCTCGCGAGCCAGCCTGACGAGGCTGTGCCTGAGGATGCGCTGTGTTGTCCGCCTTGCAAGGCTTGGCCCCTCACGAGGGTCTTGAGCCTCGTGTTGATGAAGATGGGCCGTGCTGGGCCCCCACTTGAGCCACGCCGCAGGCCGCAGGCAGGCAAGTCTGGGGACCCCCGTTCCCAGAACGCCGACATCGGAGAAAGGCCTGGTTGGCTGAAGCTGGTCGTAGGGCACTTGGAGGTTGTTGAATGTTTCCACGGATAGGACGTTGAGCCCTGCCCCGCCATCGATGAGGGTCTTGGTGACCAGCACGTTGCTGATGACTAGGGAGCAGAGCATCGGGAGGACTCCTACAGTGGCCGCGCACTTGAGCTGGTCTGCCGAGCTGAACATGCTGGGGCACGCCGACCACCTGAGGGGGCGCGTTGCTTCGAGCTTGGGGAGAACTGCATTCACTTCAAGGGCAAACTGCTTGAAGATACGTTGGGAGGCTGGGGCTTGAGCTCCGCCCAGGATGCAGACGATCGCGCGCGGCTCCTGGAAGCCCCCAGCCCCCTCGTCTTGATGGCGGTCTTCATTTCTTCTTGGTGGAGGCGGCAGCGGAGGTAGGCTTGCATTGCCATGAGGGCGATCCTCGCGAGGTTGATCCCTCCAGTCTCCCTCGCGAGGCAGGTCCCGCCAGCGGTCCTCGCGAGGCTGGTTGCGCCACCCCGGGCGCGGGCCGCGATCTTCCCAGCGTCCTGGGTTTCTTCCTCCCCGGCCGTAGCCCCGGTCAGCACGGTCAGGGAGACGGCCGATCCTTCCTTCTCGCATGGCGTGGAGCTCTTGACATTCATTGGTGTTGTGGGTGTGGAGGTCATGGTACACACAGTACCGGCTGCCTCTGGAGGGTTCGGGCAGATCCTTGCCCCGCTTGGTGTCTGGTTCTGCCGCGAGTATGGCAGCCCCCTTGCGCTTCGCGTCCATGGCTTTGGGCTTCTTCTCTTTTGGGTCCGCGGCAGGCAGCTCGAGGAGGGAGAGACGTCCCTCCTCAACCCTGGCGCAACTGTTCGCCAAGTTGAACAGCTCCAGGGAGGTGCAGAGGTCTTCGTGCATCGCCAGCTACTCCTTCATCTTGACGTCACGCACGCCGTCAGAGAAGGCGGAGATGATGGCCTCCTTGGACACCTTGGGGATCTTGAGGCGCGCGCTGTTCAAGCGCTGTATGTACTTTTGCAGGGTCTCTCCGGGTTGTTGCTTGATGCGGTGCATGTCGCTCACTGCGGGTGGCCGGTCGCGAGTACCTTGGAAGTTGGCGATGAAGCGGGCGCGCATCTGGTCCCAGGAGGAGATCGTGCCTGGAGCCAGATTCAGGAGCCAGGTTCAAGCTCCTTCCTTGAGCGACATGGGGAACCAGTTCGCCATGACCTTTTCATCCCCGCCGGTAGCCTTGATGCCCAGCTCATAGAGCTGGAGGAACTCTGCGGGATCGGTTGTGCCGTCGTAGCGAGGAGACAGGTCAGGCTTGAGCTTTCCGGGCCACGCGACGCTGCGCAGCTCAGTGGTGTAGGCGTGGCAGCCCGTGGTGGCCACGAAAGGCCTCGGTTGGTGGAGAGCTCGGTGTTGAGGGTCCCCACGCGCTGGACCTAGGAGCAAGGCGAGGTCTTGGTGTGCCGGAGCTGGAGCAGGGAGCGCCCGGGCAGCCCCCTGCGGGCGAGGGATTTCTTGGCAGCTTCGTTCTTGTTGCGATGGCGCCTGGCGGAGCGGGTTCCGCCCAGGGGCCAGTCGCCTTGGAGCCATGGCATCTTCTTGGAGGGGAGGCGGCTGGTGCGCCTTCGGAGCTTCGTTGCCCGCGCGGGGCGGGGTGCGGCGTAGAGGGACGGACGGCGCAGGAGAGCCCCCTGCGGCGCGGACGAGCTCGGCGACGCGGCCGAGCCACTCCTCGTAGACGTCGTCGACGGGGCGGTAGCGCAGGAGCTCGTTTGCCGCGAGGAGCGCAGCCCGAGCCTCCAAGGGTGCGCGGAGCGCGCGGGACAAAGAACCGGCTGGAGCGAGTGATGGAGTGGCGGTGCGGCCGTCTTGCCGCACGGACGGGTGCTGAGACGATGCCTGCTGCTCGCCCCCCGCCGGGCCGGTGGCGGCGTTGACGGCGGGCGACGGGGAACGACAAGGACGCCCACCGACGGGGGCCGTCTGGGCGATGCGGGAAGCGATGGCGGCCCGGCGCTCAGCACGAGCCCGACAAGCGTCAGACATGGATGCGACGGTCGGAGGAGAGCGGAGCGGTGGAAGACGAATTCCGGCGCACCCCTACATGGCGCGCCAAATGTCGGATTTCGGGTTCCGGCAGACCATTAAGGTTCGAACACTGGGGTGCACGCGGAAATCATGTCCTCAACCTCCCCGTCTCGCAAAGATCTAGACTACTAAAAGAATTGCACAAGAGACACGAGATTTATACTGGTTCGGGCCACCGATGTGGTGTAATACCCTACTCCAGTGTGTGGTGGATGGATTGCCCCCTGGGGCTAGTGAGGATGAACAATACAAGGAAGAATAGCCTCGCGGGGGTCTATTCTTGGCTGGGGCGATGAACTGTTATGGGGAGTTCAACCACCTCTCTCTATCTCTCTCTTTCTCTCTTCCTCTCTTCCAGATCCCAACTGACCAACCGAACCGAACCCCTTGCTATGTGGGTGGCTAGTCCTATTTATAGAGGCCCCGGTCCTCTTCCCAAATATTGAGCGGGAAGGGAGCCAACAATGGCGGGCTAATTTGAATGGGTACAGCGAGTACATCTATCCTGACAAAAGGTGGTCTTCGCCTGCGAAAGGCTCTGGTGGTGACGCCGGGCTGGGCTCCACGGTGACCCCCGTCTCGTAGTCCTCCTGGTCTTGGTCTCGTTGCACCGAAGTGGCAACCTTTGCTTGATGCCTCGGTACTCCGCGAGTATGCTTGTCCCCTTTGCACCAAAGAGGAAAGAAGGACGCTGCGCACGCTGGCACCCGCATGGTGCCTCGAGTCTTCATGGCTTGCGTCATGGGCACCTCGCGAGGTACCCCGCCTTGAACTCTCCGCCTCCTCGCGAGCCAGCCTGAGGATGCGCCGTGTTGTCCGCCTCGTGAGGCTTGGCCCCTCGTGAGGGTCTTGAGCCTCGTGTTGATGAAGATGGGCCGCGTTGGGGCCCCACTTGAGCCACGCCGCAGGCCGCAGGCAGGCAAGTCTGGGGACCCCCGTTCCCAGAACACCGACAAGCTTCTCTCTGAGTGGTTGTCAGAGTCGGAGCTGGATACCCATTCACCAACATGAGCTTGATGTCTTTGTTTTGTGTAGCTCCTTGATGACTTGTCCTTTCTTTCCAAATCCTTGCTTCTCCGTGAGGGTCTTCATTCATAACGATCATCTCTACTCCTTTCTCTAGATGGTGATTCTTCTCTTCTACTTCTTCTCTTGGGAGATTCTTCTCTTCTCTTGTAGGGGGCCATACACTCATTGGAATAGTGTCCAGGCCTTCCACAATTGTAGCAGTTTCGCTCTCGACTAGAAGATCTTTTGTCATTGTAGGACCTTGACTTGGAGCTTCTCTCTTTGCTTCTACTCTTGTAGAACTTGTTGAAGTTCTTTACCATTAAGCTCAATTCTTCATTGAAGGTTCGTTTCTCACTCGATGATGTGGGGGCTTCACATGAGGCTTTGTAAGCACCACTTGATTTGTTGTGAAGTTCCTCTTTATGCTTGAGTGACATCTCATGAGCAACAATTCTTCCGATGACTTCCGTTGGCTTGAGATCTTTGTAATTGGGCATCATTTGGATCAATGTGCACACGGTATCATATTTTCCATCCAAGGCTCTTAGAATCTTCTTGATGTTGAATCTATCGGTCATCTCTTCACTCCCTAAGACGGCAATCTCATTTGTGATAAGAGCAAACCTAGAGTACATTTCGGCGACACCTTCACCATCCTTCATTTTGTATTTGTCAAGTTGACTTTGAAGCACATCCAATTTGGATTCCTTAACGTAGTCGGTACCTTTGTGCATATCAATCAAAGTATCCCAAATTTCCTTTGCATTCTCAAGATGGCTGATTTTTTTGAATTCTTTGGGGCACAATCCATTGAAGAGGATATCACAAGCTTGAGCGTTGTATTGCAGCATCTTCAACTCTTCCGCGGTAGCTTCACGGTTCGGTTCTTTCCCATCAAAGAATTCACCTTGCAAGCCAATACACACAATAGCCCAAATGGCGTGGTTATGTCTAAGAATATGCATTTTCATCTTATGCTTCCAACTAGCAAAATTAGTGCCATCAAAGTAAGGACCTCTATGGTGATAATTTCCCTCGCTAGACGCCATACTCTCCTAGGTTGTGAAACCAAGGCTATGACCACCAAAAGCTATGGAAATCAAAGCAAATGGAGACCAAAGCTCTGATACACTTGTAGGATCGAAAGTATGTCTAGAGGGGGGGGGGGTGATTAGACTACTTGACCAAATAAAAATCTAGCCTTTTCGCAATTTTAGTTCTTGGCAGATTTTAGCTATCTTAGCACAAGTCAAGCAATCTCCACACAATTCAAGCAAGCATGCAAAAGAGTATATGAGCAGCGGAAAGTAAAGCATGCAATTTGCAAGAATGCAAAGGGAAGGGTTGGAGGATTCAAACGCAATTGGAGACACGGATGTTTTTGTCATGGTTCTGATAGGTGGTGCTATCGTACATCCACGTTGATGGAGACTTCAACCCATGGAGGGTAACGGTTGCGCGAGTCCAAGTAGGTGATCTCCTTGCCCTTACAAACTCCTTGGTTCAACTCCACAATCTTGTCAGAGGCTCCCAGGTGACACCTAGCCAATCTAGGAGACACCACTCTCCAAGAAGTAACAAATGGTGTGTTGATGATGAACTCCTTGCTCTTGTGCTTCAAATGATAGTCTCCCCAACACTCAACTCTCTCTCACAGGATTTGGATTTGGTGGAAAGAAGATTTGAGTGGAAAGCAACTTGGGAAGGCTAGAGATCAAGATTCATATGGTTGGAATGGAATATCTTGACCTCAACACAAGTGTAGGTGGTTCTCTCTCAGAAAATGTGTATTGGAAGTGTAGGTATGTTCTGATGGCTCTCTCCACGAGTGGAGAGTGGGTGGAGGGGTATATATAGCCTCCACACAAAATCTAACCGTTACACATAATTTGCCAAACTCGGTGGGACCCCATGGTTAAACTCGGTCAAACCGATTCAGCAAACCTAGTGACCGTTAGGATTTTCGGCGGGACTGAGATGCAACTCGGTAGGACCGATATGGTTAGGGTTAGGGCATAATGTAATCTTGATGTGACCGATTACACAAACTTGGTGGGACCGATTTTGGTAATAAGCTAACCAGAGAGTTGGTCAAGTAAACTCAGTGGTACCGATTCGCTCATCTCAGTGAGACCGAAGTGTTATAAAAGGGAAACAGATAGTTTATATTGCAATCTCGGTGGGACCGATCGCTCATCTCGGTAAGACCGAAATGTTACAAAGGGAAACAGAGAGATTACAATCCCATCTCGGTGAGACCGAGATCCCTATCGATGAGACCGATTTGCCTAGGGTTTTTGGCAGTGGCTATGACATTTGAAACTCGGTGGCGCCAGATAGAAAGAATCGGTGGGGCCGAGTTTGACTTTTGGTTTAGGTCATATGTGGATGTGGGAAAATAGTTGAGGATTTTGGAGCATATCTCTAAGCACTTTGAGCAAGCAAGCCATTAAGCAACACCTCATCCCTCCTTGATAGTATTTGCTTTTCCTATAGACTCAATATGATGTTGGATCACTAAAATATAAAATGCAGAGTCTTGAGCTTCAAGCTTGAGCCAAACTTTTTGTCCTTAGAATTTTGGGGGATCAACTTTCCTCATCCATGCCATGCCATTCATTGAGCTTTTCCTGAAATATTAATCTTGGAATAATGTTAGCTCAATGAGCTATATGTTGTTAGGAATTACCAAAACCACCCAGGGAGAGTTGCACTTTCAGCCACCCCCTGGAACATGTCTCTAGATATCCCCGACAGGTGGCAAGCTCATTCGCGAAGACAAGGCCAAGTCCTTCCCAAACAAGAACAACTTCACTAAGAAGATACCTCAAAAGGGCTTGGTGGTACAAGAATAGTACATCTCCGATGATGATGATGATGATGATGATACAAGTGGTGACGGAACGACAATGGCAACCGTGGCCATTGCCACCTCTTCCCCAACTAAGGTGTCTCTCTTCGGCGCCCCCAATGAGAACATCATTGCCAAGTTCCTCATTGTCGGTGTCAAAACTGGCAGACCTTGGGGTAGGGGCTCCCGAGTTGTGGATCTCTGATCGAGGGTAACAGGGATGAAGGAGACAATGTTTACCCGTGTTCGGGCCCTCTTGATGGAGGTAAAACCCTACGTCCTACTCTTTTTTATATCAATGGAGATGTATCAAGTACAAAGTTGATCTACCTCAAGATAGCAATGTGTGGTCTAACTCTAGGGCTAGGTGAATCATTTTGTGTTGATGTCATAATGATCGATCGACTAGCCTGGCCCCAGCTTATATAATGTACGAGAGGCCTAGGATAACAAGAGTCCTAGTTGGCTACATTTGTGGAGAGGAGTCCTTATCTTGATCACCAAGTCTCATGGAATCTTCCTCGTACAAATCATGGGCTGCCAAAGGTGGCACATTAGTGAACTGCCATGGGCGTCCCCGTCCCAATCAACCTGGTCGGGAGACGACGTGGTGAGTACCCCCTAGTCCAGGACACCGTCAGTAGCCCCCTGAACCGGTCTTCAAGTTGGGGACACTCCTCGGTTCTCCCGAACTGTTCTTCATATTTGATCGTTGATGTCTACTACGCAACTTTATTCTTGTAGACACGTGCTGGGCCTCCAAGTGCAGAGTTTTGTAGGACAGTAGCAATTTTCCCACAAGTGGATGACCTAAGGTTTATCAATCCATGGGAGGTGTAGGATGAAGATGGTCTCTCTCAAGTAACCATGCAATCAAATACAAGAAATCTCTTCTGTCCCCAACACACCCAATACAATGGCAATTTGTATAGGTGCACTAATTCGGCGAAGAGATGGTGATAAAAGTGTAATATGGATGGTAGAAATATATTTTCAAAATCTGAATAAATAAAAACAGCAAGGTAGCAAATAGTAAACGGGCACATCAACGGTATTGCAATGCTTAAAAATGAGGCCCAGGGTTCGTACTTTCGCTAGTGCAATCTCTCAACAGTGCTAATATAATTAGATCACATAACCGTCCCTCAACGTGCAACGAAGAATCACTCCAAAGTTCCTATATAGCGGAGAACATAAGAAGAAATCATTTGTAGGGTACGAAACCACCTCGAAGCTATTCTTTTCGATCGATCTATCCAAGAGTTCATACTAAAATAACACCAAATAATTTCAGATTCATAATAATCAACTCAACACAAAAAACCTCGAAGAGTGCCCCAAGATTTCTACCGGAGAAATGAAGACAAGAATGTGCATCAATCCCTATGCATAGATTACCCCAATGTCACCTCGGGAATCCACGAGTTGAGTGCCAAAATATACATCAAGTGAATCAATATGATACCCCATTGTCACCACGGGTATTCATATGCAATACCTATATCAAGTGCTCTCAAATCCATAAAAGTATTCAATCCGATTACAATGAAATCTCAAAGGGAAAAACTCAAATCATCACAACAAGATAGAGAGGGGAAAACACCATATGATCCAACTATATTAACAAAGCCCGCGATACATCAAGATCGTGACATCTCAATAACATGAGATAGAGAGAGAGAGAGAGAGATTAAACACATAGCTCCTGGTACAAACCCTCAGCCCCGAGGGTGGACTACTCCATTCTCATCATGGTGGCCACGGGGATGATGAAGATGGCCACCAGTGATAATATCCCCCTCCAGTAGGGTGCTGGAACGGGGTCTAGATTGGCTTTTGGTGGATACAGAGCCTTGCGGTGGTGGAACTTCTTATCTAGGGTTATTTCTAACGGTTTCTCTATTTTTAGGATTTTTTGGCATTGGTTTCAAGCTAAGATGGGCCTCGAGGTGAGCACAACCCACCGAGGCACGGACAAGGGCCCAGGCATGCCCCGGTGTCTTGTGCCCTACTCCTTCACCTTCTGGTCCTTCCATGAAGCTTCGGGGGTCTCTTTTGTTCCAAAAAAATTGTCAAAAAGTTCCAGCTCATTTGGAGAACTTTCATTTCTGCACGAAAAACAACACCACAGTAGTTCTACTAAAAATAGCGTCAGCCTGGGTTAGTTCTATGGAAATCATACCTAAACCATACAAAATTGTTGTAAACATGGCATGAATACTTCATAAATTATAGATACGTTGGAGATGTATCAGCATCCCCAAGCGTAATTCCTACTCGTCCTCGAGTAGGTGAATGAGAAAAGAAATAAATTATGAAGAGTGAATGCTAGCAGAGTGCATAAGTTTGATGAATGCTAATTTCAATCACTTTGCCTAGAATCATAACAGAAAATCTTTCTCATAAAACTTACTATGATAAAGTAGCAATTTAAAATGGAATTTGTGTTGTGGAAAGCTACCTACCACATTCATCATATAATATTTCTTTTGTAGCATGGACATTTGGACTTGAATGATTCAAAGCAATAGTCTATAGTTTGACATGAGGACATTAATACTCAAGCATATCAACAAGCAAGCATGTCTTTCAAAATATCAACACTAAAGAAAGTCATCCCTAGCCCATCATGCTCAATCATTGCTCCATTCGCAAAACACACTTGCATATTACCTACATCCAATGCTCAAATACGATCATAGTGCCCCTTAGTTGGTGGTTTATAAGAGAAGATGGAGACTCAATTTTTTTTTGCATAAAGTAAATAGATAGGCCCTTCGCAGAGGGAAGTAGGGATTTGTAGAGATGCCAGAGCTCAAAGCTTAAATTAAGATATAAAAACATTTTGAGAGGCATACTTTTCCCACCAACGAAAATGACTTAGAGCTCCCAACACTTTCCATGCTAGATATATCATAGGCGGTCCCCAAATAGAAAATAAAGTTTATTCCTTTTTCAACCATACTTTCAGTTTCCATGGCTAACCGTATCCACGGGTGACCTACATACCAACACTTTCCAAGGAATTTATTATTTGACAACATAAAGTAAGTTCATTTTTCATTTCAGGACTGGGCATCCCTAATATCTTTGCCTTACTCTCGTGCAATGACAAGTGAATAAACACTCATGGTGATAATAAAACATCTAGCATGGAAAATATTTTCCACCCCTCACCGCCTTGTAAGCGGTACGAGCACACAAAAGAGAAATTTATTTTGAAAATTAGAGATGGCTCATACAAATTTGCTTAGAACGGCAAAATAATACCACACATAGGCAGGTATGGTAGACTCATGTGACAAAACTGGTTTAAAGGGTTTTGGATGCACAAGTAGTGATCATACTTAGTGCAATGTGAAGGCTAGCAAAAGATTGAGAAGCAACCAACCAAGAAACGAATAATCTCACAAGTAGGATGTAATTTCCGTGCATAACTATTGACTTTCGTGCTTGTATAGGGAATCACAAACCTTGACACCAAAATTCTTATTAAAGCACGATTACTCATCAACATGACTCACATATCACATCATCATATCTCATAACTATTACAAGGAATCAAGTTTATTTTGTCCAATGATCTTCATGAAAGTTTTTATTATATCCTTCTTGGATATCCAACACTTTGGGACTAATTTTCATGTGTTGCTTTTGATAAGCTCAAACAAATATAAGTGAAGATCATGAGAATAATATTTCTTTCTCTCAAATTAATTTAAGTGAAGCAAGAGAGAATTTCTTCAAAAATACTAAAGCACACCGTGCTCAAAAAGATATAAGTGAAGCACTAGAGCAAATGACAAGCTACTCCAAAAAGATATAAGTGAAGATCAAGCGAGTAGTTAAGTAAATAGATAGCTATGTGAGGACTCTCTCTTTTATTTAAAAGCTTTCAGATCTAAGTATTTTATTAAAACAGCAAGCAAAAGAAAATAAAATGACATTCCAATAATAGCACGACTCATGTGAAGAAGCAAAAACTGAGGCTCAACCAATACTAACCGATAATCGTTGAAGAAGAAAGGTGGGATCCTACCGGGGCATCCCCAAGCTTAGATGCTTGAGACTTATTGGAATATTAACTTGGCATGCGTTGGGCATCCCCAATCTTGAGCTCTTGTGTCTTCTTCATTCCTCTCATATCACGGTTTTCCTAAATCTCAAAAACTCCATCCACACAAAACTCAACAAGAATTTGTGAGATAAGTTAGTAAAAATCAATGCAAAAACCTTATCATTCTCTACTATAGAAAATCACTAAAATTATTATTCAACATTGCATACTAAATTCCTCTGCATATTTAATACTCCTATCCTTGAATAGAATCATTAAACAAGCAAATATATGCAAACAATGTAAACATAACAGCAATATGCCAAAACTGTACAATCTATAAAGAATGCAAGATTCATCATACTTCCCTAACTCTAAAAATTATGAAAATTTACCACACTGTATAAAATTTATCAGAACTTATTTTGAAAGAAGTCTCAACATTTGATCACATTCTGAATTTTCTAGGGAATTTTTGCAAGAGTGATAAACTTTCTGTTTTGAAACAGCAACAAGTATACTTGCAAAATTGCAATGCTTAAAACTGAGGCCTAGGGTCCATACTTTTGCTAGTGCAATCTCTCAACAGTGCTAATATAATTGGACCATATAACCATCCCTCAACGTGCAATGAAGAATCACTCCAAAGTTCCTATCTAGCAGAGAACATAAGAAGAAATCATTTGTAGGGTACAAAACCACGTGGAACCTATTCCTTCCGATCGATCTATCCAAGAGTTCGTACTAAGATAATACCAAATAATTTCAGATTCATAATACTCAATCCAACACAAAGAACCTAAAAGAGTGCCCCAAGATTTCTACCGGAGAAACAAAGACAAGAACGTGCATCAACCCCTATGCGTAGATTACCCCAATGTCACCTCGGGAATCCGCGAGTTGAGTGCCAAAACATACAACATGTGAATCAATATGATAGCCCATTGTCACCACGAGTATTCATATGCAAGACATATATCAAGTGCTCTCAAATCCATAAAAGTATTCAATCTGATAATAACGAAATCTCAAAGGGAAAAACTCAATTAATCACAACAAGATAGAGAGGGGAAAACACCATATGATCCGACTATATTAACAAAGCCCGCGAGACATCAAGATCATTACATCTTGATAACACGAGAGAGAGAGAGAGAGAGAGAGAGAGATTAAACACATAGCTACTGGTACAAACCCTCATCCCCGAGGTGGACTACTCCCTTCATATTGTGGTGGCTGCCGGGATGATGAAGATGGCCACCGGTGATGATTTCACCCTCCGGCAGGGTGCCAAAACAGGGGCTAGATTGGTTTTCGGTGGCTACAGAGCCTTGCAGCGGCGGAACTTCTAATCTAGGGTTATTTCCGATGGTTTCTCTATTTATAGGATTTTTTGGCGTTGGTTTCACGCTAAGATGGGCCTTGAGGTGAGCACAACCCACCGGGGCATGCACAAGGGCCCAGGAGCGCCAGGTGTCTTGTGCCCTACTCCTTCACCTTCTAGTCCGTCCATGAAGCTTCAGGGGTCCCATTTGTTCCAAAAAAATCATCAAAAAGTTTCAGCTCATTTGGAGAACTTTCATTTCTGCACAAAAAACAACACCATGATATTTCTACTGAAAACAGCGTCAGTCCGGGTTAGTTCCATGAAAATCATACCAAAACCATATAAAATTGTTGTAAACATGGCATGAATACTTCAAAAATTATAGATACATTGGAGACGTATGAGTCGCCAGTCTTGAAAACTAGTTCAACAAATCTTCCCATCTTCGATCTTGAGGATCTGAAGAGTTTTCACGTTGGGTATCTAAGGAGCCCCTTTATGTTCTCGACCTCTATCAATGCCTTGTTATTTTTATGCCACACCTCGGGTTCGAAGTTTTCCTTGTGTGGTGGTGTCTTCTTGCATTCAATCTCCAACATCGGTCTGCATCCGAGCTGTCATAGATTACTGAAGGAAATATGCCCTAGAGGCAATAATAAAGTTGTTATTTTATATTTCCTTATATCGTGATAAATGTTTATTATTCATGCTAGAATTGTATTAAAACTTGATACATGTCTGGATACATAGAAAAAACACCGTGTCCCTAGTAAGCCTCTACTAGACTAGCTCGTTAATCAATGATGGTTAAGTTTCCTAACCATAGACATGTCTTATCATTTGATGAACGGGATCACATCATTCGGAGAATGATGTGATGGACTAGACCCATCCGTCAGCTTAGCATAATGATCGTTCAATTTTATTGCTATTGCTTTCTTCATGTCAAATACATATTCCTTCGACTATGAGATTATGAACTCCCGTATACCGGAGGAGTGCCTTGTGTGCTATCAAACATCACAACATAACTGGATGATCATAAAGATGCTGTATAGGTATCTCCAAAGGTGTTTGTTGAGTTGGCATAGATCAAGATTAGGACTTGTCACTCCGAGTATCGGAGAGGTATCTCTCGGCCCTCTTGGTAATACACATCATAAGCTTGCAAGCAAACGACTACGGAGTTAGTCATGAGGTGATGTAGTACGGAATGAGTAAAGAGACTTGCCGGTAACGAGATTGAACTAGGTATGAAGATACCGACGGTTGAATCTCGGGCAAGTAACATATCGATGGACAAAGGGAATTACGTATGTTGTCATAACGGTTCGACCGATAAAGATGTTCGTAGACTATGTAGGAGCCAATATGATCATCTAGGTTCTTCTATTGGTTATTGACTGGAGAGGTGTATCAGTCATGTATACATAGTTCTCGAACCCATAGGGCCCGCACGCTTAATGTTCATTGGCGATATAGTATTATATGAGTTATGTGATTCGGTGACCGAATGTTGTTCGAAGTCCCGGATGAGATCACGGACATGACGAGGAGTTTCAAAATGGTCGAGAGGTAAATATTGATATATAGGACGATGGTATTCGGGCACCGGAAGTGTTTCGGAGGGTACCGGGTACTTATCGGGTCACCGGAAAGGAGTTTCGCCCCCCCCCCCCCCCCGGCAAAGATATGGGCCTTATGGGCCATGTGAGGGGACACAGCAGCCCTTGTGCGCCCCTACAGAGGCCAACCCTATGAGGAGAAGGAAACAGGGGAGGGCAAGGAAAGTGTTGATTAGGATTCCTACTTCCTTACCTCGCCCTCCTCTTTCCTTCCCCCTCGGTTATATATGGCAGGGGGCGCGCGCTGCTTGGGAGGGACTCCAAGTAGGATTACTCCTACTTGGGTGCCTCCTATGGCTGCTCCTCCCTCCCCCACCTATATATATGAGGAGGGGGGCGCCTAGCACACACCAACAATTGTTAGCTGTGTGCGGCACCCCCCTCCACAGTTTACGCCTCCAGTCATATCTTCGTAGTGCTTAGGCGAAGCCCTGCGCGGATCACTTCACCATCACCGTCACCATGCCTTCATGCTGATCGAACTCATCTACTTCCTCGACACTTTGCTGGATCAAGAGTTCGAGGGACGTCATCAAGCTGAACGTGTGCAGAACTCGGAGGTGCCATACATTCGGTACTTGATCGGTCGGAACGGGAAGAAGTTCGACCACATCAACCGCATTGTCAAACGCTTTTGCTTTCGGTCTACGGGGGTACATAGACACACTCCCTCCCTCTCGTTGTTATGCATCTCCTTGATAGATCTTGCATGAGCATAGGATTTTTTTTGAAATTGCATGCTACGTTCCCCAACAATTATCTTGGTCTTGAAAAAGTTGAAGGAGTTCAACCAAGCTTAATGCTGGAAACATCCTATATGGATCTAGGCACTTGCATCCGAGCACCACCCAGGGCATGGGATGATTTTTTGTGGAATTTGTTTCTAATTGATGCAATTAATTCGCCGACGAGATGTATAGCCTGTAACCCTCAAGCTATGTGCCGGCCTAAAACCAGAGATGCACCTGAAGGAAAAATAATAAAATAAAACCATTGGTCCCAATAGCCCTTGAGACTCAAGTCTATTCACGAAATCGTCCTAAGGATCGATTCCTTGCTTGGCAGCATACGTAGGAATGGAAACATGATGCAAAATGGCTCCTGAGACTCAGGTTGGGTGCGGCCGACCAACCTAAGGATCATAATCTCCTCGGGAACTATGTTGCACTTTGAATATTACTACATTGAATAAACAATGCAGTAGCCCCCGAAACTTGGGTTGGGCACATGGCCGACCCTAGGATCATATCTCCTCGGGAACTTGTTCAACTGTTATGTGTGTTTTGACAACGCTGAGATGTAGCTCGGTAGGAACGATGCTAAACTGCGGGTCTGAAAGATTTCTCAAGCAAAACCATCATGCAGAACCCCTCGATCAAGAGGATGCCCCGTCTCCTGAAAGGAAAACATAAATAGGTTAAAAGTGTTATAAGCTTGAAAACCAAAAAAACTTATGGAAAAACTTTACGTCCGAAGTAAATCAACTTTTTGGTGTCAATTCAAAAATTGGTCTTAAAACTAGTTTGTACTTCTGTCGTGCTTTAACATGATACATTCGATCCCCATACGTCAAGCGGGCCAGCCTTCAGCTTCAACCTCCTTTCCTGAAGGCGGAGTTCTTCTCATTATGCCAGTTTAGCAAACTAAACTCGAGTGGCTTTAGAGAGCAATCAGGCTATCCGGCTATTGACCACACAATCGAGTCGAGAAAAGGAGTAGTAGAAAAAGACTTTGCAATGACTTAGAAGAAAATAATTATTATAAAATGACTCATATAAATTTCAAAGCCCCCAGTTAACATGGGTAAAAGTAGTGTTTTAAACAAACAACGTTTTCGACAAACAACTTTTTCGTTTAACACAAAATATAACGCTTGGTTAAACCTAGCAAAAATTAAAGGATTGGAGGAAATTTCAGCATGAAAGTGACTTAGCTGGTTAATGTGCTCGGTTTTGATGACAAGGTCTGGGATTGTGGCAGGACGAAGACATAGTCCTCGGCCTAGCCGGGGTCCTAGCCCCCAAGCCCGAGGTGACCGAGCGAGTAGCTCAGCTTGACAAGTGGCACTGTAGTACGGTTGATGCGGCGAGGCAAAGCCCCGGTCTAGCTAACGTGACCAATCTGGTCCGTTGGTGACACCAAAGTCACTGAAGTATGTTGATGAAGAGATAGCGAAGCCTCCGGTCCAGCCGAGGTGATGGCGCAGGTCGGTAAGGTGACGTTGCAGCCGCCATGTCGAAGCAGGTCGGCGTGGTGGACAACTGTCGGATTCAGGGTTTAGAAGACCCTTGAGAGGTTCAAACACTGGGGTGCGTGCGAAGAACTCCCTCTTCCCAACCTGCCAGCTCAACGATTCCATAGCCTAGCTCGACGAACCCAAGGGACAAGAGACACAACAGTTTATCCTGGTTCGGGCCACCTTGCGGTGTAATACCCTACTCCAGCTTTGTGGTGGATTGCCTCGAAGGGCTGGGGATGAACTAGTATAGTGGATGAACAGCCTCAGGAGGAGAGGTGCTCTTAAGCTCGATGAACTGGTGAGGTGGTTCGGGTGGAATGTGTTTGCCTCTCTATGGTGGTGGCTAGGTCCTATTTGTAGTGGCCTCGGTCCTCTTCCCATATGTATGCGGGAAGTGATCCCACAACGGCCAAATTTGAAGGGAGACAACTAGTACATGCTATCCTGACAAAAGTAGTCTTCGCCTGCAAAAGGCTCTGGTGGTGACGCTACAGTGGGCTCCGTGATAACCTCCAAATTGTCGTCCTGGCGGTCTTGGTCTTGTTGCATCAATATGGAAACCTTTACTTGATTCCTCAGGACTCCGCGCCTGCGCTTGCCTCATTGGCACCAAAGGGAAGACTGGTACACTACGCTCGCTAGTGCCCGCCTGGCCTTGGTATCTCCGCTCCTTGGGAGCCAGCCTAGTGAGGCCGCCCCCATTGAGGTCCTGGTGTCGTCCGCCTCGCGAGGCTTGACCCCTCGCGAGGGTTTTGGGTTGTTATTGCAGAAATTGGGCCGTACCGGGCCGTCAATGGAGCCACACCGTGGGCCGTAGGTAGGCAAGTCTAGGTACCCCTATTCCGAGGACGCCGATAGTAGCCCCCGGGCCCAAGGCGCGCTCAAACATGGCTTCGAGGCAAAGCCAAAGGGAAAGTGCGGAGCGTCGCGGGCCCCATCCGCCTGCGGCCTTGGTCGACGCGTGGCGATTGATGGGATGTGGGCACCTCCGCTTCCTCACACTACCTCAGCAAGCATTCGACTTGACGAGATTCTGCCGCTTGCAGAGGAAAACCATCATCTCTATCTTCTCGCAGTCCGCTTCTTCTTCTTCTTCTTCCTGGTCTCTCCATCTTGCTGGCTTGTCGTAGCACCCATGGTGCCGATGAGGAATCTCTTCGCTGCTGAGAAAAGGAAGGCCCCCAAGGAGGGACCCAGCTTGCCGCCGCCTAAGAGGGGGCGAGGCCACCCCACAAACATGCCGCGACCCCTGTGGTGGTACATCAGGGGCGAGGGAGCGCCTCGGCCGGTCGTGGAGGCGCTTCTTCTTGTGGTGGGAGCCGTCGGGGGCGAGGCGGCCCTTACAAGGAGGGGAGGCGTGCCATGGTCGTCCGACCTCCCCGGCCGCGCTTCCACTTAGGAGAGGTGCTCTCGGAGTTCATCGTGTGGTCGGAGAGGCCAGCCGGCACCTGGCTCCAGCTTCTGTGCTCCCTCGCCGGCGAGCTGCTAGCCATGGGTCTTGACGGCCTCTGGCTGCAGGGCGACGGCTGCTGCAGCAAGGCCTCGTGGGCTACAATCGCGATCTCCGCCACGGACAATGTGGTCCTGACTCGCGGCTGATAGACGTTTGCCCGCACGCACGGCCTGAGCGGGAGGTGCACCCTCCACTTCAAGTAAGATGGCGTCGCGACCCTCTTTGTGAGGGTGTTCGGGGAAGATGGTGACGGAAGTGACCATGCTGAGGGCGAGCTCGCCCTTGGCGACGGCCGCGGTTCGTCCAGCGGCGGCAGGTCCTTCTCCAGCAAGAGCACCAGCAGCGGTCGCTACGACTAGCCAGCATGCCACCAGGCTCGCTTGAAGGATCGTGGCGGGTCGTCTCCTCACCATGCTTCGGTGAAGCTTGAGGAAGGCTCAGACTGAGCTGTGTCCGGGAGGCCCTTGGAACCAGGCCTCGTGAGCTGCTGCGGTCGCTCGGTTCGCTTTTGTTTAACCTTTCCTTTCTTCTCGCATTTGAAAAACAAAGCAGAGGGCCATGCAGAGGCGTGTAATGAACCATGTCATTTATGCTGCTATGCTATGTTTGTTGTTCTGATGTTATGCTGTGGTGTTCTTGCTTCAAATGGGTAGGGTAGGATGACCTTAGCTTGATATACATGCAGTATTCTTCCGTCTCGTGATGGCGCGTCCTCCATCATCTCGTGAGGTCCCCTTACCGCTGGCTTAGGGGTTGCTGGCCTCAGGAGGCATCGTGCAGGTGCAAAATCGTTAGAAAATTTTGTCGGGTGTCGTGTTCTCCCTTTCATGAGTCCTTAGGAGCGAGCTCGTCGCGGCTTAGTGCATCGCGTCGCGGTACCCGGGGGGCACGGACTTAAGGAGATGCGCCAACCACAAGCTAGGTCGAGAGCATCTTGCGAGGATAGAAAAAGCCAATGCCCTGGGGGACAGGGCTGCGGCGAAGTATGTTTGTGGTGTGGGACGGGCCCAACATGCACACACATACCTGCCCAGCCCCCACGCGCGAGACGTATGAGGAAGAGCGGCAGGCAACTGCCGCCCCTCCTGGGTCATGACCGGCGGTCAAGAGAAAAGGTGAGAGGGAAATCCAACTTGGCAATCCAAAGTGCGAGAACTCCAAATTCCACTAAGAAATTGCAAACCAACTACAGAAATCAAGCAAATGAATAGCCGCGTCTGGCACCTAGTCTAGTCTTCTCACCAGCGCGGACCTAAGTGCTGCCACTAAGACATGGGAGGGAGCCCCCGAGGCCCGAAGGCGGCTCTCCGGAGACTCTGGGGCATGTACACCCCCACTCATTATTACGTGAGAGTGTCACGAGCGGAGACCTTCACAGGCACTGGGCCTTGCTTCATGGGTAGAACTTCCGGAGGTGCTGGATGTTCTAGGCGTTCTGGATGGGGATCCCGTCCTGCGTCTCCAAGTGAATGGTGCCAGGCCTGGAGACGCGGGTGACCCTAAATGGGCCCTCCTACATGGGTGAAAGCATATGCAACCCTTTCCTGGAGAGCACCTGCCATAGGACGAGATCACCCACCTCGAGCGTCCTGGAGCGGACACTGCGGCAATGATACCGCCGCAGCGGCTGCTGGTACCTTGCCGCTCAGAGCGAGGCTGGACGGCGGCATTCCTCCCTCCAGCACGAGGTCCATCCCCCGTGTGGCGTTTTGGTGTGCCTCGTCAAACGCCAAGACCCACGCGGAGCAATGCCTGACCTCATGTGGGAGAACCGCTTCAGCTTCGTAGACGAGGAAGAATGGACTTTCACCGGTCGGCTTGGTCGCGGTGGTGCAGACGGACCACAAGACATACTAGAGCTCATCGAGCCAGCCCCTGCCTCATGCCTCGGGCTTCTTCTTGAAGGTTCTTATGTTGAGGCCTCTCAGGACCTCCGCGTTGGCGTGCTCAGCTTGGCCGTTGAGGGAGTCTTGGATTAGGGGGTCCTCGGACAACTGGACTATATCCTTTGGCCGGGCTGTTGGATTATGAAGATACAAGTTTGAAGACTTCGTCCTGTGTCCGGGTGGGACTCTCCTTTGCATGGAAGGCAAGCTTGGAAATTCAGCTATGTGGATCTCCTCCCTTGTAACCGACTCTATGTAACCCTAGCCCCCTCCGGTGTCTATATAAACCGGAGGGTTTAGTCCATAGGACAACAACAATCATAATCATAGGCTAGCTTTTAGGGTTTAGCATCTACGATCTCGTGGTAGATCAACTCTTGTAATACTCATATCATCAAGATCAATCAAGCAGGAAGTAGGGTATTACCTATCGAGAGGGACCAAACCTGGGTAAACATTGTGTCCCCTACCTCCTGTTACCATCCGCCTTAGACGCATAGTTCGGGACCCCCTACCCGAGATCTGCCGGTTTTGACACCGACATTGGTGCTTTCATTGAGAGTTCCACTATGTCGTCACCATAAGGCTTGATGGCTCCTTCAGTCATCGAAAAGGATGCGATCCAGGGTGAGGTTTTTCTCCCCAGACAGATCTTCGTATTCGGTGGCTTCATACTGCGGGCCAAGTCGCTTGGCCATCTGGAGCAGATCGAGAGCTACGCCCCTGGGCATCAGGTCAGGTTTGGAAGCTTGAACTATACTGACGACATCCACGGAGACTTGATCTTCGACGGATTCGAGCCCATGTCAGGTGCGCCGCACAGTCGCGATGAGCATGACTTAGCTCTACCATCGGACGGTGTTCGGGAGATCACACCTGTGGCTACAACGGCCCTCAACCCGGAGCAGATTGTGCCGTCCGAGGACGGGTGGATGGACCGCACCACGGAGGCTGCACACCCAGCGGCGATAGAGCCGAATACTGACTTCACCTCCTATGAGACTTGTGTTGCCGGACCCTTGGATTCGTCCCCGGCCACAAGCTCCGAACCGCCTGCGTCCATGCCTATCGAATCTGATTGGGCACCGCTCATGGAGTTTACCTCCGCGGACATCTTTCAGCACTCGCCCTTGGGTGACGTGCTAAATTCATTGAGGTCTTTCTCCTTGTCAGGAGACCCTTGGCCAAACTATGTCCTGCTTGAGTGGGAAGCGGACGACGAAGAAATTCATTCCCCACCCACCACCCACTTAATAGCCACTATCGACGACTTAACCGACATGCTTGATTTCGGCTACGAAGACATCGACAGTATGGACGACGATGCAGGAGAAGAACAGGGACCACCGCCCACAGGGCGCTGGAGAGCCACCTCATCATATGATATATACATGGTGGACACCCCCAAAGAAAGCGATGGCAATAAGGCTACGGAGGATAATCCCCTCGAGAAGCAATCTAAGCACCAGCGTCATCGGTGCCGCTCTAAGCCCCGCCATAGCAAAAGCAGCGATACCGGCACAAGAGACAATAACGTTGTGGTCAGTGCCGAAGACGAAGACAATCCCCTCCAGCCAGGCTTCGAGCGGGAGGATGGGCAAGCTAGCCCTAAGGAACATGCGGCAGACGGAGAATCAGAGGATGACAATTACATGCCCCTATCCGATGAGAAGGTGAGCCTCGGCGACGAAGAATTTATCATGCCTGAGGATCCCGTCGAGTAGGAGCGCTTCAAGCGCCAGCTTAAGGCCACAGCAAAAAGGCTGAAGAGAAAGCAACAACAGCTTCAAGCTGATCAAGATCTGCTAGCAGATAGATCGACCGAGGTGCTGGCAGCCGAGGAATACGAACTCGAGCGCCCAACCAAAAGTTACCCAAAGTGCAGGTTGCTACCCCAACTCGAGGAGAAAGCCTTAAAGCCTACACTACCAGCATATCATGTGGCTGACCAGCCACCTCATGGCCGAGACAAAGCGGCGTATCAGCCCGAAGTCTAGCCCACACCCCGTCGCCAGTCAAACAAAAA
This sequence comes from Triticum monococcum, assembly GCA_034509565.1. Classification (NCBI taxonomy): domain Eukaryota; kingdom Viridiplantae; phylum Streptophyta; class Magnoliopsida; order Poales; family Poaceae; genus Triticum; species Triticum monococcum. Next base: position 427,280,334 of record CM067847.1, on the reverse strand, counting down.
CACCAAGGCCCGGGGCAACACGCAGGACCTGCGAAATGTATTGGAAAACAAAGCATGACATACAAGATCGATCTACGAATCACGGGGGCGCGCCCCAACGCGTGACGACGATCGTCACGCCGGATATACTAAAAGCAAATCCGGCCGGGCTAGTAGACAAGACTCGTATGAACTGCGTCGTGATATAGCCCGGCACAGAGGCGCCGCACACCCCCTATGCTTCAATGATGAAGTAATGGATCACGTATTCCCATAAGGTTTTAAACCCGTGAATATTGAACCATATGATGGCACAACAGACCCCGCGGTATGGATCGAAGATTTCCTCCTCCACATCCACATGGCCCGTGGTGACGGTCTACATGCCATCAAGTACCTCCCATTAAAACTCAAAGGACCTGCTCGGCATTGGCTCAATAGCTTGCTAGCAAACTCCATTGGCAGTTGGGAGAATTTGGAGGATGCATTCCTAAACAACTTCCAGGGCACTTATGTGCGACCACCGGATGCCGATGACTTGAGCACATGACCCAACAGGTAGGGGAATCAGCCAGGAAATTCTGGACTCGGTTCCTAACCAAAAAGAACCAAATCTTCTACTGTCCGGATGTTGAGGCCTTAGCGGCATTTAAGCATAACATCGGCGACTAGTGGCTCGCCCGACACCTCGGTCAAGAAAAGCCGAAGTCCATGGTTGCCCTCACGACACTCATGACTCGCTTTTGTGCGGACAAGGATAGCTGGCTGGCTCGTAGCAACAACACAAGAAACCCTGGCAATTCAGATTCCAAAGATAGCAACGGCAGGCCAAGTCGCAACACACAGAAACACCGTAACAACAACGACAACGCCAAAGACATGTCAGTTAATAACGGATTCAGTGGCTCTAAATCCGGTCAGTGGAAAAAGCCATTCAAAAGAAGCAATATGGGCCTGTCCAGCTTGGACCGCATACTCGATCGTCCGTGTCAAATTCACGGCACCCCCGATAAACCAGCCAACCACACCAACAGAGAATGCTGGGTGTTCAAACAGGCCGGCAAGTTGAATGACAAAAACAAGGAAAATGGGCTGCATAGTGATGACGAGGAGGAGCCCCGGCCGCCGAACACAGGAGGACAAAAGAAATTTCCTCCTCAAGTGAAAACGATAAACATGATATATGCAACCCATATTCCCAAGCGGGAACGGAAGCGTGCACTGAGGGACGTCTATGCGATGGAGCCAGTCGCCCCAAAGTTCAACCCATGGTCTTCTTGTCCGATCACCTTCGATCGTAGGGACCACCCCACCAGTATCCGTCATGGAGGTTCTGCCACATTGGTCCTTGACCCCATCATTTGACGGATTTCACCTCACTCGAGTCCTTATGGACGGTAGCAGCAGCCCGAACTTGCTTTATCAGGATATAGTGCGCAAAATGGGTATAGACCCCTCGAGGATCAAAGCCACCAAAACCACCTTTAAAGGTGTCATCCCAGGTGTAGAGGCCTGTTGCACGGGCTCAATAACACTGGAAGTAGTCTTCGGATCTCCGGACAACTTCCGAATCGAGGAGTTAATCTTCGATATCGTCCCCTTCTATAGTGGCTATCATGCATTGCTCAGACGAACCGCATTTGCCATATTCAATGCGGTACTGCATTATGCATACCTCAAGCTCCAAATGCCAGGACCTCGCGGGGTTATAACAGTTAATGGAAACACATAATGCTCGCTCCGCACGGAGGAGCACACTGCGGCCCTTGCAGCAGAAGTGCAAAGCAGCCTCATGAGGCAAACTGCCAATTCGGCAAAAAAGACCTCGGACACCTTGAAGCGAGTCCGGAGTAGCCTACAAGAGGATCGCCAGGCACGTTTAGAGCTCGCCTAGCAATTCAGCCTCCGTCCTAGTCCCAGTCAATCGGCAAAATTTGCACCGCGCATACATAAATACGCACTCAAGATACCATGGTCATAGGTGGAGAAACGGCCATGGCACGGCCCACAATGTGGCTTAACCGCTTCAGAACCTGTATACCTTTAACATTTTCTTCCTTTCAGGCCCCTATTCTCTAAAGGGCCTCTCCGATAGTCTGATTATCGGACCCGTCATGGGATGGAAACACCAAGGAAGCAAGAAGCTTTGACATACAAGGGAATCCTCAGGTGGTCTCTGATAACGATCGATATACCTGTTTTGCATAACCACACGCAGCTTGACCTTGGATAGGACATGTCAAATAGTCCTATTTTTTACTTATTGCACCACATGTATGCATATGCTTTGACATATCATTTAAATAACAATGTACAACATCAACTCATTATTGCATTCCTTTATCTTTTTTTCCTGTCTGCTTATTTACAAAAAATCGCACCTGTACATTCTGATACGACCAGTGCGCCAGGGGCTTCAGTGTACCCCATAACACGGCATGAAAAGTCCGAACACTTTCGATAGTGCGGCACCCCGAACTTATAGCATTATATGCATCAGCTCTGAAACATGTCTTGGGTGAATAGTTGGGTTTGCCCGGCTCCCATGTTTTGGTACCTTACATTCCGCTATATCAGCTAAGGTAGCACTGGGAGAACTACTGCGATTGTGACCCGGTTCTTCCGGACGAGCACCTCAGTAGAGAAAGCCGAAAACTGACTGTCATGATGCGGGGAGAGTTGGTCGCTGTTTGAGAGGTCTCAAATCCATAAAGATTTTTTCCGCTTTGGGTGAGGAGTCGGCCTTGTCCGATTTAGGCGTACATAGGGCCCCAAGTTCGGTCTTCCAAATACTAGGGTCTTCGCCAGAATTTAAAATTGTAGACTTCTATGGCTAAGTGAGAGTGATAAAGCTTTATAGTCCGATTGCCTGGTTCGTTGTGCTGAACACCTCCTTTGGAGGACCCAAAACTGGGATAAAGAGTGATCAGGTTTATCTCAAACACCTCAGTACTAGTTACATGGGGGAAGAAGCCGAAGACTGGCCAACTCTCAAATTTTCTAAACGGCCGCACAAAAGGTATTTTAAATTAACAAGCGTTACATAGCACACATGAACTCGTTTCATATTACAGGATCACATGAGTACATTCATTCAAATATTACATCCTTAGCACATTCCTCTGCCACAAGGAGAGCACCCTTCAGGACACTGTCATAATACTTTTCGGGGTGGCGATGCTCCTTGCCCTCCAGTGGCCCCTCCTTCACCAGCTTTTCGGCGTCCATCTTCGCCCAGTGCACTTTCGTCCGGGCAAAAGCCCTGCATGCACCCTCAATGCAGACGGACCACTTTATGACTTCAAACCATGGGCCTGCGCTCACAAGCCGCCTTACTAGGCCGAAATAGCTGCCAGGCAGGGGCTCGCAAGGCCACATCCGGACTATGAGGTCCTTCATGGCCAGTTCAGCCGCCTTATGAAGCTCGACCAGTTGCTTCAACTGGTCGCTCAAGGGCATCGGATGTGCGGTACCAGTATACTAAGACCAGAACAACATCTCCGTCTAGCTCCCTTCCTCCGCCCGCTAGAACTCCGCAGCATCCGACACACTGCTAGGTAGATCTGCGAACGCTCCTGGAGAGCTCTGAATTCGGTAAGTAAAAGGAATGTTTCCGTCACATGCTAGCTTTGCATAGTGAATGCCTTACCTGTCGCTATCTTCCTGACTGCCTCAATTTCCTGGAGGACCTTTTGGGATTCGGCCTTGGCATTTTGTGCGTTCTCGAGGGCCTTCACAAGCTCGGACCATTGTGTCCTAGAGTCATGCTCCAAGGACTCGTACTTCTTGACAAACTCCTGGAGATCTTGCTGAACCTCACCGACTCGGGCCTCTTGCTTCTCACGCTCGGCATGCTCCTTGGCTGCTTTGCCTTCTTGAGGGTCGCCACTTTGGTCGTGGCCCCTAGCAAAATTCATGATGATCCTATGATCTAACAACTAGTTTCCTTTTTGTTTATCAATAAATAGACGAGGTATCACTTACCTTTCTTCTCTTCGAGCTGCCTCTTGGTAAGGCCGAGCTCTTCCTCGGACCGCTCAAGGTCCCGCTTCAGTGCGGAGACCTCCGCCGTGTGAGCAGCAGCGGCCAGCAGTGAAGCCTGCTTATTCACATAGACATATTCTGATTAGACTCCTGCGATTATTATTTGATCCTCTATTCGGCCTTTCTTCCGAACACCAAATAGAGCATCAGGGGCTACTGTCTATGCTGTAACATTTTCTCATAATTTGATTACTTACCTCGAAGCATGTTAGGAGGCTGGAACAGGCTTCAGTCAGTCCACTTTTGGTGGACTGAACCTTCTTGACCACCGCACTCATGATAGTGCAGTGCTCTTCATTAATGGAAGCGCCGCGAAGCGCTTCCAGCAAATTGTCTGATGCCCCTAGATGGACAGAGGCCATCGGCACAGAGGGCTTGTCCCCCTTAGACTTGTTGCCCCCGGCATTAGAGCCCGTGGGAGTCTTGCCCCTCGTGCGCCCAGCGTTTGGAATGTCGCCTTGGGGCACTTCTGAAACTGTCTCCGCTTTGTTTAGTACCCTTTGAGACAACACCTCGATGTCGTCCGTAGGGCAGGGGGAGGAGGCGGTCGGGAGTGAATCGCTGTTCATCTCCGATGGGCCCAAAGACTCATCCGAAGAGGATACGTCGATACGGGCTTTGGATGGGCTGCATGATCATGTTTGGCATGATAAGAAGTAATAAAATAAAACATACCAAGAACTATTATGGTATCCGGATACTTACAACTTCGCCAGGGGCTTATCCCTGGGTAACCACTCCTCGTCGCCAAAAGCGGCCGCCGTGGAGCAGTTCAGAAGGAGACTCCTTCCCTTCTTGAAACCTTCGGCTTCCCCTGGCGGGGCGGCCTTCCTTTTCTTGTCTCCCCCGGCTAGGGGGGGGTGAACTTTCCTCTTCCTCCTCCTTGTTTTCGTGGGAGGAGGGTGCTTCTGTGTTATCGGACGATGAGTCCGATATGACCTTGCGCCGGAGACCTTTCCTCGTCCCCGTGGCCTTCTTCTTGGCCTTCTTCTCCGGCGCCTCATAGGGCGCCAAAACCAGCATCTCCGTTAAGAGAGCCCTTGCTGGATCCTCGGGCAGTGGGGCCGGACAATTGATCCGCTCCACTATTGCGACCCATTCCTATTAAATGGCGTGGAGGCTTAGATCACCCACATGATTATACTAGGGAAAGAAACATCTTATGAGATATAAGGAGCTTACCGGATTGGCAGGGCGCTTTGCGCTGAGTCCGCGATCCTCGGTAAGGGGAGGAGGTACCTCGGCGGACTTGAACAGCACCCTCCAGATGTCCTGGTTTGTCGTGTCGAAGAGCTCTCGCAGCGTCTAGTGCTTAGCCGGGTCGAACTCCCACATATTGAATGCCCGTCTTTGACACGGGAGGATCCGGCGGAAGAGCATGACCTGGACCACGTTGACAAGCTTGATTTTCTTGCTTATCATGTTTTTAACATAGTTCTGGAGTCCGGTCAGCTCCACCGATGAACCCCAGGATAGGCCCTTCTCTTTCCAAGAGGTGAGCTGCGTGGGGATGCCAGATCGAAATTCGGGGGCCGCCACCCAGTTGGTGTCACACGGCTCCGTGATGTAGAACCACCCCGATTGCCACCCCTTCACTGTCTCCACATAGGACCCTTCGAGCTAGGTGACGTTGGGCATTTTTCCCACCATGGCGCCTCCGCACTCCGCTTGCTGGCTGACCACCAACTTCGGTTTAACATTGAAGGTCTTCAGCCACAGACCGAAGTGGGGCTTGATGCGGAGGAAGGCCTCGCACACGACGATAAACGCCGAGATGTTGAGGATGAAATTGGGGGCCAGATCATGGAAGTCCAGCCCGTAGAAGAACATTAGCCCACGAACAAATGGGTGGAGGGAAAATCCCAGCCCGCGGACGAAATGGATAAGGAATACTACCCTTTCATGGGGTTCGGGGGTAGGGACGATCTGCCCCGCGTCTGGGAGCCCGTGCGCGATATCTGCGGCCAGGTATCCGGCTTCCTGGAGCTTCGTAATGTTCTCCTCCGTAATAGAGGAGACTATCCACTTGCCTCCTGCTTCGGACATGTTTGGAGTGGTTTTACGGAGAAAATGCAAACTTGGGTGCTAGAGCTCGAGTGCGCGAGAATGGATGGGCAGGGAAGAAGAAGGCATGGGTGAAAAGGAGGAGTCCTTGTCCCTTTATAAGGGTGGAAGAAACTGTGCGCCTCCCCACCTTCCTGGTAAACTCGCTTATTCCCCAAGCGCCGTGATTGATGGCGCGGTTGGGTTACCCACACTCGTATTGATGAGAATCCCGTGATAAGGGGACACGATCTCTGCTTTGACAAGACGTGCCAAGAAAACCACCTCGCAGTATTTGTAGTAGCTGGTTGAGAAAAATGGTTCGTATAATGACCGGGCCATAGCGTGATGTCACGTTATGAAAAGTTGTCAGCAGATTAGATTTATGGCAATATTTTACTCTCTATGGTGGTATGTGGAATTTTTTTTACAGAGCCGGACACTATCCTTGTGTTCAAAATCTTCTATGGAGTATTTGGAGGAACAACCCGCCTTGCAATGCCGAAGACAATCTGCACGCCGGACTGAAGCCTGGTTCAGGGGCTATTTAGGGAGTCTTGAATTAGGGGGTCCTCGGACAGCCGGACTATATCCTTTGGCCGGACTGTTGGATTATGAAGCTACAAGATTGAAGACTTCCCATGTCCGGGAGGAACTCTCCTTTGAGTGGAAGGCAAGCTTGGTGATTCGGATATGTAGATCTCCTCCCTTGTAACCAACTATGTGTAACCCTAGCCCCCTCCGATGTCTATATAAACCGGAGGGTTTAGTCCGTAGGACAACAATCATAATCATAGGCTAGCTTTTAGGGTTTAGCCTCTACGATCTCATGGTAGATCAACTCTTGTAATACTCATATCATCAAGATCAATCAAGCAGGAAGTAGGGTATTACCTCCATCGAGATGGCCCGAACCTCGGTAAACATTGTGTCCCCCACCTCCTGTTACTTTCCGCCTTAGATGCACAGTTCGGGACCCCTTACCCAAGATCCGCCGGTTTTGACACCGACAGCCGTTGCTCCTCGGTGTGCTACTGAGGCATATCATATCTGCGTTCCAAGGTTAGCACAATATATTTTGAAGAGACTGCTAGTGAACTGCGAGCCGTTGTCGGTGATGATACGATTAGGAACCCCGAAGCGGCTCATGAGGCCCTTGATGAACTTGACTGCCGAACCCCGGGGATGGTGCGCACGGCTTCCACCTCCGCCCATTTGGTGAACTTGTCGATGGCGACGTAGAGGTAGCAGTAGCCCCCGGGCACTCGAGGGAATGGACCCAAGATGTCCGGCCCCCAGACAACAAACGTCCATGAGATTGGGATGGTCTGGAGGCCCTGAGCAGGTTGGTGGATTTGCTTGGCATGGAACTGGCAGGCTTCACAGGATCTCACCAGCTCGGCCGCATCACTTAGTGTCGTCGGCCAGTAGAACCCGCTGCGGAATGCCTTGCCCACCAAGGTGCGCGATGACGAGTGATGTCTATAGTCTCTGTCGTGTATGTCAGCTAATAGCTCCCACCCCTGCTCCCTGGAGATACGCCATAAGGAAATATCGTTCGGTCATTTTCGGTATAGCTCACCGTCCCGAATGCAGTAGGTTGTGGTGTCGGTGTACAAAAAGAGGGGTACACTTTCTGTACCCCAATAACTGTGCACGGGCAGTCTGAGCCACAGGCACCACCACATGAAGCAAGGCAAGGGAGGTGAGCTAGGGTAAGACCAAAGCTCAAGAGAACTACAACAACGCCAAGGCCAAGACCACGAAGAGCAAAGGGGACAAAGCGGACTCCCCCGGCAAGATCCTTGCCGGGAGACAGTTCTAGCAGCCCCGGCAAGACCCTTGCCGCGGCGACTCGTCCCGCGCCTACGGAGCAAATCACCCTTGAGTCCACTGCCCCCAAAGGGCAAGGATTCGGGAGACATCCCCGTGGCGGCATGCAGACCTTCGTGAAGACATCCAAGATCAGATACGCACCAAGGAGACGACAACCCTTGGCGGGATCCCAGCCGAGGAAGACCACAAGGCCCCCGGCAAGCGCCTTGCCGGGGATGACAGCAGGCACCTCGGCAAGACCCTTGCCGGGGCCCCGGCAAGGCCCTTCCCGAGGACACCCACGGGGCCACCATCAGGCTCACGCCGACCAAACCTCCACCACTGCATGCATGCAGCTGCCGACCCAACCAGCTGGGCAGGCACCTGCGTGGCGGCATGCAGATCTTCGTGAAGACCCACCACTGCGCCACCTCAGCTACCTGCTTACCTACGTGGCATCTCAGGCATCACTGGCCAGGGCGTGTGTCGACACAAGAAGGAGCAGCGACGGACGGGACATGTTTCTCCCCCGTCCTCGTTAAAGTAAGGACACCTAAGCAAGACGCATTAAATGCGCCTTGTCATGTAATGCGAGGGATAACCTCGCATCACTGTACCCTTTCCACCTCCTGTGTGCCACTGTGGCAACCCCTTTTTCCATAAAAGGAGGCCCGAGGCGACCAGGAGAAGGATTCGGCTTTTTGGAGCTCCTCACGCCCCATAGCTAGCTCAAGAACACAGATATACAATCCACCAAAGCAGGAGTAGGGTTTTACGCATCCTTGCGGCCCGAACCTGGATAAACAAACCGTGTGCTACCTGTTAGATCCGCTCTTCTCACGACCCCGCGCCCCGCTAACCACAATAGGGATTCTTGTGATCCCATAGGTGTCATTCCCACCGACATCTCTGGCGCACCAGGTAGGGGGTGCAGTTGTGAGAATCGGCTTTAGCAGTTAGTTCGGCGCTTCTTCATCATCATGGCGCACAAGAAGAAGACGATGGTGGAGGTTGGCCTGTCAGAAGCCGGACAGCCCGTCCCGATGCGGGCGAGGAGCACACTAGTCACAGAAAGGACCCGGGGCGCTGCTCGCGAACACCAACACCAGCCCAGCAGTCAGAGTTTGGGAGGCGGCGATGTTTGTGCGCCTGGTAACGGGCACACGTCGCCAAATCCAAAGGCGTAGCCAAGCCCTTCACGGCTGGAGCGGAGCCTTCCAGGGTCATCGCCGCCCCGCCCGAAGGCGACGCAAGGGCCTCCAAGACTCCCACGCCAGCGCCAACAGCGCGCTCCTCCCAGGAAGCGCGCGACAAACGGCATAATCACGCTGAAGATCCTGGGCGTCGCCGCGGGAAGAGCCCCGAGCGCCACTCCCGGGACGTAGAAGGCCTGCCCACTCGCCGAGGCGCTGGTGAAAACGGCATGCGACTGCGGGGTCGTGATAGAGCTCCTTCTGACATGGTCAGAAGTCGAAGCGCGTCGCGATCCATGCAGGTTTCTCTGCCACCGACGCCAGCAGAGGCCCTGGCGCGCGCGCAGTTGCTCCTCGATTTTCCTCCCACTACGGGGAAACTCGACGAATGGAGAGCCACTATCCGAAGCCTTGTTGCGGTGGCCAACAAAGACGAACCAAGTCCGTTGAGGCCCCTTGGTCGACGCTCTGATGGAGTCCCGCGGACCAGTGGCGGAAAAGCCGGCGGCGCCGCGACCACGGTGCATTCACCTCTTCCCCATCTGGTACCGCGGACGCCAGCTCGTCGCGACGTCGCGGGCGACGACATCTCCATAGCATCGTCTGACGCGCGGACCTACTGTGACCAGCGCCAAGTTCTTCAAGAACGAGGCCATGCAGACGCTCGAACCACTATCGAGCGCCGACGCGGAGCGCGCCGCCAATCAGACATGCGAGCAGGGTCTGCTGTGAACCACCCGGCCCCGGAGAGCCCTGGAGGCCTACCTTACGAGGTAGGCTGTCCGGCTTTTACCCGTGAGCTCCGGCAGTTCCAGTGGCCCACTCGCCGCACCTTCAAACCTGATGTTGGCGAAAAATACAACGGCAAGACTCACTCGTCTGAGTTCCTCAGCATCTACACCATTGCGATGCAAGCTGCCGGAGCCCGCGACGATAAGGTGCTTGCGAATTACTTTCGATTGGCTCTTAAACCCAATGCCATGTCATGGTTGATGCACTTGTCGGTAGACTCTATTTCCTCCTGGTCGGATTTGTGCCATGAGTTTGTGGGCGCCTTTACTGGAGGTCACCAAGCTCATGGCCAAGCAAGTGACCTGCATGTCATTCCCCAGAAGGGAGGCGAGAGTCTAAGCAAGTATATACAGAGGTTCAGCCAGGTATAATACAATATCCCTGATGTTCACCCTGCCGCCATCATCAGCGCGTTCCATCAGAACGTGCGTAACCGCAAGATGCGTGAAGAACTGGCAATGAACAAGGTGAAAGATGTGGCAGAACTCTATGTTCTTGCTGACAGATGTGCCCGAGCTGAAGAGGGAAGGAAGTACCCCGGCGAAGATGTGGATACTGCTGCCCCGGCGAAGAAAGGCCAGCACCGCAACAGGAAGCACAAAGGTAAGGCTGTGCTTGCCATCGAGGAATCTGACGACGCCGGCTCCGCCAAGAAAACCAAGGCAGATGACCCCGACAAGGAAATTTCCGGATGTGTCGCCTGCCGGGCCTTGGCGGCAGCCGAGAAGCCAGGAAACTCCGACAAGCAATACTGCAAGGTCCATCGCACCAAAGGCCATGATCTCCAGAACTGCCGACAGGTTGAGCTCCTTGCTGAGAAGCAGAGGGATGAATATGAGGGGCGGGACAAGGAGAAAGGCCAGGACGGTGCTCAAGGGTCCGGCAAGAAGCGTAACGGCCAGGCGGGCCATTGCGGCAAAGATAAACAACAGGAGAGGCCCACCCGGGAACGTGACAAAAAGCCAGAAGACAATGATCACGAATAGGATGATGAGTCTGGTGACCAAGAATTTCAGAAAGCTACAGAGGCCATGTGCGTCAATGGCGGCGCCTCGCTGCATACCTCTCACCACTAGCTTAAATAGTGGGCGCGTGAGATTACAGCAGCGGAACCATTGTTTGATGCCCAAAGGCCGCTGAAGTGGTCCAGCACACCTATCATTTTTGACACTGAGGATCACCCTGATCGCACTACTGCAGTCGGGTGCTTGCCATTGTTGGTTTCACCAACAATACGCAACCTCAAGGTGACAAAGATGCTAGTCGATGGCGGGGCCGGTCTGAACTTAATCTTGCCTGCCGTGATCGAGAAATTGCATATTCCTGATGAAGACCTCGAAGAGGCAGGCACGTTTCAGGGGGTCAACCCGGGAAGAAGTCAACCAAAGGGAAAGGTCACGTTGCCCGTGACTTTTGGGAGTGATCTGAACTACAGGACAAAAAGGATTGTGTTGGACGTTGCCAAGATCCCCTTGCCTAACAACGGGATCCTTGGCCGCCCAGCGCTGGCCAAGTTCATGGCGGCGTCACATTACGCCTACAACACCCTGAAGATGCCGGGGCCTGTGACAATCATCACCGTCCCGTCAGACAAGAAGGATGCGCTAATTTGTGCTGACCAACTCTACCAACAAGCAGTTGCAGCAGCTGCCACTGCTAAGGCGCTTGCTCCTGCCGCTGGAGCCCTGAGAAGGCGAAACAAGAAGACCGGTGAGACCTCAGGCACCCACTCCGGCAAGTGCACCTCTTTGGAGTGTAGCGCTCCCGTCAAGGACGTGCCAGAGAGCTCCGCCGATGGAAACAAGAAGTCTAGGGCCACACCGCCGGGAACCAAGAAGGTTTCTATCAAGGAGGATGGCACGGGAGGAGCTTTTACCATAAGCTCCACCCTTGACGACAAATAGGAAGACGCGCTCGTCACCTTCCTGCGGGCGAATGTCGATGTGTTTGCATGGAAAGCATCCGACATCCCCGGCGTTGCCAGGGAGGTGATTGAGCACCACCTTGCTGTCTGCCCTCATGCGCGGCCCGTCAAGCAAAAGGTTAGAAAGCAAGCTTTGGAACGACAAGAGTTCATCACAGAGGAGATCCGGAAACTGGAAGCAGCGGGTTTGGTAAGAGGAGTGCTCCATCCAATGTGGCTGGCCAATCCGGTGGTAGTGCGCAAGGCAAATGGGAAGTGGAGGCTGTGTATTGATTAAACAGATATTAATAAGGCCTGTCCCAAAGACCCCTTCCCATTGCCGCGCATCGACCAGATTGTTGACTCCACAGCTGGGTGTGATCTGTTGTCATTCCTTGATGCCTACTCCGGCTACCACCAGATCTTCATGAGAAGGGAAGATGAAGAGAAAACGGCATTCATCACCCCATGTGGTACGTATTGCTTTATACAGATGCCTTTCGGGTTGAAGAGTGCTGGTTCAACATTTGCAAGGGCGGTCTAGATTGGTTTTGAACCCTAGCTCCATAGAAATATGGAAGCTTATATGGATGATGTAGTGGTCAAAACCAAGAATAGGGCAACCCTCATATCAAATTTACAAGAAACATTTGCAAACCTACGCAAGATCAATCTCAAGCTGAACCCTGAGAAGTGCGCCTTCGGCGTCCCGTCTGGCAAGCTTCTCGGGTTCTTTGTGTCACAGCGTGGGATAGAGACCAATCCAGACAAGATCAAAGCTATAGAGCAGATTGAAGCGCCCAAGCGAGTCAAGGATGTGCGTCGGCTTGCTGGTTGCGTTGCCGCCATGAGCAGGTTCATTTCCAAGTCCGCCGAGCGCGCCCTTCCCTTTTTCAAGATTTTGAAAAAGGCGGGCCCGATACAGTGGACGCCAGAAGCCAAAGCAGCATTGCAAGATTTGAAGAGGTACCTCTCCTCCGCGCCAATACTAGTTGCACCTACGCCACAGGAAGCGTTGCTGCGCAGAGAGAAATTAATGATGAGGTAATAGCAGCGACGGAGCCCGATGCCACCGATGCCGAGATGACGCAACCAATTGAAGTGCCGCCGAAGAAGAAAATGATGCAGCACCCGGTCTACTTTGTTAGTTCCCTCCTGCAGGGGGCTAGATCGAGGTACTCCGGTGTGCAGAAACTGCTCTTCGGCCTTCTTATCGCCTCGACGAAGCTGCGTCACTACTTCCAGGCGCACGAAATCACTGTCGTCACTCGCCTCCCTCTGCAACGGATATTGCACAATCCAGACGCAACGGGAAGGATCGTAGAGTGGGCACTGGAACTGTCCAGCTCTGGCCTCAAGTTTGAGAGTACCTCGACAATTCAAAGCTGAGTCCTGGCAGAGTTCGTTGCAGAATGGACCGCGACGCCTGACGAAGAAACCCAAGAGACTGCTCTCCCCGGCAAGGAGGCAAGTTGCGACTGGATCATGTACTTTGATGGAGCTTTCTCCTTACAGGGCGCCAGGGCTGGCGTACTGCTTGTCGCGCCCACCGGAGAGCACCTCAAGTACGTGATCCAGATGCACTTCCCCAGGGAGGTCTCAACAAACAATATGGCTGAGTACGAAGGGCTGCTTGCCGGTCTTAGGATCGCGGCGGACCTGGGAATCAAGAAACTCGTTGTCAGAGGCGACTCGCAACTTGTCGTCAAGCAAGTCAACAAGGATTACCAGAGCCCGTTGATGAAGGCCTACGTCGATGAAGTGAGAAAGCTCGAAGAGCATTTTGACGGTATACAGGCAGAATACATTCCCCGAGCGGAGAATGATATCACCGATTACCTGTCAAAACGCGCTGCTCAGCCATCCGTTGATCCATCGGCTAACTCAGCCATCCGTTGATCCATAAACAGAGCAAAACAAGAGGAGAAAATCAGGGCCCGACAAGTACTTTCCCGCCGAGCTCCCCGACGCCGCCGGCAAGGATGTTGCCGGAGACACTAAGCCCGCCACAGGACGGCTAGCTCCGACAGAGCATCAAGCTCTTGTCGTCGAGACAACCGCTCCTGTAGCGGAGGAAATGCCTTTAGTCCTCGCCGTCGAGCCCCAGGCTCTAGCGTGGGCACAACATACCGTTCGATTCCTCCAAATAGGGGAACTTCCTGAGGAGCGGGAAGAAGTGGAAAAAGTAGCCCGTCACTCTACTATGTACCAGTTCGTCGATGACGTCCTGTACAGAAAGAGGCCGAACGGTGTGAAATTGAAGTGTATCCCTCGAGAGGAAGGACTGGGGATGTTGGCGGAGATACATGGAGGCATATGTGGATCGCACATCGGGTCAAGGGCCCTTGCCGGCAAAGCGTTTCGGCAAGGTTTCTTCTGGTTCACCGCCCTCCAGGATGCGACGACACTAGTCACCCTGTGTGAAGCATGTCAGTTCCATTCAAAGAAGCTTCATCAGCCAGCTCAAGCCTGAAAGTGCAACTATCCCTAGGTGGTTTTGGTAATTCATAACAACATATAGCTCATTGAGCTAATGCTATTTCAAGATGATTATTTCAGGAAAGCTCAATGATTGGCATGGCATGGATATGAAAGTGGAACCCTCAAAATGCTAAGGACAAAGAATTGGCTCAAGCTCAAAAGTTCAAGACTCTTCATTTTATGTTTTAGTGATCCAAGATCACATTGAGTCTTTAGGAAAAGCCAATACTATCAAGGAGGGATGAGGTGTTGCTTAATGAGCCTCTTGCTTCATGTGCTTAGTGATATGCTCCAAAATCCTCAACCACCTTTCCATATCCATAAATGACCTAAACCCTAAGCCAAACTCGGTCATACCGATTCTGTCAATCCGGCACCACCGAGTTTCACTTGTCATTTGCACTGCCAAACCCTAGCAAATCGGTCCTACCGATAAGGATCTCGGTCTCACCGAGATGGGCTTGCATACTCTCTGTTTCCCTTTCGTAACTTTTCGGTCTCACCGAAAGAGCGAATCGGTCCCACCGAGAATGCAAGGTAAACTCTATGTTTCCTTCTTGTAACTTTTCGGTCTCACCGAAAGAGCAAGTCGGTCCCACCGAGTTTGCCTGACCAACTCTCTGGTTAGCTAATTGCCGAACTTGGTCTCACCGAGTTTGTGCAATCGGTCTCACCGAGATTAGGTTATGCCCAAACCCTAACCGAATCGGTCCTACCGAGTTGCATCTCAGTCCCACCGAAATTCCTAACGGTCACTAGGTTTACCATTTCAGTCAGACCGAGTTTTCTGATTCGGTCCCACCGAGATTGGTAGATTGTGTGTAACAGTTGGATTTTGTGTGGAGGCTATAAATACCCCTCCACCTCCTCTTCATTCGAAGAGAGAGCCATCAGAACACATACACCATTCCTACTCATATGTTCTGAGAAAGAACCACCTACTCATGTGTTGAGACCAAGATATTCCATTCCTACCATATGAATCTTGATCTCTAGCCTTCCCCAAGTTGCTTTCCACTCAAATCTTCTTTCCACCAGATCCAAATCCTATGAGAGAGAGTTGAGTGTTGGGGAGACTATCATTTGAAGCACAAGAGCTAGGAGTTCATCATCAATACACCATTTTTTACTTCTTGGAGAGTGGTGTCTCCTAGATTGGCTAGGTGTCACTTGGGAGCCTCCGACAAGATTGTGGAGTTGAACCAAGGAGTTTGTAAGGGCAAGGAGATCGCCTACTTCGTGAAGATCTACCACTAGTGAGGCAAGTCCTTCGTGGGCGATGGCCATGGTGGAATAGACAAGGTTGCTTCTTCGTGGACCCTTCGTGGGTGGAGCCCTCCATGGACTCGCGCAACCGTTACCCTCCGTGGGTTGAAGTCTCCATCAACGTGGATGTAGGATAGCACCACCTATCCGAACCACGGGAAAACATCCGTGTCTCCAATTGCGTTTGAATCCTCCAAACCCTTCCCTTTACATTCTTGCAAGTTGCATGCTTTACTTTCCGCTGCCAATAAACTCTTTGCATGCTTGCTTGAATTGTGTGATGATTGCTTGACTTTCTCTAAGATAGCTAAAATCTGCCAAGAACTAAAATTGGGAAAAGGTTAAGTTTTTATTTGGTCAAGTAGTCTAATCACCCCCCTCTAGACATACTTTCGATCCTACAAAGCCCTTCAAACCATTCCTCTCTCCTGGCCTTTCTCGGTCTGGGGGCTCGACATACTGGGCCCTTTCCCCCGCGCTGTTGGGGGCTTTGAGTACTTGTACGTTGCAATTGACAAGTTGACAAAGTGGCCAGAAGTGGAAGCAGTGAGGAAGGGCACAACACAGTCAGCCGTCAAGTTCTTCAAAGCACTGGTGTGCCATTTTGGTGTACCCAATAGGGTTATCACCGACAACGGCACGCAGTTCACAAGCCACACCTTCATGCAATATATTCAAGACCTCGGTGTCGGATTTCGGGTTCCAGCAGACCCTTGAGGTTCGAACACTGGGGTGCGCGTGGAGATTTCGCCTCCAACCTACCTGCACCCCTCCGCCATGCTGGGATCTAAACTATGGAAAGAACAACACAAGAGACACAGGGTTTATACTGGTTCGGGCCACCGTTGTGGTGTAATACCCTACTCCAGTGTGTGGTGTGGTGGATTGCCTCTTGGGCTGATGAGGATGAACAATACAAGGAAGAACAGCCTCGCGAGGGTCTGTTCTTGGATGGGGCGATGAACTGCTGGGAGGAGTTCAGTCACCTTTCTCTCTCTCTCTCTTTCTGATCGAGACCCTCTCTAAAGAGCCTCTTCCTTCCTTCCCCCCGGAACCCCTTTGCTATGTGGGTGGCCGGTCCTATTTATAGAGGCCCCGGTCCTCTTCCCAAATATCGAGCGGGAAGGGAGCCAACAATGGCGGGCTAATTTGAAGGGGGACAACAAGTATCAGCTATCCTGACAAAAGTAGTCTTCGCCTGCACAAAGCTCTGGTGATGACGCCGTCTCGGGCTCCACGATGACCTCCACCTCGTAGTCCTCCTGGTCTTGGTCTCGTTGCACTGACATGGCAACCATTGCCTGATGCCTCGGTACTCCGCGGCTGCGCTAGCCCCCTTTGCACCAAAGAGGAAAGGAGGACGCTGCGCGGGCTGACACCCGCCTGGCGCCCTGAGTCGTCATGGCTTGTGTCACGGGCACCTCGTGAGGTACCCCGCCTTGATCTCTCTGCCTCCTCATGAGCCAGTCTGATGAGGCCGTGCCTGAGGAATCTCCGCGTCGTCCGCCCCGCGAGGCTTGGCCCCTCGCAAGGGTCTTGGGTCTGTGTTGGTGAAGATGGGCCGCACTGGGCCCCCCTTTGAGCCACGCCGCAGGCCGCAGGCAGGCAAGTCTGAGGACCCCCGTTCCCAGAACGCTGACAATAGCCCCCGGTGTCGGATCACGGGTTCCGGCAGACCCTTAAGGTTCGAACACTGGGGTGCGCATGGAGATCACGCCTTGTACCTCCCCGTCTGGCAAAGATCTAAACTACTGTAAGAACTGCACAAGAGACACAAGGTTTATACTAGTTCGGGCCACCGTTGTGGTGTAATACCCTACTCCAGTGTGTGTTTGGTGGATTGCCTCTTGGGGCTGATGATGATGAACAATACAAGGAAGAACAGTCTCGCGAGGGTCTGTTCTTGGCTGGGGCGATGAACTGCTAGGAGGAGTTCAGTCACCCTTCTCTCTCTCTCTCTCTGATTTCCTCTCACTTGTCGACCGAACGAACGAACCCCCTTGCTATGCGGGTGGCTGGTCCTATTTATAGGCAAAGGCCCTGGGCCTCTTCCCAAATATTGAGCGGGAAGGGCACCAACAAGTGGCCAATTCAAAGGGGAACATCTACTGCACTTATCCTGACAAAAGCAGTCTTCGCCTGCGCAAAGCTCTGGTGATGACGCTGTCTTGGGCTCCACGGTGACCTCCGTCTCGTAGTCCGCCTGGTCTTGGTCTCATTGCTCCGAAATGGCAACCTTTGCCTGATGCCTCGGTACTCCGCGGCTGCGCTTGCCCCCTTTGCACCAAAGAGGAAAGAAGGACGCTGCGCGTGCTGGCGCCCGCCTGGCACCCTCGATCGTCATGGCTTGCGTCATGGGCACCTCGCGAGGTACCCTGCCTTGATCTCTCCGCCTCCTCGTGAGCCAGCCTGAGGAGGCTGTGCCTGAGGATGCGCTGTGTCGTCTGCCCCGCGAGGCTTGGCCCCTCGCGAGGGTCTTGAGTCTTGTGTTGATGAAGATGGGCCGCACTGGGCCTCCTTTGAGCCAGGCCGCAGGCCGCAGGCAGGCAAGTCTGGGGACCCCCATTCCCAGAACGCCAACACCCGGGCCCAAGGCGCGCCCGGACTTGGCCGTGCAGCGAGGCGGAAGGGCAGGAGCGAAGCGCCACGAGCCCTAACAGCCTGCGGCCTTGGGCGCCGCGTGTCGGTTGACTGGACGTGGGCGCCTTAGCAACCGCGTGAGTTGATAAAGGAGGGGCATCCGCCTAGGCCCTGCTTCTTGCTTTCCCGGTTGCTACTCAGATCCCCTTCCTTGCGCCTCTCCTTCCTTCCTCCGAAATTTCCAGATCTGCTCCGACCGTGCGACCTAGGAAGCCATGGCGCCTCGTCAGCCCCTGGTCGTAGCTTGGTACTCGTCTTCCCTGGACTCGCCGAACGTGTCGGAGGCGAGCCTTGCCCGGTTGCGCCGAATGGCGACGGCGCGGGGCATCAATAGGGCGAAGGTGTTCAAGGCTGGCTCCGCCACCCCCGAGAGTCAGGGGAGCACCTTCTATCCGTTCTTCGTAAGTGCCATTGCCGCTGGCCTGGTGCCTCCCTTCTCCGAGTTCTTCTTCTCTGTCCTCCGCCATTACAAGCTACAACCCCTGCATCTCCATCCCAACTCCGTCCTTCTCCTGGCAATCTTTGCTTATTATTGTGAGGCCCACATAGGGGTGCAGCCCTCAGTGGCCTTGCTGCGCCACTACTTCTACCTCTGGACCTCTCGTGGTCCTGCTTCTGCATGCGAGAGCTTCATCGCGTACGGTGGCGCCATTTTCATCTCGAACCCTGGGAAAATGATTGAGGGCTTCAGGAGCAAGTTGATCTTGGTGGATGCTAGGTGCATCCACCCTCGCCTGATCTTGCCCACGGAGCAGCCCACGAGCTCCAGCGATTGGGGTCGAGCGTAGCTCGCGGATCCCCGCGCGAAGATGGTGTTGGAGAAGATGGACGCGGATCTGAGGCCGGCCAACATGGCGGCGGCGAAGCTGACCGGCGCGTCGCTGCTGAGAGAGTTCCTGGAGCACCAGCTGGCTCCGCTTCGGCAGTACTTACTCCCGATGTGAAAGCCCCGCCGGAGCCCCACGGCCTTGGCCGACGGAGATCTTGCTGCGGTCCTCCAATCTCTGGTCGGGGGCGATGTGTCAAGGTTGGAGGGCGCTCCTACGCCCTTGTTCCTCCATGACGACTAGGAGTGGGTAGTGAAGTCCATGCCCGTCATCAACGGGGATGGGCCCATGCCCCTGGAAGCTCCCGAGGGACCGGTGGACGTGCCCTCCAACGACTCCAGCAAAGAGTAGGAAGGAGGGGAGCGGGGAAAAGGGCCTCACTCCGAAGCGACTGACGGAGAGTTGAGGGCTCCCTTCCCCCGGCGCAGGTCCCGCGTTCTCCGCCTCTCTCCGAGCAATGACGACGAGGATGACGACGAAGACGACGATGTGGACAACGACGAGCAGGACAGCGGGAGCTCGCCCCCGATCCCGAAGAAGGACAGGACCGGGCTCATCTCCCACGGGTCTGCCCTGGCTCCGGGGCAGACCGCAGACGCACCTTCCGCCTCCAAGCTTCCCGAGGTTGACCCTTCCAGCCGGCTTTTAGGCTTCAAATTTGGCCGGAGGCCGCTTTAGCTCACTAGCGACGACCCATAAGTGTTCGATTCTTGTCTTTATTTCTTGCTCTGCTTCTGAGGCTTGACGTCCGCATCTCTTGGATAGGCTGGCGCCCACAGCAAAGAAGTCAAAGGGAGCTCCTGAGGTTCCATCCGTGGCGGCGCCTCTGCCCGCGAAGGAGGGTGACCGCGACGCACAGGCTTCTCCTGCCCAGTTGTCCTCGCAAGGCCTGGCCGAGCCGGCTGGGGCGAGCTTAGCCCCGACGGCCCAAGTGGCTCCCGAGGTGTCCTTGCCTGCCGCCACCACTACAGCTATCGGGGTGCGGCAGACTCCGCCTCAGGATGCTGTGGCCGCGCTGCCGCCTTCTCCTCCTACTCCACCGGCTGCTGTCTCTCCGACTCCTTCTGTCGTTCTGGATCGTGCTATTGCTGAGCTGGACCGACTGCGGCAGGATATTCTTGGCGCCGACCCTCGCTTGGTGGCCGGGCGCTTGGAGCTGGCTTCTAGATGGGTTCGCTCCGACGCTTCGATGGTCCTGGGGGAGGTGGTCGACGTCTGTGGTCGCTGCAAGGCGCTGGAGGATGAGCTGCAAGGCCTGCGGGATCAGCTCGCGAAAGAGGTCCGCCTTCGCCAAGAGCAGGAAGAAGGTGTGAAGGCTCGCAAGGCGGCCGTCGAGGGCCGGGAGGCCAAGCTCATGAAGCGCCGTGACCGCCTAGGCGCGCTGGAGTAGGAGTTGGGGGCGAGGAAGGCCGAGCTGGACGACAAGGCCCTAGTTCTTGCCGAGGACCGCGTGGCCTTCACGGAGTTATGATAGCAGCCTGGAGAGCCCGCTAGCTGGCGCCGAGGACGGCCCCGCCAAGCTGCTTCCTTTCCTGGTTCACACTCTTGAAGATGTCGCCCTTGGCCCTGGCCCCACGGCCGAGGCCGAGGCGCGTGTCCTGTCTTCTGCAGCACTGACGCGGGTCCTCACCCACATCTACCTTCGCGATCCCGGTGTCGACCTCGACAACCTACTGGAGCCAGTAAGCGGCGAGCGTGCCGGTGCCGCTGCCGAGGCCGTGAAGGGTCGTGCAGAGGCTCTGCTGGGGAAGTTCCAGGCCTTCAGCACCAAGCCAGAGCAAGGCGCTGCCGACCCCGCTGCTCCGTGAGGCGAACCCACTCCGCGCTGCTCCCCCGCCGGCAAGTGACTCCATCGTGGCTCCTATCCTGCCTTTAATTCCTGCACATGTATCATGCCTCGGGGAGGCGTTTAAACTTGCGTTTTGTATTGGTATAACAGTGTGGACTGTAATATTTGCTTTCGAATTCCTTTGAAATTTGCGCTTTTCCTTCCTACTTGCTTATGTTCTACGTCGGCAAAGCCCGGCCCCTTGCGTACCTCACCCAGCGTTAGTACCGACCGGAAACCAGGACGGGACCAAGGATTGAGGGGCTACGTGACAAGTTAGGCTCCTGAGTCACGATGCTCAGGAGTCCCCCTTAGCGCACGAACAGCAAGTAGGGAGGTATGATGTGGGTGGATCCACCGTTCTATGTCTGCAGAGCCCGGCCCCGCGCATACCTCACCCAGCATTAGTCCCGACCGGAAACCAGGACGGGACCAAGGAGTGAGGGGCTACATGACCAGTTAGGCTCCTGAGTCGCGATGCTTAGGAGTCCCCCTTGACGCCCAGATGGCCTTCATACCTTGGCTCCGCTCGGGGAGAGACGCGCGACGAACCAGGCCCGGGGGGACCTGGTTGGGCGGCGTGCGTCTGGGCGTGACCTAGAGACAGCCCCCGTGCCCAGCCCCCTCGCGCGGCACTCCCGATGGGAGGCGTTACGATGAGGCTAGACACTGAGCTCTGGGCTCCCTGAGGTTGATGCGGCTCGGGGACCACTCTCAGTTGTTTATCACCAGCGCGGAGCATAGCGCCTCCGTATGTGTACGGGCATAGCCGCTCCTCGGCAGTGTCGTCGGCCAGCACGGAGCATGGTGCTTCCACTGGTATGTGGGAGTGGGCCCCCCTCCGGGAGGAGCCCCCGGGGCATGTACAGCCCCGCCCTGACACATGACTAGCACGGTAGGGCCTGTCGAGGTGTATCTGGGCACCCGTGAGCCAGCGCGGGACTCACGGGGCCCTACCTCTAGGCGGGTTGCGCCTGGCACTAGGCCTTATCTTGTGATGTGTCCCTGCAAATTTGGTTAGATGCCTGCACTCTACGTCCTCGGGTCCCAGCCCTCAAGCTGGTCTCAGCCGTCGCTGGTATGCCAGGTCTCGATGCCGTGGTCAAGGCCAGAGGGTGAGGGCTGGAGAGCCAGTAAGAGCCCCGAGTCGCGATGCTCAGGTACCCCCCCTTTAACGTGCAAGTGGTCGGCATGGAGGAGAAGAGGTGCCGTGGACCGGCATCAAATAATCAAGCATGGTGGTTCTAACGCATAACCGGAAATAAACGCAAATGGGATACATGCCGCTGGGACTGGCTCTAGCGGCTTGGGGATGATGCAGCCCGGGTGGCGCCCCCAACAAGGTAAACTAACAACGCGAAATAAAAGGTATACACGCCGCAGGGACGGACCCACATGGCGTGGGAATAATGCAGCCCTGGGGGCGCTCCCAGCTGGAAGTGAAACTTGAAAGATGTCACCTGATGACGTTGAGGACGAAGGGGTGTTGGTGTAGCAGATTCGGTGGGCTGCGGAAGCTGATCCTCATGAGCCCCCAAGCCCATGGCCCTCGGGAGGCTCCAGAGGCGCTGGCGGCTCCTCGCGGACCATCTCCATCCCTGCCAGGGCTGCGGAACGCCTGGCCTCTTGTGCCTCTGTGGTGCCCCTCATGAGGTGCTGGTACGCGTCAGCCGCGCTCGGCAAGCCGTAAGGCATGCGAACATAACTGTGGGGCGGACCTCCACAGCGACCCACTCGCGAGGGCCAGAGGCGCTCCAGAGAGGCGACCCGGTTGAGCCCTGGTACGTCGATGCAGATGCGCAGTGTGACACCCCAAATTTTTGACTTTGTTTTATTAATTAAAATTTTGCCAGGAAATTAAAACTTTATTTTCTGGGCTCCCTTTTTATTTTTGAACCTTTTTCTCCCTTGTTATTATGGAGTTTTTCCCCAAAGTGAAAACTTTTCAAATATGTTTTTGTACTTGTTTAACCTCTCAAGAAAAACTTTTCTTTTATTAGTAGAACTAATTACATAATTAAATTGCTTGATCTTTATTTTCTTGAAAAATGGTTTTCCAAGGTTATATGGCCATATTTGAACTACAACCATTTGATAAATTCATTCAAAAATCCCACAAAAATTTGGAGATGTCATGTGATGTTTTTAAATCACTTTTGTGGAAAAATATATTTTTCTCTTGAAATATTTTGAGCTCTGCATCAATTTTTCTTCTCTGGTCCAAAGTGCAATTTTGCACTACAACTCATTTAAATATTTCTTTCTAGCCTTCACCAAAATTATGGGATGTTGGTAGTAGCTTATGATTCAACTTTATGCAAAAACCCAGTGTTGTTATTTGAAAGTTTTGAGTGAATCAACCTCTCTTTCACTCTGGTCCAACTTGAGGATTTGTACTGCAACCATAGTTTTAGTTGCTCCTTTTTCCATGATTCCTTTTTCTACTCTTAGTCCTCCCTACTAAACCCCAAAGTCCAGGAGCATGCACCCTTTGGATCATTTTTGGTTCATGAAATGATGCCATTTATTTCCTGTCCAGAAGTGAAGTTTTGCAAAACTTGCACTAGCAAGTTTCTTCTTTTGGCAAACTAACCTCACCACTTTCTTAATCATCCAATGAGACCACCATCTGGAGATTTTGGCCCCTCCAAGAAATGCCTAAGTGCCCTTGGCATTTTGTCAAACACCTTATGGGCATGATCTGTTTTGACATGAGTTTTAGTTTACACTGTGAACTTGCACCTCTTATCATACAAGCATGTCCACTAGACTCCCAGTTGCTCCTAACCTAGATCTGCTAAATGCCAGCCTCACCCAAGCTCTGTAGCATGCTCTGGCATTACGTCGAGCACGTCCCGTGCACGCCCGGAGCGCGAGCAGCGCACGCGTTTTGCACGTGCTCGTGCCCGAGCCAGCGCGCCCCTGGATAAGCTTCCCCGAGCTCATCCGATCCTCTCCCTCTCGCCGCGTCACGCCAAAGGCCCCGACAGCCCCCCTGGCGCCCTACAGCGCCGCCAAAAGAGCTCTCTTGGCGGCACGCCCGTGGCCGCACCCGCTCCTGCCACGGTCGGCACCGCCCAAACCACCACAGCATGCCAGCTCACCTCTTTCGAGAGTGTATCATTCGTCGGTAGCTCCTGGAGCCGACCAGCCACCGCCACGTCGCCCTGCAGCACAGTAGGGCGGTTCGCCGGCGAACTTATCCCCGGCCGCCGCGAACCGACATGGCCACGCTATAAAAAGGGACCCCGAGCCCCTCTGAGCACGCACGCAACCTCAATCCACTCCTCCAGTTCCCCCATGGCAGCCAATCGACCTGAGGAGGTCGTCTTCTTCCTCTCCGGCAACTCCTGCCGCCGCCACTGCCCCGGTCATTCCGGCGCAGCCAAAGCTTCCCCCTGAACCCCAACACCACCGTTCGGTTCCTCTTGCCCCCGCGGAGCTGCGCAACACCTCAATCCAACTCGGGAACCACCATAGCCCCGGCCCCCAAAAGCTCCCGAGGCCACCTCCGCCGAAAAGCTCGCCGCCGGCAGCTCCCTCCATCCACTCCTGCCTGACGACCACCGGGAGGACCGCCCTGGAGTGGCGGATCCATCCCCACCCTCGGGGCCCCGCGAGGAGCCGCCAGCCGCCGACGACGATCGCCGGAGCCCCGCCTCCACTCGGAACAGAGGAAGAAGAGGGAGGGAGGAATAGTCAAACCTGACTAGTGGGCCCCCTGGACCCACTATCAGTGACACACCGCGACATCCACGTGTTTTAAGTGAAGACGTAATCCACCCCAGTACGTTTTCCCCGCTTTGAAAACGTATTCCCCTCTGAAACGTTTTCTTTTCTGATTTTATTTAAATAACAGATTTTGACCACAACTTTGACTGCCTATAACTTTTTAAATATAACTCCAAATGAATTGATTCTTTTTCCTACATCTCTCAAATTCTGTCTAGTTTATTTTAAGATTTATCTGAAAATTTTCCAAACAACTTTTTTGTACTGTTTTTGAAATATGTGTTCTTTGCATATTTTTGAAAATAGGATTTTTGGGAGAGAAGGAAGCTTTCAAAAATTTTGGAGAGCACCCTCACCCCTCCACAACTTGAAGGCAAGCATCTTGAACCCTGGCATAATATTTTTGATGTGTTGGTTGACACGTCTATAACACCACCTCATTTCGGAGAACTCGTTATTTTATGTGGTGATATGATCATTTGCATGGATGCATATTGGTGATTTCCTTGCTGTTGGGAATGAATATACATGTGATGGTAATCATCCTCATGTGCCTTGTATGCATGCCGGAAAGGAATCCGGGAAAGCCTCTGCCTTGGGTAGGAGTGAGCTTGTCGCCGGTCCCCGTCGGGACGGTTATGTCCAGTATGGCATAGTAAGGTATAATGGGTGGTGATTTCGTCGGTTGAAATATATTTGATATACATGTCATGCAGGGAACTCATAAGCCTCCTGAGTCGGCCATAGATCGAGTCTTGTTCCGGTAACCCCCATACTTGTTTCGTACTGCCACTGGTCCCTACCGTAGGTGGGGTATGGTTTAGTAAGTTGTTAACCCTTGTCTTGGCACACACCGTACAGAGAGGCCATGGTGGAAGATATCGTTTGTAGCCGGTAGGCATGCCACCTGGTCTGGGGGCATGGGTGTATCCGGTTGGGACCGAGAGGGGGGCACCCCTTAGAGCGCGCGATAGAAATTTGATCCCATGCTACGCGAGGGTGTAGCCTCCCCACTTAGAGTTTTGCTTAACAGGTGTCATGGGTGATTCCAGACACGAGTAAAAGCTGGTGTGTGCAAGTCAGGTGTGTTTCAATTAAAAGACCGTAGACGGAATTAGTCCGATGGACTAAAGGAATCCGTTACTCGTGGGTAAAGAGTACACCCTCTGCAGAGATATTAAACCTATTCGAATAGCCGTGTCCATGGTTAAGGATTACAGTCTGGGATGGGTCAAGTGTCGGTCTTAGTGTCGGTCTCTGGAGGAGAAACCACTAAACTCGAATATTGATGATGACATGTGATATATGATGGTTATGATTGTTATCATTATGGACTAACCGTTTGCATTATTTGAAATAATGAATATCCCTGGGACGGTACCACCTCCTGGATACTCACTATGATTATAAGCCCTTTATGCGGCGTCGCTCAGACGCCCGACTGTGGCATGTTCGTTATTTCATTTTCATATAAGCCCTTTATGTGGCGTTGCTCAGACGCCCGACTGAGGCATGTTTGTTATTTCTTTTTCTCATAAGCCCTGTCTGTGGCGTCGCTCAGACACACAACTGTGGCATGCATGTTATTCCATTTACTTATAAGCCCTTTATGTGGTGTCGCACTGACGCCCGATTGTGGCATTTTATTTCCGCTCCTTCATTACTTATTCATGTGATATATAATTAACTTGCTTGCATGCATAAGAGGTGTTTTATTTATGACTAACGATGTGATCATAGAATATTTTAGTGCATGATTATCAATTATATTATTCCAGTGTTCATAATGTTTGCGAGTACATTCAAAGTACTCACTGGCTTGTCCCTGGCTATTGTCTTGGCCAGATTTCTGCATGGAGACGAGCGTTGCGATGACAGCCTCGGAAACTAAGCAACGGTGATAGCAGCCTCGCGAAGATAGGAGTTAACCTGGTCAGCTGTTCCTGTGGGAAATGGAGTCCCATAGACCGTGGTGATCCACAAACCGCTTCCGCCCTCAACCACTAGAACCATTTGATGTACTCAGAGGCCACAATGGTCTTGTACTACATATTTTGTACTCTTGCTTGGAATTTCTGTATCAAGTTGGTGCCTCATCAGCTAAGAGTAATCCTGGGGCTGGTGAGCACAAGGGCCATTTCCTGGAAATTATACCCCGGAAAACTGGTCGCGACACGTAGCCCGCCATCCTCGCCTGGATGGGGAGCCACTGCTGGTAGGCGGCGGCCGCCTTTCATGACTCTTGACTCCTGTAGCTCCTGGATGGCCTTGCTGACGAACTCCTAAGGGTCTGGATCTCCTTGCCTTGCTCCTTCTTGAGGGAAACATGCTTCGAAACACGCCTCCACGTGGTGCCCAAGCGCCTCCCTCGTGACCCTAGCTAGGTTGGTGGCCCTCCAGGGGAGAGCCCCCGAGCCCTGCCTAAGGAGGGCGCCGGGCGCGCTTTCCTTTGCGATGGAAGGGGTTCCCCCTGGGTAGGCACGGGCCCAGAGGGGCCTGCCTCCTGAGGGGCCGGGCCGGATAATGTCTTCTTCTTCTTGGGGGTGGTCTCGGGAAGCATCCTGCTTCCGCGATCCGGGTCTTCCAGTGATGCGGCCTGAAAGGCTCGTTCCAGGGAACACACCGCGTCCTTCTCTTCACAGGGCACCGTGATGACTTCGCCGCTTCCTGGCATCTTGAGGATGTTCTAGCCGTGGTGAGTTACGGCCATGAACTTGGCCAGCGCTGGGTACCCAAGGATGGCGTTGTATGGCAGGCGAATGTGAGCGACGCCGAAGTCGATGAGCTCGGTGCGGTAGTTGTCGCGTGCCCCGAAGGTGACAGGGAGGCGGACCTGCCCAATCGGGACCGTGGAGCCGTCGGTGATACCGGAGAAAGGCTTGGTTGGCTGAAGCTAGCTGTAGGGCACTTGGAGGTTGTTGAATGTCTCCACAGACAGGACGTTGAGCCCTGCCCCGCCATCGATGTGGGTCTTGGTGACCACCACGTTGCTGATGATTGGGGAACAAAGCATCGGGAGGACTCCGGCTATAGCCGCACACTTGAGCTGATCTGCTGAGCTGAACATGATGGCGCACGCCGACCACCCGAGAGGGCGCGTGGCTTCGAGCCTGGGGAGGACTGCGTTCACTTCGCGGGCGAACTGCTTGAAGATACGTTGAGAGGCTGGGGCTTGAGCCCCGCCCAGGATGCAGGCGATTGCGCGCGGCTCCTGGAAGCCCCCAGCCTCCTCGTCCTAGTGGCGGTCCTCATTTCTACTTGGCTGCGGCAGCAGTGGTGGGAGGCCCGCGTTGCCTTGCGGGCGATCCTCGCGTGGCTGATCCCTCCAGCCTCCCTTGCGAGGCGGGTCTTGCCAGCGATCCTCGCGAGGTTGATCGCGCCACCCCTGGTGCGGGCCACGGTCTTCCCAGTGTCTTGTATTCCTTCCTCCTCCTCGACCGTAACCCCGTTCACCGCGGTCGGGGCAACGGCCGATCCTTCCTTCTCGCACGGCTCGGAGTTCTTGACATTCGTTGGTGTTGTGGGTGTGGAGGTCGTGGTACACACAGTACCGGCTGCCCTTGGAAGGTTTGGGTTGATCTCTGCCCCGCTTGGTGTCTAGTTCTGCCGCGAGCACGACAGCCCCCTTGTGCTTCACATCCTTGGCCTTGAGCTTCTTCTCTTCTGGGTCTGCGGCAGGCAGCTCGAGGAGGGAGATACGCCCTTCCTCAGCCCTGGCGCACTTGTTTGCCAAGTTGAACAGCTCCAAGGAAGTGCACATGTCTTCATGCATCGCCAGCTCCTCCTTCATCTTGACATCGCGCACGCTGTCGAAGAAGGCTGAGATGATGGCCTCCTCGGTCATCTTGGGAATCTTGAGGCGTGCGTTGTTGAAGCGCTGGATGTACTTCTGCAGGGTCTCCCCGGATTGTTGCTTGATGCGGCGCATGTTGCTCACGGCGGGTGGCCGGTCGCGAGTGCCTTGGAAGTTGGCGATCAAGCGGGTGCGCATCTCTTCCCAGGAGGAGATTGTGCCTGGAGCCAGGTTCAGGAGCCAGGTGCAGGCCCCGTCCTTGAGCACCATGGGAAACCAGTTCGCCATGACCTTCTCGTCTCCGTTGGCAGCTTCGATGCCCAGCTCATAGAGCTGGAGGAACTCCGCAGGGTCGGCCGTGCCGTCGTAGCGGGGAGGCAGGTCTGGCTTGAACTTGCCAGGCCACGCGACGCTGTGTAGTTCGGTGGTGAAGGCGCGGCAGCCTACTGTGGCCACAGGAGGCCTTGGGTGATGGAGAGCTTGGTCTTGCATGTCCCCACTCGCTGCAGCTGAGAGCAGCGCGGGGTCATGACGCGTGGGAGCAGGAGGATGGTCGCGACGCACTGGAGCAGGGAGCGCCCGGGCAGCTTCTGGCGGGCAAGGGACTTCTTGGCAGCTCTGTTCTTGCCGCACTGGCACCTGACGGAGCGGGTTCCGCCCAGGGGCCACGCGCCTTGGAGCCATGGCGCCCTCTTGAGGAGGAGGCGGCCGGGCGCCGCCGGAGCCTCGTCACCCACGCGGGGCGGGGTGCGGTGCAGCGGAATGGACGGCGCAGCAGAGCCCCCTGCGGCACGGACGAGCTCGGCGACGCGGTCGAGCCATTCTTCGTAGACGTCGTTGACGGGACGGTAGCGCAGGAGCTCGTTTGCCGCGATGAGTGCAGCCCGAGCCTCCATGGGCGCGCGGTGCGTGCGGGACGAAGATCCAGCTGGGGCGAGCGAGCAAGTTGCGGTTCGGCCTTCTTGCCGCACGGACGGATGCTGTGACGATGCTTGCTGCTCGTCCCCCGCCGGGCCATTGGCGGCGTTGACGGCAGGTGACGGGGAACGGCGAGGACGCCCGCCGACAGGGGCCGTCTGGGCGACGCGGGAAGCGAGGGCGGCCCGGCGCTTTGCGCGGGCCCGACGAGCGTCAGACATGGGCGCGATGGTCGGAGGAGAATGGGGTGGTGGAAGACGAATTCCGGCGCCCCCCTACCTGGCGCACCAAATGTCGGATTTCGGGTTCCGGCAGACCCTTGAGGTTCGAACACTGGGGTGCGCGCGGAGATTTCGCCTCCAACCTACCTGCACCCCTCCACAATGCTAGGATCTAAACTATGGAAAGAACAACACAAGAGACACAGGGTTTATACTGGTTCGGGCCACCGTTGTGGTGTAATACCCTACTCCGGTGTGTGGTGTGGTGGATTGCCTCTTGGGCTGATGATGATGAACAATACAAGGAAGAACAGCCTCGCGAGGGTCTGTTCTTGGCTGCGGCAATTGTCGGCGTTCTGGGAATGGGGGTCCCCAGACTTGCATGCCTGCGGCCTGCGGCGTGGCTCAAGGGAGGCCCAGTGCGGCCTATCTTCCTCAACACAAGACTCAAGACCCTCGCGAGGAGCCAAGCCTCGCGGGGCGGACGACACGGCGCATCCTCAGGCGCAGCCTCCTCAGGCTGGCTCGCGAGGAGGCGGAGAGATCAAGGCAGGGTACGTCGCGAGGTGCCCATGACGCAAGCCATGACGATCGAGGGTGCCAGGCGGGCGCCAGCGCGCGCAGCGTCCTTCTTTCCTCTTTGGTGCAAAGGGGGCAAGCGCAGCCGCGGAGTACCGAGGCATCAGGCAAAGGTTGCCATTTCGGTGCAACGAGACCAAGACCAGGCGGACTACGAGACGGAGGTCACCATGGAGCCCAGCACGGCATCACCACAGGGCCTTTGGCAGGCGAAGACCAACTTTAGTCAGGATAAGTGTACTAGATGTTCCCCTTCGAATTGGCCAACTGTTGGCGCCCTTCCCGCTCAATATTTGGGAAGAGGCCCAGGGCCTTTGCCTATAAATAGGACTAGCGACCCCCAGGGTAGGACAACAAGAAAAGGACAAAGAGAAGAGAGGAGGGGGTTCATTCGTACGGTCGACAAGTGAGAGCAAATCAGAGAGAGTGAGTGAGCTAGAGAGAGGGTGACTGAACTCGCGAGGCCGTTCTTCCTTGTATTATTCATCATCACCAGACCCAGGAGGCAATCAACCAACCACACACGAGAGTAGGGTATTACACCACAACGGTGGCCCGAACCAGTATAAATCTTGTGTCTCTTGTGCAGTTCTTTCGGTAGTTTAGATCTTTGCGAGACGGGGAGGTAGAAGGCGTGATCTTCCCATGCACCCCAGTGTTCGAACCTTTAGGGTCTGCCGGAACCCGTGATCCGACATTTGGCGCGCCAGGTAGGGGTGCGCCGGAATCTGTCTTCCACCAGTCCGCTCTCCTCCGACCGTCGCATCCATGTCTGACGCTCGTCGGGCCCTCGCCGAGCGCCGGGCCGCTATCGCTTCCCGCGTCGCCCAGACGGCCCCCGTCGGTGGGCGTCCACGTCGTTCCCCGTCGCCCGCCGTCAACGCCGCCACCGGCCCGGTGGGGGGCGAACAGCAAGCATCGTCTCAGCATCCATCCGTGCGGCAAGACGGCCGCACCGCTACTCCATCGCTCACCCCAGCCGGCTCTTCGTTCCGCGCGCTCCGCGCACCCTTGTAGGCTCGAGCTGCGCTCATCGCGGCAAACGAACTCCTGCGCTACCGCCCCGTCGACGACGTCTACGAGGAGTAGCCCAGCCGCGTCGCCGAGCTCGTCCGCGCCGCAGGGGGCTCTCCAGCGCCGTCCGCTCCGCTGCGCTGCACCCCACCCCGCGCGGGAAATGAAGCTCTGGGGGCGTACCAGCCGCCTCCTCTCCAAGAAGATGCCATGGCTCCAAGGCGCGTGGCCCCTGAGCGAAACCTGCTCCGTTAGGTGCCAGTGCAACAAGAACGGAGCTGCCAAGAAGTCCCTCGCCCATAAGGAGCTGCCAGGGCGCTCCCTGCTCCGGCACGCCGCGACCCTGCTCCAGCTCCGGCACGCCAAGACCCCGCGCTGCTCCTAGCTGCAGCGCGTGGGGACCCTCAAGACCAAGCTCTCCACCAGCCGAAGCCTTTCGTGGCCACCGCAGGCTGCCGTTCCTACACCACCGAGCTGCGCAGCGTCGCGTGGCCCGGCAAGTTCAAGCCAGACCTGCCTCCTCGCTACGACGGCACAACTGATCCCGCAGAGTTCCTACAGCTCTATGAGTTGGGCATCGAGGCTGCCAACGGGGATGAAAGGGTCATGGCGAACTGGTTCCCCATGGCGCTCAAGGAAGGAGCTCGCACCTGGCTCCTGAATCTGTCCCCGGGCACGATCTCCTCCTGGGACCAGATGCGCACCCGCTTCATCGCCAACTTCCAAGGTACTCGCGAGCGGCCGCCCGCCGTGAGTGACATGCGCCACATCAAGCAGCAACCTGGGGAGACCCTGCAAAAGTACATCCAGCGCTTCAATAGTGCGCGCCTCAAGATCCCCAAGGTGTCCGAGGAAGCCATTATCTCGGCCTTCTCCGATGGCGTGCGCGACGTCAAGATGAAGGAGGAGCTGGCGATGCATGAAGACCTTTGCACCTCCCTGGAGCTATTCAACTTGGCGACCAAGTGCGCCAGGGATGAGGAGGGACGTCTCTCCCTCCTCGAGCTTCCTGCCGCGGACCCAGAAGAGAAGAAGCCCAAGGCCAAGGACGTGAAGCGCAAGGGGGCTGCCGTACTCACAGCAGAACCAGACACCAAGCGGGGCAAGGATCTGCCCGAACGCTCCAGGGGCAGCCGGTACTGTGTGTACCACGACCTCCACACCACAACACCAACGAATGTCAGGAACTCCGCGCCGTGCGAGAAGGAAGGATCGGCCGTCGCCCTGACCGTGCTGACCGGGGCTACGGCCGAGGAGGAGGAAGAAACCCAGGACGCTGGGAAGATCGCGGCCCACGCCAGGGGTGGCATGACCAACCTCGCGAGGACCGCTGGCGGGACCTGCCTCGCGAGGGGGACTGGAGGGATCTGCCTCGTGAGGATCGCCCTCATGGCAACGCAGGCTTACCTCCGCTGCCGCCTCAGCCAAGGAGGAACGAAGACCGCCATCAGGACGAGGGGGCTGGGGGCTTCCAAGAGCCGCGCACAATCGCCTGCATCCTGGGCGGAGCTCAAGCCCCAGCCTCTCAACGTATCTTTAAGCAGTTTGCCCGCGAAGTGAACGCAGTTCTCCCCAAGCTCGAAGCAACGCGCCCCCTCAGGTGGTCGGCGTGCGCCATCACGTTCAGCTCAGCAGACCAGCTCAAGTGCGCAGCCACGGCCGGAGTCCTCCCGATGCTTTGCTCCCCAGTCATCAGCAACGTGTTGGTCACCACGACCCTCATCGACGGAGGGGCAGGGCTCAGCGTCCTATCCGTGGAAACATTCAACAACCTCCAAGTGCCCTATGATCAGCTTCAGCCAACCAAGCCTTTCTCCAGAGTCACCGACGGTTCCACAGTCCCGATCGGGCAGGTCCGCCTCCCTGTCACCTTCGGGGCCCGCAGCAACTACCGCACCGAGCTCATCGACTTCGATGTCGCCCACATCCGCCTGCCGTACAACGCCATCCTCGGGTACCCAGCGCTGGCCAAGTTCATGGCCGTGACTCACCACGGCTACAACGTCCTCAAGATGCCAGGAAGTGGCGGCGTCATCACGGTGCCCTGTGAAGAGAAGGATGCAGTGTGTTCCCTGGAGCGAGCCTATCAGGCCGCGTCGCTAGAAGACCTAGATCGCGGAAGCAGGAGGCTTCCTGAGACCACCCCCAAGAAGAAGAAGACGTCGTCACACTCAGCCCCTCAGGAGGCAGGCCCTTCACGGCCCGCGTCTGCCCAGGGGGACCACCCTACCATTGCATAGGAAAGCGCGACTGGCACCCTCCTCAGGCAGGGCTCGGGGGCTCTCACCTGGAGGGCCACCGACCTAGCCAGGGTCACGAGGGAGGCGCTTGGGTACCATGTGGAGGCGTGCTTCGAAGCATGTTTCCCTCGAGAAGGATCCAGGCAAGGAAGGTCAGACCAGCCGGAGTTCGTTGACAAGGCCATTCAAGAACTATAGGAGTTAAGGATCATGAGAGGTTGCCGCCGTTTACCAGCTGTGGCCCCACATCCAGGCGAGGATGGTGGGCTGCGCGTCTGCATCGACGTACCAGGGCTCAATCAGATCGCCACGACGGAGCGTCTCTGGCCGTCACAAGTGGGGCGCTGTGGGGGTCCACCCCACAACTATGTTCACATGCCTCACGGCCTGCTGAGCATGGCTGCGTCGTACCAGCGCCTCATGAGGGGCATCATGGAGGCTCATGAAGACAGGCGCTCCGCGGCCCTGGCGGAGATGAAGACAGCTCACGAGGAGCCACCAGTGCCTCCGAAGCCTCCCGAGGCCCCGGGGCCTGGGGGCTCATGAGGATCGGCTTCCGCAGCCCACCGAGTCTGCAGCACCAACGCCACTTCGCCGACGATATCCTCAGGTGACATCTTTGAAGCATCATTCCCAGCTGGGAGCGCCCTCCCAGGGTTGCATCACTCCCAGGCCGCGTGGGTCCGTCCCTGCGGCATGTATCCCCCTTTATTTTTCGGTCGTTAGTTTGCCTTGTTGGGGGCTCCCCTCGGGCTGCATCATCCCCAAGCCGCTCGGGCTAGGCCCAGCGGCGTGTATCTCCCTCGCGTTTATTTCCAACTATGCATTCGCCTATCACGCTTGATTGCTTGATGCCTGTCCACGGCATCCCTTCTTCTCCATTTCGGCCACTTGCACGTTAAAGGGGGGGTGCCTGAGCATCGCGACTCAGGGCTCTTACTGGCTCTCCATCCCTCACCCTCTGGCCTTGTCCACGGCATCGCGACCTGGCATACCAGCGACGGCTGAGACAAGCTCGAGGGCCAGGACCCGAGGACGTAGAGTACCGGCATCTAACCAAATTTTGCAGGGACACATCTCAAGATACGGCCCAGTGCCAGGCGCAACCCGCCTAGAGGTAGGGCCTCGTGAGTCCCGCGCTGGCTCACGGGTGCCCAGATACACCTCACCTAGCCCTACCGTGCCGGCCACGTGTCAGGGCGGGGCTGTACATGCCCCGGGGGCTCCTCCCGGAGGGGAGCCCCCTCCCCCTTACCAGTGGAAGCACCATGCTCCGCGCTGGCTGACGAAACTGCGGAGGAGCGGCTATGCCCGTACACATACGGAAGCGCTATGCTCCGCGCTGGTGATAAACAACTGAGGGTGGCCTCCGGGCCGCATTAACCTCAGGGAGCCCAGAGCTCAGTGGCTAGCCTCATCGCAACGCCTCCCCTTGGGAGTGCCGCGCGAGGGGGCTAGGCACGGGGGCTACGACTGGGTCACGCCCAGACGTACGCCGCCCAGCCAGGCCCCTCGGGCCTGGTTCGTCGCGCGTCTCTCCCTGTGCGGAGCCAAGGTATGAAGGCCGTTTGAGAGTCAAGGGGGACCCCTGAGCATCGCGACTCTGGGGCCTAACTGGTCCTGTAGCCCCTCACTCCTTAGTTCCGAAAGGCTATGCTGGGTGAGGTACGCGCGGGGCCGGGCTCTGCAAACATAGAACGGTGGCCCAGCTTACATCTCGCCTCAGCACCCGCTGTTTGGGTGTCAAGGGGGACTCCTGAGCATCGCGACTCAGGAGCCTAACTGGCTCCGTAGCCCCTCACTCCTTAGTTCCGAAGGGCTATGCTGGGTGAGGTACACGCGGAGTCGGGCTCTGCAGACGTAGAACGGAAGATACACCTACATCACGCCTCCCTACTTGTTGTTCGCGCGCCAAGGGGGACTCCTGAGCATCGCCACTCAGGAGCCTAACTTGTCACGTAGCCCCTCACTCCTCTGGTCCCGTCCTGGTTTCCGGTCGGGGCTAATGCTGGCTGAGGCACGCGTGGGGCCGGGCTCTGCCGGCGTAGAACACAAGCAAGTAGGGAAGAAAAGCATAAAATTCAAGGAATTTAAAAGCAAATATTACAACCCATACTGTCGTCTCAGTACCAAACGCAAGTTTAAATGCCTCCCCGAGGCGTGATGCATGTGCAGGAATTGAAAGAAGAACAGGGATGGAACAGAGTCACTTGTCGACGGTGAAGATGTGTGGAGTGGCTTCGCCTCGTGGAGCAGTAGGGCAGGCAGCGCCTTGCTTTGG
The DNA here is from genome assembly GCA_034509565.1 of Triticum monococcum. Classification (NCBI taxonomy): domain Eukaryota; kingdom Viridiplantae; phylum Streptophyta; class Magnoliopsida; order Poales; family Poaceae; genus Triticum; species Triticum monococcum. The sequence goes on along the minus strand of CM067847.1, from coordinate 427,244,745 downwards.
CCTGGTGCTGAAGGCCCGGAACTTCCCCAGCAACGCCTGTGCGCGCCCCTTCACGGCTTCGACAGCGGCGACAGTACCCTTGCCGCTCACCGGTTCCAGTAGGCCGTCGAGGTCGGCGTTGGGATCGCGAAGGTAGATGTGGGCGAAGACCCACGTCAGCGCAGCAGAAGACAGGACGCGCGCCTCGGCCTCGGCCGTGCGGCCGATGCCAAGGGCGACATCCCCAAGGGCCTTAACCAAGAAGGGATGCAGCTTGGCGGGGCCGTCCCCGTCACCGGCTAGCGGGTTGTCCAGGCCGCTCTCGGAAAGCGTCCTCAGCGAAGCGCGGGCATCTTTCTCCATGTCCGCGAAGGCGACGCGATCCTCGGCAAGAACCTTGGCCTTGCTCTCCAGCTCGACCCTCGTCGCTTCCAGCTCCTCCCCCAGCGCACTTAGGCGGTCGCGGCGCTTCTTGAGCTTGGCCTCCTGGCCCTCGATGGCCGCCTCGCGAGCCTTCATGCCTTCTTCTTGTTCCTGGCGAAGACGAACCTCCTTCGCGAGCTGGTCCCGCAGGCCTTGCAGCTCGTCCTCCAACTCCTTGCAGCGACCACGGAGCCCAACCACCTCTCCCAGGGCCGCGTCTCGGGCAGCCTTCGCCTCGAGGGTGGCCTCCCTCTCTCCATCACTGGCCGTTGAGGCCTGAACCAACGCCGCCCGAATCAAAGCATGAGAGCGAATCCACCACGAAGCCAGTTCCAGGCGCCCGGCCACCAGGCGAGGGTCGGCGCCGAGAAGATCCTGCCGTAGCCGGTCCAGTCCAGCAACGGCACGCTCCAGGATGGAAGAAGAAGGCGGAGAAACATCGGTGCGCTCCAAGACAACAGGAGGAGCTGGGGAAGCAACGGTCGGTGGAACGGGAGGAGAAAGTAGCGGCGGCGAGGCTGCAGTGTTCCGAGGCGGAGTCCGCTGCGCCTCCACAGCCGTAGCAGCGGCGCCAGACGAGGGCACCTCGGGAGTCATTCAAGCCATGGGGGCTGGGCTCGCCCCGGCCAGCTCAGCCAAGCCTCGCAAGGATGAGCGGGCAGGAGAGGCCCGCGCGTCACGATCTCCCTCCCCTGCAGGCGGAGGTGTCGCCGCAGATGGGGCCTCGGGGGCTCCCTTCGGCCTCTTCGCCACGGGCGCCAGCCTATTCAATAGAAGCAATCATCAAGCCTCGTTGGCGGAACGAGAAACAAAAGATCAAGGATCAAGCACTTACGGGTCATCGCCAGAAAGCTCTAGCTGCCTCCAGCCATACTTGAAGCCTGAGAGCCGGCTGGAGGGATCGACCTCAGAAGCAGAAGGCGCGACCACGGTTCGCCCCGGACACAGGACGGACCCGCGGGGGATCGACCCGGTCCTGCCCCTCTCCGGGATCGAGGGCGAGCTCCTGCTACCCAGCACGTCATCGTCATCATCGTCATCATCACTCAGCGAAAGGCGGAGAGTACGGGACCTGCGCCGGGGAAGGGGAGCCCTCGACTCTCCATTGGTCACCCCAGAGTCGGGCCCCTCTCGCCGCTCCTCTTCCTCCTCCTCATTGCTGGAGTCGCCGGAGGGCACATCCACCGGTCCTTCGGAAGCCGCCACAGGCACGAGCCCATCCCCGTTAAAAACGGGCATGGACTTCACCATTTGCTCCCAGTCGTCGCTAAGGAAAAAGGGCTTGGGAGCGCCCTCCAACCTTGCCACCACGCCCCCGACCAGAGATTGGAGAACCGCGGTCACATCCTCTTCGCCCATAGCCGCGGGGCTCGGATGAGCCTCCACATTGGAGGAGAGTACTACCGGAGTGGAGCCAGCTGGTGCTCCAAGAACTCCCTCAGCAGCAATGCACCGGTCAACTTCGCCGCCGCCACGCTGGCCGGCCTCAAGTCCGCGTCCATCTTCTCCAGCACCAGTTTTGCGCGAGGGTCTGTGAGCTCCACTCGGCCCCAGTCGCTGGAGCTCGCTGTAACACCCTCGATGCGACTATATCTCCCACGTGTCGAGGCACGACTTAGAGGCATAATCGCATTGAAGGCATATGTCGCAAGTCGGGTAATCATCACAAACATCCCATGTAATATAATAATAAAGAGGGATAACATAGTTGGCTTACACTCGCCACGTCACATCAAAGTACATAAATAACATCCATCATACAAATCACTCATGGCCCGACTACGGCGCCAAAATAGAAAAGACCCCCAACATGCGACAAGGCCCTGAATCTAACCCTGAGTAGGCACCACTACTGATCATCAGGAAAAGACACATCGTAACGCTGAGAGTCCTCGTCGTACTCCCACTTGAGCTCGAGCGCGCCATCTGGAGCTGTATCATCTGTCCCTGCATCTGGTGTAATAGTAATCTGTGAGCCACAGGGACTCAGCAATCTCGCACCCTCGCGATCAAGACTATTTAAGCTTAATAGGTAGGAAAGGGGGTAATGTATAAGTGGAGCTGCAGCAAGCGACTAGCATGTATGGTGGCTAACTTATTCGCAAAAGAGAGCGAGAAGAGGAGGCAAAGCACGAGCGAGAAACTAGAGAGCAACCTGCGCAAACATAACTCCAACACCGTGTCTACTTCCCGGACTCCACCGAGAAGAGGCCATCACGGCAACACACTCAGTTGATTCATTTTAATTAATAAAGGTTCAAGTTATCTACAACCGGACATTAACAAATTCCCATGCCCATAACTGTGGGCATGGCTTTCGAAAGATCAATCCCTGCAGGGGGGTCCCTACTTAGCCGATAACAAGCTCTCACGGTCAACGAAGGAATAGACCTCCACCCAAGACACACCGATCAGACTCGGTATCTCGGTACAACAAGATGATTCGACAGGTCAAAACAAGTCCAGCAACACCGCCCGAATGTGCCGACAAATGCCGATAGAAGCTGCACATATCTCTTTCTCAGGGCACACTCAGATTGTCCAAATTTCCGGTAGGCCAGCCCAGAGTTGCCCCTGGTGGCCACCGGCGGCTGATGTTCCGGACCAACACTCAGAGGAGCACTGGCCCGTGGGGGGTTAAAATAAAGATGACCCTCGGGCTCCGGAGACCCAAGGGAAAAAGGGGTAGGTGGCAAATGGTAAAACCAATGTTGGGCATTGCTGGAAAAGCTTTAATCAAGGCGAACTATCAAGGGGTTCCCATTATAGCCCAACCGCGTAAGGGACGCAACAATCCGGGAACATAACACCGATATGACGGAAACTAGGGCGGCAAGAGTGGAACAAAACACTAGGCGAGAGGCCGAGCCTTCCACCCTTTACCAAGTATATAGATGCATTAAGATAACATAGCAATATAATGATATCCCAACAAGTAAATAAATGTTCCAACAAGGAACAACTCCAATCTTCACCTGCAACTAGCAACGCTATAAGAAGGGGCTGAGCAAAGCGGTAACATAGCCAATCAACGATTTGCTAGGACAAAGGTGCGTTAGAGGCTCAATCATGGCAATTGGGAGGCTGACAAGCAAGTGGTAGGCATCGTAGCATTGGCAAAGCAAAAGAGCGAGCAAACTAGCATAGCAAAGATAGTAGTGATTTCGAGGGTATGATCATCTTGCCTACACAGTTGTCAGAGTTGACTGGATCCTCAAAAGCAAACTCAACAGGCTCCTCGTTAGCGAACTCGTCTCCCGGCTCAACCCAACAACACAAACAAGCAACAAGGATGGAATCAACCACGTGCAAGGGAAACCAATAATATGCAAAGATGGTATGCTATGCGGGATGCGATGCGGGATGCAAAACGCAAGACGTGACAGGAAATGCATGAACCGGGCCTCAACTTGGAAAACCAAGTGTGCCACTGGATAGAGGGGAAGAAATCCCCTGAAAACGATATAAAGATCATAGGAATCGGAGCTACGGTTTGGAAATGGCAAGCGTTTTACGAAACGAACCGATCTGCGATTTACAGCAAGTAGGCTCCTAAATGCAATGAAATGAACATGCTACAGCCACCAAACATGAAAACAAAATAAATGGCAGGGATGTACACAAGATGCTTAAAAAATCAGTAGGACTGAGCCATCTGCAAATTCATCCATTAAGGGGTTCAAACAAGCATGGCAAAACTGAATAAGCAAAACAGATTTCAGACTTGGCAAAATTAACGCTAGTCTGAAATATCAGACCACAATGCTCTCTTCGGAGCAGCAAAACAACATGAAACATAACCTGAACATGACAAGTAAGAGCATGGCATGGAGCTACTCAACAAGCTTAACAAAACACCCAAAATGACCTGGGGCCAAAAGGGTTCACAAAATACTCTAACGAGCACACGAACATAGATGAAACACAATCAGTTTTCAGACTTAGTGAAAACTGAGACATGCTGGAATTATAACTCACGGAGGCATGTAAACGAGCTCTATGCACTCACTACGGTGCAAGTCATAGCAAGGCAAGCATATATCCAAAAATAAGGCACAAAATGCTCGCTAGACATGGCAAGAACAATGGCATAGCATGCATGGATCACTAACAATAGCACCGGCAAAATCGCAAAAGAGTTCACGATCTGCCCAAATTAACAACGATGCAAAAGTTGAGCTTGATTGACTCAACCTAGGGTGCTCCAACATAACAAGTAAAGACATGGATGGATAAAGCACAACAAGCATAACAAATCACTCTTACTGATCGTCCTCAAAAGAGGCACGAATCACTACGAAACAAGCTGGACATATAGCATCATGAACTAAAATATCCCAGACTTTGTGAAAATCACTAAGTCCCTGAAATCAGCAATCTCAGGTACCCCTCTTTGCAAGCTTGCACAAGACACCACACACATTCTAAAAATGCATGGGTGGCACCTATGGAAAGAAGACAAAATGCTTAACAATTCATACCAAAGGGGCATAGGCATATCGTGCACACAATAATCATGGCAAAAATGACAAAAGTCAATGATGAGCTAACGGATCTGCAATTTAACTCATGATGCCTCCTTCTAACAGTATTTTGGGCATCAAGATGACCTCAAATGCAAATTATGCAATGGAATGAAATGATGTACTCGTCGAGACGAAGATTTTGATATAACATATGTCCAAAACGGAGCTACGGATGCGGAGATATGAGCAGTCAAACATAGCATAAAAAATTAAGAGGGGAAGGGAAAGTCAACCCTAGGGATCCTCAGATCCAGATCTAGGGTTTCGGTGGCACGGATCCCGAGGCTCGCCGGAAAACACTATAGCCGCCAGAGCTTGAAGAAGCGGCGGGGTCGCGTGGGAGCGGGGGATCCGGCCGGATCCGAGGCCGGTGAGAGGAGGGGGCGCCGGGGCGCGGTCGCCGGCGCCGGGCAGCGAGGTGGCGGCGGCGAGGCGAGGAGATCCGGCTCCGGCCCGGCGAGGTGCGCCAGAGACGAGGCGGTGGAGCGAGGACGGCGGCCAGCGTCGTGGAAGAAGGGCGCGGGGCGCGCGGCTCCCTCTGGCCCGGGCGCGAGTGCGGGCGGGCCGGCCACGGGCCGCGGGCCGCGGCGATGCGGGACGGCGATGTGGGGCTCTCGGGCTGACATGGCGGCGCGGCGCGGGTCGGACAATGTCCGGCCCGGCGGACTTTGTCCGGCGGCGGTGGAATCTGTTGGATCTAGGGTTAGGGGGGAGGGACTCCGCGAATTTGGAATGGGGGGTGTATATATAGGCATAAGTGGAGCTAGGAGAGTCCAAATGAGGTGCGGTTTTCGCCCACGCGATCGTGATCGAACGACCGTGACGATGGAGCAGAGTTTGGTGGGTTTTGGGCGAAATTGGAGGGGTGTTGGGCTGCAACACACACGATTCCTTTTCGGTCCCTCGGTTAACCGTTGGAGTATCAAACGAAGTCCAAATGACCCGAAACTTGACAGGCGGTCTACCGGTAGTAAACCAAGGCCGCATGGCAAGTCTCGGTCCAATCCGAAAATGTTTAATCCCCACACATGAAAGAAAGCTAGAAATGGCCACCGGAGGAGAACGAAGTGCCGGAATGCAAAACGGACAACGGGGAAAATGCTCGAATGCATGAGATGAACATGTATGCAAATGCAATGCACGTGATGACATGATATGAGATGCATGAAAACAAAAACAACACACGGAGACAAAGACCCGAACCCGAGAGATAAATATAACTTAATGCCGGAAATGGCAAGAGTTGGAGTACAAATTGGGAAAGCAATATCTAGGGCGTTACAACACTCCACCACTACGAAAAGATCTTGTCCCGAGATCTAGGACTGAAAGAACTTCGGGTAGTCAGAACGGAGGTGATCCTTGCGTTCCCGGGTAGCTTCACGGTCGGAATGGTGTGACCACTTGACTTTGAGAAATTTGATTGACTTGTTGCGAGTCCTGCGTTTAGTCTCTTCAAGGATTGCAACTGGGTGCTCACGGTAGGAGAGATCTTCTTGGAGCTCAATGTCCTCGAAGTTGACTGTGCGTTCAGGCGTCTTGAAGCACTTTCGGAGTTGGGAGACATGGAACACATCATGAACATTGGCAAAGTTTGAAGGAAGCTCGAGTTGATAGGCGAGGTCGCCTCTCTTGCTGACAATCTTGAAAGGTCCGACGTATCTGGGGGCAAGCTTCCCTTTGATACCGAAGCGACGAGTCCCTTTCATAGGAGAGACGCGGAGGTAAACATGATCTCCGATCTCAAAAGCCAAATCACGGTGCTTACTATCATAGTAGCTCTTCTGGCGGGATTGGGCTGCTTTGAGGTTATCACGAATGACCTTGCACATTTCTTCTGCCTCTGTGATTAGGTCATTACCCAGCAGCTGACGTTCACCGGTTTCAGACAAGTTGAGAGGAGTACGGCATTTCCTACCATACAGAATTTCAAATGGGGCCTTGCCCGAACTTGCTTGAAAACTGTTGTTGTACGAGAATTCAGCATAAGGAAGACAATCCTCCCACTTCATGCCGAAGGAGATAATACAAGCCCTGAGCATATCTTCAAGAATTTGATTGACACGCTCGACTTGACCGCTTGTTTGAGGATGGAAAGCTGTGCTGAAGCGGATGTTGGTGCCCATGGCCTTCTGAAAAGAATCCCAAAACTTGGAGGTAAAGATGCTGCCACGGTCTGAAGATATCACTTGAGGAATGCCGTGCAGAGTGACAATTCGAGAGGTATAGAGTTCCGCCAATTGAGCTGCCGTGATTGACCCTTTGATAGGCAGAAAGTGAGCCACTTTGGTGAGCTTGTCGATGACAACAAATATAGCATCATTGCCATGCTTGTACTTTGGAAACCCAGTCACGAAGTCCATTTCAATGTGGTCAAACTTCCATTCTGGAATGGCAAGAGGTTGGACGAGACCTGCTGGCCTTTGGTGTTCTGCCTTCACTCTTCTGCAGACATCACATTCATTCACGAATTGAGCGATCTCGCGCTTCATTCGAGTCCACCAATAAGTTTGCTTCAGGTCTTGATACATCTTCGTGCTCCCAGGGTGGATGGAGAGGAGAGAGTTGTGAGCCTCGTTCATTATCACTTTACGAAGTTCACCTTTGGGCACAACAATTCGATCCTCGAAGAAGAGAGTGTCCTTGTCATCAAGTCGGTAGCACTTGTACTTGGACTGACTCTTTGCAATACCAATGTTCACCTTTTTCACCATAGCATCAAGAAGCTGGGCTTGGCGAATCTGGTCTTCCAAGGTAGGAGAGACTTGAAGGTTGGCGAGGAAACCTTGAGGAACAATTTGCAGATTAAGTTCGCGGAAAGCTTCACAAAGCTCGGGTTGATAAGGCTTGAGAATCAGACTGTTGCAATATGCTTTTCTGCTCAAAGCGTCAGCAATCACATTGGCCTTGCCTGGAGTATACTCGATACTCAGATTGTACTCTTGAATCATTTCGACCCATCGAGTTTGCCTGAGGTTGAGATTAGGCTGAGTGAAGATATACTTGAGACTCTTGTGATCAGTGAAAATATCCACTTTCCTTCCCAAGAGAAGATGTCTCCAAGTCAACAATGCATGCACAACTGCCGCCAACTCGAGATCATGAGTGGGGTAGTTCTTCTCATTAGGCTTCAACTTGCGAGAGGTATAAGCCACAACTTTCTTCTCTTGCATCAGTACAACACCGAGACCTTGGAGAGAGGCATCACAAAAGACCTCGTACGGCTTGGTTTCATCAGGTGGAGTCAGAACTGGAGCAGTGATCAACTTCTCTTTCAAAGCGTTGAAAGCAATATCACACTCCGGAGACCAAATGTACTTGACGTGCTTCTGAAGAAGATTTGAGAGAGGCTTCGCGATCTTGGAAAAGTTTTCAACGAATCTTCGGCAATAGCTTGTGAGACCGAGGAAGCTACGGAGTTGCTTCACATTCTGAGGAGGTTCCCAATTAACAATTGCAGACACCTTCTCAGGATCCACGGAAATGCCCTTGGCAGAGATGATATGGCCAAGATAAAGCACCTCATCGAGCCAAAATTCACACTTGGAGAACTTGGCGTAGAACTGATGTTCCCTGAGCTTGTCAAGAACCAAACGCAAGTGCTTGGCATGATCTTCCTTGTTCTTCGAGAAAACCAGAATGTCATCGAGATAGACCAAAACAAAGTCATTGGTGTAGGGGTTCAAGATGAAGTTCATCATGCGAGAGAACGTCGGAGGAGCGTTGGCGAGGCCAAAAGACATGGCAGTGTATTCATATGACCCATAGCTTGTCCTGAATGCCGTCTTGGGAATATCTTGCTCACGAATGCGAATTTGATGATAACCCATACGGAGATCCAGCTTGGAGAACACTTGGGCACCCTTGAGTTGTTCAAACAGCTCATTAATGTTGGGAAGTGGGTATTTGTTCTTGATGGTCTTCTTGTTCAATGGACGATAATCAACACAAAGTCGGTCCGTTCCATCCTTCTTCTTCACAAAAAGAACACCACAACCCCACGGAGAAGTACTAGGCCGAATGAGAGCCATTCTTTCTTGAACATCGAGTTGTTTCTTCAACTCCTTCAACTCTTTGGGGCCGAGCTTGTAGGGACGTTTGCACACAGGTTCCATACCGGGCTCAAGTTCAATAACAAATTCAACCGGCCGGTGCGGAGGCATTCCTGGGAGTTCTTCAGGGAAGACGTCTTGGTACTCACAAACAACCGGAATCTGCGAAATAGCATCCAATTGACCCTTCTCATTGAGAGAAAACAACCGGATGGTATTATCCCGAGCAGCAAAGACAATTACATCCTCAAACAAATGATTCAGTTGAATCTGCTTGGCTGCACAATCGAGGTGAGCCTTGTGTTTAGAGAGCCAGTCCATCCCAAGAATAAGATCGATATCCGAATTACCATGAACCATTGGAGAAGCGAGGAACTTGAAATCACCCAACATGATGGAAATGTCCGGAATCTCTTGGTTGGCGAGCAAACATTTGCCAGGAGAGACCACTGCTAACGGACTATGCATAGCTTGGGAAATCAACTCATGCTTAGAAGCAAAAGGTTTCGAGATGAAACAATGCGATGCACCTGTATCAAAAAGTACTTTTGCAGGAATATCATTAACAGGAAGGTTACCCATGATCACATCTGGCGAATCCTCTGCCTGAGCTGCATTCACCATATTGACATTGGCGTGCTTGGGATTATGCTTGACCAGAGCTGTACTTGCCGATCTGACAGGAGGAGGAGGAGGAAGACGCCTCTGGTTGAAACACTTGTTGGCGTAGTGACCCTTCTGTTGGCACTTGTTGCACGTGACCTCAGAAAGCGGACGGTGGTACGGAGCACTCGATCTTGGAGCTTGAGACAAAGTCTTGTTCTGAAAGCCTGGGTTGGGTGGGTGCGATGAACCACTACCACCTTTGCTCTTCTGGTGATACGGCTGACGAAACGGAGGAGGAGGAAGCCAATACTTCTGCTGCTTGGCCACTTGAGTAGAGGAAGAAGGTGTAGTGTCTCTGACTCGCTTCCTGGAAGCATCACACCTCAACTGAGCAGCCTCTTGCTTCAGTGCCATGTTGTAGAACTCATCGTATCTCAGCGGCTCGAAGAGGACAAGAGCGAGCTGAATTTCTTCACGGACACCACCCCTGAACTGATAGATCATGCACTTCTCATCAGGAACATCCTGCTTGGCAAAACAGGCGAGCTTCTGGAACAACTTGTTGTAGTCATAGACAGACAAAGAGCCTTGCTTCAGATTGCGGAATTCCTCACGTTTGCTTTCAGTCACACTCTAAGGAATGTGGTGAGCTCGGAAATCACGACGGAAATCATCCCAAGTGATCAAACGTCCACCTCTGGAATCCTTGTACTGCTGGAACCACTCTGCAGCCTGATCTTTGAGCTAGAAAGAAGCGAACTTGACGAAATCTTCAGGCCTGACGTTGCTGCATTCAAAATGCTTGCCCAGATCCACTAGCCAATCTTCAGCATCGGTAGCTTCAACACAATTGCTGAACGTCTTTGGACCATTTGCGAGGAACTAGTTCAGAGTAGCAAAATGGTTCTGATTGTTGCCTTGGTTCCCTTGACTGCCTTGATTCTGCTCTTGGAGGATTTGCATGATCAACTGTGTATTTGCATTAGTAGCGGCCATCACTGCTCTGATTACCAACTTGTAACACCCTCGATGCGACTATATCTCCCACGTGTCGAGGCACGACTTAGAGGCATAATCGCATTGAAGGCATATGTCGCAAGTCGGGTAATCATCACAAACATCCCATGTAATATAATAATAAAGAGGGATAACATAGTTGGCTTACACTCGCCACGTCACATCAAAGTACATAAATAACATCCATCATACAAATCACTCATGGCCCGACTACGGCGCCAAAATAGAAAAGACCCCCAACATGCGACAAGGCCCTGAATCTAACCCCGAGTAGGCACCACTACTGATCATCAGGAAAAGACACATCGTAACGCTGAGAGTCCTCATCGTACTCCCACTTGAGCTCGAGCGCGCCATCTGGAGCTGTATCATCTGTCCCTGCATCTGGTGTAATAGTAATCTGTGAGCCACAGGGACTCAGCAATCTCGCACCCTCGCGATCAAGACTATTTAAGCTTAATAGGTAGGAAAGGGGGTAATGTATAAGTGGAGCTGCAGCAAGCGACTAGCATGTATGGTGGCTAACTTATTCGCAAAAGAGAGCGAGAAGAGGAGGCAAAGCACGAGCGAGAAACTAGAGAGCAACCTGCGCAAACATAACTCCAACACCGTGTCTACTTCCCGGACTCCGCCGAGAAGAGGCCATCACGGCAACACACTCAGTTGATTCATTTTAATTAATAAAGGTTCAAGTTATCTACAACCGGACATTAACAAATTCCCATCTGCCCATAACCGCGGGCATGGCTTTCGAAAGATCAATCCCTGTAGGGGGGTCCCAACTTAGCCGATAACAAGCTCTCACGGTCAACGAAGGAATAGACCTCCACCCAAGACACACCGATCAGACTCGGTATCTCGGTACAACAAGATGATTCGACAGGTCAAAACAAGTCCAGCAACACCGCCCGAATGTGCCGAAAAATCCCGATAGGAGCTGCACATATCTCTTTCTCAGGGCACACTCAGATTGTCCAAACTTCCGGTAGGCCAGCCCAGAGTTGCCCCTGGTGGCCATCGGCGGCTGATGTTCCGGACCAACACTCAGAGGAGCACTGGCCCGTGGGGGGTTAAAATAAAGATGACCCTCGGGCTCCGGAGACCCAAGGGAAAAAGGGGTAGGTGGCAAATGGTAAAACCAATGTTGGGCATTGCTGGAAAAGCTTTAATCAAGGCGAACTATCAAGGGGTTCCCATTATAGCCCAACCGCGTAAGGGACGCAACAATCCGGGAACATAACACCGATATGACTGAAACTAGGGCGGCAAGAGTGGAACAAAACACTAGGCGAGAGGCCGAGCCTTCCACCCTTTACCAAGTATATAGATGCATTAAGATAACATAGCAATATAATGATATCCCAACAAGTAAATAAATGTTCCAACAAGGAACAGCTCCAATCTTCACCGGCAACTAGCAACGCTATAAGAAGGGGCTGAGCAAAGCGGTAACATAGCCAATCAACGGTTTGCTAGGACAAAGGTGGGTTAGAGGCTCAATCATGGCAATTGGGAGGCTGACAAGCAAGTGGTAGGCATCGTAGCATTGTCAAAGCAAAAGAGCGAGCAAACTAGCATAGCAAAGATAGTAGTGATTTCGAGGGTATGATCATCTTGCCTACACAGTTGTCAGAGTTGACTGGATCCTCAAAAGCAAACTCAACAGGCTCCTCGTTAGCGAACTCGTCTCCTGGCTCTACCCAACAACACAAACAAGCAACAAGGATGGAATCAACCACGTGCAAGGGCAACCAATAATATGCAAAGATGGTATGCTATGCGGGATGCGATGCGGGATGCAAAACGCAAGATGTGACAGGAAATGCATGAACCTGGCCTCAACTTGGAAAAACAAGTGTGCCACTGGATAGAGGGGAAGAAATCCCCTGAAAACGATATAAAGATCATAGGAATCGGAGCTACGGTTTGGAAATGGCAAGCGTTTTACGAAACGAACCGATCTGCGATTTACAGCAAGTAGGCTCCTAAATGCAATGAAATGAACATGCTACAGCCACCAAACATGAAAACAAAATACATGGCAGGGATGTACACAAGATGCTTAACAAATCACTAGGACTGAGCCATATGCAAATTCGTCCATTAAGGGGTTCAAACAAGCATGGCAAAACTGAATAAGCAAAACAGATTTCAGACTTGGCAAAATTAACGCTAGTCTGAAATATCAGACCACAATGCTCTCTTCGGAGCAGCAAAACAACATGAAACATAACCTGAACATGACAAGTAAGAGCATGGCATGGAGCTACTCAACAAGCTTAACAAAATACCCAAAATGACCTGGGGCCAAAACGGTTCACAAAATACTCTAACGAGCACACGAACATAGATGAAACACAATCAGTTTTCAGACTTAGTGAAAACGGAGACATGCTGGAATTATAACTCACGGAGGCATGTAAACGAGCTCTATGCACTCACTACGGTGCAAGTCATAGCAAGGCAAGCATATATCCAAAAATAAGGCACAAAATGCTCGCTAGACATGGCAAGAACAATGGCATAGCATGCATGGATCACTAACAATAGCACCGGCAAAATCGCAAAAGAGTTCACGATCTGCCCAAATTAACAACGATGCAAAAGTTGAGCTTGATTGACTCAACCTAGGGTGCTCCAACATAACAAGTAAAGACATGGATGGATAAAGCACAACAAGCATAACAAATCACTCTTACTGATCATCCTCAAAAGAGGCACGGATCACTAGGAAACTAGCTGGACATATAGCATCATGAACTAAAATATCCCAGACTTTGTGAAAATCACGAAGTCCCTGAAATCAGCAATCTCAGGTACCCCTCTTTGCAAGCTTGCACAAGACACCACACACATCCTAAAAATGCATTGGTGGCACCTCTGGAAAGAAGACAAAATGCTTAACAATTCATCCCAAAGGGGCACAGGTATATCATGCACACAATAATCATGGCAAAAATGACAAAAGTCAATGATGAGCTAACGGATCTGCAATTTAACTCACGATGCCTCCTTCTAACAGCATTTTTGGCATCAAGATGACCTCAAATGCAAATGATGCAATGGAATTAAATGATGTACTCGTCGAGACGAAGATTTTGCAATAACATATGTCCAAAATGGAGCTACGAATGCGGAGATATGAGCAGTCAAACATAGCATAAAAAATTAAGAGGGGAAGGGAAAGTCAACCCTAGGGATCCTCAGATCCAGATCTAGGGTTTCGGTGGCATGGATCCCGAGGCTCGCCAGAAAACACTGTAGCCGCCAGAGCTCGAAGAAGCGGTGGGGTCGCGTGGGAGCGGTGGATCCGGCCGGATCCGAGGCCGGTGAGAGGAGGGGGCGCCGGGGCGCGGTCGCCGGCGCCGGGCGGCGAGGTGGCGGCGGCGAGGCGAGCAGTTCCGGCTCCGGCCCGGCGTGGTGCGCCGGCGACGAGGCGGCGGAGCGAGGACGGCGGCCGGCGTCGTGGAAGAAGGGCGCGGGGCGCGCGGCTCCCTCTGGCCCGGGCGCGGGTGCGGGCGGGCCGGCCACGGGCCGCGGGCCGCGGCGATGCGGGACGCCGATGTGGGGCTCTCGGGCTGACATGGCGGCGCGGCGCAGGTCGGACAATGTCCGGCCCGGCGGACTTTGTCCGGCGGCGGTGGAATCTGTTGGATCTAGGGTTAGGGGGGAGGGACTCCGCGAATTTGGAATGGGGGGTGTATATATAGTCATAAGTGGAGCTAGGAGAGTCCAAATGAGGTGCGGTTTTCGCCCACGTGATCGTCATCGAACGACCGAGACGATGGAGCAGAGTTTGGTGGGTTTTGGGCCAAATTGGAGGGGTGTTGGGCTGCAACACACGCGAGGCCTTTTCGGTCCCTCGGTTAACCGTTGGAGTATCAAACGAAGTCCAAATGACCCGAAACTTGATAGGCGGTCTACCAGTAGTAAACCAAGGCCGCATGGCAAGTCTCGGTCCAATCCGGAAATGTTTAATCCCCACACATGAAAGAAAGCTAGAAATGGCCACCGGAGGAGAACGAAGCGCCGGAATGCAAAACGGACAACGGGGAAAATGCTCGAATGCATGAGATGAACATGTATGCAAATGCAATGCACGTGATGACATGATATGAGATGAACGAAAATGAAAACAACACATGGAGACAAAGACCCGAACCCGAGAGATAAATATAACTTAATGCCGGAAACGGCAAGAGTTGGAGTACAAATTGGGAAAGCAATATCTGGGGCGTTACACTCGCGGGCGGCTCCGCGGGCAAGATCAGCCTAGGATGGACGCGCCCGGCATCCACCAAGACCCACTTGCTCCTGAAGCCCTCAATCCTCTTCCCGGGGTTCGAGATGGCAATGGTGCCGCCATACGCGACGAAGCCCGCGCACGCGGAAGGAGAGCCGCGAGTGACCCGGAGGGAGAAGTAATGGCGTAGCAGGGCCACCGAAGGTTGCATCCCTATGTGGGCCTCGCAGTAGTAAGCGAAGATCGCCAGAAGAAGGACAGAGTTGGGATGGAGATGCAGAGCCTGCAAGTCGTAATGGCGGAGGACGGAGAAGAAGAACTCGGAGAAGGGAGGAACCAGGCCCGCAGCAATGGAGCTTACAAAGAGACGATAAAAGGTGCTCCCTCGGCCCTCAGGGGTGGCGGAGCCGGCCTTGAACACCTTCGTCCCATTGATGCCCTACGCCGCCGCCATCTGGCGCAGCCGGGCAAGGCCGGTCTTGGACACATTCGGCGAGTCCAGAGCAGGAGAATACCAAGCTTCGGCCAGAGACTGACGAGGCGCCATGGCTTCCTAGGTCGTGCAGCCGGAGTAGATCTGGAAGTTTGGAGGAAGAAAGGGGAGGCGCAAGAAAGGGGATCTAAGCAGCAACCGGAGAAAGCAAAAGGAGAGGTCTGGACAGATGCCGCACCTTTATCAACCTGCACGGTTGCTGAAGCACTTGCGTCCAATCAGCCACCACGCGGCGCCCAAGGCCGCAGGCTGTTAGGGCCCGCGGCGCTTCGCCCTTGCCCTTTCGCCTCTCGGCACGGCCAAGTCCATGCGCTCCTTGGGCCCAGGGGCTACTGTCGGCATTCTGGGAACGGGGGTCCCCAGACTTGCCTGCCTGCGACCTGCGGCGTGGCTCAAGGGAGGCCCAGTGCGGCCCGTCTTCCTCAACACAAGATCAAGACCCTCGCGAGGAGCCAAGCCTCGCGGGGCGGACGACACGGCGCATCCTCAGGCGCAGCCTCCTCAGGCTGGCTCGCGAGGAGGCGGGGAGATCAAGGCAGGGTACCTCGCGAGGTGCCCATGACGCAAGCCATGACGATCGAGGGTGTCAGGCGGGCGCCAGCGCGCGCAGCATCCTTCTTTCCTCTTTGGTGCAAAGGGGGCAAGCGCAGCCGCGGAGTACCGAGGCATCAGGCAAAGGTTTCCATTTCGGTGCAACGAGACCAAGACCAGGCGGACTACGAGACGGAGGTCACCATGGAGCCCAGCATGGCGTCACCACAGGGCCTTTGGCAGGCGAAGACCAACTTTAGTCAGGATAAGTGTACTAGATGTTCCCCTTCGAATTGGCCAATTGTTGGCGCCCTTCCCGCTCAATATTTGGGAAGAGGCCCAGGACCTTTGCCTATAAATAGGACTAGCCACCCCCAGGGTAGGACAACAAGAAAAGGACAAAGAGAAGAGAGGAGGGGGTTCATTCGTACGGTCGACAAGTGAGAGCAAATCAGAGAGAGTGAGTGAGAGAGAGAGGGTGACTGAACTCCTTCCAGCAGTTCATCACCCCAGCCAAGAACAGACCCTCGCGAGGCTGTTCTTCCTTGTATTGTTCATCATCACCAGCCCCAGGAGGCAATCCACCAACCACACAGTGGAGTAGGGTATTACACCACAACGGTGGCCCGAACCAGTATAAATCTTGTGTCTCTTGTGCAGTTCATTCAGTAGTTTAGATCTTTGCAAGACGGGGAGGTAGAAGGCGTGATCTCCGCGCGCACCCCAGTGTTCGAACCTTAAGGGTCTGCCGGAACCCGTGATCCGACAGCGATGAACTACTGGGAGGAGTTCAGTCACCTTTCTCTCTCTCTCTCTCTCTCTTTCTGATCGAGACCCTCTCTAAAGAGCCTCTTCCTTCCTTCCCCCCGGAACCCCTTTGCTATGTGGGTGGCCGGTCCTATTTATAGAGGCCCTGGTCCTCTTCCCAAATATCGAGCGGGAAGGGAGCCAACAATGGCGGGTTAATTTGAAGGGGGACCGCAAGTATCAGCTATCCTGACAAAAGTAGTCTTCGCCTGCGCAAAGCTCTGGTGATGACGCCGTCTCGGGTTCCACGATGACCTCCGCATCGTAGTCCTCCTGGTCTTGGTCTCGTTGCACCGAAATGGCAACCTTTGCCTGATGCCTTGGTACTCCGTGGCTGCGCTTGCCCCCTTTGCACCAAAGAGGAAAGGAGGACGCTGCGCGGGCTGGCACCCGCCTGGCACCCTGAGTCGTCATGGCTTGCGTCACGGGCACCTCGTGAGGTACCCCGCCTTGATCTCTCCGCCTCCCCGTGAGCTAGCCTGATGAGGCCGTGTCTGAGGAAGCTCCGTGTCGTCCGCCCTGCGAAGCTTGGCCCCTCGCGAGGTTGTTGGGTCTGTGTTGGTGAAGATGGGCCGCACTGGGCCCCCGTTTGAGCCACACCGCAGGCCGCAGGCAGGCAAGTCTGGGGACCCCCGTTCCCAGAACACCGACACTCGGTAGCAAGGTATGTTTCGCTTTCGTTGCTCACCCACGAAGCAATGGTCAAGCTGAGAGGGCAAATGCTGAAGTACTGCGAGGCCTGAGGACAAAGACCTTTGACAGACTGCGCAAGAGTGGAAGGCGCTAGATTGATGAATTGCCGGCGGTTCTTTGGAAATTAGAATGACATCAAATCGAGCCACCGGCCAGACACCCTTTGCCCTGGTATACGGGGCAGAAGGAGTTCTCCCCACGGAACTCATATACGGGTCACCTCGAGTACTCGCTTATGACGAGCTTGAGCAAGAGCAACTGCGGCAAGATGACACAACGCTCCTTGAAGAAGATCGTCTTCGGGCGGCTGTGAGAGCAGCGCGCTACCAGCAAGCCTTGCGCCGCTACCATAGCCGCAAGGTTCATGCCCGAAGCCTTGAGGAAGGCGACCTTGTTCTTTGGCGCATTCAATCGGCCAAGAATTCCAACAAGTTGACGCTAAAGTGGGAAGGCCCTTATCGGGTAATACGAGTCACCAGGCCCGGCGCAGTCCGCCTGGAGACCGAAGATGCCGTTCCGGTGAGTAACTCCTGGAACATTGAGCATCTTCGCAAGTTTTACCCGTCAGGCACGGCTTGCCAGGCCCCCCGGCAAGCCACCTTTTGTACGAGCCTTGCCGATGAGGCATGTAACCCTCTGTACAAAGCCAGACGCAGACCCTGAGCATAAATAAATGAAGCGCTGGCGCCCTAAGTTATAGCATGCATGCTAGGTCGAGTCTCGTCCTTTGTTAGGGTTGATAGTGCTTAGCGGCGACTAACCCCTAGCTTAGAGGTCGAGTGTGCGTCTCTTTGTCTTTCTTTTGTCTTCTTTGGTTCACAGGACACACAGATATCCGTGCCGAACCACTTGGGGAGAAAAAAGAGAGGAACAGACCAGCATCTAGCCCCCGGCAAGCCAGTATTGCCGGGGGCTGCAAGAGCAAAGATTCACCCACGGCGAACCAGGGTTGCCGGGGACTGCAGCTTCGGATAAGTTCTTCATCCCTTATCATGCATTCCATTATGGACTAAGGTATGTGAAACCTCATTTTTCCCCTAAGCTACCGTGCTCCCCTAACTCTAGGCCATAGGGCTCGTTCCTGGGGCCAAGTTGGGTCGTAGTCGCGGCAGCGAAAGGATGAAACAAGGAGCCTGAACCCGCCTCATCCCTGCCTCCGTCAAAGGCGTGAGGAAGATCAAGCAAAGTGGGAGATGGCAAGGCCTGTTGCCGGGCAAGGAAATATTTATCTTGAAGATATCAAGGATTTACTTCTTGTCGTGGGTTCCACCCGCAAACAAATGACCCGGCAAGCATCTTTTTTCATTAAAAAAACATTCCACTCAGGTACAGTCCATAGGGAATGAAAAACATGAATGATGGGATTACAAGTTTTAAATTCAGCAAAGGCCCGAAGGCTTACAAACTAAAAAGAGATAAGGTGCCCATAATCCCTTTTTTGTCCCTCTCCTCAGGAGGCAGGTCAAGGAGGCGAAAAGGACAAAAGGAGAGCCTAGGCGAGCTACAGGTGGCAGAAGACACCAAGAGAACATCTTGGTGGCCGTCCAAAGGCTGGATGGTGATGGCGGCGCTGGAAGCAGAGCTCGAAGACGAGGCGGCAGGACGTCAGCTCGCGTCGAAGGCATCGGTGCCCGCGTACTCTGACTTGACGGCCTTGCAGCCCGCCCTCTTCCTCTTCTGCACCCTCCCAACACCAGCAGCCCAAGGAGACGACCCCGAGAAGTTCAGGGAGCCGGCGACGCAGATGATGGGGTTGCCGGTGCCGCACAGAGTGGCACCCGACACCTAATTGGACCCTTCATCCTGCCGCCAACTACCCTCATCGTCGTTGCCGCTGTCCTCCTCGTCACTCCCGCCCGAGGAGGAGTCTTCACTATCAGAAGAGCTCTCCACGCAGCACCTTGTACGGGTCCCAAAGCACCCAATGACCTTCATGGAGAGAAGGCCACCCTCCATCACCTTAAAATGGAGAGTGAGCCCCTCCGTCAAGCGGTGGATATGAGAAAACGTCTTCCATCCCCGACAAAGATACATCACGTGAGGGGCGGGGAAGTCGACGTGGACCCACGTGCCACTGATCCCGCAGCCCCTCATGTGCAGCCGTAATGATTCCGGTGGATCCAGCTCCATGTCCCGCGCAAATGGAGTCGGGAGACGAAGGCGACGGCGCGGCGGCCGGCGCAGCCTAACGAAGAACTCACAAGGGTCATCCCCAACATGGACCTCCATTGGAGGAGGAGCTGCTGGCGGAGGCGAGGCCGGCGTGCCGCCCCGTCCTCCTCTTCCCTGAGCGCCCCGGCCTCGCCCAAGGCCTCGCCCCCTCCCCCTTCCCCTCGAGGCTGGCTCTGCCACCGCAGGCGCAGGAGAAGGAAGGACGCGTTGTTGAGCGGCGACCCTCGCCGCTACTGTTGAAGGGCCGGGATTCCCTCTCTCCATGACGGATGGAAGGGAGGAGCAGAAGCTGAAGGAAGAAGATGATGAAAGAATGCGGGACGCCATCCCCCCTCCCGCTCTTTATAAAGGATCAGGGTTGGGGCTCGGCCGCCCCGCTCGGACAATCAAGATACGGAAGGCGCAGGGAGCCAGGACCGACCCACCGCCACAAGCAGCGACGGCCCGGTTTCCCGCCTCCACCGTTTGCCACCCCAGGCGCATGGGAGACACATGGTGAAAGTGCAGAACCGAGGGGACGGGTGAGACGACCACTCCCCACCCCGTCATCGTGGGGAGTCGACGCCTTGAAGACCGCGCCTCAGCCCCATTTAGTAAATAGGCCGTGCCTCCACGCCTCCCTCCATTTATGGGGAAGGCGCGAAGCGCCCCTTTACGACGATGTGACGCATGCCTGCGAGAACCAACCCCACGCATGCCGCCCACGTCACACACGCCTCCCCACACCAAGCCACGCGCGGGAGTCGTGGGAAGCGTAGCGCACGAAGAACCTTACCGCGGTAAAAACCGCCCCGCCTGCCCGCGCACCGTTTTTGGGCCAAGCCCAACAACGCGTTGCGCATATGTGTGGCCCAGGCCCGGGGGCTCCTGTCGGTGTACAAAAAGAGGGGTACACTTTTTGTACCCCTATAACTGTGCACGGCCAGTCTGAGCCACGGGACCACCACATCAAGCAAGGCAAGGGAGGGGAGCCAGGGTAAGATCGAATCTCAAGAGAACTAGAACAACACGAAGGCCAAGACCACAAAGAGGAAAGGGGACGAAGCGGACTCCCCTGGCAAGATCCTTGCCGAGAGACAGTTCTAGCAGCCCCGGCAAGACCCTTTCCGCGGCGACTCATCCCGCACCTACGGAGCAAATCACCCTTGAGTCCACTGCCCCCAAAGGGCAAGGATTCGGGAGACATCCCCGTGGCGGCATGCAGATCTTCGTGAAGACATCCAAGATCAGATATGCACTAAGGACACGACAACCCTTGGCGGGATCCCAGCCGAGGAAGACCACAAGGCCCCCGGCAAGCGCCTTGCCGGGGATGACAACAGGCGCCTCGGCAAGACCCTTGCCGGGGCCCCGGCAAGGCCCTTCCCGAGGACACCCGCGGGGCCACCATCAGGCCCACGCCACTAAACCTCCACCACCGCATGCATGCAGCTGCCGACCCACCCAGCTGGGCAGGCACCTGCATGGCGGCATGCAGATCTTCGTGAACACCCACCACTGCGCCACCTCAGCTGCCTTCCTACCTACGTGGCACCTCAGGCATCGCTGGCCAGGGTGCATGTCGACACAAGAAGGAGCGGCGACGGACGAGACAGGTTTCTCCCCCGTCCCCGATAAAGTAAGGACACCTAAGCAAGACGCATTAAATGCGCCTTGTCATGTAATGCGAGGGATAACCACGCATCAATGTACCCTTTCCACCTCCTGTGTGCCACTGTGGCAACCCCTTTTTCTATAAAAGGAGGCCCGAGGCGACCAGGAGAAGGATTCGGCTTTTTGGAGCTCCTCATTCCCCATAGCTAGCACAAGAACACAGATATATAATCCACCAAAGCAGGAGTAGGGTTTTACGCATCCTCATGGCCCGAACCTGGATAAACGAACCATGTGCTACCTGTTAGATCCGCTCTTCTCACGACCCAGCGCCCCGCTAACCACAGTAGGGATTCTTGTGATCCCATAGGTGTCATTCCCACTGACGTTTGGCCTGCCGAGCCACGTGCTCAACGTCTTCTTCCTTCTCCGGCAGGGTTCCCTGAAGTAGGTACGCCTTGAATTATTTGGTCCAGGACCCCTCCTGAGGCTCAAGCTCTAGGATTAGGCATGCTCCTGAAGTCGGGCCACAGGCGGGGGCTCCCGAGGTTGGTGCTGGAGGAAGCTCCTCCTGAGGCAGTGCTGGCCCCGCAACCAGAGGGTCCACCGAAGTTTTGAAGAGCTGCTCCTCTAAGACACCGGGCTCTTGAGGCAGGCGCTTGGATGCTCTCTTGGCGATGTCTTTGGCTTCCTTGTTCCTACCTCGGGGCACGTGCTATAGCTCCAGGCCCAAGAATTGATTTTCCATCTTGCGTACCTCTGCCAGGTATGCCTACATGTGTTCATCCTTCCACTCGCACACTTTGTTTGAGAAGTTGATGAGGAGTTGGGAGTCGCCCTTGATGGTGAGGCGCTTCACACCCAAAGCGGATGTGGCCTTGAGGCCGGCGATCAAGCCTACGTACTCTGTGATGTTGTTGGAGACCTTTTTGCCGTGCTGGAAGCAGAGCTGCACGGCGCATTAGAACTTGTCCTGAGTAGGCGAAACAAGCACAACTCCAGCCCATGCACCCTGCCGTGCGAAGGCTCCGTCGAAGTACATGACCCAGCCATCTAGTGCTTCGCTCCCCGGTGAGAGCGATCGATCCTCGCCCGCTTCCTGTCCTGGGGCATCAGTCCATTCCGCAACGAAGTCGGCGAGCGCAGCTCCCTTGATTACCCTGGTGGTGCTAAACTCCAGCTGAAATGCTTGCAGTTCAATGTTTGATTCGGCGACCCTACTGCAGCATTGGGGCTCCGAAGCACCCTCTCTACTGGGTAGGCCGAAATGACCCTGATGGGGTGGCCTTGGAACATCAACCCCTACCTCGCAGAGGTGTTGCGACACCCTCAAACCATTGAGATGCATGAGGGGTTGCTGCATATCCATGATGTTGAGGGACCAAGGAGGACCGGAAGCATGGAGACAAGGCTTGAGGCATTGGAGCAACAAGTTTTCAAGTGCCAGGAGATGGTGGAACGTGGACTCGACTCCAATCATATAATGATCATGGAGTTCACCAAAAACGACAAGCGAGATGACAAGAACATTGGGGAGGCCATCTTCAAGCTTCACGAGAAAATTGAGCGCCTCCAAGCCCAAATCTATGACCTGCAAAACCAAAACTGTGAGTATGAATATAGATTAAAGAGGATGAGTTCGCCTGCAGATTTAGGATCCCAAAAACTCGATCATCCTTCTATGATGGCGAGCCTATGCCTTCGAAGATGGACAACAAGCCTACATAATCAACAACTCCTTCATCACCACCTCCGAGGAAGGAAACATAAACACATGGGTATGGGCACTCCCCTTGGCAACTGCCAAGTTTAGGGGAGTGCCCCGGTATCGTATCACCGTCACTTTTACCTTTACCGTTTTTCTTAGTTCGATCATTTTGGTAATATCTTGATCTAGTAGAATAAGGTTTTACTATGGTCTAGTTGTGAGTTTTGCTTTATGATCCTTCTATGTAATCGAGTCCGTGAGCTATATATAATAAAGATTAGTGTTGAGTCAAGGGCTTGATTATTTTGCTATGATCTTGAGGGAATAAAATAAAAGAAAAGAAATAAAAAGAAATAAAGAGATCATATGGATCTTATGGAGAGTAATGAGCTCACATATAAAGAGTATGCTGAATAAAAGTTGTTGAGTGTTGACAAACATAGTCTTGGTCATCGTTGCAATTAATAGGATGTAATAAAGAAAGAGAGGTTTCCACATATAAATATACTATCTTGGACATCTTTTATAATTGTGAGCACTCATTAAAGTATGATATGCTAAAGAGTTGACGTTGGACAAGGAAGACACTGTAATGGGTTATGTTTTCTTACATCTGAGATAAATTATATTGTCATGGATCATCCAACATGTTGAGATTGCCTTTGCCTCTCTTGCTATCCAATTTCTTTGCACCAAGTAGAGATACTACATGTGCTTACAAATATCCCTAAAACCAGTCTTACCATGAGCGTCCACCATATCTACCTATGGATTGAGTAAGATCCTTCAAGTAAGTTGTCATCGTTGCAAGCAATAAGAATTGCTCTCTAAATATGTATGACTTATTAGTGTGGAGAAAATAAGCTTTATACGATCTTGTGATGTGGAAGAAATAAAAGCGATGGACTGCATAATAAAGGTCCATATCACAAGTGGCAATATAAAGTGATGTTCTTTTGCATTAAGATTTTGTGCATCCAACCATAAAAGCACGTGACAACCTAGGCTTCCCTCTGCGAAGGGCATATCTTTTATTTTTGTCTTATACTTCATGCAAAGAGTCATGGTGATCTTCACCTTTCCTTTTTACATTTTATCCTTTGGCAAGCACAATGTTTTGGAAAGATCCTGATATATATGGCTAATTGGATGTGGGTTTGCATGAAATATTATTGTTGACATTACCCTTGAGGTAAAAAGTTGGGAGGCAAAACTATAAGCCCCTGTCTTTCTCTGTGTCCGATTAAAACTTCGTAACCATAAATATCGCGTGAGTGTTAGCAATTGTGAAAGACTAAAAGATGGTTGAGTATGTGGACTTGCTGAGAAGCTCTTATATTGACTCTTTCCTATGTTATGATAAATTGCAATTACTTCAATGACTAAGATTATAGTTGTTAGTTTTCAATGAAGTTTCTGATTCATACTTGAGTATGTGAATGAATTGTTACTTTAGCATGGGAGATCGTATGAATATATATATATATATATATATATATATATATATGTTGCTGTTCTAAGAATAATCATGATGCCCTCATGTCCATATTTTATTTTATCAACACCTCTATCTCTAAACATGTGGACACATTTTTTGATTTCGGCTTTCGCTTGAGGACAAGTGAGGTCTAAGCTTGGGGGAGTTGATACGTCCATTTTGCATCATGCTTTTATATCGATATTTATTGCATTATGGGCTGTTATTACACATTATGTCAGAATACTTATGCCTATTCTCTCTTATTTTACAAGGTTTACATGAAGAGGGGAAATGCCGGCAGCTAGAATTCTGGGCTGGAAAAGGAGCAATTATTAGAGACCTATTCCGCACATCTCCAAAAGTCCTGAAACTTCACGGGAGCACATTTCAGAATATTTAAAAAATATTGGGTGAAAGAAGTACCAGAGGGGGGCCACCCACCATCCACGAGGGTGGGGGGCGCGCCCCCCTCCTCATGGCCCCCCTGGTGGCCCTCCGATGCCCTTCTTTGGCTATATGGAGTCTTTGTCGAGGAAAAAATCATCAACTAGCTCACGGGACGAAACTCCGCTGCCACGAGGCGGAACCTTGGCGGAACCAATCTAGGGCTCCGGCGGAGCTGTTCTGCCGGGGAAACTTCCCTCCGGGAGGGGGAAATCATCACCATCGTCATCACCAACGATCCTCTCATCGGGAGGGGGTCAATCTCCATCAACATCTTCACCAACACCATCTCATCTCAAACCCTAGTTCATCTCTTGTACTCAATCTTTGTATCCAAACCTCAGATTGGTACCTGTGGGTTGCTAGTAGTGTTGATTACTCCTTGTAGTGGATGCTAGTTGGTTTACTTGGTGGAAGATCATATGTCCAGATCCATTATGCATATTAACACCCCTCTGATTATGAACATGAATATGCTTTCTGAGTAGTTACGTTTGTTCCTGAGGACATGGGATAAGTCTTGCTATAAGTAGTCATGTGAATTTGGTATTCGTTCGATATTTTGATGAGATGTATGTTGTCATCCCTCTAGTGGTGTCATGCGAACATCGACTACGTGACACTTCACCATTGTTTCGGTCTAGAGGGAGGTATTGGGAAGTAATAAGTAGATGATGGGTTGCTAGAGTGACAGAAGCTTAAACCCTAGTTTATGCGTTGCTTCGTAAGGGGCTGATTTGGATCCATATGTTTCATGCTATGGTTAGGTTTACCTTAATACTTATGTTGTAGTTGCGGATGCTTTCAATAGGGGTTAATCATAAGTTGGATTTTGTCCAAGTAAGGACAGTACAAGAGCACCGGTCCACCCACATATCAAATTATCAAAGTACCGAACGCGAATCATATGAACGTGATAAAACTAGCTTGACGATAATTCCCATGTGTCCTCGGGAGCACTTTCATTCATATAAGAGTTTGTCCAGGCTTGTCCTTTGCTAAAAAAGGATTGGGCCAACTTGCTGCACCTTATTTACTTTTATTACTTGCTACTTGTTACTCGTTACAAATTACCTTATCAGAAAACTATCTGTTACCGATAATTTCAGTGCTTGCAGAGAATACCTTACTGAAAACTGCTTATCATTTCCTTCTGCTCCTCATTGGGTTCGACACTCTTACTTATCGAAAAGGCTATGATAGATCCCCTACACTAGTGGTTCATCAATGGGCCAGCTCTAACGGTGGTCCTCTTTGTCGTCTGCTAGCAGACAGCAAAGAAGGCCCACTTAACGGGCCAAGCCGTCTCCCCCCTCTCTTCCTTTCTCTCTCTCCCTCCCGTGCGCCCGCCTCTCTCCTTTGTCGCCTCCGCCGGCCAGCCCCCGCCGCCGGATCTAGCCCTCCCCCCGCGAACAGGAGCCCCGTCGCGCCCCATCGCAGGAGAGGCCTGCGCCGGGCCGCCCCGGTGCCGGACCCCTCCTCGAGGTCCCTGCGCCGCCCCGCCCCACTGCCGTCCTCCTTCCCGTGGCCCCTGCGCCGCCCCGCCCCACCGGCCGACCTCGTCAGAGCAAGAGGTAACTTTTTTTCTATTTGTTTGTTCTCTATTTTCTTGTTTTGTTTTAGGTTAGTGCTAGCTAGGTTTAATAGGTGTATTTTTGAGTTTTTAGGTTTAGCTTAGTGCTAGGTTTAGGTGTAGTTTTGAGTTTTTATGTTTAGGTTAGTGCTAGGAAAAAGGAGAAGAAGAAGAAGAAGAAGAAGAAGAAGAAGAAGGATAGGAGGAGGAGGAGGTGGAGAAGAAAGAAGAAGGAGAATAAAAAGAAGAAGAAGAAGAAGAAGAAGAAGAAGAAGAAGAAAAAGGAAAAAAGACAAAGAACAAGAAGAAGACACCCCAGCCCACACCCCGACACTACATTCACGTCTCACAAGTGACGCCGACGTCCGGCGTCCCAAAGCAACTGTTCTCGGCATTGATGGCGGTCGAACACCATTGCGAATTCGCCCAGGTGTTCGACCGTCATCGGCCACCAGAACTATTGTTGCGGGACGCCGGGCGCCGTCTTCACTTGTGGGATGTGGATCTAGTGTTCAACGCCCGCCGCCTCATGTAACTTGCACCGATGGTAGTTGCTAGTTAGTTTACCCGGAAGCGAGCGTGATAATTAGGGGGTTCCTCGGTGTCGATGGTACCCTAAATAGCAAGTATTGTCAGTGCGAGGTACATGTGGCCGTCGGTGTCGAATACTACATCCATGTACCACAAGTGACACAGGGGTCCTGCGTCCAGTAGCAATAGTTCTCGATGTCGATGGGGGTCGAACACCATGGAGAATTTCTCTAGCCGCCTCGGAGATGACGATTGAAAGCTAAGTGTTGAAACTTCAAACACCCAAACTAACTCAAGTCGGTTTGGTCGTTTGAAATTTCAAAACTTGGCTTTAATCCTCATCATGGAGCCTGCCAGACAAATTCTCCAAGGTGTTCGACCGTCATCGGCCACCAGAACTATTGTTGCGGGACGTCGGGCGCCGGCTTCACTTGTGGGATGTGGATCTAGTGTTCAACTCTGACCGCCTCATGTAACTTGCACCGATGGTAGTTGCTACTTAGTTTACCCGGGGACAAGCGAGTTAGGGGGTTCCTTGGTGTCGATGGTACCATAAATAGCAAGTATCATCAGTGCGAGGTACATGTGGTCATCGGTGTCGAATACTTGCTATGTTACTCATCTTTCGATTTAAATGTGCAGTTATTTCGTCACTTCGAGGGTCTAGTGTTCGACGAGCTCCGCCCTTGCATTCGTTGGTGAGCGCAAATGACATCTCCTCCTCCCCCCTTCATTTTCTATGTTCCGGTCTTCGTGCCGATGAAACTTGCTAGCTATAGGTGTCAATCATCAGTATGCATAACCACTATGCGTCTCCCATTCAAAAGGGTTACATCTATAAATATGCATGCATTTGCATATATATAATCGTGATTCTTTCGAATTGTCTAAGGTTATCCATGGACAGCCCGAGTATGTGTAGATTGGGTTCATTTTCCCATATGCTCTGCTCCGGATCTGATGCAGAATTTTGTCAATGCCTCCCTGTTGTTCTCTGGGTACATATCCTCTCTGCTTATTGCCGAGACGTGTATCAGGAGAACAGCGGGGAGGTGCTGCCGAAATTTTGCATCGGATCCAGAGCAGAGCATGGGAAAACGAACCCAATCTACACATACTCGGGTGGGATTAGGACCTATCTTTACCTATTAGCGTGTAGGTTGTATGGATGCAATAAAACTGATAAACTCCATTAACTGATGGATATGGTTTGCTTAATTATGTACATATTTCTTGTGTGTCTAGTAGGAAGTCAATATGAGTGATCGTGCATGGATGTACACCGGTTACACTAGTCAGATAGTTTGGACCGATGAATGGTTAACAAAAACCAAGGGGTTTGTTAGAGTCGCATTTGCAAATGGCCATGAATTAAGCTGGTGCCCCTGTGCCCTTTGCGACAACTATAAAAAGAGGGACGATCTTGAAATGAGTAAAGACCTACAGAAGTTTGGTTTTACGCCTGATTACACGGTCTGGATATTACATGGTGAGTCTGCCCAACGTGCCAGAGCTAAGGTGGTTCGTCGTCGCACCGACGAGCATGGTACCGGGACCGCAGACATGGTGCAAGACTTTGACGATGCTCGTGACTCGGACGAGGAGATGGAGGAATCTGCAAATGCCTTCATTGAAATGTTGGAGTCCTCAGAATGTCCTCTCCACGAGCACACTAAGCTTTGTTAGCTGGATGCCATCTCACAAATAATGGCTTTGAAGGCTCATTTGAACTTGGGCAGAGAATGCTACGCTGCGATGATGACAATATTCGGACGATTTCTACCCAAAGGCCATGTGCTACCTGCAAACCTATACCAGTAAGAAAAAATCCTTCGTGCTCTTAAGAAGCCCTATGAGAAGATACATGCCTGTGAGGAAGGATGTGTCTTATTTAGGCTTCAGTATGAGGACTTGAACTATTGTCCCATTTGCAATTCTTCCAGGTATGTTGTGGTAGATAACGGTATGGGTGAGAAGACACATACCAAAATACCCGTTAATGTTCTTCGGTATATTGCAATCGTACCAACACTTCAACGTCTTTTCATGGTAGAAGAGACAGCCTGACAGATGACATGGCACAAAACGGGCAAAAGAACCGAACTAGATGCAAATGGGAATGTGATGATGGTGCACACATCGGATGGTGAAGCGTGGAAGTGCTTCGATGCATTACATAAGGAAAAAACGGCAGATCCAAGGCGTCCTCGAGTCGCCGTCAGCATGGATGGGTTCAGTGTGTTTGGTCAGGCGACAACCCCATACAGTTGTTGGCCCGTGTTTGTCATTCCACTCAATCCCCCCCCCTCGGGCAGATTATGCAAAGAAAGAACATTTTCCTGACGTTGATAATTCCAAGGCCCAACTATCCAGGGAAGAATATGAATGTGTACATGCAGCCGCTTAAGGACGAATTACAAGAAGCTTGGGATAATGGGTTCAAGACATATGATGCCTTTATCAAACATAACTTCATAATGCGTGTCTAGTACATGTACTTGACACATGACTTGCCGGCGTATGCGCTATTCGTTGGCTGGTGTGTGCATGGAAGGTTCCCGTGTCCCACATGCAAGGGAGCTCTTGAGTTTCGTTGGCTGACGGCAGGGCAAAAGTATAGTTGCATCGACTTGCATAGACCGTTTCTAGATTCTCGCCATAAGTTTAGGAAAGACAAGAAGAACTTCATCAAAGGTAGATTTGTCAGACACTCTGCACCACCTGCGTTGACATGCCAACAGACCGTAGATCAGTTAAACGCTCTCGAGCCAGATCCAGAGCGTCCAGGGTATTTCAAGGGGTATAATAAGGAACACGCCTGGACTCGCAAGACATGCTTGTGGGATGTAACACCCTGGTTATAACTTTCCCAATTTGTACTCCAACTCTTGCCGTTTCCGGCGTTAAGTTATATTTATTTCTCGGGTTCAGGTTTTTGTCTCCGTGTGTTGTTTTCTTTGTCATGCATCTCATATCATGTCATCATGTGCATTGCATTTGCATACGTGTTCATCTCATGCATTCGAGCATTTTCCCCGTTGTCCGTTTTGCATTCCGGTGCTTCGTTCTCCCCCGGTGGTCCTTTCTAGCTTTCTTTCGTGTGTGGGGATTAAACATTTCCGGATTGGACCGAGACTTGCCATGCGGCCTTGGTTTACTACCGGTAGACCGCCTGTCAAGTTTCGTACCATTTGGACTTTGTTTGATGATCCAACGGTTAACCGAGGGACCGAAAAGGCCTCGTGTGTGTTGCAGCCCAACACCCCTCCAATTTGGCCCAAAACCCACCAAACTCTACTCCATCTCCTAGACCGTTCAATCACGATCGCGTGGCCAAAAACCGCACCTCATTTTGACTCTCCTAGCTCCACTTATGCCTATAAATAGACCCCCTTTGTTTTCGGATCTCTCTACCCCACGAAACCCTAGCCAAAAAAAGGATCTCCGCGCCGCGCCGGACACGTCCGACCCGGCCGGACGCGTCCGCCGCCGCCGCCCGCAGCCACTCGCGTTGCGACATGTGGCAAGCTTGCCCGCCGCCGCCGCCAGCCCGTCCCGGCCCGAGGCAAGCCCTCCGCCGCTCCCGCCTGGGCCAGAGGCACCGCGTCCCGACGCCGGCTTCTTCCCCGCGCCCGGCCACGCCCGCGCCGGTGTACTCCTCCATCGGCGCCGCCCGCCGCCCGGCCGCCACTGCTACCTCGACGCCCGAGCCGGCCCCGCCGCCCTCCGCCGGTCTACCTCGACGCCGGCCAAACCCCGGCCTCCTCTTCTTCCTCCCCGACGAGCGACGACCTCAACTCCGGCCACCGCGTCCCATTCCCGGCGAAGCTCCGGTGAGACCTCGAACCGCGTGCAGATCGGGCCAGATCTGGATCTGGGTTATCTCACGGTTGACTTTTTCCCTCCTAACCCTAATTTTTTGTGCATACTTTGACCGGCCATATCTCCGCATCCGTAGCTCCGATTTGGACATATAGTATATCAAAATGTTCGTCTCAACGAGTGCATTATTTCATTCCATTGCATCATTTTCATTTGAGTTCGTCTTGATGCCCGAAATGATGTTAGAAGGAGGCTTCGTGAGTTAATTATCAGATCTGTTAGTTCATCTTAGACTTTTGTCATTTTTGCCATGATTGTTGTGTGCATGATATGCCTGTGAGTCCTTCATATGTTTTGTTAAGCATCTTGTTATCTTTCCAGAGGTGCAACCGATGCATTTTTAGGATGTGTGTGGTGACTTGTGCAAGCTTGCAAAGTGAGGCACTCGGTAATCTGTTTTCAGGGACTTAGTAGTTTTCACTAAGTCTGGGATTGCTTAGTTCACGATGCCATATGTTCCTGCTGTTTCCATCCATGTCTTTGTTTGCACATGTGGAGTACCCTAGCTTGACTCAATCGAGCTCTACTTTTGCTTCGTGGTAAATCTGGGCAGATCGTCAACTTGTTTGCGATTTTGCCGATGTTATTGTAGTTGATCCGTGCATGCTATGCCATTGTTCTTGCCATGTCTAGCTAGAATTTTGTGCCTTCTTAATGGATATATGCTTGCCTTGCCATGACTTGCACCATAGTGAGTGCATCGAGCTAGTTTACATGCCTTCGTGAGTTATATTTCAGCATGTCTCAGTTTTCACTAAGTCTGAAAACCTGATTGTGTTTTAGCTATGTTCGTGTGCTTGTTAGTATATTTTGTGATCCCTTTTTGGCCCCAGGTCACTTGGGGACTTTTGTTAAGATTATTGAGTAGCTCCATGCCATGTCTTTCTTTGTCATGTTCAGGTCCTGTAGCATGTTGTTTTGCTGCTTCGAAGAGGGCTTCACGATCTGAAATTCCAGACAAGTGTTAATTTCACTAAGTCTGAAATCTGTTTTGCATTTGCGTTTTTGCCATGCTTGTTTGAACCTCTTAATGGATAAATTGGCCGTAGCTCAGTGCTAGTCTTTTGTTAAGCAGCTTGAATGCTTCCCTGCCATGTATTTTGATGCCATGTTTGAGTGCTGTAGCATGTTCATCTCATTGCATTTAGATGCCTACTTGTTGTAAATCGCAGACCGGTGTCATTCTTAAATCGCTTGCCATTTCCAGACCGTAACTCCGATTCCGGCGTTCTTTATATCGTTTTCAAGCGATTTCATCCCATCTTTCCAGTCGCACACTTGGTTTTCCAAGTTGAGGCCAGGTTCATGCATTTCCTGTCATATCTTGCATTTTGCATCCCGCATCGCATCCCGCATAGCATACCATCATTGCATTTTATTGTTTGAGCTTGCTCGTGGTTGATTGTATCCTTGTTGTTTGTTTGTCTTGTTTGGGTAGAGCCAGGATACGAGTTCGCTAACGAGGAGCCCGTTGAGTTTGCTTTTGAGGATCCAGTCAACTCTGACAGCTTTGCAGGCAAGATGATCATACCCTCGAAATCACTACTATCTTTGCTATGCTATTTTGCTCGCTCTTTGCTATGCCATTGCTACGATGCCTACCACTTGCTTGTCAGCCTGCCAAATTGCCTTGTTCAGCCTCTAACCCACCATTGTCCTAGCAAACCGTTGATTGGCTATGTTACCGCTTTGCTCAGCCCCTCTTATAGCGTTGTTAGTTGCAGGTGAAGATTGGAGACCGTTCCTTGTTGGAACATTTATTTACTTGTCGGGATATCATTATATTGCCATGTTATCTTAATGCATCTATATACTTTGTAAAGGGTGGAAGGCTCGGCCTCTCGCCTAGTGTTTTGTTCCACTCTTGCCGCCCTAGTTTCCTTCATATCGGTGTTATGTTCCTTGATTTTGCGTCCCTTACGCGGTTGGGCTATAATGGGAACCCCTTAATAGTTTGACTTGATTAAAGCTTTTCCAGCAATGCCCAACATTGATTTTACCATTTGCCACCTAGCCTTTTTTCCCTTGGGTTTCCGGAGCCCGAGGGTCATCTTATTTTAACCCCCCGGGCCAGTGCTCCTCTGAGTGTTGGTCCAACCGAGCGATGTTCGGGGCTACCAGGGGCAACTCTGGGCTGGCCTACCCGACGTCAGGCTCATCTGAGTGTGCCCTGAGAACGAGATATGTGCAGCTCCTATCGGGATTTGTCGGCACATTTGGGCGGTGTTGCTGGTCTTGTTTTAACCTGTCAAAATGTCTTGTTGTACCGGGATACCGAGGCTGATCGGTGTGTCTCGGGTGGAGGTCTATTCCTTCGTTGACCGTGAGAGCTTGTCATGGGCTAAGTTGGGACTCCCCTGCAGGGATTGAACTTTCGAAAGCCGTGCCCGCGGTTATGGGCAGATGGGAATTTGTTAATGTCCGGTTGTAGATAACTTGAACCTTAATTAATTAAAATGAATCAACTGAGTGTGTTATCATGATGGCCTCTTCTCGGCGGAGTCCGGGAAGTGGACACGGTGTTGGAGTAATGTTTGTGCAGCCTGCTCTCTAGTTTCTCGCTCGCGCTTTGCTCTCTCTTCTCGCTCTCTTTTGCGAATAAGTTAGCCACCATATATGCTAGTCGCTTGCTGCAGCTCCACATATATTTACCCCATCCTACCTATTAAGCTTAAATAGTCTTGATCGCGAGGGTGCGAGATTGCTGAGTCCCTGTGGCTCACAGATTACTATTACACCAGATGGAGGGACAGATGATACAGCTCCAGATGGCGTGCTTGAGCTCAAGTGGGAGTACGACGAGGATTCTCAGCGTTACTATGTTTCTTTTCTTGATGATCAGTAGTGGTGCCCAGTTGGGGTGATCGGGACCATGTCGCTTGTTGGGTTGTCTTTTGTTTTGGCGCCGTAGTCGGGCCATGAGTGTTTGGATGATGTATGTTATTTATGTACTTTGATGTGACGTGGCAAGTGTAAGCCAACTATGTATCTCCCCTTTTATTCTATATATTACATGGGATGTTGTGATGATTGCCTAACATGCGACATTGCTTTCAATGCAGTTGTGTCTCTAAGTCGTGCCTCGACACGTGGGAGCTATAGCCGCATCGAGGGCGTTACATGGGATCTGCCTTACTTCAAAGACCTCCTTTGCCCACACAACATCGACGTGATGCACACTGAAAAGAATATCTCCGAAGCCATTTTTGTTACGTTATTCGGCATAGAGGGGAAATCAAAGGATAATACTAAGGCTAGAGTCGATCAAGAGGAGCTATGTGCTAGACCGTTACAAAACATGCAAGAACCGAAAGGAAAGCGGAACTTGATGAAGCCAAAGGCATGGTTCAATCTTGGAAGGCCAGCTATGAGGGAAATTATTTTGTGGGTGAAAATGCAGTTGATGTTCCCCGATGGGTATGCATCAAATCTAAAGAGGGGAGCGAGCCTTGAAAAATTGAAAATATTTGGTCTAAAAAGTCATGGTTGACACATATGGATTGAGAGGATAATGCCGGTGATGTTGCGTGGCTTCATCCCTGAGGATGAATGGCTAGTACTGGCAGAGTTGGGCTATTTCTTCCATGTTCTTTGTGCGAAAGAACTATTGCCTGGCCTCCTAGAAGAAATGGAACAGTTGGCGTCGGAGTAGATCTGCAAGTTAGAGATGATCTTTCCGCCACGCTTCTTTAATCCAATGCAGCACTTGATTTTGCATCTCCCGACCGAGGTTGGATTGGGGGGGTCGTGCAAAATTGTTGGTGCTACACAATTGAGAGGATGCAGAAGACGCTTCGAGCAAAATGTAAAAGTAAATGTAGATGTGAGGCATTGATGATCGAGGCATTCATCACTGAGGAGGCGGAAAACTTCGTGACAGTACACTACGAAGCCAAAAATTGTCATTTGCGTAATCCGAAGCCTCGGTACAATGTTGACGACCCTAATAAGGGTCGATCCAACCTCAGCCTATTCAAAGGGAATCTCACACCAGCCAGTGGTTGGAAACCAATATCATTCGATGTTGAAGAATCGCGGACCATTTCGATGTATCTCTTCAACAACCTAACAGAAGTGTGGCCGTACATCGAGTAAGTTCTTGGTACATTGTTTCGCAACTTCTAATTCCATTGAAATGCTCTTATTCCTGGATATTTGATGCAGTCGATACGTCGCCATATTCTCGTATGGATCGATGATCCAGAAGGATTCCGTCGAAGAGTATGAGCTTCTAGCAAAGCAAGGAGGCGAATATCCCAGTTTCATCTCTTGGTTCAAAAGAACGGTAATTTCCATTAGACCATTTCATTTCTTTGGCTAATTTGCGACTAATGCAACAATACTTTCGTATTAAACTTGTAGGCTAATTCAGAGATTATGGATGCCGAATTGAGACAAGTAGCTGATGGCTTTGACTATAAGGTCCGTTCATTTGACAAATACGACATCAACGGGTATCGCTTTCGTACGTATGGCAAAGAGCTATCTATGGCCGACCGAAAGTCTACAAATTGTTGTGTCTCTACTTTCGGCGAAGGAGGTATCGAGTATTATGGAAGAGTTGAAGCAATGTATGAACTTCAATTCTATGGTGAAAACCCACCAAACGTCGTAGTCTTCAGATGTTATTGGTTCCAGCCGAGGGATACAAGAAGGACTCGTGAACATATAGGGCCAGTCGAAATCAAACAAAGCACCCATTTGGATGTTCCCAATGTATATATTACAGCTCAACAGCCAGCCCAAGTTTTCTATCTACCATGGGCTTGTCAAAGTGGTCCAAATCTCAGTGGTTGGGACCTCGTTTATGAAGTGCCGCCACGTGTTAGACCACCTCCCCCAATGAAGAGGATTATGAACCTCACATTAACCAAGACACATATGACGTCCAAGAAACACGTCTTTCCAAAAAACGTTTCAAGAACCACTCTACTCCACCCCAGAACATTGAAGTAGACAACGATAGTGAATCTGACTTCACCCCCGAGCCGGAACAAGAAGAAGTTACTGCTGCAGATGACCTGTCAATGATTGAACGATTACGTAAAGGTGGCCTTCCACATGATGATGCATTTATGAATGATGATGATGAGCACGTCATTACCTATAGTTATGATGATGATGCATTTATTGATCCCGGAGCATTTATTGAACCCGATGATCCAGATGATTATTAGGTACTCAAATTTTTATGTTGTACTTGATTTATATAGTTATTTGTATGATTTTACGATTTATATAGTTGGCATGTATAATTTTCTTACTTTGTATGATTGTTTCTTATACATAGTTCCATGGTCTCATGTCCGTCCCCGTCGGCCCTAGCCTGCTTTATGATTCGGATGTGGTAAATTCTCTTTCATAACTATTTGTTGCATTTCACATTTATGACAATTATGACCATCAAGTTGACATAGAGATATTTTAATTTAGGAGGTATGTGAACCAGAATTTGAACCGACCCTCTTGCCGAGAAGGTAAATTTAGTTGAAAACGAAAATGAGTATTCGAAAGAAAAAATTAAAAGAATTGAAGAAGAGAATATGACATTGGAGTTGTATGTTGTCGATGTCATCGATGATCACAAGATGAAGATGAATGCAATGCGCTTGAAGATGGATGCAATGCGCCTGAAGCTTAAGAAGATTAGAAAATATTTCATTGATAATGAGGCTTGGTATCATTATGCCATTGGTTCAATTGTTACCTTAGTTGTGATCTTCTTCACATTTGTTGTGATGAGGGTAAGTTTTCTCTAGTGTTTTGCTTTAAAAATGGATACATAGCTTATTTTCCACCTAAATGGCATAATTACCTTATTCAAATAAAAATGAGCTATACTTAGCTTATTTAGTTCATTTATGACGTACTTAGCATACTTAGGTCAAAAATGGCATGATAATCTTTGCTACCTCCAAAATGATATAGACTTAGCTTATTTTCATTGAAAATGACATAATAACCTTACTAAGCTCCAAAATGACCTATTTACCTAGCTTAGCTCTAAAATGACCTACACTTAGCATTCTTACATAGCTTAGCAATAAAATGGCATTTTTACCTACCTTAGTTAGAAGAAGAAGAAGAAGATAAAGAAGAGGAGAGGAGAAAAAGAAAGAAGAAAAAAAAATCTTCTTCTTCTTCTTCTTCTTCTTCTAACTAGTCTTCTTCTTCTAACTTTCATCTTTCCCAATTTGCAGATTTGCTTTACATGAGGAACCTTGGATTCATGGAGTGTACTATTCTTCTGGTGCTTCCTTGTTGTTTATGAAACCTTGTTTGGATATGTATGTCTATATGGATATGTTGTTGGAAACTTGTTTCTGGTTATGTATATATGGATATGTTGGACTTTGTTGAATTATGTTATTGGATTTGATGAAATATGTTGTTGGACATGCTGTTGGATATGTTGGATATGTATGCACGTATATCTATGTTTGAAACCATGTATAATTAATTGGATTTAAATAAAAACAGGGGATATATAGCATCTTTGTCGTCCGCTAGCGGACAGCAAAGAGGACACGTGGCAGTCACCTGTGCAAACTAGGAACAATGGCTGCCTATTTGGTCATTTTGCCGTCTGCTAGCAGGCGACAAAGTGACCAAATAGGCCTGGCAAACCAGGCCATCTATGCCGTCTGCTGGCAGACAGTATAGCTGGCCATGTGGCAGCTTCCCAGTGCTGTCCTAGATAAGCTCTTTGCCGTCTATCAGCGGATGGCAAAGAGCGCCGTTAACCCCCTAATGGGTCTCACCCCACACCATTGCCATCCATTCTCTTTGTCGTATGCTAGCCTCGGATGGCGGACGACACAATCCTTTGCCGTCCGTTTCTACAAAGCGGATGGCAAAGAAGGCCTTTGCTTTCACGTGTTCAGACGGATAGTTTGCCGTCCGCTGGCTGACGGCAAAGGAATATGCCATCCGGGATATGTGCATTTGCCGTTCGCCATGGCGGACGACAAAGAAGCTGATTCCAGTAGTGATGGCTTCTTCTCTCTCTTTGGATCTCAATACAAAGTTCTCCTCGATCTTCTTGGAGATCTATTTGATGTAATTATTTTTTCAGTGTGTTTGTCAAGATCCGATGAATTGTGGGTTTATGATCAAGATTATCAATGAACAATATTTGATTCTTCTCTGGAATCTTTTATGTATGATTTGTTATCTTTGCCAGTCTCTTTGAATTATCAATTTGGTTTGGCCTACTAGATTGATCTTTCTTGCAATAGGAAAAGTGCTTAGCTTTGGGTTCAATCTTGCGGTGTCCTTTCCCAGTGACAGCAGGGGTAGCAAGGCACGTATTGTATTGTTGCCATCGAGGATAAAAAGATGGGGTTTATATCATATTGCTTGAGTTTATCCCTCTACATCATGTCATCTTGCCTAATGTGTTACTCTGTTCTTATGAACTTAATACTCTACATGCATGTTGGATAGCGGTCGATGTGTGGAGTAATAGTAGTAGATGCAGAATTATTTCGGTCTACTTGTCGCGGACGTGATGCCTATATACATGATCATGCCTAGATATTCTCATAATTATTCACTTTTCTATCAATTGCTCGACAGTAATTTGTTTACCCACTGTAATACTTATGCTATCTTGAGAGAAGCCACTAGTGAAACCTATGGCCCCCGGGTCTATTTTCCATCATATAAGTTTCCAATCTATTTTATTTTGCAATCTATATAATAAAAATACCAAAAATATTTATCTTATTATCTCTATCAGATCTCACTCTCGTAAGTGACCGTGAAGGGTTTGACAACCCCTTTATCGCGTTGGTTGCGAGGTTCTTATTTGTTTGTGTAGGTGCGAGGTGACTTGTGTGTAGTCTCCTACTGGATTGACACCTTGGTTCTCAAAAACTGAGGGAAATACTTACTCTACTTTGCTACATCACCCTTTCCTCTTCAAGGGAAAACCAACACAGTGCTCAAGAGGTTTCACGCCTCGTGAGGCTTGGCCCCTCGCGAGGGTCTTGGATTGTTGTTGCTGAAACTGGGCCATCGATGGAGCCATGCCGTGTGCCGCAGGCTGGCAAGTCTGGGTACCACCATTCCCAGGACGCCGACAACATCGGCTTGAAGAAGCAATGGTGTGGCCATGCCGACATAGGTCATAACTTGTGATGAAATCAATGCCGGCTTGATGAAGTCGCTATGTGGTGATGCCGGCGCACCCGACTCGTGCAATCCATGGGGCGACGATGTTGGTGATGATTTAGCCTTCGCAATACCGAACTCTTGGTGGTCTTATCGAGATGATGATCCAATGAGATTTGACCTCGGCTCGATGAAGCGATGACTAGTCAAACATAGGTCGGCAGCCATGGAGCAACATTGTCGGGCTCGTTTGACACCGTTGTGATGGTGAAGATTGCCTCAACAAAGGTTCAAAAATTTGTAGGCATGTGTTTGAGAACAACACACAATACCCTAGAAATAAAATCCTCCAAAAAGGATGTCCAATATCCCGTTCATGAAGAAAGATGAACTCGGGTCGGATACATATTCGCGCAAAAAATAGATCCGAAAATTGATCCACTCATCAGAAGTTTCCCGGAGTTTGAATGGTCGGATCGAGCTAAAATTTTGATGGGTGGTAGATTTAAAAATGTTGCAGCTGTTGAACGGTTGGATCTTCCAAAAGTTGTCTGAGATGTATGCTGGGATCGCCGCTCCAAACTGGTCTAGATTCGCGTCCAGATTTGACACCTCTTCGGTAATATCAGAGATCACCGAGGATTCCTCTGTCGAAACATGACGAAATTTACAGGGTTGTTCTACACTCAATTCCAAACAGTTCTACTGAAGCAATCATCAAAGCGACACTCGAGGAGATGGGAACGACGAACATGAATCTGCTGTCCAGAAAAAACTGCTATCAAACTACAGACGAGCCATCAATCCTTTGCGATCTGACTTCAAAACTCTTAATGAAACACCACTGTCAGTGTCAAAACCGGTAGACCTCGGGGTAGGGGTTCTCGAAGTGTGGATCTCGGACCAAGGGTAACATGGACGAAGGAGACGATGTTTACCCAGGTTCGGGCCCTCTTGATGGAGGTAAAACCCTACGTCCTACTCATGTTATATCAGTTGAGATGTATCAAGTATAGAGTTGATCTACCTCAAGATCATAATGTGTGCTCTAACTCTAGGGCTAGGTAAAAGATTTTATGTTCATGTCATAATTACCTATTGACTAGCCTGGCCCCGGCTTATATAATGTACCAGAGGCATAGGATAATAAGAGTCCTAGTCGGCTACATCGGTGGAGAGGAGTGCTTGTCTTGATCACCAAGTCTCATGGAATCTTCCTCATACAAGTCATGGGCTGCCCGAAGTGGCCCATTAGTGAACCGCCATGAGGGACCTTGTCCCAACCCACCTGGTTGGGAGACGATGTGGTGAGTACCACATAGTCTAGGACACCATGTAGGTGCAATATTTGCCCTCCTGTGTTTTGGAGATTGTTGATAGAAATAGGCATGGACTAATTTGTTCACTAGTGCATACAAAGAGAAATAGTCCATGCAGAACTGAAGAGAATGCTTTCTCCGGTGTCAATTTCGAGGAACTTCACCGAAATATATCTGTGTTGCAGAGAAGAATGAGCTACATTAGTTGAAGTCATGTAGGCGAGAAGATTGATGTGAAGAAGTTAGCCCCTCGAAAATTATGGCTGGCGTGAAGCAATTGGTTAGGAGATTCTATCCGAAAAAGTTGACAACAGTGAATGGAAATAGAAGACAAAGTGCAGACGTAGTGTCGGGGGTTGGGTGCGACATATGCCAAAGGATGGCTTATCATGGTGGGAGCGAGTAGAACGTCGCCGGTGCCTGGAAACGGGATAAGGCGAAGGCATACACGCCGGCAAATCTTACCCAGCTTCGAGGCTCTCCGTGGAGATAATACCCCTACTGCTGCTCTGCGGGGTCTCCGCATGATCACTATGGCAAAGTGTGTACACGGTTGCTCCTTGAGCTGTTTCCTGGAGGTAGGAGAAGGAAAGGCTAGTTCTCTCCTTCCTATATGATCTGGTCTAGTCCTAATGGATTCCAACCCTTTGCATGGGTGCCCTGGGGGTTTATATAGGCCTACCCCCCCAGGGGTACAATGGTAACCCGGCTGGATGCGGGCCCAGCCGTCAGTCTCTTTGGACGCCGTCTTATCCGCCGACTCCTGGGGCCCGCCGACTGGCTCGGTACGGAGCCGACAGGCCGCGTCCGCCACGGGCGGGTCTTGTCGGCTGCGGATTACTGTGGCCATGCTTCTAATGACGCGAGCTCGGTCATGGGGTCGTGGCAACAGCTCCCACGTCTGGCGGGCGATCAATGTTGCCACTCCCTGTCGTGTCTGGTTAATGGCACGTGGGGCCCGTGGGAGGGGCCGGCCGACTCCTGGGGCCGACTCCCAACTGGGCCGACTGGTGGCGCTCTCACCGTCTTCCGTACGCCCGTCGACTGGTGGGACCCACCATCCCTGGGCCGTACCGGCAGGCCGTCGTGGGCACAGGACTCCGCCCACTTGGGCTGACGTTAGGGCCGGCATGGCAACATTGTTGCTCCGGGCAGAGATCTCCGCGGGTACGGCATACTGTGGCCACGCCTGCCCTTGGAAAAGGGGTGGGAGTGGACCTTACTGTGGCCGCTCCCCGTCCCGTCCCTCTTTATGAGGGCATGGGGTTGTTGGCGTCGCGGGCCGACTCCCCATGCCCGGCTTCTCTAGAAGTCGCCAGTCAGGAGTCGGCTCATCCTGAAGTCGTCCCTGGGACTCGGCCGCGAGTGGGCAGTGGGCCGCCTCGCCGCGACTCTCAGAAGGCGGCTCTTCGTCCTAGGGTCTCGAGGGGCGTAGCCTGCCCTGATGTCTTGAAAGGTTCTGGGCCTGGGTTAGCCTACCCGTGGCCCATTACTCCGACAGTAGTCCCCGAAGCTGGTGAGGCACTGAGGGTGATATGTCGAGGAGCCTCAACCCCCGAGATATTAAAGTGGCAGCTATTTTTTCAAAATGCCTTTGTTGGCTGTTATTCAAGTGCGCCTTTTCTCAAAATGGACACAAAAAATACGACAGCACGTCTGCTGCCATTCCATGATAGCATGCCAAGTTTCATGAATTTCAGACGAGATTTAGATTTACTAGAATTTAAAAAAAAAGTATCTCAATATTTTGTCGGCAATCAACGGTGCCCTGGTGTTCGAAATTCACTCCCATTTCTTGCATGGGACCTAATCATGCACCCAAGGACATAGATTTGATTTTTCAACCAATTTATATGCACTGGAGCATGTGCATGTAGTTCAAATTTGAATTATGCACATAAATGAATTGAAAACTTAGCTGATACATAAAAATGTCCAAACGAACCCCGAAAAATCACTAAAATGGACACAACACTCTTGTTGTTCTATGTTGACACGAGAAAAAATTGAAAGCAATAAGAGGCAACTGATATCGTTTCGTCCCCAAAGGTGGGATGTTCCATATCGAAACCATCATGCTTGTTGTGAGAAGCTCTGGTTTGTGAGAAGCATATACCCAAACCTGCCCCAAATGGGACAAATTTTTTACCACGACATGTTGACGCCGCTCCATGATAGCATGCCAAGTCTCATGAATTTCAGACGAGTTTTGGATTTACTAGAATTTAAAAACCAGGCATCTGAATGTTTTGTCGGCAATCAAAGGTGCCCAGGTGTTTGAAATTCATTCCCATTTCTTGCTTGGGACCTAAGCATGCACCCAGGGACACATATTTGATTTTTCAACCAATTTATATGGACTGGAGCATGTGCATGTAGTTAAAATTTAAATTATGCACATAAAAAATGAAAATTCAGTTAAAGCTTAAAAATGTCCAAATGAACCCCAAAAAATCACAAAAATTGACACAACACTCCTGTTGTTCTATGTTGACACGAGAAAAAAAATTGAAAGCAATAAGAGGCAATGGATATTGTTTCGTCCCCAAAGGTGGGACATTCCCTATCGAAACCATCATGCTTGTTGTGAGAAGCTCTGGTTTGTGAGAAGCATATACCCAAACCTGCCCCAAATGGGATAAATTTTTTACCACAGCATGTTGATGCCGCTCCATGATAGCATGCCAAGTTTCATGAATTTCAGACGAGTTTTGGATTTACTAGAATTTAAAAACCAGGCATCTCAACGTTTTACCGGCAATCAACGGTGCCCTGGAGTTTGAAATTCATTCCCATTTCTTTCATGGGACCTAAGCATGAACCCAAGGACACAAATTTGATGATTCAACCAATTTATATGCACTGGAGCATGTGCATGTTGTTCAAATTTGAATTATGCACATAAATGCATTGAAAACTCAGTTAATGCATAAAAATGTCTAAACGAACCCCGGAAAATGACAAAAATTGACACAACACTCCTGTTGTTCTATGTTGACACAAGAAAAATTTGAATGCAATAAGAGGCAATGGATATCGTTTCGTCCCCAAAGGTGGGACGTTTCCTATCGAAACCATCATGCTTGTTGTGAGAAGATCTGGTATGTGAGAAGCATATATCCAAACTTGCCCCAAATGGGACAATTTTTTTACCACACCATGTTGATGCCGCTCCATGATAGCATGCAAAGTTTCATGAATTTCAGACGAGTTTTGGATTTACTAGAATCT
This sequence comes from Triticum monococcum, assembly GCA_034509565.1. Taxonomy (NCBI): domain Eukaryota; kingdom Viridiplantae; phylum Streptophyta; class Magnoliopsida; order Poales; family Poaceae; genus Triticum; species Triticum monococcum. Next base: position 427,201,327 of record CM067847.1, on the reverse strand, counting down.
AAAAACCAGGCATCTCAACATTTTGCCGGCAATCAACGGTGCCCTGGTGTTTGAAATTCATTCTCATTTCTTGCATGGGACCTAAGGATGCAGCCAAGGAGACAGATTTGATTTTTCAACCAATTTATATGCACTAGAGCATCTGCATGTAGTTCAAATTTGAATTATGCACATAAATGCATTGAAAACTCGGTTAATGCATAAAAATGTCCAAACAAACCCCGAAAAATCAGAAAAATTGACACAACACTCCTGTTGTTCTATGTTGACACGAGAAAAACTTTGAAAGCAATAAGAGGTAATGGATATCGTTTTGTCCCCAAAGGTGGGACGTTACCTATCGAAACCATCATGCTTGTTGTGAGAAGCTCTGGTCGGTAAGAAGCATATACCCAAACCTGCCCCAAATGGGACAACTTTTTTACCATGGCTTGTTGCTGCCGCTTAATGATAGCATGCCAAGTTTCATGAATTTCAGACGAGTTTTGGATTTACTAGAATTTAAAACCCAGGCATCTCAACATTTTGCTGCCAATCAATGGTTCCCCGGTGTTTGAAATTCATTCCCATTTCTTGCATAGGACCTAAGCATCCACCCAAGGACATAGATTTGATTTTTCAACCAATTTATATGCACTGGAGCATGTGCATGTAGTTCAAATTTGAATTATGCACATAAATGCATTGAAAACTCAGTTAATGCATTGAAATGTCCAAACCAACCCTGAAAAATCACAAAAATATACCCTCCAGGACGGGGCGCCCAAAGCCGACCTAACCTTCGACTCAGGGGATCAGCCCGCTACCACAGCCGGCTCGGGTGCACTCCCAATGCTCTGCACGCCCACCATCTGAAACGTCGCCATGACCTAGACCCTCATCGATGGAGGAGCAGGCCTCAACGTGCTCTCAGTGGATGCTTTTGGCTTGCCTCATGTGTTGTACGGACGGCTCCGCCCCACCAAGTGTAACGCCCTCGATGTGGCTATATCTCCCACGTGTCGAAGCACGACTTAGAGGCATAACCGCATTGAAAGCAATGTCGCAAGTGAGGTAATCTTCACACAACCCATGTAATACAATAGGGGAAAAGATACATAGTTGGCTTACAATCGCCACTTCATGCAATTACATGAATAAAGCATTACAACATCCAAATACAATCAAGGCCCGACTACGGAGCCAAAATAATAGAAGAACCCCAAATGCGACAAAGGTCCCCGATCGACCCCAACTGGGCTCCACTACTGATCAACTAGAACGAAACAACACAAAGGACAAGATCTTCAACGAGCTCCTCCTGAGCTTGGTTGCATCATCTGCATGGACTCATCGGCACCTACAAGCTGGTTTTGGAAGTATCTGTGAGCCACGGGGACTCAGCAATCTCGCACCCTCGCGATTAAGACTATTTAAGCTTATGGGTAAGGTAAAGGTATGAGGTGGAGCTGCAGCAAGCCACTAGCATATGGTGACTAACATACGCAAATGAGAGCGAGAAGAGAAGGCAAAGCACGGTCGATAAAAGTATGATCAAGAAGTGATCCTGGACTACCTATGTCAAGCATAACTCCAACAACCGTGTTCACTTCCCGGACTCCATCGGAAAAAGACCATCACCGTTACACACGCAGTTGATTCATTTTAATTAAGGTTAACTTTAGGTTTTCTACCACCGGACGTTAACAAATTCCCATCTTCCCATAACCGCGGGCACGACTTTCAAAATTTCAAATCCATGCAGGGGTGTCCCAACTTAGCCCATCACAAGCTCTCACGGTCAACGAAGGAATAGACCTCCTCCTGAGACATTCCGATCAGACTCGGTATCCCGGTACAACAAGACATTTCGACAGGGTAAAACTAAACCAGCAACACTGATGAGGACATGATTACCTTGGATACGGCCAAAAATATTCCATACATGCATATTTGTCATGTGATTTCTAATGCAAACTATTCAATAATCTCACGTATGAAGATAAGGGAAAAGGAGAAGTTTAGGTTGTGTTCAAAAAGTCCTCTCATGTCACTTTTGGGCCAAGAGAAGATAGAGTCCAAGTCTCTCACGTTCTGGATTCAGATTCGGACTGCACAGACATACCTGACTCAAAACGCCAACAACGTTTTCATACGGACTCGAAATTGGGTGATTCTTTTTTTGTTGGAAACTAGATTTCGTGCTCTTTCCAACCCAATTGGTTTCACCTTCAAATTCTTCTGGAGCGTTGAGTTACGGATGAAACAATCTGACGTTGCAGCAGAATCCGAGTCAAACTACAAGCCCAAAGGTGTTGCATCACCTCCACTTGGGCCCATGAGCCTTGTACGACCTAGGGTTAGTTTTAGGCTGCCTTGGGACGTCCTCCCACCTCCTTGGCTGCCACCCCTTGCTCCTATATAAGTAGATCCATCTAGTAGCTTTTTCCTTGGGATTTGTTTAGTTAAAAGTTAGCCATTGCAACTTCGTGTACTTCGTTTGTGTCCAACGACCAGACCAAGACCGCTTCCGGATCCCCACCATTATCAATACTTCATATATATTTGCAATATTCAGATTGCTTTATCATATTCTTGCTCGTTCTTCGATTGCTTGCAGGAATAGACCTTCGTGGTCAGGCTGACCGTGCTTCCAGCATCGTCAGTAACCTCAGGAGATTGGTTTAGCGATTGCTAAGGCGCAACGTTGTGCGCGTTTGTAGTCAGATCGTCAAAGTCGCCTCCACCAAATCGATAGTTATTATCTCATCGAAAGATCGGGACACCCTCGCCTCTATCAAGTGGTATCAGTTTTCAGGTTGCTCGGTGAGAATTTCCAGTTTTCCTAGATTAGATTTGTTTTCTTACCTATTGTCCAAGAAAAATCCACAAAAAAGAGTTAGATCTATTCATCCTTGGTCCAAGCCAGTCTGAGCCTTTGCAATTTTCTTTTCATTGCTTGCATAGTTGAATTATCGGTTGCATCGTCGTGTCGAGTTGCTGTTCTTAGTGTCTAGTTCGTTTAGAGTTTCGAGTTCTGTTCACATTAGTCACGCCACCGCTGCATCATTATCTCTTTCGCTGTCCACCACCCATCCATCAATTTCCACCACGTGCTACCCACCATTCATTGTCATAATAATAGTTGAGATCGTTCACATCTTCGCTTGATCCAATCTGCATCTTATCTAGTTTGTTTTGGAAAGAGGGAGGAAAAAATAGAGAAAAGAAAACGAGAAAAAAAAGAGAAAAAAAGTCAGAGAAAAAAAGGAGAGAAAGAAAAAAAGTGTGAGGAAAAAAAGAGAGAAGAAAAAAAACAAAATTCGGATCTTTTTAGACTCAATCTCGTAGTTGAATTCGGATTGAAATCTGTTTTGTGCACTGTTTAGTAAAACAGGCATAACTTCCTCATACGAAGTCTGTTTTGCCTCCGCGAGTACTCAAACGAAAGCTAGCGACGAGCCGCATCTAAATAGTTGAAGAAGCTTGTTCAATATTTGGCACCTCAAAATCAGCTTCTAAATAGGTCTTTTTGCCCTCCGAAGTTCATGAACATACCTTATTCCAGTTTTTCAGGCCAGTTTTCGAATTTTTTGACTCCTCATATCAACTCCGAATTGAGTGATTCCTTTTGTGTTTGAAAGCTTGAGTCAATACCATTCTTGAAAAAAAATCAAAAAATCAGCACATACTTTTTCAGAGGAAAGTTGGATACAAAGTTGTTGATATATCCTGCTTGGCTGTTGTTTCACATCATTATCTTTACTGCCGTTGTGATCTTCACTTATATCTTGCTGTCCAGAGCTACTTAGTATTCTTCATTGATGCTAGTTGTGCTACGACGTGACCTCATTAGTGTTCTAGGCTCGCGTCTCTAGTTCGGTCTAGCCTAGGACCAGCACAGTACCGTCATTGAGCGTTTATTCAACATTGCATCTCTGAATTGATTATTGCGAATCTTTTGCTACCATACATAGCCAACCCAGCTCCACATATTTCTACACCATGTATACGCACGTTCCCCTGGCAATCGCTTTACACAATCTTCGGAGTTATTTGACACCGCTGGTTGCCTGTCACCACCTGCCGCATGGTAAGAACTTGTATGATATTGATATTTGCTTTACCGTGAGCACTTTACAATCACATCCCAGTAGTTCATAGGAACATTATTCTCGAATTTTGGTTCTTGTTTCTACTAATCATGACAGGTTCCAAAGATAGAAGTTCTTGGACGACGGACACATCTTCACCATCACGAGAGTTGGGACAACACACACAAGCATATGGTCAGGTTATCTCTTTACCATCATTTGAGGGTAGATTTAATCCTGCTATTTATCTAGCTTGGGAGCTTGAAGTAGAACAAGTTTTTAGTCACCATGATTTTTCTGAACTTGAGAGAGTACGAGCTACCATTAGAGCATTTACTGGTTTTGCTTCTGTTTGGTGGAGTGTACATTTTAAGAAAAACATTGATAACCAACCCATAACTTGGAAAGTTTTGAAAGCTGTAATGAGACAACAATTTTTTCCTCCTTACTATCGTCGTGAATTGCGTCGTAAATTGGAGCGATTAAAACAAGGCAGTAACACTGTTCATGCTTACTACCAAGAGTTCAAATCTTATCTGCATCATTGTGACATAGAAGAATCTGTGGATGATACAATGAATAGATTTTTTGGTGGTTTGAACCATGATATTCAGGCAAGATTTCAGTATATTCCTCGTTGCATTACTGGTATGTATGTCCGTGCTTGTACCTTTGAGAGACAGATACAGGAGGATGCATTGGGTGACTACAACAACTACTATTCCAGTTCATGCTCACCACGGTTACTCCACTATTGCACCTACTAGAGTAGCCCCACCTCAGATTGTGAGCGCGATATCATCTCAAGAGTATGGTACAGTGTCAACGTCCGTACCTACATCAGCTATATCTCTGCGAGGTAACAGTAAAGGTATTGATGATATAACTTCACATGAGAATGAAGCATGCCTAATTAACTTGAATGCATCATGTGTTGAGTTACCTGTTGATTTGAGCACACCACCTATTTTAGAGACTCTTGTTACTGTCATGAATGCGTCATGTGATCAAACAACTGAAATATCAACAATTTTGAGTGCACCCATTAAATTAACTGTCGATGCAAAAGAACCAATGTTTAATCATTTTGATATGACCTCTAATCTTGATGATGATTCTGTGTCCAATGACTTATTGCATGCTTGCTTATTTAAGCATGTTGTAGCATGTAAATTTGATGCAAGTAAGGTTTATTCATCGAAGTTAGGATGGTTTAATGATGAACATTGCCAATCTTTTGAAGTCAATAAGAGCTTCACTTATATGTGCAAACTGAGTTGCAATATTTTCATGCCTTCTACTTCTTGTGACAATTTTTTGGCTTTAGATTTTATGAACAATGAAAGTTACTCATGCATACATATGACATATGTGCAAAAATCAAGGGAAGTTAAAATGGATGACATATACATATACAACATGTACACCTTGTCTCTTTTGTTAGCCACATTTCAGATTAAGCAATGCTGAGGACGGCTTTGTTTTCAAAATGGGGAGGATGATGAGGACATGACTACCTTGGATACGACAAAAATATTGCATACATGCATATTTGTCAGGTGATTTCTAATGCAAACTATTCAATAATCTATTTATGTTATCCAGAACAAAAATACTTCACACACTTTTGTGTTTTGTCTAATTGCAGGTGTATGGGACATTTGTACAATCCACATATGAAGATAAGGGAAAAGGAGAAGTTTAGGTTGGGTTCAAAAGTCCTCTCACGTCACTTTTGGGCCAAGAGAAGATAGAGTCCAAGTCTCTCACGTTCTGGATTCAGATTCGGACTGCACAGACATACCTGACTCAAAACGCCAACAACTTTTTCATACGGACTCCAAATTGGGTGATTCTTTTTTTGTTGGAAACTAGATTTCGTCCTCTTTCCAACCGAATTGGTTTCACCTTCAAATTCGTCCGGAGCGTTGAGTTACGGACGAAACAATCTGACGTTGCAGCAGAATCCGAGTCAAACTACAAGCCCAAAGGTGTTGCATCACCTCCACTTGGGCCCATGAGCCTTGTACGACCTAGGGTTAGTTTTATGCTGCCTTGGGACGTCCTCCCACCTCCTTGGCCGCCACCCCTTGCTCCTATATAAGTAGATCCATCTAGTAGCTTTTTCCTTGGGATTTGTTTAGTTAAAAGTTAGCCATTGCAACTTCGTGTACTTCGTTTGTGTCCAACGACCAGACCAAGACCGCTTCCGGATCCCCACCATTATCAATACTTCATATATATTTGCAATATTCAGATTGCTTTATCATATTCTTGCTCGTTCTTCGATTACTTGCAGGAATAGACCTTCGTGGTCAGGCTGACCGTGCTTCCAACATCGTCAGTAACCTCAGGAGATTGGTTTAGCGATTGCTAAGGCGCAACGTTGTGCACGTTTGTAGTCAGATCGTCAAAGTCGCCTCCACCAAATCGATAGTTATTATCTCATCGAAAGAACGGGACACCCTCGCCTCTATCAAACACCGCCCGAATGTGCCGACAAATCCCGATAGGAGCTGCACATATCTCTTTCTTAGGGCACACTCAGATTGTCTTAGGTACGGGTAGGCCAGCCCAGAGTTGCCCCAGGTGGCCACCGGCAGCTGACAGGTGGACCAACACTCAGAGGAGCACTGGCCCGGGGGGTAAAATAATGATGACCCTCAGCAGCGCGACTCCCAAGGGAAAAGAAAAGGCTAGGTGGCAAATGGTAAAACCAATGTTGGGCATTGCTGGAAGAGCTTCACTTAAGGCGAATTGTCAAGGGGTTCCAATTATAGCCCAACCTCGTAAGGAACGCAAAATCCGGGAACATAACACCGATATGACGGAAACTAGGGCGGCAAGAGTGGAACAAAACACCAGGCATAAGGCCGAGCCTTCTACCCTTTACCTAGTATATAGATGCATTAATTAAATAAGATATATTGTGATATCCCAACAAGTAAACATGTTACAAACAAGGAACAACATCTCCATGTTCCAACAAGGAACAAAACTTCAATCTTCACCTGCAACTAACAACGCTATAAGAGGGGCTGAGCAAAGTGATAACATAGCCAAACAACGGTTTGCTAGGACAAGGTGGGTTAGAGGCTTGGTTTAACAATATGGGAGGCATGATAAGCAAGTGGTAGGTATCGCAGCATAGGCATAGCAAAAGAGCGAGCATCTAGCAAACAAAGATATAAGTGATTTCGAGGGTATGGTCATCTTGCCTGAAATCCCGCAAGCAAGAAGAACGACTCCATGAAGAAGATAAACGTACGTAGACGAACGGGTCCTCACAAACACGACGTTACCGGATCCAACCCGAAGATGCAAACACCGGAAAGAAGCACACAACATAGTAAACAACCACCACATAGACATGGCATGATGCACAAACAAGAATGATGCATGTCCGGTTTAAAGAGGGCATGGCATGGCAAAGTGCACAGACAAAACTACAAGTTAAGTGGAGCCCAATATGCAATGAGTTGCATATTGACGGAACACCACATGACTTATTTAGTTCGATCTTGTTTATGTACCCAACAATATTAAATGTTGTTAACCATGGCAAGAGGTGAAGCAAAAGTAAACTACACATTCTAAACAATTTAAATGGGGCCGGAACCATGAAACAACAATCCAGTAAATCCCCATATGCATTAGTAATTTAAAGCAACAACAATTTAAACATTTTAATTATTGTTATCATGATGCGGATGACATGAACAAGTTTTATGCAATTTATATTAAAAGTTGACAAGAGCATATTAAGAAGCATTTGTCAACGTGGCGGAAATGAAAAGGGGAGCCACGGCAACGATAATGAAACAGTGCCACGACAACGTTCCGGTTCCGGTAACTCGATTGAGATCCCAGTGCAAAGAAAGTGCGACGGGAGCGTGACATGCGATAGAAGGTGGGGTGTTCCCGGTTACCGGGTTCCCACATGACGATGACAAGGTAAAAGAGGGCAACGTGCACCGACAAATCGAGCACGGTGCAAGCACGAGCATCTCATACATCATACATGCATTCGTTCACGGCGGTCATCTCGGGGTTATACCTTCGAAGCGTGCATTATCGGAGCAGTTCGGGTCAAGCGGTGTAGAGGAAGTAGTGGAAGTAGACGTTCTCGAACGTCGAGGGAAGTAGTGGTTCACGCGACAGTAGTCGAAGTAGTCGTTCTCGCACGCTTTAGGGTCGACGGTAGAGGTTCTCGCGGTCTCGGCGACAGTAGTGGTGGATGTATATCGTTGCACGAGTTTCCGTAGACGTTCATGTCGTCGGTGTCGAGGTACTTGGTGAAATCCACGGGTGTCAGTAGTTGTACATGGTCTTCGCGTTGTAATCTGACTTGGCGGTTCCAAAACGTTCATCGGTAGTGGAACTTGGCGGATTCCACGGAGGCATCCTTGGGCATTCCTGGTTGTCGCGTCTTGGCAAAACAAAAGGTATCTTGGCGTCCATGCAACCGGCAGGGGAGGTGATGGCGCTGGGCTCCAGCAAAGCAGGGCACTGACGAGGAGACGAAGCAGAGGACGGGGTGGCCGGAGGAGCTTTTGTGGGAGCTCGGGACGGAGTTGGTGGCGTGCGAGGCGGCAGAGGAGATGCACATCAGGGACGAAGAGGCAGGGGCGTATGACGCAAGGTGGCCGAAGGCGCGGGTGTCGGGGTTCCTCCCTTGTGCTGTGGTTGTGGGAGCTCGAGCCTTTCTAGAGAAGAAGCAGGGAAGAAGCTCAGGCGGCCACGGGAAGGGGGCGACGCGGTGGAGCCGCGGGGCCGGCGACGATGCTGGGACGACGGCTCCAGTGCGGGGATGCCTGGACCCCGTTGGAGCCGAGTCCAGAGGCGGGCGGCGCAGCTTTCTGAGGATCTTGGGGCTCGCCATGGGGGAACGGGCGCGCGATGGAGGCGGGGTAGAGTAGACGGAGCGAGGGGATCAGGGAAGAATACGGTCGACGCGCCCTCTCCTATGTTGTGTGTGCAGCGGCGCTGAAGGGAGACAAGGGGGGATCGAGGAGATGGGGAGGGCTGAGGCTGCAGTTCTCTCTCTGGCAGCGCACAGGAGAGAGGAAAGAGATCGAGAGAGAGGTGGTGGCGCTACGGGAGGGAGGAAAGAGATCGGGAGAGAGTTAGGGTTGGAAGGGTGGTTGGGCCGGCCTAGGACCGTGAAGTAAGATGGGCCGGGGCTGCAGTGAAGGATGGCCTAGCTGGTCCTAACTAACCTGGTGGGCTGGGATCTCTTCCCTCTCATGACTCTTTAGCAGAAGAGGATTAAAGAGAAGGAAAAGAAAGAGAGGTTAGGGAAGAAGCTTGAGCAGGATGGTATTTTTTCTCGGAGTCAAAAAAATGAGTTTGACCCAAGAAAATTAGAAATGGCATGACCGAAAGATATAATTTCAAACTCATTTGAATTTAATTAAAATGGGTTTGAACTAGGACTTGGTTATAGAAGTGTCCAAAAACGTTGTGGTTTTTGATGGAACTCCGGAAAGTGAAGAAAGAATATATGGCAAGGTTTGAGGAGCAACTCGAAGCAGAAAAGACCTGAGAGTTTTAAATTGCAAGTGTGTTTGAGGTAAATCCAAATAATTGGAATATTTACTATAGCTCTCGAAATATCGAGAGGATATGTTGTATAGAGAAATCACCAGGTGAGTTCCCTCAATTTAAATAGATCAAAGATCTATGCATTTTATTTAGTTGAGTTTTAAAACGGGTTGCATGATTACATGATGCAATGCTCATGATGCAAAGATGAATGCAACAGACGAAACAGATCACACAACGAAACCCGGAAACCCTGGAAGGCAACTGAACCTTCGGTCTTGGGGCGTTATAACACTCCACCACTACGAGAGGATCTCGTCCCGAGATCTAGGATGGCACCGGAGGGAAAAGACGGAAGAGAAAGAGTAGAGGTAAAACTAAGTTGCTCCTTTGACAAACGAGTGAAACCAAAGAACCTTACAAAGGTTGAACAAGTTGAAAGGAATAAAACCATGGAGGATATCGAAGTTGAAAAACACTCCGTTAGGAACGAGGAACAAGGAAGAACAAATTCGGAGAGCACTCCGTTTGAACAGTGATATGAAACTTGATAAGATGAAAAGAACTTGAGTTGAGGGCACAACACTTCGGTTAAATAGGATAAGCATGAAAAGAACATGATCTTTGACGAAACGAGATGATGGGTTGCAGAGAGCAACATCACAATGCCTCCAGCACGAAAGAATATAATAAAGATAATTGAGACAAACGAATGTAGAAGACAATGCCAACTTCTGTTACAAAAGAGCTTGAAAAGGCATCTTTAGGAGAAGGGTTGAACGGAGTTGTTGGAGCACCAACAACGAAAAGAATAATCTTGATGTGGTCTTATGGAATACATCCCAGATTTAAGAGATGACAACCTGCCACTCACGGGAAAAAGAATTGGATTGATATCAACAAGGAGACGAGAACTTATTTCACCGGGAGGATAGATGAAGAACTTGGATCATATATTATCACCATTACTAGCAACACCCTTAGGGAAAGCTTTAGGTGAAATATAACCCAAGATAATTCCCACGAATAGGTTGATGGATTTAAAATACCTAATTCTTAATAATGTGTGAATCATGAAACATGAACTCAAATTATCGAGAATGACATAATACCACCTCCAAAGATACGGTAGAAAGAAATGCACTCTGGATTACAATATGAAGAAAGCTTGAGCTCCTTAGAAAAGAATCTTGATGAAAACTTCAAGAAGGGATTAAATCCTTTAAGAACCATCATGTAGAACCTTCATGAAGAACTCCGGTAACAAAAGAATGATCGAACGGAAAGAAAAATGAGGAAAGTAAGGTTAAAGCCTTGCAATGATTAGATGAAGCTTAACAACGAGATAAAGAGAAAACTTGGCACTCCGGAAAAGAAAGATGAACAAATGGAAACAAGAATTTGATGAGCCTCCGGAATAAGGAATTAATCACTTGTGTGAAACAAGAGTAAGAAATATGTTATGTGTAACCTTCAACAATTTAATTGCTGACAAGCAACGGTTTTGGCATACTACTTATCCTCATGGACAGGATTAAGAGAGATATAAGTCAGACTTGAGAAGGTATTCAAAGAACCACCGGTAGAGTGAAACAACAAAAGAATTAATATGATAAACGTAGGAAGGCAAAAATCTTGGAAGAACCACCATAAGAATTGAAAATGAACGAAGAAGAAAAATAAAGAAACACCGGGAAGAATTATCAAATGCACGAAGGTGCTTGAGGGAATTTAGATCCACGATAACGAAGAGATCATGAGCTGATTAGGGATCACTTGAATGAAGCACCGGTAAAATAGGAGACTGATAACTGACAGCTGAGAATGAATAAACCTGAATTGACGGACTCCGGATAATCAAACTAAAAATACTCTGAATTACTCCGGATGGGTGAAAAGAATTCTCACGATAAAAACAATTACGAGAGGATGGCAAGAAGCTAGAATCACGAATCTTGAAGAGAATTGATTAGATTAGGAGGAAAAACTCTTCTTCGGTCTTCAAATCCTGAGAATGACGACGAGAAAGACCAACAAAAATTATTTAGACACTCCGGAATGAAGAATGGAAAAGTTGAGCCAACGATGAAAAGAATTTGAAAGGTCCTGGGGAAAGACATTTGACTGATGATGATTCATTCTTACGTCAAACTTCAAAAGAATTTAGGATAGCTCCGGGAAAATAAGAAGAGTCAGGTAAGATCCTAGGAAAAGATCTGTGGGTTAGGGCCCACTCAAGAGATACACCGTTGAACGATTTAAAAGAGAGAAAGCAACGGTTGAATTAAAAGGCTTGAATGAGATAACAACCTCAAAATAGGTTGAACTGATCTTGAATGAAAAGACGAGCATTCAGAGATATCTTGAACACCCCGGGACAATAGAATAACGAGCGTGGAGTGACTGAATATAAGGTGCACCGGTATGAGAAAACATTTGAAATACGGAAACGAATCTGAACAACACCGAAAGCTTGAATTGAATCCACCGGAGAACAAAGAGAACGGAGAATGATGAACTTGAAGCCCCGTTTGAATCTTCATGAGAATCACCGGATAAGAACATTGATTGAAAAGAAAGAAGAGACTTCACATGAATAAAAGGATGCTTGATTAAGAAGTCTGAGTCCTTGAAGAAAACAAGGGTGGGTGGGCGGGAAAAAAAACAAAGGCAACTTGGAACGGATGAAGCAAACACCATTGATAAGAACTGATAATTGATCTTGCGGATGTTGAAATGTTCGGATCCACTTGAAAAGAAACACACCGGTTGAAAAGGATTGACATGACAGTCCTGATGATCAAGAAGGATTGGTATTCGCATCGGAGTATGAAAACACCATTTGGGGAAGGTATGGAATCAACACTTGACATTGAAGCAACTCGAATACCACAACTCAAAACAAAAACAAAGGATTGGCTTGTGGAATAAGCCGGAACAAGCATATGATAGAGATTTCGTCCGAAGTTTTTGTGGTGGGGCCTACACGGGCTCGATCGTACAGCACCATCATGTACAAGGCAGTGCACATGACATACGAAGCATCCCTGAGTCGGCATAGCCAAGGACTCTTTAAGACACAACGAGACCACTGTAAAACCGACCGCGAATAGGCGGACCACTAGACGTCGAACCCCAATTTCATATCTTACATCTGTCAGAAAGATATCCTAAGAGCTACTTGAATTCCCACTTATAAACTCCCGAAACTTTCTGGTTATGTAATCAGGTGTTGGGGATACAGGGGAAGCATAGTATCTCACCCAAACTAGCAAATCCTACATCCAGCTGTATCCATCCTTCAACACATAACCAAGAAACCTTCGGAAATCATCTACCTCAACCTTCGAAAAGCTTCCGTTATACAAGTTAAGGCAATACTCCCGAACTCCCGCCCAGTACTGGGTGGCGTCGAGGTTATCTCACCAATGAACTGCATAAAAGAGATTTTCGATGTCGGCGTACTAAACTCAGGTATTCCAGAACTGCAACGATAAAATTATGACGACAACACCTCGGAGCTCAACTCCCCGGGACACTTCCACAAAACCCCTGACAGGAGGCACCAAGACAATGTTCTCGTCACAAAACCATTGGAACGATTCCAAGATACCTGCGTGATCCTAAATTTTTTTTAGTGAAATTTGAGAAGAGAAGAGTCAAAACTCTACGTCAGGATGCCTTACCAGAGCGATGAGGAGACTGGGAAGTAAAAAGAATTCCTAAACTCTCTGATATATAATTCCTGAATGACTCAAAACATTTTCCTAGACACAACTCGGCTGCTAAAAATGATCAAGCAATGGGGCTCCTAAGGTCGGGGAAGGCTCTGATACCAACTTGTAACGCCCTTGATGCGGCTATATCTCCCATGTGTCGAAACACGACTTAGAGGCATAACCGCATTGAAAGCAATGTCGCAAGTGAGGTAATCTTCACACAACCCATGTAATACAATAGGGGAAAAGATACATAGTTGGCTTACAATCGCCACTTCACGCAATTACATGAATAAAGCATTACAACATCCAAATACAATCAAGGCCCGACTACGGAGCCAAAATAAAAGAAGAACCCCAAATGCGACAAAGGTCCCCGATCGACCCCAACTGGGCTCCACTACTGATCAACTAGAACGAAACAACACAAAGGACAAGATCTTCAACGAGCTCCTCCTGAGCTTGGTTGCGTCATATGCACGGACTCATCGGCACCTGCAAGCTGGTTTTGGAAGTATCTGTGAGCCACGGGGACTCAGCAATCTCGCACCCTCGCGATCAAGACTATTTAAGCTTATGGTTAAGGTAAAGGTACGAGGTGGAGCTACAGCAAGCGACTAGCATATGGTGACTAACATACGCAAATGAGAGCGAGAAGAGAAGGCAAAGCATGGTCGATAAAAGTATGATCAAGAAGTGATCCTGGACTACCTACGTCAAGCATAACTCCAACAACCGTGTTCACTTCCCGGACTCCACCGGAAAGAGACCATCACGGTTACACACGCGGTTGATTCATTTTAATTAAGGTCAACTTCAGGTTTTCTACAACCGGACGTTAACAAATTCCCATCTGCCCATAACCGCGGGCACGGCTTTCGAAAGTTCAAATCCCTGCAGGGGTGTCCCAACTTAGCCCATCACAAGCTCTCACGGTCAACGAAGGAATAGACCTCCTCCCGAGACATTTCGATCAGACTCGGTATCCCGGTACAACAAGACAATTCGACAGGGTAAAACTAAACCAGCAACACCGCCAGAATGTGCCGACAAATACCGATAGGAGCTGCACATATCTCTTTCTCAGGGCACACTCAGATTGTCTTAGGTATGGGTAGGCCAGCCCAGAGTTGCCCCTGGTGGCCACCGGCAGCTGACAGGTGGACCAACACTCAGAGGAGCACTGGGCCGGGGGGGTAAAATAATGATGACCCTCAGGAGCGCGACTCCCAAGGGAAAAGAAAAGGCTAGGTGGAAAATGGTAAAACCAATGTTGTGCATTGCTGGAAGAGCTTTACTTAAGGCGAACTGTCAAGGGGTTCCCATTATAGCCCAACCGCGTAAGGAACGCAAAATCTGGGAACATAACACCGAAGATGCAAACACCGGAAAGAAGCACACAACATAGTAAACAACCACCACATAGACATGGCATGATGCGCAAACATGAATGATGCATGTCCGGTTTAAAGAGGGCATGGCATGGCAAAGTGCACAGACAAAACTACAAGTTAAGTGCAGCCCAATATGCAATGAGTTGCATATTGACGGAACACCACATGACTTATTTAGTTCTATCTTGTTTATGTACCCAACAATATTAAATGTTGTTAACCATGGCAAGAGGTGAAGCAAAAGTAAACTACACATTCTAAGCAATTTAAATGGGGCCAGAACCATCAAACAACAATCCGGTAAATCCCCATATGCATTAGTAATTTAAAGCAACAACAATTTCAACATTTTAATTATTGTTATCATGATGCGGATGACATGAACAAGTTTTATGCAATTTATATTAAAAGTTGACAACAGCATATTAAGAAGCATTTGTCAACGTGGCGGAAATGAAAAGGGGAGCCACGGCAACGATAATGAAACGGTGCCACGGCAACGTTCCGGTTCCGGTAACTCGATTGAGATCCCGGTGCAAATAAAGTGCGACGGGAGCATGACATGCGATAGAAGGTGGGGTGCTCCTGGTTACCGGGTTCCCACATGACGATGACAAGGTAAAAGAGGGAAACATGCACCGACAAATCGAGCACGGCGCAAGCACGACCATCTCATACATCACACATGCATTCGTTCACAGCGGTCGTCTCGGGGTTATACCTTCGAAGCGTGCGTTATCGGAGCGGTTCAGGTCAAGCGATGTAGAGGAAGTAGTGGAAGTAGACGTTCTCGGACATCGAGGGAAGTAGTGGTTCATGCGACGGTAGTCGAAGTAGTCGTTCTCACACGCTTTACGGTCGATGGTAGAGGTTCTCGCGATCTCGGCGACGGTAGTGGTGGATGTATATTGTTGCACGAGTTTCCGTAGACGTTCATGTCGTTGGTGTCGAGGTACTTGGTGAAATCCACGGGTGTCAGTAGTTGTACATGGTCTTCGCGTTGTAGTCTGACTTGGCGGTTCCAAAACGTTCATCGGTAGTGGAACTTGGCGGATTCCACGGAGGCGTCCTTGGGCGTTCCTGGTTGTCGTGTCTTGGCAAAACAAAAGGTATCTTGGTGTCCATGCAACCGGCAGGGGAGGTGATGGCGCTGGGCTCCAGCAAAGCAGGGCACTGACGAGGAGACGAAGAAGAGGACGGGGAGGCCGGAGGAGCTTTTGCGGGAGCTCGGTACGGAGTTGGTGGCGTGCGAGGCAGCAGAGGAGACACACATCAGGGGCGAAGAGGCAGGGGCGTCTGACGCAAGGTGGCCGAAGGCGCGGGTGTCGGGGTTCCTCCTTTGTGCTGTGGTTGTGGGAGCTCGAGCCTTCCTAGAGAAGAAGCAGGGAAGAAGCTCAGGCGGCCACGGGAAGGGGGCGACGCGGTGGAGCCGCGGGGCCGGCGACGATGCTGCGACGATGGCTCCAGTGCGGGGATGCCTGGATCCCGTTGGAGCCGAGTCCAGAGGAGGGCGGCGCTGCTTTCTGAGGAGCTTGGGGCTCGCCATGGGGGAACGGGCGCGCGATGGAGGCGGGGTAGAGTAGAGGGAGCGAGGGGATCAGGGAAGAAGACGGTCGACGTGCCCTCTCCTGCGTTGTGTGTGCAGCGGCGCTGAAGGGAGACAAGGGGGGATCAAGGAGATGGGGAGGGCAGAGGCTGCGGTTCTCTCTCTGGCAGCGCACAGGAGAGAGGAAAGAGATCGAGAGAGAGGTGGCGGCGCTACGGGAGGGAGGAAAGAGATCAGGAGAGAGTTAGGGTTGGAAGGGTGGTTGGGCCGGCCTAGGACCGTGAAGTAAGAAGGGCCGGGGCTGCAGTGAAGGATGGCCTAGCTGGTCCTAACCGACCTGGTGGGCTGGGATCTCTTCCCTCTCATGACTCTTTAGCAGAAAAGGATTAAAGAGAAGGAAAAGAAAGAGAGGTTAGGGAAGAAGCTTGAGTACGATGGTATTTTTTCTCGGAGTCATAAAAATGAGTTTGACCCAAGAAAATTAGAAATGGCATGACCGAAAGATATAAATTCAAACTCATTTGAATTTAATTCAAATGGGTTTGAACTAGGACTTGGTTATAGAAGTGTCCAAAAATGTTGAGGTTTTTGATGGAACTCCGGAAAGTGAAGAAAGAATATGTGGCAAGGTTTGAGGAGCAACTCGAACCAGAAAAGACCTGAGAGTTTTAAATTGCAAGTGTGTTTGTGGTAAATCCAAATAATTGGAATATTTACTATAGCTCTCTAAATATCGAGAGGATATGTTGTATAGAGAAACCACCAGGTGAGTTCCCTCAATTTAAATAGATCAAAGATCTATGCATTTTATTTAGTTGAGTTTTAAAACGGGTTGCATGATGACATGATGCAATGCTCATGATGCAAAGATGAATGCAACAGACGAAACAGATCACACACCGAAACCCGAAAACCCTGGAAGGCAACTGAAGCTTCGGTCTTGGGGCGTTACACCAAGCCTTTCTCCAGAGTTGGCAGCGGGTCCACCAGCCCTTTGGGGCAGATACGCCTCTCAGTCACCTTCGGTACCCGGGACAACTACCGCACCGAGCTCATCGACTTCGACATCGCCCGCATCGGCCTCCCGTACAACGCCATCCTCGGGTAACTAGCTTTCGCTCAGTTCATGGCAGCGACCCATCCAGCCTACAACCTCATGAAGATGCCGGGAAGTAGAGGCGTCCTCACTGTCGTGGGAGACACCAAGGAAGCTCTGCGGCTCTCAAGCTTACCTTCAGGTCCGCAGCGGCAGCGCACCCAGCCGGCGAAGCCACCCCAGGGGCTAAGGAAGTTGCACCGACCAAGAAGAAGCAACTGTTCACTCAAGACCAGGTCAAAACGAAGCAATTACCGGTCGAGGAAGGTGGATCCTCGGGGCCACCTTCACCATAGGCGCCGGCCTCGACCCAGGTCAAGAGGAGGCCTTAGTGAAGTTCTTGCGCGTGATCAAGGAGGTATTCGCCTGGGAACCCAAGCAGCTGGTAGGGGTCCCAAGGGGGTAATCGATCATCACTTAAGGGTTTGCCCCAATGTGCACCCTGTGAAGCAGAAGGTGCGGCCATAGTCCACAGAGAAGCAGTCCTAAATCGGATAGGAAACTCGCAAGCCGGAGGCGGGTGGGTGTCATTCGTGAGGTCCGGTTTCCGGAGTGGCTGGCGAACCCCGTCGTCGTGCCACAGAAAGGTGGGAAGGAACGCATGTGTGTCGACTTCACCAACCTCAACAAGGCCTGTCCCCAAGACCCGTTCCCGCTTCTGCGTATTGACCAGATCATCGACTCCACCGCTAAGTGTGACCTACTCTGCTTCCTGGACGCGTTCTCGGGCTATATCAGATCAAGATGGCAGTGGAGGATGTGGAGAAGACCGCCTTCCTGACCCCGTGCGGGGTGTACTACTACACCTGCATGCCGTTCGTACTACGCAACGCTGGGGCAACCTTCTAGCAGCTGATGCACATCGCCCTGGGTCAGTAGCTCGGCAGAAACACCGAACCCTATGTCGATGACATCATGGTAAAATCTTGGGAGGCGAGAACCCTGATTCAGGACCTGGAGGAGACCTTCGCTAGCCCGCGCCAAGTGGATTTGCGGCTCAACCTGGAGAAGTGTGTGTTCGGTGTTCCCTCCGGCAAGCTACTGGGTTTCCTCGTTTCTCACATAGGGATAGAGGCTAACCCCGAGAAGGTCAAGGCAATAGAGGACATGAGCCCACCACAAACTCTCAAGGAAATGCAGAAACTTGTAGGCTGCGTGACCTCGGTGGGGCTCTTCATCTCCAAGCTGGGGGAGTGTGCTCTGCAGTTCTTCAAGACGATGTTGAAGAAAGGCCCATTTGAGTGGACCACAGAGGCAGATCTCGCATTTCAAGACCTCAAGAGATACCTAACCAGCCTACCGGTGATGGTGGCACCTCGCCCCCTCGAGCCTCTGGTGCTCTATCTGGCCGCTATGCCTCACTCCGCCAGCACAGCCTTGGTGGCGATTCGGAGGAGCACCGGGCCAAGAACCCGCAGTGCAATACTACGTCCCCGGCTGAATTGGTGTAGTCACAAGATGGCGCCGCTAAGGCCAATACAATGCCCATAGACGGTCACACCCCACAAGACGGTGTTCAAGGGCCCGCGGAGGCCCACATGAGCGACCAGGCTCCTGGTGTCCCCCAGCTCAGGAGGCACCACAACCTCTGGAGGACACAGGTTCCATTGACGCTCCCGCCCTCGTCGAGCACCCAGTATACTTTGTTAGCACCGTGCTATGGGACACGAGGGCACGGTACCCAATGCCGCAGAAGCTCTTGCTTGCGCTCGTGGTGGCCTCATGCAAGCTGCGCCATTATTTCCAAGGCTACCCAATTAAGGTCGTCTCAGCCTACCCTCTGGAGAGGGTGCTCCGGAGCCCCAATGTCGCGGGGAGAGAGCTGAATGGAACATTGAACTACAAGCATTTTAGTTGGAGTTCAGCACGACCAGGGTTATCAAGGGAGCTGCGCTTGCTATCTTCGTTGCGGAATGGACCGACGCTCCGGAGCCCGAAGCAGGCGAGAGCCGATCCCTATCACCGGGAAATGAAGCACCGGATGGCTAGGTCATGTACTTGGATGGTGCTTTCGCATGACAAGGTGCAGGGGCTGGCGCTGTGCTCATCTCGCAGACCCAAGACAAGCTATATTACATCATGCAGCTCTACTTCCAGCGGTGTGAGAAGGTCTCCAACAACATCACGGAGTACAAGGGGTTGATCGCTGGCCTCAAGGCCGCCACAACCTTAAGGGTGAAGCATCTCGCCATCAAGGGTGACTCGCAGCTCCTCGTGAACTTCTCCAACAAGGTGTAGGAACCAAGGACGAGCATATGGAGGCATACATCGCGGAAGTGCGCAAGATGGAGAAGCAATTCCTGGGCCTAGAGGTACAACATGTGACACACGACCCCAACAAGGAGGCTGACGAGATCACCAAGAATGCATCGAGGCGGCTACCCCAAGAACCTGGTGTCTTCAAAGAGAGACTCTTCATGCCTTCGGCGACCCCTGCAGCTGCGGAAACTACATCACCTCGAGAAGAACTCTCTCAGCCAGCAGCCTCAGGAGCCCCCACTTGCGGCCCTACCTTAGGAGCAAGTCTGCTCCTGGTGCTCGAGCCTCAGGAGGGGTGCTAGACCGAGGAATTCAAGGCATATCTGGTGCATGGGACGCTGCCAGAGAAGGAGGAGGACGCGGAGCGTGTGGCTTGGCAGGCTATGACATACTGCAATCCAGGATGATGAGTTGTACAAAAAATGAAAAAATGATGTTTCCTTGTCCTACATCTCTAGGGAGCAGGGGAACAAGCTGTTGGCTGACATACACGATGGAGACTGCGGGCACCACTCATCGTCACATACTCTGGTTGGCAAGACGTTCTGCAGTGGGTCCTACTGGCCCACGACACTCAACGACGCGACCGAGCTGGTAATGTCCTGCGAGGCCTGCCAGTTCCATGCCAAGCAAATCCACCAGCCGGCTCAGGGCCTTCAGACTATCCCGCTTTTGTGGCACTTTGCGGTCTGGGGCCTGGACATCCTGGGCCCGTTCCCATGGGCGCCTGGGGGCTACCGCTACTTCTACGTCGCCATTGACAAGTTCATCAAATGGGCAGAGGTCGAAGCCGTCTGCACCATCCCAGCCGGGTCAGCAGTTAATTTCATCAAAGGCCTCATAAGCCGGTTCGGGGTCCCTAACCGCATCATCACCGACAACGGCTCGCAGTTCACTAGCAATCTTTTCAAGACCTATTGTGCTAACCTTGGTACGCAGATTTGCTACGCTTCGGTGGCACACACCAGGAGCAACGGCCAAGCCGAGCGCGCCAACACTGAGGTCCTGCGGCAGAGGCTGGCACGACGAGCTCTTGTCTATGCTGTGGTCCATCTGCACCACCTCAACGAAGCCAACAGGCGAGACCCCGTCCTTCCTCGTCTATGGAGCAGAAGCGGTTCTCCCTCATGAGGTCAGGCATCGCTCGGCGCGGGTCCTGGCATTTGATGAGACGCAGAAGGACACCATGCGGAGGATGGACATCGTGCAGAGGGAGGAACCCCGTCGTGAAGCCTTGCTCCGAGCAGCAAGATACCAGCAGGCGCTGCGACGGTACCACTGTCGCAGCGTCTGCTACCGGACGCTTGTGGTGGGGATCTCGTCCTGAGGCGGGTGTGTCGGATCACGGGTTCCGACAAACCATTGAGGTTCGACCATTGGGATGCGTGCGAAGGTTTTCTCCCAATCGATCCATGCCCTAGCTCGCTAAGATCTTGCGGATGAACTCAACAAACTCACAACATAGAAAGACACAAGATTTATACTGGTTCGGGCCACCGTTGTGGTGTAATACCCTACTCTAGTGTGGTGGTGGTGGATTGCCTCTTGGGCTAATGATGAACAGTACAAGGGGAAGAACAACCTCCTGAGGTTGATGTGTTCTTGTGCTTGGTGAACTTGTGTGGGTGAGATGATCTTGGATCCGCTCTCGACTTGTGATGAGGTTGATTCCCTCACCCCTATGGTGGCTAGTTCTACTTATATAGGCCCTGGTCCTCTCCCCAAATATTGAGCGGGAAGGGAGCCAACAACGGCCAATTCGAAAGGGGACAACTAGTACAAGTTATCCTGACAAAAGGTGGTCTTCGCCTGCCAAAGGTTCTGGTGATGACGCCGTCTTGTGCTCCATGGTGACCTCCGTCCTGCCGTCCTTCTGGTCTTGGTCTCGTTGCACCAATATGGAAACCTTTCCTTGATACCTCGGTACTCCGCGCCTGCGCTTGCCCCCTTGGCACCAAAGAGGAAATGGGGGCACTGCGCACTGGCGCCCGCCTGGTCTCGATCGTCATGGCTCACGTCAGGAGGACCTCGCGAGGTTTGCCTTGCCTTGATCTCTCTGCCCCTCGCGAGCCTGCTTGGCGAGGCCGCTCCTGAGGAGGTCTTGCGTCGTCCGCATCGCGAGGCTTGGCCCCTCGCAATGGTATTGAATGCCTTGTCGATGAGGATGTGCCGTACAAACCTGCCAGCCCAGCCACGCCGCGGGTCGCAGGTAGGAAAGTCTGGGGACCCCCGCTCCCAGAACACCGACAGTAGCCCACGGGCCCAAGGCACGCTCGGGCTTGGCTTCACGGCGAAACTAGAAGGTCAAGTGCGGAGCGCCACAGGCCCGAAAAGCCTGCGGCCTCGGTTGACGCATGGCAGTTGATTGGACGTGGGCGTCTCCGCTTCCCCATGCTGCCTTTGAATCCACCCGGCTATGCGGCCCTTGCAACGTACACAGTTATTCTCCCATTACCCACGCCTTTCTTCCATAGTTCTTTTTATTCCTTGAGACTCTGCCCCTCCTCTCCAATCTAACCTACACTCCGCCTGCTTCATCGCCATGGCTCCGAAACAAGCAGACAAGGGGAAGAAGCCACTGTCTCCGCCAAATGCGCCTTCGGCCGCCGAGTCTGTAGTCGGCCGATCCTTGGTGCTCAACGATGAGGCCATGGAAAAGGTGCGTCCCATGCTTGCCACAAGTTTCAACGAGTGGGAGGGGACGGTGGCTTGGCCTGCGTCTCGCGCTCGCAATGCTCGGGCGGTCACCGAGGTCCCAGTCTTCATTGATGCCCTTTGGGCGGGCCTGATTCCCCCTTTCTCTACCTTCTTCAATGCGGTGCTTGAACACTACCAGATCCATATGCTGCATCTCGACCCCCAATCTGTGACTCTTCTCACCGTCTTCGCCTTTGTGTGCGAGGCAATGGTGGGCATCGCTCCTTCTGTGGCCCTTCTCCGCCATTTCTTCTTGTTGCATCTGACCGATCCCCGGCAAAGCTCGGGGTGCGTGAGCTTCTAGGCCGTGGCCACGATGGCAGGCACGGGGATCGACTTCGAGCTTCCTACATCTATGAGCGAGTTTCGGACACGGTGGGTATTTGTCGACGCCAGTGTGCTCAGCCCTCTGCTCCACGCCTCGTTAGCGCCTGCCGTTCCCCACTCTGGCTAGGTCCACGAGAGGCTCGTGAGCCCCCACCTTGTCCCCGCCTGGCTCAGGCTAAGGATGCTAAAGGACCGCGGCATGACCGTGCCTATGGTGGTGACGGAGTTCGTCAGGCGCCGGGTTGTTCCGCTTCAGCGCCATTCTCGCCCGATGTGGACCTTGCTCAGCAGTCAGGACCATATGAGGTTTCAGGAGTCCAGGCTTCCCCTTGGGACACGAAAAATGGTGCTCAAAGTCCTGTCAGGTGTCCCTTCTCCGGACGACTTGCCTGGGAAGAACTATCTATTGTACCACTGCAGGAACAAGGCTGAATTCAAGGGGAGCATGCCTTCCTTTGATGAGTGGGGGCTGCGTCCGGACGGCCTGGTGGGGTCCCGCGAGAACCCTGCCAGCGTGGTTTCCCTCTTCGTCGCTGGTGCCGAGGTCGTCCTGAATGTGGATGTAGGGGGACGAGCGCCGCCGGAGGCTGGCGGCACGAGGGCTGATGTGCAGACGCTGCCTGAGGCTCCTGAGGCGCCGTCCTCAGGATCCCGCGATTCTGGGACGCCGGGCGCTAAGGCGATGCAGCACGCGGCTCCTGAGGCCGAAACTCCAGAGGCCTCGGGAGGTCTCGGTGAGACGGCGCCTGACTGTTCTCCGTAGCAAGGCACCCCTGAAGTCTTTCTCCCAAGCACTTCACCAGGCTCACCCCGTACTGGCCGCCATGTTCAGCGCTTCTGTCGGCTTTGCATGGACTTCGAGGAGCTCCGCAAGAGAAAAGGATCTCCGAGCGGCAGCGGTATCTTTGGGCCGTTGAAGCGACGAAAGTACATCACCGTCGATGAGTAAGTACCTTATCTTGGTGATCTTCTATGTGCCATCTTACCTTCCTGACGATTGTCCCCTCAAGACCCCTTCTGCCAAGGCTGTGAAATCTCCTGAGATGCAGCTCCCTCTTGTCCTGTCGTACCCGCCAAGCCCCAGCGCTGTAGGCTCGGGTGCTGCCCATCGCATGGGGTCAACCGTGGGAGTTGGTCCGTCATCAAGGCGCCCCAATCTTGCGCCTTCGCCGTCCTTCCTTCGCGGCCTCGCTCGGAGCGTAGCAGGCATGCCATGGGCTCCTCCCTGGTCACGGTCGGCAGCTGGCTGGCCTCGGCCCTCGGGTCTTCTTCAAGCAGCGGGCCTTGTTCAGTTCGGGCCCCTCGCGAGGGCCGGCTAGCGCCTGGGGCCGCGCAAGACCCCAGCCCCCTGCTGACAGGGGGCGCGCCGCAGTAGGCGTCACCCACAGCCCCCATGGCGGATGGCGAGATGGGCTATGTGCTCGAGTTCGAGTGCGGGCGGAGCGTCGTTCGTCATGAGCTCTTCCAGGAGGCGACAGACGTGATGAACCAACTCGGCGAAGAACTTGACGGTGTCACGCGCGCCTTGAGGCCGAGGGTCTTAGGTTGGCGGAGGAGTGGCACAGGCTGAAAGTGGCCATTAGCCTCAGGCGCCACCAACGCGAGCTAGAAAACATGAAGGCTGAGGCCTGCCTTGTGGCCTCCCGTGAGGCCTGCTCCTGAGCTCTGGAGGAGGCTCGTGAAGCTGGCTGTGGAGAAGTGCGCATGGGAGATCCACGCTTGGGGTGCGTCCCTCGAGCAGCAAGTGGAGACGCGCAAAGCCGCCCTCCCATCGCTGAGGGGGACGCCTGCCGAGGAAGACGAGGTCCGGAAATGCGAGGAGGCGTTGGCTCTAGAAGCCGTGGAGCGTAGCCTCGAGCTTGAGCAACTAGAGACGAGGGAGCGTCTAGTTCCCAAGCGGAAGATGCCGTCGGGGCTCGCGAGGCCAAGGTCCAAGAGGAGGTCGACCGCCGGGTGGCCGAGGTTCGCGCAGATCTTCAAGGTCGCCACGCCCTGAAGCTGAAGCTTGCGGGGACTGAGGGAGCAGGCAGGACCGCTGCTCTCAGGCACAGGTTAGATGAGGCGGAGAGCCATGAGGAGGCCATGGCCGCTGCCCTGGTCACAGCGCAGGCGGACTTGGCTTCCACCCGTGCCGATCTGCTTTCTCTTCTAAGAAAGGTTGATGACGGTGAGGCCGTCGCGCGGCAAAACAGGGAGGAAGTGCTTCAACAGAGGAGCTGGAGTGCGCGCACGCCCCCATGCTTTAGGGCCTCTAGAATAGGGCTAACGCCGCCCTGGGCTTCATCTGCGACAAGAATGCACCGCCCCCTCCCACTCGAATGACTATGTCAGTCACCTGAGCTTCTTCACCAACGTGGTGACTCTCCTAGAAGCTAGGTCTAATAGGGCTAGCCAGCTTGTGGAAGAGAGAAGTCACAGTCTGCTTGGGCGCGCGTTCTCCCGCGTCTTCAGCCACCTCCGGAACATTGAACTCAACTTTGATTTCGACGCCATTACTGCTCCCGTGTCGGAACCAATCCGGGGCGACTTGGCGCGATGGGTTGAAAACCACGTGGATGTGCTGGTTAGGGCCTTCACTCCTGACGATGACGGGGTTGTGGTTGCGGCAGACGAAGGCGAAGTGGTTGATGACGGTGTCGTCGACGCCGAGGAAGGTGGAGGCAACGCCAACGATGGTGACAGTGACACCAGCGACGCGTCTGAATATGACATGAGGGACGCGGCGAGCGACGTATCCGGCTGATTCCTTGTTTCCCTGTTATTTATCCTGTAAAAACTTGGGCGTGGCCCTGGAAGACTGTAAGAGTATTTTGAGAGGGGGAGCCCCTCATATAAACAATCATAGCTTTTATCCGTTCGTGCTAAATTGAGTACGCGTCTTCATGAGCTTAGGCGCGCCGAGGCAAGGTTGTTGTTACGGTTTACCTTAGCTTGGACGAGCCGAAAACTGGCCTGAGAGATTGCAGGTTTTTGAGGAGCTCCTAATGAATTCATCGCCACGCCCGAGAGGGCCATGTGATAAGCGAGCGGCTGCCACGGCTCGGCACGCACGTGGCTCGTGTGCTTCATGCCCAGCCCGGCTCGCGAGGGGGAGCGACTGGCGCGAACTCCGAAATAAGGCAAGAACGAGACTGCGAGAAATAACTCGAACGAGAAAAGGCATCCCCCCACGCGCATCAAAAGAAAATTCGACTTCAACTTAAATCCAAATCCAGAAGGCAGGGTTACAGAAAAGAGATCCAAAGCAAATGGCCGCGTCCGACGCCTAGTCTAGTCTTCGACTTCTTCTCACCAGCGCGGAGCTAAGTGTGGCCACTAGGCGTGGGAGGGAGCCCCCGAGGCCCAAGGGCGGCTCTCCGGAGACTCCGGGACATGTACAACCCCACTCATTATTACGTGAGAGTATCACAGGCGGCGATCATCAGAGGCACTGGGCCTTGCTTCACAGGTACCGGCCTTCCTTCATATCGCTAGGCAAGGGCCCCGCCTTCCACCACCCACTACCACCGCTGGGACGACCGGAAACCGGGACGGCCCAACAAGGGTAGAGGGGATGCTAGCGGCGCCCTCGGGGACCATGGGTCCTCTGCCGGGGGAAAGGTCGCGGTCGCCACCCCGGCAGAGGGTCTACCTCTGGGCATTGCCTTGCTCCGCACGACACGGGGAGGGGCCTTGCTCCTGGCCCCTTCCACGGAGCCCCCAGCGGGTCTCTCCCGTCGGGGTGGGCATCGCCGTGCCAGTGCCACCATTTGGCACCGTGGCCTGGTTCATCTCTGACTCATTGTTAGCGTAAGCTTGCTCCTTAGCCATTAGTGGTACCATGTATCTGTTGTCGATGGCACGGTTGGCGGGGCTCGCCGGCAGCTCTTGGAAGGCTTCATCTCCTAATGCCTCCTCCTCCCACCCTAGCCCGAGAAACGAGCCAGGGTCGTCCTCCCTCGTGTACTCCTGGTCCATCATGCGAGGCACATAGGCTTCCGGGGCTGTCACCCCAAACACCTCGTCGTAGTGCCCCACACTCCACATTGCTCGACCCAGCGTGGCATCCTGAGGATGATAGCGCGACGCCTCGCTGGGGCCATGGGGGGTAATGCTCATGCCCATGTTCATCAGAGGCGGTCTGGGAGAAACGGGGCCCCGGCGCCGGCGGCCGTCCTGGTGTCGATGAAGCCCCCGGGAGCACCCGAGGGCATGTGGTTGCGGCGAGGCCCATCGTGAAGTCCAGTAGTGGCTCGGGAAGGAAGTAGATAGCAGAAAGGCGGCGCTCCTGCCGCCGCCGCATCCAGCAGCTCAGGGACACATTCCAGTAGCGCGTCGAATCCGCTTTCCATTAGCCGGCAGCAGCAACTCCCACGCCATCGCTAGCATGGCCCACATGTTCGCCTTCTCCCGCTGGGTGTGTGGTGCCGTTGCTGTGGCGTGGCTTGCGGCCCTTGCAGCGGCTCGCGCTTGTCGTGGACTGAGGGTGGATGACTACTGGCCGCGGGGCCCATGCCCTGCAGCGCTAGGTGGCGCTCGCACCGCCTGGGGCGTGGGGTTGAGGTTTTCATGGGCAGGTGGTGCCGCCTGGGCTGGCCAGGCTGCCCATCGGTCGGAGTCGGCCCTTGGGTCGCCGGACATCGGGGCCACGGAGCGTCGACGGGTCGATTGGTGGGGAAGAGACTCCGGCACACCCCTACTTGGCACGCCAAATGTCGGATCACGGGTTCCGACAAACCCTTGAGGTTCAACCACTTGGGTGCGCGCGAAAGTTTTCTCCCTATCAATCCATGCCCTAGCTCGCTAAGATCTTACGGACGAACTCGACGAACTCACAACACAGAAAGACACAAGATTTATAGTGGTTCGGGCCACCGTTGTGGTGTAATACCCTACTCCAGTCTAGTGGTAGTGGATTGCCTCTTGGACTGATGATGAACAGTACAAGGGGAAGAACAGCCTCCTGAGGTTGAGGTGTTCATGTGCTTGGTGAACTTGTGTGGGTGAGATGATCTTGGATCCGCTCTCGACTTTTGATGAGGTTGATTCCCTCCTCCCTATGGTGGCTAGTTCTACTTATATAGGCCCTGGTCCTCTCCCTAAATATTGAGCGGGAAGGGAGCCAACAACGGCCAATTCGAAAGGGGACAACTAGTACAAGTTATCCTAACAAAAGTTGGTCTTCGCTTGCCAAAGGTTCTGGTGATGACCCCGTCTTGGGCTCCATGGTGACCTCCGTCCTGCCGTCCTTCTGGTCTTGGTCTTGTTGCACCGATATGGAAACCTTTCCTTGATGCCTCGGTACTCCGCGCCTGCGCTTGCCCCCTTGGCACCAAAGAGGTAACGAGGACACTGCGCGTTGGCGCCCACCTGGTCTCGATCGTCATGGCTCACATCATTAGGAGCTCACGAGGTTTTCCTTGCCTTGATCTCTGCGCCCCTCGCGAGCCTGCTTGGCGAGGCCGCTCCTGAGGAGGTCTTGCGTCATCCGCCTTGCGAGGCGTGTCCCCTCGGGAGGGTCTTGAATGCCTTGTCGATGATGATTGGCCCAACAGACCTGCCAGCCCAGCCACGCCGCGGGTTGCAGGCTGGCAAGTCTTGGGACCCCCGTTCCCAGGACACCGACATGGTGCTCTCCAGGGCAGGGCTGCATAAGCTCTCTCCCATGTGGGAGGGCCCGTTTAGGATTGCCCGCGTCTCCTGGCCTGGCACCGCGCGCCTGGAGACGCAGGACGGGGTCCCCATCCAGAACGCCTAGAACATCCAACACCACCGGAAGTTCTACCCATGAAGCAGGGCCCAGTGCATGTGAAGGTCTCCGCTCGTGACACTCTCATGTAATAATGAGTGGGGTTGTACACGCCCTGGAGTCTCCAGAGTGCCGTCCTCGGCCTCGGGGGCTCCCTCCCACGTCCTAGTGGAAGCACTCATGTGAAGGTCTCCGCTCATGACACTCTCATGTAATAATGAGTGGGGTTGTACACGCCCTGGAGTCTCCGGAGTGCCACCCTCAGACTCGGGGGCTCCCTCCCATGTCCTAGTGGAAGCACTTAGCTCCGCGCTGGTGAGAAGACTAGACTAGGTGCCGGACGCGGCTGTTCATTTGCTTTCTGTAGTTGGCTTGCCTCTTTTCCTTTTATGAAATTTGGAGTTCCGACGTTTCTCGTTGGCTTGCCTCTTCTTGTTGTTTCTTCCCTCGACCCTTTGTTTTCGCCAAGGAGGGCGGCAGTTGCCCGACACTCACCCTCGCATGCCCCGCGAGGGGGGCTGGACATGTGGTATGCGCGTGCGCACTCCCCTGGTCTCCGCGGGGCGTTATCATCCGAGTTCTTGATCGGCGCGTCCCCCTTTAGTCGATGACCCACGGGTACCGCGATGTGGTGCGTTTGGCCATAACTAGCCCATACCTGAGGCCTCGCATAGGAAGGATTAAATATTTCTTAACAAGTTTTGCAGCTTCACGATGCAGCTTCGCGATGTTACCCGAATCTGAAGGAAATATGCCCTAGAGGCAATAATAAAATTATTATTTATTTCCTTATAGCATTATAAATGTTTATTATTCATGCTAGAATTGTATTAACCGGAAATATAATACTTGTGAGAATACATAGACAAACAGAGTGTCACTACTATGCCTCTACTTGACTAGCTCGTTGATCAAAGATGGTTATGTTTCCTATCCATAGACATGAGTTGTCATTTGATTAACGGGATCACATCATTAGGAGAATGATGTGATTGACTTGACCCATTCCGTTAGCTTAGCACTTGATTGTTTAGTATGTTACTATTGCTTTCTTCATGACTTATACATGTTCCTATGACTATGAGATTATGCAACTCCCGTTTACCGGAGGAACACTTTGTGTGCTACCAAACGTCACAACGTAACTGTGTGACTATAGAGGTGCTCTACAGGTGTCTCCAAAGGTACATGTTGGGTTGGCGTATTTCGAGATTAGGATTTGTCACTCCGATTGTCGGAGAGGTATCTCTGGGCCCTCTCGGTAATGCACATCACTTAAGCCCTGCAAGCATTGCAGCTAATGAGTTAGTTGCGGGATGATGTATTACAGAACGAGTAAGGAGACTTGCCGGTAACGAGATTGAACTGGGTATTAAGATACCGACAATCGAATCTCGGGCAAGTAACATACCGATGACAAAGGGAACAATGTATGTTGTTATGCAGTCTGACCGATAAAGATCTTCATAGAATATGTAGGAGCCAATATGAGCATCTAGGTTCCGCTATTGGTTATTTACCGAAGACATGTCTCGGTCATGTCTAAATTGTTCTCGAACTCGTAGGGTCCGCACGCTTAACGTTACGATGATAGTTTCATTATGATTTTATATGTTTTGATGCACCGAAGGTTGTTCGGAGTCCCAGATGTGATCACGGACATGACGAGGAGTCTCGAAATGGTCGAGACATGAGGATTGATATATTGGAAGCCTATGTTTGGACATCGGAAGTGTTCCGGGTGAAACCGGCATTTTACCGGAGTGCCGGGAGGTTACCGGAACCCCCGGGTAACCTAATGGGCCTTAATGGGCCTAGTGGAGGAAGTAGAGAGGAGGCCAAGGGGCAGCCGCGCCCCCCCCCCCCCATGTCCGAATTGGACAAGGAGGGGGGCAGTGCCCCCCTTTTCTTTCCCCTCTCTCTCTCCTTCCCCCCAAGTCCTAGTCCAACATGGAAAAGGGGGGGGGGAGTCCTGCTCCCAGTGGGAGGAGGACTCCTCCTGGCGCGCCCCTTGCGTGGCTGCACCGCCTCCCCCTTGCTCCTTTATATACGGGGGCAGGGGGCACCCCATAGATGCAACAATTGATCATTGAACGCTTAGCCGTGTGCGGTGCCCCCCTCCACCATAACCCTTGATAATATTGTAGCGGTGCTTAGGCGAAGCCCTGCGACAGTAGAACATCAAGATCGTCACCACGCCATCATGCTAACGGAACTCTTCCCTGACATTCTGCTAGATCGTAGTCCGGGGATCGTCATCGAGCTGGACGTGTGGTAGAACTCCGAGGTGCTGTAGTTTCGGTGCTTGATCGGTCGGGCCATGAAGACGTACGACTACATCAACCGCGTTGTGCTAACACTTCCTCTTTCGGTCTACAAGGGTACGTGGACTACACTCTACCCTCTCGTTGCTATGCATCACCATGATCTTGTGTGTGCGTAGGAAATTTTTTGAAATTACTACATTCCCCAACAGTGGCATCCAAGCAAGGTTTTATGCGTTGATGTTATTTGCACAAGTAGAACACAAGTGAGTTGTGGGTGATATAAGTCATACAGCTTACCAGCATCTCATACTTTGGTTCGGCGGTATTGTTGGATGAAGCGGCCCAGACCGACATTACGCGTACGCTTACGCGAGACTGGTTCTACCGACGTGCTTTGCACATAGGTGGCTGGCGGGTGTCAGTTTCTCCAACTTTAGTTGAACCGAGTGTGGCTACGCCCGGTCCTTGCGAAGGTTAAAACAGCACTAACTTGACAAACTATCGTTGTGGTTTTGATGCGTAGGTAAGAACGATTCTTGCTAAGCCCGTAGCAGCCACGTAAAACTTGCAATAACAAAGTAGAGGACGTCTAACTTGTTTTTGTAGGGCATGTTGTGATGTGATATGGTCAAGACATGATGCTAAATTTTATTGTATGAGCTGATCATGTTTTGTAACCAAGTTATCGGCAACTGGCAGGAGCCATATGGTTGTCGCTTTATTGTATGCAATGCAATCGCCCTGTAATGCTTTACTTTATCACTAAGCGGTAGCGATAGTCGTAGAAGCATAAGATTGGCGAGACGACAATGATGCTATGATGGATATCAAGGTGTCGCCCCGGTGACGATGGTGGTCATAACGGTGATTCGGAGATGGAGATCACAAGCACAAGATGATGATGGCCATATATATCACTTATATTGATTGCATGTGATGTTTATCTTTTATGCATCTTATCTTGCTTTGGTTGATGGTAGCATTGTAATATGATATCTCACTAAATTTCAAGATAAAAGTGTTCTTCCTGAGTATGCACCGTTGCCAAAGTTCGTCGTGCCCAGACACCAAGTGATGATCGGGTGTGATAAGCTCTACGTCCATCTACAACGGGTGCAAGCCAGTTTTGCACACGCAGAATACTCAAGTTAAACTTGATGAGCCTAGCATATGCAGATATGGCCTCGGAACATTGAGACCGAAAGGTCGAGCGTGAATCATATAGTAGATATGATCAACATAGTGATGTTCACAATTGAAAACTACTCCATTTCACATGATGATCGGTTATGGTTTAGCTGATTTGGATCACGTGATCACTTAGAAAATTAGAGGGATGTCTTTCTAAGTGGGAGTTCTTAAGTAATATGATTAATTGAACTTAAATTCATCATGAACTTAGTACCTGATAGTATCTTGCTTGTTTTTGTTTGATTGTAGATAGATGGCCCGTGTTGTTGTTCCGTTGAATTTTAATGCGTTCCTTAAGCAAGCAAAGTTGAAGATGATGGTAGCAATTACATGGACTGGGTCCGTAACTTGAGGATTATCCTCATTGCTGCATAGAAGAATTACGCCCTGGAAGCACCACTGGGTGCCAGGCCTGCTGCTGGAGCGACACCAGATGTTATGAACGTCTGGCAGAGCAAAGCTGATGACTACTCGATAGTTCAGTGTGCCATGCTTTACGGCTTAGAACCGGGTCTTCAACGACGTTTTGAACGTCATGGAGCATATGAGATGTTCGAGGAGTTGAAGTTAATATTTCAAGAAAATGCCCGGATTGAGAGATATGAAGTCTCCAATAAATTCTATAGCTGCAAGATGGAGGAGAACAGTTCTGTTAGTGAACATATACTCAGAATGTCGGGGTACCATAATCACTTGACTCAGCTGGGAATTAATCTTCCGATTGATAGTGTCATTGGCAGAGTTCTTCAATCACTGCCACCAAGCTACAAGAGCTTTGTGATGAACTATAATATGGAAGGGATGAATAAAACAATTCCCGAGCTCTTCGCAATACTAAAGGTTGTGGAGGTAGAAATCAAGAAGGAGCATCAAGTGTTGATGGTCAATAAGACCACTAGTTTCAAGAAAAAGGGCAAAGGGAAGAAGAAGGGGAACTTCAAGAAGAACAGCAAGCAAGTTGCTGCTCAGGAGAAGAAACCCAAATCTGGACCTAAGCATGAAACTGAGTGCTTCTACTGCAAGCAGACTGGTCACTGGAAGCGGAATTGCCCCAAGTATTTGGCGGATAAGAAGGATGGCAAGGTGAACAAAGGTTTTTGTGATATACATGTTATTGATGTGTACCTTACTAGAGCTCGCAGTAGCACCTGGGTATTTGATACTGGTTCCGTTGCTAACATTCGCAACTCGAAACAGGGACTACGGATTAAGCGAACACTAGCGAAGGACGAGGTGACAATGCGCATGGGAATTGGTTCCAAAGTCGATCTGATCGCGGTCGGCGCGCTACCTCTACATCTACCTTCAGGATTAGTATTAGACCTAAATAATTGTTATTTGGTGCCAGCGTTGAGCATGAACATAATATCTGGATCTTGTTAAATGCGAGACGGTTATTCATTTAAATCAGAGAATAATGGTTGTTCTATTTATATGAGTAATATCTTTTATGGTCATGCAGCAATGAAGATTGGTCTATTTTTGATGAATCTCGAAAGTAGTGATACACATATTCATAATGTTGAAACCACAAGATGCAGAGTTGATAATGATAGTGCAACTTATTTGTGGCATTGCCGTTTAGGTCATATCGGTGTAAAGCGCATGAAGAAGCTCCACACTGATGGACTTCTGGAATCACTTGATTACGAATCACTTGGTACTTGCGAACTGTTCCTCATGGGCAACATGACTAAAACGCCATTCTCCGGTACTATGGAGAGAGCAACAGATTTGTTGGAAATCATACATACAGATGTATGTGGTCCGATGAATGTTGAGGCTCGTGGCGGATATCGTTATTTTCTCACCTTCACAGATGATTTAAGCATATATGGGTATATCTACTTAATGAAGCATAAGTCTGAAACATTTGAAAAGTTCAAAGAATTTCAGAGTGAAGTTGAAAATCATCGTAACAAGAAAATAAAGTTTCTATGATCTGATCGTGGAGGAGAATATTTGAGTTACGAGTTTGGTCTACATTTGAAACAATGCGGAATAGTTTCGCAACTCACGCCACCCGGAACACCACAACGTAATGGTGTGTTCGAACGTCGTAATCATACTTTACTAGATATGGTGCGATCTATGATGTCTCTTACAGATTTACCGCTATCATTTTGGGGTTATGCTTTAGAGACGGCCACATTCACATTAAATAGGGCACCATCAAAATCCGTTGAGACGACGCCTTATGAACTGTGGTTTGGCAAGAAACCAAAGTTGTCATTTCTGAAAGTTTGGGGCTGCGATGCTTATGTGAAAAAGCTTCAACCTGATAAGCTCGAACCCAAATCGGAGAAATGTGTCTTCATAGGATACCCAAAGGAGACTGTTGGGTACACCTTCTATCACAGATCCGAACGCAAGACTTTCGTTGCTAAGAATGGATCCTTTCTAGAGAAGGTGTTTCTCTCGAAAGAAGTGAGTGGGAGGAAAGTAGAACTTGATGAGGTAACTATACCTGCTCCCTTATTGGAAAGTAGTACATCATAGAAACCGAATTCTGTGACACCTACACCAATTAGTGAGGAAGCTAATGATACTGATCATGAAACTTTAGATCAAGTTACTACCGAACCTCATAGATCAACCAGAGTAAGATCCGCACCAGAGTGGTACGGTAGTCCTGTTTTGGAAGTCATGCTACTAGATCATGATGAACCTACGAACTATGAAGAAGCGATGGTGAGGCTAGATTCCGCAAAATGGCTAGAAGCCATGAAATCTGAGATGGGATCCATGTATCAGAACAAAGTGTGGACTTTGGTTGACTTGCCTGTTGACCGGCAAGCAATTGAGAATAAATGGATCTTCAAGAAGAAGACTGACGCTGACGGTAATGTTACTGTCTACAAAGCTCGACTTGTTGCGAAAGGTTTTCGACAAGTTCAAGGGATTGACTACGATGAGACCTTCTCACCCATAGCGATGCTTAAGTCTGTCCGAATCATGTTAGCAATTGCCGCATTTTATGATTATGAAATTTGGCAGATGGTTGTAAAAACTGTGTTCCTGAATGGATTTCTGGAAGAGGAGTTGTATACGATACAACCAGAAGGTTTTGTTGATCCAAAGGGAGCTAACAAAGTGTGCAAGCTCCAGCGATCCATTTATGGACTGGTGCAAGCCTCTCGGAGTTGGAATAAACACTTCAATAGTGTGATCAAAGCATTTGGTTTTGTACAGACTTTTGGAGAAGCCTGTATTTACAAGAAAGTGAGTGGGAGCTCTGTAGCATTTCTGATATTATATGTGGATGACATATTACTGATTGGAAATGATATAGAATTACTGGATAGCATAAAGGGATACTTGAATAAGAGTTTTTCAATGAAAGACCTCAGTGAAGCTGCTTACATATTGGGCATTAAGATCTATAGAGCTAGATCAAGACGCTTAATTGGACTTTCACAAAGCACATACCTTGACAAAGTTTTGAAGAAGTTCAAAATGGATCAAGCAAAGAAAGGGTTCTTTCCTGTGTTACAAGGTGTGAAGTTGAGTAAGACTCAATGTCCGACCACCACAGAAGATAGAGAGAAAATGAAAGATGTTCCCTATGCTTCAGCCATAGGCTCTATCATGTAGGCAATGCTGTGTACCAGACCTGATGTGTGCCTTGCTATAAGTCTAGCAGGGAGGTACCAATGTAATCCAGGAGTGGATCACTAGACAGTGGTCAAGAACATCCTGAAGTACCTGAAAAGGACTAAGGATATGTTTCTCGTATATGGAGGTGACAAAGAGGTCATCATAAATGGTTATGTTGATGCAAGCTTTGACACTGATCTGGACTATTCTAAATTGCAAACCGGATAAGTGTTTACATTAAACGGTGGAGCTGTTAGTTGGTGCAGTTCTAAAAAAAGCATCGTGACGGGATCTACATGCGAAGCGGAGTATATAGCTGCTTCGAAAGCAGCAAATGAAGGAGTCTGGATGAAGGAGTTCATATCCAATCTAGGTGTCATACCTAGTGCATCAGGTCCAATGTAAATCTTTTGTGACAATACTGGTGCAATTGCCTTGGCAAAGGAATCCAGATTTCACAAGAGAACGAAGCACATCAAGAGACGCTTCAATTCCATTCGGGATTTAGTCCAAGTGGGAGACATAGAAATTTGCAAGATACATACGGATCTGAATGTTGCAGACCCGCTGACTAAGCCTCTTCCACGAGCAAAACATGATCAGCACCAAGGCTCCATGGGTGTTAGAATCATTACTGTGTAATCTAGATTATTGACTCTAGTGCAGGTGGGAGACTGAAGGAAATATGCCCTAGAGGCAATAATAAAGTTATTATTTATTTCCTTATATCATGATAAATGTTTATTATTCGATGCTAGAATTGTATTAACTGGAAACATAATACTTGTGTGAATACATAGACAAACAGAGTGTCACTAGTATGCCTCTACTTGACTAGCTCGTTGATCAAATATGGTTATGTTTCCTAACCATAGATATGAGTTGTCATTAGATTAACGGGATCACATCATTAGGAGAAACATGTGATTGAGTTGACCCATTCCGTTAGCTTAGCACTTGATCGTTTAGTATGTTGCTATTGCTTTCTTCATGACTTATACATGTTCCTATGACTATGAGATTATGCAACTCCTGTTTAATGGAGGAACACTTTGTATGCTACCAAAACGTCACAACGTAACTGGGTGATTATAAAGGTGCTCTATAGGTGTCTCCAAAGGTACATTTTGGGTTGGCGTATTTCGAGATTAGGATTTGTCACGCTGATTGTCGGAGAGGTATCTCTGGGTCCTCTTGGTAATGCACATCACTTAAGCCTTTTAAGCATTGCAACTAATGAGTTAGTTGCGGGATGATGTATTACAGAACGAGTAAAGAGACTTGCCGGTAACGAGATTGAACTAGGTATTAAGATACCGACGATCGAATCTCGGGCAAGTAACATACCGATGACAAAGGGAACAACGTATGTTGTTATGCGGTATGACCGATAAAGATCTTCGTAGAATATGTAGGAGCCAATATGAGCATCCAGGTTCCGCTCTTGGTCATTGACCGGAGACATGTCTCGGTCATGTCTACATTGTTCTCGAACCCGTAGGGTCCGCATGCTTAACATTACGATGATAGTTTCATTATGAGTTTATATGTTTTGATGTACTGAAGGTTTTTCAGAGTCCCGGATGTGATCACGGACATCTCGAGGAGTGTCGAAATGGTCGAGACATGAAGATTGATATATTGGAAGCCTATGTTTGGACATCGGAAGTGTTCCGGGTGAAATCGGCATTTTGCCGGAGTGCCGGGAGGTTACCGGAACCCCCCGGTAACCTAATGGGCCTTAATGGGCCTAGTGGCGGAAGTAGAGAGGAGGCGAAGGGGCAGCCGCGCGCCCCTCCCCCCCAAGTCTGAATTGGACAAGGAAGGGGGGCGGCACCCCCCCCTTTTCTTTCCCCTCTCTCTCCTTCCCCCCCCCCCCCCCCAAGTCCTAGTCCAACATGGAAAAGGGAGGAGTCCTACTCCCAATGGGAGTAGGACTCCTCCTGGCGCGCCCTTTTCTTGGCCGCACCTCCTCCCCCTTTCTCCTTTATATACAGGGGCAGGGGCACCCCATAGACAAAACAATTGATCATTGATCTCTTAGCCGTGTGCGGTGCCCCCCTCCACCATAATCCTCGATAATATTGTAGCGGTGCTTAGGCGAAGCCCTGCGACGGTAGAACATCAAGATCATCACCACGCCGTCGTGCTGACGGAACTCTTCCCCAACATTCTGCTGGATCGGAGTCCGGGGATCGTCATCGAGCTGAACAAGTGCTAGAACTCGGAGGTGCCATAGTTTCGGTGCTTCATCGGTCGGGCAGTGAAGACGTACGACTACATCAACCGCGTTGTTCTAACGCTTCCGATTTCGGTCTACAAGGGTACATGGACTACACTCTCCCCTCTCGTTGCTATGCATCACCATGATCTTGTGTGTGTAGGAAATTTTTTGAAATTACTATGTTCCCCAACAGAATCAACAGTGGGTGTCGGACGTGGGGTGTCGGCAAACCCTTAAGGTTCGAACACTGGGGTGCGCGCGAAGTCTTTTCCAGCCACCGATGTACGCCCTAGCTCGCTAAGATCTCGCGGACAAACTCGATGAACTCGCAACATAGAAAGACACAAGATTTATACTGGTTCGGGCCACCGTTGTGGTGTAATACCCTACTCCAGTGTGGTGGTGGTGGATTGCCTCTTGGGCTGATGATGAACAATACAAGGGGAAGAATAGCCTCCTGAGCGCGAGATGTTCTCGTCCTTGGCTAACTTGTGTGGGTGGGGATGATCTTGATGATCCGTCCCTGCCTATGGTGGTGGCTAGTCCTATTTATAGAGGCCCTGGTCCTCTTCCCAAATATTGAGCAGGAAGTGAGCCAACAACGACGGGCAAATTTGAAGGGGGACAACTAGTACAAGCTATCCTGACAAAGGTGGTCTCCGCCTGCGAAAGGTTCTGGTGGTGACGCCGTCTTTGGCACCACAATGACCTCCGTCTTGCCGTCCTTCTGGTCTTGGTCTTGTTACACCGACATGGCAACCTTTGACTGATGCCTCGGTACTCCTCGCCTGCGCTAGCCTCCTTATCACCAAAGAGGAAACAAGGACGCTGCGCATGTTGGCGCCCGCCTGGTGTCGATCGTCATGGCTCACGTCATGAGAGCCTCGTGAGGTTTGCCTTGTCTTGTTATCTCCGCCCCTTGTGAGCCTGCCCAACTAGACCACTCCAGAGGAGGTCTTGTGTCGTCCACCCTCACGAGGCATGGCCCCTCGCGAGGGTCTTGGATGCCTTGTTGATGAAGATGGGCCGTATGGCCTGCTGGCTTAGCCACGCCGCGGGCCATAGGTAGGAAAGTCTGGGGACCCTCGTTCCCAAAACGCCGACAGTAGCGCCCGGGCCCAAGGTGCGCTCGGGCTTGGCTTCACGGCGAAGCCAAGGGTCAAGTACGGAGAACCGTGGGCCCCCAAAAGCCTGCGGCCTCGGTTAATGCATGGCGGTTGATCGGATGCGGGCGTCTCCGCTTCCCCACGCTGCCTCAGCAACTGCACGACTCGACAAGTCTCTGCGACATGCAAGGAGAACTATCATTACTTGCAATCGTGGGAGGCGCCGGTTGGCCTTCTCTTGCTATAAATGGGGAGGGGGCGGAGCCCCCGTCGCCCATCTCTTCCTCGCTTGCTTACTTCTTCTTTGCTCCATTTCTTGAAGTGTCACCAATGGCGCCATGAAGGAAGTTCTCCGCCGCCGAGAAGGGTAAGGCCCCTCGCGAGGGACCCGACTCCCAGGCGCCCAAGCGCGGGCACCGCCGTCCGCGCAAGCGCACCGCGTCCCCTACCGTGGCCCACAATTGGAGCAGCGCCACGGTACGTGGAGGGGGTCGTCCCAGCCATGGCGATCTACTTGATGAGGGGAGGCGTGCTCTGCTGGTGCCCCCCCCATCCGCGCTTCCCCACGATGGAAGTGTCGCTGGAGTTTGTCGTCTGTTTGGATAATCCGGCCGGCAACTGGCTCCCACTTCCGCGCTTCTTCACCGACGAGCTGCCGGCCTCCGGTGCAGGCGGACTCTGGCTGTAGGCGGATGGTTGCTGTAGCAAGGTTTCTTGGGTTGCAGTCGCGACTTCCACCACGGGCAACATAGCTCTGGCCCATGGCTGGCAGACGTTCGCCCGCGCGCGCAGCTTGGGCAGGCAATGTGCCCTCCACTTTAAGTTCGATGGTGGATCGACCCTCTACGTGAGGGTGTTTGGGGAAGATGGTCGCCGCGCTGGGTGCTGCCCTGAGGCGAACGATGGTGAGGAGGTGCTCGGTCTCGGGGACGGCCGCGACGAGGATGAGGGCGAGCCTGCCCCCAGGGGCGGCCGTGTCTTGTCCAGCTATGGCGGCTCTTCCTCTGGTGACAGTTCTAGCAGCAGTGGCTACAACCAGCCGCCGCACCCGCTTTGAAGGCGGCAGTGGGTCATCTCGTCGCCGCGCCTCCATGAAGCGCGAAAAAGGATCCGGCTAGGCTCGGGGTGCTACTAGGGGTCTGCCTCTGCGGATTGCTGCAACACTACTTTTGTTTTACTCTTTTTCCTGCATCAAGAATGAAACCAGTATGGGCCCAGGGGGCGTGTATCGAACTATAG
This sequence comes from Triticum monococcum, assembly GCA_034509565.1. NCBI lineage: Eukaryota > Viridiplantae > Streptophyta > Magnoliopsida > Poales > Poaceae > Triticum > Triticum monococcum. The sequence goes on along the minus strand of CM067847.1, from coordinate 427,161,320 downwards.
TTCTGCAGTTGTTGCACTATGCGTGTTGTTCCCATGTTGTGTTGTTATTCGTGCAAAGATAACTAAACCTGGTATATTCGGGATGCCCTCTTCCTCATGAGGCACTCATTTCCTTGTGTCCATCATGCCGTGGCGGCCTGCATTCGCTCGGGAACTGCAAAAACTCGTTAGGAAGTGCGCTAAAAGATTTGTCGATCACCCTGGCCCCGACCTGGCGCTTTGTGTCACGGTAACCGAGGGGCACAGACTAGGAGAAGCACGCCAACTTTTGTGCTCGAATGAGGGTGGCTCGCAAGAAGGCAGAGAAGGAAAAAAATGCTCGCAAGGACACCTGCCTAGCCCGCTCGCGAGGCATGCGAGAGAGAGAACGAGAGCAAACCCAAGCCGGAAAAATGCAGTGAGAGGTGAGGGGGTCAGATCAGCAAGGAACGACAAAAGCAACTTCGATTAAGGAAAAGCAAGCCAACTATAGAAAGCAAATGAAAAGTCGCGTCCGGCACCTAATATAGTCTTCAAGTCTTCTCACCAGCGCGGAGATAAGTGCTGCCACTAGGAGTGGTGGGAGCCCCAGGGCCTGAGGCCGGCACTCCTGAGACTCAGGGGCGTGTACAGCCCCAACTCATTATTACGTGAGAGTGTCACGGGCGGCGATTCTTCACAGGCACTGGGCCTTCTTTCCAGGCTCTGGGCCTTTCTTCATAGGCTCTGGGCCTTGCTTCACAGGATCTGGGCCTTGCTTCATGGGTAAAACTTTCGGAGGTGCTAGATGTTCCAGGCGTTTTGGATTGGTACCCCGTCTTGTGTCTCCAGGCGCACGGTGCCAGGCCTGGAGATGTGGACAACCTTAAACGGGCCCTCCCACATTGGTGAAAGCTTATGCAACCCTTCCCTGGAGAGGACCCGCCTCAGGACTAGGTCGCCCGTCTCGAGTGTCCTGGAGCGGATGTTGCGGTAGTGCTATCGGTGCAATGCTTGCTGGTACCTCACCGCCCGTAGCGCAGCTTCGCGGCAACGTTCCTCTCCCACCACGAGGTCCATCCCCCGCATGGCGTCCTGCTGCATTTCGTCGAACGCCAGGACCCGTGCGGAGCGATGCTTGACCTCGTGAGGAAGGACTGCTTCTGCTCCATAGACGAGGAAGAATGGAGTCTCTCTCGTTGGCTTGGTGGTGGTGGTTTGGATAGACCACAGTACAGACTGGAGCTCATCGTGCCAGCCCCTGCTGCAGGCCTCCAGCTTCTTCTTGAAGGTCCTTGTCTTGAGTCCACTCAGGACCTTCGCGTTAGCATGTTTGGCCTGACCATTACTCCTGGGGTGGGCCACCAAAGCGTAGTATATCTGTGTTCCAAGGTTAGCACAATAGGTTTTGAAGATGTTGCTAGTAAATGGAGAACCGTTATCTGTGATGATACGCTTGGGGACCCCGAAACGGATTACGAGGACATTGATGAACTTGACAGCAGAGGCGGCTGGGATGGTACGGACGGCTTCCACTTCTGCCCACTTGGTGAACTTGTCGATGGCGATGTAGAGGTAGCGGTAGCCCCCTGGCGCCCGAGGGAACGGGCCTAGGACATCTAGCTCCTAGACCGCGAACAGCCATGTGGGTGGGATAGTTCGAAGACCCTGAGCTAGCTGATGGATTTGCTTGGCGTGGAACTGGCAAGCTTCGCAGGATTTCACCAGCTCGGCTGCGTCGTCGAGTGCTATAGGCCAATAGAATCCATTGTGGAACACCTTGCCACGAGGGTCCGTGATGACAAGTGGTGTCCGTAGTCCCTATTTTGTATGTCAATCAACAACTCCCTTCCTTGATCGCTGGATATGCAGCGCGGCGTGAAAGGATCAAGAAGAGGTGTCTAGAGGGGGTGATTAGACACTAAGTGCCAAAAGTTGCAGTTTTTATTATTCTTAAGTTTAAGTGGAGTTTAAGCACAAGTTTAACAAACACAATACATATCAAGCAAGCATGCAATGAGTATATGAGAAGCGGAAAGTAAAGCACGCACCTTGCAAGAATGTAAAGGGAAGGATTTGGAGTATTCAAACGCAATTGGAGACACGGATGTTTTGTCGTGGTTCCGATAGGTGGTGCTATCATACATCCATGTTGATGTAGACTTCAACCCACGGAGGGTAACGGTTGCGCGAGTCCACGGAGGGCTCCACCCACGAAGGGTCCACGAAGAAGCAACCTTGTGTATTCCATCACGGCCGTCGCCCACGAAGCACTTGCCTCACTAGCGGTAGATCTTCACGAAGTAGGCGATCTCCTTGCCCTTACAAACTGCTTGGTTCAACTCCACAATCTTGTCGGAGGCTCCCAAGTGACACCTAGCCAATCAAGGAGACACCACTCTCCAAGAAGTAACAAATGTGTGTTGATGATGAACTCCTTGCTCTTGTGCTTCAAATGATAATCTCCCCAACACTCAACTCTCTCTCACAGGATTTGGATTTGGTGGAAAGAAGATTTGAGTGGAAAGCAACTTGGGGAAGGCTAGAGATCAAGATTCATATGGTTGGAATGGAATATCTTGACCTCAACACAAATGTAGGTGGTTCTCTCTCAGAAAATGTGTATTGGAAGTGTAGGTATGTTCTGATGGCTCTCTCCACGAATGAAGAGTGGGTCGAGGGGTATATATAGCCTCCACACAAAATCTAACCGTTACACACAATTTGCCAAACTCGCTGGGACCAAATGGTTAAACTCGGTCAGACCGATTCAGCAAACCTAGTGACCATTAGGATTTTCGGAGGGACTGAGATGCAACTCGGTAGGACCGGTATGGTTAGGGTTAGGGCATAACGTAATCTCGGTGTGGCCGATTACACAAACTCGGTGGGACCAGTTTTGGTAATAAGCTAACCAGAGAGTTGGTCAGGCAAACTCGGTGAGACCGATTACACAAACTCAGTGGGACCGATTTTGGTAATAAGCTAACCAGAGGGTTTGCATTGTAATCTCGATAGTACCGATTGCTCAAACTCGGTGAGACCGATTTTGGTAATGGACATAGACAGAGAGATTACAATCCCATCTCGGTGAGACCGAGATCCCTATTAGTGAAACCGATTTGCTACGGTTTGTGGCAGTGGCTATGACATCTGAAACTCGGTGGCGCCGGATAGATAGAATCGGTGGGGCCGAGTTTGACATTTGGTTTAGGTCATATGTGGATGTCGGAAGGTAGTTGTGTTGGGGAACGTAGTAATTTCAAAAAAATTCCTACGCACACGCAAGATCATGGTGATGCATAGCAACGAAAGGGGAGAGTGTGATCTATGTACCCTTGTAGACCGACAGTGGAAGCGTTAGCACAACGCGGTTGATGTAGTCGTACGTCTTCATGGCCCGACCGATCAAGCACCGAAACTACGGCACCTCCGAGTTCTAGCACACGTTCAGCTCGATGACGATCCCCGGACTCCGATCCAGCAAAGTGTGGGGAAGAGTTCCGTCAGCACGACGGCGTGGTGACGATATTGATGTACTACCGTTGCAGGGCTTCGCCTAAGCACCGCTACAATATTATCGAGGATTATAGTGGAAGGGGGCACCGCACACGGCTAAGAATATGATCATGTGGATCAACTTGTGTTTCTAGGGGTGCCCCCTGCCCCCGTATATAAAGGAGCAAGGGGAGGTGCGGCCGGCCAGGAGGAGGGCGCGCCAGGAGGAGTCCTACTCCCACCGGGAGTAGGATTCCCCCCTTTTCCTAGTTGGAATAGGATTCGGGAGGGGGAAAGAGGAGAGAGAGAAGGAAGGGGGGGCGCCTCCCCCCTCTCCTTGTCCTATTCGGACTAGGGGGGGAGGGGCGCGCGTCTGCATCGACGTACCAGGGCTCAACCAAGTCACCTCCCTGGAGCGCCTCTAGCCCTCACGAGTGGGGCGCTGCGGAGGTCCACCCCACAGCTACGTTCGCATGCCTTACGGCTTGCCGAGCGCGGCTGACACGTACCAGCGCCTCATGAGGGGCCTGACGGAGGCACAAGAGGCCAGGCGTTCCGCAGCCCTGGCGGAGATGGAGATGGTCCCTGAGGAGCCGCCAGCGCCTCCGGAGCCTCCCGAGGCCCCTGGGCCTGGGGGCTCATGAGGATCGGCTTCCGCAGCCCACCGAGTCTGCTACACCAACACCCCTTCGCCTTCAGCGTCATCAGGTGACATCTTTCAAGTTTCACTTCCAGCTGGGAGCGCCCCCAGGGCTACATTATTCCCAGGCCGCGTGGGTCCTTCCCTGCGGCATGTATCCCTTTTATTTCGCGTTGTTAGCTTACCTTGTTGGGGGCGCCACTCGGGTTGCATCATCCCCAAGCCGCTCGGGGCAGGCCTAGCGGCACATATCCCATTTGCGTTTATTTCCGGTTATGCGTTAGAACCACCATGCTTGATTATTTGATGCCGGTCCACGGCACCTCTTCTTCTCCATGCCGACCACTTTCACGTTAAAGGGGGGGTACCTGAGCATCGCGACTCAGGGCTCTTACTGGCTCTCCAGCCCTCACCCTCTCGCCTTGACCATGGCATCGCGACCTGGCATACGAGCGACGGCTGAGACCAGCTCGAGGGCCAGGACCCGAGGACGTAGATTGCAGCCATCTAACCAAATTTGCAGGGACACATCACAAGATAAGGCCCAGTGCCAGGCGCAACCCGCCTAGAGGTAGGGCCCCGTGAGTCCCGCGCTGGCTCACGGGTGCCCAGATACACCTCGCCAGGCACTACCGTGCCAGCCACGTGTCAGGGCGGGGCTGTACATGCCCCGGGGGCTCCTTCCGAAGGGGGCCCCCCTCCTACGTACCAGTGGAAGCACCATGCTCCGCGCTGGCTGACGACACTGCCGAGGAGCGGCTATGCCCGTACACATACGGAAGCGCTATGCTCCGCGCTGGTGATAAACAACTGAGGGTGGCCCCCGGGCCGCATCAACCTTAGGGAGCCCAGAGCTCAGTGTCTAGCCTCATCGCAACGCCTCCCCTCGGCAGTGCCGCGCGAGGGGGCTGGGCACGGGGGCTGCGCCTGGGTCACGCCCAGACGCACGCCGCCCAGCCAGGCCCCCTCGGGCCTGGTTCGTCGCGCGCCTCTCCCCGAGCGGAGCCAAGGTATGAAGGCCGTTTGGGCGTCAAGGGGGACTCCTGAGCATCGGGACTCAGGAGCCTAACTGGTCACGTAGCCCCTCACTCCTTGGTCCCGTCCTAGTTTCCGGTCGGGACTATTGCTGGGTGAGGTACGCGCGGGGCCAGGCTCTGCAAACGTAGAACGGTGGATCCACCCACATCATACCTCCCTACTTGTTGTTCATGCGCCAAGGGGGACTCCTGAGCATCGCAACTCAGGAGCCTAACTTGTCATGTAGCCCCTCACTCCTTGGTCCCGTCCTGGTTTCCGGTCGGGACTATTGCTGGGTGAGGTACGTGCGGGGCCGGGCTCTGCCGACGTAGAACATAAGCAAGTAGGAAGGAAAAGCGCAAATTTCAAGGAATTCAAAAGCAAATATTACAGTCCACACTGTTATCCCAATACCAAAGGCAAGTTTAAATGCCTCCCCAAGGCATGATACATGTGCAGGAATTAAAAGCAGGATAGGAGCCACGACGGAGTCACTTGTCGACGGGGGAGCAGCGCGGAGTGGGTTCGCCTCACGGAGCAGTGGGGTCGGCAGTGCCTTGCTCCGGCTTGGTGCTGAAGGCCCGGAACTTCCCCAGCAGAGCCTCCGCGTGACCCTTCACGGCCTCAGCAGCGGCAGCGGCATGCTCGCCGCTCACTGGCTCCAGCAGGCTGTCGAGGTCGACACCGGGATCGTGAAGGTAGATGTGGGTGAGGACCCGCGTCAGTGCTGCAGAAGAAAGGACACGCGCCTCGGCCTTGGCCGTGGGGCCAAGGCCAAGGGCGACATCTTCAAGAGCGTGAACCAGGAAGGGAAGTAGCTTGGCAGGGCCGTCCTTGGTGCCAGCCAACAGGCTCTCCAGGCCGCTATCGTAAAGCATCCTCAGCGAGGAGCGAGCCTTCGCCTCCAACTCCGTGAAGGCCGCGCGGTCCTCGGCAAGAACCAGGGCCTTGTCGTCCAGCTCGGCCTTCCTCGCCCCCAACTCCTGCTCCAGTGCGCCTAGGCGGTCGCGGCGCTTCTTGAGCTTGGCCTCCCGGCCCTCGATGACCGTCTCGCGAGCCTTCATGCCTTCTTCCTGCTCTTGGCGAAGGCGGACCTCCTTCGCGAGCTGATCCCGCAGGCCTTGCAGCTCGTCCTCCAGCGCCTTGCAGCGACCACGGACGTCGACCACCTCTCCCAGGGCTGCATCATGAGTAGCCTTCGCCTCAAGGACGGCATGCTTTTCCTCATTGCAAGTCGTCGAGGCCTGGACCAGCGCCGCCCGAATCGAAGCGTCGGAGCGAACCCATCCAGAAGCCAGCTCCAAGCGCCCGGCCACCAAGCGATGGTAGGTCCAGCTCAGCAACAGCACGATCCAGAACGGCAGAAGGAGTCGGAGAGACACCAGCCGGTGGAGTAGGAGGAGAAGGCGGCAGCGCGGCCACAACATCCTGAGGTGGAGTCTGCCGCGCCCCGACAGCTGTAGTGGTGGCGGCAGGCAAGAGCACCTCGGGAGCCGCTTGGGCCGTGGGGGCTGAGCTCGCCCCAGCCGGCTCAGCCAGGCCTCGCGAGGACGACCGGGCAGGGGTAGCCTGTGCGTCGCGGTCACCCTCCTTCGCGGGCAGAGGCGCTGCCACGGATGGAACCTCGGGCGCTCCCTTCGGCTTCTTTGCTGCGGGCGCCAGCCTATCCAAGGGATGCGAACGTCAAGCCTCAGAAGCAGAGCAAGAAATGAAGACAAGAATCGAACTTTTACGGGTCGCTGTCAGTGAGCTCAACCGGCCTCCGGCCAAATTTGAAGCCTGAAAGCCGCCTGGAAGGGTCAACCTCGGGAAGCTTGGAGGCGGAAGGTGCATCTGCGGCCCGCCCCGGGGCCGGAGCAGATCCGCAGGAGATCAGCCCGGTCCTGTCCTTCTTCGGGATCGGGGGCGAGCTCCTGTCATCCTGCTCGTCGTTGTCCACGTCGTCTCTTCGTCGTCATCCTCGTCTTCATCGCTCGGAGAGAGGCGGAGAACGCAGGACCTGCGCCGGGGGAGGGGAGCCCTCGACTCTCCGTCAGTCGCCTCAGAGTCGGGCTCTTTTCCCCGCTCCCCTCCTTCCTCCTCTTCGCTGGAGTCGTTAGAGGGCACGTCCACCGGTTCCTCGGGAGTTTCCATGGGCACGGGCCCATCCCCGTTGAAAACGGGCATGGACTCCACTACCTGCTCCCAGTCGTCGCGGAGGAACAAGGGCGTAGGAGCGCCTGCCAACCTCGCCACATTGCCCCCGACCAGAGATTGGAGAACTGCAGCCAGGTCTCCGTCGGCCAAGGCCGCGGGGCTTGGACGGGGCCTCCACATTGGAAGTCAGTACTGCCGAAGCGGAGCCAATTGGTGCTCTAGGAACTCCCTCAGCAGCGACACGCCGGTTAGCTTCGCTGCCGCCATGTCGGTCGGCCTCAGATCCGCGTCCATCTTCTCCAACACCATCTTCGCGCGGGGATCCACGAGCTCCGCTCGACCCCAGTCGTTGGAGCTCGTGGGCTGCTCCGTGGGAAAGATCAGCCGAGGGTGGATGCGCCCAGCATCCACCAAGATCCACTTGCTCCTAAAGCCCTCAATCCTTTTCCCAGGATTCGACATGGCAATGGCGCCACCGTACGCGATGAAGCTCGCGCACGCGGAAGCAGGACCGTGAGAGGTCCGGAGGTAGAAGTAGTGGCGCAGCAAGGCCACTGAGGGCTGCACCCCAACGTGGGCCTCGCAATAATAAGCAAAGATTGCCAGGAGAAGGACGGAGTTGGGATGGAGATGCAGAGCCTGTAGCTTGTAATGGCGGAGGACAGAGAAGAAGAACTCGAAGAAGGGAGGCACGAGGCCAGCAACAATGGCACTTACGAAGAGCGGATAGAAGGTGCTCCTTTGACCCTCAGGGGTGGCGGAGCCGGCCTTGAACACCTTCGCCCTATCGATGCCCCGTGTCGTCGCCATCCGGCGTAACCGGGCAAGGCTCGCCTCCGACACGTTCGGCGAGTCTAGGGCAGACGAGTACCAAGCCGCGGCTGGGGGCTGACGAGGCGCCATGGCTTCCTAGGTCGCACGGTCAGAGCAGATCTGGAAATTTCGGAGGAAGGAAGGAGAGGCGCAAGAAAGGGGATCTGAGCAGCATCCGAGGAAAGCAAGAAGCAGGGCCTAGGCGGATGCCACTCCTTTATCAACTCGCGCGGTCGCTAAGGCGCCCACGTCAAGTCAAGCGCCACGCGGCGCCCAAGCCGCAGGCTGTTAGGGCCCGCGGCGCTTCGCTCTTGCCCTTCCGCCTCCTTGCACGGCCAAGTCCGGGTGCGCCTTGGGCCCGGGGGCTACTGTCGGTATTCTGGGAACGGGTGTCCCCAGACTTGCCTGCCTACGGCCTGCGGCGTGGCTCAAAGGGGGTCCCAGCACGGCCCATCTTCACCAACACAAACCCAAGACCCTCGCGAGGGGCCAAGCCTCGCGGGGCGGACGACGCGGAGCTTCCTTAGGCATGGCCTCGTCAGGCTGGCTCACGAGGAGGCGGAGAGATCAAGGCGGGGTACCTCACGAGGTGCCCGTGACGCAAGCCATGACGACTAAGGGCGCCAGGTGGGTGCCAGCCCGCGCAGCGTCCTCCTTTCCTCTTTGGTGCAAAGGGGGCAAGCACAGCCGCGGAGTACCGAGGCATCAGGCAAAGGTTGCCATTTCGGTGCAAAGAGACCAAGAGCAGGCGGACTACGAGACAGAGGTCACCGTGGAGCCCAGGACAGTGTCATCACCAGAGCTTTGCGCAGACGAAGACTACTTTTGTCAGCATAGCTGATACTTGTTGTCCCCCTTCAAATTAGCCCGCCATTATTGGCTCCCTTCCCGCTCGATATTTGGGAAGAGGACCAGGGCCTCTATAAATAGGACCGGCCACCCACATAGCAAAGAGAGGGTTCAGGGAGTTTTAGCCGAGAAGTAGCCAGAGAGAGAGAGAGAGAAAGGAGACTGAACTCCTCCCAGCAGTTCATCGCCCCAGCCAAGAACAGACTCTTGCGAGGCTGTTCTTCCTTGTATTGTTCATCATCATCAACCCAAGGTGCAATCAACCACACCACACACTGGAGTAGGGTATTACACCACAACGGTGGCCCGAACCAGTATAAACCATGTGTCTCTTGTGTTGTTCTTTCCATAGTTTAGATCCTAGCATGGCGAAGGGGTGCAGGTAGGTAGGAGGAGAAATCTCCGCGCGCACCCCAGTGTTCGAACCTCAAGGGTCTGCCGGAACCCAAAATCTCACAACATTGCATATAGACATGTCCCCAAAGGTAAAGATATGCAATAAAATCAGAGATTTCCTTCCATTAGATGTCTTTGTCACGACCGGTTTTCCAATAAAAATATTTATTGAGAAACCAATCTTTTGAGTCCAGTATGAGAGAAATCCTCCTCACTGGTAGACAAATTCTTGATACAATGAGCCAGTAGCATAGAATATATTACAGGGTTGAGCTAGGGCTGCTCAACAAATTATTACAAGCGCGCCAATAATTATACATAATGGCGGATATAACACAATGGTGTGGTGGCATACTACTGACTCGAGGATAAAGCGATGATGGAATAACACAGTGGGGAGTGTGGTAACATTACTCTCAAACTGGCATCTCATCGAGCGTTGAGGTGAGGCTCGATAAATTTATTCGGGTTGCAGAAGCGGATATAATACAGTGACCAAGACCAGGGTCGCACGAGACTGACTGGGATTCCTCTAGGCGTCGGACTCGCTATCGAACTCTTCATCCATGAGATCACCTTCGTTAGCATCTGGCCAAATCAACAAGCCAGTGAGTACTTTGAAAGTACTCGCAAGACAGTTCGGACGTAAGATATAACAAATGCATGGATGAATGCGTCATGATTAATCTTTCCAATGCACATTTAAAAATTTGCATAACGAATTAAGTACGAGGGAAACGGCGGTAGTCCGCCTGAAATCCCGACAAAAATATAAATGAAAACCGATCGGGTGTCTGAAGCGAGGCCTCGAAAGGTGAACAAATAATAACAGAAAAATCATGCCACAATCGGGCGTCTTAGCGACACCACATAAAGGGCTTTAAAAGAAATGCCATAGTCGGACGTCTGAGCGACATCACAGAAAGGGCTTTAAAAGAACTGCCACAGTCGGACGTCTGAGCGACATCACAGAAAGGGCTTTAAAAGAAATGCCACAGTCGGACGTCTGAGCGACATCACAGAAAGGGCTTTAAAAGAAATGCCACAGTCGGATGTCTGAGCGACATCACAGAAAGGGCTTTAAAAGAAATGCCACAGTCGGACGTCTGAGCGACATCACAGAAAGGGCTTTTAAAAGAAATGCCACAGTCGGACGTCTGAGCGACATCACAGAAAGGGCTTTAAAAGAAATGCCACAGTCGGACGTCTGAGCGACATCACAGAAAGGGCTTTAAAAGAAATGCCATAGTCGGACGTCTGAGCGACATCACAGAAAGGGCTTTAAAAGAAATGCCACAGTCGGACGTCTGAGCGACATCACAGAAAGGGCTTTTATTCACAAGTAAATAATACTCATAATAAATATTCAGTTCATGATAATAAACGGGTTAGTCCATCCACAGGAATAAACTTTTAACCGGGCTTAGCACTCATGTGATTCACCGGAGTATCTGTCACCAAAACTGGCACTTGTCAGAATAAGTCAGCGCAAAATTTGGGTATGGATAAGATGATTTGTAGATTTATGACTCTGCAGAGTTTGTACAAAAATTTCCCACAGCTAACGGATTTCCGTAGTCTCGAAGGACTAGTTCTGTTTACGGTATTTCGGAAGAAAACACAGCTAACCAGTACACACCCATCCTATCTCTCGATGCCAGGACTCACCCTAGACATCGTCCAAGAAAAACTTTTGAGACGGGGAGATCACAATCTCGAATAGCATGGGATCAAATTTATATACGCGCGCTCTAAGGGGTGCCTCCCTCTCGGTCCCAACCGGAAACACCCATGCCCCCTGACTGGATGACTGGCTTTAATCCAGGGACATGGAACCATCATCCCGGCCTCTCCTTTTGGTGTGTACCAGGAAAGCGGTTTGCAACTTACTAATCCATATTCCTTGCGGAAAACATGTGGTAGTACAAGGAAGGAAAAGGGAGGAACTGGACCGATACGATTTGATACTGAAGTCAAATAGTCTGGCATAAGACTGGCATGCAACAACACTGCCATCTTACCCATCCTCATGCCAACACATGGCCATTCATACTCACATCCATCCACCTATGGATCATCGAGCTCACTTACCTCAACAATGCATGAAAATAACGTTCATCGGTATGCTCATCAACATGCCATGAAACTAACTAAATGCAAAACATGCCAAGACACTCATCATATCAAAAGTTCAAACATGCTTGCCTGGTTCAGAGTAGTCGGAGCCTAGCTCGGTGAAGTTTGCGGCTCCGTCACCTCCTTCGGTATCTACGGTATAAAGAAAATATAGGCGCTATCGTAAATACCAAGATGTGCACAAAAAGTATTCCAATTATTTTTCAAATAAATCTGATAAAAAACTAGACAAAATTTCAAAGAGAACAGAAAAAGAATCAATCAAAAATACTTTTCTGTTTAAAAGTTATAAAGGTTTTTGTCCAGGGACTCATCTGTAATGAAACAGAAAGTTTCAGGGGCTAGCTCATAAAAACGGAAAATGCGTCGGTCTCGAATACGCCAGCCCAGAGAGGGAAACACATTTTGCCCGAAGGCGTTTTCAGAAAACAATTCGTGTAAAAAGCACTGAGAGGCTGACTGGCGTGTCCCACCCGTCAGGTTTGAAAATTCAAATCGGGCGGCGGAGAACGACGGTGCCCGAGAGCCGCGGTGGTCGCCGACGGTGATCCACGGCGAGGCAGGGGGATCGGAGGGTACCTCCGTGTTCAGGGCGCCTTTCCGCGTCGGTTGGTGGTGGTGGTGGTCGCCGGCGAGTACCACGTCGACGGCGAGCCTTGCTCCGGCGGACGGCGGCTCGGGTGGTGATGGATCTCGTCGGGGAGAGTTGCGAAGGTCAAATTGACGCTTGGGTTAGCTTACTGGGTGCCCGAGGAGGCTACTGACAAGGTTTGAGCACCGGAGATGGCCTCACCGGAGCGAATCGAGGTGGAGGCCGAGGCGGAACGAGGCGGCCGGAGTCGAGGAAGAAGGGCCCCTCGAGGCTCTTCTAGTTGCTGGTCGGGGTCCAGTGAGGTGGTGGAGGTGTGCGGGGGCGAGAGGGAGCTTGGGGGCGCTATATATAGCCGGCCCGAGGCGGTTGCCGCGAACGGGATAAGTCCGGCGAGTGATTACGGCGGCGCTGTGGTGGGGCAGTGGGATTAGGGGCTTGGGCATCGCCTAGGTGGAGTAGTGGTGCCATTCCAGGGTCCAACTCAGCACGGGAGGGAGGTTTATGGCCTGTCCCAACAGAACGACCGTGCGGCACGTCGGCGGCAGGGAGCGCGCCCTGCGCATGCCAAGCCACGGCGACTGTGCTGCGGGGTTGCGCTAGCGTGCATGAGGCCACGTGGAGAGCCAGGGGGCGTTGGGCTGCACCGAACGGCGTTGAGCCGCCGTTTTGCTCCCTGTCGGCTGCTACGGTGGTTCGGCCGCCGCAAGACACGCCGGCGCAGGCGGGCCAGGGCGCCACCGACGCCAGGAAAGCGCCAAGCGCGCGTGCGGCGCTCCAGACAGGAGGAAGAGGCGGCGAGGAACGTGCCAATGGCACTGTGAGCATGTGACTGAACTCCTGACGAAGATCGACACTGAACTCTGAATTTTTACTGAATTACTAAAAGTGTAAGAAACAGTGCATGCAAGGTGTTCGACAAAATGATACTGGCCTCTAGGGATTTTTCCTAGAGCTGATTTTTGGTGGAGTGGCTACTCATTGCTCCAGTAGGCTGCCTGAATTTTGGTAGAATTTTTGGGGAAGTGTAGATATGAATTTCACCAAATTTGGCAAATCTGGTCCAAACTTGCAGAGGCTGAAATTTGAAAATTTTGAAAAGAAGGGAAGTGGATCAAGATGGTTCTGAGTTGTGGATGCTGAGGACAATCCAGAGGAGTTGGTTTGAGATCAAAACTCAATGGAAATAAGGTACTTGCTTTGTAAATGACTCAGGCTCCAAATAATTGACAGAAATGATTTGAGAGGAAAAATGATTGAAATAAAATACAAAACTTGTTTGGATTAGTTGGGACAGAGAACTTAGGTTGTTCCAAGGAGGAGGGGAGGTTTTGGGGGGGTTTCACCACCTGTGACATGGTAAAATCATGGGTGGTTTCAAAAAGAAAGAAGTCCCAAAACCCCTAGGGTTTCTTTTTAAATGAAAATAAATAAGTTTGAGAGGGAAACAACCAGAAGAAAAGTTTCCAAAAATTCAACACCAAATTTGAAAAGGAAAAGGAAATCCTTGCCAAAGGTGAAAGGAAGTTTTTTTAAGAGGAAGGATTTCTGGAAAAGAAATTTTAAATGCCCTCTTTTAAAATCCAACAAAGTTTTTGATGAAAACCAAATCAAAAATTTTGGAGTGTCACAACACCTACCCCCTTAGGAAAAATCTCGTCCCCGAGATTTCAGCTGTCCCTCAAATAAGTGTGGATGCTCTGTCCGAAGAAAATCCTCTCTTTCCCAAGTTGCTTCATTGTCGGTGTGATTGCTCCACTGGACTCTGAAGAATTTGATGGTCTTCTGTCAGGTCCTCCTTTCAGACTCCTCTAATATTCTTACTGGACGTTCCCGATAAGTGAGGTCTGGCTGCACGTCAATGCTCTCATGGGATACTTGCTTCTCTGGGTTGCTTACGCACTTCCTCAATTGCGAGATGTGGAACACGTCGTGGACATCGGATAATTCCTCGGGTAAGTCTAGCTGGTAGGCTACCGTGCCTCTTCGCGCCATTATACAGAATGGTCCAATGAACCTTGGTGCTAGCTTCCCTTTAATCTTGAATCGTTGCAATCCTCTCATAGGAGATACTTTCAGGTATACGAACTCACCGGGCTTGAAGCTGACCCTACGATGTTTCTGATCATAATAACTCTTCTGTCGACTTTGAGCGGTCTTAAGTCGGTCTCTGATTAGCTTGACTTTTTCCTCGGCTTCTTTGAGCATGTCTGGTCCGAAGATGCGGCTGTCTCCGGTCTCTGACCAATTTAAGGGGGTACGACACCTCCGTCCGTATAAAGCCTCAAATGGTGCCATTTGCAGGCTGGCCTGGTAGCTATTGTTGTACGCGAACTCGGCGTATGGCAGGCTTTCTTCCCAACTGGTTCCATATGTGAGGACACATGCTCTCATCATGTCTTCTAAAACCTGGTTTACGCGGTCCGTTTGTCCATCGGTCTGTGGGTGGTATGCGGTACTGAAGGCTAGTTGGGTTCCCAGAGCCTGTTGTAAATGCTCCCAAAATCTCGAGACGAACTGAGTGCCTCTGTCGGATATTATAGTCTTCGGGACTCCATGCAGACAAACTATACGGGAGAGATAAATCCTGGCAAGCCTCTGAGTGTTGTAGGTTGTCCTTACTGGAATGAAATGTGCCACCTTGGTTAACCTGTTAGTGATGACCCATATGGCATCATTCCCATGTTGTGACCGAGGTAGTCCGACAATGAAATCCATCCCTATTTCATCCCATTTCCACTCAGGTATTTTGTTTGGTTGCAGTAGTCCGGCTGGTCTCTGATGCTCAGCTTTTATGCGTTGACAAGAGTCGCAACATGCAATGAAGGTGGCTATGTCCCTCTTCATACCGTGCCACCAAAATCTTTCCTGAATATCTTTATACATCTTGGTCCCTCCAGGGTGGATCGAGTACGGGGCGGTGTGGGCTTCAGCTAGGATTTGCTGTCTGAGGTTATTTATATCTGGTACGCAGAGTCTGTCCCCGTACCATAATATTCCTCCATCGTCTATGATGAACTCCGAGGCCTTGCCCATACTCACCTTTCTTTTGATGCCTTCGATGCTGGGGTGACCGGGCTGAGCTCCTTTAATTTCCTCCACAAGGTCGGGTTGTATTTCCAAGTGTGATATGGTGCCTTCTGCTACCATTATCAAATTGAGCTTGGCAAATTCTTGTTGGAATTCGGGCCTCAAGCTTTGCAGATTGCTTTCGTCGGAGTTGGGGTTCCGACTAAGAGCATTGGCCACTACATTTGCTTTTCCTGGATGGTAATGGATACCAACATCATAATCCTTTACCAATTCCAACCAGTGTCTTTGTCGTAAATTTAGTTCTGGCTGCGTGAAAATATATTTGAGACTTTTGTGATCCGTATATATTTCACATCGGTTCCCAAGTAAGAAATGCCTCCATTCCTTGAGTGCATGAATGACTGCTGCCATTTCTAAGTCATGAGTGGGATAATTTTCCTCATGCTTGCGAAGTTGCCTTGAAGCATTGGCGACAACCTTGCCTTCCTGCATCAACACGCATCCGAGACCCTTTCTGGACGCGTCACAAAACACTTCAAAATTTTTGTGTATGTCTGGCACAATTAATACTGGTACTATTGTTAATTTCCGCTTTAGCTCTTGGAAACTTTTTTCGCAGGCTTCTGTCCATTCAAACTTCTTGTCTTTCTTGAGTAACTGCGTCATAGGCTTGGCTATGGTGGAGAATCCTTCAATAAATCTACGGTAATATCATGCCATTCCCAAGAAACTACGTATGTCTGTTACGCTCGCTGGCGACTTCCAGCCAAGTATGGCCTTGACTTTCTCTGGGTCCACTGCGATACCGTCCTGGGTTAGTACGTGGCCTAGAAAGCCTACTTGCCTTAGCCAAAATTCGCACTTGCTGAACTTGGCATACAATTGGTGTTTCCTGAGTTCTCCTAGCACAATCCTGAGATGTTCTGCGTGCTCTTCTGGTGTCTTGGAGTATACCAGAATATCGTCGATGAATACCACAATGAACTTGTCCATAAACTTCATAAATACTTTGTTCATGAGGTGAACAAAATATGCAGGGGCATTTGTTAATCCAAATGGCATTACTGTGAACTCATACAGTCCATATCTGGAGGTGAAGGCTGTTTTGGGGATATCTTCTGTTCGCACTTTTAATTGATGATATCCTGACCTTAAGTCAATTTTTGAGAATACCTTGGCCTGAGTGAGTTGATCAAACAAATCGTTTATCCTTGGCATCGGGTATTTGTTCTTGATTGTGACCATGTTAAGTGCTCAATAGTCAATACACAATCTCAGTGTTCCATCCTTCTTTTTGGCAAATAGAATTGGTGATCCCCAAGGTGAGGAGCTGGCTCGAATGTATCCTTTGTCTAGCAATTCCTTTATTTGTTTCTTCAACTCAACCAACTCGGATGGTGCCATTCGGTATGGTTTCTTGTATATGGGGGTGGTTCCTGGTGCGAGCTCAATGCAGAACTCTATCTCTCGGTCTGGTGGCATGCCTGGTAGTTCTTCAGGGAATACATCTGGAAATTCACATACTACTGGAACCTTGTTTAGCTCAGAAACGTCCACCTTATTCAATCTCGGTTGCCGGGTATTTTTCCTTCCTTGGCTAACACTCTTATTGTCTTCCCGTGGTGGTGTGTGAGGATTACGGTCCGGTTGAAACAGTCAATAAAACCCTTGTTGGTGGTTAGCCAGTCCATCCCTAGGATGACATCCAGTCCTTTGTTTTCCAACACAATAAGATTTGCGTGAAACTCCAATCCTTTGAACTCAATGACCACATTCTGACAGTAATTCTGAGTAACTTGCTGAATCCCAGGGGACTTGATGATCATGGATTTCTCCAAAGGAAGCATCAAAAAATTATTTTGCAAAGTAAAACTTTTCGAAATGAAAGAGTGAGAAGCTCCAGAATCAAACAAAACCATTGCAGGTATTGTGTTGACAGGAAACGTACCGAGTATGATATCCGGAGCATTTTGTGCCTCCTCTTTGGTTACATGGTTCAGATGACCCTTCCTGTGGTTGTTGCTGGGATTGAAATTGTTTTGCTTGGGCGCTGAATTATTGCCGCCGTTGTTTGGCTTTGGGGTTGAGTTTCTAGGCTTGGGACACTGCTTGGCATAGTGTCCTTCCTCTCCACAGGCGTAACAAGTAACGCCGGGGCGATATGTGAACTCCTTGTCCCTTGCATGAAAATTCTTGATTTGGCGTGAGACATTGGATGGGAATTTGTGTGTCCCACCCTTTTGAAAATCTGTCTTGCTTCGGTGATTGCGAGCATGGTTAGTCTGGTCCCTTTTTCGCTTGCGGATATCTTCCAGACTGCATCTCTCATTTTCCAGAGTAATGGCATTGTCCACCAGTGTTTTAAAATCAGGAAAAGTGTGCACGACCAGTTGGCATTTAAACACGGGCGCCAGACCGTCAAGGAATTTCTCCATCTTCTTGCTTTCAGTCATACGCTCTTCATTGGTGTAGCGAGACAATAGAGTAAATTGACTGTTGTAATCTGCCACTGTCATGTTCCTTTGTTTGAGGTCATCGAACTCTCTCTTCTTGATTTTCATAATACTCTTAGGAATGTGTGCACCACGGAAACCTTCCTTGAAATCATCCCAGGTTATGTCACCTTCATTGGGATGCATGTGCAGAAAATTCTCCCACCACGATGCGGCTGCTCCTGTGAGATAGTGCGGAGCATACAATACCTTCTCGGGGTCTAAACATTTTGCAATAATTAATTTCCTCTCCATATCCCGAAGCCAGTCCTCGGCTTCAAGAGGCTTGTCAGTATGAGAAAATGTTTGGGGACGCGTCTTCTGTAGCTCAGATAACCTGGAATGTTGCGGATACTGTCCATGGTAATTTCCCATGTTGATGACTTGGTTCATCATTTCACGATGTTGTTGCTGACTCTGTTCATAAAGGAGGCACATTTGGGAAGTGCCGTTTCACTGCCCTGTTGACTCGACTGCCCTTGTGTGAAATTGTTGCCTGGTTGAGTGTCATAATTTTCCTCTGGCGGAGTAGGCATGGAGCGAGTCCAAGGACGAGACATTTTTCACTCTGGGGATATATTTTGTAAAACTCATAAGAAAAGTGAAGATGGTCGCCAAAAACAACTCCAAAAATGCACAAGGATGGCAAATAATTTAAATGACCAAGATCACTTAAGAAAACAAATTGATTTGCGCACGGAGAAGGACTGCTCATTACATATCTTACACGCGGGCGATAATTATACAATACATCACTCAGGATATGCGTACATAATCCTGACATGTTATTTAGGCTAGTACACTTCTCCAGTTCTACATGATGCGCAAACAAGCTACTTCTCACAACCTATGTACATATAAACATATCTTTCAAAGCGGTACATCGCATGACGGGCAAACGCACTCAGCCGGAAATGTCGACGATCTCCTTGGCCCTGCCAAGGGTGAGGCGCAGTGAGGCTGGGGGCTCAACCTCCTCCTCACTAATAGGCTCCAGACGTGAAGAGCCGCGTCGGGTAGATGGAGCGGGTGCCAGGGGCGGAGCAACACGAATAGGAGTGGGCACAATGGGTGGTGCAGTGCGCGCTGGAGTGGGCCTGTCCCAACAGAACGGCCGTGCGGCACGTCGGCGGCAGGGAGCGCGCCCTGCACGTGCCAGGCCACGGCGACTGTGCTGCGGGGTTGCGTTGGCGTGCATGAGGCCACGTGGAGAGCCAAGGGGCGTTGGGCGGCGCCGAACGGCGTTGAGCCGCCGTTTTCCTCCCTGTCGGCTGCTACGGTGGTTCGGCCGCCGCAAGACACGCCGGCGCAGGCGGGCCAGGGTGCCACCGACGCCAGGAAGGCGCCAAGCGCGCGTGCGGCGCTCCAGATAGGAGGAAGAGGCGGCGAGGAACGTGCCAAGGGCACTATGAGCATGTGACTGAACTCCTGACGAAGATCGACACTGAACTCTGAATTTTTACTGAATTACTGAAAGTGCAAGAAACGGTGCATGCAAGGTGTTCGACAGAATGATACTGGACTCTAGGTATTTTTCCTATAGCTGATTTTTGGTGGAGTGGCTACTCATTGCTCCAGTAGGCTGCCTGAATTTTGGTAGAATTTTTGGGGAAGTGTAGATATGAATTTCACCAAATTTGGCAAATCTCGTCCAAACATGCAGAGGCTGAAATTTGAAAATTTTGAAAAGAAGGGGAGTGGATCAAGATGGTTCTGAGTTGTGGATGCCGAGGACAATCCAGAGGAGTTGGTTTGAGATCAAAACTCAAAGGAAATAAGGTACTTGCTTTGTAAATGACTCAGGCTCCAAATAATTGACAGAAATGATTTGAGAGGAAAAATGATTGAAATAAAATACAAAACTTGTTTGGATTAGTTGGGACAGAGAACTTAGGTTGTTCCAAGGAGGAGGGGAGGTTTTGGAGGGGTTTCACCACCTGTGACATGGTAAAATCATGGGTGGTTTCAAAAAGAAAGAAGTCCCAAAACCCCTAGGGTTTCTTTTTAAATGAAAATAAATAAGTTTGAGAGGGAAACAACCAGAAGAAAAGTTTCCAAAAATTCAACACCAAATTTGAAAAGGAAAAGGAAATCCTTGCCAAAGGTGAAAGGAAGTTTTTTTAAGAGGAAGGATTTCTGGAAAAGAAATTTTAAATGCCCTCTTTTAAAATCCAACAAAGTTTTTGATGAAAACCAAATCAAAAATTTTGGAGTGTCACAGTCTTGCTCCCCCTGAATCTGCATGGGGTATTTGGAGAAGATAGGGAACAGAAAATCAGAGCAACAAAAAAGAAAACAACAGAGCTTGAGCTAAAGCAAGCAACCAAACATGTCTTTCCCCTCGTAAAGGCATGTGACATCTCTCCTCTTGAACACCAAGCATATGGGGTCTTTGATGATATTACTTTGTCCTAGTTGAGAAACTCTCTTCCCCTGAGTATTCTCTCTTTCTCCCCCTATAGGAAGGATTAAGCTTTGATGTGATCTCTCTCTCCCCCTTTGACATCAATTTCCAAGAAGGGCTCTTCTGGACATGTGATACAGATGGGTTGGTCCTCGAGTCACAGAGCAAAGCAGCATGTCTAATATGATGCTGGTAGAGGACAAGAATCATTGAGTGGAGCTAGAGCAAACAGAAATCAGGAATAAGTGGCAAGTTGGTTTTCCTGTGGTGGAATCGGTGACTCCGAGGTGTGTGCTTTGGTTGCACCGAAAGATTTCGGTTAGGCCGAAGAGAACAAACCGGTGTGACTGAGTTCATTAGAGTGAAACCACCTATCACCTCAGCTCACTAGACAAGTAAGATCTCACAAGGATATGCAAGGAATTTACTGAAAGATTTGCAATGAATTGGATGCAGAAAATGCAGAACAAAAAGGAAAGAAAAGAAACTAAAAGTTCTAGATGAAGTTTTTTTTGAAAGGGGAAACAAATATGCAAGAGACAAAATCACGGAGAGAGACACGAGAACTTCATCTAGAGATGGTCGGCGACAAAGTCACCTATGTTAGAGTATATTGACTTAGGAGTCAAGTGAGAGCACTTGATCATAGGTCATACTAATCGTTTAAGCACAAAATGGGGTTACCATTTTTCGTTTAAGCCTTTTGATGTATTCACATCTTGTCGAGTTGCTTTGACTCATGACTTGGAGTAAAGCTTCTCTAAGATGGAATAACATACCTTGGGTGGTGGTGTTGATCTTGCTCATGTAGTTGAACTTGTGTGGGTTGCTCATGGTTGATGTAGTTCATCAAGGGTTGGGAGCACCACTTGGAGTTTGAGTTCATCTACCGACATGGGTTAGCTTTGCAAGGAAGAGCACTTGTGTATCCAAAATGACAATCATGAGACTCAACATAGAATTTGCCAAAGGATATGTTTGAATGGTTTCGTTCTTCCTTGTCTTCAACCACCATTGTGTACAGACTTGGTGATGTAGAGATTGCTCAAGATGTGAGTGAGTTGCAATCTCATAGATTTAGATTCAACCAAGTACCTACACGGGTTAGATACACATGCAAGGTACAAATATATCCAAGACATATGAATAGCATTATAAGAGAAATATCGAGGATTAGTCATAGGCTCATGCCCCGCATGTATCAAATGGAGTTCCTACACCAAGTTTGAAGCATCAATGATGTTCAATTCACCTCTCAACCCACAAAACACTTTATTATCAAGTGGTTTAGTGAATATATCCGCCAATTTCTTATCGGTGCGAACATGCTTAAGGTTAATGTCCCCTTTTGCAACATGATCTCGAATGAAATGATGACGAACTTCAATATGCTTGGTTCGAGAATGTTGCACAGGATTGTGAGCAATCTTAATAGCACTTTCATTGTCACATAGCAATGGAACATGTTTCACATATATCCCATAATCTTTAAGAGTTTGGATCATCCAAAGTAATTGAGCACAACATGAACCAGCGGCAATGTATTCCGCTTCGGCGGTGGATAAGGATACCGAGTTTTGTTTCTTGGAAGACCAAGACGCAAGAGATCTACCAAGGAATTGACAAGTACCCGAAGTGGATTTTCTATCAACCTTGTCTCCGGCATAGTCCGAATCGGAGTAGCCAACAAGATCAAAAGAGGACCTCTTAGGATACCAAATGCCAAAATTTGGTGTATGGATTAGGTATCTCACTATCCTTTTCACAGCCTTAAGATGACACTCTTTAGGAGCAGCTTGATATCGTGCACACATGCACACACTTAGCATAATATCAGGACGATAGGCACATAGATATAACAATGAACCAATCATAGAGCGATAAACCTTTTGATCAACCGGTTCACCATCTTTGGTCAAATCAAGATGTCCACTAGTAGGCATGGGTGTAGTCATACCTTTGCATTCTTGCATATTGAACTTCTTGGATAAGTCCTTGGTGTACTTTGTTTGAGAGACAAAGGTACCTTCCTTAGTTTGCTTGACTTGCAAACCGAGAAAGAATTTGAGTTCACTCATCGTAGACATCTCAAACTTCTCCGACATTAGCTTTCCAAACTTCTCACTAAAATGAGGGTTAGTTGAACCAAATATGATATCATCAACATAAATTTGGCACACAAATAGTTCTCCATTAACCCTTTTAGTAAAAAGAGTAGAATCAATTTTACCAATTTCAAAGCCTTTTTCAATAAGGAACTTGGTCAAGCATTTATACAATGCTCTAGGAGCTTGTTTAAGACCATAAAGGGCTTTGTGAAGTTTGTAAACATGATTAGGTTTCTTAGGATTGACGAAGCCGGGAGGTTGCTTAACATAAACTTACTCCTGAATTTTGCCATTTAGAAAAGCACTTTTAATGTCCATTTGGTACAAGGTGATATCATGGTGATTAGCATAATCAAGTAAGATGTGAATGGACTCAAGTATAGCAACGGGAGCATATGTCTCACCATAGTCCATACCTTCAACTTGTGTGTAGCCTTGGGCGACGAGACGTGCTTTGTTGCGAACCACTTGTCCATCTTCATCTTGCTTGTTGCGAAACACCCATTTGGTACCAATGATGTTGTGGTTGTTGTCGGGCTTCTCGACCAATGTCCACAATTTATTTCTCTTAAAGTTGTGTAGCTCTTCATGCATAGCGTTTATCCAGTCCGGATCCTCCAATGCTTCTTCAACCTTCATAGGTTCAATGCTAGAGATGAATGAGTAATGTTCACAAAAGTTAGCTCAACGAGTTTTAGAGTGAGTGATTCTCCCGGTTTGGATATCATTGTAGATTTGCTCGATGGGATGATCTTTGGCAATTCTTGCTCGAACTCGTGAAAGCTTTTGCTTGGGTCGGGGTGGAACATCCTCTTCATCTTGTTCTTCTTCTTGGCCTTCTTCATTGTTGACATTGTCGTTCTCTTGTCGTGGTGGAGAAGGAGGTTGTTGATGTTCATCTTGGTGCACTTCCTCGTTTTCTTCATCTTGGCGTGTCCCACTTGTGGATGCTTCCGTATCAACTCTTGGTTCACCTTGTCGTGAGGTAGAAGCTTCCACTTGGACAGACGAGGTACTCTCCTTCACTTCCGTTGGACGAATCTTGCCAATGGACAAGTCTTGAATTGCTTCCGAAGGGTCTTTGTCTCCTACATCAATTGGCAATTTCTCTACTTGCGAGCCGTTAGATTCATCAAACTTCACATCTACCGTCTCTTCAACCTTTCGGGTGAAATTGTTGTAGACATGGTAAGTGTGAGAGTTTGAGCCATAACCAAGTAGGAAACCTTCATAAGATTTAGGAGCAAATTTAGAACAACGATGCTTATCAAGAATGTAGCACTTTGAGCCAAATACTCGCAAGTATCCAACTTGGGGTTTGTTACCGGCGAGGAGCTCGTATGCCGTCTTGCCGAGTAGCTTGTGAAGATACAAGCGATTTGTTGCATGACAAGATGTCTCAACCGCTTCCGCCCAAAAGTGCTTTGGCGTTTTGTACTCATCAAGCATCATTCTTGCCATCTCCATAAGAGTCCAGTTCTTCCTCTCAACAAATCCATTTTGTTGAGGTGTGTACGTAGCCGAGAACTCGTGTGAAATCCCTTCTTCGTCAAGAAAGGTGTCCACATTTGCATTCTTGAACTCCGTTCCGTTGTCGCTCCGAACCTTCTTGATCTTCACGTCAAACTGATTTTGGGCCTTCCTAGTGAAGTTTTTGAAGATCTTATGGACCTGCGATTTGTCATCAAGAAAGAACACCCACGTAAATCTTGAAAATCATCAACTATGACTAGACCAAATGAGTTACCACCGAGACTCTTGTAGGCATTTGGACCAAAGAGATCCATGTGAAGTATCTCGAGTGGTCTTCTTGCGGTCATGATGTTCTTCACGCGGTGACTTCCTCCAACTTGTTTCCTTGCTTGACAAGCACTACAAAGTCTATCCTTGTCAAATATGACATCTTTTATTCCAAGGATATGATCACCTTTAATAAGCATATCAAGATTTCGCATACCAACATGACCTAGTCTTCTATGCCAGAACCAGCCTTTAGAAGATTTGGTAATTAAGCAAGTTCTAGGTTGAGCCTTTTTAGTGAAATCAACAATGTAAAGATCTCCTCTACGTATACCGGTAAAGACCATTTTATGATTGTCTCTACGAAACACTTGGCAATCTACTTCAGTGAATAAGATAGTGAAACCGAAATCCGCAAGTCTAGAAACTGAAAGTAAATTGTATCAAAGGGATTCAACGAGCATGACATTTTGTATGGAGCTATCATGTGAGATGGCCACCTTACCAAGGCCAACCACCTTACACTTTGAATTATCACCAAAAGTGACATATTTTCGAGGGCCGTCGTTTTCAGCAAGCTCACGGAACATATCTTTATCTCCGGTCATATGATCAGTACATCCACTATCAAGGACCCATTCCTTTCCTCCAGCCATGTAGCCGCGAAGATTTTCCATAAGACCAAAATGCCTCATTGCATCATCAAGATCATAGTCACTATCATCATCTTCATCATAGTATCCATGTTCAACATCATCTTGTGATTGATCAATTCCTAGAGAGGGTAATTCATTAGATAAATGATCATCACAATGGTTACCTTTATGAATTCTAATAGCTTCGGATATGATATCGCTAATGATTCCAACATTTCCTTTAGCACGCATGAGATTGGTAAGCTCAAATAGACAATCACCAAAGCTAGGATCACTAGAGTTCATCTTACTCAAGGCAATAGACTTATGGAGAATTTCGTCTAAATTTTTCAAGGAATAATCTGGAAATCGTTCCTCAAGAAATCTCCATATGGTGTAGGCACACTTGAGAGTAGGCAAACATCTAATCAAGTTTCTAGGCAAGCCTCTAATGATGAGGTTAATAGTTCTAAGATTGCGAATCATGTCAATATCTTCATCAAGGGTAGGGTGCAAAGGATCAACATGAGGTGCACAAGGGCTAGTAATGTACTTGTTCAAATGATATTCATTGAAAATCTCAAGCATTTCATTTTTCCACCCATGAAAATACTCTCCATCAAGAATAGGCACTCTATGTCTAAGACTCCCCAAAGTAGACACATCCATCTTCATCCAATGGTGTTTAAACCAAGGCAATGGAGACCAATGCTCTGATACCAATTGAAAGGATCGAGAAGAGGTGTCTAGAGGGGGGTTCATTAGACACTAAGTGCCAAAAGTTGCAGTTTTTAATATTCTTAAGTTTAAGTGGAGTTTAAGAACAAGTTTAACAAACACAATACATATCAAGCAAGCATGCAATGAGTATATGAGCAGCGGAAAGTAAAGCATGCAACTTGCAAGAATGGAAAGGGAAGGGTTTGGAGTATTCAAACGCAATTGGAGACACGGATGTTTTGTCATGATTCCGATAGGTGGTGCTATCGTACATCCACGTTGATGGAGACTTCAACCCACGGAGGGTAATGGTTGCGCGAGTCCACGGAGGGCTCCACCCACGAAGGGTCCATGAAGAAGCAACCTTGTGTATTCCATCATAGCCGTCGCCCACGAAGGACTTGCCTCACTAGCGGTAGATCTTCACAAAGTAGGCGATCTCCTTGCCCTTACAAACTCCTTGGTTCAACTCCACAATATTGTCGGAGGCTCCCAAGTGACACCTAGCCAATCTAGGAGACACCACTCTCCAAGAAGTAACAAATGGTGTGTTGATGATGAACTCTTTGCTCTTGTGCTTCAAATGATAGTCTCCCCAACACTCAACTTTATCTCACAGGATTGGGATTTGGTGGAAAGAAGATTTGAGTGGAAAGCAACTTGGGGAAGGCTAGAGATCAAGATTCATATGGTTGGAATGGAATATCTTGACCTCAACACAAGTGTAGGTGGTTCTCTCTCAGAAAATGTGTATTGGAAGTGTAGGTATGTTCTGATGGCTCTCTCCATGAATGAAGAGTGGGTGGAGGGGTATATATAGCCTCCACACAAAATCTAACCGTTACACACAATTTGCCAAACTCGATGGGACCGAATGGTTAAACTCGGTCGGACCGATTCAGCAAACCTAGTGACCATTAGGATTTTCGGTGGGACTGAGATGCAACTCGGTAGGACCGATATGGTTAGGGTTAGGGCATAACGTAATCTCGGTGTGACCGATTACAGAAACTCGATGGGAACAATTTTGGTAATAAGCTAACCAGAGAGTTGGTCAGGAAAACTCGGTGAGACTGATTACACAAACTTGGTGGGACCGATTTTGGTAATAAGCTAACCAGAGGGTTTGCATTGTAATCTCGGTATTACCGATTGCTCAAACTCGGTGAGACTGATTTTGGTAATGGACATACACAGAGAGATTACAATCCCATCTCGGTGAGACCGAGATCCCTATCAGTGAAACCGATTTGCTAGGGTTTGTGGCAGTGGCTATGACATCTGAAACTCGGTGGCGCCTGATAGATAGAATCGGTGGGGCCGAGTTTGACTTTTGGTTTAGGTCATATGTGGATGTGGGAAGGTAGTTGAGGGTTTTGGAGCATATGACTAAGCACTTTGAGCAAGCAAGCCATTAAGCAACACCTCATCCCCTCTTGATAGTATTGGCTTTTCCTATAGACTCAATGTGATCTTGGATCACTAAAATAGAAAATGTAGGGTCTTGATCTTGAAGCTTGAGCCAATCCTTTGTCCTTAGCATCTTGAAGGGGTTCCACATCCTCTAGTTAATGCCACTCCATTGTTGAACTTATCTGAAACATACTAGGTAAAAGTGTTAGTCCAACAAGAGATATGTTGACATTAATTACCAAAACCACCCAGGGAGCACTTGTGCTTTCACAGCGTGACATCGTTCGGTCGTTTCCTCTATAACTCGCCATCTTGGATACAGTATGCCGTGGCTTGCCGGGCCACGCGCTCTGCCTCCTCTTCCTTCTCCGGCAACATCCCGTGCGTTAAGTACTACTTGAATTCCTTGGTCTAGCATTCCTCCTGGGGCTCGAGCGCCAAGAGCAGCCAACCTCCTGAGGTCGGGCCACAGGCTGGGGCTCCTATGACCGGATGCTGGGGGAGCTCCTCCCGAGGTTGAGTCATGCTTGAAAGAGGTGGCGCAGCTGATGGCTTGAAGAGCCGCTCCTCAATGACGCCTGGCTCCTGCGGTTGCCGCTTGGATGCTCTCCTGGCGATGTCGTCGGCCTCCTTGTTGGTGCCTCGGGGAACGTGCTACAGCTCCAGGCCCGAGAACTGTTTCTCCATCTTGCGCACCTCCGCGAGGTAGGCCTCCATATGCACGTCCTTCGGCTCATACACCTTGCTAGAGAAGTTGACAGGAGTTGTGAGTCGCCTCTGACGGTGAGGCGCTTCACCCCTAGAGCCGCCACAGCCTTCAGGCCAGCTATGAGGTCTTCGTATTATGCGATATTGTTGGAGACCTTCTCGCCGTGCTGAAAGTAGAGTTGCACGGCGTAGTAGAGCTTGTCTTGGGTGGGCGAGATGAGCACTGCCCCAGCCCCCGCGCCCTGGTGCGCGAAGGCGCCATCGAAATACATGACCCAGTCGTCCGGAGCCTCACTTCCTGGGGAGGTGGACCGGTCTTCTCCTTCCTCAAGTGTCGGGGCATCCGTCCATTCTGCCACAAAGTCAACGAGTGCGGCCCCCTTGATGACCCCGGTAGTGCTTGCAACTCGATGTTCCACTCAGTGACCCTTCTGGTCGAGTTAGGGCTCCTAAGTACCCTCTCCAATGGGTAGGCTGAGACGACCTTGATGGGGTGGCCCTGGAAGTAGTGTGGCCACCAGCAGTGCGAGCAGGAGTTTTTGGGGCATGGGGTAGCGTGCCCTCGCGTCCCGTAGTACGGTGCTGACAAAGTACACCGGGTGTTCGACGAGGGCCGGAACACTATCGAGGCTCGGGTCCTGCGGAGATCGGGGCATATCCTCAGGTGGGAGGATCCCTGAGACCTGATTGTCCTCGGGGGCTTCTGCGATGCCGCCCTGCTGAGCTTGACCTTCCACTGCTGATGCCTTGGTTGCGCCTTCCTGGCCCCGCGTCACTTCAGCCCTAGCTTGGCGCGGTGCGCCCTTGGCTTGGCGCTCCTCCCGAACCGCCACCAACACCGCACTGGCGGAGTACGGGGTGGCAGCATGGTAGAGTACCAGAGGCTCGAGGGGCCGTGGTGCCACCATCACCGGGGGGCTAGTAAGGTATTTCTTGAGGTCTTGGAAGGCCCGTTCGGCCTCCGGGTTCCACTCGAACGGGCCCTTCTTCTTCATGAGCTTGAAGAAAGGTAAGGACCGCTCTACTTGTTTGGAGATGAAACGCCCTAATGTGGTCACCCGCCCTGCTAGCTTCTACATCTCTTTGAGGGTCTATGGTGGGCTCATGTCCTCGATGACCTTGATCTTCTCTGGGTTAGCCTCGATCCCTCTATGGGATACGATGAATCCCAGCAGCTTGCCAGAGCAGACGCCGAACACGCCTTCTCCGGGTTGAGCCTCAAGTTCACTTGGTGCAGGCTCTCGAAGGTCTCCTCCAAGTCCTGAATCAATGTCCTCGCCTCGCGAGACTTAACCACTATGTCATCGACGTAGGCCTCTGCGTTTCTCCCGAGCTGCCGCCCCAGAGCAATGTGCATCAACCGCTGAAAGGTCACTCCCGCATTGCGCAGCCCGAAGGGCATGCAGGTGTAGCAGTACACCCCACATGGTGTCAGGAAGGCCGTGTTCTCCACATCTTCCACCACCATCTTGATTTGATGATACCCCGATAACGCATCCAGGAAGCACAGCAGGTCACACTCGGTGGTGGAGTCGACAATCTGGTCGATGCGAGGGAGTGGGAACGGATCTTTGGGGCAGGATTCGTTAAGATTGGTGAAGTCGACGCACATCCGTTCCTTCCCGCCTTTTTTCGGCACTACGATAGGGTTCGCCAGCCATTCGGGGTATCAGACCTCTCGGATGGCACCGACTACTTCCAGCTTGCGTGTCTCTTGGACGATGAAGGCCTGCTTCTCAGTGGACTGCCGTCTTGCTCGCTGCTTCACGGGGCGGACGTTGGGGCATACCCTTAGATGATGATGGATCACCTCCCTCGGGACCCCTACCAGCTGATTGGGCTCCCACGCGAATATCTCCTTGTTCGCGCACACGAACCTCACCAGGGCTTCTTCTTGTTCTGGGTCAAGGCCGGCTCCTATGGTAAAGGTGGCTCCTGAAGACCCATCCTCGCTGACCCATACCTGCTTGGTTTCCGCCTTGTCTTGGGTAAACAGATGCTTCTTCTTGGTGGGCGCGGCCTCCCTGGCCGCGGGGGCACTGACGTCGGCGGGTTGTGCTGCTGTCGTGGTCTTGAAGGCGAGCCTGAGCACCATCACGGCCTCCTTAGTGTCCCCCTTGATGGTGAGGACGCCCTTGCTCCCTGGCATCTTCATGAGGTTGTAAGCCGGGTGAGTCGCCGCCATGAACAGAGCAAGAGCCGGGTACCCGAGGATGGTGTTGTACGGGAGACCGATGTGAGCGATGTCGAACTCCACTAGCTCGGTGCGATAGTTATCGCGCGTGCCGAAGGTGACAGGGAGGCGGATCTGCCCCAGGGAGTGGGAAGCTCCACCTCCCACTCCCGAGAAGGGCTTACTAAGGCCGAGCTGCTCTTGTGGCACATGGAGAAGGATAAAGGCTTCCACAGAGAGCAAGTTGAGGCTAGCACCGCCGTCGATGAGGGTCTTGGTGACAGCCACGTTGCAGATGGTGGGCGTGTAGAGCATCGGGAGCTTTTCGGAGCCAGCGGTGGAGTCGGGGTGGTCTTCTGAGCCAAAGGTGAGGTCGGCCTCTGGCGCAGCCCAACCCGGCGGAGCCCCCGGGCGCCTGGAGGTGGCCCCGATCTGACGGAGGAACGGCTTGGCATGGCGGTCTGACGGTGGTGCTTGAGAGTGCTACCTCTTGAGCACTGCATTGGATTTCCTTGAAGAGGAAAGGATGATGTAGCAAAGTAGCATAAGTATTTCCCTCAGTTTTTGAGAACCAAGGTATCAATCCAGTAGGAGGTTGCACGCGCGTCCCTAGTACCTGCACAAAACAAATAACTCCTCGCAACAAATGCGATAAGAGGTTGGCAATCCCTTCACGGTCACTTACGAGAGTGAGATCTGATAGATATGATAAGATAATATTTTTGGTACTTTTATGATAAAGATGCGAAGTAAAAAAGCAAAGGAAATAACTAAGTATTGGAAGATTAATATAATGAAGATAGACCCGGGGGCCATAGGTTTCACTAGTGGCTTCTCTCAAGAGCATAAGTATTTTACGGTGGGTGAATGAATACTGTTGAGCAATTGACAGAACTGAGCATATTATGAGAATATCTAGGTATGATCATGTATATAGGCATCACGTTCGAGACAAGTAGACCGACTCCTGCGTGCATCTACTACTATTACTCCAGTCATCGACCGCTATCCAGCATGCATCTAGAGTATTAAGTTCATGAAAACAGAGTAACGCCTTAAGCAAGATGACATGATCTAGAGGGATAAGTTCATGCAATATGATAAAAAGCCCATCTTGTTATCCTCGATGGCAACAATACAATACGTGCCTTGCTGCCCCTACTATCATTGGGAAAGGACACCGCAAGATTGAACCCAAAGCTAAGCACTTCTCCCATTGCAAGAAAGATCAATCTAGTAGGCCAAACCAAACTGATAATTCGAAGAGACTTGCAAAGATAACAAATCATACATAAAAGAATTCAGAGAAGATTCAAATATTGTTCATAGATAATCTTGACCATAAACCCACAATTCATCGGTCTCAACAAACACACCGCAAAAAGAAGATTACATCGAATAGATCTCCACAAGAGAGGGGGAGAACATTGTATTGAGATCCAAAAAGAGAGAAGATGTGATCTAGCTAATAACTATGGACCCGAAGTTCTGAGGTAAACTACTCACACTTCATCCGAGAGGCTATGGTGTTGATGTAGAAGCCCTCCGTGATGGATGCCCCCTCCGGCGGAGCTCCGGAACAGGACCCAATATGGGATCTCGTGGATACAGAAAGTTGCGGTGATGGAATTAGGGTTTTGGCTCCGTATCTGATCGTTTGGGGGTACGTAGGTATATATAGGAGGAAGGAGTACGTCGGTGGAGCAACAGGGGGCCCACGAGGGTGGAGGGCGTGCCTCCGGGGGGGTAGGCGCCCCCCTACCTCGTGGCCTCCTCCTTTGTTTCTTGACGTAGGGTCCAAGTCTCCTAGATCTTGTTCGGCGAGAAAATCACGTTCCCGAAGGTTTCATTCCATTTGGACTCCATTTGATATTCCTTTTCTTCGAAACCCTAAAATAGGCAAAAACAGCAATTCTGGGCTGGGCCTCCGGTTAATAGGTTAGTCCCAAAATAATATAAAAGTGGATAATAAAGCCCAATAATGTCCCAAACAGTAGATAATATAGCATGGAGCAATCAAAAATTATAGATACATTGGAGACGTATCAGAGAGCCGCCCAGCAGGGCCGTGACTGCGTGGTGCACCGGCACCGCGTAGCGAGCAGTGAAGAGGTCGTGGAGCTCCTCCCAAGATGCCATCATGGATCCGGGAAGGTTGAGCAGCCAGGTGCACGGCTCGCCGGTGAGGGCCATGGGAAGCCTGTTGGCCATGACCTTGCCATCACCCCTGGCTTCGAGGACGGCATCCTCGTACGCCCGCAGGAAAGCTGACAGGTCCGCCGCGCCATCGTAGCGCGGAGGCATCTTCGGCCTGAACTTGGGCGGCCACAGCACCCGCCGCAGGGCGGGGGCCAGGGCTCGAAGCCCCCTGGCCCCGTCGTCAACGCTGACCGTCAGAGTCGGCAGCAGGGCGCCTGCCATGTGGGCGAAGCGCGGTGGCGACGGAGCGCAGATCGACGGAGGGGAAGCTACGGCGCACCCCTACCTGGCGCGCCAAATGTCGGATGTGGGGTTCTGGCAAACCCTTAAGGTTCGAACACTGGGGTGTGCACGAAGTCTTTTCGTCCCACTGATCTACGCCCTAGCTCGCTAAGATCTCGCGGACGAACTCGACGAACTCGCAACAGAGAAAGACACAAGATTTATACTGGTTCGGGCCACCGTTGTGGTGTAATACCCTACTCCAGTGTGGTGGTGGTGGATTGCCTCTTGGGATGATGATGAACAATACAAGGGGAAGAATAGCCTCCTGAGGGCGAGGTGTTCTCATGCTTGGCTAACTTGTGTGGGTGGGGATGATCTTGATGATCCGTCCCTGCCTATGGTGGTGGCTAGTCCTATTTATGGAGGCCCTGGTCCTCTTCCCAAATATTGAGCGGGAAGGGAGCCAACAACGGCGGTAAAATTTGAAGGGGGGCAACTAGTACAAGCTATCCTAACAAAGGTGGTCTCCCCCTGCGAAAGGCTCTGGTGGTGACGCCGTCTTGGGCTCCACAATGACCTCCGTCTTGCCGTCCTTCTAGACTTGGTCTTGTTGCACCGATATGGCAACCTTTGCCTGATGCCTCGGTACTCCTCGCCTACGCTGGCCTCCTTAGAACCAAAGAGGAAACAAGGATGCTGTGCGCGCTGGCGCCCGCCTAGCGCCTGCCTGCTGTCCATCGTCATGCTAACGTCACGAGAGCCTCATGAGGTTTTGCTCGCCTTGTTATCTTCGCCCCTCGTGAGCCTGCCCGACTAGGACACTCCAGAGGAGGTCTTGTGTCGTCCACCCTCACGACGCTTGGCCCCTCACGAGAGTCTTGGATGCCTTGTTGATGAAAATGGGCTGTACAGCCTACTGGCTTAGCCACGCCGCGCGCCGCAGGCAGGAAAGTCTGGGGACCCCCGTTCCCAGAACGCCGACAGTGGGGAAGCCCCACCAGGTGCCCAAAGACATGTGCCCTCATGACGTCAAAGCTACCCCAGATGCATCAAGATAAATCCCCCCTTTTACACCCGTATAAGGCATTAATCTCACAACACAACCCAAAAACAATAAACGCACCATAAAAGAAACATAAGCACCACGGTTCATTACACGCCCTCGCAGGGCCCCGAATTCGCTTCTGACAATGTAGGGGAAAGGGAAAAGAGAGGACAAGCGAAAGAGGCTCCTACGATGTGGTAGCTCACGAGGGTAGGCCCCCGGACTCAACGAGAGCCCTCCTCGCGCTTCGCCGGTGCGTGATGGCAGGATGACCCGCCACCATCCTCGAAGCGGCCCCGACAGCATGGCGGCTGGTCGTAGCCGCCGTTGCTGGAGCTTTCACCGAAGGAGGAGCTGTTGTAGCTGGGCGAACCGTGGTTGCCATCGAGGGGAAGGTCACCCTCGTGCTCGTGACGGCAATTGCCAAGGCCAAGCACCTTGCCATCATCGTCGTCATCTTCAGGGCAGGATGCAGCATGGCGACCATCTTCCCCGAACACCCTCACGAAGAGGGACGCTACGCCATCGTACTTGAAGTGGAGGGTGCACCGCCTACTAAAAGTGCAACTATCCCTGGGTGGTTTTGGTAATTCCTAACAACATATAGCCCATTGAGCTAATTCTATTTTAGGATAAATATTTTAGGAAAGCGCAATGTTTGGCATGGCATCGATTATAAAGTGGACCCCTAAATACTAAGAAGACATGTTGGCCCAAGCTCAAGACTCTACTTTTTTACTTTTATTGATCCATGATCACATTGAGTCCATAGAAAAAGCCAATACTATTAAAAGGGGATGAGGTGTTGCTTAATGAGTTACTTGCTCAAAATGCTTAGTGATATGCTCCAAAATCCTCAACTACTTTCTCATATCCACATATGTCGCAAACCAAAAGTCAAACTCGGCCCCACCGAAATTTCATACCCGGCGCCACCGAGTTCACTTGACATAGCCACTTCCACAAACCCTGGTCATTTTGGTCTCACCGATAGGGATCTCGATCTCACCGAGATGGGATTGCAAACTCTCTGTTTCCCTTCATAACATTTCAGTCTAACCAAGATGAGAGATTGGTCCCATCGAGTTCACAATGCAAACTCTTTGTTTCTCCTTCGTAACGTTTCGGTCTAACCGAGATGAGGGAATCGGTCCCACCGAGTTTGCCTGACCAACTCTCTGTTTGCCCATTACCAAAATCGGTCCCACCGAGTTTGTGTAATCGGTCTCACCAAGATTACGTTATTCCCTAACCCTAATGGAATCGGTCCCACCGAGTTGACATGTCAGTCCCACCAAAAATCCTAACGTTCACATTTTGAACTAAATCGGTCTGACCGAGTTTCATGATTCGGTCCCACCGAGTTTGGTGATTTGTGTGTAACGGTTAGATTTTGTGTGGAGGCTATACATACCCCTCGACCCACTCTTCATTAATGTAGAGAGCCATCAGAACATGCCTACACTTCCAACATATATTTTCTGAGAGAGAACCACCTACACTTGTGTTGAGGTCAAGATATTCCATTCCAACCACATAAATCTTGATCTCTAGCCTTCCCCAAGTTGCTTTCCACTCAAACCCTCTTTCCACCAAATCCAACCCTATGAGAGAGAGTTGAGTGTTGGGGAGACTATCATTTGAAGCACAAGAACAAGGATTTCATCATCTACACACCATCTATTACCTTTTGGAGAGTGGTGTCTCCTAGATTGGTTAGGTGTCACTTGGGAGCCTCCATCAAGATTGTGGAGTTGAACCAAGGAGTTTGTACGGGCAATGAGATCTCCTACTTCATGAAGATCTACCCTAGTGAGGCAAGTCCTTCATGGGCGATGGCCACGGTGGGATAGACAAGGTTGACTCTTCATGGACCCATCATGGGTGGAGCCCTTCGTGGACTCGCACAACCGTTACCCTTCGTGGGTTGAAGTCTCCATCAACGTGGATGTACGATAGCACCACCTATCGGAACCACGCCAAAAATCTCCGTGTCTACATTGCGTTTGCTCCTCCAAACTCCTCCATTTACCTTCATATGCAATTGTTTTACATTCCACTGCTATACTCTTAGAATTGCATGTGTAGGTTGATTACTTGACTTTTGCTAAGTTGTTAAAACCTACCAAGACATAAAATTGGGAAAAGGCTAGATTTTTATTTGGTCAAGTAGTTTAATCACCACCCTCTAGACATACTTTCGATCCTACAAGTGGTATCAGAGCTTTGGTCTCCATTTGCTTTGATTTCCATAGCTTTTGGTGATCATAGCCTTGGTTTCAAAACCTAGGAAAGTATGGCGTCTAGCGAGGGAAATTACCACCGTAGAGGTCCTTACTTTGATGGTACCAATTTTGCTAGTTGGAAGCATAAGATGAAAATGCATATTCTTGGACATAACTCCGCTGTTTGGGCTATTGTGTGTATTGGATTGGAAGGTGAATTCTTTGATGGGAGAGAACCGAACCGTGAAGCTACCGCAGAAGAGTTGAAGGTGTTGCAATACTATGCTCAAGCTTGTGATATTCTCTTCAACGGATTGTGCCCCGAAGAATTCAACAAAATCAGCCGTCTTGAGAATGCAAAGGAAATTTGGGATACTTGGATTGATATGCACGAAGGTACTGACTCCGTCAAGGATTCCAAATTGGATGTGCTTCAAAGTCAACTTGACAATTTCAAAATGAAGGATGGTGAAGGTGCCGCTGAAATGTACTCTAGGCTTGCTCTCATCACAAATGAGATTGCCGGCTTAGGAAGTGGAGAGATGACCGACAGATTCATCATCAAGAAAATCCTAAGAGCATTGGATGGAAAATATGATACCGTGTGCACATTGATCCAAATGATGCCCAATTACAAAGATCTCAAGCCAACAGAAGTGATTGGAAGAATTGTTGCTCATGAGATGTCACTCAAGGATAAGGAAGAGCTCCACAACAAGTCAAGTGGTTCTTACAAAGCCTCATGTGATGCTCCCGCATCATCAAGTGAGAAGCAAACCTTCAATGTAGAATTGAGCTTAATGGTGAAGAACTTCAACAAGTTCTACAAGAGTAGAAGCAAGGAAAGAAGTTCCAAGTCAAGGTCCTATAATGACAAAAGATCTTCATGTCGTGAACATAATTGCTACAATTGTGGAAGACACGGACACTAATCCAATGAGTGTACGGCTCCCTACAAAAGAAGAGAAGATTCTCCCAAAAGAAGAAGTAGGAGAGAAGAATCACCACCAAGAGAGAGAAGGAGTAGAGATGACCGTTATGAACGAAGAACATCACGGAGAAGTAAGGATTCAGAAAGGAAGGACAACTCATCAAGGAGCTACACAAAACAAAGACATCAAGCTCATGTTTGTGAATGGGTATCCGGCTCCGACTCAGACAATCACTCTGAGAGAAGTTATCACTCCGACTCAGAATATACTCAAGATGAAGGTATTGCCGGTCTAGCACTTGTGTCAACCAACTCCTATGAAATATTTGAGTCACCAAATGAAGGAATTGGAAGATCCTTCATGGCAAAATGCCTAAAGGTATCACACCCCGAGTATGTTGATTTCAATAGTGATGAAGATGATTTGCTAGGTGATGATGATTTACTTGTTGACAATTCTAGTGATGAAAACTATGATGAACTTGCTATTAATCACGCTAATCAAGATAAAACGAGTGGTAATGATAAGAAGGAGATTGAGCGTCTAACTAAAGAACTAAACACTCTTAAGTTAGCTCAGGAAACGACCTTGGAAGATCATCAAGAGCTTTTAAAGACTCATGAAAAGCTACGCTTTGAAAAGCTCAACCTTCAGCAAGAGCATGAGTTCTTAAAGGCAATCAATGATGATCTTCGCAAGAAAAGTTCTTCTTACATTGTCAAGCGTTTACTCTTG
Source organism: Triticum monococcum (assembly GCA_034509565.1). NCBI lineage: Eukaryota > Viridiplantae > Streptophyta > Magnoliopsida > Poales > Poaceae > Triticum > Triticum monococcum. The sequence continues at coordinate 427,124,501 of CM067847.1, read as the reverse complement.
TCTACTTACATGCCTCAAGTTAAATCTAGCAAAAATAGTAAGAAAGATTCTTCTTCTAGTAGTAACAATAATCATGCTAAATCCTATGATGTTGCTTCTAGTAGTTCTCTTGATTCCACTAATGATTATCTTAGCCAAGTTACACTTGAGCAATAAAATAGCTTATTGAAGGGAATTATAGAGAAAGGTGTTTACAAGAGTCTTGCCGGAAGTAAGCAATTTGAGGAAATTGTACGCAAGCAAGGAAGACACCGGAAGAATCAAGGTGTTGGTTTTGAACGAAAGTTCAATGCCAATGGAGTTGAGTGGGAAGAAGATCAATACCCTAAGACGAAGGTTGTTCCTGAACAAGAGAAGTATGATCCTACTTCTTTACAAGGAACACAAGCTCAAGATGATCTTCCACCACAAGACCACAAGCTAAAGGGCAAGGACAAGCTTCAAGAGGAGATTGATGCATTTGAAGAAGCTCCTAAGGCATTGGTCAAGTGGGTTCCCAAGACTACATCAAGTTCTACTTCATCAAGTATGGCTACAACTCCAAGGATTCCCATCAAGATGGTGTGGATCACAAAGAAGAAGAACTAGAGAGTTCTTGAGGGTGAATCCGCCAACATACTTCACTCATATCACTTTGGCAAGGACAAGTGCAAACAACTTCCATATCCTGCACTAGTTCAAGGAGTCACAAACCCTGTTGTTGGTAAGACAAGGGAGAAGGTAACCTAATGCATTCATGGACATCATCTCATGTGAATATTACTCTATGTCTATGGATATCCTTGTTTGTTCCTTATGGGACTAACCCGTGTAGGTATTGAAAGTGCAACTCACTCCAAAGGATTGCTTCCAATGATCTACATCAACTTTGAGCACTTACATCTTCAACACCTACATGAAGGCATCATCGAAAAAACCCAAGGTTAGTTCATCCCTCCTAGGGGGGATATCACATCTAGGGGGAGCTTTACTCTAATCAATTGAGCTAAAGCAACTCTAACGATGTGAACACAACAATGCATTACGTAAAAGTGGTAACCCCACTTGTGCTTAATCGATGAGTATGACCTACGATCAAATGTTATCATTTGACTCCTCAGTCAATATACTCATATATAGATGACCTAGTCATCGCCAAATTGCTTGATAGATGCTAGAGTGATTGTGCATGCTTTGCCACATATTTCATTTTCCATCTTATTGTGTGAGCATGCTGGTTGCTTGTTTTAATCATTCGAGGACATCCATTTGTTGCCTTGATTGTTTGGCTTTTTTCTCTTTTTCCAAATGGATGGCCAAGAATGCCTAAGAACCTCCTCTAGCTATCTATGCTTTTCTCATCTCAAACTGTATGATGGCCAAGAATGCCTAAGAACCTCCTCTAGCTATCTATGCTTTTCTCATCTCAAAAGTTTGATGAAGTCAGATTCGAACCACTCTGTTTGAGGAGCACTCGGAGTCCCCGATTTGTCGTAGACTGAAACTTCCAAAACCTCTTTGTGCATTTCGGTATGACCGAGTCATCCATTTCGGTCACACCGAGATCACTAAGTTGATCTAGGTTTTCAATCTTGGTGCAACCGATTTGAACTTTTCAGTCACACCGAGTTGCAGTAACCACTTGCGAGTCTGCATCTCAGTGCCACTGAGTTGTTCCACTCGGTCACACCGACAGTGTCGGGATATATATACTCACGAGTTGAATTTTGGAAATTTCTCCAAAACTCTTCACCTCGTGCATGTCCTTCTCTGCCTCCTCGGGTCTCCTGATCGTCTCCTTGCTGCAGCGACCTCCCGCCGCTGGTCTCCATCGCCGTCAACAGAAATCTGCTCCGTCGTTGTCGCCGTAGCGAACCCCCGCCGAACTAGGGTATGGGTTCGGCCTTTGTGCTATTCTTTTACCTCTGATGCATAGCACATTATTTTTGCCATGATTCTTACCACGTATGCAAACACTCTATCCATTGAAAACATCCTTTAGGTTAAGTTTGATTTGAAAATTTAGGGTTAGGTCCTCGCCGAACTCATCTCGGACTAACCGAGTTGTAGAAATCGGTCTCACCGATTTGGCTTAGGCCATAGCACTTGCAATTTTTGGTCTACCCAAAAACTGCAAATCGGTGTGACTGAGTTCAATTCTCTATGAAACCCTAGCAGTCTTGGTGCCATTGAACTGTGACTCGGTCTGACCGAGTTCAGTAGTTTAGGTTCCAAAAGCTGCTTTGATATCACCGAGTTTACAAATCGGTAGCTCCGAAATGCTTTCTGTGAAGAACTAAAACTAAGTTTTTGAGTCATCTGTTTTGCAAAAACTCTGCACTTTGTGATGCTCATCCACTCTATCTCATCTTCATCTATTCAGAGGGTCTGCTTTCAATGAGTTTGCAGAGATGTCTAATCAGAGTGACAATCAGAACAAGTCTGAGGAACATGTGCAGCTGAGTGAGGGTTCAGATTCCTCGAGCACTTCTGATGATGGCGGCAGGAGCACTCCCAGAAAGTTGCCAAAGGCAGCCACCAGATTAGGAAGAAGAGAACCTCAGAACCTGAGGATGAGGATTATGTTGCCACTTAGGAGGAAGTAAGCTCCAAGAAGAAGGTGCTGAAAAAGGAGTATGGCACAACTGCTATAGTTAAGCCAGGAATGAATAGGAAGGCTCTAGCAAAGATAATTCCTATGTCTAAGGCCAGAGCCTCTACTCAAGAAACAATGGAGTTCACTCTTGAACCCAAAGAAGGTGGAGAAGGCAAGAAAATAAAGGAAAGAGTCAAGAAGACCATTGCCAGAGTCATTGGCAAGCCCTCCATGATGAAACATCCTTTTGAAGATTTAGAAGAAGAGGATGCTGCAGCACCCAAAGAGCAGAAGCTTATGAGAGATGTTATAAAGTCAGGGGGCTGCAACATCAAAGCCCAAAGGTGCCCCCAAAGCTCAAGCTCAGAATCCTCCTAAGCCTAAGAGAAACACCAGAAGTATACCCGCTGAAGAAAAGAACAAGGCCCCAGTGCCTGAAGCTGAAGAAGAAGATGATGAGTCTCTTATTTTGAGAAAATTGAGCCGAAGATTCCAGACCACAATGATAATCATCCAGTAGCTGAAGACATGCACATCAGAAAAGATGCTGGACTGAGATTGTGGAGAAAGTCTGATCCTTATGATGTGAGGAGAAGGACTGTATTTGACTACAGTTTTCACACGAAGGAATAGCAAGACTTTTATGAAACTATCCTGCTAGAAAAGAAGCCCATTGTGAGTGACATGAGATGGGTTGATTGGGAATTCATCCAGGAGAATGAAGATCACTTCACAGGAGTTTATGACAGCTTCAAAGCATGTGGAGTAGATGAGTTTGTTGGAAAGAAGCTCACAAAATGGAATGATGAGCTGATCATGCAGTTCTACTCCACTGCTCACTTTTATCCAGATGGGAAGATCATTTGGATGTCAGAAAGTACTAGGTACCAATCCAAAGTTGAAGAATGGGAAAATTTGATAAATGTCCCAGCAGAACATGAAGATGACTTGGCTGTTTATGCCAAGAAGAAGAAGGACCACAACACTATGGCTAACATGTACAAGGAGATCCTAGATAAAGCTTTGGAGACTCACAATCTTGGATCTGTACATTTCTTGTTGTCTGGTCTGCCTACTATCAACTGGATCCTATGTCACACTCTGCTACCCAAGTCGGGAGATCACAAGATGATCAGAGGGCACTCTATCAACCTACTACAGCTTTTTGATGTCCCTCAGAAGTTCAAGGTCACGAGTCTGATTGCAGAGACACTCAAGAGGACTGGTGCTGACCAGAATAGAAGTTGTGGGTATGCTCCACATATTGAGGAGCTCATCAACTCTAAGATGGGCACAGGAACATATCTGTTGGATAAGGAGCATCTACCCCTGTATCCTGATTTTGAAGATAATACTGTTGTGATGAATGAGGAGGAACCATCATCAGTTCAAGCATAGGAGAAAAGAGCCAAAGAAAAGGCTGAGAAAGCTGCCAAGATGCCAAATGTTGAAGAGGCATCTCATGTTTTCCTGAAGAGCAACAAGATCAACTTGCATATTTGATCTAGTCTACGCTGAGGATTGAGAACGGCTTGGTCACCCTGACTCAAAACCAGTAGAGTTTGGAGTGGATTGTAGTAACTAAATTTTATGATCTTGATCTGAAGGTAACTGAGATTCAAACAACAGTTGAGCAGCTTCAGGAGGAAGCAGAAGAGAAGAGAGGCAAGGCAACCACAGATGCATTTCAGCGAGTGCCTAGAGGACAGAGATCTGCTGCCGTGCAAGTGATAGATTCTAGAGCTACAACATCAGCACCAGCAGCTACAGCTCTAGTACCACCCCCAGCAGCCACTCCACCAGCTCCAACTACATCAACGGATGCCTTGGTCCTTGGACTTCTCTCTGCACCACCTCCCGAAGACCAAGCCTGAGAGACGCATAGCACTATGCATATTGAAGTGTGCTTGCCTCAGGTAGGAACGATATTTCATCAATGAGTGCTTGAAAAGCACAACCAACCCTTGCTCGTCATCACAATCCAGTTTGCGCCTCGCCTATTTAAATGAATGAAATCTTGTGTCTTCTATCAGCAGAAGCATATGCAGTAATGACCATGAATAACATTAGTACATTACTTACGCGTAAGTCACGGAGGAAGACTGGAAATTGTTCTATGTCTGCAGTATAATCTTTCCATGAAGGAAAGATGCACACAAAGTTCCTGACAACAACATAAGCTTCGTCTTCTAAAGTGGGAAGAAATGGAACAGGGGTCCTATTTGCTGCAATTGGGGCTCTCTCTGGTTTGAAAAGGGATTTGGCAACTGGATTTGGTGTACTCTTTGCTGGAATGGGGGTTTTGCGTCGTACAGCTGGTGCTATGTCAACTGGCATAATCATATTGTTTGCTACAGTTGAGGTCTGCTGAGTTGGGGCATCAGAAATGATCAGTGTAGTAGGGCTAGAGTCTGCTAGAGTTGGGGTATTTTGTGGGTCAGGTGATATTGCAACTACACCTAATGGGCTATTTGATTTATCAGGTGCCACTACCTTTTCCAAATACTTTGCTTGTGCTCCTCCATGATCAGCAATCACCCTCTTCCTTTTGAATGTATGATACACAAGAACAACATTTGAATGGATAAATATGGTATGATGACATATGGAATATGTACTGAAAATGGATATGCATGGCGTATTCACATACACGATGTGTAACCTAAGCTAATGGCAGTTCAACAAAGTAGAAGCAATGCAAAGCATCAGTAGCAAGATATGTGCGAGCAATGTAACCTTGGAAAGTTAGAGCAAGTACCTTGATGGGTGAATAAGATAGGGCATCTTCCTCTGACTCCTCCACTAGGGAGCTACATTGACTTAGGTCTCCCTCTAGCTCAGAATCACTGTTAGGATCATATTCTGAGCATGAATCTGTAGGTGGAGAGTGTTTGCATTGCATTGCATCCAGACTTGATTTCAGTCCCTTAATGCCAAGTTTGATAGCCATGGCATTGTTCTGCTTTATTCTTTTCATGCGCGCAAGCTCATAATCATTATGATGCTGTTCAGAATCTAAGATTCATGAAAACATAAAAAGTAGTCAGATTATCTATGGAATGCATTGCGGTTTCAACTCGGAGAGTGTCTCCCTATAAACCCCTGCATATGCAAAGTTCACCTCCCCAACCGTGCTGACAAGACCACACACAGAGATACACACCCCGAGCGGCGAACATGCAATTTCGAAACTAATTTAGGAACATTTAGCTGACCAATTAAACAACTCTATCTTAATAATATCAGATTCGTATTTGAACAACTAAGCTTGTTTAGCTTGATGGGTGGAGCAGTGTTATTATGACACGAAGCATGTATTCTGATCGTATAGTGATCATAAAAGGGGGAAACTCTAAGCATATATTTTTTAGCAAAAGAGGGTTTCCCCTCTGATTTCTATTAAAGAAACCACCACGGAACCAACATGATCAATTAAACCCTAACCATGATCAATTAAACCGTATTATGGCTGTGCCATGGCAGATTTGAAGCTGCAAACCGGAGAAATGATATTTAGCATCCATTGTTTGCTTCGAACTAAGAACTAAATTCTAAGAGCTGAAAAGAAAGTAGAGTAACCAAGTTAAGATCTATTTTCTGGTTGAGATCAAAAAGTTGAGGAGATATGAAGTACCACCTCTCTTGTGGCGCCGTGTAGGCATCGGGGGTGTGATGGCTGTCGGTGGCGTTGAAGCAGATCTGCGACGGTAGACAGGTGCATCGGGGGATAAGTCCTATTGCGGTGGAAGAGAAGGTCGTGTGAGCGAGCCCGGCAAAGAGGACAACAGCGCCGATGAAGCGAGAGGACGCGATGCAAGGCTATTGGTCCGTCAACGTGGATGAGAAACGTCCATCTCTAGCAATGGACGATGCGGTCTTGGTAGGCGCTCCGGCATGGTGGAGGACGGTGGTGATGGATGTGGTGGAGGACGGCAGCGATGGATGGGGTGGCGGACGGAGGCTGGTGTGGGAATGGGGTGTTCTAGCGCGGATGGTGTATGAATGGGAAAATGGAGGGAGAGGTACGAGGAACCATGTTTTTGGGACGCGTCTGTCTGAAATATGGGAAAGTTACGAACTTATCCCCCGTTTCAAATTTGGACGTCTCATCGGTTGGGTTTAGGACGGTAATCTCGCATCTCCCAAATATTTGCCGGTAACTATTTCGGGCGAGGAGAGGGTGTTTTGCCGCCCACGGTTGGCGCCCATGGTGTATGAACGAGGCTGACAGGTAGGGCGGTTGTGTCACATCTGATGGAAGTTACACATCTGCCCCTATTTAAAATATTAGCCTACATCTATTTCGGACGAGGAGAGGGTGTTTTACCACCCACCGTGTATGAATGGGGAATGGAGGGAGAAACAGAGGTCTTTCGGATGAGCTTGAATCAAATGAGTTTTGCTTCCTATATGAATCTTTATAAATCATTCTATGTGTTCTTATATGTCTTCAAAAGGACGACAAAGATGTATTCCACTGTCATATATGAATATGGTTTACAAATGCCGATACTCAAATTCAGAAACTAGAATCCAGTTTAAGGTGAATTCGAATATTTGGAACACTTCATGTCCAACTCAAATGTCACACGTAGCATAATGTGTACTCCCATTTAGATAGGTACACAAGCAATATATCAAGACTCAAATACCGAGTCAATCAACCAAGAATTTACAGAACTAACAGACATATAAACACTTATAGAGTATATGGATCAATAATATCAACTAACATACATAAGACAGGCCGCTGTACTTTTTTTGGCTACAACCGTATCCTTTTCTTAGCCACCATCTTGGCCCTTTCCGATGCGTGCCACTTATGGTCCATCTGTACTACTATTGTTGAATGCACATTCAGCCCGATTGGCATATTTGTAGGTCTGGCACAGCAATCCAAATGAAATGTATCCGAGTCTTATCAATTAATACAGACTTGTGCACAAATAAAATTGCAAACAAAAAAACAATTATTACATGATCTCTAAACAAATGGTTTGATTGATTACATGAACAGACAACACAAAGGTTATTCAACTATGGAAAGAACATTTCACCTATGATTTACCAAGTAGGAATTTAATTTCCTTTTTTCCTTCAGGACCTTAACAATTTGGTCAGTCTCAGCTTGCTTCGTTTTGAAATCCACCAAATATTTAATGGTTGTCTTGAGTACTACTTGTGATTGTGTTGTTTGCTTCCTCAACATGTCAACTTCATCTCTAAGTGCAGAAGCAGAATCTCTTTCTACCACTAGTTTAGCCTCTAGAGCATCAGCAGTTGGCAATTCATAATGCATGATTGGGCCGGTGCCACTGTCGTGGGATGATGCAACGTCCATGGGGACTTCACTCTTTGATATTGGGCTAACCTGTTTTGCCATTAAAGTTCCCATTGGATTCAGAAAAGTTGAAGTTAGCAAAACATCTCAACTGGGAGTTATAACAGCAAACCAGTTAAACAAACAAGGAATTAAAGAGTTTCAATTGGATGCTGAAAAGTAGTTATTAACATCATTGTAAACCGCTGTTGCAGCAGCAAAGCAGTTAAACAAACAAGTAGATATTTAAGTTAAGGAAAACAGGTAATTCTTAACAGTAACTATCAAACACATAGATAGGCGCAGTATATAATATGATTAACAGGTTGTGCCATTATGTAATCAGTAGCAAACTAAATTAAGCCAAGCAACATAATTGGACAATTTTGCAATAAGTGGCTAACTAAAATTCCAAGAAGCAGGTAACTGAACTTACGCTAGTTCTTTATACAGGCACACTGCAACTTCTTTTTCGCTTACAAGGTTGTACGAAGGAGTCCATGGCATCAATTGCTTGGATACGCAGTCCCAATACTTCTTTCTTCCCACACTGCATGGGTAAGTCGAATGGTTAATCTGGTAAGATGGTGCGTCCTTGATATGTTATATGAGGACGTGTAGTGAGACTAGTTTTAGCCAAACACATCACACTGGATTTTACTGTATATTTCATGCGATTACTTTTGGCATATCGAAATCTAAGCAATCTACAATAGGATGAAAAGACCGGCATCCTTCACATTATTAGCGAACTCAGTTCATAGAAACAAGTAATTCAACCACTCTGTGGGTAAATCAAAAGCGCCACTAGAATATTTTTCACTATCCAATCATACACGCAAAAAGGGGCGACGCCACCATAGGGGCTGGTATGGGCGGCCGCCTCAGGCGGCTGGAAAGTGTGCACCTAGTTTGAGTCGTCCAAGTTGGCCCATGCTAGTTTTGTTCGTCCCAAGGCACGAGCAGGCAACGTAAAAAATGAAGAAAAATGTTTCAATTTGGATGGGCTAATAACATAAGTGCAAGGCAGGCCCTATAGCAGGCTCGCGGCCCAAATGAGCGCCTCCCATATTGATCGACAGTAGGAAAAATCCCAATTCATTCGCTGAAGCCTCCAGTCCGGTTCGCTCTTAACCTAGCCGCCGCTGGACAGACCGACACAGCACTTCCTCGCGCCCGCGTTGGAGGGCGGTCGCCGGGATTCAAGCGAACGGAAGGACAAGAAGATGAAGATCCAACCCTGGGTGTAGCCTGCGTGGGAGGCAGCTGCGGCATCACGGGCATGGCATCGAGCTTGCGCAAACGGACAGTCACAGCTTTCAAGATTAGCATGCGCAACGAGTAGGTACATCACATCCCTGATTATATCTAATTCAACTCTTCAATTTCTGGCCAATAGTTAAACCTGAGGTGTTGTAAAACTGCTTGTATGTAGGGAATCTATGAGAAAATGAAACCAATTTCTACTTATTTTATAACTCCCCCAATCAATACTGAACTGACTGAATCTGATGTATCTAATCAAGTTTTGCAAACATACAAGCTCATGTTGTTCTTGAGCCTGAAGTGTCTAATGAACAGACTGCTAATGAAGGATTTGATGCAAACATTTTACATGCTCCTGGTGATGAACATATAGTGTCTAATGAGGCATCTAATGCAAGCATTTTGCAAGCTCATTGAAGGATTTAGTGTCTAATGATGATCTACTATGTTGAGAGAGATAGAGATTTGCAGGCATTGATGACAAGCAAATTATAGTGCATTTTCATAGCTTGAGGAAACGTCGAGGCCATCTACCAGAAAGTCCCCGTATCATGACAACATAGCATAAATACTTTTCTAATCTGTTGTTTGAAACTATTGGCATACTTGTGCAGGATAGATATATTGATATGCAGTTTGCGCACTGGTTATACGTGCAATTACACTTCGATATTTTCAGCCAGAGAACGAATAATTCAAGCAGGTACAGACCATGTTCGTAGTCCTTGTACACCATGTTGCATTTTGTGTTTTTTGGTGCTTGCATCATTTAGTGTTTATAAACTGAACAACTTTGGATCATTAGCTGGTATTCAAAGTGCATGTAGCTTCATATTTCTCAAGTTATGTTGATTTCCGGAGTGCAAGTGCCTTCATATTTTTTAAGTTAAATGTTTGCCCCTGGTAACTTGAATTCGTGGATCAGCCACTGCACACAAATCATACACGAATGCCAGCACGAATTAAATGAAATGCAGGGACTTACGCTAGCTCGTTATATAGGCTCACTGCATCTCTGCTTGCGCTTGGGATGTTCCATGTACAAGTCCATGTTACCACTTGCTTGGATGTGCAGGCCTTGTGCTCCTTGCATCCCCCTCTGCATTTTTGACACGGCAAATGGTTGATCAAATAAGAGGAATCGACCTTGATGTTGTACCGGAGGACAGATACTTACAAGGTTATACGGGTGTGCAGGATGTGTACCAGATCCCGTAGCGCCGTCATGCTTCGCTAAAATATGGACTTGCTTGTTTCAAATGATATCTGCAGAAGAAATAAGAGTTAAGGTCAGAGTTGCATAGGTGTGTAAGCTAAGAGAGCAGTGAAAGGATATCCAAACATCATCGGAACAGTGCACAAGTGAGTGATGTGTGGATACCTAGTTCGGGCCGGCGTTTGGGCATGCTCGCCTAGCTAGAGTGTGGGTCACTTCAGAGCCGTTGAGGGTGATGTGCTGGCTGGCCGCGCACGGATGCAGATGTTGAGTGGCAGCGGAGCACTACTATGCGGTGGATGAGACCGTTGGTGAAGCCCCAACGGCCTCGGGGGGCGGAGGTGCGACGATGTGCTCGGTGAAGTAGCCCGGTGAGCTGGGAGACATCGATGGTGAAGCGCACCTGATGCGGTGGAACTCGGTGTCTGTGAGGCACGTCGGTTGCGGCGGCCGGCGTTGTCAGTGGACCACCCGGTGCGGTGGACGAGGGCGTAGATGAGGTAGCTCTGGTGCGGTGGTGAAGCGCGACTGTCGTCGTCGTACGGCATAGAGGTGAGGAATGGTGGGGAAAGATACGAGATGAGGGGCGATTCGAGGGTGGGTTGTGAATTAGGGATTGATACATCTCCATCATATTTATAATTTTTGATTGTTCCATGCCACTATTATTCAACTTTCATATACTTTTTGGCAACTTTTTATATTATTTTTGGGACTAACATATTGATCTAGTGCCCAGTGCCAGTTCCTGTCTATTGCATGTTTTTGGTTTCACAGAATATCCATATCAAACGGAGTCCAAACGGGATAAAAACGTACGAAGCTTATTTTTGGAAAATATGGAAAATTCGGAAGGAAAATCAACGCGAACCAGTGCCCGAGGTGGTCATGAGGCAGGGGGCTCCCCCGCCCTAGGGCACGCTCCCTAGCCTCGTGAGCCCACCGTAAGGCGGTTGACGCTCTTCTTTTGCCGCAAGAAAGCTAATATTCGAAAAAAATCACGGCGAAGGTTTTAGGCCAATCGTAGTTACGGATCTCCATATATATACGAAATGGTGAAACAGAGCCAGACAAAAACACAGAACCAAAGAGAAACAGACAGATAGATCCAATCTTGGAGGGGCTCTCGCCCCTCCCATGCCATGGAGGCCAAGGACCAGAGGGGAAACCCTTCTCCCATCTAGGGAGGAGGTTAAGGAAGAAGAGGAAGAAGGGGGCCCCTCTCCCCCTCTCCTCTGGTGGCACCGGAACGTCGCCGTGGCCATCATCATCATCACCGCGATCTTCACCAACACCTCCACCATCTTCACCAACATCTCCATCACCTTCCCGCCTCTATCTACAGCGGTCCACTCTCCTGCAACCCGCTGTACCCTCTACTTGAACATGGTGCTTTATGCTTCATATTATCATCCAATGATGTGTTGCCATCCTATGATGTCTGAGTAGATTTTCGTTGTCCTATCGGTGGTTGATGAATTGCTATGATTGATTTAATTTGCTTGTGGTTATGTTGTTGTACTTTGGTGCCCATCATATGAGCGCACGCATGGATCACACCATAGGGTTAGTTGTATGTTGATAGGACTATGTATTGGAGTGCAAGAGTGACAGAAGCTTCAACCTAGCATAGAAATTTATGCATACGGGATTGAAGGGGGACCAATATATCTTAATGCTATGGTTGGGTTTTACCTTAATGAACATTAGTAATTGCGGATGCTTGCTAATAGTTCCAATCATAAGTGCATAGAATTCCAAGTAAGGGATGACATGCTAGCAGTGGCCACTCCCACATAGTACTTGCTATCGGTCTAGTGAAGTAGTCAATTACTTAGGGGCAATTTCGCAACTCCTACCACCACTTTTCCACACTCACTATATTTACTTTATTGTTTCTTTATCTAAAAAGCCCCTACTCTTTATTTATGTACTCTTTATTATGTTGCAAACCTATCCAACAACACCTACAAAGTACTTCTAGTTTCATACTTGTTCTAGGTAAAGCGAACGTCAAGCGTGCGTAGAGTTGTATCGGTGGTCGACAGAACTTGAGGGAATATTTGTTCTACCTTTAGCTCCTCGTTGGGTTCGACACTCTTACTTACGAAAACTATTGCGATCCCCTATACTTGTGGGTTATCAAGACCTTTTTCTGGCGCCGTTGCCGGGGAGCAATAGCGTGGGGTGAATATTCTCGTGTGTGCTTGTTTGCTTTATCACGAAGTAATTTTTATTTGCTGTTCTTAGTTGTTCTCTATCTTTAGTTATGGATATGGAACACGAAATACCAAAAACATTAGGTGTACTTTCTGCTCATGGAGATGGGGAACCTCCTAAAACCCTCGATGCTGGTTATGTGAAAGATATTATGTACTACTTTAATAATCCTGAGAAAACCCATTCAATTATGTAATGGAGTAACGTTGGATCAATGTGAATACTTTAGGGATTACCGCTTGACACAAAAAGGGAAACTATTATGGGATCAAATTTATATATTGAAGTGGTATGCTAGACAACTATGCTCGGAATATGATTTTACTTGTTGCTCTAGGATGAATTCTCCACACCTCCCCTTTTCATGCAAATTTAATGATAATGAAACCTTGGCTTCTTATGCTAGAGGTATATATGATTACTATGATGTGGAACAAATAGAAGAATTTGTTGCTTTTATGGGTGCTTATGAAATTGAATCTATGTTTAAAGAGTTTGATGATATTGATGATGCTTGTTATAGATCTGAAAATTTAGCTATCCTCAAATATTGCTATGAGAATTATGAATACAATTATGAAATTAATGCACTTATTAAGAAAGTCTCCGCTGTCCAAGAAGAGACTAATATTTTGTAGGAATCTATGGAAGAAGAAGTTGATGACACTGTGAGCTCATTGGATGAAAAAGATGAGGAGGAGAGTGAAGAACAAAAGGAGGAAGAGCGGATTGATCACCCGTGCCCACCTTCTAATGAGACTAACTCTTCAACTCATACATTGTTTAATTTCCCTTCATGCTTACCGAAGGATGAATGCTATGATGACTGTTATGATCCCTATGATTCTTTTGAAATATCCCTTTTTGATGATGCTTGCTATGCTTATGGCCAAGATGCCAATATGAATTATGCTTATGGAGATGAACTTGCTATAGTTCCTTATGTTAAACATGAAAGTGTTACTATTGCACCCATGCATGATAGTCCTATTATCTTTTTGAATTCTCCCGATTATACTATATCGGAGAAGTTTGCACTTATTAAGGATTATATTGATGGGTTGCCTTTTACGGTTGCACATGATGATTTCGATAAATATAATATGCATGTGCTTGCTGCTCCTACTTGCAATTATTATGAGAGAGGAACTATATCTCCACCTCTCTATGTTTCCAACATGATAAATTGCAAGAAACTATTTATACTATGCATTGGCATTTACTAGGTGTGCATGAATTGTTCTTTTATGACATGCCGATGCATAGGAAGAGAGTTAGACTTCGTCATTGCTTGATATATGTTGCTTTGTGCTCACTACTAAATTACAAATCATTGTTAATTAAAATTGGCTTTGATATATGTCGGGGGTGCTGATCCCACGGACACCTATGGGACCACGGCGGACCGGGGCCCCTTTCGGTTCGGCAGGGGGCGGAGAGTGCACGAAGAGCAGATCGAGGTGAACGCACGAGCGATGCGATCAGTTTACCCAGGTTCGGGCCGCACGGATGCGTAAAACCCTACTCCTGCTTTGATTTGTATTTGTGTTCTTGCTCGGGAGCGATGAATGCTACAGTACGCTCAAATGGCTAACGAGACCGAGCGTGAGAATGATCGTCCCCCCCTCTCTGTTGCACATGGGCCTCCTTTTATATGTCAAAGGGGTCACCGACAGGTGGCAACAGGGATGAGCGTAAAAAAGTAAAAGGAGTGGTGGTTGGCACCACCGCTTACTACAGTTGTATCATACCTAACCCTGACGGCAGGGGACAAAGGCATTAAATGCCTGTCTATGTCGCCTAGACGGTGCAGAAAGGGACCGCTAGGGACGCCATTGCTTGCCATGATGGCTATCTTGTCAGCGCCGCTTGCCACCGTGTACCTCTGGCTGCACAGCCTTCCGCCACGTACGCCCGGAAGGGCCCCAGAGCAACACGTTGGCGGATGTGCTGGACCGCAGGTACAGGATGGAAGCTTGCCGTAGCAAGTGCCTTGCCGCGGTTATTATCTTGCCGCGTCCAGGAGCTTGTAGGTCACTGGGTCTTGCCGAGACACGTGGTGTGCTGCAGCGAGTTCCTTGATATGTCTTGATTGGCCTCCCCGGCAAGCTCCTCTTGCCGGGGTCTTGTCTCCCTCCCGGCAAGCTCCTCTTGTCGGGGCCTTGGATACTTTGTTCTTGAATGGCTCCAAAGGAACCACGGAGGATCTTGGCGGTCGCCCGGCAAGCCTTGCCGCGGGACGCTGCGACTGCCCGTGCACAAGTTCGGGATACTAAGGTACCCCTACTTTAGTACATCGACAGGAGCCCCGGGCCTGCGCCATGCACGGTGCCGAGCGCTGTTGGGCCAGGCCCAAAATAGGGCACGGGTACGCGCGGCCTAGGTTACGCCGTAACTCACTCCGCATCCACCGCGCCCTCTCTGCACGGCACGCGTCGAACGCGGCGTCGTGGGAGAGATCGTGGGCGGTTTCTTTATTAGGAAAGGCGGAATGTCTGCCACCTCCCCCTTTATAAGCAAAGGGAAGCAGGGGTAGTGCGCCCACTCGCCCCCATTCCGCTCCAATCTTGAAAAACTCCGCCCCGCCTCCGTCTTCCCAAAGCACACAGAGCGCAGCGCCCTGCCCCCCGCATTGCCACCAGCACCACCATCGCCGTCGACCTCCTCCACTGCTTCTGCCATGGCCCCGAAAGGCGACAAGGGGAAAACCGTGAAGTCGACCGAGGCGCAGGGGCTTGCATCGCTGCGGAAGGAGCGAGCCATCTTCCCCCCCAAGCTTGGCACGAAGGAGCTGCGGGAGTACTATTATCTCTTTTGGGCGACGGAGACGCGAGCTCACCCATGGACCAAGGTGCTCCCGGCTGCTGCTCATGCGACGGCTCCGGACGGGTATCCCTTCTTTGCTGTTTTCTTCTACTGCGGGCTCTTCCCGCCTTTTTCCGAGTTCTTCTGTGATATCATGAATACCTACAATCTCTGCCTCCTTGATTTCACTCCCAACGCCGTCCTCACCATGTCAGTTTTCGCACACCTTTGCGAAAACTTTGTCGGAGTCCACCCTAGCGTAGCCCTTTTTCGCCACTTCCTCATTCCCCGAGTAGAGAGAGGAGAGCCCTTGTCCGGCGGAATTTCCTGGGTCTCTTGGACCGGCAAGAAGGATTCCTATTTGGAGGGCGAATTCCGCGGAAGTGGGAGGAGTGGAGGGCAGATTGGTGTTGGATTGTCGAGGAGAGCCCGCAGCCATTCACCACCCGGCGCCAAGTAGCAGCAGTACGCGGCAGTGACTGGAGCGACGTGGCCCCGGAGGACAGCAAGTTGAAGATTGCCGTCACCAGGATCCAGCGCCTCAGGCTTGCCGGACTCACTGTAGGCGCCGTTGGCGCAGACTTTCTTCGCCGCCGCATCGCCCCCCTGCAGGAACGGAGGAGGCCTGCCTGGGAGTTCAAGAACGCGGCAGATATCATGAGGCTACGCCCAGGTCTCAACTACAATTTTACTGTCCTTGAGCTCAACGGAATACTGCAGGAGCTCTTCAAGTACGATTCAGATCACCCCGAAGTCTTCAGGTTGCCGCAAGGCGTCGTCCCTTTGTGCAACAATTCTGCGCTCGACCGCATCAGGGCAATGATGCCGCTGTGCGACTCGAACAGACTCGTGCCCACTTGGCAAGAGCCCGAAGACGAGGTCGTGCAGCAGTTCTTCGACAATCTGGTAGAGGTGCCAATCCGCGCCGATGAGAAGGACGGCCTCATCCGCGACACCACCGAGGCGGAGTTGGCGTACATCGCCACCAGGTTGGAAGAGGCGGCGGCAGCCGCAGCGGCAGGCGAATTCGGGTTCACTTTGGAGGAGGCAGCGGCAGCAGAGGCGGAGAATCGTGCCAAGCGAGAGGAAATCTCCGGCAAGAAGGAGCTTGCCCGGCAAGAAGAGCTTGCCGGCAAGGAAGATCTTGTCGGGCGTGGTGCTGAGCCGAGCGAGCCTGCCGAGGATGCGAGCGGGTCATTGGAGATTGGCTCCTCTTCCACTTCGTCCTCAGACAGCATGCCGCCAGCAGCGGCTCCGTCTCCACCAAGAAGGCGTCTCCGCAAGGTCGGGGATGCAACGAGGCGGCAGGCGCGTCGACAGTCGCCGCGCCGCGCGACACGCTCCACCGCGGCAAGCACTGTTGCCGCGGGAGCGCTCCATGCTACCGCAACAACTGGAGCGGGATCTTCTCGGACTGCTGCCTCCGCTCCCGCCAAGCGGCCAAGGGAGCCTACTCCTCCACCTTCCCGCGCCGGAGGCGGGCCGGACTTCGACTTCTCCGCGTTCAGCTCCGATGAGGAAGAAGAAGAAGAGTAAGTTCTTCTTATTGTACTTGCAGTTTTTTTTGATTTTTGCTGTTTTTGTCTTGTCTTGTTTCTCACTTGCCTTTCCCTGTATCTGTTCCTTTTTAGGACTCTGGCGCAGAGAGCGGCAAAGAGAGCCAAGGCGCCGGTGATCGTCATCGAGGACGAACCCACTGCGTCAACAGGGGACGTGCCTGAGACAAACTTGTCGGATCCGGTGGCTGATCTTCAGAGCAGCCCCCAGGGTAAGTGTCTTGTTCGTTTTCCGCTGTCAGGCACCCACGAAGATTCTTGCTTTTCTGATGTTTGTTTATTGACTTATGCAGGAGCAGAGCAGCCTCACCAGGAGAGCCCGGAGGCCGCCCCTGAAGCGCCAAGGGAAAGTCCTTCGGCGAGGGAGAGGTCTCCGGCAAGGGAGGAGCCCCCGGCAAGGGAGGAGACTCCGGCAAGGGAGGAGCCCCCGGCTAGGGAGGAGGCTCCGGCAAGGGAGGAGCCCCCGGCAAGGGACTGCGTCAGCGATCCCCCGGCGACGGAGACCAAAACTGCAGACCCTGGCACAGGTAACTTCCTTGCTTCCAAACTCCCCTTAGCTTCTTCGTCTTCTTAATCTTTCTCTTGGATTTTGCTCGAATTTTGCTTGAATTTTCTCCCCTCTTCCGGCCGTCAGATCCATCTGCTGCAGAGCCGATGGAGACGGAGGTCGCCGCCGAGGAAGCAGCCGGCGCCGGCGAGGAGGCCGCTAGGGCTGCCGCCGCGGAAGCGGGCGGGGAGTCTGGCGGCCGTACTGACGACCCGGAGGCCGCAGGAGCGCCAGGCGCTGCTCCGACTACCGACTCCTCCACCGCTGCCACCGCGCCAGGCTCTGATGAGCCCCAGCCTGGCGTCTACCTGAAGGCCGGCGAGGACATCTTTATTAACCTCCCCTAGGCGTCAAGCTCCAGGGCGCCGATCGAGGGGGAGATGCTGGATGGAGAGGTGCTTGCCTCCGCCGGGCTGAAGCTGGTCGACGCGCCAAGCAACAGCAGTGGTGAACCTGAAGAGGAGCACCTGCTGCGGAAGCTAGTGGCGCTCTACCGCGCCCGGCAGGCCAAGCTGGAGTCCCAGAAGCACTCGTTGCGAACGCGGGAGCCGACATTGAGAAGCGCGCGGAGGAGCTTCGGGGCGCCAACCAGGAAGCTCTCCGCTCCCTGGCGAAGGAGCAGGAAGATCTTGCCGAAGCGCAACAGGCCTTCCTCCTCAAGAAGGCCGACGTCGAAGAGCGCCAACGCCTTGCCGCGGAGAAGTTGTCTTCGCAGGAGGGTGACTTGGCGCAGCGGAAGGTCCACCTCGACAGCCACGAGGAGGAGCTTGCCGCGCGCGAGCGAGCAGTTGGCGGAGCCCTCAAGCAAGACGAGGACGCCGCCGCAGCTGCCGAGGCCGCCAAGGTTGAGCTGGAGCTGAAGGTGGTGCAGCTGGAGACGGGCCTCAAGGCGAGCGGCGACGAGCTTGCCGCGCACAAGCTCGAGCGGGAAAAGGATGCCAACAGCTACTCGGAGCTGCAGGCCCTTTTCACCGAGAAGGCCAAGGAACTGGACGCCGCCAAGAACTCCAACACTGATCTCGAAGTGAAGCTGGCGGCTCTGACCAAATCTCTGGATGGCGCCAAGGAGCAGGAGACGGCCTTGAAGGAAGAAGTCGAGGCCGGCAAGGTGCTGCTGCCGAACGCTGTTGCCGCCCAGAAGACCTTGTCGGAGAACGTGGAGCACTGGACGGAGGGTCTGGTGAACGTCACCGCGGACGTCGACAAGGAGCTAGCGCAATTGGGGATGGTGGATCTCGGGTACTCCTCCGACGAGAACCTCCAACCCAGCGCCAAGCTTACTCTGTTCTTCAAGGGCGTGGCGACGGCGCTCCAGCGACTCCGGGAGCAGATCCCAAAGTAGCTTGCCGACGAGTCGCGCAAGATTTGCGCGGGAGCTCTCCAAAAGGTGCTGATGAAGGTGGCCTTCCGCAACCCAGGTCTCCGCCTCAGCAACATCCTCCGAAGCTTGCCGCCAGATGCTGATCTAGAGAAGCTCAAGGCCCTTGTCGCACCTATTGTGGACAGGGTGAGCGGCATCAAGAGGGTCGAGGGCGACCGCGTAGATTAGGCTGCCTATCTTCTTCTTTCCTTGTCGCTATCAATCATGTTATGAAAAACAGTCTGTTAGAGCTGCGACAAGTTATTTTGTAATATACTCTATCTTGGGTAGCAATAGCTATGTTATTTCCTTTACTCGACTCTTTCCTTTGTATGTTTTTACCCTACGCTTTTAGGGAACTTGCCGGCGCAGGCACCCTTGCCGCGAGTGCTGAGTGCGGAACGTCAGTAGCCTGCTGGCGGTGCCACAACCGACAAGAAACTTTGTCGCGGCTAGCCGCAACTCACTTAAGTTGTTGAGCAGACTCGAAACAACAGTAAGGGTGCAACTAGCCACGAGTTGGTTCCTCCGCGCACAGGTTTTCCATACAAAGCACGGTCGTTCAAGGAAAATAACTTAAAAATTTAAAGGGAATCTAATTGCTCAGACTTTGGCAACTTATCTTTTTTTTTGCTACTTGCTTCCCGGCGAGGCAAAACCTTCTTGAACGACGCTTGGTCCATACCGTATCTTCTCCCTCCCCCCCCCCCCCGGCAAACTTGTGCGCGAGGGAACCTACTTTTCCTTGCGAAAAAGAATCAGGACGAAATAACAATATGGAGCATTAAGGCTCGTTATTGCTTACCGGGGGTTAGCGCTGCACAAAATGTCAGATAATACATGCAAAATCTAAAAAGCATGAAATCGACAAGGTGTGCTGAGCACATAATCTTTATGCACGGGATCTGCACCCGGCTTTGTATAAAGGATTACATGCAACAGCGGCAAGACTTGTACAAAAGGTGGTTGCCGGAACGGGTTCCGGCAACCGCGCCCTACGGGTAAAACTTGCGAAGATGCTCAATATTCCAGGAGTTGCTCACGGGTACGCCATCTTCGGTCTCAAGGCGGGCAGCGCTAGGCCTAGTGACTCGTTTCACCCGGTAAGGGCCTTCCCACTTCGGCGTCAACTTGTTGGAATTCTTGGCGGATTAAACGCGCCGAAGAACAAGGTCGCCTTCCTCGAGACTTCTGGCATTAACTTTGCGGCTATGGTAGCGGCGCAAAGCTTGCTGGTAGCGAGCAGCTCGCACAGCAGCCTGAAGACGGTCTTCCTCAAGGAGCAGCGCGTCGTCTTGCCGCAGCTGCTCTTGCTCGAGCTCATCATAAGCGAGCACTCGAGGCGACCCATATACGAGTTCTGTGGGGAGAACTGCCTCCGCTCCATAGACTAGAGCGAAGGGTGTCTGGCCAGTGGCTCGATTTGGCGTCGTCCTGATCGACCAAAGAACCACCAGCAGCTCCTCGATCCAGTTTCTTCTGCACTTGTGCAGCCTGTCGAAAGTTCTGGTCTTGAGCCCGCGCAGCACTTCAGCATTTGCCCTCTCCGGTTGACCGTTGCTTCTCGGGTGAGCAACAGTAGCGAAGCAGACCTTGGCGCCAAGATCTTGGACGTATTGCATGAAGGTGCGGCTCGTAAATTGCGTACCGTTGTCGATGATTATCCTGTTAGGAATCCCGAAATGGCAAACAATCGACCTGAAGAACTTGACTGCTGACTGTGATGTCACCTTCCTCACTGGTTCCACTTCCGGCCACTTTGTGAACTTGTCGATTGCAACGTACAAGTACTCAAAGCCCCCGACAGCTCGGGGAAAGGGGCCGAGGATGTCGAGCCCCCAGACCGAAAATGGCCAGGATAAAGGGATCGTCTGGAGAGCTTGAGCTGGCTGATGTATCTGCTTGGAATGGAACTGGCACGCTTCACACTTGGTTACTTGTGCAGTTGCATCCTGGAGGGCTGTCGGCCAGAAGAAGCCTTGCCGGAATGCTTTGCCGACAAGTGCTCTTGCGCCAATGTGGTGACCACATATGCCTCCATGTATCTCTGCCAACAGCTTTTGTCCATCTTCCCGGGGAATGCACTTCAATTTCACACCGTTGAGTCTTCTTCTGCATAGTATGTTATCGACAAACTGGTACATACTAGACTGCCGGGCTACTCTTTTTGCTTCTTCTTGTTCTTCGGGAAGTTCTCCTGTCTGAAAGAAATGGACAATTTGCTGCGCCCATGCTGGAGCTTGTGGCTAGACAACAAGGACTAAAGGCATATCTGTTGCTGCGGGAACATCCGCTTCTACGGCAAGAACCTGCGGCTCTGCCGGAGCTTGACGTTCCCCGACAAGCTTGCCGGAGCAAAACTTGCCGGCAGTGTCTGCTTCAACGGAACAAACCCTGGGGCTTGCCGGAGCAGACTGCTCCTCAGCACTGTCGGTGTTGATCTTGGGGACCTTTTTGGCGGTGGCTTCGGGAAGCTCTGCCAGAAAATAGTCGCGAGAAACCAACTTCCTCTTTTTGTTCTGTCCATTTGGTGGTGTTACGGATGGCTGAGTCAGCTTGAGCACAAAAATTCCTAGTTCCACAGGTAATTTAAGTGCGGCGCACTTTGACAGGCCATCGGCAATGTCATTCTGAGCTCTTGGGACGTGCTCCATCTGCAGGCCGTCAAAGTGCTCTTCTAGCTTTCTCACTTCGTCGACGTAAGCTTCCATTAATGGACTCTGATAATTCTTGTTCACTTGGCGGACGACAAGCTGTGAGTCACCCCTGACTATGAGCTTCTTAATCCCAAGTTCCGCCGCGATCCTGAGACCGGCAAGCAAGCCTTCATATTCTGCAGTATTGTTTGTCGCTTGCTCCTTGGGAAAGTGCATCTAGACTATGTACTTGAGGTGCTCTCCGGTGGGTGCGACAAGCAGCACACCAGCACCGGCACCTTGCAGCGAGAAGGCACCGTCAAAGTACATGAGCCACTCCTTGTTTGTTTCCTTTGCGGGGATGCTCGTCTCCGGAATTTCTTCATCTGGAGTTGGCGTCCATTCTGCTACGAACTCTGCAATGCTCTGCTTTGGATTGTTGATGTACTCTCAAATTTGAGGCCAAAGCTTGACAGTTCCAGTGCCCACTCGACAATCCTGCCTGTTGCTTCTGGATTTTGCAATATCCTCTTCAGCGGAAAGCGAGTGACAATTGTGATCTCATGTGCTTGGAAGTAATGGCGCAGCTTTCTCGAGGCCATGAGAAGGCCGAAAAGCAACTTCTGCACACCAGAGTACCTTGACCTAGCCCCCTGCAAAAGGGAACTGACAAAGTAAACTGGGCGCTGCACCATCTTCTTCTGTATCTCCTCTTGTATCTGCGCAGATCCATGCTTGTCGGGACCAGAGCTTGTCGGGGAAGCCTCCTGCTTGTCGCTGGATGTGCTTGCTGCGGTAGCTGGCTCGTCATCTGCCTCCCTCTCCGCTACTAACGCAGCACTAACCACTTGATTGGTTGCCGCTATGTACATCAGCAACTTCTCTTGCGGCTTAGGTGCGACAAGTGTTGGAGTGGAGGATAGGTATCTCTTCAAGTCTTGCAGCGCAGCCTTCGCTTCCAGAGTCCATTTCATTGGACCTGCCTTTTCAAAATTTTGAAAAACGGCAGGGCGCGCTCAGCAGACCGAGAGATAAACCTGCTGAGAGCAGCCATGCAACCGGCAAGCTTCCGTACATCCTTGACGCGCTTTGGTGCTTCGATCTGCTCAATGGCCTTGATCTTGTCGGGATTGGCTTCAATTCCTCACTGAGACACAAAGAACCCGAGAAGCTTGCCGGAAGGAACTCCAAACACACACTTCTCGGGATTGAGCTTGAGGTTGATTTTGCGCAGATTTGAAAAAGTCTCTTCTAAATCTTGGATCAGAGTTGCCCTGTCCTTGCTTTTGACCACTATATCATCCATGTAAGCTTCTACATTTCTGTGTATCTGTGGCTTCAAAGCAACATGGACTACTCTGGCAAATGTTGAACCAGCATTCTTTAAACCAAAAGGCATCCGTATGAAACAGTACGTGCCGCATGGAGTAATGAATGCGGTTTTCTCCTCATCCTCTTCTGCCATGAAGATCTGATGGTATCCTGAATATGCGTCAAGAAATGAAAGCAAATCACATCCGGCTGTGGAGTCAACAATCTGGTCAATGCGCGGCAAGGGAAATGGGTCTTTGGGACAAGCTTTATTAACATCAGTAAAGTCAATACAAAGCCTCCATTTTCCATTTGCCTTGCGCACTACAACAGGATTGGCCAACCACGTGGGATGGAGCACTCCTCTGACAAGGCCTGCTGCTTCCAATTTCTTGATTTCTTCTGCTATGAATTCTTGGCACTCCACTGCTTGTTTCCTGACCTTCTGCTTGACGGGCCGCGCATGAGGACAAATGGCAAGATGGTGCTCAATTACTTTCCTGGGAACACCGGGGATATCAGACAGTTGCCATGCAAACACGTCGACATTCGCCCGCAGGAAAGTAACGAGCGCGCTTTCCTATTTAGGGTCAAGCGTGGCACTGATGGTGAAGGTACCACCAGTGTCGTCCTCCTTGGCGGACACCTTCTTGGTATGTGGTGGAGCTGCCATTGCCTTCTTACACTTGCCAGTGGAGCTCGATGGTGCGTCCTCGACGGCAGCGTAGCACTCCGAGGAGGTGCGCTTGCCGGAGTGGGCATCAGAGCTCTTGCCGGACTTGGTCTTCTTCTTCCCCCCGGTAGCTTCAGCGGCAAGTGTCTTGCGATCTGTAGCGGCTGCTGCTTCCCGGTAGATCTTGTCGGCGCAGATAAGGGCGTCCTTCTTGTCGCCAGGGACAGAGATGACGCTTATCGGGCCTGGCATCTTGAGCATGTTGTATGCATAGTGAGAGGCTGCCATGAACTTGGCAAGTGCTGGACGGCCAAGTATCCCATTGTAAGGCAATGGAAAATTGGCAACGTCAAAAGTGACCCTCTCCGTTCTGAAATTCAGCTCGCTGCCAAATGTCACCGGCAACGTGATCTTCCCTTTCGGCTTGCTCCTTCCTAGGTTAATTCCTTGGAATGTACCGGTCTCTTCGAGCTCGCTGTCCGGGATCTGGAGTTTCTGGACCACAGCGGAGGAGATCAGATTTAAGCCGGCCCCGCCGTCTACTAGCATCTTAGTGACTTTGAGGCTGCGGATTGTTGGCGAAACCAACAACGGCAAGCACCCAACCGCAGTTGTGCGATCAGGGTGGTCCTCAATGTCAAAGATGATAGGCGTGCTGGACCATTTCAGAAGCTTGCGTGATTCGACAGGTGGCTCTGCCGCATTTACTTCCCACAGCCACTGTTTGAGTTGGCGGTGGGAAGTATGCAGAGAAGCA
Source organism: Triticum monococcum (assembly GCA_034509565.1). Taxonomy (NCBI): domain Eukaryota; kingdom Viridiplantae; phylum Streptophyta; class Magnoliopsida; order Poales; family Poaceae; genus Triticum; species Triticum monococcum. The sequence continues at coordinate 427,100,259 of CM067847.1, read as the reverse complement.
CCGCCGTCAACACACAAGACTTCTGTAGCTTTCTGAAACTCCTGATCACTATTCTCAACATCATCCATGTCTTCGTTGTCGTCTTCGTCTTCATCCTTGTCGCGGCCGCGGGGAGGTCTGTCTCCTTGCCGCTGCTTGGCCTTGCCGCGGCGTCCTCCCTGGCCAGCATGCTTCTTGCCGGCCTCTCCACCGCCTCCTTGGGCCCTCTCCTTGTCGCGCCGCTCATACTCAGCTTTTTGTTGCTAGACAAGCTGCTCGACCTTCTTGCAGCTCTGGAGATCATGGCCCTTGGTGCGGTGGATCTTGCAGTACTGCTTGTCGGAGCCGTCCTGCTTGTTGGCGGCCGCCACAGCTTGGCAGTTGGTGCATGCGGCAACCTCCTTGCCGGAGCTGCCAACTTTGGCTTGCTTGGCGCCACCGTCGTTGCCAGACTTCTCAACAACTAGTACCTCCTTGCCTTTCTTCTTCCTGTTGTGCCTCCGGTTTTTCTTTGCCAGGGCGGCATCTTCGCTGTCAGATCCCCCTGTTCCAGTATTATCTCCGGGGAGTTTCCTCCCTTCTTCAGCGCGTGCACACTTGTCGGCCAGGGCATACAGCTCGCTGACGTCTCTGATCCTGCTCATCGCCATCTCCTCCCGCATCCTGCGATTACGCACGTTTTGATGGAACACGTTGATAACCGCGGCAGGGTGGATGTCTGGGATGTTGCGCTGTACACGGCTGAATCTCTGGATATACTTGCATAGGGGCTCTCCTTCCTTCTGGGCAAGCAGGTGGAGGTCACTCTCTTGGCCATGTGGTTTGTGGCCGTCTGTAAAGGCGCTGACAAACTGATGTCACAAGTCCGCCCAAGAGGATATGGAGTTATCCGGCAAGTGCATGAGCCAGGACCTGACTTCGGGCTTGAGCACCAGCGGGAAGTAGTTTGCAAGGACCTTGTCATCTCGCCCCCCGACAGCTTGCACCGCAATGGTGTAGATGCTGAGGAACTCCGACGGGTGCGACTTGCCGTCGTACTTCTCCGGTACGTCTGGCTTGAAATGCTTCTGGCTGGGCCACTGGACTTGCCGCAGCTCACGGGTAAACGCAGGGCAACCTACCGCGTACGGCAAGTCGCCTGGTTCTCCGGGCGTGTGCATGTCAACAGAAGGCCCAGCGCGCAGGTCTAATTGATGCCGCGCTTCTCTTCGGCGCTCGATGCGTGTTCGAGCGTCTTCTTGCTGTCTCTCATGAAGAACTTGGCGCTGGTCGCGACGAGCTCGCGGATCTGATGACGTGGTGGAGTCACTGTCGAGGTGGATCCGGCGAGTCGGCGATCTTGGCCTTCTAGGCGGAGAGTGCACAGTGGTTGCACCCTCGCCGGTCTTGTCGCCACTGGCTCGCGCCTGGCTGACTTGCCGCGGCAGCGATGCGCTCTGCTGTCGTGGGTTGTCACCGTTGGCGAAGCCGATGAGGCTCTGGATAGTGGCCCTCCAGTCGTCGATCTTCTCTGGCGCTGGAGGGTAATCTAGGAGCAGTTGAGCTCGTGCCAACGCTTCCGCCGGAGTGGCGGGAGGCGGCGGCGAACGGTGTGAGGAACGGGATATGCTCGGACTTCTAACTACGTTAGAAGGAGCAATATCTTGTCCAAGCGACCGTGCCACGCTCGCGCCAGCATGTTGGTGCGCATGCTGGTCTTGAGCGCTCCGGGATCCGCCAGCTTGATCTTGGCCCAGCAAACGTATGGTACCGTGAGTACCATGACGCTGTTGGTCCCACGCCTCCTGAGATGGGCGCAGTGCGTGTACGGACGCCGAGGTCTTCGAGTGCGCTCGGTCGTTGTGGGAGCCGACCGCGCCACCGATGTGCAGCGCAGTCTTGTCCTTGGACCTGGCAGCACCATGAGCCTCCTCGTCGGCGCCCGTTCTTCCGCCGGCGCCCACTCCACCAGCCGTTCGCTCCGGCGATGGTGGGTTCGGCATAGACGGAGCAGCTGCCTCCGAAGCCTTCTTCTTCGGCGGCATGTTGATGAAGATGACGAAGATTCGGCTCGTGCGAATGCCGGATCAGGTTCACACAGCCTTGACGCACCCCCTACCTGGCGCGCCAAAGATGTCGGGGGTGCTGATCCCACGGACACCTATGGGACCACGGCGGACCGGGGCCCCTTTCGGTTCGGCAGGGGGGCGGAGAGTGCACGAAGAGCAGATCGAGGTGAACGCACGAGCGACGCGATCAGTTTACCCAGGTTCGGGCCGCACGGATGCGTAAAACCCTACTCCTGCTTTGATTTGTATTTTTGTTCTTGCTCGGGAGCGATGAATGCTACAGTACGCTCAAATGGCTAACGAGACCGAGCGTGAGAATGATCATCCCCCCCTCTCTGTTGCGCATGGGCCTCCTTTTATATGTCAAAGGGGTCACCGACAGGTGGCGACAGGGATGAGGGTAAAAAATTAAAAGGAGTGGTGGTTGGCACCACCGCTTACTACTGTTGTATCATACCAAACCCTGACGGCAGGGGACAAAGGCATTAAATGCCTGTCTGTGTCGCCTAGACGGTGCAGAAAGGGACCGCTAGGGATGCCATTGCTTGCCACGATGGCTATCTTGTCAGCGCCGCTTTCCACCGTGTACCTCTGGCTGCGCAGCCTTCCGCCACGTACGCCCGGAAGGGCCCCAGAGCGACACGTTGGCGGATGTGCTGGAGCGCAGGTACAGGATGGAAGCTTGCCGCGGCAAGTGCCTTGCCGCGGTTATTATCTTGCCGCGTCCAGGAGCTTGTCGCTCACTGGGTCTTGCCGAGACACGTGGTGTGCTGCGGCGAGTTCCTTGATATGTCTTGATTGGCCTCCCCGGCAAGCTCCTCTTGCCGGGGTCTTGTCTCCCTCCCGGCAAGCTCCTCTTGCCGGGGCCTTGGATAGTTTGTTCTTGAATGGCTCCAAAGGAACCACGGAGGATCTTGGCAGTCGCCCGGCAAGCCTTGCCGCGGGACGCTGCGACTGGCCGTGCACAAGTTCGGGATACTAAGGTACCCCTACTTTAGTACACCGACAATATACCTTGTGATCCGGGTGGATTCACTACTTGAGCACTATATGCCTAGCTTAATGGCTTTAAAGAAAGTGCTGCCAGTTAGACAACCCGGAAGTTTTAGAGAGTCATTTATTTCTGTTGAGTGCTTTCATATAGTTTAAAAACAATAAAAATAAAGAGGGGAACCCAAAACTTTTCAAAAAGGAAAGTGAAAGTGAGAAAGACAAGCACTGTTGAAGTGGGAGAGCTCCTTGAACTTTGTTGATGCTCACGACAACTTTGTGAATCTTAATTACAGAAAATTTTCAACAAAAATAATTATCCCCTTGTACAATTCCATTGTATTATAAAAATAATGTGGCAAGGTTTTCCTTTAGGATGTTTACATTTGCTTAATGGTTTGTACGGTGCAGGACAGAAACTTTGGCTGTAGTGCGCGATTTTATGTTTTTAGCTGGAACGTCAAATGGTTCTGATTCTTTTTGCACTGTCTTCCAATACAATTTTTTTATTTTTCCTAATTTTGGTAGAACTTTTCAAGTATCATAAGTATGGTGAATGTTCAGATTATTACAGACTGTTCTGTTTTAGATAGATTCTATTTTTGATGCATAGTTTGCTTGTTTTGATGAAACTATAAATTTATATCAGTGGATTAAGCCATGAAAAAGTTATATTACAGTAGACACAATGCAAAAAAAATATGAATTGGTTTGCAACAGTACTTAGAGTAGTGATTTGCTTTATTATACTAACAGATCTTACCGATTTTCTGTTGAAGTTTTGTGTGGATGAAGTGTTCGATGATCGAGAAGGTCTCGATGTGAGAAGAAGGAAGAGAGGCAAGAGCTCAAGCTTGGGGATGCCCGAGGAACCCCAAGTAAATATTCAAGGAGACTCAAGCGTCTAATGTTGGGGATGCTGGGGAGGCATTCCCTCGTTCTTCAACAAGTATCGGTATGTTTTCGGAGTCGTTTCGTTCATGCGATATGTGCAACCTTGGAGCGTCTTTTGCATTTAGTTTTCATTTTTCTTTTATGCACCATGCTGGTATGAGATAGTCCTTGGTTGATTTAGAATGATCTTTGCACTTCACTTATATTCTTTGAGTATGGCTTTACAGAATGCTTCATGTGCTTCGCTTATATCATTTGAAGTTTGGATTTCCTGTTTCTCTTCACTAAGACAACCGCCATTTGTAGAATGCTCTTTTGCTTCACTTATACTTGTTTGAGCATGGGCATATCTTTTTTAGAAAGAATTAAACTCTCTTGCTTCACTTATATCCATTTAGAGAGATGACAGGAACTGGTCATTCACATGGTTAGTCATAAAATCCTACATAAAACTTGTAGATCACTGAATATGATTTGTTTGATTCCTTGCAATAGTTTTGCGATATAAAGATGGTGATATTAGAGTCATGCTAATGGGTGGTTTTGAATTGTAGAAATACTTGTGTTGAGGTTTGTGATTCCCGTAGCATGCACGTATGGTTAACCGTTATGTAATGAAGTCGGAGCATGAGGTATTTATTGATTGTCTTCCTTATGAGTGGCGGTCGGGGACGAGCGATGGTCTTTTCCTACCAATCTATCCCCCTAGGAGCATGCGCGTAGTACTTTGTTTCGATAGCTAATAGACTTTTGCAATAAGTATGTGAGTTCTTTATGACTAATGTTGAGTCCATGGATTATACGCACTCTCATCCTTCCACCATTGCTGGCCTCTCTAGTACCGCGCAACTTTTGCCGGTACCATAAACCCACCATATACCTTCCTCAAAACAGCCACCATACCTACCTATTATGGCATTTCCATAGCCATTCCGAGATATATTGCCATGCAACTTCCATCATCATCATATACATGACTTGAGCATTCATTTTCATATTGCTTTGCATGATCGTAAGATAGCTAGCATGATGTTTTTATGGCTTGTCCGTTTTTTTGGTGTCATTGCTACGCTAGATCATTGCACATCCCGGTACACCGCCAGAGGCATCCATATAGAGTCATACTTTGTTATAGACATTGAGTTGTAAGTAAATAAAAGTGTGACGATCATCATTATTAGAGCACTGCCCTAGTGAGGAAAGGATGATGGAGACTATGATTCCCCCATATGTCGGGATGAGACTCCGGACTTTACAAAAAATAAAAGAGGCCAAAGAAGCCCAAATAAAAAAAGAGGCCAAATAAGCCCACCAAAAAATAAAAAAATAATAAAAAACGAAACAAAACAAAACAAAAAAATGAGAGAAAAAGAGAGAAGGGGCAGTGCTACTATCCTTTTTCCACACTTGTGCTTCAAAGTAGCACCATGTTCTTCATATAGAGAGTCTCTTGAGTTATCACTTTCATATACTAGTGGGAATTTTCATTATAGAACTTGGCTTGTATATTCCTATGATGGGCTTCCTCAAATGCCCGAGGTCTTCATGAGCAAGCAAGTTGGATGCACACCCACTTAGTTTCAGTTAGAGCTTTCATACACTTATAGCTCTAGTGCATCCGTTGCGTGGCAATCCCTACTCACTCACATTTATATCTATTGATGGGCATCTCCATAGCCCGTTGATACGCCTAGTTGATGTGAGACTATCTTCTCCTTTCTGTCTTCTCCACCATCATATTCTATTCCACCTATAGTGCTATGTCCATGGCTCACGCTCATGTATTGCGTGAAAGTTGAAAAGGTTTGAGAACGTCAAAAGTATGAAAAAATTTCTTGGCTTGTCATCGGGGTTGTGCATGATGTGAATATTTTGTGTGGTGAAGATGGAGCATAGCCAGACTATATGATTTTGTAGGAATAACTTTCTTTGGCCATGTTATTTTGAAAATACATGATTACTTTATTAGTAGGCTTGAAGTATTATTGTCTTTATGTCAAAAGATAGATTATTGCGTTGAATCACTCGTGTCTTAATATTCATGCCATGATTAGACATATGATCAAGATTATGCTAGGTAGCATTCCACATCAAAAATTATCTTTTTTATCATTTACTTACTCGAGGATGAGCAGGAATTAAGCTTGGGGATGTTGATACTCTCCGGCGTATCTATAATTTTTGATTGTTCCATGCCAATATTATTCAACTTTCATATACTTTTTGGCAACTTTTTATATTATTTTTGGGACTAACATATTGATCCAGTGCCCAGTGGCAGTTCCAGTCTGTTGCATGTTTTTGGTTTCGCAGAATATTCATATCAAATGGAGTCCAAACGGGATAAAAACGGACGAAGATTATTTTTGGAAAATATGGAAAATTCGGAAGGAAAATCAACATGAACCAGTGCCCGAGGTGGTCACGAGGCAGGGGCACCCCCATAGGGCGTGCCCCCTACCCTCGTGAGCTCACCGTAAGGAGGTGGACGCTCTTCTTTTGCCGCAAGAAAGCTAATATTCGGAAAAAAAATCACGGCGAAGGTTTCAGGCCAATCGGAGTTACGGATCTCCATATATATACAAAATGGTGAAACAGAGCCAGACGAGAACGCATAACCAGACAGAAATAGAGAGATAGATCCAATCTCGGAGGGGCTCTCGCCCCTCCCATGCCATGGAGGCCAAGGACCAGAGGGGAAACCGTTCTCCCATCTAGGGAGGCGGTCAAGGAAGAAGAGGAAGAAGGGGCCCCTCTCCCCCTCTCATCCGGTGGCGCCGGAACGCCGCCGTGGCCATCATCATCATCACCGCGATCTTCACCAACACCTCCGCCATCTTCACCAACATCTCCATCACCTTCCCCCCTCTATCTACAGCGGTCCACTCTCCCGCAACCCGCTGTATCTCTACTTGGATATGGTGCTTTATGCTTCATATTATTATCCAATGATGTGTTGCCATCCTATGATGTCTGAGTAGATTTTCGTTGTCCTATCGGTGGTTGATGAATTGCTATGATTGATTTAATTTGCTTCTGGTTATGTTGATGTCATTTGGTGCCCATCATATGAGCGCGCGCGTGGATCACACCATAGGGTTAGTTGTATGTTGATAGGACTATGTATTGGAGGGCAAGAGTGACAGAAGCTTCAACCTAGCATAGAAATTGATGCATACGGGATTGAAGGGGGGCCAATATATCTTAATGCTATGGTTGGGTTTTACCTTAATGAACATTAGTAGTCGTGGATGCTTGCTAATAGTTCCAATCATAAGTGCATAGAATTCCAAGTAAGGGATGACCTGCTAGCAGTGGCCACTCCCACATAGTATTTGCTATCGGTCTAGTAAAGTAGTCAATTACTTAGGGGCAATTTCGCAACTCCAACCACCACTTTTCCACACTCGCTATATTTACTTTATTGTTTCTTTATCTAAACAGCCCCTACTTTTTATTTATGTACTCTTTATTATATTGCAAACCTATGCAACAACACCTACAAAGTACTTCTAGTTTCATACTTGTTCTAGGTAAAGCGAACGTCAAGCGTGCGTAGAGTTGTATCGGTGGTCGATAGAACTTGAGGGAATATTTGTTCTACCTTTAGCTCCTCATTGGGTTCGACACTCTTACTTATAGAAAACTGTTGCGATCCCCTATACTTGTGGGTTATCAGGGATTTGAGCAATCTGGGCGCGGAAGGGTACGGTGGAGAAGAGAGATTTTGTAGGGCTAGAATTGGGGCCGCAAGATATTTCAATCCGAAACATGGAAGCGCAAACTTATATTGTCGTCGTCCTTTTTTTGGGGGGGAGGGGGGTGGGTGGCTGGGTGCTACGCGTCCGTCCGACACACGCGACCACCCCGACAGGACTATGCTTCGGTGCCTTAAGGCACCAGCCTTTGTGTCCATGACATATGGGCCCAACATGTGGCTGGCCCACATGTCAGTCACCCAAAGGCAGTTGCCTTTAAGGCACCGAAGCAGCGTCCACCCCGACACGACCCTGGTTTGCCTGGTGCACCTACATTTGAGAATGCAAAGAATCTTCTTTCATTTGCAAATGAATCTGTATGTATTACCATGCCCGTGTTTTCCTTGCAATAATTAGTCATTCGAAATGAGATACTCCATCCGTTCACTTTTGTAAGTCGTTTCAGACAACTTAAAATGAACTGTTTTGCACATTGTTTGAAATGTCTTCAAGGTCTTATAAAATTGAACAGAGGGAGTACTATAAATTAATTAATGAGGAGTTATTTGAAAAAAAATCGAAATGGTACCCACGCTAACGTGGATTAGAGTGTGTGTCACATAATTAGTTATTTGAATTAGAGTGTGTGTCACGTAGTTAGTTATTTGAATTAGAGTGTGTGTCACGTAGCGATCTCCAATTCTAACGTGGATTTCGCATTTCACTGTATCCACGCTACTTTTTTAATACAAATTCATATGTATAAGATGAACACCATGGTAGTGAGAAAACTTTTGGATGGATTCAAACATATGACCTACAAAATAGCACAACAAACTGAGTCAATGTCAACTTTTCGAAACTTAGTATGGCACGAATTCGAAATAATTACCCGTATTCCTGGTCCTCGGTTCAAATCTTACAATGTACACCAAATTGAAACATCAATATTAAGTCTCGTACTATGTACATTCAAATGTTGTTTTTAGCCCCCCCCCCCCCCCCCGCACAAACGCTACATACTTCCTGTGTCGGTCAATCTTCCTCTCCTAACCACCTTAGGAAGCTATCGGTTTCCAACACACGTTCATTCTTTCTCTCCATGTTTCGATCTCTAAGTCTCTCAACTACACAACCCCTTTTTCCACTCTGTTACCAAATGTATTTACCTCACACACCTGCCATTGCACCCCATGCCGAGCTCTCTCTCCCCCCTCTCCCTCTCACCCTCTCGCGCTAAATACGTGCATTGCCTATCTAGCCCCCAATCTCTCGTGCCTGCGCACGCATGCACGTTGTATATCTAGGTCACTCCCTCGAGACTGTCTCACTCTTTCTTCCACATGGCGGGCCACACTCGCTCAATCTCGCTCTCTTTATCTGAGTCTCGTTTAACCTTGTTTTCTTTCACACACAAATGATATATCTCCCTGTTCGGGCATCGATTGACACACTCTATACTCTCTCACGCAGATTGTCTACCTAGGTCAGTCCATCCAAGCCGCCACTACTGTTTCGACCTCATGGTGGGCCACGCTCACTCAATCTCTCTCTCTCTCTGTGTATGTCTCGATTGACCTTGCTCTTTCTCGGACAAAAACGATATATCACCATGTTGAGCCCAGTTCTACCTATTCACATTGTATACTCTCTCACGCACATCATCTATATAGGTCACTCTCTCCAACCCGTCTCACTCTTTCGATCGCACGCGACCTTGTGTGATTGATTGACCTTGCTTCCTCCCACGCACAAAATATATCTACATGTCTATGACTAGATCATCTCTCAAGCTCTATCTTACAGCCCTCACCCTTGCCAAAAAGCTCAATCGGACAATATCTCTCAGAGCATATATATTTGTTCAATGAATGTCGGATCACAGTCACTTTGTCTCTCTATCTATATGTCTCTCGATTGACCTCGCTTTCTCACACCGTATCTTCCACGCGTTGAAGCTACTACCTCTCCATCCCTCGCAAAGCCGGAGCTATTTACATTGCGACGGGCACTCCAACCTTGGATTAATTTGTGTAGGCATTTATTTCGGCCGACAACTACTCCAATCACCGTAGCGAGTAATTAAGCTACGGGGAGCACCTAATATGAGCACCGGGGAGCCGTTGGATCGAAGATGTAGCGGCACACATGAGGCCTGAATATTTTATTTGCAAAAAAAACCTTTGGAGAGTTTGTAAATTGCGCATAATTACAAAGACTACTCCCAAGCCATTGGATCTCAATTCCAACGATGTAAATACTCGTATCACCATAGTATCTAAGCTGCGGGGTGGATGTGATATTCTATGCCGCTGTCATTTTTGTTCGTAAACTTGCAAAAAACGTGTAACTCGTGTCGTTACTTGTCTAACCGCGCAAAGTGTTTGTTCAAAAAAACCATCCTACACTGAAATATCGGAACAACACATGGGGTCCCACTTGTCATTAATCAAATTTGGACCTAAAACTAACAAATCTGAAAGACGAGATTCGAACTGGCAACCTGGACTATGAAGCGTAAGTCGATAGCCTGAAAAGTGAACGGTTGTCGGCTTTGTCCCATAACTTGATTTTATACAGTACTTGCGTTGAGTAGAGTAGAGGGAGTGCCTCGTCAACACGTGCATGACCGTTATCTCACTTACTGGTGGGTCCCAGGTCTGCGATCTCAATCTCTCTTCTCTCCATTGTCTAACCCTTGCACGGGCACACACGAAGAGCAGTGCTAGCTTGCCGTGCTGTTATTACAACTAAAAAAACTTGGAAAATAGAAGAATCGCCTAGAACAAGAGATGTTATGGCTGGTCGAGACGGAGCTAACCACATCTATCCTTCGTGCCATGTTTGCATGATGAAGCTGTGTGGCTACTGGGGTGTTTTCAACTGACTGGCTGGGTCCCGAGGTCGAACCATAGGTAGTCTACTACGTCTTATAGAGTATATTTTTACATGCACATTTTTCCTGCGTGCCGAGACGTGGCACACCCTACCGCGTGGTTTCGGGGTCCTCCCGGGTGGTGCACGCATATATTCTTCCTGATGTGGGACGCCCTACCGCGTGTTTTCTGGGTCCTCCTCGATTGTAGCGCCAAAGCAAGTAAATGAGTCGTCAAATCACGAAAGACTACTTTTCCCGCCGAGTACATTAGTGAAGCACGGTGGCTAGCTAGTTGGGCTAGTTCGACCGATTAGCTAGGCCGCCGCCACATTTGTTTTTTCACCCTTTTTTATCTATTTGCCGGCAGGTAAATTTAAATATCCACCACGGCGTTGCTCTGGTGTTTGGGTGCGGCAAGATTTTTAATTTTTTTATTGACGGGAGCAGGCGCGGCAGGATTTTTAATTTTTGATTGACGGGAGCAGGCGCGGCAGCAATTAGTCACGATGACTCCGCCTGTACCCACTGCTCCCTAATGTGAGAAGTCGTCGACTGGTGTTTTACCATGGTGAAAACCAAAAGATTCCCCGCTCCCTCCGCCTTCCCGTAGATTGCATTGCCTTTCAGCCGTTTCGCCCCCTTTGCTTCCTCTCCCCATTGCTTCTACCTGGTGCCATGGAGTAGCAGCAGATCATGGAGTCCGAGGTGAGGCTCCTGACACAGGAGCTCCATGCCAAGGATGCGGAGCTTAGGGCCAAGGACGTGGAGCTCCGTGAGCTCAAGGAGGAGAGGAGTGCCATGCTCCTCCGTTATGTGCGGGAGTTCACGGAGCTTCAAAAGCGGCAGGCGTCCACCACAAAGATGCTCGAGGCGTCGGCGGCGTTGCTGCAGAAAGCAGGAGATACGATAGGCCGTTAGGGGAGCCGGCTGGAGCGCGAGCGGGCTGATCGTGACGAGGTCCAGGATCGCCTCAGCCACTTGGTGAACCAAGTTGCCACGCACGTGTTGCGGCTGCGCGATGCCTACCGTCGTGCCAGCGCGACGATGCCGGTCGTCAGGCTAAACCCGTTCGACCACCCGGTCGACTTCAACGAGCTGCGGCTTGCTGACTTGGTCTCCTTCTTCACCTATATCTTTGAGGAGCTGAGCCGTCTCCGCGCGATGGTGGGGGCTGAGCTGGACAAGGAGGGGTTGTGGGCTGCCGTCACCGTTGCCGAGCGAATCCTTTCAGGGCTCCGTCACCGGAATCCATTCGTGCCATTGGACGCCGTCTGTGATGAGTTGGCTCCCGTCGAACGGGAGCGGGCTCTGCGGGCGGTTGCACCCAGCATCACCAACGTCGTGCGCCTCGAGAAGCAGAGGGACTTCGGTGGTGTTTAGGCGCCCTCTGCATGGGCATGTCCATGTCTCGGTGCAACATGATCGTTGGATCAAACTCAGACAACGCAGATCAGTCACTGTAGCACAAAGCGTGTGGGTGTGTTTGGCTGCATTCTCGTCTCAATATAGTTGTATCCTCTTCATGTATTTTTGTCAACCTACTAGTGTGGACTCATGCACCCTTCATGCACTCTGCCAAACACCCAAAAGTGGGTTGAGAAGGGAACTTTTGCTCCCATCCCGTGCACCCTTCATACAGCCTGCCTAACACTATTCATGCTTCATATGGTTCATGTTTCGTGGAGTATTGTAGCACCGTACTCTCCGTGCGCTATGGACCTAGTTCTGTTAACATTGATCTCATCGTCCATTCTCCACCGGACAGTCGAAAAAGCGGTACTACGTTACATCTAGGAGTAGTTGACATGCGCACAACATCATTTGTTATCGTCATATCTTACTACACTAGCAACAAGATTGTGTAGTACTGACGTATGAACCACTGCACATGCCTACTAGTAGGAGCACTGTGTATGTTCAAGTGGCTGTCGTGTTTCACACTCCTCCGTCGTAAGAGTGGAAACGCTTGCTGTAATCATTTTTTTCTTCTGAAAAACAGTGGACACGCTCTACCGTGCGGATCCTCCTCCAGCCATGCACTAAATTACTCACTTTCGCCGACGTGTGGGACAGCCAACATCGGGGTCCACCAGCCATGCACTAAATTACTCCGTAGTAGAGTGACGGTAGACTACCCCGATCGAAGCGCCACAACAATGCCCAATGATCCGTCAAATCACAAAACCCCCTCCTTTCCAGCAGTAAGTTTGACGGACGAAGCAACCATCATTTCACTCTTCTCTCTTAGCTTCCTCTCTACCCAACCCTAGCTTCTACCTCATCTTTTTCCTCATTTCTTCAAGAAAACCCCGACCTGCTACTACCATTGTTCTTCTCTCCCAAAGAAGGAAAGGTGAGCGCATCAATGGTGTTGATTCTGGCCAAGGCCCGGTCTTGCATCCCCGAGACTGATCCTATAAATCCCTCTCTTTTCTTCTTTTGGGTTTGTGATTATGGTTTCTTTTCTTTCATTTCTATTTAACAGTTTCTTGATGGACGCTGGAGCACCGGCCGAAGTGATGTCTATGGCTCCGGCCAAAACCGTCGATGCTCATGGTACGAAGAAGCGCAAGCACCCCGCCGAGACTACCGCAGACAAGCTCAAAGCCATCTCCCTGTCCAAGCCCCCCTCTCCGGGATCCCTCATTAAGCAAGTCCAGGTAATATCTCTTCTTGACGATCTTTTTCTCGATCTTGATCGTGTTTTTTCATCTAACACGTAGTACTAGTACTAGTAGTACAACTTTCCGGGTGATCTTGCATGTGATTTTTGTGTGCCAAATGACGGTTCTAAATTCCTCTTTTGACCAGAACATGCGAGAGGTTGACACTGATTTCTTATAGATTACTTTCAACTACTCCCTCTGTCCCAAATTTCTTGTCTTAGATTTGTCTAGATACTGTCGGATTTCGGGTTCCGGCAGACCCTTAAGGTTCGAACACTGGGGTGCGCGCGGAAATCTCGCCTTCAACCTCTCCATCTCGAGGGGATCTAAACTACTAAAAGAACTGCATGAAAGACACAAGATTTATACTGGTTCGGGCCACCGATGTGGTGTAATACCCTACTCCAGTGTGTGGTGGATGGATTGCCTCCTGGGGCTGGTGAGGACGAACAATACAAGGAAGAACAGCCTCACGCGGGTTCGTTCTTGGCTGTGGTGATGAACTGTTGTGAAGAGCTCAGTCACCCTCTCTCTCTCTCTCTCTCTCTTTCTCTCTTTCTCTCTCTACTTGCGAACCGAACGAACCGATCCCCTCCGAAAACTGAACCGGAATCGAACCCAAAACCGAACCCGGATCCAACCCCTTGCTATGTGGGTGGCTAGTCCTATTTATAGAGGCCCTGGTCCTCTCCCCAAATATTGAGCGGGAAGGGATCCAACAATGGCGGGCTAATTTGAAGGGGGACAGCGAGTACATCTATCCTGACAAAAGCAGTCTTCGCCTGCCAAAGGCTCTGGTGATGACGCCGCGCTGGGCTCCACGGTGACCTCCGTCTCATAGTCCTCCTGGTCCTGGTCTCATTGCACCGAAGTGGCAACCTTTTGCCTGGTGCCTCGGTACTCCGCTGATACGCTTGCCCCCTTTGCACCAAAGAGGAAAGAGGGACGCTACGCGCGCTGGCACCCGCCTGGTGCCCCGTGTCGTCATGGCTTGTGTCATGGGCACCTCGCGAGGTACCCCGCCTTGAACTCTCCGCCTCCTCGCGAGCCAGCCTGATGATGCACCGTGTTGTCCGCCTCGCGAGGCTTGGCCCCTTGCGAGTGTCTTAAGCCTCGTGTTGATGAACATGGGCCGTGCTGGGCCCCCACTTGAGCCACGCCGCAGGCCGCAGGCAGGCAAGTCTGGGGACCCCCGTTCCCAGAACACCGACAGTAGCCCCCGGGCCCAAGGCGCGCATGGACTTGGCCGTGCTGAGAGGCGAAAGGGCAAGGGCAAAGCGCCGCGGGCCCTAACAGCCTGCAGCCTTGGACGTCGCGTGGCGGTTGATTGGACGTGGCGCCTCCGCTTCCCCACAACGCCTTGGTGATCATGTGAGTTGGACAAGTCCCTGCATGCAGAACGTGTTATGATTACCTGTGATTGTGGAGACCGGTGGTTGGCCTTCGCCAGCTATAAGTACGGCACCACTCGTGCCCGTCAAGTCCATCTCCTCTTGCTCTCTCCTTCGCCTCAGCTCTTGCTCCATCTTGGTGTGATGGCTCCGATTCGCCGATTCTCTGCGGCGGAGAAGGGAAAGGCTCCTCGAGAAGGGCCGGACCCTCTCCCGCCGAAGAAGCGGCTCGCCCATTGCAGCCGGGACGATGAGGACGATCCGGCGGTGGCGAGGCCCCGGGGCGAGCGGGCTCCGCTGGGGTTCCCGCTGCCTTTGTACGCCCACGTCGAGGGCCCCGAAGGTGCCGATGCTGATCCCCGCGGTCAGTGCCATCGTCAGCGCCGTCGGGTTGTGAAGGCGTGGGTGGTTCCTCCTGGAGTCCATGCCGAGGGCTCCTCCCATGAGTTCGTGCTCCACGTTGTCACTCCTCTTCAGTCCTGGATCCACCTTCCTCCCTTCTTCACCTCCGTGGTTCTTCTAGGGGGGCCTATGGAGCTCCAGCTGCAGCACGCCGACTGCGGCGCCCCCGCGACCGAGGCCGAGGTCGTCGTTGCTGCCCCGGGCGCGGTCTACATGTCCCGCGGTTGGAGGGAGATCGCCTGGGTCTGCAGGGAAAGAGGTGTCATCACGGTCCACCTGGAGTATGACGGCGCGGCGGTGATGTTCCTCAAGGTCTTCGACGCGATCGGGCGCCAGCTGGAGTGCTGCCGCGGGAGAGGCGACCAGGACCTCGCCCTGGTGAGGGCTAGGCCCGTCGACCGCCCCCTTGACAGTGGCGCCCGAGGGTCCAGCGGCTCCAGCGGAGGCTACGTGACTCCGGAGACGAGCGACGACAGCTACGAGCCCCCGAGTCGCCGTCGCTCCAGGAGCAGGGCGGACGCGTCAGGCCGTCGCCAACCCTGATCTGGATGGAGTTAGCACTCCCTAGGATCCGTTCCCTGCGAGGAATCGAAATGCGCCCCATGGGGGCTTGTAAGGTGTATGTAGTTCCATTTGTTAATATATGACCTTTTGCTATGGATTCGTGTGAGTTGCTGATTCCTTCATAGCTTAGTCCTCCCTTTCGAACCTCGCAAGGGCCTGGTGCTCTACGCCGACAGGTCCCAGTCCCAAGGCGGCGTCAGCCGTCGCTGGTATGCCAGGTCGCGATGCCGTGGTCAAGGCCAGGAGGTGAGCGACCCGAGGTCCGGTAAGAGCCCCTGAGTCGCGATGCTCAAGAGGTCCCCTTTGGCGCCCATGCAGCCATCACTTAGTGAGAAAGGGAAGCAACGTCGCTAGTACGGAGTCGCTTTAGGTGCGGGGGTAGTGCTGCAGTACCCAGTGCCGCGGGTGTCAACTTATCTTGAGGATCAGGGGCTATTCCAGGTGCACCGTTGGGCCCGTGTGTGGATAGGAGCGGGAACGCTCGGCAAGGTCCCCGCGAGGCCCCTTCTTCCCTGCCTCTGCTCCCCTTTCTGGTCAAGGCTCTTGAGGATGTCGTCCTCGGCATCGGCCCCGCGGCCGAGGCCGAGGCGCACGTCCTGTCTTCTGCCGCGCTGACACGGGTCTTCGCCCACGTCTACCTCCGCGATCCCAACACCGACCTCGACGCCCTGTTGGAACCGGTGAGCGGCGAGGGTGCTGCTGCCGCTGTCGAAGTCGTGAAGGGGCGCGCGGAGGCGCTGCTGGAGAAGTTCCGGGCCTTCAGCACCAGGCCGAAGCAAGGCGCTGCCGACCCTGCTGTTCTACAAGGCGAAACCAGCGCCGACGAGTGACTCCGTCCAGTCCCTGCTCTTCTTTAGGTTCCTGCACATGCATCATGCCTGGGGGAGGCATTTAAACTTGCGTTTGGTATTGAGATTGACAATATGGACTATAATATTTGCTTTTAAGTTCCTTGGATTTTATGCTTTTCTTCCCTACTTGCTTGCGTTCTACGCCGGCAGGGCCCGGCCCCGCGCATGCCTCACCCAGCATCAGCCCCGACCGGAAACCAGGACGGGACCAAAGGAGTGAGGGGCCACGTGACAAGTTAGGCTCCTGAGTCGCGATGCTCAGTAGTCCCCTTTGGCGCTCGAACTACAAGTAGGGAAGCGTGATGTAGGCGTGTTTTCCGTTCTACGTCTGCAGAGCCCGACCCCGCGCGTACCTCACCCAGCATAGCCTTTTGGAACTAAGGAGTGAGGGGCTACGGAGCCAGTTAGGCTCCTGAGTCACGATGCTTAGGAGTCCCCCTTGACACGCGAACAGCGGGTGATGAGGCGAGATGTAAGCGTGGCTACCGTTCTACGTCTGCAGAGCCCGGCCCCGCGCGTACCTCACCCAGCATAGCCTTTCGGAACTAAGGAGTGAGGGGCTATGGGACCAGTTAGGCCCCTGGGTCGCGATGCCCAGGGGTCCCCCTTGACGCGCAAACGGCCTTCATACCTTGGCTCCGCTCGGGGAGAGACGCTCGGGGAGAGACGCGCGGTGAACCAGGCCCGAGGGCCCTAGCTAGGCGGCGTACGTATGGGCGTGACCCAGCCGTAGCCCCCGTGCCCAACCCCCTCGCGCGGCGCTCCCGAGGGGAGGCGTTGCGATGAGGCCAGCCACTGAGCTCTGGGCTCCCTGAGGTTAACGCGGCCCGGAGGCCACCCTCAGTTGTTTATCACCAGCGCGGAGCATAGCGCTTCCGTATGTGTACGGGCATAGCCGCTCCTCGGCAGTGTCGTCAGCCAGTGCGGAGCATGGTGCTTCCACTGGTACGTGGGAGGGGGCTCCCCTCCGGGAGGAGCCCCCGGGGCGTATACAGCCCCGCCCTGACATGTGACCGGCACGGTAGAGCTAGGTGAGGTGTATCTGGGCACCCGTGAGCCAGCGCGGGACTCACGAGGCCCTACCTCTGGGCGGGTTGCGCCCGGCACTAGGCCATATCTTGAGATGTGTCCCTGCAAAATTTGGTTAGATGCCGGTACTCTACGTCCTCGGGTCCCGGCCCTCGAGCTTGTCTCAGCCGTCGCTGGTATGCCAGGTCGCGATGCCATGGACAAGGCCAGAGGGTGAGGGCTGGAGAGCCAGTAAGAGGCCTGAGTCGCGATGCTCAGGCACCCCCCCTTTAACATGCAAGTGGCCGACATGGGAAGAGAAGATGCCGCGGGCGGGCACCATGCAGCTAAGCGTGAAAGGCAATGCATTGTTGGAAATAAGCACTACGGAGATACACGCCGCTGGGCCTGGCCCCAGTGGCTTGGGGATGATGCAGCCCGAGGGGCACCCCCAACAAGGCAAACTAACGACGGAAAGGTAAATGCAGATACATGCCGCGGGGACGGACCCACGCGGCCTGGGAGTGATGCAACCCTGGGAGGGTGCTCCCAGCTGAGAACTGAACTTGAAAGATGTCACCTGAGGATGTCGTCGGTGTAGTGGCGTTGGCGCAGCAGACTTGATGGGCGGCAGAAGCCAATCCTCACGAGCCCCCAGGCCCCGGGGCCTCGGGAGGCTCCGGAGGCACTGGTGACTCCTCGCGAGCTGTCTCCATCTCCTCCAAGGCTGCGGACCGCCTGTCTTCCTGAGCCTCCACGATGCCCCTCATGAGGCGCTGGTACGCCGCAGCCATGCTCGGCAGGCCGTGAGGCATGCGAACATAGTTGTGGGGTGGACCTCCGCAGCGCCCCACTTGCGAGGGCCAGAGGCGCTCCGTTGTGGCGATCTGATTGAGCCCTGGTACATCGACACAGACGGGCAGCCCACCATCCTCGCCTGGATGTGGGGCCACGGTTGGCAAGCGGCGGCAACCTCTCATGATCCTTGTCTCCTGTAGTTCTTGAATGGCCTCGTCAATGAACTCTTGCTGGTCTGATCTTCCTCGCCTGGCTCCCTCTCGAGGGAAACGTGCTGCGAAGCATGCCTCCAAATGGTGCCCAAGCGCCTCCCCCGTGACCCTGGCTAGGTCGGTGGCCCTCCAGGTGAGAGCCCCCGAGCCCTGCCTGAGGAGGGCGTCGGGTGCGCTTTCCTATGCGATGGATGGAGGGCCCTCCTAAGGAGGCACGGGCCCTGAGGGGCCTGCCTCCCGAGGGGCTGAGCCTGACGACATCTTCTTCTTCTTGGGGGTGGCCTCAGGAAGCCTCCTGCTTCCGTGATCTGGGTCTTCTAGCGACGCAACCTGAAAGGCTCGCTCCAGGGAACACACTGCATCTCTCTCTTCACAGGGCACCGTAATGACGCCACCGCTTCCTGGCATCTTGAGGACGTTGTAGCCGTGGTGGGTCACGGCCATGAACTTGGCCAGCGCTGGGTACCCGAGGATGGCATTGTACGGCAGGCGGATGTGGGCGACGTCGAAGTCGATGAGCTCGGTGCGGTAGTTGCTGCGGGCCCCGAAGGTGACAGGGAGGCGGACCTGCCCGATCGAGACTGTGGAACCATCGGTGATCCCGGAGAAAGGCCTGGTTGGCTGAAGCTGGTCATAGGGCACTTGGAGGTTGTTGAATGTTTCTACGGATAGGATGTTGAGCCCTGCCCCACCATCGATGAGGGTCTTGGTGACCTGAACGTTGCTGATGACTGGGGAGCAGAGCATCGGGAGGACTCCTGCAGTGGCTGCGCACTTGAGCTGGTTTGCCGAGCTGAACGTGATGGGGCACGCCGACCACCTGAGGGGCACGTTGCTTCGAGCTTGGGGAGAGCTGCATTCACTTTGCGGGCAAACTTCTTGAAGATATGTTGGGAGGCTGGGGCTTGAGCTCCGCCCAGGATGCAGGCGATCGCGCGCGGCTCCTGGAAGCCCCCAGCCCCCTCGTCTTGATGGCGGTCTTCATTCCTTCTTGGTGGAGGCGGCAACGGAGGTAGGCCTGCGTTGCCATGAGGGCGGTCCTCACGAGGCTGGTCTCTCCAGTCCCCCTCATGAGGGCAGGTCCCGCCAGCGGTCCTCGCGAGGCTGGTCGCGCCACCCCTGGCGCGGGCCGCGGTCTTCCCAGCGCCCTGGGTTTCTTCCTCCTCCTCGGCCGTAGCCCCGGTCAGCACGGTCAGGGCGACGGCCGATCCTTCCTTCTCGCACGGCACGGAGCTCTTGACATTCGTTGGTGTTGTGGGTGTGGAGGTCATGGTACACACAGTACCGGCTACCTCTGGAGGGTTCGGGCAGATCTTTGCCCCACTTGGTGTCTGGTTCCGCCGCGAGTACGGCAGCCCCCTTGCGCTTCATGTCCTTGGCCTTGGGCTTCTTCTCTTCTGGGTCCGCGGCAGGCAGCTCGAGGAGGGAGAGACGTCCCTCCTCATCCCTAGCGCACTTGTTCGCCACATTGAACAGGTCCAGGGAGGTGCAGAGTTCTTCGTGCATCGCCAGCTCCTCCTTCATCTTGACGTCACGCACGCCATCAGAGAAGGCTGAGATGATGGCCTCCTCTGACACCCTGGGGATCTTGAGGCGCGCGCTGTTGAAGCGCTGGATGTACTTTTGCAGGGTCTCTCCGGGTTGTTGCTTGATGCGGCGCATGTCGCTCACGGCAGGCGGCCGGTCGCGAGTACCTTGGAAGTTGGCGATGATGCGGGCGCGCATCTGGTCCCAGGAGGAGATCGTGCCTGGAGCCAGATTCAAGAGCCAGGTTCGAGCTCCTTCCTTGAGAGCCATGGGGAACCAGTTCGCCATGACCTTTTCATCCCCGCCGGCAGCCTCGATGCCCAGCTCATAGAGCTGGAGGAATTCCGCGGGGTCAGTTGTGCCGTCGTAGCGAGGAGGCAGGTCGGGCTTGAACTTGTCGGGCCACGCGATGCTGCGCAGCTCAGTGGTGTAGGCGTGGCAGCCCGCGGTGGCTACGAAAGGCCTCGGTTGGTGGAGAGCTTGGTTTTGAGGGTCCCCACGCGCTGCGGCTAGGAGCGGGGCGGGGTCTTGACGCGCCGGAGCTGGAGCAGGGTCACGGCGTGCCGGAGCAGGGAGCGCCCTGGCAGCCCCCTGCGGGCAAGGGATTTCTTGGCAGCTTCACTCTTGTTGTGCTGGCGCCTGGCGGAGCGGGTTCCGCCCAGGGACCAAGCGCCTTGGAGCCACGGCGTCTTCTTGGAGGGGAGGCGGCTGGTGCGCCTCTGGAGCTTCGTCGCCCGCGCGGGGCAGACTGCGGCGCAGAGGGACGGACGGCGCGGAAGAGCCCCGTGCGGCGCGGTCGAGCCATTCTTCATAGACGTCGTCGACAGGACGGTAGCGTAGGAGCTTGTTTGCCGCGAGGAGCGCAGGTCGAGCCTCCAAGGGTGCGGAGCGCGCGGGACGAAGAACTGGCTGGAGCGAGTGATGGAGTGGCGGTGCGGCCGTCTTGCCGCACGGACGGGTGCTGAGACGATGCCTGCTGCTCGCCCCCCGCCGGGCCGGTGGCGGCGTTGACGGCGGGCGACGGGGAACGACGAGGACGCCCACCGACGGGGGCCGTCTGGGCGACGCAAGAAGCGATGGCGGCCCGGCGCTCGGCGCGGGCCCGACGAGCGTCAGACATGGATGCGACGATCGGAGGAGAGCGGAGCGGTGGAAGACGAATTCCGGCGCACCCCTACCTGGCGCGCCAAATGACGGATTTCGGGTTCCGGCAGACCCTTAAGGTTCGAACACTAGGGTGCGCGCGGAAATCTCACCTTCAACCTCTTCGTCTCGAGGGGATCTAAACTACTAAAAGAACTTCACGAAAGACACAAGATTTATACTGGTTCGGGCCACCGATGTGGTGTAATACCCTACTCAAGTTTGTGGTGGATGGATTGCCTCCTGGGGCTGGTGAGGACGAACAATACAAGGAAGAACAGCCTCACGAGGGTCTGTTCTTGGCTGTGGTGATGAACTGTTGTGAAGAGCTCAGTCACCCTCTCTCTCTCTCTCTTTCTCTCTCTACTTGCGAACCGAACGAACCGATCCCCTCCGAAAACCGTACCGGAATCGAACCCAAAACTGAACCCGAATCCAACCCCTTGCTATGTGGGTGGCTAGTCCTATTTATAGAGGCCCTGGTCCTCTCCCCAAATATTGAGCGGGAAGGGATCCAACAATGGCGGGCTAATTTGAAGGGGGACAGAGAGTACATCTATCCTGACAAAAGTAGTCTTCGCCTGCCAAAGGCTCTGGTGATGACGCCGTGCTGGGCTCCACGGTCACCTCCATCTCGTAGTCCTCCTGGTCTTGGTCTCATTGCACCGAAGTGGCAACCTTTTGCCTGATACCTCGGTACTCCGCTGATACGCTTGCCCCCTTTGCACCAAAGAGGAAAGAGGGACGCAGCGCGCGCTGGCACCCGCCTGGTGCCCCGTGTCGTCATGGCTTGTGTCATGGGCACCTCGCGAGGTACCCCACCTTGAACTCTCCGCCTCCTCGCGAGCCAGCCTGAGGAGGCTATGCCTGAGGATGCGTCTTGTCGTCCGCCTCGCGAGGCTTGGCCCCTCGCAAAGGTCTTGAGCCTCGTGTTGATGAAGATGGGCCGTGCTGGGCCCCCACTTGAGCCACGCCGCAGGCCGCAGGCAGGCAAGTCTGGGGACCCCCGTTCCCAGAACGCCGACAGATATGGATGTATCTAATACTAAAATGTGACTTGATACATCCATATCTAGAAAAATATAAGACAAGAATTTTGGGACGGAGGGAGTACTTGATGAACATCAATGCTACCTTTTAAGAGGGTATATTTGCCTCAGTAACTTGTGTTATGGATATTGCATGTAATCCCTCTGGTCTCATGCCTTTGAAGACATGTTCTAGTGTCTTTGTTCACTCATTTCTGCGCGTATATGTAGTCATATATGGAGTATAATATCGAAAATCATCTTATATTTCTGAACGGAGGTAGTAATAAAATATGGTTTCTGTTTGAATTAGAACCAGGTCCGCGGTGGAGATGAAGTTCTCAAAGTCATACTGTGTGAACTGGAAGACCTGATGATGAGTTCTACTGCTAAACTATCCAGCTGCTGTGTGCTTGTCGCCACGTGTCCTGAACTAGTGTTTTCCTAGAGCATTATTGTCAGGCGTGTTCTCGAGGCTGTACTTGACCACAACAATTTCCTGGCTGTGCCTTCGATTAAGAAGGGTGTGGTTCTTGTAAAGCTTCCCAAGAAATCCGATGTGGCCTGTCTTCATCATCATGTTTATGAGTGGAAAGCCCACTCTGTTAGGTTCTCCAAGGTTGACAAGATGGTGATGGTGCATGTGGACATCTCACACGAAGTCCATGGCCTAGTCAGTTATGCGGGGTTCATCCCATAGGTCAGTGGCAAAAAATAGTCTGCAGAGTTTAGTTAGTGCAACTTTGCTTGTCTGTAGTAAGTACTATTGTTCAATACTTGATTTGTGTTTGTGAACCCTGTATTGTTTATTAGTACTGCCGCTTTTGTTGTGTGGTCAGTCCTGAGAACGGTCTATGTTAATGTCTATCCACTCAATTCAGTCTGTATATTTTGAAGTATCCATATCATATTTTTTGTGAGGACGGTCTATCAATTATGGTTACACTCCAATATCTGTATGCATTGTAGGGTTTATCGCACCCACCAGGATTTCCAGCCCCATGGATGTTCGGTCCATATGATTTTTCATGACCTTTGGACTGTCCTGCTTGTGGGGCTTGGCGGGGCCCGTGCATGCCACACGTAGTTGAACGATCAATCTTTTGTTTAGTACTTCAACATAGTGATTTCCTAGTAAGGATTCACTCATGTCACATCAAGTAAATCTTATTGATTTACTGTCTAAATCTTATTGATTTAATGTCACAGAATAAACTGTTTGGTTTGCTCTATGATGGCTATTTTTGGAGGTTTCACTTCTTATGTCGTGTCAGTAACGAAGGCACTGTCCATCACTTATATTACTGGAAAAAATTGGATCAGTCTGTTGTCTGAGTACAAGCTGAATCCCTATGATGAACTCCAGTTTGGTTTAACAAAAACGCCACAATTAGTCCTTCTCGCGTTTAAAAGAAATGAAGAAAAAAATTGGATCACAGTCACGGATCCTAGTCAAGTTAGAAAGCTGATCATAGCAGACCAGACACGATCGCCGCTGTCTCACACAGATCAAGCACCGATAGTTGCACTAGCACTAACAGCGGCAGCAGCTCAGTCTGATCCAGCTGAGGATTGGGCACCGACCGCGTCAGCGGATCAGTCTGATCTACCGGAGGATCGGGCATCGACACCGGCACCTGTTCCGACACCGGCACCAGCTCTACAAGGAGCACCATCTCTGGCAGCAGCGGCGGCTTCGACACCTGCACCAACACTTTCACTTGCATCTGCTTCGGCCCGTGCGGTTGCACCGGCAACAGACTGGGCTGCAGTTCACACTTCATATACCAAAGTCCTTACAAAACCGACATGTCCACCTTCTTGGTAAGCATTGGCCGCCCAAGTACTTCGTTCTTTTTCCTTTCCATGTTGTTTCACATGATTCACTGTGTTGGTCTAACTGTTTGGGTATGTCTTCTTGTTTGCAAACAGAGAATTCCTAGAGCAACGAGGGAGTCGTTGAACAATCCGGGCGACCGCGGCCAAGTTTCTCTTACCATGCGCAGCCTTGGTGAGAATGAACCTGCTCAATATGTCGTAAGTACAAAGGATGGTCGCATGATGATTGATGCTAAAGGATGGTCAAGTTTCAAATCTAAATCATATCTTGCGGTAGGGGATGATGTCGAAATCGAACTTTCTCGGCAAGGAGAGCTGGTCCAAATCAACTTTGAAATTCTTCAGTAGCAGCACGCAACTGCCTAACTAATCTGTCCTCCGAGAGATTTTGATGTAATAATCTGGCATGGTGAAACAAGTGTGAAAGTGCAACTATCCCTAGGTGGTTTTGGTAATTCATAACAACATATAGCTCATTGAGCTAATGCTATTCCAAGATGATTATTTCAGGAAAGCTCAATGATTGGCATGGCATGGATGGTGAAAGTGGAACCCTCAAAATGCTAAGGACAAAGGATTGGCTCTAGCTCATATGCTCAAGACTCTTCATTTTACATTTTAGTGGTCCAAGATCACATTGAGTCCATAGGAAAAGCCAATACTATCAAGGAGGGATGAGGTGTTTCTTAATAAGCCTCTTGCTTCAAGTTCTTAATGATATGCTCCAAAACCCTCAACTACTTCCTCATATCCACTCTTGACCTAAACCCAAAGCCAAACTCGCTCATACCGATTCTTTCAATCCGGCGCCACCGAGTTTCACTTGTCATAGCCATTGCCAAACCCTAAGCAAATCGGTTCTACCGATAGGGATCTCGGTCTCACCGAGATGGGATTGCAATCTCTCTGTTTCCTTTTCGTAACTTTTCGGTCTCACTGAAAGTGCGGATCGGTCCCACTGAGATTGCAATGCAAACTCTCTGTTTCCTTTTTGTAACTTTTCGGTCTCATCGAAAGAGCAAATCGGTCCCACCGAGTTTTCCTGACCAACTCTCTGGTAAGCTAATTACCAAAATCGGTCTCACCGAGTTTGTGTAATCGGTCTCACCGAGATTACGTTATGCCCTAACCCTAACCATATCGGTCCTACCGAGTTGCATGTCAGTCCCATCGAATATCTCTAACGGTCACTAGGTTTACTATTTCGGTCCGACCGAGTTTGTTGATTCGGTCCCACCGAGATTGGTAATTGTGTAATGGTTGGATTTTGTGTGGAGGCTATATATACCCCTCCACCTCCTCTTCATTCGTGGAGAGAGCCATCAGAATACATCTACACTTCCGACTCATATGTTCTGAGAGAGAACCACCTACTTATGTGTTGAGGCCAAGATATTCCATTCCTACCATATGAATCTTGATCTCTAGCCTTCCCCAAGTTGCTTTCCAGTCAAATCTTCTTTCCACCAAATCCAAATCCTGTGAGAGAGAGTTGAGTGTTGGGAAGACTATCATTTGAAGCACAAGAGCAAGGAGTTCATCATCAACACACCATTTGTTACTTCTTGGAGAGTGGTGTCTCCTAGATTGGCTAGGTGTCACTTGGGAGCCTCCGACAAGATTGTGGAGTTGAACCAAGGAGTTTGTAAGGGCAAGGAGATCGCCTACTTCGTGAAGATCTACCACTAGTGAGGCAAGTCCTTCGTGGGCGATGGCCATGGTGGGATAGACAAGGTTGCTTCTCCGTGGACCCTTCGTGGGTGGAGCCCTCCATGGACTCGCGCAACCGTTACCCTTCGTGGGTTGAAGTCTCCATCAACGTGGATGTAGGATAGCACCACCTATCCGAACCACGGGAAAAACATCCGTGTCTCCAATTGCGTTTGAACTCTACAAACACTTCCCTTTACATTCTTGCAACTTGCATGCTTTACATTCCGCTGCCAATATACTCTTTGCATGCTTGCTTGAATTGTGTGATGATTGCTTGACTTGTCCTAAAATAGCTAAAATCTGCCAAGAACTAAAATTGGGAAAAGGTTAAGTTTTTATTTGGTCAAGTAGTCTAATCGCCCCCCATCTAGACATACTTTCGATCCTACAAGTGGTATCAGAGCTTTGGTCTCAAGTAGTCTAATCACCCCCCATCTAGCTTTTGGTGGTCATAGCCTTGGTTTCACAACCTAGGAGAGTATGGCGTCTAGCGAGGGAAATTATCACCGTAGAGGTCCTTACTTTGATGGTACTAATTTTGCTAGTTGGAAGCATAAAATGAAAATGCATATTCTTGGACATAACCCCGGCGTTTGGGCTATTGTGTGTGTTGGTTTTCAAGGTGACTTCTTTGATGGGAGAGAACCAAACCGTGAAGCTACCGCGGATGAGTTGAAGATGTTGCAATACAACGCTCAAGCTTGTGATATTCTCTTCAACGGATTGTGCCCCGAAGAATTCAACAAAATCAGCCGTCTTGAGAATGCAAAGGAAATTTGGGACACTTTGATTGATATGCACGAAGTTACCGACTCCGTCAAGGAATCCAAATTGGATGTGCTTCAAAGTCAACTTGACAAGTTCAAAATGAACGATGGCGAAGGTGTCGCTGAAATGTACTCTAGGCTTGCTCTCATCACAAATGAGATTGCCGGCTTAGGAAGTGAAGAGATGACCGATATATTCATCATCAAGAAGATTCTAAGAGCCTTGGATGGAAAATATGATACCGTGTGCACATTGATCCAAATGATGCCCAACTACAAAGATCTCAAGCCAACGGAAGTAATTGGAAGAATTGTTGCTCATGAGATGTCACTTAAGGATAAAGAGGAACTTCACAACAAATCAAGTGGTGCCTACAAAGCCTCATGTGAAGCCCCTACATCATCAAGTGAGAAACAAAACTTCAATGAAGAATTTAGCTTAATGGTGAAAAACTTCAACAAGTTCTACAAGAGTAGAAGC
Organism: Triticum monococcum; assembly: GCA_034509565.1. Lineage (NCBI taxonomy): Eukaryota > Viridiplantae > Streptophyta > Magnoliopsida > Poales > Poaceae > Triticum > Triticum monococcum. The sequence continues at coordinate 427,073,382 of CM067847.1, read as the reverse complement.
AAAGATAGAAGCTCCAAGTCAAGGTCCTACAATGACAAAAGATCTTCTAGTCGAGAGTGAAACTGCTACAATTGTGGAAGACCCGGACACTATTCCAATGAGTGTACGGCTCCCTACAAGAGAAGAGAAGACTCTCCAAAAAGAAGAAGCAAAAGAGAAGAATCACCACCAAGAGAGAGAAGGAGTAGAGATGATCGTTATGAATGAAGATACTCACGGAGAAGCAAGGATTCGGGAAGGAAGGAAAAGTCATCAAGGAGCTACACAAAACGAAGACATCAAGCTCATGTTGGTGAATGGATATCCGACTCCGACAGCCACTCAGAGAAGTTATCACTCCGATTCCGAATATACTCAAGATGAAGGTGTTGCCGGTCAAGCACTTGTGTCAACCAACTCCTATGACATATTTGACCCAGCAAATGAAGGAATTGGAAGATGCTTCATGGCCAAAGGTCCTAAGGTAACACACCCCGAGTATGTTGATTTTAATAGTGATGAAGATGACTTGTTAGGTGATGATGATTTACTTGTTGACAACTCTAGTGATGAATACTATGATGAAACGTCAATTAATCATGCTAATCAAGATAAAACAAATGACAATGATAAGGAGAAGATTGAGGCTCTAACTAAAGAACTAAACACTCTTAAGTTAGCTCATGAAACTATCTTCGAAGATCATCGAGAACTTTTAAGAGCTCATGAGAAGTTACGCTTTGAAAAGCTCAATCTTGAGCAAGAGCATGAGTTCATAAAGGAAATCAATGATGATCTCTGCAAGAAAAGTTCTTCCTACATTTCCAAGCGTTTACCCTTATCCACTTACATGCCTCAAGTCAAGTCTAGTAACAAGAACAAGAAAGATTCTTCCTCTAGTAGTAACAATGATCATGCTAAATCCAATATTGTTGCTTCTAGTAGTTCTCTTGATTCCACTAATGATTCTCTTAGCCAAGTTAAACTTGAGCAAGAAAATAGCTTATTGAATGGAATTATAGAGAAAGGAGTGTACAAAAGCCTTGCCGGGAGTAAGCAATTCGAGGAAATTGTGCGCAAGCAAGGAAGGCACCGGAAGAATCAAGGTGTTGGTTTTGAATGAAAGTTCAATGCCAATGGAGTTGAGTGCAAAGAAGATCAATACCCCAAGACAAAGTTTGTTCCTCAACAAGAGAAGTATGATACTTCCTTCAAGGGAACACAAGCTCAAGATGATCTTCCACCACAAGACTACAAGCAAAAAGGCAAGGACAAGCTTCAAGAGGAAATTGATGCATTTGAAGAAGCTCCTAAGACCTTAGTCAAGTGGATTCCCAAGACCACTTCAAGTTCCACTTCATCAAGTACGACTACAACTCCAAGGATTCCCATCAAGATGGTGTGGATCCAAAAGAAGAAGAACTAGAGAGTTCTTGAGGGTGACTCCGCCAACATACTTCACTCTTATCATTTTGGCAAGAACAAGTGCAATCAACTTCCACATCTTGCACTAGTTCAAGGAGTCACAAACCCTCTTGTTGGTAAGACAAGGGACAAGGTAACCTAAAAGTTTTCATGGACATCATCTTGTGTGTGCATCACTCTATGTCTATGGATATCCTTGTTTGTTCCTTGTGGGACTAACCCATGTAGGTATTGAAAGTGCAATTCACTCAAATGGATAGCTCCAACTGGTCTACATTAACATTGAGCATCCACATCTTCAACATCTACATGAAGTCATCATCGACAAAACCCAAGGTTAGTTCATCCCTCTTAGGGGGGATATCACATCTAGGGGGAGCTTTACTCTAAGACTTGAGCTAAAGCAACTCTAAAGATGTGAACACAACAATGCTTTATGTAAAAGTGGTAACCCCACTTGAGCTTAAACGATGAGTATGACCTATGATCAAGTGTTCTCACTTGACTCCTAAGTCAATATACTCATATATAGATGACCTAGTCATCGCCAATTGCTTGATAGATTCTAGAATTGGTTGTGCATGCTTTGTCACATATTTCAATTGCCATTTTATTGTGTGAGCATGTTGGTTGCATATTTTACTCATTCGAGGACATCCACTTGTTGTTTTGATTGTTTGGTTTTATTTCCTTTTGCCAAGTGGATGGACAAGAATGCCTAAGAACCTCCTCTAGCTATCTATGCTTTTCTCGTATCAAACTCTATTCATGCTACATCACAAAATTTGATCAAGTCAGATTCGAACCACTCTGTGTGAGGAGCACTCGGAGTCCCCGATTCGTCATAGACTTAAACTTCCAAAACCTCTTTGTGATTCTTGGTCTGACCGATATCCTACTTTCGGTCCTACCGAGATCATTAAGTTGATCTGAATTTTCGATCTCGGTGCAACCGATTTGAACCATTCGGTCACACCGAGTTGCAATAATTGTATACAGTTTTGCATATCGGTGCCACTGAGTTGTTCCACTCGGTCACACCGACAGGGTTGGGCTATATATAGTCACGGGCAAAAATTTGGAAATTTCTCCGAACCCCTTCGCCCGCGCGATAGCTCGCTCTGCCAACGTGGTCTCCGGATCGTCTCCTCGCTGCCAGCCGCCTCCAGTCGCTGGTCTCCATCGCCGTCAACGGAATTCAACCCCACTGTTGCCGCCGTAGTGAGTCTCCACCGAACTAGGGTATGAACTCGATCTTTGTGCTATCCCCAATCTGATTCCTAGCACATTGTGATCATATTGTTTCTAGCCACGATTGAAACACTCCTATCCAGTCAATACGTTCGTAGAATAGGATTGATTCGAAAATTTTAGGGTTAGGTTTCCGCCGAAACCATCTCGGACCCACCGAGTTGAAAAACTCGGTCCCACCGATTTGGCTCATGCCATTGCACAAGTAAGACTCGGTCTGACCGAGAATTACTAATTGGTGTGACTGATTTTGGAACTTTGTGAAACCCTAGCAGTCTCGGTGCCACCGAACTGTGACTCGGTCTGACCGAGTTCACTGGTTTAGGTTTCAAAACTGCTTCGGTATCACCGAGTTTAAAAATCGGTAGATCCAAAATGATTTATGTGGGAAACTAAAACTAAGATTTTGAATCATTCTTTTGCAAAAATCTCTGCATTTTGTGATGCTCATCTATTCTACCTCATCTATAAACTATTCACAGGGTCAGCAGTCAGCTTTTTCATCATGTCTGATCAGAGTGACAGCCATAATGTGTCAGAACAGCAAGTGCACATGAGTGAGGGCACTAGTCCCTCCAGTTCTTCAGATGAAGGCAGCAGGAGCACCCCTAGCAACCTGCCAAAAGCTGCCACTAGACAAAGGAAGAAGAGAACCTCAGACTCAGAGGATGAGGACTATGTGGCAGAAGAGGAAGCAACTTCCAAGAGAGTTGTGCTCAAGAAGGAATATGGCCCAGCACAGAGCACAAAGCCAGGGATGAAAATCAAAAGGCCAGCAGGTAGACAGCCTATGACAAAGGCCAGAGCTTCAACTCAGATTCCTGAAAAACCTGCACCCATAGAGCCAGTTGCTGCTGAAGGGAAGAAGAGGAAGGAGAGGGTCAAAAAGACCACTGCTAGAGTGCTTGGGAGATCCTCAATCATGAGAGATTCTAAAGAGGAAGAGCAAGAAGAGGTTGCTGCTCCAGCACCTAAGGCACCTAAGCATATGGGTGATGCTATCAGGACAAGGGCTGCTGCATCAAAGCCCAAAGAAGCACCCAAAGCTGCCTCCAAGCCCAAGTCAGCTCCAAAGAGGAATACAAGGAGCATACCAGCTGCTGAGAAAAACAAGGCCCCAGTGCCTGACATTGCTGAAGAAGAAGAAGGTCAAGTTCTGAGAAAACTTAAGCCCAAGATCCCAGACCACAATGATGCTCATCCTGTGGCTGAGGACATGAAAATCAGAAGAGATTCAGGGCTCGGGAAGTGGAGAGAAGCAGATCCATATGCTTCAAGGAGAAGAACTACTGTTGATTATAGGTTCCACACTAAGGAACAGCAGGACTTCTATGAGACAGTTTTGTTGGACAAGAAGCCCATTGTTTGTGACATGAGATGGGTTGATTGGGAGTACATCAAGGAAAATGAAGAGCACTATCATAGAGTGTATGACAGCTTCAATGCTTGTGGAGTAGCAGACTTTGTTGGGCAGAAGCTCACAAAGTGGAATGAAGAGCTAATCATGCAGTTCTACTCCACAGCACACTTCTATCCAGATGGAAGGTACCAATCTATAGTTGCTGAATGGGCTCAGCTGATCAATGCCCCAGAGGAAAATGAAGATGAATTGGATGTCTATGCCAAGAAGAAGATGGACCACAACTCTATGTCCAACATGTACAAGGAAATTCCAAATGAAGCTCTTGAAACTTTCAAGTTTGGCTCAGTGCATTATCTTCTGTCAGGGCTGCCAACTATCAACTGGATCCTAAGGCACACTCTGTTGCCCAAGTCAGGTGATCACAAGATGATCAGAGGCCATGCAATAAATTTGCTTCATATATTTGATGTGCCACAGAAGTTCAAGGTGATGAGCCTCATGGTAGAGACCATTAAGAGGACATCAGCTGATCAAAAGAGGAGCTGTGGATATGCCCCTCAGATCCAGGAGCTAATTAACTCCAAGATGGGCACAAGCATATACCTACTGGTCAGGGAACACCTGCCCATGCATCCAGACTTTGAGGACAATCAAGTTGTCATGAATGAGAATGAACCATCATCAGTTCAAGCACAAGCAAAGAAGGAGAAGGCAAGGAAGGAGAAAGCTGTCAAGATGCCAACTCAAGAGGAGGCATCTGAGTATTTCTTGAAAACCAAACAAGAGCAGCTTGGTTACTTGATTGCATCCACACTGAGGATTGAGAAAGGACTGGCCACCCTCACTCAGAATCAGCAGAGCTTAGAGAGGATCATAGAACAAAAGCTCTATGACATGGATGTCAAAGTAATAGAGATTCAGTCTGCAGTGGTGCAACTTCAAGATGACATGCAGGAGAGGAGAGGGAAGACTACAACTGATGCATTTGCCAGAGTGCCACGAGCTTCGAGGTCGACTACAGTGCCAGTTCCTGACACCAGAGCCACCACCTCAGCTCCAGCTACAACACCAGCCCAACCAGCTCCAGCATCTACCTCAGCTTCAACTCCAACCACGTCTATAGAAGGCTTCATCCTTGGAGTGATCCAGACTCCACCACCACCAGAAGATCAAGCCTGAGAGTCGATCTAGCACTATGCATTTTCTAGGAACTTTTTGGTAACTTGTTGCCAAAGGGGGAGAAAAATGTATAGATCATAGGCTTCGAGAGAGAGAGAGAGAGAGTGTGTTGCTTTTCTTCTCTCTTGCTTTATTTGGTGGTTGTTCAAGATTTGTTTGCTTTTGTGTGAGATACTTTGATATGCTTGTGAGACATTGATGATCATGTGTTTGATCATAAGCTACACTTATGCATGCTTGATATTATCCTATCTTTCTTATGTGATCATTCATTTTTCTTGGTGATGAGTGCATGTATTTAATTCTTATCATTTTGAGCGCTCCACCAAGATGTATGTGACATGGAAGAGTAACCCATGATTCTAACTCTTTGTGCATTTGCAGTCCAAAGCAAATCTTAAATATGCACAAATTTAGGGGGAGCACTTACTTATCACATACTTCTCAAAGCAACGATATATTTCACTCTTATTATTATTTGTCGAATCTTTGATCTATATGTTGTCATCAATTACCAAAAAGGGGGAGATTGAAAGTGCAACTATCCCTAGGTGGTTTTGGTAATTCATCACAACATATAGCTCATTGAGCTAAAGCTATTCCAAGATGATTATTTCGGGAAAGCTCAATGATTGGCATGGCATGGATGGTGAAAGTGGAACCCTCAAAATGATAAGGACAAAGGATTGGCTCTAGCTCATATGCTCAAGACTCTTCATTTTACATTTTAGTGGTCCAAGATCACATTGAGTCCATAGGAAAAGCCAATACTATCAAGGAGGGATGAGGTGTTGCTTAATGAGCCTCTTGCTTCAAGTGCTTAATGATATGCTCCAAAACCCTCAACTACTTTCTCATATCCACTCTTGACCTAAACCCAAAGCCAAACTCGGTCATACCGATTCTTTCAATCCGGCGCCACCGAGTTTCACTTGTCATAGCCATTGCCAAACCCTAAGCATATCGCTTCTACCGATTTGCATCTCGGTCTCACCGAGATGGGATTGCAATCTTTGTTTCCTTTTCGTAACTTTTCGGTCTCACCTAAAGAGCGGATCGGTCCCACCGAGATTGCAATGCAAACTCTCTATTTCCTTTTTGTAACTTTTCAGTCTCACCGAAAGAGCAAATCGGTCCCACCGAGTTTGCCTGACCAACTCTCTGGTTAGCTAATTAGCAAAATCGGTCTCACCGAGTTTGTGTAATCGGTCTCACCGAGATTACGTTATGCCCTAACCCTAACCATATCGGTCCTACCGAGTTGCATGTCAGTCCCATTGAAAATCTCTAACGGTCACTAGGTTTACTATTTCGGTCCGACCGAGTTTGTTGATTCGGTCCCACCGAGATTGGTAAATTGTGTAACGGTTGGATTTTGTGTGGAGGCTATATATACCCCTCCACCTCATCTTCATTCGTGGAGAGAGCCATCAGAACACGTCTACACTTCCAACTCATATGTTGTGAGAGAGAACCACCTACTCATGTGTTGAGGCCAAGATATTCCATTCCTACCATATGAATCTTGATCTCTAGCCTTCCCCAAGTTGCTTTCCACTCAAATCTTCTTTCCACCAAATCCAAATCCTGTGAGAGAGAGTTGAGTGTTGGGGAGACTATCATTTGAAGCACAAGAGCAAGGAGTTCATCATCAACACACCATTTGTTACTTCTTGGAGAGTGGTGTCTCCTAGATTGGCTAGGTGTCACTTGGGAGCCTCCGACAAGATTGTGGATTTGAACCAAGGAGTTTGTAAGGGCAAGGAGATCGCCTACTTCGTGAAGATCTACCGCTAGTGAGGCAAGTCCTTCGTGGGCGATGGCCATGGTGGGATAGACAAGGTTGCTTCTTCATGGACCCTTCGTGGGTGGAGCCCTCCGTGGACTCGCGCAACCCTTACCCTTTGTGGGTTGAAGTCTCCATCAACGTGGATGTAGGATAGCACCACCTATCGGAACCACGGGAAAAACATCCGTGTCTCCAATTGCGTTTGAACTCTACAAACCCTGCCCTTTACATTCTTGCAACTTGCATGCTTTACTTTCCGCTGCCAATATACTCTTTGCATGCTTGCTTGAATTGTGTGATGATTGCTTGACTTGTCCTAAAATAGCTAAAATCTGCCAAGAACTAAAATTGGGAAAAGGTTAAGTTTTTATTTGGTCAAGTAGTCTAATCACCCCCCTCTAGACATACTTTCGATCCTACAAAGTGTCCTATGTGTATAAGTAGTACGATAGTATTATTTATCACATGGTATATCATTGATAGAATTGCAACTCTGATTGCTGGTTAGGAACTATCGTTCAATTTCATTCCAATAGCTGCCGTGCTTTATTCAATTTTGTGTATTCGCCTTGCGACAGCATGTAAAACCAGCGTCGTACCGATCACTTGCAATATGAAAAGCGCTGAGGTAGAACACATGGGCCCCCAAACATGCAGGGTTGGCCTGCGGCCCAAAGTCCAGAACCTGGTTTCGAGAAGCACTAGCTCAGTGCAGAAGTGGCGTCCTGCTCCTGCTGTGGGTTGGGCGAAGATTAATGTTGATGCCGCGTTATCTTGCAATGGTGAAAGGGGAGCCCTGGTAGTTGTGAGCCGGGATCATACAGGCTTCTTCCTTGGAGCATCGGCACTGGTGTGTGAAAGTGTTACTGATCCAGAGATCCTAGAGGCAATGGCATGTTCACTACAGGAATCAGCTACTTTGCCATCTGCCACGGCGGACGGCAAAGCCAGGGACGGCGGATGGCAAAGAGCTTTGCCGTCAGTGGTGGACGGCAAACAGTGACGGCAAAGACAGGATCGGCAAACAGGCCCTTTGCCGTCTGCTTTTTATAGCGGACAGCAAAGAGTGCTTTGCCTACAGTGGCGGACGGCAAAGAGGAGTGACGGCAAAATACTGGAAGTCCGCCAGCATTAGTCCGTTAGGCGGCTAACGGCGGCCTTTGCCGTCAGCCAGCGGACGGCAAATTTGAGCACCTCTTTGCCGTCCGCCGTCCCTGGCAGATGGCAAAGAGACCAAATTGGCATTAATTCTGTTTCTTCTTATATCCATTCATTTTCATAGAAAATCAAACACACAGACACACATACATATATATATATGACCAATATAGGATATCCAACACATGTTACCAATAGTAGCAAGTTTCATCCATACATATACATAGTTTCATCAATATTACACAGTTTCATCCATAGGTAGCAAGTTTCACAAAGTAAAAAACAAAAATTGAAGACAAGCACTCCATATCTGAAATTACAAGAAATGACCTAAAACTAAATATCTATTTTCCTAGGCAGCACACACTTGACCACCATAGCAGCTTGCCGGACAAGTATCTGTGGAGCACAAAACAACAGTCAGCCTGATTAGAAATTTTAAGGAGAGCAGTGCTAGTTTAAGAGTTATGAACAGATATAAATGGTGCATAAATTCCTATTATTCAACAAACATAAGTTATTTCCAAGTGAAACACGGGGCAATGTTATCCACTTCAAAACAGAACAGAACACATAGGTACACACATCCTCAAGTTTTTTCCACAAATGAGTTACTGATTGAGTTCAAGAAATGACATGGGGCCTAATTGGTTCACAGGACCTAAAAACTCATAAATAGGGAAATCACTGGGTTGCAATGTCATGCCCTCTCTTGATACAATATGTTTGACAGGATGTTTGAGTGCATCATATAAAACCATAGGAGTTTTTCAAGGCCGCATATTACAATCATATGGAATAATTTGAAGCAGAGAGGCCCCAAAAGGGGAAATCATGCTGTGTGGGAAAAGAGAATACCATTCACCGTAATGGAAAATATAGCATGCCAGAATCACTATTCTAGAGCACATATCCGTAACAAACCATTTATAGTGTTTCCAACTCTTCTAAGCATGTTAGAACACCATGAGGACAATCAAATTGAGTTATCTAAGCAATTTGACAATCAAATGGAGTTAACACGGGCCCCAGGGTTAGGGATTTAGTGACGGCAACAGTCTACCAGCCGGCTTCCTCAATAGAAGGGACAGACCCAGTGCTAGAAGCAGAACAAGAACGTTGATACACAAGATAAGCACAAGCCCTTGAGAGCGGTATGCTTGGCAGAACAATTAATTAACCTCTAGAAGCAGAAGCAGCACGTTGATAGACAAGCTATTATGAAGAACCAACCTTGAGAGCGGTCTGCTTGCGCAAGATATCATTGGACTTGAACATGACTGCGGCAATCCAGATCATGACGAAGAAACCTACACAATATAAACTCAATTGGAATGAGGAACTCGCCATCATCTTCTGACCAAGAGGCATCAAGTACCTAGACAAAAAAGTAAGAGCACAATAAGATACAATGTATGCCGGTGGACATGTTTAACAGCAAGAAAACTACCCTATGAATAGCATAGTTAAATGTGATTCCTCCTAGTAGTATGTGTTCTATTATTCATAGTGATGAGAGCCCGAGACTATGCCAATAATGTCCAGAAAGAAAAGGCCTCCAAAATGTAGCATTATTTCAGTAGCAAGATTTTCTTTTTGGAAATAGGTTTATCCGAGGAGCATTGACCTACGTCACATACTGTAATGCAGGCACTTCATTTGTTTTTAAGAAACTTGAGATTACTGCTGGTGCTAAAACAAAGCCCACCAAAATCCTCTTTCAGCTAAAATACTAATTCACGTACTAGCTAGCATCACTAGTTAAGCAAACAGATTTATCACTTGTAGCAGCGCTGACCAAATTGCCACGGCAGCAGAACCCCAGCCATATGAGTACCCTGTCTTAAATCTAGACTATACCACTTGTGCAACTGACATTGAGATTTCAGAGGGCGGGCGCAGCAGAACGGCAAGTGCTATACCTTCACATTGGGGTCCCTGAGGTTCGCGTGCAGCCACTCGGCAGACACAACAGGCTCAGTCCGCGGCACCGCGTGGACGACGCTCGACGCGGCATTGGTGGCGGCGGCCTTCGAGACGGCCGATGACATGGCGTTGAAGCACACGGTGATCCCGAACCGCGTCATCGACGGCGACAGCGACGCCCCGCACCCGACCTCCGCCGCGCGCGCCCATCCGGGCCTGCCATACAAGTTTCCAAGAAAATTATGACAGCCTCAACAAGTACTAAAAGAAAAGAAGATCTGACAACTACTCCCTCTGTCTCAAAATATACAGAAACATCAGAAACTTGTATACCTTCCAAATGGACCAAGCACTTTGTTGATCGCTTGGAGAAAATATATGCTTTGAGGAAGAAGAATTGTTGTCGCGCTGCCTACGTAAGAAGGTTCCCGCATAAGTAATCAGGTTGATCATGAGCTTAACACTAAGCAGTTATAGAAAATAGTAGAGATGAAGCAAGCAACAATATTTACTTCCGGGATATTATCAGCGGATCCATGAGACGGTCAGGCTTTGAACCCTCTGCTGCCCACAAGTATCAGTATCAAAATGACCTTGCCCAGGTAGTGTACCAACCACATATTAGCACGAGCTCGTCCAAATACAAGACACGATGGGGACTGAAGAACAACGAGACTGCAAACAGAATTAGCATTGCAGGAACTACGGAGCACAGGCAACGCAATCGACAGTACTGAGCCACAGACAGAGCAAGCGAGCAGGCATCGAAAAAACAGGCGGAGGAGCGGGACTCACGTGCGCTCGAGCTCGTCGGGATCGGTATCTTCGGCTGCGGCCGCGGCGAGCCAGAGCAGCACCATCGCGCAGATCCCAGGGGCCCACCGGCGCCCCATCCCCGCCTCTCGGCCGGCCTCAGATCTCCCATGGCGGGCGGGGCGCAGAGGAGCTCGGTGCTCGGCTCCCATGGCGGCGGCGGATCTCGAGGTCGGGGCGACCGGCGATGAGGCTTCCGTGGCGAGGCGGCGAGCTTGTGGGGAGGTGGCGGTGCGCGACGCGGCGCAGGCGGCAGCGCGAGGCAGCGGGGCTCCTGGGGTCCGGTAAGGTGGCAGCACGCACCGGCGGGCGGAGGCGAGGTGGCGGAGCAGCGCGGGGTCGAGGAAGGCGGGGTCGGGAGGCTCTCGGTTGTGGGGCAGGCGTCGTCGAATCCTGCCGGAGCTCGCCGGAATCGGCCGGCGTAGCTTCTCACGGGAGGGAGAGGGAGAGACGAGAGGGAGGGAGAGAGGGGTACGGGGCAGAGAGATAGGGGCGGAGAGGGAGGAGATAGAGACAGAGGAGGTGGGGCAACGGGTTTTTTTACCCGCAAAAAAAAGATAGCCCCCTCTTTGCCGTCCGCCAACAGATGGCAAAAAATCTTTGCCGTCCGCCAGCAGATGGCAAAGAGTGGGGTTGGAGCGTTGCAGTATATTGGCATCCGGTGGCACCTCTTTGCCGTCCGCTGACATTCTTTGCCCTCTGCCAGCAGACGGCAAATATTCTTTGCCATCTGCCAGCAGACGGCAAAGAAATGACAGATGGCAAAGACCTTCTTTGTCGTCTGCCAGTTCTTTTCCATCTGTTGTTTGGTAGCTGATGGCAAAGACCTTCTTTGCCGTCCGCAAGCAGACGGCAAAGAACTGGCAGACGGCAAAATCCCTGATTCCAGTAGTGGTTGCGAGGGGCTATCTCTGGCTCTTGACTTAAACCTGCAACAAGTTCAGATTAGCACCGATTGTTCAGCAACAGTCAAGCATATCGGAGAGGCATACTTGGGGCCCAGCAAAGTTATTATGGACGAGATCAAGATGAAGAAGAATATGTTCCAAACCATGGAGATCATACATGAAAAACGTGAGTTTAATGTTGAAGCGCATGTGCTCGCAAAAGCTGCTACTTCTTTGCCCTGTGGACGCCATCTTTGGCTCACAGGAACCCCCGAAATTATTCGTACACCTATGACTGTTAATCTGCAATTAAGTAGCTTTTATCCCTCAAAAAAACATCTGAGTATTATATTCTTAGCTGAACCCCCATAATGCCCGTGCATTGCAGAGGGAGTATATTTCTCGGCAAGGTGAGCCTGTGATATAAAAGATTTGTATATTTCTTTACAGAGGGAGTATCTCTCTGTCAAAAAATATATTTATGTGTAACTAGTTACTCCTGTCTTTCTACTTCCTTTCGCTGATATGTGGGGCAACCGGCAACGGTGTCGGTAGACACACCCCAGTCGTAGCGCCGCGGTAATGCCCAATGAGTCGTAAAATCACAACCCCCCTTTCCAGCTTTAGCAGTAAGCTGGACGGACGAAGCGGCAATATTTCACTGGGCCTAAACCCCCTTCTCCCTCGTCTGCTTGTTTAGAGAAAAACCCCTCTCGGCGATTGCATAGGGTGTTCTCATGGAGAACCAGGTACGAATTCTTCATCCATCCCCGATAAACCCAAATCCCTTGGTCGGAGGTAATCCTAGGATGGCAGCTGCCGCCGTTGATGCATTTTTCTTCCTATTGAATCTAGTGTGTTTCATTTGCAGTGCCCAAAGTGCGAGTACCCTACAGGTTTCTGTGCCCTCGACGAGACGCCACACTTGTTCCTTCTCATCCTAACACAACATTTTGAAACACGCACAGTATGTTCCTAGAATCCTCTTTTCTATCCGGGAGGGTGGGTTTTTTTGAAAATGATGTGTTCTAATATTATTTGTCCTGCAGTGTATTATTTGCTCTGCCAGAACACATGTACTCAAGATGCTCGGCCTTGCCATAACTGAATACACTAGTTTAATGGTCACAGTGAATACAAGCCATGGATGTAAGTTCCAAATTGGGTTCATGAACCAAGAAGATCGCTGCTTTTTTTATGGCCGAACTTGGATAAACTTTCTCAAGTGTTACGGACTGATAGTTGGCTCACGAATGTTGATGGAAATAGCAGAACCTGGTCTCATCTTCAATGCGATCTTCCACCCCGATGTCGTTCCAATTGTTCATCCATGTTAGTTTTGTATCTGGTGTTGCTTGTTGCCTCGATTACTTCTTAATCCACCTATTCTTTCTGACTAATCACAAATTAAATTTAGAAGTAGCAACGAATCTCTCACAAAGGTGCTACTTCTAACTAATATTTTCTTATAATTGGTGGCACATGTAGGTTTTTTTAGAGATAAGCAGACTGCTCGTTTGTTACTCTGTAATAACTCGGTTATTACTAATGGCACTGAAGTTGACTGGATCGACATCCACAAGTTCCTACACTTTATTGATCGTCTTGAGGTCCTTGTGGGGTGTTTCAATAGTGGAAGGCCACGTGGGATATGTCTGGCACTGCTGCACTCGTTGAACAGGTCCAACTGTGTCGAGAAACTTATGGTACGAGCAGTTTTGTTTTATATATGTTGTTCATAAACTATTGCTTATACACAGTTTTATAGCTGTGATCTTCTTGAAATAGGAACTTCCGAGTTCTATTGTTCCTATACAGATGCCTGACCATGGTCGGGTCAGACTTGCGCTTGGTCACAACATGATGTTTATGTCGACCTACTCAATTCCCCTTGGAGGTGAAAAGATACTTATTCATGGGTGGTCTCAAATAATGAAGGCCCGTCCATCTTGGAGAATAGGACAGAAGATTATGTCCGTGCTTTTCCATGGCTCTAAAGCGAATATCCTGTTTATTGACCATGTTGCGAGATGAAGCCACTTTCAGAAGGTTGTGGATGCGCGGGGTGGTGCCTGGGCCTTGTCCTGGGGCTTGGCAGCCTCACCCTTGGTTAACTGTACGCAAAGTAGCACTGTTCGAGGCGTGCTTTGTACGGTTGAACCTGTATAAGTACTCATACTGCTTTCAGCTTTGGTTGTTAAGTGCCCCTGCTGGTTTCAGTTAAGGTTGTTAAGTACACCTGCTGCTTTTACAACCTGTCATGTTTCTTCACTCATGTCTTCCTCCAGCCGCCAAAACCAAACCAGCGCCGGCGGGGCCGCCTGCTTCCGCCTCCCACGGCTGGTTGCGCCTCAGCGCACGCATCACCACCCCACCGTCTCCTAAATCGTTAACGCCGACGTCCTCCGCGCGCTTTGGTGCGCTCGCTGCGGTGCCGCCCTCTCGAGTTTTCAACATGGTTAACAAACAACAGGAATCGGCAGAAGTACGTGGAGAGGATGACAGTAGGGGCCCACCACGTCAGCGTATGGAAAAATAAAATGCTTCCTCCTAGTGTTTTCCTGACATCTGGGACCCACAACATTGGGAGCGTATATAGTCAATAGACAAGAGAACAGCACAAGATCGGCTGACACCTGGGACGTAGCTACTCGAGCAGTATTTTTTTTGTTTGGTATTGTTGAGACGGAGTAGGGTTTGAACTAGGCTGTGGCCCGTCTAGGCTAGGCTTATACTTTATGTTCACCATGTGACTAGCCCAGCTATTTTTTCTTTGTGAAAATGAGCCCAGTTTATTTTTTCTGAAGAATACCCAATCCAAGCCTACTTATTTTTCTACGCCCTTATGGGCTGCAACTCTTTCAAGACGCCTGCAAATCTTGAAAGTAATATGAAATAGGTTGTAAATATAAAAATAGATGACAAATTGGCAATTACTTTATAATTTCTGAATTTTATTACATTTTCAGATTCCTATTTCATTGGGCATTAACCTAATTTAATTATATCTTCAAAGTACTTTAAATCTGGCTGGACATTTTGGTATTAAAAATAGTTTGGAACCCACGGAAATATGCGAAATTGGCCCTGGCCAACCAAAAAAAACGACTGCAATAAATTGCATAAGAAGTTGCCATGAGCTGTATATAAATTATTAAAAAAGAGGGAGTGGTCTGACTTGTGGGCCTGTTTAGTTGACGCGTATGTAAGATTTTTTTTAGTTATTATATACGTCAACAAACGATTCTAGTAGATATAACCGTTGGATGTCAATCCAACGGCCGTCGTGTTTCTTCAATCTCTGATCTTCTTGCTCCAGCCTCCAAAGCAGCGCCGGCGGGACCGCCTACTCCCGCCTCCTGTGGCCGGCTGTGCTGCCGCGCATGCCTCAGCGCGCCCTACTACTCCCACCGCTGGCCAGGGCATCCCTCTACTCACGCACACCCCCTGTTATTCTGCGGCAACGGCAGCCTCACACCGCAACCGAACCGGTGGACGCTCGTACTCCTCTCCGCGTGGGCATCCACTGCCGCATCTTCCCCGGCTCCGCGTCGTCCCCTTCCTATGCCTCGCCGTCGTCCACCGCCGTGGTGCTCTCGGCGCGGCGTGGTCAATGTGGTCAACGACCGACTTCCATTGGAAGAGTACTATACGTGGAGAGGCTGACAGCTGGGTCCATGGCAGCCGCAAGGAAGTGCGTCCTTATTACGTGGAAAATAATTATTCCTCCACCTGACAGTGGCGACCCACCGGATGGGCCACCAGTATTTTGCGAAAAAAATCGTTTCCCCCTGACTGCTGGGACCCACCAGACGGGCCACCATATTTCGCGAAAAACGTTCCCCTCGCTGTCAGCTCAGACCCACCGGAAGTGCCTCCTTATTACGCACCAAAAAATGAATACTCCCTAGCTAGCTGGGACCTACCTTGGTGGGAGGCTGACTTGTGGGCCTCCTAAGTTGACGGGGACAAAGGGCTTTGTCAACTTAGTCAATATGAACGATTCTAGCTCCAGTGACCGTACGATGTCCATCCAACGGCTGCAGTGCTTCTTCAACCTCTGGTCTTCTTGCTCCAATCGCCCAAAGCAGCGCCGGTCGTGCCGCATGCTCCTGTCTCCCGTCGCCGGCTGTGCTGCCGCGGAGGCCTCACCGCCACCTACTATTCCCACCGCTGGCCAGGCCCTGCGGCGACGGCAACCTCACACCGCAGCCGAACGAGTGAACCCTTGTACTCCTCTCTGCGCGGGCTTCCACTGCCGCGTCTTCCCTGGCTCCGTGTCGTCCCCTTCCTAGGCCTCGCCGTCGTCCACCGCCATGGTGCTCTCGGCGCGGCATGGTCAATGTGGTCAACGACCGACTTCCATCGGAAGAGTACTGTGAGTGGAGACGCTCACAGCTGGGTCCACGGCCGCAACAAGGAAGTGCCTCCTTATTATGCGCAAAATAATTATTCCTCCACCTCACAGCGGGGACCCACCAGACGGGCCACCAGTATTTTGCGAAAAAAATCGTTTCCCCCTGACTGTTGGGACCCACCGGACGGGCCACTGTATTTCACGAAAAAAAACGTCCCCCCCCGCTGTCAGCTCGGACCCACCGGAAGTGCCTCCTTATTACGCACAAAAAAATGAATACTCCCCCGGCTAGATGGGACCCACCTTGGTGGGAGGTTGACTTGTGGGCCTACTAAGTTGACGGGGACGAAGGGCTTTGTCAACTTAGTCAATATGAATGATTCTAGCTCTAGTGACCGTACTATGTCCATCCAACGGCCGTAGTGCATCTTCAACCTCTGGTCTTCTTGCTCTAGCCGCCCAAAGCAGCGCCGGTCGTGCCGCATGCTCCTGCCACCCGTGGTCGTCTGTGCTGCCGCGGAGGCCTCACCGCCCCCTACTATTCCCACCGCTGGCCAGGCCCTGCGGCGACGGTAGCCTCACACCGCAGCCGAAGCAGTGAACCCTCGTACTCCTCTCAGCGCGGGCTTCCACTGCCGCGTCTTCCCCGGCTCCGCGTCGTCCCCATCCTAGGCCTCGCCGTCGTCCACCGCCGTGGTGCTCTCAGCGCGGCGTGGTTAATGTGGTCAACGACCGACTTCTGTCGGAAGAGTATTGCGCGTGAAGACGCTGACAGCTGGGTCAACGGCCGCAGCAAGGAAGTGCCTCCTTATTACGCGCAAAATAATTATTCCTCCACCTGACAGCGGGGACCCACCGGACGGGGCATCATATTTCACGAAAAAACGTTTGGCCCCTATTGTTGGGACCCACCAGCTACATCTTCGCATGCAAGGAAGTGCCTGATAGTCAGGACCCACCTGGTCGAAGCGTACATAGCGTTGTCATTCTGGACGCGAACATGTATGTACATATATACTGGTCGATGTAGAGGCGCGCACCTGTCGTAGTAGAGGCGCGCACGTAGCATGTACGCGTACGTACATCGGCCAGGGTGCAAGAAAGAAAATACGGCCACGTATGTGTACATACGGGCAGGGTCTCGAACGCCTACTCGTGCATACGTACGGCCAGGGCTCGTGTACATGGCTGGGTTGGAATGGAGAAACAACGTCGTCGTCGTCTTCATGGGGAGGCAACGGAATGCGTCATGTTCATGGGGAGGCAACGGAATGCGTCGTGTTCATGGGGAGGCAATGGAATGCGTCGTGTTCATCGGGAGGGCTTGGACGGAACAGGCAATGGAAACGAGACCTGGCGTACTGTAGAATGGAGGAAATGGCCTTGTGTTCGACCGGCCACGTTCGAAACGGGATCCTGTTCATCGGGAGGGGTCTGGCATACCGCAAAACAGAGGAAACGGACCTCCTGCGGTCGAAACGGGGGTCCTGTTGATCTAGAGGGGTCTGGCGTACCGCAAAACGGACGAAATGGACTTGTGTTGGAGCGCTACGGTCGAAACGGGGGTCCTGTTCATCGGGAGGGGTGTGGCGTACCGCAAAACGGGACTCCACGAGATACTATTCATCTCCACCATCGACCCCCTCTAGCCTCCACGAGCTACTGTTCATCCACCGTCGACCTCCTCCAGCCTCCACCTATGACTGTTCATCCACGGGCTCCTGTTCATCCAGCCTCCACCACGCGCTACTCCACCGGCTACTGTTCAACCAGCCCTCTCCACGGGCTCCTGTTCAACCACCCCTCCACGGGCTACTGTTCATCCTGCCCTCCACCGTCTACTGTTCGTCCTGCGCTCCACGGGGTGGTCCTGTTCATCCAGCCCTCCACGGGGTCCTGTTCATCTAGCCCCAACCGGCTCGATCAATCGGGGTCCTGTTCATCCAGAGGCAACACCACGGGGTCCTGTTCATCCACCCCCACCGGGAATTGTTCATCCAACCCCCCCCCCCCCCCCCCCCCGCAATGGTCACTGTTCATCCAGAGGCAGCATCGATCGGCTTCAGTTAGCAGCAGTAGCGAAGGAATCGCTCGATCGGGTTCAGTTAACAGCCATCGATCGATCGCTCGGGTTCAGTAACGGGTAGCCTGCAGTGCAATCGCTCGGGTTCAGTTAGAGCCCAACGCCTCGCTCGGGTTCAGTTAAAGCCAACGCCTCGCACACACGCGTGTACGTGTATGAGAGAAACGCGCATCACTCAGCCCCTGACCTCCCACCGTAACCGGGAACTCCCCAAAATTTTCCTCGCCCTTGCTTCTACCACGGTTTTTTCCATCATGGATGGCCCAAAGAATGTCATGTAGCTGCGTCTCCGGCCCACCCAGGACGAAAAGCCCATTTTCTGTCATGATTTTTTGTCATAGAAGTAGGAGCCCACCAAATCTATGATGATACTGGTTTTTGTCACAATTATCGTCATAGAAGTGTCATACGTATGACAGAATTTTTTTTCATTCGGCCCAAAATGACACGGATGTGTCTTTTTTGTAGTGGTTGGATCAAGCTCAAGACTCTACTTTTTACTTTTAGTGATCCAAGATCACATTGAGACCATAGGAAAAGCCAATACTATTAAAAGGGGATGAGGTGTTGCTTAATGAGTTACTTGCTCAAAATGCTTAGTGATATGCTCCAAAACCCTCAACTACTTTCTCATATCCACATATGTCGCAAACCAAAAGTCAAACTCGGCCCCACCAAAATTTCCTACCAGGCGCCCCCGAGTTCACTTGACATAGCCACAACCACAAACCCTAGTCATTTCGGTGTCACTGATAGGGATCTCGGTCTCACCGAGATGGGATTGCAAACTCCCTGTTTACCTTCGTAACGTTTTGGTCTAACCGAGATGAGCGATCGGTCCCACCGAGTTCGCAATGCAAACTCTCTATTTCCCGTTTGTAACGTTTCGGTGTAACCGAGATGAGGGAATCGGTCCCACCGAGTTTGCCTGACCAACTCTCTGTTTGCCTATTACCAAAAATCGGTCCCAGCGAGTTTGTGTAATCGGTCTCACCAAGATTACGTTATTCCCTAACCCTAATGGAATCAGTCCCACCGAGTTGGCATGGCGGTCCCACCAAAAATCCTAACGTTCACACTTAGAACTAAATCGGTCTGACCGAGTATCATGATTCGGTCCCACCGAGTTTGGTGATTTGTGTGTAACGGTTAGATTTTGTGTGGAGGCTATATATACACCTCGACCCACTCTTCATTAACGCAGAGAGCCATCGGAACATGCCTACACTTCCAACAGATATTTTCTGAGAGAGAACCACCTACACTTGTGTTGAGGTCAAGATATTTCATTCCAACCACATAAATCTTGATCTCTAGCCTTCCTCAAGTTGCTTTCCACTCAAACCCTCTTTCCACCAAATCCAATCCTATGAGAGAGAGTTGAGTGTTGGGGAGACTATCATTTGAAGCACAAGAGCAAGGAGTTCATCATCAACACACCATCTATTACCTTTTGGAGAGTGGTGTCTCCTAGATTGGTTAGGTATCACTTGGGAGCCTCCGTCAAGATTGTGGAGTTTAACCAAGGAGTTTGTACGGGCAATGAGATCACCTACTTCATGAAGATCTACCCTAGTGAGGCAAGTTCTTCGTGGGCGATGGCCTTGGTGGGATAGACAAGGTTGCTTCTTCGTGGACCCATTGTGGGTGCAGCCCTCCGTGGACTTGCATAACCGTTACCCTTTGTGGGTTGAAGTCTCCATCAACGTGGATGTATGATAGCACCACCTATCGGAACCACGCCAAAAATCTCCGTGTCTACATTGTGTTTGCTCCTCCAAACTCCTCCCTTTACCTTCATATGCAATTGTTTTACATTCCGCTGCTATACTCTTAGAATTGCATGTGTAGGTTGATTACTTGACTTGTGCTAAGTTGTTAAAATCTACCAAGAATTAAAATAGGGAAAATGGCTAGATTTTTATTTGGTCAAGTAGTCTAATCACCCCCTTCTAGACATACTTTCGATCCTATACCTACCCAGGCCGCGCGCGCGGCGAACGTTTGCCAGCCGTGGGCCAGGGCTACGTTGCCCGCAATAGAGACCTCCACCGCGACCCATGAAGCCTTGCTGCAGCAGTCATCCGCCTGCAGCCAGAGCCCGCCGGGACCTGGGGCCGACAGTTCGCCGGTGAAGGAGCGAAGAAGTTGAAGCCAAGTGCCGGCCAGATTCGTTGACTACATGACAAACTCCAGCAGCACCTCCGCTGAGTGGAAGCACGGCCGACGAGGCCGGGCGACCATGGCACCCCTCCCCTCATCCACGGGGCTGCCCCGACCTAGGCGACTCCGGCCGCGTGAAGGAGCACCGCGCGGCCGCCAAGGACAACGCCGGACCCCCAAGGGGTCCGCCCACGCCCATCAGGGACCGCAGCGGGGGTCGCGGCATGCTTGCATGGGCGGTCGTGCCCCTTCTTAGGCGGTGGCGAGCCGGGCCCCTAGTGGCGGCCTTTCCCCTTCTCGGCGGCCGAGAACCTCTTCATCGGCGCCATGGGTGTCGCGGCAAGGAAGAAGAAGGAGAAGCAGGAGGAGTGTAGGAAGAGATGGGTGATGGGGGCTCCGCCCCCTTCCCCTTTATAGCCAGGAGGAGGCCAATCACCGACCTCCATGATCTAAGGTAATAACGACCTTTTTCTGCATGCAACAGGGACTCGTCAAGTCGGGAGTTGCCGAGGCAGCATGGGAAGCGGAGACGCCCACGACCCGTCAATCACCACGCGTCAATCAAGGCCGCATGCTGTTAGGGCCCGCGGCGCTCCGCACTTGCCCCCTGGCTTTGCCGCGAAGCCACGCACGAGCGCACCTTGGGCCCGGGGGCTACTGTCAGTGTTCTGGGAACGGGGGTACCCACACTTGCCTACCTGCGGCCCAGGGCGTGGCTCCCCCAGCGACCTGGTATGGCCCATCTTCATCAACCATCGCTCAAGACCCTTGTCGGTGTCAAAACCGGCGGATCCCGGGTAGGAGGTCCCAAACTATGCGTCTAAGGTGGATGGTAACAGGAGGCGGGGGATACAATGTTTACCCAGGTTCGGGCCCTCTCGATGGAGGTAATACCCTACTTCCTGCTTGATTGATCTTGATGACATGAGTATTACAAGAGTTGATCTACCACGAGATCATAGAGGCTAAACCCTAAAAGCTAGCCTATGATTATGATTGTTGCTGTCCTACGGACTAAACCCTTCGGTTTATATAGACACCGGAGGGGGCTAGGGTTACACCAAGTTGGTTACAAGGGAGGAAATCTACATATATGAATTGCCAAGCTTGTCTTCCACGCAAAGGAGAGCCCCACCCGGACACGGGAAGAAGTCTTCAATCTTGTATCTTCATAATCCAACAGTCCGGTCAAAGGATATAGTCCGGCTGTCCGAGGACCCCATAATCCAGGACTCCCTCAGTAGCCCCTGAACCAAGGCTTCAATGACGACGAGTCCGGCACGCAGATTGTCTTCGACATTGCAAGGAGGGTTCTTCCTCCGAATACTCCATAGAAGATTTCGAACACAAGGATAGTGTCCGGCTCTGCAAAACAAATTCCACATACCACCGTAGAGAGTATAATATTTCCACAAATATAATCTGCTGACAACTTTTCATAATGTGACATCACGCTATGGCCCGGTCATTATTCGAACCGTTTTTCTCAACCAGCTACTGCACATATTGCGAGGCGGTTTTCTTGGAATGTCTTGTCAAAGCAGAGATCATGTCCCCTTATCACAGGATTCTCATCAATACAGGTGTGGGTAACCCAACCGCGCCATCAATCACGACGCTTGGGGAATAAGCGAGTTTACCAGTATGACGCCCCCGATTTGACCATACACTAATTATACACGCAAATGTGTATGATCAAGATCAGGGACTCACGGGAAGATATCACAACACAACTCTACAAATAAAATAAGTCATACAAGCATCATATTACAAGCCAGGGGCCTCGAGGGCTCGAATACAAGAGCTCAATCATAGACGAGTCAGCGGAAGCAACAATATCTGAGTACAGACATAAGTTAAACAAGTTTGCCTTAAGAAGGCTAGCACAAACTGGGATACAGATCGAAAGAGGTGCAGGCCTCCTGCCTGGTATTCTTCTAAACTACTCCTAGTCGTCAACAGCGGGTTGCACATAGCGGTGGCTTCTGGCTCCTGGGCTCCAACGTCTGGTCGCAGCAATCGAGTATAGAAAGGGGGAAAAGAGGGAGCAAAGCAACCGTGAGTACTCATCCAAAGTACTCGCAAGCAAGGAGCTACACTACATATGTATGCATTGGTATCAAATGGAATAAGGGTATCATATGCGGACTGAACTGCGAAATGCCGGAATAAGAGGGGGATATCTAATCCTTTTGAAGACTACGCTTCTGGTAACCTCCATCTTGCAGCAGGAGAAGAGAGTAGATGGTAAGTTCACCAAGTAGCATAGTGTAGCATAATCCTAACCGATGATCCTCCCCTCGTCGCCCTGTGAGAGAGCGATCACCGGTTATATCTGGCACTTGGAAGGGTGTATTTTATTAAGTATCAGGTTCTAGTTTTCATAAGGTCAAGGTACAACTCCAAGTTGTCCTGCTACCGAAGATCACGGCTATTCGAATAGATTAACTTCCCTGCAGGGGTGCACCACATTTCCCAACATGCTCGATCCCCTTTGTCCGGACACACTTTTCTGGGTCATGCCCGGCCTCGGAAGATCAACACGTCGCAGCTGTCGGATCACGGGTTCCGGCAGACCCTTAAGGTTCGAACACTGGGGTGCGCGTGGAGATCATGCCTTCTACCTCCCCGTTTCACAAAGATCTAAACTACTGTAAGAACTGCACGAGAGACACAAGGTTTATACTGGTTCGGGCCACCGTTGAAGTGTAATACCCTACTCCAATGCGTGGTTGGTGGATTGCCTCCTGGGGCTGGTGATGATGAACAATACAAGGAAGAACAGCCTCGCGAGGGTCTGTTCTTGGCTGGGGTGATGAACTGATAGGAGGAGTTCAGTCACCCTTCTCTTTCTCTCGCTCTCTCTCTGATTGCGATCCAATGCCTCTTCTAGATGCCCTCCTTCCCTGGGGGTGGCTAGTCCTATTTATAACCAAAGGCCCTGGGCCTCTTCCCAAATATTGAGCGGGAAGGGCGCCAACAATTGGCCAATTCAAAGGGGAACATCTAGTACACTTATCCTGACAAAAGCAGTCTTCGCCTGCGCAAAGCTCTGGTGATGACGCTGTCTTGGGCTCCACAGTGACCTCCGTCTTGTAGTCCGCCTGGTCTTGGTCTCATTGCACCGAAATGGCAACCTTTGCCTGATGCCTCGGTACTCCGCGGCTGCGCTTGCCCCCTTTGCACCAAAGTGGAAAGAAGGACGCTGCGCGCGCTGGCGCCCGCCTGGCACCCTCGATCGTCATGGCTTGCGTCATGGGCACCTCGCGAGGTACCCTGCCTTAATCTCTCCGCCTCCTCGCGAGCTAGCCTGAGGAGGCTGCACCTGAGGATGCGCCGTGTCGTCCGCCCCGCGAGGCTTCGCCCCTCGCGAGGGTCTTGAGTCTTGTGTTGATGAAGATGGGCCGCACTGGGCCTCCTTTGAGCCACGCCACAGGCCGCAGGCAGGCAAGTCTGGGGACCCCCGTTCCCAGAACGCCGACAGTAGCCCCCGGGCCCAAGGCGCGCATGGACTTGGCCGTGCCGAGACGCGAAAGGGGAAGGGCGAAGCGCCGCGGGCCCTAACAGCCTGCGGCCTTGGGTGCCGCGTGGCGGTTGATGGGACGTGGGCGTCTCCACTTCGCCACGATGCCTCGGTGATTGCGCGAGTTGGACAAGTCCCTGCATGCAAATCGAGTCATGATTACCTGTGATCGTGGAGGCCGACGGTTGGCCTTCGCCGCTATAAGTACGGCACGGCGCGTGCCCTTCCAGTCCATCTCTTCTTGTTTTCTCCTTTGCCTCAATTCTTGCTCCACCTTGGTGTGATGGCTCCATCGAGGAGGTACTCGGTTGTGGAGAAGGGGAAGGCCCTCCAGGTCGATCCTGCCTCTCCCCTGCCCAAGCGCGGTCGTGGGCGCCCTTGGAAGCATCCGGTGGCCGCCCCGGTAGCGTTTGGTGGTCATGGGGGCGGCCCCCAGCGCGGCAGCGGGCAAGCCGCTATGGCCGAGGGACGCGCCTGGGTTGCGCGCTCCCCCAGGCCGCGCTTTCACGGTACGCAGGTGTTGCCGGAGTTCGTCGTCTGGTCGGCGGAGCCAACTAGCGCCCGGCTCCAACTCCCTCGCTTCCTCCTTGGTGAACTCCCGGCCGGTGCTCCTGGTGGCCTCTGGCTCCAGGCGGAGGGCTGCTGCAGCAGGTCCACATGGGCCGTGCTGGAGTTCTCCGCCAACGGGGGCTTGGCCTTAAGTCGTGGCTGACAGGCGTTCGCCCGCGCTCGCGGCCTGGGGCGCCAGTGCACCCTGCACTTCAGGTTTGACGGCGACGCCACCCTCTATGTGAGGGTGTTTGGGGAAGATGGCCGCCGCGCGGGGTGTTGCCCTGAGGACGACGATCACAGCCGGGGGCCCCGCTCCGACGGTGATGGAGGAGATAGCGCCCGCGCGGATGGCAGCGCCCGAGACTCCCCAAGCTTCGTCAACTCTTCCTCCAGCAGTGGCCGCAGTCAACCCCCGCGCCGTCGAGCTTGCTTGGGAGGTGGTGGCTCGTCCGCCCGCCGTCGTACCCCGATGAAACGCGAGAGGGAGTCTTCCTGATGCCCGGAGGCAGCCCGGGTCGCCTCCGCGGGCCGATGTGAGGAGGGCTGCGCCGGGCTTGTCCTTTCCCTTTCCTTTTGTTTCCTGTGTAAGACAAAACAGCTGCATGGAGCCCCGCTGGGGTGTGTTGGGAATTATTGCCATTTTAGCCATTACCTTGATCTTATTTTTGCACCTCTTAACTACACGCCTGTGCGTAGATAGTTTTTGACCCCTCCCGGGGGGGCGACCGACCCAGGCCCTGTGTGCGCGTCGCGGTGCCCGAGGGGCAAGGACTAGAGGGGTGCTCCTGTAGCGTGCCCGGGCCATGAAACCTTCCAGCGGCTAGAGCAGAAATGCTCGCGAGGACGTTTGAGTACCATCCCTTGCGAGGTCATTTATGAGAGAAACCAAAGCGAGGAGCGAAAATCGACGAACCACAAATCAGCAACAGCGATAACTTCGATAAGACTTCAAATGCAAGTAAACACGTCAACTGCGGAAAGCAAATGAAAAAGCCGTGTTAGGTGCCTAATCTAGTCTTTGACGTCTTCTCACCAGCGCGGAGCTAAGTGCTGCCACTGGGCGTGGGAGGGAGCCCCAGGGCCTGAGGCCGGCGCTCCTGAGACTCCGGGGCGTGTATAGTCCCACTCATTATTACGTGAGAGTGTCACGGGGCGGCGAGCTTCACAGGCATTGGCCTTGCTTCACAGGCTCCGGGCCTTTTCCAAAACACAATAGCTTCACAGGCACTCGCCTTGCTTCACAGGCTCCGGGCCTTTCTCAGGACGCGATAGCTTCACAGGCACTCGCCTTGCTTCACAGGCTCCGGGCCTTTTCCAAAACACGATGGCTTCACAAGCACTCGCCTTGCTTCACAGGCTCCGGGCCTTTCTCAGGACGCGATAGCTTCACAGGCACTCGCCTTGCTTCACAGGCTCCGGGCCTTTCTTCTTAGAGGTAATCAACTTCACAGGCACTTGCCTTCTTCACAGGCTCTGGGCCTTTTCCAAAAAGGGAAGGTCTTCACAGGCGTTCGCCTTCTTCACAGACTCTGGGCCTTTTAGGGGTAGAACCTCCAAAGGTGCTGGATGTTCCACGCGTTCTGGACCGGCTCCCCCTCTTGAGTCTCCAAGCGCACGGAGCCTGGCCTGGAAACATGAACAACCTTGAACGGGCCCTCCCACATGGGAGAGAGCTTGTGCAGCCCCTTCCTGGAGAGAACCCGCCTGAGTACGAGGTCTCCTACCTCGAGGGTCCTGGGGCGGATGTTGCGGCAGTGATATCGTCGTAGCGCCTATTGGTACCTTGCCGCTCGCAGCGCGGCTTCCCGGCGGCGTTCCTCCCCCAGCATGAGGTCCATCCCCCGCATGACATCCTGCTGCGCCTCATCGAACGCCAGGACCCGTGCGGAGCGACGCCTGACCTCGTGAGGAAGGACTGCCTTGGCTCCATAGACCAGGATGAACGGGGTCTCCCCAGTCGGTTTGGTCGCGGTTGTGCGGATGGACCACAACACGGACTGAAGCTCGTCGTACCAACCTCTGCCATAGGCCTCCAGCTTCTTCTTGAATGTCCTGGTCTTGAGGCCTCTCAGGACCTCCGCGTTGGCTCGTTCGGCCTGCCCATTGCTTCGCGGGTGTGCCACCGAAGCGTAGCATATCTACGTCCCAAGGTTAGCACAGTATGTTTTGAAGAGATTACTGGTGAACTGCGAACCATTGTCCGTCATGATGCGATTCGGTACCCCGAACCAGCTCACGATACCCCTGATGAACTTGACCGCGGAGCCAGTGGGGATGGTACGGACAGCCTCCACTTCTGCCCACTTGGTGAACTTGTCAATGGCGACGTAGAGGTAACGGTAGCCCCCTGGAGCCCGAGGGAACGGGCCCGGAATATCCAACCCCCAAGCTGCGAAGGGCCACGAGATGGGTATAGTCTGCAGGCCCCCCGCCGGTTGATGGATCTGCTTGGAATGAAACTGGCAGGCCTCACAAGCCTTTACCAATTCGATTGCGTCGTTGAGCGCGGTGGGCCAATAGAACCCACTACGGGATGCCTTGCCGATGAGGGTCCATGATGATGAGTGGTGTCCGTAGTCTCCGTCGTGTATGTCCTTCAGTAGTTCCTTTCCTTGCTCCCTGGAGATGCAGCACAGAGATACATTGTTTGGTCGCTTCCGGTAAAGTTCTCCATCTCTGATGCAGTATGTCGTGGCCTGCCGCGCCACATGCTCCGCTACCTCTTCCTTTTTCCGGTAGGGCCCCTTGCGTTAAATAACTCCAGAGTTCTGCGATCCAGCACTCCTCCTAAGGTTCCATCGTCAGGAGCAGGCGTGCTCCTGAGGTCGGTCCGCAGACCGGGGCTCCCGAGGCTGGCGGCTGGGGGAGCTCCTCTCGAGACTGAGCGGTGTTTGATAACGTCGGCTGTGCTGAAGGTTTGAAGAGCCGCTCTTCGAAGACGCCGGGTTCCTGTGGCAACCTCCTGGATGCCCGCCCGGCTATGTCGTCAGCTTCCTGATTGGTGCCACGGGGCACGTGCTTCAGCTCCAGCCCCCAGAACTGCTTTTCCATCCTGCGGACCTCCGATAGGTAGGCCTCCATATGCTCATCCTTCGGCTCGTACACCTTGTTGGAGAAGTTGACTAGGAGCTGTGAGTCGCCCTTGACGCTGAGGCGTTTCAATCCCAGGGCTACCGCGGCCTTCAACCCGGCTATCAGTCCCTCATATTCTGCTATGTTGTTGGAGACCTTTTCACCTTGCTGGAAACAGAGCTGTATGGCATAGTAGAGCTTATCCTGAGTGGGTGATATCAGCACCGCACCAGCCCCCGCGCCGTGTCTGGAGAACGCCCCATCGAAGTACATGACCCAGCCTTCCGGCGCCTCACTCCCCGGAGAGAGGGACCGATCCTCGTTTTCCCTGAGGCCTGGTGCCTCCGCCCATTCCGCTATGAAATCCGCCAACGCTGCACCTTTGATGACCCTGGTTGTGTTGAACTCGAGCTGAAACGCCTGCAGCTCCATGTTCCACTCGGCGACCCTTCCGGCTGACTTAGGGCTCCTGAGCACTCTCTCCAGGGGGTACGATGAGACGACTTTGATGGGATGAGCCTGGAAGTAGTGACGCAGCTTGCGCAAGGCTACCAGTAGCGCGAGGAGGAGCTTCTGAGGCATTGGGTACCGTGCCCTCGCGTCCCGTAACACCGTGCTAACAAAGTAGACGGGATGCTCAACAAGGCTGAAAGCATCTGGGGTTGCAGCGCCCTCGGGAGGTAAGGGCACCTCACGAGATGACGTGGCCTCGGGAGGTGGACCATCCGGGCATGTGGCCTCTCCTGCCTCTGGTGCATTCTTTGGCAGCTGACCCTCCTCAACTGCGGTTGTGGCTTCTGCAGGCTTTCCTTGCTCCCGTTTTGTCTTGCCTCGGGCTGCCGCTGCAGTCTTGACTTGGCGCTCCTCCCTAACCGCCACCAGGGCTGCGCTGGCGGAGTAGGGAGTGGCGGCGAAGTAAAGCAACAGGGGCTCTTGAGGGTGCGGAGCCACCATGACTGGGGGACTGGTCAGGTACCTCTTGAGATCTTGAAATGCCTTATCTGCCTCTTTAGTCCATTCAAAGGGCCCCTTTTTCTTCATCAGCTGAAAGAAAGGCAGCGCTCGCTCCCCTAATTTGGAGATGAAGCGCCCTAGCGCGTTCACGCGCCCAGTGAGCTTCTGCATTTCTCTGAGGGTCTTTGGCGGACTCATGTCCTCGACCGCCTTGACCTTCTCGGGGTTGGCCTCGATGCCATGATGGGACACGAGGAATCCCAAAAGCTTGCCCGAGGGGACGCCAAACACACATTTCTTCGGGTTGAGCCGCAGGTTTACTGCGTCGAGGCTCGCGAAGGTCTCCTCCAGGTCTTGTATCAGGGTCTTGGCCTCCCGAGATTTTACTACAATGTCATCAACGTAGGCTTCGACATTCTTTCTGGGTTGCAGGCCCAAGGTGATGTGCATCAGCCGCTGAAAGGTTGCCCCTGTGTTCCGCAGTTCGAACAGCATGCATGTATAGCAGTATACCCCGCACGGGGTTAAGAAGGCGATGTTCTCAACGTCTTCTATCGCCATCTTGATCTGGTGGTACCCGGAGAAGGCATCCAGGAAGCATAGCAGGTCGCACTCCGCAGTGGAATCGACGATCTGGTCGATGCGGGGGAGCGGAAACGGATCTTCCGGGCATGCCTTGTTGAGGTTGGTGAAGTCGACACACGTGCATTCCTTCCCCCTTTCTTGGGCACAACGACAGGGTTGGCCAACCAGTCCGGGTATCGGACCTCGCGAATGACCCCAGCGGCTTCTAGCTTGCGGGTCTCTTGGACAATGAAGGCCTGCTTCTCCACGGACTGCCGCCTGGCCTTCTTCTTATTCGCCCGCAGGAACTTGACCAAGGCCTCCTCCTGCTCAGGCTCAAGGTTGGCGCCTATGGTGAAAGTGGCACTGGAGGACCCGTCCTCGTCGACGGGTATCTGCTTGGTTTCTGCCTTGTCCTGGGTGAACAACTGCTTCTTCTTGGTGGCGCAGCCCCCTTGGGCTCAGGGGTCTCCGCATTGACGGGCCGTGCCGATGCCGTCGTCTTGAAGGCGAGCTTGAGTACTCGCAGGGCGTCCCAGGTGTCCCCGTGCACGGCGAGGGTACCGCTGCTCCCGGGCATCTTCACGAGGTTGTACGCCGGGTGCGTGGCGGCCATGAACTGAGCGAGTGCCGGGTAGCCGAGGATGGCGTTGTAAGGGAGGCTAATGGGGGCGATGCCGAAGTCGACCATCTCCGTGCGGAAGTTGTCGTAGGTGCCGAAGGTTATCGGGAGCCGGATCTATCCCAGGGAGTCGGATGATCCGCCCCCGACGCCCGAGAAAGATCGGCTGGGTCGCAGCCGCTCCCGGGGTATGCAGAGGAAGTTGAAAGTCTCGACCGAAAGCACGCTGAGGCCCACGCTGCCGTCAACGAGGGTTCTGGTGACGGCCACCTGGCAGATGGTGGGGGGTGCTTGCCGCTCGTTCCCCACCGGGCCGGTGATGGTGTTGACGGCGGGCGACGGGGGACAACAAGAGCGCCCACCGGCGAGGGCCGCCGGTGCGACGCGAGCTCGACTGGCGCCATACATGGATGCGGCGGCCGGAGGAGGACGGAGCGGTGGAAGACAGATTCCGGCACACCCCTACCTGGCGCGCCAAATGTCGGATCACGGGTTCCGGCAGACCCTTAAGGTTCGAACACTAGGGTGCACGCGGAGATCACGCCTTCTACCTCCCCGTCTCACAAAGATCTAAACTACTGTAAGAACTGCACGAGAGACACAAGGTTTATACTGGTTCGGGCCACCGTTGCGGTGTAATACCCTACTCCAGTGCATGGTTGGTGGATTGCCTCCTGGGGCTGGTGGTGATGAACAATACAAGGAAGAACAGCCTCACGAGGGTCTGTTCTTGGCTGGGGTGATGAACTGCTTGGAGGAGTTCTGTCGCCCTTCTCTTTCTCTCTCTCTCTCTCTCTCTGATTGCGATCCAATGCCTCTTCTAGATGCCCTCCTTCCCTGCGGGTGGCTAGTCCTATTTATAAGCAAAGGCCCTGGGCCTCTTCCCAAATATTGAGCGGGAAGGGCGCCAACAATTGGCCAATTCGAAGGGGAACATCTAGTACCCTTATCCTGACAAAAGCAGTCTTCGCCTGCGCAAAGCTCTGGTGACGACGCTGTCTTGGGCTCCACGGTGACCTCCGTCTCGTAGTCCGCCTGGTCTTGGTCTCGTTGCACCGAAATGGCAACCTTTGCCTGATGCCTCGGTACTCCACGGCTGCGCTTGCCCCCTTTGCACCAAAGAGGAAAGAAGGACGCTGCGCGCGCTGGCGCCCGCCTGGCACCCTCGATCGTCATGGCTTGCGTCATGGGATCCTCGCGAGGTACCCTGCCTTGATCTCTCCGCCTCCTCGCGAGCCAGCCTGAGGAGGCTGCGCTTGAGGATGCGCCGTGTCGTCCGCCCCGCGAGGCTTGGCCCCTCGCGAGGGTCTTGAGTCTTGTGTTGATGAAGATGGGCCGCACTGGGCCTCCTTTGAGCCACGCCGCAGGCCGTAGGCAGGCAAGTCTGGGGACCCCCGTTCCCAGAACGCCGACAGCAGCCCTACCTAGGCACAACAGAGAGGTCAGGTCCCATCGCCCTTTGGACACCTGCACATTGTGAACGTGGCCGGTGAGCAGACCTGGCCTCCCTTATACAAGAGTAGGCGTTCCAATCCAACCCGGCGCGCGCCGCCTAGTCGCTGACGTCACGAAGGCTTCGGCTGATACCACGATGTCGAGTGCCCATAACTGTCCCCGCGTAGATGGTTAGTGCATATAGGCCAGTAGGCAGACTCAGATCAAATACCAAGATCTCGTTAAGCGTGTTAAGTATTCGCGAACGCCGACCAGGGCCAGGCCCACCTCTCTCCTAGGTGGCCTCAACCTGCCCTGTCGCTCCACCACAAAGCAACAGTCGGGGGCCGTCGGGAACCCAGGCCCACCTCTACCGGGACGGAGCCACCTGCCCCTTCAGCTCCCATCTCCGAACAATATCATAAGTAATGTAACAGTATAAGTATATAGCATATGCCCGTGATCACCTCCCGAAGTGATCACGGCCCAGTAGTATAGCATGACAGACGGAGAAGAGTGTAGGGCCACTAATGGAATACTAGCATCCTATACTAAGCATTTAGGATTGCAGGTAAAGGTAACAACAGTAGTGGCAAAGACAAGCTATGCAACAGAATAGGATTAATGGAAAGCAGTAACATGCTACACTACTCTAATGCAAGTAGTATAGAGAAGAGTAGGCGATATCTGGTGATCAAGGGGGGGGGGGCTTGCCTGGTTGCTCTAGCAAGAGAGAGGGGTCGTCAACACCGTAGTCGTACTGGGTAGCAGCGGCGTCGGTCTCGTAGTCTATCGGAGAGAAGAGGGGGAAGAAATAATAAATATTAAGCAAACAGATGCATAGCAATGCATGACATGACAAGTAGCGGTGCTAGGGGTGCCCTAACGCGGTATGAGGTGGTACCGGTGAAGGGGGGAAACATCCGGGAAAATATCCCCGGTGTTTTGCGTTTCCGGACAGATGAACCGGAGGGGGAAATTTGCGTGTTCACTATGCTAGGGATGTGTGGCGGACGAACGGGCTGCGTATCCGGGTTCATCTCGTCGTTCTGAGCAACTTTCATGTTGAAAATAATTTAATCCGAGTTACGGATTAAAAGATATGATTTTCTAAAGATTTTATTAATCTTTGGAATTTAATTAATTATTTAAATTAATTCAAAAATGGATTTATGACATTAGCATGATGTCATGCTGACATCATCAGTCAACGGGTGTTGACTGGTCAAACTGACTGTGGGTCCCACATGTCATAGGCTAAAGACTAACAATTTGTTAACATTTAATTAGCGGGTTAATTAGAGTTAATCAGTTAACTAAACATGGTTAATTAATTAATTAATTTTATTATTATTATTATTAATCCTCTTTTTTTGTGTTCTGGGCATGGGGGCCCAGCGTTATAGGCCCAGGGGCCTTAGTGGGCGCCGGACGCTAGCGGGCGAACGGCGCAGCCCGAGCGGGCACACGCCCAGGTGCGGGTGGACGAACCCGACGGGCGCGGGCGGGGCGCTACCCGCCAGGACGCGGGATGAGGTCGTGGCCACTGCGGAGCTCGTCGGCCGGCCACGGCAGGCAGAGGCGGACGCAAGGGGCGGCGCGGTGCGATGGCCAGGAGCAAAGCAGTAGCAAGGGGGGTGGCCACGGCACGGGAGCGAGGCGGCACCAGGGCGGGATGGAGCGAAGGCCAAGGGTGACAGGGGGTATGGGCGAGCCGGGATGAGGTGGGGCGCGTGCGCGCGCGTGTGGTTGCCGGACATGGCCGGAGCCAAGTGGCGCGGCGGAAGGTGCTGCGGGGCGCCAGCGTGTGGCTCTGGCGGGCTACGGTCCGGCCAGAGCAAGGGGGGCCGCGGCTGGGCGAGTCAGCGCGGTCTGATCGTGGGTGACAGATGGCGGCAGCAGGCAGCGCGGGGCTGCGGTGGGGCGGTGAGCGGGCGTAGTGCACTGGGAGGTAACGGCGGTGATGGTCGTAGACCACGGTGGGCAGGGAGTCGCGGCAGGGCGCGGTAAGCACGGGGAGAGGAGGAGAGGCCAAGGGCCTCACTGGGGTTGTAGGGCACGGGGCAATGGGCGTGGGGAGGACGGGGACGACGTTCCGGCGCGGTAGTCCGGCGAGGTGGTGATGAGGATGCGCAGTGCTTGGTGATCCGGCGACGGGCGCGGGGAAGACGAGGTCGGGCAGCACGGGAGGCGAGGCGTGGTCGTCAGGGCGCCGGCATCGGGTGGCGGCGACGTCGGTGCTGCCTCCCCTCGATCCAGATGGGATTGATCACAGTTGGGGCAGGGGCGAGGTGGTCGGCGAGGAGGAGGTTGGGGACGGCCGGTGAGGAGGGAAGGTCCGGCGAGGGGCGGCGTTGTCGTGCCCGATCCAGATTGGATCGGGGGAGGAGACGAGGGAGTGAGAGGGGGAGAGATCGGGGGGTGGGGGAGTGGGGAACGTGGGTAGTGGGCAGGTTACAGTTTCGGTCGGGGTGGGGTGGCCTATAGGCCAGGGGGTGAAGGGCCCGTGTGGGCCGGCCTGGTGGGCAGTCTGGTCGGCCAGCTGGGCCCTTTGGACTAGGGGGGGGGCTCTTTTCTTTTTATTAGTTTTCTGTTTTTGTTTTTCCTTTTTATTTATCTTATATCTTTTCTGTTTTATCTTGTTCCTCATTTTATTTTAGTTTGTTAAAGTACAAGAATGATACCTAACTTAGTACTGCCACTAAACCCACTGCAATAAAAAGTTTAACACCTAAATAGAATAGTTTAACATTTTATTAATTATAAAAGGCATTTCAATAATTGTTTTGACTACTGTTTTATACATTTTAGAGTATTTAAAGATTTTATATAAGTGTGGTTTCTCCATCATAATTATCCATGATTTATTTGAATCCACCCGAACATTTAGTTTAATATTTGAAAACTTTTATTGTTTGCCTTTAGTTTAAATTTCAATTTTGAACTGGGTTTCAACTATGCGGGTTTATCAACAGTAACCGAGGTGACGTGGCATCATTAGCGGAGGTTCACTGTAGCTTAATTATGCAGGCGTCACAACCAGGCAGGTGGGGAGGCGCACAGTTTCTTCCGCCCTTATAAAGGGACAAGGACTCCTCCTTTTCACCCACGCCTTCTTCTTCCCTGCCCATCCATTCTCACGCACTCGAGCTCCAGTGCCCAAATTCGCATTTTCTCCGTAAAACCACTCCAAACATGTCCGGAGCGGGAGGCAAGTGGATGGTCTCCTTTGTTACGGGGGAGAACATTACGAAGCTCCGGGAAGCCGGATACCTGGCCGCAGATATCGCGCACTGGCTCCCAAATGCGGGGCAGATCGTCCCTACCCCTGAACCCCACAAAAGGGTAGTATTCCTTACCCATTTCGTCCACGGGCTGGGATTTCCCCTCCACCCATTTGTTCGCGGGCTCATGTTCTACATCTCGGCGTTTATCGTCGTGTGCGAGGCCTTCCTCTGCATCAAGCCCCACTTTGGTGTGTGGTGAAGACCTTCGATGTTAAACCAAAGGTGTGTGATCGACCAGCAAGCGGAGTGCGGAGGCGCCATGGTGGCAAAAATGCCCAACGTCACCTGGCTTGAAGGCTCCTATGCGGATATAGTGAAGGGGTAGGAATCGGGGTGGTTCTACATCACCGAGCCACGTGACACCAACTGGGTGGCGGCTCTCGAATTTCGGTCCGACATCCCCACGCGGCTCACCTCCTGGAAAGAGAAGGTCCTATCCTGGAGTTCATCGGTGGAGCTGACCGGACTCCAAAACTGTGTTAAAAATATGATAAGCAAGAAAATCAAGCTTGTCAACGTGGTCCAGGTCATGCTCTTCCGCCGGATCCTCCCGTGTCAAAGACGGGCATTCAATATGTGGGAGTTCAACCCAGCTAAGAACCAGACGCTGCGAGAGCTCTTCGACATGACACACCTGGACATATGGAGGGTGTTGTTCAAGTCCGCCGAGGTACCTCCTCCCCTTATTGAGGATCGCAGACTCAGCGCAAAGCACCCTGCCAATCCGGTAAGCTCCTTATATCTCATAAGATGTTTCTTTCCCCAGTATAATCATGTGGAGGATCTAAGCCTCCATGCCATTTAACAGGAATGGGTCGCAAGAGCGGAGCAGATCGATTGTCTGGCCCCACTGCCCGAGGATCTAGCAAGGGCTCTTTAACGGAGATGCTGGTTCCGGCGCCCTATGAGGCGCCGGAGAATAATGCCAAGAAGAAGGCCACGGGGACCAGGAAAGGTCTTCGGCGCAAGGTCGTATCGGACTCATCGTCCGATAACACCGAGGTGCCCTCCTCCCACGAAAACAAGGAGGAGGAAGAGGAAAGTTCTCCCCCCGAGCTGGGGGAGACAAGAAAAGGAAGGCCTCCCCATTAGGGGAAGCCGAAGGGTCCAAGAAGGGAAGGACTCTCCTTCCGGACTGCTCCACGAAGGGTCACGAGGAGCGGTTACCCAGGGACAAACCCGCGTCGAAGTCGTAAGTATCCGAATACCATAATAGTTCTTGGTATGTTTTATTTTATTACTTCTTATCATGCCGAACATGATCATGCAGCCCATCCAATGCCCGTATCGACGTATCCTCTTCGGATGAGTCTTTGGGCCCGTCGGAGATGAACAACAATTCACTCCCGACCGCCTCCTCCCCCCACCCTATGGACGATGTCGAGGTGTTGTCTCAAAGGGTACTGAACCCAGGGGAGACAGTTCCGGAAGCGCCCCAAGGCAACATTCCGAACGCTGGGCGCACGAGGGGCAAGACTCCCATGGGCTCTAATGCTGGGGGCAGCAAGTCTAAGGGGGACAAGCCGTCTGTGCCGATGGGCTCTGTCCATCTAGGGGCATCAAACAATTTGCTGGAAGCGCTTCGCGGTGCTTCCATTGACGAAGAGCACCACACTATCATGAGTGCGGCGGTCAAGAAGGTTCAGTCCACCCAAAGCGGACTGACTGAAGCCTGTGCCAGCCTCCTAACAGGCTTCGAGGTAAGTAATCAAATTATGAGAAAATGTTACAACATAGACAGTAGCCCCTGATGCTCTATTTGGTGTTCGGAAGAAAGGCCCAACAGAGGATCAAATAATAATCACAGGAGTCTAATCAGAATATGTCTATGTGAATAAGCAGGCTTCACTGCTGGCCGCTGCCGCTCACACGGCGGAGGTCTCCACACTGAAGCGGGACCTTGAGCGGACCGAGGAAGAGCTTGGCCTTACCAAGATGCAGCTCAAAGGGAACAAAGGTAAGTGATACATCGTTTGTTTATTCAAAAAGAAAAAGGAAACTGGTTGTTAGATCACAGGATCGTCATGAATTTTGCTAGGGGCCACGACCGAAGTGGCGACCCTGAAGAAGGCGCTGTCCGAGGCCGAAGGCAAAGTGGCCAAGGAGCGCGCCGAGTGCGAGAAGCAAGAGGCCCGAGTCGGCGAGGTTCAGCAAGATCTCTAGGAGTTTGTCAAGAAGTACGAGTCCTTGGAGCATGACTCTAGGACGCAAGGGTCCGAGCTTGCGAAGGCCCTCGAGAACGCACAAAATGCCAAGGCCAAAGCCCAAAAGGCCCTCCAGGAAATTGAGGCGGTCAAGAAGATAACGGCGGGTAAGGCATTTATTATGCAAAGCAAGCATGTGAAGGAAACTTTCCTTTTACTTACCCGAATTCAGAGCTCTCCAGGAGCGTTCGTAGATCTACCCAGCAGTGTGTCGGATGCCGCGGAGTTCTACCAGGCCGAGGAAGGGAGCTTGACAGAGAGGTTGTTCTGGTCTCAGTATACTGGGACCGAACCTCCGATGCCCTTCAGCGACCAGTTGAAGCAACTGGTCGAGCTTCACAAGGCGGCCGAACTGGCCATGAAGGACCTCATAGTCCGGATGTAGCCTGGAGAGCCCCTGCCTGGCAGCCATTTCGGCCTAGTAAGGCGGCTTGTGAATGCCTGCCCATGGTTTGAAGTCATAAAGCGGTCCGTCTGCATTGAGGGTGCGCGCAAGGCTTTTGCCCGGGCGAAAGTGCACTGGGCGAAGATGGACGCTGAAAAGCTGGTGAAGGAGGGGCCGCCGTAGGGCAAGGAGCATCGCCACTCGGAAAAGTATTATGACAGTGTCCTGAAGGGTGCTCGCCTTGTGGCAGAGGAATGTGCTAAGGATGTAATATTTGAATGAATGTAATCATGTGCTCCTGTAATATGAAACAAGTTCATGTGCGCTATATAACGTGTGTTAATTTAAAATATTACCTTTTGTGTGGCTGTTTATAAAATTTGAGAGTTGGCTAGTCGTCGGCTTCTGCCCCCATGTAACTAGTACTGAGGTGTTCGGGATAAACCTGATCACTCTTTATCCCAGTTTTGGGTCCTTCAAAGGAGGTGTTCAGCACAACGAACCAGGCAATCGGACTATAAATCTTTATCACTCTCACTTAGCCATAGAAGTCTACAATTTTAAATTTTGGCGAAGCCCCTAGTATTCGGAAGGCCAAACTTGGGGCGCTATGTATGCCTAAATCGGACAAGGCCGACTCCTCGCCCAAAGCGGAAAAAATCTTTAAGGATTTGAGACCTCTCGAACAACGACCAGCTCTTGTCGCATCATGACAGT
Source organism: Triticum monococcum (assembly GCA_034509565.1). NCBI lineage: Eukaryota > Viridiplantae > Streptophyta > Magnoliopsida > Poales > Poaceae > Triticum > Triticum monococcum. Next base: position 427,035,695 of record CM067847.1, on the reverse strand, counting down.
CAGTTTTCGGCTTTCTCTACTGAGGTGCTCGTTCGGAAGAACCGGGACACATTCGCAGTAGTTCTCCCTGTGCTACCTTAGCCGATATAGCGGAACGTAAGGTACCAAAATATGGGAGCCGGGCAAACCCAACTATTGACCCAAGACATGACTCAGAGATGATTCATATAATGCTATAAGTTCGGGGTGCCGCACTGTCAAAAGTGTTCGGACTTTTCATGCCGTGTTATGGGGTACACTGAAGCCCCTGACGCACTGGTCGTATCAGAATGTACGGGTGCGATTTTTCGTAAACAAGCAGACATGAAAAAAAGATAAAGGAATGCAATAATGAGCTGATGTTGTACATTTGTTATTTAAATGATACGTCAAAGCGTATGCATACATGTAGTGCAATGAGTAAAAAATAGGACTATTTGACATGTCCTATCCAAGGTCAAGCTGCGTGTGGTTATGCAAAACAGGTATATCGATCGTTATCAGAGACCACTTGAGGATTCCCTTGTATGTCAAAGCTTCTTGCTTCCTTGGTGTTTCCTTCCCGTGACGTGTCTGATAATCAGACTATCGAAGAGGGCCTTCAGAGAATAGGGGCCTGAATGGAAGAAAATGTTAAAGGTGTACGGGTCCTAAAGCGGTTGAGCTGCATTGTGGGCCGTGCCATGGCCGTGCCTCCGCCTATGCCCATGGTATCTTGAGTGCGTATTTATGTACGCGCAACGCAAATTTCGCCGCTTGATTGGGACTAGGACGAAGGCCGAATTGCTAGGCGAGCTCTAAACGTGCCTGGTGATCCTCTTGCAGGGTGCTCTGGACTCGCTTAAAGGTATTTGGGGTCTTTTTCGCCGAATTGGCGGTTTCCCTCATGAGGCTGCTTTGCGCTTCTGCTGCGAGGGCGGCAGTGTGCTCCTCCGTGCGGAGCGAGCGTTCTATGTTTCCATTAACTATTATAACCCCGCGAGGTCCTGGCATTTTGAGCTTGAGGTATGCACAATGCGGTACCACATTGAATCCGGCAAATGCGGTTCATCCGAGCAGTGCATGATAGCCACTGCGGAAGGGGACGATATCCAAGATTAACTCCTCGCTTCGGAAGTTGCCCGGAGATCCGAAGACTACTTCCAGTGTTATTGAGCCCGTCCAATAGGCCTCTACACCTGGGATGACACCTTTAAAGGTGGTTTTGGTGGGTTTGATCCTCGAGGGGTCTATACCCATTTTGTGCATTGTATCCTGATAAAGCAAGTTCAGGCTGCTGCCACCGTCCAGAAGGACTCGAGTGAGGTGAAATCCATCAATGATCGGGTCAAGGACCAATGCGGCAGAACCGCCATGACGGATACTGGTGGGGTGGTCCTAGCGATCGAAGGTGATCGTACAAGAAGACCATGGGTTGAACTTTGGGGCGACTGGCTCCATCGCATAAACGTCCCTCAGTGCACGCTTCTGTTCCCGCTTGGGAATATGGGTTGCGTATATCATGTTTACAGTTTTCACTTGGGGAGGAAATTTCTTCTGTCCTCTTTGTTCGGCGGCCGGGGCTCCTCCTCGTCGTCGCTATGCAGCCCCTTTTCCTTGTTTTCGGCATTCAACTTGCCGCCCTATTTGAACACCCAGAATTCTCTGTTGGTGTGGTTGGCTGGTTTATCGGGGGTGCCGTGAATTTGACAAGAATGATCGAGTATGCGGTCCAAGATGGACGGGCCCAGATTGCTTCTTTTGAACGGCTTTTTCTGCTGACCGGATTTAGAGCCACTGAATCCGGCATTAACTTCCGTGTCTTCGGCATTGTCACCGTTGTTACTGTGTTTGTGTCTGTTGCGACGTGGCCTGCTGTTGCTATGTTTGGCATTTGAATTGCCAGGGTTTCTTGATGTGTTGCTGCCGCGAGCCAGCCAGCTATCCTTGCCCGCACAAAAGCGGGTCATGAGTATCGTGAGGGCTGCCATGGACTTCGGCTTTTCTTGACCAAGGTGTCGGGTGAGCCACTCGTCGCGGATGTTATGCTTAAATGCCGCTAAGGCCTCGGCATCCGCACAGTCGAAGATTTGGTTCTTTTTGGTTAAGAACCGAGTCCAAAATTTCCTGGCTGATTCCCCTGGCTCTTGGGTTATGTGACTCTAGTCATCAGCATCCGGTGGTCGCACATAGGTGCCCTGGAAGTTGTCAAGGAATGCATCCTCCAAATTCTCCGAACAGCCAATGGAGTTTGCCAGAAGGCTATTGAGCCAATGCCGAGCAGGTCCTTTGAGTTTTAGTGGGAGGTACTTGATGGCATGTAGATCGTCACCGCGGGCCATGTGGATGTGGAGGAGGAAATCTTCGATCCATACCGCAGGGTCTGTTGTGCCATCATATGATTCAATATTCAAGGGTTTAAAACCTTCTGGGAATTCTTGATCCATTACTTCATCGGTGAAGCATAGGGGGTGTGCGGCGCCTCTATGCCGGGCTATATCACGACGCAGTTTATACGAGTCTTGTCTGCTATATACGGCCCGGTCGGATTTGCTTTTGGTATATCCGGTGTGATGATCGTCGTCACGCATTGGGGCGCGCCCTCGTGATCCGTAGATCGATATTGTATGTCCTACTTTTTTCCAATATGTTTCGCAGGTCCTACATGTTGCCCCGGGCCTTGGTGTTTATTTTTATTGGCGACGGGGTGCGGGCTGGACTTCGGGCTAATACGCCGCTTTGTCTCGGCCACGAGGTGGCCGGTCAGCCGCATCATACGCTGGTAGTGTAGGCATTAATGCTTCCTTCTCGAGTTGGGGTAGCAACCTGCGCTTTGGGTAACTTTCGGTTGGGCGCTCGAGTTCGTATTCCTCGGCTGCCAGCACCTCGGTCCATCTATCCGCTAGAAGATCTTGATCAACTTGAAGCTGCTGTTGCTTTTTCTTCAGGCTTTTTGCTGTGGCTATAAGCCGGCGCTTGAAGCGCTCCTGCTCGACGAGATCCTCAGGCACAATAAATTCTTCGTCGCCGAGGCTCACCTCGTCATTGGAGAGGGGCATGTAATTGTCATCCTCTGATTCTCTGTCTGCCGCCTGTTCCTTAGGGCTAGCTTGCCCATCCTCCCGCTCGAAGCCTGGCTGGAGGGGATTATCTTCGTCTTCGGCACTGTCCGTAGCGTTATTGTCTCTTGTGCCGGTATCGCTACTTTTGCTATGGCGGGGCTTAGAGTGGCGTCAATGACGCCGGTGCTTAGATTGCTTCTCAAGGGGATTATCCTCTGTGGCCTTATTGCCATCACTTTCTTTGGGGTGTCCACCATGTATATATCATATGATGAGGTGGCTGTCCAGCGCCCTGTGGGCGGTGGTTCCTGTTCTTCTCCTGCATCGTCGTCCATACCGTCGATGTCTTCAGAGCCGAAATCAAGCATGTCGGTTAAGTCGTCGACAGTGGCTATCAAGTGGGCGGTGGGTGGGGAATGAATTTCTTCGTTGTCCGCTTCCCGCTCAAGTCGAACATAGTTCGACCAAGGGTATCCTCACAAGGAGAGAGACCTCAATAAATTTAGCATGTCGCCCAAGGGCGAGTGCTGAAAGATGTCCGCAGAGGTAAACTCCATGATCGGTGCCCAATCAGATTCGATAGGCACGGACACAGGCGGTTTGGAGCCTGTGGCCGGGGACGAATCCAAGGGTTCGGCAACTCAGGTCTCATAGGAGGTGAAGTCAGTATTCGGCTCTATCGCCGCTGGGTGTGCGGCTTCCATGCCAGGGTCCATCCACCTGTCCTCAGATGGCATGATCTGCTCCGGATTGAGGGCCGGAGTAGCCACAGGTGTGATCTCCCGAACACCGTCCGGCGGTACAGCTAAGTCATGCTCGTCGCGACTGTGCAGCACACCTGTAAGTGCATCTAGTGCCACCCCTAGTTGGTTTTGGAGTATTGACGACAAACCTAGTTGAGGGACTAATGTGTTTGTGAGAATTGCAGGATAACACAGGTAGAAGTCCCTCATTGATTCGGTTTAGCTTCCAGAGATGACCCCTAAAAATGTACGAAGACATTGAAGACAATGGTGGTTCATGAAGACATTCATGTCGAAGACAATGACATATGAAGACTCCCCATGAAGCCTATGGAACTCGAAGACTTAGATCCTTCGTAGTTTTACTTCATTCATGTTGTGTCATAGGAACCACCGTACTGTTAAGTGGGGTCCAAGAGAACCAGTCAGGATGACTGAAGTGATGCCTAATTCAAATCCTATGTCTTCGAGTGAAGACAATGAGAGAAAATCTTGTCCAGAGTCAGACAAGTCATCTTTACTTGTAGCCCAAGTAAAGTTGTCGTGAGAGTTCGAAATCCGACCGTTAGTACACGTGTCAGTTCCTTAGTGACCCAGGGTCATTTCGGACAAATCAGGTCGGGTTGCCAAGTGGCTATAAATAGTCCACACCTACAACCATAAACGATTGGCTGCTCAGATTTCAGTGCACGGCTTTTGTCGTTTGAGAGCAACCCACCTCGAAGCCTTTGAGAGAAAATCCCTAGCGAGGAGAAAAGCCCTAACCACCCAGAGCCAGAGTAATTGGGCATCACTTAAGTCTTCTTGTCTGAGTGATCTGAAGACTTATTACACTTGAGGACTGTGCATCCTCCAGACGGTTAGGCGTCGCGTTTTGAGCATCCAAGAGAAATTGTGGATTGCCGGTGAATGAAGTCTGTGAAGGTTTGGGAGTCTACCTTGAAGACTTACCAGAGTGATTGGGCGAGGTCTGTGTGACCTTAGCTCAAGGATAAAACGGTGAGGACTGGGTGTCCTGAGCTGCGTGTTCAGGACTGGGTGTCCGGGACTATGTGTCCTTTGGTTTAAATACCTAGCCGCTCCAACCAGACGTACAGTTGTCACAGTAACTGGAACTGGTCCAACATATCATTGTCTTCAACGTGTCACTGGTTTCATCTTCACCTCCCTTTACTTACCAGTACACATTGTGAAGCTATTGCATGCTTGCTTTGTCTTCTGTCTTCACAACTTGACTGTATGATCTGTTTGGCTTCATAACTTCTTCCTACCTGATCCTCATTACACTGAAGCTATTTGTCACTGTGCTTTTACTATATTGTATACTTGACTATGGCTTGCATTGTGTAATCTAACTTCCGCTGCATAGTGATAGGCTTGTCCACTCTGTTTGTCTTCATAACTTCCACGTTTTGAAGACTTTCATAAAAATCGCCTATTCACCCCCCCCCCCTCTAGTCGATATAACGCACTTTCAATTGGTATCAGAGCAAGGTGCTCCCTTGTTCTGTGTGATTCGGTTTAACCACCTGGAGTTTTAGCTATGTCGACTGCAGGGATAATTAAAGTCTCCGCTGCGTGCCCCGTCTTCGATGGAACTGAATATCCCTACTGGAAGAATAAGATGCGTATGCATCTTGAAGCCATTGACGTCGACCTATGGTATGTCGTCGAAAACAGCGTTCCCAAGGCTGGAGAAGGTGTCACTGCTGCTGATGTCAAGAAGTTCACTCAACTGGACTCCACTGCCAAGAATATTATCTGTGGTCATCTGACCAAGGGACAGTACGGCCGTGTGAGTGCCTTGAAGACATCCAAGCTGGTTTGGGACTGGCTCTCCAAGGTCAATGAAGGCATCTCAACCCAGAGAGATCAGAGAATCAGTGTTCTTTGCAACCTCTTCAACCGCTTCAAGCGAAATGACAATGAGAATGTCCAGCACACATTTGACCGGCTCACTGACATCACAAATGAGCTTCAAGCCCTCGGCGCCACTGAGATCACCAAACATGAAATCGTCAAGACGCTGCTGAGATCACTTGACAGTTCATTTGACATCCCAGCCCTGATGATTCAAGAACGTCCAGACTTCAAGACACTCGATCCGTCTGACATACTTGAGAGGCTCAACACACATGAGTTTCAGCTTTCTGAGAAAAGAGATATCTACGGTCCAAACTATGGGCGAACTCGTGCCTTGAAGGCAAAAGCTATGTCCTCATCTGAAGAAGAATCTGACAGCAGTTCTGATGATCCTGAAGACATTGGAAGGGAACTTGCAATGCTAGTGAAGAAGTTCCAGAAATTCACCAAGAAGAAAGGCTTCAGAAAGTCTTCACGATCAAGCTCAAGGAATGATGAAGCTTCTGCTCATGACTACAAGAAGAAAACATGTCACAAGTGCAAGAAAACTGGACACTTCATCTCTGAGTGTCCACAGTGGGACAATGAGAACAGAAAGAAGAAGAAGAAGAAGAGCAAGGAATATGACTCTGACGATAAGAAGACGAAGAATTACTCAAAGTCTTCGTCCAAGTCTTCCTCAAAGTCTTCATCACACAAGAAGAGTTCATCTGGCAAGGCTCGTGCGTTTGTTGGCAAGGAAATGGATTCAGAGGAGGAGTCCGCTTCTGAGGAGGCAGAGGTGGAGTCTGAGGAGGACTCTGATTCAGGCATTGCGAGTCTGGCTACAGCCTACGTTGCCAAGTCCATCTTCAACACTGAAGACAATGACTTCATCACCAACACCGATGCAAATGACAAGGACGACTCTACTCCTACCTACTGCTTCATGGCACGTGGTGCCAAGGTAAACACACACACTACTCACTATCAAACATCCAGTGATGATGACTCTGATTGTGATTCAAAACCCAACTACAAAACACTTGCTAAAATTGCAACTGAACAACAAAAGGCCATGGAACATATTCAAAAACTGTTAGACAGAAGCGATGATCTGTTGGGTGCTGAAATGACTCGTTCTGAATCCTTAATTGAAGACATAAAAAATCTTCATGTTAAGTATCAGGAACTCGAAGATCGTCTTGAGACTCTCTCAACTACTCATGAAAAGCTTTCCTATGATTATCTTCAAAAGAAGCAAGATCTTGAGAAGTTGAGAGCGGATCATGAAGATCTTCAAAAGGAAAAACGAGTCACTTCGACCCGAACAGATCAGTTCTGCTCAGGAAGGATTTGAACCACCATGCCTTAAATGCATTGAGCGTGATAATGCTACTTCTGTTGCTGAATGTTCCACTGCTACTGCTGTTGCAATATCTTCAACTGTTAAAGTGGTAACTAACCCCTCTGCTGAGGATACCACTGCTATTGCTGATGAGAATGCTAGGTTGAAGACATTGCTTGAAACAAGGATGTACAAAAGTCTCAAAGGACATCAGACATTATGTGATGTCCTCAAGAAGCAGATTCTGAACCGAAACCCTAGGAAAGAGGGTGTTGGGTTCGTGAGGAAAATTAATGCAGATGGCTCTTACTGGAAACCTGAGCAGTACCCCAAAACCACATGGGTTGCTGCAAAGGAATCCTCAGAAGATCCATCCAATCTATCTGGCTTCACTTGTGCTAATCCTATTATCATTGATGAATCCTTTGATGCAAACTATAAACTGTTTAAGAATCAGAATGGTGAAGTATGTGCCAGGTACATTGGTACTAACTGCAGGAATGGACCGCCTATGAAGAAGATCTGGGTTCCAAAAACGTGTCTTGAGAATCTTCTTGTGAATGTCCTCATGACACCTCACATGAAGAAGACAAACCTCAGACCAAAGGCTTCATATGGTCCAAAGGCTTCATACAGGCAGAGGACTCACTTGAGTCGCACTAACGCAAATGTTTTGCAGGGAAACCATGCTCAGGCATATGAGAGCGGTTCTTCAAACCGTCATGCTCATATGACCAAGAACTATTCTGCCTATTCTTATGAGTACTATTGCCCACCTGCTAGACTGTTTGCTAGGGCTCCAAAGCCAAAATTCTCAGATGCTGCACTTAGACTTATTGCTTCTAAGCCACCCTTGAAGATGTGGGTGGTTAAGAAAGCTTAACTCTCTTTTGCAGGGAAAGGTCTCCAGCAAAAAACCAAAATCTTCTGACGCTATTGCTGGGGACCTTAAAAATCTTGTGGGGCGCAAGATCAAATGCCCGAATGGCATCACTATCTATTTCATACCTGAATCGCATGCTACTCTCCCTACTTGTCCTAACCTGGATCTAAGTTTTCATAATCCACTGGTTCGTCAAATGTTTTTGCTTCACAACACTCTTCGTGAAGCCTATCCCCCTAACTGCACTGTAGGGTACGACACCAGTGACTTCAGAGTCTTCAGAATGGATTATTGACAGTGGGTGTACAAATCACATGACTGGCAAAAGAAGTCTCTTTATGGACTCAACCTTACGTCCATCTGACAAGAGCCACATCACATTCGCTGACACTGGTAAAAGTAAGGTACTGGGTCTAGGTAGAGTTGCAATCTCAAAGGATCAACACATGGATAAAGTCATGTTTGTTGAATCCCTTGGCTTCAACTTAATGTCTGTCTCAATGCTTTGCGATTTGAACATGATTGTAATCTTTGGAAAATATCGTTGTCTGGTACTAATGGAATCTGACAAGTCTCTAGTGTTTGAAGGGTATCGGAAAGATGATTTGTACGTGGTAGATTTCTCAGCAGGGCCACAGCTTGCAGTATGTCTTCTCGCAAAGGCTTCAGAATGATGGCTTTGGCATCGAAGACTTGGGCATGCTGGCATGAGGAACCTCCACACCCTTGCGAAGAAGAAGCATGTCATAGGCATCGAGGGCATCAAGTTCAAGAAAGATCACTTATGCGGTGCCTGTGAAGCTGGGAAGATGACAAGGGCAAAACATCCTTCAAAGACAATCATGACCACTACTCAACCCTTCGAACCGCTTCACATGGATCTCTTCGGTCCCACTCACTACTCAACTTTTTCCACTACTACTTGCCTCTATGGCTTCGTCATTGTTGATGATTACTCTAGATATACTTGGGTGCACATAATCCTTTACAAGACTGAAGTGCAGGATGTCTTCAGACGCTTCGCAAATTGGGCTATGAACAATTATGGCGCCAAGATAAAGCACATCAGAAGTGACAATGGCACAGAATTCAAGAACACTAGCCTTGACACATATCTTGATACATTGGGCATCACTCATGAATTCTCAGCTCCGTACACGCCACAACAGAATGGCACCATCGAACGCAAGAACAGAACACTCATTGAGATGGCCAGAACAATGTTAGATGAGTACAAGACACCAAGAAAATTCTGGACTGAAGCCATTGACACTGCATGCCATACTATCAACCGTGTATATCTTCACAAGCTACTGAACAAGACATCTTATGAACTTCTGACTGGCAAGAAGCCAAATGTCAGTTACTTCAGAGTATTTGGATCAAGATGCTGGATCAAGGACCCTCACCACACCTCAAAATTTGCTCCAAAAGCACATGAGGGCTTTATGCTTGGATATGGAAAGGATTCGCACTCCTACAGAGTCTTCAACCTCTTTCACTACAAAGTGGTTGAAACAGTGGATGTGCGGTTCGATGAGACCAATGGGTCACAAAGATAGCAACTACCAGATGTGCTAGATGAAGTTCCAGCCAGTGAATCAATCAAGCTAATGGGAACTGGAGAAATTATACCTTCTGAAGCTCATCCTGAAGAAGAACTTATCATCTCAGCACCTGATCCACATGAAGACAATGCTCAGCCTGAAGACATTCCTCCCCATGACAACGTAGATCAGCAAGAGCAAAGTCTTCGACCCCTACATCCGCGTGTTGCCAATGAAGTGCAGATTGACAGAATAATTGATAGCATCAATGCACCTGGTCCACTGACTCGTTCAAGGGCAACTCAACTGGCAAATTTCTGCGGACACTTCGCATTCGTTTCAATCACATAACCCAAGAAAATTGATGAAGCTTTTTATGGAACCTGAATGGATTCAAGCTATGCAAGAAGAGCTTCAACAGTTTGAGCTGAACAATGTATGGGAGTTGGTTAAGCGTCCTGATCCACGGAAGCATAACATAATAGGCACCAAATGGATATACCGCAACAAGCAAGATGAGCATGGCCAAGTCGTCAGAAACAAGGCTCGTCTCGTTGCTCAAGGATATACTCAAGAGGAAGGCATTGACTTCGATGAAACATTTGCTCCTGTTGCCAGACTTGAAGCCATCCGTATACTGCTGGCCTATGCAAATCATCACAACATAATTCTGTATCAAATGGATGTAAAGAGTGCCTTCCTCAATGGCAAAATTGAAGAAGAAGTGTATGTTGCACAACCACCTGGGTTTGAAGATCCAAAACATCCTGACATGGTTTACAAGCTCAATAAGGCACTATATGGCCTCAAACAAGCCCCTCGGGCCTGGTATGATACACTCAAATACTTCCTGAAGAGCAAAGGCTTCATACCTGGTTCCCTAGATCCCACTCTCTTCACGAAGACATATGATGGTGAACTCTTTGTGTGCCAAATATATGTGGATGACATTATCTTCGGCTGCACCAATAAGAAGTACAGTGAGGAATTCGGATATATGATGCAAGAGCAATATCAGATGTCTATGATGGGGGAGCTGAAATTCTTCCTCGGTCTTCAAATACGGCAACAACGCAATGGCATCTTCGTATCTCAAGAGAAGTATCTCAAAGATTGCCTGAAGAAGTTTGGTATGCAAGACTGCAAAGGCTTCACAACACCAATGCCAGCCAAACATCATCTGGGTCCTGGCGACAATGGTAAAGAGTTCGATCAAAAGGTATACTGCTCCATGATTGGTTCTTTGCTTTATTTATGTGCATCTAGGCCAGATATTATGCTTAGTGTTTGCATGTGTGCTCGATTCCAAGCGGCACCAAAGGAGTCGCATCACTTAGCTGTGAAGCGAATTCTTCGATATTTGGCTCACACCCCAACTCTAGGGTTATGGTATCCAAAGGGCTCAGAGTTTGATCTGGTTGGATTTTCGGATGCTGATTACGCTGGTGACAAGGTCGATCGGAAGTCCACATCAGGCACATGTCACTTTCTGGGCCGATCACTTGTATGTTGGTCTTCAAAGAAGCAGAACTGTGTATCTCTCTCCACTGCTGAATCTGGATACATTGCTGCTGGATCCTGCTGCGCTCAGCTTCTGTGGATGAAGCAAACCCTCAAGGATTATGGCATTCATCTGAAGCAAGTGCCACTTTACTGCGACAACGAAAGCGCCACCAAGATTGCCAACAACCCAGTTCAGCACTCGAAGACAAAGCACATTGAAATTCGTCATCATTTTCTTAGAGATCATGTTGCAAAGGAAGATATTGATATCATACACGTCAACACTAAAGAGCAATTGGCAGATATCTTCACCAAGCCCTTGGACGAGAAGAGATTTTGCAAGTTACGGTGTGAGCTAAATATCCTGGAATCCTCAGGCACACATCCTAACACTTATGCATATTGATGACTTAGATGTGCAACACACGAAGTAACGTATATCTTCAATCAATGAAGACATACATTCTAAGTGTGAATACATTAACATGGAATTTGACTTCGGAGCGCCACGATAATTGTGCACCGTGTCTGGGTCTAATACTTCCTATACGGTGGGTAACGCCACCACCAAATTTTCTGTTTGAAGCGTTCCACTCATGGCGTCACATTTGCTATGTCTTCACATTTGGTTTGGCTTCAATCTCAATTTGTCTTCATGATTATCTTCACTATGTAGATTATATATATGTACTGGTGTTCTGTCCTCTACAGCATTCACTTATATCTATGCCTTCTTGTTTGAATCTTTTGAACTAAGTGAATGTGATCGGACCGTAACCTCTCTATGCTTCCTACCTCAAACTCTATCTCTCCAAGTCATATGCATTCTATTGAAACTGTCGAATGTCTTCACTGCATCCTTGTCAGATGAGGACACAGAGACAAACTTTAAAACCGCTTTCAATGTTATTCCATCAACAAGAAATCCGGAGAAGTAGGAACGGCTCCCGACAAACAAGGCGTGCGTGGGGTGAAACTGCCCCCACAATTCCGCATGCTGGCCACGTACTGATCACATGCGAATCGCCAGGGGCACCTGAGTAATAGCGCAGTGCCGCCCATATCCCTATAAATACACAATTCACTGTGGTCATTATCTCTTCTTCCACCCTCGCACGAACCCTAGCACCACCGCTAACTCTCAACGACGCCGGCGACGAAGTGCTTCACTGCCGCAACCTCTCCGACGCCGTTTTCACGCCGACTGCGGACATCGGTCTCTCCGCCGTTGCCGTAGGTGTCTTCCGTCGCCAAGTTAGGGCACGGAGGATCGAACTTCTCGGCCTCAACTCTCACCTCGTCTAGCAGTTCCAAGTGTGGTAAATAAAACCTCTTTTTACAGCCTCTTTTGATCCAATAGCTCAGTCACTTTCTGCCATAAGAGGTTTCTATTCACACAAGTTTCATCTCTCTCATCTGCATCTCATAACTTGCCTAGTATATTCACTTGTTCTTCATGAAGTAGTTAGATTCCTCACTTGTACTGATCTATGGGTTCGTACAAATCTGGAACCAACTTCTTTTCTATAAAGTGAATGTCTTCGCATGATGAGGTCAATATCTTCTAAACTGATTTATCTTCAAAATCTTCTGAGAATGCATATGACCTCTTCCCCTTCCCTCGCACCTTAATGCTGTCACAGGTACATGTCCGTGGGAGAATCTTTTGGTTCTCATAGTCTGCATTCATTTGCAGAGTTCCTACAGCGTCACATCAATTCACCCGAAGCAAGTTCCTGTTGGTCAAGCAAAAGGAAGCCTTTGAAGACTTTGAATCTCTTGAAGCCTTCCAAGTTAAGCTTCATGGCAGCAGAAAAACCAGCAAGGAAGGGAGGCAGACAGAGACGTGGTGAAACGTCTAAAGATCTGCCTGAAGACTTGGCAGAAATGTACCAAACTAATCCTGGAGAGAGCTATGGTCAGCGCAAGACACGAATCCAATGGATTCGAAGATATTGGGCAGAGCAGTGGTTCCAATACCGCTTCGTTACAAAGGAATATGCAGAGAAGTGCGCCATCAAGAGACCATGGGGAGATGTATTGTACAAAAATCTCGTACCCCGGTCCAGAGACGAAGCCATTGCTCAAGGCTTCTATCCATGCATGGTCAAAGGACCACAGCCAGCTGAAGCACATCCGTCATCCCTTCTCTGGTGTCGCGATGACAATCTATTCAAGCGCAACTTCCAATTTGCTCAGAACTCTGCGAAGCAAAACAAGAAGGAGTTTGGGCTGGAGTTCAACCCTGGTCCCTCTAAGCCAAGGGCGGATGGCACACGCGACGCAAATCCCAATGTCATCGGGCCGTATGCCAATCTCGAAGGCCTCATCAATCGCATTCTAGTCCAAGGGACTGCCGTGAACGACCCTCCAGCATACACTGAGTCTGATGACGCTCCTGCTGCCCCGGAGCCGAAGCAGACGAAGAAGAAGCCAAAAGCTTCAAAGCCAGCCACTTCTCCCAAGATCTCCAGAGCGAAGCCATTGGCCACTGCACCTCCTGAAGCAAGTGTGCAGTCTGAAGACTTATCACGAGTCTCCAAACCCCAAGAAGCCAAGAAGCCTCAGCCACACACTGGCAAAGAGCTCACTGCCGCTGCCATTCTGCGCTGTGAGGCCATTGATCTGTCAAGTGACGAAGATCTTGCCGATGACGCTCTTGAGCAGCTCATCAAGAGCAAGGAGGAGGCTGAAATCTTCAACAATCTGCCTCTGTTTGATGCAGCAATCATCCACAACTTCATTGATGAGTGGTTTGATACACCCAACATCAGCTTCGATGATCAGCAGCTGCCCATTGGCCTCAGCGTAGCCTTCCAAGGCGCTATTGCTTCAGAACTCGCAATTACCCAACGCATAGTTGAACTGAAGCAGAAAATAGATTTTGAAAAGGCTCAGTTCAAGCAGAATATGGCCCAGCTCAGCGTCCAAGAAGTCAAGGACTTCAAGGTCATGCTGCACAAGTTGAAAGAAAATTTTATGAAGAAACGTGCAGAAGCTCAGGGTTCGCGTGAGCGCATGAAGACTTTGGCTGACCTCTGTGTGCAGGCCTACAATGAGGCCGAGAAGCGCAAGGCACTTGGGCGTCCCGGCATCGACCCCAGGATGGCCGCGAAGAAAAAGAAGAAGCCCACTGTGGCTGAACAAGAGGCCCCAAGGCAAGAAGCTGTTCCGATTGTCTTCCCCACTGCCAAGACTGGCTCGAAGCCAAAGCACCGCTCAACCGCTTCAGAGCTTAAGAAGACAAGGACAGCCGAAGCTGAAGCAAGGAAGAGGAAACACCCTAAAGCCTCTCCTTCAGACCCCACCATCAAGAAGCGCAAGACCAAGAAGTCTCGGGCTGCTCCCATAGAGCCCCTGATAGTCGAACCCCTCTCCGTCCGCTTTCCAAACGAAGATCGTCAGCTGACCGTGCATGAGCCTGCTTCCACAGAGGCTCCGCACGCTGAAGACATTCCAGCAGCCGACCCCAACGCTGCTGAAGACATTGGTCTCCAAGACAATGTGCAAGGTGATGCAGTCCTTCCTCAGCTTGAACCAAGCGAAGTGATCAGCATTGGTCGTCCCTTGACGCCAATCACCCAAGATGCATCGTGGGCAGATCACCCACAGGAGGAAGAGAATGAGCCCCAGCCCACAACAACTCCACCAGCGTCGCCTGCATTCCGTAGGCTTCGCAAAGGGCCAAGGGCTCAGGCTGCTGATGACAATCCGGCTGCATCAGCCGAAGAACATGAAGAAGAGCATGAAGAACCTCAAGCTCCATCTCCCCCGCACCAACAAGAAGAAGTTCTCAAGGAGAACGTACCTTAATCCGTCCCTCTCACTACACGTGTTGAGGCTGAAAACATTCTGGCTGCCACAACCAACACTGAAGCAAGTGTGGAGCCCGACCAACCAACAGCTTCAAGAGACACTGAAGCTACTGCCTCTGAACCTTCTATGCCTGAGTCTGCTGCCGGTCCACAGTTCAACTATCATGTTGCGCACAGGCCCCAGGTCCAGAAGCCAATCCCACGACTGCCAAGGTTCCCAGGTCCTGCAACAGCTCCTGGCTCCTTTAATGTCAATAGCTTCAAGGCAGACAACACTTTCTTCAACCGCTCCAAGAACCCTTATTCAAGGGAACGGATTGTATCAGATAGGTTCTGGAGCTACCCACAGCGCAGCTACTACTCCTGCGTCCTATACAACCAAGGTTGTATCTTTCCTCACCAGCGCCTTGAGGTTGAAGCTATTGCTGGTCTGCCTGGTCTGGAAGAAGCACTGGACTGCTTCAAGCAAGTTGGCCTGCTGCCGTTCATCACAGATGAAGAGCACTGGAATGAAGAGCTTCTGCTCCAGTTCTATGCCACACTGCACATCAAAGGCTACAACAGAGATCCAAAGACTTGGATCCTGGAGTGGATGACCGGAAATGTCCATCATGAAGCCAATGCATTCGATATCATTGAGCTTACCGGCCTACCCACTCCTGGCGAACTCTTCGAACAAGGCTGCCAACTCCATGTTGAAGCAATTGAGAGCATATTTCAGCGACCTGAGCCAAATATGAGTCAGATGCTCTCAATGATGAAGCCATTGCTTCCTGATGCACCTTACCCAACTGAGTTCTTCGTTGAAGACTTAGAGTACCTGCCCAGAACTATATATCACATCGTCAGGCGGACTCTATGGCCCATTAAGGGGCACTCTCGATATGCCAAGGTTGAAGGTGCCATGAAGACTCTCATCTTCTGTATCATGCATGGCAAATGCTTCAACGCTCAGGATCTCTTTATACGCCAACTTGCAGCGTCTGGCTCAGATCTCTTTGGTTTGAAGATTTATGCTCCATGGGTTATGAGGCTAATCAAGCTCCATTCTGCTATCTCATATCAGCCCTCTGCCCGCAACCACAGAATCTTCTTACCTGATGTGGACACCTCTGCTGAAGCCATCTATCCTGATCCTGCCAAACAACCACTATGTCTTCAGAATGCAGAACACCAGAGCTTCACGCAGAATGATGAAGGTGTTGAAGCCATCTCCAGAGTGTATCCAATGGCTGGCACCACACGTGCCCCTGCATCAACTGAAGCCACTGACAGCACAACTGCACAGAGACCCAAGAAACGCGCTCGTACACCCACTGACCGTGAACTTCTTGTGGCTCTGCACCAAAAGCAAGATAGGCATCATGACTGGCTCAAACGGCAGATGCGCAGTATCATGCAAGACGTCAATCGCATCAGGAATCTGGCCACCAAGAATGCCTTTGTCGCGCATGAAACCTGTCGCCGCACTTGGAAAGGCCTCACCATGATGTGCACTGAAGCTGAACTTCAAGAGGATGGCTTCAAAGAGCGATTCAAGTTTGACTCCACACCCCCCAGAAGAGCTGTGCTGCGCGGAACTCCGTTGCTTGAAGAATCAGAGTTCTCTTCCTCTGCTGCCACAGTGACTGGAAAAATCAATGAGGAAGAAGATGACGCTACATCACCACCACCTTCTTCAGCGCGCGTCGTCACTGCACCAAGCTCGTCAGCACCACCAAACGCCTCCACCGACCCTGCTGCGCCTGGGAACGCGTAGAAAACTCTAAGTCTTCAAACCTTTTTGGTCATCACTGACAAAAGGGGGAGAAGCATATGATGTCTATAGTCTTCAAGTGGGTCAATAATATGGGCGGGTGCTTTATATTTTGCATTTTTCTTCGTGCTTACAACTCTCATTTTTCTACATTTGGTTCTTTGAGTTGTAACACTTAAACTTGATGGTCGTCTGCTACTATGATTGCCACTGTGTTTTTGCGAAGATAAATTCCGCATGTACGACGATAATTTCCGCACTTATATCATTTCGCAGACGTACATTTTTCATTATGCATGTCATTATCTTCATATATCTTTACATGCATGGTGGATTGTCATCATAAGTTGAAGTGGATTCCCAAAAATACAACCCGCTATGTGCATTTGCGTTCCAGAAGCAAATCACTTTTATGCACATCTTCAGGGGGAGCCCTTGCAGCTTATGACGACAATTCCTTTACAATTTCACAAATTATATTCCCCGTTGAAAACTTCAACTAGTTTGTCATCAATCACCAAAATGGGGGAGATTGTAAGTGCATCTAGTGCCACCCCTAGTTGGTTTTGGAGTATTGACGACAAACCTAGTTGAGGGACTAATGTGTTTGTGAGAATTGCAGGATAACACAGGTAGAAGTCCCTCATTGATTCGGTTTAGCTACCAGAGATGACCCCTAAAAATGTACGAAGACATTGAAGACAATGGTGGTTCATGAAGACATTCATGTCGAAGACAATGACATATGAAGACTCCCCATGAAGCCTATGGAACTCGAAGACTTAGATCCTTCGTAGTTTTACTTCATTCATGTTGTGTCATAGGAACCACCGTACTGTTAAGTGGGGTCCAAGAGAACCAGTCAGGATGACTAAAGTGATGCCTAATTCAAATCCTATGTCTTCGAGTGAAGACAATGAGAGAAAATCTTGTCCAGAGTCAGACAAGTCAGCTTTACTTGTAGCCCAAGTAAAGTTGCCGTGAGAGTTCGAAATCCGACCATTAGTACACGTGTCAGTTACTTAGTGACCCAGGGTCATTTCGGACAAATCAGGTCGGGTTGCCAAGTGTCTATAAATAGTCCACACCTACAACCATAAACGGTTGGCTGCTCAGATTTCAGTGCACGGCTTTTGTCGTTTGAGAGCAACCCACCTCGAAGCCTTTGAGAGAAAATCCCTAGCGAGGAGAAAAGCCCTAACCACCCAGAGCCAGAGTAATTGGGCATCACTTAAGTCTTCTTGTCTGAGTGATCTGAAGACTTATTACACTTGAGGACTATGCATCCTCCAGATGGTTAGGCGTCGCGTTCTGAGCATCCAAGAGAAATTGTGGATTGCCGGTGAACGAAGTCTGTGAAGGTTTGGGAGTCTACCTTGAAGACTTACCAGAGTGATTGGGCGAGGTCTGTGTGACCTTAGCTCAAGGATAAAACGGTGAGGACTGGGTGTCCTGAGCTGCGTGTTCAGGACTGGGTGTCCGGGACTGTGTGTCCTTTGGTTTAAATACCTAGCCGCTCCAACCAGACGTACAGTTGTCACAGCAACTGGAACTGGTCCAACATATCATTGTCTTCAACGTGTCACTGGTTTCATCTTCACCTCCCTTTACTTACCAGTACACATTGTGAAGCCATTGCATGCTTGCTTTGTCTTCTGTCTTCACAACTTGACTGTATGATCTGTTTGGCTTCATAACTTCTTCATACCTGATCCTCATTACACTGAAGCTGTTTGTCACTGTGCTTTTACTATATTGTATACTTGACTATGGCTTGCGTTGTGTAATCTAACTTCCGCTGCATAGTGATAGGCTTGTCCACTCTGTTTGTCTTCATAACTTCCACATTTTGAAGACTTTCATAAAAATCGCCTATTCACCCCCCCTCTAGTCGATATAACGCACTTTCAACACCTGACATGGGCTTGAATCCGTCGAAGATCAAGTATCCGTGGGTGTCGGTAGTATAGTTCAAGCTTTCAAACCTGACCTGATGGCCGGGGGCGTAGCTCTCGATCTGCTCCAGATGGCCAAGTGAGTTGGCCCACAGTACGAAGCGCCGAATACGAAGATCTGTCCGGGGAGAAAAACCTCACCCTGGATCGCATCGTTGTCGATGACCGAAGGAGCCATCAAGACTTATGGTGACGGCACAGTGGAACTCTCAATGAAAGCACCAATGTCGGTGTCAAAACCGGTGGATCTCGGGTGGGGGGTCCCGAACTATGCGTCTAAGGCGGATGGTAACAGGAGGCGGGGGACACAATGTTTACCCAGGTTCGGGCCCTCTCGATGTAGGTAATACCCTACTTCCTGCTTGATTGTTCTCGATGATATGAGTATTACGAGAGTTGATCTACCATGAGATCGTAGAGGCTAAACCCTAAAAGCTAGCCTATGATTATGATTGTTGTTGTCCTACGGACTAAACCCTCCGGTTTATATAGACACCGGAGGGGGCTAGGGTTACACAGAGTCAGTTACAAGGGAGGAGATCTACATATCTGAATTACCAAGCTTGCCTTCCACGCAAAGGAGAGTCCCACCCGGACACGGGACGAAGTCTTCAATCTTGTATCTTCATAATCCAACAGTCCGGCCAAAGGATATAGTCCGGCTGTCTGAGGACCCCCTAATCTTGGACTCCCTCAATCCTCGCGAGGGGCCAAGCCTCATGAGGCGGACGACAGAAGACCTCCTCAGGGGCAGCCTCACTAGGCTGGCTCACGAGGAGCGAAGAGATCAAGGCAAGGGGCACCTCGTGAGGTTTCCGTGACGTGAGCCATTACGACCAAGGCTAGGCGGGCGCCAGTGGGCGTACGGTGATAGTTTCTTCTTTGGTGCTAAAGAGGCAGGCGCAAGGGAGGAGTCCCGAGGAGTCAGGCAAAGGTTTCCATATCGGTGCATCGAGACCAAGACCACCAGGACGGCAAGACGGAGGTCATCATGGAGCCCATGATGTCGTCACCACCAGAGCCTTTGGCAGGCGAAGACCACCTTTTGTCAGGATAACTTGTACTCGCTGTCCCTCTTTGAACTAGCTATTATGGGATCCGTTCCCACCTAATATTTGGGGAGAGGACCCGGGCCTCTATAAATAGGGCTAGCCACCACCATAGTTAGGGAGGCTCATCTAGAGACGGATCATTCAGATCATCCCCAACCACACAAACTCATCGAGCTCAAGAACACCTCTCCTCAGGAGGTTGTTCTTCCCTTGTACTTGTTCATCCCCAGCCTACAAGGCAGTCCACCACACCACACTGGAGTAGGGTATTACACTGCAATGGTGGCACGAACTAGTATAAACTCTTTTGTCCTTTGTTCCTAGGGTTCGGGGAGCTAGGCTTTGACATCATTGCAAGAGTGTGAGCTAGCGGGGAGAGATCTTCGTGCGCACCCCAGTGTTCGAACCTCAAGGGTTTGCCGGAACCTGTAATCCAACAATATCTCCTGCCCCCATGTCGGATGTGGGGGAAGTGGTGATGGCGCCACTTGCTCCAACCACGTCCCCAACAGCATTCACGTCCTCGCACGCCTCCACATCCCCTGCGACTTTAGAGGCCGCGGGCGGCAGAGCCTTCGAGGTGGATGGATGGCCCGAAGTACCAGACTTCTTCTAGGGTGCCATGGCGATGGTGTCATCGAAGATGAATATGGTGATGAAGATGACACGCTGTGCACGCTTTCAAGTTCGCGCAAGCGAGACCCCTACCTGGCATACCAAAGATATCGTGGGATATCCGCGGTGACCTATGGGACTAGGAGGCCCCTTACTGGTTCGGCAGGGGGACGTCGCGTTGCACAAAGAGCAGACCAACGTACGGCAGCATGGCAGAGAGCACACAAGCAATTTACCCAGGTTAGGGCCGCCTCGAGTCGTCAAACACTACTCCTGCTTTGGTGGATTGCCCTAGGGCAGCAGCGACTACGCGCGTACGGGGGTGTGGGTTCATCAACTTTCCAACACTTTCTATGGTTGCCATGGGCCTCCTTTTACAGATCAAGGGGTCACCACAATGGCAAAGTAGTCATTATGCACTGATATGATAGCAAACGGTGCTATCATACCTAACTCTGCGGGCTGATAGGGCGCATTAAATGCACCGCTTAGTGTGACATCATGGGTTGCCCGGCAAGGCTTGCCGGGCTCTCTTGCCAGCTCCGCGCCTGTTCTCTTGACACGTCGCAGGACAGGTGTCATCTGTGGGTTTCTTCTATAGGAAATGGCTGCCATGTGGCGAATGGCTGCCACTTAATCATCTTGTGGCTTGACACTACATTGTTCAGCGATGGGGGTCGTGCTTGAGTGGTTGGTGAGGTGGTTTTTTCCTCCGTGAGGCCCGGCAGGCCCTGTCGGGGCACTTCGGGCGCCTGCTTCTAGAGGTGGCCTTGCCCCTTGCCAGGCTCGCCTGTCCGGCAAGGGAGGCCCTTCTCTTGGCGATATCTTGCTTCTCTGGCTTGGCCTTAGTCTCTCTGAGCTGCATGATGGTTCTTTGAATCTCTTGGTTTCTTGTATCCTGGCTTGGGTTAATGCATCAACCTTGCTCTTGTGCCTGTGCACAGTCTGGTCAACAGACCCAGGGTTTGTTGCACCGATAACATGACACCACTAAGGGAATCACAACATACATACCATCAAAATATTGAACACATATCAAGTTCACATGATTACTTGCAACAAGATTTCTCCCGCGACCTCAAGAAGAAAAGTTACTACTCACAAATGATAATCATGCTCAAGATCAGAGGGGTATTAAATATCATAATGGATCTCAACATATAATATTCCACCAAATAAACCATATAGTAATCAACTACAAGATGTAATCAACACTACTAGTCACCCACAAGTACCAATCTATAGTTCAGGCACAAAGATTGAACACAATAGATGTACTAGGGTTTGAGAGGAGATGGTGTTGTTGAAGATGTTGATGGAGATTTCCCTCCCCAAGATGGGAGAGTTATTGGTGATGACGATGATGATGATTTCCCCCTCCGAGAGGGAAGTTCCCCCGGTGGAATCGCTCTACCGGAGGGCAAAAGTGTTCCTTCCCAAGTTCTGCCTCGAGACTGCGGTGCTTCATCCTGAAAGTCCTCTCCTTATTTTTTCTAGGTCAAAATGACTTATATACCAGAACATAGGCACTGGAAGTGGGTTGGGCTAAGACAACCCACCAGGGCACACCTGGGGGCCTGGTGCGCCCTGGTGTCTTGTGCTCACCAGGTGGCCCCCCTCTGGTAGTTATTTCCTCTAGTATTTCTTATTTATTCCATAAAATGTCCTCGTGAAGTTTCAGCTCATTTGGAGTTGTGTAGAATAGGTGGCCTAACGTAGTTTTTTCAGATCCAGATTTCCAGCTGCCAGAATTCTCCCTCTCTGTGTGAACCTTGCATATTATGAGAGAAAAGGCATTAAAATTACTCCAAAAAGCATTATTATGCATAAAAACATTATAATTAACAGTATGTAAACATGATACAAAATGGACGTATCACGACGCGGCGACCCTCTACGTTAGGGTCTTCGGGGAAGATGGCAGGCGCCTGGGGTGCTGCCAGGAGAGCGATAGCGACGACGACGACGTCCACCCCTCTGACGACGATGGCCGGAGGGGCGGTACCATCTCTGGCGGTGAGCTTGCCATTGGCGACGGTCGCAAAGCCTCCAGCAGCAGTGGCTTCGGCGGCTCCTCCTCTGGGTAGAGGGCGAGCGACGCCGACTATGACGAGCTGCCACGTCGCCGAGCTCAGATGTAACGCCCCGAGACCGTTGCACCAGGTGTCTTCCCATTATTCGCTATTGTTGCCTTGTCATTCACTTGCGTGTTGCATCTTGCCATATCATCTTCTGCATTGCATCTGCATGTTTTCAAAACATGCACCCGTCCCGGCCTCCCCGTTCCTTCCGTTGTCCGTTCTAAGCCCAGACACACTTGCACACGCCCGGTGCACGTCTGATATATTATTTTATAAGTGGCCAGAAAATATTCTCGGAATGGTATGAAAGTTGGCGTGCGGGCTTACTATAGTGTAGATAGACCATCTGCCAAGTTTCATCGCATTCGGAGTGCGTTTGACGCCCCAACGGATAGCTATAGCGGCATTATAGCCGATCAAACGTTGGATGTTTTCGGTCTCCGAAAACTGTTGCTGGGCTTTCCCCCTCTTTCCTCCCTAGACCATCTACACAGTCCACTACCAACCGCCAGGCCACCTAACCCCTCCTTGCACAGTGCATCAACCCCTCACGCACGTCCGAAAACTTCCCCAAACCCGAGCCACTCAGTCATCGCTGATGGGTCCAGATCGTCCCCAAACATCTATAAAACATCTCCGTTTTCTTATTTGCACTCCCTACCTATTTGTTTCTCGACTGTCCGATTGTGATCGGAGGGACGAGGTAGCCCCTAACCTAATCTGTGATGTATATATTCGTCCACTCCTAGTCCATTTTGGACAACCCTAAAAATTCTCCCCTTGTCCCATCCCCGCCGCCGCCACTCTCCCGCATCCATCTCAGGATCCCCTCCCTCGATCCCGCTGCCTCCTCGCAAACTCCTTGATCTAGATCCACAACCACCATTCCATCCATCTGGGACCGCCAAATGGAGATCCGACAGCCACCAGGTGACCCGCACCCGAGAGTATCGCTCCCTCCGCGATCCAGTTCAAGAGGAGCTCGACCCCAAGCTGCCGATCAAGTCCCCTCCACCGTCTCGTCCATGTCGGAGCACTGCCAGATCGCCGGACCACCGCCTCTGCTGCGTCCCTGCTCCCTACTCTGTCCATCTTTCTTTTCCTTCTTCTCCCTATCTCCTAAGATCTCCATCTCTCTCTGTAACCTGCAACAACAGGAGAACACCATGGCCGCCCGAGGCACGGAGCTTCGCCGACAGCAGCGCCTCGACACCCAGCTCGCTCTGCCTTGTTCCTAGACGAAACCACCCTCCGGCTCCGCTTTCTGCCATTGAAGACTCGCGCCGGGATCTGCTTCGCTGCGCCGGTGCTCGTAGGCCCTCTGCTCTCCTACACCTTGTCCCGACGTCGGCAAGATTGTCACCTCCAAGACCTTGCCTCGATGGACCCGCCTCCCTCTGCCGAGAATCGGTTCCCCTCGATCTCGCCCCGCCCCCGGTAGTCGTCCCGCCGTCTTCCGTCGCCGAGAAGCACCAGCGCCGCCACCACTCGTCTTCCTGGAACGCACTCAGCTCCAAGTCCTGCTCGCCATGCCCGTTGACTTCATCGCCCCGCGCGTGGGCCACGAGGGTGCCAAGGCCCAGCACCCCGCGCGCCTTGCCAACCCATCTCCACCGAGGCAGCGCCTGGCCCAGCTGCAGCGCCCGCGTGGGCCACAGGCAGGCCGGCCCAGCGCGCCCTCCTGCTATACCTCTCCACAGTTCTGGGCAAGGCACATGTGAGAACAGATCCGTCCCGACACGTTTTTTCCAAGTTCTGGATGAATTTCGTAATTATTCAGAGAACGTCTGTTTTACAGTTTGGCCCCTAAGCTTCATGCATTTAATAACTCGCAAACTGTGCATCGGATTAAAAAGATCTATATATGTAAAATGCTTAGTTTTTCATCTAGTTTCATAATATGTCATTTTTCATCGATGTTTAAAATATTTAAAATGATGTTTGCATTTAATTTGCTTATTGCCATGCTAAAATGATTTATTTTATAACTAAATAACCGTAGCTCCAAATTTAATAAACTTTATATGTTAATGGGGTAGAAAAATGCCTAGTTTAACATGGTGACATTATTTTGCATGTTAAACAACTCTAAAATATGCTTTAGGACAGAACAGTACCAAATCTAATATATGCTCATGAGGATTTTTTGGAATTGTTGTTTGTTATTTCCAGCCTCATTTAAACTTGACTAGATAGTTAGTTTAATTATGCTTCACCCCTTGCCATCCTAACCAACATTTAATTTTGTTGAGTACATAAATGGCAGAGAACTAAATAAGTCATGTGGTGTGTCGTCAATGTGCAACTCGTTGCATATTGAGCTCCACTTAACTTGTAGTTTTTCCTGTGCATTTTGCCATGCCATGCCTTTTAAACCGGACATGCATCATACTTGGTTGCGCATCATGCCATGTTTATGTGATGGTTGTTTACTATGTTGCTTGCTTCTTTCCTGGTTGCTTCTCTCATTATCTTCAGTTTCGTTCCGGACTTGTGAGGATCCATTCGACTATGTTCGTTTGTCTTCTTCATGGACTCGTTCTTCTTCCTTGCGGGATTTCAGGCAAGATGAACATACCCTCGGAATCACTTCTATCTTTGCTTGCTAGTTGATCGCTCTATTGCTATGCCGCGCTACCTACCACTTGCTATATCATGCCTCCCATATTGCCATGTCAACCTGTAACCCACCTTTCCTAGCAAACCGTTGTGTGGCTATGTTACCGCTTTTGCTCAACCCCTCTTATAGCGTTGCTAGTTGCAGGTGAAGTTGAAATTTGTTCCATGTTGGGACATGGATATGTTTGGGATATCACAATATCTCTTATTTAATTTAATGCATCTATATACTTGGTAAAGGGTGGAAGGCTCGGCCTTATTCCTGGTGTTTTGTTCCACTCTTGCCGCCCTAGTTTTCGTCATACCGGTGTTATGTTCCTTGATTTTGCGTTCCTTATGCGGTTGGGTGTTATGGGAACCCCTTAACAGTTCGCTTTGAATAAAACTCCTCCAGCAAGGCCCAACCTTGGTTTTACCATTTGCCTCACCAACACCTACTTTTTCCTTGGGAGTCGCGCTCCTGAGGGTCATCTTTATTTTAACCCCCCGGGCCAGTGCTTCTCTAAGTGTTGGTCCGAACCGGGCAGCCTGCGGGGCCACCTCGAGGAAACTCGAGGGCTGGTTTTAGTCGTAGCTTGACCTATCCGATGTTGCCCTGAGAACGAGATATGTGCAGCTCCTATCGGGATTGTCGGCACATCGGGCGGCTTTGCTGGTCTTGTTTTACCATTGTCGAAATGTCATGTAACCGGGATTCCGAGACTGATCGGGTCTTCCCAGGAGAAGGAATATCCTTCGTTGACCGTGAGAGCTTGTGATGGGCTAAGTTGGGACACCCCTGCAGGGTTCGAACTTTTGAAAGCCGTGCCCGCGGTTATGGGAAGATGGGAAGTTGTTAATATCCGGGTGTAGAGAAGTTGACACTTAATTAAAATGAATCAACCGCGTGTGTAGCCATGATGGTCTCTTTTCGGCGGAGTCCGGGAAGAGAACATGGTCTTGTGTTATGCTTGAACGTAAGTAGCTTCAGGATCACTTCTTCATCAGTATTAGCTTCTCAACTGTGCTTTGCTTCTCTTCTTGCTCTCATTTGTGTAAGTTAGCCACCATATATGCTTAGTGCTTTGCTGTAGCTCCACCTCACTACCCTTTCCTACCCTTAAGCTTAAATAGTCTTGATCTCGTGGGTGTGAGATTGCTGAGTCCTCGTGACTCACAGATACTTCCAAACAATTGCAGGTGCCGATGATACCAGTGCAGGTGACGCACCCAGCTCAAGTGGGAGCTCGATGAAGATCTTGATCGTTGTGTTGTGTTGTGTCTTTTCTAGTTGATCAGTAGTGGAGCCTAGTTGGGATGATCGGGGATCTAGCATTTGGGGTGATCTTTCTTTATTTTGGTTCCGTAGTCGGAACTTTGATTCTATTTTGGATGATGTATGAATTATTTATGTATTGGATGAAGTGGCGATTGTAACCCAACTCTTTATCCCATTCTTATTCAGTACATGGGATTGTGTGAAGATTACCCCTCTTGCGACAAACCTACCATGTGGCCATGCCTCTAAGTCGTGCCCCAACACGTGGGAGATATAGCCGCATTGGGGGTGTTACATCAGACCAGGGAGGGTGACGAGCCGCCTCGCCGCCGAACCCTAGTGAAGCAGGAGGACGACTCCGACTGAGCGCGGGCGTTATTGGAGCCCGGTCTCAGGAGCCGCGGTGGTCGCGCAGCCGCTTTTTCTTTTCTCTTTTCCCTGCATCACATAGTAGAAAAGTCATGTCGGGGCATGTAATGAACTATGGCGCTTGCGCCATAATTTTATCATTTTCATGTTGCGTCCTGATATCCATGTTGCTGCTAAGTGTGACTGAGATGACTTAGCTTGGGGTGCTTGTGGTATACTCCCGTGTGGTAAGAGCGGTCTTCTCTGGAGCTTGGACTTCCTGCACGCCTGTCGGCGTTCTAGGAACGGGGGTCCCCAGACTTGCCTGCCTGCGGCCTGCGGCGTGGCTCAAGGGAGGCCCAGCATGGCCCATCTTCATCAACACAAGACTCAAGACCCTCGCGAGGGGCCAAGCCTCACGGGGCGGACGACACGGCGCCTCCTCAGGCGCAGCCTCCTTAGGCTGGCTCGCGAGGAGGCGGAGAAATCAAGGCGGGGTACCTCGCGAGGTGCCCATGACGCAAGCCATGACGACTCAGGGCGCCAGCGTGCACAGCGTCCTTCTTTCCTCTTTGGTGCAAAGGGGGCAAGCGCAGCCGCGGAGTACCGAGGCATCAGGCAAAGGTTGCCATTCCCAGCTGGGAGCACTCTCCCAGGGTTGCATCACTCCCAGGCCGCGTGGGTCCATCCCTGCGGCATGTATCCCCTTTTATTTTTCGGTCGTTAGTTTGCCTTGATGGGGGCGCCCCTCGGGCGGCATCATCCCCAAGCCGCTCGGGCTAGGCCCAGCGGCGTGTATCTCCCTCGTGTTTATTTCCAATTATGCATTCGCCTATCACGCTTGATTGCTTGATGCCTGTCCACGGCATCCGTTCTTCCCCATGTCGGCCACTTGCACGTTAAAGGGGGGATGCCTGAGCATCGCGACTCAGGGCTCTTACTGGCTCTCCAGCCCTCACCCTCTGGCCTTGTCCACGGCATCACGACCTGGCATACCAGCGACGGCTGAGACAAGCTCGAGGGCAGGGACCCGAGGACGTAGAGTACCGGCATCTAACCAAATTTTGCAGGGACACATCTCAAGATACGGCCCAGTGCCAGGCGCAACCCGCCTAGAGGTAGGGCCTCGTGAGTCCCGCGCTGGCTCACGGGTGCCCTGATACACCTCACCTACTCCAACCAGCGGGCTCTTGAGCGACTAACGATCGACTAATGACTGCCATGGCAACCCCATCTTCTTTCTGTGATGAACCTGCAAGATCCTTGGAGGGAACTGCGCTAGCCAAGGCCCTCACGGACTTCCCTTCACCCTCGTCTGCGCGAACCGCTTGCACGTTAAAGGGGGGCGCCTGAGCACCGCGACTCAGGGCTCTTATTGGCTCTCTAGCCCTCACCCTCTGGCCTTGTCCACGGCATCGCGACCTGGCATACCAGCGATGGCTGAGACCAGCTCGAGGGCCGGGACCCGAGGATGTAGAGTAGAAAGGGGAGCAGAGGCGAGAGAGAAGAGGCGCGTGAGGACCTCGCCGAGCAACTTCATCCCAACTACCCCATAGACCCGACGATGCGTTGGGGGCGATCCCCGATCCTCAAGATAAGTCACCATCCAAAACACTGGCTACTGTGGCACTACCCCCGCACCTAAAGCAATTCCGTACTAGCAACGTTGCTTCCCTTTCTCACCAAGCGACGGCTGCTTGGGCGCCAAAGGGGACCTCCTGAGCATCACGACTCAGGGGCTCTTACCGGACCCCGGGTCGCTCACCTCCTGGCCTTGACCACGGCATCGCAACCTGGCATACCAGCGACGGCTGACGCCGCCTTGGGACTGGGACCTGTCGACGCAGAGCACCAAGCCCTCGCGAGGTTCGAAAGGGAGAACTAAGCTAAGACGAAATCAGCAACTCACACGGCTCTGCGGCAAATGTTATGTATTAACAAACGGGACTACAGGCACCTTACAAGTCCCCGTGGGGCGCATTTTGATTCCTCGCAGGGAACGGATCCTAAGGGGTGCTAACTACACGAGCTCCGGCAAAAGATGCCATCATCAACAGTGGGCCGTCAGGCGCCGACGCCAACCCCATCTAGATCAGGGTCGGCGACGGCCCGACGAGCCTGTCCTACTCCGGGAGAGGCGCCGACTCGGGGGTTCGTAGCTATCGTCGCTCGTCTCTGGAGTCACGAAGATTTTGCCGGAGTCACTGGACCCTCCGGCGCCTCCACCGAGGGAGCGGTCGACAGGCCTAGCCCTCACCAGGCGACCTCTCCCGGAGCAACACTCCAGCCGGCGCCCGTTCGCGTCGAAGACCTTGAAGAACATCAACGCAGCGCCATCGTACTCCAAGTGGACCGCGAAGACGCCCCTTTCCCTGCAAACCCGGGCGATCTCTCTCCAGCCGTGGGACATGTAGACCTCGCCCAGAGCAGCAACCATGACCTCTGCTTCGGTCGCGAGGGCGCTGCAGCCAGCGTGCTGCAGCCAGAGCTCTAGGGGCCCTCCTGGAGGGATGATGGAGGCGAAGAAGGGAGGCAGACGGATCCAGGACTGGAGAGGAATGGCGACGTGGAGCATGAACTCTTGGGAGGAGCCCTCGGCATGGACTCCAGGAGGAACAACCCACGCCTTCACGACCCGACGGCACCTACGACGGCGCGGATCGCGGAGATCGGCGTCGACACCTTCGGGGCCCTCGACGTGGGCGTACAAGGGAAGCGGGAACCCCGGCGGAGCCCGCTCGCACCAGGGCCTCGGCACCACCTGACGGTCTTCCTCGCCACGGCTGCAAAGGGCGAGCCATTTCTTCGGCGGGAGCGGGTCTGGCCCCTCTCGAGGAGCCTTTCCCTTCTCCGCCGCAGAGAACCGGTGGATCGGAGCCATCGCAGCAAGACAGAGCAAGGATCAGGAAGAAGGAGAAGCCAGGAGGAATGGACTGGAAGGGCACGGACAGCTTCGTACTTATAGCCGGGGAAGACCAACCGCCGGCCTCCATGATCACAGGTAATCATGACACGATTTGCATGCAGGGACTTGTCCAACTCGTGCGACCACCAAGGCATCGTGGGGAAGTGGAGACGCCCACGTCCCATCAACCGCCACGCGGCGCCCAAGGCCGCAGGCTGTTAGGGCCCGCGGCGCTTCGCCCTTGCCCTTTCGCCTCTCAGCACGGCCAAGTCCATGCGCGCCTTGGGCCCGGGGGCTACTGTTGGTGTTCTGGGAATGGGGGTCCCTAGACTTGCCTGCCTGCGGCCTCCGGCGTGGCTCAAGGGAGGCCCAGCATGGCCCATCTTCATCAACACAAGACTCAAGACCCTCGCGAGGGGCCAAGCCTCACGGGGCGGACGACACGGCGCCTCCTCAGGCACAGCCTCCTCAGGCTGGCTCGTGAGGAGGCGGAGAAATCAAGGCGGGGTGCCTCGCGAGGTGCCCATGACGCAAGCCATGACGACTCAGGGCGCCAGGCGGGCGCCAGCGCGCGCAGCGTCCTTCTTTCCTCTTTGGTGCAAAGGGGGCAAGCGCAGCCGCAGAGTACCGAGGCATCAGGCAAAGGTTGCCATTTCGGTGCAACGAGACCAAGACCAGGCGGACTACGAGACGGAGGTCACCATGGAGCCCAGCACGGCGTCACCGTAGAGTCTTTCGCAGGCGAAGACCAACTTTAGTCAGGATAAGTGTACTAGATGTTCCCCTTCGAATTGGCCAATTGTTGGCGCCCTTCCCGCTCAATATTTGCGAAGAGGCTCGGGGCCTTTGCCTATAAATAGGACCGGCCACCCACGTAGCAAGGGGTTCGGTTCGTTCGGTTTGTTCGGTTGGTCCGGCTAGCAAGCAGAGAGAGTGAGTGAGAGAGAGAGAGAGAAGGGTGACTGAACTCCTCCTAGCAGTTCATCGCCCCAGCCAAGAACAGGCCCTCGCGAGGCTGTTTTTCCTTGTATTGCTCATCATCACCAGCCCCAGGAGGCAATCCACCAACCACACACTGGAGTAGGGTATTACACCACAACGGTGGCCCGAACCAGTATAAACCTTGTCTCTCTTGTGCAGTTCTTTTAGTAGTTTAGATCTTTGTGAGACGGGGAGGTAGAGGGCGTGATCTCCGCGCGCACCCCAGTGTTCGAACCTTAAGGGTCTGCCGGAACCCGTGATCCAACAACGCCCCTCGTTCTGGAGAGGTCCTCCAGAGGTTTCCTTCTTGAGGATTCGAAAGTCCTCGGGCCTCGAGAGGCACCCTGTGGCTGCGGGGTTAGGGGAGCCCCGGAGATGCCATACCTCACGCAATCCCCCGAGCGTGGGCCGGTCACCGCTGGTACGCCGCGTCGTGATGCCCTGGAAGCACAGACTCAGGAGGGCGTGCATGCCCATTGGCTCATTTAAGCGCATCGTGCGGGGATTAAGACGCCAAAGGCTAGGACACCAAGGCTTTGGTGAGTTGTGTTCATGGGCGGGTCCAACCGCACACACCGTGCCCAACCCCCATGCGCGGAACGCGCGAGGAAGAGCAACGGGCAACTGTCACTCTCCCTTAGGCAAGACCTAAAAGAGTGAATGCTGCGAGGAGAACAATTTCCCAACCCTTTCAAATAAGGACACGAGAACTTCAAATTCCATTCCAAGAAGTTGCAAATTAGCTACAGAAAGGGAGGAAGAGAACAGCCTCGTCCGGCACCTACACAAGTCTTCTGGACTTCCCGCCAGCACGGAGCATGGGGATTCGACTAGGATCTCAGTGGGAGCCCCCATGAGGCCCAAGGGCGGCGCTCAGGAGACTCCAGGGCATGTACAACCCCACTCATTTTTATATGTGAGTGTCATAGGCGGAGACTTGAGAGGCCGATGGCCTTGGTCGCGGATAGAACTTCCGGAGGTGCTGGATGATCCAGGCATTCTAGATGGTGAACCCGTCCTGCATCTCCAGGTAGATGACATCGCCAAGAGGTCTTCCCAGCATGAACCCCAGAAGCCTGGCGTCTTTGAAGAGTGGCTCTTCAAGCTATTGGCAGCTCCCCCCACTGTAGGCCCGGCGCTGCTTCGGGAGGAATCGCCCATGGCACCCACCTCGGGCGCCCCAGCCCACGGTCCGACCTCCGGAGCTCGCCTACTCCTCGCGCTCGAACCTCAGGAGGGGTGTTGGACTAAGGAGTTCAAGACGTACCTGCTCCGAAAAACCTTGCCCGAGAAGGAGGAACACGCAGAACGCGTGGCCCGCCAGGCCACCACTGACTACATCCAGGATGGCGTGCTCTACCGAAGGCGCCCAAACGACGTCTCTCTGCGGTGCATCTCCAAGGAGCAAGGGTGTGAGCTGTTGGCTGACATCCACAACAGGGATTGCGGGCATCACTCTTCGTCGTGCACCCTCGGGGGCAAGGCGTTCTACAACGCGTTCTACTGGCCCACGATGGTCAATGATGCCACTTAGCTGGTGAGATCATGAGAGGCATGTCAATTCCATGACGAACAGATCCACCAGCCAGCTTAGGGCCTCCAGACCATCCCGCTCTCATGGTCGTTCACGGTTTGGGGGTTGGATATCCTGGGTCTGTTTCCTCAAGCGGCCAGGGGCTACCGCTACCTCTATGTTGCCATCGACAAGTTCACCAAGTGGGTGGAGGTGGAGCCCATCCGCACCGAGGCACGCGGCGCCAGGCCTGGAGACACAGGCGATCCTGAATGGGCCCTCCCACATGGGCGAGAGCTTGTGAAGCCCCTCCTAGGAGAGCACCCGTCTTAGGACGAGGTCACCCACCTGGAGGGTCCTGGAGCGGACTCTGTGGCACTGATACCGCTGCAGTGCCTGCTGGTACCTCGCGACACGTAGCGAGGCTTGGCGGCGGCCCTCCTCCCCGAGGACGAGGTCCGTCCCCTGCGAGGCATCCTGGCGTGCCTTGCCAAATGCCAAGACCCGCGGGGAGAGACGTTTGACCTCATGAGGGAGGACCACCTTAGCCTCGTAGGCGAGGAAAAATGGGGTCTCGCCGGTGGGCTTAGTCGTTGTGGTGCGAATGGACCACATCATGGACTAGAGCTCATCAAGCCAACCCCTGCCGCAGGCCTCGAGTGTCTTCGTGAAGCTTCTCGCCTTGAGGCCCCATAGGACCTCCAAATTGGCGCGCTCATCTTGGCCGTTACTTCGTGGGTGCGCTACTAAAGCATAGCATATCTACGTTCCAAGGTTAGAACAATATGTTTTGAAGAGGGTTCTCATGAACTGAGAGCCATTGTTAGTGATTATATGGCTGTGGACCCCAAAGCGGCTCATGAGGCCCTTGATGAACTTGACGCCGAGTCAGCCAGGATGGTGCGAACGGGCTCCAACTCCACCCACTTGGTGAACTTGTCGATGGCGATGTAGAGGTAGCGGTAGCCCCTGGCCGCTCGAGGAAAAGGACCCAGGATATCCAACCCCCAAACCTCGAACGGCCATGAGGGCGGGATGGTCTGGAGACCCTGAGTTAGTTGGTGGATCTGTTTGGCATGGTATTGACATGCCTCGCAGGATCTCACCAGCTTAGTGGCATAATTGAGCGCCATGGACTAGTAGAACCTGCTGCAGAACGCCTTGTCCACGAGGGTACACGACGAAGAATGATGCCCGCAATCCCTGCTGTGGATGTCAGATAGCAGCTCACACCCCTACTCCTTGGAGATGCACCGTAGAGAGACGTCGTTTGGGCGCCTTCGGTAGAGCTCGCCATCCTGGATGCAGCAAGCGGTGGCCTGGCGGGCCACGCGTTCTGTGTCTTCCTCCATCTCGGGCAAGGTTCCTCGGAGCAGGTACGTCTTCAACTCCTTGGTCCAGCACTTCTCCTGAGGTTCGAGCGTGAGGAGCAGGCGAGCTCCGGAGGTCGGTCCGCAGGCTGGGGCGCCTGAGGTGGGTGCCATGGGCGATTCCTCCCCAAGCAGCATCGGGCTTGCAGTGGGGGGAGCTGCCGATGGCTTGAAGAGCCGCTCTTCAAAGATGCCAGGCTTCTGGGGTTCACGCTGGGAAGCCCTGTTGGTGATCTCGTTCGCCTCCTTGTTCGTGCCATGTCGTACGTGCTGCAATTACAAGCCTAAGAATCATTTTTCAATTTTAGGTACCTCTTCTAGGCATGCCTCCATGTGCTCGTATTTTGGCTTGTTCTCCTTGTTGGAGAAGTTGACGAGAAGCTGGGAGTCACCCTTGATGGTGAGACGCCTAACCCCTAGAGTCGCCGCGGCCTTGAGGCCGACAATCAGGCCCTCGTATTATGCGATGTTGTTGGAGACCTTCTCACCATGCTGGAAGCAGAGTTGCATGGCGTAGTAGAGCTTGTCCTGAGTAGGTGAGATGATCACGGCTCCAGCCCCCACGCACTGCCATGCAAACACGCCATCAAAGTACTTGACGCAGCCATCCGGTGCCTCGTCTCTGGTCGTGACGGGACAGTCTTCACACACCCCTCAGTTAGGGGCGTCTGTCCATTCCGCCACAAAGTCAGCGAGGGCCACACCCTTGATGACCCTGGTGGTGCTGAACTCCAGCTGGAATCCTTGTACCTCGATGTTGCACTTAGCAACCCTGCCCGCAGGGTTGGGGCTCTGGAGCACCTTCTCCAGGGGTATGCCAAGACGACTTTGATGGGGTGGCCTTGGAAGTAGTTGCGCAGCCTCCTTGAGGCGACGAGGAGCCCGAGCAGGAGCTTCTACGACATGGGGTAGCATGCACGCACGTCATGCAGGACCGTGCTGATGAAGTACACAAGGTGCTCTATGAAGGAAGAGGCATCGACGACATCCAACCCTTCTTGAGGCAAGGGAGCCTCAGGAGCCTTGCCGCCCGATGGGGTAGTCAGGGCCTTAGTAGTGCTGTTCTAAGGTGGCGATGGCGCGGTCGGGCGCGGGGTGTTAGGCCACACACCCGCATCCACACACTCTTCCCAAACCTCCATGAG
Source organism: Triticum monococcum (assembly GCA_034509565.1). Lineage (NCBI taxonomy): Eukaryota > Viridiplantae > Streptophyta > Magnoliopsida > Poales > Poaceae > Triticum > Triticum monococcum. Next base: position 427,001,396 of record CM067847.1, on the reverse strand, counting down.
TGCCGCGCTGGACGAGTGGGGTGTGGCGGCCAGGTAAAGTACCAGGGTTCAAGAGGGCGATGCGCCACCATCACCGGCAGGCTGGTGAGGTATCTCTTGAGGTCTTGGAAGGCTGCCTCTGTCGGATGTGGGGTTCCAGCAAACCCTTAAGGTTCGAACACTAGGGTGCGCGCGAAGTCTTTTCCTCCCACCAATCTACGCCCTAGCTCACTAAGATCTCGCGGACGAACTCGACAAACTCGCAACACAAAAAGACACAAGATTTATACTGGTTCGGGCCACCATTGTGGTGTCATACCCTACTCCATCGTGGTGGTGGTGGATTGCCTCTTGGGCTAATGATGAACAATATAAGGGGAAGAACAGCCTCCTGAGGGTGAGGTGTTCTCGTGCTTGGCTAACTTGTCTGTGTCGGGATGATCTTGATGATCCCCCCTTGCCTATGGTGGTGGCTAGTCTTATTTATAGGGGCCCTGGTCCTCTTCCCAAATATTGAGTGGGAAGGGAGCCAACAACGGCGAGCAAATTTGAAGGGGGACAGCTAGTACAAGCTATCCTGACAAAGGTGGTCTCCGCCTGCGAAAGGCTCTGGTGGTGACGTTGTCTTGGGCTCCACAATGACCTCTGTCTTGCAGTCCTTTTGGTCTTGGTTTTGTTGCACCAATATGGCAACCTTTGCCTGATGCGTCGGTACTCCTCACCTGCGCTGGCCTCCTTAGCACCAAAGAGGAAACAAGGACGCTGCGCGCGCTGGCGCCCGCCTGGTGTCGATCGTCATGGCTCACGTCACGAGAGCCTCGTGAGGTTTGCCTCGCCTTGTCATCTCCGCCCCTCGTAAGCCTACCCGACTAGGCCACTCCAGAGGAGGTCTTGTGTCGTCCTCCTCGTGAGGCTTGGCCCCTCGTGAGGGTCTTGGATGCCTTGTTGCTGAAGATGGGCCGTATGGCCTGCTGTCTTAGCCGCGCCGCGGGCCGCGGGTAGGCAATTCTGGGGACCCCCATTCCCAGAACGCCGACAGTAGCCCCCGGGCCCAAGGTGCGCTCAGGCTTGGCTTCACGGCGAAGCCAAGGGTCAAGTACGGAGCACTGTGGGCCCCCAAAAGCCTGTGGCCTCGGTTGACGCATGGCGGTTGATTGGACATGGGTGTCTCCACTTCCCCATGCTGCCTCAGCAACGGCATGACTTGACAAAAGGCTGGCGCAGGCAGCACTTGACTTCATTGCTTCTTCTTTGCCTTGCTCCAGATCCCCTTCCTTGCTCTCTGCCACCGCTATCTCCAGATCTGCCCCAATCTCATCCCGTAGCCGCGATCCATGGCGCCGTGCAAGGCCAAGGCTTCCTCAGTGCCGGCTTCGTATGAGTCGGCCCTTGAGGCGCCCTCCGTCACGGATAAGAGCCTCGCCTCCGTGCGCCTGTTGATGGCGGGCGAAAGTAATGAGTGGGGGAAGACCAAGCTCCGGCTTGCCTCAGATGTGCCAGAGCCCGAGGAAAGCACCTTCTTCCCCTTCTTCTCGAGCAGTGTTGCCGTTGGGTTGGTTCCTCCCTTCTGTGATTTCTTTTACGAAGTCCTCAAGCACTATGGGTTGCAAGCGTTGCATCTCCATCCCAACTCTGTCCTCCTCATGTCCATCTTTGCCTACTACTGTGAGGCGTACCTGGGCGTGATGCCGTTCGTGGCGCTCCTGCGCCATTTCTTCTTCCTCCGTGTCAGCGAGGGTCACATCTCCAGATGCGCTAACTTCATCGCATCTGGCAAGGCCAACTCGATCTCGAGCACCGGGAAGAGGGCCGACAACATTGGATCCAAATGGGTCATGATGGACGCCAAGTGCGCTGATCCGCGTCTAGCGCTGCCTATGGTGGCGCCCTCTCTCCACGGGGGTGGGCCAAGGCGGAGCTTGCTGATGAGCGGGCATCGTCTATGTTGGGGCAGATGGTGACCGACCTGAAGCCGGGCAATGCGAGGGCGGCGAAGGTTACGGGGGTCATGCTTCTGAGGGAGTTCTTGACACTGTGAGTAGCCCCACTCCAGGCGCGTGCACGCCCCCTGTGGGATCTTGAAGTAGAGGGAAATAAGACCCTCCTAAGGCCGGGGGCCTTGCCTGATGATGAATTGGCCGTTGTCCGGCGCCTTATAGTTGGGGACAACCAGGAGTACCCACCAAGCGCCTTCGTCCCCCTGTTCCAACGCAGGGATCGGGAGGAATTCGTCGCCTCTAGGACGACCTTTGACGCGCGTGGGTTGGTGCCGCCGGCGCTCCTGGGAGCCCCCGCGGCACCGAAACCGGTGGAGGTGTCTTCTGGCGAGCCCCGCAGGGAGGGGGAAGAAGAGGAGGACCCGGAGAAGACTCTGGAAGAGGTGGGGGAGACTTCCCCTCTGAGCAAGGCCGAGATCCTCCGCGCCCTTCCTGACGATGCCGAAGCCGACGCTCGCCAAAGGGAGAGGGAGCAGCCCCCCCATCCCGACGAGGGGTAGGTCGTCGCTGGTGCCTCACGATGCCGCCTCCGTCCCGATGCTGTCAGGCTTCAGGCTTCCTAAGCGAAAGTATGTCGCGGTGGATCAGTAAGTGTCTCAAGCTTCGCCTTGTCCCTGTTTGTACTCATCATTTCCTGATGCTGGCCCTAGGTTCATCAGGCCGACGTCTTCTATGAAGAAAAGGAAGGAGGATGCGGCGTCCGTGCCTCCTTCCTCAGAGAAAGGTGGTAGCAGCGCTCGCATCTCCCCAGCCCGGTCATCCTCGCGGGGCCAAGAGGAGCATTGCCACATGGAACCAACCCCCATGGCCCTTCTAGCTCCGGAGGTGCCAGCGCCTGGCATGGCCGATGAGGTTCCAGCTGCTCCGGAAGTCGCGGTTTCCCAGGCCCTGGTGACGATGTCGCCTCCTCCCACTACTGCACCTCCACTCCCAGGTTCTTCTGCTCCTGCTTCTATTCTGGAACATGCTCTCTCGGAGATGACCCGGCTGCAGGCGGATCTCCTGGGCGCAGACCCACGCCTTGTGGCCGGGCGTCTGGAGCTGGCCTCAGGCTGGCTCCATTACGACTTGGCAGTTCGCACGGCACTGGGCTAGGCCGCTGTGGCTTCTTAGAAGGAGAAGCAAAGTGCCACCAATGTCGCAGCCGATCGTGAGATGGCGTTAAAAGATGCCAAGGCCGCCCGCGAGCGCTGCCAGGTGCTGGAGGACGAGCTGCAGGGCCTGCGCGCCAAGCACGCCGAAGAAGCACGCTGCCACCAAGCGAAGGAGGAGAAAATGAAGGCCCAGGAGGACGCCGTCAAGAACCATGATGCTGAGATGGCGGAGTTGGGGTGGCCGCAGGCCGCCGAGCGCAACCAGTTGGAAGAGCTAGAGCAGGAGGCGAAGGCGAGGGAGGCTGAGCTCGACGCCAAGGTGCGAGTCCTGACCGAAGACCATGCGGCCTTTGCCGATCTCGAGAAGAGGTCCCGCAAGGCACTGAAGATGCTCTACGAGCACGGCCTAGAGAAGTCAGTGGCCGCCGACGAGGACGGCCCCGCCCGGCTGCTTCCTCTCTTGGTGCAGGCGCTCGAGGAAGTCGTTGATGGCGTCGGTCCTATGGCGGAGGCGGAAGCTCGCTTTCTGTCTACAGCTGCATTGACTCGCCTCTTCAGCGTACACCTTCGCGATCCCAACGCTTGCCTTGATGAGGTGCTGGAGCCTGTGGCTGAAGACCAATACGAGGCTGCCGCCGCAGCCATGCAAGGTCAGGTGGAGGCCTTGCTGAAAAAGTTCCGCGGCTTTGTCTCCGCTCCTCTATCTGGTGATGTCATCGATCATGTGGCTTGTGGTGAAGGTGCAGACAACGTCGCTCACGTGGTCGCTTCTTTCGCAGGTGATGGCGGCGTCAGGGGGAGACCTGCGGCTACCCTCCTGTTTTGTTCCTGCAACATGCATTAGGCCTAGGGGAGACATTTAGACTTTTCATTTCATATCGTGAAGACAATGTGTGAGGACAATGTGTTTGTAATATTTGCTTCAAGATTTTGCGATTTCCTTCCTATTTGCTTTGCGTTCTGCATCGGCAGAGCCCGGCCCCGCGCATACCTCAACCGCCATTGGGCTGACCGGAGACCAGGACGGACCAAGGAGTGAGGGGCTACGTGACCAGTTAGGCTCCTGAGTCGCGATGCTCAAGAGTCCCCCTTGACGCGCAAACAATTTCCATACCTACCCTCGCCAAGGCCTCGGGAGGGGCGCGCAACGCCCAGGTCTGGGAGACCTGTTTGGGTGGCATGCACTTGGGTGTGGTCCGAGCGCAGCCCCCGTGCCCAGCCCCCTTGCGCGGCTCTCCCGAGGGGGGAGGCGTTGCGGTGAGGCCGGACGCTGAGCTCTGGGCTCCCTGAGGTTGGTACGACCGTGGGGCCGCCGTCAGTTGTTTATCACCAGCGTGGAGCATAGTTCTTCCGCTTGTGCACGGGCATAGCCGCTCCATGGCAGTGTCGACGGCCAGCGCTGAGCATGGTACTTCCACTTGTGCGTGGGATGGCGGCCCCTCCAGGAGGAGCCCCCGGGGCGTGTAAATCCCCGCCCTGACACGTGGCTACCACGGCAGGGCTGCAAGGTGTGTCTGGGCAATGGCGAGCCAGCGCAGGACTCACGAGGCCCTACCTCAAGGCGGGTTGCGCCTGGTCTTGAGTCTTGGTGGTTGTGTGTTCCTGCAAGGCGGTTAGGTGCAAGCACTCGACGTCCTCAGGTCCCGGCCCTCGAGCGAGCTCAGCCGCCGCTGGTATTCGAGGTCGCGATGCTGTGGTCAAGGCTAGGGGGTGAGGGCTAGAGAGCCAGTAAGAGCTCCTGAGTTGCGATGCTCAGGAGCCCCCCTTTTAACGCGCAAGCGAATTGCACGGGGTGAATGTACCCGCAGCGGGTGACAATCGAGCAGGCGATAATCGTAGGCAGGTTAAGCAGGAAAGGCAAATCAGCTTGGGTAAATGCAGGAAGATACATGCCACTGGGTCCGGCCCGAGTGGCTTGGGGATGATGCAGCCCGAGGGGCGCCCCCAGCAAGGCAAGCTAAAGACATGAGCAAAAGGGGTACATGCCGCAGGACGGACCCACGCGTCCTGGGAATAATGCAACCCAAGGGGCGCTCCCAACTTAAACGAGCTTGGAAGATGTCACCTGGTTCTGTAGATGAAGTAGAGTTGGTGCAGCTGAAGGCTTGCGTCAAAGAAATGACTCCAAATGAGCCACCCGAGCCCTGAGCCTCGGGAGGCTCTGGGGGCTCAGGAGGCTCCCTGAAGACCGTCTCCGTTTCCTCCAGGATGACGCGGTACCTGGCCTCTCGAGCCACCCGGTCATGCCGCATGTTGCGCTGATAGGCCGACGCCACGCTCGGCAAGCCAAGGGGCATGTGAACATAGCTGTGTGGTGGGCTCTCGCAACGGCCCACAAGTGAAGGCCAGAAGCGCTCCTGAGACGCGGCCCTATTAAGCCCTGGGTCGTCGATGCAGACGCGCAGCTCAGCACCCTCGCCTAGGTGGTGACCTGCGCCCTGTGAGCGGCTGTCGCCGCGCATGGCTCTTCCGTCTTGCAGTTCCTGTGTGGTCTTGGCGATGAACTCCTGAGTGGTGGGCACCCTTGCCCTGTGTTCTCCTGAGGAAAACGTGTCGTGTAGCACGCCTCCAAGTGGTGCCCGAGCGCCTCCCTCATGAGGTTGGCAAGGCTTGAGGCCCTCCAGAAGAGAGCCCCCGAGCCCTGCCCGAGGAGGGTGCTGGGCGCGCCTTCCTATGCGATGGAGGGTGGCGCCCCTAGGACGGACGCTGATCCTGATGAGGCTCCTGCCGCGACGCCATCCTCCCGAGGTCCTGCGTGGCGCAACTGCTTCTTCTTGGGGATGGCCTCCGGAGGGCCCTCACTTTTGCTGTCGGGGTCGTCGATTGCTGCAGCTTGGAAGGAGCGCTCGAGGGAGCACACCGCATCCCTTTCCTCACATGGGATCGTGATGACCCTGCCGCTTCCAGGCATCTTGAGGACGTTATAGCTGTGGTGGGTGACCGCAATGAACTTAGCCAGTGCCGGATACCCAAGGATGGCATTGTACGGCAGGAGGATGTGGGCGACGTCAAAGTCGATGAGCTCGGTGCAGTAGTTGTCGCGTGTGCCGAAGGTGACGGGTAGGCGGACCTGCCCTATCGGTGTGGTGGAGCCGTCGGTCACTCATGAGAAAGGTTTGGTAGGCTGGAGCTGCTCATATGGCACTTGGAGGTTGTCGAATGTGTCGACGGATAGGACGTTGAGCCCTGCACCACCATCGATGAGGGTCTTGGTAACCTGCACATTGTTGATGACTGGGGAACACAACATCGGGAGGACGCCGGCGGTGGCCGCGCACTTGAGCTAATCTGCCGAGTCGAAAGTGATGGCGCACTGGGACCACTTGAGCGGGCGCGCAGCCTCAAGCTTGGGGAGCACCGCGTTCACCTCGCGAGTGAACCGTTTGAAGATGCACTGAGAGGTTGGGGCCTTGGTGCCCCCCAAGATGCAGGCGATTGCACGCGGCTCCTGGTAGCCCCCAGCCCCCTCGTCCTGATGATGATCGCCGTTCCTTCTTGGTGGTGGCAGCGGGGGAAGACCGGCGTTGCTTTGGGGGCGATCCTCACGAGGTTGGTCCCTCTAGGCCCCCTCGCGAGGATGGTCTTGCCAGCGGTCCTCACGAGGCCTCTCACGCCATTCCTGGCACGGGCCATGGTCGTCCCAGCATCAGCCTCCACGTCCTCCTCCACGGACATAGCCCCGGTCGCTGCGCTCGGGGCATCTACCGTAGCGTCCTTGTCGTATGGCTCTGATCTGTTGGCAGTCGCTGGTGTTGTCGGTGTTCAGGTTGTGGAAGGCGTAGAAAGGTGGCTGTTCTTGGATGACTCAGCCTGATCTCTGCCCCACTTGGTGTCGGGCTCCGCTGCTAGCACCACTGCTTCCTTGCACTTCACGTCCTTGGCCTTGGCTTTCTTCTCTTCTGTGCCCGTGGCTGGCAGCTCAAGGAGAGAGAGGCGCCCCTCCTCAGCTCTTGCGCACTTGGTCGCCAGGTTAAATAGCTCCTGAGATGTGCAGAGCTCCTCCTGGATAGCAAGCTCTTCCTTCATCTTGACGTCACGGACGCCGTCGGAGAATGCGGAGATGATGGCATCATCCGTGACCTTGGGGATGTTGAGGCGGGTGTTGTTGAAGCGCTGAATGTACTTCTGGAGGGTCTCCCCTGGCTGTTGCTCGATGCGGCGCAGGTTGCCCGCGGCTGGCGGGCGGTCGCGAGTGCCCTGGAAGTTGGCGACGAAGCGGTCGCGCATCTCGTCCCAGGAGGAGATTGCGCCATGCTGCAGGTTCAGGAGCCAGGAGCGGGGCCCGTCATTGAGAGCCATGGAAACCAGTTTGCTATGACTTTCTCGTCGCCGTTGGCTGCTTCGATGCTCAGCTTGTAGAGCTGCAAGAACTCTGTGGGGTCGGCGGTGCCGTCGTAGCGAGGAGGCAGATCCGGCTTGAACTTGCCTGGCCAGGCGACGCTGCGCAGCTCGGGGGTGAAGGCGCGGCAGCCGGCCATAGTTATTGGGGCCCGCTTCGAAGGTGGAGCTTGGTCTTGACGTGGTCCGTGCGGCGCCGCCGCGGGCAGAGCGCGGTCTTGACAAGGCGGCGCGGGAAGCGCGGGTGCAGCTCCTCGCGGCCGAGGGATTTCTTGGTAGCTTCTCTCTTCGCGCACGGGCACCGGGCGTGGCGGATCACACTACAGGGCCGCGCGCCTTGGTGCCAAGGCGCTGTCTTTGGGCTGGGGTGGTGGAGGCGCGCCCCGGGCCTCGTCGCCCGTGGCCGGCTGAGGGTGAGGCAGAGAGATGGATAGCTCCGGGGAGCCCCCTGCGGCCCGGACGAGCTCGGGGACACGGTCGAGCCACTCCTCGTAGAAGTCGTCGACTGGGCGGTAGCACGGGAGTTCATTTGCGGCGAGGAGTGCGGCCCGCCCCTCCATGGGAGCGTGACATGCATGGGACGAAGAACCGGCCGGGGTCAGTGTCACACCCTGCATTTTGTAACATGTCATTTGCATTAATAAGGCATGAAAATTTGGACCAACAAAAACTTTTGCATTATTTGGCTTTTATTTGGATTTGGTTTTCTCTCTGTGATTTTCATGTGCTCTTTAAAGTCAACTACTCCACTTTATATACTTCATTTCACTGCCCCAAACTTCTGCCCAATGATCATGCCATGTTTATAGTGCAATATAGTATTTTCTTACAAAAATAAATTGGCAAAAAGTATTTTCACAATTTAGTTTTCCAAAAACCCTTGAATTGAAGCTTGCACAACAAGTACTTGATTTAGGGTATGAAAAATATTTCAAAGAGTATATTTGAAACCTAATAGATATAGGATTCCCATAAACCAAAAAAATATAATTTTAAAAGTTATTTTCCTATTTTATTTAAAACCTTTTTCTTAAGGCCAGAAATGGTCTTTAATAGGGAAAAATTATTTTATTGTTTCAAAAATATTTGACAAAAATCAGGGAAACTTTGTGGATATATATTTTCCATATATAAGAGTTTCAACACATGGTCATGTTCAAAATATTGGACAAAACCTCCCAAAACTATTTCTTCCCATTTCAAGGATTTGAAATATTTCTACAGGAAATATTTTTATAAAAATCCAAGAAAATTCTAGCAAGTCACATATACATAATATGATGACATTTCAGAGTTTCAGATCAATCCAAACTGTTTTGGTTCACAAAAGTGCCCCAAAACCATCTTTGTCCAGATTCAAATTTGAACAACTTTGTACTACCAACTTTATCTCCTTGACCCCAACTTTTGTGAGCATGCTCACATGACCAAATGAAGCCACTACACTAAGTGGTGTGTCAAGGGGAAGTTATGTGCTCAACTAGATTTGCAGAAGTTCATTTTTGCTAATTTCTAGGGTTTACAAAAGTTGCATTGGCAACTTTGCCCAAATGAGCTCAAAATTGGTGGAAGGCCCTAATTATATGTGACATTTCACCCTGTGGAGTATCATGGAAAATGTAAATCATCTACTTTCCCAAACCAGCATCAAACACCTTCTGCCACTTTACCAAAATCCCATTTTTGGCCTCTTCCACTAATCTCCATAGGCTCAACTTTCTACCACGACCCCTCCTAGTCCTCCTCTAGCACCTGTGTGCCTTGCTGCCCGAGGAAGCAATGATGAAGGGGGGAGAGCCCCATTTTTCTTCTCTGGACAGTGGAATCCTCCCTCTCTCTCAGCCTCATTCTCTCCCCCCCAGCTTTCAAGAGCATCCAACGCTGTCCCCAGCTTTTGCCCCCGCCCCCTGCAGTTGCCAGACACAAGTGGACGCATGAGGACGTGGGGAAACCGCAGATGCCGGCCAAAGTCGAGCTCTAGAGGGCCTGGCAGAGCACCCGACCGTTGACGCCGCGTCCCCCGACCGCATCGAGCCTCCCCCGCGCGCCAGTCGGTGCCCCTGGACGTCCGCTCCACGCCAGCAGGCCGCCCACTTGCTCCCGCGCCCTCCTCTCCCTCCTGCAGCTCGCGCCTGAACGCCGCCCCGCTCGGCCAATGCTCGCGCCGCTCCTGTGACCCGCCCACAGCTCGTCCCGCTCCGCCTGTCTCTCCCTAGCACCCTGAACCACTCCCACGAACACCCCCGAGCCATCCAATTCCTCTCTAACAGCCACCCTAGCCGATTCCGCGGACACCCATAGGCCGCGCCTATGGTGGACCTTAGCCAGCCTACATAAGACGACCCCGAGCCTTTCTCTCACTCCCTGTCACTCCCCCACACTCCTAATCAACCTCCTGCACCACCCACTTGCCTCCAGAGCCGCCTGAGTTCGAGATCGAGCTCGAGCTCCGCCGCCTCAGCTCGTCGGCGTTCGCGTGGTACAGGCCTCCTCCGCCCCCGTTCTCTCTCGATCTGGAACCACACGGCATCACTGACCCTTTCCCCTCTCTTCCCCACTCTTTTTGCAGCCGTTAATGGTGGGAACCACCAACGCCCAAAGCACCTCCGCCGCATGACCTCGTCGCCGGCAAACCAGGCTGCTCCGGTGACCAACCCCACCTCCACCCGAATGGTGACACGACGCTGAGCCCAGCAGTGCCCTTGCCCGACCCCGCCGTGCCCTGCATCATCGCCGATGAGCTCGCCGGCCGTCTAGACTTGGGGTTAGGGATGACAGGCGGGCCCCGCCTGTCAGCCTCTTCCCTCCATCGCCTCTCGCTCTCTTGCTAACGCCTAGGCCCCGCCCGTCAGGTTTAAACCTGGCGCACGCACGTGCACCCGTGCGCTGGGCCGCCTCTCGAACTGGGCCTGCTGCACTGCGGCTGCTCTGGCCCAGTTGCACAGTGCTCCTTTTCCTTTTTCTTTTCTGTTATACTTGCAAAATTTCAACAGGATTAAGTATTCATCCAAATGCAATAATTCCAGTTCCTAAAATCATGTAAAAATCCCACCTATTTAGTGGTGTAAATTTCATACATGCCCAACCAACTTTTTTGTGCTGTTCAAATTTAAATTCAAATTTGAGCAATTAAATCCTTGTTTGAAAATCCATTGCTCTATCTCTGTAGCTCCAAATCCATAAATAAGAATTTTCCCCTTCTTAGTTTTAACCCTAGTATTTAACAAAAATGAGTTGACATTTTTCTGAGCACTTTTGTTTTTCTGTTTTATTATTGCCTTATTTTGTCGTTATTATTTTGCGACGATAGATTGCGTTGCTGACGAGGGAGTTGGACTAGAAGACTTTGAAGAGCCAGAAGACTTTGCACTTTTATTGCTTGCATCGAAGTCATGATAATGTGGTGACCACTTAAGGTGGTTTGCCTCTGTTGCTTTTCTCATTGACACTTGTATGATGCATGACCCTACCATTCTATGAGGGTTATGCGAGTGGGTGTAGTTAGGATGCTAAGTAGCTGCTATGCAAATGGGATGGGTATATGCATGGTGAAGGAAACCAAGTTGTTTTCAAGGACTTTTCAAAACCCTGTCGGGTGCCACTTATGCCCGAGGGAGATAATGAGTTGGGTAACCACTTGATGATGAAGTGATGTACCGAGGCAAATGTGTGTGTTGTTTTCTAAAATAGATTGTATTTAAGATTTGTTGACTGTCCCAACCTTACATGCGGAACCACTCTACCCTTATATGGGAAAGGGCATTATTGATTACCTAGGCTGATACTAGCTTTGAGCCAGCATTAGTCATGACGGGAGAGTCGTTGTTGCGGTCTCTCGGGACGGGGTCGTGCCAGGTAGGGTGGCCAAGAAAATTTCTATGGGGCACCGGACACACCGTTGGTACCCCGTGCCAGTGGTATGTGGAAAATATGGGAGCGTGGCTCCAAATTCTTAAGATGAGAAATGTTGGGCACGGGGGTTGCTACGAATCAAGTGGACTCTATGTTAGTGTCGTCTAGGGAAAGGTAATGATCGGGTGCTTACCCTAGGTACTTGAGGTACCGTGGGTCGTGGATGGCACGGAAGTTCCTCGGATGTTGTGGGTTAAGCGTGCAACCTCTACAGAGTGTAAAACTATTCGAATAGCCGTGTCCACGGTCAAGGATAGTTGGGCGGTGCTGCTTAAACTACGTCCAGAGTTTTACCAACCGCGTGCGGGTGTGTTGATAAAACTATTTGGGTTAAGTCAGATGGCTTGACACGATGATCAAGTTGGATTGGTGTCCAACTCCACTTATGTTGATATATGTAACTTGTTCATACAGATATCTGTGCTCTCATGATGCATACTTTACATGTTGATAGATCATGTCTTCGCACTCAAAACTAGCTTTCTACAAACTACCTACTTAGTGCTATATCACTGCATTATTGTGCCCTATTCCAATCATGGGTTGCTTGCGAGTACATTCAAAGTACTCATTAGCTTGCCACTGGTTATTTAATTGGCCAGGCATGGAAGAACAGGAGTTCGAAGAAGAGTTCTTTGGAGACGAACATGCAAACTAGGACGTTTCCCAGTCAGAATGCCTGTAGGGTTAAGGTAGATGGCATGGGTTCTACTTATCGATGAAGATTTCCACTGCTTAAGTTTATTTGGTACTCAGCCCTTATGGCTTTTTCTGTGTAAGACTTAACCATAATGGTCATAATTTGTGTAAGACAGTATGTATGGATGTAAGACTCTTGTTATTCAGCTTTTGTGTGTTCAGTGAGCATTGATCTTTGGGATCACTATACACAGGCATTCGGTGATCACGACTTATGAGTCGGGGTCCCCACAGTCAGCGATGGAGTGGCGGTGCGGACGTCCTACTGTACCAAAGGATGCAGCGAAGACACTTGCTGCTTGTTCCCCACCGGGCCGGTGGCAGCGTTGGCGGTGGGAGACGGAGAACAACGAGGTGGCCCACCGATGGGGGCCGTCTGAGCAACACGGGCGGTGAGGGCAGCCCGTCACTCAACTCGAGCACGGCGAGCGTCCGCCATGGATACGATGGAGCGACGGAGTGACGAACTGATGGAAGGAAAGCTACGGCGCACCCCTACCTGGCATGCCAAATGTTGGATGTGGGGTTCCGGCAAACCCTTATGGTTCGAACACTGGGGTGCGCGCGAAGTTTTCTCCTCCCACCGATCTACTCCCTAGCTCACTAAGATCTCGCGGACGAACTCGACGAACTCGCAACATAGAAAGACACAAGATTTGTACTGGTTCGGGCCACCGTTGTGGTGTAATACCCTACTCCAGTGTGGTGGTGGTGGATTGCCTCTTGGGCTGATGATGAACAATACAAGGGGAAGAACAGCCTCCTGAGGGTGAGGTGTTCTAGTGCTTGGCTAACTTGTGTGTGTCGGGATGATCTTGGTGATCCCCCCTTGCCTATGGTGGTGGCTAGTCCTATTTATAGGGGCCCTGGTCCTCTTCCCAAATGTTGAGCGGGAAGGGAGACAACAATGGCGGGCAAATTTGAAGGGGGACTACTAGTACAAGCTATCATGACAAAGGTGGTCTCAGCCTGCGAAAGGCTCTGGTGGTGATGCCGTCTTGGGCTCCACAATGACCTCCATCTTGCCGTTGTTCTAGTCTTGGTCTTGTTGCACCGATATGGCAACCTGTGCCTGATGCCTCAGTACTCCTCGCATGCGCTGGCCTCCTTAGCACCGAAGAGGAAACAAGGACGCTGCGCGCGCTGGCGCCCGCCTGGTGTCGATCGTCTTGGCTCATGTCACGAGAGCCTCGTGAGGTTTGCCTCGCCTTGTTATCTCTGCCCCTCGTGAGCCTGCCCAACTAGGCCACTCTAGAGGAGCTTTTGTGTCGTCCGCCTCACGAGGCTTGGACCCTCGCAAGGGTCTTGGATGCCTTGTTGATGAAGATGGGCCATACGACCTGCTGGCTTAGACACGACGCGTGCCACAGACAGGCAAGTCTGGGGACCCCGTTCCCAGAACGCCGACAGCCTCGGCCTCCGGAGTCCATTCGAACGAGCCCTTCTTTTTCATCAGCTTGAAGAACGGGAGGGCGCGCTCGCCTAGCTTGGAGATGGAGCTCCCCAATGAAGTTACACAGCCCACGAGCATCTGCATCTCCTTGAGGGTCTACGGTGGGCTCATCCTGTCTATCGCCTTGATCTTCTCCGGGTTAGCCTCGATCCCTCTGTGCTACACCAAGAAACCCAGTAGCTTGCCAGACAGGATGACAAACACGCACTTCTCCAGATTGAGGCGCTGGTTTACGTTGCGCAAGTTGGCAAACGTCTCTTCCAAATCTCCGACAAGCATCCTTGCTTCCCGTGACTTGACCACTATGTCATCGACGTATGCCTCAGCATTTCTCCTAAGCTCCCAGCCTCGAGCGATGTGCATCAATCGCTGGAAGGTTGCGTCGGCATTGCGTAGCCCGAACGGCATGCGGGTGTAGCAATACACCCCGCATGGGATCAGGAAGGCTGTCTCCTCAACGTCCTGCACCACCATCTTGATTTGGTGCTAAACTGAGAAGGCGCGCAGGAAGCACAACAAATCACACTAGGAGATGGAGTCGACGATCTGGTCGATGCGTGGAAGAGGGAAATGGTCCTGAGGGCAAGCCTTGTTGAGGCTCGTGAAGTCGACGCACATGCGCTCCTTCCCGCCCTTCCTGGGGATGATAGATTGGCTAGCCAATCTGGGTGCCGCACTACCCGAATGACACTGGCCTCTTGCAGCTTGTGGACCACTTGGATGATGAACGACTGCTTCTCCGGAGCTTGCCGCCACGCCTTCTGCTTCACTTGGTGCGCACCGGGGCACACCATCAAGTGGTGCTCGATCATATCTCATGGGACATCGACCAGGTCTGTTGCCTGCCATGCAAACACATCCTTGTTCGCACAAAAGAAGCCGACCAACGCCTCTTCCTAGTCCGGGGGAAGGCCGGTGAGGGAGTCCTGGATTAGGGGGTCTCCGGACAGCCGGACTATATCGTTTGGCTGGACTGTTGGACTCTGAAGATACAAGATTGAAGACTTCGTCCCGTGTCCGGATGGGACTCTCCTTGGCGTGGAAGGCAAGCTAGGAAATACGAATATGTATATCTCCTCCTTTGTAACCGACCTTGTGTAACCCTAGCCCCCTCCGGTGTCTATATAAACCGGAGGGTTTTAGTCCATAGAACAACATACAATCATACCATAGGCTAGCTTCTAGGGTTTAGCCTCTCTGATCTCATGGTAGATCAACTCTTGTACTACTCATATTATCAAGAATAATCAAGCAAGACGTAGGGTTTTACCTCCATCAAGAGGGCCCGGACCTAGTAAAACATTGTGTCCCCTGCCTCCTGTTACCATCCGCCTTAGACGCACAGTTCGGGACCCCCTACCCAAGATCCGCCAGTTTTGACACCGACATTGGTGGTTTCATTGAGAGTTCCACTGTGCCATCTCCGTAAGGAAGGATGCCTCCTCTTGTTGTTAAAAACAACATTACCGCCGGGGGAGCCCTGGCTATCGGCCAAACTCTCCGGCTAGGCAGTTTCATCATGACCGCCCGTTCGGCTACTGCGCCAACGATGACTTCTCGGGTCATCAAAAAGAGCCTCCACGTCGGCTCGGAATTCGCCGAGCAGATGGATCCAATGGAGCTCTCTTCCCTAACGATCTCTTGGATCACATCGCGGCCTTGGGAGTCGCTACAGACTATGATCGGATTGGGCTTAAACCCGATCAAAGGGAGATTAACTCTCCACCGGTCAGCCATCATATTGCGGTGGTGGAGGAACAATGCGGCGATTCTTCCTCTATCTTGAGGACTAACTATGTCCGGATTCCTGAGCTCTCCGAGCCGGATACCCCTTTATGGGAGGACATCACCCAAGCCCTGAACCTAGAGTCAGGCAGTAGGCCAGTCTTATCGGACAACATCCCGGAATCCGAACTTCCAAGATTGGAAACACCTCGACCCCTGGATCTCAGATCGGGTAAGGGTTCGAACTCAAATACACCCACCCACCCAGACATAAACGATCTTTCCCACATCAGGAAAGAGCCCCATGAAACAGTACATCATTATTGGGCCAGATTCCTCCTTGTGATGAACAAGGTTAAGGACTGTCGCGAGGAAGATGCAGTCTCATTTTTCTGCAATAACTGCATAGACAAGGGAATCCTTAACGCCATAAGTCACCGTGACATATCACACTTCGCTGACTTGGCGTCCATAGTACGAAAGTACTGTGTGATGAAAAGTGCCTGGAAAACCGAAACGAAATTTTGGGATAATCCGGCTCTGAATATACGCCCAGTTCGAAGTAAAAGGGTGCACTATCGTAAGACACCCGAATTAATTACAAAGAAGCAAAAACCCTCTACAGGGCATGGAACCATATTGGAGGGATGTCTCAACGGACCCTGCAAAATTCATAGTACAGCTGATACCATACCAACACACAGCCTTAGAGCATGTTGGATACTCCGGCAGGTGGCCAAAAGCGGCGAGGATCTTCTCATCCCAGATGCCACAGAGCACCATCCCAGGGATAATAATACGGTATTAATAGTCTTTGAGACCTTCGCATCAAATAATAGGCGCAAGTGAACACTCCGCGGCATTGCCGAAATCTGCCACGTGGCAGCAATAAATCCATGGAGAAACATGGCTATTACCTTCAATGCCAGTGATGAACCTAAATTCTGAACTGCCTGAGCACCAGTCGCACCGGTCCTCAGTCCAATTGTAAACGGCTTTCGACTCACCAAAGTACTCATGGACGGCGGCAGTGGATTACACCTCATCTATGAGGAAACTCTTCAAAAATGGAAATAGACTGGAACCGCATTGAGCAAAGTAGCACAACCTTCAGAGGAATCATCCCCAGTCGGGAAGCACGTTGTGCTGGGAAAATCACACTAGATGTGGTATTCGGCATGGCGGAGAACTATAGGTCCGAAGAAATTACATTCCAAGTGGCCCCGTTCAGTAGTGGATACCACGCCCTTTTAGGGCGGGAGGCGTTCACGATCTTCCAAGCCATACCCCATTATGGGTACATGAAGCTCAAAATGCCCGGGCCCAATGGAATCATCACTCTCGCTAGTGATCCGGACACAGCAATCCACGCAGAAAACAAAACAGCCGCATTGGCCCTCGAGGCATTATCCGAAGCCCTTTCGGCCGAGGAATTAACTACGCCACGCTCAAAAGTGGACAGGGACAATGTGATACTTGACAAGAGATCCAAGTCCCCCTCTTTTACACCAGCGGATGAAATAGTCAAATTCCAAGTCCACCCAATGGACCCTACAAAAACAGCCTCCATCAGGGCACAGTTAAACCCTGCCGTGGACGTCGCATTACGAGGGTTCCTGCGCGAGAATTGGGACATATTCGCCTGGCACCCCTCAGACATGCCAGGAATCCCACGCAGGCTGGCCGAGGACAGCCTCAATATTCTAAAGGGATTCAAGCCGGTCAAGCAGACTCTTCGGCGTTTCTCTGAACCTAAGAGGCAAGCTATGGGAGAGGAACTAGGCAAGTTATTGGAGGCCGGATTCATTAGAGAAATAAAACACCCGGACTGGCTAGCAAACCTGGTGATGGTACCAAAGAAGGACAAATCCTGGCGCCTATGTGTCGATTTCAAGGACATCAACAAGGCTTGCCCAAAGGATCCCTTCCCCCTCCCCCGCATCGATCAAATTATCGATGCTACCGCAGGACACGAGTCATTGTGTTTCCTCGACGCACACTCCGGTTACCACCAAATCAAGATGGTGGAGTCCGACCAAGCCGCAACGGCATTTATCACACCATATGGCCCCTTCTGTTTCAACACAATGCCTTTGGGCTCAAAAACGCCGGCGCAACATATCAGCGCATGATTCAGACATGTGTGGAGAAACAGATCGGCAAAACAATAGAGGCATACGTAGATGATGTGGTTGTTAAAACCAAACACGTCGACTCTCTAATAGACGACTTGAGGCTCACATTCGACAACCTCCGAACATACGACATCAAGCTCAATCCGGAAAAATGCGTTTTCGACGTACCAGCCGGAAAGCTCCTGGGCTTCATTGTCTCCAGCAGAGGAATTGAAGCTAATCCGGCCAAAATCTGAGCTCTGTCACAGTTGGCTATCCCAACGGACCTCAAACAAATCCAGAAATTAACTAGATGTGTGGCGGCTCTAAGCCGCTTTATCTCCCGCTTAGGAGAAAAGGCATTACCCCTTTATCGCCTCCTTCGGTGCACCGAACACTTCGAGTGGACGGACGCTGCCACAACTGGATTGGAAGAAATAAAAGCCATACTGGCAACCAACCCAATCCTGGCCGCGCCAAACATCGGCAAACCAATGTTGTTGTACATTGCGGCAACTCATCAGGTTGTAAGCGCAATGCTCGTCGTCGAACGAGAAGCGGACGAACATAAATTCCCTCTTAAAAAGCCGGAATATTATGTATCCACTGTCCTCACTCCATGCAAATCACGGTACCCACATTATCAAAAGATAGCCTATGCGGTATTCATGGCATCCCAGAAGCTGCGACAATACTTTCAAGAGTGTTCGATTACAGTAGCCTTGGAAGTGCCACTTAGTAATATTATAAACAACCGCGACGCCACGGGCTGGATTGCCAAATGGGCCATTGAGCTCCTCCTGTTCGACATAACATACAAACCTCGGCAAAGCATTAAATCGCAAGTATTGGCCGACTTTGTCGCCGAATGGACAGAAGCCGAACTCCCTAAAGAGTACGGTGCATACTCCAATTGGATCATGCACTTCAACGGCTCCAAAATGCTGGCTGGTCTGGGGGCTGGCGTCGTCCTAACGTCCCCAACAGGAGATACAGTTCAATACGTACTGCAGATACTGTATACAGACTCCAAGAAGGCAGCCGAATACGAAGCCCTGTTACATGGTCTTCGGATGGCAGTTTCCATGGGCATTCAACACCTGGAGGTTCATGGGGATTCGAACCTTGCAATATCCCAAATAAATGGAGACATTGATGCCAAGGATCCGAAGATGGCGGCCTATCGAAATGTCGTCCTAAAGATGTCAGCTAAGTTCGAGGGGCTCGAATTTCACCATGTGGCCCGGGAAAACAATGAGGCGGCGGATATCCTCGCCCGCATCGGCACAAAACGCGATGCGGTCCCCCCCCCCCCAACATCTTTTTGGAGAGGTTGTTTAAGCCATCCGTGGTATGGGAAGGGGACACCGGTAACAATAGTTTGGACCCGGCCAAAATGCCCGATACCGAACACTCTGACATAATCGGAGGCTCTGCCACCGAAATAACACCTTCAGCCCACGTAATAATGGCCATCATTGCCCCGTGGACAGAACCATTCTTGGCCTACCTAACTAGGTAGGAACTTCCCGAGGACCAAATTGAGGCACGATGCATAGTGCGGCGATCTAAAGCCTACAGGTCCACGAGGGAGAGCTATAAAAAAAGCACTACGGAGTCCTTCAAAGGTGCATCTCCAAAGAGGAAGGGCGAAAACTTTTGGCAGAAATTCATGCCGGACTCGGCGGCCACCACGTCGCAGCCCGGGCCCTTGTAAGCAAGGCCTTCCATACAGGGTTTTATTGGCCGACGGCCCGGGCAGACGCACAGGACTTGGTCCAACGCTGCGTCAGTTCCCAGCTTTTTGCAAACCAAAGCCACATACCACCCACCGCCCTCCAAACAATCCCCATTACCTGGCACTTCATGGTCTGGGGGGTTGACATGGTTGGACCCCTTAAAGGGGGAACCCATAAGAAAAAATACTTATTGGTCATGGTGGATAAATTCACCAAATGGATACAAGCCAAACCTGATAAAACAGCCGAATCCAGACCAGTGATAGACTTCATATCCGGGGTTGTACACCGTTATGGCATCCCCCACAGCAACATCACTGACAACGGCACGAACTTCATGGCTGACGAGGTAAAACTCTGGTGCAGCAACATGGGCATCAAGCTCGATTATGCTTCCGTCTATCACCCACAAACCAACGGCCAAGTTGAGCGAGCAAATGGTCTTATCATGAGCGGCATTAGACCCAGATTAGTGCGGTCCTTAAAGGAGTCTAACACGCACTGGGTAGAGGAGCTCGACTCCGTACTCTGGGGGCTGCGGACCACGCCGAATCGTACTACAGGATATACACCCTTCTTTATGGTGTATGGCGCAGAGGCAGTTCTTCCCTGCGACATAATTCATGACTCACCTCGAGTGCGCATGTACGAAGAAAGAGAAGGCGAGCTCGATCGGCAGGACAGTCTGGACACCCTGGAGGAGGAGCGCGACGTGGCAAAAGCTCGTTCCGCATTCTATCAGCAATAGGCTCACAAATACCAAAGCAGAGAAGTACAGGCCAAAACTTATAACGTTGGCGAGTTAGTTCTACGCCAGCCGGAGAAGAGAAAGACCAAGCTCGAGCCCAAGTGGGAAGGTCCCTTCATTATTGACCAAGTTCTGACCGGTGGAGCGTACGCTCTGCGGGATGCATCGAATAATCGACTTGAGCCGAACCCATGGAACGCAGCCAGGCTCCGAAGATTCTACGCCTAGTGCCGGACTCTATGTTCGTCTCCTTCCTCTGTCCATTTTCTGCATTTACATTATTTGTCTTTTTTCTCTTTCTTTCTTTTATTCTTTCTCAAGGGCCTTCAAGGGCCAACTTGTGCCTTGCTTGCACACTATTGACGCGCTAACCGCGCTCATTATACCTGGGGGCTTCTTACACAGAAGCTTAATTATTTATCTGGGCTTCATGCCCCGCACATGTGTTATTCTTCCGCATGTACCTTTTCTTCGCCATTATATGCATCGATATGACTTAAGTTTTGGCCAAGCTGGGTTGCCTGGCTCTTGTATTTATACCCTATGTTCCCGTTAATTCGGCTAGGGCATAAGGGGAGCACCTCTGCGATTGTTACTGCCGGGTCAGCCGGATGTGTACCTCAGACTGGGTGAAGCCAAAAGCTAGCCTTCTTAAGGGAATATTCGGTCGGTGAACAAAAGATGATTTTTATTTATTTTCCATATGTGCCCCCAGCTGTTTTTGCCTGCGTTTCCTCTCGCAGTCCGGACATGCACTTTAGGGCATGCGTACCCAGGGAAAGGAACCCTTAACGGAACTATTCTCCCTATAAGATGTTTCTTACTATCCATGTAATATAACATAACTAGTTGGGCACTTGTTTGTTCAAGCACTAATGACCACTATGCCTGGTCTCCACGCATACCCCAGTTCTTATATAACTAAGCGGGTATTCGGATACACTCCGGACTATCAGGTCCCGAGGTTGAAGCAAAAAGGTCCGCCATGAAAAATGATTTACAATCCGGCTAGAAGGCATTATACATGTCACTTTAATTACATAGTCATGTAGACTGACTAAATTCCTCTTCTATACCATCCAATAGGCTATCTAGCCTACAATCCTGTTGGGAATACTTTGCGGCTAATTCTACTTACCCATACACTAAGCTAACGGGGATCTCTTTCCCATCGGGCCCCACAGGTCCAACCTCGGCCATGTTGTTTGGGTCAGCCTTGGTATACCGCGTCTTCACCATGGCCCAGGCTTCCCTGGCACCTTGACGGCAGGCCGATATCTTCCATAATCGGAAGCGCCGCCATGCTCCCTTGAGCTTCTCTACAAGCTCTACAATGCCTTCTTGCAGGGAGACGGATGGCCACAAGGCCTGGGCTATACCTTGCATCATCTGCCGAACTTGTTCGTGCGGTTGTGAGAGCTTGGATAGAAGATCACCCGCAGACCCGGGCATCTCCTCCATGGGACGACCCATCAGCATACCTGCAGACATAACTCTATTAGCCGGCTTCTCCGCCGCCCCCTTTTTTAAGGGTTCGTTCTAGCATTTACTAAAAATGCCGCGTCGAAGCCGCTTATTCTCCTTCTCAGAGTCCGCAAGCTGGGCTCGAACATCTTTCAGTTCCACGCTCAGCTTGGTATTGGCATCTTGGAGATTGTTTTTCTCCCGCCTAACCTCAGTCAGCACGCGTTCGCCAGCCTTTAATTGTCGTACGACATGCTGGTCCTCCGGATTCTCTCTGGATTAATCTACAAGCTGGGGACTTTTTAGGTTCCTTCAATGCGGCAACAGCGGCCCGAAGTTGGGTCTTGCATTCCTCCAGCTCCTGTGACAGTCGAGTATTCTTCTCTGTAAGAACCTGCACAATAGATGATCCTTAAATCAGTTCTGCTAACTGTTTCAAGTCTCAAGGGCTACTGATACATATAATCGTCAGATTTGCTTACCCGTACATCCCTTACATACTGGTCCATGGCTCTGGCTAGACCATTTTGAGTAGCATGGAGGTACGCGTCTCCAGAATTGAAGGCATCAAATGCCTCCGGTGAGAAGCAAGTGTCACGGAGTACGGCCCGGCGATGCCTATGATTCATGGCGCTCTCCACTTCTGAATTTGTAGAGGATAGTCTATCTGCATCCTTTGTAGGGGGAGGATCCAGCATCCGCCCCATGTCGGCTTCCGCATCTATGTCCGGTGTTGGAGCCTGACTGGTGGAAGCGTGATCGGCAGCCTCACCGGACATATTCCGGCAAGCATTTTTCTGTTAAAGAAACATGGACATCATTACATATTGAGAAAGACGACAACCATGGAGCGGGGTTTTTGTCATACCTCTACACCGGCGTCTCCGTCTTGACCGCCTTCCTTTATGGCCTGCCCGGCCTTGGTGCCTCTTGTTGGCGAGTTGCTGCGGGTTCAGCAGGGCGTCAAGAATGCCTTCCCTGTAAAACACCATATGTATATGGAAGGTGAAGTGTCTAAAAGGGGATCCTAGTTTTTGGAGTTGGGATTTTTGTTTTTTCTTACATGCGACGCAGGAAGCAGTCCGGTATAGTCGGCTGTAATGGCCACCATGGCGTCATCACAGCTTAATTGATAGAACTGCCAGTCTATCAGCTCCACGAATATGTCCGGATCTTCTTCGAGTCCGGGACCGGGGGCCCGGTCGGGATCCTCTGGTTGTGGAGATGGGTTGTTGACCTCCCTTATGGCTTTTCGCAGTTCCTGCCGCAAAATGGCAAGGTGAGTACCTACGACAAAGAATGCGGGAAGAATGGGAGTAAGGAGATATAACTCACCCAGCTTGGAGGGTTGTACATGGAGAATCCATCCCGTGGCTTGATGCGGATGAACTCCTCTTCCTCTCCCTTGAACAACTCGGGCAGAATTTTTGCTAAAGCAGCAGCGTTATCCGGACCCTTACGCCCGCAACGGGTGGCGTCATCTTCCCCGTTAAAACACCACAGGGGGTTCCCTCGATATTGATGTGGCTGCACTCCCTACATTATGCATATTGACATAACCTCGATTATTGTCAATCCTGATTGAGCCAGCGCTTTAATCCGGTTCATCTGTTAAAGGACTTCTCCGTTGTCTTCTTCCTGGGGGCTCCGTGGGCACCAACTTCGGCGTTTCTTCAGAGGAGCATTGTTGAACTCAGGAAGACCCCGCCGAACAGGGTCCGGAAGGGGGACGTCCTCCATATAAAACCATTCCGAAGGCTAGTCTTCGAACGTCTTCTTCGGAGTACCGGACAGGTATCCGGTTTCGGTGATACGCCATATTTCGGCTCCGCCCACTTGATAAAGTTACCCCTTCTGTGTGCGAGGGACGAGGAAAAATAACCTTTTCCACAACTCGAAATGAGCCTCACAGCCCAGCAATAACTTGCAGAGGGAAACATAGCCGGCGATATGTAATATGGAAGCAGGGGTGAAATTATGCAGTTGGAGGCCGTAAAACTCTAGGAGCCCGCGGAGGAACGGATGAGCTGGAAATCCGAGTCCCCTTAATAAGTAAGGAACAAGGCATACCCGCTCCCCCGTAGAGGGACTGGGGAAGCTCTCCGCTTGCTCCCCGCCATTGTAGGTGGTGAGCCCGGCTCGGACGGGAACCATATACGCTGGAGGGAGAAATCCCTTAGTCTGCAGTTCTACTAATCGACTGTGTGGGATAGAACACATCTCCCAATCACCGGGCTTGGGGCTACGGGGCGGGAGGAAGAGCTGCGGTTGTCGGTCATGCTGGAGTGGATTTTTCCGAAGCACGCTCCGGTGGATTCTTGCTGGGGGAGGATGATATGGATTGGATCTAAGAATCCCCATCCCTTTAATAGAAAATTTATTTATCTGGCTAGGGGGGCGAATGTAAAAACGCCCTGGCTCCTTGTATTTATTCGACGCGTGGAAGATAGCCCTTATTGGGCGCAGAAGCCAAGAGGTCGAACATTTATGGGGCCGAACACTACTTCACAAACATTCTAATTTGGAGAAAACCCCGCTTTGCAATGCCGAAGAAAATACTGCGTGTCGAACTTGATGTCATTGAAGCCTGGTTCGGGGCCTACTGAGGGAGTCCTTGATTAGGGGGTCTTCGGACAACTGGACTCTCCTTGGCGTGGAAGGCAAGCTAGGCAATACGGATATGTATATCTCCTCCTTTGTAACTGACCTTGTGTAACCCTAGCTCCCTCCGGTGTCTATATAAACCGGAGGGTTTTAGTCCATAGAACAACATACAATCATACCATAGGCTAGCTTCTAGGGTTTAGCCTCTCCGATCTCGTGGTAGATCAACACTTGTACTACTCATATTATCAAGAATAATCAAGCAGGACGTAGGGTTTTACCTCCATCAAGAGGGCCCGAAACTGGGTAAAAAATCGTGTCCCCTGCCTCCTGTTACCATCCACCTTAGACGCACAGTTCGGGACCCCCTACCCGAGATCCGCCGGTTTTGACACCAACAGCCGGCGCCTATGGTGAAGGTGGGGCCTAAGCCCCAATCGTCGACTGACACTTGCTTCATCTTGGCACGGTCTTGAGAGAACAACTGTTTCTTCTTTGCGGGCGCGGCTCCCGGGATCTTCGGAGTGCCTTTGGCACCAGCTTGCATGGTTGTCGATGCCTTGAAGGCGAGTTTGAGGGCCAGGAGTGCATCCTGAGTGTCCCACGTCAGAGTGAGGATGCCGCTGCTCCCCAACATCTTGATGACATTGTAACGGATACCCAAGGATGCCATTGTACGGGAGGATGATGCGGCTTGATGACCTCAATGAGGTAGTTGTAGCACATGCCGAAGGTGATGGGGAGGCGGATCCACCCTAGAGGGACGGTGGAGCCATCAACCACCCCTAACAAGGGTCTGGTGGGGGTGAGCTAGTCGTAAGGCAAATGAAGCTGATCGAAAGCTTCCACAGAGAGACCGTTGAGGCCAGCAACGCCATCGATGAGGGTCTTGTTGACTGCAATGTTGCCGATGGTGGGCGTGCAGAGCATGGGGAGCTGTAACGCCCCGAGACCGATGTGCCAGGTGTCGTGCAGTTATTCGCTGTTGTTGCTTTGTCATTGTTTGCGTGTCATGCATTGCATATCATGTCATCATGTGCATTGCATTTGCATACATGTTCATCTCATGCATTCGAGCATTTTCTCCGTTGTCCGTTTTGCAATCCGGCACTTCATTCTCCGCCGGTGGTCATTTCTACCTTTCTTTCGTGTGTGGGGATTAAACATTTCCGGATTGGACCGAGACTTGCCATGCGGCCTTGGTTTACTACCGGTAGACCGCCTGTCAAGTTTCGGGTCATTTGGACTTCGTTTGATACTCCAACGGTTAACCGAGGGACCGAAAAGGCCTCGTGTGTGTTGCAGCCCAACACCCCTCCATTTTGGCCCAAAACCCACCAAACTCTGCTCCATATCCTAGAGCGTTCGATCACGATCGCGTGGCCGAAAACCGCACCTCATTTGGACTCTCCTAGCTCCCTCTACCTATAAATATGTGGGCATCCCCGAGAAATTCGCGGATGAAACCCTAGCCGTCCTCCACCTCGCGCCCGGACGAAACCTCCACCACCGGCCGGACATGTCCGCCCCGCGCGCCACCTCACTCCGCCCAATGGCAGCACGCCACGTCGCCACACCGCCCCTCTCCTCCAACCGGAGCGTGCCACATCAGCTCCCCCGCCGGACCTCCTCTCTCCTCCGCCGCCGCGGGCCCGCACGGCCCAGATCCGGCCCGCGGGGCCCGAACTGCGCCGCCCCGCGCCTGGGCGCCTCGCGCCGCCGCCCCCGTTCGCCACCGCGAGCCTGCAGCGCGCCGCTGCCCGCCTGCCTCGCCGCCGACTTCCCCGCCGCCATGCGCCCTCGCCGCCCTTGCCGGCCATCGCCGGATCGCCGCGCCGCCACGAGCGCTCCACGGGAGCCGCCCCTCACCTCCGGCCGCAAGCGCCTCGCCGCGCCGCTCCGACCCCTGCCACCGGATCCGCCGCCGCCCCGCACCGCTTCGGCCACCACCGGCGCGTCAAGCTCGCCGGAGTTTTCCAACCTCGCCGGAGTTCGGTCCGTCCGGATCCGAAGAAGATGGATCAGATCCACCTAACCCTCCAACCAAACGTCCCGACTCAGATCTGCACCACTCCGTCCCGGATCTTTCCGTCCCGCGTTGACTTTTCACGGAGGTAAAATTCGTCTAAGTCCCCAGATTCCAGATCCATGTTGCCATGTTCGAGGCCTCGTAACTTTGCATCCGTAGCTCCGTTTTGGACATATGATATATCAAAATCTTCGTCTCGACATGTACATCATTTCATTCCATTGCATAATTTGCATTTGAGTTCATCTTGATGCCCGTAATGCTGCTAGAAGGAGGCTTCGTGAGTTAAATTGCAGATCCGTTAGTTCATCATAGACTTTTGTCATTTTTGCCATGATTATTGTGTGCATGATATGCCTGTGACTCTTTGGGATGATTTGTTAAGCATTTTGTCTTCTTTCCAGAGGTGACACCCATGCATTTTTAGGATGTGTGTGGTGACTTGTGCAAGCTTACAAAGAGAGGCACCTGATAATTCTGTTTTCAGGGACTTAGTGGATTTCACTAAGTCTGGGATATTTTAGTTCATGACGCCATATGTTCAGCTTGTTTCCTAGTGATCTGTGCCTCTTTTGAGGATGATCAGTAAGGGAGTTTTGATATTCATGTTATTCTCTATCCATCCATGTCTTTGTTTGCATATGTGGAGTGCTCTAACTTGAGTCAATCAAGCTCTACTTTTGCTTCGTGGTAAATCTGGGCAGATCGTCAACTTGTTTGCGATTTTGCCGATGCTATTGTTAGTGATCCGTGCATGCTATGCCATTGTTCTTGCCATGTCTAGCTAGGATTTTGTGCCTTCTTTATGGATATATGCTTGCCTTGCTATGACTTGCACCATGGTGAGTGCATCGAGCTCGTTTACATGCCTTCGTGAGTTATAATTTCAGCATGTCTCAGTTTTCACGAAGTCTGAAAACTGATTGTGCTTCATCTATGTTTGTGTGCTCGTTAGAGTACTTTGTGAACCCTTTTGGCCCCAGGTCACTTTGGGTGTTTTGTTAAGCTTGTTGAGTAGCTCCATGCTATGTTCTTACTTGTCATAATCAGGTTGTGTATCATGTTGTTTTGCTGCTCCGAAGAGAGCATCATGGTCTGAAATTTCAGACTAGTGTTAATTTCACTAAGTCTGAAATCTGTTTTGCTTATTCGTTTTTGCCATGCTTGTTTGAACCTCATAATGGATGAATTTGGCCATGGCTCAGTGCTAGTGTTTTGATAAGAATATTGTGTACATACCTGCCATGTCTTTTGTTGTCGTGTTTGGTGGCTGTAGCATGTTCATTTCGTTGCATTTAGGTGCCTACTTGCTGTAATTCGCAGACCGGTTCATTTCGTAAAACGCTTGCCATTTCCAAACCGTAGCTCCGATTCCTATGATCTTTATATCGTTTTCAGGTGATTTCATCCCCTCTATCCAGTGGCACACTTGGTTTGCAAGTTGAGGCCAGGTTCATGCATTTCCTGTCACGTCTTGCATTTTGCATCCCGCATCGCATCCCGCATCTCGCATATCATACCATGTTCATGTGTTGGTTGTTTACTATGTCGTTTGCTTCTTTCCGGTGTTGCTTCTTCGGGTTGGTTCCGGTAACGTCGTGTTGTGAGGACCCGTTCGTCTACGTCCGTTTGTGTTCTTCATGGATTCATTCTTCTTCCTTGAGGGATCTCAGGCAAGATGATCATACCATCGAAATCACTACTATCTTTGCTATGCTAGTTTGCTCGCTCTTTTGCTATGCCATTGCTACGATGCCTACCACTTGCTTGTCAGCCTCCCAAATTGCCATGTTCAGCCCCTAACCCACCATTGTCCTAGCAAACCGTTGTTTGGCTATGTTACCGCTTTGCTCAGCCCCTCTTATAGCGTTGTTAGTTGCAGGTGAAGATTGAAGTTTGTTCCTTGTTGGAACATGGAGATGCTGTTCCTTGTTGGAACATGTTTACTTGTTGGGATATCACTATATATCTTATTAAATTAATGCATCTATATACTTGGTAAAGGGTGGAAGGCTCGGCCTTACGCCTGGTGTTTTGTTCCACTCTTGCCGCCCTAGTTTCCGTCATATCGGTGTTATGTTCCCGGATTTTGCGTCCCTTATGCGGTTGGGCTATAATGGGAACCCCTTGACAGTTCGCCTTAAGTAAAGCTTCTCCAGCAATGCCCAACATTGGTTTTACCATTCGCCACCTAGCCTTTTTCTTTTCCCTTGGGAGTCGCGCTCCTGAGGGTCATCGTTATTTTAACCCCCACGGGCCAGTGCTTGTCTAAGTGTTGGTCCAAACTGCCAACCGCCGGTGGCTACCAGGGGCAACTCTGGGCTGGCCTACCGGAAGTTTAGACAATCCGGTGTTACCCTGAGAACGAGATATGTGCAGCTCCCATCAGGATGTCGGCGCATCGGGCGGTGTTGCTGGTTTAGTTTTACCCTGTCGAAACATCTTGTTGTACCGGGACACCGAGTCTGATCGGAATGTCTCGGGTGGAGGTCTATTCCTTCATTGATCGTGAGAGCTTGTCATGGGCTAAGTTGGGACACCCTGCAGGGATTTGAACTTTCGAAAGCCGTGCCCGCGGTTATGGGCAGATGGGGATTTGTTAACGTCCGGTTGTAGAAAACCTGAACTTGACCTTAATTAAAAATGAATCAACAGCGTGTGTAACCGTGATGGTCTCTTTCCGGCGGAGTCCGGGAAGTGAACAGGGTTGTTGGAGTTATGCTTGACGTAGGTAGTCCAGGATCACTTCTAGATCATACTTTCACGATCGTGCTTTGCTTTCTCTTCTCGCTCTCATTTGCGTATGTTAGCCACCATATATGCTAGTCGCTTGCTGCAGCTCCACCTCATACCTTTACCTTACCCATAAGCTTAAATAGTCTTGATCGCGAGGGTGCGAGTTTGCTGAGTCCCCGTGGCTCACAAATACTTCCAAAACCAGTTTGCAGGTGCTGATGAGTCCGTGCAGATGACGCAACCAAGCTCAGGAGGAGCTCGTTGAAGATCGTGTTCTTTATGTTGTTTCGTTCTAGTTGATCAGTAGTGGAGCCCAGTTGGGGTCGATCGGGGACCTTTGTCGCATTTGGGGTTCTTCTTTTATTTTGGTGCCGTAGTCGGACCTTGAGTGTATTTGTATGATGTAATGGTTTATTTATGTATTTGTGTGAAGTGGCGATTGTAAGCCAACTATGTATCCTTTCCCCCTATTGTATTACATGGGTTGTGTGAAGATTACCTCACTTGCGACATATCCTTCAATGCGATTATGCCTCTAAGTCGTGCCTCGACACGTGGGAGATATAGTCGCATCGAGGGTGTTACAAGTTGGTATCAGAGCCTTCCCCGACCTTAGGAGCCCCCACTGATTGATCGTTTTTTAGCGGCCGAGTTGTGTCTAGAAAAATGTTTTGAGTCATTTAGGAATTATATATCGGAGAGCTTAGGAATTCTTTTTACTTCCCAGTCTCCTCATCGCTCTGGTAAGGCATCCTGACGTAGAGTTTTGACTCTTCTCTTCTCAAATTTCACAAAAAAAAATTAGGATCACGCGGGTATCTTGGAATCGTTCCGATGGTTTTATGATGAGAACATTGTCTTGGTGCCTCCTGTCAGGGGTTTAGTGGAAGTGTCCCGGGGAGTTGAGCTCTGAGGTGTTGTCATCATAATTTTATCGTTGCAGTTCTGGAATACCTGAGTTTAGTACGCCGACATCGAAAATCTCTTTTATGCAGTTCGTTGGTGAGATAACCTCGACGCCACCCAGTACTGGGGCGGGAGTTCGGGAGTATCGCCATAACTTGTATAACGGATGCTTTTCGAAGGTTGAGGTAGATGGTTTCCGAAGGTTTCTTGGTTATGTGTTGAAGGATGGATACAGCTGGATGTAGGAATTGTTAGTTTGGGTGAGATATTATGCTTCCCCTGTATCCCCAACACCTGATTGCATAACCGGAAAATTTCGGGAGTTCCATAGGTGGGAATTCAAGTAGCTCTTAGGATTTCTTTCCGACAGATGTATGATATGAAATTGGGGTTCGACGTCTAGTGGTTTGCCTATTCACAGTCGATTTTACAGTGGTCTCGTTGTGTCTTAAAGAGTCCTTGGCTATGCCGACTCGGGGACGCTTCGTATGTCATGTGCACTGCCTTGTACATGATGGTGCTGTACGATCGAGCCCGTGTAGGTCCCACCACGAAAACTTCGGACGAAATTTCTATCATATGTTTGTTCCGGCTTATTCTGCAAGCCAACCCTTTGTTTTTGTTTTGAGTTGTGGTATTCGAGTTGCTTCAATGTCAAGTGTTGATTCCATACTTTTCCCCAAATGGTGTTCTCATATTCCTATGTGAATACTAATCCCTCTTGATCATCGAGATTGTGTCGTCAATCCTTTTCAACCGGCGTGTTTCTCTTCAAGTGGATCCGATCATCTCAACATCCGCAAGATCAAATATCAGTTTCTTCCCAACGGTGTTTGTTTCATCCATCTCCAAGTTGCCTTTGTTTTTCCCGCCCACCCACCCTTTTTTCTTCAAGGATTCGGATTTCTTAATTGAGTATCCATTTTATTGATGGGAAGCCTCTCCATTCTTTTCCGTCTATATTCTTACCCGGTGGTTCTCAAGAAGATGTTCTACTAGTTCGTCATTCCTCATTCCTTTTCTTCTCCGGTGGTTCCAAGTCAAGCTTTGTTGATCATACCCTTTCCTCATGTCAATGATTTCTCATACCGGTGCAATTCTTAATCATTAATTTCTCGCTATTCATTTGTTCCGGAGTGCTTAAGATATCTCAATGGGCTCATCTTGTCATTCAAGATCCGTTCAACCTATTTTGAGGATGTTATATCATTCAAGCCTTTTAATTTAACCGGTGCATTCTCTCTTTTAAATCGCTCAACGGTGTTTCCTTTGAGTGGGCCCTAACCCACAGGTCTTTTTCCAGGATCTTACCTGACTCTTCTTATTCTCCCGGAGGTATTCTCAAATTATTTTTCGAAGTTTGACGTAAGAATGATTTTCATCAGTTAAATGCCTTTCTCCAAGATCTTTCATTTCTTTTCATCGTTAGCTCAACCTTTCCATTATTCATTCCGGAGTGCCTCAACAATTCTTGGTGGTGTTTCTCGTCGTCATTCTCAGTTTGGAAGACCGAAGAAGATTCTTCTTTCAACCTTGCTCCATTCTCTTCAAGATTCGTGATTCTAGCTTGTAGCCATCCTCTCATAATTATTTGCGATTGTGAGATATTCTTTTCAACCATCTGGAGTAATTCAGGAGGCTTTTCAGTTTGTCCATCTGGAGCCCATCATTTAAGAAGACTTATTCATTCCAGCTTTCAGCTCTCATACTCTAAATCATACCGGTGCAGCGTTCAAGTGATCTCTAATCGGTCCATGATCTATTATATTAAACTCCATCTAAATTATCTCAAGCATCTTCATTCATTTACTAATTTTTCCCGGTGTTCCTTTATCTTCTCTTCGTTCATTCTTAATTTTTACGGTGGTTCGTTCAAGAGCTCTCGTCATTCGTTTTCATATCAATTATTTGTTGTTTTTCAACCCTTCCGGTGGTTCGTTCAATACCTGCCCAAGTCTGATGTTATATCTCTCTTAATCCTTGATACGAGAATAAGTAGTGTGCCAAATCCGTTGATTGTCATCAATTTAATTGATGAAGGATAAGCATAATGTAATTCTTACTCTTGTTTCATCCAAGCAATTTAATTCCTTATTCCGGAGGCTCATCAAATTCTTCATTTTCTTTTGTTCATCTTTTCTTTCCCGGAGTTCCAAGTTCTCTCAATTATTTCATCGCGAAGATCCATCAAATCATTACAAGGATTCACCTTATGTTCTCAACTTCTCTTTCTTTTGTTCATTCTTTTATTACCGGAGTTCTTCATGGAGGTTCTACATGTTGGTTCATAAAGGATTTAATTCTTTCTCGAAGTTTTCATCAAGATTCTTTTCTAAGGAGCTCAAGTTTCTTCATATTGCAATCCAGAGTGCAATTCTTTCTTCCGTATCATTGGAGATGGTATTATGTCATTCTTGTTAATTTGAATTCATGTTTCTTGATTCACATGTTGTCATGAATGAGATATTTTAAATCCATCAATCTCGTCATTGGAGTTATCTTGGGTTATATTTCACCTTAAGCCTTCCCTAAGGATTGTTGCTATCTATGGTGCTCATAAATGACCCAAGTTCTTCATTTATCCTTCCGGTGAAATAAGTTCTCGTCTCCTTGTTCATTCTAACCCAATTCTTTTCCCGCAAGTGGCAGGTTGTCACCTCATAATTTGAGATGTATTCCTCAAGCCCATATCAAGCTACTCTTTTCGTTGTTGGATTTCCAACAATTCCATTCGACCCTTCTCCTAAGAATGCCTTCTCAAGCTCTTGTGGCAGAAGTTGGCATTTTCTTCTCCATTCTTCTATCTCAATTATCTATCTTCTATTCTTTTGTTCCGGAGGTATTGTGATGTTCATATTTTCAACCCATCATCTCGTTTTGTCAAAGATCATGATCTTTCCATGCCTATACTTTTATCTGAGTGTTGTGTCCTCTTTTCAAGTATCCTCTCATCTTGTCAAGTTCAATTCCTTCCATTTACAGACGGAGTGCTGTCCAAATTATATCACTCTTATTCCTTCCCTATCTAGCTTAACCGGAGTATTGTGCCCCTTCGTTCAAGTTCTTTTCGCCTTATCAAGTCTTGCATCCCTTTCTCGACCAGAGTGTCGTGTTTTCATTTGAGCTCTCTCATCTTATCAAATTTTGGACTCCCTTCTCAACCGGAGTGTTGTCTGAGATCTTTCTTACCACTTGTTCCATTCATTCAACAGTTCCGGTGGCAGTGTGTTGTGATTTCATCAAATATCTTCTCATCTTATCAAGTTATGATTCAATTACTTTTCTTTTCAACCGGAGAGCTGCCCGAATTTTGGTTTTTCCTTGATCCCCTTCCTTAACCGAAGTGTTTTTAATAAATATCTTGCCCTTCAATCTCAAGGGTTTCGCAATGCTCTTTGTCCCTAGTTTCTAACGGAGTGTTTTCGACTTTGTTCACCTTCGTTGTATTCTTTTCTCGAATTGTTCATCCTCGCAAGGTTCTTTGGTTTCACTCGTTTCTCAAAGAAGCAATTTGTTTTACCTCTTCTCTTTTCTCTTCCGTTTTCCCTCCGGTGCCATTCTAGATCTCGGGACGAGATCCTCTCGTAGTGGTGGAGTGTTGTAACGCCCCGAGACCGATGTGCTAGGTGTCGTGCAGTTATTCATTGTTGTTGCTTTGTCATTGTTTGCGTGTCATGCATTGCATATCATGTCATCATGTGCATTGCATTTGCATACATGTTCATCTCATGCATTCGAGCATTTTCCCCGTTGTCCGTTTTGCAATCCGGCGCTTCGTTCTCTGCTGGTGGTCATTTCTACCTTTCTTTCGTGTGTGGGGATTAAACATTTCCGGATTGGACCGAGACTTGCCATGCGGCCTTGGTTTACTACCGGTAGACCGCCTGTCAAGTTTCGGGTCATTTGGACTTCGTTTGATACTCCAACGGTTAACCGAGGGACCGAAAAGGCCTCGTGTGTGTTGCAGCCCAACACCCCTCCATTTTGGCCCAAAACCCACCAAACTCTGCTCCATGTCCTAGAGCGTTCGATCATGATCGCGTGGCCGAAAACCGCACCTCATTTGGACTCTCCTAGCTCCCTCTACCTATAAATATGTGGGCATCCCCGAGAAATTCGCGGATGAAACCCTAGCCGTCCTCCACCTCGCGCCCACATGAAACCTCCACCACCGGCCGGACATGTCCGCCCCGCGTGCCACCTCACTCCACCCAATGGCAGAGCGCCACGTCGCCACACCGCCCCTCTCCTCCAACCAGAGCGCGCCACATCAGCTCCCCCGCCGGACCTCCTCTCTCCTCCGCCGCCACGGGCCCGCGGGGCCCGAACCGCGCCGCCCCGCGCCTGGGCGCCTCGCGCCGCCGCCCCCGTTCGCCACCGCGAGCCTGCAGCGCGCCGCCGCCCGCCTGCCTCGCCGCCGACTTCCCCGCCGCCATGCGCCCTCGCCGGCCATCGCCGGATCGCCGCGCCGCCACGAGCGCTCCATGGCCGCAAGCGCCTCGCCGCGCCGCTCCGACCCCGGCCACCGGATCCGCCGCCGCCCCGCACCGCTTCGGCCACCACCGGCGCGTCAAGCTCGCCGGAGTTCGGTCCGTCTGGATCCGAAGAAGAAGATGGATCAGATCCACCTATCCCTCCAACCAAACGTCCCGTCTCAGATCTGCACCACTCCGTCCCGGATCCCTCCGTCCCGCGTTGACTTTTCGCGGAGGTAAAATTCGTCTAAGTCCCCAGATTCCAGATCCATGTTGCCATGTTCGAGGCCTCGTAACTTTGCATCCGTAGCTCCATTTTGGACATATGATATATCAAAATCTTCATCTCGACATGTACATCATTTCATTCCATTGCATCATTTGCATTTGAGTTCATCTTGATGCCCGTAATGCTGCTAGAAGGAGGCTTCGTGAGTTAAATTGCAGATCCGTTAGTTCATCATAGACTTTTGTCATTTTTGCCATGATTATTGTGTGCATGATATGCCTGTGACTCTTTGGGATGATTTGTTAAGCATTTTGTCTTCTTTCCAGAGGTGCCACCCATGCATTTTTAGGATGTGTGCGGTGACTTGTGCAAGCTTGCAAAGAGAGGCACCTGAGAATTCTGTTTTCAGGGACTTAGTGGATTTCACTAAGTCTGGGATATTTTAGTTCATGATGCCATATGTTCAGCTTGTTTCCTAGTGATCTGTGCCTCTTTTGAGGATGATCAGTAAGGGAGTTTTGATATTCATGTTATGCTCTATCCATCCATGTCTTTGTTTGCATATGTGGAGTGCTCTAACTTGATTCAATCGAGCTCTACTTTTGTTTCGTGGTAAATCTGGGCAGATCGTCAACTTGTTTGCGATTTTGCCGATGCTATTGTTAGTGATCCGTGCATGCTATGCCATTGTTCTTGCCATGTCTAGCTAGCATTCTGTGCCTTCTTTATGGATATATGCTTGCCTTGCTATGAATTGCACCATGGTGATAGCATCGAGCTCGTTTACATGCCTTCGTGAGTTATAATTTCAGCATGTCTCAGTTTTCACTAAGTCTGAAAACTGATTGTGTTTCATCTATGTTCGTGTGCTCGTTAGAGTATTTTGTGAACCCTTTTGGCCCCAGGTCACTTTGGGTGTTTTATTAAGCTTGTTGAGTAGCTCCATGCCATGTTCTTACTTTTCATAATCATGTTGTGTATTGTGTTGTTTTGCTGCTCCGAAGAGAGCATCGTGGTCTGAAATTTCAGACTAGTGTTAATTTCACTAAGTCTGAAATCTGTTTTGCTTATTCGTTTTTGCCATGCTTGTTTGAACCTCATAATGGATGAATTTGGCCGTGGCTCAGTGCTAGTGTTTTGATAAGCATATTGTGTACATCCCTGCCATGTCTTTTGTTGTCATGTTTGGTGGCTGTAGCATGTTCATTTCGTTGCATTTAGGTGCCTACTTGCTGTAATTCGCAGACCGGTTCATTTCGTAAAACGTTTGCCATTTCCAAACCGTAGCTCCGATTCCTATGATCTTTATATCGTTTTTAGGTGATTTCATCCCCTCTATCTAGTGGCACACTTGGTTTTCCAAGTTGAGGCCAGGTTCATGCATTTCCTGTCACGTCTTGCATTTTGCATCCCGCATCGCATCCCGCATCTCGCATATCATACCATGTTCATGTGTTGGTTATTTACTATGTCGTTTGCTTCTTTCCGGTGTTGCTTCTTCGGGTTGGTTCCGGTAACGTCGTGTTGTGAGGACCCGTTCGTCTACGTCCGTTTGTCTTCTTCATGGATTCGTTCTTCTTCCTTGCAGGATCTCAGGCAAGATGATCATACCCTCGAAATCACTACTATCTTTGCTATGCTAGTTTGCTCGCTCTTTTGCTATGCCATTGCTACGATGCCTACCACTTGCTTGTCAGCCTCCCAAATTGCCATGTTCAGCCCCTAACCCACCATTGTCCTAGCAAACCGTTGTTTGGCTATGTTACCGCTTTGCTCAGCCCCTCTTATAGCGTTGTTAGTTGCAGGTGAAGATTGAAGTTTGTTCCTTGTTGGAACATGGAGATGCTGTTCCTTGTTGGAACATGTTTACTTGTTGGGATATCACTATATATCTTATTAAATTAATGCATCTATATACTTGGTAAAGGGTGGAAGGCTCGGCCTTATGCCTGGTGTTTTGTTCCACTCTTGCCGCCCTAGTTTCCGTCATATCGGTGTTATGTTCCCGGATTTTGCGTCCCTTACGCGGTTGGGCTATAATGGGAACCCCTTGACAGTTCGCCTTAAGTAAAGCTTCTCCAGCAATGCCCAGCATTGGTTTTACCATTCGCCACCTAGCCTTTTTCTTTTCCCTTGGGAGTCGCGCTCCTGAGGGTCATCGTTATTTTAACCCCCCCCCCCCCCCGGGCCAGTGCTTGTCTAAGTGTTGGTCCAAACTGTCAGCCGCCGGTGGCTACCAGGGGCAACTCTGGGCTGGCCTACCGGAAGTTTAGACAATCCGGTGTTGCCCTGAGAACGAGATATGTGCAGCTCCCATCAGGATGTCGGCGCATCGGGCGGTGTTGCTGGTTTAGTTTTACCCTGTCGAAACGTCTTGTTGTACCGGGATACCGAGTCTGATCGGAACGTCTCGGGTGGAGGTCTATTCCTTCGTTGACCGTGAGAGCTTGTCATGGGCTAAGTTGGGACACCCTGCAGGGATTTGAACTTTCGAAAGCCGTGCCCGCGGTTATGGGCAGATGGGGATTTGTTAACGTCCGGTTGTAGAAAACCTGAACTTGACCTTAATTAAAAATGAATCAACAGCGTGTGTAACCGTGATGGTCTCTTTCCGGCGGAGTCCGCGAAGTGAACACGGTTGTTGGAGTTATGCTTGATGTAGGTAGTCCAGGATCACTTCTTGATCATACTTTCACGACCGTGCTTTGCTTTCTCTTCTCGCTCTCATTTGCGTATATTAGCCACCATATATGCTAGTCGCTTGCTGCAGCTCCACCTCATACCTTTACCTTACCCATAAGCTTAAATAGTCTTGATCACGAGGGTGCGAGATTGATGAGTCCCCGTGGCTCACAGATACTTCCAAAACCAGTTTGCAGGTGCTGATGAGTCCGTGCAGATGACGCAACCAAGCTCAGGAGGAGCTCGTTGAAGATCGTGTTCTTTATGTTGTTTCATTCTAGTTGATCAGTAGTGGAGCCCAGTTGGGGTCGATCGGGGACCTTTGTCGCATTTGGGGTTCTTCTTTTATTTTGGTGCCGTAGTCGGACCTTGAGTGTATTTGTATGATGTAATGCTTTATTCATGTATTTGTGTGAAGTGGCGATTGTAAGCCAACTATGTATCCTTTCCCCCTATTGTATTACATGGGTTGTGTGAAGATTACCTCACTTGTGACATATGCCTTCAATGCGATTATGCCTCTAAGTCGTGCCTCGACACGTGGGAGATATAGTCGCATCGAGGGTGTTACAGGAGCGCACCGGCACCGATTGTGGTCTTGGGTGATCCCTGGATTTGAAGATGATGTCGGTCTCAGGCGCCGCCCGACCTAGAGGAGCCTCCGGCCACTGCTAGGTGGCCCCCACCTGTCGGAAATGCTGCTTGACGTGGCGGCTCGAGGCTGGTGCTTGTGGCCCGCCGAGTATGCCCGCAATGGCGTGGGGTGCCGGTGCCGAGATAACCCACAAGTATAGGGGATCGCAACAGTTTTTGAGGGTAGAGTATTCAACCCAAATTTACTTATTCGACACAACTGGAGCCAAAGAATATCCTCGAGTATTAGCAGCTGAGTTTTCAATTCAACCACACTTGAAATACTTAATATCTGCAGCAAAGTATTTAGTAGCAAAGTAGTATGGAAGTAGCGGTATCGGTAGCAATAGTAACGGTAGCATTTTTGTAGCAATTGTAACAGTGGCAACGGAAAAGTAACTTAGCAAAGATCAATATGAAATGAGCGTGTAGGCAATGGATCTATGATGGATAATCATGTCGGATGGCATTCATCATGCAAAGGTTATAACATAGGGTGACACAAAACTAGCTCCAGTTCATCAATATAATGTAGGCATATATTCTGAATATTGTCATACGTGCTTATGGAAAAGAACTTGCATGACATCTTTTGTCCTACGCTCCCTTGGCAGTGGGGTCCTATTGGAAACTAAGTGAAATTAAGGCCTCCTTTTAATGGAGTACTGGACCAAAGCATTATCACTTAGTGAATACATGAACTCCTCAAACTACGGTCATCACCGGGAGTGGTCCCGACTATTGTCACTCCGGGGTTGCCAGATCATAACACGTAGTAGGTGACTATAACTTGCAATATCGGATCAAGAACACAAATATATTCATGAAAACATAATAGGTTCACATCTGAAATCATGGTACTTAGGCCCTAGTGACAAGCATTAGGTATAGCAAAGTCATAGCAACATCAATCTTAGAACATAGTGGATACTAGGGATCAAACCCTTACAAAACTAACTCAATTACATGGTAAATCTCATCCAACCCATCCGGTCTAGCAAGCATACAATGGAATTACTCACACACGGCGGTGATCATCATGGAATTGGTGATGGATGATGGTTGATGATGATGATGGCAATGGATTACCCTCTTCGGAGCCCCAAGCGGACTACAGATCTGCCATCCCGAGGAAGAATAGGGCTTGGCGGCGGCTCCGTATCGTAAAACATGATGAATCCTTCTCTCTGATCCCCCCCCCCCCGAAAGTGAATATATGGAGTTGGAGTTGAGGTCGATGGAGGTCCAAGGGGCCCACAATGTCGGAGGGCATGCCCCCACCCTTGTGGCTAGGGTGTGGTTCCCCTGGTGCTGATTCTTTCGCCAATATTTTTTACTAATTCCAAAAATAATCTCCGTTGATTTTCATGTCATTCCAGGAACTTTTTATTCTGCACAAAAATAACACCATCACTAT
The DNA here is from genome assembly GCA_034509565.1 of Triticum monococcum. Taxonomy (NCBI): domain Eukaryota; kingdom Viridiplantae; phylum Streptophyta; class Magnoliopsida; order Poales; family Poaceae; genus Triticum; species Triticum monococcum. The sequence goes on along the minus strand of CM067847.1, from coordinate 426,962,423 downwards.
TCTGCTGAAAACAGCGTCAGTCCGGATTAGTTCCATTCAAATCATGCAAATTAGAGTCCAAAACAAGGTCAAAATAGTTTGGAAAAGTGGATACGTTGGAGACGTATCAACTCCCCCAAGCTTAAACCTTTGGTTGTCCTCAAGAATTTCAGTTGATAAACTAAAAGTGATAAAGAAAAACTTTTACAAGCTCTATTTGATCTTGTTGTTGCAAATATGTAAAGCCAGCATTTAGGTCTTCAGAAAATATTATGAACTAACTATATTCACAATAACATTTAGGTCTGACATTTACTCATATCAATGGCACAATCAACTAGCGAGCAATAATAATAAATCTCCAATGACAACACTTTCTCAATGCAATCAAGATATGATATAACAAGATGGCACTGGTACAACGATGTCCTAAACAAATGGTTCAAAACCCCTTTCCGCGACGACATTTGGAACCGTCGCCAAGTGAGTGTGTGCGATAGGGTGTCCTTCCCACACGACCCTGAAATCGTCGGGGATAGGCCCTCCTGGGACCTAGGCTGGGTCCGTGTTCGATCAGGCGAGGCATCGAAACTCAATCATTTCCGTAGGTATGTACATCCCACATGGTGAATCCCAGAAATCATTTTTGTAGGTATGTACATCCCACACGGTGTATCCCAGAATTCATTTCCGTAGGTATGTACATCCCACACGGTGAATCCCAGAAATCATTTCCGTAGGTGTGTACATCCTACACGGTGAATCCCAGAAAATCATTTCCGTAGTTATGTACATCCCACATAGTTCTTTGTGTGGAAACGTTTGTGCAAGGTGGCCTAACGCAAACAGTTCGTTGCCGGAAGCCGTGTGTGATTGTTAGTTGATCGAACACGCCTACTTTCTAGAAACCATGCAGGTTGTTTGAGTTCATCACCCATGGTGCTGTCTGAGTATCTGTTTGCAATAGAAAACCCTAATAAGCAGGGTACTTAGCCTATTATTGTTAATCCATGTACTAATCAAACTGATATTTCTTATAAAACACGCCAGATATTTCATATCCGTATAAAAGCAACCAGGATTTCATAATCGAATTATATCAGATAGCTTCGGCACTTAGTTATGCCATTACACAACAACACCAAGTTTCACATGCATCATCAAAAACCTTTGGACAGTAGCATCATACACGGTAAACAGACAAATGAATCTCATCTAGGAAACTGTAGAAGCGGAAGGCAAATATTGAGCCTTCAGTGATGTTGAATGTCCTTGCAACTTTAGGCCAGTGGCTATGGATAATTGCTCGCCCAACCTTCATCCTCTTCAGGAAGACTTCAATATTGTACCGTGGGTGTTGAATGAATACCTTCCTCACCTCTTGACCATGCAGGTGGTTTGAGAGGTAATCATCGGTGAACTGCTTTGAAAAGTACTGAAAACAAAGCTATGCATAAATCGCTGTTGTAAATTTTGAAATGGCGCAAGGGGTAAAAACAAGGTAAAAGAGTTGGTACCATCCTATAGTTGATTGATGTCTTCTTCTTTGTGCAAACAAAGATCTTGCTGTTATTCGTCGCAAGTTTCTTCATCCTAACAATCTTTCTGAGTTTCTTGACTTGAATGATAATAATGGACATGTCATTTCCCCATATGCAAATGGGTTGAACAGTGGGTCTAAGCCCCTGACAGCAGGACCTACATGTGCAAGACCAAATTGTAAGAAACCTAAATATTAGAATGATTCCTGCAACTGCACAATAATGTGCTATTAGCCAAAGGACCCTGCTTGAACAAACCTCCATGGTAAACCGCGGTGTCTCCCATTGTTTCCTTGAAACACACATAAGGAAGATCTTGATCAGGTTAACTGAGAGTTGTCATACAATCAGTAGAATATGTATTGACTACAGCTAAAATCGATTGGTGTCACATGCATAACAATACAAAATTGTACCCACAGGAAATGAAAACCAAATTGCAGAACTGAACCAAACAGTTAAATGGACAGCAGATCAAATGAACCAAAATAGTTAACTGAGCACGACATTGCAGAATAGAAACATGTACTAGAAGATAAGATAGTTAACAAAACAGAGAATGCTTGAGAACAGTACTACGAAATGTAGCAATTGTTGGACCAAAGTGTTAACTGAACATTACATTTCAAAGGACCAAACTATTAAATGAACATCAGATTGGATATTAACATTACAGAGGACAAATCACTAGAAGGCACTAGCGGTGGCCTCGAGAAAACATCACGAACTGTATTTTAAACTAGACAACTGCGCGGCGGTGTCGACGGTGGCCTCAAAGACGAGGTGCTCCTCTGTCGGATTTCGGGTTCCGGCAGACCCTTAAGGTTCGAACACTGGGGTGCACGCGGAAATCTCGCCTTCAACCTCTCCGTCTCGATGGGATCTAAACTACTAAAAGAACTGCACGAAAGACACAAGATTTATACTGGTTCGGGCCACCGTTGTGGTGTAATACCCTACTCCAGTGTGTGGTGGATGGATTGCCTCCTGGGGCTGGTGTGGATGAACAATACAAGGAAGAACAGCCTCGCGAGGGTCTATTCTTGGCTGTGGTGATGAACTGCTATGAAGAGTTCAGTCACCCTCTTTCTCTCTCTCTCTACTTGCGAACCGAACGAACCAAAACCCCACCCCTTGCTATGTGGGTGGCTAGTCCTATTTATATAGGCCCTGGTCCTCTCCCCAAATATTGAGCGGGAAGGGGTCCAAGAAGATCCCTGGATTTCTGTTAAGGATTTCTTGGACTCTCAGGACATGTTCCACAACTTCCATCTTCCTTTGTCTAGCCAGGCCTTTGATGAGCTGGTTATGCTTCAATCTCTGTTAGCAAACCATGATAGAGACACTGGGTCCAAGGATATTTGGCTTTGGAATGGCACGGCCAAGGGGTACTCTTCGAAGCTTTTTTACTCCCATGTGTTTTTGTCACAAACTTTCAACCCCCTAACAGCTTGGATTTGGAAGTCCTCTTGCACTATGAAAATAAAGGTCTTTGCTTGGATGCTCATTATGGATAGACTTAATACCAAAGATATGGTGGAACGGAGGCATTGGCATTTGGAGGATGGAGTAAACTGTGTGCTCTGCCCTTTGCAGGCTAGGGAAACAAGAGATCATCTGTTCTTCAATTGCAATTTTAGTGTCAGGGTTTGGAACTATTTGCAAATTGATTGGTCATCAGGTAACTTGATGAAGGAGCTGGTAATTAATGCCAAATGGAGCTTTAGGAAACCTTTCTTCACTGAAGTGGTCTTCATAGCTTGCTGGAATATATGGATTGTCAGAAATGCTAAGGTTTTTAGGCATGAGAGAGCTGGATTTAATAAATGGAGAGCAGCCTTTCTGCATGATATTGCTTTAATGCAATGTAGGATTAAGCCTGCTTTTAAGGATGATCTCCTTAAATGGATCTCTTTTCTACCACCTTGAGCCTGTTTGTTGTTTTCCTACCTTTTTTAAATTAGCTAGATTACCCCTTGTAATCCCCCCTGTACTTGTAATTATTCTGCCTTTTAATAAAGTTTTGATATGCTGTGGGGGTTTTCCCTACAGTTCCCAGTCAAAAAAAACAATGGCGGGCTAATTCGAAGGGGGACAGTGAGTACATCTATCCTGACAAAAGCAGTCTTCGCCTGCCAAAGGCTCTGGTGATGACGCCGCGCTGGGCTCCATGGTGACCTCCATCTCGTAGTCCTCCTGGCCTTGGTCTCGTTGCACCGAAGTGGCAACCTTTGCCTGATTCCTCGGTACTCCGCTGATACGCTTGCTCCCTTTGCACCAAAGAGGAAAGAGGGACGCTGCGCGCGCTGGCACCCGCCTGGTGCCCCGTGTCGTCATGGCTTGCGTCATGGGCACCTCGCGAGGTACCCCGCCTTGAACTCCCCGCCTCCTTGCGAGCCAGCCTGATGAGGCTGTGCCTGAGGATGCGCCGTGTCATCCGGCTCGCGAGGCTTGGCCCCTCGCGAGGGTCTTGAGCCTCGTGTTGATGAAGATGGGCCGCGCTGGGCCCCCACTTGAGCCACGCCACAGGCCGCAGGCAGGCAAGTCTGGGGACCCCCGTTCCCAGAACGCCGACAGTAGCCCCCGGGCCCAAGGCGCACATGGACTTGGCCATGCCGAGAGGCGAAAGGGCAAGGGCGAAGCGCCGCGGGCCCTAACAGCCTGCGGCATTGGATGCCGCGTGGCGGTTGATTGGACGTGGGTGCCTCCGCTACCCCATGATGCCTTGGTGATCGTGCGAGTTGGACAAGTCCCTGCATGCAGAACGTGTTATGATTACCTGTGATCGTGGAGACCGGCGGTTGGCCTTCGCCGGCTATAAGTACGGCACCGCTCATGCCCGTCCAGACCATCTCCTCTTGCTCTCTCCTTCGCCTTAGTTCTTGCTCCGTCTTGGTGTGATGGCTCCGATTCGCCGATTCTCTGCAGCGGAGAAGGGAAAGGCTCCTCGAGAAGGGCCAGACCCTCTCCCGCCGAAGAAGCGACTCGCCCATTGCAGCCGGGACGATGAGGACGATCCGGTGGTGGCGAGGCCCCGGGGCGAGCGGGCTCCACCGGGGTTCCCGCTGCCTTTGTACGCCCACGTCGAGGGCCCCAGAGGTGTTGATGCTGATCCCCGCGGTCAGCGCCGTCGCCGGCGCCGTCGGGTTATGAAGGCGTGGGTGGTTCCTCCTAGAGTCCATGCCGAGGGCTCCTCCCATGAGTTCATGCTCCACGTCGTCACTCCTCTTCAGTCCTGGATCCGCCTTCCTCCCTTCTTCGCCTCCGTGGTTCTTCCAGGGGGGCCTATGGAGCTTCAGCTGCAGCACGCCGACTGCGGCGCCCCCGCGACCGAGGCCGAGGTTGTCGTCGCTGCCCGGGCGCGGTCTACATGTCCCGCGGCTGGAGGGAGATCGCTCGGGTGTGCAGGGAAAGAGGCGTCTTCACGGTCCACCTGGAGTATAACGACGCGGCGGTGATGTTCCTCAAGGTCTTCGACGCGATCGGGCGCCGGCTGGAGTGCTGCCGCAGGAGAGGTGACCAGGACCTCGCCCTGGTGAGGGCTAGGCCCGTCGACCGCCCCCTTGACAGTGGCGCCCGAGGGTCCAGCGGCTCCAGCGAGATCTTCGTGACCCCGGAGACGAGCAACGACAGCTACGAGCCTCCGAGCCACCGCCGCTCCAGGAGCAGGGCGGACGCGTCAGGCCGTCGCCAACCCTGATCTGGATGGAGTTGGCACCGGTGCCTGACGGCCCACTGTTGATGATGGCATCTTCTGTAGGAGCCCATGTAGTTAGCACTCCTTAGGATCCGTTCCCTACGAGGAATCGAAGTGCGCCCCATGGGGGCTTGTAAGGTGTCTGTAGTCCCGTTTGTTAATATATGACCTTTGCCATGGATTCGTGTGAGTCACTGATTCCGTCATAGCTTAGTTCTCCCTTTCGAACCTCGCGAGGGCTTGGTGCTCTACGCCGACAGGTCCCAGTCCCAAGGCGGCGTCAGCCGTCGCTGGTATGCCAGGTCGCGATGCCATGGTCAAGGCCAGGAGGTGAGCGACCCGAGGTCCAGTAAGAGCCCCTGAGTCGCGATGCTCAGGAGGTCCCCTTTGGCGCCCAAGCAGCCATCACTTAGTGAGAAAGGGAAGCAACGTCGCTAGTACGGAGTCGCTTTAGGTGTGGGGGTAGTGCTGCAGTAGCCAGTGCCGTGGGTGGTGACTTATCTTGAGGATCAGGGGCCGTTCCAGGTGCGCCGTTGGGTCCGTGTGTGGATAGGAGCGGAGACGCTCGGCAAGGTCCTCGCGAGGCCCCTTCTTCCCCGCCTCTGCTCCCCTTTCTGCTCTACGTCCTCGGGTCCCGGCCCTCGAGCTGGTCTCAGCCGTCGCTGGTATGCCAGGTCGCGATGCCGTGGACAAGGCCAGAGGGTGAGGGCTGGAGAGCCAGTAAGAGCCCTGAGTCGCGATGCTCAGGCACCCCCCCCCCTTTAACGTGCAAACGGTTCGCGCGGGCGAGGGCGAAGGAAACCTCGTGAGGGCCTCGGCTTGCGCGGTTCCCTCCAGGGATCCTGCAGGGTCATCACAGAAAGAAGATGGTGTTGCCACGGCGGCCATTAGTTGATCGTTAGTCACTCAAGAGTTTGCTGGTTGAGGTAGGCGAGGCATATCTGGGCACCCGTGAGCCAGCGCGGGACTCCCAAGGCCCTACCTCTGGGCGGGTTGCGCCCGGCACTGGGCCGTATCTTGAGATGTGTCCCTGCAAAATTTGGTTAGATGCCGGTACTCTACGTCCTCGGGTCCCGGCCCTCGAGCTTGTCTCAGCCATCGCTGGTATGCCAGGTCGCGATGCCGTCGACAAGGCTAGAGGGTGAGGGCTGGAGAGCCAGTAAGAGCCCTGAGTCGCGATGCTCAGGCACCCCCCCCCCCTTTAACGTGCAAGTGGCCGACATGGGAAGAGGAGATGCCGTGGACGGGCACCATGCAGCTAAGTGTGGTAGGCAATGCATAGTTGGAAATAAACACTACGGAGATACACGCCGCTGGGCCTGGCCCCAATGGCTTGGGGATGATGCAGCCTGAGGGGCGCCCCCAACAAGGCGAACTAACGACGGAAAGGTAAATGCAGATACATGCCGCGGGGACGGACCCACGCGGCCTGGGAGTCATGCAACCCTGGGAGGGTGCTCCCAGCTGAGAACGAAACTTGAAAGATGTCACCTGAGGATGTCGTCGGCATAGTGGCGTTGGTGCGGCAGACTTGGTGGGCTGCAGAAGCCGATCCTCACGAGCCCCCAGGCCCCGGGGCCTCGGGAGGCTCCGGAGGCGCTGGTGACCCCTCGCGAGCTGCCTCCATCTCCGCCAAGGCCGTGGAACGCCTGTCTTCCTGAGCCTCCACGATGCCCCTCATGAGGCGCTGGTACGCCGCAGCCATGCTCGGCAGGCCGTAAGGCATGCGAACATAGCTGTGGGGTGGACCTCCGCAGCGCCCCACTTGCGAGGGCCAGAGGCGCTCCGTTGTGGCGATCTGATTGAGCCCTGGTACGTCGACGTAGATGCGCAGCCCACCATCCTCGCCTGGATGTGGGGCCGCGGCTGGCAAGCGGCGGCAACCTCTCATGATCCTTGTCTCTTGTAGCTCTTGAATGGCCTCGTCAATGAACTCTTGCGGGTCTGATCTTCCTCGCCTGGCTCCCTCTCGAGGGAAACATGCTGCGAAGCACGCCTCCACATGGTGCCCAAGCGCCTCCCTCGTGACTCCGGCTAGGTCGGTGGCCCTCCAGGTGAGAGCCCCCGAGCCCTGCCTGAGGAGGGCGCCGGGCACGCTTTCCTATGCGATGGACGGAGGGCCCTCCTGAGGACGCACGGGCCTTGAGGGGCCCGCCTCCTGAGGGGCTGAGCCTGACGACTTCTTCTTCTTCTTGGGGATGGTCTCAGGAAGCCTCCTGCTTCCGCGATCTGGGTCTTCTAGCGACGCGGCCTGAAAAGCTCGCTCCAGAGAACACACTGCATCTCTCTCTTCAGAGGGCACCGTGATGACGCCGCCACTCCCTGGCATCTTGAGGACGTTGTAGCCATGGTGGGTCACGGCCATGAACTTGGCCAGCGCTGGGTACCCGAGGATGGCGTTGTACGGCAGGCGGATGTGGGCGACGTCGAAGTCGATGATCTCGGTGCGGTAGTTGCTGCGGGCCCCGAAGGTGACAGGGAGGCGGACCTCCCCGATCGGGATTGTGGAACCGTCGGTGATCCCGGAGAAAGGCCTGGTTGGCTGAAGCTGGTCATAGGGCACTTGGAGGTTGTTGAATGTTTCCACGGACAGGACGTTGAGCCCTGCCCCGCCATCGATGAGGGTCTTGGTGACCTGCACGTTGCTGATGACCGGGGAGCAGAGCATCGGGAGGGCTCCTGCAATGGCTGCGCACTTGAGCTGGTCTGCCGAGCTGAACGTGATGGGGCACGCCGACCACCTGAGGGGGCGCGTTGCTTCGAGCTTGGGGAGGGCTGCATTCACTTCGCGGGCAAACTGCTTGAAGATACGTTGGGAGGCTGGGGCTTGAGCTCCGCCCAGGATGCAGGCGATCGCGTGCGGCTCCTGGAAGCCCCCAGCCCCCTCGTCTTGATGGCGGTCTTCGTTCCTTCTTGGTGGAGGCGGCAGCGGAGGTAGGCCTGCGTTGCCATGAGGGCGGTCCTCACGAGGCTGGTCGCGCCACCCCTGGCGCGGGCCGCAGTCTTCCCAGCGCCCTGGGTTTCTTCCTCCTCCTCGGCCATAGCCCCGGTCAGCACGGTCAGGGCGACGGCCGATCCTTCCTTCTCGCACAGCGCGGAGCTCTTGACATTCATTGGTGTTGTGGGTGTGGAGATCATGGTACACACAGTACCGGCCACCTCTGGAGGGTTCGGGCAGATCCTTGCCCCGCTTGGTGTCTGGTTCGGCTGCGAGCACGGCAGCCCCCTTGCGCTTCACGTCCTTGGCCTTGGGCTTCTTCTCTTCTGGGTCCGCGGCAGGCAGCTCGAGGAGGGAGAGACGTCCCTCCTCAGCCCTGGCGCACTTGTTCGCCAAGTTGAACAGCTCCAGGGAGGTGTAGAGGTCTTCGTGCATCGCCAGCTCCTCCTTCATCCTGACGTCACGCACGCCGTCAGAGAAGGCGGAGATGATGGCCTCCTCTGACACCCTGGGGATCTTGAGGCGCGCGCTGTTGAAGCGCTGGATGTACTTTTGCAGGGTCTCTCCGGGTTGTTGCTTGATGCGGCGTATGTCGCTCACGGCAGGCGGCCGGTCGCGAGTACCTTGGAAGTTGGCGATGAAGCGGGCGCGCATCTGGTCCCAGGAGGAGATCGTGCCTGGAGCCAGATTCAGGAGCCAGGTTCGCGCCCCTTCCTTCAGCGCCATGGGGAACCAGTTCGCCATGACCTTTTCATCCCCGCCGGTAGCCTCGATGCCCAGCTCATAGAGCTGGAGGAATTCCGCGGGGTCAGTTGTGCCGTCGTAGCGAGGAGGCAGGTCGGGCTTGAACTTGCCGGGCCACGCGACGCTGCGCAGCTCAGTGGTGTAGGCGTGGCAGCCCGCGGTGGCCACGAAAGGCCTCGGTTGATGGAGAGCTTGGTCTTGAGGGTCCCCACGCGCTGCAGCTAGGAGCAGGGCGGGGTCTTGACGTGCCGGAGCTCGAGCAGGGTCGCGGCGTGCCGGAGCAGGGAGCGCCCTGGCAGCACCCTGCGGGCAAGGGATTTCTTGGCAGCTTCGCTCTTGTTGCGCTGGCGCCTGACGGAGCGGGTTCCGCCCAGGGACCAAGCGCCTTGGAGCCACGGCGTCTTCTTGGAGAGGAGGCGGCTGGTGCGCCTCTGGAGCTTCGTTGCCCGCGCGGGGCGGAGTGTGGCGCAGAGGGACGGACGGCGCGGAAGAGCCCCCTGCAGCGCGGACAAGCTCGGCGACGCGGTCGAGCCATTCTTCGTAGACGTCGTCGACGGGACGGTAGCGCAGGAGCTCATTTGCCGTGAGGAGCGCAGCTCGAGCCTCCAAGGGTGCGCGGAGCACGCGGGATGAAGAACCGGCTGGTGCGAGTGATGGAGTGGCGGTGCGGCCGTCTTGCCGCACGGACGGGTGCTGAGACGATGCCTATTGCTCGCCCCCCGCCGAGCCGGTGGCGGCGTTGACGGCAGGCGACGGGGAACGACGAGGACGCCCACCGACAGGGGCCGTCTGGGCGACGCGAGAAGCGATGGCGTCCCGGCACTCGGCGCGGGCCCGACGTGCGTCAGACATGGATGCGACGGACGGAGGAGAGCGGAGCGGTGGAAGACGAATTCCGGCGTACCCCTACCCGGCGCGCCAAATGTCGGATTTCGGGTTCCGGCAGACCCTTAAGGTTCGAACATTGGGGTGCGCGCGGAAATCTCGCCTTCAACCTCTCCGTCTCGATGGGATCTAAACTACTAAAAGAACTGCACGAAAGACACAAGATTTATACTGGTTCGGGCCACCGTTGTGGTGTAATACCCTACTCCAGTGTGTGGTGGATGGATTGCCTCCTGGGGCTGGTGTGGATGAACAATACAAGGAAGAACAGCCTCGCGAGGGTCTGTTCTTGGCTGTGGTGATGAACTGCTATGAAGAGTTCAGTCACCCTCTTTCTCTCTCTCTCTCTCTACTTGCGAACCGAACGAACCAAAACCCCACCCCTTGCTATGTGGGTGGCTAGTCCTATTTATAGAGGCCCTGGTCCTCTCCCCAAATATTGAGCGGGAAGGGATCCAACAATGGCGGGCTAATTCGAAGGGGAACAGCGAGTACATCTATCCTGACAAAAGCAGTCTTCGCCTGCCAAAGGCTCTGGTGATGACGCCACGCTGGGCTCCATGGTGACCTCCGTCTCGTAGTCCTCCTGGCCTTGGTCTCGTTGCACCGAAGTGGCAACCTTTGCCTGATGCCTCGGTACTCCGCTGGTATGCTTGCTCCCTTTGCACCAAAGAGGAAAGAGGGACGCTGCGCGCACTGGCACCCGCCTGGTGCCCCATGTTGTCATGGCTTGCGTCATGGGCACCTCGCGAGGTACCCCGCCTTGAACTCTCCGCCTCCTCGCGAGCCAGCCTGACGAGGCTGTGCCTGAGGATGTGCCGTGTCGTACGCCTCGCGAGGCTTGGCCCCTCACGAGGGTCTTGAGCCTCGTGTTGATGAAGATGGGCTGCGCTGGGCCCCCACTTGAGCCACGCCGCAGGCCGCAGGCAGGCAAGTCTGGGAACCCCCATTCCCAGAACGCCGACATCCTCCAAGATCTGGCAGTCGACATCCATGTCAGCTATAGCGACCTCGTTCGCGCGTGCGGATGCATGCTACTCATCTCCATGTTATACTGCATGTAAATTGGCTGTATGTGGCGCTTAATTGGAGGAGGGGGCAGTGATTTTGGTGGAAGGTGTCGCTCCGTCAGTCAGGGCATGTGGGACGGGAAAGGACGAGGATGGTGTGGGTGGGGTGTGGATTACCTAACCATATCAACCAGGCTGCGCAGCAAGAAGAAGGGTCGGCGGCGAGGAGGCCGTGCAGCAAGAAGAAGGGTCGCCGGCAAGGAGGCGGCGTTGCAAGAAGAAGGGTAGCCGGCGAGGAGGTGGCCCTAGAAGAAGAAGGGTCGCCGGTGAGGAGGCTGAGCTGCCAGTAAGTAGCAGTGAAGGTTTGAACTTGGAAAGCAAGGAGGAACAGTGCAAATGTGGCTTTTGGTAGGAGGGAGGGGGTGGGGAGATAGATATTTCCACGGTGGCAAAAAAAATTCGCTCGGTGCCATGAGAAACTGGCGTGCAAGTGTGGTTCAAGCGGGGGCGGTGGACTGTAGACAACGAAGCTTCCTGCGTAAGCCAGACAAGACGATGCGCCAAGATATTTTATATCGCATCCCACATGATTCTTTCTAGTAAACCGTTTGTGGTATACCTGATTTTTTCATTACGTTTTGAAAGACAGAAAGGTGTTACAGAGGGAAAGGATGGTGTTTGAATTGCTAGGACATTTACGTACAGTGAACATGCAACTAATACATGAGTGTCGTGTTTAAATTTGGACTTATTTCGGGTTCGTTTGGCATTTTTATGCATTAATTGAGTTTCTAGGCATTTAATGTGCACAATTCAAATTTGAACTACAAGCACATGCTCCAATGCACCAAAGTTTGCTGAAAAATCACATGTGTGTCTTTGGGTGAATTTATAGGTCCCATGCAAGAAACGGGAATAAAATTCATACATCTGGGTGTCGTGGCTCCACTGGAATGATTGAGAAACTTGGTTTTCTAATTCCTGTAAATCCAAAACACAGTTGAAAATCATCAAACTTGGCATGGTGTCATGACATGGCACCAACATGCTACAGTAAATTTTTTGGCCGAATTGGGATAAGCTTTGGTGTAAGCTTCTTGCAAACCGGAGCTTGCCTCAAGAAGGCTCCTGGTTCCGAGAGAGAACATGTCACCTCCGTGTGCGAAATGACATACGTACACTGCCTTCTCCCGCCTTAATTTTTTTACACAGGCAGATTAGACCAAATAGAAGTATTGTGCTAAATTTTGGAATTATTCCATGTTCGTTTGGCCTTTTTATACATTAATTGAGTTTCTGGGCATTTAATGTGCATAATTCAAATTTGAACAACAAGCATAGGCTCCAGTGCACCAAACTTGTTTGAAAACTCACATGTGTGTCCTTGGGTGAATTTCTAGGTCCCATGCAAGAGATAGAAGTGAAATTCAAACATCTGGGCGTCGTGGCTCGGCCGGAAAGATTGAGAAACTTGGTTTTTAAATTCCTGTAACTCCAAAACATGCCTGAAAATCATGAAACTTGGCATGGTGTCATGACATGGCACGAACATGCTGCAGTAATTTTTTTGGCCGAATTTGGACAAGCTTTGGTGTAAGATTCTTGCAAACCGGAGCTTCCCTCAAGAAGGCTCGTGGTTCCGAGAGGGAATGTGTCACCTCCGTGTGCGAACGACATATGTACACTGCCTTCTCCCGCCTTAATTGTATTACACAGCCAGATTGGACCAAATAGAAGTATCGTGCTAAATTTTGGAATTATTCCAGGCTCGTTTCACCTTTTTTATACATTAATTGAGTTTTTGGGCATTCAATGTGCATAATTCAAATTAGAACTACAAGCACAGGCTCCAGTGCACCATAGTTGTTTGAAAAATCACATGTGTGTCCTTGGGTGAATTTCTAGGGCCCATGCAAGAGATGGGAGTGAAATTCAAATATCTGGGCATCGTGGCTCGGCCGGAAAGATTGAGAAAGTTGGTTTTTTAATTCCTGTAATTCCAAAACACGCATGAAAATCATGAAACTTGGCATGTTGTCATGACATGGCACCAACATGCTACGGTAATGTTTTTGGCCAATTGCGACAAGCTTTGGTGTAAGCTTGTTGTAAACCGGAGCTTCCCTCAAGAAGGCTCGTGGTTCCGAGAGGGAATGTGTCACCTCCGTGTGCGAAACGACATATGCACACTGCCTTCTCCCGCCTTAATTGTATTACACAGCCAGAGTAGACCAAATAGAAGTACCGTGCTAAATTTTTGATTTATTCTAGGCTCGTTTCGCCTTTTTTATACATTAATTGAGTTTCTGGGCATTTAATGTGCATAATTCAAATCTGAACTACAAGCATAGACTCCAGTGCGCCGAAGTTGTTTGAAAAATCACATGTGTGTCCTTGGGTGAATTTCTAGGTCCCATGCAAGAGATGGGAGTGAAAGTCAAACATCAGGGTGTCGTGGCTCGGCCGGAAAGATTGAGAAACTTGGTTTTTTAATTCCTGTAATTCCAAAACACGCCTGAAAATCATGAAACATGGCATGGTGTCATGACATGGCACCAACATGCTGCAGTAATTTTTTTGACCGAATTAGGACAAGCTTTAGTGTAAGCTTCTTGCAACCCGGAGCTTCCCTCAAGAAGGCTCGTGGTTCCGAGAGGGAACGTGTCACCTTCGTGTGCGAAACGACATACGTACACGGCCTTCTCCCGCCTTAATTGTATTACACAGCTAGATTAGACGAAATAGAAGTACCGTGCTAAATTTTGGGATTATTCCGGGCTCGTTTCGCCTTTTTTATACATTAATTGAGTTTCTGGGCATTTAATGTGCATAATTCAAATTTGAACTACAAGCACAGGCTCGAGTGCACCAAAGTTGTTTGAAAAATCATATGTGTGTCCTTGGGTGAATTTCTAAGTCCCATGCAAGAGATGGGAGTGAAATTCAAACATCTAGGCGTCGTGGCTCGGCCGGAAAGATTGAGAAACTTGGTTTTTTTAATTCCTGTAATTCCAAAACATGGCTGAAAATCATGAAACATGGCATGTTGTCATGACATGGCACCAACATGCTGCGGTAATTTTTTTGGCCGAATTGGGACAAGCTTTGATGTAAGCTTCTTGCAAACCGGAGCTTCCCTCAAGAAGGCTCGTGGTTCCGAGAGGGAACATGTCACCTCCATGTGTGAAACGACCTACGTACATTGCCTTCTCCCGCCTTAATTGTATTACACACCCAGATTACACCAAATAAAGTACCGTGCTAAATTTTGGAATTATTCTGGGGTCGTTTCACCTTTTTTATGCATTAATTGAGTTTCTGGGCATTTAATGTGCATAATTCAAATTTGAACTACAAGCAAAGCCTCCAGTGCACCAAAGTTGTTTGAAAAATCACATGTGTGTCCTTGGGTGAATTTATAGGTCCCATGCAAGAGATGGGAGTGAAATTCAAACATCTGGGCGTCATGGCTCGACCGGAAAGATTGAGAAACTTGGTTTTTAATTCCTGTAATTCCAAAACATGCCTGAAAATCATGAAACTTGGCATGGTGTCATGACATGGCACCAACATGCTGCGGTAATTCCTTTTGGCCGAACTGGGACAAGCTTTTGTGTAAGCTTCTTACAAACTGGAGCTTCCCTCAAGAAGGCTCGTGGTTCCGAGAGGGAACGTGTCACCTCCGTGTGTGAAACGACATACGTACACTGCCTTCTCGCGCCTTAATTGTATTACGCAGCCAGATTAGACCAACTAGAAGTACCGTGCTAAATTTTAGAATTATTCCGGGCTCGTTTCGCCTTTTTATACATCTATTGAGCTTCTGTGCATTTAATGTGCATAATTCAAATTTGAACTACAAGCACAGGCTCCGGTGCACCAAAGTTGTTTGAAAAATCACATGTGTGTCCTTGGGTGAATTCTAGGTCCCATGCAAGAGATGGGAGTGAAATTCAAACATCTAGGCGTCGTGGCTCGGCCGGAAAGATTGAGAAACTTGGTTTTTTAATTCCTGTAATTCCAAAACACGCCTGAAAATCATGAAACTTGGCATGGTGTCATGACATGGCACCAACATGCTGCGGTAAAATTGGGACAAGCTTTGGTGTAAGCTTCTTGCAAACCGGAGCTTCCCTCAAGAAGGCTCGTGGTTCCGAGAGGGAACGTGTCACCTCATTGTGCGAAACAACATATGTACACTGCCTTCTCCCACCTTAATTGTTTTACACAGCCAGATTAGACCAAATAGAAGTACCATGCTAAATTTTGGAATTATTCAGGACTCGTTTCGCCTTTTTTATACATTAATTGAGTTTCTAGGCATTTAATGTGCATAATTCAAATTTGAACTACAAGCATAGGCTCCAGTGCACCAAATTTGTTTGAAAAATCACATGTGTGTCCTTGGGTGAATTTCTAGGTCCCATGCAAGAGATGGGAGTGAAATTCAAAGATCTGGGCATCGTGGCTCGGCCGGAAAGATTGAGAAACTTTGTTTTTTAATTCCTATAATTCCAAAACACGTATGAAAATCATGAAACTTGGCATGGTGTCACGACATGGCACCAACATGCTGTGATAATTTTTTTGGACGAATTGGGACAAGCTTTGGTGTAAGCTTCTTGCAAACCGGAGCTTCCCTTAAGAAGGCTCGTGGTTCCGAGAGGAAACATGTCACCTCCATGTGCGAAACAACATACGAACAATGCCTTCTCCTGCCTTAATTTTTTTACACACCCAGATTAGACCAAATAGAAGTGTCGTGCTAAATTTTGCAATTATTTCGAGTTCGTTTGGCCTTTTTTATACATTAATTGAGTTTCTGCGCATTTAATGTGCATAATTCAAATTTGAATTACAAGCACATGCTCCAAGGCACCAAAGTTGTTTGAAAAATCACATGTGTGCCCTTGGGTGAATTTCTAGGTCCCATGCAAGGGATGGGAGTGATATTCAAACATCTGGGTGTCGTGGCTCGGCCGGAAAGATTGAAAAACTTGGTTTTTTAATTCCTGTAATTTCAAAACACGCCTAAAAATCATGAAACTTGGCATGGTCTCATGACATGGCACCAACATGCGGTGGTAATTTTTCTGTCCGATTTGCGAAGGCGCACACATTAACAATCAACAAAGTCATTTTGGAACAAGTGCTATCACGTTACAAATCGGAAACACAAGTATTACTGAAACCTTGGGTGTTCTACTTGCCAATTACGTGCGGCCACGTGTCCCCTTTTTTATTGGCTAGGAAGTGTCGTGCGGGATAGCTATTTGAGTACGGGAGGCATGCGATCAGGCTCCTATGCGTGCTCATCGGGAGGAGATCCCTTTGACCGCTACCCGCTGCGCACCTCCCGCCCAACGTCTCCATTAATGGCGCCCGAGCACCTGTTCTATGGCGTGGCTATATGTCTCACTGGACTGAGATTTAAGAGAGAAAAATGAAAATATGAAAAGAAAGTTTTGCATGGATCTTGATGTAAGATCCGACGGACCTACATAGCATCTACTGCGACTTATAGCAAGCATGATGAATATAAGGACGATGACAGTGGATAATAATTGTCTTACATATTTGGAAACAAAATTAAAAAAGCCACATGTGGCAATGCCCGAAATACACAAGGGCAAAAGAAGAAGGAAGACAACGATCTGGCTCGCTGATCTCTATTTTCTTGATGTGTTGCTGTAGGCCGCGGGAACTAGTCTCCGCGGCGAACGGCGATGAGCTCTTTCTTGTCCTCAAGATGCTGGTTGAGAGCATCCACAGATTCCTCCACCAGCCTTCTACCTCGATGCGTAGCATGGCATTCTCATCCATAAGTTTCTCAACGATGACGTCGGTCCTCTTCAACAAGGCAGTGGTCTGCTCCTGCTACTCCGCACTTTCGACGATCTTCGCCCTTAGTAGGTCGCGCTCGGCCCAGAGCTTCGCATTGCTCTCATTTAGTTGCCAGATGACGTTGGTAGACTGTTCAAACAAGGCTTGCAGGTCATCCTACAACCTCGCCCACCTGGAGATCTGATCCATCTGCCAAGGATGAGGGCACGCATGCGCCTGTAAGAGTCCTCGCCTGCCCGCGAGGCATTTTTCCAGGCCGCCGCGGCGCGGGAGGACATCTCTGCTACATTCACAGCGTGGCGGCACATCTCTTCAGCTTTTGCAGCGTGGCCAGACCAGTCTAATGCATCTACGGCGCGGCGAGTCCTCCGTACTGCTTCGGCGGCGCGGCGGGACCTCTCTGCTACTACGGCCGTGTGGCGGGACATGTTGGCTGCTTTCGCGGCGAGGCGGGACATCACTCGTCCTCCCTCTTCCAGGCTCGCCTCTCCCTGGTGGCATTATCTCAACCCAGAACTCACGTTGGCCATGGCGGACGCAAGGGAACGATGATGAATGGCTTGTTTGTTTTTTGACTTTTTGTGGATGAGGAGTTGAGGAGGAATGTGCAGTCATCTTGGAGTAGTAGTATTTATAACCCCGTAGTAATATGCTACTAAGTGGGAAACCATTTAAGTTTTGATCGGTGTGAACAGATTTGCAATTTGGAATGTGACAGGACGCGGCCTCCCTGTTCTTCTAAAAAAAATTGTGACGGAACGCATGCTCAAAATTTACTGACAGTTATAAGTGCAGCACTATTCCCGAAAGGCTTAACGTGGGAATGTATGCCTTCTCGGCCGCATACGTGGCGTTTGCACCATAGGGTGCACTGCAATAGGCAATGTCAGCACACGTCTTGTTCCAACAACCTTGCGCGCTCGTTATTACCATCGTGCATGCTTATTTTAATTAGAATGGGTGTGCCAGACTAGTGCACACACGTTGATCTATCTAACTGTTTCAGTTTGTTGTGGCTAATCGCAAACAGTTCATCCATGTGAAGTGTATGCCATCAATCGTAGACACTTCGATCTAGCTTACCCGTTTATGTTCTGTTGCCTAATCGAAAACAGTTAATCCTGCTGAATCGTATGCCCTCAATCACACACACCTTGATCTGGCTGACTGTTTCCTTTGTGTTGCCTAATCACAAATAGTTCATCCGAGTGAACCGTACGCTGTATATCGCACACACCTTCATCTGGCTGCCCGTTTCTTTTGTGTTGCCTAATCACAAACAGTTCATGCGAGTGAACCCTATGCTCTATATCGCACATGCCTTCATCAGGCTGCCCGTTTCTTTTGTTCTGCCTCATTGCAAACAGTCCATTGGACTGAACCGTATGCCCTGGATCGCACACGCAACTAAAATCTGAACCGTGTTTGATGCATCCTCCATTGCAAATGTTTTGCACCTTTTTTGATGGTTTTTTACAGCCCTGTTTGTGATTAATGCATCACACACAGTTTCGTGAAAGGGTCTCTGATCGTAGTGTCGCGTTAGCAGCATCCTGCAGTAGTGTGGTATCTCGCTAGCCCTTTCTGAGACCACAAAACATAAATGCAGAGCACCCCTGAAGATCAAGGACTAACTAGACATTGTAATTCATGGCAAAAGAGATCCAGTGATAGTCATACTAAATATAAATTAATAACAATGCATACAAATGACAGTGGTGCTCTCTAACTAGTGCTTTTTATAAGAGGATGATGACTCAGCAATAAAAGTAAATAGATAGGCCCTTCGCAGAGGGAAGTAGGGATTTGCAGAGGTGCCAGAGCTCGAGTTTTGAAATAGAGATGGATAATATTTTGAGCGGTATGATTTTATTGTCAACGTAACAACCAAGATATCTCGGTATCTTCCATGCTACATATATTATAGGCGGTTCCCAAACAGAACGGTAAAGTTTATACTCCCCCGCCACCAACAAGCACACTCCATGGCAGGTCCGAAACAACGGGTACCGTCCAACTAACAACAATCCTGTGGGTGTTTTGTTTGCAATTATTTTGAATTGATTTGCTTTGAGCATGGGACTGGGCATCCCGGTTACCAGCCATTTTCTCATGAATGATGAGCGAAGTCCACTTATCATGAGAATAACCCACCTAGAATGGAAGATATTGACAGCCCTAGTTGGTACTTGAGCTATTCGAGCATACAAAACAGATTATTATTTGAAGGTTTAGATGCTGGCACATGCAAATTTACTTGGAACGGAAGGTATATACCGTATATAGGTACGTATGTTGGACTCATATGGAATAACTTTGGGGTTTATGGAAGTGGATGCACAAGTAGTATTCCCTCTTAGTACAAGTGAAGGCTAGAAAGAGATTGGGAAGCGACCAACTAGAGAGCGACAACAGTCATAAACATGCATTGAGATTAACAAACATTGAATGCAACCATGAGTAGGATATAAATCACCATGAACATAAATATCATGGAGGCTATGTTGATTTTGTTTCAACTACATGTGTGAACATGTGCCAAGTCAAGCCACTCGAATCATTCAAAGGAGGATACCATCCTGTCATAGTACATCACAACCATTTTAATTTCCATGTTGGCACTCAAGGTAAACCATTATAAACTCTAGCTAATTAAGCATGGCATGAGTAAATATAATCTATAATTGTCATTGCAAACATGTTTCATTCATAATAGGCCGAATCAGGAATGATGGACTAATCATATTTACAAAAACAAGATAGGTCGAGTTCATACCAGCTTTTCATCATCTCAATCATTTCATCATATATCGTCATTATTGTCTTTCACTTGTACAACTGAACGGTGTGGATAAATAATAATAGTGCACGTGCATCTGACTAAGCTGGAATCTGCAAACATTTATTCAAAGGAGAAGACAAGGTAATATGGGCTCTTTGTTAGATCAAAAATAATGCATATGAGAGCCACTCAACAGTTTCATCGTGGTCTTCTCCTCTCGACCCCAAAGAAAAGAAAAGAATTTCAAAGAAACACATTCAAATATTTTTGGAGTTTTTGTTTTTCTAAGGAAGGGAAACAAGAACGAGAAAAACTATTTACACAGGAAAGCTCCCAACAAGCAAGAGAAGAACATGAAATCTTTTTGGGTTTTCTTTCAATATTACTACTAAGCATGCATAGAAAGTAAACTACAACTAATATATTTTTGGTTTACCTTAAGGTTTATCAAACACGCAAGAAGAAAGATGAAAAAGAAAATAAACTAGCATCGATAATACAATGAAAAAGTAGAGCACTAACAACTAGAATGAGTGTGTGAACATGAATGTAATGTCGGTGAGAAATACGTACTTTCCCAAGCTTAGGCTTTTGGCCTAAGTTGGTCTACAGCCACTGGCCTGGCGGATATCCAAAGTTGTAGTTGGGGTTGTACTGAGATGCATCAGCTACTGCCTGAAGGGCTGCAGCATGGAGGCGAGTAACAAGGACGTATACAGTATCGTCCATTTGCCTGAAAGTTAAAGAAAGCAGGAGCAAGAAGAGTAACTAGAGGATCTGGTCGTTCCTCTTGAAAAACTGGTGGCGTACCCTAGCCTCATAATCCAGAAAAGCAGGTGGCAACTCAATATCAAAACTTCTAATGGGCACATTCAAATAGTTAGCTAGAGGAGTTGCATAAATCCCACCAAATAAATCTCCATTCTTAGAATTAAGATGTAACCTCCTAGCAATAATGGCCCCCAAATTATATCGTTTATCACCTAACACCGCACACTTGAGGATACTCAGATCTGGAACGCAAAAATGGAAAAGCTCATCTTTACCATTAATACATCTACCAATAAAGAGAGCAAAATAATGTATGGCAGGAAAGTGAATGCTCCCTACGGTTGCTTGTGTGATATTTCTAGTTTCTCTAACAGTGATACTAGCAAGAAAATCATTATATTCAGATTTACGAGGCTCACTAAGACTACCCCATTGTGGAATTTTGCAGGCATCACCAAAGTCTTCTAGGTCCATGGTATAAGATTCATCATAGAGATCGAATAAGACAGTATGAGTATTGCGCTTGGATGAAAACTCAAACCTCCGCACGAAGGAATCTTTGAGATAATAATATTGCAGGCACTTGTTCGATAAGAAGTCCTCAAGGTCGGCATTTTGCACATATGCGTAGAATTCATCTTTGAAACTTGCACGCTCCATAAATTCATCCAATGGCCATTCACATGGCCTCACTTGAGCTTCCCTTGGTAGTTCAGGGTCCGCATCACGTATCGCACGCCCCGGTGCTTGCTGGCTTGAAGAACCACCTTGGTACATTTTCCTGGACATTTTCCTTCCTCTGAAAAATTTCTGAAATTTTTAGTAGCTCAAAATAAAAGTGAACCAAACTCAATAAAATTGATAGCAACTACTGCTACAAGTGACTAGAGGCTATATCATATATCAAAACTACTTTGAACCATATAAATTTGACATGCAATCTCAAGAAGTGGGTCATCAAAGCAGCAAAATTTTGCAATGCATAAAGCAGTAGAACAAAAACTAATTGGACCATTGGAGGATTCACATACCAAAGAACAATCCCGCAAAGTAGTTTTGTGAATGGAGCTTTGAGCAAGGAGATCAAAAATGGCAGCAAGATGAGCAAGACATGAGTTTGAGCTATGGAGTGATTTTTCTAGAGGAAGAGGAAGAGGATGGGTGCTGGAATGAGTGGAGAGGGGCCACATGGGGCCCATAAGGTCAGGGGGCGCGCCCAGGGGGGTGGGCGCGCCCTCCACCCTTGTGGCCAGCTGGTGAGGCCCCCTGCTGCGTTCTTTGCACCAGAAATTCTAAAATATTAAAAAAACTCATATCCAATTTTCAAGGCATTTGGAGAACTTCTATTTTCGGGACATTTTTTATTGCATGATAGAAAATACTATTTTTGCCTTATTTAATCTAATTAACAAAAAATAAAAGATGGGCAGAGAGAGTTTTGCTTTTTAAGTTCATCCATCTCATACTCATCAAAAGGAATTTGTTAAAAGGCTGATCAAGTCTTATGAACAAACTTCTTCCGAATGATATGAAACCAGAGAATTTTCGAATAACACTAGCTTACCTCAACAGGGATATGCATGTTCCCAACAATAAGAATATCATTTTTTTTACAGTAGGAAGAGGGAATTCAAAACCTCCAATAGTAATTGTTGAAAATTTTCCAATTGAATTGATACTATGAAGTTGAGGTTGTTTCTTCGGATAAATTACCATATGCTCATTACCATTAACCTGAAAAGTGACATTGCCTCTACTGCAATGAATAATAGCCCCTGAAGTATTCAAAAAGGGTCTACCAAGGATGATCGACATACTGTCGTCCTCAGGAATATCAAGAATAACAAAGTCTATTAAGATAGTAACATTTGCAACCACAACAGGCACATCCTCACAAATATCGATCGGTATAGTAGTTGATTTATCAGCCTTTTGCAAAGAGATTTCAGAAGGTGTCAACTTATTCAAATCAAGTCTACGATACAAAGAGAAATGCATAACACTAACACCGGCTCCAAGATCACATAAAGCAGTTTTAACATAATTTCTTTTAATGGAGCATGGTATAGTTGGTACCCCCGGATCCCCAAGTTTCTTTGGTCTTCCACCCTTAAAAGTATAATTAGCAAGCATAGTGGAAATTTCAGCTTCTGTTATCTTTATTTTATTAGTAACAATTTCTTTCATGTACTTAGCATAAGGAGGCATTTTAAGCATATCAGTCAAACACATTTGCAAAAAGATAGGTCTAATCATTTCAGCAAAGCGCTCAAAATCCTCATCATCCTTTTTCTTGCATGGCTTAGGAGGAAAGGGCATGGGTTTCTGAACCCATGGTTCTCTTTCTTTACCATGCTTCCTAGAAACAAAGTCTCTCTTATTATAACGTTGATTCTTTGATTGTGGGTTATCAAGATCAACAGCAGGTTGAATCTCTACATCATTATCATTTCTAGGTTGACCATCAACACAAACATCATCCTTAACATTAGCACTAGACTCATGTTCATTACAAGATTGCGTCTCAGCATTAGAAATAGAAATATCATTGGGATTCTCAGGTGTGTCTATAGCAGGTTCACTAGCATGCAAAGTCTTATCAGTTTTCTTTTTCTTTTTAGTATGAGGACTAGGTATATCAGTATTAGTTCTCTGAGAATCTTGCAAAATTCTCTTAAGATGGCCCTCAAGATACAAAGGTTCCTGGGTCATTTTACCACCTCTAGTCATAACCCTAACAACATTATCATTGTTCTTACTATTCAACTCATTAAGTAAATCATCTTGAGCCTTAAGTACTTGTTCTACTTGAGTTGTAACCATGGAAGCATGTTTACTAATAAGCTTAAGGTCATTAACAGTACTATTCATATAATTGCTCAGGCGATCAAGCATGTAAGCATTACGTTTCAATTGTCTACTAACATAAGCATTGAAGTTTTCTTGTTTAACAATAAAATTATCGAACTCATCCAAGCATTGTCTAGCAGACTTATTATGAGGAATATCACCTTCATCAAATATACGGAGATAGTTTACCTCTACTACCTGTGTCGGGTTATCAAGGCCATGTATTTCTTCAATTGGTGGTAGATTTTTAACATATTCAACTTTAATACCATTTTCCTTCATAGATTTCTTTGCCTCTTGCATATCTTTAGGAATGAGAAATAGAATACCCTTTTCTTCGGAGTTGGTTCAGGAAGTGTCCAATCATTTTCATTACTCAATATATTATTCAATAGCAATTCAGCTTGCTCAATAGTTCTTTCCCTGAAAACACAACCAGCACAACTATCTAAGTGGTCTCTAGAAGCATCAGTTATTCCATTATAAAAGATATCAAGTATTTCATTTTTCTTGAGAGGATGATCAGACAAAGCATTAAGTAATTGGAGAAGCCTCCCCAAGCTTGTGGGAGACTCTCTTCTTAAATTTGCACAAAATTAAATATTTCCTTTAAAGCAGCTTGTTTCTTATGAGCAGGGAAATATTTTGCAGAGAAGTAATAAATTATATCTTGGGGACTACGCAGACAACCAGGAGCAAGAGAATTAAACCATATCTTAGCATCACCCTTTAATGAGAAAGGAAATAATTTGAGAATATAGTAATACTGAATTTTTTCCTCATGAGCAAATAGGGTGGCTATATCATTCAATTTAGTAGGATGTGACACAACAGTTTGATATGCACAACTATGAAAAGGATCAGATTCAACCAAAGTAATTAACTTAAGATCAACAGAGAATTCATAATCCTCATCAGTAGGTGAAGTAGCAAAAGCGAGATCATATTTCATTCTAGTTGTTGGTGTCAAAACCGGTGGATCTCGGGTAGGGGGTCCCGAACTGTGCGTCTAAGGCGGATGGTAACAGGAGGCCGGGGACACGATGTTTACCCAGGTTCGGGCCCTCTTGATGGAGGTAATACCCTACATCCTGCTTGATTGTTCTTGATGATATGAGTATTGCAAGAGTTGATCTACCACGTGATCAAAGAGGCTAAACCCTAGAAGCTAGCCTATGGTATGATTGTATGTATATATCTATCAAGTAGCCTTGCCTTGGTTTATATAATGCACCAGAGGCCTAGGATAACAAGAGTCCTAGCCGAATGCGCCAGTGGGGAGAAGTCCTTGTCTTGATCGCCATGTCTTGTGGAATCTTCCTTGTATGCGGCAGCTGTCCGAACTGGCCCATGAGTATACGGCCATGGGGGTCCTTGGCCCAATCTAACAGATCGGGAGATGACGTGGTGAGTACCCCTTAGTCCAGGACACCGAAGTCTCATAGTAATAATGAGCACCGAAGAAATGTATCGGCGGGGGTACTATTTTCTTCGAAGATGCTTCTTACACTTCGTTAGTAATATAGCATAAGTTCCCTGAGCGCACTTTGTCTGTTACAGCCTTATGGCCTGATTGCCTGGTCATCAGAAACACCGTCGATACTCTCGACAGGCGGAGTACATGACACTTTTCAGCCCTTGGCCAAAGAGGGAGAAGCCGATGGTCGGTTAAGACGCGTTTAAAGTTCGAGTGAACACAGATATGATATAAGTACTTCGGTACATATAATCATTATATATATAATTCTTTTACCAAAGTCACTTGGGGGCTCTTAAAATTTATATATGAGTTGTAAATGTGTTTTCTTCTTGGTTGTTGTCAAAACACGACAGAAGCACATTTTTTTCTCTTCCAATTTTCGGATTGGCACCGAACACTTGATCTTGTTCGGACGTCATGTTTTTACTGATGTTTTTTGTTTTTCCAAGCTTTTGGCACTTTTAAACTATTTGTGTGTTTTCAGCACAAGTCTCGCAGTGCAACGCCGGACACCTTTAGAGATTCGGCAAAAACATTCTCGGATATTGCTATATATGCATCGGTTTCGAATTGTGTCTTCGGTCAATAGTTGGGTTGCCCGGCTCCTGCGCTTGCCGGAGATAATAGGAATAATAAAAAAATTGTTGCATAATCAATAATTTATGCAAAGTGAGTAATAAAATAAATATGGCCTGTGCGCCGAACACTCGATGAGGTAGAGCTCTCTCAGCAATGCCGAAGTCCCCGAGGCAACCGAACACGTCGGTATGGCAACATGACCAACAAGGTGATCACGCGAGCCGACTTACGCTATTTAGGACGACGGCGTCGGCTTGCTGAAGAGACCATGTGACGCAGTCGAAGTCGATCACCTACACACATAAAATAGTGCGGTCCAAAAAGGATAATTGCTTTTCGCAAAAATAATTTATTGAAAGAGATGTGGACTGGCGCCGAAGTCATGTCGATGCAGGGCGTCGGCGTGACGCGGTGAAGGCGTGGCCAAGCCCGAATTTGTAGGCCGGTCTGAGTTCCAGATGCGACATTCGCCGAACTGTATACGAAAACTGACCGAACCACCACGCGGCCATTGTTAATGCGGCCACCATTTGATAGACCTGTGTATAGATGATGAAACAAACTGGAGTAATAATTCCTAGGGAATAATAAACCCAAGCAAGAAAAAAATACTAGGATTAATAGCACCTGGTTTATCTGTTGTAGCAATCTGGAGAAAGGTTACTCCCAAAATTGGGGCTCGATCCGCACACCCATTGCCTGATGGGTGATGAAGCGGTGGCATGGCGATGCTAGCAAAGGTTGGACCGCCGAGGAAAAGCCCGTGGTCCAGCTAATGTGATGAAGCTGGTCGGCTGGTGACGCCAAAGTCTCCGAAGTAAGTTGATGAAGAGATGGTGAAGCCCTCGGTCTAGCCAAGGAGACGGAGCGGGTCGGTAAGGAGACGTTGTAGCTGTCATGTCAGCCGAGGTGTTGAATCAGTTCGGCGTGATGGACATCGGCTTGAAGAAGCAACAGTGCGGCCATGCCGACGCAGGTCGTAACTTGTGACGCGGTCAATGCCGACTTGATGAAGTGACCATGCGGCGATGCATGTGTTCCCGCTCCGTGTATTCCGTGGGGCGGCGATGTTGGTGATGATTTATCCTTGGTGATTCCGAACTCTTGTTTGCTTGCCGAGATGATGATCCGAAGTAGTTGAGCTCGGCTCAAAAGGCGACGACGTGTCTAGCGCAGGTCGGTAGCCGTGGAGCAGTATTGCCGGACTGGTTTGACACCAGTATGATAGTGAAGATTACCTCAAAGGAGGCTTAAAATTTTATGGGCACGTGTTTAAAAACAACGTACAATACCCTAGGAGAAAATTCCATTAAGAAGGTTGTCCCATATCACGTTCATAAAGAAACATGAATTCGGGTCAGATCCGTATTCGCGCAGAAAACAGACCCGAAAAGTGATGCACTAATCGGAAGGTTCCCGAAATTTTGAGGGGTGTTAGATATATTAATTTCTTAGCCGATCAACAGTTGGATCTTCCAAAGGACATCCAAGCTAGGTGCTGGAGACCACGCCCTAAACTCGTCCAGATTCCCGTCCAGATTTGACATGGCTCTGATATATCGTAGATTGCCGGAGATTCTTCCATCAAAACTCGACGAAATTTTGCATGGTTGTTGTAGACTCAATTCTGCACAATTCCACCAAAGGGATCGTCAAAGCGATGCTCTAAGAGGTGGTGGCAGCGGATACAAGTTCATTGTTCGAAAAAACAGCACAGTCGCCCGAGGGCAATGTTGCGTTGAGCCCCCGAGCTCCATGGATGATTCCTCCATGATCTTGATAGAGATCAGAGTTGATGCTTATGAAGGCCCTTGTCCGAACATGACGATCGGAGATGGAGCACGGTCCTCAGTTGAGCCAAGGTGACCAGTCGAGCCGGCGATGAAGATGTCGGCATCGCAGTTGACCTGCAGACGAGCCATCGCTCCTTTTACCGATCAC
Organism: Triticum monococcum; assembly: GCA_034509565.1. Lineage (NCBI taxonomy): Eukaryota > Viridiplantae > Streptophyta > Magnoliopsida > Poales > Poaceae > Triticum > Triticum monococcum. The sequence continues at coordinate 426,935,382 of CM067847.1, read as the reverse complement.
ACAGCGGAACTCTCAATGAAAGCACCAATGTCGGTGTCAAAACCGGCGGATCTCGGATAGGGCGTCCTGAACTGTATGTCTAAGGCGGATGATAATAGGAGGTAGGGGACACGATGTTTACCCAAGTTCGGGCCCTCTTGATGGAGGTAATACCCTACGTCCTGCTTGATTGTTCTTGATGATATGAGTATTACAAGAGTTGATCTACCACGAGATCAAAGAGGCTAAACCCTAGAAGCTAGCCTATGGTATGATTGTATGTATATATCTATCGACTAGCCTGGCATTGGTTTATATAATGCACCAGAGGCCTAGGAGAACAAGAGTCCTAGCCGAATACGCTGATGGGGAGAAGTCCTTGTCTTGATCGCCAAGTCTTGTGGAATCTTCCTTGTATGCGGCAGCTGTCCGAACTGGCCCATGAGTATACAGCCATGGGGGTCCTTGGCCCAATCTAACAGATCGGGAGATGACGTGGTGAGTACCCCTTAGTCCAGGACACCGTCATTAGCATTCAAGGATTTTTCTTTCAGCATAACTAACAATTTCTTAAGATCCTCCCTATCATTACAAGCAAAGAAGTCTCTAGCAGTTTCTTCATCCATAACATAACCCTCAAGAACAACATGCAATTCATATCTAGGTGGAGAATCATAATCATAATCATCAATAATAACATCAGTTTCAGTAATTTCATTCTCTCTAACCCTAGCAAGTTGTTCATGAAGATATTCACCTAGTGGCACAATACCATCAAGCACAGAAGTAGTATCATCATAAACATCATGCATAGCAGAAGTGGCATCATCAATAATATGCGACATATCAGAATCAATAGCACGTGTAGGTGTCACAAGTTTACTCAAAACAGATGGAGAATCAAGTGCAGAGCTAGATGGCAGTTCCTTACCTCCCCTCATAGTTGAGGGACAAATCTTAGTTCTTTGACCTTTCAAATTCCTCATAGTGACCAACAGATATAAATCCCAAGTGACTCAGAGAATAGAGCTATGCTCCCTGGCAACCACGCCAAAAAAAGCTCTTGATAACCCACAAGTATAGGGGATCGCCACAGTTTTTGAGGGTAGAGTATTCAACTCAAATTTATTGATTCAACACAAAGGGAGCCAAAGAATATCCTTGAGTATTAGCAGCTGAGTTGTCAATTCAAGCACACCTAAAAGACTTAGTATCTGCAGCAAAGTATTTCATAGCAAAGTAGTATGGAAGTAGCGGTATCGTTGGCAATAGTAATAGTAGCAATTTTGTAGCAATTGTAACAGTGGCAACGGAAAAGTAACTTAGCAAAGATCAATATGAAACGAGCTCGTAGGAAATGGATCCATGATGGATAATTATGTCGGATGGCATTCATCATGTAAAGGTTATAACATAGGGTAACACAGAACTAGCTTCAGTTCATCAATATAATGTAGGCATGTATTCTAAATATAGTCATATGTGCTTGTGGAAAAGAACATGCATGACATCTTTTGTCCTACCCTCCCGTGGCAGCGGGGTCATATTGGAAACTAAGGGAAATTAAGGTCTCCTTTTAATAGAGTAACGGACCAAAGCATTAGCACTTAGTGAACACATGAACTCCTCAAACTACGGTCATCACCGGGAGTAGTCCCGACTATTTTCACTCCGTTGTTGCCAGATCATAGCACTTAGTAGGTGACTATAACTTGCAATATCGGATCAAGAACACAAATATATTCATGAAAACATAATAGGTTTAGGTATGAAATCATGGCACTCGGGCCCTAGTGACAAGCATTAGGCATAGCAAAGTCATAGCAACATCAATCTTAGAACATAGTGGATACTAGGGATCAAACCCTAACAAAAGTAACTCAATTACATGGTAAATCTCATCCAACCCATCATGGTCCAGCAAGCCTATGATGGAATTACTCACACACGGCGGCGAGCATCATGGAATTGGTGATGGAGGATGGATGATGATGACGATGGCGTCGGATTCTCCTCTCCGGAGCCCTGGACAGACTCCAGATCTGCCCTGCCGAGGAAGAACAGGGCTTGGCAGCGTCTCCGCATCATAAAATGCGTTGAATCCTTCTCTCTGATTTTTTTCTCCCCGAAAGTGAATATATGAAGTTGGAGTTGAGGTCGGTGGAGGTCCTGGGGGCCCACAAGGTCGGAGGGCGCGCCCCACACCCTTCTGGCTAGGTTGTGGGCCCCCTGGTGCTGATTCTTTCGCCAATATTTTTTGTTAATTCCAAAAATAATCTCCGTTGATTTTCAGGTCATTCCGAGAACTTTTTATTCTGCACAAAAATAACACCATGGCAATTCTGCTGAAAACAGTGTCAGTCCAGGTTAGTTCCATTCAAATCATGCAAATTAGAGTCCAAAATAAGGTCAAAAGAGTTTGGAAAAGTGGATACGTTGGAGGCGTATCATGTCGCGAAGCGCGTGATGAACAGATCGCGTAGCTCCTCCCAGGAGGAGACCGAACACTCCGGCAGACTGGGCACCCAGGAGCACGGTACACCCGTAAGGGCCATAGGAGCCAGTTCGCTATGACTTTGTCGTCGCCGCCCGCTGCCCAGACGGCCTCCACGTACACCCAGAGGAACTCCATGGGGTCCGCCGTGCCATCGTAATGCGACAGCAACCCCGACCTGAACTTCAGTGGCCACTTCACCTGTTGCAGGGTGGGGGAGAAAGCTCGAAGGCCCGCAATGCCTCCGAACGTGTCAGGCAGACCGGCTGGCAGGGCGGCGTCTGCCATGGGAACCACACAGTGCGGGTGGAGCGCAATTGATGAAAAGGTGGACCTTCGACATGCCCCTACCCGGCGTGCCAAATGTCGGATTCATGGCTCCGCAGACCCAAGAAAGGTTCGAACTCTGGGGCGTGTATGAAGAACTCAACCTCTCCAGCCAACCAGATCGTCACCCCCATGGCCTAGCTCATTGAACAAGGAAGAATATGGACTCGATCGTTTACCCAGGATCAGGCCACCTTGCGGTGTAAGACCCTACTCCTGCTTTTGTGTTGGATTGGCCTCATGACAGGCTGGGGATGAACTAGTACAAGGGATGAACGACCTCACGAGGTTTGCTCTTGTGAGGGAGGGAATCGGATCGGATCCCCCTATATGGTGGTGGCTAACCTATATTTATAGTGGCCTTGGTTCTCTTCCCCCAAAATGAAGGCAAGAAGGGTTCGCACAGTGGCCAATTTGAAGGGGGGCATGTAGGACATCTTATCCTGACGATGTAACACCCCTGTTTTTTTATAATCACTTTTCGACAAAACGTGCTTTCAGACTCTCTATATCCATATTTATTTTGTTCACCAAATCATAAATCGGACTGTATAGTTGCATCGGGCTCGTTGAGATGATCAAAATGCAGTACTCTTTTTGCCAAAATCAGAGTTTGGATGCATCTTACATGAGTTTTTTATCCAATGGATAGAATTAAAGGGGTATTTCAAAAATACCTCTATTTAAAATAAAAGTCCTGCCTTATCCCTATCTTCTTTCCCCAAACCATGGCCACATCTCCAACCAGCCGCCCCCTTCTCCTTGGCCCTCACTTCCTCCTCTCTCACGCCCAAGAGCTCCACCCCCTCCCATGGTGTCTCCACTCTGCCCTCCCCTCTTATCCCTAAGCCCTCCATGCTGCACCATATCCTCCACCACCTCTAGGGAAGTCCTCTAATCTGGGTGTGAGGAAGAATAAGAGGAGGAACAGGAAGGACAAGAGGAGAAGGAGAAGAAGAAGAGGTTGCAAGAGAAAAACAAGGGAGGAGGAGGCCTCCCCAACACTCCCCCACCAAATCCCTCCAATCCCACCACGAAGCAGGTTATAGCACCAATCCACCGATGATAGCCTTGCACCACCTCCCTCGCAATGGTTGAGGCGAGTAAACCAGGCAACAAGGGCTAGATTGGTCCCTTAATATTATGTACATGTTCACATTATTCCTTTACATTCATGTAATGGTGAACATACAACTCCCTATAGTGTACATTCCAATACACCACACCACTAGTATGTGATAGGGATTGTCTTTTCTTGGTTCTTCTTTATAACAAATCCATCATGAGTGAATCTTCCAAGTTCAAGGAGTGATCCTTGCTTCACGAGTGTATGGTCCTTCGGGTCCGCCCTCATGTTAGGGTCCGCTCACTTGGTGAGGGTTGAAAAGGAGTGAGGTGAGACGTCGCTCCTCCTCGCCTTGCCGGCAAAAGGTCAGAGCCAAGTCCTCAGTCTTATTTGGTTTAATTGTTTCTTCTTGCATTCTCATCCCATTCCAAACATGGGGGGCTTGAATATAGAATTCACATGTTCAAGAATGGTTCATAAACATGGTCTTACTTGCTATGCTTTACATGCTTTGTTGTTTACTTGCTGAGTCTTTGGACTCACCCCTCATGGGATTTGTTTCAAGTACATCACCATGCGGCTTTGCAAGTACTAGGAAAGGCATAGCTTCCATGGGTGTTCACTCATATTGCACACCCCTTTCATCCACCTAGTTGATCATGATAATTATTATACTTAGGTTCATGATTTCTGGTAGCTAGGATCTACTTCTTGTTTATTAACCTTGACTTGGTTTGTTTCCATGATCCATATGTTTACCCTTTAAGGTGGGTTGGAGTTGACTAGTCCCCACCTTGCTCCCAGGTGTGTTGGGACGTATGTTTTCTTTGTTATGTGTAGCATAACGGTTGGTGGCTTCACCACTTTGCTCTACATGGGTTGTATGAGCTTGTCGGATGCTTCTGCTTGTGCTAGTATAAATATATCCTCTGCTTATTCAACTGTCTGTCATGGATGTCCGACGGTACAAAGGAGGTGCTACCAGATTTTCCCACGAGCATTGTGTTTTGGTGGTAACGTTCCTTCTTACAAGGAGGGGTGTTATAGTTGGTATCCATTAAGCTCTATCTTTGCTATACATGTGTAAGCATGCATACCAAAGAAAGATCCTAGGACCTTGGAAATACTTGCTTGCTAGATGTAATTGTCTGCTTGTTTGTATAAAACAAAATTGACGATTAGATGACTAGTATGTTATTAGGTTTTTCCTAAATAAAACTTGATTAGATGACTAAATAACATAAAACCTGACACACTGGTGCACAATAGGAACGATCTGTTTTAGGTATATACTTGCAAGCCTTGTCCTATGTGCAACGATTGCTTGTTTTGCTTTCCTAATGTGTATTAAGCAGTCTTGTTTTTGAGTAGTACTCGTTTCTGCGTCTCCCGGGGTTATATTTCATTCTTAAATCAGTTTCAATTATGAGTTCCTATGTTCTTTACTCATCCATATTCTACCCCTTATTCCTTGGGTTGACTGGGTAAAGTTCACTTCATGAATGGTCTTTTTGGCCTAAGACAAGTTCATCTTTTGCCATCTCTTCTATGGTGCACTTATGATACTTTTAGTGGTAGTGGTTCTCCTGCTGTGGCAACTAATTTGTTGTGCATCATGGAACAACGTCCCGAGGTCATGCAAGTGCAGTCCAGAAGGTGATGTTTGCTACTATTCAGCTAAAGGGCAATGCAGACATCTGGTGGGAGAATGTGTGTTCCTCTTTACCACCAGAGCAGGCTACACCTACTTGGGAGTTCTTTGAAACTTAGTTCATTGAGAAGTACTATCCAACTTCCTATGTCGAGAGGATGGAGAATGCACTAAGTAAGTTAATTAAGGTAAGGAAACAGAACCATTCAGGACTACGAAACTGAATTCAACAACATCGTCTGCTTTGTGCCAACGGTGGTTAATAACGATAAAGAGAAGGCAAGGAGGTTCAAGGATGGGCTAGAGCAGCAGTATCGTGTTGTGCTCAATGCTGCTGGGTTCTCTAGCTTTGGTTCCTTGGTTGAGAAAGCCAAAAATATTGAGTTCGAGCTATAGAATGGCTCACCTCCTCCAATGATATCTTCCCCACCTCGTGGGCCTAGTAATTTATCTACTACAGGTGTCAACCAAAAGCAAGACTATGGTGACAGTGGCAAGTCTAACCGTCGCCCCATGAAGAAGTTTAAGAATGTCCAGTCTACCCCTAGCCCTTCAAGCAGAAGTAGCAGAAGGCCTCATACTCTGCTGGCCCACGCGTGCATTATCGTCCAAAACCTGGTCAAGGGATGATGTGCTTCAAGTGTGGTGAAGGCCATAGAGCTAATGAGTGCAACTGGACCGGTGTGTGCAATGGTGTCACAAAAGTGGTCACATGGAACGGGTTTTTAAGTTGAACCCTGCTAACATTATCAAGTGGCAGATTGTGTCTTCCCAAGCGGAGTCCTCATCAATGCTTGTTTCCTCACATGGGTCTGTCCAAGCAATGAAGAATATTCAAGCTCCTCCATATCCATATGCAACTTGGGTTCCTCCTCCTCAAGGGTAGTACTGGGCACCAACTCACATAACGCCATCCAACTACCCAGTACCCTATGCTCCTCCAATCGTGCCACAGATTGGTGCTCCACCTGCACCAGTTTGCCAGAGCTTTTATACCTTGCCTACATCATCTACTAGACATCCAGATGTCGTTATAGGTACTCTACCTGTCAAATCAGTTGAAACTCTAGTACTATTTGATTATAGTTCTACTTTCTCGCATGTACCGCTAGACTTTGCGAATCGGGCAAACATGTCTAGGTAAGAAATTTCTCAACTAGTGAGGGTTAGTTCTCCAGGGGGACTCCTTTCTTGTAGCACTGTATGTCCTGGCTGTGACATTTCTATTAAGGATGAAGATTTCATTGCAAATCAGTTCATCCTTCCACTTCAACCTTTTGATGCAATTCTTGGCATGGATTGGCTACAAGCTTACAAAGCAGTGATCTCTTTAAACAAGCTGGCAAGGTCGTGGCAGAGGGACCAAATAAATCCCAAAACCATAGTGAAGACGAGGATGAAGCTCAGTGGCCCAATAATGGAGGCCAAAAGAAGTTTCCCGATGAGGTAAATGAGGTCAACATGATAGATGTTACCGACATCCCTAAAAAGGGGAGGAAGCGAGTACTTCAGGATGTCTACGCATTGGAGCCAGTCGCCTCGAAGTTAAACCCGTGGTCAGCTTGCCTGATCATGTTTAACAAGCATGACCACCCGACCAGCATTAGACACGGCAGATCAGCGACACTTGTCCTAGACCCAATTGTCGATGGTTACCATCTGACACGCGTCCTCATGGATGGAGGCAACAGCCTCAGCCTTAATTATGAGGACATGGTTAAGAAGCTGGCCATCAACTCATCTCGGATCAAACCGAGAACCACCACCTTTAAAGGTGTCATCCCAGGTGTCGAAGCCCGCAACACCGGCACGGTAATTCTAGAGGTAGTCTTCAGTTCGCCCAAAAACTTTAGAAGCGAAAAGTTAATATTTGACATCGCCCCCTTCCGAAATGGATATCATGCGCTTTTCAGGCGTACAGCCTTCGCGCGCTTTAACACAGTCCCACATTATGCTTATCACGCGCTAGGAACCAACATTGTTATAACAATCAATGGCAACATCGAGTGCTCGCTCCGGACTGAGGACAGACCACGAATTTTGCAGCCGATGTACAAGCATCCGAGGAGGTAGCTCGCGGCAACAAACACACTGCTAGCTCTTCGAAGTGCACACGGACCACACAAATTGACCTCAGACAATTACCCCCGCACCCTAAATAGGGATACGGGCTCCTTGTGTGCCCTCTCTGGATGGGGCACTATGTCCCCAGGGTGCATAATTTCGCACTCAAGATTCCCTGGGCCACCGAGGAGCCAAAAACTCACAAACACGCCGGAACGGCTCGACCGAGGACCAATGTGGCTTCAAGCCCGCATATCAGCAGGCCTCTGTCAAAGAGCCGGCAACCACGAATTCATCAGTGTGGATTAAAGCACGCAAACAGACTCCTGCAAGACCTCCTTCAAGGGGCCCAGCCAATAAAGGCTTGAAGCGCATAAAGGACCGAGATTGCACCAGTCTTACTTAAATTAACATCACAGGTGACTCCAAGATGGTCAATGGCCCAAAAGCACAGATGTGCGGCAAGATTCGGCCGGGGCTCCTAAAAGCCGGATGTCAATACCCGTCCACTAATGTTTCTTCCTTCTTTTCTTTTTATGTTGTATTCTTTTTCCTCTTGTTGCAGCTTGGCATGTAAAGGCTTGAGATTATGAAATGAAGAAACCAAGTCCTCTAAGGTCCTTATTTCATTTCTTTATAAGCACATCCCCTGCGCCATGAAGAAGCTCTTTAAAATATACAATTGTATTACAAGCCCAAAGTATTCAACGTCTCGTATTTTGGCTTCATATGCATCGGTTTCGAACCTGGATTTTTCTCAATAGTTGGGTTGCCCGGCTCCCATTTGTACTGATAACCCACAAGTATAGGGGATCACAATAGTTTTCGAGGGTAGGGTATTCAAGCCAGATTTATAGATTCGACACAAGGGAGCCAAAGAATATTTGCAAGTATTAGCAGTTGAGTTGTCAATTCAACCACACCTGGCGATTAAATATCTATCGTAAGGTCATCAGTAGCACCGTAGCATGATAGTTTTGATAGTAGTAGCAACAAAAATCATAACGGTAACCATGATAGCAATGATTTTCTAGCAAGTATAACAGTAGCAACAGTAGTAGTAACTTAGCATGAACAACATATAGGAAATTCGTAGGCATTGGATCGGTGAATTCGTTGAATGATATTCATCATATAACAGTCATAACCTAGGGCGATACAAAACTATCTCCAGTTCGTAAACATAATGTAGGCATGTATTCCGTAAATAGTCATACGTGCTTATGGAAAGAACTTGCATCACATCTTTTGTCCTACCCTCCCATGGCAGCGGGGTCCATAAGGAAACTAAGGGATATTAAGGACTCCTTTTAATAGAGAACCTGAACAAAGCATTAACACACAATGAATACATGAACTCCTCAAACTACGGTCATCACCGGAAAGTATCCTGATGATGTCTACTGTGCAACTTTAATCTTGTAGACTCGTGTTGGGCCTCCAAGCATAGAGTTTTGTAGGACAGTAGCAATTTTCCCTCAAGTGGATGACCTAAGGTTTATCAATCCGTGGGAGGCATATGATGAAGATGGTCTCTCTCAAACAACCCTGAAACCAAATAACAAAGAGTCTCTTGTGTCCTCAACACACCAAATATAATGGTAATTTGTATAGGTGCACTAGTTCGGCGAAGAGATGGTGATACAAGTGTAATATGGAAAGTAGATATTGGTTTATGTAATAAGAACAATGAAAAACAGCAAGGTAGCAATTGATAAAACGGAGCACACATGGTATTGCAATGCTTGAAAATGAGGCCTAGGGTCCGTACTTTCGCTAGTGCAATCTCTCTACAATGCTAATATAATTGGATCATATAACCATCCCTCAACGTGCGATGAATAATCACTCCAAAGTTCCTATCTCGCAGAGAACATAAGAAGAAATTGTTTGTAGCTATTCTTTCCGATTGATCTATCAAAGAGTTCGTACTAAAATAACACCAAGTTATTCTTTCCGATGGATCTATCAAGAGTTTGTACTAAAATAACACTAAGTTATTCTTTCCGATCGATCTATTAAGAATTTGTATTAAAATAACACCAAAGCAAATTCATATTCATAGTACTCAACCCAACACAAATAACCTCAAAGAGTGCCCCAAGATTTCTACCGGAGAAACAGAAGACGAGAACGTCCATCAACCCCTATGCATAGATTACCCCAATGTCGCCTTGGGAATCAGCGACTTGAGTGTCAAAACATATATCAAGTGAATCAAAATAATAGCCCATTGTCACCACGGGTATTCATATGCAAGACATATATCAAGTGCTCTCAAATCCATAAATGTATTCAATCTGATAAAACAAAATCTCGAAAGGAAAACTCAATTCATCACAAGAAGATAGGGAGGGGAAAACACCATATGATCCAACTATATTAACAAAGTCCCGGATACATCAAGATTGTGGCATCAAGGACATGAGAGAGAGAGAGAGAGATTAAACACATAGCTACTGTTACAAATCCTTAGCCCCTAGGGTGGACTAGTCCCTCCTCATCATGGAGACCATAGGGATGATGAAGACGGCCTCCAGTGATGATCTCCCCGTCAGGTGGAGTGCCGGAACAGGGTTTGGATTTGTTTTTTGTGGCTACATAGGCTTGCGGCCGTGGAACTTCTAATCTGGGGTTACCCCTGATGGCTTCTCTATTTGTCGGATTTTTTGGTGTTGGTTTCACGCGAATATGGGCCTCGAGGTGAGCACAACCCACCGGGCAAGCCATGGCCCACCAGGCACGCCCCGGTGTCTTATGCCCTACTCCTTCACCTTCTGGTCCTTCCATGAAGCTTCGGGGTCTCTTTTGTTCCAAAAAAATCATCAAAAAGTTTCAGCTCATGTAGAGAACTTCCATTTCTGCTCAAAAAACAACACCACGGTAGTTCTGTTGAAAACAGCGTCAGTCCGGGTTAGTTCCATGCAAATCATACCAAAACCATATAAAATTATTGTAAACATGGCATGAATACTTCATAAATTATAGATATGTTGGAGACGTATCAGCATCCCCAAGCTTAATTCCTACTCGTCCTCGAGTAGGTAAATGATAAAAGAAATAATTTATGAAGTGTGAATGCAAGCAAACTGCACAAGTTTGATCAATGATCATTTCAATCACTTTTCCTAGCATCATATAACAACTCTTTCTCATAAAAAATTTCAAGTTAAAGTATAAACCAATTCACATGAAAAGGTTCAAACAATGAATTCTCTTGAAACTCAACAACTTATATTCTTAGTCACCAAACAATTGCAATTCAAATTATTCAATAGAGTCTAAGTAAGAGCTCCACATACTCAATCATCACATAGTCTTCCATGGTTTCTACTACTCAAAGCATATTCTTAGAACAAATGGCATCCATCGAACACAAAGAAAGATAGGGGCTTAATATTTTGCCTCCCAACTCATTTATCATAGATAATTGTCAACAATAATAAATCATGATAAAATATATTTGACTGGTCATATGTGCCTAGATCTTTCCCCACCACATGATGCTTGCCAACTAGAGAATAATTGAGGTTGAATGAGGATGTATTCTATTGAATCTTTGCATAAAAGTAAATACTGAAAATTAAAAGATAGGCCCTTCATAGAGGGAAGCAGAGTTTTTTGATAACCCACAAGTATAGGGGATCAATTGTAGCTTCTTTCGATAAGTAACTACTAAAGATCATTAAGGTAAAACCCAACCATAGCATTATAAGGCATCATGTCCTCTTTATTTCCATACGTAAACAACCTACTTACTCAGGTCTGTGTTTCTATCACTCACACCACCCACCATAAGCAAATCATAAACATATTACAAACCCTACAGCGGGGATCCCTCACGCTTGCGTGACACAGAGAGCACCATAGGACAGCACCAATAATAAAACATGCAACTCAAACCAATCACGATCATCAATTAACCCATAGGACAAAACGGATCTACTCAAACATCATAGGATAGCCATACATCATTGGGAAATAATATATAGCCTTGAGCACCATGTTTAAGTAGAGATTACAGCGGGTAAAAGAGGGGTGACACCGCTGCATAGAGGGGGGAAGATTTGGTGATGATGGCGGTGAAGTTGTTGGTGTAGATTGTGGTGATGATGATGGCCCCAGTGGCACTCTGGTGCCACCGGAAGCGAGGGGGAGAGAGCCCCCTCCTTCTTCTTCTTCTTCCTTGAACTTACCCCTAGATGGGAGAAGGGTTTCCCCACTGGTCCATGGCCTCCATGGCATGGGAGGGGCGAGAGCCCCTCCGGGGTTGGATCTGTCTCTTTGTCTCTCTCTGTTTCTGTGTTCCCTGATTCCGCCCTTTCACCATTTCTTAAATTCCCGGAGATACGTAACTCGGATTGGGCTGAATTTTGGATACGATCTCTATCCGGATATTAGCTTTATTACGGCGAAAGAAGGGCACCAACTACCTTACGGGGTGGCCACGAGGGCCCAGGGTGCGCCTGACCCCCTGGGGCGTTGCCCCCTTGCCTCATGGCCCCCTCGGGCATCATCTCACGTTGATTCTTCTTCCCAAAAATCACATATATTCCAAAAAAAAATCTCCGTCAGTTTTTATCCCGTTTGGACTCCGTTTGATATGGATTTTCTAGGAAACAAAAAACATACAACAAACAGGAATTGGCACTGGGCCCTGGATCAATATGTTAGTCCCAAAAATAGTATAAAAAGTTGCCAAAAGTATATGAAAGTTGCAGAATATTGGCATGGAACAATCAACAATTATTGATACGACGGAGACGTATCAGCATCCCCAAGCTTAATTCCTGCTCGTCCTCGAGTATGTAAATGATAAAAAGATAATTTTTGATGTGGAATCCTACCTAGCATAATCTTGATCATGTATCTAATCATGGCATGAACATTAAGACACGAGTGATTAAAAGCAATAGTCTATAATTTGACATTAAGACAGTAATACTTCAAGCGTACTAACCAAGAAATTATGTCCTCTCAAAATAACATAGCCAAAGAAAGCTCATCCCTACAAAATCATATAGTTTGGCCATGCTTCACTTTCGTCACACAAAATGCTCCATCATGCACAACCCCGATGACAAGCCGAGCAATTGGTTCATACTTTTTAACGTGCTTTAGCCTTTTCAACGCTCACGCAATACATGAGCGCAAGCCATGGATATAGCACTATGGGTGGAATAGAATATGATGATGGAGGGTGTGTGGAGAAGACAAAAAGGAGAAAGTCCCACATCGACGCGGCTAATCAACGGACTATGGAGATTCCCATCAATTGATCTCAATGCAAGGAGTAGGGATTGCCATGCAACGGATGCACTAAGAGCTATAAGTGTATGAAAGGCATTTGAGGAAGCCCATCATCGGAATATACAAGCCAAGTTCTATAATGAAAATTCCCACTAGTATATGAAAGTGATAACTCAAGAGACTCTCTATATGAAGAACATGGTGCTACTCTGAAGCATAAGTGTGGTAAAAGTATAGTAACATTGCCCCTTGTCTCTTTCTCTCTCATTTTTTGTTTTTCTTTTTTTGGGTGGGCTTATTTGGCCTCTTTTTTTATTTGGGCTTCTTTGGCCTCTTTATTTTTTAAAGTCCGGAGTCTTATCCCGACTTGTGGGGGGATCATAGTCTCCATAATACTTTCATCACTTGGGAAATGCTCTAATGATGATGATCATCACTCTTTTATTTACTTACAGCTCAATATTACAACTCAATGTCTAGAACAAAGTATGACTCTATATGAATGCCTCCGGCGGTGTACTAGGATGTGCAATGATCTAGCGTAGCAATGACATCAAAAAATGAACAAGCCATGAAAACATCATGCTAGCTATATTACGATCATGCAAAGCAATATTACAATAATACTCAAGTCATGTATATGATGATGATGGAAGTTGCATGGCAATATATCTTAGAATGGCTATGGAAATGCCATGATAGGTAGGTATGGTGGCATCGGCATGCCATAAAAGAACAATTCATGCACACATAGTAAAGGCCAATGCATAGTATAAATAGTTTCTTGCAATTTTGTCATATTGGAAACATGGAGAGGCGGAGATGTAGTTCCTCTCTCATAATAATTGCAAGTAGGAGCAACAAGCACATGCATATTATATCTATCAAAATCATCATGTGTAGTAGTGAAACGCAACCCATCAATATAATCCTTAATAAGGGCAAACTTCTCCGATATAGTGTAGTCGGGAGAATTCAAAAAGATAATAGGACTATCATGCGTGGGTGCAATAGCAACAATTTCATGTTTAACATAAGTAAGTATAGCAAGTTCATCTCCACAAGCATAATTCATATTGGCATCTTGGCCACAAGCATAGCAAGTATCATCAAAAAGGGATATTTTAAAAGAATCAAGGGGATCATAGCAATCATCCTTCGGTAAGCACGAAGGGAAATTAAACAATGTATGAGTTGAAGAGTTACTCTCATTATAAAGTGGGCATGGGTAGCTAATCCGCTCTTCCTCCTTTTGTTCTTCACTCTCCGCATCATCTTTTTCATCCAATGAGCTCGCCATTTCCTCGATTTCTTCTTCCGTAGACTCCTGCAAAATATTAGTCTCTTCTTGGACAGCGGAGACTTTCTCAATAAATTCATCAATATAATAATTGTATTTATAATTTCATAGCAATATTTAAGTATAGAAAAATTATCAGGTCTGTAAACAGCATCATCAAGATTTTCACACTCTTTAAACAAAGATTCAATTTCATAAGCACCCATAAAAGCAACGAATTCTTCTATTTGTTCCACATCATAGTAATCATTAATACCATTAGCATAAGAAGCTAAGGTTTCATTATCATTAAATTCACATGAAAAGGGAAGGTGTGGAGCCTTCATCCTAGAGCAACAAGTATAATCATATCTCAAGCATAGTTGCCGAGCATACCAATGCAACATATAAATTTGATCCCATAATAGTTTCCCTTTTTGAGTCAAGCGATAATCCCTAAAATATTCATGTTGATCCAACGTTACACCCATTATAAAGTTGAATGGGGTTTTCTTAGGATTATCAAAGTAATACATAATATCTTTCACATAATGAGCATCGAGGGTTTTAGGAGGTTACCCATCTCCATGAGTAGCAAGTACACCACATTTTTTGGTATTTCGTGTTCCATATCCATAACAAAATATAGAGAACAACTTAGAACAGCAAATAAAAATTACTTAGTGATAAAGCAAACAAGCACACACGAGAATATTCACCCCACGCTATAACTCCCTGGCAATGGCGCCAGAAAAAGGCCTTGATAACCCACAAGTATAGGGGATCAATTGTAGCCTCTTTCGATAAGTAAGAGTGTCGAACCCAACGAGGAGCTAAAGGTAGAACAAATATTCCCTCAAGTTCTATCGACCACCGATACAACTCTACGCACGCTTAACGTTCGCTTTACCTAGAACAAGTATAAAACTAGAAGTACGTTGTAGGTGTTTTTGGATAGGTTTATAAGATAATAAAAACTAGGGGCTGTTTAGATGAATACACAACTAAGTTAGTTTTAGTACAGAGCTTTTTGTCACACAAGAAAGTTATTTGTCCCTAGGCAATCGATAACTAGACCGGTAATCATTATTGCAATTTTATTTGAGGGAGAGGCATAAGCTAACATACTTTCTCTTCTTGGATCATATGCACTTATGATTGGAACTCTAGCAAGCATCCGCAACTACTAAAGATCATTAAGGTAAAACCCAACCATAGCATTATAAGGCATCAAGTCCTCTTTATTCCCATACGTAAACAACCTACTTACTCGGGTCTGTGTTTCTATCACTCACGCCACCCACCATAAGAAAATCATAAACCAATTGAAAACCCTACAGCGGGGATCCATCACGCCTGCGTGACACGGAGAGCACCATAGGACAGCACCAATAATAAAACATGCAACTCAAACCAATCACGATCTTCAATTAACCCATAGGACAAAACGGATCTACTCAAACATCATAGGATAGCCATACATCATTGGGAAATAATATATAGCGTTGAGCACCATGTTTAAGTAGAGATTACAGTGGGTAAAAGAGGGGTTACATCCCTGCAAAGAGGGGGGAAGAGTTGGTGATGATGGCGGTGAAGTTGTTGGTGTAGATTGCGGTGATGATGATGGCCCCGGTGGCACTCTGGTGCCACCGGAAGCGAGGGGGAGAGAGCCCCCCTCCTTCCCCTTCTTCCTTGACCTTCTCCATATATGGGAGAAGGGTTTCCCATCTGGTCCATGGCCACTATGGCATGGGAGGGGCGAGAGCCCCTCCGAGATTGGATCTGTCTCTCTCAGTTTCTGCGTTCCCTGATTCTGCTCTTTCACCATTTCTTAAATTCCTGGAGATCCGTCACTCCGATTGGGCTAAATTTTGGACACATTCTCTATCTGGATATTAGCTTTCTTGCGGCGGAAGAAGGGCACCAACCGCCTTACGCAGTGACACGAGGGCCCAGGGCGTGCCTGACCCCCCTGGGGCGCGCCCCCTGCCTCGTGGCCCCCTCGGGCATCATCTCACGTTGGTTCTTCTTCCCAAAAATCACATATATTCCAAAAAAAAACTCCGTCGGTTTTTATCCCGTTTGGACTCCGTTTGATATGGATTTTCTGCGAAACAAAAAACATGCAACAAACAGGAACTGGGCACTAGATGAATATGTTAGTCCCAAAAATAGTATAAAAAGTTGCCAAAAGTATATGAAAGTTGTAGAATATTGGCATGGAACAATCAAAAATTATAGATACTATGGAGACGTATCAGTTGTCATGCGCTTTTTATTTGGATGCCCAAGCTCTTAATGCAAAGGAACGTCACGTTATATTTCCCCTTATGATAGCAACCTTTATTATGCAATATGTCGCTTTTATTACTTTGCCATCACAAGTTCGTACAACGCTCTATTTTCCCTTACAATAAAAGATCAAATGTATTTAGGAGCAATTTTTATTGCTTTATGCACCAATGACAACTTACTTGAGGGATCTTATTAGTATGAATTTTTGGCTAGCAAAAGATCCTAGGCAAACATCACATGTTGGAGGATCCATGACAATATAACTTCTATGCAAATATACACAACCATAACTCATTATGTTGTCTTCCTTGTCCAACTTCAACTAATTTTCTCAAGTTTGAAAATAATTAATGGGTATTCACAATCATGGAAGATGTTTAAGATAATATATTTGCATGTGAAAGTTCTCTTCCTTCTACTAATCATTCATGAATTGCTTGTATGACCAATATTGTGATTGTCAAGCTTCAAAAGATTTCATTTTCTAAACCCAATGTGAAGCTACCACTAGGTGATATAATTTCAACTTCATGATATTCAATTCATTCAACAATTTACTCATAGGATATAAGTGAAACACAAGAGTAAATGACAAGCTACTCCAAAAAGATACAAGTGAAGATCAAGCGAGTAGTTAAGTAAATAGGTAGCTAATTGTGGACTCTCTCTTATTTAAAAACTTTTAGATCTAAGTATTTTATTAAAACACCAAGCAAAACAAAACAAAATGACATTCCAAGAATAGCACAACCCACGTGACAAAGTAAAAACTTAGGCTCAACCGATACTAACCGATAATTGTTGATGAAGAAAGCTGGGATGCCTACCAGGGCATCCCCAAGCTTAGATGCTTGAGGCTTCTTGAAATATTATCTTTGGATGCCTTGGGAATCCCCAAGCTTGATCTTTTGTGTCTCCTTAATTATTTTTATATCACGGTTTCCCTAAATCTCAAAAACTTCATCCACATAAAACTCAACAAGAACTCGTAAGATACGCTAGTATAAATCAATGCAACACCTTATCATTCTATACTATAGCAAATCACTAAAACTATAATTTAATATTGCATACTAAATACCTCTGCATATTTAATATTCCTATCCGCAAATAGAATCATTAAACAAGCAAACATGTGAAAACAATGCAACCATAACAACAATCTTCCAAAAACAGTGGAGTTTGTAAAGAATGCAAGAAGAATCATAATTCTGTAACTCCAAAAATCCTAAAAGTTTACCACACTGTAGAAAATTTATTAGAGCTTATTTTTCAAAAAGTTTCAACATTTTATGACATTCTTATTTTTCTCGGGAATTTTTGCAACAACGATAAACTTTCTGTTTTGAAATAGCCACATGTAGACTTGCAAAATAAGCATGGTAGAGGCTATCCTTGATAATTTTATTGAAAATAAAGATGCAAAACATTATTATAAATAATAGAAATAAAATACTAACAATATAAAATGATGCTCCAAGAAAAACTCATATCATGTGACGAATGAAAATATAGCCCTAGGTAAGATTACCGATAATGTTGGAGACGCAAGAGGGGATGCCTTCCGGGGCATCCCCAAGCTTAGTTGCTTGGATATTCCTTGAATATTTATTTGGGGTGCCTTGGGAATCCCCAATCTTAGGGTCTTGTCTCTCCTTATTCTCTTCATATCGATGTTTCACCCAAAACTTGAAAACTTCAATCACACAAAACTTAACGAAACTTCGTGAGATAGGTTAGTATGATAAAGAACAAACTATTCACTTTGGTACTGTCAAAGACAAGATTCATAATTGTTATCACACAATGCTTACTGTAACCTATCATTTCTACAATTTATATTGAGGAATATAAGCCATAGAAACTAGAAAACAAGCAAACTATGCATTGGAAACAGAATCTGTCAAAAACAGAACAGACTGTAGTAATCTGTACTCAAACCATACTTCTGCTACACCAAAAATTCTGAAAAATTAGGAAAACCTGGGAAATTTGTATACCAATCTTGTACAAAAAGGATCAGGATTTTATCGTGCTTCTGTAAAAAAGTAAAATTATTTAATTGGGCATAAAAGTTTTTGTTTTTCAGCAAGATCAAACCAACTATTACCATAGACCATCCCAAAGGTCTTACTTGGCACTTTATTGGAACCAAAGCTATAAAACATGATTAATAAAGTATCCTAATCATGCGAACACGCAAAAGAGAGTAGGTAAAAGTGTTGGGTTGTCTCCCAACAAACGCTTTTCTTTAATGCATTTTTAGCTAGGTATGATGATTTCAACGATGCTCACATAAAAGATAAGAATTGCAACATAACAAGAGTATCATGAAACACATGGCAAGCACACTTAAGCCTAACCCATTTCCTATGCATGGGTATTTTGTGAGCAAACAACTTATGGGAACAAGAATCAACTAGCATAGGAAGGCAAAACAAGCATAACTTCAAAGTTTTCAACACATAGAGAGGAACCGTGCTATTATTGCAATATGTAGAAGCATATGATCCTCTCTCATAATAATTTTCATTAGCATCATGAATGAATTGAACAATATAGCTATCACATAAAGCATTCTTTTCATGATCCACATGGAAAAAAAATTATTACTCTCCACATAAGAAAATTTCTTCTCATCCATAATAGTGTGAGCAAACTCAACAACATAACTATCATGAGAGTGAAAATTAAAATCATGATGACATGTTTCATGGTTATAATTATTCTTTATAGCATACATGTCATCACCATAATCATCATAGTTAGAAACTTTGTCATCATAGTCAATTGAAGCCTCATCCAAAATGGCGGATTCATCACTAAATAAAGTCATGACCTCTTCGAATCTACTTTCATCATTATAATCATCATAACTAGGAGGCATGAAATCATTATAACAAATTTGCACATCAAATCTTGGGGGACTAAAAATATCATCTTCATCAAACATAGCATCCCCAAGCTTATGGCTTTGCATATCATTAGCATCATGGATATTCAAAGAATTCATACTAACAACATTGCAATCATGCTCATCATTCAAAGAATTTTTGTCAAACATTTTATAGAATTCTTCTTCTGTCAATTGAGCACAATTTTCCTTTCCATCATTTTCACGAAAGACATTATAAAGATGAATAATATGGTGCAGCCTTAATTCCATTTTTTGTAGTTTTCTTTTTGTAAACCAAACTAGTGAGAAAACAAGAAACTAAAAGATTTAATTGCAAGATCTAAAGATGTACCTTCAAGCACTCACCTCCCCGGCAAACGGCTCCAGAAAAGAGGTTGATGTCTACTACGCAACTTTATTCTTGTAGACTCGTGTTGGGCCTCCAAGCACAGAGTTTTGTAGGACAGTAGCAATTTCCCCTCAAGTGGATGACCTAAGGTTTATCAATCTGTGGGATGCATAGGATGAAGATGGTCTCTCTCAAACAAACCTGCAACCAAATAACAAAGAGTCTCTTGTGTACCCAACACAGCAAATACAATGGTAATTTGTATAGGTGCACTAGTTCGGCGAAGAGATGGTGATACAAGTGTAATACGGATAGTAGATATTGGTTTCTGTAATAAGAACAATAAAAACAGCAAGGTAGCAATTGATAAAATGGAGCACAAATGGTATTGCAATGCTTGAAAATGAGGCCTAGGGTCTGTACTTTCGCTAGTGCAATCTCTCAACAATGCTAATATAATTGGATTATATAACCATCCCTCAACGTGTGATGAATAATCACTCCAAAGTTCCTATCTAGCAGAGAACATAAGAAGAAATTGTTTGTAGCTATTCTTTCTGATCGATCTATCAAAGAGTTCATACTAAAATAACACTAAGTTATTCTTTCCGATCGATCTATCAAGAGTTCATACTAAAATAACACTAAGTTATTCTTTCCAATCGATCTATCAAGAGTTTGTAGTAAAATAACACCCAAGCAAATTCATATTCATAATACTCAATCCAACACAAAGAACTTCAAAGAGTGCCCCAAGATTTCTACCGGAGAAACCAAAGACGAGAACGTGTATCAACCCCTATGCATAGATTACCCCAATGTCACCTCGGGAATCCACGAGTTGAGTGCCAAAACATATATCAAGTAAATCAAAATAATACCCCATTGTCACCATGGGTATTCATATGCAAGAAATATATCAAGTGCTCTCAAATCCATAAATGTATTCAACCCGATAAAACGAAATCTCAAAAAGGAAAACTCAATTCATTATAAGAAGATAGAGAGGGGAAAACACCTTATGATCCAATTATATTAACAAAGTCACCGATACATCAAGATCGTGCCATCAAGAACACGAGAGAGATAGAGAGAGATGAAACACATAGCTACTGGTACAAACCCTCAGCCCCGAGGGTGGACTACTCCCTCGTCATCATGGAGAACATAGGGATGATGGAGATGGCCTCCGGTGATGTTCTCCCCCTCCGGCGGAGTGCTGGAGGAGTGTCTAGATTAGTTTTTTGTGGCTACAGAGGCTTGCAGCGGCGGAACTTCTGATCTAGGGTTACCCCTGAAGGTTTCTCTATTTATAGGATTTTTTGGCGTTGGTTTCACGCGAAGATGGGCCTCAAGGTGAGAACAACCCACCAGGGCAAGCCGGGCCCACCAGGTGCGCCCCAGTGTCTTGTGCCCTACTCCTTCACCTTCTCGTCCTTCCATGAAGCTTCGGGGGTCTCTTTTGTTCCAAAAAATTATCAAAGTTTTAGTTCATTTAGAGAACTTTCATTTCTACACAAACAACAACACCACGGTAGTTTTGCTGAAAATAGCGCCAGTCCGGGTTAGTTACATGCAAATCATACCAAAACCATATAAAATTATTATAAACATGGCATTAATACTTCATAAATTATAGATACATTGGAGTCGTATCACCCGACTATTGTGACCCCGAGGTTTACGGATCATAAGATGTAATTGGTGAATATACTTACAAGGTTGGATCTAGAACATAGATATAATGGTGAAAACATAAACGGTTTAGATCTGAAATCATGGCACCGAGGCCCAAAGTCACAAGCATTAAGCATGGCAAAGTCATAACAACATCAATCTCAGAACATAATGGATACTGGGGATCAAGCCCTAACAAAACTAATTCGATTACATGATGAATCTCATCCAACTCCTCACCGACCAGCAAGTCTACAAAGGAATTACTCACTCCCGGTGAGGAGCATCATGGAATTGGCGATGTAGAAAGGTTGGTGATGACGAATACCGAAGAACCCCCTCTCCAGAGCCCCGAACGCACTCCAGATCCAGCCTCCCGATGAAGAACGGGAGGTGAAGGCGGCTTCGTATCATGAAACGCGATGAAAATTTCTCCCTATTTTTTTATCCAAAAATAAGATTTTATAGCATCAGTTTCAGGGCATGCGGGGCCACCGGGTGGGCACAACCTACCTGGGTGGTCCTGGAGTGGGGGGGCACCCTGGTGGGTTGTGCTCACCCACGGGCCCCCCTCTGGTGGTTCTTGGCTTCAGTATTTTTATATGTTCTGAAATAATTCTCCAAAATGTTTCATTCCATTCTGAGAACTTTTATTTCAGCACAAAAACAACACTGATACGTCTTGGTCGTATCTATAATTTTTGATCGTTTCATGCCAATATTATATAACTTTCACATATTTTGGCAACTTTTTATATGATTTGTTGGAATACCCTATTGATCCAATGCCCAGTGCCAGTTCCTATTTGTTGCATGTTTTTTGTTTCACAGAAAATACATATGAAACGAAGTCCAAATGCAATAAATTTTAAGGAGAATTATTTTGGAATATATGTGATTTTTGGGAGTTGGAATTATCGCAAACGGGGGCCCAAAGTGCCCACAAGACACCAGGGCGCACCCGAGGGGCCAGGCGCCTGGTGGTGGGTTGTGCTCACCTCGTACGTCGGTTGGAGATCTACTTTGGGCACAAGGAATCTTCTATTCGTAAAGAAATCATCTTAAAATCTCATCGCAATCGGAGTTGTGGATCTCCGGGAATATAAGAAATGATTTTCGGCCAGATTTGGGGAACGCAAAACAGAAGAGAACAGAGAGGGAGATCCAATCTCGGAGGGCTCCCTCGCCTCCGCCGCCATGGAGGCTATGGACCAGAGGGGAAACTCTCCTCCAATCTAGGGGGGAGGCCAAGGAAGAAGAAGGAGGAGGGGGGCTCTCTCCCCCCTCTCTCCCGGTGGCGCTGCAGTGCTGCCAGGGCAAGGATCATGACGGCGATCTACATCAACAATCTTGCTACCATCAACACCAACTTTCTCCCCCTTTATGCAGCGGTGTAACTCCATATATTATTTCCCAATGATCTATGGTTATCCTATGAAGTTTGAGTAGATCCGTTTTGTCATGTGAGTTAATCGTGATCTTGGTTGGTATGATTGTATATTTTACTTATTGTGCTGTCCTACAGTGCCCTCCGTCTTGCACAAACATGGGGGACCCTTGTTGTAGGGTGCTGCAATATGTCCATGGTTCACTTATGGTGGGTTGTGAGAGTGACAGAAGCTGAAACCCGAGTAAGTGGGGCATGGCGATGGGAGTAAAGAGGACTTGATACTTAATGCTATGGATGGGTTTCATGACCTTAATGATCTTTAGTAGTTGTGGATGCTTTCTAGAGTTCCAATTATAAGTGCATATGATCCAAGTAGAGAAAGTATGTTAGCTCATGCCTCTCCCTCATGTAAAATTGCAAGAATGATTACCGGTACTTGTTATCGATTACCTAGGGACAAATGACTTTATTGTTGACAAAAGCTATCCACTTTATTAACCTTGCAATTTATTCTTAGTTTTATTCTCGCAAAGTACTCGTTGTTTTATTCTTGCCAAATAGTCTCATACCTGGTCTAGGTAAAGCAAACGTTAAGTGTGTGTAGAGCTTTATCGGTGGTCGATAGAACTTGAGCGAATATTTGTTATATCTTTAGCTCCTTGTTGGGTTTGACACTCTTATTTATCTAAGAAGGCTACAAATGATCCCCTATACTTGTGGGTTACCAAGGCCTTTTCTGGCGCTGTTGCCAGGGAGCAATAGCATGGGGTGAATATTCTTGTTTGTGCTTGTTTGCATTATCACTTAGTAGTTTTTATTTCCTATTTTAAGTTGTTCTCTATCTTCAGTTATGGATATGGAACACAAAACACCCAAAAAAATTAGTTGTACTTGCTACTCATGGAGATGGGGAACCTCCTAAAACCCTCGATGCTCGTTATGTATAAAATATTAATCTCTACTTTGATAATCCTAAGAAAACCGCATTCAACTTTATAATGGGAGTAACGTTGTATCAACGTGAATACTTTAGGGATTACCGCTTGACTCAAAAAGGAAAACTGTTATAGGATCAAATTCATATGTTGCATTGGTATGCTCATGAGCAATGTTTGAGATACGATTATACTTGTTCCTCTAGGATGAAGTCTCCACACCTTCCATTTTCATGCAAATTTAATGATAATGAAACCTTAGCTTCTTGTGCTAATGGTATATATGATTACTATGATGTGGAACAAATAGAAGAATTTGTTGCTTTTAAGGGTGCTTATGAAATTGAATCTTTGTTTGATGATTCAGTTTATAGACCTGAAAATTTTCCATCCTTAAATATTCGTACGATAATTATAAATATAATTCCGATATTGATGAATTTATTGAGAAAATCTCCGCTGTCCAAGAAGAGACTACTATTTTGCAAGAGTTTATGGAAGAAGGAATTGATGAAACTATGAGGTCATTGCCGAAAAAGATGATGAAGAGAGTGAAGAACAAAAGGAGGAAGAGCGGATTAGCTACCTATGCCCACCTTGTAATGAGAGTAACCCTCCAACTCATACATTGTTTAACGTCCCTTCATTCTTACCGAAGGATGAATGCTATGATCCCATTGATTCGTTTGAAATATCCCATTTTGATGAACTTGATGCTTGCTATCCTTGTGGCCAAGATGCCAATATGAATTATGCTTATGGAGATGATCTTGCTATAGTTCCTTATATTAAGAATTAAATTGTTGCTATTCCACCCACGCATGATAGTCCTATTATCTTTTTGAATTCTCCCAACTACACTATATCGGAGAAGTTTGCACTTACTAAGGATTGCATTGATGGGTTGCCTTTTGCCATTGCACACAATGATTTTTATGAATGTAATATGCATGTGCTTGCTGCTCCTACATGCAATTATTATAAGAGAGGAACTACATCTCCGCCTCTCTATGTTTCCAACATGAAAGAATTGCACGAAACTTCTTATGCCATGTATTGGCCTTTACTTGATGTGCATGAATTGTTCTTGTATGACGTGCCGATGCATAGGAAGAGAGTTAGACTTCGTCATTGCATGATATATGTTGCTTGGTGCTCACTACTAAATGCCAAATCATTGTTAATTAAAATTGGCTTTGATATACCTTGGGATCCGGGTGGATTCATTACTTGAGCACTTTATGCCTAGTTTAATGGCTTTAAAGAAAGCGCTGCCAGGGAGACAACCCAGAAGTTTTAGAGAGTCGCTTACTTCTTTTGAGTGCTTTCATAAAGTTTAAAAAAATATATATAGAGGGGAACTTAAAACTTTTCAACAAAAGAGAAGCGATTGAAAGGTGATGCATTGGAGAAGTGATGGTCGACCTTGAACACTTGTGCTCATGCTCATGGAAACAATGTAGAATTTTTCATGAAGATTATCACAAAAATAACTATCGCCTTGTACAAATCCTTTGTATTGTAAAATCATTGTGCCAAGTTTTGCCTTTAGGATGGGTAGATTGCTTGTTGGTATGTGCAGTGCAAAAACAGAAACTTTGGCTGTAGCGCGTGAATTTTCATTTTTTACTAGAACGTCGAAAGTTTCTGAAACATTTTGCACAGTATTGATATACATTTTTTTTATTTTTTCCTAAGTTTTAAGAAGTTTTGGAGTTCCATAAGTATGGTAGATGTTCAGATTGCTACAGACTATCCTGTTTAAGACAAATTCAGTTTTTGATGCATTGTTTTGCTTGTTTTGATAAAACTATCGATTTTTATCGGTTTTATAAGCCATGGAAAAGTTAGATTATAGTAGCTACAATGTAAAACATAATATGAATTGGTTTGCAACAGTACTTAGAGTAGTGATTTGCTTTATTATACTAACGGATCTTATCGAGCTTTCTGTTGAGTTTTGTGTGGATGAAGTGATCAAAGATCGAGGAGGACTCGATATGAGGAGGAGGAGGAGAGGCAAGAGCTCAAGCTTGGGGATTCCCAAGGCACCCCAAGTAAATATTCAAGGAGACTCAAGAATCTAAGCTTGGGGATGCCCCGGAAGGCATCCCATCTTTTTCAACAAGTATCGGTATGTTTTTGTTCTCGTTTCGTTCATGTGAAATGTGTAAATCTTGGAGTGTCTTTTGTGTTTATTATTCACATTTCTTTTATGCACCATGTAACAACCTGGATTTTCCCCCTTTTATTTTTCCTTTGATTTTCATGGATTTCCTGATTTGATTTGCTTTTGCGTGGCTATGTGGTTTTGAAACTTGGGAAGATCATGTCTTCCTAGGTTTTATAGTGGCTTGTCACCCTCATGATCATCCCAAGATCATGTCATTTCCATACTTGACCTAACCCAATATTATTTTTATTGGGAATATTTCTTTTCTGATAAAGGAATAACCCATTAAACCCTAGGTTGTGGAGCAACCTATATTTATGTTACTCCAAAAATTCCCAAATAATTCTCATAAATTATTTGGGTCATATCTCCACAAATATGGCAAAATATTTCATTGGCCATGTTTCCATCATGCTCAGTTAATTCCTTTTCTGTTCTGTCCTGAATGGCAGTTTGTGAAGCAAGTGTCATTTATATTTTCCCAATTCAAGCCAAACTTCTTGGACATCTTTTACTATCCAAATAATTTCCTCATCCCAAAATTCAACTCAATTTGCCTAGTAAATATTCCTGAGCAAATTTTCAAAGTTCCTGTTTGAGGGAAGTGATTGTGAAGGAAGTACAAACTAGGCATATCCAAATAAATTGAAATTTTGCAAGTTCCTTCATATGATGAAATAATGACTCTCTACCAAATATGAGCTCATGTAACTCATCTATGTGAGCCCAGCTCCAAATCTTGGTTTCTAGTCAGATTTTCAGGTTGTGAAGCAACTATATTTTATATTGCTTCATTTAAGCTGAAAATTTTCAAGGGCATTCTCCTATCGATATAAACTCTATCCCCCAAGTTTTGGCTCAATCCATTACACCATTTTCCCTATTAAATTTTTCCAAGTTTTTGTCCAAAGCAAAGCTAAATGAAGCAAGTTCTATTTTGGTTCATCCAAATGGCCTGAAACTTCTCAAGCATCTTAATATCTTCAAATCATTGGGCCATGCCCAAATGCAGCTCAATCCCAATTGGTATGTGAGTGCTACTTCATGTTTTGTATTTCTTTCTAGTCTGGTGGTTTCTACAGCAACCACTAGCTAAACTCCCCTTCTTGAGCTGAAAATTTTCCATCTTAATCACCTTAGTGTGCGATCATCACCAGACAAATTATTTACCACGTTACCAAGCTAGTGTCAGCACAGCAAGTTACAAACACCTTCCTGTTGATTTACTTTGGAGCTAAGTGCAAATCTCTTCTTTGCCCCTGGACCAATTTTTTCCCTCATTTTGACTAAGGGCACGGCGGTCTATCTACTAGACATGGTCGGCCTGGCCAGAATGCGTCGTTTGCACCAGTGCGCGTGGCGATCACGCTGGCGTCACACACATTGCAAGCTCTGGCTCGGTCCGGCCACTGTTCTCGTCTCCTCCCTCCACGTCTCGACATCCAACCATGTCCTGGAGCTTCCCCGTGATCGACTGCATCTCACTACGTCGCTGCCTCGTCGTGGTTTGCCTTAAATGCGTCGCAAACGGCATACCTGTGCCATGCCCAGCCTCTGTCCACCACTAGAGCACTGCACAAGCTCGCTAGCATTGCTCTAGAGCCCTCCCCTCGGCTATATAAGCGTGCCCCGAGCCCTGCCGCAACTAACTCACTCCTCCCCCACCTCTTTTGCCCACCGGAGCAGCTCTCCCTCGCTGTTTCTTCCTCGGATCGCCGTGACCTCGCTGGAGTTGGTCTTGGTTCCAACCACCACAGCTCTCCTCTCCTCCAGAGCTGTCCGCTAGCTTACCCGCATCCTCGCGCGTCGCCCCATCCTCTTGTCCATCACCTGAGAGCCGCATGGCCGCGTCTCCCGAGTTCGGCCGCCGCCTCCGCCATTCGGCCTCCAGCTCGTCCGGCCGTCCCGAGCCTCCTTGTGTTTGCCCGACTCCACCAACAAACTCCCCACCTCCTGTAGAGCCACCCCACCCCCACATCTCTTGCCAGAGCGCCTTACTTCGCCGAGCATCACCACCGGCAGCTGTCGGATCACGGGTTCCGGCAAAACCCTTAAGGTTCGAACACTGGGGAGCGCATGAAGATTTCCCCCCTAGTGACCCACGTCCTAACTCACCTGAGATCTTACGAACTAACTCGACGAACTCGCAACACAGAGGACACAAGATTTATACTAGTTCAGGCCACCGTTGTGATGTAATACCCTACTCCAGTGTGGTGGTGGTGGATTGCCTCTGGGCTGATGATGAACAGTACAAGGGGAAGAATAGCCTCCTGAGGTTGAGGTGTTCTTGTGCTTGGTGAACTTGGGTGTGTGTGGATCGGGTTCAAGATGACCTCCCTCTCTCTATGGTGATGGCCAGTCCTATTTATAGAGGCCCTGGTCCTCTCCCCAAATATTGAGCGGGAAGGGAGTGAACAACGGCCAAATTTAAAGGGGACAGCTAGTACAGCTTATCCTGACAAAAGTGGTCTTCACCTGCAAAAGGCTCTGGTGGTGACACCGCCTTGGGCTCCATGGTGACCTCCGTCTTGTCGTTCTGCTGGTGTTGGTCTCATTGCACCGATATGGAAACCTTTGCTTGATGCCTCGGTACTCCGCGCCTGCGCTTGCCCCCTTAGCACAAAAGAGGAAACAAGGACGCTGCGCGCGCTGGCACCCGCCTGGCGCACGCATGTTCTCGATCGTCATGGCTCACGTCACGAGAACCTCGCGAGGTTTGCCTGGCCTTGAAATCTCCGCCACTCGCGAGCCTGCCTGGCGAGGCCGCTCCTGAGGAGGTATTGCATCGTCCTCCTAGCGAGGCTTGGCCCCTTGCGAGGGTCTTGATTCCTTGCTGGTGAAGATGGGCCGGACAGGCCTCCTAGAAAAGCCACACCGTTGGCCGCAGGCAGGCAAATCTGGGGACCCTCATTCCCAGAACACCGATAGTAGCCCCCGGGCCCAAGGCATGCTCGATCTTGACTTCGAGGCGAAGCCAATGGTCAAGTGCGGAGCGCCGTGGGCCCCAGTATCCCGCGGCCTTGGTCGACACGTGGCGGTTGATTGGTCGTCGGCGTCTCCGCTTCCCCACGCTCCCTTGGCAACAACCTGACTTGACAAGTCCCTACGACATGCAAGGAAAACCATAATTACCTATGATCGTGGGGGGCTGGTTGGCCTTCTCCTGGTATGAATGGGAGGGGGCGGAGCACCCGTCGCCCATCCTTCCTATGCCTCTCTCACTTCTTCTCCTTCCTTGCTCCACTCCTTGCTTGTGCAGACATGGCGCCGATCCGGAGTTTCTCGGCCACAGAGAAGGGCAAGGCTCCCCTCAACGAGCCCGAGCTGCTCCTGCCAAAGAAGAGGAGGTCTCTTCGCCGCGAGATGGTCGTGAGGCCGGTGGTGTCGCGGCCTTGGTATGAGAGGCCGCCTCCTGGGTACCTGTTGCCCTTGTACGCTCACGCCGACGATTCCGGAGGGAGGAGCGGTGAGCGGTGCCGCATGCGCCAGGGCCGTGGTCGCCGTGCCGCGGAGGCGCACGCCATCGCCCCAGGGGTCCATGCCGCGGACTCTTCACGCGAGTTCGTGTTGTGGGCGGCGATGCCCCCGAGCACCTGGATACGCCTCCCGCAGTTCTTCACAGCCGAGATGCCGCCGAGGGGCCTTCGCGAGCTTTGGCTGCAACACGCCAATTGCGACGCCCCAGCGACTAGAGCGGAGATTGGAGCCATTGCCTCTGGGAAGATCTTCATGACCCGAGGCTGGGGCGAGATTGCCCGAGTCTGCTGTGCGGAGGGCACCCTCGCGATCCACTTCGAATACGATGGCGCCTCCATGCCATTCTTCAAGGTGTTCGACAAGGAAGCCTGCTGCCTGGAGTGCTGCCCTGAAGGAGGTCGCTAGGATGACGCTGCAGCGGGTGCTGGGCCCGCCACAGATCTCGCCTGCAACTCCTCCAGCGACAGAGGCGACTCCTGGTGGTCCAGCAACTCTCCTGAGCTCGCAGAGTCTCCGGAGATGAGCGATGACAGCTACGTACCCCCAAGCTCCCGCTGAGCCTAGAGCAGGGCTGCGGCGTCCAACCACCGTCGCCGGTGATCTGGATGGGGTTGGCAGCGGCCTCACATGGCCCACTGTTGATGATGGCATCGGCGACATCTGGTGCGTGTAGATAGAACTCCTAGGAATTCCTTCCCTTTTGTTCCCTGGGAGGAATCAAGAAATGAACCCCGTGGGGGCGTGTAAAGCGTATGTAATGCCTTTTGTCAATATAGCCCTCATTATGAAGATTTGCGTGCACATATCCTGCCGAGGCTCGGCCTCCCCTTTCCAATCTGCGGCAGCTTGGTGCTCTACACTGACAGGTCCTGGTTCCCAGGCAGGCTGCAGCCGTCGCTGGTATGCCAGGTCGCGGGACGTGGTCAAGGCCAGGAGGTGAGTAGCCTGAGGTCCAGTAAGAGCTACTAAGGCATGATGCTCAAGAGGTCCCCTTTAGCGCGCAAGCAGCTGTCTTAGGATGGGAAAGGAAGAAAACGTTGCTGCAGCAGGGCAACAAAGGGAGTGAGAGAGGGTCTCGTGCCGTAGTGACTGGTGGATCCAGAGCAAGAACTTATCTTGGCTGTCCGGGGTCGGCTCCTCGAGTCATGCCGGACTCACACATCAGTCACCATAGTGTAGCTAGGTTAGGCCCGTGCGGGTCTCCCCCTCCCCTCCATGTTCTTCTTGGTGCTCTACATCCTCAGGTCCCGGCCCTCGAGCGAGCTCAGCTGCCACTGGTATGCCAGGTCGCGTGCCATGGTCAAGGCCAGGGGGTGAGGGCTGGAGAGCCAGTCAGAGCTCCTGAGGCAATATGCTCAGGAGCCCCCCATTTAACACGCAAGCGAATCACATGAGAGAAAAGGGAGAGTCCATGGTACAGCCTGCTGCGGCCCTCAGGAAGTTCCTACAAGTTAGCGTGAGGAAGGGCACCGGTCGCCGTGGTGATTGCTAGTTTGCTTCTGGCTAGTGAGAGGGGACTCCCTACTGCGGAGAGCCCCCGGGGCATATACAGCCCCGCCCTGACACATGGCTTGCACAACAGGGCTAGACGAGGTGTGTTTGGACACTTGTGAGCCAGCGCGGGACACACGAGGCCCTACCTCAAGGCGGGTTGCGCCTGGACTTGGTTCTTGTTCGCTGTCCTGGTCCTGCGAGGTGGTTAGACAACCCGCGCCGAACGAATCTCCTGAGGTTATCGCGTGAGAAAGATAAGAACCAACGGCCCCAGGAGGTGACGTGAATGGGGCCGGCCTGCCAGACAGAGCTCATCCACTGGATTTATCGACGCTGCAGGGATGGGCCCGAGCAGAGGCGCCGTGCTTAACTTACTCACGCGAAGGGTCCTGAAGAAAGACGACCGGCGCACGGCTCCCATGGTGGGTGGCAATCAAGCAGGTGATAGTCATAGATAGACTAAGCATGAAAGGCAACCTAGCTCAGGTAAATGCATAATGATACGCGCTACTGGGTCTGGCCTGAGCGGCTTGGGGATGATGCAGCCCGAGGGGCGCCCCCAACAAGGTAAGCTAAAGATGTAAAAGCAAAGATACATGCCATAGGGATGGACCCACGCGGCCTGGGAATGATGCAGCACTGGGGGCGCTCCCAGCTGAACGAACTTGGAAAATGTCACCTGGTTTTGTTGATGAAGCAGAGTTGGGGCAGCAGAAGGTATGCGGTGAAGGGGCTGCTCCTCATAAGCCGCCGGGGCCCTGATCCTCGGGAGGCTCTGGGGGTTCCTTAAGGACCGTCTTCATCTCCGTGAGCACAGCATGGTGCCTGGCCTCCTGAGCCGCCAGGACGCTCCGCAAGTTGTGCTGATAGGCGGTCGCCACGCTTGGTAGGCCAAAAGGCATGCGAACGTAGCTGTGAGGTGGGCCCTCGCATCATCCCACACGCGAAGGCCAGGAAATCTCCTAAGAGGCGGCCCGGTTGAGCCTTGGGACGTCAATGCAGATGCGCAGCCCAACATCCTCGCATGGCTCGGGAGCTGCGCCTGGTAAGCGGCGGCCGTCGTGCATGGCCCTTGCGTCTTGCAGTTCCTGAGTGGTCTCGGTGATGAACTCCTGAACGGTGGGCACTCCTTGCCATGTGTTCTCCTGAGGGAAACATGTCGTGAAGCACGCCTCCAAGTGGTGCCCAAGCGCCTCCATCGTGATGTTGGCAAAGTCTGAGGCCCTCCAGAAGAGAGCCCTCAAGCCCTGCCCGAGAGGGGCGCTGGGCATGCTTTCCTATGCGATGGAGGGAGGCTCCGCAGGAGCGGGCACCGATCCTGATGAGGCGCCGCTTGCCTGGGGCCCTACATGGCGCAACTGCTTCTTCTTCTTGGGGGTATCCTCAGGAGGGCGCTCGCCCTGGCTGTCGGGGTCGTCGATTGCTGCAGCTTGGAAGGCACGCTCGAGGGAGCACACCGCGTCTCTTTCCTCGCACGGGAATGTGATGATTCTGCTGCTTCCCGGCATCTTGAGGACATTGTAGCCGTGGTGGGTCACCGCCATGAACTTGGCCAGGGCTGGGCACCCGAGGATGGCGTTTTATGGCAGGTGGATGTAGGCGATGTCGAAGTCGATGAGTTCGGTGCGGTAGTTGTTGCATTCTTTGAAGGTAACGGGGAGGCGGACCTACCCAATCGGGGTAGTAGAGCCGTTGGTCACTCCTGAGAAAGGCTTGGTAGGCTGAAGCTGGTCGTATGGCACTTGGAGGCTGCCGAACATGTCGACGGACAGGACGTTGAGCCCTGCGCCGCCGTCGATGAGGGTCTTGGTAACTTGCACGTTGCTGATGACTAGTGAGCAAAGCATCGGGAGGATGCTTGCAGTAGCTGCGCACTTGAGCTGATCTGTCGAACTGAACATGATGGGGCACCTGGACCATCTGAGCGGGCGTGTGGCCTCGGGCTTGGGGAGAACTGCATTCACTTCATGAGCAAACTGTTTGAAGATACGCTGAGAGGCTGGGGCTTGAGCTCCGCCCAAGATGCAAGCGATAGCGTGCAGCTCCTGGAAGCCCCCAGCCCCCTCGTCTTGATGGTGGTCGTCATTCCTTCTGGGTGGTGCAGGTAGTGGAGGAAGGCCAGCGTTGCCCTGAGGACGATCCTCCCGAGGCTGGTCCCTCCAGGCGCCCTCACGAGGCTGACCTTGCCAGCGGTCCTCACGAGGCTGGTCGCGCCACACCTGGCGCGGGCCATGGTCGTCCCAGCGTCCGCCACCACATCCTCCTCCTCGGTCGTAGCCCCGGTCGCTGCGCTCGGGGCATCGACCAAAGTGTCTTTTTCGAATGGCTCTGAGCTCCTGACAGTCGCTGGTGTTGTGGGTATGTAGGTTATGGAAGGCGCAGAACGGTTGGCTGCTCTTGGATGACTCGGGCTGGTCTCTGCCGCGCTTGGTGTCTTGTTCCGGCGCGAGCACGGCTGCTCCCTTGTGCTTCACGTCCTTGGCCTTGGTCTTCTTCTCCTCTGGGTCCATAGCAGGGAGCTCGAGGAGGGAGAGGCGCCCCTCCTCAGCTCTTGCACACTTGGTTGCAATGTTGAACAGCTCCAAGGTCGTGCACAGCAACTCATGGATGGCGAGCTTCTCCTTCATCTTGACGTCGCGGACGCCATCGGAGAACGATGAGATGATGGCCTCATCGGTCACCATGGGGATCTTGATTCGCGCGCTATTGAAGCGCTGGATGTACTTCTATAGGGTCTCTCCAGGTTGTTGCTTGATGCGGCACAGGTCACCCGCGACCGGGGGGCGGTCACGAGTGCCCTGGACGTTGGCGATGAAGTGGCTGCGCATCTCGTCCCAGGAGGAAATCGAGCCTGGAGGTAGGTTCAGGAGCCAGGAGTGGGGCCATCCTTGAGGGACATGGGAAACTAGTTCGCCATGACTTTCTCGTCGCCGTTGGCCGCCTCGATGCTCAGCTCGTAGAGCTACAGGAACTCCGTGAGGTCAGGGGTGCCGTCATAGCGAGGAGGCAGATCTGGCTTGAACTTGCCCGGCCAGGCGACGCTACGCAACTCGGGGGTGAAGGCGCGGCAGCCGGCCATGGTCACCGGGGCCCGCCTTGGAGGTGGAACTTGGTTTTGGCACCCGCGCGCGGGGCCTTGCCGCAACAAATGATCCTGGCGCGGAGGTGCGAGGAGTGGCAGCGCATTCACTTGTGGTCGAGGGACTTCTTGACAACTTCTTTCTTCACGCGCGGGAGCCGGACGCGGTGGGTCGCGCCATGGAGCCGCGTGCCTTGGCGCTAGGGCGCCATCTTGGTGTAGAGGTGGTGGAGGTGCTTTGTGAGCTGCATCGCCCATGGCTGGCGGAGGGCGAGGCAGAGAGTGGGATGGCACAGGGTAGCCCCCTGTGGCGCGGACAAGCTTGGCGGTGCGGTCAAGCCAGTCCTTGTAGAGGTCGTCGACTAGGCCGTAGCGCAGGAGCTCATGCACCATGAGGAGCGTGGCCCGTGCGTCCGTGGGAACGCGACGAGCGTGAGACGACTAACCAGTGGGAATCAGTGATGGAGTGGCGATGCGGCCGTCCTGTCGCTCCAAAGGGTGTAGCGAGGATGCTTGCTGCTCGTTCCTCGCCGGGCCGGTGGCGGCGTTGGCGGCAGGCGAAGGAGAGCGACGGGGTGGCCCGCCGACAGGGGTCGTCTGAGCAACGCGGGTGAAGAGGGCAGCCCGGCGCTCGGCGCGGGCATGGTGTGCGTCCGCCATGGAGACGATGAAGCGGCGTGACATGGAGCGAAGGAAGGGAAGCTTCGGCGCACCCCTACCCGGCGCGCCAAACATGGAATCACGGGTTCCGGAAAAACCCTTAAGGTTCAAACACTGGGATGCACAGAAAGATTTCCCCCCTACCAATCCACCTCCTAACTCACCTGAGATCTTGCGAACTAACTCGACGAACTCGCAACACAAAGGAGACAAGATTTATACTGGTTCGGGCCACTAATGTGGTGTAATACCCTACTCCAGTGTGGTGGTGGTGGATTGCCTCTGGGGCTGATGATGAACAGTACAAGGGGAAGAACAGCCTCTTGAGGTTGAGGTGTTCTTGTGCTTGGTGAACTTGGGTGTGTGAGGATCCAGTTCGAGATCACCTCCCTCTCTCTATGGTGGTGGCTAGTCCTATTTATAGAGGCCCTCGTCCTCTCCACAAATATTGAGCGGGAAGGGAGCGAACAACGGCCAAATTAAAAGGGGACAACTAGTACAGCTTATCCTGACAAAAGTGGTCTTCGCCTGCAAAAGGCTCTGGTGGTGACGCCGCCTTGGACTCCATGATGACCTCCGTCTTGCCGTCCTGCTGGTCTTGGTCTCGTTGCATCGATATGGAAACCTTTGCTTGATGCCTCGGTACTCCACGCCTGTGCTTTCCCCCTTAGCACCAAAGAGGAAACAAGGACGCTGCGCGCGCTGGCGCCCGCCTGGTCTCGATCGTCATGGCTCACGTCATGAGACCCTCGCGAGGTTTGCCTGGC
This sequence comes from Triticum monococcum, assembly GCA_034509565.1. NCBI lineage: Eukaryota > Viridiplantae > Streptophyta > Magnoliopsida > Poales > Poaceae > Triticum > Triticum monococcum. Next base: position 426,900,074 of record CM067847.1, on the reverse strand, counting down.
CTTGAACTCTCCGCCCCTCGCGAGCCTGTCTGGCGAGGCTGCTCTTGAGGATGTCTTGCAGTATCCGCCTCGCGAGGCTTGGCCCCTCGCAAGGGTCTTGATTCGTTGTTGGTGAAGATTGGTCGTACATGCCTACTAGCAAAGCCACGCCATGGGCCGCAGGCAGGCATGCCTGGGGACCCCTGTTCCCAGAACACTGACAGCCGCCCGCCTCTGCTCCTCCCTGCCGCCACTCACCGCAGCCGCACCCAGCCGTCTCGTCGCTCCCTCTCTGCGGGGTTGGACGCGGGAGGCTGAGCCGCACCCGCCGATGGCCTCTGCTCACCCGGGCCTGGCCGGAGCCGCTAGGGCCCCTCACCGGCAGCGCCCCTGCCCTCCTCCTCTACTTCTGTCATGACCAGGCATGGGTGGAGGAAGACGACGTGCCTGGCCCCCTCCCCCTGCGCGCGGGACCCTTCTGTCAGTTGCTGATATGCACATTTCATATATATAATTTTGGTATACAATTATACCATTTATTGGGTTATGCCCATCTATTCTTCCTAAGTTTAGTTGAATATTTGCATGAAAATCATATAATGAATGATTTACTAGTCATTGTATTTCTTTTGCAGAAGAGTGCGCAAAGGCACTATATACTTCAAGATCCAGACTAGTGGCTAAGAGAATGAAGAGGAGGAGGAAGAATGGACTTGTGCGAGAAGAAAAGAAGTTACCAGGGGCAAGCTAAAGAAGTGGGAGGATCTCCTTGTGAATAAAGAAGAGAAGTAAGAGGGCCAAATCACAAAGTGCAGATGAGAGGAGGGGAACAAAATCCCTAGGCGCTGGAGGGATCCAATCGGGCCTGACACATCTCTCTCTCTCTCGCCTCCTTTTCCACCTCCGGCCGCCGCCGCGGCCAGGCCGGCGTGGCGGCGCGCCATCCATCCAGCCACCACTCCATCATCCATCTACCAGCACCACCGCGCCGCACCATCCATTCGCCACTCCACCAGCGCCGCATCTCCATCATCCAGCACCGCCGCGTCACACCACCAGCAACCTCCATCCACCAGCACCATCTCTCCCTGCTGCTTTCCCAACTTCTTCTTCCCCAATTTCTCTCGCTTCTCCTCCCCACATCTGAGCTGCTGCCACTCCTTCCTCTCACGCCCCCTGCTGCTGCTCTTCTTCTTGCGCCGATTTGCTGCTGCTCTCTCTAACCTCCCCACGTCTCTACTGCTGCTTCTCATCTTACCCTTGCTGCTGCCCTTCTTCCCCGAACCTTGCCGCTACTCTTCTTCCCCTCAACTTCCTGCTGCTATCTCTGCTTCTTCTCTGAACCCCAATCCCACTTTGCTGCTTCTCCTTCGCCTGCTGCTGCTCTTCTTTCCCCACGCATCTGCTGCTCCTCCTCTTAAAACCTCACTGCTCCCTCTCCCATGTTCCTGCTGCTGCACTCCTTCTCTGAACTTCTCCCTTCTTTACTGTTGTGTGTGTGTGTGTGTGTGTGTGTGTGTGTGTAATTTTGCGAACTATTAGTGTTGAGACTTGATCAACTAGATTTTGTACTAGCGCAATATTGGTGCCCTGTCCATCAGTTAACGGTTTGTAAAACTTCACATTGCTTCTTGTGAATTATGTGTTGAACTTTAAGGACGGTTGATAGCTCCAGCGCATGTGATTTTTATATTGTCTCAGTTTCTTATGATAAATGTACTTGTGATGTGAAGCATTTCTAGTCTGTAGTATAATCTTGTTTCTTCTCTCTTCTGCATGTCAACAGTTATATGTGTTCATGTCTTGTTGACTCCCGTTTGGCATTGTTGTTTGTCTATGTTAGTGTTTTAATTTCTCAAGCCTAATAAAAATACCCAAACGACAGTGAGTAAAAATCTTAATCTCCCTGTGCATATTTTCATTTTCTTTGTCGTTGACTTTGGTTAGTTTAGGTCTATATTTCCTCGCAATCATCATCTGAATTTTGTCACCTAGCTTTAGCTGAGTATCGTTGCCGTCGCCTAGTCCCTGTGGAGAACACGACACTCGCAGTTTGGGCGTAAAACCCTGCTATACTTTCAATTGATTATTTTGGCGCAGTTGCCGAGGACTAGAGTCGTCCAACCGTGTTAGGCTATAGACTAGTTTTTTCTTGTTTTTCCCTTTGTGCTATATATATGTGATATATCTCTAATCCCTAACCATTGTTCAAGTTATTTTCTCTTTCTTTGCTTGGTCATTCTGCAGGTTATTCCATCTTCTCAGATATGGCTTACTATTCAGATCATCATTCTTTTTTGAGCAACACTATAAACAACACGGAAAGTATTCAAGACTTGATAAGTAAGATTTCCCATCGATTAGATGATTTAGCTCAGCAGCGAGAAATAGTTTTTGAGGATTGGCCTAGCTCTTATGATCCTTATTCTAGAGGCTATCCTTATGTTGCTCCTACCTGCCATATTTGTGGATTGCAGGGCCATTCGCCCGCTGAATGTCAGCATGGTTACTCTCACCGTCCAGATTGTTTTGGCATGAGCTTCGCTCAAGAGCATAGCTCATACCAAAGCAATTACTCACATGGGTGGCCTAAAAACCCGAATATGTCATATAGGAGCAACAACCCTGAGATCTCATCATTTGCCTCTAGTTATCCAATGCAGGGATTTAGGTACAATGACGAGAGCAACAACAATGCACCACAACAATGCTATTCACCTCCTACTCATATACCTCAACACCAGGAGATGTTGCCAATGGAGTTAAATGGTCCTCCATTTGGTCAACCAACACCTTCAACACAAGTGCCCACACAAGATGATTTTGATGATATAGACAAGCTCACATTGCTTAGTCTTGAGTTCACTTGGAGTGCTGAAGGTGATCCAATGAGGCCGATGATACTAGAGGAAATGAAGAAGATCAAGAGTGGAAAAGTGCTAGTGGAAGAAGTAAGTAATATTGAGAAGAACATCAACGCTGGCAGTACTATCTCCTCCCTCCTTGAGCTGAGTGTTGCCGAGATTCCCCTTGATACAGGTGAGGTTCCAATACCATCACATCCAGCTGAGCAAGATAGTAAGAGTCCAGAGGAAGAAATACCTCAGATTGAAGAAGAAATACTTGAAGACAAGGAACAAGATGATCCAGAGCTCGAACAACAAAGTGATCAAGTTGAAGACTCATCATCTATTACTCTTGAAGAAGCAAAAGAAGTTGACGTGATTGAAGATGAAGAACCGGAAATGCATTTGCGCATCGTCATACAGGAGCGTGATTTAGCAGGTTTATCCAATCCTCTTGATGACATGCTTCCTTATGAGATCTTTGTTGTTACTTTGCATTGCGTTATACCATCAATTAAGCTAGATTTGAAAAATTATTTGCTTGGACATGATCATACATACACTTTTGGTGGCATTGCTCTCATTCCCGATGATGACACTTATTTTCCTTATGCTAGTCCTATGCTTAATGAAACATATTATTCCCATACTAGTCTTGAGCTTAATGATAAATTTCATCCTCATGTTAGTGTCGACCTTGCTGATTTCTACCATCCTAAACATGTGCTTTATAGCTATGGTTATGTAATTGGATATTCGATTGATGACTTGGAGGGTATTATCCCTACCACTTGCATTGTATCTTTGGTTGAGTGCCTTTTCAGGTGTTTGCTTGTGCACGAATCAATACATGTTGACCAGGTTCGAGGTGACATTCCTTGGGACCCTGGTGGACTCAGAGCATGGGAATGAGGAGAAGCAAGGGGGCACACACGAAGAAGAGTGAAGCTGGAGCATCCATGAGGAAGCAAAAGGAGAAGAGCTGCAGCCTAGAGAGTGATCAAGCGAGTGCTACATCATCAAAGCCCGGTGAGCTGTTTCATGACCCATTCCGAGTATATCATCCATTGGTACATGCTGAAATCAAATGTTATTTGGGTTGCTTATTAAGCCATTTCTTAAATGTTGCCCCAGTGAATTTTATTTGACATATGGTGCTTGATGAGAATATGCGAACCGATTGTTGAATGCCATGTAAACTAGTGATCTACATATTGCGTGCTTTGCTGAAATTAGTGAGAACTATTAGTTTTGAGTGCTCAAATCCCTAGTACACTAGAAAACTTAATCATTTTCTGCTTTTACCTCGATACACCTAGATCATTAAGTGTCAGATGCTAAGTTTGTGCCTAATGTGTTCCCATTCAGAGCAATCACTTACCACTATGAATTAGCATGCTATGTTCTCTGGATCGGTAGCATGTGAACCAGACCTGGTTGAGTGATGATTCTTGTGTTTGTTCATTAAAATAGGCATATCTTATAGTGTGTAATTATCTGATCTACCTAACAGTAGCATGTCATGTTCCCTGGATCGGTGGCTTGTGAAATCTGGTTGGATCGGATAGGAGTTGATTATATTAAAAAATGTAATTGTTGAACCAGGTGTATACCATGTTCTCGGGATCGGTGGTATGTTCCTTTGGGGAGACAAACTAAAAAAAATACTAATAATTGGTCGAGCCAGGTGTATACCATGTTCTCGGGATCGGTGGTATGTTCCTATTGTGAGACTAATAATAATAATCATTGCTTTATTTCAGTAAATAAGTGATTTGATCACAAGATTTAATTCAAGTTCCTTTTGTTCTCAAGATCATGCTCTCTTTAGGAACCTTTGGCATAATCAGCATTTGAACTTGCTAATCTTCTTGCATCATTGTAAAAGTTGAAAATGATCGAGTCTACTAGTATCCTATTGCTTTGTAGCACTCTTAACCATTGATTTTCACTAGCTAAGTCCAAAGCATGCAATGTTTGGAGATCTACTTTATTGGGACATTCTCTAGTCAGCTCACTGTTCACCATCTAGCTCTTGTCATTTGCCTTTACTTGAGGACAAGTAAAGATTTAAGTGTGGGGGAACTTGATATGCACATTTCATATATATAATTTTGGCATACAATTATACCATTCATTGGGTTATGCCCATCTATTCTTCCTAAGTTTAGTTGAATATTTGCATGAAAATCATATAATGAATCATTTACTAGTCATTGTGTTTCTTTTGCAAAAAAGTGCGCAAAGGCACTATAAACTTCAAGATCCGGACTAGTGGCTAAGAGAATGAAGAGGAGGAGGAAGAATGGACTTGTGCGAGAAGGAAAGAAGTTACCAGGGGCAAGCTAAAGAAGTAGGAGGATCTTCTTGTGAAGAAAGAAGAGAAGTAAGATGTCCAAATCACAAAGTGCAGATGAGAGGAGGGGAACAAAATCCCTAGGCGCTGGAGGGATCCAATCGGGCCTGGCACATCTCTCTCTCTCACCCTTCCTTTTCCACCTCCGGCCGCCGCCGCGGCCAGGCTGGCGTGGCGGTGCGCCATCCATCCAGCCACCACTCCATCATCCATCTACCAGCACCACCGCGCCGCACCATCCATTCGCCACTCCACCAGCGCCGCATCTCCATCATCTAGCACCGCCGCGTCACACCACCAGCAACCTCCATCCACCAGAACCATCTCTCCATGCTGCTTTCCCAAATTCTTCTTCCCCAATTTCTCTCGCTTCTCCTCCCCACATCTGAACTGCTGCCACTCCTTCCTCTCACGTCCCCCTGCTGCTGCTCTTCTTCTTGCGCCGATTTGCTGCTGCTCTCTCTAACCTCCCCACGTCTCTGCTGCTGCTTCTCATCTTACCCTTGCTGCTGCCCTTCTTCCCTGAACCTTGCCGCTACTCTTCTTCCCCTCAACTTCCTGCTGCTATCTCTGCTTCTTCTCTGAACCCCAATCCCACTCTGCTGTTTCTCCTTCGTCTGCTGCCGCTCTTCTTTCCCCACGCCTCTGCTGCTCCTCCTCTTAAAACCTCGCTGCTCCCTCTCCCACGTTCCTGCTGCTGCACTCCTTCTCGGAACTTCTCCCTTCTTTACTGCTGTGCGTGTGTGTGTGTAATTTTGCAAACTATTAGTGTTGAGACTTGATCAACTAGATTTTCTACTAGTGCAATATTGGTGCCCTGTCCGTCAGTTAGTGGTTTGTAAAACTTCAGATTGCTTCTTGTGAATTATGTGTTGAACTTTAAGGATGGTTGATAGCTCCAGTGCATGTGATTTTTATATTGTCTCAGATTCTTATGATAAAGGTACTTGTGATGTGAAGCATTTCTAGTCTGTAGTATAATCTTGTTTCTTCTCTCTTCTGCATGTCAATAGTTATATGTGTTCATGTCTTGTTGACTCCCGTTTGGCATTGATGTTTGTCTATGTTAGTGTTTTAATTTCTCAAGCCTAATAAAAAAACCAAAACGACAGTGAGTAAAAATCTTAATCTCCCTGTGCATTTTTTCATTTTCTTTGTCGTCGACTTCTGTTATTTTAGGTCTATATTTCCTCGCAATCATCATCTGAATTTTTTCACCTAGCTTTAGCCGAGCATCATTGCCGTCTCCTAGTCCCTGGGGAGAACACGACACTCGTAGTTTGGGCGTAAAACCCTGCTATACTTTCAATTGATTATTTTGGCGCCGTTGCCGGGGACTAGAGTCGTGCGACCGTGTTAGGCTATATACTAGGTTTTTCTTGTTTTTCCCTTTGTGCTATATATATGTGATATATCTCTAACCCCTAACCCTTGTTCAAGTTATTTTCTCTTTCTTTGCTTGGTCATTCTGTAGGTTATTGCATCTTCTCAGATATGGCTTACTATTCAGATCATCATGCTTTTGCGAGCAACACTACAAACAGCACGGAAAGTATTCAAGACTTGATATGTAAGATTTCCCATTGATTAGATGATTTAGCTCAGCAACGAGAAATAGTTTTTGAGGATAGGCCTAGCTCTTATGATCCTTATTCTAGAGGCTATCCTTATGTTGCTCCTACCTACCATATTTGTGGATTTCAGGGCCATTCGCCCGCTAAATGTCAGCATGGTTACTCTCACCCTCCAGATTGTTTTGGCATGAGCTTCGCTCAAGAGCATAGCTCATACCAAAGCAATTACTCACATGGGTGTCCTAAAAACCCGAATATTTCATATAGGAGCAACAACCCTGAGATCTTATCGTTTGCCTCTAGTTATCTAATGCAGGGATTTAGGTACAATGACGAGAGCAACAACTATGCACCACAACAATGCTATTCACCTCCTACTCATATACCGCAACACCTGGAGATGTTGCCAATGGAGTTAAATGGTCCTCCATTTGGTCAACCAACACCTTCAACACAAGTGCCCACACAAGATGATTTTGATGATATAGACAAGCTCACATTGCTTAGTCTCGAGTTCACTTGGAGTGCTAAAGATGATCCAATGAGGCCGGTGATACTAGAGGAAATGAAGAAGATCAAGAGTGGAAAAGAGCTAGTGGAAGAAGTAAGGAAGATTGAGAAGAACATCAACGCTGGCAATACTATCTCCTCCCTCCTTGAGCTGAGTGTTGCCGAGATTCCCCTTGATACATGTGAGGTTCCAATACTGTCACATCCAGCTGAGCTAGATAGTAAGAGTCCATAGGAAGAAAGACATCAGGTTGAAGAAGAAATAGTTGAAGACAAGGAACAAGATGATCCAGAGCTCGAACAACAAAGTGATCAAGTTGAAGACTCATCATCTATTACTCTTGAAGAAGCAAAAGAAGTTGATGTGATTGAAGATGAAGAACCGGAAATGCATTTGCCCATTGTCATACAGGAGCGTGATTTAGCAGGTTTATCCAATCCTCTTGATGACATGCTTCTTATGAGATCTTTGCTGTTACTTTGCATTGCGTTATGCCATCAATTAAGCTAGATTTGAAAAATTATTTGCTTGGACATGATCATACATACACTTTTGGTGGCACTGCTCTCATTCCCGATGAAGACACTTATTTTCCTTATGCTAGTCCTATGCTTAATGAAACATATTATTCCCATACTAGTCTTGAGCTCAATGATAAATTTCATCCTCATGTTAGTGTCGACCTTGCTGATTTCTACCATCCTAAACATGTGCTTTATAGCTATGGTTATGTAATTGGATATTCGATTGATGACTTGGAGTGTATTATCCCTACCACTTGCATTGTCTCTTTGGTTGAGTGCCTTTTCAGGTTTTTGCTTGTGCACGAATCAATAGATGTTGACCAGGTTCGAGGTGACATTCCTTGGGACCCTGGTGGACTCAGAGCATGGGGATGAGGAGAAGCAAGGGGGCACACACGAAGAAGAGTGAAGCTGGAGCATCCATGAGGAAGCAAAAGGAGAAGAGCTGCAGCTTAGAGAGTGGTCAAGCGAGTGCTACATCATCAAAGCCCGGTGAGCTGTTTCATGACCCATTCCGAGTATATCATCCATTGATACATGCTGAAATCAAATGTTATTTGGGTGGCTTATTAAGCCATTTCTCAAATGTTGCCCCACTGAATTTTATTTGACATATGGTGCTTGATGAGAATATGCGAACCGATTGTTGAATGCCATGTAAACTAGTGATCTACATATTGCGTGCTTTGCTGAAATTAGTGAGAACTATTAGTTTTGAGTGCTCAAATCCCTAGTACACTAGAAAATTTAATCATTTTCTGCTTTTACCTCGATACACCTAGATCATTAAGTGTCAGATGATGAGTTTGTGCCTAATGTGTTTCCATTCAGGGCAATCACTTACCACTATGGATTAGCATGCTATGTTCTCTGGATCGGTAGCATGTGAACCAGACCTGGTTGAGTGATGATTCTTGTGTTTGTTCATTAAAATAGGCATATCTTATAGTGTATAATTATCTGATCTACATAACAGTAGCATGTCATGTTCCCTGGATTGGTGGCTTGTGAAATCTGGTTGGATCGGATAGGAGTTAATTATATTAAAAAATGTAATTGTCGAACGAGGTGTATACCATGTTCTCGGGATCGGTGGTATGTTCCTTTGGGGAGACAAACTAAAAAAAACTAATAATTGGTCGAGCCAGGTGTATACCATGTTCTCGGGATCGGTGGTATGTTCCTATGGTGAGACTAATAATAATAATCATTGCTTTATTTCAGTAAATAAGTGATTTGATCACAAGATTTAATTCAAGTTCCTTTTGTTCTCAAGATCGTGCTCTCTTTAGGAACCTTTGGCATAATCAACATTTGAACTTGTTAATCTTCTTGCATCATTGTAAAAGTTGAAAATGATCAAGTCTACTAGTATCCTATTGCTTTGTAGCACTCTTAACCATTGATTTTCACTAGCTAAGTCCAAAGCATGCGATGTTTGGAGATCCTACTTTACCGGGACATTCTCTAGTCAGCTCAATTGTTCACCATCTAGCTCTTGTCATTTGCCTTTACTTGAGGACAAGTAAAGATTTAAGTGTGGGGGAACTTGATATGCACATTGCATATATATAATTTTGGCATACAATTATACCATTCATTGGGTTATGCCCATCTATTCTTCCTATGTTTAGTTGAATATTTGCATGAAAATCATATAATGAATCATTTACTAGTCATTGTGTTTCTTTTGCAGAAAAGTGCGCAAAGGCACTATAAACTTCAAGATCCGGACTAGTGGCTAAGAGAATGAAGAGGAGGAAGAATGGACTTGTGTGAGAAGAAAAGTAGTTACCAGGGGCAAGCTAAAGAAGTAGGAGGATCTTCTTGTGAAGAAAGAAGAGAAGAAGATGGCCAAATCACAAAGTGCAGATGAGAGGAGGGGAACAAAATCCCTAGGCGCTGGAGGGATCCAATCGGGCCTGGCACATCTCTCTCTCTCTCACCCCTCCTTTTCCATCCCCGGCCGCCGCCGCGGCCAGGCCGGCGTGGCGGCGAGCCATCCATCCAGCCACCACTCCATCATCCATCTACCAGCACCACCGCGCCGCACCATCCATTCGGCACACCACCAGCGCCGCATCTCCATCATCCAGCACCGCCGCGTCACACCACCAGCAACCTCCATCCACCAGCACCATCTCTCCATGCTGCTTCCCCAACTTCTTCCCCAATTTCTCTCGCTTCTCCTCCCCACATCTGAACTGCTGCCACTCCTTCCTCTCAAGTCCCCCTGCTGTTGCTCTTCTTCTTGCGCCGATTTGCTGCTGCTCTCTCTAACCTCCCCACATCTCTGCTGCTGCTGCTCATCTTACCCTTGTTGCTACCCTTCTTCCCCGAACCTTGCCGCTACTCTTCTTCCCCTCAACTTCCTGCTACTATCTCTGCTTCTTCTCTGAACCCCAATCCCACTCTGCTGCTTCTCCTTCGCCTGCTGCTGCTCTTCTTTCCCCACGCCTCTGCTGCTCCTCCTCTTAAAACCTCGCTGCTCCCTCTCCCACGTTCCTGCTGCTGCACTCCTTCTAGGAACTTCTCCCTTTTACTGCTGTGTGTGTGTGTAATTTTGCAAACTATTGGTGTTGAGACTTGATCAACTAGATTTTGTACTAGTGCAATATTGGCCCTGTCCGTCAGTTAGTGGTTTGTAAAACTTCAGATTGCTTCTTGTGAATTATGTGTTGAACTTTAAGGATGGTTGATAGCTCCAGTGCATGTGATTTTTATATTGTATCAGTTTCTTATGATAAATGTACTTGTGATGTGAAGCATTTCTAGTCTGTAGTATAATCTTGTTTCTTCTCTCTTCTGCATGTTAATGTTATATGTGTTCATGTCTTGTTGACTCCCGTTCGGCATTGATGTTTGTCTGTGTTAGTGTTTTAATTTCTCAAGCCTAATAAAAATACCAAAAATACAGTGAGTAAAAATCTTAATCTCCCTGTGCTTATTTTCATTTTCTTTGTCATTGACTTTGGTTAGTTTAGGTCTATATTTCCTCGCAATCATCATCTGAATTTTGTCACCAAGCTTTAGCCGAGCATCATTGTCGTCGCCTAGTCCCTATGGAGAACACGACACTCGTAGTTTAGGCGTAAAACCTTGCTATACTTTCAATTGATTAGCTGCTCAAGCCGGGGCCTGCTACTGCCACGTCACGTAAGTGGAAACGTTTTCATGAAATGCGTTTTTGTTAAGTGAAAGCATATTTCCTTCCTCTTTTATCCAAAATGCGTTGTCCCTTCAGGAAAGGTATTCTCTCCTTCTATGGCTGAAAATATGTTTCCCTTTCAGAAAACGTATTCAGCCCGAAGGCACGTTCAGTTTTTCCTCCAGGGGCCTGTTTGTTGAAAAAAAATTCACCGATAGGTCCCTGATCTTCATCCCTTCGTATCTCGTCGACTGTAACTCCGATTGAGGTGAAACCAATGCTCACTTCTTCATCTCATCGAGATCTTTTTGTCAGTACCATTATCATAAAGTGTTCACACTATGAAAATAACCATTATGCCATTGCCTGTAATCAGCCCCCTCGGAGAAAGAACTGCCCGGTGTCGGTGTACAAAAGTAGGGGCTCTCCTTTGTACCCCTTAACTTGTGCACGGGCAGTCAGAGCCGCGCCCGCGGCCGCCCTGAGCAGGGCAGAGGAGGGAAGCCGGAGCACAAGACAACCGAAGCAATGCCAAGACCTGAGACACAAAGAGCAAGGGAGCAAAGTGGACTCCCCCAGCAAGACCCTTGCCGGGGCAGTCTTCGCAGCCCCGGCAAGAGCCTTCCCGGGGCAGTCTCCGCAGCCCCGGCAAGAGCCTTCTCGGGGCAACTTGCCCAATGCCAGCAGAGCGCGCTGCCCTTAAGCCAAGGGGTTCCAACGCCGTCAACCACATTGGAACCAAGGCTCTGGAGATACCTCCATGGTGGCATGCAGATCTTTGTTGAGATCATAAATACATAATATCAGATGAGGACTAGAAGACGACGATCCTTGGCAAGATCCTTGTCAAGGAAATCCACGAGACCCCTGGCAAGGTCTTTGTCGGGGACGACCGCAGTGCCACGGCAAGACCCTTGCCGGGGACATCTGCGGGGCCGCAGCCAGGCCCACAGCTGCCAAGACTCCACCGCCGCTCCCATGCAGCTGCTAGCTCAACCAGCTAGGCAGGCATCTGTGTGGCAGCGTGCGGCCTCCACACCGACTCAGCAAGCACCTTCGTGGTGGCATGCAGATCTTCGTGAAGACTCCGCCACCACGCCAACCCAGAAGCCAGCCAACGTGGCGCTATAACGCCTCGTCAGCTCAGACGCGCGTCGAAGCCAGGTGAGGCGGCGACAGCTGGGACGAGCTTCCTTGCCGTCCCCGATAAAGCAAGAGGGGCACGTCGGCAGTGCATTAAATGCGTTTCTCCGACGGTGCCAGAGGATAGACTCAGCCACTGTACACCTTTCGACCTCTTGTGTGCCACTGTGGCGACCCCTTTTTGGCTATAAAAGGAGGCCCGAGGCGTACTGGAGGGGGATTCGGATCTTTGGAACTAGACACACACCGTAGCTAGTTCAAGAACTCAAGACCACTCAAATATACATCAATGCAGGACTAGGGTATTACGCGTCTCCTCGGCCCGAACCTAGGTAAACGATCCTTGTGCTGACTGCCAGACCCGCTCTTTGCACAACTCCGCGACCGCCAACCGTAGAAGGGATCCCAGTGATCCCATAGGTGTCATTTCCACGGACATCTTTGGCACGCCAGGTAGGGGGCGCAGTTGTGGAAATCTGGTCTAGTTGAAGCAGCGGCTTCGTCATGGTCATCACTCCAAGGAAGAAGACGACCGAACAAGTGGCATCCTCGGTGGATGTAGTGAACGCTCACGCAGCAGCAGAAAAGCTAATTCATGCAAAACTTTGAGAAATTCCTTTTTATATATAAGGTTATCGTGCTCGATGATCTTGCCCTGTGTATGGAAAACTTGCACGCAATGCGGCCCTGCCACTATTGGCAACGCCCTCATTCTGTTCGAGTCCGCTCAACAGTTTGAGCGGCTGCATCGAGAACGGCAGGGTGACCTTCTGCAATTGGCAACGCTCTCGTTCTGTCTCGAGTCCGCTCGACAATTCGGGTGGCCGCGTTAAGAGCAGTGAGGTGGTTTGCCCGGCAGCAAGCACACCCGGCAGGCCATTGGGGATCCGTCCTCAGGGCGCCGCGGCATGGGTTTTCGTGCCGACAAGCCTACCCGGTTAACGTAGGGTGGACATACAAAGGGAGATCAAACGGGAAAATAACATGCATCGTTTCAAAAGCAGTGCAGAGCTATATTACATCAATTGTTGCTGTCGTTATAACTAAAGATAAAGATTGTCGTGGTCATGAACCTGCAGTGGCGATAAGAAACGGGGTGCCTAGTCCCGGCGCTGGCTTCCTATCCTCTGAACCCCGTTCATGCGGGTGATGATGGGCTTGATACGCTCCTCGAGCGGCGCGAGGTCCACATCCTCCGGCAGGCTATCCAGCACAGCGTTGAAGTCGAGGTCGGGGTTCAGTACGCCACCTTGGTGAGGACTGTCGATGTCAAAACCGGCGGATCTCGGGTAGGGGGTCCCGAACTGTGCATCTAGGCGGATGGTAACAGGAGGCAGGGGACACGAAGTTTTACCCAGGTTCGGGCCCTCTTGATGGAGGTAAAACCCTACGTCCTGCTTGATTAATATTCATGATATGGGTAGTACAAGAGTAGATCTACCACGAGATCAGAGAGGCTAAACCCTAGAAGCTAGCCTACGGTATGATTGTATGTTGTCCTACTGACTAAAACCCTCCGGTTTATATAGACACCGGAGAGGGCTAGGGTTACACAAGGTCGGTTACAAAAGAGGAGATATACATATCCATATTGCCTAGCTTGCCTTCCACGCCAAGTAGAGTCCCATCCGGACACGAGACGAAGTCTTCAATCTTGTATCTTCATAGTCCAATAGTCCGGCCAAAGGATATAATCTGGCTGTCCGGAGACCCCCTAATCCAGGACTCCCTCAGTAGCCCCTGAGCCAGGCTTTCAATGACGATGAGTCCGGCGCGCAGTATTGTCTTCGGCATTGCAAGGCGGGTTCCTCCTCCGAATACATCACGGAAGAATTTGAATACAAGGATAGTGTCCGACCCTGCAAAATAAGTTCCACATACCACCGTAGAGAGAATAATACATCCACAAATCTAATCTGCTGACACGTCTTGGCAACACGACATTATGTCATGGCCCGGTGATTATTCAAACCATTTCCTTTAACTAGCCCTACACATAACGTGAGGAAGTTTTTTAAACACATCTTGTCAAAGCAGAGATCGTGTCCCCATATCACGGGATTCTCATCAATACGGGCGTGGGTAACCCAACCGCGCCATCGATTACGGTACTTGGGGGATAAGCGAGTTTTACTAGGCTAGTGGGGGCGCATAGTTTCGGCCGCCCGTATAAAGGGACAAGGGTTCACCTTTTCATCCACGCCTTCTTCCTCCTTCGCTCATCCACTTTCGCACACTCGAGCTCCAGCGCCCAAGTCCGCATTTCCCACCTCGACCTTCTCCAATCATGTCCGGAGCGGGAGGCAGGTGGATGGTCTCCTCCGTCACGGAGGGACACATCAAGAAGCTGAGGGGAGCCGGATACCTGCCCGATGACACCATGCACCGGCTCCCAGATGAGGGGCAACTCATCCCCACCCCCAGGCCCCATGAGAGGGTAGTGTTCCTTACCCACTTCCTCCGCGGACTGGGATTCCCTCTCCACCCATTCGTCCGGGGGCTCATGTTCTAATACGGCCTGGATTTCCACAATCTGGCCCCGACCTTCATCCTCAACATCTCGGCGTTTATCGTCGTTTGCGAGGTCTTCCTCTGCATCAAGCCCCACTTCGGCTTATGGCTGAAGACCTTCAACGTCAAGCCGAAGGTAGTGAGCGGCCGTCAGGCGGAGTGCGAAGGCGCCATGGTGGGCAAGATGCCCAACGTCACATGGCTCGAGGGCTCCTTCATGGAGAACATAAAGGGGTGGCAATCAGGGTGGTTCTACATCACGGAGCCGCGCGACCCTAAATGGGCAGTGGCCCCTGAGTTCCGATCTGGCTTCCCCACGGGGCTCACCTCCTGGCAAGAGAAGGGCCTATCCTGGGATAGTTTGGGAGAGCTGACCGGACTCCAAACATGTATTCAAAACATGGTGAACAAGAAGCTCAAACTTGTCAATGTGGTCCAGGTCATGCTCATCTGCCGGATCCTCCCGTGCCAACAACGGCCTTTCAACTTGTGGGAGTTCGACCCGGCCCAACACCGAACTCTGAATAGGCTCTTCGACACAACTCACGAAGATGCCTGGATGGTGCTATTCAAGAGCGCCTAGGTTCCCCCTCCCACTACCGAGGATCGCGGATTCTGCGCGAAGCGCCAAGCCAGTGCGGTAAGCTGTTTTACCTCTCACAGGATACTCGTTTTCCATAGTTTGACTCTATGCGGGATCTAAGCTCCCGTACCTTTGACAGGACTGGCAGGAGACGGCCGGACAGATCGACTGTCTGGCTCCTTTGCCCGAAGGCCCAGCAGACGCTCTCCTGGCGAAGATGCTGACTCCGGATCCTTATACGGTGCCGGAGAAGACCAAGAAGGCCAAGGGAACCCGAAAGAGTTCCAGACGCCAGGCGTCATCGGACTCACCGTCTGATGACTCTACGGCACACTCCTCCCCTTCCAGGTGGGGGAGACAAGAAAAGGAAGGCCGCCCCAACTGGGGGGGGGGGGCGAAGGGTCCAAGAAGGGAAGGACTCTCCTTCCGGATAGTTCCACCGCCGCCGTCGAAGGCGAAGACGAGTGGTTGCCCAGGGCCAAGCCCCTGGGGAGGTCATAACTATTCGGATACCAGAGTAACTCATAGCATTCCTTTGTCGCACTGCTTTCCCTAACGCCAAACATGATTATGCAGGCCGCCACGAGCCCGTATCGATGTATCGTCGGATGGCTCCCTGGGCTCGTCGGATATGGATAGCGATACGCTTCCGACTGCCACCTCCCCTTGCCCTGCGGACGACGCCGAGGTGCTATCTCAAGAGGCACCGGGTCGAGAGGAGACAGCCCGGAGGCACCTCAAGGTGACCTTCCGGACTCCGGGAGCAGAGGGGACAAGGCCCCTGAGGGCTCCGAGTTCGGCCCTCAGTTGAACACCGTGCCGGAACCTCCAGTGGTTCCGGACTCGGGCAGGCGGCCTCATTACAAGAGGGGCGAGACGCTTGTGCCGGTGACCTCTGTCCATCCAGAGGCGCCGGACAATCTGCTGGGAGCGCTTCGCAGCGCTTCCATCGACAAGGAGCACCGTACTATTATGAGTGCGGTGGTCCAGAAGGTTCAGTCCGCCAAGAGCGGATTGACTGAAGCCTGTGCCAGCCTTCTAACAGGCTTTGAGGTAAGTGTTTAAAATATAGGAAAAATATTACTGCATAGACAGTAGCCCCTGATGCTCTGTTCGGTGTTCACAAAGAAAAGCCGAACAAAGGATCAAACAACATCGCGGGAGTCTAATATAAATATGTCAATATGCATATGCAGGCTTCGCTGCTGGCATCTGCCGCACTGACTGCGGAGGTCGCCGCACTAAAGCAGGACCTTAAAGTGTCCAAGGATGAGCTCGGCCTTGCCAAGAGGCAGCTCGAGGAGAACAAAGGTAAGTAATACCTAGTTTATGGATATGTATAAAAAGAATGCGATTGCAAAATGACAGGAACATCATGAATTTGCCAGGGGCCATGACCGAAGTGGCGACCTTAAGGCAAGCGCTGTCCGAGGCTGAAGATAAAGCGGCCAAGGAGCGCACCGAGCGGGAAAGGCAAGAGGCTCGGGTGGTTGAGGTGCAGCAAGAGCTCCAAGCTCTCGTGACGAAGCACGAGGCGTTGGAGCTTGACTCGAAGACGCGAGAGTCTGAGCTTGTCGCGGCCCTCGAGAGCGCGAAAAGTGCCAAGGCCGAATCCCAAAAGGCCCTCCAGGAGATTGACGCGATGAAGAAAATAGCGGCGGGTAAGGCATTCTATATGCAAAGCAAGCATGTGAAAGTAAATTACCTATTACTTACCCGAATCCGGAGCTCTCCAGGAGCATTCCCAGATTTGCCCCACAGCGTGTCGGATGCCGCACAGTTTTACCAGGCCGAGGAGGGAAGCTCAACGGAGAAGTTGTTCTGGACTCAATATACTGGGACCGAACACCCGGTACCTATGAGCGACCAGCTGAAGCAGCTGGTCGAGCTACACATAGCGGCCGAACATGCCATGAATGGCTTTATAGTCCGTCTGTGTCCTGGGGACGCCCTTCCGAACAGCTACTTCGGCCTGGTGAGGCGGCTTGTGGATGCCTGCCCATGGCTAGAGGTCCTCAAGCGGTCTGTCTGCATCGAAGGTGCACGCCGTGCTTTCACCCGCGTGAAGGTGCAATGGGCCAAGCTAGACACCGTGAAGCTAATCAAGGAGGGACCGCCGCAGGGCCAGGAGCATCGCACCCCCGAAATTTATTATGAGGGTGTCCTGAAGGGTGCCCGTCTTGTAGCGGACGAATGTTCAAAGGATGTAATATTTGAGTAAACTTGCTCGTGTGATCCTGTATGATGAAAACTTGTTTCATATGTGCTATGCAATGCTTGTTTGAATTTAAAATATTACCTTCTGTTTGGCTGTTTATCCAATCTGAGAGATGGCTAGTCCTCGGCTTCTGCCCCAATGCCGCGAGTGCTAGGGTGTTCGGGATAAACCTGAGCACTCTTCTTCCCATTGTTGGGTCCTTTGAGGGAGGTGCTCAGCACAGTGAACAAGGCAACCGGACTAATAATGCTTTATCACTCTCACTTAGCCATAGAATTCTATAATTTTAAATTTCGGCGAAGCCCCTGGTATTCGGAAGGCCGAATTCGGGGCGCGATACACGCCTTTAAGCCAGACAGGACCGGATCCTCGCTCTAAGCGGCATAAGTCTTTAGGGACTCGAAACCTCGCCGAACAGCGACCAGTCTCTCGCCTTATCATGACAGTTAGTTTTAGCTTTCTCTACTGAGGTGCTTAGCCCAGCAGAACCGGGGCACAATTGCAATAGTTCTCCTAGCGCTACCTTAGCTGATAGAGCGGAACGTAAGGTACCAAAACATAGGAGCCGGGCAAACCCAACATTTGACCAAAGACATGATTCGGAGCTGATGCATATAATGCTATAAGTTCGGGGTGCCGCACTTGTGAAAGTGTTCGGACTTCTCACACCATATTGTGGGGTACTTAAGCCCCTGGTGTGTTGGCCGTACCAAAGTGTACGGTTGCAAGGCATCATTAATGAACACATATATATAAAAATAATGCCATAATAGTCGTAATGTTATGCGTTGTTTATTCAAAGAGGTGCGTTAAAGCAGAATGATACAGATAGTGCGATAAGCAAAAAGTAGGACTATGTCCCTTCCAAGGGCAAGCTGAGGAATAGTATTAAAGCAAATATTTCACTTGTTATCGTAATCCACCTGGGAGTTCCATGGTGTGGCGTAGCTTTCTGCCTCTCTTGGTTGCTGCATCATGTGTTCGGCAATCATGCTGCTGGACAAGGTTTCCAGAGATTAAAGTCCTGAAAGAGAAAAACAACAAAGCGGGAAGCCCCTAGTGCGGTTTAGGCCGCGTCTTGAGCGTGCCGTAGTTGTGCCCCCTCCCCACCTGTGCCCATGGTATTTTTAATGCGTAATTATGTACGCGTGGCAGGAATTTTGCCGTTTGGCTTGGGCCGGGGTGGGGGCTGCATTGCTCCGCGAGCTCAGACCGTGCCGGGCGGTCTAGTTGCCAATTACTCCGAGCGCGTTTGAAGGTGTCCGGGTCTTGAAACGCCGAACTGGTGGATTGCCTTGAGAGGCCTCTTTGCGCTTCTGCTGCGAGGGCTGCAGTGTGCTCCTCCATGCGGAGAGAGCGCTCTGTGTTTCCGTTAACTGTGATGACCCCCCGGGGTCCTGGCATCTTGAGCTTGAGGTATGCATAATGTGGTACCGCATCGAATCTCGCAAATGCGGTTCGCCCGAGCAGTGCATGATAGCCACCGCGGAACGGGACTATATCGAAGATTAATTCTTCGCTTCGGAAGTTATCAGGGGATCCGAAGACCACTTCCAGTGTAATTGAGCCTGTGCAATGGGCCTCTACACCTGGAATGACGCCTTTAAAGGTCGTTTTTGTGGGCTTGATCCTTGAGGGGTCTATACCCATTTTGCACACTGTGTCCTGGTAAAGCAGGTTCAGGCTGCTGCCGCCATCCATAAGGACTCGAGTGAGGTGAAATCCGTCAATGATTGGGTCTAAGACCAGTGCGGCGAATCCGCCGTGACGGATACTAGTGGGGTGGTCCCTGCAATCGAAGGTGATCGGGTAGGAGGACCATGGGTTGAACTTTGGGGCGACTGGCTCCAACGCATATACGTCCCTGAGCGCACACTTCCGCTCCCTCTTGGGGATGTGGGTTGCGTATATCTTGTTCACCGTCCGCACTTGTGGGGGGAACCTCTTCTGTCATCCGGTGTTCGGCTGCCGGGGCTCCTCTTTGTCATCGCTGTGTGACCCCTTATCTTTATCTTCGGCAATTAACTTGTCGTCCTGCTTGAACACCCAGCATTCCCTGTTGGTGTGGTTGGCTGGCTTGTCAGGGGTACCGTGTATTTGACACGAGCGATCGAGTATGCGGTCCAAACTAGACGGGCCCGGAGTGCTTCTTTTAAATGGCTTTTTCCGCTGACCGGGTTTAGAGCCTTTGAATCCGGCATTGACTGTCGTATCCTCAGTATTATCGCTGTTAATGCGACGCTTATGTTTGTTGCGACGTGACCTGCTATTTCCGTCCTTGGTATCTGAAGTACCATGGTTTTTTGATATGTTGTTACTGCGAGCCAGCCAGCTGTCTTCTCCCGCACAAAAGCGGGTCATGAGTGTCGTGAGGGCTGCCATAGATTTCGGCTTTTCCCGTCCAAGGTGCCGGGCAAGCCACTCGTCGCGGATGTTATGCTTGAAGGCTGCTAGGGCCTCTACATCCGGACAGTCTACGATTTGATTTTTCTTTGTTAGGAACCGTGTCTAGAATTGCCTGGCCGATTCTTTTGGCTGCTGAATTATGTGGCTCAAGTCATCGGTGCCTGGTGGTCGCACATAAGTGCCCTGAAAGTTGTCGAGGAATGCGGCATCCAGATCTTCCCAACAGCTAATGGACTCTGCTGGCAAGCTATTAAGCCAGTGCCGTGCTGGTCCTTTGAGCTTTAGTGGGAGGTATTTGATGGCGTGTAAGTCATCGCCGCGGGCCATGTGGATGTGGAGAAGGAAATCCTCAATCCATACCGCAGGATCTGTTGTGCCGTTGTATGATTCAATATTTATGGGTTTGAAACCCTCTGGGATTTGATGATCCATTACTTCGTCTGTGAAGCACAGGGGGTGTGCGGCGCCTCTGTATTGGGCTATATCGCGACGCAGCTCGAATGGGCTTGCCCGCTGTGTTCGGCCCAGCCGGATTGACTTTTACTGTATCCGGCGTGACGTTTATCGTCTCGCATAGTGGCACGCCCTCGTGATCCGTAGATCGATCTTGCATGTTTTGCTTTGTCCTCCAATACATCTCGCAGGTCTGGCGTATTTCCCCATGCCTTTTTATTTGAATGGCGTCGGGGTGCAGGCTGAGTTTTTGGCTGGAATGCCTCTCTATCGCG
The DNA here is from genome assembly GCA_034509565.1 of Triticum monococcum. Taxonomy (NCBI): domain Eukaryota; kingdom Viridiplantae; phylum Streptophyta; class Magnoliopsida; order Poales; family Poaceae; genus Triticum; species Triticum monococcum. The sequence continues at coordinate 426,879,547 of CM067847.1, read as the reverse complement.
GCCATGAGGTGGCCCATCAGCCGCGTCATACGCTTCTCCTCCAGTCGGGGTAGCAACCTGCATTTTGGGTAACTCTTGGAGGAGCGCTCGGGTTTATATTCCTCGACCGCGAGGACTTCAGTCCATGTGTCAGCTAGCAGATCTTGATCAGCTTGAAGCTGCTGCTGCTTTTTCTTAAGGCTATTTGCCGTGGCTATAAGCCGGCGCTTGAAGCGCTCTTGTTTGACGGGATCCTCTGGCACGGCGAATTCGTCATCGCCAAGGCTTGCCTCGTCTTCGGAGGGGGTCATGTAATTATCATCCTTCGCTTCTCCATCTGCCGCTCTCTCAGGAGAGCTGGCTCCTCCATCCTCCAGCTCTAAATCTTGCTGGTGGGGATTGTTGTTATCTTCGGCACTATCCGGAGTGTTATTATCTCCTGTCCCGGTATCACCACTTTTGCTTTGGCGGGACATAGAGCGGCACCGCTGACATCGGCGCTTGGTTGCTTCTTGGAGGGGTCATCCGCCGCTATCTCGTTGCCATTGCCTTCTTTGGGTGTGTCCACCATGTATATATCGTATGATGAGGTGGCTGTCCAGTGCCCTGTGGGCAGTGGTTCATCTTCGTCTCCCACATCGTCGTCCATACCGTTGATGTCTTCGGAGTCAAAGTCGAGCATGTCGGTTAAGTCATCGACAGTGGCTACTAAGTGGGTGGTGGGCGGGCCACGAATTTCTTCGTCGTCCGCATCCCAATCCTGCCGGACATAGTTCGGCCAGGATCCTCCTGATAAGGAGAGAGACCTTAACGAGCTCAGTATGTCGCTAAAGGGCGAGTGCTGAAAAATATCCGCGGAGGTAAACTCCATGATCGGAGCCCAATCGTATTCGCTAGGAACGGGCCCAGGCGGTTTGGAATCCGTGGCCGGAGAGAGATCCGGTAGTTTGTCAACACGGCTCTTGTGCAGTCCAAGGTCGATGTTCGGCTTGATCGCCGATGAGGGTAAGGCCTCCGTGGCGGGGTCCATCCACCTGTCCATGGATGGCGCAACTGGCTCCGAATTGAGGGTCGGAGCGGCTGCCGGTGCGATCTCCTGAACACTGTCGGATGGTAGAGCTAAATCGTACTCATCAGGACCGTGTGACGCACAAGGCAGAGGCTCGAATCCGTCGAAGATCAAGTCTCCGCGGATATCGGCCGTGTAGCTTAAGCTTCCAAACCTGACCTGATGGCCAGGGGCGTAGCTTTCAATCTGCTCCAGATGGCCAAGCGAATTGACCCGCAGTGCAAAGCCACCGAATACAAAAATCTGTCTGGGGAGAAGAGTCTCACCCTGGACTGAATCGCTAACGATGATAGATGGAGCCATCAAGCCTAACGGCGACGACACAGAGGAACTCTCAATGAAAGCACCAATGTCGGTGTCAAAACCGGCGGATCTCGGGTAGGGGGTCCCGAACTATGCGTCTAGGCGGATGGTAACAGGAGGCAGGGGACACGAAGTTTTACCCAGGTTTGAGCCCTCTTGATGGAGGTAAAACCCTATGTCCTGCTTGATTAATATTGATGATATGGGTAGTACAAGAGTAGATCTACCACGAGATCGGAGAGGCTAAACCCTAGAAGCTAGGCTATGGTATGATTGAATGTTGTCCTACGGACTAAAACCCTCCAGTTTATATAGACACCGGAGACGGCTAGGGTTACACAAGGTCGGTTACAAAAGAGGAGATATACATATCCTTATTGCCTAGCTTGCCTTCCACGCCAAGTAGAGTCCCATCCGGACACGAGACGAAGTCTTCAATCTTGTATCTTCATAGTCCAATAGTCTGGCAAAAGGATATAATCCGACTGTCCGGAGATCCCCTAATCCAGGACTCCCTCAAGGACCTTGGTCATGGCACCCCGGCAAAGCCTCTGGGCCTCATCAACTAGAGAGGCCGCCTTGTTGGAGCGGAACTGCTCCACGGCCCCGAGAACACCCTCGAAGAGCAGGGTGAGCCTGGCATTGGGACTCATGTTTGGCTCCGGGACGTACCTCACCTTTGGCATCCCCATGGTAGCCAGCTGCGTGGTGATCCTGCCGGCGACGCCGGTGGGGCGGTTGATCCATAGGTGTCAGGACCCCGATTCTAAGCCACATCGATCTAGCCGGTAACACCTCATATCACTTTGCGGCCTCACGCACGGTATCCCATGGGTGTCGCCTTACCATGGCCCGGGACCGTTTGCGCCTTTTGGCTCGCGTATATGACAATGTCGCTAGCATCCATATGACCGAGAACCCGGGCCGACATGGCTAGTCGTGAACCCAAAGCGGCACAGACCTATGGAGACAGGCATACATGATTCACAACGAACATGTCGGTCATCAACGAGTGATTCCGGGCTGTAGCACTGGGCTAACAGGACTCCGGGGATCCCGGGCTGTAGCAGGCTAGACAGGACTCCGGAGATCACCGCGTGACATTTCCCCGAAGGGACAGACATAGGGACGAAGTGAGACACATGCCGGCCAGTCAAGTGTCCTGAACAGTAGTGCTGGGCTAGCAGGACTCCGGTGAACCGGGCTGTAGCGGACTACTATGGCTCGAGGAGCACTAGACTACATTTCCCCATAAGAAAGGCTGCGAAGGACAAACAACTAGATTGTCGGATCCCACTCATACCAAGCATTTCAATCATACATACAATATGCTCGATATGAGTACATACAACATGGCATCACAACAAAACTCTACAAGTCAAGTACTTATTTAAAGGCTCCAGGGAGCCATACATAACATATCCATACAGGTAGGGGTCACATGACCCGACACTCAAGTCATACAGTCATACAAGCACATGCGGAAGCAACTAGTCTGAGTACAGACTCTAGAAAGAAAGAAGGCTTCTCGAAGCCTGTCTATCTACATAGGGCCCTCCATGGCCTGGATCACCACCTGGGTGGCTAGTCACTCGTCGACGTCAAGGTCTACGTAAAACCCATCGGAGGGGGCAGTGTTGTCGTCTGAAAACAATAGATAAGCAAACATGAGTACAAAGGTACTCAGCAAGTCTTACATCAGAACCTACTGTACATGCTCATTCTCAAGAAGGTGGTGGGGTTTATGCAGCAAGCCAGCTTTGACTCTTGGCTAAGCTATCCTACGGAATCTTTTAGCAAAATAGTTTTCGCACACGAGTCCACTACTCACCATCACAATACTCCACCGTGGATCCTCCCTCGTAACCTGCGAGGGGGCCATCCTCGGTACTCACACTTATCTTGAGTCTTTTAGTAGTATCCATTACTTGTCTATGAACTGTATATGCAATCAAGTAGTCCTTTACCGCGGACGCGGCTATTCGAATAGTTTTATACCCTGCAGGGGTGTACTTCGTCACACATGTTTCCACCACTTAGCGTCTGCACACGAAATCTGATCGGCAGACTTCAAGCGAAAACCGACGTGGGTGTGGACCACGACCTGACTAACCTCACAAGTCTCTAGTCCAGGGTCATCGCCTATTCAGGTTCCATCCGCAAGGAAATCCGGCCGGGGTGTCCTCAACAGCCCCGAACGATGTGAACAGGGTTCCCGAGACACCAAACGGGTGACTCGGTACACCGTGCCACGGTGTATCTACCGCAACATAGCCCACCCCTAGGGTCAGCGCTACGCACGGCCGCCAACACATATCCTACAAACACCAGAAACTAGTTGCAACTCCTGGACTGAGGCGAGAGGGGTCAGTAAGTCGAGCGGGGTCATATTTCAGGGCCCAATGTGTGGTAGTAGCTGAATCTTAATTCACGCATACAGAACTCAGTTCTTAGGGACGGCTTCAATGAAACAACCCACCATGTACTCCTACATGGCCTCTCATCGATACCTTTACCAAAACATGTTCAACACATCCCACATATTACTGGCACAAGCATTTCACTCTAGCCCATCACCCAGATGAACCAGACCTGACACAACTCTAAGCATAGCAGGCATAGCAAGGTAGGAATCACAAAACATGGCTCAATCAACTCCTACACATGCTAGTGGGTTTCATCTAGTTACTGTGGCAATGACAGGTCATGCAGAGGATAAGGGTTCAACTACCGTAGCACACAACAGTTTGAATCGTGTTGCCTTAATGCAGTAAACAAGAGCAGGAGCGAGAACATGGGTTGTATCGGAATGATCAATGGTTGCTTGCCTGATGGAGTGGTAACGAGATACTGCCCTTCAGTTGGATACTCGTGAATATCCTCGGAGGCAGAACCTACCACGAAGAACACAACCGAGCACAATCAACACATGATGATATGCAACAATATGATGCATGCTATGACATGGCAATATGGATGTGTCTTGAGCTAATGCAACTAGCTATGATTTAAATGAAGTTGGTTTGAGTACAAGATTCAAATTCCAACCCCATATATGATTATTTAAATGCCCTTTATTTGTTTTGTCCAAAACAGAGGACAAACATTGTTCAAACATGCATGAAAATGGTACAGATGGATTCCTTGAATTTTTTTGATAATTTTACATATATAATTTATCTCATTTGTAGTTATGGTTGAATTTCTATGAATTTTTGAAGTTTTGGGTATTTTCTGAAATTTCCTGAATTATTTTTAAACTAGAAAATGGTTTACTGCGTCAGCCTTGCGTCAGCATGACATCAGCAAGTCAAAGGCGCCAGCCAGGTCAAACCTGACTGGTGGGGCCCCCTTGTCAGTGTCTCTGTGCACTAACCGCGCTTAGTTAGCCTAATTAACAGGCGGGGCCCACTAGTCAGTGACTATACTAATTAACTAATCTATTTAGTTAGCACTAACAGGGTAATTAGCCGGGCGGGGCCCGCATGTTAGTGAGAGAGGGGGGGGGGGAGTCAACCCACGTCAGCAGGTCAAACCTCCCCGGTCAATGGGTCAAAGCCTGCCGGCGTTTAGCCGCCGGCGAGGCCAGACGCGGTGGCGCGCTGCGGAAATCGCCCACGGGGCACCATTTGGGGCGTGGAGAGCATCTACGAGCTCCTGGGAACGAGCCGCAGCTCTTGGTGGTGGTGGTGGAGCTCGGGGTGGCCGGAGACGTCGCCGGCGATGACTTTGGCGGTCGCCGGAGTCGGGCGAAAGTGAACCCGTGGCTGTGAGGCACGGCGAGGTGCGTGGAGTAGTGCGTTGAGTTCCTGGTGATGCGGTGAAGTGTTTGAACAGGGTGGCGTGGCCAAAATTTGGCCGGAGCCACGTCGGCGACGAGCTCCGCGGCGGTGTGTGCGGGTGAGCTTCGTGCAGTTGCTACGGTGCACGAGGAAGCAAACGGAGAGGATGGAGAGGTAGCTGAGCTCACGGCGGTCTCGTAGAGCTAGACGGCGCGGTCGGGGACGAGCTGGTGCGGCGGCGACGGCGAAGGGGATCTCCGGCAGTGCTCGGTGAAGACGAGGTCGAAGAGGACGATGCAGAGCGTGTGAGCGCTCGGGGCTCGGGCTGTTCGACGAAGTCGACGACGGCGGAGTTGTTGGACACGGTGGCTCGGTACAGGGGCGATGGTGGACGCGGTTTCACGGTGGCGCGAGCACGGCAGCGTCGGCCATGGTGGAGGGAGAGCGAAGGAGAGGAGCCAGAGGGGCGTGCGGGTGTCTGCGAGGTCGGGGAGAGAGCGGGGGGGTTCGTCCCGCGTCGACAGCGCGACGAGGGGAGCGGCGAGGCGGCGGCAGCTGCGTGGCGTGCATGCAGGTGCTCGGCGTCGAGCACCTGGCTGCCTGCCTGGCGAGGACGAAGCAGCTGGCTGGCATGGGCCAGCACAGTGCTGGGCCGCCAGGTGGGCCGGCTACTGGGCTGCGGCCAGGTTAGTCCAGGTGAGCCTCTGTTCTTTCTCTCTAATTTATTCTGTTTTCTATTTTTGCTATTCTGTTTTGATTTAGTTTAAATACTAAATCATTTTGTAAAATCCTGAAAATATTTATGGACACTTTCTGAAATATTTCAGTGGCCCAAAAATAATTCCAACATTATTTGAGCATTTGAATTATTTAATAGTATTTAAATGCCCAAATTCAAATATTTATGAATTAAGTCAATGCCCCTTTTGTTGACCTAAAATTATATGCACCATTTTTCCCAAGGGTTCTAACCCAAGGCAAAGAGGGTGAACATATTTGAAGGGCATTTCAGGTTCATTGAATTTATTTTTAGTAAACCCTAGTTGATTTCAGGGGGGGGGGTGCTGGGGGTTCTGCTTTCCCCATTTCAATTTCTGATGAATGTAAACATGATGCACACTCTAATGCATAACCTAGCTAGGGTGTGACAATAGGTTCTTTCCCTTCACAAAATCCTTGTGGTTGGTGGCTTGGTTCTTCCGTAGCTGCCTCTCCTTCTCTAGATTCTTGGTCAGGGTGTCCTCCAGGGCCCTGACCTCCGACAGCATCCCCTCAAGATCCTCCAGCTTCAACTTCAGGTCTTGGATGGAGTCGTTGGCCATGGAGAGTAGCTCGGCCTTGCCGAGGACTATGTCCTGCGCGTCAGCGAAAGCACCTTTCGCCGCGTCCCTCTCCCTCGTCAACTCTAGGATCTGCTTCTTCAGCTTGTCCCGCTCGACCTCCAGCTTGTTCACCTTGCCGGCATGGACCTAGGCCTGAGCATTGAGTGCCTCCTCATGCCTCTGCTCCGGTTCCTGGGTCCGCTGCACGACAAGCTTCTTGACCTCCTCGTCCTTGCCACGGAGTGTCGCGGTGAGTTTCTCCTCACGAGCGGCAAGGTCCTCCTCTTGGGAGTTCAGCGCGGCCTGGTGCAGCCGCCGAGCAGCCTCGTCCTTGGCGGCCTGTTGTCTCGCCACCTCCTGGGCCTTCTCGATATCGGCCTGCTTCATGACAAGCTCCAGCTTGCGCTCGGCCAGAAGATGATGGGCAGTCTTCAGTCCTCACAGGCCTGGTGGTACCAAGCCTGCGTCTCAGCGACGCGCCCCTCGAGGTCCGCCTCCGCCTTGTCCACCGCCGCCATCCTGGACTTGGCTTTGTCCAGGCGGGCATGGTGAAGCGCCTAGAGCTTATGGAAGTTGGCGCTCATGCCCTGGAGGAACCGCTCTTCCTGGGAACCTCCGCCACCAGCGCTCGGTTCGTCAATGACCTCAAGCCTAGCGTTTGGAAGCACCTTGTCATCGAACACCTCCCCCTCGGCGGGCGCCCTGGTGCTCACCGTCCATGGGAGGTGGACGAACAGGTCGTTGCTCACCTTCAGGTACTAGCCCGAGCTGGAGGCAGCAGAGGAGGAAGGATGGTCGTCAACCAACTCCTCCTCGGCAGTGGCCTTACATGCCTCCGTGGGCAGCGGTCTCCCCGGTAGGCCCCTTGGCGACCTTCTCAGCAGCACCCTTTGCGGCTTCCTCAACAACACCCTTGGCGGCCTCCTCAGCGGCGATCTTGTTGGCCTCGGCTGCGGCATCCCTGGCGACCTCCTCGATGACAGTGTCCATGTCCTCCCGGTCCGCCGAGCAAGGATCTGGATACCGAGAAAGGGAATGAGGCGAAGTCAAGACCAAAATTCAAAAGAAGAAAAACGAGCGAGGACAGAAGGCAAACAACTCACCCATGCCAAGCTGGGAAGAAGTGGCCCAATCCCCACCAACATTCGGTGCAGGGACGGAGCCGCCGCCGCCCGGGTTCGCCTCCTCCTCCTCCATGCGCATGGGCTAGGTGCTTGGCGCCCTTGCCGGGGACGCCCCTTGGGGCGGCGTGGTTGATGGGGCCGGCGTGTTGGGGTGGCCCTCAGTGGCTCCTCCTGCAACCACGACAGGGTCAACACCAAGAGATTGTGTCCCAGCACACATCGATGGGGCCGAGTGATGAACGCACGTTGGCGGCTGCGCCGGGGGCTGCTGTCCGGGCTTCTCCCCACCACCAGCAGCGTACTCGAGGTGCCCGCCGGGGGCTGGCTGCCCGTCGAGGCCCTGGCCCTCTTCGCCACCCTCTGAGCCAACGTCTCCATATCCCTGCAAAGATGAAGACAAGTCAAGAAAAGCGGCACGGTCTAAGGGGAAGGAGATGACAAAAGACAAGATACTTACCCATCCTTCGCCTCCACTTTTGCTGCCTTCCTCTTCCTCCTTGGGCTAAGGGACCCGAGGTCGAAGATGACCTCCGTGTCGTCGTCTGCGGGAGGAGGGGAAGCGGGTGGAGTCCGAGGAAGCTTGGATGAAGAAGAGGCCGTCGCTTTCTTCTTCGCCACCGCAGCCTTCACCGCCTTCCTCGCCGCCGCGGTCCTCGTCTGGCGCACGGACGCCTCCTGTGTTTGTTGTGGTTGCGCGGCCCTGCCGGGCCAGACCAGCTCACCAGAGATGGCCCGCCGCAGGACACGCCCTCTCCCCATGGCCGGTGGGTCAACAGCCCCGACCTCCTCCTCAGACGACTCATCGACTACATCTTCAATGAGAGGGGCCCCGGTGCCGGCGCCGCTGGCCTCCCCAGTGGATTTCGCCCACTGGGCGAGCTCCTTCTCCTCCGTGGCTGCCGCGGCCTCATCCTCCACGCCGCCAGTGCTGCCGGCCTCCTTGGCAAGCTCCGCCTCTGCCGCCCTGGTGGTGATATAGTCTAGATCCGCTTGGGTGGTGTACTGGATGAGCAGGGGCTCTTTGCGGATGTACTTCTCCGACAAGGTGTCGAAGAACTTCTGCACCTGATCCGTCTCCGGCTCGGCCCAATTTGGGTCAAGGCCATGCGCATTACAGTCCGGCACCATGATGATGATGTCGGTTTGGCGGGAGTTGTTGCTCAGCGGGACCACCCCCGTCGGCAACCCAAATAGAGGCCCCTTGGCGACCTTGTCGGCCTTCGCGGACTTGCCAGTCATCTCGGCCCTGCCGTCGTGGTTCACGTCGAGCTGAAAAAGCCACAGGTAGAAGTGGGCGTGCCCCGTCACCGTGAAGTTGTGGTTCAAGCCTGGGTGAAGCCGCATGATGTTAGCTGCATTCCTGAAAAGCCAGGCCGGTCTCCCCTTGTTGTGCAGTGGAGCGATCGGCGGCGGATGAAATCCGCCCCAATCATATCCAGGGTGAGCCCGGCAATGGTGAGGCGATGGATCCTAGTGATGGCGACCTTGAGCTTCTCATCCTGGGCATCGACATCGCCCCAGTCATCTCTATGAACCGGTGGCACCTGGCGAACATGGCAAAATTCCTATGGGTCCTCCTCCTCAATCCAGCACCACCGGCTCCACCGCTCCTCCCACCTCTCCTTCTGAGTGCCCTTCGGATATGTCCCCTTCTCCTGGGTCCTTGGGATCCACGCGACACAACGGAGATGGCGCCTCCCTTCCAGATCCAAGGATAGAAGTAGTGGTGGAAAAGCGCCATGTTGGGATGCACTCCGGCGAAGCCCTCGCAGAGATGGATGAAAAGGCCAATGCACGCGACGACATTTGGAGTGAAATGCAGAAGGTGGAAGCCATAGGTGTGCATGACATCATTGAAGAAATTGGAGAGAGGGGGCAGACATCGCAGGAAAAGTAATCGACGAAGAATGGGTACCGATTCGGGCCGGCCTTGGTGAAATCAGCGGGGATGATACGCGTGGCCGGATGCCCCGTGATCTCCCCCCGTCTTGCACCCCCACAGGGGCTTGAAGTTGTCCTGGAGATGGACCGCATCGACCGTCGAGGGAAAGTAGGAGAGATGTGTCCGCCCTGCCGCCAGCTCACTCTCTGGTGGCTCCTTCCCCCCGGCGTCCTGGGCCACTCCTTTGCCTTTGCTGCTTTTGGGTGCCATGGCGGCTGCGAGAGGTGAAGGACGAAGGACAGAGAAGACACAACGGCGGTGAGCGAGAGCGAGAGCTTGAGAAGGAAGAAGGAGGGGACAGCGGTTCCGAGATTGGAGAAGGCACAGAGGGTAAAATGAGCAGCGCGCCCGCGATTATTCCTTTTTACGGGGAATGCGCGGGCCGCCTCTTTACCATTTACTACAACATGACGCATGCATGCGGAAACCTCCCCATGCATGACCCCCACGTCACGCATGACCCTCGACGTCACGGGTTCAACACGGGTCGTCGGGAAGCGCATCGATTAAAGGAATTACTACAAGTAAAAATCCGCCCCGCCTGCCCGTGCACCGTTCTGGGCCTAGCCCAACAACGCATCGCGCTTATGGGTGGCCCAGGCCCGGGGGCTCCTATCGGTGTACAAAAGTAGGGGCTCTCCTTTGTACCCCTTTACTTGTGCACGGGCAGCCAGAGCCGCACCCGTAGACGCAATGAGCAGGACAAAGGAGGGAAGCCGGAGCACAAGACAATCAAAGCAACGCCAAGACCCTAGACACAAAGAGCAAGGGAGCGAAGTGGACTCCCCCAGCAAGACCCTTGCCGAGGCAGCCTCGGCAAGAGCCTTGCTGGGGCAACTTTCCCAATGCCAGCAGAGCGCACCGCCCTTTAGCCAAGGGGTTCCAATGCCGGCAACCACATTGGAACCAAGGCTCGAGAGACACCTCCATGCTGGCGTGTAGATCTTTGTGGAGATCATAAATACACAAGATCAGATGAGGACCAGAAGACGACGATCCTTGGCAAGATTCTTGCCAAGGAAATCCACGAGACCCCCAGCAAGATCCTTGCTGGGGAAGACCGAGGTGCCATGGAAAGACCCTTGCCGGTCCCCCGGCAAGACCCTTGCCGAGGACATCTGCGGGGCCATAGCCAGGCCCATAGCTTCCAAGACTCTACCGCCGCTCCCATGGAGCTGCTAGCTCAACCAGCTGGGCAGGCATCTGCGTGGCAGCGTGTGGCCTCCACACCGACTCAGCAAGCACCTGCGTGGTGGCATGTAGATTTTCGTGAAGACTCTGCCACCACGCCAGCCCAGCAGCCAGCCAACGTGGCGCTACAACGCCCTGTTAGCTCGGACGCGCATCGGAGCCAGGCGTGGCGGCAACAGCTGGGACGAGCTTCCTTGCCGTCCCCAATAAAGCAAGAGGGGCACGTCGGCAGTGCATTAAATTCATTTGTCCGACGGTGCCAGAGGATAGACTCAGCCACTGTACACCTTGCCACCTCCTGTGTGCCACTATGGCGACCCCTTTTTGGCTATAAGAGGAGGCCTGAGGCGTACTAGAGGGGGATTCAGATCTTTGGAACTAGACACACACCATAGCTAGTTCAAGAACTCAAGAACACTCAAATATACATCAAAACAGGACTAGGGTATTACGCGTCTCCGCGGCCCAAACCTGGGTAAACGATCCTTGTGCTGACCGCCAGACCCGCTCTTTGCACAACCCTACGCCCGCCAACCGTAGAAGGGATCCAGTGTTCCCATAGGTGTCGTTTCCACCGACACCCGACATTTCATTCCGCGGCTTCACCGCACTTCTTCCTGGAGTCTCCATCACCCCTAGCCAAGCCACAACAACCACTTGCATGACAGTCATGCAGTAGCCATGGTTTTCAACTTGAATATTTAATAAATGTTTGCTTGTTTTGATACGGTTATCGTTGTTTCAGTGATACTTACAGATTCGTGTTCACGTTCATACGATGCTCTTCTGCATCTTGTTATCTTGCACTTATTACTAGTATTGTTGTTATCTGTCATGCTTGATAGTAGTAGCAGTGTGTTCTTTCGGATGCATATTTATGAGTTGTTATCTAGTGTCGTTGCTATGCATGTTACTTTGTATCCCGCTGGTTATATGCTTACTTGGTAGTAGTCTGGATGAGTTCTTGCATGTTATTTATTTATGATGCTAGTGGTCATGATATGCTCGTGTGTAATTTTATGTCCGTCAGCTTACCATGCTCATCTAGTCAATGTTTCATTATGGTTATTCTGGATGAACATGTTGCACCTCCATGTTTATGTTGATTCATGTTCATGCATTGTTGTTGCATCATGTTATTTTATTAGGACTCAGCTTATTGCATTCAAGTTTAACCGGACTTAATTGAACTTGAACAACTGTTGGCTGAGTCATGGTGCCACCATGTCGAGCTGACCAGTGCAACCATGCTTACCTAATGGGAAGGTCCTAACTGGGTCTATTGTCGTGCCTCTCGCCGGTGCCTCCAACGAGGGAAGGTTATGGGCGCACGCTACCTTGATCAGGTAGGCCGACGTAAGCCTTGTGTGCCCGTAGTTTTTAGGCGCCTTTTTGTCCCCGTTTGGGACCGTTTATGTTTTGCCATGACGGTGGCTGTTGGTGCCTTTGGTAGGCACGGGGCTACCCAGGACTGAACCCTGAGGGGGTGTTGGTCGGAGTGGCCGAGAGAGTGTCATGGCAGTAGGACGGTTTTGTTGGAACGCCGTTGGTCCACCCGAATGGGAGTGCGAGGCCATGGGTTCCGTGGTGTGGGTACATTGTGCTAACCTCTGCAGGGTGTGTATTAAATCTATCAATAGTCGTGCCCGCGGATAATGGCCCAGTTTGTGTTGGTCACACTATGAGTCAACAGTTATAATAATAACTTCCTTAATAACAACCCTGGTTCGATGATGAGATGAGTTGGTTCTGTGATTCGTGAATGATCACCGTGTGGTTACGAGGTAACCCGTTGAGCCAAGAATGGTTCCGTTTGTAATCCGTCAATAATCACCGTCGTATCAAGGATACCGAGTTATTGGATATCTGTGATGTTGTGCGAGAATCGTGGGTAAAGATCAAGCTCCTTGCGGTCATTTAATGATTACTACGGTATTGTTTATACCAAGCTTGATTTGATCATGAGATGATCATGTAATGTCCGAGGTTGGTAAGTGATGCATATGATGGTTACTAGGTAACCCAAGCAGAATAAGTGGTGCATATAGTGTCATCATGTTGCATGCTCGTATCGTTAGATTTATAAGTTCATGCCATGCTCATATTGTTCTAGCGATATTATGTTCATGTTGTTCCTGCCATGTTATCCTGATGATCTCATGATAATTCCTGCTTAACTTGTAATTGCCATGTTGTTGTTTGTCTTGAATGCTTCTGGTTATTGTGAGCTTGCAAGTACATTCAATGTACTGACCTGGCGTGTCATGCCAGTTTGCAGGTCGTGTCTGGATTGCTTGTTTTTTTGGTGTGGTTCCTGTGTTCGCGAGCTAGGATAAACGTTCCAGCCAGAGTCCCTGCAGATTGGAGTCCACCATCACCGTTTGCTGTTCCGTTGCCAATAGTTATTCCGCTGCCCCCAAATTGTTACGCTGCTTGCATAGAGCTACTGAGGTTGCCCGTAGTGTCATCTGCCGATGTTATTCACTGTAATATCGGAGACCTTGTATTCATATTCGTGTAATAATAGAAAGCTAGTTTGTTCTATGCTAAGCAGTGTCGTATTCCAGAAGACTTCACCTTGATCTCTGGGCTGGAATACGGGGTGTTCCGGTTTTCTCTGAGCCGGGGTGCCACACACCATGGTGGTATGAGATAGTCCAAGGTTGATTTATAGAATTGTCAATGTAGTTCACTTATATCTTTTGAGTGTGGCTTTCTAGAATGCTTCATGTGCATCACTTATATCATTTGAAGTTTCGATTCCCTGTTTCTCTTCACATAGAAAATCGTTATTTGAAGAATGCTCTTTTGCTTCACTTATATTTATTAGAGCACAATCTTTTGTAGAAAGAATTAAGCCCTCATGCTTCACTTATATCTATTTAGAGAGTCAACAAGAATTGGTCATTTGCATAATTAGTCATAAAATCCTACATAAAACTTGTGGATCACTGAATATGATATGTTTGATTCCTTGCAATAGTTTTGTGATATAGAGAGAGGGATATGTGGGAGGTACTAGTAAACGGTTGTGGTTAGCAAGAATTTTGCTGTTAAGGTTTGTGATTCCCGAAGCATGCACTTATAGTCTCTCATTATGATATGAAGTTGGAGCATGATTTATTATTGATTGTCTTCTTTATGAGTGGCGGTCGGGGACGAGCGATGGTCCTTTCCTACCAATCTATCCCCCCAGGGGCATGCATAGTAGTACTTTGTTTCAAGGGCTAATAAACTTTTGCAATAAGTATATGGGTTCTTTATGACTAATGTGAGTCCATGGATTATACGCACTGTTACCTTTCCGCAATTTGCTAGCCTCTACGGTACCGTGCGTTTGCCTTTCTCACCTCGAGAGTCGGTGCAAACTTCGCTGGTGCATCCAAACCCCATGATATGATACGCTCTATCACACATAAGCCTTATTATATCCTCCTCAAAACATCCACCATACCTACCTATTATGGCCTTTCCATAGCCATTCCGAGATATATTGCCATGCAACTTCCACCGCTTCATTTTGATGACTTGAGCATTCATTGTCCAATTGCTTTGCATGATCATATAGTTGACATCGTGGTTATCCTATGATGTTTGAGTAGATCTGTTTTGTCATGTGGGTTAATCGTGATTTTGGTTTGTATGATTGTATATTTTATTTATGGTGTTGTCCTATAGTGCCCTCCATCTCGCACAAACGTGGGGGCCCCTCATTGTAGGGTGTTGCAATATGTGCATGGTTCGCTTATGGTGGGTTAAGAAAGTGACAGAAGCTTAAACCCGAGTAAGTGGGGTATGGCGTATGGGTGTAAAGAGGACTTGATACTTAATGATATGGTTGGGTTTCACGACCTTAATGATCTTTAGTAGTTGCATATGCTTGCTAGAGTTCCAATCATAAGTGCATATGATCCAAGTAGAGAAAGTATGTTAGCTCATGCCTCTCCCTCATGTAAAATTGCAAGAATGATTACCGGTACTTGTTATCGATTACCTAGGGACAAATGACGTTCTTTTTGACAAAAGCTATACACTTTATTTACCTTGCAATTTATTTGTAGTTTTATTCCTGCCAAATAGTTTCATACTTGTTCTAGGTAAAGCAAACGTTAAGTGTGCGTAGAGTTGTATCGGTAGTCGATAGAACTTGAGGGAATATTTGTTCTACCTTTAGCTCCTCGTTGGGTTCGACACTCTTATTTATCGAAGAAGGCTACAAACGATCCCCTATACTTGTGGGTTATCAAACACCATTGTAGTTTCGCTGAAAACAGCGTCAGTCCAGGTTAGTTTCATTCAAATAATGCAAATTAAAGTCCAAAACAAGAGCAAAAGCTTTAGGAAAAGTAGATACGACCGAGACGTATCAATTCCCCCAAGCTTAAGCCCTTGCTTGTCCTCAAGCAATCCAGTTGGTAAACTGAAAAAGAAAAAGAAAAACTTTGATGAACTCTTTTGTTCTTGTTTACATAAATAAGCTTAAGTAGCACCCAGGTGTTCAACAAAGATTATGACTAACCATGTCAACAATAACTCTTAAGAATTATATAAACTCATATAAATGGCATAAGCAACTAGCAAGCAATAATAAAATATCTCAAATGACAACACTTTGTCAAAACAACCGTGATATAATATGACAATAGTGGTATCTCGCTAGCCCTTTCTGAGAACGCAAAACATAAATACGGAGCACCTCCAAAGTCCAAGCAGTGACTAAACAATGTAATTCATGGTAGAAAACATCCAGTCATGATGCATCCCACATTAACTATGCACAATGCTTGAGGATGACAATAGTGCTCTCAGATCTGGCACTTATTTGCGAAGGTGATGACTCAACATAAAAGTAAATAGATAGCCCCTTCACGGAGGGAAGCAGGGATTTTCAGCGGTGCCAGAGCTCAGATTTTTAAAACAAAGATAAATGTAACTTTGGGAAATGCACCCTTTCAGTTTACTTCACTACCAAAAGTTATCAATATCTTCCATGCTAAACACATTAGCGGCGGTTCCCAAGCAAAAAAAAGTAAAGGTTTACTCCCCCTTCCACCAACAAACACAACAGACGGCTAGCGGAATCCACGGGTACCGTCCATACCAACATCAATCCTGGTGGAGTTTTGTTTAATTATTTGCAATTTTTGAATTCAGAAATGGGAATCCCTATTACCGCCCCTCTCATGCAAGGACGAGTGAATAAACACTCATCATGAGAATAACCCACTTAGCATGGAAGATACCGACTACCCCCTGTCGCTCTATGGACAATCCAGGAACACAAAAACATATTTATTTGAAGTTTGTAGAGGTGGCACATGCAAATTTATTTGGAATAGTAGGGTAATACAACATATAGGTAGATATGGTGGACTCATCTTGGATAACTTGGGTTTTAGGATTTAACGCACAAGCAGTATTCCCGCTTAGTATAGGCGAAGGCTAGCAAATGGATTGGGAAGCGGCCAGCTAGAGAGCAAAAACGGTCATGAACATGCGTTATGCATAATTAACATTGAACACTAGCAAGATTAGGATATGGACACCATGAACATAAATATCATAGAGGCTATGTTGGTTCTGATTCAACTACATGCATAAACGTGTGCCAAGTCAAGGAACTTGAAGCATTTAGAGGAGGATATCATATCATCATACTACATTACAATCATTTTAATGCATGTTGACATCCAAGATAAATCATTATCCACTCCTAGCTACTTAGGCATGGCATGAGAAACTATAATCTCTAATTTTCATTGCAAACATGTTTGATCATAATATGTTGAATCATGGATACTAGGTTTAACATATTTACAAAACCAGAACAAGTTAAGTTCATGCCCGCTTCTCTCTACCACAACCGATTCATCAAATATCGTCATTATTGCCTTTCACTTGCACGATCAAATGATATGGAAATAATAATAATGCAAGAGTGTCGTGGACTAAGCTGGAATCTACAAACATTTTATTCAAGAGGAGAAGACAAGGTAATATGGGTTCTTTGTTAGATCAACAATAATGCATATGAGAGCCACTCAACATTTTCATCATGGTCTTCTCCTTGGTACAACTAAATAAAAAGAAAAGAAATTCAGAGAAACATACTGAAATATTTTTGGACTTTTTAGTTTTTCTAGAAGAAAGCAATTTAAAGAAAAGCAAAACTAAAACGAGAAAAACTACTTACACGTGAAAGCTCCCGACAAGCAAAAGAAGAACAAGGAAATCTTTTTGGGTTTTCTTTTTAATACTACAACTAACTAAACTAGAAATAAATACCGAAAAGAAGCAAGAAACATTTTTTTGGATTTTCTAAAAGTTTTTCAAACACACAAGAAGAAAGCAAGAAAATAAATCTAGCATGGATAATACAATGAAAAAGTGTCAACACCGACAACTGGAATGAAATGTGTGAACCTAAATGTAATGTCGGCGAAAATACGTACTCCCCCAAGCTTTGGCTTTTGGCCTAGCTTGGTAATCACCATCCGTAGTAGCCATCCATTCCCATATAAAAGTGTTGCGGTGGCGGCACCTGAGCCTCCCACTCCTGAGGCTCCTCCTGTGCAGCTGCTTGGGCGTTCCGGTAGGCAATGATGTCATATGGCATAATCCTATATCCACCCCTGGCAATAGAATCAAACCAAGAAGGTGCAGGCAACAGAATTATATCATGGGTATCCACACTGAAAACTAAGTTGTAAGGAATATTATGAATAGAGTTATCAATATCAGTAAACTGGTGACCCTCCATCGCCTGGTGATCTAAATAAACCTTGGGTAAATGATAATCATGTTGGAGGATCTGAACATTAAAGTGACTCGCTAAACGAGTAGCATCACTACAAAAAAGACACTTCCGTGATGATACGTGGTTGTCACAGTAGGTCACGTTTTCTGTCATGCATGTACATCCATGAAAATTTTACGACAGAATCAAGATAGTCATACCTGTGCTGTCGTAGAAGTGTTCCATGAGATTACCAAAATTATCATCACGGAAGTGTCCACTTCCATGACGATAAATCGCGTGTCATAGAAGTGCTTTCGTCAAGGGTGACCGACACATGGCATTGACTGTAACGGGTCGCCGTTAAGCTATCGAGTTTGGTTTTGGATCCGACAACCCGTTAGAGCCCGGACCAATGGGGATTTTCCACGTGTAAAATTCTCATTGGCCGGAGGAAATACGTGTTGGCTCAACATTTGGATAGATGTCATCCACTCATTGGACATGAGGCGCCTATGACACGTCGACATGTGGCACGACCCAATAGAGGCCCATTCAGTTGAAAAGGCCGGCCCAACTTAAGGCCCACCATGTTTTTTCAGACACTAGTGGGCTGGCCCGTTAATAGCCTGCCATGTTTTGGGTCAAATTGAGGCCCATACCTGATCAGGCCCGTTCATAGTCTGCCATGTTTTGGGCCAAATTACGGCCCATATCGGATCAGGTCCATTAATAGGCCACTGTTCTTTCGGGCCATACTAAGACAAGTTTGTATCTCAGCCTGTTAAATGCCCGTTTACCAGTTCGGCCCGATAATAGTTTCGGCCTCTTAGCGACCCATGGTGCATTTGGGATGTTGTTGGCCCGGTATAACTTTAGGCCATTTAACGGCCCATGCCAAAAATGGGCTATTTATTGTCCGAAGTAACTTTATGCCTCTTAACGGCGCGTAGTCTTCGTGGATAAATTTCAGCCCAACTGGCCAATCGGCCTGTTAATGGCCTGTGTAATAGTTGGGCCTAATTACGGCCCGCATTGAATCCGGCCTGCTTACAGCCCATCTGATAATGGACCGTGACACTTTTAGGCCTACGGCCCACGTAGATACCGGCCTGCTTAAAGCCCATAATTTTATTGGGCCAAACAGGCCCGAGATATATTTTTGGCCTGTTAACTACTCGTCCTATTTGGGTCAAACATGGGCCTTAGGCAATTTCGGCCTTTATTGGCCTGCGATTTTTTCGGCCCAACACTAGCCCAATCTAGGTTTTAGCCTGTTAAAATCCCATGGTATTCTCCGGCCCAGCTGGACAGAACTTTACTCTGCCTGTTAAAGGCGGGAAACAACTATAGGTTTAGGCCTGCTAATGGCCCAAGATGATTATAGGCCCAGGTTTTGGCCCATATGAGTAACGGGACGGCCTGAAGAACGACAACACTGAGATCCACTGAACCTTCCAGCCTAAATTATAGCATACCGACCAAGAATAAACCTAGACTATACAACAAAGAAATTACAACATATTACATCCCCTCGGCATCAAAGTTTGGCGCCAGTGATAATAAAGGGCAACCAGACAGTAGATTACATAAACTGTGCAGGTCGCCACCAGTGGAAGTTAACAGGCGGACAAAATAATAGACATAATCGATAGCACTTCAACACAGTTCAAGAAATGTTAGCCCGGCCCAGGAGCTGCAGCGCAAGCAGCTTAGCAAACTGATGAGACTGCGCTTCCTTGGTGCTCATATCCACCAAACTAAGCTGCATAGCATCAATAAACATCCTACAGTTACGGTTAATCTTTCATAGAGATTGGAGTTCCAGTCGTATTTGAGCGGAAGCATGTATTTCTGCTTGAATTTTAGACTGAAGAAGTCGAACAGATTCAGGCGGCGACTTCATCGAGCTTGTGTCACTGAGTAAGTTTGACACTACATCAAGATGTGACTTCGTGGTTGTATTCCTACCCTCAATATGTGTTGCCTTCTCCTCTGGAATATGTGTTAGAGGGACAAACAATGGGTTCGTCTCACTATCATTGTGGCGATTCTTCCAAGCAGCAGTGTTGTCACCCTGAAAGAGAAACAAGTAGGTAGATAACAGGTTTTGCACGTATAAGCATCAGCGCTATCAATTCATCTCATTTCTTTGTCAGAAATAAATATACACGGTTTAAAATAGCATTAACATAAGGAATTGTTCATAGTTAAGATGACAGCAAATGGCATTGTGCAGGAGCGGCCAGCTTCACCAGACCACTATATTACAGATCAAGAAGACAAACATAGATGTAGTTCTAAACAACGTATAAGCATGAATGGTGAGTGCACTGTCAATTTATACAATTTCAGATTGGTAAATAAAGAGACACGATTTAAATAACATTAATATAATATGGCATTGTTCATAGTTGAGACATAGCAGGATATGACATTGTGCTGTTGTTGGTAGTCTCACCACACCACTGGATTATAGATCAAGAACACAACCATACACATAGTGCTAAATAAGATAACTTGCTATGTTTAGTTTAATTTACATGGTACGAATAAGGAACTAGTTTGTACAACTAAAGATTGAAATTGAGAAGGACAAACTTATGTTTATGTACTTCTACTTTATAAACTTTGAACAAGCAATTTGATGTAGACGAAAAAAACAAACATCACTTGCACTCATAGCTATCCAAATATAAACAACAAAGTTTGAAAGCTCGAGGAGGACAAACTTACATTAGTAGTGAAGACATGCTCTAAATAGGCCTTGTCCATATTGATGGGGGGGGGGGAGCAATTCAAGAAGTTTACCGCACACTCTTCTTCAAGGGTATTGCCTTTATTCTACATTTTGTTAAGAGTAAATATAGAAACAAATGGCGATTATTTAACTTAAGATGCAGAGTAAAAATGTAAATACAACATACAGGCAGAATGCACTAACAAGAGCAATGTGGAGCTAAACTTCTTCAGTAACATTGGTTTTATCCAATATTTTGGCAAGAGTAAATGTAGATCTAATGTGTAGAAAAATGGAGGACAAGGGAAAATAAGTTGCAAAGTTTACATGAAGAACTAGCTGACAAATATAAGTATAGTGATGAAGGACAACAGATACTTAGAAGAACAATGGAGAACTAAATTTCATCATAGGCATTGGGTTTATTCTACATTAATTTAAGCATTAATACAAATCTGATAATTTGTAGCATACAGTGGACAAGCAAGCTATAATGCACAATGATGTCACATAATCCACCAGGTATGAATGTAAGGACAGCGATAGGACAATAGGTACTCACAAGAGCAAAGTTGCGACCAGCATAGTTGCGATATCCCAGGTTTTGCGGCGCTGGTTCGATCGCCAATATACGTCGGGTGCTATGTGATTTCTCCGGTAGCACCACTTTTTTCAAGGACTTTGCTTGTACTCTTTCAGGTTCTGCAATCAGCCTCTTCCTTTTGGATGTCTGAAACACAAGAACAACATTTGAATGGAAAAGCATGGTATGACGACAAATTGAATAGGTATTGATAATGGATGGGCATGGCATGTTCACATATATCATGAGTAAACTAAGCAGATGGCGGTGCAACGAAGCAAAAGAAATGCAAGACACCTTACGCAACATATGTGCAACCAATAAAACCTTGGCAAATTAGAACAGACACCTTATTGGTGAACAGGATAGGCCATCTTCCTTTGACTCCTTGAGCTCAGAAGAGTCATTAGGATCATATTCTGAATACCAACACTACAAGAAATATGTCAACTTGTGACCTTGACTATTGGTCACTGAATGGTCATTATTTTCCATTTGTGACCTTTTTGTGACCAAAAACAGATAGTCAAAAGTTGGCGGTCATAAACTGAAATTAACGACCTTCTCTGTGAGAAGGTCGTAGACGTTTACGACCAAAATATGCCTACTGTTTTGTTTTGGTCACTAGAAGCCTCCCCAGGCCACGTAGGCATCCGCGGGGCAATCTGATGTGGCACAAGAATCAGCCCGGTCCAGTTCGGTGTTTTACATGGCTTGAGCCCATTAATTCAGCCTTTTTAGTGTATTTTTCTGTCAATTTTTGATCAGCTTCATGGGCCAAGCCCATTATTGCAGCCTTTTTAATCGTTGGGCCGTGGACTTTTCAATCCATCATTTTTCTAGTTTCAGGGGCCATGGCCTTTTTAGTCCATTGATTTTCTAGTTTCGGCCATATATATTGGAGCTAGGCCCACTAGTCAGACAAGCACCACATATAAAAATCTCATACATAATGCTCAAAAATAATCATAATCTCATAAATCGGTCCCACACTTCAGATATTTCAACATTGCTCAGATTCTTTTGGTAAGTAGATCCCACTAATCAGGTTTCCATTTCACAAATTTTCAAATCACTATTTCAAACAAAACAAAACAAACATAATTTATCAAATCTGTTACAATGTCACAATCTCTACAGCCTATTACAGTTAAACACAAACAAATCACGGGCATCATGGCTTTGCACTTGGCTTCATGGCTTTGCACTTCAAATTTGTCCTAGTGCTCCTGTAAAAGAGTGAACACAAATACTTCGAGCATTACTGTACTGCTACTGGTCAGAACCAAACAAATGCAATGGCAACAGAAATGTAAGCAGGAAAGTACTAGAAAGGGCAAATAAAACAACAGACTTGCATAGTGAAATGTTTGCTTTTACAAATCTTATAGAATAATTTGTATAAATTATACATTTAATATAGGCTTCGCGAAGATGGGTAGAAAAAGAAGGTACTTCAACCACTTTGCACAACAAGATCACAAGCAGGAAACAATGAGGAGACATTACAAAGTTTCTGGTGGAGAACATGTGTAGCTTCAGCAGCACCATGCATGTCCACAAGCAATATGTTCCTAATAGATATCAGCTCATCTCAATTTACTTTCTTAAGTTTCTAATATTTGACGATAAAAAGAGACCAATAAATCAAGTTTTTTCTTGACTAGGCCACAAGTAGAACTCACAAGCAATATGTATAATTTCAGGCAATGGTGTTTATGTAGACTTTCACTTGTCACTATATTGTTGAATTGGAATCAAAAGCATCCATGTTAGTAAACACAAGTTTAAGTTGTTGCATGATCATGGACAAGTTTAAGTAAACACAAGTTTAATTTGCTGCATAATCATGGACAAGTCACACAAAATTTCAGTAAACTGTATATGCTCAAAATTTCAGTGAACTTTGCATAATTTTGCATAAATATTACTACTTTAGCAGCAATTTGTATAATTTTGCAAACTTACAACACTAACCCAATAAAATGAATTCCTACTTCTAGTTTAGTTCAAAAAAGAAAAAGAACAGACACTTCCAGTTTGTATAATCTGAAATTGAACACTGAAAGAGGTTAGCAATTTGCTTGTTGGTTTCATCACAAGTACCAGGAGTATTTTTAAACCTAGCAAGTCAGTTTTTTAACCTACGCAAGTACCAGGAGTATTTCACTCCATTCCAGTGCAAGTACACAAAATTTGTTTGAGTAGCAAATCTAGGAGTACTGGAGAACTCCAAGTTAAATGTACTCAAAGCAACCACCAAAATCTCACAATACCGGTCCTTAACTAGACACGTTATATAGACAATTAGGATGCATGCAATAAACATACAGAAGTTATATAGAGCAGCAGCAATGGCATCATAGTTGAGTTGCGAGACCAAAACAAAGCCATGTATGTATGTAACAAAATCAGGAAAACTGAATATGCATCATCAACTGATTAAAAGTAGTGGCTAATAGTATAGTTCATCAACTGATATGGGCAGCTAGCCAAGTTTCCTAATGGGAGTACCAACATAGCAGCAATAAAAATAACAGAAAATTAAAATATAAGTGTGGCAGCGCATAGAACATTTGCTAGAAAAAACATGCTTCCACCTTGTTTTAACAGAACTTTTAAACTTAATAGTAATGTGCTTATCCATGGCATCATCAGTCTTAACCAAACAGAGCAAGTAATGGAGCTAATAGTCCTAATTCAGGTCATGTTATCATA
Organism: Triticum monococcum; assembly: GCA_034509565.1. Classification (NCBI taxonomy): domain Eukaryota; kingdom Viridiplantae; phylum Streptophyta; class Magnoliopsida; order Poales; family Poaceae; genus Triticum; species Triticum monococcum. Next base: position 426,856,058 of record CM067847.1, on the reverse strand, counting down.
TCAGGTATTGCACAAAGACATCTTGGGACATATATAAAGCATCCTCAAATAATCAGCGTACACCTCCAATGACGGCAAGGCCAGCAAGAACAATTCTGGTGAGAGCCATCTCTTACCTGAAAAGAGATGCATCAAACATGTCATGTACCGAACATCGTCAGGTAATTTATGCATGTCTGACTCGAAAGGTTAAAAGCCTGCCTTCACATAAAATGATCATGCATATGAACTAGATAGAAGAACAATCTTCATCCTAATGAGAAAAGTGACAGGTGAATAACTGAATACTAGGATATATGCGACAGGGTAGACAACACAACATGCACTTGGGTGACAAATTAAATCCACAATCAAGTTGCAGCTAATCAACAATCAAGATGCAGTAGTACAGTTGGGCAGTTGGGCAAACAGAACAACATGACGTCGCTACTACTCAATCAAGGTCCATGGCGACCTTGCTCCGATGGATCTGGGAGGGAGACAAGGAGAGGTGAGGAAGAACCTACACAGAGAGGGTGGAGGGGGGTCATACCAGATCGGTTGTTGCCATGTCTAGCTTCCTCCTGTGCTACGTGCGAGGTCGCCATGGCATCGAGCTTGTCCATGGCGTCCTCCTTGACTAGAAGATCTGCAAAAAAACCGCACAAACGCAAGGAGATTCGAGCAAGCTGAAGAAGTCTAGAAGAAGAAGAAAGGGGGATCCATACCAGATCTCACCTGTGTCGCCATGGACGGGCTCCTCCTGTGCGCGTCACCTGCGAGGTGACCATGGCGTCTATCTACGGTTTCGACATGGAGAGAAGGAGAGGGTGGAGTAGAACGCGGAGGTCGACAGCGGGTATGAAGGAGACGACGTCGCCGGGGAATCGAGGAGTGGGGGAGGAGGTCGCCGGCGGGGCTGGGGCTGGGGTTGGGGGAGTGGAGATCGGCGGTGGGGCCGGGTTTGGGGTTGCAGGAGAGGAGAGGATGAAGGCGTGGCTCGGGAAGGAGGGCGCCGCCTCCGGCGATGGGAAGCTAGGGTTAGAGAGGGGTGAGGGAGAGGACATGGCTATGGCTCGCCGGGCATGACACCGTCGTTGATGAGCGGCGGCGCGTCTGTCGCTGATGAGGCCGAGGCGGGCGGCGCGCATGTCTACTGGGGAAGAGGCACCGGGGCCATGGGAGAAGGGGACGGCGGCGGACAGGACGCGTAGGTGGGAGATCTGAATTGGGGGTTCGAGTGAGGAGGCTAGGTTTTCGGTGGGAGGGGGCTAGGGTTTCCGTAGGAAGCGTCTCTTTTATTCCAGACACGCGCGCTCAACACCGTCGGATCAAGATCTGAGGGCAGGCAGTGCTCGAGCCACTGTCTCAAAGGGCCTAAGGCCCAGGCAAGACTGGCTGGATAAGTTTCAGCCCACTTGAGCAGAATAGATATTACAGAAAAAAACATTAACTCCCTCTATTTATGTGAAGAATCTACCAAATATTAGTTGCAAGATTGACCCCAAATTTTTTAAAATATGTGTAGAAGCTTGCATCTCGGAATTCCAAACAATGTTAACTAAGGGAGTTTTCATTTTTTATGCACGGAAAATTCATTTTCCATTTTCTGAGTGCCCGAATTGAGTTCTTTTTGTGAAGGACCTACCATATATTTATTGCAAAATTGGACCAAATCATTTTTCTAAAATACTAGGCCATATTTGATTCACAACTGACCAAATGGTTTGGTGTCAAAAGCCTTGATCCACCTCTAGTGAAAAAGACAAATTCCCGCCGATTCAGCAGGAAGCAGGTCAAATTTGAACTGCACCTGCCGCATAGTTTGCTCTTTATTTTTTCAAAAAATCATTTCTAGATACATAAGTATCTATTTAATCAGAGAAACATCAAAAGTTTTCCAAGATTCAACCACTAGCTATGAACGGTCAAACCCGCCGTTTTCATCGCATTTCGAAACAGCCATAAAAAATTCAAAAAAATATCAAAAGATTGGGAAACCTTCGAATTGTGTCATTATATGTGACCAAGTTTCTAGGAAAAATAATAAACTTGTAATACGGCAATTATTTTAAAAAAGTGTTCTCAGAAATGATCTATCATGCGTGAAGATTCATGGCTTTCAAGCCAAATGATCAATCTTATGACCACATTCATGGCATGGTTTGTTCAAATGATCTCATATTGTGCACAAGGGTGCATATTGGAATTCCAAACAATGTGCCTAAGGGACTTTTTATTTTCTTTGCATGGAAAATTCATTTTCCATTTTTCGAGTGCCCGAACTGAGTTCTTTTTGTGAAGGACCTACCATATATTTGTTGCAAAATTGGACCAAATAAATTTTCTAAAATACTAGGCCATATTTGATTCACAATTTACCAAATGGTTGGGTGTCAAAAGCCTTGATCCACCTTTGGTGAAAAAGACATATTCCCGCTGATTCAGCAAGAAGCAGGTCAATTTTGAACTGCTGTTGCCTCATAGTTTGCACTTTATTTTTTCTAAAAATCATTTGTAGATACATAAGTATCTATTTAATCAAAGAAACACCAAAAAATTTCCAAGATTCAACCACTAGCTAGGAATGGTCAAGCCCGCCGTTTTGACCGCATTTTGAAACGGGCTTAAAAAATTCAAAAAAAATCAAAAAAATGGAAAACCTTTGCATTTTGTCATTATATGTGACGAAGTTTCTAGGAAAAATAAGGAACTTGTAATACGACAATTATTTTAAAAAAGTGTTCTCAGAAATGAGCTATCATGCGTGAAGATTCATGGCTTTAAAGCCAAATGATCCATCTTATGGCCACATTCATGGCATAGTTTGTTCAAATGATCTCATATTATGCACAAGGGTGCATATTGGAATGGCAAACAATATTGCCTAAGGGACTTTTTATTTTCTTCGCACGGAAAAATCATTTTCCATTTTCCGAGTACCCGAATTGAGTTCTTTTGGTGAAGGACCTACCATATATTTGTTGCAAAATTGGACCAAATCATTTTTATAAAATATGAGGCCATATTTAATGCATAATTGACAAATGGTTTGGTGTCAAAAGTTTTGATCCACCACTTGTGAAAAAGACAAATTTTTGCCGATTTAGTAGGAAGCGGGTCAATTTTGAACTGCATCTACCTTATCGTTTGCTCTTTATTTTTTCCAAAATTCATTTCTAGTTACATAAGTATCTATTTAATCATAAATACATGGTTTTGTGGCGATATGTCGAGGTTTGGATGTGGCCCAGGGCCCCAACTCCAAAGCGCGTAAACTCGCATGCCCACCGCGTGGTCACCGCGTGACCTTGGCGTTGACATGCTTTCTGGGAGGCCTAGGCATGTCTAGTGGGTCGGGCACTCCATAGGTAGGTGCTAGGAAGAAAACTACAACAGAAGAATGTCACGAGGAGACTGACCTATGCTCAAAGATGAATTAGCAGCCAAGTGTTTGATTAGCGGTACGGCAAATGCACATGGCCAATGGGCGTGAGTTTTGGCTGAGGATGATCATCTACTAAGGAGAATGTCTTCACAAATTTTTCGCTCAAAAGGAGGATCGCAGGTGGTACTTGCTTTGCAAAGTACCACGCTGGACAAAAATATGAATGTTGAAGCTGGGCTCAAAATAATGAATGGATTGAGCTGAAATTTGGTGGAGGATGGTTATTTGGGCATAGGAAAGCATTGTAGAAAATTGATACCATTTGGACATGCCAAAGTAGTACTTCCTTCACAATGCTCTTCTATGTACAAAAACTTGGGAAAACTAGTGAGAGAGATTGGATGAATGAAATGAGCAAAAAATTGGTGTAGGTAAGTTACATAGGTATGGTCATGCGCTGGTAATTTTTCAGATCATTTGGGTAAGCCTAGCTAGTACTTACTTCACAAAGCTTCTCTCGAGGTAGAAACTTTGGAAATTTCCTGAGAAAGATTTACTAGGAAAATTGTGTTGAAAATTACCATGTGGCAATGATTTGGGTATGGAAGAGTGCCCAAAAAGTTTGAGGGTAATAGGAGGGGTCTATATAACACTTGCTTTGCAACGTGCCAATTTGGCCATAAAATATAAATTGAACCTGGGCTCACATAGATGATTTGACTGAGCTACAATTTGGAGGAGGGTGAAAATTTGGGCATATGAAGGAACTGTATAAATTTCATGTCATTTCGATATATAAAATAGGTACTTCCTTCACAATGCTTCTAGGTCGACAAAAACTTTGGAAATTTGCCGAGGAATATTTGCTTGGCAAATTGAGCTGAATTTTGTCATGCGGTAATGATTTGGATAGGAAAGAGTGCCCAAAAATTCCGAGGGCAATCAAGAATATATAAATAGCACTTCCTTCATAAAGTGTTGTTGTGAACAGAATAGGAAAATGAATATTGTTGAATTAGTTTTGAACTAGGCAAGGAAGGATTTTTACATATTTGATGAAGATATGACCCAAAGAATTTATGAGATTTTTTTGGGAATTTTGGGAATGACAGAAATATAGGTTGCTTCACAACCTAGGGCAAAAACTGCCACATGGACATGACACATAGGCGAAACTGATGAGGTGGCGCCTAGTCATAGCAACCCACCACAATTTACAAGGTTATGAGCATCTATATTGGTCATGATCAGCTAGAAATAAGGCAGCAGGCCAGTGCTATCTGCTTTATGACCATTTCGTGTAAGGAAATTACGACCTTTCTGACCAAAATGGTCGTTATAGTTTAGGGTTTGGAGCCCCCCGAATAGCTTTTGACCAATTGGTCTGAAATGGTCATAGATCTATGACCAATTCTTCTGGGGTCACTGACAGAAGGTCACTAGTTGACATATTTCTTGTAGTGCAATCTATAGGTCGGGAGCATGTGGGTTTCATTGCATCCACAATGGATCTCAATCCCTTGATGCCAAGTTTGTTACCCATTGAACTGTTCCACACTATTCTTCTGATGTGCGCATTCTTATATTCATTGTGATTACATACAATATCTATAAAGCATGAAAACACAAATAGTAGTGAGATTATCTTTTTAATGCAGATGATATTGTAATATAATAGAGGCTCCCTGTAAACGCTTGTGTGCTATCACTGGATTCTGATGAGAGAGCCCATGTGTGCTGTAATATGGTTGGTAGATTAATATAATCTGGCACAACTACACAAAAACATCGGGAAATAATAGGGGTAGATCGTAGTGTAGATAATAGGGGTACACCATAACAACCATAAATAAATCGGGAAAGCAGAACTGGCTGGAAAACATGGGGTTTTGCTGATACTAATATGCAGCCTATCGATCACCTACAGGCCATCTCTATTCATCTGAAGGCGCACAGCTGTTACTACTAGTTTAGTCTATCAAAGACTGCGCAGCTCCCACCATTTGCGGGGTATTATGGTAGACCAATTAGAAGTGCGAAATCATTTAGCAGAACCAGCCCAATAGAGGTGTCGACTGCAGATGTCCCTGCTCCCCTTCCTGACAAGGAACATACTATGCTTACTAAAGAAGAACAGAAGAGGAACATGTTAAAGAACATAAGAGGAAGCATATTCTGCATGTCTGCATGCAAGTCACGTGACTTTTTTCATTTGGGTCAGTCGACCATTTCAGGCTGTTGGATGAAGATCCTATCTCTCCTAACCCTTCTTCTTCCTCATCTCTGATTCCTCCCACACAGAACACCGCACGGGCCGCCGATCGAACCACCGGCCACCACCGCCTGTGTTCCTCCGCCACCCCGCCCCGCCCCCACCTGCGTCGACTTTTCTTCGTTCGGCGAGGCTCCACCACCGCCCCCCATAACCACCGTCCCCACCCGAGCCCCTTCCTTCGCACCGGCGAGCTCCGGCGAGCTCTGAAAAATCGAATGACCCAATTTTGAAATTTAGTCTATTGTCATTTAACTAGTGTGGAGTAAAAAGCGGAAAACCATTAGCATTGCGAGTGTAGTGTTGAGCGTGCCATGGCGGATCTAAAGGTGCAAACCGGGCAAAGGCAACTTCGCAAGTAGTGTTTGCTTTCAACTAGCAAGTAAGTGATGGACAAGAAATCAGAGTAAAGCAGTGGCGCTCTATTATCTTGATGCGATAAATAAGTTGAGCAGATACGAATGAGTACCGCCTTTGGTGCGGCGCCATGTATGCATCTGCTGAGAATTTGACGATGCTGCGGTAGCGATGGCTGTTGGCGGCGTGGAAGCAGATCTAGGAGGGTAGACGGTGGCGGCAGGGCGAGGCGGACGAGATGATCGTACGAGCGGCGCCGGCAAGGTGGACGACGGCGAGGATGAAGCAAGAGGATGGGATGCAAGAATCCCGGTCCGAAGCCGTGGATGAGAGAGGTCGATCTCTTGTAATGGACGACGGCGTCGGGGTATCAGCTCCGGCATAGTGGAGGAGGACGGCGGTGGATGGGATGGTGGACGGAGGAGGCTGGGGTGGAGAGGGTGTTTTGGCACCCACGGAGTACAAATGAGAAAATGGAGGGAGAGAGGAAGGGGGGAACCATGTCTTCAGGGCACGCTTGTCTCAAATGCCAGGAAATTTACAAACTTAGCCCCCGTTTAAAATTTCCTACATCACAGCAATATTAGTCGGTTGGCGATAGGACGGTAATCTCGCATACACCGAATATTTACCGACGAGAGTTTGTTTTTGGCGCCCACCGTGTATGAATCGAGGAGGGAGTCGATTTCGGCTGAGGAGACACTGTGTTTTGGCGCCCACCGTATATGAATCCGGGTGAGAGGCGGTTATGTCACGTTTGAGTGAAATTACAAACCTACCCCTATCAAAACCTATAGAAATTGAGCCGATAGGCTTTGCGTATCAGGGATAGGCAGTAATTTCCATCTCGCAGATTTTGGTTTGGGGCGGTTACTGTGACTTTCCCCGCTTCGTTCAAATTTTTGCAGAGCAAGAGTGCATGTTTACTGTGCCAACTCAATTCGAATCCAGTTTGTATTGTATTTTTGTTCAGGTAGGTTCCATTTGCGATTGGAATAAAATTCTATATACATCATTATATATATATATATATATACTTTCAAAAGCACAACACCCTTTACACATAAATATGGTTTACAAATGGCATGATCTCATATTCATAAGGGTGTATCCATCTTAATTTGGATTTCCAAATATTTGAAACCACTTTATGTTGAAATCCAATGTATGCATTCCTCGCTAACTGTCTCAAATTAATGTGTGTTTCATGCGGGTTTTTTACTTCTCAAAAATGTATATTGTGTTTCACACACGCAACATATAGTGTAATCCTGTTTAGACATTAATTGCATATAAATCATGCATTATCTCTAATTAAAGAATTTATAGATCACTAATATTGATAAACTATATAACATTACACGTGTCCCCAAATTCAAATGAATATGCATGTTTCATACACCAATTTGCGTTATGATATTATTGATGTCGTGATATCCAATTTAAATATTTGAATCCCCTTTAATACAGATATTCGTCTCATATAGCTATCGCTCATGCGTATATAGGAGTATCTCTCTAGACCTATACGTGTTCATCGTCTCTCGGGTATCTCTTGTGCTACCTGTATGTCGACAATGATCTTTTATCTTTGCAACACACTAACGGTACTCTCTCCCTCGACCTTCATCACTCTATCTCTCTCTAAGTATATCTCGCTCCCTGCTATGTGTCTCTAACTATGATTCTCCATGTGAAATGACTTTCTCTCACACAAACACAAACTTCATCTCCCGGGGTCTCATTTTTCTCTACTATTCCCCTATGTGCCACTCGCACACCCCCTCTCACACAGAGATTTCGTTCCCTCCTTAGATATGAGAAGCTACGACTCTTCCTCTTAAATATCTCTTTCTCACACACAAACACAAACTCTGTCTCCCAGGGTCTCATATCTCTCCACCATTCTCTTGTATGTCTCTCACACACACTCTCTCCCCTAGAGATATCTTGCGTTCCCTCGTATGTCTCTCTAGCTATCACTCTCGTTGTGAAATATCTTTCTCTCTCGCAGACACAAAACTCTGTCTCTCGGGATCTCGTTTCTCTCTGATATTTGTTTGTATGTGACTCACATGCACACTCTATATCTCTCTCACACCCACACACATAACTCAGCCTTCTGATCCACTCGACTCCTATCTCTAACACACACTAGCTAGCTAGCATCTTTATCTTTATATTTATCTGTTTCTCCATCAACCTTCTTTCTCGCCCTCACTCTTGATTCCTATCACGCTCACTATCCATGTTTCTGTCTACATGCAGTCAGGTGCCATCTTTTTATCTTTCTCTCACACACACATAACTTCACCCTCTGAACCACCCGGCGGTCATCTCCAACACTCAAACTAGCCGATATCCCTCTATCTAGCACCTCCGTTTCTGTATCTATCTGTAGTTTCTCCGTCAACATTTCTTTCTCGCACGCACTTTTGCTTCCTATCACCCACACTATATATGTCTCTCCATACATGCATTTATAGGTTGATCTCTTTTGCACAATCATTGTGTCTCGCTCCCTCTGCTCGCCATAGATGCATGCTCCAACCCATGCCACTATCTCTTAAAGACAAAAATACATGCTCAATTATCGAGCCTTCTTCCCTGCACTCTCACATGCATGCATATTGTCATACCGATCTCTCCCATATCGTTGATCTTATGACTTATGTCTTCTTTCTTTTATCTCGATCATGCTCGCGCGCGCGCGCACACACACACACATCCCACGTATACATGTATACCTCTCGCACATGCACGTTCAAGGTCTCCTATGTCTTCATACATAGTTAATTGCCCTCAACCCTAACGCCACATTGAATCGTTCTCTTATTGTGTGCACATAACTTCCGCCTGGTGGGTAAAACACACACTCACACTTGACAATCTCCTTCTAGCTACGCCCTCTCTCACTCTTCCCATATATCCCCGAAACCAATAAGAAGACCCCTTCGTTTAATTCCCGCCTGCATGCACCATCGATATATAGTAGTCTTCCTCGGTGTCTCTTGAACAAACACGTTCTCTCGATGTCAACTCCTCTCACGTGCACACGCCTTCTCTTCCCTCTCTACGGGTCTTTTCTCTATCGCACCCCTCATTGGTGGCCCCTGTCATACACTATGATGAAGCCACAGACACTTAAATTACATCCTCCACCAAGGACCCCGCGTCACACACACATGCACCCCCCACACACACTAAGACTCCATCACACACACACACACATGCTCTAGGCGGAGCATTTGTTCCTACCACCCTTCATCCAACCTTACCCGTATGATAAGCAATCACCTTAATTTACTTGTATAACATGGACAAATTCCACTTTACTTTAGTAGTTAGCAAACTTATCATCTCTGCTCTTATAAAAAACGAGTTGGTGATGATGGTGTGCCTACCATCTTGTAATATGGACCGTCCAATCTATATCTGATGGATAGAAAGCAAACTATGACAATTTTACAAAAGATACCCGCACCTCTCTCCACATTTACAGACAAGGCCTTGCCTCGTTCATCATCCTTATCTCACACAACCTCATTGCTAAGCACTTAAAAAGGAATTCTCTAGAACAATCTAGCATGGCGGCCGCTGCTGCCTGTCGGCGCCGTCCATCCCCATGCCGCCGCCCAGTCCGACCACCAGTCACCACCATGCTCCATTCCTCCTCACCTTATCTCCCATCATTCATTTTTTTGATGAAATTGTCGAGATACCGGTTTTCGGATAAAATTCTCGAGATATCATTAGTTTTTACACATGGGATTACATCTGCATTGGTCAATCACAACAGGTGTTTTCTAAAAAAATGCATATTGATGTTCCGTGCAGTGAACGAGCATCTTGCTAGTAATTATATAACGCAAATCACATGCTGGAAGTGCCATTTTTTTACACAACCACGTTAATATGGCCACGTAAATCACTAGCTAAAGTGTAATACCATTATACTTATATCCCGAGGCAAAAGGTTGAGTACATGTCCGAAGACTAGAGTCGCACACACGCACTCTGTCTCTCAGAATCTCTCACACACACACTAGCTCCGCGACGCCCACTTAAGCAAACACGTATGTCACAATTTGTGCACCCGCGGTTACACATGATGGCGTGCATTTATTTAAGCCGGACGGCGAACCCAAACAGTAGCTACATTCATTCCCCTCCCGCCGCCTCTTCTCTAGTCTCCGTAGCCCGGTAGCCATGGCCCGGCCGAAGGTAACGACATACGCCATACTCCCGCCAGAGCAGCGCTTTAATTTGGAAATTTTAGTGGTCATGCATGCATCTTTTTGTGCTAGCACTCCTATATAAGGGTTGACCGGTCGCTTTCCACGGATGTGCACGGGCGGTAGAAGAGGAAGGAGAAGGGAAGCGGGCTGTGGAGTAACGTTTTTTTACCACATTTTCTTAGGAAACTGAGTGCAATAATTGAGTAGTTTTGCAAACTACCAGTACTACACCTGAAACAGTTCAAAACCAATACCACCACCACGCCCGTGTCTGACTGCCCTAGCCGACCCAACCCCCTCCCTTGCTGGCGCGCGTTTCCCGCGTGAAATGGTCAACGTCGCCCCAAAACGTCAGTGCCGCATTAATGCCCGGCCAGAGCAGAGGCGACCTCTCACTGGCGCCTGCTTTGATGCAGCGCAACCATCGAGAGAGCACCGCTTCCCGGTGGACGCGGCTGCTCCGTGTCGAGGCTGGCCATAGTTTGGATGAGTCTCAATCGTGGGGGGCCACACTAACTGCGATGATATGGACATCCTTTGCCTACAATTATGGTTCGTTTCATCTATGAAGAACACGTGGGACTGGAACTACGAGACGAGCATGTACCCAGGAGTGGACGTACGAACCTGAGTAATGTAGCGTAGTAAGTGAAGTAGAAAGGCACAAGTAGTATGAACATGCATGGCATCTAGGCATTTGTCTCTTACTAGCACTAAATGTTGTACGTGCAATGCCCGGTGATGTTATGGAGTACGTGCGTAAGTAGTCTACTACTACTATATTAATTGGAAGCACATATTAGGTTTTATATTTGTTTACGTGTATGCCCCGAGACCTTCCAACTAGACGTGTCTTTCTCTCCGGGTCGCACTTCGTATCGTTCATACCACTAGTACTACTACGTGTGGTCTCCGACCCAGAAGTGGAGATGCTCTACCACACTGTTCATGTCCCACTCCTTTCGCTGACGTGTGGGACATACGGCACATGCCGTGTTTGGAACTCCTTCGTCATAAGAGTTGAAATGCTAGCATTCATCAAAAATAAAAATTAAAAATAAATCAACAAAGATACTATACCACGCGGTTTCCTTGCTCCTCGATATCGGAAAGAATACTTCCGTTCGCCGACATGTGGGACGTTGATCATCCTGGTCCACTTACCATGCCCGCAGAACTCCAAGGGAGAGTCACCCCGGTCGTCATGCTGCAGTAATTACTAATGAGCCGTCAAATCACAGGCCCAACCTTTCCCGCTGTGAAGTTTCTCGGATGAAGGAACCATCATGACTTCGTTGAATTCCACTTCTTGAAGAAAACTAATGTACTAGCAGTACTGCTAGCTACAGTAGTTACTCCAGCAGAGGCCTCCTTTGGTTCATAGGATAGGAATTTTATAGGAATATGAAAATCATAGGAAGTGAGATGACATGCATCTAAATTCCTATAGAGAAAGAGATGCCATTTGATGCACATGATAGGAATTTTTCCATGAGTCTAGGCTAATGTACTGGTAATTTGCTAAAAACTATAGTAGTAACTAGTAGTACTGGTACATGCTCGTAATTAATTAAACAAACGTACGGGTGACACAGACACACACTAACTACTAGTACTACTACTTCTCACATGTTGGCCAGACGCCGTCGTTCTCCTTCCCGGCTTTGTCGGTGACACCCCACCATGCTTGGATCTTTGCCGACCTCTCTGCAGTAGTGCGTGTGTCCTCTTATTTCTTGTGGCGGAGGGCCTCTCTTTCTAGAGTGCTTTCTGACTTTTCCGCTCCCTCTGTGCGGCTTTGGCCGCCTCTTGCTCTACCGCCCATTCAACCTTGGCAGCTTCAAATTCCACCCACATAGGTGTGAGGTCGCGAGCGGTGATGAACCCAACACGGCGGGATGTCATCGCTTCCCTACCATCTTGTGTGTGGCCATGGGCGGTGAGGAACTCGGCACGGCGGGATGCCATCAATTCCTTATCGGTTAGTGTGCGGCACGATGGCATGAACAACGCTTGGTGATAGCTCTGGGTGGAGTGACCGGACAACCGTAAAGTGCATTGGTTTGTCAAGAGCTCAAGGACAGAAGACGAAGAAAATTTGGATTCCCCTTCAATCCTGGTCATTTATTACCGAGTAAAATGCATTGGCAGTCATTGAACTTGTCTTGATAGCTCACTTTGATCATTGTATATGAGATATGGTGATTATACGGTCACTGGCTCAGCGTATGGCTCCATATTTGTCTGGTTGACCAGTCAAACAGTCCGCATGCGCCTCATCAACTCGTGTTCTTTATCTATCTATCTATGCGGGCCTACCTGTTAGTGGAGAAAGAAATAAAAACCAAAATTATGCGTATGTGAGGAATCAAACCACGGACTCGTCGCTGCAACGCACACCCGTCAGCCAAATGAAAATGAAATACTTTGTGTTAAATGCACAAACGGATTTTTTTATATTATACGTGATGCACACATTAGCGCACACCATCCATAGAGGCAAGTAGCATGTATGCGTGCATACAACCAGACACTCACGCTCACGCTGTCAAACCATGCTAATGCATGCACGTCGCCCTCTCAATCAAAGTCCTACTCATGGCGCAACGCAAACAGCGAGCCCGTCACCTGCGCGCCTCGGCGGTGCATGACATGACTGTTTAGACATTTGCTGGAGGCCTCCGTGAACACCGAGCATGTATTCACATGGCTCAACACCAACGGTCATACTCGTGACTCGGCGCCTTGCTCATGTATATCGTCCATCACAACAACAATCTATAAAACATGCTAGCTAGAGAGGGTACTATGGTACAGAGTATGTACTATCGTGAGCAACCGATCATAGTGCCACTACACACGAGTGTGTGTTTGATCGATTCGTCCATTATTCGTAAGTTATGCATGGTTGTGTGGTGTATAATGGTGGTCCTCGAAGGCTAGCTGGCGACAAGAGCGGTTGCATGGATGCCTGGTTGTCAATACGTGCCGCATACGCTTCAAAGGCTCGTCATCCATGAGTTCACATTTTACCACCACGCTAGTGTCTGACCGCCCTAGCCTATCAAAACCCCTTCCATTGCTAGTGCACGCTTCCCACCTGAAACGGTCACCATCTCTCCAGAACGTCAATGCCGCATTCACCAGACTTAACTGCAGGTGTAGTTGGTGTGTCACTGACATGCTGGCTAGATGCCCATTGGGCCCACATGTCAGTGATCCAACGCACCTGCGGTTAAGTCACTGAAGCAGCATGGGCATTCACGCCCAATGCGACCTCTCACTAGCGCCAGCATTGCAGCAGCGCGACGGCCGAGAGAGCGCCACCTGCGCGGCATCCCTGTGCAAGCGACTGTTCCACATGAACGACACCACGGCTATCCTTCCGTCTGCCGCCCACATTAATGACACGCAACTGCCGATGAACCTACTCCGGTGCTAGCCGTCCATCCATCTACCGTGGCTCATTAACATTCGCCCGCTATATTAACTTGAGCCCCAGCTCCCAGCCATAGCCAAAGACCCACACTCATTCTCCTCCGGTCCCTTCCTTCTGTCGGCACCAATCCAACCATGGCCTCTTGGCGCTCCAAAGCTCTCTTGGATGTACTGTCGCAGGAGCAGACAAAGGACATCGGAGGCTTCGCTCCGGGCGCGCTCCGAAGCTCTCATGGACGTACTGTCGCAGGAGCAGACGAAGGAGATCGCCGACTCCCCCCCAGCCGGCCTCCGCCGCCACGACCACGAAGCCGGCGCGTGTGCACGGGCGCAACCGGCAGCGAGGAAGAGTAGTACATGGTAGGTCGCCCCCGCTCTGGTCCCAAGAAGGCCACCGCTCCTCCACTCAGTCAACGCCAAGCTTGGTGGGAGAAACATCGGCGGCCGATTAGCCACTTGATGGCGACGTGGAGGCAGAAATCTTTAGAACCCTGTGCTCCAGAGGAGGAGGCTATCGAGGTGGATGAGGAGGAGGCAAAGGCAATGGCCGGCTTTCTTGGGTTCATGGCCGGACATGGTGGTCGGGCGCCGGCGATCATTTAGATTAGGTTTACAGTAGGTTTTAGTATGGTTTGTGCGAAATATGTAATGAATTTCCTCCAGTTTATAGGAAAAGTTTTCAAAATGTAATGAATTTCATCCAGTTAATTTGAAATTTTCTTTGTTTGCCTGAATTTCGTTCGGTTAGTTCATATAGTTGTTGAAAGGTATGCATGCAACATTGGATGGCATCCATTAGTGTCCTCGGACAGATGCTGGTGTAAATTTGAGGGCCAGCGCTGGAGATGCCTAACTATCATGCTATAATCGGTAATAGTGCTCCATTATTTCGTAGGGAACAATTATCCCTCGATCAAAATCAGATGCGTCGTGTTTCGCACTCCTCCCACGTAAGAGCGTAGACTCTTGCTTACATAAAAATGCAGCAAGTGGACGGCACTCTAGCACGTCATATCACTCAAACTAGCCCGCCTAACCCACGGAAAGCACCGCCCTTGTAATTTTGTTCTGGATTTCTATGATTGTGCGCTGGAAACAAGAAATCAAGCCTGCATGCAGCCCGCACACAGCGGTGTGAGCCTGTACTCCTCTCCTTTCCACCAATGAGCTCGTGTCTTGTTTCCTTCTTTCACATGCAAGCATTAAATACCAATAGTTAGTTTACAAACCATCTATTATACGGCTGGTTGTAATAGGGAGTATCATATACTAGTATCATGCATATGATACTAGTATATGATACTACCTCCATAATGCATAGTATCATAAGTTAGTATCTTAGGTGGCCTTATTAATTGCCATGCATGACACAAAGTAGTACAACATTTAATATGATATGGTATCAGGATATGGTACCACGCCCTCTTTTTCCTCATTTAATTGGGTGCCACATCATTCGAAAAGTCTAGTTGGCATGGATGATACAACTTATGATACTTCCATTATGACCAGCCTACTAGTTGGCTATTATGAAGGCTTCAAGGAAGTGGTGTATAGCCAGCAACATGCTTTCTTATTAACCATGCTCTAAGTTGGTCAGACGAAGGAACCATCATGACTTTGTTGAATTCCGCTTCTTCAAGAAAACTTACTGTACCCGCAGTACTGCTACCACGTGCGAAGACTGGACGACACTGTACCACATCATATCACTAAAACCCACTAGGCCAAACTAGCCCGCCTAGGATTTGTACTCCCTCCGTTCCAAAGTTAGTAGTACAAAGTTGAGTCATCTATTTTGGAACAGAGGGGGTACATCTTTGTACTGCTATGATTTTTTGTTGTACGTCTCTCTACTTTTGCTATGATTTTCCTACCCTATGAACCAAATGAGGCCTGAATGTATCTATGTCGACTATTGTCTGATCGATCGCTAAGCCTACAATTTTAGGAGGTTGGGCTATTGGCCGATCGATGACATATCAGTATAAGCATACCACGAGCTCATCAGCCCCAATGTTTCTCTTCGATGAGTGTTTTGCAAGTACTATAGCTCGCATAGTAGCTAGCCTACTAACACCAAGAATCATCAAACAAGCCCTGCTGATATGATATACAGCTCAAACTTACATCTAAGCATGCCATATATTACATCAAAAGCTAGACACAAGACAGTGCACTAGCCCGAAGATGGTTTGATAACGCGCATCTTTCTGGTAATTAAACACAATGCAAACTACCCCGAAGGATTAGTGCAAGCAACTATTTCTTGTCATCGATCTCTTGGGCAATGAGCACAGCACAGACATCGGCATGGGAATCAATCTCTAGGGTGATGTCCACCGCGACATCGGAATCGATCTCTAGGGCGATGTCCACAGGATGAACATCGGCATCGGAATCGATCTCCGGGGCGATGTCAACAGGATGGACCGCGACGTCGAAGACGATCTCTGGGGGTTGTCCACAGGACAGGCCGCGACATCAGAATCATCAAGGGCGTCCATCGGCACCTGCACAACCCTAACATATTAGCAAGCACATTTCAAATAATCATAAACCACAACTATGGTAAGCCATTATTTTTTACCTTGTGCAACTCACCGGGGGATTCCATCCCTCCGGGGGCCATCTCCTCGTCCTCGATGGGGGCCATCACCTTGCCAGGGGAATACTACTTCTCAACGGCGACTTTCTCCTGAAACTCGACATTGAGCCTCACATAGGTGTCCATTAGAGTTTCTGGGGTAGGCACGATGGGGCCCTTGCTGTTCTTCCAACTTTCTTTCAGGAGTTCGTCCGGAAACGTCGTCAACACTTTGGCCAGTTTGTTAGTTTGTTGCTATCTGATGGAACAGTAACGTCAAACCATGAGGAAATGGCCAAAGAATTCTTCTCGTCCTTCAAAAGTAGAATGGGGACAGTTAGATCCATTTTGATGGACGAAAACATATTGTCTCTTATACCTAGGGTACAGGGTTTGGAGGTGCTCACAAAACCTTTTGAATTAAAGGAAATTGAGCAGGTTATTAAGGATTTGCCTATTGATAAGGCCCCTGGGCCTGATGGCTTTAATGGGCTTTTTCTAAAAAAGTGTTGGCATATAATTTCCGCTGATTTTATACAGCTGGTTAAGGAGTTCCACGCTGGAACAGTTCAGTTAGAAAATTTGAATGATGCATACATTACCCTGATTCCAAAGAAACAGACACCTGAGTGTGTGGGAGACTTTAGGCCAATTTCACTAACCTCTATAGGTATGAAGTTCCTGACAAAGCTTGCTGCTAACAGATTCCAACAGGAGATCACCAAATGTGTGCATAAAAATCAATATGGTTTCATAAAATCCAGAACAATCCAGGATTGTCTTGCTTGGACCTTTGAGTATATCCATCAGTGCAACCAGTCTAAAAGGCCCATCCTTTTGCTTAAGTTAGACTTTGAAAAGGCTTTTGATTCTATCCAGCATGAGGCTATCATAAAGATTTTAATTGCAAAAGGTTTTGATGAACGATGGATTATTTGGATTAAGCAGTTGCTGTCTTCTGGCACTTCTTCTGTCCTTCTGAATGGAGTTCCTGGTAGCCACTTTAAATGCAAATGTGGAGTTAAGCAAGGGGACCCAATTTCTCCCTTGCTCTTTGTTATTGTGGCTGATCTCTTGCAGACATTGATTAATGATCTTCTTCACCAAGGTTTAATAAGCAGGCCTTTGCCTACCCATGATCCAGATTTCCCAGTGGTCCAATATGCTAATGACACACTGCTTTTCTTAAATGCTGATAAAGATCAATTGGGGGCCCTGAAATCAGTTTTGCATTCCTTCTCACAGGGAACTGGACTTCAGATTAATTTCCATAAATCCTCCATGTATCCCATTAATGTAAGTGATCAGGATGCTTCTGACCTTGCTGCCTATTTTGGTTGCAAATTAGGCAATATGCCTTTTACTTATCTGGGTCTGCTAGTGGGGACCACCAGGCCTAAAATTGTGGACCTTCTTCCACTTGTGGATTGTATGGAGAGAAGATTGATAGCAAGTTCTTGGTTCTTGCCTCAAGGGAGCAGATTGCAGTTAGTTAACTCTGTCATTTCTTCATTGCCTATCTTCTTCCTTTGCATTTTGTCAATTCCTCAGGGTATTTTGAAACAATTGGAAAGAATTCAGAGACAGTGTTTATGGAGGAAATATGGTCAGGAAAAGGGACATTCACTGGCGGCTTGGCCACTTATTTGTAGGCCTAAATCGAAGGGGGGCTTGGAATCTTAAACCTTGGTTTGCAGAATGATGCTCTACTTCTGAAACATCTCAATAAATTTTATAACAAGATGGATGTGCCCTGGGTGCAGTTAGTTTGGGATTCTTACTATTTTGAAAGGATTCCACATGATACTGTTATTTGCGGCTCTTTTTGGTGGAGAGATGTCTGTAAGTTGATGGATACTTTCAGGGCAGTTACTTCGGTTGATGTCCATAGTGGAGATACGGTACACTTCTGGTCTGACTATTGGAAACAGTTATGTCCCTCTGCAAGATCGATTTCCTAGGCCATATTGTTTTTGTCTTCACAAAAATCTCTCAGTCAAGGAAGTCTTTGAGACTAGTAGTTTCCAGAACCTTTTTTACTTGCCACTTACTGAACAAGAGTTTCAGGAACTACATCAGCTTTCCTCTTTAATGGGGTCTTTCCATTTGGACAGTAACTCCCATGACCACTGGGGATGGAGGCATGGCAAGAAATCTGAATATACTACGAAAAGGTTCTATGATTTTGTCTATCAGCCAATGGTATCAAACCCCATTCTGGGGTGGATATGGAAAAGTTGCTGCACTATGTCGATCAAGATGTTTGCTTGGCTTGTTATAATGGACAGGGTTAACACCAAGGACATGATTAAGAGGAGGCATTGGAAGATTAATGAAGGTCTAGAATGTGTTCTTTGCCCGACTGGAATACTGGAGGACAGAAACCAGCTCTTTTTCCAATGCAATTTCAGTGTTCGAGTGTGGAACTATCTGCAAATTGAATGGAAAGATGGTGATGACATGGTGGAAATTGCTCGTCATGCTAGGAAGGATTTCAACAAGCCTTTCTTTGGGGAGGTGGTTTTCACGGCCTGGTGGAATATTTGGAAGATCAGGAATGATAGAGCTTTCAGGAACATCCAACCAACTTTCAGGGCATGGAGGAATGGCTTCATTCATGATCTTACTCTGCTCTCTCATCGAATCAAATAGAAATATAGAGACGCCCTCCTTAAGTGGAATGATTTTCTTCCTCCTTGAGGAGACTTGCTTCTCTGTTTCTTTGTAATTATTAGGTATAGTGTACCCCTTCTCTGTATAGCCTTCTTTAGAGCCTATCCTCTTCTCTTTTTTTCTTTCTTTCCTCACCTTGAGGAAACCCTGTATGCCTGTTGCTTTTATTAATAAAATGCTGTGGGGTGCAAGCCCTGCAGTCTTCATAGTAAAAAAACACTTTGGCCAGTGCTTGTTTCTTGGATTTCTTCGTCGCCATGGGTTGGCTCGCCAGCATGGTCAACACGTTGGTTGATGCTCACTTCCTGGAGAGTGTTGTCTCCAATGGGTTGTCCGCCGGAAACTCTTTGCCTAGTGCTCCAGGATCAATCAATGAACTGACAAACAAGAAACAATCGAAAGGAAACCACAATCACAATGAAGACGGGAAAAGAATAGGCTGTGAGAATCGGTCGGTGCTTCACAAAAAGAAGATTCTTGGAATGAAAATATAGTAGCATCATTGATTCGCCCACCTTTCCTTCGTCGGTACAGAAGAAAAATGGCAGAAGTGAGTAGCCTGGAGTGAGGTTTTCTTCAAGAAAGGGGAGAAAGGGCTTCAACGAGCGTTCCAGTGAAATGATGTTTCTTTGTCCAGTCCAACTTCGAGGCGACTTTACCACTGTTGGTAAAGGTGTGGGTTTTGTGATATGATGGGTCATGACGGCCACACCGGGGTGACCGGTGAGTCTCGACTATAGAACCTCGCTGTGATTTGGTGGATGGCACGCGGGCCAGATGCTTTGTGATATGCTTTGATGTTTTGTCGGGTGTAGGAAGGGTGCATGAGTCCACACTAGCTTAACAAAAATACACTAGGAGCATGCATGAAGAGGGGTGCTAGGATGAGCATGCACGAAGAGGGCACAACTATGCTGAGATGAGAATGCAACCAAACACACTGTGGCGAGCATCGCAACTGCCACGTTCGGGTTGCACTTGGCTCTTCACCTCTTCGATAAGACGAACAATGATGTGACTACTACCTCTATAGTATCGAATCCACTAATGCATGTCCGTCCACCGCGTGCGGGAGGGATAGCTTGTTTTATACTCTATATTTGCTGCAACCTCTAACATTTACCCCACCACAAATTAAAATATATATTCCTGTCTTGACTAGATGAATGTGCAAACTACAATCACCAGGATGACGGGTAGGGCCAGAAGATTATTTTAATCTAAAAAAGCATGGAGCCGACCCTAATGACTTTAACCTTACAGTCATGATACACGCTATCCTAGACTACTCTACACATGAAACTGCCACACGAGTGTCCGGGCTGCGCTTGGCTCTTCGCCTCATAGAGAAGTCGAACAATGATGGAGAACTACTGCAGTGGAGGAGTACTACAGTATGCTTCTGGCCATCTGACACTGGTTGAACTGCTGCATGTCCACCGCGTGCTGGAGGGAGAGCATGTAGCGAACGAAAGCTTCTCCTAGTCCTGCAAGCCACCATGCTCATGGGCGAGGGAGGGACACAGCTTCATTGACTTACTGCTCCTGCCTTTGCATGTATGCTAGGTGGGCCCAACAGGTGGGTGGCCCACCTGTCATGCATCCAAAGGCAGGTGCGCGACGCAGAGGGCATTGTAGTAATCAAACTTCTCGGTCTTGTATGAGTTGACGCGACACATCAAAGCACCGCACTCGATATATTTCAATAATTTGCGTTTACCGATGCATTAATTGCAATGCATGCATGCCGTGACTCTCCTTTTGATACTTGCATGTGTTGATTTAATGCACCTTGCCAAATTTTGACTATAAATTTAACTAACCAAATGTTCATGCATGTCACAAAAAATTACATAATTGAAAACTATGTTCAAATACGAATCAAACGATATAATTTTTGTTAACATGCACTAACATTTTGTCAGTTAAATCTCTGGTCAAAATTTAGCACCAATTACAAAGGGGCCCAATAAATATTGTACTCTCACATTTTGTTTTGAGGATACTCCCATATAGAAAATATAAATAATAATGCATGTTGGGGCAGCGCACATTTCCAATAATTTTAGCCACGGGCTTGTTCACAAATTTTATGAGGGGGTGGTTGTTCATTTAATGGAGGGTCTTGTACCAGACATACAAAGTGCGACCTTGCACACCATAACACCACTTGGAATAAGCGGGTAGCTATCTCAAAAAGCAATCAACAACTCAAAAAATGGCGACCTGGTACGTACACAATTTTAAACGATTGTTTTGATGGAGTGAAAAAGGAAAACTACCCCACTACGTATATATAGGCAGGAGCCTCCGCGCTTGCTTGCTAGGGTTGATCTATTCACACACTCTCATCCTCTCCAGATCTAAACAAGATAGCAGTGGTAACACTATCTTTCTGCTTCAAAAAACACTATGTTTCTATCCTCACCGCTGGTTATAGATCCGGACATATCCCCCTCCGCCAATGAAGGGGAGGACAGGCAGCGTTTAGGCCGTCGTCGACAGCGAGGGAGGTGACCCACTGCCGGCCGCACCGTTATCTTTGGCCGAGTGCCGGCGCGGGAGGTCCTCCGAACCCTTCATCGTTGCCCAAGTGTGGGCGGATCCGGCATCCCGCCGCCCACCTATCCACAACCCGATGACCTTCAGGTATATCTTTCTTCGAAACCGCCCTAGCTCTACTTCCCCAGCTCGCTACGTCACTGCATGTGCATCATTTTCTACCTCTCAGCCCCTCCCGATCGGATGGTCCAACAACACATATTTTTTCTTCTATTGTTAGAGGTAAAGCTACTTCATGGGGGCGAATCTTGTACTTGGTTCAAACAAGAAATAATGTGGGGGTGGGGGAATTTAGTATGTACATAGGACTTGGTACAAACAGGAAGGATAGGGGGTGAAAGTAGAAAAGACTAGTCATCCAACCAGTCTCTTGGCCGAAAAGGGAAATATAGGGGAAACGCGGTACACAGTGGTGTATGACCAGGACTAGATTTTCTATCCACGCATAAGATGGTTGCATGCATCTTTTTTTTGAACATCACTATAGACGCAAGCGCTCATACATACGCACAGGCCGGGGGCACACCATGTACTCCTACATGGCCTCTCACCGCTACCTTTACCAAATCGTGTTCACACACTTAGCTCTCAACAGTAGGACATGTTTACACACCTCCGATTCATCCCCGATGAATCAGACCTAACTCAACTCTAAGCAATAGCAGGCATGACAAAGAAGCATGAATGAGTAGGCACATCAGGGCTCAAACAACTCCTACTCATGCTAGTGGGTTTCATCTATTTACTGTGGCAATGACAGGTCATGCAAAGGAAAGGGGTTCAACTACCGTAGCATGTAACAGATGATCGTAGTTGTCCTAATGCAGTAAAAGAGAGTAGGAGCGAGAGAGTGGGCTTGTATCAGAATGAACAAGGGGGTTGACCTTGCCTGACACTTCTGAAGATAGTAATAGCTCTTCATCGGTGTCATCGAACACATCGTCGGAACGTCGTCTACTGAAGGGGGACAAACACCGGCAAAAGAGAAGAACACAATCAATGCATATGCAACAATATGATGCATGATCATGACATGGCAATATGCTGTGATTTTAGCTAATGCATCTAGTTATGATTTAAATGAAGTTGGTTTGAATACAAGATTCAAATTCCAACTCCATATATGTTTATTTAAATGCCCTGTATTTGTTTTGTCCAAAACAGAGGACAAACATTGTTCAAACATGCATGAAAAGGGTACAGATGGATTCCTTGAATTTTTCTGATAATTTTACATATATAATTTATTTTATTTGGAGTTACGGTTGAATTTCTATGTTTTTTTAGAAGTTTAGGAAATTTTCTGGAATTTTCTGAATAAACTTAAATCTAGAAAGTGATTTACTGCATCGGCATGACCTCATAGTGACGTCAGCAGGTCAACGGCTTGGTCCAGGTCAAACCTGACGTGTGGGGCCCGTTGGTCAGTCACACAGTTAGTTAATTAACTAACTCAGATTAGTTTAAGTGCTAAGCTAGGTTAGTTAGTAGGCTGGGGCCCACCTGTTAGTGAGTGAGGGGGTTAATTAGCAGGGTCATCAGTGGCTAATGATGTGCCACGTCACCAGCCATCGGAGTTGAACTCCGACGACCTCACAGTGCAGTGGTGGCTCGCCGGAATCGCGCTATGGGCGTCGGTTGGACGTGCCGAGGGCACCGGGCGATAGCCCTTGCTCCCGCGCATCTAGCGGAGGTAGTAGCAGGTCACGGGGTCACCAGAATCGACGCTGGCGACGAGCCGAGCGGCGGCCGGAGCTACGGCGTAATCGGGTTGAAGCTAGGGGCACGTGGGGAGAAGCTGGTGCTGGCTATGGGCTCCTGGAGACGCGTTGAGCGCGATGGTGTGCTCGGCTTCGAGCTACAACGGCTCCAGTCACGGCGGCGATGAGGCACGGCGGCGGCAAGCTTCGGCCGTGGTGGACAGTGGGGCTAGAAGAGGAAATCGACAAAGGAGAGAGGGGGTTTGGGAACAGGAGCTCACAGTGAGTCGAACGGGTGGGTCAGCGAGCTCGGGGAGGCACCGGAGGCAGCTAATCGACGGTGACGGGCTAGGGTGCCCGAGGTTGAAGATGACCGCGATGATGATGAAGCAGGGCCTCCTAACGTCTAGTAGCTCGATTGGGAGGACGAGGAGGTTCTGGCGGTTCTTCTGGACTCGGCGGAAGGGTGAGGGTGCCCGGTGGCCGCGGTGGTGCTCGTCGACGCGACGACGGTGTTCTCAGGCGGCTGCGGGGAGAGAACCAGAGAGGGAGAAAGAACTAGGGAGTGAGGGGAAAGATTCAGGGGGTCGAGGGGGTGTCGTGGCGCTCGGGGTAGTCTCCAGCAGCGGCGAGCAAGCAGGAGGTGGCTCGCGCATGGATGCGCGCGGCGAGCACGCACCTTTGTCCTCCTGTCAGGGGAGGAAGACGACGGGGAGGAGGCCAGTGGGCTGGCCAGCGAGCTGGGCCGGCCAGGCAAGTGGCCCAGGTAGGTCCTTCTCTCTCTGTCTTTCTTTTATTTCTATTTTTCTTTTGTTCTGTAAGTTTGTGCATGCCCAATGTTTAGAAAATATCAAACATGGAACATTTTGGTTTGGGATTATTTGGGCATTTTAAATATTTTATAGTATTTAAGTGCCCAAATTCAAATAGCATATTATTTAATTCGGTGACCCAATGCTGTCCTAGAAAAATGTGAACCATTTTGTCAAGGGTTTTAGACCAAGACAAAGATGATGAGCATTTTTGAATGGCATTTCAGGATCATTGAAAAAATATTTTAGTAACCCTAGTTGGATTAAGTGGTGCTGGGGTTTCTGCCATCCCCATTTCAACTTTCTGAGGAAAAGTAAACATGATGCATGGGTGTTATGCAAGGATAGGCAAGACTAAGCTAGGGCTGTGACAGCTCACCCCCACTAAACAAGAATCTCGTCCCGAGATTCAAGTCGTGAGGTAAGAAGACATAGGGAACACACGACCAACACAATCTTCACGATCCAGACATCTTTCTTGAGGATATTGATTCATTGCATCATCTTGATCTTGACGTCTTTGCTTTCGGGATCTTCATCCAGCATGATGACGGTAGAAAGAAATTCTACAGAAATCAATCTCCTCGGAGATCGAGCACTCAAGAACAACTCATGGAGTGAGATATAAAATATCTCTTGAGCTGAGACACGAAACACACATCAGGGGTGATGGAAAGAAGCGGATGATAAAGGTTCAAATTTGGTAGGCAACAATTCCACGCTTAAGTAGGATGATGCATGGTTTCAAAGTAGCGAGGATACAATTGCCATGATACCATAACGCGACATCTTAAGGAAGGTGACTCGCAGAATTATTCCCTTAAGTGTCAAAAAGAATTACTTTTGATTTGGAGATCATTGAAATTCTTTATACCAGCTTAAGGCAATCACAAATGATCGTGTGAACGAGTTCGAACGAATGGCATACCCATGCCAGAATGGATGATGTGGACTACCTTGTTGAAGACAACGCAATGGACGATTTTTCTTATCATCGGAAATGGATGGGACCCATGGTAAGTCCACTGTTGAAGATGATCCTGAACAACAACTACTAAGGTGCAAGCTGGGAACAAAATGCAAATGTTGGGAATGATTCTGGTAACTGGGGAAAAACTCAACAGTCTAGAGTGAGTCCACTGTTTGAAAAGGTTATAACATAACCGAGGAAACAGGAAGCAAAACCCAGTTAACGCTAACGATAAAACCTAGTGCTTGCGCGTGCTCTCAAGAACTTGAGCGTCTCCATATTCATCAAGGTTTACCAATATCCGTTTCAAGGATCCTGGCAACACAACATGCTACCATGATGAATAATGGTGGAAGATGCAGATGCAAAGAAAGATAACACTTTCTCAGATTTCACCTTAGCGAGGCCAAGGAATCAAAATCTGGATGATCGACCGAGAGACATTTAGCACTCCGCTTCTAATGTTCTCCTTGATGTGCTAGGATAACCCATTTCTTGATACGGTTTGGTATCTAGGACATCAAGTAAAGGTCGGACTTCAGAAGCTCAAGAATCCGTAAGGAATAACTACGGAGGTAAATCCTACGAAATATTCATGGGAAGGTGGCCAAGTTTCTTCAATCGAGATACTACAATAATAGGTCTTCCGGCTGGATGTGTTGGCCATGACATCCACTTTACCAGTTATCGAGAGACCAATATTATAGTTCTTGGAAAACACCCCAACCATCATATCTGCCTGAGATTCAGATTTGGTTGGTGTCAGGATATTCCAGACTCATTGAGTCTAGAAAGGAAAATGAAGGTTTGCAACACAATTTGACGAGATGACGTTGCGAGATTCTCGGGGAATGA
This sequence comes from Triticum monococcum, assembly GCA_034509565.1. Lineage (NCBI taxonomy): Eukaryota > Viridiplantae > Streptophyta > Magnoliopsida > Poales > Poaceae > Triticum > Triticum monococcum. The sequence goes on along the minus strand of CM067847.1, from coordinate 426,830,227 downwards.
ACTGCGATAGCAAGCTCCAAAACATGAGCCGGTTCTGCTACAAGCGTGTGAACATGTTGTCCTAGACAAGCATGGCCACCTGGTAGTCTTACAACGAAACACTACCGAGTTCAGGAGGGAACCATCAATGAGGATATCGAAGTCCTTGCGTAAGTCTAGCTCCTAAGAAGAAACTTCTTCTCCTTGAACAAACCAATCAGTGGCTTGGTGTGCTAGGAACACATATGGAGTGGAGGTAATTAATCTACCAAACCATAGAATACTTCGCACATATGCATGACTGATTTGGGATGATTCCAAGGGAAACAAAACAAACCTTTCTCAAATTCATGGCGGCAACTTACATCCAGTGCACATGAATTAGAGGAAGTCACTTCTTTCATCCAAACATATGCTTCATGAATGGGGCATGAAGGAAATGCCCACACAAGTTCCCAGCACTAGCTCAATGTTCAACATGAATCATGGAAGAGACAAGATGCTGCTGTTGGGCTCAACAGCAACTCATTGGAATTTCCATATCACTGGACTTCCACCATATGTGAAAAATGTGTTAGTATTGGTCAGACCGAAAGATGTGATGGTGTATGCTCGAGGGATCAACCATGAGTAAGACAACGTTACGAACATCGTTGGTACTGATTTGATTTGACGATAGCCCACACTCAAATCAAAGGGTTGATAAGACAATAGGTCCAACAACTGATCACAGGGACCAATCGATGAAGATATCATCTTTCTTCAACACAGATACAAGATATCCCTTAGGGATGAGCATGGTCGGACAAGCTTTTATCTTCCAACTCTCCAAGTTGTTGTTAAGCTTAACCAACTAGCTCAAGGATATCCTACACAGATTCTTGGAGAAAAGGGTGGCTACAAGGAACCAACTTGATAACGAACTCAACATAGCGATTAGGTGACAACCTGGTGATACCTCCAAGAAGATATTCGGAAAATCACGAACCACCGATATGTTACTAAGCTCGAGAACAATATTGCTTTTCAGGGCAAGATGATATGATCAAAAGAGCAAGGGTTTGGCAAAATCCTAACCCGTTGATCGAAGAGTGCACCAGGAAATAAGGACTAGGATAGCACGATCAATCTTAGGATGATGATTTAATAACCAACTCGCTAAGAATGAGAATATTGTCCATTAACTACCAAGCAACGGAGTTGCTGATTATTGATTTCACACATCACGACTGACTTGCCGGCATTCCGGTTACAATAACACGGGAACCGAGGAATGAACAATGATGGCAAGAAGTATCACTACGTCAAGAATTCATAGGAGAAGGTGCAATTCTCACGACGCTCCTGACATAAAGTGGGTAATACTTCAGGGTAGAACAGAACCAAAAGCTGGGTTGCATTTTGATCTGTGGAATACAACTGCTTTGACCCAATCCTGGATATGGATGAGGTACTGGAGTTTGTTTCTCCTAGTCATTCCGAAATAGAACGGCTTGACGAACCACAAGAATACTAGGCATCGATGAACACGAATGCATACATACTCCTCACTATCAATTGATAGACGAAGATCGGAATATAACAGAAGGGGGACAACTCAAAGGTACATATAACTTTCTGAGTTGTAGATGCGTAGACTAGTATGTCGAACGAGTTCAACATATTTCTTCCGGATAACCCATGCAGAAAGGTAGGGTTGGCAGAGTCACAACATAGAATGGAGAAATCATCAGGAGCACTCTGTCGTGACCTTTTGGTTCAAAAGAACTCCCGCCAAGAATGGTTCATGATAATTGGAAGAAGGATGTACCACGAACCTCGAGGACTATCGCAAAGGTTACTAATATCCTAAAGGAACTAGCAACACTATCAACATGAGGTAAGTAGGGTGAATCTCGGGTTCAAGAACCCATGAATAGAGTACCTACTACTACATGGCATCACGGTATGCTTTCGAGAATAATGGCCAGAATCATCACACCGGAACACAAAACATGGCTAGATTACTAGGTGACTCCCTAAAACACCTAGGGTCATAATAATAGCTCAAACATATATGTCGAGGCAATAGAGTACCTCAACTCATCGATTAGAGTGCTTAATCTGGCCCAAAGGACATCAGGATAGGAAGAAGGATTTGCAAATGCATTAGACTAATTAGAAACCTGGGATGACTCGGACAGCATGTAATTGCTCAAAAAGATTTGAGACAACCTGCAAAAATGGTGGCATAACCACTTAACAACATCATATCAAGGTTCTGGTGCCAGCTATGAACATATGGAAGTAGTAGGAACTGAACTGAGGCTTGAACTCAACAATCCTGGGCAACTACGGTTTAGTAACGCGTCATCCTGAGAGATAGAAGAGAAACCTAGTTCTTAACCCCGTAGAAAGGATAAGATGACTTAGATCAGAAGGTCATGAGGATAAGGAGTAAAAAGAGCCTTACGTTCCCTTCCACAATCAATTCCCTTACATAGCTAAAGCATTTCTAGACACAACTTCGACCAGTTTGGCTTGGTAATCCTACAGGCAGTCAACCTCTGATACCAACGCTGGCAGGACCCCGATTCCAAGTCACATCGATCTAGCTGGTAACACCTCATATCACTTTGCGGCCTCACGCACGGTATTCCCACGGGTGTCGCCTTACCATGGCCCGGGACCGTTTGCTTCTTTTGGCTCACGTATACGATAGTGTCGCTAGCATCCATATGACAGAGAACCCGGGCTGACATGGCTAGTCATGAACCCGAAGCGGCACTAACCCATGGAGACATGCATACATGAATCAACTTCGAGCATGTCGGTCAGCAGCGTGTGAATCCGGGCTGTAGCACCGGGCTAACAGGACTCCGGGAACCCGGACTGTAGCAGGCTAGGCAGGACACCGGATGTCACCGCGTGACATTTCCTCGATGGGACAGACACAGGAACGAAGTGAAACACATGCCGGCCGGTCAAGTGTCCTGAGCAGTAGTGCTGGCTAGCAGGACTCCGGTGAACCTGGCTGTAGCGGACTACTATCGCTCAGAAAGCACTAGACTACATTTCCCCATATGATAGGCTGCCAAGGATAAACAACTAGATTGTCGGATCCCACACATACCAAGCATTTCAATCATACACACAATATGCTCGATATGTGTAAATACAACATGGCATCACAACATAACTCTATGACTCAAAGTATTCATTCATTAGTGTCGGATCACGGGTTCCGGCAGACCCTTAAGGTTCGAACACTGGGGTGCGCGCGGAGATCACGCCTTCTACCTCCCCGTCTCGCAAAGATCTAAACTACTAAAAGAACTGCACAAGAGACACAAGGTTTATACTGGTTCGGGCCACCGTTGTGGTGTAATACCCTACTCCAGTGTGTGGTTGGTGGATTGCCTTCTGGGGCTAGTGATGATGAACAATACAAGGAAGAACAGCCTCGCGATGGCTGGGGCGATGAACTGCTAGGAGGAGTTCAGTCACCCTCCCTCTCTCTCTTCCTCACTCTCTCTGATTTGCTCTCACTTGTCGACCGTCCGTTTGCTATGCGGGTGGCTGGTCCTATTTGTAGGCAAAGGCCTTGGGCCTCTTCCCAAATATTGAGCGGGAAGGGCACCAACAATTGGCCAATTCAAAGGGGAACATCTAGTACACTTATCCTGACTAAAGTTGGTCTTCGCCTGCCAAAGGCTCTGTGGTGACGCCGTGCTGGGCTCCATGGTGACCTCCGTCTCGTAGTCCGCCTGGTCTTGGTCTCGTTGCACCGAAATGGCAACCTTTGCGTGATGCCTCGGTACTCCACGGCTGCGCTCGCCCCCTTTGCACCAAAGTGGAAAGAAGGACGCTGCGCGCACTGGCGCCCGCCTGGCACCCTCGATCGTCATGGCTTGCGTCATGGGCACCTCGCGAGGTACCCCGCCTTGATCTCTCCGCCTCCTCGCGAGTTAGCCCGAGGAGGCTGCGCCTGAGGATGCGCGGTGTCGTCCGCCCCGCGAGGCTTGGCCCCTCGCGAGGGTCTTGAGCCTTGCGTTGATGAAGATGGGCCGTGCCGGGCCCCCATTGAGCCACGCCGTAGGCCGTAGGCAGGCAAGTCTAGGGACCCCCGTTCCCAGAACGCCGACAGTAGCCCCCGGGCCCAAGGCGCGCATGGACTTGGCCGTGCGGAGAGGCGAAAGGGCAGGGGCGAAGCGCCGCGGGCCCTAACAACCTGCGGCCTTGGGCGCCGCGTGGCGGTTGATTGGACGTGGGCGGTACTGTTCGCCCACGCTCCCTTATTTTGCGCCCTGCTAGGTTGCCCCGCGGTTGCACACAGCCGCCACTCCTCCTGTTGCTCGAACGTCCCTTGTTCTTCGTCCCTTCGAACTTCGACTCTCGCCTCCAATCCCATCTCACACTTCCCTTCTCTTGTCCACCGCCATGGCTCCGACGAAGAAAGAGAAAGGGAAGAAGCCCGCGTCTCCATCTCGCCCGCCGCTGTCGGTGGCCCCTGCCGTCGGCCGCTCAATCATACTCAATCTGGAGTGCCTGGATAAGCTCAGTCCGGCCCTGGCCACCGTCTTCAACGAGTGTGGGAGAACGACGGCCTGGCCTACGTCTCACTTCCCCACTGACAGGATAATCACCGAGGTTCATTACTTTGCCGATGCCTTGTGGGCGGGTCTGGTTCCCCCCTTCTCCGATTTCTTCAACGCCGTCCTCTCCCATTACCAGATCCACATGATGCATCTGGGTCCTGAATCCATTGCCCTCCTCTCGGTCTTTGCACTCGTCTGTGAGGCGCTGATGGGCATCCCTCCTTCTGTTGCCTTGCTGCGCCATTTCTTCTCTTTGCGCCTTGCCGACCCCACTCAATGCTCGGCGTGCATGAGCTTCGTCGCCGCGCCTGAGACCGCGGCCTCGGGTATTGACTTCAAGCTCCCTCCGCCTCCAGCTGGATTCCGTGAGCGGTGGTTGTACGCCGATGTCGGGGTGCCCAGCCCCCGGCCGGCGAAGCCAACTTCGCCTGCTGTGCCTAATTCAGGCTGGGGCCAGGAGACACTTAAGAGCCCCCGGCTCGCCTTCGTCTGGCGCCGCTTCACGTTCTTGAGATCGCTCAACGTGACAGCGCCCAAGGTGGTGAAGGAGTTCCTGCTGCGCCGCATTGCCCCTCTCCAACGCCATTCTCGTCGAATGTGGACCTTCAGCGGGCTTGGTGATCACATGAGGCTTCAGGAAGAAGACTTGACGCCCGCGGTGCTAAGGACGGTGCTCTTGGTCCTGACTGGCGACCCCAACCCCGGCAGTATCCAGCGGGGAGGAGCTCTGCTGTACCTCTGCCAGAACAGGGATGACTTCGTGAGGCAGATGCCCTCCTTTGACGAGTGGGGGCTACACCCTGTTGGCCTCCAAGGGCTTCGCGGGAACCCTGTGGTGGTGACTGCCCTTCCGGTTGGTCCGGGTGAGTCCTCCTCGAGTGGTGGAGCAGGGAGGCAGGAGACAGTGGGGTCGAGAGAGCTACTGACGAGGTGACCGCACCTGGCGGCGCTCTTGATGGGGCAGCTCCTGAGGCCCGTGCTGCCGAGGCTGTGAGTGAGGTGCGGCCGCTTCCGACGCTTAGGGCCGAGGCTCCTGAGCCCCCGGCCGCGCCTTCTGGCGAGGCAACTGACTGTGCGCGTCAGGCATGCGTCCTCGACGCAGGACGCCTTGGTGCCCCGTCCTCCTCGCAGGTTGATTCCTGCGCACCTCTCCTAGGCCGCTTCCGTGTGGACTTTGAGGCCCTCCGAAGGAAAAGGGAGGCCCTGGGTGATGACTTCCCTTGTCGTGTGCTGAAGCGCAGGAAGTACTTCGCCACCGACGAGTAAGTCTTCTCCTTTCCTGTCTCCTGACCCACTTGTTGCGTCTATTGATCCTTGCTCTGCAGGCCCCTTCCGGCTGAGCTCGCGGAAGTCGCCGAGGTGCCGCCTCCCTTGGTTTCGCCCCCTCTACCATCCTCAAATGCTCCGTGCAGCTCTGCCCTTGTGGTGAGGGCGTATGAAGGGGTGGACCATCCCGAGGTGCACCGCGGCCCTTCACTCCCCGCGATTTTCCTTCGTTGGCCCTCTCGGGGAATAGCCAGTCTGCCGTGAGCTTCTCGTCTGGTCGGGGACTGCGACTGGTTGAGGCGCCTCCTGCGCCCTTCATCTGGAGACGTGCTAGCCCTAGGCCGGGCTTCTGGTGTGGCGCGCCCGGCCATCGCGAGGGCGCCAGCCCCCAGCCCCGTGTCCGGAGGAGGAACGATGATCCGCGGCCCCTCGCGCTTGCTTGGGGTGGATGACGGTGTGGAAGACGTGCTTGAGCGCGCCCGGGAGCGCCGCGATCGCCGCCAAGGGTTCCTTCGAAGAGCGACCGACGCGGTGAACTTGCTTGGGGAGGAGCTTGCTGACGAAGAAGCACGCCTGGAGGCCGAGGGCCTGCGCCTGGCTGCAGGGAGGCGCGAGCTGGAGGCCTCCATCGCCCTCATGCGCTGTCAGTGTGATCTTGATGATGAAGAGGCGAAGGCGTCGCTGGAGGCCTCTCGAGTGGCCCGATCCCAGGCCACCGAGGAGGCCCAAAGAGCCGACCAATGGCGAGAGGCGGCGGAGGAGCGGGCCCGGGAGCTCTTGGCCTGGTGCCACTTGTTGGAGGAGCAAGCGGAGCTGCACGAGGCAGCCCTTGCATCGATGAAGGTGGCTTCTGGCGACCCGGTTGAGCTTCGGAAGCGCGAGGAAGCGTTGGTGATGGAAGCCGCCGAACGCACCCATGAGTACGAGCGGATGGAGACGAGGGAGCGCCTAGTGATGCAGGTGAAAGACGATGTCGCCATGCGGGAAGCGCGTGTCCTGGAGGAGGTTTGTCATCGGGTGGCGACGGCGCGCCAAGGCCTCGAGCGTGAGTTCGAGGGGAAGCTGGTTATGATCCGGGTCGAAGCCGAGGGCAGAACCGCAGCCCTGAGGGCCCAACGGGATGAGGCGACGCGGAGGGTCGATGCCTCCCGGGCCGCCCTTGAGGCAGCGCAAAAGGAGTTGGCCGCCTCCCAGGCCGAGGTGCTCCGTCTTCGCCAGCAGATGGAGGAGGCTGAGGGCGTCGCGCGCCAGAACGCGGACGAGATATGTCAGCGGCAGGTCCTGGAGCACGTGCACGGTCCCATGCTTGCCACGCTATGGGAGAGAGCTAGTGCGGCCTTGGGCAACATCTGTGAGGCGGCTGTTGGCGAGCCGCACACAGCCAACTATGCTGGCAACCTTCAGTTCTTCACTGCCGTGGTGACGCAGCTGGAGGCGCGTTCGTCAAGGGCCGATAGGTTGGTGGAAGAGAGGAGCCGCGCGCTGCTCAGGCGCGCCTTCTCCCGTGTCTTCAGCCATCTCCTGATCATGGATCCCCGCTTCGATTTCGACGCTGTCATCGCCCCAGTCCCCCAGGCCGTCCGAGGTGACCTAGCACACTGGGTGGAAGACAACATGGACGCCCTTGTAAGGTCCTTTGCTTCGGACGACGACGACGTGATCGTGGGTGCTGACGAGGGTGGCGCGGCAAGCGGCCCTGACGCCACTGGCGGCGACGTGGATGACGATGGCGAATTCGGCGACCCCACCGAAGGCTCGGGAGGTGCTTCCGGGGACGCATTGGGGGATTGGTCCGGCTGAGTGTGTATCGCTCCTGTCTTTTTCACCCTGCATGAATAGAACTCAGGTTTTTGTCCTGATGGCTTGTGAGAGCATTTTGGGAGGGGAAGCCCCTCATGTAAAACCCGTGTTTAGCATATTAATAGTTGTCATATTGCACGAGCGCCCGTGCCTGGTGGCTAGTTGGTTTACCTTTGTTTCGCGCAAGCCTCGAAGCAGCCTGTGGGAGGGCGTGACGCCCTTGGTGTTCTTTAGTTGAATCCGTTAGATATGAGAGTGTCACTGGCGGGGAGTTTCACAAGCGTTGACCCTCTTCACAGGCTCTGGGCCTCTTCCTGAACGCGAGAGCTTCACAGGCACTCGCCTTGCTTCACAGGCTCCGGGCCTTTCCCTGAGCGCGAGAGCTTCACAGGCACTCGCCTTGCTTCACAGGCTCCGGGCCTTTTCCTTAAGCACGATAGCTTCACAGGCACTCGCCTTGCTTCACAGGCTCTGGGCCTTTTCCTTAAGCGCGATAGCTTCACAGGCACTCGCCTTGCTTCACAAGCTCTGGGTCTTTTCCTTAAGCGCGATAGCTTCACAGGCACTCGCCTTGCTTCTCAGGCTCTGGGCCTTTTCCTTAAGCACGATAGCTTCACAGGCACTCGCCTTGCTTCACAGGATCTGGGCCTTTTCCTTAAGCGCGATAGCTTCACAGGCACTCGCCTTGCTTCACAGGCTCTGGGCCTTTTCCTTAAGCGCGATAGCTTCACAGGCACTCGCCTTGCTTCACAGGTTCTGGGCCTTTTCCTAAACGCAGTGACTTCACAGGCACTCGCCTTGCTTCACAGGGTACTGGCCTTTTCCAGAACGGGGCAGCCTCCGCAGGCACCCGAAGATCCTCCCGAGAGGGAGCAACAACAGCAATTTAGGTTGCGCACGAGCCAGGCCTGACCGGACTTGCGAGGGGCTCGCGAGGGGAGGCAGCTATGGCGAAGCGATAACCAGAACGCGAGAAATGGCTCGAGTGAGAATAAGCACCCCTTCCCCGAACACACGCAAATCTCAAATTCGAATCCAACTTAAATCCAGCGAGGGAAAAGCTACAGCTAAAGGGAAAGGCAACGAAAAGCAGACAAAAGGCCGCGTCCGGCACCTAATCTAGTCTTGGACGTCTTCTCACCAGCGCAGAGCTAAGTGCTGTCCACTGGGCATGGGAGGGAGCCCCAGGGCCTGAGGCCGGCACCCCTGAGACTCCGGGGCATGTACAGCCCCACTCATTATTACGTGAGAGTGTCACGGGGCGGCGAGCTTCACAGGCACTGGGCCTTCTTCACAGGTACTGGCCTTGCTTCATATCGCCAGACGAGGGCCCTACCTTGCGCCACACTCTAGTGCCATCAGCAACAACCGGAACCCAGGACGCCGCCCGATGGGGTAGAGCAGTCGCCAGCGGTTCCCCCGATGACCACGGGTCCTCTGCCAGGGGCAGGCCCTGAGGCACCTCCCCAGCAGAGGGCCTACCTCTTGAGAACGCCTTGCTCCGAACGCCGCGGTGGTGATGTCGGATCCCGGCTGTCGGATCTCGTGTTTCGGCAGACCCTTAAGGTTCGAACACTGTGGTGCGCGCGGAAATCACGTCCTCAACCTCTCCGTCTCAGTGGGATCTAAACTACTAAGGGATCACACAAGAGACACAAGATTTATACTGGTTCGGGCCACCATTGTGGTGTAATACCCTACTCCAGTGTGTGGTGGATGGATTGCCTCCTGGGGCTGGTGATGATGAGAAATACAAGGAAGAACAACCTCGCGAGGGTCTGTTCTTGACTGAGGTGATGAACTGCTGGGAGGAGTTCGGTCACCTCTCTCTCTCTCTACTTGCTAGTCGGACTGAACCGAGCCCTGTGTGTCTAATCTTCCAACCGATCGAACCCCTTGCTATGTGGGTGGCCGGTCCTATTTATAGGTGCCCTGGTCCTCTTCCCAAATATTGAGCGGGAAGGGAGCCAACAATGGCGGGCTAATTTGAAGGGGGACAGCATGTACTCTTATCCTGACTAAAAGTGGTCTTCGCCTGCGAAAGACTCTGTGGTGACGCCGTGCTGGGCTCCATGGTGACCTCTGTCTTGTAGTCCGCTTGGTCCTGGTCTTGTTGCACCGAAATAGCAACCTTTGCCTGATGCCTCGGTACTCCACGGCTGCGCTTGCCCCCTTTGCACCAAAGAGGAAAGAAGGACGCTGCGCGCGCTGGCAGCCGCCTGGTGTCCTCGATCGTCATGGCTTGCGTCACGGGCGCCTCACGAGACACCCCGCCTTGATATCTCCGTCTCCTCGCGAGCCAGCCTGAGGAGGCTGCGCCCGAGGATGCGCCGTGTCGTCCGCCTCGCGAGGCTTGGCCCCTCGCAAGGGTCTTGAGTTTTGGCCCCTCGCGAGGGTCATGAGTCTTGTGCTTGATGAAGATGGGCCATGTTGGGCCCCCATTCGAGCCACGCCGCAGGCCGCAGGCAGGCAAGTCTGGGGACCCCCGTTCCCAGAACGCCGACAGTAGCCCCCGGGCCCGAGGCGCGCATGGGCTTGGCCGTGCCGAGAGGCGAAAGGGAAAGGGCGAAGCGCCGCAGGCCCTAACAGCCTATGGCCTTGGGCGCCGCGTGGCGGTTGATTGGACGTGGGCGACTCCACTTCCCCACGACGCCTTGGTGACCGCACGAGGTGGACAAGTCCCTGCATGCAAATCGTGTCATGATTACCTGTGATCGTGGAGGCCAGCGGTTGTCCTTCGCCGGCTATAAGTACTGTACGGCGTGTGCCCTTCCAGTCCATTCCTCCTGGCTTCTCCTTCTTCCTGATCCTTGCTCCATCTTGGTGTGATGGCCCCATCAAGGAGGTACTCGGTTGCAGAGAAGGGGAAGGCCCTCCAGGTTGGTCCTGCCTCTCCCCCACCCAAGCGCGGTCGTGGGCGCCCTCGGAAGCACCCAGTGGCCGCCCCGGCCACGTTCGGTGGCCATGGGGGCGGCTCCCAGCGCGGCGGCGGGCGAGCCGCCGCAGCCGAAGGACGCGCCTGGGTCGCGCGTTCTCCCAGGCCGCGCTTTCGCGCTATGCAGGCGCTTCCTCCCTGGTGAACTCCCGGCCGGCGCTCCTGGTGGCCTCTGGCTCCAGGCAGAGGGCTGCTGTAGCAGGTCCTCGTGGGTCGCGCTGGAGGTCTCTGCCAGCGGGGGCTTGGCCTTCATGAGTGGCTGGCAGGCATTCGCCCGCGCTCGCGGCCTGGAGCATCGATGCACTCTGCACTTCAGGTTCGACGGCGACGCCACCCTCTATGTGAGGGTGTTTGGGGAAGATGGTCGCCGCGCGGGGTGCTGCCCTGAGGACGACGACCGCGTCCGCGGGCCCCGCTCCAATGGCGATGGAGGAGATAGCGCCCGTGCGGATGGCGGCGTCCGCGACTCCCCAAGCTTCGTCAGCTCTTCCTCAAGCGGTGGCAGCAGTCCTCCCCCGCGCCACCGAGCTTTCTTGGGAGGTGGCGGTTCGTCCGCCCGCCGTCGTGCCCCGGTGAAGTGCGAGGCAGCCCGCGTCGCCTCCATGGGCCAATGTGAGGGGGGCTGCGCCGGGCTCGTCTTTTTCCTTTCTCTTTTGTTCCCTGTATAAGACATAACAGCTGTATGGAGCCCCCTTGGGGCGTGTTGGGAAACATTGCCGTTTTAGCTATTACCTTGACCTCAGTTTTTGCACCTCTTGATTTCTTGCCTGTGCGTAGATAGTTTTCGACCCCTACCGGGGGGTGGGGCGACCGACCCAGGCCCTGTGTTCGCGTCGTGGTGCCCGAGGGGCACGGACTAGAAGGGGTGCTCCTCTAATGCGCCAGGGTCGTGAAAGCCTTCCTGCGGCTAGGGCAGAAACCCTCGCGAGGATGTCCGTGCACCATCCCTCGCGAGGTTGTTTACGAGAGAAACCAAAGCGAGGAGCGAAAATCGACGAACCACAAATCAGTAGCAGCGACAACTTCAATAAGACTCCAAATGCAAACAAACACGTCAACTACGGAAAGCAAATGAAAAAGCCGCGTCCGGCACCTAATCTAGTCTTCGACGTCTTCTCACCAGTGCGGAGCTAAGTGGTGTCACTGGGCGTGGGAGGGAGCCCCAGGGCCTGAGGCTGGCGCTCCTGAGACTCCGGGGCATGTACAGCCCCACTCATTATTACGTGAGAGTATCACGGGGCGGCGAGCTTCACAGGCATTGGCCTTGCTTCACAGGCTCCGGGCCTTTTCCCAAGCGATAGCTTCACAGGCGCTCGCCTTGCTTCACAGGCTCTGGGCCTTTTCAAAAGAGATGATCTTCACAGGCACTCGCCTTGCTTCACAGGCTCCGGGCCTTTTTCCAAAGCGACGATCTTCACAGGCACTCTCCTTGCTTCACAGGCTCTGGGCCTTTCCAAAAAGAGATGATCTTCACAGGCATTCGCCTTGCTTCACAGGCTCCGGGCCTTTTTCCAAAGCGATGATCTTCACAGGCACTCGCCTTGCTTCACAGGCTCTGGGCCTTTCCAAAAAGAGATGATCTTCACAGGCATTCGCCTTGCTTCACAGGCTCCGGGCCTTTTTCCAAAGCGATGATCTTCACAGGCATTCGCCTTGCTTCATAGGCTCTGGGCCTTTTTCCAAAGCGATGATCTTCACAGGCACTCGCCTTGCTTCACAGGCTCCGAGCCTTTTTAGGGGTAGAACCTCCGGAGGTGCTGGATGTTGCACGCGTTCTGGACCGGCACTCCCTCCTGAGTCTCCAAGTGCGCGGAGCCGGGCCTGGAAACATGAACAACCTTGAACGGGCCCTCCCACATGGGAGAGAGCTTGTGCAACCCCTCCCTAGAGAGGACCCGCCTGAGCACGAGGTCTCCTACCTCAAGGGTCCTGGGGTGGATGTTGCGGCAGTGGTACCGCCGCAGCACTTGCTGATACCTCGCCGCTCGCAGCGCGGCCTCCCGGCGATGTTCCTCCCCCAACACGAGGTCCGTCCCCCGCATGGCGTCCTGCTGCGCCTCGTCGAACGCTAGGACTGTTGGGGAACGCAGTAATTTCAAAATTTCCTACGCACACGCAAGATCATGGTGATGCACAGCAACGAGAGGGGAGAGTGTTGTCTACGTACCAATGCAGACCGACTGCGGAAGCGATCACACAACGTAGAGGAAGTAGTCGTACGTCTTCTTCCCGGTCCGACCGATCCAAGCACCGTTACTCCGGCACCTCCGAGTTCTTAGCACACGTTCAGCTCGATGACGTTCCTCGGGCTCCGATCCAGCAAAGCGTCGAGGAAGAGTTCCGTCAGCACGACGGCGTGATGACGATCTTGATGTACTACCGACGCAGGGCTTCGCCTAAGCACTACAACGGTACGATCGAGGTGGAATTTGGTGGCAGGGGGCACCGCACACGGCTAAGGAACGATCTCAAGGATCAAGTTGTGTGTCTTGGGGTGCCCCCTGCCCCCGTATATAAAGGTTGGGGAGGGGGAGCCGGCCGGCCAAGGGAGAGGAGGCGCAGGGGAGTCCTACTCCCACCGGGAGTAGGACTCCTCCCCCCAATCCTAATCCTATTAGGACTCCCGGGGGGAAAAGGAGAGAGAAGGGGGGCCGGCCCCTATCCTAGTCCTACTAGGACTTTGGGAAGGGGGGATCCGGCCAGCTTGTGGGCTTTCCCTTTTTCTCCTTTTCCACTAAGGCCCAATAGGCCCATTAGTCTCCCGGGGGGTTCCGGTAACCCTCCCGGTATTCCGGTAAAATCCCGATTTCACCCGGAACACTTCCTATGTCCAAACATAGGCTTCCAATATATCAATCTTTACGTCTCGACCATTTCGAGACTCCTCGTCATGTCCGTGATCTCATCCGGGACTCTGAACAACCTTCGGTACATCAAAATGCATAAACTCATAATAACTGTCATCGTAACATTAAGCGTGCGGACCCTACGGTTCGAGAACAATGTAGACATGACCGAGACACGTTTCCGGTCAATAACCAATAGCGGGACCTGGATGCCCATATTGGCTCCCACATATTCTACGAAGATCTTTATCGGTCAGACCGCATAACAACATACGTTGTTCCCTTTGTCATCGGTATGCTACTTGCCCGAGATTCGATCGTCGGTATCCAATACCTAGTTCAATCTTGTTACCGGCAAGTCTCTTTACTCGTTCTGTAATACATCATCTCACAACTAACATATTAGTTGCAGTGCTTGCAAGGCTTATGTGATGTGCATTACCGAGAGGGCCCAGAGATACCTCTCCGACAATCGGAGTGACAAACCCTAATCTCGAAATACGCCAACCCAACATTTACCATTGGAGACACCTGTAGTACTCCTTTATAATCACCCAGTTACGTTGTGACGTTTGGTAGTACCCAAAGTGTTCCTCCGGTAAACGGGAGTTGCATAATCTCATAGTTATAGGAACATGTATAAGTCATGAAGAAAGCAATAGCAACATACTAAACGATCGGGTGCTATGCTAATGGAATGGGTCATGTCAATCAGATCATTCTACTAATGATGTGACCTTGTTAATCAAATAACAACTCTTTGTTTATGGTTAGGAAACATAACCATCTTTGATTAACGAGCTAGTCTAGTAGAGGCATACTAGTGACACTCTGTTGGTCTATGTATTCACACATGTATTATGTTTCCGGTTAATACAATTCTAGCATGAATAATAAACATTTATCATGATGTAAGGAAATAAATAATAACTTTATTATTGCCTCTAGGGCATATTTCCTTCAGTCTCCCACTTGCACTAGAGTTAATAATCTAGATTACACAGTAATGATTCTAACACCCATGGAGCCTTGGTGCTGATCATGTTTTGCTCGTGGAAGAGGCTTAGTCAACGGGTCTGCAACATTCAGATCCGTATGTATCTTGCAAATCTCTATGTCTCCCACATGGACTAAATCCCGGATGGAGTTGAAGCGTCTCTTGATGTGTTTGGTCCTCTTGTGAAATCTGGATTCCTTTGCCAAGGCAATTGCACCAGTATTGTCACAGAAGATTTTCATTGGACCCGATGCACTAGGTATGACACCTAGATCGGATATGAACTCCTTCATCCAGACTCCTTCGTTTGCTGCTTCCGAAGCAGCTATGTACTCCGCTTCACATGTAGATCCCGCTACGACGCTTTGTTTAGAATTGCACCAACTGACAGCTCCACCGTTTAAAGTAAACACGTATCTGGTTTGCGATTTAGAATCGTCCGGATCAGTGTCAAAGCTTGCATCAACGTAACCTCTTACGGTGAGCTCTTTGTCACCTCCATATACGAGAAACATATCCTTAGTCCTTTTCAGGTATTTCAGGATGTTCTTGACCGCTGTCCAGTGATCCATTCCAGGATTACTTTGGTACCTCCCTGCTAAACTTATAGCAAGGCACACATCAGGTCTGGTACACAGCATTGCATACATGATAGAGCCTATGTCTAAAGCATAGGGAACATCTTTCATTTTCTCTCTATCTTCTGCAGTGGTCGGGCATTGAGTCTTACTCAATTTCATACCTTGTAACACAGGCAAGAACCCTTTCTTTGCTTGATCCATTTTGAATTTCTTCAAAATCTTGTCAAGGTATGTGCTTTGTGAAAGTCCAATTAAGTGTCTTGATCTATCTCTATAGATCTTTATGCCTAATATGTAAGCAGCTTCCCCGAGGTCTTTCATCGAAAAACTTTTATTCAAGTATCCCTTTATGCTATCCAGAAATTCTATATCATTTCCAATTAGCAATATGTCATCCACATATAATATCAGAAATGCTACAGAGCTCCCACTCACTTTCTTGTAAATACAGGCTTCTCCAAAAGTCTGTATAAAGCCAAATGCTTTGATCACACTATCAAAGCGTTTATTCCAACTCCGAGATGCTTGCACCAGTCCATAAATGGATCGCTGGAGTTTGCATACTTTGTTAGCTCCTTTTGGATCGACAAAACCTTCTGGTTGTACCATATACAACTCTTCTTCCAGAAATCCATTCAGGAATGCAGTTTTGACATCCATCTGCCATATTTCATAATCATAAAATGCGGCAATTGCTAACATAATTCTGACGGACTTAAGCATCGCTACGGGTGAGAAGGTCTCATCGTAGTCAACTCCTTGAACTTGTCGAAAACCTTTCGCGACAAGTCGAGCTTTATAGACAGTAATATTACCGTCAGCGTCAGTCTTTTTCTTGAAGATCCATTTATTCTCAATTGCTCGCCGATCATCGGGCAAGTCAACCAAAGTCCATACTTTGTTTTCATACATGGATCCCATCTCAGATTTCATGGCTTCAAGCCACTTTGCGGAATCTGGGCTCACCATCGCTTCTTCATAGTTTGTAGGTTCATCATGATCTAGCATCATGACTTCCAGAATTGGGTTACCGTACCACTCTGGTGCGGATCTCACTCTGGTTGATCTACGTGGTTCAGTAGTATCTTGTTCTGAAGCTTCATGATCATCATTATTAGCTTCCTCACTGATTGGCATAGGTGTCGCAGAAATAGTTTTCTGTGATGTACTATTTTCCAATAAGGGAGCAGGTACAGTTACCTCGTCAAGTTCTACTTTCCTCCCACTCACTTCTTTCGAGAGAAACTTCTTCTCTAGAAATGATCCATTCTTAGCAACGAATGTCTTGCCTTCGGATCTGTGATAGAAGGTATACCCAACAGTTTCCTTTGGGTATCCTATGAAGACACATTTCTCCGCTTTGGGTTCGAGCTTATCAGGTTGAAGCTTTTTCACATAAGCATCGCAGCCCCAAACTTTAAGAAACGACAACTTTGGTTTCTTGCCAAACCATAGTTCATAAGGCGTCGTCTCAACGGATTTTGATGGTGCCCTATTTAACGTGAATGCGGCCGTCTCTAAAGCATAACCCCAAAACGATAGCGGTAAATCAGTGAGAGACATCATAGATCGCACCATATCTAGTAAAGTACGATTACGACGTTCGGATACACCATTACGCTGTGGTGTTCCGGGTGGCGTGAGTTGCGAAACTATTCCACAATTTTTCAAATGTACACCAAACTCGTAACTCAAATATTCTCCTCCACGATCAGATCGTAGAAACTTTATTTTCTTGTTACGATGATTTTCAACTTCACTCTGAAATTCTTTGAACCTTTCAAATGTTTCAGACTTATGTTTCATTAAGTAGATATACCCATATCTGCTTAAATCATTTGTGAAGGTGAGAAAATAACGATATCCGCCACGAGCCTCAATATTCATCGGACCACATACATCGGTATGTATGATTTCCAACAAATCTGTTGCTCTCTCCATAGTACCGGAGAACGGTGTTTTAGTCATCTTGCCTATGAGGCACGGTTCGCAAGTACCAAGTGATTCATAATCAAGTGGTTCCAAAAGCCCATCAGTATGGAGTTTCTTCATGCGCTTTACACCGATATGACCTAAACGGCAGTGCCACAAATAAGTTGCACTATCATTATTAACTTTGCATCTTTTGGCTTCTACATTATGAATATGTGTATTACTATCTTCGAGATTCAACAAGAATAGACCACTCTTCAAAGGTGCATGACCATAAAAGATATTATTCATATAAATAGAACAACCATTATTCTCTGATTTAAATGAATAACCGTCTCGCATTAAACAAGATCCAGATATAATGTTCATGCTCAACGCTGGCACCAAATAACAATTATTTAGGTCTAATATTAATCCCGAAGGTAGATGTAGAGGTAGCGTGCCGACCGCGATCACATCGACTTTGGAACCGTTTCCCACGCGCATCGTCACCTCGTCCTTTGCTAGCGTCCGCTTATTCTGTAGTCCCTGTTTCGAGTTGCAAATATTAGCAACAGAACCAGTATCAAATACCCAGGTGCTACTGCGAGCTCTAGTAAGGTACACATCAATAACATGTATATCACATATACCTTTTCTCACTTTGCCATCCTTCTTATCCGCCAAATACTTGGGGCAGTTCCGCTTCCAGTGTCCAGTCTACTTGCAGTAGAAGCACTCAGTTTCAGGCTTAGGTCCAGACTTGGGTTTCTTCTCTTGAGCAGCAACTTGCTTGCTGTTCTTCTTGAAGTTTCCCTTCTTCTTCCCTTTGCCCTTTTTCTTGAAACTAGTGGTTTTGCTAACCATCAACACTTGATGCTCCTTCTTGATTTCTACTTCCGCAGCTTTCAGCATTGCGAAGAGCTCGGGAATAGTCTTGTTCATCCCTTGCATATTATAGTTCATCACGAAGCTCTTGTAGCTTGGTGGCAGTGATTGGAGAATTCTGTCAATGACGCAGTCATCTGGAAGATTAACTCCCATCTGAATCAAGTGATTATTATACCCAGACATCTTGAGTATATGCTCACTGACAGAACTGTTCTCCTCCATCTTACAGCTATAGAACTTATTGGAGACTTCATATCTCTCAATTCGGGCATTTGCTTGAAATATTAACTTCAACTCCTGGAACATCTCATATGCTCCATGACGTTCAAAACGTCGTTGAAGTCCCGATTCTAAGCCGTAAAGCATGGCACACTGAACTATCGAGTAGTCATCAGCTTTGCTCTGCCAGACGTTCATAACATCTGGCGTTGCTCCAGCAGCAGGCCTGTCACCCAGCGGTGCTTCCAGGACGTAATTCTTCTGTGCAGCAATGAGGATAATCCTCAGGTTACGGACCCAGTCCGTGTAATTGCTACCATCATCTTTCAACTTTGCTTTCTCAAGGAACGCATTAAAATTCAACGGAACAATAGCACGAGCCATCTATCTACAAGCAACATAAACAAGCAAGATACTATCAGGTACTAAGTTCATGATAAGTTTAAGTTCAGTTAATCAAATTACTTAGGAACTCCCACTTAGATAGACATCCCTCTAATCCTCTAAGTGATCACGTGATCCAAATCAACTAAACCATAACCGATCATCACGTGAGATGGAGTAGTTTTCAATGGTGAACATCGTCATGTTAATCATATCTACTATATGATTCACGCTCGACCTTTCGGTCTCTGTGTTCCGAGGCCATATCTGCATATGCTAGGCTCGTCAAGTATAACCTGAGTATTCCGCGTGTGCAAAACTGGCTTGCACCCGTTGTAGATGGACGTAGAGCTTATCACACCCGATCATCACGTGGTGTCTGGGCACGACGAACTTTGGCAACGGTGCATACTCGGGGAGAACACTTCTTGATAATTTAGTGAGAGATCATCTTATAATGCTACCGTCAATCAAAGCAAGATAGGATGCATAAAAGGATAAACATCACATGCAATCAATATAAGTGATATGATATGGCCATCATCATCTTGTGCTTGTGATCTCCATCTCCGAAGCACCGTCATGATCACCATCGTCACCGGCGCGACACCTTGATCTCCATCGTAGCATCGTTGTCGTCTCGCCAATCTTATGCTTCCACGACTATCACTACCGCTTAGTAATAAAGTAAAGCATTACATCGCGATTGCATTGCATACAATAAAGCGACAACCATATGGCTCCTGCCAGTTGCCGATAACTCGGTTACAAAACATGATCATCTCATACAATAAAATCAGCATCATGTCTTGACCATATCACATCACAACATACCCTGCAAAAACAAGTTAGACGTCCTCTACTTTGTTTGTTGCAAGTTTTACGTGGCTGCTACGGGCTTAAGTAAGAACTCATCTCACCTACGCATCAAAACCACAACGATAGTTCGTCAAATAGACTCCGTTTTAACCTTCTCAAGGACCGGGCGTAGTCACACTTGGTTCAACTAAAGTTGGAGAGGCAGTCTTCCGCAAGCCATCTGTGTGCAAAGCACGTCGAGGGAACCGGTCTCGCGTAAGAGTACGCGTAAGGTTGGTCCGGATCATCTCACCCAACAATACCGCCGAACCAAAGTATGACATGCTGGTAGGCAGTATGACTTGTATCGCCCACAACTCACTTGTGTTCTACTCGTGCATATAACATCAAACCATAAAACCTAGGCTCGGATGCCACTGTTGGGGAACGCAGTAATTTCAAAATTTCCTACGCACACGCAAGATCATGGTGATGCACAGCAACGAGAGGGGAGAGTGTTGTCTACGTACCAACGCAGACCGACTGCGGAAGCGATCACACAACGTAGAGGAAGTAGTCGTACGTCTTCTTCCCGGTTCGACCGATCCAAGCACCGTTACTCCGGCACCTCCGAGTTCTTAGCACACGTTCAGCTCAATGACGTTCCTCGGGCTCCGATCCAGCAAAGCGTCGAGGAAGAGTTCCGT
The DNA here is from genome assembly GCA_034509565.1 of Triticum monococcum. Classification (NCBI taxonomy): domain Eukaryota; kingdom Viridiplantae; phylum Streptophyta; class Magnoliopsida; order Poales; family Poaceae; genus Triticum; species Triticum monococcum. The sequence continues at coordinate 426,810,336 of CM067847.1, read as the reverse complement.
CAGCACGACGGCGTGATGACGATCTTGATGTACTACCGACGCAGGGCTTCGCCTAAGCACTACAACGGTACGATCGAGGTGGAATTTGGTGGCAGGGGGCACCGCACACGGCTAAGGAACGATCTCAAGGATCAAGTTGTGTGTCTTGGGGTGCCCCCTGCCCCCGTATATAAAGGTTGGGGAGGGGGAGCCGGCCGGCCAAGGGAGAGGAGGCGCAGGGGAGTCCTACTCCCACCGGGAGTAGGACTCCTCCCCCCAATCCTAATCCTATTAGGACTCCCGGGGGGAAAAGGAGAGAGAAGAGGGGCCGGCCCCTATCCTAGTCCTACTAGGACTTTGGGAAGGGGGGCGCCGGCCAGCTTGTGGGCTTTCCCTTTTTCTCCTTTTCCACTAAGGCCCAATAGGCCCATTAGTCTCCCGGGGGGTTCCGGTAACCCTCCCGGTATTCCGGTAAAATCCCGATTTCACCCGGAACACTTCCTATGTCCAAACATAGGCTTCCAATATATCAATCTTTACGTCTCGACCATTTCAAGACTCCTCGTCATGTCCGTGATCTCATCCGGGACTCCGAACAACCTTCGGTACATCAAAATGCATAAACTCATAATAACTGTCATCGTAACGTTAAGCGTGCGGACCCTACGGTTCGAGAACAATGTAGACATGACCGAGACACGTTTCCGGTCAATAACCAATAGCGGGACCTGGATGCCCATATTGGCTCCCACATATTCTACGAAGATCTTTATTGGTCAGACCGCATAACAACATACGTTGTTCCCTTTGTCATCGGTATGCTACTTGCCCGAGATTCGATCGTCGGTATCCAATACCTAGTTCAATCTCGTTACCGGCAAGTCTCTTTACTCGTTCCGTAATACATCATCTCACAACTAACATATTAGTTGCAGTGCTTGCAAGGCTTATGTGATGTGCATTACCGAGAGGGCCTAGAGATACCTCTCCGACAATCGGAGTGACAAACCCTAATCTCGAAATACGCCAACCCAACATCTACCATTGGAGACACCTGTAGTACTCCTTTATAATCACCCAGTTACGTTGTGACGTTTGGTAGTACCCAAAGTGTTCCTCCAGTAAACGGGAGTTGCATAATCTCATAGTTATAGGAACATGTATAAGTCATGAAGAAAGCAATAGCAACATACTAAACGATCGGGTGCTATGCTAATGGAATGGGTCATGTCAATCAGATCATTCTACTAATGATGTGACCTCGTTAATCAAATAACAACTCTTTGTTTATGGTTAGGAAACATAACCATCTTTGATTAACGAGCTAGTCTAGTAGAGGCATACTAGTGACACTCTGTTGGTCTATGTATTCACACATGTATTATGTTTCCGGTTAATACAATTCTAGCATGAATAATAAACATTTATCATGATGTAAGGAAATAAATAATAACTTTATTATTGCCTCTAGGGCATATTTCCTTCAAGGACCTGCGTGAAGTGACGTCTGACCTCATGAGGGAGGACTGCCTCCGCTCCGTAGACCAGGAAGAATGGGGTTTCCCCAGCCGGTTTGGTCGCGGTCATACCAGCCTCGTCCATAGGCCTCCAGCTTCTTCTTGAACGTCCTGGTCTTGAGGCCCCTCAGGACCTCCGCGTTGGCTCGCTCGGCCTGGCCGTTTCTTCGGGGGTGCACCACTGAAGCGTAGCATATCTGCGTTCCAAGGCTAGCACTGTATGTTTTGAAGAGGTTACTGGTGAACTGCGAACTGTTGTCTATGATGATGCGGTTCGGCACCCCGAACCGGCTCAGGATGCCCCTCATGAACTTGACCGCGGAGCCCGCGGGGATGGTGCGGACGGCCTCCACTTCAGCCCACTTGGTGAACTTGTCCACGGCGACATAGAGGTAGCGATAGCCCCCTGGCGCCCGAGGAAACGGGCCCAGGATGTCCAGCCCCCAGACCGCGAATGGCCACGAAAGGGGGATGGTCTGCAAGCCTCCTGCTGGCTGATGGATCTGCTTGGCGTGGAACCGGCAGGCTTCGCAAGCCTTTACCAATTCGATTGCGTCGTTGAGCGCGGTGGGCCAATAGAAACCGCTGCGGAACGCCTTGCCGACGAGGGTCCGTGATGATGAGTGGTGCCCGCAGTCCCCGCCGTGTATGTCCTCTAGTAGTTCCTTTCCTTGTTCCCTGGAGATGCAACGCAGAAGTACATCGTTTGGTCGCTTTCGGTAGAGCTCTCCATCTTTGATGCAGTATGCCGTGGCCTGCCGCGCCACTCGCTCCGCTTCCTCCTCCCTCTCCGGCAAGGTCCCTCGCGCAAGGTAGCTCCGGAGCTCGGTGATCCAACAACCCTCCTGAGGTTCCATCGCCAGGAGCAGGCGTGCTCCTGAGGCCGGGCCACATGTCGGAGCTCCCGAGGCAGGTGGTTGGGGGAGCTCTTCCATGGGTTGAGCCATGTTTGACAATGACGGCAGAGCTGAGGGCTTGAAGAGCCGCTCCTCGAAAACGCCAGGCTCCTGGGGTAACCGTCTGGACGCGCGCTTGGCGATATCATCGGCCTCCTGATTGGTGCCGCGAGGCACATGCTGCAGTTCCAGCCCCCAGAACTGCTTTTCCATCCTACGGACCTCCGCTAGGTAGGCCCCCATATGCTCGTCCTTCGGCTCATACACTTTGTTGGAGAAGTTGACTAGGAGCCGCGAGTTGCCCTTAATGGTGAGGCATTTCACTCCCAGGGCTACTGCGGCCTTCAACCCGGCTACCAGTCCCTCATATTCTGCAATGTTGTTGGAGACCTTTTCACCTTGCTGGAAACAGAGCTGCACGGCATAGTAGAGCTTATCCTAAGTGGGTGATATCAGCACCGCACCAGCCCCCGCGCCGTGTCTGGAGAACGCCCCATCGAAGTACATGACCCAGCCTTCCGGCGCCTCACTCCCTGGAGAGAGGGACCGATCCTCGTTGTCCCTGAGGCCTGGTGCCTCCGCCCATTCTGCTATGAAATCTGCCAACGCTGCTCCTTTGATGACCCTGGTTGTGCTGAACTCGAGCTGAAACGCCTGCAGCTCTATGTTCCACTCGGCGACCCTTCCGACTGAGTTTGGGCTCCGGAGCACTCTCTCCAGGGGGTATGATGAGACGACTTTGATGGGATGGGCCTGGAAGTAGTGACGCAGCTTGCGCGAGGCCACCAGTAGCGGGAGGAGGAGCTTCTGAGGCATTGGGTACCATGCCCTCGCGTCCCGTAACATTGTGCTAACAAAGTAGACCGGGTGCTCAACTAGGCTGAGAGCATCTGCGGTCGCGACGCCCTCGGGAGGTGGGGGCGCCTCGCGAGGTGAAATGACCTTGGGAGGCGGCCCATCTGGGCGTGCGGCCTCCCCTGCCTCTGGTACATTCTTCGGCAGCTGCCCCTCCTCCACTGCGGTCGCGGCTTCCGTAGGCTCTCCTTGTTCCCGTCTTGCCTTGCCTCGGGCCGCCGCCGCGGTCTTGACCTGGCGCTCCTCCCTAACCGCCACCAGGGCTGCGCTGGCGGAGTAAGGAGTGGTGGCGAGGTAAAGCAACAGGGGCTCCTGAGGGCGCGGAGCCACCATGACTGGGGGACTAGTCAGATACCTCTTGATATCTTGAAACGCCTTATCTGCCTCTTCAGTCCATTCAAAGGGCCCCTTCTTCTTCATCAGCTGAAAGAAAGGCAGCGCTCGTTCTCCCAATTTGGAGATGAAACGCCCTAGCGCGGTCACGCACCCAGTAAGCTTCTGCATCTCTCTGAGGGTCTTCGGCGGGCTCATGTCCTCGACCGCCTTGACCTTCTCGGGGTTGGCCTCGATGCCACAATGGGACACGAGGAACCCCAAAAGCTTGGCCGAGGGGACGCAAAACACACATTTCTCCGGGTTGAGCTACAGGTTTACTGCGTCGAGGCTCGCGAAGGTCTCCTCCAGGACTTGTATCAGGGTTTTGGCCTCCCGAGACTTTACCACAATGTCATCTACGTAGGCCTCGACATTCTTTCCGAGTTGCGGGCCCAAGGCGATGTGCATCAGCCGCTGAAAGGTTGCTCCCGTGTTGCGCAGCCCGAACGGCATGCATGTATAGCAGTATACCCCGCACGGGGTCAAGAAGGCGGTCTTCTCGACGTCTTCTACCGCCATCTTGATCTGGTGATACCCGGAGAAGGCGTCCAGGAAGCATAGCAGGTCGCACTCCGCAGTGGAGTCGACGATCTGGTCGATGCGGGGTAGCGGAAACGGATCTTGCGGGCATGCCTTGTTAAGGTTGGTGAAGTCGACAGACATGCGTTCCTTCCCCCCTTTCTTGGGCACAACAACAGAGTTGGCCAACCAATCCGGGTATCAGACCTCGCGAATGACCCCAGCGGCTTCTAGCTTGCGGGTCTCTTGAACAATGAGGGCCTGCATCTCCACGGACTACCGCCTGGCCTTCTGCTTCACGAGGCGCACTTTTGGGCACACGTTGAGGTGATGCTCGATGACACTCCTGGGGATCCCCGCCAGCTGATCGGGCTCCCAAGCAAATACCTTCTTATGTGCGCGCAAGAACTTGACCAAGGCCTCCTCCTGCTCAGGCTCAAGGTTGACGCCTATGGTCAAAGTGGCACTGGAGGACCCATCCTCGTCGACGGGTATCTGCTTGGTCTCTGCCTTGTCCTGGGTGAATAACTGCTTCTTCTTGGCGGGCGCAGCCCCCTTGGGCTCAGGGGCCTCCGTGTTGGCAGGCCGTGCCGACGCTGCTGTCTTGAAGGCGAGCTCGAGTACTCACAGGGCGTCCCCGGTGTCCCCGCGCACGGTGAGGGTACCATTGCTCCCGGCCATCTTCATGAGGTTGTATGCCGGGTGCGTGGCGGCCATGAACTGGGCCAGTGCCGAGTAGCCGAGAATGGCGTTGTAAGAAAGGCCGATGGGGGCGATGTCGAAGTCGACCGTCTCTGTGCGGAAGTTGTCGTAGGTGCTGAAGGTCACCGGGAGCCGGATCTGTCCCAGGGAGTCGGATGATCCGCCCCCGACGCTCGAGAAGGATCGGCTGGGGCGCAACCGCTCTCGGGGTATGCAGAAGAGGTCGAAATTCTTAACCGAAAGCACGCTGAGGCCCGCGCCGCCGTCGATGAGGGTTCGGGTGACGGCCACTTGGCAGATGGTGGGAGTGCACAACAAGGGGAGCGCGCCTGAGCTGACCGGGTTGGTGGGGTGGTCCTTTGAGCTGAAGGTCAGATCGACCTCGCTCGCCGCCCGGTCCGGGGGAGCCCCTTGCCGTGCGGTAGCGGTGCTAACCCGGTGGGTGAAAGGCTTGACGTGGCGACTTGTGGGCGGGGCCTGCGAGCCGCCCAGGAGGGCCGCGATGACCGAAGGCGTCGGTGTCGCGGCGCAGTTACTCTGTCGCGTAGGCGGATGCTGGGGTGGTGCTTGCAGCTCGTTTCCCGCCGATCCGGTGGCGGTGTTGACGGCGGGCGGCGGGGGACCACGAGAGCACCCACTGGCGAGGGCCGCCGGGGCGGCGCGAGCCCGGCTGGCGCCGCGCATGGTTGCGGCGGCCGGAGGAGGGCGGAGCGGTGGAAGACGGATCCCAGCGCACCCCTACCTGGCCCGCCAAATGTCGGATCTCGGGTTCCGGCAGACCCTTAAGGTTCGAACACTGGGGTGCGCGCGGAAATCACGTCCTCAACCTCTCCGTCTCACTAGGATCTAAACTACTAAGGGATCACACAAGAGACACAAGATTTATACTGGTTCGGGCCACCATTGTGGTGTAATACCCTACTCTAGTGTGTGGTGGATGGATTGCCTCCTGGGGCTGGTGATGATGAGCAATACAAGGAAGAACAGCCTCGCGAGGGTCTGTTCTTGACTGGGGTGATGAACTGCTGGGAGGAGTTCGGTCACCTCTCTGTCTCTCTACTTGCTAGTCGGACTGAACCGAGCCCTGTGTGTCTAATCTTCCAACCGATTGAACCCCTTGCTATGTGGGTGGGCGGTCCTATTTATAGGTGCCCTGGTCCTCTTCCCAAATATTGAGCGGGAAGGGAGCCAACAATGGCGGGCTAATTTGAAGGGGGACAGCAAGTACTCTTATCCTGACTAAAGGTGGTCTTCTCCTGTGAAAGACTCTGCGGTGACGCCGTGCTGTGCTCCATGGTGACCTCCGTCTCGTAGTCCGCTTGGTCCTGGTCTTGTTGCACCGAAATGGCAACCTTTGCCTGATGCCTCGGTACTCTGCGGCTGCGCTTGCCCCCTTTGCACCAAAGAGGAAAGAAGGACGCTGCGCGCGCTGGCCCCCGCCTGGTGTCCTCGATCGTCATGGCTTGTGTCACGGGCGCCTCACGAGACACCCCGCCTTGATATCTCCGTCTCCTCGCGAGCCAGCTCGAGGAGGCTGCGCCCGAGGATGCGCCGTGTCGTCCGCCTCGCGAGGCTTGGCCCCTCGCGAGGGTCTTGAGTCTTGTGCTTGATGAAGATGGGCCATGTTGGGCCCCCATTCGAGCCACGCCGCAGGCAGGCAAGTCCGGGGACCCCCGTTCCTAGAACGCCGACACCGGCCCCTCTCCTGCAGCCTCCTGCGCACTCCTCCCGAGGGGTAGGAGACTGTGGGAGTAGGGCAGCTGCTTGCCGCGGCGACCCGCACCTCCTGCGATCCATGGTTAGCGTATACTTGCCCCTGAAGAGTTAGCGGTGCCCGATAATCGTTGCCTCCAGCGTGGCCACCGGGTTCGTCCCGAGGCTCCCGGAAGGGCTCAGCTTCCATTGACTCGTCCCCCTAGCTTGGGCCGAGGAGCGAGCCTTGTCCGTTCTCATGAGGGTGTCCTTGGTCCATCATGAGGGGCATGTATTCCTCCGTCGCCGTCATCCCGAGTGCCATGCCGTGATGCCCCGCATGCCACGCGGTCCCACCTATCATGCCTACTGCGGGGTGGCAGCGCGGCCGCCCTCCGGGGCCGCGGGTCGCGTCCAGTCCGTCTTCTTCGCGGGCCGGGGGCGGGGGCAGCACCGCCGCCGGTCCGGTGCTGTTGGCGTTCTGGGAACGGGGGTCCCCAGACTTGCCTGCCTGCGGCCTGCGGCATGGCTCAAGGAAGGCCCAGTGCGGCCCATCTTCCTCAACACAAGACTCAAGACCCTCGCGAGGAGCCAAGCCTCGCGGGGTGGACGACACGGCGCATCCTCAGGCGCAGCCTCCTCAGGCTGGCTCGCGAGGAGGCGGAGAGATCAAGGCAGGGTACCTCGCGAGGTGCCCATGATGCAAGCCATGACGATCGAGGGTGCCAGGCGGGCGCCAGCACGCGCAGCGTCCTTCTTTCCTCTTTGGTGCAAAGGGGGCAAGCGCAACCGCGGAGTACCGAGGCATCAGGCAAAGGTTGCCATTTCGATGCAACGAGACCAAGACTAGGCGGACTACGAGACGGAGGTCACCATGGAGCCCAGCACGGCGTCACCATAGGGCCTCTGGCAGGCGAAGACCAACTTTAGTCAGGATAAGTATACTAGATGTTCCCCTTCGAATTGGCCAATTGTTAGCGCCCTTCTCGCTCAATATTTGGGAAGAGGCCCAGGGCCATTGCCTATACATAGGACCAGCCACCCCCAGGGAAGGGGGGGGCATTTAGAAGAGGCATTGGATCGAAATGAGAGGGAGAAAGAGAGAGAAGGGTGATTGAACTCCTCCTAGCAGTTCATCGCCCCAGCCAAGAACAGACCCTCGCGAGGTTTTTCTTCCTTGTAGTGTTCATCATCACTAGCCCCAGAAGGCAATCCACCAACCACACACTGGAGTAGGGTATTACACCACAACGGTGCCCCGAACCAGTATAAACCTTGTGTCTCTTGTGCAGTTCTTTCAGTAGTTTAGATCTTTGCAAGACGGGGAGGTAGAAGGCGTGATCTCCGCGCGCACCCCAGTGTTCGAACCTTAAGGGTTTGCCGGAACCCGTGATCCGACATTTGGCGCGCCAGGTAGGGGTGCGCCGGAATCCATCTTCCACCGCTCCGTCCTCCTCCGGCCATCGCAGCCATGTACGACGCCAGTCGAGCTTGCGTCGCCCCGGCGGCCCTCGCCGGTGGGCGTTCTCATTGTCCCCCGTCGCCCGCCGTCAACACCGCCACCGGCCCGGCGGGGAACGAGCGGCAAGCACCTCCCCAGCATCTGCCTACGTGGCAAAATGGCTGCACCACAACATCAATGCCTCCGGTCGTTGCGGCCCTCCTGGGCGGCTCGCAGGCGCCGCCCACGGGTCGCCACGTCAAGCCTTTTGCCCGCCGGGTTAGCGCCGTTTCCGCATGGCAGGGGGCTTCCCCGGACCGGGCGGCGCGCGAGGTCGGTCTATCCTTCAGCTCGGAGGACCACCCCACCAACCTGGTCGGCTCGGGCGCGCTCCCCCTGTTGTGCACCCCCACCATCTGCCAGGTGGCCGTCACCAGAACCCTCATTGACGGCGGCGCGGGCCTCAGCGTGCTTTCGGTTGAGACTTTCAACCTCCTCTGCATACCCCGGGAGCGGCAGCGACCCAGCCGATCTTTCTCGGGCATCGGGGACGGATCATCCGACTCCCTGGGACAGATCCGGCTCCCGGTAACCTTCGGCACCTACGACAACTTCCGCACGGAGATGGTCGACTTCGACATCGCCCCCATCGGCCTCCCTTACAACGCCACCCTCGGCTACCCGGCACTGGCTCAGTTCATGGCCGCCACGCACCCAGCGTACAACCTCATGAAGATGCCCGGGAGCAGCGGTACCCTCGCCGTGCGCGGGGACATCGGGGACGCCCTGCGAGTACTCAAGCTCGCCTTCAAGACGGCGGCATCGGCACGGCCCGCCAACGCGGAGACCCCTGAGCCCAAGGGGGCTGCGCCCGCCAAGAAGAAGCAGTTGTTCACCAAGGACAAGGCGGAAACCAAGCAGATACCCGTCGACGAGGACGGGTCCTCCAGTGCCACTTTCACCATAGGCTCCAACCTTGAGCCTGAGCAGGAGGAGGCCTTGGTCAAGTTCCTGCGCACGAATAAGAAGGTATTTGCTTGGGTGCCCGATCAGCTAGCGGGAATCCCCAGGAGTGTCATCGAGCATCACCTCAACGTGTGCCCAAATGTGCACCCCATGAAGCAGAAGGCCAGGCGGCAGTCCGTGGAGAAGCAGGCCTTCATTGTCCAAGAGACCCGTAAGCTAGAAGCCGCTGGGGTCATTTGCGAGGTCCGATACCCGGACTAGTTGGCCAACCCTGTTGTTGTGCCCAAGAAAGGGGGGAAGGAACGCATGTGTGTCGACTTCACCAACCTCAACAGGGCATGCCCGCAAGATCCGTTTCCGCTCCCCCGCATCGACCAGATCGTCGATTCCACTGCGGAGTGCGACCTGCTATGCTTCCTAGACGCCTTCTCCGGGTATCACCAGATCAAGATGGCGGTAGAAGACGTTGAGAAGAACGCCTTCTTAACCCCGTGCGGGGTATACTTGAAAGCACAAGTGCTCCCTAGGTGGTTTTGGTAATTGATGACAACATATCTCTTGTTGGACTAATACCTTTACCTAGTATATTTCAGATAAGTTCAACAATGGAGTGGCATGGACTAAAGGTTGTGGGAACCTCTTCAAGATGTTAAGGACAAAGGATTGGCTAAAGCTTCAAGCTCAAGACTCTTCTTTTTATATTTTAGTGATCCAAGATCACATTGAGTCTTTAGGAAAAGCCAATACTATCAAGAAGGGATGAGGTGTTGCTTAATGAGCCTCTTGCTTTATGTGCTTAATGATATGCTCCAAAATCCTCAGCTAATTTTCCACTTCCACAAATGACCTAAACCCCAAGCCAAACTCGGTCATACCGATTCTGTCAATCCCGCGCCACCGAGTTTCACTTGTCATCTGCCACTGCCAAACCCTAGCAATTCGGTCCTACCGATAAGGATCTCGGTCTCACCGAGATAGGCTTGCAAACTCTCTGTTTCCCTTTCATAACTTTTCGGTCTCACCGAAAGAGCGAATCGGTCCACCGAGAATGCAAGGTAAACTCTATGTTTCCTTCTTGTAACTTTTCGGTCTCACCGAAAGAGCAAGTCGGTCCCACCGAGTTTGCCTGACCAACTCTCTGGTTAGCTAATTGCCGAACTCGGTCTCACCGAGTTTGTGCAATCGGTCTCACCGAGATTAGGTTATGCCCAAACCCTAACCGAATCGGTCCTACCGAGTTGCATCTCAGTCCCATCGAAATCTCTAACGGCCACTAGGTTTACCATTTCGGTCCGACTGAGTTTGATGATTCGGTCCCACCGAGATTGGAAAACTGTGTGTAACGGTTGGATTTTGTGTGGAGGCTATATATACCCATCCACCACCTCTTCATTCGAGGAGAGAGCCATCAGAACAGATACACCATTCCTACTCATATGTTCTGAGAAAGAACCACCTACTCATGTGTTGAGACCAAGATATTCCATTCCTACCATATGAATCTTGATCTCTAGCCTTCCCCAAGTTGCTTTCCACTCAAATCTTCTTTCCATCAGATCCAAATCCTATGAGAGAGAGTTGAGTGTTGGGGAGACTATCATTTGAAGCACAAGAACAAGGAGTTCATCATCAACACACCATTTGTTACTTCTTGGAGAGTGGTGTCTCCTAGATTGGCCAGGTGTCACTTGGGAGCCTCTGACAAGATTCTGGAGTTGAACCAAGGAATTTGTAAGGGCAAGGAGATCGCCTACTTCGTGAAGATCTACCGCTAGTGAGGCAAGTCCTTCGTGGGCGATGGCCATGGTGGAATAGACAAGGTTGCTTCTTCGTGGACCCTTCGTGGGTGGAGCCCTCCGTGGACTCGCGCAACCGTTACCCTTCGTGGGTTGAAGTCTCCATCAACGTGGATGTAGGATAGCACCACCTATCCGAACCACAGGAAAAACATCCGTGTCTCCAATTGCGTTTGAATCCTCCAAATCCTTCCCGTTACATTCTTGCAAGTTGCATGCTTTACTTTCCGTTGCCTATATACTCTTTGCATGCTTGCTTGATATGTATTGTGTATGTTAAAATTGTGCCCGAACTCCACTTAAACCGAAAAAGATTAAAAAGTGCAACTTTAGCATTAAGTGTCTATTCACCCCCCTCTAGACACTCCTTCTTCTAGATCCTACAAGTGGTATCAGAGCTTTGGTCTCCATTGCCTTGGTTTAATCACCATTGGAGGAAGATGGATGTGTCTACTTTAGGGAGTCTTAGACATAGAGTGCCTATTCCTGATGGAGAGTACTTTCATGAGTGGAAAAATGAGATGCTTCTAATCTTCAATCAATATCATTTAAACAAGTATATTGCTAGCCCTTGTGCACCTCATATTGATCCTTTGCATCCTACCCTAGATGAAGATATTGACATGATTCGCAATCTTAGAACCATTGAGCTCATCATTAGAGGATTGCCCAAAAATTTGATTGCTAGTTTGCCTACTCTTAATTATGCCTATACTATATGGAAATTTCTTGAGGAACGATTTCCCGATCATTCCTTGAAAAATTTGGATAAAATTCTCCATAAATCTATTGCCTTGAGTAAGATGAACTCTAGTGATACTAAGTTTGGTGATTGTCTATTTGAGCTTACCAATCTCAAGCATGCTAAAGGAGATGTTGGAATCATTAGTGATATTATATTTGAAGCTATAAGAATTCATAAAAGTGACCACTTTGATGACCATTTATCTAATGAATTACCCTCTCTAGGAAATGATGAGTCACAAGATCATGATGAACATGGATACTATGATGATGATGATAGTGACTTCGATCTTGATGATGCAATGAGACATTTTGGTCTTACGGCAAATCTTCGGGGATATGCGTCAGGTGGAAAGGAATGGGTTCTTGATAGTGGATGTACTGATCATATGACTGGAGATGAAGAGATGTTCCGTGAGCTTGCTGAAAATGACGGCCCTCGAAAATATGTCACCTTTGGTGATAATTCAAAGGGTAAAGTAGTTGGCCTTGGTAAGGTGGCCATCTCACATGATAGATCCATTCAAAATGTCATGCTCGTTGAATCTCTCGGCTACAATTTACTTTCAGTATCTAGACTTGCTGATTTTGGCCCAAATGTTCTATTTACTGAGGTAGATTGCCAAGTGTTTCGTCAAGACAATCATAAAATGGTCTTTACCGGTATGCGTAGAGGTGATCTTTACATTGTCGATTTCTCTAAAAAGGCACAACCTAAAACTTGCTTCATTGCTAAATCCTCAAAAGGTTGGTTGTGGCATAGACGACTAGGTCACGTTGGCATGAGAAATCTTGACAAGCTTATTAAAGGAAATCATATCCTTGGAGTTAACGATGTCATATTTGATAAGGATAGACTTTGCAGTGCTTGTCAAGCAGGTAAACAGGTTGGAGGAAGGCATCCTGTGAAGAACATCATGACCACAAGGAGGCCACTCGAGCTACTTCATATGGATCTTTTTTGGTCCCAACGCCTACAAAAGTCTCGGTGGAAATTCTTTTGGCCTTGTTATAGTTGATGATTTTTCAAGATTTACGTGGGTGTTCTTTCTTAATGACAAGTCGCAGGTCCAGAAGATCTTCAAAAACTTCGCTAGGAAAGCCCAAAATCAGTTTGAAGTGAAGATCAAGAAGGTTCGGAGTGACAACGGAACAGAGTTCAAGAACGCAAATGTGGACACCTTTCTTGACGAAGAAGGGATTTCACACGAGTTCTCGGCTACGTACACATCTCAACAAAATGGAGTTGTTGAGAGGAAGAACCGGACGCTCATCGAAATGGCAAGAATGATGCTTGATGAATACAAGACGCCAAAGCACTTTTGGGCAGAAGCGGTTGAGACAGCTTGTCACGCAACAAATCGCTTGTATCTTGACAAGCTACTCGGCAAGACAGCATACGAGCTCCTCACCGGTAACAAACCCCAAGTTGGATATTTTCGAGTATTCGGCTCAAAGTGCTACATTCTTGATAAGCATCGTCGTTCAAAGTTTGCTCCTAAATCTCATGAAGGCTTCCTACTCGGTTATGGCTCAAACTCTCACACTTACCGTGTCTACAACAATTTCACCCGAAATGTTGAAGAGACGGTAGATGTGAAGTTTGATGAATCTAATGGCTCGCAAGTAGAGCAATTGCCAATTGATGTAGGAGACAAAGACCCTTCAGAAGCAATCCAAGACTTGTCCATTGGCAAAGTTCGTCCAACGGAGGTGAAGGAGAGTACGTCATCCGTCCAAGTGGAAGCTTCTACTTCAGGACAAGGTGAACCAAGAATCGACACGGAAGCATCCACAAGTGGGACACACCAAGATGAAGAAGACGAGGAAGTACATCAAGACGAACATCAACAACCTCCTTCCCCACCACGACAAGAGAATGACAACGTCAACAATGAAGAAGGCCAAGAAGAAGAACAAGATGATGAAGATGCTCAACGAAGATCCAAGCAAAAGCTCTCACGAGTTCAAGCAAGAATTGCCAAAGATCATCCCGTCGAGCAAATCCTCAATGATATACAAACCGGGAGAATCACTCGCTCAAAAACTCGTTTAGCTAACTTTTGTGAAAACTATTCATTCATCTCTAGCATTGAACCTATGAAGGTTGAAGAAGCATTGGAAGATCCGGATTGGATAAACGCTATGCATGAAGAGCTACACAATTTTGAGAGAAACCAAGTTTGGACATTGGTTGAGAAGCCCGACAACAACCACAACATCATTGGTACCAAATGGGTGTTTCGCAACAAGCAAGATGAAGATGGACAAGTGGTCCGCAACAAAGCACGTCTCGTCGCCGAAGGGTACACACAAGTTGAAGGTATGGACTATGCTGAGACATATTCTCCCGTTGCTAGACTTGAGTCCATTCGCATCTTACTTGCCTATGCTAATCACCATAATATCACCTTGTACCAAATGGACATTAAGAGTGCTTTTTCTAAATGGTGAAATAGAGGAGGAAGTTTATGTCAAACAACCTCCCGGCTTTGTCAATCCTAAGAAACCTAATCATGTTTACAAACTTCACAAATCTCTTTATGGTCTTAAACAAGCTCCTAGAGCATGGTATAAATGCTTGACCAAGTTCCTTATTGCAAGTGGTTTTGAAATTGGTAAAATTGATTCTACTCTCTTCACTAAAAGGGTTAATGGAGAACTATTTGTATGTCAAATCTATGTTGATGATATCATATTTGGTTCAACTAACCCTCTCTTTAGTGAAAAGTTTGGAAAGCTAATGTCAGAGAAGTTTGAGATGTCTATGATGAGTGAACTCAAATTCTTTCTCGGTTTGCAAATCAAGCAAACTAAGGAAGGTACATTTGTCTCTCAAACGAAGTACACCAAGGACTTATTCAAGAAGTTCAATATGCAAGAGTGCAAAGGTATGTCTACACCCATGCCCACTAGTGGACATAATGATTTGACCAAAGGTGGTGAACCGGTTGATCAAAAGGTTTATCGTTCTATGATTGGTTCATTACTATACCTATGTGCTTCACGTCCCGATATTATGCTAAGTGTATGCATGTGTGCACGATATCAAGCTGCTCCTAAAGAATGTCATCTTAAGGCTGTGAAAAGGATAGTGAGATACTTAATTCACACACCAAACTTTGGCATTTGGTATCCTAAGAGGTCTTCTTTTGATCTTGTTGGCTATTCTGACTCGGATTATGCCGGAGACAAGGTTGATAGGAAGTCCACTTCGGGTACCTGTCAATTTCTTGGCAGATCTCTTGTGTCTTGGTCCTCCAAGAAACAAAACTCGGTATCCTTATCCACCGCCGAAGTAGAATACATTGCTGCTGGTTCATGTTGTGCTCAATTACTTTGGATGACCCAAACTCTTAAAGATTATGGAATTTTTGTGAAACATGTTCCACTGCTTTGTGACAATGAAAGTGCTACCAAAATTGGTCATAATCCCGTACAGCATTCTCGAACTAAGCATATTGAAGTTCGTCATCATTTCATTCGAGATCATGTTGCTAAGGGTGACATTAATCTTAAGCATGTTCGCACTGACAAGAAATTAGCGGATATATTCACTAAACCACTTGATGAGAAAGTATTTTGCAGGCTAAGAGGAGAATTGAACATCATTGATGCTTCAAACGTGGAGTAGGAACTCCATTGGACACATGCAAGACATGAGCTTATGACTAATCCATGATATATCTCTTATGATGACTATCTCATGTCTTGGATATATTTGTACCTTGCATGTTGTCTAACCCATGTAGGTACTTGGTTGAAACTAATTCCATGTGATTGCGACTCACTCACATCTTGAGCAATCTTTACATCACCAAGTCTCTACACAATGGTGGTTGAAGACAAGGAAGCACAAAACCATTCAAACATATCCTTTGACAAATTCTATGTTGAGCTTCATGATTGTCATTTTTGGATACACAAGTGCTCTTCCTTGCAAGAACTAACCCATGTAGGTAGATGAACTCAAACTCCAAGTGGTGCTCCAAATTCTTGATGGACTACATCAACCTTGAGCACCCACACAAGTTCAACTACATCAGCAAGAACCACTCCACCATCCAAGGTATGTTATGCCATCTTAGAGAAGCTTTACTCCAAGACATGAGTCAAAGCAACTCAACAAGATGTGAATACATCAAGATGCTTAAACGAAAAATGACAACCCCATTTTGAGCTTAAACGATGAGTATGACCTATGATCAAGTGTTCTCACTTGACTCCCAAGTCAATATACTCTAACATAGGTGACTATGTCACCGCCCAACTCTAGATGAAGTTCTCTTGTGTTTCTTTCTGTGTTACTGCATTTGTCTCATGCTTGTTTATTTGTTTCCTTCTACTTCATCTAGATCCTTTAGTTTCTTTTCTTTTCTTTTTATTCTGCATTTTCCGCATTCAATTCATTGCAAATCTTTGTGAGATCCTGCATGTCTAGTGAGCTGAGGTGACAAGTGTTTTTCTCTGTGTGAACTCGGTCTCACCGAATTGTAATTTTCGGTCCAACCGAATTCCTTCGGTACCACCGAATCATACCACTCGGTGCCACCGACTTCGCAACAGGAAAAACAGTTTGTCAGATAACCTATAATTCTTCTGATCCAGCTCCACTCAATGAATCTTATCCTCTACAAGCATCCCAATTTTATTCTTTTCTTTATGCTGAGTCTCAAGGACCAAACCTTTTGGACAGATTCCAGAAGAACCTTCTTGGAAATTGATGTCAAAGGGGGAGAGAGAGATCACATCAAAGCTTATCTTCGGGGAGAAAGAGATCACATCAAAGCACTAAAGGGGGAGAGAACATCTCAAGGATCCCATATGTCCTAGATAATGTATTAAGGGGGAGAAAGAGATCTCTAGGGGGAGAGACAATACTCAAGGATCCCAGATGCTTGATGATCAAGAGGAGAGATGTCACATGTATTTTTAGGGGGAAAGACATGTTCATTTCGTTTGTTTCTTTCAGCTATGATTTTCTATTCCCTATCTTCTCCCAATATCCGATATAAGATTCAGGGGGAGCAAGACACCTATGGGAAAGAAATCAGTCAAATTCATTGCATATCTTTACTCTTGGGGACATGTTGAATTCAATGCAGTACCTAGTACTTACTCTCTACATGTCATCCCAGTCTTGGTATTCTTGTGGTTTCTTCAGTTTACTCTGGCTAGTGGATGTACCTGTGTTATCTAACCTTGTTTGTGCAGGTTCATTCCGTCCTAAGTCAATCAAAGACTACAAGGTAAGCGTATGCATCAAAATCATGAGTATGAGAAGTTCTTGCTTATGTACATACTGTTTGCAAGAAGGACTCATGAGCATGAAGGTATTTTCCTTAACAATCTTTTACTCTGATGCATATGGCCAAGATACATGTAACACATTGCCCACTCTGTCATGGTTATGCCCTCACATGCCTCTATATTTCATATTCACATGAGTGCATACATGTAGGGGGAGCCTATGCTTGTTACATGTCCTTCCAAAGCTTTACTTGCTATTCTTTATATCTTTATCTAAAGATTTGATGTATGTTGCCATCAATTACCAAAAAGGGGGAGATTGAAAGCACAAGTGCTCCCTAGGTGGTTTTGGTAATTGATGACAACATATCTCTTGTTGGACTAATACCTTTACCTAGTATATTTCAGATAAGTTCAACAATGGAGTGGCATGGACTAAAGGTTGTGGGAACCTCTTCAAGATGTTAAGGACAAATGATTGGCTAAAGCTTCAAGATCAAGACTCTTCTTTTTATATTTTAGTGATCCAAGATCACATTGAGTCTTTAGGAAAAGCCAATACTATCAAGAAGGGATGAGGTGTTGCTTAATGAGCCTCTTGCTTTATGTGCTTAATGATATGCTCCAAAATCTTCAGCTACATTCCCACTTCCACAAATGACCTAAACCCTAAGCCAAACTCGGTCATACCGATTCTGTCAATCCGGTGCCACCGAGTTTCACTTGTCATCTGCCACTGCCAAACCCTAGCAATTCGGTCCTACCGATAAGGATCTCGGTCTCACCGAGATGGGCTTGCAAACTCTCTGTTTCCCTTTCGTAACTTTTCGGTCTCACCGAAAGAGCGAATCGGTCCCACCGAGAATGCAAGGTAAACTCTATGTTTCCTTCTTGTAACTTTTCGGTCTCACCGAAAGAGCAAGTTGGTCCCACCGAGTTTGCCTGACCAACTCTCTGGTTAGCTAATTGCCGAACTCGGTCTCACCGAGTTTGTGCAATCGGTCTCACCGAGATTAGGTTATGCCCAAACCCTAACCGAATCGGTCCTACCGAGTTGCATCTCAGTCCCACCAAAATCTCTAACGGTCACTAGGTTTACCATTTCGGTCCGACCGAGTTTGATGATTCGGTCCCACCGAGATTGGAAAACCGTGTGTAATGGTTGGATTTTGTGTGGAGGCTATATATACCCCTCCACCACCTCTTCATTTGAGGAGAGAGCCATCAGAACACATACACCATTCCTACTCATATGTTCTGAGAAGGAACCACCCACTCATGTGTTGAGACCAAGATATTCCATTCCTACCATATGAATCTTGATCTCTAGCCTTCCCCAAGTTGCTTTCCACTCAAATCTTCTTTCCATCAGATCCAAATCCTATGAGAGAGAGTTGAGTGTTGGGGAGACTATCATTTGAAGCACAAGAGCAAGGAGTTCATCATCAACACACCATTTGTTACTTCTTGGAGAGTGGTGTCTCCTAGAGTGACTAGGTGTCACTTGGGAGCCTCCGACAAGATTCTGAAGTTGAACCAAGGAGTAGGTAAGGGCAAGGAGATCACCTACTTCGTGAAGATCTACCGCTAGTGAGGCAAGTCCTTCGTGGGAGATGGCCATGGTGGAATAGACAAGGTTTCTTCTTCGTGGACCCTTCGTGGGTGGAGCCCTCCATGGATTCGCGCAACCGTTACCCTTCGTGGGTTGAAGTCTCAAGCGACGTGGATGTAGGATAGCACCACCTATCCGAACCACGGGAAAAACATCCGTGTCTCCAATTGCGTTTGAATCCTCCAAACCCTTCCCGTTACATTCTTGCAAGTTGCATGCTTTACTTTCCGCTGCCTATATACTCTTTGCATGCTTGCTTGATATGTATTGTGTATGTTAAAATTGTGCCCGAACTCCACTTAAACCGAAAAAGATTAAAAAGTGCAACTTTAGCATTAAGTGTCTATTCACCCCCCTCTAGACACTCCTTCTTCTAGATCCTACAATACTGCTATACATGCATGCCGTTCGGACTGCGGAACGCAGGGGCGACCTTTCAGCGGCTGATGCACATCACCTTGGGCCCGCAACTCGGAAAGAATGTCGAAGCCTATGTTGATGACATTGTAGTAAAATCTCGGGAGGCCAAGACCCTGATACAAGACCTGGAGGAAACCTTCGCGAGCCTCGACGCAGTAAACCTCTGGCTCAACCGGGAGAAATGTGTGTTTGGCGTCCCCTCGGGCAAGCTTTTGGTATTCCTCGTCTCTCATCGTGGCATCGAGGCCAACCCCGAGAAGGTCAAGGCGGTCGAGGACATGAGTCCGCCGAAGACCCTCAGAGAAATGCAGAAGCTCACTGGGCGTATGACCATGCTAGGGCGCTTCATCTCCAAATAAGGGGAGCGAGCGCTGCCTTTCTTTCAGCTGATGAAGAAAAAGGGGCCCTTTGAATGGACTGAAGAGGCAGATAAGGCATTTCAAGATCTCAGGAGGTACCTGACCAGTCCCCCAGTCATGGTGGCCCCGCGCCCTCAAGAGCCCCTGCTGCTTTACCTCGCCGCCACTCCCTACTCCGCCAGCGCAGCCCTGGTGGCGGTTAGGGAGGAGCGCCAAGTCAAGACCGCGGCGGCAGCCTGAGGCAAGACAAAACGGGAACAAGGAAAGCCTGCAGAAGCCACAACCGCAGTTGAGGAGGGTCAGCTGCCGAAGAATGCACCGGAGGCAGGAGAGGCCGCACGCCCGAATGGTCCACCTCCCGAGGCCACGTCATTTCGTGAGGCGCCCTTACCTCCCGAGGGCGCCGCGACCCCAGATGCTCTCAGCCTTGTTGAGCATCCCGTCTACTTTGTTAGCACGGTGTTACGGGATGCGAGGGCACGGGACCCAATGCCTCAGAAGCTCCTCCTCGCACTACTGGTAGCCTCGCGCAAGCTGCGTCACCACTTCTAGGCTCATCCCGTCAAAGCCGTCTCATCATACCCCCTGGAGAGAGTGCTCAGGAGCCCTAACTCAGCCGGAAGGGTCGCCGAGTGGAACATGGAGCTGCAGGCATTTCAGCTCGAGTTCAGCACAACCAGGGTCATCAGAGGAGCAGCATTGGCGGATTTCATAGCGGAATGGGCGGAGGCACCAGGCCTCAGGGACAACGAGGATCGGTCCCTCTCTCCAGGGAGTGAGGCGCCGGAAGGCTGGGTCATGTACTTCGACGGGGCATTCTCCAGACACGGCGCGGGGGCTGGTGCGATGCTGATATCACCCACTCAGGATAAGCTCTACTATGCCGTACAACTCTGTTTCCAGCAAGGAGAAAAGGTCTCCAGCAACATAGCAGAATATGAGGGACTGATAGCCGGGTTGAAGGCCGCAGTAGCCCTGGGAGTGAAACGCCTCACCATTAAGGGCGACTCGCAGCTCCTAGTCAACTTCTCCAACAAGGTGTATGAGCCGAAGGACGAGCATATGGAGGCCTACCTAGCAGAGGTACACAGGATGGAAAAGCAGTTTTGGGGGCTGGAGCTGAAGCACGTGCCCCGTGGCACCAATCAGGAAGCTAACGACATAGCCGGGCGGGCATCCAGGCGGTTGCCGCAGGAACCGCCGTCTTCGAAGATTGGCTCTTCAAACCTTCAGCACAGCCGACATTATCAAACACCGCTCAGTCTCGAGAGGAGCTCCCCCAGCCGCCAGCCTCGGGAGCCCCGGTCTGCGGACCGACCTCAGGAGCATGCCTGCTCCTGACGATGGAACCTTAGGAGGAGTGCTGGTTCGCAGAACTCCGGAGTTATTTAACGCAAGGGGCCCTACCGGAAAAGGAAGAGGAAGCGGAGCGTGTGGCGCGGCAGGCCACGGCATACTGCATCAGAGATGGAGAACTTTACCGGAAGCGACCAAACGATGTATCTCTGCGCTGCATCTCCAGGGAGGAAGGAAAGGAACTACTAAAGGACATACACGGCGGAGACTGCGGACACCACTCATCATCACGGACCCTCGTCGGCAAGGCATTCCATAGTGGGTTCTATTGGCCCACCGCGCTCAATGACGCAATCAAGTTGGTAAAGGCTTGTGAGGCCTGCCAGTTTCATTCCAAGCAGATCCATCAACCGGCGGGGGGCCTGCAGACTATACCCATCTCATGGCCCTTCGCAGTTTGGGGGTTGGATATTCTGGGCCCGTTCCCTCGGGCGCCAGGGGGCTACCGTTACCTCTACGTCGCCATCGACAAGTTCACCAAGTGGGCAGAAGTGGAAACTGTCTGTACCATCCCCGCTGGCTCTGCGGTCAAGTTCATCAGGGGTATCGTGAGCCGGTTCGGGGTACCGAATCGCATCATCACGGACAACGGTTCGCAGTTCACCAGTAATCTCTTCAAAACATACTGTGCTAACCTCGGGACGCAGATATGCTATGCTTCGGTGGCACACCGATGAAGCAATGGGCAGGCCGAACCAGCCAACGCGGAGGTCCTGAGAGGCCTCAGGACCAGGACATTCAAGAAGAAGCTGGAGGCCTGCGGCAGAGGTTGGTACGACGAGCTCCAGTCCGTGTTGTGTACCATCCGCACGACCACAACCAAACCAACTGGGGAGACCCTGTTCTTCCTGGTCTATGGAGCCGAAGCTGTCCTTCCTCACGAGGTCAGGCATCGCTCCGCGCGGGTCCTGGCGTTCGACGAGGCGCAGCAGGACGCCATGCGGGGGATGGACCTCATACTAGGGGAGGGATGCCGCCGGGAAGCCGCGCTGCGAGCGGCAAGGTACCAACAGGCGCTACGAAGATATCACTGCCACAACATCCGCCCCAGGACCCCCGAGGAAGGAGACCTCGTACTCAGGCAGGTTCTCTCCAGGGAGGTGCTGCACAAGCTCTCTCCCACGTGGGAGGGCCCGTTCAAGGTTGTTCATGTTTCTAGGCCAGGCTCCGTGCGCTTGGAGACTCAAGAGGGGGAGCCGGTCCAGAACGCATGGAACATCTAGCACCTCCGGAGGTTCTACCCCTAAAAGGCCCAGAGCCTGTGAAGCAAGGCGAGTGCCTGTGAATACCTCCCCTTTTTGGAAAAGGCCCGGAGCCTGTGAAGCTATCGCGTTTTGGGAAAGGCCCGGAGCCTATGAAGCAAGGCGAGTGCCTATGAAGCTATCACATTTTGGGAAAGGCCCGGAGCGTGTGAAGCAAGGTGAGTGCCTGTGAAGCTATCGTGTTTTGGGAAAGGCCCGGAGCCTGTGAAGCAAGGCGAGTGCCTGTGAAGCTATCGCTGTCAGATCACGAGTTCTGGCAGACCCTTAAGGTTCAAACACTGGGGAGCGCACGGAGATCATGCCTTCTACCTCCCCATCTCGCAAAGATCTAAACTACTGAAAGAACTGCACAAGAGACACAAGGTTTATACTGGTTCGGGCCACCGTTGTGGTGTAATACCCTACTCTAGTGCGTGGTTGGTATTGCCTTCTGGGGCTAGTGATGATGAACACTACAAGGAAGAACAGCCTCGCGAGGGTCTGTTCTTGGCTGGGGCGATGAACTGCTAGGAGGAGTTCACTCACCCTTCTCTCTCTTTCTCCCTCTGATTTCGATCCAATGCCTCTTCTAGATGCCCCCCCTTCCCTGGGGGTGGCTGGTCCTATGTATAGGCAAAGGCCCTGGGCCTCTTCCCAAATATTGATCGGGAAGGGCGCCAACAATTGGCCAATTCGAAGGGGAACATCTAGTACACTTATCCTGACTAAAGTTGGTCTTCGCCTGCCAAAGGCCCTGT
The DNA here is from genome assembly GCA_034509565.1 of Triticum monococcum. Lineage (NCBI taxonomy): Eukaryota > Viridiplantae > Streptophyta > Magnoliopsida > Poales > Poaceae > Triticum > Triticum monococcum. Next base: position 426,787,858 of record CM067847.1, on the reverse strand, counting down.
GGTGACGCCATGCTGGGCTCCATGGTGACCTCCATCTCGTAGTCCGCCTGGTCTTGGTCTCGTTGCACCGAAATGGCAACCTTTGCCTGATGCCTCGGTACTCCGCGGCTGCGCTTGCCCCCTTTGCACCAAAGAGGAAAGAAGGACGCTGCGCGCGCTGGCGCCCGCGTGGCACCCTCGATCGTCATGGCTTGCGTCATGGGCACCTCGCGAGGTACCCTGCCTTGATCTCTCCGCCTCCTGCGAGCCAGCCTGAGGAGGCTGCGCCGTGTCGTCCGCCCCGCAAGGCTTGGCTCCTCGCGAGGGTCTTGAGTCTTGTGTTGAGGAAGATGGGCCACACTGGGCCTCCCTTGAGCCACGCTGCAGGCCGCAGGCAGGCAAGTCTGGGGACCCCCGTTCCCAGAACGCCGACAGTAGCCCCTGGGCCCAAGGCGCGCATGGACTTGGCCGTGCCGAGAGGTGAAAGGGCAAGGGCGAAGCGCCGCGGGCCCTAACAGCCTGCGGCCTTGGGCGCCGCGTGGCGGTTGATGGGACGTGGGCGTCTCCACTTCCCCATGACGCCTCGGTGATCGCGCGAGTTGGACAAGTCCCTGCATGCAGATCGTGTCATGATTACCTGTGATCGTGGAGGCCAGCGGTTGGCCTTCGCCGGCTATAAGTACGGCACGACGCGTGCCTTTCCAGTCCATCTCTTCTTATTTTCTCCTTTGCCTCAATTCTTGCTCCGCCTTAGTGTGATGGCTCCATCGAGGAGGTACTCGGCTGCGAAGAAGGGAAAGGCCCTCCAGGTTGATCCTGCCTCTCCCCCGCCCAAGCGCGGTCGTGGGCGCCCTCGGAAGCATCGGACGGCCGCCCCGATAGCGTTTGGTGGTCATGGGGGCGGCTCCCAGCGCGGCGGCGGGCGAGCCGCTATGGCCGAGGGACGCGCCTGTGTTGCGCGCTCCCCCAGGTCGTGCTTTCGCGCTGCGCAGGTGCTGCCGGAGTTCGTCGTCTGGTCGGCGGAGCCGACTAGCACACGGCTCCAACTCCCTCGCTTCCTCCTTGGTGAACTCCCGGCCGGTGCTCCTGGTGGTCTCTGGCTCCAGGCGGAGGGCTGCTGCAGCAGGTCCTCATGGGCCGTGTTGGAGGTCTCCGCCAACGGGGGCTTGGCCTTAACTCGTGGCTGGCAGGCGTTCGCCTGCGCTCGCGGCCTGGGGCGCCGGTGCACCCTGCACTTCAGGTTTGACGGCGACGCCACCCTCTATGTGAGGGTGTTTGGGGAAGATGGTCGCCGCGCGGGCTGTTGCCCTGAGGACGACGACCGCGGCCGGGGGCCCCGCTCCGACGGCGATGGGGGAGATAGCGCCCGCGCGGATGGCGGCGCTCAAGACTCCCCAAGCTTCGTCAGCTCTTCCTCAAGCGACTCCTCCAGCGCTGGCCGCAGTCAACCCCCGCGCCGTCGAGCTTGCTTGGGAGGTGGTGGCTCGTCCGCCCGCCGTTGTGCCCCGGTGAAGCGTGAGAGGGAGTCTTCCTGAGGCCCGGAGGCAGCCCGGGTCGCCTTCGCGGGCTGATGTGAGGAGGGCTGCACCGGGCTCGTCCTTTCCTTTTCCTTTTGTTTCCTGTGTAAGACAAAACAGCTGCATGGAGCACTGCTGGGGCGTGTTGGGAATTATTGCCGTTTTAGCTATTACCTTGATCTTATTTTTGCGCCTCTTAACTACACGCATGTGCGTAGATAGTTTTTGACCCCTGCCGGGGGGGGGGGGGGGCGACCGACCCAGGCCCTGTGTGCGCGTCGCGGTGCCCGAGGGGCACGGACTAGAGGGGTGCTCCTGTAACGTGCCCGGGCCGTGAAACCTTCCAGCGGCTAGAGCAGAAACGCTCGCGAGAACGTTTGAGTACCATCCCCCGCGAGGTCGTTTATGAGAGAAACCAAAGCGAGGAGCGAAAATTGGTGAACCACAAATCAGCAACAGCGATAACTTCAATAAGACTTCAAATGCAAGTAAACACATCAACTGCGGAAAGCAAATGAAAAAGCCGCGTCCGGCACCTAATCTAGTCTTCGACGTCTTCTCACCAGCACGGAGATAAGTGCTGCCACTGGGCATGGGAGGGAGCCCCAGGGCCTGAGGCCGGCGCTCCTGAGACTCCGGGGCGCGTACAGCCCCACTCATTATTACGTGAGAGTGTCATGGGGCGGCGAGCTTCACAGGCATTGGCCTTGCTTCACAGGCTCCGGGCCTTTTCCAAAACGCGATAGCTTCACAGGCACTCGCCTTGCTTCACAGGCTCCGGGCCCTTCCCAAAACGCGATAGCTTCATAGGCACTCGCCTTGCTTCATAGGCTCCGGGCCTTTCCCAAAACGCGATAGCTTCACAGGCACTCGCCTTGCTTCATAGGCTCCGGGCCTTTCCCAAAACGCGATAGCTTCATAGGCACTCGCCCTGCTTCACAGGCTCCGGGCCTTTCCCAAAACGCGATAGCTTCACAGGCACTCGCCTTGCTTCATAGGCTCCGGGCCTTTCCCAAAACGCGATAGCTTCATAGGCACTCGCCTTGCTTCACAGGCTCTGGGCCTTTCCCAAAACGCGATAGCTTCACAGGCACTCGCCTTGCTTCACAGGCTCCGGGCCTTTTCCAAAAAGGGGAGGTGTTCACAGGCACTCGCCTTGCTTCACAGGCTCTGGGCCTTTTAGGGGTAGAACCTCTGGAGGTGCTGGATGTAACACGCGTTCTGGACCGGCTCCCCCTCTTGAGTCTCCAAGCGCACGGAGCCTGGCCTGGAAACATGAACAACCTTGAACGGGCCCTCCCACATGGGAGATAGCTTGTGTAGCCCCTCCCTGGAGAGAACCCGCCTGAGTACAAGGTCTCCTACCTCGGGGGTCCTGGGGCAGATGTTGCGGTAGTGATATCGTCGTAGCGCCTGTTGGTACCTTGCCGCTCGCAGCGCGGCTTCCCGGCGGCATCCCTCCCCCAGTACGAGGTCCATCCCCCGCATGGCGTCCTGCCGTGCCTCGTTGAACGCCAGGACCCGCGCGGAGCGATGCCTGACCTCGTGAGGAAGGGCAGCTTTGGCTCCATAGACCAGGAAGAACGGGGTCTCCCAGTTGGTTTGGTTGCGGTTATGCGGATGGACCACAACATGGACTGGAGCTCATCGTACCAACCTCTGCCGTAGGCCTCCAGCTTCTTCTTGAATGTCCTGGTCCTGAGGCCTCTCAGGACCTCCGCATTGGCTCGTTCGGCCTTCCCATTGCTTCACGGGTGTGCCACCGAAGCGTAGCATATCTGCGTCCCGAGGTTAGCATAGTATGTTTCGAAGAGATTACTGGTGAACTACGAAACGTTGTCCGTGATGATGCGATTCGGTACCCCGAACCGGCTCACGATACCCCTGATGAATTTGACCGCGGAGCCAGCGGGGATGGTACGGACAACCTCCACTTCTGCCCACTTGGTGAACTTGTCGATGGCGACGTAGAGGTAACGGTAGCCCCCTGGCGCCCGAGGGAACGGGCCCAGAATATCCAACCCCCAAACTACGAAGGGCCACGAGATGGGTATAGTCTGCAGGCCCCCCGCCGGTTGATGGATCTGGTTGGAATGAAACTGGCAGGCCTCATAAGCCTTTACCAACTCGATTGCGTCGTTGAGCGCGGTGGGCCAATAGAACCCACTACGGAATGCCTTGCCGACGAGGGTCCGTGATGATGAGTGGTGTCCACAGTCTTCGCCGTGTATGTCCTTCAGTAGTTCCTTTCCTTGCTCCCTGGAGATGCAGCCCAGAGATACATCGTTTGGTCGCTTCCGGTAAAGTTCTCCATCTCTGATGCAGTAGGTGGCCTATCGCGCCACACGCTCCGCTTCCTCTTCCTTTTCGGTAGGGTCCCTTGCGTTAAATAACTCCGGAGTTCTGCGATCCAGCACTCCTCCTGAGGTTCCATCGTCAGGAGCAGGCGTGCTCCTGAGGTCGGTCTGCAGACCGGGGCTCCCGAGGCTGGCGGCTGGGGGAGCTCCTCTCAAGACTGAGCGGTGTTTGATAACGTCGGCTGTGCTGAAGGTTTGAAGAGCCGCTCTTCGAAGACGCCGGGTTCCTACGGCAACCACCTGGATGCCCGCCCGGCTATGTCGTCAGCTTCCTGATTGGTGCCACGGGGCACGTGCTTCAGCTCCAGCCCCTAGAACTGCTTTTCCATCCTGCGGACCTCCGCTAGGTAGGCCTCCATATGCTCGTCCTTCGGCTCGTACACCATGTTGGAGAAGTTGACTAGGAGCTGCGAGTCGCCCTTAACAGTGAGGCGTTTCACTCCCAGGGCTACTGCGGCCTTCAACCCGGCTATCAGTCCCTCATATTCTGCTATGTTGTTGGAGACCTTTTCTCCTTGCTGGAAACAGAGCTGTACGGCATAGTAGAGCTTATCCTGAGTGGGTGATATCAGCACCGCACTAGCCCCCGCGCCGTGTCTGGAGAACGCCCCGTCGAAGTACATGACCCAGCCTTCCGGCGCCTCACTCCCTGGAGAGAGGGACCGATCCTCGTTGTCCCTGAGGCCTGGTGCCTCCGCCCATTCCGCTATGAAATCCACCAATGCTGCTCCTTTGATGACCCTGGTTGTGCTAAACTCGAGCTGAAACGCTTGCAGCTCCATGTTCCACTCGGCGACCCTTCCGGCTGAGTTAGGGCTCCTGAGCAGTCTCTCCAGGGGGTACGATGAGACGACTTTGACGGGATGAGCCTGGAAGTAGTGACGCAGCTTGCGCGAGGCTACCAGTAGCGTGAGGAGGAGCTTCTGAGGCATTGGGTACCGTGCCCTCGCATCCCGTAACACCGTGCTAACAAAGTAGACGGGATGCTCAACAAGGCTGAGAGCATCTGGGGTCGCGGCGCCCTCGGGAGGTAACGGCACCTCACGAGATGACGTGGCCTCGGGAGGTGGACCATCCGGGCGTGCGGCCTCTCCTGCCTCCGGTGCATTCTTCGGCAGTTTACCCTCCTCAACTGCGGTTGTGGCTTCTACAGGCTTTCCTTGTTCCCGTTTTGTCTTGCCTCGGGCTGCCGCCGCGGTCTTGACTTGCCGCTCCTCCCTAACCGCCACCAGGGCTGCGCTGGCGGAGTAGGGAGTGGCGGCAAGGTAAAGCAGCAGGGGCTCTTGAGGGCGCGGGGCCACCATGACTGGTGGACTGGTCAGGTACCTCTTGAGATCTTGAAATGCCTTATCTGCCTCTTCAGTCCATTCAAAGGGCCCCTTCTTCATCATCTGAAAGAAAGGCAGCGCTCGCTCCCCTAATTTGGAGATGAAGCGCCCTACCGCGGTCACGCACCCAGTGAGCTTCTGCATTTCTCTGAGGGTCTTTGGCGGACTCATGTCCTCGACCACCTTGACCTTCTCGGGGTTGGCCTCGATGCCACGATGGGACACGAGGAATCCCAAAAGCTTGCCCGAGGGGACGCCAAACACAAATTTCTCTGGGTTGAGCCACAGGTTTACTGCGTCGAGGCTCACGAAGGTCTCCTCCAGGTCTTGTATCAGGGTCTTGGCCTCCCGAGATTTTACTACAATGTCATCAACGTAGGCTTCGACATTCTTTCCGAGTTGCGGGCCCAAGGTGATGTGCATCAGCCGCTGAAAGGTCGCCCCTGTGTTCCGCAGTCCGAACGGCATGCATGTATAGCAGTATACCCCGCACGGGGTTAAGAAGGCGGTCTTCTCAACGCCTTCTACCGCCATCTTGATCTGGTGATACCCGGAGAAGGCGTCCAGGAAGGATAGCAGGTCACACTCCGCAGTGGAATCGACGATCTGGTCGATGCGGGGGAGCGGAAATGGATCTTGCGGGCATGCCTTGTTGAGGTTGGTGAAGTCGACACACATGCGTTCCTTCCCCCCTTTCTTCGGCACAACGACAGGGTTGGCCAACCAGTCCGGGTATCAGACCTCGCGAATGACCCTAGCGGCTTCTAGCTTACGGGTCTCTTGGATAATGAAGGCCTTCTTCTCCACGGACTGCCGCCTGGCCTTCTGCTTCACGGGGCGCACATTTGGGCACACGTTGAGGTGATGCTCGATGACACTCCTGGGGATCCCCGCCAGCTGATTGGGCTCCCAAGCAAATACCTTCTTATTCGCGTGTAGGAACTTGACCAAGGCCTCCTCCTGCTCAGGCTCAAGGTTGGCGCCTATGGTGAAAGTGGCACTGGAGGACCCGTCCTCGTCGACGGGTATCTGCTTGGTTTCCGCCTTGTCCTGGGTGAACAACTACTTCTTCTTGGCGGGCGCAGCCCCCTTGGGCTCAGGGGTCTCCGCGTTGGCGGGCCATGCCGATGCCGCTGTCTTGAAGGCGAGCTTGAGTACTCGCAGGGCGTCCCCGGTGTCCCCGCACACGGCGAGGGTACCGCTGCTCCCGGGCATCTTCATGAGGTTGTACGCCGGGTGCGTGGCGGCCATGAACTGAGCCTGTGCCGGGTAGCCAAGGATGGCGTTGTAAGGGAGGCCGATCGGGGCGATGTCAAAGTCGACCATCTCCGTGCGGAAGTTGTCATAGGTTCCGAAGGTTACCGGGAGCCGGATCTGTCCCAGGGAGTCGGATGATCCGCCCCCGATGCCCGAGAAAGATCGGCTGGGTCACAGCTGCTCTCGGGGTATGCAGAGGAGGTTGAAAGTCTCGACCGAAAGCACGCTGAGGCCCGCGCCGCCGTCAACGAGGGTTCTGGTGACGGCCACCTGGCAGATGGTGGGGGTGCACAACAGGGGGAGCGCTCCCGAGCCGACCAGGTTGGTGGGGTGGTCCTCCGAGCTGAAGGTCAGACCGACCTCGCGCGCCGCCCGGTCCGGGGAAGCCCCCTGCAGTGCGGAAACGGCGCTAACCCGGCGGGCAAAAGGCTTGACGTGGTGACCCGTGGGCGGCGCCTGCGAGCTGCCCAGGAGGGCCGCAACGATCGGAGGCGTTGATGTTGCGGTGCAGCCATTCTGCCGCGTAGGCAGATGCTGGGGGGGGGGGGGGTGCTTGCCGCTCGTTCCCCGCCGGGCAGGTGGCGGTGTTGACGGCGAGCGACGAGGGACAACGAGAACGCCCACCGGCGAGGGCTGGCGGGGCGACGCGAGCTCGACTGGCGCCGCACATGGCTGCGGCGGCCGGAGGAGGACGGAGCGGTGGAAGACGGATTCCGGCGCACCCCTACCTGGCGCGCCAAATGTCGGATCACGGGTTCCGGTAGACCCTTAAGGTTTGAACACTGGGGTGCACGCGGAGATCACGCCTTCTACCTCCCCGTCTCGCAAAGATCTAAACTACTGAAAGAACTGCACAAGAGACACAAGGTTTATACTGGTTCGGGCCACCGTTGTGGTGTAATACCCTAATCCAGTACGTGGTTGGTATTGCCTTCTGGGGCTAGTGATGATGAACACTACAAGGAAGAACAGCCTCGCGAGGGTCTGTTCTTGGCTGGGGCGATGAACTGCTAGGAGGAGTTCAGTCACCCTTCTCTCTCTTTCTCCCTCTGATTTCGATCCAATGCCTCTTCTAGATGCCCCCCTTCCCTGGGGGTGGCTGGTCCTATGTATAGGCAAAGGCCCTAGGCCTCTTCCCAAATATTGAGCGGGAAGGGCGCCAACAATTGGCCAATTCGAAGGGGAACATCTAGTACACTTATCCTGACTAAAGTTGGTCTTCGCCTGCCAAAGGCCCTATGGTGACGCCGTACTAGGCTCCATGGTGACCTCCATCTCGTAGTCCGCCTGGTCTTGGTCTCGTTGTACCGAAATGGCAACCTTTGCCTGATGCCTCGGTACTCCGTGGCTGCGCTTGCCCCCTTTGCACCAAAGAGGAAAGAAGGACGCTGCGCGCGCTGGCGCCCGCCTGGCACCCTCGATCGTCATGGCTTGCGTCATGGGCACCTCGCGAGGTACCCTGCCTTGATCTCTCTGCCTCCTCGCCAGCCAGCCTGAGGAGGCTGCGCCTGAGGATGCGCCGTGTCATCCGCCCCGCGAGGCTTGGCTCCTCACGAGGGTCTTGAGTCTTGTGTTGAGGAAGATGGGCCGCACTGGGCCTCCCTTGAGCCACGCCGCAGGCAGGCAAGTCTGGGGACCCCCGTTCCCAGAACGCCAACAATCGCATTTTGGGAAAGGCCCGGAGCCTGTGAAGCAAGGCGAGTGCCTGTGAAGCTATCGCGTTTTGGGAAAGGCTCGGAGCCTGTGAAGCAAGGCGAGTGCCTGTGAAGCTATCGCGTTTTGGAAAAGGCCCGGAGCCTGTGAAGCAAGGCCAATGCCTGTGAAGCTCGCCGCCCCGTGACACTCTCACGTAATGATGAGTGGGGCCGTACACGCCCCGGAGTCTCAGGAGCGCCGGCCTCAGGCCTTGGGGCTCCCTCCCATGCCCAGTGGCAGCACTTAGCTCCGTGCTGGTGAGAATACGTCGAAGACTAGATTAGGTGCCGGACACGGCTTTTTCATTTGCTTTCCGCAGTTGACGTGTTTACTTGCATTTGAAGTCATATTGAAGTTATCGCTGTTGCTGATTTGTGGTTCGTCGATTTTCGCTCCTCGCTTTGGTTTCTCTCATAAACGACCTCGCGAGGGATGGTACTCAAACGTTATCGCGAGCGTTTCTGCTCTAGCCGCTGGAAGGTTTCACGGCCCGGGCATGTTACAGGAGCACCCCTCTAGTCCTTGCCCCTCGGGCACCGCGACGCGCACACAGGGCCTGGGTCGGTCGCCCCCCCGGCAGGTGTCAGGACCCCGATTCCAAGTCACATCGATCTAGTGGGTAACACTTCATATCACTTTGCGGCCTCACGCACGGTATCCGACGGGTGTCGCCTTACCATGGCCCGGGACCGTTTGCGCCTTTTGGCTCACGTATATGATAGTGTCGCTAGCATCCATATGACAGAGAACCCGGGCCGACATGGCTAGTCGTGAACCCAAAGCGGCACAGACTTATGGAGACAGGCATACATGAATCACATCGAGCATGTCGGTCATCAATGAGTGATTCCGTGCTGTAGCACTGGGCTAACAGGACTCCGGGGAACCCCGGGCTGTAGCAGGCTAGGCAGGACTCTGGAAGTCACCGCGTGACATTTCCCCGAAGGGACAGACATAGGAACGAGGTGAAACACATGCCGGCCAGTCAAGTGTCCTGAACAGTAGTGCTGGGCTAGCAGGACTCCGGTGAACCGGGCTGTAGCGGACTACTATGGCTCGAGGAGCACTAGACTACATTTCCACATAAGAAAGGCTGCCAAGGATAAACAACTAGATTGTCGGATCCCACTCATACCAAGCATTTCAATCATACACACAATATGCCCGATATGAGTACACACAACATGGCATCACAACAAAACTCTACAACTCAAGTACTTTATTTAAAAGCTCCAGGGAGCCATACATAACATGTTCATACAGATAGGGGTCACATGACCCAACACTCAAGTCATACAATCATACAAGCACATGCGGAAGCAACTAGTCCGAGTACAGACTCTAGAAAGAAAGAAGGCTTCTCGAAGCCTATCTATCTACATAGGGCCCTCCATGGCCGGGATCACCACCTGGGTGGCTAGTCACTCGTCGACGTCAAGGTCTACATAAAACCCATCGGAGGGGGCAGTGTTGTCGTCTGAAAACAATAAATAAGCAAACATGAGTACAAAGGTACTCAGCAAGTCTTACATCAGAACCTACTATACATGCTTATTCTCAAGAAGGTGGTGGGGTTAATGCAGCAAGCCAGCTCTGACTCTTGGCTAAACTATCCTATGGAACTTCACTAGTAAAATAGTTTTCGCACACGAGTCCACTACTCACCAACACAATACTCCACCGGGGATCCTCCCTCGTCATCCTACGAGAGGGCCATCCTCGGTACTCACACTTATCTTGAGTCTGTTAGTAGTATCCATTAACACACTGTATAGGCAACCAAGTAGTCCTTTACCGCGGACGCGGCTATTCGAATAGTTTTATACCCTGCAGGTGTGTACTTCGTCATACACGCTTTCACCACTTACCGCCGTTTACACGACATGTACTCGGCAACCTTCAAGCGGAAGCCCAGCGAGGGTGTCGGCCACGGCCTACCTAAACACTTAAGTCTCTAGTCCAGGTTTATCGCCTATCCAGGTTCCACCCGCAGGGAGTCCGGCCGAGGTTTCCACATACGGCCCCGAACTATGTGAACGGGGTTCCTGAGACAACAAACGGGTGACTCGGTACACCGTGCCACGGTGTATCTACCGCAACATAGCCCACCCCTAGGGTCAGCGCTACGCACGGCCGCCAACACATAACCTACAAACACCAGAAACTAATTGCAACTCCTGGACAGAGTACTAGGGTGACTAAGAAGCCGAGAGGGTCCATTGGTTTCGGGCCCAATGTATGGTAGTAACTGCATCTTAAATCACACATACAGATCTCAGTTCTTATGGACGGCCTCAATGAAATAACCCACCATGTACTCCTACATGGCCTCTCATCGACACCTTTACCAAAACATGTTCAACACATCCCTCATATTACCTTCATAAGCATTTCACTCTAGCCCATCACCCAGATGAACCAGACCAGACACAACTCTAAGCATAGCAGGCATAGCAAGGTAGGAATCACATACATGGCTCAATCAACTCCTACACATGCTAGTGGGTTTCATCTAGTTACTGTGGCAATGACAGGTCATGCAGAGGATAAGGGTTCAACTACCATAGCACACAACAGTTTGAATCGCGTTGTCTTAATGCAGTAAACAAGAGCAGAAGCGAGAACATGGGTTTGTATCGGAATGATCAATGGTTGCTTGCCTGATGGAGTGGTAACGGGATACTGCCCTTCAGTTGGATACTCGTGAATATCCTCGGAGGCAGAACCTACCACGGAGAACACATCGGAACACAATCAACACATGACGATATGCAACAATATGATGTATGCTATGACATGGCAATATGATTGTGTCTTGGCCTAATGCAAGCTAAAATAGAGAGGGATGAACTCATTTGAATCAAAGATTCAAATATTAGCTCATTGAACATGGTATTTATAGTGCATTTCCTTATTCTACTTAAACATCAAGGTAAACTTGTTTTGTCATGCATGAAACCATTACAGATGGATAGATTGAATTTTTTTGATATTTTTTCATATATAATTTATCTCATTTGGAGCTATGGTTGAATTTCTATGAATTTTTGAAGTTTGAACTATTTTCTGGAATTTCCTGGATAAGAATAAATCCAGAAAATCAATTACTGCGTCAGCAACGCGTCAGGGTGACGTCAGCAGGTCAAAGGCGCCAGCCAGGTCAAACCTGACTGGTGGGGCCCACTGGTTAGTGTCTCTGTGCACTAACTATGTTTAGTTAGCCTAATTAACTGGCAGGGCCCACTGGTCAGTGACTATACTAATTAAACTAACCTATTTAGTTAGCACTAACAGGGTAATTAGTCGGGCGGGGCCCGCATGTCGGTGAGAGAGAGGGGGGAGGTCAACCCACGTCAGCAGGTCAACCTCGCCGGTCAGCGGATCAAAACCTGCCGGCGTTTAGCCGCCGGCGAGGCCAGACGCGGTGGCGCGCTGCGGAAATCGCCCACAGGGCACCAATTGATGCGCGGAGAGCAGCTACGGGTAGCTGGGGACGAACCGCGGCGTTTGGTGGTGGTGGTTGGGCTCGGGGTGGCCGGAAACGTCGCCGGCGACGAGCCTTGCGGTCGCCGGAGTCGGGTGAAAATGAGCCCGAGGCTACGGGGCACAGCGAGTGTCGGGACCCCGATCCTAGGTCACACCGATCTAGCATGTAACACATCATATCACTTTGTGGCCTCACGCACGGTATTTCCACGGGTGCCACCTTACCTGGCCCGGGACCGTTTGCGCCTTTTGGCTCACGTATATGATAGTGTCGCGAGCATCCATATGACAAAGAACCCGGGCCGACATGGCTAGTCGTGAACCCAAAGCGGCACTAACCCATGGGGACAGGCATACATGAATCAACCTCGAGCATGTCGGTCAACCAGCGTGTGAATCCGGGCTGTAGCACTGGGCTAACAGGACTCCGGTAACCCGGGCTGTAGCAGGCTAGGCAGGACTCCGGATGTCACCGCGTGACATTTCCCCGAAGGGACAGACATAGGAACGAAGTGAAACACATGCCGTCTAGTCAAGTGTCCTGAGCAGTAGTGCTGGGCTAGCAGGACTCCGGTGATCCGGGCTGTAGCGGACTACTATCGCTCAGAAGCACTAGACTACATTTCCCCATATGATAGGCTGCCAAGGATAAACAACTAGATAGTCGGATCCCACACATACCAAGCATTTCAATCATACACACAATATGCTCGATATGTGTGAATACAACATGGCATCACAACATAACTCTACAACTCAAGTATTAATTCATTAGGCTCCGAGGAGCGAGATATTACAAACATGGGTCTCATGACCCAACAATCATAGCATACAATCAAACACATGCGGAAGCTTAAAATGTCTGAGTACAGACATCTATAAATGAAAAAAAAGGCTAAGAAGCCTGACTATCTACCAAATCCTGTCGAGGGCACAAGATCGTAGCTGAGGTATCAAGCTAAACGTCGAAGTCCACGCGGAACTACTAGCAAGACTGAAGTCTCTCTGCAAAACATAAATTAAGCAAACGTGAGTACAAAGGTACTCAGCAAGACTTACATCAGAACTAAACTACATATGCATGGGTATCAACAAAAGGGGGTGGTGGAGTTTAACTGCAGCAAGCCAGCTTTGACTGGGTGGCTATTCTGAACTACGACTGCAAGCAACTCTTTTGAGGTGGCGCACACGAGTCCACATATTCACCATTCAATACACCACTATGGATCCGCTCTCGTCTCCCTACGAGAAGGCCATCCATAGCACTCACGCTTGTCTTGCGAGTTTTAGGGTATCCACTTTCACTTGTCTATGAACTGTTATAGGCAACCCAGAAGTCCTTTACCGTGGACACGGCTATTCGAATAGATCATTTATAACCCTGCAGGGGTGTACTTCGTCACACATGTTTCCACCACTTAGCGTCTGCACACGACATGTGCTCGGCAGACTTCAAGCGAAAGCCGACGTGGGTGTAGACCACGACCTGACTAACCACACAAGTCTCTAGTCCAGGTTTATCGCCTATTCGGGTTCCATCCGCGAGGAGATCTGGCCGGAGTTTCGCTCACAGCCCCAAACGATGTGTGCAGGGTTCCCGAGACACCAAACGGGCGCCCGGTACACTGTGCCACAGTGTATCTACCGCATCATAGCCCACCCCTAGGGTCAGCGCTACGCACGGCCGCCAGCACATATCCTATAAACACCAGAAACTAATTGCAACTCCTGGACAGAGGACGAGAGGGGTCAGTAAGTCGAGCGGGGTCATATTTCAGGGCCCAACGTGTGGTAGTAGCTGTTTCATGGATCACAAACACAGAACTCAGTTCCTGAGGACGGTTTCAATGAGACAACCCACCATGTACTCCTACATGGCCTCTCACCGCTACCTTTACCAAATCGTGTTCACACACTTAGCTCTCAACAGTAGGACATGTTTACACACCTCCGATTCATCCCCGATGAATCGGACCTGACTCAACTCTAAGCAGTAGCAGGCATGACAAACAAGCATGAATGAGTAGGCACATCAGGGCTCAAACAACTCCTACTCATGCTAGTGGGTTTCATCTAATTACTGTGGCAATGACAGGTCATGCAGAGGATAAGGGGTTCAACTACCGCAACAAGTAACAGATGAATCGTTGTTGTCCTAATGCAGTGAAAGAGAGCAGGAGCGAGAGAGTGGGCTTGTATCGGGATGAACAAGGGGGTTATGCTTGCCTGGCACTTCTGAAGATATCATTGGGTCTTCATCAGTGTCAACGATCACATCGTCGGTACAACGTCTATCGAGAGGGGACAATACCGGCAATAGAGAAAGAAATACAATCAATGCAATGCACAGTATGATGCATGATCATGACATGTCAATATGCTATGGTTTGAGCTAATGCAACTAGCTATGATTTAAATGAAGTTGGTTTGAATACAAGATTCAAATACAAACTCCATATATGATTATTTAAATGCCCTTTATTTGTTTTGTCCAAAACAGAGGACAAACATTGTTCCAACATGCATGAAAATGGTACAGATGGATTCCTTGAATTTTTCTGATAATTTTACATATATAATTTATCTTATTTGGAGTTACGGTTGATTTTCTATGATTTTTAGAAGTTTTGGGCATTTTCTGAAATAAATAAATCATTTCTGATTTATTTAAAATCCCAGAAAAGGATTACTGCGTCAGCTTGACGTCATGATGATGTCAGCAAGTCAACAGGGTGCGTCCAGGTCAAACTGACCAGTGGGTCCTGCGTGTCAGTGACTCAGTTTGTTAACTGAGTTGATTAGGGTTAAACTAATACTAACGAAAATGTCAGCAGGGCTGGGCCCACATGTCAGTGGCTTAGGTTTAGTTTAGCGATGTGATTAGCACCTAACAGTGGTGATTAGCACTAACTAACATCTAACTAATCCAGCTAGTGCCGGCCCCACATGTCAGTGAGCCAGGTGGGGCCCGACCGGGGTCAAAGTGGGTCAAACCCAGGCCGGCGGGGTCAAACCCACCGGCGGCTCGACGCCGGCAAGGCCTGAGATGGCGGCGCGGCTCGGAAACACAGTATAGGCGACGAAACGAGCGGCGAAGGGCATCCGCGGGGAGCTGGAGCTCGCCCGCATCCATCCCTGCAAGCAGCAGCAGCTAGGGCGGCTGGAGTTCGTCGAAAACGAGCTCGGGGCGGCGCCGGAGTTCGGACACGAGCGGGGACGCGGTTGCGGTGGCCGTGGTGATGTGTGCATAGCATCTACGGCATCTACCGGGTGCAGTGAGTACGATGGGCGCATGCCCGGGACCAAATGGTCACCGGAGCATCACCAGCGACGAGCGCGGCGGCGGCGGGTTTCGGTCAACAAGGGGGCGACGGCTACGGCATGTGAGAGCGAGAACGGAGAGGGGGAGAAGGGGCAGGAGCTCACGGCGAGGTCGAAGCGGAGCTCAGCTGGCTCGGGGACGACCGGGAGGCGACGAATTCGTCGATGGAGTCCGGCGGCCGTGCTCGGAGAAGACGACTCGTGGCGGCGATGTGGGGCTCCCGCGGTGGCGTGGCTTGGGGTGGAAGAAAGAGGGGGTCGAGGCGGAGCTCTCGAGCACGAAGGATGGGCGAGGGAGGGCCAGTGGCCGTGGCAACAGCGAGCGACGGCGGCGGCTGTGTTCGGTGTGTGCGAGGGAGAGAGAGGGGGAAGTGAGCAGAGGAAGAGGGGGAAGATCCAGGCGTCCAGGGAAGCTCCACGACGCCACACGAGGGCACAGGGGCATCGACAGCGCGAAGCAGGAGGTGGAGGCCTCCCAGCGCGCGCGTGTGCCTTCGCCTCTGCCTACTGGCAGAGGAAGACGACGAGCGACGAGGGAGGTGGGCTGGGCTGGTCCAGCTGGGCCGGCTACAGGTAAGTGGCCAGGTAGGTTCCTTTCTCCTCTCTTCTTTTTCTGTTTGCTTGCTGCTTCAGTTTTTTCTATTGCAGGTTTGTTTTGAATTTGGTTTTGAAACCAAATCAATTTTGTTGGTTCTGGAAATATTTTTAGAAGCTAAAGGAATTAAACCAAAGCTCCACAAAAATATTTCAGAATTATTGGACCTATATTTATTTAATATTAAATATAAATCCAATTCAAATAGTTATTGAATTAATTCAAAGGCCCAAAATAATTATCTCTGAGATTCCAAAAATATTGTTTTAAGTTTTACCTCTTGCCAATATTTTCAGAGACTAAGAGGAACATTTTCTTGGACTTCTTTGAAAAGATTTTAATGTTGACTATTTTTGAAGTGATTTATGAGGGTTTCAACTAACCTCAATTCAAATTTCATTTGAATTTAAACATGATGCAACCACCAAGCTAGACCAAGGCCAAAGTAGGGCTAGGGATGTTACAACTCACCCCCACTAAACAAGAATCTCGTCCCGAGATTCAAGACGTGAGGTAAGAAGACAGAGGGAACACCAATAAAGAATCTTCACGATCCGATTGCCCTTCTCGAAGATGTTGATTCATTGCATCATGTCGATCTTGACATCTTTGCTTCGAGAGCTTCATCCATCATGGCGGCAAGAGAGCAAGACAACCTCCCAAGAGTGGATACAAGATCAACTCCACGGAATGAGACGTAAGAACACCTCTTGAGTTGAGACACAAGGCACATATCAGAGGTGACGGGAGGAAGCGGATGATAAAGGTTCAATTTGGTACGCAACAAACCCACGCTGGAGTAGGATGATGCATGGTTTCAAAGTAGCGAGGGATAATTGCCATGATACCATAACGAGACATCTTAAGGAAGGTGACTCGCAGAATTATTCCCTTAAGTGGCAAAAAGAATTACTTTTGATTCGGAGATCATAGAAACTCTTTATACCAGCCTAAGGCAATCACAAACGATCAGTGGAAGGAGTTCGAAAGAATGACATACTCGGACTAGGATGGATGATGTGGACTACCTTGTTGAAGACAACGCAATGGATGATTTTTGCTTATCTTTGGAAATGGATGGGACCCATGGTAAGTCCACTTTTGAAGATGATCCTGAACAACAGCTATTGAGGTGCAAGCTGGGAACAAAATGCAAATGTTGGGAATGATTCTAGTAATTGGGGAGAAGGTTCACCGGCAAAGGTGATTCCACCAATCGGATGGCTATCGAACAACTGAGAGGACGGAGGCACATTCCAGTTAATGACATCGTCAGAACCTAGTGCCTGAGCGTGCTCTCAAGAACTTGAGCATTTCCATACTCATCAAGGTCTTACCAACATCCATGTCAAGGATCCTGGCAACACAACATGCTACCATGATGAATAATGGTGGAAGATGCAGATGCAAAGGAAGATAACACTGTCTCAGATTTCACCTTAGCGAAGCCAAGGAAACAAAATCTGGATGATCGACCGAGAGACATTTAGCACTCCGCTTCTAATGTTCTCCTTGATGTACTGGTTGCCACGGTGATGCTTTAAGCATCGGCATAGCCACCAAGTAGTGGTCGGACTTCGGAATACAATAGATCCATAAGGAACAACTTCTGGAGTAAATCCTACGAAATCCTCATGGGAAGGTGGCCAACTTTCTTCAATCGAGATACTACAATAATAGGTCTTCCGGCTGGATGTGTTGGCCACGACATCCACTTTACCGTTTATCAAGGGACCAATATTATAGTTCTTAGAAAGTGCTCCAACCATCATATCTGCCTGAGATTCAGATCTGGTTGGTGACAGGATATTCCAGACTCATCGAGTCTAGAAAGGAAAATGAAGGTTTGCAACACAAATCGACGAGATGACATTGCGAGATTCTCGGGGAATGAACTACGGTAGTAAGCTCCAAAACATGAGCCGGTTCTGCTACAAGCATGTGAACACGTTGTCCTAGACAAGCATGGTCACCTGGTAGTCTTAAAATGAAACACTACCGAGTTCAGGGGGAACCATCAACGAGGATATCGAAGTCCTTGCATAGGTCTAACCCTTAAGAAGAACTTCTTCTCCTTGAACAAATCAATCAGTGGCTTGGTGTGCTAGGGATACATATAGAATGAAGATGATCAGTCTATCAGACCATAGAATACTTCGCACGTGCATGACTGTCTTGGGATGATTCCAAAGGAAGCAAAAACAACTTTCTCGAATTCACGGCGGCAACTTACACC
This sequence comes from Triticum monococcum, assembly GCA_034509565.1. Taxonomy (NCBI): domain Eukaryota; kingdom Viridiplantae; phylum Streptophyta; class Magnoliopsida; order Poales; family Poaceae; genus Triticum; species Triticum monococcum. The sequence continues at coordinate 426,770,087 of CM067847.1, read as the reverse complement.
GGATGCACATGAATTAGAGGAAGTCACATCCTTCAACCGGACATATGCTTCATGATAGGGACATGAGGGCAATGCTTATAAAGTTTCCAACACTAGCTGGATGTTCAACACAATCATGGAGGAGACAAAATGCCGCTGATGGGCTCAACAGCAACTCATCGGAATTTCCATATCACTGGACTTCCACCACTATGTGAACAATGTGATAGTATTGGTCAGACCAAAGATATAATGGTGTATGCTCGAGGGACAACCGTAAGTAAGACAACATTACGAACATCGTTGGTTCTGATTTGATTTGACGATAGCCCACGCTCAAATCAAGGTTTGGACAAGATAATAGATCCAAAAACTGATCACGAGGACCAATTGGTGAAGATATCATCTTTCTTCAACACACACACACACACACAAGGATATCCCTTAGAGATGAGCTAAGTCGGACAAGTTTTCATCTTCCAACTCTCCAAGTTGTTGTTAAGCTTAACCAACTAGCTCAGGGGTATCCAACACAGATTCTTGGAGAAAAATGGTTTATTGAAAAACCAACTTGATCACAAACTCAACATAACGGTCAGGTGACAACCTGGTAACACTTCCGAGAAGATATTCGGAAAATCACAAACCACTGGTATGTTACTAAGCTCGAGAACAACCTTGCTTTTCAGGGCAAGATGATATGATCAAAGAGTGAGGGATTGGCACAACCCTAACCCATTGATCGCAGTGTGCACCAGAATATGGACTTGGTAGCACGATCAGTCTTAGAATGATAATTCAATAACCAACACGCTAAGGATGAGAATATTGTCCATTAACTACCAAGCAACACAGTTGCTAGGAGTATTGATTTCACACATCACGACTCACATGCCGGCATTCCGGTTACAATAACACGGGAACCGAGGAATGAACAATGATGGTAAGAAGTATCACTGCGTCAAGAATTCATGAGAGATGTGCAATTCTCACGACGCTCTTGACATAAAGTGGGTAATACTTTAGGATAGAACAGAACCAAAAGCTGGATTGGCATTTTGATCTGCGGAATACAACCACTTTGACCTGATCCGAGAAATGGATGAGGTACTGGAGTTTGTTTCTCCTAGTCATTCTAAAATAGAACGGCTCGACGGACCACAAGAATAAAAGGCACCAATGAACACAAATGCACAACTATTCCTGACTATCAATTGATAGACGAAGGTCAGAAAACAACTAAAGAGGAACAACTCAAGGAACATATAATTTTCTGAGCTGTGGAGGCATAGATTAGTATGTCGAGCAAAGCTCAACATATTTCTTCCAGATAACCCATGCAGAAAGGTAGAACTGGCAGAGCCACAATATAGAATGGAGAACTCATCAAGAGCACTCTGGTTGTGATCCTTTGGTTCAAGAACTTCTGCCATAAGTGGTTCATGATAATTGGAAGAAGGATGTACCACGAACCTCGAGGACTATCGCAAAGGTTTACTAATGTCCTAAGGAACTAGCAAACACTATCAACATGAAGTAGGTAGGGTGAGTCTCGGGTTCAAAACCCAGGAATAGAATGCCTACTAACTAAATGGCATCACGGGATGCTTTCGAGAATGATGGCCAGAATCATCACACTGGGAACACAAAACATGGTTAGATTACTAGGTGATCCTCTAAGACACCTAGGGTCATAATAATAGTTCCAACATAAATGCCGAGGCAATGGAGTACCTCAACTCACCGATTAGTGTGATTAACCTGGCCTAAATGGACATCAGGAACAGGGGGAAGGGTTTGCAAATGCATCAGACTATTTAGAAACCTGGGATGACTCGGACAGCATAACGGCTGTAAATGCTCAAAATGATTTGAGACATCCTGCAAAATGGTGGCATAACCACTCGAAAGCACAATATCAAGGTTCGAGACCAACTATGAACACACAGAAGTAGTAGAAACTGAACTGGGCTTGAACTCAATAATCTTAGGCAACTACGGTTTAGTAACACGTCATCCTGTTAGATAGATGAGAAGGCCTAATTCTTAATCCCCGCAAAAAAGAAGAGGTTGACTCAGATCAGAAGGGCATGAGAATAAGGAGTAAAAAGAGCCTTACATTCCCTTCCACAATCAATTCCCTTACATAACTAAAGCATTTCTAGACTCAACTTCGACCAGTTTGGCTTGGTAATCCTACAGGAAGTCAGGCTTTGATACCAACGCTGTCGGGACCCCGATCCTAGGTCACACCGATCTAGCATGTAACACATCATATCACTTTGTGGCCTCACGCACGGTATTTCCACGGGTGCCACCTTACCTGGCCTGGGACCGTTTGCGCCTTTTGGCTCACGTATATGATAGTGTCGCTAGCATCCATATGACAAAGAACCCGGGCCGACATGGCTAGTCGTGAACCCAAAGCGGCACTAACCCATGGGGACAGACATACATGAATCAACCTCGAGCATGTCGGTCAACCAGCGTGTGAATCCGGGCTGTAGCACTGGGCTAACAGGACTCCGGTAACCCGGGCTGTAGCAGGCTAGGCAGGACTCCGGATGTCACCGCGTGACATTTCCCCGAAGGGACAGACATAGGAACGAAGTGAAACACATGCCGGCCAGTCAAGTGTCCTGAGCAGTAGTGCTGGGCTAGCAGGACTCCGGTGATCCGGGCTGTAGCGGACTACTATCGCTCAGAAGCACTAGACTACATTTCCCCATATGATAGGCTGCCAAGGATAAACAACTAGATAGTCGGATCCCACACATACCAAGCATTTCAATCATACACACAATATGCTCGATATGTGTGAATACAACATGGCATCACAACATAACTCTACAACTCAAGTATTAATTCATTAGGCTCCGAGGAGCGAGATATTACAAACATGGGTCTCATGACCCAACAATCATAGCATACAATCAAACACATGCGGAAGCTTAACATGTCTGAGTACAGACATCTATAAATGAAAAAAAAGGCTAAGAAGCCTGACTATCTACCAAATCCTGTCGAGGGCACAAGATCGTAGCTGAGGTATCAAGCTAAACGTCGAAGTCCACGCGGAACTACTAGCGAGACTGAAGTCTCTCTGCAAAACATAAATTAAGCAAACGTGAGTACAAAGGTACTCAGCAAGACTTACATCAGAACTAAACTACATATGCATGGGTATCAACAAAAGGGGGTGGTGGAGTTTAACTGCAGCAAGCCAGCTTTGACTCGGTGGCTATTCTGAACTACGACTGCAAGCAACTCTTTTGAGGTGGCGCACACGAGTCCACATATTCACCATTCAATACACCACTATGGATCCGCTCTCGTCTCCCTACGAGAAGGCCATCCATAGCACTCACGCTTGTCTTGCGAGTTTTAGGGTATCCACTTTCACTTGTCTATGAACTGTTATAGGCAACCCAGAAGTCCTTTACCGTGGACACGGCTATTCGAATAGATCATTTATAACCCTGCAGGGGTGTACTTCGTCACACATGTTTCCACCACTTAGCGTCTGCACACGACATGTGCTCGGCAGACTTCAAGCGAAAGCCGACGTGGGTGTAGACCACGACCTGACTAACCACACAAGTCTCTAGTCCAGGTTTATCGCCTATTCGGGTTCCATCCGCGAGGAGATCCGGCCGGAGTTTCGCTCACAGCCCCAAACGATGTGTGCAGGGTTCCCGAGACACCAAACGGGCGCCCGGTACACCGTGCCATAGTGTATCTACCGCATCATAGCCCACCCCTAGGGTCAGTGCTACGCACGGCCGCCAACACATATCCTATAAACACCAGAAACTAATTGCAACTCCTGGACAGAGGACGAGAGGGGTCAGTAAGTCGAGCGGGGTCATATTTCAGGGCCCAACGTGTGGTAGTAGCTGTTTCATGGATCACAAACACAGAACTCAGTTCCTGAGGACGGTTTCAATGAGACAACCCACCATGTACTCCTACATGGCCTCTCACCGCTACCTTTACCAAATCGTGTTCACACACTTAGCTCTCAACAGTAGGACATGTTTACACACCTCCGATTCATCCCCGATGAATCGGACCTGACTCAACTCTAAGCAGTAGCAGGCATGACAAACAAGCATGAATGAGTAGGCACATCAGGGCTCAAACAACTCCTACTCATGCTAGTGGGTTTCATCTAATTACTGTGGCAATGACAGGTCATGCAGAGGATAAGGGGTTCAACTACCGCAACAAGTAACAGATGAATCGTTGTTGTCCTAATGCAGTAAAAGAGAGCAGGAGCGAGAGAGTGGGCTTGTATCGGGATTAACAAGGGGGTTATGCTTGCCTGGCACTTCTGAAGATATCATTGGGTCTTCATCAGTGTCAACGATCACATCGTCGGTACAACGTCTATCGAGAGGGGACAATACCGGCAATAGAGAAAGAAATACAATCAATGCAATGCACAGTATGATGCATGATCATGACATGTCAATATGCTGTGGTTTGAGCTAATGCAACTAGCTATGATTTAAATGAAGTTGGTTTGAATACAAGATTCAAATACAAACTCCATATATGATTATTTAAATGCCCTTTATTTGTTTTGTCCAAAACAGAGGACAAACATTGTTCCAACATGCATGAAAATGATACAGATGGATTCCTTCAATTTTTCTGATAATTTTACATATATAATTTATCTTATTTGGAGTTACGGTTGATTTTCTATGATTTTTAGAAGTTTTGGGCATTTTCTGAAATAAATAAATCATTTCTGATTTATTTAAAATCCCAGAAAAGGATTACTGCGTCAGCTTGACGTCATGATGATGTCAGCAAGTCAACAGGGTGCGTCCAGGTCAAACTGACCAGTGGGTCCTGCGTGTCAGTGACTCAGTTTGTTAACTGAGTTGATTAGGGTTAAACTAATACTAACGAAAATGTCAGCAGGGCTGGGCCCACATGTCAGTGGCTTAGGTTTAGTTTAGCGATGTGATTAGCACCTAACAGTGGTGATTAGCACTAACTAACATCTAACTAATCCAGCTAGTGCCGGCCCCACATGTCAGTGAGCCAGGTGGGGCCCGACCGGGGTCAAAGTGGGTCAAACCCAGGCCGGCGGGGTCAAACCCACCGGCGGCTCGACGCCGGCAAGGCCTGAGACGGCGACGCGGCTCGGAAACACAGTATAGGCGACGAAACGAGCGGCGAAGGGCATCCGCAGGGAGCTGGAGCTCGCCCACATCCATCCCTGCAAGCAGCAGCAGCTAGGGCGGCCGGAGTTCGTCGAAAACGAGCTCGGGGCGGCGCCGGAGTTCGGACATGAGCGGGGACGCGGTTGCGGTGGCCGTGGTGATGTGTGCATAGCATCTACGGCATCTACGGGGTGCAGTGAGTACGATGGGCGCATGCCCGGGACCAAATGGTCACCGGAGCATCACCAGCGACGAGCGCGGCGGCGGCGGGTTTCGGTCAACAAGGGGGCGACGGCTACGGCATGTGAGAGCGATAACGGAGAGGGGGAGAAGGGGCAGGAGCTCACGGCAAGGTCGAAGCGGAGCTCAGCTGGCTCGGGGACGACCGGGAGGCGACGAATTCGTCGATGGAGTCCGGCGGCCGTGCTCGGAGAAGACGACTCGTGGCGGCGATGTGGGGCTCCCGCGGTGGCGTGGCTTGGGGTGGAAGAAAGAGGGGGTCGAGGCGGAGCTCTCAAGCACGAAGGATGGGCGAGGGAGGGCCAGTGGCCGTGGCAACAGCGAGCGACGGCGGCGGCTGTGTTCGGTGTGTGCGAGGGAGAGAGAGGGGGAAGTGAGCAGAGGAAGAGGGGGAAGATCCAGGCGTCCAGGGAAGCTCCACGACACCACACGAGGGCACAGGGGCATCGACAGCGCGAAGCAGGAGGTGGAGGCCTCCCAGCGCGCGCGTGTGCCTTCGCCTCTGCCTACTGGCAGAGGAAGACGACGAGCGACGAGGGAGGTGGGCTGGGCTGGTCCAGCTGGGCCGGCTACAGGTAAGTGGCCAGGTAGGTTCCTTTCTCCTCTCTTCTTTTTCTGTTTGCTTGCTGTTTCAGTTTTTTTCTATTGCAGGTTTGTTTTGAATTTGGTTTTGAAACCAAATCAATTTTGTTGCTTCTGGAAATATTTTTAGAAGCTAAAGGAATTAAACCAAAGCTCCACAAAAATATTTCAGAATTATTGGACCTATATTTATTTAATATTAAATATAAATCCAATTCAAATAGTTATTGAATTAATTCAAAGGCCCAAAATAATTATCTCTGAGATTCCAAAAATATTGTTTTAAGTTTTACCTCTTGCCAATATTTTCAGAGACTAAGAGGAACATTTTCTTGGACTTCTTTGAAAAGATTTTAATGTTGACTATTTTTGAAGTGATTTATGAGGGTTTCAACTAACCTCAATTCAAATTTCATTTGAATTTAAGCATGATGCAACCACCAAGCTAGACCAAGGCCAAAGTAGGGCTAGGGATGTTACAGCGAGGCGTGTGGTGAGGTACGTTGTGCCCCTAGGGATGCGGTGGAGTGGTTAGACTAGGTGGCGTGGCCGGAGTTTAGCCGGAGACACGTCGGCGACGAGCTCCACGGCGGCGCATGCGGGTGAGCTTCATGTGCTCGTTGTGGTGCACGAGAAGAGGAACGGAGAGGTTGGGGAGGTGCAACAGCTCACGGCGATCACGTAGTAGTAGGCGGCGCGGTCGGGGACGAGTCGATGCGGCGGCGACGTCGAAAGGGATCTCCGGCGATGCTCGGTGAAGATGAGGTCGAAGAAGACGTTGCAGAGCGTGTGAGCGCTCGGGGCTCGGCTGCTCGACGGAGTCGATGATGGCGGAGAGGATGGACACGGTGGTGCAACACGGGGACATCGGTGGACGCGGTTTCACGGTGGCGCGAGCTCGGCAGCGTCGGCCATGGCGAAGGGGAGCGAGAGAGTGAGGCAGGGGGCGAGTGAGCATGTCCAGGGAGTCGAGGCGGCGACGCGGAGCCTGTCCAGGCCAGCAGGGTGGCGAGGGGAGGAAGCAGGGCGGCAGCCAGCTGCGTGGCGCGCACTGGTGCCGCCGTCGAGCACCTGCCTGCCTGCCTGGCGAAGCCAAGCTGCTCGCTGGCGTGGTGGCTGGGCTGGGCCGGCAGGTGGGCCTGGTGGGTGGCGCCAGGTGAGTCTTTCTGCTTTGTTTTTTTTGTTTTCTATTTTTTGTAGCTTTAGGGCTTTATTCAAAATACCTAGGCACTTTCTAAAATCCTGAAAATAATTGTGGGCTCTGTTGGGATTATTCCTAACAGCCCTGACTTAATTCCAGATTTATTTGAACATTTAAAATATTTATTAGCATTTAAATGTCCAAAGGCAACATACATATGATTTAATCCAGTGACCTTTTGTTGACCTAGAAAATTGTGCACCTATTTTGCCAGACGTTCTAACCCAAGGCAAAGAGGGTCAACATTTTAGAAGGGCATTTCAGGTTCATTGAAATTATTTTTAGTAAACCGTAGTTGATTTCAAGAGGGGTGCTGGGGGTTCTGCCTTCCCCATTTCAAGTTTCTGATGAAAGTAAACATGATGCACACTCTAATGCATGGACTAGCTAGGGTGTGACAACTCACCCCCACTCAAAAGAATCTCGTCCCGAGATTTAGGATCCTCTGGAAAGAAGGTGGGGTACTCGAATCGAAGACGATCCTCCCTTTCCCAAGTGGCTTCTTCCTCGGAATGGTGTGACCATTGAATCTTGAGAAACTTGATATTACGACGTCGAGTGGTACGCTCGGCTTGATCAAGGATACGAACGGGATATTCCCGATAAGAGAGGTTATCTTGTAGATCAAGCGTTTCGTGGTCCACTCCACGGATAGGATCCGCGAAGCAACCCCTGAGTTGCGAAACGTGGAAGACATCATGAACTCTGGAAAGATGTGGAGGTAGTTCCAATTGGTAGGCAGATTCTCCTCGTTTGGCAAGAATGCGGAAGGGTCCAATGTAACGAGGAGCCAATTTGCCTTTGATACCGAAACGATGGGTTCCCTTTAACGGAGTAACCCGAAGGTAAGCCTTCTCGTTGACTTCATAAGTCATAGGCTTATGTTTGCGATCATATTGACTCTTTTGACGAGATTGGGCTGTTTTCAAATTCTCACGAATAGCGCGAACCTGCTCTTCTGCTTCCTGAATCATATCCGGGCCAAAGAGTTGTCTTTCCCCGGTTTCTGACCAGTTAAGAGGCGTTCGACATTTTCGTCCATAAAGAACTTCGAAAGGAGCTTTGCCCAAGCTAGCTTGATAACTATTGTTATAAGAAAACTCCACGAATGGAAGGCATTCCTCCCAACTCATTCCGAACGAGATAACAGAAGCTCGAAGCATATCTTCCAGAATTTGATTGACTCGCTCTACTTGACCACTTGATTGAGGATGGAAGGCGATGCTAAAAGAGAGATGAGTCCCCATAGCATTTTGGAAACTTTCCCAAAATCGAGAGGTGAAGAGACTCCCACGGTCTGAGTTAATTTCCAATGGAACACCATGAAGAGACACTATTCGGGAGATGTATAAATCAGCTAGCTGGCTAGCGGTGATACTCTCACGAACAGGTAGAAAGTGGGCTACTTTGGAAAGTTGGTCGATCACAACGAAGATGGCATTATTCCCTCTCTTGGTCCTGGGAAACCCAGTGATGAAATCCATACTGATTTTATCCCATTTCCATTCAGGAATAGCCAAAGGTTGAAGGGTGCCAGCAGGCCGTTGATGCTCTGCTTTAACACGACGACAAACATCGCAATTAGCAATGTATTGAGCGATTTCTCTCTTCATCCTAGTCCACCAAAACCTCTGGCGTAGGTCTTGATACATTTTAGTACTACCGGGATGAATGGTGAGAGGGGATTCATGAGCTTCCTTAAGGATCAGTCGCCTCAGGTTTCGCGCCTTTGGAACCACTCGGCGATTCCCAAAGTATACAACACCTTGATCATCAATGGAGAAACAATTCACGACTCCTTTCTTAATGTTTCTCTTGATACGGGAGATTCCCGGATCTACCTTCTGCGCCTTGATGATCTGATCCGTAAGGGTAGGTTCCGCCACCAGGGTGGATAGGAATCCTCGAGGAACAATGTGAAGGTTTAGCTTACGAAATTCCTCATGGAGAAGTGGTTGACTTTGTTGTAACATCAGGTTGTTACCATAGGACTTACGGCTTAGCACATCAGCCATCACATTGGCTTTGCCCGGGGTGTAAGTTATTCCTAAGTCGTAATCCGAGATCAACTCGACCCAACGTCATTGCCTGAGATTCAAATCTGGGTGGGTGAAGATATATTTCAAACTTTGGTGATCGGTGAAGATCTCGCAACGATTACCGAGAAGGTAATGTCGCCAAGTTTTAAGTGCATGGACTACAGCTGCAAGCTCTAGATCATGTGTGGGATAATTTTCCTCATGTGGGTGTAATTGCCGTGAAGCATAGGCAATTACCTGACGATCTTGCATGAGTATGCAACCTAGTCCTTGTCGCGAGGCGTCGCAATAGATAATAAATTCCTTGGAGAAGTCTGGTGGTACCAGGACGGGGGCAGATGTCAGGCGTCTTTTCAGTTCCTGAAAACTGATCTCGCACTGTGGAGTCCACTCGAACTTTTTGTCTTTCTTGAGGAGTTCAGTTAGAGGTTTAGCAACCTTGGAGAAATTCTCGACGAAGCGGCGGCAATAGCTCGCTAAGCCAAGGAAGCTCCAAACTTGCTTGACCGTCTCAGGTGGAGTCCAATCAAGGACGGCTTGGACTCGCTCGGGATTGACAGCAATACCCTTACCAGAGATTACATGGCCTAGATAGGTCACTTCTGGCAACCAAAATTCACACTTGGAGAATTTGGCATAAAGGCGATGCTCTCGAAGTTTCATCAATACCAGCCTTAGATGTTCGGCATGTTCCTCTTCATTCTTGGAGTAGATGAGTATGTCGTCGAGGTATACTACGACGAATTTATTGAAGTACTCCATGAAAACCGAGTTCATTAACCGGGAGAAGGTGGCTGGGGCATTGGTTAAACCGAAGGACATAACGGTGTACTCGTATTGGCCATAACGAGTAACAAAGGCCGTTTTTGGAATGTCCCTGTTTCTGATTTTGATTTGATGGTAACCCAACCTCAAATGCATCTTGGAGAAGACTGAGGATCCAGCGAGCTGATCATACAGATCGTTGATCCTGGGAAGCGGGTATTTGTTCTTGATGGTGACCAAGTTGACGGGTCGGTAATCCACAACCATTCGATCTGTTCCATCCTTCTACTTGACGAAGAGGACGGGGCAAGCCCAAGGAGAGGAACTAGGACGGATGAAACCCTTGTTCAAGGACTCATCGAGTTGGTTCTTAAGCTCGGCTAGTTCTAAGGGTGCCATCTTATAGGGTCTTCTGGAAATTGGAACGGTTCCTGGAACAAGGTCTATCACAAACTCGACATCCCTGTCAGGTGGAACACCTGGCAGTTCTTTTGGAAAGACATCCGGAAAGTCTCGGACTACCGGAACATCCTCAAGGTCTGGAAGGGGGTTGGCATTTAGGGAGTAAAGTTGGCGCTTGGCCACTCGAGTTAGGACATTAACTGTCTTGCCCGAGGGGTGAGTAAGTTGAACGGTTCTAGTGGCACAATCGATCTTAGCATAATGAGATGACATCCAGTCCATACCCAAGATGATGTTTATGTCGGAGGACTTGAGAGCTATTAAGGATGCAAGGAAGACAAGTCTATCGACAAGAATTTCGTTCCCATGGCTTACTCTAGAAGTTTGCCATTTGGAACCCGGAGTTTGAATTACCATGGAAGTGGGCATGTCACAGAATGTCGTGTTATGCAACCGAGCTTAGTTCTCGGATATGAATGAATGAGATGCTCCAGTATCGAAAAGAACAGATGCCGGATGGCAGTTAACAAGGAGCGTACCAAGGACGACGTTAGGATCGTCATGAGCCTCCTCGGCTGAAAGATAATTGACATGGCCACGTGCAGTGGTGGCCGGCTTGGCGTAGAATGTTTTTCCCGCGGGCTTACCATGACCAACGGACTTTCCAGTTTGATTGGGGTTGTTGTTCTGGGGACACTCTCGGCTATAGTGACCCGGCTCTCCACACTTGAAGCATGTTACCACATTGGGGCGTGGAGCAGCGTTAGCAGCGGGGCCACCATAGGGCTTGGGCGGTGCAAATTGCTGGTTGGGACGAGGCGCCTCAAAGGATGGCCTCGGGATGAACCTGGGTGGCAGTGCCGTGCTTGGAATCCACACCCGGCGCTTCTGAGCTCCAGAGCCGGATGAAGAGCCAAAATCACGGGAGTGCTTGCGTGAAGCATCATAATCAGTCTGGCCTGTCTCAGCACTGATGGCTTTATTGACCAACTTCTGAAAAGATGTGCACTCGTGCAGACGGAGATCGCGGCGAAGCTCAGGGCTAAGTCCCTTGCAGAACCTTGCCTGCTTCTTGGCATCAGTAGAAACCTCTTCAGGAGCATAGCGTGCCAGATTCCCAAATTCACGACTGTAAGCATCTACAGTCAGTCTTCCTTTGGTGAAGTTGCAAAACTCCTCCCTCTTGCGATCCATGAGACCTTCCGGAATGTGATGCTCACGGAAAGCCTCACTGAATTTAGCCCAAGTAGTGATTTGACCGACCGGGCGCATAGCTTCGAAGTTTTCCCACCAAAGGCTAGTAAGGCCTTCGAGATGATAGGCAGCATAAGTAACCTTGTCGGCTTCGGCTACGTTCACTGAACGTAGCTTGTGGGTGATGCTGCGAAGCCAATCATCCGCGTCGAGGGGCTCGACGGAATGGTTGAACTTTGGTGGGTACAGCTTGATAAAGTCATTGATTGACACAAAGTCATTTCGTGGGTGGCGTGCAGTGTTCTGCTCAATCCGCTCCAGCAGGCGGTTAGTCTCACGCTTGTTTCTTTCCGCCTCTAGCATCACTTCGGCCAGAGAAGGCGGGTGAGGCAGATTTTCACCTCTAGCTGCACTGGCTTCCCCCTGCTCCGGGACAGCAGGTTTGCCGCGGGTGTTTACCATCCTAGGAGAAAACAAGACAACAGTTTAGACAAGGATGGCTCAAACTTAGCAAGGAAGTGCAGAATGTAATGCATAACACGAAATGCAGAGATGTTCATCCGTATGTCATGGTAATATAAAACTGCCATATATATACCAACGGTCATACACATCATACATAGTTTAGTACAAGCCCAGGCTATAGTACAACTATGATGAAAGACGTTACATCTCATCGGAGGCATTCCAAGCTCCTATACATTATTTGTCTACACCTCCGGAATTGATTACACGCAAAGTCATATTCCACAAGTCACGCAGGACAGTGGAGATACAACTACTACAATACTAGTGGTACTACTACTAACTCAGACAGCTCCGTAGTAGTCCTCATAGAAGTCACCTCCATAGCCTGGAAGTTCAACGTGATCATCCGGAAATAGACGGTCCTGAGGAGCCTGTGGACCATAGGGGCTAGGATGAGGTCTTGGACCAACAAACGGTGGCCTGCGGGGAACACGGGGTGGGGGGATGCCTCCCACATCACGCCAATCCACCATGTCTGGCAGAGCTGATCTCACAGGATACAGATCCCTTGTATTCATACATCCAGCTTGCACCGCAGGTGCAAACCGAGTCAATGTGACCCAATGATCAGCACGGGTATTGAAAAGCTCCAACCTCAAGGCCCAATTCTCTCGGTCCTTATCTTCGAGCATCTCGGCAGTGGTACGAGTTAATGAGTCCTCCTGAGTGGAGTCAGCATAGATGGCCTGAAGATACCCTTGCGCTCCCGGAAGTGAAGCTGGCATGTAACGGAAGTCGGTGTTCCGAAGCAGGCCAGTCCGGACTCGCATGATGGTCATCATGGAATAGGCAGCATCCTGCACAGCCATCTCAACGGTAACCCTAAGTCCATAGGAACAGTGAAGGGGCTCGGTAGATCCAGGATAAGAAGGAAATATCCTGACGGTGCAGAAATACTGGCTTTGATTAAAGTCGCAGAACTGCTCTTCGATAGTGTATTCGGGATACCAATGGTAACCCGTCTCGATCATGACCCGGACTAACATAGCAGTTTGACCGGGCACGTCGAGGCACCTGGTCAGGTGAACCACTTGGTTTTGAGGACGGTTGGCCATCTGAAAGCACCACCACAATGCAAAGACATTAGAATTTCTAGGGAAAATTGGACAGCATAACAGCTGTAAATGCTCAGAAAAAGATTTGAGACATCCACAACAGTTCACAATACCACTCAACAACATCATATCAAGGTTCTGATTCAATTAGCAACATACTAAGAATAGTAAAAACTGAACTGGAACTCGTAACAATAATCCTATAAGCTACTACGGATTAGTAACACGTGAACCTGATAGAAGAAGAGAGCCTAGTCCTTAACCCATGTTGAATGAGGAGAGAATGACTCAGATCAGAGGCATAGGTAAAGGAGTAAAAGAACCTTACGTTCCCTCCCACAATCAATTCCCCTACATATAACTAAAGCATTTCTAGACTCGACATCGACCAGTTTGGCTCAACGAACCTACAGGCAGTCCGGCTCTGATGCCAACACTGTCAGGACCTTGATTCCAAGTCACATCGATCTAGCGGGTAACACTTCATATCACTTTGCGGCCCCACGCACGGTATCCCATGGGTGTCGCCTTACCATGGCCCAGGACCGTTTGCGCCTTTTGGCTCACGTATATGATAGTGTCGCTAGCATCCATATGAGAGAGAACCCGGGCCGACATGGCTAGTCGTGAACCCAAAGCGGCACAGACTTATGGAGACAGGCATACATGAATCACATCGAGCATGCGGTCATCAACGAGTGATTCCGGGCTGTAGCACTGGGCTAACAGGACTCCGGGGAACCCCGGGCTGTAGCAGGCTAGGCAGGACTCCAGAAGTCACCGCGTGACATTTCCCCGAAGGGACAGACATAGGAACGAGGTGAAACACATGTCGGCCAGTCAAGTGTCCTGAACAGTAGTGCTGGGCTAGCAGGACTCCGGTGAACTGGGTTGTAGCGGACTACTATGGCTCGAGGAGCACTAGACTACATTTCCCCATAAGAAAGGCTACCAAGGATAAACAACTAGATTGTCGGATCCCACTCATACCAAGCATTTCAATCATACACACAATATGCTCGATATGAGTACACACAACATGGCATTACAACAAAACTCTACAACTCAAGTACTTTATTTAAAAGCTCCAGGGAGCCATACATAACATGTTCATATAGATAGGGGTCACATGACCCGACACTCAAGTCATACAATCATACAAGCACATGCAGAAGCAACTAGTCCGAGTACAGACTCTAGAAAGAAAGAAGGCTTCTCGAAGCCTGTCTATCTACATAGGGCCCTCCATGGCCGGGATCACCACCTGGGTGGCTAGTCACTCGTCGACGTCAAGGTCTACATAAAACCCATCGGAGGGGGCAGTGTTGTCGTCTGAAAACAATAAATAAGCAAACATGAGTACAAAGGTACTCAGCAAGTCTTACATCAGAACCTACTATACATGCTTATTCTCAAGAAGGTGGTGGGGTTAATGCAGCAAGCCAGCTTTGACTCTTGGCTAAACTATCCTACGGAACTTCACTAGTAAAATAGTTTTAGCACACGAGTCCACTACTCACCAACACAATACTCCACTGGGATCCTCCCTCGTCATCCTACGAGAGGGCCATCCTCGGTACTCACACTTATCTTGAGTCTTTTAGTAGTATCCATTAACTTGTCTATGAACTGTATAGGCAACCAAGTAGTCCTTTAGCACGGACGCGGCTATTCGAATAGTTTTATACCCTGCAGGGGTGTACTTCGTCATACACGCTTTCACCACTTACCGCCGTTTACACGACACGTACTCGGCAACCTTCAAGCGGAAGCCCAACGAGGGTGTCGGCCACGGCCTACCTAAACACTTAAGTCTCTAGTCCAGGTTTATCGCCTATCCAGGTTCCATCCGCAGGGAGTCCGGCCGAGGTTTCCACATACGGCCCCGAACGATGTGAACAAGGTTCCCGAGACACCAAACGGGTGACTCGGTACACCGTGCCACGGTGTATCTACTGCACCATAGCCCACCCCTAGGGGCAGCGCTACGCACGGCCGCCAACACATAACCTACAAACACCAGAAACTAATTGCAACTCCTGGACAGAGTACTAGGGTGACTAAGAAGCCGAGAGGGTCCATTGGTTTCGGGCCCAATGTACGGTAGTAACTGCATCTTAAATCACACATATAGATTTCAGTTCTTATGGACGGCCTCAATGAAACAACCCACCATGTACTCCTACATGGCCTCTCATCGATACCTTACCAAAACATGTTCAACACATCCCTCATATTACCGACATAAGCATTTCACTCTAGCCCATCACCCAGATGAACCAGACCTGACACAACTCTAAGCATAGCAGGCATAGCAAGGTAGGAATCACATACAAGGCTCAATCAACTCCTACACATGCTAGTGGGTTTTATCTAGTTACTGTGGCAATGACAGGTCATGTAGAGGATAAGGGTTCAACTACCGTAGCACACAACAGTTTGAATCGCGTTGTCTTAATGGAGTAAACAAGACCAGAAGCGAGAACATGGGTTTGTATCGGAATGATCAATGGTTGCTTGCCTGATGGAGTGGTAACGGGATACTGGCCTTCAGTTGGATACTCGTGAATATCCTCGAAGGCAGAACCTACCATGGAGAACACATCGGAACACAATCAACACATGACGATATGCAACAATATGATGCATGCTATGACATGGCAATATGATTGTGTCTTGGCCTAATGCAAGCTAAAATAGAGAGGCATGAACTCATTTGAATCAAAGATTCAAATATTAGCTCATTGAACATGGCATTTATAGTGCATTTCCTTATTCTACTTAAACAGCAAGGTAAACTTGTTTTGTCATGCATGAAACCATCACATATGGATAGATTGAATTTTTCTGATGATTTTTCATATATAATTTATCTCATTTGGAGCTATGGTTGAATTTCTATGAATTTTTGAAGTTTGAACTATTTTCTGGAATTTCCTAGATAAGAATAAATCCAGAAAATCAATTACTGCATCAGCAATGCGTTAGGGTGACGTCAGCAGGTCAAAGGCGCCAGCCAGGTCAAACCTGACTGGTGGGTCCCACTGGTCAGTGTCTCTGTGCACTAACTATGTTTAGTTAGCCTAATTAACTGGCAGGGCTCACTGGTCAGTGACTGTACTAATTAAACTAACCTATTTAGTTAGCACTAACAGGGTAATTAGTGGGGCGGGGCCTGCATGTCGGTGAGAGAGAGGGGGGAGGTCAACCCACGTCAGCAGGTCAACCTCGCTGGTCAGCGGGTCAAAACCTGACGGTGTTTAGCCGTCAGCGAGGCCAGACGCGGTGGCGCGCTGCAGAAATCGCCCACAGGGCACCAATTGATGCGCGGAGAGCAGCTACGGGTAGCTGGGGACGAACCGCGGCGTTTGGTGGTGGTGGTTGGGCTCGGGGTGGCCGGAAACGTCGCCGGCGACGAGCCTTGCGGTCGCCGGAGTCAGGTGAAAATGAGCCCGACGCTACGGGGCACGACGAGGCATGTGGTGAGGTGCATTGTGCCCCTAGGGATGCGGTGGAGTGGTTAGACAAGGTGGCGTGGCCGGAGTTTGGCCGGAGACACGTCGGCGATGAGCTCCACGGCGGCGCGTGCGGGTGAGCTTCGTGTGCTCGTTGTGGTGCACGAGAAGAGGAACGGAGAGGTTGGGGAGGTGCAGTAGCTAACGGCGATCACGTAGAAGTAGACGGCGCGGTCAGGGACGAGTCGATGCGGCGGCGACGTTGAAAGGGATCTCCGGCGATGCTCGGTGAAGATGAGGTCGAAGAAGATGTTGCAGAGCGTGTGAGAGCTCGGGGCTCGGCTGCTCGACGGAGTCGACGATGGCGGAGAGGATGGACACGGTGGTGCAACACGGGGACGTCGGTGGACGCGGTTTCACGGTGGCGCGAGCTCGGCAGCGTCGGCCATGGCGAAGGGGAGCGAGAGAGTGAGGCAGGGGGCGAGTGAGAGTGTCCAGGGAGTCGAGGCGGCGATGCAGAGCCTGTCCAGGCCAGCAGGGCGGCGAGGGGAGGAAGCAGGGCGGCAGCCAGCTGCGTGGCGCGCGCTAGTGCCGCCGTCGAGCACCTGCCTGCCTGCGTGGCCAAGCCAAGCTGCTCGCTGGCGCGGTGGCTGGGCTGGGCCCGCAGGTGGGCCTGGTGGGTGGCGCCAGGTGAGTCTTTCTGCTTTTTTTTGTTTTCTTCTCTTTTCTATTTTTTCTGTAGCTTTAGGGCTTTATCTAAAATACCTAGGCACTTTCTAAAATCCTGAAAATAATTGTGGGCTCTGTTGGGATTATTCCTAACAGCCCTGACTTAATTCCAGAATTGTTTGAACATTTAAAATATTTATTAGCATTTAAATGTCCAAAGGCAACATACATATGATTTAATCCAGTGACCTTTTGTTGACCTAGAAAATTATGCACCTATTTTGCCAGAGGTTCTAACCCAAGGCAAAGAGGGTGAACATTCTAGAAGGGCATTTCAGGTTCATTGAAATTATTTTTAGTAAACCCTTGTTGATTTCAAGAGGGGTGCTGGGGGTTTTGCCTTCCCCATTTCATGTTTCTGATGAAAGTAAACATGATGCACACTCTAATGCATGGACTAGCTAGGGTGTGTGAGCAGGGGTCAAAAACTATCTACGCACAGGCGTGTAGTTAAGAGGCGCAAAAATAAGTTCAAGGTAATAGCTAAAACGGCAATAATTCCCAACACGCCCCAGCGGGGCTCCATGCAGCTGTTTTGTCTTACACAGGAAACAAAAGGAAAAGGAAAGGACGAGCCCGGCACAGCCCTCCTCACATCGGCCCACGGAGGCGACCCGGGCTGCCTCCGGGCCTCAGGAAGACTCCCTCTCGCGCTTCACCAGGGCACAACAGCGGGCGGACGAGCGACCACCTCCCAAGCAAGCTCGACGGCGCGGGGTTGACTGCGGCCACCGCTGGAGGAGTCGCTTGAGGAAGAGTTGACGAAGCTTGGGGAGTCTCGAGCGCCGCCATCCCTGCGGGTGCTATCTCCTCCATCGCCATCGGAGCGGGGCCCCCGGCCGCCGTCGTTGTCCTCAGGGCAACACCCCGCGCGGCGACCATCTTCCCCAAACACCCTCACATAGAGTGTGGCGTCGCCGTCAAACCTGAAGTGCAGGGTGCACCGGCGCCCCAGGCCGCGAGCGCGGGCGAACGCCTGCCAGCCATGAGTTAAGGCTAAGCCCCCGTTGGCGGAGACGTCCACCACGGCCCATGAGGACCTGCTGCAGCAGCCCTCCGCCTGGAGCCAGAGGCCACCAGGAGCACCGGCCGGGAGTTCACCAAGGAGGAAGCGAGGGAGTTGGAGCCGGGCGCTAGTCGGCTCCGCCGACCAGACGACGAACTCCGGCAGCACCTGCGCAGCGCGAAAGCACGGCCTGGGGGAGCGCGCAACACAGGCGCGTCCCTCGGCCACAGCGGCTCGCCCGCTGCCGCACTGGGAGCCGCCCCCATGACCACCAAACGCTATCGGGGCGGCCGCCGGATGCTTCCGAGGGTGCCCCACAACCGCGCTTGGGCGGGGGAGAGGCAGGATCAACCTGGAGGGCCTTTCCCTTCTCCGCAGCCGAGTACCTCCTCGATGGAGCCATCACACTAAGGCGGAGCAAGAATTGAGGCAAAGGAGAAAACAAGAAGAGATGGACTCGAAGGGCACGCGCCGTGCCGTACTTATAGCCGGCGAAGGCCAACCGCCAGCCTCCATGATCACAGGTAATCATGACACGATCTGCATGCAGGGACTTGTCCAACTCGCGCGATCACCGAGGCGTCATGGGGAAGTGGAGACGCCCATGTCCCATCAACCGCCACGCGGCGCCCAAGGCCGCAGGCTGTTAGGGCCCGCGGCGCTTCACCCTTGCCCTTTCACCTCTCGGCACGGCCAAGTCCATGCGCG
The DNA here is from genome assembly GCA_034509565.1 of Triticum monococcum. NCBI lineage: Eukaryota > Viridiplantae > Streptophyta > Magnoliopsida > Poales > Poaceae > Triticum > Triticum monococcum. The sequence goes on along the minus strand of CM067847.1, from coordinate 426,751,027 downwards.
CCTTGGGCCCGGGGGCTACTGTCGGCATTCTGGGAACAGGGGTCCCCAGACTTGCCTGCCTGCGGCCTGCGGCGTGGCTCAAGGGAGGCCCAGTGTGGCCCATCTTCCTCAACACAAGACTCAAGACCCTCGCGAGGAGCCAAGCCTCGCGGGGCGGACGACACGGCGCATCCTCAGGCGCAGCCTCCTCAGGCTGGCTCGCGAGGAGGCTGAGAGATCAAGGCAGGGTACCTCGCGAGGTGCCCATGACGCAAGCCAGGACGATCGAGGGTGCCAGGTGGGCGCCAGCGCGCGCAACGTCCTTCTTTCCTCTTTGGTGCAAAGGGGGCAAGCGCAGCCGCGGAGTACCGAGGCATCAGGCAAAGGTTGCCATTTCGGTGCAACGAGACCAAGACCAGACGGACTACGAGACGGAGGTCACCATGGAGCCCAGCATGGCGTCACCACATGGCCTTTGGCAGGCGAAGACCAACTTTAGTCAGGATAAGTGTACTAGATGTTCCCCTTCGAATTGGCCAATTGTTGGCGCCCTTCCTGCTCAATATTTGGGAAGAGGCGCAGGGCCTTTGGCTATACATCTGACCAGCCACCCCCAGGGAAGGGGGGGCATCTAGAAGAGGCATTGGATCGAAATCAGAGGGAGAAAGAGAGAGAAGGGTGACTGAACTCCTCCTAGCAGTTCATCGCCCCAGCGAAGAACAGACCCTCACGAGGTTGTTCTTCCTTGTAGTGTTCATCATCACTAGCCCCAGAAGGCAATACCAACCACGCACTAGAGTAGGGTATTACACCACAACGGTGGCCCAAACCAGTATAAACCTTGTGTCTCTTGTGCAGTTCTTTCAGTAGTTTAGATCTTTGTGTGACGGGGAGGTAGAAGGCGTGATCTCCGCGCGCACCCCAGTGTTCGAACCTTAAGGGTCTACCGGAACCCGTGATCCGACAGGTGCTGACAGCTTCGCTGGCGTCGGAGTAGCCTTGGAGTCCGCGAGCGCGTGCGGAGCCCCCGCGCGGGTCGCCCCGGGCTTGAGATGGGAGCTGGGTGGAGAAGGGGTGAGCCCCGAGGCGGCGAAGCCCAGGAGCTCTAACACTCGCTCCAGCAGCACGTCGTGGCCGCCCTCCAGCAGTCTGCACCGCAGCAGCTCTCGGGCCACCGTGAGCACGGCCCTTGAATTCGCCTGCTCCCGGCGGGTGTACGGTGTCGTGGTTGCGGCGTGATTGGAGGCCCTTGCCACCGACCGCGCTTGCCGCGGTGTGAGAGTTGCGAAGGCCTGTCCGCGTCGCCCGTGGCCCGCAGCGCCCTGCGGACCACGAGCTGCCTGGGGCACGGGGTCGCCCTAGGCGGGCGGCTCCGCGCAGGTGGGCCACGCCGCCCATGGACCTTGGTTGCCCGCCTGGTCGCCGGACATGGTGATGACGATGCAACGGGAGGCGGAGCGGTAGGAAGGCAAATCCCGGCGCACCCCTACCTGGCGTGCCAAATGTCAGATCACGGGTTCCGGCAGACCCTTAAGGTTCGAACACTGGGGTGCGCGCGGAGATCACGCCTTCTACCTCCCCGTCTCGCAAAGATCTAAACTACTGAAAGAACTGCACAAGAGACACAAGGTTTATACTGGTTCGGGCCACTGTTGTGGTGTAATACCCCACTCCAGTGTGTGGTTGGTGGATTGCCTTCTGGGGCTAGTGAAGATGAACAATACAAGGAAGAACAGCCTCGCGAGGGTCTGTTCTTGGCTGGGGCGATGAACTGCTAGGAGGAGTTCAGTCACCCTCCCTCTCTCTCTTCCTCACTCTCTCTGATTTGCTCTCACTTGTCGACCGTCCGTTTGCTATGCGGGTGGCTGGTCCTATTTGTAGGCAAAGGCCCTGGGCCTCTTCCCAAATATTGAGCGGGAAGGGCGCCAACAATTGGCCAATTTGAAGGGGAACATCTAGTACACTTATCCTGACTAAAGTTGGTCTTCGCCTGCCAAAGGCTCTATGGTGACGCCATGATGGGCTCCATGGTGACCTCCGTCTCGTAGTCCGCCTGGTCTTGGTCTCGTTGCACCGAAATGGCAACCTTTGCCTGACGCCTCGGTACTCTGCGGCTGCGCTCGCCCCCTTTGCACCAAAGAGGAAAGAAGGACGCTGCGCGCGCTGGCGCCCGCCTGGCACCCTCGATCGTCATGGCTTGCGTCATGGGCACCTCGTGAGGTACCCCACCTTGATCTCTCTGCCTCCTCACGAGTCAGCCTGAGGAGGCTGCGCCTGAGGATGCGCCGTGTCGTCCGCCCTGTGAGGCTTGGCCCCTCGCGAGGGTCTTGAGCCTTGTGTTGATGAAGATGGGCCGCGCCGGGCCCCCATTGAGCCACGCCGCAGGCCGCAGGCAGGCAAGTCTGGGGACCCCCGTTCCCAGAACACCGACAATTAGGCTCCGAGGAGCGAGATATTACAAACATGGGTCTCATGACCCAACAATCATAGCATACAATGCAAAGCACATGCGGAAGCTTAACACGTCTGAGTACAGACATCTACAAATGAAAAAGGCTAAGAAGCCTGACTATCTACTAGATCCTGCCGAGGGCACAAGATCGTAGCTGAGGTATCAAGCTAACGTCAGAGTCCACACGAAACTACTAGCGAGACTGACGTCTGTCTGCAAAAACATAAATTAGGCAAACGTGAGTACAAATGTACCCTGCAAGACTTACATCAGAACTATCTACATATGCATCGGTATCAATAAAGGAGTGGTGGAGTTTGACTGCAGCAAGCCAGCTTTGACTCAGTGGCTAACCTGAACTACGACTGCAAGCAACTCTTTGAGGTGGCGCACACGAGTCCACATATTCACCATTCAATACACCACTATGGATCCGCTCCCGTCTTCCTACGAGAACGTCATCCATAGCACTCACTCTTATCTTGCGGGTTTTAGAGTATCCACTTTCACTTGTCTATGAACTATGCAAGGGGTCCAAGTTTCCATATCCGAGGAATCCGGCTATTCGAATAGATAATGATAACCTTGCAGGGGTGTACTTCTTCACACACGCTCCCACCACTTACCACCATATACACATCATGTATCTCGGCAACCTTCAAGCGGAAGCCTGGCGAGGGTGTCGGCCACGGCCTACCTAAACACTTAAGTCTCTAGTCCAGGTTTATCGCCTATCTAGGTTCCATCCGCAGGGAGTCCGGCCGAGGTTTCCACATACGGCCCTGAACGATGTGAACAGGGTTCCCGAGACACCAAACGGGCGCCCGGTACACCGTGCCACGGTGTATCTACCGCAACATAGCCCACCCCTAGGGTCAGCGCTACGCACGGCCACCAACACATAACCTACAAACACCAGAAACTAGTTGCAATTCCTAGACAAAGTACTAGGGTGATTAAGAAGCCGAGAGGGTCAATTAAGGATCCCAATGAGTGGTAGTAGCTGGTCATTGATCACAGACACAGAACTCAGTTCCTGAGGACGGTTTCAATGAGACAACCCACCATGTACTCCGACATGGCCTCTCACCGCTACCTTTACCAAATCGTGTTCACACACTTAGCTCTCAACAATAGGACATGTTTACACACCTCTGATTCATCCCCGATGAATCAGACCTGACTCAACTCTAAGCAGTAGAAGGCATGACAAACAATCATGAATGAGTAGGCACATCAGGGCTCAAACAACTCCTACTCATGCTAGTGGGTTTCATCTATTTACTGTGGCAATGACAGGTCATGCAAAGGAAAGGGGTTCAACTACCGCATCATGTAACAGATGATCGTTGTTGTCCTAATGCAGTAAAAGAGAGCAGGAGCGAGAGAGTGGGCTTGTATCAGAATGAACAAGGGGGTTGTGCTTGCCTGGCACTTCTGAAGATAGTAATAGCTCTTCATTGGTGTCATCGAACACATCGTCGGAACGTTGTCTACTGAAGGGGGACAAACTCCGACAAAAGAGAAGAACACAATCAATGCATATGCGACAATATGATGCATGATCATGACATGGCAATATTCTGTGATTTGAGCTAATGCATCTAGTTATGATTTAAATGAAGTTGATTTGAATACAAGATTCAAATTCCAAATCCATATATGTTTATTTAAATGCCCTGTATTTGTTTTGTCCAAAACAGAGGACAAACATTGTTCAAACATGCATGAAAAGGGTACAGATGGATTCCTTGAATTTTTCCGATAATTTTACATATATAATTTATTTTATTTGGAGTTATGGTTGAATTTCTATGATTTTTAGAAGTTTAGGCAATTTTCTGGAATTTTCTGAATAAACTTAAATCCAGAAAGTGATTTACTGCGTCAGCATGACCTCATAGTGGTGTCAGCAGGTCAACGGCTTGGTCCAGGTCAAACCTGACATGTGGGGCCCGTTGGTCAGTCACACAGTTAGTTAATTAACTATCTCAGATTAGTTTAAGTGCTAAGCTAGGTTAGTTAGCAGGCTGGGGCCCACCTGTCAGTGAGTGAGGGGGTTAATTAACGGGGTCATCAGCGGCTAATGATGTGCCACGTCACCAGCCACCGGAGTTGAACTCCGACGACCTCACAATGCGGCGGTGGCTCGCCGGAATCGCGCTATGGGCGTCGGTTGGACGTGCCGAGGGCACTGGGCGATAGCCCTTGCTCCCGCGCATCTAGCGGAGGTAGCAGCAGGTCACGGGGTCACCGGAATCGACGCCGGCGACCGGAGCTATGGCGTAATCGGGTTGGAGCTAGGGGGCACGTGGGAAGAAGCCGGTGCTGGCTATGGGCTCCTGGAGACGCGTTGAGCGCGATGGTGTGCTCGGCTTCGAGCTACAACGGCTCCAGTCACGGCGGCGATGAGGCATGGCGGCGGCAAGCTTCGGCCGTGGTGGACAGTGGGGCTAGAAGAGGAAATCAACAAAGGAGAGAGGGGGTTTGGGAACATGAGCTCACAGTGAGTCGAACGGGAGGGTCAGCGAGCTCGGGGAGGCACCAGAGGCAGCTAATCGACGGCGACGGGCTCAGGTGCCCGAGGTTGAAGATGACCGCGATGACGATGAAGCAGGGCCTCCTGGCATCTAGTAGCTCGATTGGGAGGACGGGGAGGTTCTGGCGGTTCTTCTGGACTCGGCGGAAGGGTGAGGGGTGCCCGGTGGCCGCGGTGGTGCTCGTCGGCGCGACGACGGCATTCTCAGGCGGCTGCGGGGAGAGAAGCAGAGAGGGAGAGAGAACCAGGGAGTGAGGGGAAGGATTGAGGGGGTCCAGGGGGTGTCATGGCGCTCGGGGTAGTCTCCAGCAGCGGCGAGCAAGCAGGAGGTGGCTCGCGCGTGGACGCGCGCGGCGAGCACGCGCCTTCGTCCTCCTAGCAGGGGAGGAAGACGACGGGGAGGGGGCCAGTGCGCTGGCCAGCGAGCTGGGCCGGCCAGGCAAGTGGCCCAGGTAGGTCCTTCTCCCTCTCTCTCTTTCTTTTATTTCTAATTTTCTTTTGTTCTGTAAGTTTGTGGCATTATTAAAAATAACTAGGCACTTTCAAAAATCACCAAACTGTGCATGCCCAATGTTTAGAAAATATCAAACGTGGAACATTTTGGTTTGGGATTATTTGGGCATTTTAAATATTTTATAGTATTTAAGTGCCCAAATTCAAATAGGATATGATTTAATTCGGTGACCCAATGCTGTCCTAGAAAAATGTGAACCATTTTTGTCAAGGGTTTTAGACCAAGACAAAGATGATGAGCATTTTTGAAGGGCATTTCAGGATCATTGAAAAAATATTTTAGTAACCCTAGTTGGATTAAGTGGTGCTGGGGTTTCTTCCATCCCCATTTCAACTTTCCGAGGAAAAGTAAACATGATGCATGGGTGTTATGCAAGGATAGGCAAGACTAAGCTAGGGCTGTGACAAATCAATTCTGGAAAAGGATAAACTGAATGGAACAAACTTTACTACCTGGTATAGAAATTTGAGAATAGTTCTCAAGCATGATAAAAAGGAACATGTTCTAGAGGATCCGCTTCCAGAGGAACCTGCCCATAATGCTAGTACCACAACCAAGAATGCCTACCAGAAACTCGTTGATGAATCAAACAAGATCAGCTGCCTCATGCTGGCTTGTATGGAGCCTGATTTGCAGTAGCATTTCAAAGACGTTGGGGCTTTCGATATGATCGAGAGTCTCAAGAGCATGTTTTAGGTGCAAGCTAGGACCGAAAGGATCAACGTCTGGTGATCCTTGATGGATTGTAAGCTGAAGGCAGGTGATCCACTGAGCCCGCATGTGATCAAGATGATCGGATATGTGCATGCTTTGGATCGGTTGGGCTTCCCACTCTTGGATGAGCTGGCTACTGATGCAGTTCTGGGTTGTCTTCCGCCTAGCTATGGGACGTTCATCTTGAACTATCATATGCATGGCATGGATAAGAAGCTCACTGAATTGCATGGGATGCTCAAAGTGGCAGAGTAGGATATTAAGAAAGGCATGCATCAAGTGTTGATGGTGCAGAAATCGGCTAAGTTCAAGAAGAGTTGCTCTAAGAAGAAGGCTAAGGCAAAGGGCACGGAGATGGTAACCTCCGCCGCTGCACCGAAGTCTGGACCAGACTCAAATACCATTTGCTATCATTGCAAGGAAACTGGTCACTAGAAGAGAAACTGTAGCAAGTGGCTTGTAGAGCATGGCAAGAAGGCCGGGAATGCTGCTTCAGGCGAAGGTACACTTGTTGCATATGTTATAGACATTTACCTTGCTGACATACCTAGTAGCTATTGGGTATTTGATATCGGATCGGTTGTTCATATTTGCATCTCGATGCAGGGGCTGGTAAGAACTAGGCGTGTGGCACAAGGGGAGATTGACATCAGGGTCGCCAACAAAGCAAGAGTTGCTATGTTGGAGGTCGGCACGATGCAGCTCCATCTTCCTTCTGGATTTATTTTGGAATTGAATAATTGTTATTACATTCCTGCACTTAGTCGGAACATTATTTCTGCCTCATGCTTGATGAGTCAGGGTTATGAATTCAATTTAAAGGACAATGGTTGTTCGATTTATTTGAATGGTATGTTCCACGGCTATGCACCCATTGTTGATGGGTTATTTATATTGAATCTAGAACAGGAACCGGTCTATAACGTGAATGTCAAGAGGCATAAGCCCAATGACATAAATCCAACATACTTCTGGCATTGCCGGCTTGGACACATTAGTCTGAAACGCATGAAGAAGCTCCATGATGATGGACTCCTAACTTTGACTGACTTTGGGTCGTTCGAGACATGCGAATCATGCTTGCTCGGCAAGATGACTAAGTCTCCTTTCGCAAAGAGTTGCGACAGGGCATCCGAGCTGTTGGAACTGATACACAGTGATGTGTGTGGACCAATGAGCACAACTGCGATAGGTGGCTATCAGTACTTCGTGACATTTACCGACGACTTGAGTAGGTATGGATATATCTATTTCATGAGGCACAAGTCAGAGACTTTTGAAAAGTTCAAAGAGTTTCAAAACAAGGTGGAGAATCAGCTCAGCAAGACTATAAAACTTCTATGATCTGATCATGGAGGTTGAGTACATGAGCCAGGAGTTTGATGATCATCTGAAAAGCAGAGGTATAGTACCTCAGCTCACACCTCCATGTACGCCATAGAGAAATGGTGTATGAGAATGGAGGAATCGCACCTTGTTGGACATGGTTCGATCTATGATGAGCAAGTCAGATTTACCCTTGTCATTCTGGGGATACACTGTAGAAACTGCAGCTTTCACACTTAACAGGGTACCATCAAAATCCGTAGACAAGACACCACATGAGATGTGGACCAGGAAGAGACCCTGTTTGTTTTTTCTAAAGCTTTGGGGTTGTGAAGCATTTGTCAAGAAACTTATGTCAGACAAGCTTACACCCAAGTCGGATATATGCATATTCGTGGGATATCCGAGGGAAACCTTGGGATATAACTTCTACAACTGGGAAGATAACAAAGTGTTTGTTGCTCGGAATGGGGTTTTACTTGAGAAAGAGTTTCTCGGTCGGGAGGCCACTCGGAGGATGGTCCGACTCGAAGAAATTCGAGGACCACTCGGGGACGGCTCAGCTGGTGATGAGATCATAACGGAGTCAGTTAGGGAACCCGTAGTGGAAGCGGCACTGGAACCACGGAGGTCGGAAAGATTGCGCAGAGTGCGCGATGTATTGTTGCTAGAAAGCGACGAACCGGCCACATATGCGGAAGCGATGGTGAGCCCAGATTCCGAGGCATGGCTGGAGGCCATTAGATCCGAGTTAAAGTCCATGGATGAGAATCAAGTTTGGGACTTGGTTGATCCGCTGCCTAGCGTAACGGCCATTGGTTGCAAATGGGTCTTTAAGAAGAGAACCGATGTGGATGGAAATGTTCAGATCCACAAAGCTCGGCTTGTCGCTAAGGTTATGGACAAGTTCAGGGAATTGACTATGACGAGACTTACTCGCCGCTAGCGATGCTAAAGTCGGTGAGGATCGTACTAGCTATAGCTGCATATTTCGATTACGAGATATGGCAAATGGATGTCAAGACAACTTTCCTTCATGGAAATTTAATCGAGGACGTGTATATGATACAACCCGAGGGTTTTCTCAATCCGACTAGCACTAGTAAGGTACGCAAGCTCAAGAGATCCATTTATGGGTTGAGGCAAGCATCTCGGAGCTGGAACATTCGTTTTGATGAGGTCGTCACTGGTTTCAGCTCCATCAAATGCGAAGAGGACTCTTGTTTATACAACAAGTTAAGTGGGAGCTCGATAGTGTTTTTGATCTTGTATGTGGATGACATACTACTGATCGGAAATGATATTTCGATGCTGAACTCGGTCAAGGAGTCATTAAATGGCAAGTTTTCGATGAAGGACCTTGGTGAGGCAATGTACATTTTAGGCATTAAGATCTATAGAGATAGATCAAGGAGGTTGTTCGTCTTAAGCCAGAGCACGTACATAGATAAAGTGTTGAAGCGGTTCAACATGAGTGAGGCAAAGAAAGGGTTCTTGCCACTCTCACATGGTATAAGGCTAAGCGAGACTCAGAGTCCTTCGACATCTGATGAGCGAAGCAGGATGAGTAGGATTCCAGATGCCTCGGCAATCGGATCCATCATGTATGCCATGATATGTACGCGACCCGATGTTGCTTTTGCAATAAGCCTAACAAGTAGATACCAGGGCAACCCAGGTGACAGTCACTCGGCAGCGGTAAAGACTATTTCGGAGTACCTGAAAAGGACTAAAGAGATGTTCCTAGTTTATGGAGGCGAGGAAGAGCTCGTCGTAAGGGGTTATGCCAATGCTAGTTTCCAAACCGACAGAGATGATTGTCGATCATAGTCCGGATTCGTGTACGTCATGAACGGAGGAGCAGTGAGCTGGATGAGTTCCAAGCAAGATACGGTGGCCGATTCTACTACAGAAGCCGAATGCATTGTGGCTTGTGAAGCTGCAAAGGAAGGTGTTTGGATCCGGAACTTTCTGGATGATCTTGGTATTTTCATAGCCTCGATAAAACCGTTGGACCTTTATTGTGATAATTCTGGTGCCATCGCACAAGCCAAGGAGCCTAGGAATCACCACAAGGTCAGACACATAGATCAGAAATATCACCTGATACGAACGATCGTAAAGAGTGGTGATGTAGAGTTATGCAAAATTCACATGGATGCAAAAGTTGCGGATCCGTTGACTAAGCCGCTTCCACAACCCAAGCATGAGGGGAACGTTAGAGCTATGGGCATTCGATGTCTATTTGATTGACTCTAGTGCAAGTGAGAGACTGTTGGATATATGCCCTAGAGGCAATCATGTATGATGATATTTCCTATGTGTTTATGAATAAATATTTGGACATTATCAATTATGTGTATCAACAAGTACGTGACTTGTTTGTGGGACTATGCATTGTATGATGATTGTCCTAAAAGGTCCCTAGTCGAAAGGGCTGTGTGGATGCGCAGCCAACTAGACTAGCATATGACACGGTCGATGGCTTGGTCTCACTAGCCATGGAGCATTGGATGCTAACCGGATAATATGGACTTGGAAGGATCTGGTCGGATTCGACGTAGTCGGATCCGAGTCGAGATAAGGTCCAAGTCAGACAGACCCAACTATGAGACGCAACGATATGTCATCTATGAGTCTCTAGTACAACATATGTTCTATGTCCTAAGACCTGAGCTGACGCATGTACTCGGGATGGTGACAGACTTGCTTTGGGCCGACCAAACGCTACTCCGTAACTAGGTACTTATAAAGGTAGGTTTCGGGTTTGTCCAGAACCATGCTGCGAGACGTGGTCGAGCAAGATGGGATTTGCCCCTCCGATCAGGAGAGATATACTCAGGGCCCCTCGTGTGATCCGACCAGGATAAGCATGGCCATGCGACAAGGATTATGAGATAATCCAGTTTGTGGTCGGCATCACTTGAACGAGAAAGAGGTCGGGCTAGCACAAGGATGATAGACTCGCCTTCAGCTCGACAGCATATATCGTGTGGCAAAAGGAATGGAAGTGTGATGTACAGGTTCCCTAACCAGCTTCATAGTCTGCTTGGTGTTCGGCATACCTTGCTAGAGGCCGCTACCAACCGTGCAGTTCGGAGGTGATCCGAACTGCGACCAAGCCGACATGAACCTAAGGGGTCGCGCGCTTAAGGGAAGGAACCTACGAGGTCGGGTCCGAGGACACTGGTCGGATGTGATCCGAACTGTATTCGGATTGTGGCCGAGTAGACTTATGGGCTTTAGGGTCCGTGCGAGGCCCAAGTGTTGAGCCCGTGACGGACGCCTATATATATATATATATATATATATATATATATATATATATATATATATATATATAGTGGAGGTGCCGCACACTCACGCGGTTGATCGCTTCGGCGCTGTCACTAGGGTTTGCATGTGTTGCGAATAGACACCTCCACTGGCTGCCGGTTGTGTGATCGGACCTAGCAGTCCGCCGCATGACTTTCCTCCTGCATGTGCGGATACCGTTAGAGGCGGTGCACTTGCGCCGCTCCAGCAAACATGTACGTGGGAACCGATCACCGGTTGTACGAGGGAGATCGGACGAGGAGGAGATGATCCACGCGGACGCGCTGCCCCAACTCTTCTTTCGCTCCACCACACTGCGCGTCTAGTGGTAACGAACTATGATCCATCTCCCATAGCATGTTATTGGTTGTTCTGCGCGTAGGAAATTTTAATTTGTAGTCAACGCACCCTACCGTAGATCCCAACAGAATGTTCACATTGTCCATTAGATTTTTAGAGGACGGGGAAAATTTATTTTTGGATTTTTGGAGTCCGTTTAGTATTTCTTTTCTTTCTTTTTCTACACGTCGCAATATTTTAAAAAAAGGGAAACCAACTCTGGGCCGTAACCGACCGGGACTCCGCCTTCCCGACCTTTAAAGCCCGAGGAGCCGAGCCCCGCAGCCCACCGCTCCGCCCCGCCGCCCCTAGAGCGCCGCCGCCCGTTAGCCACGCCGCCGCCGCCTTGCCCCGCCGCCGCTGCCGCGCCGCCGCCGCCTTGCCCCACCGCTGGAGCCACGCCGCCACTGCCGGACCCGAGGTAGACGACACCGGTTTTTTGAAACTGACCATTTTTTTATATAAACCCTAGTTTCAGTTTTTTCATTTTAAATCGGTTTAGATCATGTTTTTTTCGGTTCGGTTAAATAGTGGACATTCGTCGATACGTTCGTTTTAACAAACAGTTTTCGCCGATTAGCCACAGACAGCGAACGTTCGTTCGTTAGCTTGTTTGTCAGTTTTTCTTTTTCTTGGATTTTTTGCGATTATTTTCGATCGCGATTTCTTATCCGATTTTCGTTTTAGTTTAACTTTTCGCTCGTTAGTCAGAATCAGGTGATTCAAGCGCCTAGATCTTCGTCTCGAAGCCCTCTTTCTGTTTAACCAACTTTAACAAGATTTTGAAATAGTAAAATTTGACATTAGTTCAGATTAGTAATCAGATCTTGTTTCTCTCGCAGTTTGTGTTTCGTTGTTTCGTGCGATTTGTGCAAACCGGAGTTCTTAAGTTGAACTTTCTGGTTAGATCTTAATATTTGAGTTTTACCCGTGCTTCTAGTTGAGTTCTTATTGTATGCTTGTTTGTTTGTGATAGAGTACCCGGAGTGCAAAGCGTGCTACTACGAGTCTCTAGGTTTTGCGGATCATCAGCAAGGCAAGTAACAATTTGATCATACTTCTTTACTACCTAATTGTGGGTTTTGGGAAGTAGATGAGGTAATACCTATGCACCTGTTTATTATCAAACCTATGGGAGTTACCTCTACGTTGCTTATATTTGCTATGCTATGCTCATAGACGTGGATTGGGTTTGAGAGTATTCATGACAGATGTGAGCTTGTTAACTAATGGTTCAACTTAAGATGGCAACTTGAATACACATCTGGGTGGATTGCTTGTGGACACCTGGAGTACCCTATGTTGTCCTAGGATATCCCGGAGGACCCGTGTGATCATCCTACGGCCCGCCACCCAAGCTCAAAGGGATCATAAGATTATTCATGCTAGAAACTTCCGTGTGCAGCCACAAGCTATTATGGGCTCTAGCATAGTTGAGTAAGTTGCGTGAAGCCGTTGAAGAGGTAGGCTAGCAGATGTAGTGGGTTGTAGGTGGTATAGTCTACCAAGAGTAAAGAGTTAATGCTTCAGAAAGACTGTGTCTCGAATCTCCGACCATGGATGTATTCGAGTCTTGTGGGGAAAAGTGCGCAAACCTCTGCAGACTGTATAAACTAATCATGGTTAGCCGTATCCCCGGTTATGGACATCTTGCGTATCTAGTCCTTGATTTATCATGATTGACCCCATCACTCTTAATTTAAATTGATTGGGTTTAATGATGATGTTTAATTGGGATTGAGTTGGAAACCTTCTCAATGTTTAACAACTACCATGATAGTTAAATAAAATTTATTCCTTTGTTGTAGGGAAAAATTGGCTTTTCGCAAAAACATATTAACCATACAGCCTCCACCAGCCAAATATGCATGTTGTGATAGCATTTATTTTGTTCATTATTCTCTTGTGTTATCTTGCCAGCATATTCCATGTGCTGACCCGTTCCGGGTTGCAACGTTTATGTTTCATACTTTTTAGACGACGAGTAAGGAGCCATAGGTCGTTGTCTTTCACTCAGTGATGCCATTGGAGTTGATGGACTCACTTTATCTTCCATGGCTTCTGCTGTTATTCATTTAGATGGCCTTAAGCCATATTTATTGTTTTTGTTCTCTTTTGAGACATTCGATGTAATAAGTGTGTGATTGTACTCTGTTTTAAATCCTCAAGTACTGTGCATGTCAGCATTACCGATCCAGGGATGACACTAATGCAGAGAGATCAGACTGTTTGAGGTCTGGTCGCTACATGGCAACAGAATGTTAACAAGACCACTGCTCAAGTCAAGAACGTCGTGACCAACCCGATGCGCGAAGACTGTCAGCGCAATAATTCTAGCTTCAATTGTGGGAAAACCAGACATTATGCCAGACAGTGCCCCAAGAACGGCAAGGTAACCGCCCCATTTAGGCCACAAGTCAATCACCTAGAGCCCTACTCTGTCAAAAGGACCATCCAATGGCAAATTAACCACCTCTCCACAGATGAAGCCCAAGAGGATCCGGAAGTCATCATTGGTATGCTTCCCACTCTTTTATTTAACGGAGTTTTGTTGCACAAAACAAATTTCCTTGCTCGATTTTGGGAAAAAGTATGATGGTACAATCCCCGGGATCCATGCTCAGAAGCAATCTGGTCTGTCATAATTTTGAAATTGATATCAAGGGAGTCAGATTTCCAACATCCTTGATAGTCACCGAGTCTGCCAAACTGAATATTATTTTGGGAATGACTTGGTTAACCCAATATCAAGGATGCATCAACTATGCGACCAGAGAAGTCACCATGACAAGTCAGGAAGGTCGAACCACAAAATTCTATGCCCGCAGAAGCATACCAAAGAAGGAAATGGTTTTCACGGCTATGGCTGAAGAGTTGGAATTAATTCATGTGGTCAGTGAGTTTCCAAATGTATTCCCTGAGGAATTACCAGGAATGCCGCCAGACAGGGAGCTCGAGTTTGCAATTGATCTTGTGCCCGGAATCGCACGATTATAAAAGAAGTATTATTGGATGCCTTCATCAGAATTAGTGGAATTAAAGAAAGAGCTTGATGAGATGCTTCAGAAAGGATACATCCATCCGAGCTCTTCACCATAGGGATCACCCGCAATATTTGTGGACAAGAAAGATGGCAGACTTCGGATGTGTGTAGATTACTGTCAGCTGAATGATGTCACTATCAAGAACAAATATCCACTACCAAGGATTGATGATTTGTTTGATCAAATCAGTGGGGCAAAAGTATTCTCCAAGATTGATTTAAGGACCGGATATCACCAGCTCAAAATCAAGAAGGAAGATATTCCCAAGACTGTGTTCACTACTCGATACAGTCTTTATGAATATACAGTTATGTATTTAGGTCTCACCAATGCCCCTGCCTTTTTCACGCATATGATGAGTAAGCTATTTATGGATTTTGCGTATAAGTTTGTGGTGGTCTTCATCGATGACATACTCATCTACTCAAAGGGTGGAGAAGAACACAAAGAACACCTCAGAGCAGTTCTGCAAAGGCCCCGTGACTATTAGCTATATGCGAAGTTCAGCAAATGTGAGTTTTGGCTTAAGCAAGTTGGATTTTTACGGCATGTTCTTTCAGCAGAAGGGATAGCCATGGATCCAAGTAAGGTGAAGGATGTGCTTGATTGGACCGCACCCACGACAGTTTCTGAGATCCGGAGTTTCCTTGGATTAGCCGGATACTACCACCGCTTCATCGAAGGATTCTCTAAGGTTGCCAAGCCAATGACAGAGCTTCTCAAGAAAGATGAAGTTTGAATGGACTGAGTATTGTGAGAAAAGTTTCAACGAACTAAACACCATACTGACAATAGCACCGGTATTGACTCTTCCAGACATCTACAACAGCTTTGATGTATACTGCTACGCATCCAGGAGAGGTATTGGATGTGTACTCATGCAAGATGGCAAGGTTGTAGCATACACATCTCGACAATTACAGCCTCACAAAGGGAACTATCCAACACATGATTTGGAGTTGGCTGCTGTTGTGCATGCTTTGAAAATTTGGAGACACTACCTCATTGGAAAAAGGTGTCATATATTTACCGACCACAAGAGTTTCAAGTATATATTCACTCAACCGGACTTAAACCTTCGACAACGAAGATGGCTCGAGTTGGTCAAGGATTATGACCTTGGGATAAGTGATTGATATGTCCATTTTGCATCATGCTTTTATATCGATATTTATTGCATTATGGGCTGTTATTACACATTATGTCACAATACTTATGCCTATTCTATCTTATTTTACAAGGTTTACATGAAGAGGGGGAATGCCGGCAGCTAGAACTCTGGGCTGGAAAAGGAGCAAATATTAGAGACCTATTCTGTACAACTCAAAAAGTCCTGAAACTTCACGGGAGCACATTTCAGAATATATAAAAAATATTGGGCGAAGGAAGAACCAGAGGGAGGCCACCCACCATCCATGAGGGTGGGGGCGCTCCCTACCCCCCTTGCCACGCCCCCTACCCCATGGGCCCCCTGACAGGCCTCCGGTGCCCATCTTCTGCTATATGAGGTCTTTTTCCCTGGAAAAATCATAAGCTAGCTCACGGGACGAAACTCCGCCGCCACGAGGCAGAACCTTGGTGGAACCAATCTAGGGCTCTGGTAGAGTTGTTCTTCCGAGGAAACTTCCCTCCGGGAGGGGGAAATCACCACCACCACCATCATCATCGATCCTCTCATCGGGAGGGAGTCAATCTCCATCAACATCTTCACCAGCACCATCTCATCTCAAACCCTAGTTCATCTCTTGTATCCAATCTTTGTCTCAAAACCTCAGATTTGTACCTCTGGGTTGCTAGTAGTGTTGATTACTCCTTGTAGTTAATGCTAGTTGGTTTATTCGGTGGAAGATCATATGTTCAGATCCTTTATGCATATTAATACCCCTCTGATTATGAACATGAATATGATTTGTGAGTAGTTACATTTTTTCCTGAGGACATGGGAGAAGTCTTGCTATAAGTAGTCATGTGAATTTGGTATTCGTTCGCTATTTTGATGAGATGTATGTTGTCTCTCCTCTAGTGCTGTCATGTGAATGTCGACTACATGACACTTCACCAGTTTTTGGGCCTAGGGGAAGGCATTGGGGAGTATAAGTAGATGATGGGTTGCTAGAGTGACAGAAGCTTAAACCCTAGTTTATGAGTTGCTTCGTAAGGGGCTGATTTGGATCCATATGTTTCATGCTATGGTTAGGTTTACCTTAATACTTCTTTTGTAGCCGCAGATGCTTGCAATAGGGGTTAATCATAAGTGGGATGCTTGTCCAAGGAAAGGCAGTACCCAAGCACCGGTCCACCCACATATCAAATTAGCAAAGTACCGAACGCGAATCATATGAACGTGATGAAAACTAGCTTGACGATAATTCCCATGTGTCCTCAGAAGCGTTTTCCTTTATATAAGAGTTTTTGCAGGTTTGTCCTTTGCTAACAAAAGGATTGGGCCATCTTTCTGCACCTTATTTACTTTCATTACTTGTTACCCGTTACAAATTACCTTATCACAAAACTATCTGTTACCGATAATTTCAGTGCCTGCAGAGAATACCTTGCTGAAAACTGCTTATCATTTCCTTCTGCTCCTCGTTCGATTCGACACTCTTACTTATCGAAAGGACTATGATAGGTCCCCTATACTTGAGGGTCATCAAGACTCTTTTCTGGCGCCATTGCCGGGGAGTGAAGTGCCTTTGGTAGGTGGAATTTGGTAAGGAAAAATTTATATAGTGTGCTGAAATTTACTGTCACTTGTTACTATGGAACATAATCCTTTGAGCGACTTGTTCGGGATATCTTCACCCCGACCAGTAGAGCAAAGAGTTGCTCCTCAACCTACTAAAAATGTTTATTTTGAAATTCCTTTGGGTATGATAGAGAAACTGCTAGCTAATCCTTTTACAGGAGATGGAACGTTGCATCCCGATTTGCACCTAATCTATGTGGATGAAGTTTGTGGATTATTTAAGGCTGCAGGTATGCCCAAGGATGTTATCAAGAAGAAGGTCTTCCCTTTATCTTTAAAGGGAAAGGCATTGACCTGGTTTAGGCTGTGTGATGATATGGGATCATGGAACTGGAATTGGAAATTGGAATTTCATCAAAAGTTTTATCCTATGCATCTTGTTCATCGTGATCATAATTATATATATAATTTGTAGCCTCGCGAAGGAGAAAGCATCGCTCAAGCTTGGGGGAGGCTTAAGTCAATGTTATATTCATGCCCCAATCATGAGCTCTCAAGAGAAATTATTATTCAAAATTTTTATGCTCAGCTTTCTCTCGATAATCGCTCCATGCTCGATACTTCTTGGACTGGCTCTTTTATGACGAATACTATTGAATTCAAATTGGATTTATTGGAAAGAATTAAATGCAACTCTGAAGATTGGATCTCGGCGAAGGTAAGGAGTCAGGTATAACACCTAAGTTTGATTGTGTTAAATCTTTTATGGATACCGATGCCTTCCCTGAATTTAGCACCAAATATGGACTTGACTCTGAGATAGTAGCTTCTTTTTGTGAATCCTTTGCTACTCATGTTGATCTCCCTAAGGAGAAGTGGTTTAAATATAATCCTCCCATTGAAGTAAAAGTATTTGCACCTATTAAAGTTGAACAAAAGACTATCACTTATAATGATTCTTTTGTTCCTACTGCTTATATTGAGAAATCACCTTTCCCTGTTAGAATAAAGGATCATGCTAAAGCTTAAACTGTGGTTCATAAGAGTAACACTGTGTTATTAGACGTTGTGTACCTGAGCATGAACAGGAACAGATCCTACGCAAGTGTCACTCTGAGGCTTATGGAGGACACCATGCTGGAGATAGAACTGCACAAAAGGTATTGCAATCCGGTTTTTATTGGCCTACTCACTTCAAGGATGCCCGTAAGTTTGTCTTGTCTTGTGATGAATGTCAAAGAATTGGTAATATTAGTAGACATCAGGAAATTCTTACGAATTATTCAATTGTTATTGAGCCATTTGATGTTTGGGTGTTACACCCTCGATGCGACTATAGCTCCCACGTGTCGAGGCACGACTTAGAGACATAATCGCATTGAAGGCATATGTCGCAAGTGAGGTAATCTTCACACAACCCATGTAATACATAAGGGAAAGAGATACATAAGTGGCTTACAATCGCCACTTCACACAATACATGAATAAAGCATTACATCATCCAGATACACTCATGGTCCGACTACGGAACCAAAATAAAAGAAGAACCCCAAATGCGACAAAGGTCCCCGATCGACCCCAACTGGGCTCCACTACTGATCGACTAGAACGAAACAATATAAAGGGCAAGATCTTCATCGAGCTCCTCCTGAGCTTGGTTGCGTCATCTGCACGGACTCATCGGCACCTGCAAGCTGGTTTTGGAAGTATCTGTGAGCCACGGGGACTCAACAATCTCGCACCCTCGCGATCAAGACTATTTAAGCTTATGGGTAAGGTAAAGGTATGAGGTGGAGCTGCAGCAAGCGACTAGCATATATGGTGGCTAACATACGCAAATGAGAGCAAGAAGAGAAGGCAAAGCACGGTCGATAAAAGCATGATCAAGAAGTGATCCTAGACTACCTACGTCAAGCATAACTCCAACAACCGTGTTCACTTCCCGGACTCCGCCGGAAAGAGACCATCACGATTACACACGCGGTTGATTCATTTTAGTTAAGGTCAACTTCAGGTTTTCTACAACCGGATGTTAACAAATTCCCATCTGCCCATAACCGCAGGCACGGTTTTCGAAAGTTCAAATCCCTGCAGGGGTGTCCCAACTTAGCCCATGACAAGCTCTCACGGTCAACGAAGGAATAGACCTCCACCCGAGACGTTCCGATCAGACTCGGTATCCCGGTACAACAAGACATTTCGACAGGGTAAAACTAAACTAGCAACACCGCCCGATGCGCCGACATCCTGATGGGAGCTGCACATATCTCGTTCTCAGGGCAACACCGGATAAGCAATCCGTACAACTAAAACCATCCCTCGAGTTTCCCCGAGGTGGCGCTGCAAGGGGCTCTAGTTTGGACCAACGCTTAGAAAAGCACTGGCCCGGGGGTTAAAATAAAGATGACCCTCGGGATGCGTGACTCCCAAGGGAAAAAGGCTAGGTGGCAAATGGTAAAACCAATGTTGGGCATTGCTGGAAAAGCTTTACTTAAGGCGAACTATCAAGGGGTTCCCATTATAGCCCAACCGCGTAAGGGACGCAAAATCCGGGAACATAACACCGATATGACGGAAACTAGGGCGGCAAGAGTGGAACAAAACACCAGGCATAAGGCCGAGCCTTCCACCCTTTACCAAGTATATAGATGCATTAATTAAATAAGATATATTGTGATATCCCAACAAGTAAAACATGTTCCAACAAGGAACAACATCTCCATGTTCCAACATGGAACAAACTTCAATCTTCACCTACAGCTAACAACGCTATAAGAGGGGCTGAGCAAAGCGGTAACATAGCCAATCAACGGTTTTCTAGGACATGGTGGGTTAGAGGTTTGACATGGCAATTTGTGAGGCTGACAAGCAAAAGGTAGGCATCTGTAACACCCTCGATGCGACTATATCTCCCATGTGTCAAGGCACGACTTAGAGGCATAATCGCATTGTAGGCATATGTCGCAAGTGACGTAATCTTCAGACAACCCATGTAATATAATAAGAAAAGAGATACATAGTTGGCTTACAATCGCCACTTCACACAAATTACATGAATAAACATTACATCAATCAAATACACTCATGGTCCGACTACGGAACCAAAATAAAAGAAGAACCCCAAATACGACAAAGGTCCCCGATCGACCCCAACTGGGCTCCACTACTAATCAACTAGAACGAAACAACACAAAGGACAAGATCTTCATCGAGCTCCTCCTGAGCTTGGTTGCGTCATCTGCACGGTCTTGTCGGCACCTGCAAGCTGGTTTTGGAAGTATCGGTGAGCCACAGGGAATCAGCAATCTCGCACCCTCGCGATCAAGACTATTTAAGCTTATGGGTAAGGTAAAAGGTAAGTGGTGGAGCTGCAGCAAGCGACTAGCATATATGGTGGCTAACATACGCAAATGAGAGCGAGAAGAGAAGGCAAAGCACGGTCGATAAAAGTATGATCAAGAAGTGATCCTGGACTACCTACGTCAAGCATAACTCCAACAACCGTGTTCACTTCCCGGACTCCGCCGGAAAGAGACCATCACGGTTACACACGCTATTGATTCATTTTAAAAGTTTTCTACAACCGGACGTTAACAAATTCCCATCTGCCCATAACCGCGGGCACGGCTTTCGAAAGTTCAAATCCCTGTAGGGGTGTCCCAACTTAGCCCATCACAAGCTCTCACGGTCAACGAAGGAATAGACCTCCACCCGAGACGTTCCGATCAGACTCGGTATCCCAGTACAACAAGACATTTCGACAGGGTAAAACTAAACCAGCAACACCGCCCGAATGTGCCGACAAATCCCGATAGGAGCTGCACATATCTCTTTCTCAGGGTACACCGGATGAGCAAGACGTCGGGTAAGCCAGCCCAGAGTTGCCCCTGGTAGCCTCGGACATCGCTCAGTTGGACCAACACTCAGAGGAGCACTGGCCCGGGGGGGGGGGGGGGGTAAAATAATGATGACCCTTGAGCCGGCCGACTCAAGGGAAAGAAAAAGGCTAGGTGGAAAATGGTAAAACCAATGTTGGGCATTGCTGGAAAAGCTTTACTTAAGGCGAATTGTCAAGGGGTTCCCATTATAGCCCAACCGCGTAAGGGACGCAAAATCCGGGAAAAAACACCGATATGACGGAAACTAGGGCGACAAGAGTGGAACAAAACACCAGGCATAAGGCCGCGCCTTCCACCCTTTACCAAGTATATAGATGCATTAATTAAATAAGAGGAAGGAGGGGGTTCGAGGAGAAGGGGAGCGCGGCGCGCGGCGGATCAGGGAAAGTGAGCGAGGGGTGAGGGAGCGATGGGATCGGGGGTTGCTGCACGGGGGAGATGGGTCTCGGCCCCTGGCGGCGCTGGTTGGAGCGAGAGAGGTGAGGGCTCGATCGGGATGGGGGCGCTAGGGTTAGGTGGCTGGGCTGCGGGAGGGTTGGTGGGCCTAGGAGGCCGGCCCAGCGAAGAGGGCGCCGGCTGGGCCTTAGAAGGCTGCGGGCCTGCTGGTTTTCTCTCCCTCTCTCTCTTTTAAGCAGAAGAAAAAAAATAGAGAGAGTTCAAAAGAATTAGGAGAAGAGGCTATGATCAAGAATAAAATGATGGAACATATTTGTAAGGCTTTATGGAATATTTTCAACCCAACAAAAATGGTTCCAACAAAATAGGGGAAGTTAAATCCAAAATTATTTAACTTGTCACGAAGGAGTTTGAATGGAGTCTAAACTTTAGGTGTGTCCAAAAATGTTAAGAATTTAGGAAGAGCCTCGATAAAAGGAAAAGGAATTATTGGCAAGGTTAGAGAGTCAAAAAATTGAAGACGAAAAGACCAAGGGATTTACCATGCAAGTGTGTTTTGTTTAATTCCAAAAGAATGGAATATTTTAATATAGCTCCCTAATATCGGGAGGATATATTATAAAGATAAGTCATCCTTCCGTCGGTTTAAATGGAACGAAGATCCATACAATTTATTTAGCTGAGATGCAAAAGATTTATGAGATGATGGCATGATGACATGATGCAATGCACATGATGCAAAGATTAAATGCAACGGACCAAACAAACTCACACAACGAAACCCGGAAACCCTGGAAGACATATGAAGCTCCGGTCTTGGGGCGTTACAACACTCCACCACTACGAGAGGATCTCGTCCCGAGATCTAGAATGGCACCGGGGAAACAATGAAAGATAGAAAGAGAAGAGGTAAAACTAAGTTGCTCCTTTAACAAACGAGTGAAACCAAAGAACCTTGAAAAGGTTAAGCCATTTCGAGAAGAGAATACAACGGAGATGAACTAAGGAAAACAAGATCTCGAGGTAGCACGCTTACAACAAATGCTAGAACAGAGTTGTTGGAAAACCCACAACGAAAAGAATAAGCTTGATATGGTCTTATGGATTTACTTCTTGAATTATGAGGTGACAACCTGCCACTCACGGGAGAAAGAATTGGATTGGTATGGACAAGGAGACAAGAAAATATTTCACCGGGAGGATAAGGAAGAACTTGGGTCATTTATAAGCACCATAATAACAACCATCCTTAGGGAAGGCTTAAGGTGAAATATAACCCAAGATAACTCCAATGACGAGATTGATGGATTTGAAATATCTCATACTTGACAACATGTGAATCAAGAAAACATGAACTCAAATTATCAAGAATGACATAAAACCACCTCCAATGATAAGGAAGAAAGAATTACACTCCGGAAGCAAGATGAAGAATGCTTGAGTTCCTCTGAAAAGAATCTCAAAGAACACTTCAAGAAGGAATTAAATCTTTGATGAACCGACAAGTAGAACCTTGAAGAAGAACTCCGGTAACAAAAGTATGATCAAAACAAAAGGAAAGAGAAGTTGAAACTACAAGGTGAAACCTTTTAATGATTTAGATGGATCTCCGTGATAATTAGAGCATGGAACTCCGGGAAAGAAAGACGAGCACTTGAAACCAAGAATTTTTGATGAGGCTCCGGAATAAAGAATTAATCACTTGGATGAACAAAAATAAGAATTACATTATGCTTATCCTTCACCAATTTAAATTGATGACAATCAACGGATTTGGCATATTACTTATTCTCGTAGAAAAGATTAAGAGAGATATAACATAAACTCAATGGACCACCGGTAAGATTTAACCAACGAATACATTGATAAGATAATGAAGGAATAGAAATCTTGAACGAACCACCGTAAGAATTGGAAATGAACGAAGTAAAGATAAAGAAACACCAGAAAGAATTATCAAATGAACAAATGAAGATACTTGAGGGAATTTGATACATGAGAACGAAGAGAACACGAGCCGATTAAAGATCACTTGAACGAAGCACCGGTAAAATTTGGAGAATGATAGCTGAAAGCTGAGAATGAATAAACCTGACTTGATTGCCTCCGGATAACAAACTAAGAAGACTCTTAAATTGCTCCAGAAGGGTGAAGAGAATACTCACAATCGAAACAATTATGAGAGGATGGCAACAAGCTAGAATCACGAATCTTGAAGAGAATGGAGCAAGATTAAAGAGAAACTCTTCTTCGGTCTTCAAATGATGAGAATGACAACGAGAAACACCACCAAGAATTATTGAGACACTCCGGAATGAAGAATGGAAAAGTTGAGCCAACGAAGAAAATATTTTGGCAGATCATGAGAAGACATTTGACTGATGATAAATCATTCTTACATCAAACTTGGAAAAGAATTTCAGAATAACTCCGGAAAAAATAAGAAGAGTCAGGTAAGATCCTGGGAAAAGACCTGTGGGTTAGGGCCCACTGAAAGGAAACACCATTGAAACGATTTCGAAGAGAGAAAGCACCGGTTGTATTAAATGACTTGAATGAGGGAACATCCTCGAAAGATCTGGAACAAATGCAGAGTGGAAAACACAAATCTTCGAGATATCTTGAGCACTCCGGAACAATTAAATAGCGAGAAGTGAATGAATATGAGGTGCACCGGCATGAGAAGGTATTTGAAACGAGGAAGAAGGATATGATCCACAAAGCTTGACTTGAAACCACCGGAGAAGAGAAGAGACAAAGAATGATAACTTGAAGCTCCTTTACGATCTTCATGAGAATCACCGGATAAGAATATTGACGGAAAAGAATGGCGAGACTTCGCAAGAATAAAAGGATACTTGATAAAGAAATCTGGGTCCTCGAAGAAACAAAGGGAGGGAGGGTGGGAAAAACAAAGGCAACTGGAGATGGATGAACCGAACGTCGTTGAGAAGACTTGAGTTGATCTTGTAGATATTGAAATGATCAGATCCACTTGAAGAGAAGCACACCGGTTGAACAAGATTGGCATGAAAACTCGATGATCGAGAAGGATTAGTATTCACATCGGAATATGAGAACACCATTTGGGGAAGGTATGGAATCAACATTTGACTTCGAAGCAACTCGAATACCACAACTGAAAACAAAACAAAGGATTGGCTTGCAGAATAAGCCAGAACAAACATATGATAGAGATTTCGTCCGAAGTTTTCGTGGTGGGGACTACACGGGCTCGATCGTACAACACCATCATGTACAAGGCAGTGCACATGACATACAAAGCGTCCCCGAGTCAGCATAGCCAAGGACTCTTTAAGACACAATGAGACCACTGTAAAACCGATCGTGAATAGGCGGACCACTAGACGTCGAACCCCAATTTCATATCATACATCTGTCGGAAATATATCCTAAGAGCTACTTGAATTCCCACCTATGAAACTCCCGAAATTTTCCGGTTATGCAATCAGGTGTTGGGGATACAGGGGAAGCATAATATCTCACCCAAAAACTAGCAAATCCTACATCCAGTTGTATCCATCCTTCAACACATAACCAAGAAACCTTCGGAAACCATTTACCTCAACCTTCGAAAAGCATCCGTTATACAAGTTATGGCGATACTCCCGAACTCCCGCCCCAGTACTGGGTGGCGTCGAGGTTATCTCACCAACGAACTGCATAAAAGAGATTTTCGATGTCGGCGAACATACCTCAAGTATTCCAGAATTGCAACGATAAAATTATGATGACAACACCTCAGAGCTCAACTCCCCGGGACACTTCCACAAAACCCCTGACAGGAGGCACCAAGATAGTATTCTCATCATAAGCCATCGGAACAAATCCAAGATACTCGCGTGATCCTACAATTTTTTTAGTGAAATTTGAGAAGAGAAGAGTCAAAACTCTACGTCAGGACGCCTTACCAGAGCGATGAAGGGACTGGGAAGTAAAAAGAATTTCTAAACTCTCTGATATATATATAATCCTAAAGGACTCAAAACATTTTTCTAGACTCAACTCGACTGCTAAAAATGATCAATCAGTGGGGGCTCCTAAGGTTGGGGAAGGCTCTGATTACCAACTTGTAACACCCTTGATGCGACTATATCTCCCACGTGTCGAGGCACGACTTAGAGGCATAATCGCATTGAAGGCATATGTCGCAAGTGAGGTAATCTTCACACAACCCATGTAATATAATAAGAAAAGAGATACATAGTTGGCTTACAATCGCCACTTCACACAAATTACATGAATAAACATTACATCAATCAAATACACTCATGGTCCGACTACGGATCCAAAATAAAAGAAGAACCCCAAATGCGACAAAGGTCCCCGATCGACCCCAACTGGGCTCCACTACTGATCAACTAGAACGAAACAACACAAAGGACAAGATCTTCATCGAGCTCCTCCTGAGCTTGGTTGCGTCATCTGCACGGTCTCGTCAGCACCTGCAAGCTGGTTTTGGAAGTATCTGTGAGCCACAGGGACTCAGCAATCTCGCACCCTCGCGATCAAGACTATTCAAGCTTATGGGTAAGGTAAAAGGTATGAGGTGGAGCTGCAGCAAGCGACTAGCATATATGGCG
Source organism: Triticum monococcum (assembly GCA_034509565.1). Lineage (NCBI taxonomy): Eukaryota > Viridiplantae > Streptophyta > Magnoliopsida > Poales > Poaceae > Triticum > Triticum monococcum. The sequence goes on along the minus strand of CM067847.1, from coordinate 426,725,220 downwards.
GCTAACATACGCAAATGAGAGCGAGAAGAGAAGGCAAAGCACGGTCGATAAAAGTATGATCAAGAAGTGATCCTGGACTACCTACGTCAAGCATAACTCCAACAACCGTGTTCACTTCCCGGACTCCGCCGGAAAGAGACCATCACGGTTACACACGCTGTTGATTCATTTTAATTAAGGTCAAGTTCAGGTTTTCTACAACCGGACGTTAACAAATTCCCATCTGCCCATAACCGCGGGCACGGATTTCGAAAGTTCAAATCCCTGCAGGGGTGTCCCAACTTAGCCCATCACAAGCTCTCACGGTCAACGAAGGAATAGACCTCCACCTGAGACGTTCCGATCAGACTCGGTATCCCAGTACAACAAGACATTTCGATAGGGTAAAACTAAACCAGCAACACCGCCCGAATGTGCCGACAAATCCCGATAGGAGCTGCACATATCTCTTTCTCAGGGCACACCGGATGAGCAAGACGTCGGGTAAGCCAGCCCAGAGTTGCCCCTGTTAGCCTCGGACATCGCTCAGTTGGACCAACACTCAGAGGAGCACTGGCCCCGGGGGGTAAAATAATGATGACCCTTGAGCCGGCCGACTCAAGGGAAAGAAAAAGGCTAGGTGGCAAATGGTAAAACCAATGTTGGGCATTGCTGGAAAAGCTTTACTTAAGGCGAACTGTCAAGGCGCGCGGCGGATCAGGGAAAGTGAGCGAGGGGTGAGGGAGCGATGGGATCGGGGGTTGCTGCACGGGGGAGATGGGTCTCGGCCCCTGGCGGCGCTGGTGGGAGCGAGAGAGGTGAGGGCTCGATCGGGATGGGGGCGGTAGGGTTAGGTGGCTGGGCTGCGGGAGGGTTGGTGGGCCTAGGAGGCCGGCCCAGCAAAGAGGGCGCCGGCTGGGCCTTAGAAGGCTGCGGGCCTGCTGGTTTTCTCTCCCTCTCTCTCTTTTAAGCAGAAGAAAAAAAATAGAGAGAGTTCAAAAGAATTAGGAGAAGAGGCTATGATCAAGAATAAAATGATGGAACATATTTGTAAGGCTTTATGGAATATTTTCAACCCAACAAAAATGGTTCCAACAAAATAGGGGAAGTTAAATCCAAAATTATTTAACTTGCCCCGAAGGAGTTTGAATGGAGTCTAAACTTTAGGTGTGTCTAAAAATGTTAAGAATTTAGGAAGAGCCTCGATAAAAGGAAAAGGAATTATTGGCAAGGTTAGAGAGTCAAAAAATTGAAGACGAAAAGACCAAGGGATTTACCATGCAAGTGTGTTTTGTTTAATTCCAAAAGAATGGAATATTTTAACATAGCTCCCTAATATCGGGAGGATATATTATAAAGAGAAGTCATCCTTCCCTCGATTTAAATGGAACGAAGATCCATACGATTTATTTAGCTGAGATGCAAAAGATTTATGAGATGATGGCATGATGACATGCACATGATGCAAAGATTAAATGCAACGGACCAAACAAACTCACACAAAGAAACCCGGAAACCCTGGAAGACATCTGAAGCTCCGGCCTTGGGGCGTTACAGCATCGTAGCATTGGCATAGCAAAAGAGTGAGCATCTAGCATAGCAAAGATAGTAGTGATTTCGAGGGTATGATCATCTTGCCTGAAATCCCGCAAGGAAGAAGAACGAGCCCATGAGGAAGATAAGCGGACGACTTCGAACGGATCCTCACACACACGACGTTATCGGAACCAACCCGAAGAAGCAACACCGGAAAAGAAGCAAACAACATAGTAAACAACCACTACAACAACATGGCACGATGCGTAAACAAGTACGATGCATATCCGGTTTAAATATGCATGACAAGGCAAAGAGCACAAACAATCCTACAAATTAATTGGAGCTCAATATGCAACAGAGTCGCATATTGCCAAAACGCCACATAACGTATTTAGTTCGATCTTGTTTATGTACCCAACAATATTAAATGTTGTTAAACATGGCAAGAGGGTGAAGCAAATGAAAACTACCCACCTAGTCAAGTTTAAATGAGGCCGGGAACAACAAACAACAAATCCGGAAACTCCTCATGTGCATATATTAGGCTAGGTCCTGTTCTGCCCTAAACCATGTTTTAGAGTTGTTAGGTATGCAAAACAATGTCACCATGATAAACTAGGCAAAATTCTACCCCATATACATATAAAGTTTATTAAATTTGGAGCTACAGTTATTTAGTTATGAATTAAATCATTTTAGCATGGCATAGGAGCAAATTTAAGCAAACATCATTTTAAACATTTTAAACATGGATGAAAGTGGCATATTATTAATCTACACAAAATTCTGAGCAAGTTTCATATATAATACATTTTAATCCGATGCACGGTTGTGAAGTTATTATATGCATGAACATGAGGGTCTAATCTGCAAAACTGGCAAACTCTGTATAATAGACAAAATCGCTCCACAGAAAAAAACATGAATCGGGCCGAATCTGAACAGTGCACTGGGCAGCCCAACAAGAGGAAAAAAAACAGAGGCGGAGCGCTGGGGGCGGCTCACCCAGTGGGCCTTGGCCAGGTTCGCTGGAGAGGCCACGGCAGGCCGGATCTGACGAAGGGGAGGCGTGCTGGGCCGGAGGCGAGGCCGATTGGGCTGGCACGGTGCGGATCTGGCCCGGCTGGGCCTGGCGCTGCGCTGGTCGGGGAAGCAGGCCGGCGATGCTGGGCCGGACCTGGCACGGCGGCCCACATCCGCGGGAGGAGGCCCGGAGGCAAGGGCGTCGTCCTCCTTGAGCAGGAGCTCGAGCAGGAGGCAAGGCGGCGGCGGTGGTTGCTCGATCCGGCGACGGGGATGGCTGGAGCCGCGGTGGGCGGCGGCGGATCCGGAAGCAGGCGGCGGTGGTGGTCCTCCTCGGGCTCGGATGGAGGCCGCTGCGCTCCGGGACGGCGGTGGGAAGCGAAGGACGACAGGGCGGCATCCGGTGAGCTCGACGGTGGCCGGTGATGGCGTCGGGCTGGAGGAGGAAGGCGGGCGCGCGGGGCGCGGGATCCATGGCGGCACCGGTGCGGATCTGGCCCGGGGCGGCTCGGGCGGGCCGGCCACGGGCTCCGCGGGCCATGCGGTGGAGACGGCGGCGGCACTGACGTGGCGGGCGCGGAATGGCTGCGGCGGGCGGCGCGATTTTGTCCGACTTGGGCGGACATTGTCCGGCGGGCGAGAGGGGAAGAGGATTAGGGTTTCATCCGCGAATTGATCCGAAATTTTGGGGAGGGGTGCTCTTTTATAGGTAGAGGGAGCTAGGAGAGTCCAAATGAGGTGCGGTTTTCGGCCACGCGATCGTGATCGAACGACTGAGATGATGGAGCAGAGTTAGGTGGGTTTTGGGCCACTTTGGAAAGGTGTTGGGCTGCAACACACACGAGGCCTTCTCGGTCCCTCGGTTAACCGTTGGAGTATCAAACGAAGTCCAAATGGTACAAAACTTGACAGGCGGTCTACCGGTAGTAAACCAAGGCCGCTTGGCAAGTCTCGGTCCAATCCGGAAATGTTTAATCCCCACACATGAAAGAAAGATAGAAAAGACCACCGGAGGAGAACGGAGCGCCGGAATGCAAAACGGACAACGGGGAAAATGCTCAGATGCATGAGACGAACACGTATGCAAATGAAATGCGCATGATGACATGATATGCAATGCATGACACGCAAGCAAAGACAAGGCAACAACAGCGAATAATTGAACGACACCTGGCACATCGGTCTCGGGGCGTTACAACACTCCACCACTACGAGAGGATCTCGTCCCAAGATCTAGAATGGCATCGGAGGGAAAACAGAAGCGATAGAGGAGAGGTAAAGCTAAGTTGCTTCTTTGACAAACGAGTGAAAGCAAAGAACCTTGAAAAGGTTAAGCCATTTTGAGAAAATAATACAACGAAGGTGAACAAGGTCGAAAACACTCCGGTTAAAGGAAGGGGATCAAGGAAAACCAAAATTCGGGCAGCACTCCGGTTGAAAAGAAAAGGAATTGAATAATAACTTGATAAGATGAGAAGATACTTGATGAAATCACACTACACTGACTCCGTAACTATTGAATGAATGGAACAAGGGGTAAGAAAGATCTCAGACAGCACTCCTGTTGAAAAGAGATGCAAAGCTTGATGAGCCGAAGAAAACTTGAGCCAAAAGGCACACCTCTGGTTAAATGGATAAGCACAAAAAGAACATGCTCTTGGCAAGAGCAAGAAGAAGGTTTGAAGAAAGCAGCAACACAATGCCTCCGGGAAAAAGAAATAGAAGATAGATACTTGAAATAAAAGAATGTTGAAGAAAATGCCAACTTCTGCCACAAAAGAGTTTGAAAAGGCATCTTAAGGAGAAGTGTCGAACGGAGTTGTTGGAACACCAACAACGAAAAGAATAAGCTTGATATGGTCTTATGGAATACATCTCAAATTATGAGGTGACAACCTGCCACTCACGGGAAAAGAATTGGATTGGTATGAGCAAGGAGACAAGAAACTTATTTCACCGGGAGGATAAATGAAGAAACTTGGATCATTTATAAGCACCATAATAACAACCATCCTTAGGGAAGGCTTAAGGTGAAATATAACCCAAGATAATCCCAATGACGAGATTGATGGATATAAAATACCTCATTCTTAATAACATGTGAATCATGAAGCATGAACTCAAATTATCAAGAGTGACATAATACCACCTCCAATGATGTGGAAGAAAGAATTGCACTCCGGATAGCAAGATGAAGAATGCTTGAGTTCCTCTGAAAAGAATCTCAATGAACTCTTGGAGAAGGGATGTAAATCCTTGATGAACCATCAAGTATAGCCTCCATGAAGAAACTCCGGTAACAAAAGAATGATCAAACGAAAGAAAGAGAAGTTGAAAGCACAAGGTGAATCCTTGTAATGACTTAGATGGATCTCTGTGATGAAACAGTTGAAAAAGGTTGGAACTCCGGGAAAAGAAAGATGAGTACTTGAAATCAAGAATTTAGTCATCGTGAACAAACTCCGGGAGAAAAGATTAACATATGGATGAAATAAGAATAAGAATTACATTATGCTTATCCTTCACCAATTTAATTGATGACAAACAATGGATTTGGCATATTACTTATTCTCGTGGAAAGGATTAAAGAGAGATATCAATAACTTGAGAAAATCTTGAACGACCCACCGGTAGAATAGAAACAATGAATAAATTGATAAGGAAGAGAAATCTAGAAGAACCACCGTAGGAATTGAAAAAGAACGAATAAAAGATAACGAATCACCGGGAAGAATTAGCAAATGAATGAAGATGCTTGAGAGAATTTAGTTACATGAGAACAAAGAGATCAAGAACTGATTAGAGAATCCTTGATTTAAACACCGGTATGATTTAGAGTAAGAGAGCTGAAAGCTGAGAATGAACAAATTCTGAGATGATGGACTCCGGATGAACAAACTGAGAAGACTCTTGAATTGCCCCAGATAGGTTGAAAGAATTCTCACAACCGAAATCAATTATGAGAGGATGGCAACAAACTAGAATCATGAAACTTGAAGAGAATGGAGCAAGATTAAGAGAAAAACTTCTTCGGTCTTCAAATGACAACGAGAAACACCATCGTGAATTGTTGAGGCACTCCGGAATGAATAATGGAAAGGTTTAGCCAATGATGAAAAGAATTGACAGATCTTGAGAAGACATTTGACTGGTGATAAATCATTCTTACGTCAAACTTCGAAAGAATTTAGGCTAGCTCCGGGAGAATAAGAAGAGTGAGGTAAGATCCTGGGAAAAGACCTGTGGGTTAGGGCCCACTCAAGAGAAAACACCATTAGAATGATTAAAAGAGAGATTTCACCGGTTGAATTAAATGACTTGAATAAGATAGGACCTCGAAATAGCTTGAATGGATGCAAAGTGAAAACACAAATCTTCGAAATATCTTTAGCACTCCGGAATAATTGAATAGCGAGAAGTGGATGATTAAGAATTGCACCGGCATGAGAAGGCATTGAAATGAGGAAATGACATGATCAACAAAGCTTGACTTGAAACCACCGGAGTAGATAAAAGAAACGAAGAATGATGAACTAGAAGCTCCGTTAGTATCTTCATGAGAATCATCGGGTAAGAACATTGAAGGAAAAGAATGGAGAGGCTTCCCATCAATAAGATTTATACTCAATTAAGAAATCCGAGTCCTTGAAGAAAAACAAGGGAGGGAGGGTGGGAAAAACAAAGGCAACTTGGAGACGGATGAAACAAACACCGTTCAGAAGAAACTGATACTTGATCTTGTGGATGTTGAAATGATTAGATCCACTTGAAGAGAAGCACGCCGGTTAAAAAGGGATTGACAAAAACAATCTCGATGATCAAGAGGAATTAGTATTCACATTGGAGTATGAGAACACCATTTGGGGAAAGGTATGGAATCAACATTTGACTTCGAAGCAACTCGAATACCACAACTCAAAAAAAAACAAAGGATTAGCTCGCAGAATAAGCCAGAACAAACATATGATCGAAATTTCATCCGAAGTTTTCGTGGTGGGGCCTACACGGGCTCGATCGTACAGCACCATCATGTACAAGGCAGTGCACATGACATATGAAGCATCCCCGAGTCGGCATAGCCAAGGACTCTTTAAGACACAACGAGACCACTGTAAAACCGACCGTGAATAGGCGGACCACTAGACGTCGAAACCCAATTTCATATCATACATTTGTCGGAAAGATATCCTAAGAGCTACTTGAATTCCCACCTATGAAACTCCCAAAATTTTCTGGTTATGCAATCAGGTGTTGGGGATACAGGGGAAGCATAATATCTCACCCAAAACTAGCAAATCCTACATCCAGCTGTATCCATCCTTCAACACATAACCAAGAAACCTTCGGAAATCATCTACCTCAACCTTCGAAAAGCATCCGTTATACAAGTTATGGCGATACTCCCGAACTCCCGCCCCAGTACTGGGTGGCGTCAAGGTTATCTCACCAACGAACTACATAAAAGAGATTTTCGATGTCGGCATACTAAACTCAGGTATTCCAGAATTGCAACGATAAAATTATGATGACAACACCTCAGAGCTCAACTCCCCGGGACACTTCCACAAAACCCCTGACAGGAGGCACCAAGACAATGTTCTCGTCATAAAACCATCGGAACGATTCCAAGATACCCGCGTGACCCTAAACATTTTTTAGTGAAATTTGAGAAGAGAAGAGTCAAAACTCTACGTCAGGATGCCTTACCAAAGCGATGAGGAGACTGGGAAGTAAAAAGAATTCCTAAGCTCTGCGATATATAATTCCTAGATGACTCAAAACATTTTTGTAGACACAACTCGGCCGCTAAAAACGATCAATCAGTGGGGGCTCCTAAGGTCGGGGAAGGCTCTGATTACCAACTTGTTACACCCTCGATGCGACTATAGCTCCCACATCTCGAGGCACGACTTAGAGACATAATCGCATTGAAGGCATATGTCGCAAGTGAGGTAATCTTCACACAACCCATGTAATACATAAGGGAAAGAGATACATAGTTGGCTTACAATCGCCACTTCACACAATACATGAATAAAGCATTACATCATCCAGATACACTCATGGTCCGACTACGGAACCAAAATAAAAGAAGAACCCCAAATGCGACAAAGGTCCCCGATCGACCCCAACTGGGCTCCACTACTGATCGACTAGAACGAAACAATATAAAGGGCAAGATCTTCATCGAGCTCCTCCTGAGCTTGGTTGCGTCATCTGCACGGACTCATCGGCACCTGCAAGCTGGTTTTGGAAGTATCTGTGAGCCACAGGGACTCAGCAATCTCGCACCCTCGCGATCAAGACTATTTAAGCTTATGGGTAAGGTAAAGTTATGAGGTGGAGCTGCAGCAAGCGACTAGCATATATGGTGGCTAACATACGCAAATGAGAGCGAGAAGAGAAGGCAAAGCACGGTCGATAAAAGCATGATCAAGAAGTGATCCTGGACTACCTACGTCAAGCATAACTCCAACAACCGTGTTCACTTCCTGGACTCCGCCGGAAAGAGACCATCACGATTACACACGCGGTTGATTCATTTTAGTTAAGGTCAACTTCAGGTTTTCTACAACCGGACGTTAACAAATTCCCATCTGCCCATAACCGCGGGCACGGCTTTCGTAAGTTCAAATCCCTGCAGGGGTGTCCCAACTTAGCCCATGACAAGCTCTCACGGTCAACGAAGGAATAGACCTCCACCCGAGACGTTCCGATCAGACTCGGTATCCCGGTACAACAAGACATTTCGACAGGGTAAAACTAAACTAGCAACACCGCCCGATGCGCCGACATCCTGATGGGTGCTGCACATATCTCGTTCTTAGGGCAATACCGGATAAGCAATCCGTACAACTAAAACCAGCCCTCGAGTTTCCCCGAGGTGGCGCTGCAAGGGGCTCTAGTTTGGACCAACGCTTAGAAAAGCACTGGCCCGGGGGGGTTAAAATAAAGTTGACCCTCGGGATGCGCGACTCCCAAGGGAAAAAGGCTAGGTGGCAAATGGTAAAACCAATGTTGGGCATTGCTGGAAAAGCTTTACTTAAGGCGAACTGTCAAGGGGTTCCCATTATAGCCCAACCGCGTAAGGGACGCAAAATCCGGGAACATAACACCGATATGACGGAAACTAGGGCGGCAAGAGTGGAACAAAACACCAGGCATAAGGCCGAGCCTTCCACCCTTTACCAAGTATATAGATGCATTAATTAGATAAGATATATTGTGATATCCCAACAAGTAAACATGTTCCAACAAGGAACAACATCTCCATGTTCCAACATGGAACAAACTTCAATCTTCACCTGCAGCTAACAACGCTATAAGAGGGGCTGAGCAAAGCGGTAACATAGCCAATCAACGGTTTGCTAAGACATGGTGGCTTAGAGGTTTGACATGGCAATTTGGGAGGCTGACAAGCAAAAGGTAGGCATCGTAGCATTGGCATAGCAAAAGAGCGAGCATCTAGCATAGCAAAGATAGTAGTGATTTCGAGGGTATGATCATCTTGCCTGAAATCCCGCAAGGAAGAAGCACGAGCCCATGAAGAAGATAAGCGGACGACTTCGAACGGATCCTCACAAACACGACGTTATCGGAACGAACCCGAAGAAGCAACATCGGAAAAGAAGCAAACAACATAGTAAACAACCACTACAACAACATGGCACGATGCGTAAACAAGTATGATGCATGTCCCGTTTAAATATGCATGACAAGGCAAAGAGCACAAACAATCCTACAAATTAAGTGGAGCTCAATATGCAACGGAGTCGCATATTGCCAAAACACCACATAACGTATTTAGTTCGATCTTGTTTATGTACCCAACAATATTAAATGTTGTTAAACATGGCAAGAGGGTGAAGCAAATGAAAACTACCCACCTAGTCAAGTTTAAATGAGGCCGGGGACAACAAACAACAAATCCGGAAACTCCTGATGTGCATATATTAGGTTAGGTCCTGTTCTGCCCTAAACCATGTTTTAGAGTTGTTAGGCATGAAAAACAATGTCACCATGATAAACTAGGCAAAATTCTACCCCATATACATATAAAGTTTATTAAATTTGGAGCTACAGTTATTTAGTTAAGAATTAAATCATTTTAGCATGGCATAGGAGCAAATTTAAGCAAACATCATTTTAAACATTTTAAACATGGATGAAAGTGGCATATTATTAATCTACACAAAATTCTGAGAAAGTTTCATATATAATACATTTTAATCCGATGCACGGTTGTGAAGTTATTATATGCATGAACATGAGGGTCTAATCTGCAAAATTGGCAAACTCTGTATAATAGACAAAATCGCTCCACAGAAAAAAAACATGAATCGGGCCGAATCTGAACAGTGCACTGGGCAGCCCAACAAGAGGAAAAAAACAGAGGCGGGGCGCTGGGGGCGGCTCACCCAGTGGGCCTTGGCCCGGTTCGCTGGAGAGGCCACGGCAGGCCGGATCTGACGAAGGGGAGGCGCGCTGGGCCGGAGGCGAGGCCGATTGGGCTGGCGCGGTGCAGATCTGGCCCGGCTGGGCCTGGCGCTGCACTGCGCTGCACTGGTCGGGGAAGCAGGACGGCGATGCTGGGCCGGACCTGGCACGGTGGCCCACATCCGCGGGAGGAGGCCCAGAGGCAAGGGCGTCGTCCTCCTCGAGCAGGAGCTCGAGCAGGAGGCAAGGCGGCGGCGGTGGTGGCTCGATCCGGCGACGGGGATGGCCGGAGCCACGGCGGGCGGCGTTGGATCTAGAAGTAGGCGGCGGTGGTGGTCCTCCTCGGGCTCGGATGGAGGCCGCTGCGCTCCGGGACGGCGGCGGGAAGCGAAGGACGATGGGGTGGCATCCGGTGAGCTCGATGGTGGCCGGCGATGGCGTCGGGCTGGAGGAGGAAGGCGGGCGTGCGGGGCGCGGGATCCATGGCGGCGGCGGTGCGGATCTGGCCCGGGGCGGCTCGGGCGGGCCGGCCACGGGCTCCGCGGGCCACGCGGTGGAGATGGCGGTGGCGCTGACGTGGCGGGCACGGAATAGCTGCGGCGGGCGGCGCGATTTGTCTGGCTTGGGCGGACATTGTCCGGCGGGCGAGAGGGGAAGAGGATTAGGGTTTCATCCGCGAATTGATCCGAAATTTCGGGGAGGGGTGCTCTTTTATAGGTAGAGCGAGCTAGGCGAGTCCAAATGAGGTGTGGTTTTCGGCCACACGATCGTGATCAAACGACCGAGATGATGGAGCAGAGTTAGGTGGGTTTTGGGCCACTTTGGAAAGGTGTTGGGATGCAACACACACGAGGCCTTCTCGGTCCCTCAGTTAACCGTTGGAGTATCAAACGAAGTCCAAATGGTACAAAACTTGACAGGCGGTCTACCGGTAGTAAACCAAGGCTGCTTGGCAAGTCTCGGTCCAATCCGGAAATGTTTAATCCCCACACATGAAAGAAAGGTAGAAAAGACCACCGGAGGAGAACGGAGCGCCGGAATGCAAAACGGACAACGGGGAAAATGCTCAGATGCATGAGACGAACACGTATGCAAATGAAATGCGCATGATGATATGATATGCAATGCATGACACGCAAGCAAAGACAAGGCAACAATAGCGAATAACTGAACAACACCTGGGATATCGGTCTCGGGGTGTTACATTGGGGCTTTGATTATATGGGACCGTTTCCTTTCTCCAATGGGTATACACATATTTTAGTTGCTGTTGATTACGTTACTAAGTGGGTAGAAGCTATTCCAACTAGTAGGGCTGATCATAACACCTCTATTAAGATGCTTAAAGAAGTTATTTTTCCGAGGTTTGGAGTCCCTAGATACTTAATGACTGATGGTGGTTCACATTTTGTTCATGGTACCTTTCGTAAAATGCTTGCTAACTATGATGTTAATCATAGAATTGCATCTCCATACCATCCACAGTCTAGTGGTCAAGTAGAATTAAGTAATAGAGAGCTTAAATTAATTTTGCAAAAGACTGTAAATAGATCCAGAAAGAATTGGTCCAAGAAACTTGATGATGCATTATGGGCCTATAGAACTGCATATAAAAATTCTGTGGGTATGTCTCCTTATAAAATGGTTTATGGAAAAGCTTGTCACTTATCTCTCGAACTAGAACATAAGGCATATTGGGCCATTAAAGAGCTCAATTATGATTTCAAAATTGCCAGTGAGAAGAGGCTTTTTGACATTAGCTCACTTGATGAATGGAGAACCCATGCCTATGAGAATGCTAAACTGTTTGAAGAAAAAGTTAAAAGATGGCATGATAAAAGGATACATGAGTTTAATGTAGGTGATTATGTATTGTTATACAACTCTCGTTTAAGATTTTTTTGCAGGAAAACTCCTCTGTAAATGGGAAGGTCCTTACCTCATCGAGGAGGTCTATCGTTCCGGTCCATAAAAATCAACAACTTCGAAGGCACAAATCCGAGGGTGGTGAATGGTCAAAGAATCAAACATTATATCTCAGGTGATCCCATAAATGTTGAAACTAATGTTATTGAAACCTTAACCCCAGAGTAATACATAAGGGACCCTTTCCAGAATATTTTAGACTCCGAAAAGGAAGAGTTATGTGGTACGGTAAGTAAACCGACTCCAAAACAGTTCTAATAGCAATTTTTCTCTGTTTTGGAATATTTAAGAAAATAGGAAAGTAAGAAGCAGTCCGGGAAGGACACAAGGCTTCCATGAGGGTGGAGGGTGCGCCCTACCCCCCTGGGCGTGCCCCCCTGCCTCGTGGGCACCTCGTGTGCTCTCCGAACTCCGTTTTCTTGCACCATACTTCTTTTGGTCGGTAAAAATTCATTATATAATCTCCTAAAGTTTTTGACCACAGTATCACGCAAATATCTCCTCTTTTTGTTTCGAGATGTTTTATGCCAGGGTTGTCAAGGCCAGGCATCATGTCGTCTCGGCTAATGAAGATAGAGCTGAAGAGAGAAGAACCCGGGGAGATCAGCAAGGATGATGGGATCAAGAAGGCTATGGGAGATCACGTTTCGGCAGTAGAAGACAACCTTGAACATCATCACAATCTCCTTACCCCAACGGAGATCGAAGCTTTCAAGATGATTGAGTTAGCTCGCATTCAAACCAAGTATCTCACAAGTGAAAATATTTTGTTGAAGCACCATATCATCGCACTCAAGGGCATCATCCGCAAATTAGAGGATCTCCTACGCTCGATGTGCGACTATCCATCATCGCCATCATCTTCTCCACCAATAAAGAAGAACTGAGTATCTGGTATGGGCACTCCCCTTGGCAACTGCCAAGCTTCGGGGAGTGCCCCGGTATAGTATCACCATCACACTTTTATCTTTACCGTTTTTCCTAGTTGGATCCTTTTGGTAATATCTTGATCTAGTTTTGAGTTTTGCTTTATGATCCTTCTATGTAATTGAGTCCATGAGTTATATAATAAAGATTAGTGTTGAGTCAAGGGCTTTGCCATCTTGCTATGATCTTGAGGGAATAAAAAATAAAAGAGAAGAGAAAGAATAAAAAGAATTAAAGAGATTATATGGATCTTATGGAGAGTAATGACTTCACATATAAAAAGTATGATGAATAAAAGTTGTTGAGAGTTGACAAACATAGTTTTGGTCATCGTTGCAATTAATTGGAAGTAATAAAGAAAGAGAGGTCTTCACCTATAAATATACTATCTTGGAGATATTTTATGATTGTGAGCACTCATTAGAATATGACATGCTAAAAAGTTGATGTTGGACAAGGAAGACAATGTAATGGGTTATGTTTTCTTACATCTGAAATAAATTATATTGTCATGGATCATCCAACATGTTGAGCTTGCCTTTCCCTCTTATGCTAGCCAAATTCTTTGCACCAAGTAGAGATACTACTTGTGCTTCCAAATAACCTTAAACCCAGTTTTTCCATGAGAGTCCACCATATCTACCTATGGATTGAGTAACATCCTTCAAGTAAGTTGTCATTGTTGCAAGAAATAAAAGTTGCTCTCTAAATATGTATGATCTATTAGTGCAGAGAAAATAAGCTTTATACGATCTTGTGATGTGGAAGAAATAAAAGCGATGGACTGCATAATAAAGGTCCATATCACAAGTGGCAATATAAAGTGACGTTCTTTTGCATTAAGATTTCATGCATCCAACCGTAAAAGCACAGGACAACCTCTGCTTCCCTCTGTGAAGGGTCTATCTTTTATTCTTGTCTTATACTTCATACAAGAGTCATGGTGATCTTCACCTTTCCTTTTTGCATTTTATCCTTTGGCAAGCACAATGTGTTGGAAATATCTTGATATATATAGCTAATTGGATGTGAGTTTTCATGAACTATTATTGTTGACATTACCCATGAGGTAAAAGGTTGGGAGGCAAAACTATAAGCCCCTGTCTTTCTCTGTGTCCGATTAAAACCTCATACCCATAAGTATTGCGTGAGTGTTAGCAATTGTGAAAGACTAAATGATAGTTGAGTATCTGGACTTGCTGAAAAGCTCTTATATTGACTCTTTGCGAGGTTATGATAAATTGCAATTGCTTCAATGACTGAGATTATAGTTTGTTAGTATTCAGTGAAGTTTATGATTCATACTTGAAACTGTGACTGAATTGTTACTTTAGCATAAGAGATCATCTGACAATATATATATGTTGCTGTTCTAAGAATGATCATGATGCTCTCATGTCCGTATTCTATTTTTATCGACACCTCTATCTCTAAACATGTGGTCATATTTTTCGATATCGGCTTCCGCTTGAGGACAAGCGAGGTTTAAGCTTGGGGGAGTTGATACGTCCATTTTACATCATGCTTTTATATCGATATTTATTGCATTATGGGCTGTTATTACACATTATGTCACAATAGTTATGCCTATTCTCTCTTGTTTTACAAGGTTTACATGAAGAGGGGGAATGCCGGCAGCTGGAATTCTGGGCTGGAAAAAGGAGCAAATATTGGAGACCTATTCTGCACAACTCCAAAAGTCCTGAAACTTCACGGGAGCACGTTTCAGAATATATAAAAACTATTGGGTGAAGGAATTACCAGAGGGGGGCCACCCATCATCCGCGAGGGTGGGGGCGCCCTACCCCCCTGGGCGCGCCCCCTCCCTCATGGGCCCCCTGGCAGGCCTCCGGAACCCATCTTCTGATATATGGGGTCTTTTGCCCTGGAAAAAAATCCGAAGCTAGCTCATGGGATGAAACTCCGCCGCCAAGAGGCGGAACCTTGGCGGAACCAATCTAGGGCTCTGGCGAAGCTGTTCTGCTGGGGAAACTTCCCTCCGGGAGGGGAAATCATCACCACCACCATCATCATCAATCCTCTCATCGGGAGGGGGTCATTCTCCATCAACATCTTCACCAACACCATCTCATCTCAAACCCTAGTTCATATCTTGTACCTGTGGGTTGCTAGTAGTGTTGATTACACCTTGTAGTTGATGCTAGTTGGTTTATTCGGTGGAAGATCATATATTCAGATCCTTTATGCATATTAATACCCCTATGATTATGAACATGAAAATGATTTGTGAGTAGTTACGTTTGTTCCGGAGGACATGGGAGAAGTCTTGCTATAAGTAGTCATGTGAATTAGGTATTCGCTCGATATTTTGATGAGATGATATCGGTGGGAAACGACACCTATGGGGTCACTGGGATCCCTTCTACGGTTGGCGGGCACGGGGTTGTGCAAAGAGTGGGTTTGGCGGTCAGCACACAAATCGTTTACCCAGGTTCGGGCCGCGGAGACATGTAAAACCCTAGTCCTTCTTTGATGTATATATAGGTGTTCTTATGTTCTTGAACTAGTTGCGGTGGCTCTCTAGTCCAAAAGATCCGAATCCCCCTCTAGTACACCTCGGGCCTCCTTTTATAGTCAAAAGGGGTTCGCCACAGTGGCATACAGGAGGTGGAAAGGTGTACAAGGGCTGAGTCTATCCCCTGGTATCGTAGGACAAACGCATTTAATGCGCTAACGACATGCCCCTCTTGCTTTATTGGGGACGATAAGGAAGCTCGTTCCAGCTATCGTCGCCTCGCCTAGCTCCGACGCGCGTCCAAGCTGACGAGGCGTTGTAGCGCCACGTTGGTTGGCTGCTGGGCTGCCGTGGTGGTGGAGCCTTCACGAAGATCTGCATGCCATGACACATGTGCTTGCTGAGTTGGTGTAGAGGCCGCGCGCTGACATGCAGATGCCTGCTTAGCTGGTCGAGCGGGCAGCTGCATGGGAGCGGCGGTGGAGTCTTGGCAGATGCGGGCCGGACTGCGTCCCCGCAGGCGTCCTCGGCAAGGGTCTTGCCGAGGGCCGGGAAAGGGTCTCGCTGCGGCACCGCGGTAGTTCCCGGCAAGGATCTTGCCGGGGGTCTTGTGGATCTCCTTAGCGAGGATCTCGCCAAGGATCATCGTCTTCTGGTTCTCATATGATCTTGTGTATCTATGATCTCTAGAAAGATCTGCATGCCACCACGGAGGTGCCTCCCGAGCCTTGCTTCCAGTATAGTGTTGGAACCCCTCGGGCTCAAGGGTGGTGAGCTCTGCTGGTGTCAGGCAAGTTGCCCCGGCAAGGATCTTGCCGAGGCTGCGGAAGCCACCCCGGCAAGGTCTTTCCGGGGGAGTCCACCTCGCCCTCTCTCTCTTTGCACCTCTGGTCTTGGCATTGCTTTGGTCGTCTTGTGCTCTGGCTTCCCTCCTCTGCCCTACTTAGTGTGGCCGTGGGCGCGTCTCTGACTGCCCGTGCACAAGTTAAGCGGTGTAAAAGGAGAGCCCCTACTTTTGTACACCGAAAGGAGCCCCCGGTCCTGGGTCACAAATAAGCACGACGCGTTGTTGGGCTAGGACCTGAATGGTGCGTGGGCAGGTGGGGCGGATTTTTACCGCAGTAACTCTCCGTCCGATGCGCTTCCCCAGACCCGCGTGAACGCGCGACATGGGGGGTCGTGCGTGACGTGGGGGTCATGCGTGGGGCGGCTTCCGCACGCATGCATCACGCCATGGTAAAGAGGAAGCTCGCGCCTTCCCCATAAAAAGGAGGAAAACACAGAGGCGCAGCTCATTTACTCAATGGGCTCGGGTCGTGGTCTTCAAGGTGCCCGTGCCCCACGACCACGGGGCGGAGAACGACCGTCTCATCCATCCCCTTGATTTCTGCTCGCCCGCCATGTGTCCCCCGTGCTCTGAAGATGGTAGGCGGTGGGTGCGGGCCTTGAATGGCGAGGCGGGGAAACAAGCCGCTGCTGATTGGGGCAGCGGGTCGGCCTCGACTCTTTGCGCCCCTGATGGTGGGATTGGGTGAGTGGGGCGGCCGAGTCCCGACCCCACCCCTTTATAAGAAGGGGAGGGGGATGGCACCCCACAGTCTTTCATCGTCCCTCTCCTTCCACCTCAGCTCCGCTTTTTCATCTTCCATGGCGAGAGGGGGCGCCGATCCTTCGACGCTGGCGGCGAGGGTTTCTGCTCGACAGCACGTCCCTCCTTCCCAAGAGCCCGTGATGACGGAGCCGACCACGAGGGGAAGGGGGAGGTGGCGAGGGGGAGGCCGGCGTGGCACCGGCCTTGCCTCCGCCAGCGATGCCTCCCCGAATGGAGGGCCACGTCCGAGACCAACCTCGTGAGTTCTTCATCAGGCTGCGTCGGCCACCCCGTCATCGCCTTCATCTTCCTGCGCCATTCGCTCGGGAGATGGAACTTGATCTGCCCCAGACCCTGAGGTTGCATATGAGGGGTTGCGGAAACGGCGGCACGCGGGTCGACGTTGACTTCCCCGCCCCTCAGGCCATGTATCTTCGCCGCAGATGGAAGACCTTTGCTCGCATCCATAGCCTGACGGCGGGGCTCGTTCTCTATTTCAAATGAATCGAGAACGACCTGCTCTCTGTCAAGGTCTTTGGAGACTCTGGAACTCTCCTGAAGTGCTGCGTGGAGAGCTCCTCCGACGATGAAGACTCCTCTTCAAGCGGGAGTGATGAGGAGGACAGCGACAACGATGACAAGATCGTTGAGCGAGGGCACATCGACCTCGTCGCCTCTCTCTCCGCCATGCACTCTGCCGAGGGCCTTCCCGTCAAGATCTCCATCGGCACGTTCCCTGTCTCCTAATTTTTGCCTTCACCTGCCACACCTGGGAGGAAAGGGGCAAGAACATGGATCATGAGGCACTTATCTTTTCTAGTTTGTAAGCCTACGGGCACTCGCTAGATTTCAAAATTTGTAATCCCCTTGCTCGTGTACCCATTCCATATGAATTGTACTTGTTTGCAATGTATGAATGAAAGGAAGGGTGTTTTCCTGGCTTTGTTTGTGCATGAGCCAGGGCCACATCAAGGAACACGTCATCATTATCTTAAGATAAACATGGTATCCTCGCAACAGGCCATGCTGTCCTCCTGCTCTATGGCCCGACTACACTCACGCTCTTGGCGGAGGTAGGGGCCGAGTAGGATTAGGCCTTTCGCTTGCCCTCTTCCCATCGCACTACAACCAAGTTCCAATCCAAAGTAGAGTTTTCGGACACAAGACGGAGGGGGCAAGATGGTACGAGAGTGAGGGAAGCCTTATATGTTCAAGGTTCATACGGGCGCATGGAGTGGGGGAGAAAAACTTACCTGACGTTGCAGCCCCCGGCAACCTTGGTTTGCCGGGGCCGGAGCGACGGCTCATTCTTTTTCTTCACAATAGCTCAGCAGAAATTTCCATGTACCCTGCGAACCAAATAAGACAGAAAAGAACAGAGTGACGCACACTCGACCTCTATGCTAGGGGTTAGCCGCCGCTAAGCACTATCAACCCTAACCGAGAGAGAGACTTAACCTACCATGCATGCTAAAACTTAGGGCGCTAGTGCTTCATTTATTTATGCTCAGGGTCTGCGCCTGGCTTTGTACAAAGGGTTACATGCCTTGCCGGCAAGGCTTGTACAAAAGGTGGTATGCCGGGGGGCCCGGCAACTGCGCCTTATGGGTAGAACTTGTGAAGATGTTCGATGTTCCAGGAGTTGCTCACTAGAATGCCATCTTCGGTCTCCAGGCGGACTACGCCCGGCCTGGTGACTCGTATTACCTGATAAGGGCATTTTCCACTTCGGCGTCAACTATTTGGAATTCTTGGCCAACTGAACATGCGGAAGAACAAGGTCGCCTTCCTCAAAGCTTCAGGCATGAACCTTGCGGCTATGGTAGCGGTGCAAGGCTTGCTGGTAGCGCGCTTCTCGTACAGCCGCCCGAAGACGATCTTCCTGAAGGAGTGTTGCGTTATCTTGCTGCAAATGCTCTTGCTCAAGCTCATCATAAGCGAGCACTCGAGGTGACCCATATGTGAGTTCCGTGGGGAGAACTGCTTCTGCCCCGTAAACGAGGAAGAAGAGTGTCCGACCGGTGGCTAGATATGGCGTTGTTGTGATTGACCAAAGAACCGCCGGCAATTCATCAATCCAGCATCATCCGCACCTGTGTAGCCTGTCAAAAGTCCTTGTCCAGAGGCCTCGCAACACTTCAGCATTTGCCCTCTCAGCCTGGCCATTGCTTCGTGGATGTGCAATAGAAGCAAAACAGACCTTGCTGTCGAGGTCCTAGATGTACTGCATGAAGGCTTGGCTCGTGAACTGTGTGCCGTTGTCGGTGATGATTCTATTTGGCACACCGAAATGGCAGACTAGCCCCTTGAAGAATTTGACGGCTAATTGTGTTGTCACCTTTCTCACTGTCTCCACCTCCGGCCACTTTGTGAACTTGTCGATTGCAACGTACAAGTACTCAAAGCCCCCAACAGCACGGGGAAAGGGGCCCAGTATGTTGAGGCCCCAGACCGAGAATGGCCAGGAGAGAGGGATTGTTTGGAGCGCTTGAGCTGGTTGATGAAGCTTCTTCGAATGGAACTGACACGCTTCACACTTGGTTACTAGTGCCGTTGCATCTTGGAGGGCAGTGGGCCAGAAGAAACCTTGCCGGAATGCCTTGCCGGCAAGGGCCCTTGACCCTATGTGGGAGCCACATATGCCTCCATGTATCTCTGCCAACAACTCCAGTCCTTCCTCCCAGGGAATGCACTTCAATTTCACACCGTTTGGTCTTTTTCTGTACAGGACATCGTCGACGAACTGATACATGGCAGACCGACGGGCTAATTTCTCCGCTTCTTCCTGCTCCTTAGGGAGTTCTCCTGTTTGGAGGAATCGGACCGTATGTTGTGCCCATGTCGGAGCCTCAAGCTCGACGGCAAGGACTAAAGGCACTTCCTCTGCCATGGGAGTAGTTGTCCTTACAGCTAGGACTTGACGCCCCACCGGAGTCGGTTGCCCCATGGCTGGCTCAATTTCCACGGCAACATCCTTGCCGGCGGCTCCTGGGAGCTCGGCGGGAAAGTAATTGCCTGGGCCTGATTTCCTTCGCTCATTCTGCTCTGTTGATGGTTCAACAGATGGTTCAGTCAGCCGAAGCACAAAAGTACCTGGTTCCACAGGTAGTTTGAAAGCGGCATGCTTCGAAAAGTAGTCGGCGATGTCGTTCTCCACTCGGGGAACATGCTCCACCTGTATACCATGAAAGCGCTCCTCCAGCTTCCTCACCTCATCTATGTAGGCCTCCATCAATGGGATTTGATAATCTTTGTTGACTTGCCTGACAACAAGCTATGAATCACCCCTGACGATGAGCTTCTTGTTCTCGAGGTCTACCGCGATCCTGAGACCGGCAAGCAACGCCTCATATTCAGAAGTGTTGTTTGTGCACATCTCCCTGGGAAAGTGCATATGGATTACATACTTGAGGTGCTCTCCGGTGGGTGCGACGAGCAGCACACCAGCACCGACGCCTTGTAGCGAGAAAGCCCCGTCAAAGTACATAATACAGTTGTGACTTGCCTCCTTGCCAGGGAGGGTGGTCTCCTAGATCTCTTCGTCTGGCGTTGAGGTCCACTCGGCAATGAACTCTGCTAAGACTCTGCTCTAGATTGTCGAAGTACTTTCAAACTTCAAACCAAAGCTCGACAGCTCCACGGCCCACTCCACAATCCTCCTGGTTGCGTCTGGATATGCAATATCCGTTGCAATGGGAGGTGGGTGACGACGGTGATCTTGTGTGCTTGTAAGTAATGACGGAGCTTCCTTGCGGCCATAAGGAGGCCGAAGAGCAATTTCTGCACACCTGAGTACCTTGACCTAGCCCCCTGCAAGAGGGAGCTGACAAAGTAAACCGGGTGCTGCATCATTTTCTTCTTCTGCAGCACTTTGTCTGGTTATGCAGGCCCTGCCCCGTCGGCGTCGGACCCTGCCGGGGGCCTTGCCTCTTCGTCGACCTCCCTCTGCGCCACTAATGCGACACTAACCACTTGGTTCATTGCCGCCAGGTATAGCAGCAGCGGTTCTTGTGGTTTGGACGCAACCAGTATCGGTGCAGAGGAGAGGTATTTCTTCAAATCCTGCAGCGCTGCTTCGGCCTCTGGGGTCCATTCCATTGGGCCCACCTTTTTCAAGATTTTGAAAAAGGGAAGGGCACACTCAACAGACCTGGAGATGAATCTGCTCATGGCGGCAATGCAACCAGTGAGCCGACACCCGTCCTTGATCCGCTTAGGTGCCATAATCTGCTCAATAGCCTTGATCTTGTCTAGATTCGCCTCGATCCCACGCTGTGACACAAAGAACCCGAGAAGTTTGTCGGACGGAACGCTGAAGACACACTTCTCAGGGTTCAACTTGAGGTTGATCTTGCGCAGATTCGCAAATGTCTCTTCCTAATCTTGTACAAGTGTCACCCCGTCTTTGGTTTTGACCACTATGTCATCCATATAAGCTTCCATATTTCTATGTAGCTGGGGCTCGAAACCAATCTGGACTGCCCTTGCAAACGTCGAGCTAGCACTCTTCAACCAGAAAGGCATCTATAAAAAGAAATACGTGCCACATGGGGTGATGAACGATGTCTTCTCTTCATCTTCTCTCGCCATGAAGATTTGGTGGTACCCTGAGTAGGCGTCAGGGAATGATAACAGATCACACCCGGCCGTGCAGTCAATAATTTGGTCAATGCGCGACAACGGGAAAGGGTCCTTGGGACAAGCCTTATTGATATCTGTGTAGTCAATACACAACCTCCACTTCCCATTTGCCTTGCGCACCACCACCTGATTGGCCAACCACGTCGGATGGAGTACTCCTCTCACCAAGCCTGCCGCTTCCAACTTCCTGATCTCCTCTATAATGAACTCCTCTCGTTCCAAAGCTTGCTTCCTGACCTTCTGCTTGACGGGTCGCGCATGAGGACAGACAGCAAGATGTTGCTCAATCACCTCCCTGGGAATGTCGGGGATGTCGGATGCTTGCCATGCAAACACGTCGACATTCGCCCATAGGAAGGTGACGAGCGCGCTTTCCTATTTGCTGTCCAGGGTGGAGCTTATGGTGAAAGCTCCTCTCGTGCCATCCTCCTCGACAAACACCCTCTTGGTTTCTGGTGGCGTAGCTCTGGAATTCTTGCTCTTGCTGGTGGAGCTCTCTACCACGTCCTCATTGGGAGCACAACACTCCGAAGAGGTCGCTTGCCGGAGTGGGTGCGAGAGGTCTTGCCAGTCTTCTTCCCTGCCGGGGCTCCAGCGGCAGGACCGAGTGCCTTGGCGGCAGTCGCTGCAACTGCTTCCCGGTAGAGTTGGTCGGCGCAGATCAGTGCATCCTTCTTGTCGGAGGGGGACGGTGATGATGGTCATCGGCCCCGGCATCTTCAGCGTGTTGTAGGCGTAATGCGACGCCGCCATGAACTTGGCTAGTGCCGGGTGGCCGAGAATCCCGTTGTAGGGCAAGGGGCTCTCGGCTACATCGAAAATAATCCTCTCCGTCCTGTAGTTGAACTCGCCTCCAAACGTCATGGGCAATGTGACCTTACCCTTCGGCTGACTCCTCCCCGGGTTGACCCCTTGAAACGTGCCCGCCTCTTCGAGGTATCCATCAGGAATCTGCAGCCTTTTTATCACAATGGGCGAGATCAAGTTCAGATTGGCCCTGCCTTCAACTAGCATTTTCGTCACCTTGAGGTTGTGTATTGTTGGGGAGACGAACAATGGCAAACACCCGACCGCAGTTGTGCGATCAGGGTGGTCCTCAGCATCGAAAATGATAGGCGTGCTGGACCATTTCAGTGGCCTCTGGCATCGAGTGATGGTTCCATCGCTGTGATCTCACGCGCCAACCGCTTGAGTTGGCAGTGAGAAGTGTGTAGTGAGGCACCAACATCGATGCACATGGCCTTTGTAGCCTTAAGGAACTCGTGCTTGCCGGACTCGTCATCTTCGTCATGATCATCATCTCCTTGCTTCTTGTCGCGGCCCCGAGCGAACCGCTCTTGCTGATTATCCTTTCCGCGGCGACCTCCTTGGCCACCACGCTTCATGCCAGACCCCTCGGCACCATCCGGGCCCTTGTCCTTGTCCCGCCTCTCATGCTCAGCTTTTTGCTTCTCAGCAAGCAGCTCGACTTGTCGGCAGTTCTGGAGGTCATGGCCCTTGGTGCGGTGGATCTTGCAATATTGCTTGTCAGAGTCTCCTGGATTGTCGGCAGCCGCCAAGGCCCGGCAAGCGGCGCACCCGGCAATTTCTTTGCCAGGGTTGTTTGCCTTGGCCTTCTTGGCAGTGCCGGTGTCCTCGGATCCCTCAACGGCAAGCACAGTCTTGCTCTCGCGCTTCCTGTTGCGGCGCCGGCCCTTCTTCGTCGGGGTGGCTATGTCTTCGTCAGTGGAGTCGGTTCCCACACTGGCGTCCTCGCCAGGGTACTTCCTCCCCTCTTTACCCCGAGAGCACCTATCGGCAAGAACATAAAGTTCGGCCACATCTTTGACCTTGTTCATCGCCAGCTCTTCACGCATCTTGCGGTTGTGCACATTCTGATGGAATGCACTAATCACGACGGCGGGATGAACATCTGGGATGCTGTATTGCACCCGGCTAAACCTCTGTATGTACTTGCGCAGGGTTTCACCTTCCTTCCGGGGGATGATATGCAAATTGCTCGCCTGGCCATGAGCTTGGTGGCCCTCAGTAAAGGCGCCAACGAACTCATGGCAGAAGTCCGACCAGGAAGAAATGGAATCCGCCGGTAAGTGCATCAGCCATGACATGACATTGGGTTTGAGTGCCAGCGGGATGTAATTGGCAAGCACCTTGTCGTCGCGGGTTCCAGTAGCTTGCATCACGATAGTGTAGATGCTAAGGAACACTGTTGGGTGGGTCTTGCCGTTGTACTTCTCGCCAACGCCTGGCTTGAACGTGCAGTGGGAGGGCCACTAGAACTGCCGCAGGTCGCGGGTAAAGGTCGGGCAACCCACCTCGTAGGGTAGGTCGCCAGAGCCCCCCGCTGCTGGGTGGTCCATAGTGGGCCTCGCCTGCCTACACTAGTAGAAAAAGGGTCAAATGTGAAGAACATTAGTGCTGGTTTGAATTTGAGCCGGCACTAATGTGTGCATTAGTGCCGGTTCCAATGACTAGCCAGCCGCTCTCATTAGTACAGGTTCGTGGCGAACCTTTAGCACCGGTTCGTGTCACGAAACGGTACTAAAGTGAGTGGTGGCTGGATGTTGTCAGTCCGGGGCCCCTCCAGCACCTTTAGTACCGGGTCGTATCACGAACCGGTACTAAAGGTCGTCCTACATAGACCCTTCGTCCACCCGAGCTTGCTCTGTTCTTCCCCTTTCCCCTCTCCTCTCTGTTCTTTCCCCTCTTCCTCTCAAGCTCATCACACATTTTTCCCAAAATTTGTTAAGATTTGAGGGCCCCCATCCATTCAAATGATCACAAAGGTTAGGAACTTTGTCCTTTCATCTCTCATTGCTAGATTAGCTCGTGCAATGCTTTATATAGTGATTGATTTTTGAGTTTAGTAATTTGGGAGGAATTATATATATGTGCTAGTATTTTATTTATATGCAATTTGAGGTCAAAAATAACACTTAGTTTGCATATGTAGGTGTGGTTTACTTAGTGCCTTCTAAATCTCCGTCGTAACCACCGTCGATCGCCCGCAACGTCCCATCGCCGGCACCACCTTATGGTGAGCCTCTTGTTCATGAAGTTTTATATAAAAAATTGATGTTTGTGTGTTTGGATATATAGTTACTCGTATAATTATCTTACCGATACGTTGTTTGTTATATATAGTGCCATGGTTTTGACATCCGTCCCCGTTGGCCCTCGTCCGGGTTATGATTCGGATGTGGTATATTCTCTTTTAAAACTATTCATTGCATTTCGTGTTTATGACAAATTATGCCCATCAAGTTGACATAGATATTTGTATGTAGGAGGTAGTTGAACCGGAAATTCCAACCGACCCTATTGTCGAGAGGTTAAATTTAGTGGAAAGAGATAATGAGGATTTGAAGGAAAATTTGAAAAGAATTGAGGGGGAGAAGATGGAATTGGAGTTGCATGTTGCCGATGTCGTCGATGATCGCCAGATTAAGATGGATAAAATGTGCTTGAAGATTAGAAGATTAGAAAATATGCCATTCATAGTGAGGCTTGGTATCATTATGATGTTGGATCAATTGTTACCTTAGTTGCGATCTTGATCGCATTTGTTGTTGCATTTAAATTCTTTAGCTAGAGAGTTATTTGTATGTTGCATTTAAGTGTTGTATGATCTTTATGTATGAACTTTATGTATTTTATTAATTTGGTGTTTTCGGTGCTGTGTATTGAAGATGAGTCAGCAATGGATGTACGATGACTGATGCTCTCCCGAGTTCATTAATGGCGTGCGTACTATTCTGCTTGCGGCTGAGGCAAACAAGCGGGCGAATGGTTTTATGCCTTGTCCATGTGATGGCTGTAAGAATGATCACAATTACTCTATGTCAAGAACCATTCACGTCCACCTGTTTGAGTCCGGTTTCATGCCCCACTATAATGTTTGGACCAAGCATGGAGAAAGAGGGGTTATGATGGAAGACAATGAAGAAGAGGACGGCGACAGCTATCCTGGCCATGGGTTCCCTGAATACGATGATACAACAATGAGGGAAGAATCTGAGCCGGTAATGCGGGAAGAAGTTGTGCCGGCAATGCGGGAAGAAGCTGAAGAAGAGGCATCGGATGAGCCTGTTGATGATCTAGGTCGGGCCATTGCCGATGCAAAGAGAAACTGCGCAAGTGATTTGGAGAAGAAGAAGTTGCAGCGCATGTTAGAGGTTCACAAAAAATTGTTGTACCCGAATTGCGTAGGTGACAAGAAAAAGCTGGGCACCACACTGGAATTGCTACAATGGAAGGCTGAGAATGGTGTATCTGACAAGGGATTTGGAAAGTTGCTGGTAATGTTAAAGAATATGCTTCCAAAGGACAACGAATTGCCCGAGAGTACGTACGAAGCAAAGAGGTCCACTCCACAATCGACGTGATGCACGTGACGAAGAATCTTTGTGTGACCCTGCTTGGCTTCTTGGGCATGTATGGGAAGACAAAAGATACACCTGAGGCACGGGAGGACCAGCAATGTTTGCACGGAAAAGACGACATACATCAGGGTCATGCAAGCTACACTCTTACCAAAGAAGAGAAGGAAATCTTGTTTGAATGCCTGCTCAGTATTAAGGTACCGTCTGGCTTCTCGTCGAATATAAAGGGAATAATAAACCTGGCAGAGAAAAAGTTCCAGAACTGAAAGTCTCATGACTGCCACGTGATTATGATGCAACTGCTTCCGGTTGCATTAAGGGGGCTTCTACCGGAAAACGTTCGATTAGCCATTGTGAAGCTATGTGAATTCCTCAATGCAATCTCTCAGAAGGTAATCGATCCAGAAATCATACTAAGGTTAGAGAATGATTTGGTGCAATGTCTTGTCAGTTTCGAGTTGGTGTTCCCACCATCCTTCTTCAACATCATGACGCACGTCCTAGTTTAGCTATGCGAAGAGATTAACGTTTTGGGTCCTGTATTTCTACACAATATGTTCCCCTTTGAGAGGTTCATGGGAGTCTTAAAGAAATGTGTTCATAACCGTGCTTGGCCAGAAGGAAGCATCTCCAAGGGCCATGAAAATGAGGAGGTCATTGAGTTTTGTATTGACTTTATTCCTGACCTTAAGCCAATTAGTGTTCCTGAATCGCGGCATAAGGGCAAACTGGATGGAAAAGGCACGCTAGGAGGGGAACAAATAATATGTACGGACGGACGTTCTCTCACTGAAGCACACTACATAGTTCTACAGAATTCCGCCTTGGTGGCTCCGTATATGGATGAACACAAGAATTTGCGACGCTCCAAACACCCGGAGCGGTCTGATGACTGGATTACACATGAACAAACCAGGAGTTTCGCCAGCTGGTTGCAGACACGTACCATGCATGACGCCTCTATTGAAGATGACATGTACTTGCTGTCCCAGTTACCATCTTCGAATATAATGACTTTCAAAGGGTACGAGATAAATGGTAATACATTTTACACGATCGCCCAAGATAAGACGAACACCAACCAAAATAGTGGTGTTCGCTTTGATGCAGAAACCAAGACGGAAAAGGAAAAATATTATGGTTATATACAGGACATATGGGAACTTGACTATCGACGTGGTTTGAAGGTCCCTTTGTTTCGGTGCAAATGGGTCAATATGAAACGAGGCGGGGTAACGGAAGACCCGCAGTACGGAATGACAACAATGGATCTCAACAATCTTGCGTATGCAGACGAACCATTCGTCCTAGCCAATGATGTGGCACAATCAAGACGCACTCGACAAATCTATCGTTAGTTGCTATTGTCTATAAGTGATTTCTTTCTGTAATTTAAGTCTCAAGCTAGCTGTAGTGATCATTTTGATCAATCATTACCTGTAATTATCCTCACTATATTCTTTTCTGTGGTATTATGCAAGATGAAGATTTATGAAATGAAAAAAGGTGGACGCTATGGCATTGGGTTCATTGACCCAAATAAATTAATGAATACACATGGAAATTAGATCCATATTACGAAAAAAGTGTAGAGGAAAGCATGCTAGAGTTCTTCAAGCGCCTCAAATACAATGATGATATACTACTTCCTTACAACTTCGAGTGAGTCACACTGTCTTGTACTACAAATTCTGTTTTTGCCTACTAGCTAGCTACATGTTTTTGCTTACATATGCCCGCTTAATTAAGACATGCAAACGTGTGTGCATGCAGATTTCACTTGATCTTGTTAATCATTAAAGTTGATGAAGGAACAGTTGAAGTACTAGACTCACTACTTAAGAAACCAACTGACTACACCATCGTGAAGGGGATAGTCAACAGGTGATTTCAATCATTATTAACTATATCTCAGCCTATTTAATTAGTTTGTCATTTCCTGATAACAACTATTTAATAACCCATTTATTCATTTTCTTTGTCGGCGGGCAGGGCTTGGGCAAAGTTCATCAACGTCACTCTAGGCCAATGGAAACAAAATCTGAAATGGTATCGACCCATGGTAAGTAATTAAGTAGTACTAGCTAACTACTATCTCTTTAATTATCATGCTTGATTAATTATTATCTGATCAAATTCCATTCTCGTAAAGTCCCTGAAGCAGGCGCTTGGGAATAATCTGTGTGCATACTACGTTTGCGAGAATATTCGCATGAAGGCGTCCGAGAGGAGAAGATCTCAAAGACAGGAGTGGGTACGTTTATCAGAACACTATTCGCAATTTTTACACCATTATCGATATCTAGTCACACAACTAATACACATGCATATTGGTCTCCTTCTTAACAGTTCAAAGAGGTGCAGGAGAAGCTCCTACCAAAGGACCGCATAGAAGCAATTCAAGAGGAAATAGCGGGATTTTTGCTCGACCAGGTCATAGATCCCAAAGGAGAATACTTTTACCCGCTACCGCCCACATGAACCACTTCCAATTGTTATCGTGCTCCAAAGGCACCAATTAGGCTAATGCCACTTGCTCCGAAGGCACCAATTAGGAGAAGTTGTATATAGCTAGCTAATTGTATATATATACATGTGTGTATATATGTGTGAATTAATTAACGGTGGTTGTGAGACATTCGATGATATATATATATATATGTATATATGATCGGTTCTACTAGAAATCCTATTTATATATATGCATAACGTGTACAATATGCAGTATCGTAAAATACCAGCAAACGAAAAAGAATTAAATGGAAAACAAAAAATTAAACGAAAAAGAATTCATAAACCCAGAACCCCCCAACCTTTTAATACCGGTTGGTGTCACCAACCGGTACTAAAGGGCTCCCTGCCCCCGGAGCTGGCTCGTGCCATGTAACGCCCCAGATATAACTTTCCCAATTTGTACTCCAACTCTTGCCGTTTCCGGCGTTAAGTTATATTTATTTCTCGGGTTCGGGTCTTTGTCTCCGTGTGTTGTTTTCTTTTTCATGCATCTCATATCATGTCATCATGTGCATGGCATTTGCATACGTGTTCATCTCATGCATTCGAGCATTTTCCCCGTTGTCCGTTTTGCATTCCGGCGCTTCGTTCTCCTCCGGTGGTCAATTCTAGCTTTCTTTCGTGTGTGGGGATTAAACATTTCCGGACTGGACCGAGACTTGCCATGCGGCCTTGGTTTACTATCGGTAGACCGCCTGTCAAGTTTCGTACCATTTGGACTTCGTTTGATACTCCAACGGTTAACCGAGGGACCGAAAAGGCCTCGTGTGTGTTGCAGCCCAACACCCCTCCAATTTGGCCCAAAACCCACCAAACTCTGCTCCATGTCCTAGAGCGTTCGATCACGATCGCGTGGCCGAAAAACGCACCTCATTTGGACTCTCCTAGCTCTACTTATGCCTATAAATAGCTCCTTCCCAAAAAATTCGGATCTCTCCCCCGAAACCCTAGCCCTCTTCCTCCTCCGCGCGCCGGACAACGTCCGCCGGCGCCGGACGTGCCCACTACGTCCGCCACCGCCACGTGGCGCTTTCCCATTCGCCGCCGCCACCGCGCCCACTTCGCCGCCCCGCCGGCCCGCCGAGACCCGCCGCGGGCCCTCTCGGCCCACATCGCCGCACCCCCGCACCCGCCTCCTCGCGCCCGAAGCGCTGCCCGGCCCCGCTCGGCCGGAGCGCGCCGCCACCTCCGAGCCCCGCGCCGGCCGTCATGAAGATCGCCGCCCCACCGCGCCGCACCATCGACGCCCGCCGCGCGCCGGCCGGCCGCGCCTTGCCCCGCCGCCTCTCCACTGGATCCGCCATCTCCGGCGCCCCCAAGCTCCTCCAGCCGCCGTCCCCGCCATTTCCGGCAAGTCCCCGGCAAACCTCGGCTTCCGTGCCCCGGCGGTGAACAGTACCCGCGAGATCCCGATCTGGATCTGGAAATTGGAGGGTTTACTTTTCGCTCCCGAACCCTAATTTTTATGCAATGTTTGACCGATGATATATCCCCATCCGTAGCTCCATTTTGGACATATGGTATATCAAAATCTTCGCCTCGACATGTACATCATTTCATTCCATTGCATCATTTTCATTTGAGTTCATCTTGATGCCCGAAATGCTGCTAGAAGGAAGCTTCGTGAGATAATTGTCAGATCCGTTAGGTCATCATAGACTTTTGTCATTTTTGCCATGATTATTGTGTGGATGATATGCCTGTGAGTCTTTGGGATGAATTGTTAAGCATTTTGTCTTCTTTCCAGAGGTGCAACCCATGCATTTTTAGGATGTGTGTGGTGACTTGTGCAAGCTTGCCAAGTGAGGCACTTGGTAGATCTGTTTTCAGGGACTTAGTGGATTTCACTAAGTCTGGGATATTTTAGCTCATGATGCCATATGTTCAGCTTGTTTCCTAGTGATCCGTGCCTCTTTTGAGGATGATCAGTAAGGGAGTTTTGTTAATAATGTTAGGCTCTATCCATCCATGTCTTTGTTTGCACATGTGGAGTACTCTAGCTTGAGTCAATCGAGCTCTACTTTTGCTTGATGGTAAATCTGGGCAAATCGTCAACTTGTTTGCGATTTTGCCGAGGCTATTGTTATTGATCTCTGCATGCTATGCCATTGTTCTTGCCATGTCTAGATAGCATTTTGTGCCTTCTTTATGGATATATGCTTGCCTTGCCATGACTTGCACCGTAGTGAGTGCATCGAGCTCGTTTACAAGCCTTCGTGAGTTAAATTCCAGCATGTCTCAGTTTTTCACTAAGTCTGAAAACTGATTGTGCGTGAGCTATGTTCGTGTGCTTGTTAGTATATTTTGTGATCCCTTTTGGCCCCAGGTCACTTTGGTACTTTTGATAAGCTTGTTGAGTAGCTCCATGCCATGTTCTTACTTGTCATAATCAAGTCATGCATCATGTTGTTTTGCTGCTCCGAAGAGAGCTTGGTGATCTGAAATTTCAGACTAGTGTTAATTTCACAAAGTCTGAAATCTGTTTTGTGTTTGCGTTTTTGCCATGCTTGTTTGAACCTCATAATGGATGAATTTGGCCGTGGCTCAGTGCTAGTGTTTTGATAAGCATCTTGTGGGCATCCCTGCCATGTATTTTGTTGTCATGTTTGGTGGCTGTAGCATGTTCATTTCGTTGCATTTAGATGCCTACTTGCTGTAAATCGCAGACCGGTTCATTTCGTAAAACGCTTGCCATTTCCAAACCGTAACTCCGATTCCAATGATCTTTATATCGTTTTCAAGCGATTTCATCCCCTGTATCCAGTGGCACACTTGGTTTTCCAAGTTGAGCCCATGTTCATGCATTTCCTGTCACGTCTTGCATTTTGCATCCCGCATAGCATATCATCTTTGCATCTTATTGCTTGAGTTTGCACGTGGTTGAGTGTATCCTTGTTGCTTGTTTGTGTTGTTGGGTAGAGCCGGGAGAAAGGTTCGCTAACGAGGAGCCCGTTGAGTTTGCTTTTGAGGATCCAGTCAACTCTGACAACTGTGCAGGCAAGATGATCATACCCTCGAAATCACTACTATCTTTGCTATGCTAGTTTGCTCGCTCTTTAGCTATGCCATTGCTACGATGCCTACCACTTGCTTGTCAGCCTCCCAATTGCGATGTTGAACCTCTAACCCACCATTGTCCTAGAAAACCGTTGATTGGCTATGTTACCGCTTTGCTCAGCCCCTCTTATAGCGTTGTTACTTGCAGGTGAAGATTGGAGCCATTCCTTGTTGGGACATTTATTTACTTGTTGGGATATCATTATATTGCCATGTTATCTTAATGCATCTATATACTTGGTAAAGGGTGGAAGGCTCGGCCTCTCGCCTAGTGTTTTGTTCCACTCTTGCCGCCCTAGTTTCCGTCATATCGGTGTTATGTTCCCGGATTGTTGCGTCCCTTACGCGGTTGGGCTATAGTGGGAACCCCTTGATAGTTCGCCTTGATTAAAGCTTTTCCAGCAATGCCCAACATTGGTTTTACCATTTGCCACCTAGCCTCTTCTTCCCTTGGGTTTCCGTAGCCCGAGGGTCATCTTATTTTAACCCCCCGGGCCAGTGCTCCTCTGAGTGTTGGTCCGAAATGAGCTGCCTGCGGGGCCACCTCGGGGAAACTTGAGGGTTGGTTTTACTCGTAGCTAGTCTCATCTGAGTGTGCCCTGAGAACGAGATATGTGCAGCACCTATCGGGATTTGTCGGCACATTCGGGCGGTGTTACTGGACTTGTTTTAACCTGTCGAATCGTCTTGTTGTACCGAGATACCGAGTCTGATCGGTGTGTCTTGGGTGGAGGTCTATTCCTTCGTTGACCGTGAGAGCTTGTTATGGGCTAAGTTGGGACCCCCCTGCAGGGATTGATCTTTCGAAAGCCATGCCCGCGGTTATGGGCAGATGGGAATTTGCTAATGTCCGGTTGTAGATAACTTGAACCTTAATTAATTAAAATGAATCAACTGAGTGTGTTGCCGTGATGGCCTCTTCTCGGCGGAGTCCGGGAAGCGAACACGGTGTTGGAGTTATGTTTGCGCAGGTTGCTCCCTAGTTTCTCGCTCGTGCTTTGCATCCTCTTCTCGCTCTCTTTTGCGAATAAGTTAGCCACCATATATGCTAGTCGCTTGCTGTAGCTCCACTTACATTTACCCCCTTCCTACCTATTAAGCTTAAATAGTCTTGATCGCGCGGGTGCGAGATTGCTGAGTCCCTGTGGCTCACAGTTTACTATTACACCAGATGCAGGGACAGATGATACAGCTCCAGATGGCGCGCTTGAGCTCAAGTGGGAGTACGACGAGGATTCTCAGCGTTACTATGTGTCTTTTCCTGATGATCAGTAGTGGTGCCCAGTTGGGGTGATCGGGATCTATGTCGCTTGTTGGGTTGTCTTTTATTTTGGCGCCGTAGTCGAGCCATGAGTGTTTGGATGATGTATGTTATTTATGCACTTTGATGTGACGTGGCGAGTGTAAGCCAACTATTGTATCTCCCCTTTTATTATATTTATATTACATGGGATGTTGTGAAGATTGCCTAACTTGCGACATTGCTTTCAATGCGGTTATGCCTCTAAGTCGTGCCTCGACACGTGGGAGATATAGCCGCATCGAGGGCGTTACAAGTTGGTATCAGAGCCTTCCCCGACCTTAGGAGCCCCCATTGCTTGATCGTTTTTAGCAGCCGAGTTGTGTCTAGAAATAAATGTTTTGAGTCATTTAGGAATTATATATCGGAGAGCTTAGGAATTCTTTTTATTTCCCAGTCTCCTCATCGCTCTGGTAAGGCATCCTCACGTAGAGTTTTGACTCTTCTCTTCTCAAATTTCACTAAATTTTTTTTAGGATCACGCGAGTATCTTGGATTTGTTTCGATGGCTTATGACGAGAATACTATCTTGGTGCCTCCTGTCAGGGGTTTAGTGGAAGTGTCCCGAGGAGTTGAGCTCTGAGGTGTTGTCATCATAATTTTATCGTTGCAATTCTGGTATACTTGAGATATGTTCGCCGACATCGAAAATCTCCTTTATGCAGTTCGTTGGTGAGATAACCTCGACGCCACCCAGTATTGGGGCGGGAGTTCGGGAGTATCGCCATAACTTGTATAACGGATGCTTTTCGAAGGTTGAGGTAGATGGTTTCTGAAGGTTTCTTGGTTATGTGTTGAAGGATGGATACAGCTAGATGTAGGATTTGCTAGTTTGGGTGAGATATTATGCTTCCCCTATATCCCCAACACCTGATTGCATAACCGAAAAGTTTCGGGAGTTTCATAGGTGGGAATTCAAGTAGCTCTTAGGATATCTTTTCCGACAGATGTATGATATGAAATTGGGGTTCGACGTCTAGTGATTCGCCTATTCACGGTCGATTTTACAGTGGTCTCGTTGTGTCTTAAAGAGTCCTTGGCTATGCTGACTCGGGGACGCTTCGTATGTCATGTGCACTGCCTTGTACATGATGGTGCTGTACGATTCGTGTAGGTCCCACCACGAAAACTTCGGACAAAATCTCTATCATATGTTTGTTCCGGCTTATTTGGAAAGCCAATCCTTGGTTTTATTTTGAGTTGTGGTATTC
This sequence comes from Triticum monococcum, assembly GCA_034509565.1. Taxonomy (NCBI): domain Eukaryota; kingdom Viridiplantae; phylum Streptophyta; class Magnoliopsida; order Poales; family Poaceae; genus Triticum; species Triticum monococcum. The sequence continues at coordinate 426,691,217 of CM067847.1, read as the reverse complement.
GAATTGCTTCGAAGTCATATGTTGATTCCATCCCTTGTTGATTTACCTCTTCTACCTAATTCTACGAGCCTTCGCAATTTAGGAATATGTGACCACTTCAAGAGAAGTGCATTCGTTCATTTTGTTCGGATGTGAAGACTTTATGTTACAATTTTCATTCCGTTGGATTCAGCTTCAATATTTTTTCTATCTATGTGCTAATGGTGGTCAACCTCTTCAGGATGGCTCCTCCAACGCGCACGACTCCGAATCCTGATCCGCCACCACCTCCACCTCCTCCGGAGGCTTGGCAAGCTGTGATGGCCGCAACCAATGCAAATACACAGTTGATCATGCAAATCCTCCAAGAGCGCAATCAAGGCAGTCAAGGGAATCAAGGCAACAATCAGAACCATTTTGCTACTCTGAACCAGTTCCTTGCAAATGGTCCAAAGACGTTCAGCAATTGTGTTGAGGCTACCGATGCTGACGATTGGCTAGTGGATCTGGGCAAGCATTTTGAATGCAGCAACGTCAGGCCTGAAGATTTCATCAAGTTCGCTTATTTCCAGCTCAAAGATCAGGCTGCAGAGTGGTTCCAGCAGTACAAGGATTCCAGAGGTTGACGTTTGATCACTTGGGATGATTTTCGTCGAGATTTCCGAGATCATCACATCCCTCAGAGTGTGACTAAAAGCAAACGTGAGGAATTCCGCAATCTGAAGCAAGGCTCTTTGTCTGTCTATGACTACAACAAGTTGTTCCAGAAGCTCGCTCGTTTTGCCAAGCAGGATGTTCTTGATGAGAAGAGCATGATCTACCAGTTCAGGGGTGGTCTCAGAGAAGAAATTCAGCTCGCTCTTGTCCTCTATGAGCCGTTGAGGTACGATGAGTTCTACAACATGGCACTGAAGCAAGAGGCTGCTCAGTTGAGGTGTGATGCTTCCAGGAAGCGAGTCAGAGACACTACACCTTCTTCCTCTCCTCAAGTGGCCAAGCAGCAGAAGTATTGGCTTCTTCCTCCTCCGTTCCGTCAGCCGTATCAGCAGAAGAGCAAAGGTGGCAGTGGTTCTTCCCACCCACCCAACCCAGGCTTTCAGAACAAGACTTCGTCTCAAGCTCCAAGATCAAGTGCCCCGTACCACCGTCTGCTTTCAGAGGTCACGTGCAACAAGTGCCAACAGAAGGGTCACTACGCCAACAAGTGTTTCAACCAGAGGCATCTTCCTCCTCCTCCTCCTCCTGTCAGATCGGCAAGTACAGCTGTGGTCAAGCATAGCCCCAAGTCCGCCAAGGTCAACTTGATGAACGCAGCTCAGGCAGAGGATTCGTCAGATGTCATCATGGGTAACCTTCCTGTTAACGATATTCCTGCAAAAGTTCTTTTTGACTCTGGTGCATCGCATTCCTTCATGTCATTCCCATTTGCATCGGAGAACAATTTTAGCACTAAGGCATTACCTAAAGCTATGCAAGTCGTCTCTCCGGCTAAGCGTCTGAGTTATAGTATGATGATTCCGGATATTTCTATCATGATGGGTGATTTCAAGTTTCTGGCTTCTCCAATGGTTCTTGGTAATTCGGATATCGATCTTATTCTCGGGATGGACTGGCTCTCTAAGCATAAAGCTCAGCTTGATTGTGCAGCCAGGCAGATTCAACTGACTCATTCGTCTGAGGATGTAATTGTCTTTTCTGCTCGGGATAATACCATCCGGTTGTTTTCTCTCAATGAGAAGGGTGAATTGGATGCTATCTCGCAGATTCCGGTTGTTTGTGAGTATCAAGACGTCTTCCCAGAAGTGCTCCCAGGAATGCCTCCGCACCGGCCCGTTGAATTTGTTATTGAACTTGAGCCCGGTATGGAACCTGTGTGTAAACGTCCCTACAAGCTCGGCCCTGAAGAGTTGAAGGAGCTGAAGAAACAACTCGATGTTCAAGAAAGAATGGGTCTCATTCGGCCTAGTTCTTCTCCGTGGGGTTGTGGTGTTCTTTTTGTGAAGAAGAAGGATGGAACGGACCGACTTTGTGTTGATTATCGTCCATTGAACAAGAAGACCATCAAGAACAAATACCCACTTCCCAACATCAATGAGCTATTCGAACAACTAAAGGGTGCCCAAGTATTCTCCAAGCTTGATCTCCGTATGGGTTATCATCACATTCGAATCCGTGAGCAAGATATTCCCAAGACGGCTTTCAGGACAAGCTATGGGTCATATGAATACACTGTCATGTCTTTTGGCCTCGCCAACGCTCCTCCGACGTTCTCTCGCATGATGAACTTCATCTTCAACCCCTACAACAATGACTTCGTTTTGGTCTATCTCGATGACATTCTGGTTTTCTCCAAGAACAAGGAAGATCATGCCAAGCACTTGCGTTTGGTTCTTGACAAGCTCAGGGAACATCAGTTCTACGCCAAGTTCTCCAAGTGTGAATTTTGGCTCGATGAGGTGCTTTATCTTGGTCATATCATCTCTGCCAAGGGCATTGCCGTGAATCCTGAGAAGGTGTCTGCAATTGTCAATTGGGAACCTCCTTAGAACGTGAAGCAACTCCGTAGCTTCCTCGGTCTCGCAAGCTACTGCCGAAGATTCGTTGAAAACTTTTCTAAGATCGCGAAGCCTCTCTCAAATCTTCTCCAGAAGCACGTCAAGTACGTTTGGTCTCTGGAGTGTGATATTGCTTTCAACACTTTGAAAGAGAAATTGATCACTGGTCCAGTTCTGACTCCGCCTGAAGAAACCAAGCCGTACGAGGTCTTTTGTGATGCCTCTCTCCAAGGTCTCGGTGCTGTACTGATGCAAGAGAAGAAAGTTGTTGCTTATACCTCTCGCCAGTTGAAGCCTAATGAGAAGAACTACCCCACTCATGATCTCGAGTTGGCGGCAGTTGTGCATGCTTTGTTGACTTGGAGACATCTTCTATTGGGAAGAAAAGTGGATATTTTCACTGATCACAAGAGTCTCAAGTACATCTTCACCCAGCCTAATCTCAACCTCAGGCAAACACGATGGGTCTAAATGATTCAAGAGTACAATCCGAGTATCGAGTATACTCCAGGAAAGGCCAATGTGATTGCTGACGCTTTGAGCAGGAAAGCATATTGCAACAGTCTGATTCTGAAGCCTTATCAACCCGAGCTTTGTGAAGCTTTCCGCAAACTTAATCTGCAAATTGTTCCTCAAGGTTTCCTCGCCAACCTTCAAGTCTCTCCTACCTTGGAAGACCAGATTCGCCAAGCCCAGCTTCTTGATGCTATGGTGAAAAAGGTGAAGATTGGTATCGCAAAGAGTCAGTCCAAGTACAAGTGCTACCGCCTTGATGACAAGGACACTCTCTTCTTCGAGGATCGAATTGTGGTACCCAAAGGTGACCTCCGTAAAGTGATCATGAACGAGGCTCACAATTCTCTCCTCTGCATCCACCCTGGGAGCACGAAGATGTATCAGGATCTGAAGCAAACTTATTGGTGGACTCGAATGAAGCGCGAGATTGCTCAATTCGTGAATGAATGTGATGTCTGCAGAAGAGTGAAGGCAGAACACCAAAGGCCAGCAGGTCTCCTCCAACCTCTTGCCATTCCAGAATGGAAGTTTGACCACATTGAAATGGACTTCGTGACTGGGTTTCCAAAGTCCAAGCATGACAATGATGCTATATTCGTTGTCATCGACAAGCTCACCAAAGTGGCTCACTTTCTGCCTATCAAAGAGTCAATCACTGCAGCTCAATTGGCGGAACTCTACACCTCTCGAATTGTCTCTCTGCACGGTATTCCTCAAGTGATATCTTTAGACCATGGCAGCATCTTTACCTCCAAGTTTTGGGATTCTTTTCAGAAGGCCATGGGCACCAACATCCGCTTCAGCACTGCTTTCCATCCTCAAACAAGTGGTCAAGTCGAGCGTGTCAACCAGATTCTTGAAGATATGCTCAGGGCTTGTGTTATCTCCTTCGGCATGAAGTGGGAGGATTGTCTTCCTTATGCTGAATTCTCATACAACAACAGTTTTCAAGCAAGTTCGGGCAAGGCCCCATTTGAAATTCTGTATGGTAGGAAGTGCCGTACACCTCTCAACTGGTCTGAAACCGGTGAACGTCAGCTGCTGGGTAATGACTTAATCACATAGGTAGAAGAAATGTGCAAGGTCATTCGTGATAACCTCAAAGCAGCCCAATCCCGCTAGAAGAGCTACTATGATAGTAAGCACCGTGATTTGGCTTTCGAGATCGGAGATCATGTTTACCTCCGCGTCTCTCCTATGAAAGGGACTCGTCGCTTCGGTATCAAAGGGAAGCTTGCCCCTAGATACGTCGGACCTTTCAAGATTGTCAGCAAGAGAGGCGACCTCGCCTATCAACTCGGGCTTCCGTCAAACTTTGCAAATGTTCATGATGTGTTCCATGTCTCCCAACTCCGAAAGTGCTTCAAGACGCCTGAACGTACCGTCAACTTCGAGGACATTGAGCTCCAAGAAGATCTCTCCTATCGTGAGCACCCAGTTGCAATCCTTGAAGAGACTGAACGCAGGACTCGCAACAAGTCAATAAAATTTCTCAAAGTCAAGTGGTCACACCATTCCGACCGTGAAGCTACCTGGGAACGCGAGGATCACCTCCGTTCTGAGTACCAGGAGTTCTTTCAGTCCTAGATCTCGGGACGAGATCTTTTCGTAGTGGTGGAGTGTTGTAACGCCCCAGATATAACTTTCCCAATTTGTACTCCAACTCTTGCCATTTCCGGCGTTAAGTTATATTTATTTCTCGGGTTCGGGTCTTTGTCTCCGTGTGTTATTTTCTTTTTCATGCATCTCATATCATGTCATCATGTGCATTGCAATTGCATACATGTTCATCTCATGCATTCGAGCATTTTCCCCGTTGTCTGTTTTGCATTCCGGCGCTTCGCTCTCCTCCGGTGGTCAATTCTAGCTTTCTTTCGTGTGTGGGGATTAAACATTTCCGGATTGGACCGAGACTAGCCATGCGGCCTTGGTTTACTACCGGTAGACCGCCTGTCAAGTTTCGTACCATTTGGACTTCGTTTGATACTCCAATGGTTAACCGAGGGACCGAAAAGGCCTCGTGTGTGTTGCAGCCCAACACCCCTCCAATTTGGCCCAAAACCCACCAAACTCTGCTCCATGTCCTAGAGCGTTCGATCACGATCGCGTGGCCGAAAACCGCACCTCATTTGGACTCTCCTAGCTCTACTTATGCCTATAAATAGCTGCTTCCCGAAAAATTCGGATCTCTCCCCCGAAACCCTAGCCCTCTTCCTCCTCCGTGCGCCGGACAACGTCCGCCGGCGCCGGACGTGCCCACTGCGTCCGCCACTGCCACGTGGCGCTTTCCCATTTGCCGCCGCCACCGCGCCCACTTCGCCGCCCCGCTGAGACCTGCCGCGGGCCCTCTCGGCCCACATCGCCGCACCCCTGCACCCGCCTCCTCGCGCCCGAAGCGCCGCCCGGCCCCGCTCGGCCGGAGCGCGCCGCCACCTCCGAGCCCCGCGCCGGCCGCCGTGACGATCGCCGCCCCGCCGCGCCGCACCATCGACGCCCGCCGCGCGCCGGCGGGACGCGCCTTGCCCCACCGCCTCTCCACCGGATCCGCCATCTCCGGCGCCCCCAAGCTCCTCCGGCCGCCGTCCCCGCCATTTCCGGCAAGTCCCCGGCGAACCTTGGCTTCCGTGCCCCGGCGGTGAACAGTACCCGCGAGATCCCGATCTGGATCTGGAAATTGGAGGGTTGACTTTTCGCTCCCGAACACTAATTTTTATGCAATGTTTGACCGATGATATATCCCCATCCGTAGCTCCGTTTTGGACATATGGTATATCAAAATCTTCGCCTCGACATGTACATCATTTCATTCCATTGCATCATTTTCATTTGAGTTCATCTTGATGCCCGAAATGCTGCTAGAAGGAAGCTTCGTGAGATAATTGTCAGATCCGTTAGGTCCTCATAGACTTTTGTCATTTTTGCCATGATTATTGTCTGGATGATATGCCTGTGAGTCTTTGGGATGAATTGTTAAGCATTTTGTCTTCTTTCCAGAGGTGCAACCCATGCATTTTTAGGATGTGTGTGGTGACTTGTGCAAGCTTGCCAAGTGAGGCACTTGGTAGATCTGTTTTCAGGGACTTAGTGGATTTCACTAAGTCTGGGATATTTTAGTTCATGATGCCGTATGTTCAGCTTGTTTCCTAGTGATCCGTGCCTCTTTTGAGGATGATCAGTAAGGGAGTTTTGTTAATCATGTTAGGCTCTATCCATCCATGTCTTTGTTTGCACATGTGGAGTACTCTAGCTTGAGTCAATCGAGCTCTACTTTTGCTTCGTGGTAAATCTGGGCAGATCGTCAACTTATTTGCGATTTTGCCGAGGCTATTGTTATTGATCCGTGCATGCTATGCCATTGTTCTTGCCATGTATAGATAGCATTTTGTGCCTTCTTTATGGATATATGCTTGCCTTGCCATGACCTGCACCGTAGTGAGTGCATCGAGCTCGTTTACAAGCCTTCGTGAGTTAAATTCCAGCATGTCTCAGTTTTTCACGAAGTCTGAAAACTGATTGTGCGTGAGCTATGTTCGTGTGCTTGTTAGTATATTTTGTGATCCCTTTTGGCCCTAGGTCACTTTGGGACTTTTGATAACCTTGTTGAGTATCTCCATGCCATGTTCTTACTTGTCATAATCAGGTCATGCATCATGTTGTTTTGCTGCTCTGAAGAGAGCTTCGTGATCTGAAATTTCAGACTAGTGTTAATTTCACTAAGTCTGAAATCTGTTTTGTGTTTGCGTTTTTGCCATGCTAGTTTGAACCTCATAATGGATGAATTTGGCCGTGGCTCAGTGCTAGTGTTTTGATAAGCATCTTGTGGGAATCCCTGCCATGTATTTTGTTGTCATGTTTGGTGGCTGTAGCATGTTCATTTCGTTACATTTAGATGCCTACTTGCTTTAAATCGCAGACCGGTTCATTTCGTAAAACGCTTGCCATTTCCAAACCGTAACTCCGATTCCAATGATCTTTATATCGTTTTCAAGCGATTTCATCCCCTCTATCCAGTGGCACACTTGGTTTTCCAAGTTGAGGCCTGATTCATGCATTTCCTGTCACGCCTTGCATTTTGCATCCCGCATAGCATATCATCTTTGCATCTTATTCTTGAGTTTGCACGTGGTTGAGTGTATCCTTGTTGCTTGTTTGTGTTGTTGGGTAGAGCCGGGAGATGAGTTCGCTAACGAGGAGCCCGTTGAGTTTGCTTTTGAAGATCCAGTCAACTCTGACAACTGTGCAGGCAAGATGATCATACCCTCGAAATCACTACTATCTTTGCTATGCTAGTTTGCTCGCTCTTTTGCTATGCCATTGCTACGATGCCTACCACTTGATTGTCAGCCTCCCAATTGCCATGTTGAATCTCTAACCCACCTTTGTCCTAGCAAACCGTTGATTGGCTATGTTACCGCTTTGCTCAGCCCCTCTTATAGCGTTGTTAGTTGCAGGTGAAGATTGAAGACGTTCCTTATTGGGACATTTATTTACTTGTTGGGATATCATTATATTACCATGTTATCTTAATGCATCTATATACTTGGTAAAGGGTGGAAGGCTCGGCCTCTCTCCTAGTGTTTTGTTCCACTCCTGCCGCCCTAGTTTCCATCATATCGGTGTTATGTTCCCGGATTGTTGCGTCCCTGACGCGGTTGGGCTATAATGGGAACCCCTTGATAGTTCGCCTTGATTAAAGCTTTTCCAGCAATGCCCAACATTGGTTTTACCATTTGCCACCTAGCCTCTTTTTCCCTTGGGTTTCCGGAGCCCGAGGGTCATCTTATTTTAACCCCCCCAGGCCAGTGCTCCTCTGAGTGTTGGTCCGAAATGAGCTGCCTGCGGGGCCACCTCGGGGAAACTTGAGGGTTGGTTTTACTCATAGCTAATCTCATCTGATTGTGCCCTGAGAACGAGATATGTGCAGCTCCTATCGGGATTTGTCGGCACATTCGGGTGGTGTTGCTGGACTTGTTTTAACCTGTCGAATCGTCTTGTTATACCGAGATACCGAGTCTGATCGGTGTGTCTTGGGTGGAGGTCTATTCCTTCGTTGACCGTGAGAGCTTGTTATGGGCTAAGTTGGGACCCCCATACAGGGATTGATCTTTCGAAAGACGTGCCTGCGGTTATGGGCAGATGGGAATTTGTTAATGTCCGGTTGTAGATAACTTGAACCTTAATTAATTAAAATGAATCAACTGAGTGTGTTGCCGTGATGGCCTCTTCTCGGCGGAGTCTGGGAAGCGGACACGGTGTTGGAGTTATGTTTGCGCAGGTTGCTCCCTAGTTTCTCGCTCGTGCTTTGCCTCCTCTTCTCGCTCTCTTTTGCGAATAAGTTAGCCACCATATATGCTAGTCGCTTGCTGCAGCTCCACTTACATTTACCCCCCTTCCTACCTATTAAGCTTAAATAGTCTTGATCGTGCGGGTGCGAGATTGCTGAGTCCCTGTGGCTCACAGATTACTATTACACCAGATGCAGGGACAGATGATACAGCTCCAGATGGCGCGCTTGAGCTCAAGTGGGAGTACGACGAGGATTCTCAGCATTACTATGTGTCTTTTCCTGATGATCAATAGTGGTGCCCAGTTGGGGTGATCGGGACCTATGTCGCTTGTTGGGTTGTCTTTTATTTTGGCGCCGTAGTTGGGCCATGAGTGTTTGGATGATGTATGTTATTTATGCACTTTGATGTGACGTGGCGAGTGTAAGCCAACTATTGTATCTCCCCTTTTATTATATTTATATTACATGGGATGTTGTGAAGATTGCCTAACTTGCGACATTGCTTTCAATGCGGTTATGCCTCTAAGTCGTGCCTCGACACATGGGAGATATAGCCGCATCGAGGGCGTTACATGCCACGTGGTTGCCCTTTCACATCGGTTCATGTTGAACCGGTACTAAAGGGGGGGGGGACTTTAGTGCCCACACTTTAGTGCCGGTTACCGAACCGGCACTAAAGGGCCTGACGAACCGGTGCTATTGCCCGGTTCTGCACTAGTGCTATGTGACTGGTGGCGGGCATGGCGCCGGCGCTCGATGGTGGTTCGAGCGTCTTCATAGGCTCGCTTCGGAAGAACTTGGCGCTGATGGTGGTGGGTCCTTGGGTCGGACGACGCTATGGAAATTTCATCACAAGCGTCGTCACGACGGATTAACACCCGCGATGGTTGGCGTGGAGGAGGAGAGTGCATCGTGGCTGCAGCGCCCCCGATCCTTCCACCACTGGCATGCGGCGGCTCGACGGAGCACCGGCCAGAGGGCCCCGCCGGTCGTGGCTCATCTTTGTTGGAAATGCCAACGAGGATTTGGATGCTGGCTCTCCACTCATTGAGTTTTTCCGCAGCAGGAGGAAAGTCGAGGTGCAACTGCGCGCGTGCCAAGGCTTCTGCTTGTGTGGGTGGTGGCAAAAGCTGCATGGACCCTGATGCGCTCCGACTTCTAACCACGTTAGAAGGAGCTCTATCACGGCCTGGCGGCTGCATGCCATTTTCCCCAGCACCTCGGTGCACATGCTGGCCTTTTATGTCTCGCGAATGATGCACGTGACTCTTCCCATGACGGCGCGCAGGGTCACCAGCGTGGTGACGCTACTCGTCGCGCACAACCTGGGAAGAGCGCATCGGGGGCGCCGACGTAGGCACCTCGGAAGTCGCCGCGCCGCCCGTGGGTGGAATGACGGCTCCCCTGGAGGGCCCCGTGCCGCTTGCGGGTGGTCTGGCTCCGTCTTTGGAATTGGTGGCGTGTTGCCCATCGTCTCGCACACGAATGCCGCCGCTCGCCAGGCTTTGGCTGCCAGAGCGATGCGGGTGTTCGCGAGCCGTGCCTCGGCTTCCATCCGCGACCGCCCCACTACTCGCCCGTATTGGCACGGGCCGTTCGGCACCCGATGAACTGATCGCTGTGATCGTCTTCTTCTTGGGAGCCATGTCGATGAAGAAATGCTAAACTAACTGCTAGACCAGATTCTCACAACTGTGCACCCCCTACCTGGCGCGCCAGAGATGTCGTTGGCAAATAACACCTATGGGGTCACTAGGATCCCTTCTACATTTGGCGGGCGCGGGGTTGTGCAAAGAGCGGGTCTCGCGGTCAGCACACAAATCGTTTACCCAGGTTCGGGCCGCGGAGACGCGTAAAACCCTAGTCCTGCTTTGATGTATATTTAGGTGTTCTTGTGTTCTTGAACTGGCTGCGGTGGCTCTCTAGTCCAAAAGATCCGAATCTCCCTCTAGTACGCCTCGGGCCTCCTTTTATAGACAAAAAGGGGTCGCCATAGTGGCACACAGGAGGTGGAAAGGTGTACAGGTGCTGAGTCTATCCCCTGGCATCGTTGGACAAACGCATTTAATGCGCTAACAACGTGCCCCTCTTGCTTTATTGGGGACGACAAAGAAGCTCGTCCCAGCTGTCGTCGCCTCGCTTGTCTCCGACGCGCGTCCAAGCTGACGAGGCATTGTAGCACCACGTTGGCTGACTACTGGGCTGGCGCGGTGGTGGAGCCTTCACGAAGATCTGCATGCCACCACGCAGGTGCTTGTGGAGTTGGTGTAGAGGCCGCGCGCTTCCACGCAGATGCCTGTTCAGCCGGTTGAGCTGGCAGCTGCATGGGAGCGGCAGTGGAGTCTTGGCAGACGCGGGCCTGGCTGTGGCCCCACACGCGTCCTCGGCAAGGGTCTTGCCGAGGGACCGACAAGGGTCTCGCTGCGGCAACGCGGTCGTCCCCAGCAAGGATCTTGCCGGGGGTCTCGTGGATCTCCTTGGCGAGGATCTTGGCAAGCATCGTCATCTTCTGGTTCTCATTTGATCTTGTGTATCTATGATCTCTACAAAGATCTGCATGCCACCATAGAGGTGCCTCCCGAGCCTTGGTTCCAATATGGTGTTGGAACACCTTGGGCTCAAGGATGGTGCCCTCTGCTGGCGTTAGGCAAGTTTCCCTATTAAGGATCTTGCCGAGGCTGCGGAAGCCACCCCGGCAAGGGTCTTGCTGGGGGAGTCCACCTCGCCCTCTCGCTCTCTTTGCGCCTCTGGTCTTGGCGTTGATTTGGTCATCTTGTGCTCCGGCTTCCCTCCTCTGCCCTCGTTAGTGTGGCCATAGGCGCGGCTCTGAATGCCCGTGCACAAGTTAAGGGGTGTAAAAGGAGATCCCCTACTTTCGTACACCGACAGATGTATGTTGTCTGTCCTCTAGTGGTGTCATGTGAACGTCGACTACATGACACTTCACCATTGTTTGGGCCTAGGGGAAAGCACTGGGGAGTACTAAGTAGATGATGGGTTGCTAAAGTGACAGAATCTTAAACCCTAGTTTATGAGTTGCTTCATAAGGGGCTGATTTGGATCCATATGTTTCATGCTATGGTTAGGTTTACCTTAATACTTCTTTTGTAGTTGCGGACGCTTGCAATACGGGTTAATCATAAGTGGGATGCTTTTCCAAGGAATGGCAGTACCCAAGCACCAGTCCACCCACATATCAAATTATCAAAGTACCGAACGCGAATCATATGAACGTGATGAAAACTAGCTTGACGATAATTCCCATGTGTCCTCGAGAGCATTTTCCTTTATATAAGAGTTTGTCCAGGCTTGTCCTTGGCTACAAAAAGGATTGGGCCATCTTGCTGCACCTTATTTACTTTCATTAATTGTTACCATTGTTAATTACCTTATCACAAAACTATCTGTTACCGATAATTTCAGTGCTTGCAGAGAATACCTTGCTGAAAACTGCTTATCATTTCCTTCTGCTCCTCGTTGGGTTCGACACTCTTACTTATCGAAAGGACTATGATAGATCCCCTATACTTGTGGGTCATCAATTATCATGCGGGTAAAGCAACATGGTTGCCGATGCCCTCGGCCGCAAGCCTGCCAGTCTAAATGCCATAATGGTTTCCTTGCCTCCCGAACTCGAGGAAGAGATCGCTCAGCTCAATTTGGTTATAGTTCATGCCAGTCTTGCCAATATATTGGAAGTTACTCCTACCCTTGAGGATGAGATTCGCAGGCCCAGACAGATGACGTAGCACTGCAGTCCCATGTCAAGCATATGCAAGAAGGCAAGACTCAGGATTTCTCTAAGGATCAGCAAGGTACGCTAAGGTTTCGAGGACGGATTTGCGTACCTGAGCAAGCAGGCCTCAGAAAGAAGCTCTTGGCAGAAGCACATGAATCTTCATATTCAATCCTCCCAGGAGGTACCAAAATGTACGAAGACCTTTGCCAGATATTTTGGTGGGATGGAATGAAGAAAGACATCGCATACTTTGTCGCTTGATGCGATATATGCAACAAGGTTAAGGCGGGACACCCAAAACCCATTGGACTACTTCAACCCCTACCCGTTTCGCAATGGAAATGGGATGATGTCTGCATGGATTTCATCACAGGCCTACTAAGGACTCACCGAGGCAATGATGCAGTATGGGTCGTGGTGGACACACTGACAAAGGTAGCTCACTTCATTCCAATCCGAACCACCTACCGAGCCGATCAACTCGCACAATTATATGTGTCCAGAATTGTCAGTTTGCATGGAGTGCCAAGAACAATTACTTCAGACCGAGGTTCTCTCCTTACCTCAGCATTCTGGTCACGTCTCCATCAAGCCTTTGGGACTTCCCTGAAATACAACATAGCCTATCATCCTCAGACAGGCGTGTCGGTGTTCTGGGACCGGGGGTGCCCAGACTTGCCTGCCTGCGGGCCTGTGCGTGGCTCCACCAACGGCCTGGTACGACCCATCTTTAGCAGCAACCACTCAAGAGCCTTGTGAGGCGGACGACACCAAGACCTCCCTGCGAGCAGCCTCACTTGGGTGGCTCCCGAGGAGCGGAGATCTGTATGCAAGGCCAGGCGGGCACCAACGGGCGAAGTGCACCAGTTTCCTCTTTCGTGCTAAGGAGGCAGGCGCAGGCGAGGAATCCTGAGCCATCAGGCTGTAACACCCTGGTGTAATGATGCTACAGTAACCCCAGGGATTAAGCTAATCGTTTTTTTGATAAACAAGTGTTTGGTCATCATTGTCCTCTATCTCTTTCATTATTCCAGTTTCTAGTTCAAAATAAAATGTTCATCATGTGTAAAATATTCTCCCGGTAATATTGCTGGTGATCCAACATTTTTGCAAAATGCCTCTGTGGCCTAAAATAGCTAAAACAGAAAAGCTTCGAAAAAAGGAAAAAAAGAGAAAAGGGAAAGGAAAGAGGAACCCCCCCTCCCTGGACCGAACCCAACTGGGCCGGCCCACCTACCCACCCGAGCCAGCCCAGTTGCCCCTCGCACCGGTCGTCGCTGCCCGACCACCTCACCGGCGACGACAGGGGATAAGGACGCCCCGACGCCTCGGCATCCAACCATCTCTCCCACTTTCTCCCTCTGTCTCCGCCTCTCCCTCTCCCCACCAGTTCCCGGATCACTTCCTCTCCCCTGGTTCCCCATCCACCCCCAAGCGCGGTCGCCGCCGTCCTCCGTCATTGCCGCGGCCACCAGCCACCCCGCGCCTCGCCAGCACGTCCACGAGACGCGTCGTCCTCGGCTACTCCCTCTGCACCAACCGCAGTGAGAAGGGAGCCACCACCGCGAGCCCGATGACCCCTTCTTCCTCCTACGGCCTTCTTCGTCTTCGGCGCCGATTCGGTGCCGTTGGTCCTCCCCGAGCCTGCTTTGCACATCTACAGGAGCACTGTGAGCTCCTCTCCTTCTCCCCTCACTCCCTGCTCATCCCCGCGCTAGTAGCCACCGACCACGTCATGGTCGTACTCGTCGCCGTAGACGAGCTCGCCGCCATGACCACCGTAGCCCGAGCTCGCGTCCGAGCTCGTAGACGAGCTCCTTCCCGTGCCATGCAGCGCCGTATCCAATGACGCCTGAACTCCGGCGTCCGCTCCGCCGCTCGCCGCCGCCGATTTCGGCAAAGTCCGGCCATACCACCACCACCACACGACGCGTCATCGAGTGCCCGTTCGAATGGACCAAGCCGCGCGCCGAACGGCGCCATGTAGCGAAATCCCGACGAGGCCCGGGTGCCCCTTCCACGTTCTCAGGTCGCCGGCGGCGAAACGCCGGCCGCCGCCTACGTGGTTGGCCTGGGGCCACCCCAGTGCCACTGCTAGTGGGCCCCGTGGGTCCCAGGACCAGGCAGCCAGTGCCACTGACACGCGGGCCCCACCGCATATTTTAATTAATTAAAATGTTTTAAATATCTAAAACCTAATTAGTTACTAATTAGAGGCTGACATGTGGGGCCCAGTAGCTATCTAACCTTAGTTTAGTTTAATATAAATTCTGTTAACTACAGTGGCTGACATGTGGGCACCAACTGTCTGTTTTGACTGGTCAGCCGACTTGTTGATCTGCTGACATCAGCATTGCATCATGCTGATGTCATATTTCCCTTTCTGTTAATTTAAATAATTCCAGGATATTGTTTAAACTTTGAAAAATCATAGAAATTAAACCGTAGCTCGGATGAAAATGTTTTTTATATGAAAGTTGCTCAGAAAAATCCAACGAATCCGAATACGCGGTTAGTTCATCTGTCACATGCCCCTAGCATGCTGAACATGGAACTTTCCCCCTCTTTTCCTTTGTCCGGAATCCAACTAACATTGGGAATTCATCCTCGGATGTTTATCCCCTTCGTCTGCAATGTGTAGTAGTACGTTAGGGCAACCCTAGCTCTGCCTATCGTCATGTTATGCCTTGAGATACATTGTTTGCTTTGTATTTACTGTTTCTTCCACCTCCTCTCTCCTGTAGACCCCGAGACCGATGTTGCCCCTGTGATCGACTACGTCGATGACGACCCCTCCTTGCCAGAGCAACCAAGCAAGGAAACCCCCCTTGAGCATTCCAATATCGCCCATTTATTTCCCTCTCATGCTTGCATTAGAACTGCTACTGCTTTCTGTATGATCCTACTCTGATGCATAGCCTGTTGTTGTTACCTGCTTTCATACCTTACTTGCTTATCCTAAACTGCTTAGTATAGGTTGGTTAGTGATCCATCAGTGACCCCCACCTTGTCCCAGTTGCCTCGCTTTATGTTTGATGACTCAATCGACATGATCGATGTCCATGCCCCGACACCGCAGATCAGCCCCTAGTTGTACGACTCTACATCGTTACCATCGAGTGCCGAGGGTGGAACCTCATACATCACTCCTGATGAGATCTCTGTAGTGTAGCTATTCAGTCGGGGTCATTGAGGGTGATTCCGCCTTAACCACTTCCGTTACGGCTCTGTTGTGCAACCCCTAAAGTGTGAACCTCGAGGGTGGATCCTCTTACGTTCACCTTGATGATAACATCGAGTGGAATTCACCGGGGGTGATTCCTCGGGTTTTCCCCTTGGTGTTAGACACACGGTTACCATGGTTACTATGACTTTGCACTGCGCCATGTTACTAAGACGGGTCAGCCCTAAGGGGTACCCGCGCGAGCTTAATAGCGAGTGATGTGGAGTCGGGTTGACCTGGGAGGTGCCCGCGAGATACTTACGAGGCGCGGCCGGGCATTCTTAGCCCTTGTCGAAAGTACTCAAGATGGGGCGACAGGGTCACATCGATCGTGAGTCTCTGCTTGTTACCGCGTGCTCCTAATCCGCTACGGTTTGGATATTTGATCCGAGGGGCCTCTGCCCTGATAGCACTAACCATCACGTGGGCATAGTATGGGCATTCTGTGTCGTATACATCAGTCGAAGCTTAATAGACGCCAGCGACTGAGCGGCGTGTGCCGGGTTGGATTGCGTAAGCTCCTGCCTTGTTGAAGGAGGTAGCTAGGTGTGCTCACCGACCGCGTATGCAACATGCAGGAGTTCCCGGGGAGATGGCCCATGACCCCTGGGGGCATAGGCTTAGTCCGGCGTGCTGACCTCTCTATTAAGCCTAGGTCGGGTTGCGGCGTATTGTTTGGCGGAGGCCGGGCATGACCAAGGAAAGTGTGTCCGGCCGGAGTTAATCGAGCATGGTGGGTAAGTTGGTGCAGCCCTGCAGGGAAGAAAACATCTATCGATAGCCTGTCCTACGGTAACAGACACTTGGAGTTGTATCTCGACCGATACAACTAGAACTAGATACTTGTGATGAGAACTGGATGGTGATGAGAATTGGATTGTGATGACACTTGGATAGTATAGCTCTAGGATTGCTTTCTTGCTGGGAGTTGAGAAAGGATCTCTGGCCGAGGTTGATAACACTACTACTTTACATTATGGTGATCTGTACTCTTCTATATGCTGCAAGATGCTTGAAGATGCTTGAAGACGCTATTGTTTGATAGGCTAGGCTTTCCCCTTCTCTTCTGGCATTCTGTAGTTTAGTCCACAGGCACAACCCATTTCCTTTGATACAGATGCATACTTAGTTTAGATCTAATGTAAGTCTTGCGAGTACTTTGGATGAGTACTCACGGTTGCTTTGCTACTTCTTTTTCCCCCATACCCAATTGTTGCGACCAGATGACGGATCCCAGGAGCCAGACTACACCACTGATGACTACTACTACCCAGAGGATGCCTGCTACTACGTGAAGACTGCAGATAACTAGGAGTAGTTAGGAGGCTCCCAGGCAGGAGGCCTTGCCTTTTCGATCGTTGTTGCTTTTGTGCTAGCCTTCTTAAGGAAAACTTGTCTAACTTTTGTTTGTACTCAGATATTGTTACTTCCACTGACTCTTGTATTTTCGAGCTTATGTATTCTAGCCCTCGAGGCCCCTGGCTTGTAATATAAAGCTTGTATTATTTTAATTTATGTCTAGAGTTGTGTTGTGATACCTTCCCGTGAGTGCTTGATCTTGATCGTACACATTTGCATGTATGATTAGTGTACGATTGAATGAAGGGCGTCACAAGTTGGTATCAGAGCCAACTGCCTGTAGGTAGCCCCCTTTCCAACTCCTTGGCCAAAGTTGAGTCTAGTCACTACAAAAAACTTTTACTAACATGGCTGTGTGTCTTACTGGCCCACGTCGCCATATGGGTGGTATTAGGATCTTTTACTCCTCGATCTTTACTCTGGGACTCTGATGTGTCTTCTATTCGGGTTAAAATGGTTTTACTAACTCTAACATTAGGATCCCGTGACCACATTCACCCCAAAGCTGGATAAGCCATAGCTTTTCCTTAGAATAGTATTCTGGCTAGTACACACACTGTCGTGATCACAACAAAGTGGTATCCATCGTACCTCTTTCATTATGCATGTTTCATCATGAATGATCCTTGTTTTACAAATGCTCAATGCTGAACTACCCCCTGTTACATGTTACCAGAATGGTTAGACCCGCTGGTCATGGCTGTGGTGCCAACGATCCACCACCGCCCGAATTCTTTGCTGGAATGATGCAACAATTTGAGCTGAACCGCCAGTTCATGGAAGGAATGATGGCTCAGTTTCCTAGTCCGAACATGAATCAACAGCCAACCCCAGTAACTCTGCAGGACTTCATGCGTCTCAACCCAACTATTTACCGCAGCTCAACTCAACCCCTTGATGCTGATGACTGGCTCCGCGACATCACATATGAAATGGAGTCTGCTAGTGTGGCCCCTGCTATCTATGTCACCTTTGCATCTTTCTTTCTGAAGGGTCCCACTTCTCAATGGTGGGACAGCCACAGACGTAGCCTGCCTGCTAGAATGGTCATCACTTGGCCGGATTTCCAAGCTGCTTTTTCGTGTCCGCTTCATTCCTCAAGGAATCATGGACAAGAAGAAGCGCGAGTTCCGCAACTGCACCCAAGGCAACAATACTTTAGATGCTTATCAGTGGGAATTTCTGGACTTGTCTCGTTATGCTGAAGAAGACATTGCAACTGATTCTCGTTGGCAAGAAAAGTTTCGTGATGGAATTCACCCTGATATTAAGCTAGCACTGCTCGCTCATGACTTTGCAGACTTTGCCACCTTGGTGAACAAGGCTATTCAGGTTGAGACTGGTCATCAGGAACACCAGGGATCCCTTAGGCGCAACCGTGACGCTGGCTCATCTTCGGGTCCGTCAGCGTAGAAGTATCGGATATGGATTCCCCACAGCATGTATCGTCCAGCTGCACCTGCACCAAGATAGTCCTATGACGCACCTCGTCTGCCTCCTCCACAGCAGAGGCAGCCTCCTCGAGCTGTACCACCCCAAGCTCCTACTAGGCTGCTACCAATCCCAATGATGGTCTGTGCTTCAAGTGTGGCCTTCCGGGTCACCGCTCCGGGAACTGTCCTCAGAATTAGAATCAACTGGCTCTTCCTGCTGCTGGTCGTGGTAACAATCTACCCCGCAACAACAATGCCCAACCATATGGTCGTGGTCAGGCTAATCATGTTGATCTGAATGAAGCTCAAGACCAGCCTGCCACTGTGATGGGTACTCTTCTCGTTAATTCAGTACCAGCATCTGTTCTATTTGATTTAGGGGCATCGCATTCATTCATGTCTGAAAATTTTGCATATGCACACGACATTCGATGCGAGCCCATGAACACTCCTATTGTGGTACGCACCCCTGCGGGTCAGTGTCAAACTACCATGATTGGTCGCTACGTCCCCGTTGAAATTGAAGGGTTGGAATTTCATGTTTCTCCCATTATTCTGGAGTCTTCCAACATTGACCTCATTCTGGGAATGGAATGGTTGAAAGCACATACTGCCTCTACCATTTGTGCCACCAAAGTCATTCATCTCCTACATCCTTCCGATGAGATAGTAAGCTACCATGCTCAGATTCTTCAAAATGTTGAAGCACGACTTTATGCTTTGAATGCGTTGAACGCAGCACCTCTTAAGGGAATTGAAAAGATCCCAGTTGTTCACGAATTCCTAGACGTCTTTCCAGAAGAACTTCCAGGAATACCTCCTACTCGGGCTGTCGAGTTCATCATCGAATTGAAACCAGGCACCATTCCTATTGCCAAACGACCCTACAAGATGCCGCCTCACGAACTCCTTGGACTTAAGGAGGAAATCGACAAATCTCTTTGCAGTGGTTTCATTCGTCCAAGTTCCTCTGCTTGGGGAGAACCTTCTCTCTTTGTAAAGAAGAAGGATGGAATGAACCGTTTGGTCCAAGACTATCGTCCTATCAACCAAACTACAATTCAGAACAAATATCCTGTTCCTCGGATCAATGATCTGTATGATCAACTTGCTGGTTCTTCAATATTCTCTAAAATCGACTTGAGGTTGGGTTACCACCAGATACGTGTTCGTGAAGAGGATATTCCCAAGACCGCATTCGTCACTCGTGATGGTTCTTACGAGTACACCGTCATGTCTTTTGGCTTGACCAATGCTCCAGCCACATTCTCTCGTCTGATGAACTACATATTCATGGATTACCTCGACAAGTTCGTCGTATTCTATCTGGATGATATCCTGGTATATTCGAAGAACAAAGAAGAACATGCTGAACATCTTCGACTTGTTCTAGAGAAGCTTCGAGAACATCAACTTTATGCCAAATATTGCAAGTGCGAATTCTGGTTACCCGAAGTCACCCACCTTGGTCATGTCATCTCCAAGGATGGTATTGCCGTCAACCCAGAGTGCGTTCAGGCTATTGTTGACTGGACCCCTCCGAAGACTGTCAAGCAAGTCAGAAGCTTTCTCGGACTTGCTAGTTATTGCCGCCCTTTCGTCGAGAACTTCTCCAAGATTGCCAAGCCCTGACTAATATGC
The DNA here is from genome assembly GCA_034509565.1 of Triticum monococcum. Taxonomy (NCBI): domain Eukaryota; kingdom Viridiplantae; phylum Streptophyta; class Magnoliopsida; order Poales; family Poaceae; genus Triticum; species Triticum monococcum. The sequence goes on along the minus strand of CM067847.1, from coordinate 426,671,485 downwards.
TTCATAAGGGCGTTAAGTTCGATTGGACAGACAATTGTCAGGAACGTTTCCAGACACTCAAGGACAAGCTGACTTCTGCCCCAGTGCTTGCTCCCCCTGATTCTCGCAAGGACTTTGTCATCAATTGCGACGCTTCATGTCAAGGATTAGGCTGTGTCCAAATGCAAGAGCACAGAGTGATTTCTTATGCCTCTCGTCAAGTACGTCATCATGAAGAGAACTACCCAGTTCATGACCTCGAGCTTGCTGCGGTTATCTATGCACTGAAGCTATGGTGACAATACCTTCTCGGTAATTGCCCTTACAAACTCCTTGGTTCAACTCCACAATCTTGCCGGAGGCTCCCAAGTGACACCTAGCCAATCTAGGAGACACCACTCTCCAAGAAGTAACAAATGGTGTGTTGATGATGAACTCCTTGCTCTTGTGCTTCAAATGATAGTCTCCCCAACACTCAACTCTCTCTCATAGGATTTGGATCTAGTGGAAAGAAGATTTGAGTGGAAAGCAACTTGGGGAAGGCTAGAGATCAAGATTCATATGGTAGGAATGGAATATCTTGGCCTCAACACATGAGTAGGTAGTTCTCTCTCAGAAATAGGATGCTGGAAGTGTAGGCTTAGTCTGATGGCTCTCTCTTCGAATGAAGAGGAGGTGGAGGGGTATATATATATAGCCTCCACACAAAATCCAACCGTTACACACAATTTACCAATCTCGGTGGGACCGAATCAACAAACTCGGTCGGACCGAAAAGGTAAACCTAGTGACCGTTAGAGATTTCGGTGGGACCGACTGGATCAACTTGGTGGGACCGATGTGCTAGGGTTAGGGTAAATCCAAAACTCGGTTTGACCGATTACTCAAACTCGGTGGGACCGATTTGGGTAATAAGCGAAACAGAGAGTTGGCCAAGCAAACTCGGTGGGACCGATAGCATATCTCGGTGGGACCGAGAATAATGCAATAGGTAACACAGAGTTTGCAAGCCCATCTCGGTGAGACCGAGATCCCATCGGTGAGACCAAACTGATTAGGGTTTCTGGCAGTGGCTATGACAAGTGAAACTCGGTGGCGCCGGATAGAAATAATCGGTAGGTCCGAGTTTGGCTTTGGGTTTAGGTCATATGATGAAGTGGGAAAGTAGCTGAGGGTTTTGGAGCATATCATTAAGCACATGAAGCAAGAGGCTCATTAAGCAACACCTCATCCCTCCTTGATAGTATTGGCTTTTCCTATGGACTCAATGATCTTGGATCACTAAAATGTAAAATGAAGAGTCTTGAGCTTCAAGCTTTAGCCAATCCTTTGTCCTTAGCATCTTGGAGAACTTCCCACAACCTTTAGTCCATGCCACTCCATTGTTGAACTTATCTGAAACATACTAGATGAAAACGTTAGTCCAACAAGAGATATGTTGTCATCAATTATCAAAACCACCTAGGGAGCACTTGTGCTTTCAGCAGCGATGGATGGAAGCTATTGCTGACTACAACTGTGGTATATCCTATACCCCTGGTAAGGCTAATGTAATGGCCAATGCCCTAGTTCGTAAGCCTTATTTTTATAACCACATGGTTCATAAAGCTCAGCTTCGCCTTTATGAAGAGCTATGCAAGCTGAACCTTCAACTAGTTCCACAGGGTTCTCTGAATAACCTTGTCTTGGAACCAACTCTTCTGAAAGCAATTAAGTCTGCTAAAGCCAAAGATGCTCATGTTGATCTGATGAAAAAGGATCTTGCCTTAGAGAAATCCAGAGATTTTCACTTGGTGAAGATGGAACCTTATACTTCAGAGATCGCATTGTGGTACCTCGATTCGAGCTTATGACAGAGAAGGTGATCAAAGAAGCGCATGACACCCCTCTCTCTATTCATCCGGGAAGTACCAAGATGTACTTGGACATTCTTCGGAAGTATTGGTGGTCTAAGATGAAGCAAGACATTGCTCGATATATTGAAGAATGTGACGTTTGTCATCGCGTCAAAGCAGAACATCAGAAACCGGCTGGACTTCTGCAACCTCTCCCTTTTCCTGAATGAAAATGTGATAAGATTCAGATGGACTTTGTTACTGGCCTTCCCAAGTCTCATAAAGGTAACGATGCTATCTTTGTCGTCATCGACCAATTCTCGAAGGTTCTCACTTTCTGCCAGTCAAGGAGACTATCACTGCTTGTCAATTAGCAAACTTGTATATCTCCTGAATTGTGTCACTCGACGGCATCCCGAAGGAGATCAGTTCAGACCGTGGCAGTATATTCACTTCAAAGTTCTAGGATAGTTTCCAAGAGGCAATGGGAACTCATATTACCTGGAGCACCGCTTATCATCCCCAATCCCAAGGCCAAGTCGAGCGAGCCAATCAAATTCTTGAAGACATGCTTCGAGCTTGTGTTATTTATTTCGGTAAGAAGTAGGAAGAATCTCTCCCTTATGCGGAGTTCTCTTATAACAACAGCTATCAAGCCAGCTTGAAGATGGCACCCTTCGAAGTGCTTTATGGACATAAGTGTCGAACCCCTCTGAATTGGTCAAAAACTGGGGAACGGACGCTCATTGGTCCAGACATTATTCAACAAGCTGAAGAGCAGGTTTGCATTGTCCGGGATAATATCAAGGCGGCCCAGTCCCGCCAGAAGAGCAACTATGACCGGAAACACTGGGGTTCAACTTATTAACCTGGTGAACAAGCTTATCTGCGTGTCACTCCTTTGAGAGGCACTCATCGGTTCGGAGTCAAGGGCAACCTAGCTCCGCGCTACATTGGTACCTTCCGCATCCTCGCCCGTCGTGGACTGGCGGCTTATCAATTGGAGTTGCCACCTCAGTTCTCTCACGTCCATGACGTCTTCCACATGTCGCAACTTCGCCGATGCTTCAAGGATCCGGAACATGAAGTGGATCCGGAATTGATTGAAGTTCAAGATGATCTCACATAGAAAGAGCATCCGATCTGCATTCTTGAAGAAGCTGAACATCGAACACGCCAGAAGGTTACCAAGTTCCTCAAGGTGCAATGGTCAAATCATTTTAAAGATGAAGCCACATGGGAACGTGAGGATAACCTCCGTGCTGAATACCCCGACCTGTTCCCTTCTACCTCTTAATTCTCGGAACGAGAATTTCTTTTAGAGGAGGAGAATTGTAACACCCCGGTGTAATGATGCTACAGTAACCCCTGGGATTAAGCTAATATTTTTTGATAAACAAGTGTTTGGTCATCATTGTCCTCTATCTCTTTCATTATTCCAGTTTCTGGTTCAAAATCAAATCCTAAGTGATTTTCAAAAATGCTCAAACATGAAAACTAAAATGTTCATCATGTGTAAAATATTCTCCTGGTAATATTGGTGGTGATCCAACGTTTTTGCAAAATGCCTATGTGGCGTAAAATAGCTAAAACAGAAAAGCTTTAAAAAAGAAAAAAAGAGAAAAGGCAGAGGAAAGAGGAACCCCCCTCCCTGGACCGAAGCTAACTGGGCCGGCCCACCGACCCACCCGAGCAAGCCCAGTTGCCCCTCGCACCGGTCTCTCCCCGCCCCCGCCCTGTTCCTCGGTCTCAGACCGCTACAGGGGCTCGTCGCCGCCCGACCACCTCGCCGGCGACGATAGGGGATAAGGCCACCCCGATGCCTCGGCCTCCACCCCTCTCTCCCACTTGCTCCCTCTCTCTCTGCTTCTCCCTCTCCCCACCAGTTCCCCGCTCGCTTCCTCTCCCCGCGTTCCCCATCCATGCCCGAGCACGGTCGCCGCCATCCTCCGTTGTTGCCGCGGCCATAGGCCACCCCGCGGCTCGCCAACACGTCCACGAGACGCTCCGTCCTCGACTACACCCTCTGCACCAACCGGAGCGAGAAGCGAGCCACCACCGCGAGCCCGACGACCCCTTCTTCCTCCTGTGGCCGTCTTCGTCTCCGGTGCCGATTCGCCGCGGTTGGTCCTCCCCGAGCCCGCTTTGTGCTGTGAGCTCCTCTCCTTCTCCCCTCACTCCCTGCTCATCCCCGCACTCGTAGCCCCCGACCACGTCATGGCCGTACTCGTCGCCGTAGACGAGCTCGCCACCATGACCACCGTAGCCCGAGCTCGTAGACGAGCTCTTGGAGCTCGTGCGAGTCCAACGAGACCCCTAGTGCGCCTTCCTGTGCCATGCAGCGCCGTATCTGATGACGCCCGAACTCCGGCATCCGCTCCGCCGCTCGCCGCCGCCGTTTTCTACAAAGTCCGGCCATACCACCGCCATGACTCGACGCGGCATCGAATGACTGTACGAATGGACCAAGCCGCGCATCGAACGGCACCGTGTAGCGAAATCTCGATGACGCCCGGGTGCCTCCACCGCGTTCTGACGTCGCCGGCGGCGAAACTCCGGCCGCCACCTACGTGGTTGGCCTGGGGCCACCCCAGTGCCACTGCCAGTGGGCCCTGCGGGTACCAGTTGACTAGGTTGACCTAGTCAACTGCTGACCAGGCAGCCAGTGCCACTGACACGCGGGCCCCACCGGCTATTTTAATTAAGGTTTTAAATATCTAAAACCTAATTAGTTACTAATTAGAGGCTGACATGTGGGGCCCAGTAGCTATTTAACCTTAGTTAGTTTAATATAAACACTGTTAATTACAGTGGCTGACATGTGGGCACCACCTGTCTGGTTTGACTGGTCAGCCGGCCTGTTGACCTGCTGACGTCAGCATTGCATCATGCTGATGTCATATTTCCCTTTCTGTTAATTTAAATAATTCCAGGATATTGTTTAAACTTTGAAAAATCATAGAAATTAAACCGTAGCTCGGATGAAAATGTTTTCTATATGAAAGTTGCTCAGAAAAATCCAACGATTCCGAAAGTCGCTGAACATGGAACTTTCCCCCTCTTTTCCTCTGTCCGGAATCCAACTAACATTGGGAATTCATCCACGGATTTTTATCCCCTCCGTCTGCAACGTGTAGTACTACGTTAGGGGCAACCCTAGCTCTGCCTATTGTTAGGTTATGCCTTGTGATGCATTGTTTGCTCTGTATTTACTGTTTCTTCCCCCTCTTCTCTCCGGTAGACCCTGAGACTGATGTTGCCCCTGTCATCGTGTGGGGACCCCGACTCATAAGTCGTGATCACCGAATGCACGTGTACAGTGATCCCAGAGATCAATGCTCACTGAACACACATAAGCTGAATAACAAGAGTCTTACATCCATACATATCGTCTTACACAAATTATGACCATTATGGTCAAGTCTTACATAGATAAAGCCTTAAGGGCTGAACATCAAATGAAACACAAGCAGCGTAATTCTTCGTTGATAAGTAGAACCCATGCCATCTGCCTTAACCCTACAGGAATTCTGACTGGGAAGCGTCCTAGTTCGCATGTTCGTCTCCAAAGAATTCTTCTTCGAACTCCTGTTCTTCCATGCCTGGCCAATTAAATAACCAGTGGCAAGCCAATGAGTACTTTGAATGTACTCGCAAGCAACCCATGTTTTGGTTCAAGGTACAACAATGCATGATATAGGTAAATTTTGCGGAAAGCTAGTTTTTGAGTGCAATGACATGTTCACAAATCGTAAGACATGCATCAAGAGGATTCAAGTAACCATAAGGACAGGTTACAGATATCAACATAGATGGAGTGGGCACCAACCCAACTTAATCATGTCAAGTCCTCTGACTTGACCCAAGTAATGGTATCACCATAAAAGGAGTCGGCACCAACCCAACTCAATCATGTCAAGTCCTTTAACTTGACCCGAGGAGTTCTTCTCACACACACTGGTTAAAAACAAGTGGACGTAGCCCAAGAGCGGTTACCCAACTGTCCTTGACCATGCACACGGCTATTCGAATAGTTTTACACTCTGCAGAGGTTGCACACTTTACCCACAAGATCCGGGGAACTTCCGTGTCATCCACGACCCGCGGTACCTCAAGTACCCGGGGTAAGCACCCGATCACTACCTTTCCCTAGACGACACTAACAAGGAGTCCACTCTTTGTTCCGTATCCTCACGATGTACATCATACGAGACTCACTCAAGATCGTAACATCCGAGAGGGGACACAACGGTGTATCCGGTGCCGTGTGAAAACAGTCATGGATGCCCTACCTGGCACGACCCCGTCCTGAGAGAGCGCTCCAACAACTCTCCCGTCAGTAGTAATGCAGGCTCCAAGCTAGTATCGACCTAGGTAATCAATAATGCCCTTTCCCATACAAGGGTAGAGTGGTTGCGCATGTAAGGTTGGAATAACGGTCGCAACTTAAACCAATCTGTTTTCAAAAACAACACACACACTTGCCTCGGTACACCACTTCGTCATCAAGTGGCTACCCCAACTCATCATCTCCCTCGGGCATACGTGGTACCCGACGGGTTTTTCGAAAAGTCCTTTGAAAATACTTTGCCTCATTACTATGCATATTCCCGTGCCTTTTTGCGTAGTAACTACTTAGCATCCTACCTACTCCCATCGGCATAACCCTCATAAGAAGGTAGGGTCATGCACAATGCAGGTATCAACGAGGAAGTAGTATAGGCAATCCACCAAAGTGGTTACCCTCTCATCTTGAGTTCCGAAACAACACTAATAAAGTGCTATATGACATGCATAAAAGGGCTTCATAGACATGGTCAAAGGGCTGCTTGCCTAGTTCAACAAGGTCTTCTGGGACTCCAAAGTCTTCTGGTCCAACTCCTTCGTCAGCAACGCAATCTATCGTCGCAAAATAATAACGAGAAAATAAGGCAATAATAAAACAGAAAAACCAAAGTGCTCAGACAAATGTCATCTTATTTTTGTAAAATACTAGGTTGAAAACTAAGAAGGGGAAAATTCCTAGTTTTGGATTTGGAGTTATACCAGAGGGGATATGGATTTTCAAACAGAGATTAAACTGCTCAAATTTGAATTTAAATTTGAACAGTGCATAAAAGTTGGTTGGATTTGAATGAAAGTGGCACCATTAAATAGGTGGGATTTTTAGAAAAATATGGGAGTTGGATTTATTGCATTTGGATTACTATTTAATCTTGTGGAATTTTTGCAATATTCCAGCAAAAGGAAAAAGGGAAACAGCACTGTGCCTGCTGGGCCAGAGCAGCCGCAGCGCAGCAGGCCCAGCCAGCGGGCCGGCCCAGCCGAGCCAGCGCACAGCGCGCGCGCCCGCCCACCCCTTTTCAAACCTGACGAGCAGGGCCCGCAGGTCAGAGAGAGAGGGGCGCGGGAACGTGGGAGAGGATGACAGGCGGGGCCCGCCTGTCATCACTAACCCGCGGACAGGGGGGTCCCGGCGCTCACCGGCGTCGATGCAGACCACGGCGAGCTCCGGCGAGTGCGGGGATGGTCTCAGGGGACTCCTGCACGTCGGTGGGTGGTGGACTTGGCCGGCAGGGGCGCCTGGTTCGCCGGCGACGAGGGGCTGCGGCGGAGGAGCTGCTTCGGGAGGTGGCGACTCCGGCCGTTTCCGGTGGCTACAGAGAGGGGAAACGAGGGGGAAACGATCAGTGAGACGCAGGGGTTCCAGATCGAGGCAAAGGAGGAGCGGGGGAGGCTTATACCTCGCGAACTCCGGCGAGCCGAAGCGGCAGAGCTTGAGCTCGATCTTGAGCTCGGGCGCCTCTGGAGAAGAACTGGGGTGCAGGAGGAGGCGTTGGTGGTGCAGGGAGCGAGTGGTGAGGAGAGAGGGGCTCGGGGAGGCCCTTATATAGGCGAGCAGCGAGGTCCCGTAGACCCGTGCGCCGGCGAGCTCGTGCTCGTCACTGTAGGGCTTGGGAGGAGCTGGCGCCATGTCTGGGGCGTTTGTAGGGGTGGTCTACGCCCAGAGGGAGGGAGATAAGGAGCGGGGGAAGCATCAGGGCAGCGCGCGTGTGTGCCGCGCCATTGGCGCGCTCGGGCGGCCCCTGTTCGCTAGCGCGGAGGCGCGGGGAGGAGGAGAGAGGAGGGGGGCGACAGGGTGGCGTGCTGTGGACGTCGAGGCGACCTCGGGGGACTCGAGGGGGAGGGCCAAGGTGGCCGGACGTGGTTGGAAGGGGGCGGCTACAGTGCGGGAGCGCACTGTAGCGCACTCCAAAGCACCCAAATGGCCGGCATGGCCATTCTTTATGCATGGGGAGCACGTCCTCTAGTGTCTAGCAGGTCTAGGGGGAGTAAAGAAGAGGAGAGGGGCTTTGGATGCCATGGATGGCCACTGGGGTGAGGAGGGAGGTGAGGAAGATGGGTAAAGGGGCTGTCCAGAGAGAGAAAAAGAGGTTTTCATCCCCCCATCAATTGATTTTAGGCTAGGAAAGCTTACTGGAGTTAGAATATGACTATAAGGGGCTGTGGTAAAATTTTGAGCTCTCCAAGAATAATGGAAGGGGTCAAAACAGAAGTTTTTGCAAAATGTCAGAAGGTGTTTGATGAAGTTTTGGGCAAGTAAATGAACTCCAATTGCCATGATACTTAACAGGATGGAAAGACACTTATAAATAGGGTGTGCCACCAAATTTGAGCTCATTTGGAAAAAGTTGCCAATGTAACTTTGGCAAACCCTAGAAGTTAGCAGAAATGGACTTGTGAAGATCTAGTTGAGCAAATCACTTCTCCATGATGCACCACTTGGTGTAGTGGCCTAATTTGGTGATTTGCACATGCTCACAAAATATGGGGTCAAGGAGGGAAAGTTGGTAGTCCAAACTTGTTGGTCAGAAAGGGTTTTGGGGCATTTTGGTGAACCAAAATGACTTTAATTGACATGAGTCTTTGCAAGGTGATCCCAATATGCATTTGTGACTTGCTGGATTTTTACTGGATTTTTATGAAAATATTTCCTGTAGAAATATTTCAAATCCTTGAAATGGGCAGAAATGGTTTTGGGAGGTTTTGTCCAATATTTTGAACATGACCATGTGTTGAAACTCCTATATATGGAAAATATATATCCACTGAGTTTCCCTAAATTTTCTCAAATATTTTTGAAACATTAAAATAATTTTAACCTATTAAAGACCATTTCTGGCCTTAAGAAAAAGTCTTTAAATAAAATAGGAAATTAGCTTTTAAAATTATATTTTTGGGGTCTATGGGACTCCTATATCTAATAGGTTCCAAATATACTTTTTGAAATATTTTTCATACCCCAAATTAGGTACTTGCAGTGCAAACCTCAATCCAGGGGTTTTTGGAAAACTAATTTTTGAAAATACCTTTTGGCCAAATTATTTTTGTAAGAAAATACTATATTGTACTATACACATGGCATGGTCATTGGGCAGAAGTTTGGGGCAAGGAGATGAAGTATAGAAGGTGGAGTTGTGTTGACTTTAAAGAGCACTTGAAAAGCACAGAGAGAAAAACCAACTCCAAATAAAACCCAAATAATGCAAAAGTTTTTGTTGGTCCAAATTTTCATGCTTTAATAATGCAAATGAAGAGTTACAAAATGCAGGGTGTGACACATCGACTACGTCGACGACGACCCCTCCTTGCCAGAGCAACCAGGCAAGCAAACCCCCCTTGAGCATTCCAATATAGCCCATTTCTTTCCCTCTCATGCTTGCATTAAATTGCTACTACTTTCTGTATGATCCTACTCTGATGCATAGCCTGTTGTTGTTACCTGCTTTCATACCTTACCTGCTTATCCTAAACTGCTTAGTATAGGTTGGTTAGTGATCCATCAGTGACCCCCACCTTGTCCCAGTTGCCTCGCTTTATGTTCGATGACTCGATCAACATGATCGATGTCCAGGCCCCGACACCGTAGATCACCCCCCTAGGTGTACGACTCTGTAGCGTTACCATCAAGTGCCGAGGGTGGAACCTCATACATCACTCCTGATGAGATCTCTGTAGTGTAGCTATTCGGTCGTGGCCATTGAGGGTGATTCTGCCTTAACCACTTCCGTTACGGCTCTCTCGTGCAACCCCTCAAGTGTGAACCTCGAGGGTGGATCCTCTTACGTTCACCTTGATGATAACAACGAGTGGAATTCACCGGGGGTGATTCCTTGGGTTTTCCCCTTGGTGTTAGACACACAGTTACTATGGTTACTATGACTTTGCACTGAGCCATGTTACTAAAGACGGGTCGGCCCTAAGGGGTACCTGCGCGAGCTTAGTAGCGAGTGATGTGGAGTCGGTTTGACCTGGGAGGGGCCCGCGAGATACTTACGAGGCGTGGCCGGGCATTCTTAGTCCTTGCCGAAAGTACTTGAGATGGGGCGATGGGGTCACATCGATCGTGAGTCTCTGCTCGTTACCGCGTGCTTCTAATCCACTATGGTTTGGATATTTGATCCGAGGGGCCTCTGGCCTGATAGCACTAACCATCACATGGGCATACTATGGGCGTTCTGCGTCGTATACATCAGCCGAAGCTTAATAGACGCCAGCGACTGAGCGGCACGCGCCGGGGTGGATTGCGTAAGCTCCTGCCTTGTTGAAGGAGGTAGCTAGGTCTGCTCACCGGCCGCGTACGCAACGTGTAGGAGTTCCCGGGGAGATGGCCCATGACCCCTGGGGGCATAGGCTTAGTCTGGCATGCTAACCTGTCTATTAAGCCTAGGTCGGGTTGCGGCGTATTGTTTGGCCGAGGTCGGGCATGACCCAGGAAAGTGTGTCTGGCCGGAGTTAATCGAGCGTGGTGGGTAAGTTGGTGCACCCCTGCAGGGAAGAAAACATCTATTGATAGCCTGTCCTACGGTAACGAACACTTGGAGTTGTATCCCGATCGATACAACTAGAACTGGATACTTGTGATGAGAACTGGATGGTGATGAGAATTGGATTGTGATGACATTTGGATAGTATGGCTCTGGGATTGCTTTCTCACTGGGAGTCGAGAAAGGATCTCCGGCCGAGGTTGATAACACTGCTACTTTACATTATGGTGATTTGTACTCTTCTATATGTTCCAAGATGCTTGTAGATGCTTGAAGACGCTAGTGTTCCATAGGCTAGGCTTTCCCCTTCTCTTCTGGCATTCTGCAGTTTAGTCCATAGATACAACCCATTTCTTTTGATACAAATGCATGCTTAGTTTAGATCTGATGTAACTCTTGCGAGTACTTTGGATGAGTACTCACGGTTTCTTTGCTACTTATTTTTCCCCCATACCCGATTGTTGCGACCACATGACTGATCCCAAGAGCCAAACGATGCCACTGATGACTACTACTACCCGGAGGATGCCTACTACTACGTGAAGACAGCAGACGACTAGGAGTAGTTAGGAGTCTCCCAGGCAGGGGGCCTTGATTTTCGATCATTGTTGCTTTTGTGCTAGCCTTCTTAAGGCAAACTTGTCTAACTTATGTCTGTACTCAGATATTGTTGCTTCCGCTGACTCTTGTGTTTTCGAGCTTATGTATTCGAGCCCTCGAGGCCCCTGGCTTGTAATATAAAGCTTGTATTATTTTAATTTGTGTCTAGAGTTGTGTTGTGATATCTTCCTGTGAGTCCTTGATCTTGATCGTACACATTTGCATGTATGGTTAGTGTATGATTGAATCGAGGGTGTCACACAGGCAAAGGTTTCCATATCGGTGCAATAAGACGAAGACCAGCAGGACGAAGGTCACCATGGAGCCCACAGCGGCGTCACCATCAGAGCCTTTGGCAAGCGAAGACCACCTTTTGTTAGGACAACTTGTACTAGTTGTCTCCCTTCAAACTTTGGGTTGTGGGATCCCTTCCTGCCTAACATACCAGAAGAGGACCAGTGCCTCTATAAATAGGACTAGCCACCACCATAGGGAGGGATTGACTCATCTTGAATTGGATCCATTCCATCCTCACGCCCACAAGCTCGCCGAGCTTAAGAACACCTCTCCTCCTGAGGCAGTTCACCCATTGTACTAGTTCATCCTTAGCCCGTGAGGCAATCCACCAACACCACACTGGAGTAGGGTATTACACCGCAAGGTGGCCTGAACCAATATAAACCCTTGTGTCTCTTGTTCCTTGGGTTCGTCGAGCTAGGCCGTGAGATCGTTGAGCGAGCGAGCTAGGGAGAGAGTGTTCTTCGTGTGCACCCCAGAGTTCGAACCTTAAGGGTTAGCCGGAACCCGCAATCCGACATTTGGCGCACCAGCTAGGGGTGCGCCAGAGCTCCGCCTCTCTGCTTGTTCCACCCCTCCGCCCGCTTGGTCTCTCCGTCCGGCCCTCATGACAGGCGCCACCCCGCCGGCTGCATCGATGGGCGCGCATGAAGGCGCCATGGGCCTCTAGGCCTTCACCCCCGCCTTACGATAGGTGCGATGGTCGCACGAGTTCAAGCCGGATATGCTGCCTCGCTACGATGGCTATCAGGACCCTGATTCTAAGTCACACCGATCTAGCCTGTAACACCTCATATCACTTTGCAGTCTCACACGCGGTATTCCCACGGGTGTCGCCTTACCATGGCCCAGGACCATTTGCGCCTTTTGGCTCACGTATATGATAGTGTTGCTAGCATCCATATGACAGAGAATCCGGGCCGACATGACTAGTCATGAACCCAAAGTGGCACTAACTTACGGGGACAGGCATACATGAATCAATATCGAGCATGTCGGTCAGCAGCGTGCGAATCCGGGCTGTAGCACTAGGCTAACAGAACTCCGGGAACCCGGGCTGTAGCAGGCTAGGTAGGACTCCGGATGTCACCGCCTGACATTTCCCCGAAGGGACAGACACAAGAACGAAGTGAATCACATGCCGGCTAGTAAAGTGTTCCGGAGCAGTAGTGCTGGGCTAGCAGGACTCCGGTGAACCGGGCTGTAGCGGACTACTATGACTCATGGAAGCAGAAGACTACATTTCCCCATAGGAGAGGCTACCAAGGATAAACAACTAGGTTGTCTAATCCCACACATACCAAGCATTTCAATCATACACACAATATGCTCGATATGTGTAAATACAACATGGCATCACAACATAACTCTATGACACAAGTATTTATTCATTAGGCTCCGAGGAGCCAAGTATTACAAACATGGGTCTCATGACCCAACATACAGAGCATACAAGCAACAAGCACATGCGGAAGCTTAACTTGTCTGAGTACAGACAACTACAATGAAGAAGGCTGAGAAGCCTGACTATCTACAAGACCCTGCCGAGGGCACAAGATCATAGCTGAGGTAACAAGCTAAACGTCGAAGTCCACACAAAACTACTAGCAAGACTGATGTCTCTCTACAAAACATAAATTAAGCAAACGTGAGTACAAATGTACCCAGCAAGACTTACATCAGAACTAACTACATATGCATCGGTATCAACAAGAGGGGTGGTGGAGTTTAACTGCAGCAAGCCAACTTTGACTCGATGGTAACCTGAACTACGACTGCAAGCAACTCTTTTGAGGTGACGCACACAAGTCCACGTATTCACCATTCAATACACCACTATGGATCCGCTCCCATCTCCCTACGAGAAGGCCATCCATAGCACTCACACTTATCTTGCGAGTTTTAGAGTATCCACTTCAAGTTATCTATGAACCGTAGAGGCAACCCAGAAGTCCTTTACCGCGGACACGGCTATTCGGATAGATCATTTATAACCCTGCAGGGGTGTACTCCTTCACACATGCAATCGCCACTTACCACCATGTACACGTCGTGTATCTCGGCAATCTTCAAGCGGAAGCCTGGCGAGGGAGTCGGCCACGACCTGACTAACCACACAAGTTTCTAGTCCAGGTTTATCGCCTATTCGGGTTCCATCCGCGAGGAGATCCGGCCGGAGTTTCGCGGCCCCAAACGATGTGTGCAGGGTTCCGGAGCCACCAAACGGGCACCCGGTACACCGTGCCATGGTGTATCACTTGCATCATAGCCCACCCCTAGGGTCAGCGCTATGCACTTCCGCCAACACATATCCTACAAACACTAGAAACTTGTTGCAACTCCTAGACAGAGGGCAAGGGCAGTTAATAAGTCGAGAGGGTCCATTGGTTTCGGGCCCAATGCGTGGTAGTAGCTGTTCATGGATCACAAACACAGAACTCAGTTCCTGAGAACGGTTTCAATGAGACAACCCACCATGTATTCCTACATGGCCTCTCACCGCTACCTTTACTAAATCGTGTTCACGCACTTAGCTCACACACAGTAGGACATGTTCATCACTATTCCAATTAATCCCCGAAGAATCAGACCTGACTCAACTCTAAGCAGTAGCAGGCATCACAAACAAGCATGAATGAGTAGGCACATCAGGGCTCAAACAACTCCTACTCATGCTAGTGGGTTTCATCTATTTACTGTGGCAATGGCAGGTCATGCAAAGGAAAAGGGGTTCAGCTACCGCAGCATATAACAGTTGAATCGATGTTGTTCTAATGCAGTAAAAGAGAGCAGGAGCGAGAGAGTGGAATTATATCAGAATGAACAAGGGGTTTTTGCTTGCTTGGCACTTGTGAAGATAGTATAGCTCTTCATCGGTGTCATCAAACTCATCGTTGGAAGCACGTCTATCGAGAGGGGACAAATACCGGCAACAGAGAAGGAGAGCACAATCAATGCAATGCACAATATGATGCATGATCATGACATGTCAATATGATGTGTTTTGAGCTAATGCAACTAGCAACATGTTAAATGGAGTTGGTTTGAACCCTAGGTTTAAATTCAAACTCCATATGTGAGGGTTTAAATACCACTTATATAATTTGGCCTAAACAGCAGCCATAAGTTGTTCTAACATGCATGAAAATGGTACAGATGGATAGATTGGATTTTTCTGATCATTTTTCATATATAATATGTTTCATTCTGAGCTATGGTTGATTATATATGATTTTTAGAAGTTTAAAACATTTTCTGGAATTTCCTGTGAAAGATTAAATCCAGAAAAAGAGTTATTGCGTCAGCATGACATCGGGGTGAAGTCAGCTGGTCAAAGGCATCGACCAGGTCAAACCTGACCAGTGGGACCCACTGGTCAGTGACTCAGTCCACTAACTGAGTTAGTTAGTGCCAAACTAACCCTAACCAGGTTGTTAGTAGGGCGGGGCCCACATGTTAGTGTCTTGTTTAGTTAACTAAATTAGTTAGCTCTAATTAATCTAGAGTTAACTAATCAGGGGCCTGGGCCCACATGTCAGGGGAGGTCAAACCAGTGGTCAAACCCCGGTCAAACGAGTCAAACCCGCCGGTGACTCGACGCCGGCGAGGCCGGAGGCGGTGGGGCACCTCGGATTTCACCTACAGGGCACCGTTCGAGGCGCCGTTGGGCTCTACGGCTGCAGAGCGACGAGGCGCATCGGGTGGTGGCCGTGAGCTGTGCCGGGGCGGACTACGGCGGCGACGGCAAAGACGATAGCGGCGGCTGGAGCACGGCTATGCGCGAGCGGGGTGCGGCAGCTCGAGGCGAGCGAACGGAGGTCCTAGGCAGCACCTAATGGGCAGCAGGAGCACGCCGGAGCAACTAGTAGGAGCGGAGGGGCTCAGGGGCACGGAGCTCGCCGGCCATGGCGGACGGCGACTTCGGGTGCTCATGGGCCAGCGGCTACGGGGCGTGCGCGAAGAAAAAGGCAGAGGGGAGCGGTTCAGTGGCACACAACGAGTCTTCCGGTGTAGACGGCGGGGCCGGCGAGGTGTCAGAGCGAGTGGGGCAGGTAGGCGAATCTCTGACGACCCGAGGAGGATGAAGGCGTCGGGGACGGTGCTTCGAGGCGTCCGGCGCCGCGTGGCCCGGCGGAGAGGACTAGGACGACGAGGCGGATCTTCTGGACTGCTCAAGGGGACGAGGGAGAGGTGATGGCCGCGGTGGTGCTAGTCGGCAACGGCGGGCGTGTTCAGTGAGGTGGGGAATGGCAAGGGAGGGGCAGGGGGAAAGAGACGAGCGGGTCGGCGCGATCCGGACGACACCGACGAGGTGTTTCGCGGCGTCCTGCTGGCCTCGGGCGGCCAGGCAGGTAGGTGGCGTGGCGCGCGAGGAGCGGGCGCGTCTCGGGCACGCGCCCTGTCCATCGATGCCAGGAGGACTATGACTGGCGCTGGTCCAGTGGGCCGCACAGTAGTGGACTGCACAGGTGAGACCAGGTACTTTCTCTCTCTCCTTTATTTTTGGTTTTTACTATTTATTTTTCTCTGATTTGATTTAGTTTGAAAACTAAACCATTTATATAAATTTTGAGATTATTTGTGGGAGCTCTCTGCAATATACCAGCGATCCACAATTACTTTCAAAATATTTGGAGCTATAAAATTAGTTATAGATTTTATTTGCTCCAACTCAATACAATACGAATTAATTCAAAAATACACAAATGGCCAAGAAATATGCTCATCATTTTTGGCAGAGGTTTTCACCTTTATCATAAATCATGAACATTTTCAAAGGGCATTTTGGGGTTTTTGAAAATATTTTTATTTTTATCCTAGTTGCATTGCATTTGGTGCTATGGTTTGTCGGCGTTCTGGGAATGGGGGTCCCCAGACTTGCCTGCCTGCGGCCTGCGGCCTGCGGCGTGGCTAAAGCGGGGGCCCAGCACGGCCCATCTTTATCAGCTCAAGCTCAAGACCCTCGCGAGGGGCCAAGCCTGGCAGGGCGGACGACAGGAAGCTTCCTCAGAGGCAGCCTCATCAGGCTGGCTCGCGAGGAGGCAGAGAGATCAAGGCAGGGGTACCTCGCGAGGAACCCGTGACACAAGCCATGACGATCGAGACCAGGCGGGCGCCAGCCTGCGCAGTGTCCTTGATTCCCCTTTGGTGCAAAGGGGGCAAGCACAGGCCAAGGCATCAGGCAAAGGTTACCATTCCGGTGCAACGAGACCAAGACCAGCCGGACGGCAGGACGGAGGTCACCGTGGAGCCGAAGACGGCGTCATCGCCAGTGCTTTTGGCAGCCGAAGACCACCTTTGGTCAGGATAATTTGTACTAGATGTTCCCCTTCGAAATCACCAATTGTTGGCGCCCTTCCTGCTCATTACTTGGGGAGAGGCCCAGGGCCTCTATAAATAGAGCTGCCACCACAGAGTAGAGGGGGAGACACCCTGGAGAGATCGAGACACCCCGGAGAGACCAAGGCACCAAGGATGGGAGAAATCTTGGGACGGCTGGAAATCTGGTAGAACCATAGCAAAGAGAGAGGAAGAGGCGACTGAACTCACCCTAGCAGTTCATCGAACCAGCTCAAGAACACCTCTCGCGAGGTTGTTCTTCCCTTGTACTGTCCATCATCAGCCCCAGAGGCAATCCACCACACCACACCTGGAGTAGGGTATTACACCACAACGGTGGCCCGAACCAGCATTAACATTGTGTCCCTTGTATTGTTCATCATTTTCATCTTAGTTCGCACAAGAGGATCGGACGTAGATCGGTAGGGGAGAGATCTCCGTGCGCAACCCAGTGTTTGAACCTCAAGGGTCTGCCAGAACCCGAAACCCGACATTTGGCGCCCCAGGTAGGGGTGCGCCAGAATCTTCCTTCCGCTGTTCGCGTGTGATCTTCCGTCGTGTCCATGGCTGATGCTCGCCAGGCTCGCGCCAAGCGCCGGACTGCTCACGCCGCTCGCGTCGCCAAGACGGCGCCCGTCGGCGGCCCCCCTCGTCGTTCCTCGTCTCCCACTGCCAACGCCGCCACCGGCCCGGTAGGGAACGAGCAGCAGGCCTAGTCCCAACACCCCTCGGTGCGGCGGGATGGCCGCACCGCCACCACGTCACTAACTCCAGCTGGCTCGTCATCCCACGCCCGTCGCGCACCCATGGAAGCGCACGCCTCACTGCTCTTGGTGCGGGAGCTCCTGCACTATCACCCCATCGACGACCTCTACGAGGACTGGCTCGCCCGCTGACGGAGTCCTGGATTAGGGGGTGTTTGGGTAGCCGGACTATACCTTTAGCCGGACTCCTGGACTATGAAGATACAAGATTGAAGACATCGTCCCGTGTCCGGATGGGGCTTTCCTTGGTGTGGAAGGCAAGCTTGGCGGTTCGGATATTCAAGATCTCCTACCATTGTAATCGACTCTATGTAACCCTAACCCTATCCGGTGTCTATATAAACCGGAGGGTTGTAGTCCGTAGGACATCAACTCCATAGACAACAATCATACCATAGGCTAGCTTCTAGGGTTTAGCCTCCTTGATCTCGTGGTAGATCTACTCTTGTACTACCCATATCATCAATATTAATCAAGAAGGATGTAGGGTTTTACCTCCATCAAGAGGGCCCGAACCTGGGTAAAACATCGTGTTTCCTGCCTCCTGTTACCATCCGGCCTAGACGCACAGTTCGGGACCCCCTACCCGAGATCCGCCGGTTTTGACACCGACATTGGTGCTTTCATTGAGAGTTCCTCTGTGTCGTCGCCTTTAGGCCCGATTGCTCCTTTCATCATCAACAACGATGCGGTCTAGGGTGAGACTTTTCTCCCTGGACAGATCTTCATCTTCGGCGGCTTCGCTCTGCGGGCCAATTCGCTTGGCCACCTGGAGAAGATCGAAAGCTACGCCCCTGGCCGTCAAGTCAGGTTTGGAAGCTTAAACTATACGGCTGACATCCGCGGAGACTTGATCTACGACGGGTTCAAGCCACGGCCAAGCGTGCCGCACTATCTCGAGGGGCATGATCTAGCTCTGCCTCCGGACAGTGTCCTGGAGGCTGCACACGCATCGGTTCCGACCCCTAACTCGGAGCCTATTGTGCCAATCGAGGATGAGCGGTTGGACGTCACCTCGGGGGCTGCAATCTCAAAGGCGATCGAGCCGAACGCTAGCCCCGCACTCTGCATGATCCATGACTCCGAGGATCCGGACTCCTTTCCGAACTCCGAACCCCCCGCGCCCCTGCCGATCGAATCCGATTGGGCGCCAATAATGGAGTTCACCGCCGCGGACATCTTTTAGCACTCGCCTTTTGGCGATATCCTGAATTCTCTCAAGTCTCTCTCCTTATCAGGAGAGCACTGACCGAACTACGGTCAGCGAGGATGGGATACGGACGATGAAGAAATTCAAAACCCACCCACCACCCAATTGGTAGCCACTGTCAATAATTTAAACGACATGCTCAACTTCGACTCCGGAGACATCGACAGCATGGATGACGATGCAGGAGATACAGACGAACCAACGCCCATAGGGCATTGGATAGCCACCTCATCTCACAATGTGTACATGGTGGATACCCCTAAAGGAAGCGACAATGAGGAAAAAGGGGATGGAACGGGAGATCGACCCCTCGAAAAGCAATCAAAGCATCGGCGTAAACGCTGACCCAAGCGCCGCCTCTATAAAAACCCAGCCATAGAGCAGGACGAGCCGGTAGACGACGAGCAGGCCTTAGAGCAACCGTCCGAACAGGGCAACACGGATAGAGAAACCGAACATCCCTTCTCCGGCGAAAACGGCATTCCGGACGCCCTCACGCCGGATAAACCCACGGAGCAGAAGAATCTCCACGAGAGCCTCGTTGCAACTGCACGCAGCCTAAAAAAGTAGAAGCGGAAGCTAAAAACAGCGAAAGATGCACTCCGGATTAGATGGAGCAAAGTAATCAATACCGCAGATAAATACGGCGACAGTCGCCACACTAAAAGCTATCCAAAAAGAAAGCTACTGCCTGAATTCGACGAAGAGGCCCTAGAGCCCTCGCATTCAAAAATGAGAAAGCCACACGGTCGGATAGACGACCCCATAAAGCGGCACGCAACCCACTTAAGGATTCACATCATGGCCCAGTCGGGTCCATTTATGGGCCAAGAAAGCAAGCTCTCGTAGGCAATGCTATGAAGCCATCATCAGAATCTGGCACACCCAAATACAGGGGCGCCGCACACCCCCTAGGTTTCACCGATGAGGTCGTGGAGTACGAATTTCCAGAGGGATTCAAACCCATTAACATAGAGGCATATGATGGAACAACAGACCCTGGAGTTTGGATCGAGGATTATATCCTCCACATACACATGGCTAGAGGAGATGATCTCCACGCCATAAAATATTTACCCCTTAAGCTTAAAGGGCCAGCCCAGCATTGGCTTAAAAGCATTCCCGAAAACACAATTGGAAGCTGGGAAGATCTCGAGGATGCTTTCCGAGAAAACTTTAAAGGGACCTATGTACGCCCTCCGGATGCAGACGATCTTAGTCACATAACTCAACAACCCGGAGAATCAGCTCAGGAGTTCTGGAATAGATTCCTCACTAAAAAGAATCAGATAGTCAACTGTTCGGACGCCGAAGCATTAGCAGCTTTCAGGCATAACGTCTGAGACGAATGGCTCGCCAGACACCTCGGCCAAGAAAAGCCAAGAACAATGGCCGCACTAACAAGCCTCATGACCCGCTTTTGTGCAGGGGAGGACAACTGGTTGGCAAGGTGTAGCCCCAGCGACCCAAGTACATCCGAAACGAGGGATGGAAATGGAAAACCGCGACGCAACAAGGACTGTCGCCGAACTAAGGAAAAAAGTCTGAAGAGCACGGCAGTCAATGCCGGATTCAAAGGCTCACGACAAAATCAGGCAAAATTGCCCCCCAGGATAACAGGGACGATCCATCCAACCTAAACAAAATCCTGGACAGGATATGTCAGATACACAGTACTCCCGGGAAGCCTGCTAACCATACCCACAGAGACTGTTGGGTTTTCGAACAATCCGGCAGACTCAATGCCGAACACAAGGGGCTCGACACACCAAGCGAAGACGAGGACGAACCCCAAAAGCAGAGCACCAGGAAACAAAAGAACTTCCCACAAGAAGTAAAAACAGTGAACTTACTTCACATAACAAAACGTGGGGCGCCCGTAAAGGTACGCACCACACGACCCATCCCCAAAGGGTCCTGCCACTGGTTGTCAAAACCGATCATCTTCGATCAGCTAGATTATTCTAGAAATATCAAGAATGCAGGCTGGACTGCCTTGATACTCGATCCAATAATTGGCGGACTCCAGTTTTCAAATGTCCTTATGGACGGCGGCAATGGACTAAACCTGATATATCAGGATACAATCCATCACATGGGGATAAACCCAGCAAGAATCCGCCGCAGCAAAACCTCCTTTCAAGGGGTAATACCTGGTCCGGACACCCATTGTATGGGTTTTCTCCGGCTCGAAGTCATATTTGGCTCTGCCGATAACTTCCGCCGCAAAAAGCTGACCTTCCATATCGTCTCGTTCTCAAGTCGCCATCAAGCACTACTGGGACACGAAGCTTTCGCTCGCTTTAACGCAATACTGCATTATGCATCTCTTATGCTTAAGATGCCTGGTCCATGAGGCATCATCTCTTTGAAGGGGAAGCACTAAAGTGTGCCTCCCCAAGCGGAGGACTGTGCGGCCGCTTTGATAGCCCCACAGCAAAATGGCCTCACCGGCCAAAAAACTTTGAAATAGGTCATTCAAGACCACGAACATGGATAGACGAGTTCGGTACAAAATCATCATTGATGCAGGCTTAGTGGCCATATACCCCCGCACTAGGGGCTCCACGCATATACAATAAGAGACAATAAAGCTCAATCTTATATATTTTACTTTATACTTTGTTTATTTTAAACTTTTATTCCGCACGACCCGTTTTCAACTCAGTTCCTCTCTTTTACAGATGAACGTCGTATGACGCCCGTCCAGGATACGGCACAATGGAGACACAGGCACAGACATGCAGTAGGGACCCATCCTAAAGGATTCTTTTTAGATTAAGACCCTGCGTAAACCTTTTACTATCTCTCGTTGCTACACATCCCCTGGTTTTTTCTGATATAACCAAGGAGGAGGCTGGCGTCTTGGCATGTGGCCACGTCAGAATTTCTGCACGTACCTGGACACTAGGGGCTTTTTTTAATAAAGAGTGTTGTTTCGCCCGCACTCAGAAAGACCGCACACCTTAGGGAGTGTTCGGCGTCGCGAGTTTTGGCATTATATGCATCAGCTCCGAATCATGTCTTTGGTCAAATGTTGGGTTGCCCGGCTCCTGAGTTCGGCTACCTTATGTTCCGCTCTATCGGCTAAGGTAGCACCAGGAGAACTACTGCGATTGTGCCCCGGTTCGGCAGGGCGAGCACCTCAGTAGAGAAAGTCAAAAACTGACTGTCATGATGTAGCATGAGACTGGTCAGCCACTCGATGACCTATCGGAATCTATCGGATTCCTCCGCTTCAATGAAGGGCCGCTTCCCGGCCAGGCACATACGCGCCTCGAACTCGGACGAGCGCAGTCTCCACCAAGGGGCTACCTAAATAGTCTCACTGTCAAGCTCCTATGGCTAAGTGAAAGTGTTAAAGCATTATAGTCCTATTGCGTGGCCCGCTGCACTATCACATCCTTTGTAGGACCAAGACGTTGGGTTAAGTGTGAAAATGCGTCTTCTGCGAGCACCCCCGCACTATGTGCGTGGGGGCTGAAGCCAACGACTGCCATCTTTCAGATTTTGTATATATATATATATATATCTTAAAACGGCCACACAGGAGGTGTTCCCAATACTTGAAGGCACAAGTATAAAAAAGGCCACTATAGTTTATCAAAATATTACTTTATAATTACATATGCTATCATAACATAGCATCTTTCGAGCACTGCGTCTCTATTACACGAGCGCCTTCAAGAACTTCCTGAAAATAGTGCTCGGAGGGTACTCGGCTTTTGTCCGAATCTCGGGACGCAACAACGATGGTCTCCATCTCTGCCCAGTATGTCTTAACACGGGCAAGAGCCATCCTTGCGCCCTCTATGCATGTTGACCTCTTCATTGCATTTATACGCGGCACCATGTCAAGGAATTGTTGCACCAAGCTGAAATAACTCTTCGGCTCCGATCTCCCCGGCCACAGGTGACCCATGACGTACTTCATGGCGAGTCCGGACAACCTTTTCAGTTCGGCCCATTGAGCCAAACGATCGTCCACTGCCAGTGGACGCTCTGGATTGTGAAACTACGACCAGAAAAGCTTTTCCACTTCACGATCTTTCTGATCTCGAAAGTGTTCGGTCGCATCAGCAGCACTCGCTGCCAAGTCCAGATAGGTATCCTCCACACTCCACATCCGGTCCAACGGAGCAAACTTCGGATCGCAAAATTTCCTTCGCAGCATAAAGGGCTTTCCAGCCGCAATCTGTTCGGCCTGACGCAGCTCCTCCTTCGCAGCTCTCATCGCTGAGCGCGCGTCCTTGGCATTGGCAATGGCCTTCTCTAAGTCCGTTTGTTTCGCTTGGTCTTCTTTTTCAAGAAGTCTGCAATGGTCTGTAGCGCTTTTTAACTTTTCGGCCATCTCTTCCTTGCTTCGGCAACGAGCAGCCTGTTCGGCTCTCAGCTCTTCAAGGGCTTTCTTGGTGGCCGCATCACTTTCTCTGGCTTGTTCTTTAGCTCGGGCAAGTTCTGCCCTAAGACTCTCCACGGCGGCTGCACCATCTGCGTCAAGCACACACATCGTAAGACAAATGCATAAAACTGTTCTTACCTGATGCCGCCCGAGCAATTACGTACCTTGAGCCTCATCAAGCCGCTTGTTGACAAGCGTGTTGTCCGCATCTGCCACGTCCAGTTGCCGCTTTAGTTTGGCAAAATCGTCAGTTCGGCTCGATTATGATCCTCCACGTGCCGTCATTTACTGACAATGCGCAGAGTCTCAGGGGCTACTATCTACACAGGGCGCATCTTACTCAAGCGCAACAGACAAAAGTGTACATTATCTAATGTACCTCGAAACCCGTCAGTAAACTTTTGACAGCCTCATGCAATCCGCTCTCTGCGGATGAAATCCTTTCAACCACCGTGCCCATCAATGCACGGTGCTCCTCTAAGATAGAAGCTCGCCCTAGCAGAATCTTTAGCTCCTCCGGCCGAGCACCAGACGGTGTCGGGCTCGTCCCATGACCTCTTTCGAAGGCCGGACGCGGAGAACCTCGGGGGGCCACATAGCTACCTTCCGCCCCTACCGGATTCGGATAAACCCTCCATGACGACACCTCAGGGTCGCCCGCCTCGCTAGGCGGCACGACAGGGGGAGGCGTCCTGCTCTCCATCATTTCCGGAAGGAGATCCTCCGAAGACGAGCTCTGCTGCGAAGGGCTGAGGTCCGAGCTACAAGGTAAAGGTTTGGTTAATCTTCTCATATATAAATCAAGGATTTCCCTCATCCCTCAAAAGGAAAATCTTTCTCTGCTTATGGCTTGCTGGAGGGCTGATCCCCTTGAGGGCGTAGTCCAGCCGAGGAACTCCCCGGCGTTGGACCCTCTGACGAGGATTTTCTCCCCTGCTTCGAGGCCATGGTTTCCGGGTCGTCAAAGGCGGCTCTCTTCTTCCCCTTAGGAGAGGAATTGTCGGTTCCTCCCTTCGGAGCAGCCTCCTTCGAGGAGGCCATAGTTTCCTTGTCCTCCCCCTTGCTTCCCTCCAAAGGCATTATCTCCAGCATCCTGACCAGCACGGGATCCGGCCTGGTTTCGGGAAGGGGAGCCGGACGCCTGATCAGCTTTGCCTTCGCTATCCACTCCTGTTTAAAAGGACGTCTCTTTTAGGGGCAAGTTTATGACAATTATATGGATAGAAGGTCCGACACAAGGTTGCTTACTTGAGTATCCGGGCGATTGCAGCTTAGGCCTCCGTCCTCGGTTAAATCCGGACACATCTCTTGTGATCCAAAGAACAGTTTATACATCTCCGCGGGCGTTGCGCCCATGAAGTTCTGGAGAGCTCGTGGTCCCTCTGGATTAAACTCCCATAGGCGAAGGGGGCGACGTTTGCCGGGCAATATTCGGTGAATCAACATGACCTGCGTCACCTTGACGAGGCTGAGGTCTCCTTCCAAGAGATCCTTAATTCGGCCCTGTAACAAGGGCACGTCTTTGGGCAAACCCCAATCTAACCCTCTGTTAACCCATGACGCTAGCCGTGGTAGGGGACCTGAGCGAAAGGCAGGAGGCACCACCCACTTGGTGCTCCGGGGAGCGGTGATATAAAACCACTCTCGCTGCCACAAGCCTAGCTCCCCTCGAAAAGAGCCCTCGGGCCATGGAGCATCAGCATTTTTGCTTATAACAGCGCCTCCGCACTCTGCGTGCCGTCCCTTGGTCATCTTCGGCTCCACTTTGAAGATCTTGAGCCATAATCTGAAGTGAGGGGTAACACGGAGGAACGCTTCACATACAACGATAAACGAGGAGATATGGAGGATGGACTCCGGAGCTAAGTCGTGGAATTCTAGCCCGTAATAAAACAGCAGTCCCCTCACAAATGGATCCATCGGGAAGCCTAACCCCGATGGAAGTGAGACATGAACACTATGCTCTCACCGGACTAGGGACTGGGGATAGCCTGCCTTTGAGCAGGCAACCTGTGTGAAATTTCGGCGGTCAAGAACTTAGCCTCTCTCAACTTTAGCACGTCCTCCTCTGTGATGGAGGAGGGCATCCATCGGCCTTGAAGATCAGAACCAGACATTGTCGAAGGTGCGAGGCGCCTAGAATCTGGAGCCTAGGGTGTTGGAACTCGAGGCGACGGGCGAACTTGTTTTGGGATTGTAGAAAAGGAGTAAGGCCCTGGTCTCTTTATAAGAGGTTGAATACCAGGAGCCCTCCCCATAACCATTTGGGACTCGCCTTTAATCGAGAAAACATGCTAACGGGCACAATTGGGTTACGCACGTCCGTATTGATGAGAATCCCGTAAAAGGGGGTACACGATCTCTGCTTTGACAAGACGTGCCAAGGAAACCGCCTCGCAAAACACGCTGAGGTGGAAAAGTGAAAACGATTCGAGCAAAGGACTTGGCTGTAGTGTGATGGCGCACCGCGGAATACGTCAGTAGATTTGATTTGTGTTAATATTATTCTCTCTATGGCAATATGTGGAAGCTTATTTTGCAGAGCCGGACACTACTCTTGGTGTTTACAATCTTCTATGAAGGACTTGGAGGAGGAACCCGCCTTGCAATGCCGAAGACAATTTGCGCGCCAGACTCGTCATCATTGAAGCCTGGTTCAGGGCTACTGAGGGAGTCCTGGATTAGGGGGTGTTCGGGTAGCCGGACAAGATTGAAGACTTCATCCCGTGTCCGGATGGGGCTTTCCTTGGCGTGGAAGGCAAGCTTGGTGGTGCGGATATTCAAGATCTCCTACCATAGTAACCGACTCTATGTAACCCTAACCTTATCGGGTGTCTATATAAACCGGAGGGTTGTAGTCCGTAGGACATCAACTCCATAGACAACAATCATACCATAGGCTAGCTTCTAGGGTTTAGCATCCTTGATCTCGTGGTAGATCTACTCTTGTACTACCCATATCATCAATATTAATCAAGAAGGACGTAGGGTTTTACCTCCATCAAGAGGGTCCGAACCTGGGTAAAACATTGTGTTTCCTGCCTCCTGTTACCATCCGGCCTAGACGCACAGTTCGGGACCCCCTACCCGAGATCCGCCGGTTTTGACACCGACACCAGCATCACCGAGCTCGTCAGTGCCACAGGGGGCTCCCCCTTGCGGTCCCTCTCGCTGCGTCGCCCTTCGTCCCATGCAGGGAGCGAGGATCAAGAGGCGCATTCGCCGCCTCCTCCCCAAGAAGGTGCCTTGGCTCCAAGGCGCGCAGCCCCAGGGCGAGACCCTCCACGTCCGGTGCCTGCGCAGCAAGAAGGGAGCTGCCAAGAGATCCCACGTCCCCGGGAAGGTGCTCCGGCGCTCCCAGCACTCGCGGGCCAAGATCGCGCCCCAGCGCCTCCACGACAAAACCCCGCGCTGCTCCCAGCGGCGCGTGGTGACCCGCAAGAACGAGTCCAGCACCAGCAAAGGGCACCGGTGGCCACGGTGGGCTGCCTACCTTCACCCCCGAGCTGCGCGGCGTCACATGGCCAGGCAAGTAAAAGCCTGACCTCCCTCCCTGCTACGATGGCACAACGGACCCCCGGAGTTCCTGTAGCTCTACTAGCTGGGCATTGTAGCCGCCAATGGAGACGAGAAGGTCATGGCGAATTGTTTCCCCATGGCTCTCAAGGATGGCGCTCGCACCTGGCTCCTGACCCTGGCTCCCGGCACGATCTCCTCCTGAAGCGAGATGCGCACCCGCTTCATCGCCAACTTCCAGGGCACTCGCGACCGGCCCCCGGCCGTGAGCGACCTGCGCCGCATCAAGCAACAGCCAAGAGAAACCCTGCAGAAGTACATCCAGCACTTCAACTACACTCGCCTCAAGATCACCAAGGTGACCGAAGAAGCCGTCATCTCAGCCTTCTCTTACGGCGTGCGCGACGTCAAGATGAAGCAAGAGCTAGCAATCCATGAAGACATGTGCACATCCCTGGAGCTGTTCAACTTGGCGAACAAGTGCGCCAGGGCTGAGGAAGGGCGTCTCTCCCTCCTCGAGCTCCCGGCAGCCGACTCGGAAGAAAAGAAGCTCAAGGCCAAGGACATGAAGCGCAAGGGGGCTGCCGTGCTAGCAGCGGAACCAGACACCAAGCAACGCAGGGATCAGCCTGAGTCATCCAAGGGCGGACGGTACTGCGTGTACCACGACCTCCACACACACAACACCAACGAATGCCAAGAGCTCAGCGCCGTGTGAGATGGGCGAATTGGCCGACGCCCAGAGTGCAATGACAGGGGCTATGGCTGAGGAGGAGGAAGAGGCGGTGGACGATGGGAAGACTGTGGCCTTCGCCAGGGATGGCTTGACCGCCCTCGCAAGGACCACTGGCAGGACCAGCCTCGCGTGGGAGGCTGGAGGGACCAGCCTCATGAGGACCGTCCCCACAGTAACGCAGGCCTCCCTCCTTTGCCGCCTCCACCAAGGAGGAACGAAGACCAACACCAAGACGATGGGGCTGGGGGCTTCCATGAGCCGCGTGCAATTGCTTGCATCATGGGCGGCGCCCAGGCCCCAGCCTCACAGTGCATCTTCAAGCAGTTTGCTCGCGAGGTGAATGCAGTCCTTCCCAAGCTTGAGGCCACGCGCCCTCTCAGGTGGTCTTCTTGCGCGATCACATTTAGTTCCGCAGACCAGCTCAAGTGTGCGGCAACGGCTAGAGTCGACCCGATGCTTTGCTCCCCAGTCATCAGCAACATGCAGGTCACCAGGACCCTCATCGATGGCGGGGCATGACTCAACGTCCTGTCCGTCAAGACGTTTGATAATCTCCAAGTCCCATAGGACCAGCTTCAGCCGACCAAGCCTTTCTCAGGAGTCACCGATGGTTCCACTATTCCAATTGGGCAGGTTCACCTTTCGGTCACCTTCGGGCAACGCAACAACTACCGCACCGAGCTCATCGACTTTGACATCGCTCACATCCGCCTGCCGTACAACGCCATCCTCGGGTACCCAGCCCTATCCAAGTTTATGGCAGTGACTCACCATGGTTACAATGTCCTCAAGATGCCAGGAAGTGGTGGAGTCATCACCATACCCTGTGAAGAAAGGGACGCAGTGTGCTCGCTCGAGCATGCATTCCAAGCCGCAGCAATCGAAGACCCAGATCGCAGGAGCGAGAGGCCTCCCGAGGTGACCCTCAAGAAGAAGAAGACCTTACCTGGCCAGAGCCACAAGGAAGTAGGCACCTCTGGAGGTATTGCGTCAGGATTCTTGCCCGATCAGGGAGCGCCGCCCTCTCGCGCATAGGAAGTGTGCCCGGCGCCCTCCTCAGGCAGGGCTCGAGGGCTCTCTCTTGGAGAGCCACCGACCATGCCAAGGTCGCGGGGGAGGCGCTCGGGCACCACTTGGAGGGGTGCTTTCAAGCACGCTTCCCTCAGAAAGGTACAAGTCAAAGGAGACAACACCCTCAGGAGTTCATCGCTAGGAACACCCAAGAGCTACAAGAGTCCAGAGTCATGCACGGCAGCCGCCACTTACCTGCCGTGGCCTGACATCCAGGCGAGGATGGGAGACTGCGCGTCTGCATCGACATACCAGCGCTCAACCGAGCTGCGTCCCAGGAGCGCCTATGGCCTTCGGCCATAGGGCGCTGCGTGGGACCACCCCACAACTACGTTCGCATGCCCTTCGGCCTGCCGAGCGCGGTCGCCGCACATCAGCGCCTGTTGAGGAGCATTCTGGAGGCTCAAGAGGTTAGGCATCGCACGGTCCTGGCGGAGGTGGCGATGGTCCCCGAAGACCTGCACGTGCCACCAGAGCCTCCCGATGCCTCTGGGCCTGGGGGCTCATGAGGGCCGACATCTTCACAGCGCATTGCTCACTTCCTCAGCATCACTTCTCCTTCAACAGCACCAGGTGACATCTTTCAGAGTTCTACTTTCAGCTGGGAGAGCCCACAGGGCTGCACCATTCCCAGGCCGCGTGGGTCCGTCCCCGCGGCATGTATCCATTTTTGTTATGCTCTTCACTTACGCTGTCGGGGGCACCCCTCGGGCCGCATCATCCCCACGCCGCTCGGGCCCGACCCAGCGGCGGTTGCTTTTACCTGCGCTTGCTTGAAATTGGATTTCCTCCTATGTGCTTGACATACCTGACCTAATCACCTGCTCGATCGACGCCTATTTGAAGAGCCGCTCGCTCTGGCACGGCGCGTGCGCACGGGTCCGTCCCTGCAGCGTTGATAAACCTAAGTGGTCGAGCTCTGGCCGCGGCAGCCCCGCACGGCGCCACCTCACCAGGCCCTCAGTGCCCTAACCGCTCCCTCGGAGTGACCATATGTTGGCCCGCGACCGTAACGACATGCGTTTCTCCTCATGATTGGTGTGCAGGATCTACTCCAGGAGCAACGTTGGGGGCATCGAGAGCTCTCTGTCCCTCTCTTCGGCACGGACCGCTGGCACGTTAAAAAGGGGGTACCTGAGCATCGCGACTCATGGGCTCATACTGGCTCTCCAGCCCTCACCCCCAGGCCTTGACCCACGGCATCGCGACCTGTCATACCAGCGGCGGCTGAGCTTGCTCGAGGGCCGGGACCTGAGGACGTAGAGCTAAGGAAAGTGCGGGGGAGTGGGAAGAAGCTCGCGAGGGCCTAACCCAGCAGTACCTCGACCACCGCCTCTCGGGACAGGCGCCTCTCTGAGGAACTACGTCAGACACACAAGATAAGTCACGCCGTCGCAAAAGCTAGACCAACGTAGCGCTAAATCCCTGCTGACGGAGTCCTGGATTAGGGGGTGTTCGGGTAGCCGGACTATACCTTCAGCCGGACTCTAGGACTATGAAGATACAAGATTGAAGACTTCGTCCCGTGTCTGGATGGGACTTTCCTTGGCGTGGAAGGAAAGCTTGGCGATGCGGATATTCAAGATCTCCTACCATTGTAACCGACTTTGTGTAACCCTAACCCTCTCCGGTGTCTATATAAACTAGAGGGTTTTAGTCCGTAGGACAACTCCATCATACAACAATCATACGGTAGGCTAGCTTCTAGGGTTTAGCATCCTTGATCTCGTGGTAGATCTACTCTTGTACTACCCATATCATCAA
Organism: Triticum monococcum; assembly: GCA_034509565.1. Lineage (NCBI taxonomy): Eukaryota > Viridiplantae > Streptophyta > Magnoliopsida > Poales > Poaceae > Triticum > Triticum monococcum. The sequence continues at coordinate 426,641,143 of CM067847.1, read as the reverse complement.
TATTAATCAAGCAGGACGTAGGGTTTTACCTCCATCAAGAGGGCCCGAACCTGGGTAAAACATCGTGTTCCTTGCCTCCTGTTACCATCCAGTCTAGACGCACAGTTCGGGACCCCCTACCCGAGATCCGCCGGTTTTGACACCGACATTGGTGCTTTCATTGAGAGTTCCTCTGTGTCGTCGCCTTTGGGCCCGATGGTTCCTTCAATCATCAACAACGATGCAGTCCAGGGTGAGACTTTTCTCCCCGGACAGATCTTCGTATTCGGCGGCTTCGCACTGCGGGCCAATTTTCTTGGCCACCTTGAGCAGATCGAAAGCTACGCCCCCTGGCCATCAGGTCAGGTTTGGAAGCCTAAACTACACGGCTGACATCCGCAGGGACTTGATCTTTGACGGTTTCGAGCCACAGCCAAGCGCGCCGCACTGTCTCGAGGGGCATGATATAGCTCTATCGCCGAACAGCGCCTTGGAGGCCGCACACGCATCGGTTCCGACCATTGATTCGGAGCCTACTGCACCGATCAAGGATCAGCGGTTGGACGCTGCCTCAGGGGCTGCGATCTCAGGGGCGATCGAGCCGAACTCCAGCCCCGCACTCTGCATGGCCCGTGAGTCCGAGGAGCCGGATTCCTCTCTGAACTCCGAGCCCCCCGCGCCCCTGCCGATCGAATCCGATTGGGCGCCGATAATGAAGTTCACCGCCGCAGACATCTTTCAGCACTCGCCCTTAGGTGACATCCTGAATTCGTTAAAGTCTCTCTCTTTATCAGGAGAGCCCTAGCCGGACTATGGTCAGCAAGGTTGGGATTCGGATGATGAAGAAATTCAAAATCCACCCACCACCCACTTCGTAGCCACTGTCGACGACTTAACCGACGTGCTCGACTTCGACTTCGAAGACATCGACGGTATGGACGACGATGCAGGAGACAACCAAGAACCAACGCCTATAGGGAATCGGACAGCCGCCTCATCTCACGATGTGTACATGGTGGATACCCCTAAAGAAAGCAACAACAAGGACAACGGGGACCGAAAGAGGGATCGATCTCTCGAAAAACAATCAAAGCGTCGGCGTCAACACCGACCCAAGCCCCGCCTCGATAAAGACCAAGCCATAGAGCAGGATGAGCTGGTAGACGACGAGCATGCCTTAGAGCAACTGTCCCAACAGGACAACCCGGATAGAGAAACCGAACATCCTTCCCCTGGCGAAAATGGCATTCCGGACGACCCTACGCCGGACAAGCCCAGGAAGCAGAAGAACCTCCATAAATGGCTCGTTGCAACCGCACGCAGCCTCAAAAAGCAGAAGCGGAAGCTAAAAACTGTGGAAGATGCACTCAGGATCAGATGGAGTAAAGTAATCAATACCGCAGACAAATACAACGACAGTCACCACACAAAAAGCTATCCGAAGAGAAAGCTACTGCCTGAATTCGACGAGGAGGCCTTAGATCCCTCGTGTCGGATTTCGGGTTCTGGCAGACCCTTAAGGTTCGAACACTGGGGTGCGCGCGGAAATCACGTCCTCAACCCCTCCGTCTCGATGGGATCTAAACTACTAAGGGAATTGCACGAAAGACACAAGATTTATACTAGTTCGGGCCACCGATGTGGTGTAATACGCTACTCCAGTGTGTGGAGGATGGATTGCCCCCTGGGGCTGGTGAGGATGAACAATACAAGGAAGAACAGCCTCGCGAGGGTCTGTTCTTGGCTGGGGTGATGAACTGCTGGAGGAGCTCAATCACCTTTCTCTCTCTCTCTCTCTCTACTTGCTAGCCGGACCAACTAACTCTGCGAACCGACTGATCGAACCGAACCCCCGACCCGAACAACCGAGCCACCCAACCCCTTGCTATGTGGGTGGCTAGTCCTATTTATAGAGGCCCTGGTCCTCTTCCCAAATATTGAGCGGGAAGGGATCCAACAATGGCGGGCTAATTTGAAGGGGGACATCGAGTACGTCTATCCTGACAAAAGCAGTCTTCGCCTGCCAAAGGCTCTGGTGGTGACGCCGGGCTGGGCTCCATGGTGACCTCCGTCTCGTAGTCCTCTTGGTCTTGGTCTCGTTGCACTGAAGTGGCAACCTTTGCCTGATGCCTCGGTACTCCGCGGATATGCTTGTCCCCTTTGCACCAAAGAGGAATGAAGGACGCTGCGCGCGCTGGCACCCGCCTGGTGCCTTGAGTCGTCATGGCTTGCGTCATGGGCACCTCGCGAGGTACCCCGCCTTGAACTCTCCGCCTCCTCGCGAGCCAGACTGAGGAGGCTGTGCCTGAGGATGCACCGTGTCGTCCGCCTCGCGAGGCTTGGCCCCTCGGGAGGGTCTTGAGCCTCGTGTTGATGAAGATGGGCCACGCTGGGCCCCCACTTGAGCCACGCCACAGGCCGCAGGCAGGCAAGTCTGGGGACCCCCGTTCCCAGAACGCCGACAGTAGCCCCCGGGCCCAAGGCGCGCATGGACTTGGCTGTGCCGAGAGGCGAAAGGGCAAGGGCGAAGCGTCGCGGGCCCTAACAGCCGCGGCCTTGGGCGCCGCGTGGCGGTTGATTGGACGTGGGCGGCACCGTTCCCCCACGCTTCCTTATTGTGCGCCCTGCTAGGCGGATTAGTAGTTGTACACAGCTGCTCCCCTTCCTATGGCTCGGGCGTCCCCCGTTCTTCCTTCCTTCGAACGCCTGCTCCTGCCTTCAATCCAATCTCAGATCCTCCCCCCCTTCTTGTCGCCATGACTCCAACGGGGAAGGAGAGAGTGGAGGAACCCATGCATTCATCTTGTGCGCCGCCGGCGGTGGCCCCCGCCGCCGGCCAGTCGACCATACTCAACCAAGAGTGCCTGGGCAGGGACAGCTTGGCTCTGGCCACCGTCTTCAACGAGTGCGGGAGGACGACTGCCTGGCCCGCGTCCCTCTTCTCCATTGACAGGATAGCAACCGAGGTCCCATATTTTACCGATGCCTTGTGGGTGGGTCTGGTTCCCCCCTTCTCCGATTTCTTCAATGCCGTGCTTTCCCACTATCAGATCCACTTGATGCATCCAAGTCCTGAGTCCATCACCCTCCTTTATGTCTTTGCCTTTGTTTGCGAAGCCATGGTGGGCATCCCTCCTTCGGTTGCCTTGCTGCGCCACTTCTTCTCGCTGCGTCTTGTCGATCCCTCTCAGCGCTGGGCATGCGCGAGCTTTGCTGCCAAGCCTGACACCGAGGCATCTGGAATTAACATCAAACTCCCCCAGCCCGCAGCTGGGTTCCGCGAGCGGTGGTTGTACGTGGACGCAGGGGTGCCCAGCCCCCTGCGATCGGAGCCGACCTCGCCTGCTGTCCCCAATTCGGGTTGGGGCCAGGAGACGCTGAAGAACCCCCGGCTTGTCTTCGTCTGGCCCTGCTTCGCTCTCCTGAGGAAACTCGGTGTGATGGCGCCCAAAGTGGTGAAGGAGTTTTTGCTGTGCCGCGTCGCTCCCCTGCAGCGCCACTCTCACCGAATGTGGACCTTCCGGGGGCGCGAGGACGACATGAGGCTCCAGGAAGAAGACCTGGCTCCTGCAGCACTGAAGTCGACGCTCTGGACCTTTGCTGGGGACCCCAATCCTGGCAACATCCGGCAGGGAGGGGCCTTGTTGTATCTATGCCAGAGCAGGGCTGAGTTCGTGAAGCAGATTCCCGTCTTCGATGAGTGGGGGCTGCGCCCCGCCGGCCTCCAAGGACCTCGAGAGAACCCTGTAGTGGTGACTCCCCTCCCAATCGGCCAAGGCGACTCCTCCTCAAGCGGCGGAGCAGGGAGGCAGGGGGCACCTGAGGCCGAGGGGGCTCTTGAGGAAGTGGCAGCGCTGGGTTCCGCTCGCGATGGGGTAGCTCCTGAGGCCCGTACCGCTGCGGCTGAAGGTGGTAGGCAGCCACCTCCAGCACCCGGGGCTGAGGCCTTGGAGGCCCCAGTTCCGCCTTCTGACGAGGTGATGGGTGGCACGCGCCAGGCGGGCGATCCCGACGTGGACCGTCCTGATGCTTCGTCCTCGCGGCAGGTTGATCCTTGCGCTCTTCTCTTGGGCCGCTTCCGCATGGACTTCGAGGCCCTCCGGAGGAAGAGGGAGGCTCTGGGTGATGACTCCCCTCGTCGCGTGCTGAAGCGCAGGAAGTACTTCGCCACCGACGAGTAAGTCTTTTTCCTCTCTGACTCCTGATCCTTTTGTTCCTTTCGCTGATCCTTGCTCTGCAGGACCCTTCCGGCGGAGGTCACGGAAGTCGCCGAGGTACAACCTCCTTTGGCTTCGCCTCCTCCGCCATCCTCAAGTGCTCTGAGCAGCTCTGCCCTCGTGGTGAGGGCGTCTGATGGGGCGGATCATCCCGAGGTGCGCTGCGGCCCTTCATTCCCAGTGCTTCTCCTTCGCGTGCCTTCTCAGGGGATAGCCAGTCTGTCGGGTGCCTCCCATCTGGTCTTGGGCTGCGACAGGTTGAGGCGCCTCCTACGCCCCTCATCTGGAGGCGGGCTAGCCCTTGGTCGGGCTTCCGATGTGGCGCGTCCGGCCACCACGGGGGCGCCAGCCCCCAGCCCCCTGCCCGGAGGAGGGACGATGACTCGCAGCCCCCGGCGCTTGCTTGGGGCGGACGATGGCGTGGAAGATGTGCTCGAGCGCGCCCGGGAGCGCCGCACTCGCCGCCAAGGGTTCCTTCGACGAGCGGCCGACACGGTGGACCTGCTTGGGGAAGAGCTTGCCGCTGAAGATGCTCACGTGGAGGCCGAGGGCCTCCGCCTGGCTACAGGGAGGCGCGAGCTGGAGGCTGCCGTCGCCCTTGCGCGCCGCCAACGTGACCTTGATGATGAAGAGGGGAAGGCGTCGCTGGAGGCCTCCCGAGTGGCCCGTTCCCAGGCCATCGAGGAGGCCCGGAGAGCTGACGGGTGGCGAGAGGCGGTGCAGGAGCGAGCTCACGAGCTCCTGGCCCGATGCCACTCGTTGGAGGAGCTGCGCGAGGCAGCCCTCGCGTCGATGGAGGTGGCCTCCGGCGACCCAGCTGAGCTTCTGAAGCGCGAGGAAGCGTTGGTGCTGGAGGCCGCCGAATGCTCCCGCGAGTACGAGAGGCTGGAGAGGAGGGAGCGCCTAGTGACGCAGGCGGAGGACGATGTCGCAGCATGGGAAGCGCGTGTCCTGGAGGAGGTTTGTCGTCGGGCGGCGACGGCGCGCCAAGGGCTCGAGCGTGAGTCGAGGGGAAGCTGGGGATGATCCGGGTCGAAGCCGAAGGCAGAAACGCGGCCCTAAGGACCCAACGGGACGAGGCGATGCGGCTGGCCGACGCCTCCCGGGCCGCCCTTGAGGCAGCGCAAAAGGAGCTGGCCGCCTCCCAAGTTGAGGTGCTCTGTCTTCACCAGCGGATGGAAGAGGCCGAGGCCGTTGAGCGTCAGAACGCCGACGAAATACGCCAGCGGTGACTCCTGGAGCATGCGCATGGCCCCATGTTCACCATGCTTAGGGAGAGGGCTAACGTGGCCTTGGGCAACATCTGCGAGGCGTCCGTCGGCGAACCACACACGATCAATTATGCCGGTAACTTGCAGTTCTTCACCGCCGTGGTGGCGCAGCTGGAGGCACGGTCGGTCAGGGCCGACAGGTTGGTGGAGGAGAGGAGCCACGCCTTGCTCAAGCGCGCCTTTTCCCGTGTCTTCAGCCATCTCGAGAACATGAATCCCCGGTTCAATTTTGACACTGTCATCGCCCCAGTCTCCCAGGCCGTCCGAGACGACTTGGCGCGCTCGGTGGAGGATAATGTGGACGCCCTTGTCAGGGCCTTCGCTTCGGATGACAGCGACGTGGTCGTGGGTGCTGACGAGGACGGCGCGGCAAGCGGCCCTCACGCCGCTGGCAGCGACGCAGGCGTCGATGGCAAGCTCGGCGACTCCGGCGAAGGCTCAGGAGGTGCTTCCGTGGACGCATTGGGGGATTGGTCCGACTGAGCGCGTATCGCTCCTGTCTTTTTCACTCTGCATGAATAGAACTCAGGCTTTTGACCTGGTGGCGTGTGAGAGCATTTTGGGAGGGGAAGCCCCTCACATAAAAACCTGTGTCCATCATATCAGTAGTAATCAAACTTCGCTCGTGCCTGACGGTGGGCTGGTTTACCTTTGTCCCACGCTGGTTCCGAGGCGGCCTGCAGGAGGGCACGACGCCTTGGGCGCTTTCTAATTGGGTGCTCAGGATGTGAGGTTGTCGCTGATGAGAAACTCCTCATGCGTTGGCCTTCTCCACAGGCTCTGGGCCTTCTCCCGAGCGTGATGACTTGACAGGAACTCGCCTTGCTTCGCAGGCTTTGGGCCTCTTCCTTGAGCGCGAGAGCTTCACAGGCGCTTGCCTTGCTTCATAGGCTCTGGGCGTTTTCCTCGAGCGCGAGAGCTTCACAGGCACTCGCCTTGCTTCACAGGCTCTAGGCCTTTTCCTCAAGCGCGAGAGCTTCACAGGCGCTCGCCTTCCTTCACAGGCTCTGCGCCTTTTCCTCAAGCGCGAGAGCTTCACAGGCACTCACCTTGCTTCACAGGCACTGGGCCTTTTCCGAATAGGGCAACCTCCGCAGTCTCCCGAAAATCCTCCCGAGAGGGAGCAACAGCGGCAGCCTGGGCTGCGCACGAGCCTGGCCTGACCCGACTCACGAGGGGCTCGCGAGGGGAGGCAGCTGGGATGAAGCGGCAACCAGAACGCGAGAAATAGCTCGAGCGAGAACAAGCACCCCTCCCCGAACACACGCAAATCTCAAATTCGAATCCAACTTAAATCCTGCGAGAGAAAAAGCTACAACCAAAGGGAAGGGCAACAAAAGGCAGACAAAAGGCCGCGTCCGGCACCTAATCTAGTCTTGGACATCTTCTCACCAGCGCGGAGCTAAGTGTTGTCCACTGGGCGTGGGAGGGAGCCCCAGGGCCTGAGGCCGGCACCCTTGAGACTCTGGGGCATGTACAACCCCACTCATTATTACGTGAGAGTTTCACGGGGCGGCGAGCTTCACAGGCACTGGGCCTTCTTCATAGGTACTGTGCTTGCTTCATATCGCCAGACGAGGGACCCGCCTTGCGCCACACTCTAGTGCCATCAGCAATGACCGGAACCCAGGACGCCGCCCGATGGGGTAGAGCGGTCGCCAGCAGTTCCCCCGACGACCACGGGTCCTCTGCAAGGGGCAGGCCCTGAGGCACCTCCCCAGCAGAGGGCCTACCTCGTGAGAACACCTTGCTCCGAATGCCGCGGTGGTGATGTCGGATCCCGGCCCCTCCCCTGCATCCCCCTGCACCCTCCTCCCGAGGGGTGGGAGACTGTAGGAGCGGGGCAGCCGCTTGCCGCGGCGACCTGCACCTCCTGCGATCCATGGTTAGCGTATACCTGCCCTTGAAGAGTTAGTGGCGCCCGGTGACGCTGCCTCCAGCATGGCCAGCGGGCTCGTCCTGGAGCTCCTAGAAGGGCTCGGCCTCTATCATCTTGTCCCCCTAGCTGGGGCCGAGGAGTGAGCCTTGCCTGTCCTCGTGAGGGTGTCCTTGGTCCATCATGAGGGGCACGTACTATTCCATCGCCGTCATCCCGTATGCCATGCCGTGGCACCCCGCATGCCATGCGGCCCCACCTGTCATGCTTGCCACGGGGTGGCAACGCGGCCGCCCTCCGGGGCCACGGGTCGCGTCGAGTCCTTCTCCTTCGCGGGCCAGGGGCGGGGGAAGCGCCGCTACCGGTCCGGTGCTGACAGCTTCACTGGCGTCGGAGTAGCCTTGAAGCCCGCGGGCGTGCGCGGAGCCCCCGTGCGGGTCGCTCTGGGCTTGAGATGGGAGCTGGGTGGAGAAGGGGTGAGCCCCCGAGGCGGCGAAGCCCAGGAGCTCCGCCACTCGCTCCAGCGGCACGTCGTGGCCGCCCTCCAGCAGCCTGCACCGTAGCAGCTCCCGGGCCACTGTGAGCGCGGCCCTCCAGTTCGCCTGCTCCCGGCCGGTGTATGGCGTCGTTGTCGCGGCGTGATTGGAGGCCCTAGCTGCTGACCGAGCCTGCCGCGGTGTAAGAGTTGCCGAAGTCTGTCCGCGTCGCCCGCGGGCCGCAGCGCCCTGCAGACCGCGAGCTGCCTGGGGCGCGGGGTCGCCCGAGGCGAGTGGTTCCGCGCGTTTGGGCCACGCAGCCCGCGGGTCGGGGTTGCCCTCCTGGTCGCTGGGCATGGTGATGAAGACGCGACGGGGCACAGAGTGGTGGAAGACGAAGTCCGGCGCACCCCTACCTGGCGCACCAAATGTCGGATTTCGGGTTCCGGCAGACCCTTAAGGTTCGAACACTAGGGTGCGCGCGGAAATCACGTCCTCAACCCCTCCGTCTCGATGGGATCTAAACTACTAAGGGAGTTGCACGAAAGACACAAGATTTATACTGGTTCAGGCCACCGATGTGGTGTAATACCCTACTCCAGTGTGTGGAGGATGGACTGCCCCCTGGGGCTGGTGAGGATGAACAATACAAGGAAGAACAGCCTCGCGAGGGTCTTTTCTTGGCTGGGGTGATGAACTGCTGGAGGAGCTCAATAACCTTTCTCTCTCTCTCTCTACTTGCTAGCCGGACCAACTAACTCTGCGAACCGACCAATCGAACCGAACCCCTGACCCGAACAACCGAGCCACCCAACCCCTTGCTATGTGGGTGGCTAGTCCTATTTATAGAGGCCCTGGTCCTCTTCCCAAATATTGAGCGGGAAGGGATCCAACAATGGCGGGCTAATTTGAGGGGGGCAGCGAGTACGTCTATCCTGACAAAAGCAGTCTTCGCCTGCCAAAGGCTCTGGTGGTGACGCTGGGCTGGGCTCCATGGTGACCTCCGTATCGTAGTCCTCCTGGTCTTGGTCTCGTTGCACGGAAGTGGCAACCTTTGCCTGATGCCTCGGTACTCCGCGGATATGCTTGTCCCCTTTGCAATAAAGAGGAAAGAAATACGCTGCGCGCGCTGGCACCCGCCTGGTGCCTTGAGTCGTCATGGCTTGCGTCATGGGCACCCCTCGAGGTACCCCGCCTTGAACTCTCTGCCTCCTCGCGAGCCACCCTGAGGAGGCTGTACCTGAGGATGTGCCATGTCGTCCGCCTCGCGAGGCTTGGCCCCTCGCGAGGGTCTTCAGCCTCGTGTTGATGAAGATGGGCTGCACTGGGCCCCCACTTGAGCCACGCTGCAGGCCGCAGCAGGAAAGTCTGGGGACCCCCGTTCCCAGAACGCCGACACCTCGCATTCCAAAAGCGAGAAAGCCACATGGTCAGATAGACGACCCCATGGCCAGCATAAAGCGGCAAGCAGCACTGCACTTAAGTCGGCATGTGACCCACTTAAGGATTCGCATCATGGCCCAGCCAGGTCCATTTACGGGCCAAGAAAGCAAGCTCTCGTAAGCAATGCAATAAAGCCATTATCAGAATCCGGCACACCCAAATACAGGGGCGCCACACACCCCCTACGTTTCATCGATGAGGTCCTGGATTATGAATTTCCAGCGGGATTCAAACCCGTAAACATAGAGGCATATGATGGAATAACAGACCCTGGAGTCTGGATCGAGGATTATATCCTCCACATACATATGGCAAGAGGAGATGACCTCCACGCCATAAAATACTTGCCCCTAAAGCTTAAAGGGCCAGCCCGGCATTGGCTCAAAAGCCTTCCCGAAAACACAATCGGAAGTTGGGAAGAGCTCGAGGACGCTTTTCGAGCAAATTTTCAAGGGACCTATGTCCGCCCTCCGGATGCAGACGATCTAGGTCACATAACTCAACAGCCCGGAGAGTCAGCTCGGCAATTCTGGAATAGGTTTCTTACTCAAAAGAATCAGATAGTTGACTGTCCGGATGCTGAAGCCTTAGCGGCTTTCAGGCATAATGTCCGAGACGAATGGCTTGCCAGACACCTCGGCCAAGAAAAGCCAGGAACAATGGCCGCACTAACAAGCCTCATGACCCGCTTTTGCGCAGGAGAGGATAGCTGGTTGGCAAGATGCAGCACCAGTGACCCAAGTACATCCGAAACTAGGGATGGAAACGGAAAACCGCGACGCAATAAGGACCGTCGCCGGACTAAGGAAAAAAGTCCGAAGAGCACAGCAGTCGACGCCGGATTCAAAAGCTCAAGACAGAATCAGAAAAAGCCACCCCTCCAAGATAACAGGGACGACCTATCCAACCTAAACAAAATCTTGGATAGGATATGTCAAATACATAGCACTCCCGGGAAGCCTGCTAACCATACCCATAGAGATTGTTGGGTTTTCAAACAATCCGGCAGACTCAAGCGAAGACAAGGACGAAACCCAAAAGCAGAGCACCAGGAAACAAAAGAATTTCCCACAAGAAGTAAAAACAGTAAACTTACTCCACATCACAAGACATGCAGTGCCCATAAAGGTACGCGCCCCACGGCCTATCCCAAAGGAACCCCGCCACTGGTTGTCAAAATGAACTTCGATCATCTGGATTATTCTAGAAGTATCAAGAACCCAGGCTGGACTGCCCTGGTACTCGATCCAATAATTGGCGGACTCTAGTTTTCAAATGTCCTTATGGATGGTGGCAGCGGACTCAACCTGATATATCAGGACTCAATCCACCACATGGGGATCGACCCAAAAAGAATTCGCCACAGCAAAACCTCCTTTCAAGGAGTAACGCCAGGTCCGGACACCCATTGCATGGGTTTTCTCCGGCTCGAGGTTATTTTCGGCTCTGCCGATAACTTCCATCATGAAAAGCTAACTTTCCACATCGTCCCATTCTCAAGTCATTATCAAGCACTACTGGGACGCGAAGCTTTCGCCCGCTTCAATGCAATACTGCATTATGCATCTCTTACGCTTAAGATGCCTGGTCCACGCGGCATCATCTCCTTAAAGGGGAAGCAGTGAGAACACCTCCCCCTAGCGGAGGATTGTGCGCCCGCTTTAACAGCCCCATAATATAATGGCTTCACCAGCCAGAACATCGGAATAGGTCATTAAGACCACGGACACGGATAGACGAGTCCGGCACAAAAGCATCGTTGATAAAGGCTTAGTGGCCATATACCCCTGCACCAGGGGCTTCACATGTATAAAATAAGAGACAATAAAGCTCAGTTTTTCATATTTCACTTTACACTTTGTTTATTTCATATAACTTTTTGTTCGGCACGCCCCTTTTTCAACTTAGTTGCTCTCTTTTTACAGATGAACGTCGTGCTGCGCCCGTCCAGGATACAGCACAACGGAGACACAGGCGCAGACGTGCAGTACGGACCCGTTCCAAGGATTCTTTTCAGATTAAGACCCTGCGTAAACCTTTTTTACTGTCTCTTGTTGATACACATCCCCTGGTTCTATGACCAAGGAGGAGGCTAGCGTCTTGGCATGTGGCCACGTCAGAATTCTTGCGCGTACCTAGAAACTAGGGGCTTATACCTCAGAGTGTTACCTCGCCCGCTCTCATATAGACCGAATACCTTAGGGAGTGTTCGGCGTCGCGAGTTTGGCTTTATATGCATCAGCTCCGAGTTATGATTTTGGTCAAATGTTGGGTTGCCCGGCTCCTGTGTTCGGCTGCCTTACGTTCCGCTCTATCGGCTAAGGCGGCACCAGGAGAACTACTGCAATTGTGCCCTAGTTCGGCTAGGCGAGCAGCTAAGTAGAGAAAGCCGAAAACCGACTGTCATGATATGGCGTGAGACTGGTCAACCACTCGATGACTCTCCGGAATCTGTAGGATTCCTCTGCATTAATGAAGGGCCGTTTCCCGGCTAGGCACATACGCACCCCGAATTCGGGCGAGCGCAGTCGCCACCAGGGGCTACCTAAATAGTCCCATTGTCAAGCTCCTATGGCTAAGTGAAAGTGTTAAAGCATTATAGTCTGGTTGCCTAGCCCGCTGCGCTATCACCTCCTTTGTAGGACCAAGACGTTGGATTAAGTGTGAAAATGTGCCTTCTGCGAGCACCCCCGCACTATGTGCGTGGGGGCTGAACCCAACGACTGTAATCTTTCAGATTATATATATATATATTTTTAAAAACGGCCGCATAGGAGGTGTTCCAAATACTTGAAGGCACAAGTATAAAAGTCTACTTCAATTCATCAAAATATTGCTTTATAATTACATATGCTATCAAAACATAGCATCCTTCGAGCACTGCGCTTCTATTACATGAGCGCCTTCAAGGACTTCCGGAAAATAGTGCTCGGAGCATACTCGGCTTTTGTCCGAATCTCGGGACGCAACAACGGTGGTCTCCATCTCTGCCCAGTATGTCTTGACACGGGCAAGAGCCATCCGTGCGCCCTCTATGCATGCCGACCTCTTCACTACATTGATATGTGGCACCGCGTCAAGGAATTGCTGCACCAAGCTGAAATAACTCTTCGGCTCCGATCTCCCCGGCCACAGATGACCGATGACATACTTCATGGCGAGTCCGGACAATCTATTCAGTTCGGCCCATTGAGCCAGACGATCGTCCACTGCCAGTGGACGCCCTGGATTCTGGAACTGCGACCAGAAAAGCCTTTCCACTTCGTGATCTTCTTGATCTCGAAAGTATTCGGTCGCATCAGCAGCACTCGCTGCCAAATCCAGGTAGGTGTTCTCCACACTCCACATCCGGTCTAACGGAGCAAACGTCGGATCGCAAAACTTCCTCCGCAGCATAAAGGGCTTTCCAGCCGCAATCTGTCCGGCCTGGTGCAGCTCCTCCTTCGCAGCTCTCATCGCAGAGCGAGCATCCTTGGCATCAGCAACGGCCTTCTCTAAGTCCGTCTGTCTCGCCCGGTCTTCTTTCTCAAGAAAATTGCAATGGTCAGCAGCACTTTTTAACTTCACGGCCATCTCGGCCATCTCCTTCTTGCTTTGGTAGTGAGCAGCCTGTTTGGCTCTCAGCTCTTCAAGGGCCTTCTCGGCAGCCGCATCACTTTTCCTGGCTTGTTCCTTAGCTCGGGCAAGTTCCGCCCGAAGACTCTCCACGGCGGCCGCACCATCTACGTCAAGCACACACATTGTAAGATACTGGCATAAAGCTCCTCTTACCAGATGCCGCCCGAGGAATTGCATACCTTGAGCCTCATCGAGCCACTCGTTGACGAGCGCGATGTCGGCATCTGCCACGTCAAGTTGCCGCTTTAGTTCGGCAAAATCATCAGTTCGGCTCGATTCCGGACACTTCGCCACCTGTATACAAAGGCGACATTTTAGACCTGGGATTATGATCCTCTACGCGCCGTCAATTTTGACAACACACAGAGTCTCAGGGGCTACTATCTACACAAGGCGCATCTTGTGTATGCACAACTGACAGAGAAGTTCATTATCAAATGTAGCTCAAAACCCGTCAGCAAACTTCTGACGGCCTCATGCAATCCGCTTTCCGTGGATGAAATCTTTCCAATCACCGTACCCATCAATGCACAGTGCTCCTCTGGGATAGAAGCTTGCCCCAGCAGAATCATCAGCTCCTCCGACCGTGCACCGGACAGTGCCGGACTCGTCCTATGACCTCCATCGAAGGCTAGACACGGAGAACCTTGGGGGGACATATGGCTACCTTCCACCCCTGCCGGTTTCGGAGAAACCTTCCGCGGCGACACCTCAGGGTTGCCCGCCTCGCCAGGCGGTACGGCAGGGGGAGGCGTTCCACTCATCATCATCTCCGAAAGAAGATGCCCCCAAGACAAGCTCTGCTGAGAAGGGCTGAGGTACGAGCTACATAAAATTTAGGTTAATCTTCTCAGATAAAAAGCAAGGATTTCTCTCATCCCTCTAAAGGAAAATCTTTCTCTACTTACGGCTCGCTGGAAGGCTGATCCCTTTGAGGGCGTAGTTCGGCCGAGGATCTCCTCGGCGTCCGACCCTCTGACAAGGACTTTTTCCCCCGCTTTGAGGCCATGGTCTCTGGGTCGTCAGAGGCGGCTCTCTTCTTCCCCTTAGGAGAGGGATTGTCGATTCCTCCCTTCGGAGCAGCCTCCCTCGAGGAGGCCATAGTTTCCTTGTCCTCCCCCTCACTTCCCTCCAAAGGCACAATCTTCAACATCCTGACTAGCACGGGATCCGGCCCGGTCTCAGGAAGGGGAGCCGGACACCTGATCAGCTTTGCCTTTGCTGTCCACTCCTGTTTAAAAGGACATCTCTTTTAGGGGCGAATTCATGACAATTTTACGGATCGCGAGTCCGGGCACAAGGTTACTTACTCGAGTATCCGGGCGATTTCAACTTAAACCTGCGTCCTCGGTCAAATCCGGACACGTTGGTTGTGATCCGAAGAATGTTTTATACATCTCCACGGGTGTTGCGCCCATAAAATGCTGGAGAACTCGTGGTCCCTCTGGATTAAACTCCCACAGACGAAGGGAGCGACGTTTGCCGGGCAGTGTTCGGCGAATCAGCATGCCCTGCATCACTTTGACCAGGTTGAGGTCTCTTTCTAAGAGATCCCAGACGCGGCCCTGCAACAAGGGCACGTCTTTGGTTAAACCCCAATCTAATCCTTTGTTGACCCATGACGCTAGCTGTGGTGGGGGCCCTGAGCGAAAGGCAGGAGGCGCCACCCACTTGGTGCTCCTTGGAGCGGTGATATAGAACCACTCTCATTGCCACAAGCCGAGCTCCTCTTGGAAGGAGCCCTCGGGCCATGGAACTTCGGCATTCTTACTTATGACAGCGCCTTCGCACTCTGCGTGCCGTCCCTTGATCATGTTCGGCTTCACTCCAAAGATCTTGAGCCATAATCCGAAGTGAGGAGTAACACGGAGGAATGCTTCGCACAGAATGATGAATGAAGAAATGTGGAGGATGGACTCCGGAGCTAAGTCATGAAATTCCAGCCCATAATAGAACATCAGCCCCCTCACGAAGGGATCTATCGGGAAGCCTAACCCCCGAAGGAAGTGATACATGAACACTACGCTCTCACCGGGCTGGGGACTGGGGATAGCCTGCCTTTGAGCAGGCAACCTATGCGAAATTTCGGCGGTCAAGAACTTAGGCTCTCTCAACTTTAGCACGTCCTCCACCGTGACGGAGGAGGGCATCCATCGGCCTTGAAGGTCGGAACCGGACATTGTCGAAGGTCCGAGGCGCCTGGAATCTGGAGCCTAGGGTGTTGGAACTCGAAGCGACGGGTGAACTTGTTTTGAGATTGGAGAAAAGGAGTAAGGCCCTGGTCTCTTTATAAGAGGTTGAATACCAGGAGCCCTCCCCGTAACCGTTTGGGACTCACCTTTAATCAAGAAGACATGCTAATAGGCATGATTGGGTTACCCACGTCCGTATCAATGAGAATCCCATAAATAAAGGGGACACGATCTCTGCTTTGACAAGACGTGCCAAGGAAACCGCCTCGCAAAACACGCTGAGGTGGAAAAATGAAAACGATTCGAATAAAGGCTTGGCCATAGTGTGATGTGACGCTGCGGAATACGTCAGCAGATTAGATTTGTGTTAATATTATTCTCTCCATGGCAATACGTGGAAACTTATTTGCAGAGCCGGACACTACTTTTGGTGTTTACAAACTTTTATGAAGAATTTGGAGGAGGAACCCGCCTTGCAATGCCGAAGACAATCTACGCGCCGGACTCGTTGTCATTGAAGCCTGGTTTAGGGGCTACTGAGGGAGTCCTGGATTAGGGGGTGTTCGGGTAGCCGGACTATACTTTCAGCCGGACTCCAGGACTATGAAGATATAAGATTGAAGACTTCGTCCCGTGTCCGGATGGGACTTTCCTTGGCGTGGAAGGCAAGCTTGGCGATGCGGATATTCAAGATCTCCTACCATTGTAACCGACTTTGTGTAACCCTAACCCTCTCCGGTGTCTATATAAACCGGAGGGTTTTAGTCCGTAGGACAACTCCATCATACAAAAATCATACCGTAGGCTAGCTTCTAGGGTTTAGCCTCCTTGATCTCGTGGTAGATCTACTCTTGTACTACCCATATCATCAATATTAATCAAGCAAGACGTAGGGTTTTACCTCCATCAAGAGGGCCCAAACCGGGGTAAAACATCATGTTCCTTGCCTCCTGTTACCATCCGGTCTAGACGCACAGTTCGGGACCCCCTACCCGAGATCCGCCGGTTTTGACACCGACACCTGCCTAGTGCAACTCTATCACGGCCACGCTACCTTCCTTTCTCGCCCGGCAAGGATTGCTTGAGCGCTAAAGGGGACCTCCCGGTCATCGCGACTTGGGGGCTCTTACCGGACCTCGGGCCGCTCACCTCCTAGCCTTGACCACGGCATCGCGACCTGGCATACCAACGACGGCTGAAGCTTGCCTGGGGACTGGGACCTGTCAGCATAGAGTGCCAAGTCCTCGTGAGGATAGAAAGGGGGAGCTTAGCCGGAACAGAACGGACACCTCACGCTAATTCATATTAAGGATATAGTAATTACAAAAGCACGACAGACGCCTTACATACCCCCCGTGGGGTGTTGCTTTAATTCCTTGCAGGGAACAAAAGGTGCTAACCCTAAGGAATGCTACTTGCTAGCACCTCCCCAGGCGACGCCATCATCAGCAGTGGGTTGCGCAGTGCCGACGCCAACCCCATCCAGATCAGTGGCGTCGACGGCCCGAGGCAGCTGCCTCACTCCGAGCGCGATGCGAGCTCGGAGGCTCGTAGCTGTCGTCGCTCGTCTCCGGGGTCGCAAGGACTTCGGGGGAGCCGCTGAAGCCTGTAGTCCCTCCATTGCTGCCTGAGGAGCTGCAGGAGGACCAACGGGCGGGGCTGGTCCTCGACAGTTCGTCACCACTGCGCTTCCCTTAGGGCAGCATTCCAGCCGGCGTCCTTCTGCATCAAAGACCTTGAAGAACATCAAGGAGGCGCCGTCGTATTCAAGAAGGATCACCAAGGCGCCGTCCGTGCGGTGGACCCGGGCAATCTCACCCCAGCCCCGGGTCATGAAGACCTTGCCCGGAGCAACGACCGCGACCTCCGCTCCGGTTGCAGGGGTGCCACAGTCAGCGTGCTGCAGCCAGAGCTCCAGGGCCCCGCTCAGTGGCATCTCGAAGGTGAAGGAGGGAGGAAGGCGGATCCACGAAGTTGGAGGCATGGCGGCGTGAAGCACAAGCTCGCGAGAGGAGCGCTCTGTGTGGATTCCAGGGGGCACGACACGCACCACTGTGACTCGCCGGTGTCGGTGGCGACGCTGTCGGTGTTGCTCGGCGCCCTCCCCCCTGGGGACTACGACGCGGGCATGAAAGGGCAGCAGAAACCCAGACGACGGCCGCTCGTACCACGGCCTCGACACCACCTGCCTGGCGCCTTCGTCCCGGTGACAAAGGATTGGTCACTTCATCAGCGGGAGGGGGCGAGGACCCTCTGTGCGGGCCTTTCCCTTCTCCTCAGCTGAAAACCGGTGGATCGGTGCTGAGGGACTCTTGGATTAGGGGGTGTTCTGATAGCCGGACTATACCTTCAGCCGGACTCCTGGACTATGAAGATACAAGATTGAAGACTTCATCTCGTGTCCGGGAGGGACTTTCCTTGGCGTGGAAGGCAAGCTTGGAGATACGGATATGCAGATCTCCTACCATTGTAACCGACTCTATGTAACCCTAACCCTACCCGGTGTCTATATAAACTGGAGGGTTTTAGTCCGTAGGACAACATACACATCAACAATCATACCATAGGCTAGCTTCTAGGGTTTAGCCTCCTCGATCTCGTGGTAGATCTACTCTTGTACTACCCATATCATCAATATTAATCAAGCAGGACGTAGGGTTTTACCTCCATCGAGAGGGCCCGAACCTGGGTAAAACTTCATGTCCCTTGTCTCCTATTACCATCCGGCCTAGACGCACAGTTCGGGACCCCCTACCCGAGATCCGCCGGTCTTGACACCGACATTGGTGCTTTCATTGAGAGTTCCTCTATGTCGTCGCCGTCAGGATCGATGGCTCCTATGATCACCAATAGCGATGCAGTCTAGGGTGAAACCTTCCTCCCCATAAAGATCTTCGGCTTCGGCGTCCTCGCACTGCGGGCCAATTCGCTTGGCCATCTGGAGCAGATCGAAAGCTACGCCCCTGGCCGTCAGGTCAGATTTGGATGTTTAAACTACACGGCTGACATCCGCGGGGACTTGATCTTCAACAGATTCAAGCCACTGCTGAGCGCGCCGCACTGTCACGACGAGCATGATCTAGCTCTGCCGCGGAATGGTGCCCTGGAGGCCGCACCCGCATCGGCTCCGACCCTTAATTCGGAGCCAACTTCGCCGATCGAGGATGGGCGGTTGGATGCCACCCCGGGGGCTGCGACCCCAACGGCGATTGAGCCAAACACCAGCCCCGTACTCTGCGAGACTCGTGACTCCAAGGAGCCGGACTGCTCTCCGGACTCCGAACCCTCCACGCCCCTGCCAATCGAATCCGATTGGGCGCCGATTATGGAGTTCACTGCTGCGGACATCTTTCAGCACTCGCCTTTGGGCGATATCCTGGAGTCATTGAAGTCTCTCTCTTTATCAGGAGAGCCCTGGCCGGACTATGGTCAGCGAGATTGGGATGCGGACGATGAAGAAATGCAAAGCCCACCCACCACCCACTTTGTAGCCACTGTCGATGATTTAACCGACATGCTCGACTTCGACTCTGGAGACATCAACGGTATGGACGCCGATGAAGGAGAAGATGAAGAACCAGCGCCTATTGGGCCCTGGAACGCCACCTCATCATATGATGTATACATGGTGGACGCACTAAAAGATGACGACAAAGAGCGGAAGGAGGCACCGAAGGCTTGTTCCCTCGAAAAGCAGTCAAAGCGGTGACACAAGCGCCACCCCAAATCCCGCCTCGATAGAAATAGCGATCACACAGACCCAGCGCTGGAGCAGGGCAAAATGCTGCCGGACAACGGCAATCCGGATAATCAAACCGAACAAACAAATCCTATCAAGGATAATGGTCCGGACAACATAATGCCGGACAGACACCCGGAGCAATAGAATGCCCGTAAAAGGCTTGTTGCCACCGCGAGGAGCCTGAAAAAGCAGAAGCAAGGGCTCAAGGCCGCGCAAGACACACTCCAATTCAGATGGAGTAAAATACTCAGCACTGCAGCAAGGTAGGGCGACAATCGCCCCTTCAAGAGCTACCCAAAGCGGAAGCTTCTACCCGAATTCGATGAGGAGGCCTCAGAACCCCCACAACCAAATATCGAAGCAGCCACCTGGTCGGATAGACGACCCCTCTACCAATATAGAGCGGCATACAACGCCGCTCACCATACAACACGCAACCAATGCGAGGGCTCGCACCCAAAGGACGGTGTAACAAGATCCATCTATGGACCACGCAAGCGCGCCCCAGCATACAATGCAATACAACAAACATCCGAACAATGCAGTACACCCAGCTACAGGGGTGCCGCACACCCCCTATGTTTCACCGATGAGGTGCTGGAACATGAATTTCCAGAAGGATTCAATCCCGTAAACATAGAGGCACACGAGGGAACAACAGACCCTGGGGTCTGGATTGAGGACTACATCCTTCATATCCATATGGCTCGAGGAGATGATCTCCACGCCATCAAGTACCTACCCCTCAAGCTCAAAGGGCCAACTCGTCACTAGCTCAAAGGACTCCCTGAAAGCTCC
This sequence comes from Triticum monococcum, assembly GCA_034509565.1. Taxonomy (NCBI): domain Eukaryota; kingdom Viridiplantae; phylum Streptophyta; class Magnoliopsida; order Poales; family Poaceae; genus Triticum; species Triticum monococcum. The sequence goes on along the minus strand of CM067847.1, from coordinate 426,621,531 downwards.
ATCGGAAGTTGGGAAGAGCTTGAAGACGCCTTTCGGGCAAATTTTCAAGGGACTTATGTCCGGCCTCCGGATGCGGACGATTTGAGTCATATAACTCAACAGCCCGGAGAGTCAGCCCGAAAGCTTTGGAACAGGTTTCTTACTAAAAAGAACCAGATTGTCGACTGTCCGGACGCCGAAGCCTTAGCAGCTTTCAAGCATAGGGTCCATGACGAATGGCTCGCCAGACACCTCAGCCAAAATAAGCCAAGAACGATGGCCGCATTAACAAACCTCATGACCCGCTTTTGCGCGGGGGAGGACAACTGGCTAGCCAGATGCAGCACCAGCGACCCCAGTACATCTGAAGTTAGATATGGAAACGGGAAATCACGGTGCAACAGCAACAACAAACACCGGAATAAAGAAGACATCACGAAGGGCACGGCAGTAAATGCCGGATTCAAAAGCTCTCGGCCAGGTCAAAAGCCGCCTAAAGGCACCAGGGATGAACTGTCCAGCCTCAACAAAATTCTGGACCAAGTATGTCAGATCCATAGTACCCCTGGTAAACCCGCTAATCATACCCACAGAGAATGTTGTGTCTTCAAGCAGTCCGGCAAGCTCAACTCCGTACATAAGGGGGAGGATACACCAAGTGAAGACAAGGACGAGCCTCCCAAGCAAGACATGGCGGAACAAAAGAAATTTCCACCAGAAGTCAAAACAGTAAACGTGTTACACATAATCAAGGGAAAAAACAATATGACACTCCCAGGAAAGTATACCCAAGTGCCTATCACTACGAAGTCCTGCCACTAGTCATCTCAACCGATCACTTTCGACCATCGCGATTACTCCCTAGTATTAGACCCAGTAATTGGCGGATATCACTTCACAAGGGTCTTGATGGACGGCGGCAGTAGCCTAAACCTAATATATCAGGATACAATCCGCAGGATGGGGTTAGACCCAACACAAATTCGCCATAGCAATACTACCTTTAAAGGAGTAACGCCAGGCCCAGGGGCTCGTTGTACGGGCTCCCTCTTACTACAAGTTATATTTGGCTCCCTCGATAACTTCCGTCGCGAGCATTTAACTTTCCACATCGCTCCGTTTCAAAGTGGCTATCAAGCACTGCTCGCACGCGAAGCTTTCGCTCGCTTTAATGCAATACCGCACTATGCCTCCCTCACACTCAAGATGCCCGGTCCACATGGCATCATTAAAGTGCACAGAAATATCAAGCGATCTCTGTGCGCCGAAGAGAGTGAGGCTGCCTTGGCCGCCGCACACTAAAGGTGCTCGGACAAACAAAAGCATACAATAGGTCGTCAAGACCTCAGATACAACTAATCAAGTCCGGCACCGCTATTTATACGAAAATAAGTGGTCACACCCCTATTTGTCAATACAAGGGGCTCAACGCACGTAGACAAGTGGCAATTTCTTATCATCTTGAATTACACATGGTTTCTTTAAAAACTATCTTTTTGCATGACAACTTTTTCACTTAACTTCCTCTCTTTTACAGACGATCATCGTGCTACACCCATCCAGGATACGGCACAATGGAGACACAGGCGCAGATGTGCAGCAGGGACCCAATCCAAAGATTCTTTTTAGATTAAGACCCTGCGTAAACCTTTTTTACTGTCTCTTGGTGATAAATATCCACCGTTGAGAAGGATGCTGACGTCTTGGCATGTGGCCACGCCAGAACAATGCACGTACCTGGACACATGGGGCTTCTTACAAAGGCCATTATTTAGGCCCGGTTTATACCACAAAGACCGAATACCTTAGGGAGTGTTCGACGTCATGAGTTTGGCCCTATAAGCATCAGCTCCGAATCATTGTCTTTGGTCAAATGTTTGGTTTGCCTGGCTCCTGTGTTTTGGTGCCTTACGTTCCGCTTTACCGGCTAAGGTAGCACCAGGAGAACTACTGCGATTGTGCCCTGGTTCATCCGGACGAGAACCTCAGTAGAGAAAGCCGAAAACTGACTGTCATGATATAGCATGAGACTGGTCAACCACTCGATGACCTGTGGGAATGTTAGAATTCCTCCGCCTTAACAAAGGGCAGTTTTCCGGCCAGGCATGTATGCACCCCAGAACCGGGAGAGTGCGGAGCCACCAGGGGCTATCTAGTAGCCCCACTGTCAAACTCCTATGGCTAAGTAAAGTGCTAAAGCATTATAGTCCAGTTGCCTCGCTCGCTCTGCTATCACCTCCTTAATAGGACCAAGACGTTGGGTTAAGTGTGAACGCGTGTTTTTGCGAGCACCTCCGCATTATATGCGTGGGGGCTGAAGCCAATGACTGCAATCTTTCAGGTTATACACATGTATACATAAACGGCCGCCCAGGAGGCATCATATTACTTTCAGGCAAAAGTATAAAAATAGCCTTATAAAAATTTATAAAAGCATTTCGCTTACAATGAGATTACATATCACTCAAACATAATATTTTTTGAGCACTGGGTCTCTATCAAATGGGCACCCTCAAAAACTTCTTCAAAATAGTGCTCAGCAGCCTTTCGACCTATAGCCGAATCCCGCGCTACAACTTTGGTAGCATCCATCTCCGCCCAGTATGCCTTAACACGGGCAAAGGCCATCTGTGCGCCCTCTATGCACGCCGACCTCTTCATCGCATTAATGCGCGGCACCACGTCAAAGAACTGCTTCACCAAGCTGAAATAGTTGCTCGGTTTTGACCTTCCCGGCCACAGCTAATCCACAACAGACCTCATAGAGAGTCCGGACAACCTGTTTAGTTCGGCCCATTCGGCTAATTGGTCAGTCAATGAAAGTGGATGCTCGGGAGAATGGAATTGTCTCCAAAACAACTGGTCTACTCCATGGTCTGTCTGACCCTAGAAGTACTTGGCCGCATCGGTAGCGCTCGCCGCCAAATCCATATACACATCCTCCAAACTCCACAGCCGATCTAGAGGGGCATACCGTGGATCTCCGAATTTCATCCGCAGCATAAAGGATTTCCTAGCTTCAATATCCCGGCTTCCTGCAGCTCCTCCTTCTTTGCCCTCATAGCAGAGCGGAGATCCCTTTTCGCCGCAGCAGCCTTCTCAAGCTCTGATGCCTTCGCTTGGTTTTCCTTTCTGAGAACCCGGCAATGGTCGGCGGCAGCTTTTAATTCCACAGCCATCTTGGCCATCTTGTCTCGGGTCTCGCCATGCGCGGCCTTCCCGGCTTGCAACTCTTCGGCCGCCTTCACAGCAGCCGCATTACCTAACCTCGCTTGTTCCTTTGCTTGGGCAAGTTCTACCCGCAAGGCTTCAACAGTGGCAGCTCCATCTGCAGTCACAACATATTTAAGATACCGGCATCATGCTGCTCTTCCTATGTGGCGTTTACCAGATATTGACACTTACCTTGTGCCTCGTCAAGCCTTTTGTTAACAAGCTTGATGTCGGCGTCTGCCGCATCCAACTACCATTCTAAATGGGCAAACTCGCTAGTCCGGCTAGCCACCGGAGCTTCCATCACCTGCACATAGAGGCAGTATGGTTATTACCTGGGAATATGATCGTCTGTTCGTCGTCGTTTACAACGACAACTAGAGTCTCAGGGGCTACTATCTACACAGGGCACACCTAGCATGTGCAGGACTATCATACATTCTTTTATGTACCTCAAAGCCTGTCAGTAGACTCATAAAAGCTTCATGCAATCCACTTTCGGTGGACGATATTCTCTCCATCACCGTATTCATCAGCACAGGGTGTTCATCTGAGATGGCCGCTCGCCCCACCAACTCCCTCGGAACATCCGATCGCACACTAGACGGTGCCGGTCTCTTTTGTCTTCTCTCTTCGGGAGCCGGACATTGGGAACTTCAGGGGTCAACGGGATTATCTTCTGGCCTCACCGGACTCGGAGAGGCCCTCTGCGACGACACTTCAGGGTCACCCGCTTCCGGAGCGGAGGAGTCCGGAGGAGGCGTTTCGCTCTCCATCATCTCTGGAAGAAGATCCTCGAAGATGAGCTCATTTGAGAGGTGCTAAGGCCCAAACTGCAAAAATATATGCGGTGGCTATCTTCTCAGAAGAAATAGATGGCATATATGTACTATCAAAGGTATTTCGGGTCACTTACGACTCGTGGGAGGATTGATCCCCCCGCAGACTTTGTGCGGCAACAACGCCCCCCAAGGTGGGACCGTCTGTGGGAGACTTCTTCTCCCGTTTGGAAGCTTCGGCTTTCGAATCCCCGGGCACAGTCCTTTTCCTCTTCTGGTCGCCTTCCCTCATGGAGACGCTCGCTCCCTCGGCTAGAATGGGTAGAGTTGGGGGACCTCGTCTGCCCGCATTATCCTCCAAAGTATCTTCCTTCAAGGGCTCTGGGCAAGGTGTGGTCTGGAGCATCTTTTCCAATACCGGATTTTCCAAACCCTCAGGGAGGGGGGCCGAACACCGAATCAACTTCGCCTTTGTTAGCCAGTCCTGGTCAAAAAGCGAACTCTCAGAGATAACTTCGTAACAAAGTAGAGAAAGTATTTTCGGCCAGAAGATGCCTTACCTGTTCGGCGGTGCGGTTGCTGCTCAGGCCCACGTCCTCGGTGATTTCCGGACACTTCGTCTGAGGTCTGAAGAATGATTTGTACATCTCCTCATGCGTCAGGCCGAGAAAATTTCGAATGGCACGCGGTCCCTTGGGATTGAACTCCCACAGACGAAGAGGCCGGCGTTTGCAAGGCTGGACTTGACGAACCAGCATAACCTGTATCACCGCAACCAAACTGAAATCTCCATTGAAGAGATCTCGAATGCGGCCTTGCAGTATAGGCACGTCCTTGGCTGGCCCCCAGCTCAGACCTCTGCTGATCCATGACATCAGTTGTGGTGGGGGGCCCGAGCGGAAAACAGGGGGCCGCCCACTTGGCACTTCTAGGAGCCCTGATGTAGAACCACACCTGTTGCCACAATTCAGACACCTCTGGGATGGAACCTTTGGGCCACGGAGCTCCCGTCATCCTGCGTATTGAGGCACCTCCACATGCTGCATGCTCCCCCTCGACCAACTTCAGCTTCACTTCAAAGGTCTTGAGCGATAGGCCAAAGTGAGGGGTAACCCGGAGGAAGGCCTCCCACGTGATAATAAATGTCGTGATATGAAGAAAGGAGTCCGGAGCTAGATCAGGAAAGTCTACCCCGTAGTAACACATCAAACCCCTGATGAAAGGATCCAGGGCAAGGCCTAGGCCTCGGAGGAAGTGGGAGACGAACACGACGTTCTCATTGGGTTCGGGGGTGGGCACGGCCTGCCCTCGGGGAGGCAGCCGATGCAAAATCTCGGCGGTCAGATATCTGGCCCCCCTCAACTTCTTGATGTCTTCTTCCGTGACGGAGGAAGGCATCCATCGACCTTGAAGGCTAGATCCGGACATGACTGGAGGTTCGGAGCACCTGACCTGAACTTCGGGCGTTTGAGCTTGAGGTAGGGGAAGGATTCGATTGAGCACGGGAGGGAAAAATAAAAGCCTTGTCCCCTTTATAAAGAGGGTGAATATCAAGCGTCCTCTCCATGTCCGCTTGGACATGCCTATAATATAGGAGTCCTAGAAGCGGTTGGGTTACCCACGCCCGTATTGATGAGAATCCCGGAATAAGGGGACACGATCTCTGCTTTAACAAGACGTGCCAAGGAAACCGCCTCGCATAACGCGCTGAGATGGGACAGTAAAACGGTTCGAATAAAAGCTTGGCCGTGGTGTGATGTCGCACCATGGAATACGTCAGCAGATTAGATTTGTGTAAATATTATTCTCTCTATGGCAATATGTGGAAACTTATTTTGTAGAGCCGGACACTATCTTTGTGTTCAAAATCTTCTATGAAGTACTTGGAGGAGGAACCCGGCTTGCAATGCCGAAGACAATATGCGCGCCGGACTCGTCGTTATGGAATCCTGGTTCAGGGGGTACTAAGGGAGTCCTAGATTAGGGGGTGTTCTGATAGCCAGACTATACCTTCAGCCGAACTCCTGGACTATGAAGATACAAGATTGAAGACTTTGTCCCGTATCCGGGAGGGACTTTCCTTGGCGTGGAAGGCAAGCTTGGTGATAAAGATATGCAGATCTCCTACCATTGTAACCGACTCTATGTAACCCTAACCCTACCCGGTGTCTATATAAACCGGAGGGTTTTAGTCTGTACGACAACATACACATCAACAATCATACCATAGGCTAGCTTCTAGGGTTTAGCCTCCTCGATCTCGTGGTAGATCTACTCTTGTACTACCCATATCATCAATATTAATCAAGCATGATGTAGGGTTTTACCTCCATCGAGAGGGCCCGCACCATGGTAAAACTTCGTGTCCCTTGTCTCCTGTTACCATCCGGCCTAGATGCACAGTTCGGCACCCCCTACCCGAGATCCGCCGGCTTTGACACGGACAGGTGCCATTGGCGCAAGAGGAAGCAAGGATGTGGAAGAAGAAGAGGAGGAGTGAAAGAAAGGGGTGAACCGGCGAAGCTCGCCCAGCCCCGTACTTATAGCCGGAGGAGGCCAACCGCCGTGCACCACGATCGCAGGTAATCATGACCGGTTTCTCTGCATGCAGGGACTTATCAAGTCATGCGGTCGCTGAGGCGTCAAGGGGAAATGCAGTCACCCACGTCCAATCAACCGCCACGCGGCGCCCAAGGCCGCAGGCTGTTAGGGCGCGCGGTGCTTTGTGCTTGCCCCTTCGCTTCTCTGCTAAGCCAAGCCCGCGCGCACCTTGGGCCCAGGGGCTACTGTCGGCGTTCTGGGAATGGGGGTCCCCAGACTTTCCTGCCTGCGGCGTGGCTCAAACAGGGGCCCAACGCGGCCCATCTTCATCAGCTCAAGCTCAAGACCCTCGCGAGGGGCCAAGCCTCGCGGGGCGGACGACAGGAAGCTTCCTCACAGGCAGCCTCATCAGGCGGGCTTGCGAGAAGGCGGAGAGATCAAGGCAGGGGTACCTCACGAGGAACCCGTGACGCAAGCCATGACGATCGAGACCAGGCGGGCGCCAGGCGGGCGCCGGCCTGCACAGTGTCCTTGTTTCCCCTTTGGTGCAAAGGGGGCAAGCACAAGCCAAGGCATGAGGCAAAGGTTACCATTCCGGTGCAACGGGACCAAGACCAGCCAGACGGCAGGACGGAGGTCACCATGGAGCCCAAGACGGCGTCATCGCCAGTGCTTTTGGCAGCCGAAGACCACATTTGGTCAGGATAACTTGTACTAGATGTTCCCCTTCGAAATGGCAAATTGTTGGGGCCCTTCCCGCTCATTATTTGGGGAGAGGCCCAGGGCCTCTATAAATAGAGCTAGCCACCACAGAGTAGAGGGGGAGACACCCAAGAGAGATCGAGACACCCTGGAGAGACCAAGGCACCGAGGATGCGAGAAATCTGGGGACGGCTGGAAATCTGGTAGAACCATAGCAAAGATAGAGGAAGAGGCGACTGAACTCACCCTAGCAGTTCATCGCACCAGCTCAAGAACACCTCTCGCGAGGCTGTTCTTCCCTTGTACTGTCCATCATCATCCCTAGAGGCAATCCACCATACCACACAAGATAATATTTTTGGTATTTTTATGATAAAGAGAAATAAAGGTGCAAAGTAAAATAAACAGCAATAGAAATAACTAAGTGTTGGAAGATTAATATGATGGAAGATAGACCCGGGGGCCATAGGTTTCACTAGTGGCTTCTCTCAAGAGCATAAGTATTACGGTGGCTAAACGAATTACTGTCGAGCAATTGATAGAATTGAGCATAGTTATGAGAATATCTAGGTATGATCATGTATATAGGCATCACATCCGCGACAAGTAGACCGAAACGATTCTGCATCTACTACTATTACTCCACACATCGACCGCTATCCAGCATGCATCTAGAGTATTAAGATCGTAAGAACAGAGTAATGCTTTAAGTAAGATTACATGATGTAGTGAGATAAACTCATGCAATATGATATAAACTCCATCTTTTTATCCTCGATGGCAACAATACAATACGTGCCTTGCTGCCCCTATTGTCACTGGAAAGGACACCGCAAGATTGAACCCAAAGCTAAGCACTTCCCCCATTGCAAGAAAGATCAATCTAGTAGGCCAAACCAAACTAATAATTCGAAGAGACTTGCAAAGATAAACCAATCATACATAAAAGAATTCAGAGGAGATTCAAATATAGTTCATAGATAAACTTGATCATAAACCCACAATTCATCGGATCTCGACAAACACACCGCAAAAGAAGATTACATCGAATAGATCTCCAAGAGAATCAAGGAGAACTTTGTATTTAGATCCAAAGAGAGAGAAGAAAACATCTAGCTAATAACTATGGACCCATAGGTCTGTAGTAAACTACTCACACATCACCGGAGAGGCCATGGAATTGATGTAGAGCCCCTCCATGATCAATGTCCCCTCTAGTGGAGCTCCGGAAAAGGCCCCAAGATGGGATCTCTCGGGTACAGAAGGTTGCGGCAGTGGAATTAGATTTTCATGGCGATCCTCGATGTTTGGGGGGTACGTGGACTTATATAGGAGGAAGAAGTAGGTCGGTGGAGCAACGAGGGGGCCACGAGGGTGGAGGGCGCGCCGAGGGGGTAGGCGCCCGCTCCAAGTCTCTTGGAGCACGTTTGTTGAGAAAATCACATTCCTGAAGGTTTCATTCCGTTTGGACTCCGTTTGATATTCCTTTTCTGTGAAACACTGAAATAGGCAAAAACAGCAATTTGGGCTGGGCCTCCGGTTAATAGGTTAGTCCCAACAAATGATATAGAAGTGTAAAATAAAGCCTATTAACATCCAAAATAGATAATATAATAGCATGGAGCAATCAAAAATTATAGATACGTTGGAGACGTATTAGATACCCGGAGTGGCTGGCAAACCTAGTCGTTGTGCCCAAGAAGGGCAGGAAGGAACGCATGTGCGTCGACTTCACCAACCTCAACAAGGCCTACACTCAGGACCCGTTCCTGCTTCCACGCATTGATCAGATCGTCGACTCCACCGCCGAGTGCGACCTATTATGTTTCCTAGACGCCTTCTCAGGATACCACCAGATCAAGATGGCGGTGGAGGGCGTAGAGAAGATGGCATTCCTAACCCCGTGCGGGGTGTACTGCTACACGTGCATGGCCTTCGGGCTGCGTAATGCTGGGGCAATCTTCCACTGGCTGATGCACGTCACCCTACGCCAGCAGCTCGTGAGGAATGCTGAAGCCTATGTCGATGACATTGTGGTAAAATCTCTGGAAGCTAGGACCCTCATTCAGGATCTGGAGGAGAATTTTGCCAGCCTACGTAAGGTAGATTTGCGTCTCAAACCAGAGAAATGTGTGTTTGGCATCCCCTCCAGCAAACTGTCGGGTTTCCTCGTGTCGCATAGGGGGATTGAGGAAAATCCGGAGAAGGTCAAATAAATAGAAGACATGGGCCCACCACAAACTCTCTAGGAAACAAAAAAACTTGCGGCTGTGTAACCTCACTAGGGCGCTTCAGCTTCTAGCTGGGGGAGCGTACCCTCCCATTCTTCAAGTTGATGAAGAAGAAGGGCCCGTTCGAGTGGACTCCGGAGGCCGACATGGCGTTTCAGGACCTCAAGAGATACCTAACCAGCCCTCCAGTGATGGTGGCGTCTCGTCCCCTCGAGCCCCTGGTGCCTTACCTGGCTGCCACACCTCATTCCGCTAGCACAGCGCTGGTGGCCGTCTGGGAAAAGTGCCAGGCCAAAGGTCCGCCACACGGCGCTGCACGTTCGGTCGAAACGGTACGGCACCAAGACGGCCTTCCTGAGGCTGCAGCGGCCCTAGTGGGTAACGAAGTTCCTGAGGTCCCCTAGTCTCAGGAGGTGCCCATGCCTCACGAGATCTCGGACTCCACCAACACTCCCGTCCTTGTCGAACAACCTGTATACTTCTTCAGCACGGTGTTGTGAGATGCGCGGGCCCAGTACCCCATGCCGCAGAAGCTTCCGCTCACACTCCTTGTGGCCTCGCGCAAGCCGCGCCACTACTTCCAAGGCCACCCCATCAAGGTCGTCTTAGCTTACCTGCTGGAGAGGGTGCTCTGAAGCCCCAATGCAGTGGGAAGGGTCGTCGAGTGGAACATCGAGTTGCAAGCCTTCCAGTCGAAGTTCAGCACCACCAGGGTCATCAAGGGAGCCGCGCTCGCCGACTTCATGGTGGAATGGACTGACGCTCCAGGGCCGGAAGCATGCGAGGATCGGTCTCTCTCGCCAGGAAGCGAGGCACCATACGGCTGGGTCATGTACTTTGACGGCACCTTCGCGCGCCAGGGCACGGGGGTTGGGGCTGTACTCATCTCGCCCACCCAGGACAAGCTTTACTATGCCATGCAGCTTTGCTTCCAGCAAGGTGAGAAGGTCTCCAACAACATCGCTGAGTATGAAGGTCTGATCGCCGGCCTCAAAGTTGTGGCGGCCTTGGGAGTGAAGCGGCTCACTATCAAGGGAGACTCTCAGCTCCTCGTCAACTTCTCCAACAAGGTATATTAGCCAAAGGACGAGCACATGGAGGCGTACCTCGCGGAGGTACACAAAAGGGAGACACAATTCTTGGGCCTAGAACTGCAGCATGTGCCTCGCGACACAAACAAGGAAGCTGATGATATCGCCAAAAAGGGCGTCAGGGCATCAACCCCAGGAGCCTGGCGTCTTCAAGGAGCGGCTCTTTAAGCCTTCAGCGGCCCCTCCGGCTACGGAGCTTACGCCACCTCAGGAGGAGCTTCCCCGCCACCAACCTCTGGAGCTCTCTCCTGTGGCCCGACTTCAGGAGCACGCCTGCTCCTTGCGCTTGAACCCCAGGAGGGGTGCTGGACTGAAGAATTCAAGGTGTACCTGCTGCAAGGGACCCTGCCAGAGAAGGAGGGGCAGCGGAGTGCGTAGCTCGCCAGGCTACAACGCACTTCATCCTGGACGGTGAGCTATACTAAAAATGATCGAATGATGTTTCTTTGCGGTGCATCTCTATGGAGCAGGGGTGCGAGCTGCTAGCTGACATACATGGCGGAGACTGCGGGCATCACTCGTCATTGCACCCTGGTGGGCAAGGCATTCCGCTGCGGGTTCTACTAGCCCACGGCACTCAATGACGCAGCCGAGCTGGTGAGGTCCTGCGAAGCCTGCCAGTTCCATGCCAAGCGAATCCACCAGCCCGCTCAGGGCCTCCAGACTATCCCGCTCTCATGGCCGTTTGTGGTCTCGAGGCTGGACATCCTAGGCCAGTTCCCTCGAGCGCCAGGGGGCTACCGCTACCTCTACGTCGCCATCGACAAGTTCACCAAATGGGCGGAGGTGGAAGCCGTCCACACCATCCCAGCTGGCTCCGCAGTCAGGTTCATCAAGGGCCTGGTGAGCCGTTTCAGGGTCCTGAACCGCATCAACACCGACAACGGCTCGCAGTTCACTAGCAATCTCTTCAAAACATATTGTGCTAACCTTGGAACGCAGATAGGCTACGCCTCAATAGCACACCCCAGAAGCAACGGCCAGGCCGAGCGCGCTAACGCGGAGGTCCTGCGGGGCCTCAAGACAAGGACCTTCAAAAAGAAGCTCGAGGTCTGCGGCATGGGCTGGTACGAAGAGGTCCAATCTGTGTTGTGGTCTATCCGCACCATGATGTCCACTATGTTCTTGTAGACGTTGTTGGGCCTCCAAGTGCAAAGGTTTGTAGGACAGTAGCAAATTTCCCTCAAGTGGATGACCTAAGGTTTATCAATCCATGGGAGGCGTAGGATGAAGATGCTCTCTCAAACAACCCTGCAACCAAATAACAAAGAGTCTCTTGTGTCCCCAATACACCCAATACAATGGCAAATTGTATAGGTGCACTAGTTCAGTGAAGAGATGGTGATACAAGTGCAATACGGATGGTAGATATAGGTTTTTGTAATCTGAAAATATAAAACAGCAAGGTAACTAATGATAAAAGTGAGCACAAAATGTATTGCAATGCTTAGAAACAAGGTATAGGGTTCATACTTTCACTAGGGCAAGTTCTCTCCACAAGGATAACATAATTAGATTATATAACAATCCCTCAACATGCAACAAAGACTCACTCCAAAGTCACTAATAGCGGAGAACAAACGAAGAGATTATTGTAGGGTACGAAACCACCTCAAAGTTATTCTTTCCGATTAATCCATTGGGCTATTCCTATAAGTGTCACAAACAACCCTAGAGTTCATAGTAAAATAACACCTTAAGATATAGATCAACCAGAACCCTAATGTCATGTCAAGTATCCGCTGGTATGATTATACGGTATGCATCACACAATCTCAGATTCATCTATTCAACCAACACAAAGAACTTCAAAGAGTGCCCCAAACTTTCTACCGTAGAGCCACGACGAAAACGTGTGCCAACCCCTATGCATAGATTCCCAAGGTCACAGAACCTGCAAGTTGATCACCAAAACATACATCAAGTGAATCAATAGAATACCCCATTGTCACCACGGGTATCCCACGCAAGACATACATCAAGTGTTCTCAAATCCTGAAAGACTCAATCTGACAAGATAACTTCAAAGGGAAAACTCAATCCATTACAAGAAGGTAGAGGGGGAGAAACATCATAAGATCCAACTATAGTAGCACAACTCGCGGTACATCAAGATCGTGCCAAATCAAGAACATGAGAGAGAGAGAGATCAAACACATAGCTAACCCACAAGTATAGGGAATCGCAATAGTTTTCGAGGGTAGAGTATTCAACCGAAATTTATTGATTTGACACAAGGGGAGCCAAAGAATATTCTCAAGTATTAGCAGCTGAGTTGTCAATTCAACCACACCTAGAAACTTAATATCTGTAGCAAAGTGTTTAGTAGCAAAGTAATATTTTTGGTGTTTTATAGTGATTGTAAGAATAGCAATGGAAAATTAAATAAGCGAAGAACAATATATGGAAAGCTCATAGGCAATGGATCGGTGATGGAGAATTATGCCGGATGCGGTTCATCATGTAACAGTCATAACCTAGGGTGACACAGAACTAGCTCCAGTTCACTAATGTAATGTAGGCACGTATTCCGAATATAGTCATACGTGCTTATGGAAAAGAACTTGCATGACATCTTTTGTCCTACCCTCCCATGGAAGTGGTTCCTAATGGAAACTAAGGGATATTAAGGCCTCCTTTTAATAGACTACCGTAACAAAGCATTATCACATAGTGAATACATGAACTCCTCAAACTACGGTCATCACCGGTAAGTATCCCGAATATTTTCACTTCAGGGTTAACGGATCATAACACGTAATAGGTGACTATAGACTTGCAAGATAGGATCAATATTTCTCAAATATTGATGAAAACATAATAGCTTCAGATCTGAAATCATGGCACTCGGGCCCTGGTGACAAGCATTAAGCATAGCAAAGTCATAGCAACATCATCTCAGAACATAGTGTATACTAGGGATCAAACCCTAACAAAACTAACTCGATTACATGATAAATCTCATCCAAACCATCACCGTCCAGCAAGCCTATGATGGAATTACTCATGCATGGCGGTGAGCATCATGAAATTGGTGATGGAGGATGGTTGATGATGATGATGGCGACGGATTCCCCTCTCCGGAGCCCTGAACGGACTCCAGATCAGCCCTCCCGAGAGTGTTTAGGGCTTGGCGGCGGCTCCATATCGTAAAACGCGATGAATCCTTCTCCCTGGTTTTTTCTCCCTGAAAGGGAATATATGGAGTCTAGGTTGAGGTCGGTGGAGTGTCAGGGGGCCCACGAGGCAGGGGTGCGCCCAGGGGGGTAGGGGGCGCCCCCACCCTCGTGGATAGGTGGAGGCCCCCCTGTCGTGGATCTTCCTTCTAGTATTTTTTATATATTCCAAAATAATTCTCCGTGGATTTTTAGGTCATTCCGAGAACTTCTATTTGTGCACAAAAATAACACCATGGCAATTCTGCTGAAAACAGCGTCAGTCCGGGTTAGTTCCATTCAAATCATGCAAGTTAGAGTCCAAAACAAGGGCAAAAGTGTTCGGAAAAGTAGATATGACTGATACATATCAGCATAGTGCCGGAACAGGGTCCTGATTGGTTTTTGGTGGCTACCGAGGCTTGCGGCGGCGGACCTCCCAATCTAGGTTTCTTTTCGGGAGTTTTTGTATTTATAGGACTTTTTGGCGCCGGGAACAAGTCAGGGGGTCTCCGAGGAAGGGGGGCGCGCCCAGTGGGGTAGGGTGCGCTCTCCACCCTGGTGGATGGCTCAGGACTCTTCTGACCCAACTCTTTTATTTTGGGGGCTTGTTTTGGTCCATAAAAAATCCACAAAAAATGGCAGGTCAAATTGGACTACGTTTGGTATTCCTTTTCTGTAAAACTTAAAAACAAGGAAAAATAGAAACTGGCACTGGGCTCTAGGTTAATTGGTTAGTCCCAAAAATCATATAAAATATCATATAAATGCATATAAAACATCATAGATGGATAATATAATAGCATGGAACAATCGAAAATTATAGATACGTTGGAGACGTATCACACCACCGCCACCAAGCCAACAGGCGAGACTCCGTTCTTCCTCGTCTATGGAGCCAAAGCGGTTTTGCCTCAAGAGGTCAGGCATCGCTCCGTGTAGGTCCTGGCATTGACGAGCCATGCCAAGACGCCATGCGTGGGATGGATCTCGTGCTAGGGGATGAACGCCGCCGCCAAGCCTCGCTCCGTGCGGCAAGCTACCAGCAGGCGCTGTGGCGGTACCACTGCCGCAACGTCCGCTCCAGGACACTCGAGGTGGGAGATCTCGTCTTGAGGCAGGTGCTCTCCAGGGAAGGGCTGCATAAGCTCTCACCCATGTGGGAGGGCCCGTTTAGGATTGCCCACGTGTCTAGGCCTGGCGCTATGCGCCTGGAGACGCGGGACGGGATCCTGATAATCCCCAAGTGTAGGGAATGATCGTAGCAATTCCCAATGATGGAAGTGATAAGTATGGAGTGTCGATCCCACAAGGAGCTAAAGGTAAGATCAATATTCTCGCAAGCCCTACCTTCCACTGATACGATTATACGTACACCGAACGTTTTCTTCCAACTAGAAACGAGAAATAAAACTACATTGTGGGTATGAAGAGGATAACTTTGCATGCTATCGGACAGCTAAAATATGAAAGTAGGTGTTCTTATCATAAAGTTAGAATATATTACTAAATATTATAAATAGCGTGTGTGGAATAATGATGGATCGGTGTGCGGAATTGTCCTAGGCAATTATTAACAAGACCGATAGTAGTCATTGCAATTTCATATGAGGGAGAGGCATAAGGTAGCATACTTTCTCTTCTTGGATCATATGCACTTATGGTTGGAACTCTAGTAAGCATCCACAACTACTAAAGATGATTAAGGTAAAACCCAACCATAGCATTAAAGCATCAAGTCCCCTTTATCCCATACACAACAATCCCCTTACTCGTGTTTATGCTTCTGTCACTCAAGCAACGCACTATAAGCGAATCATGAACTTATTGCAACACCCTACATCGGGAATCCCTCACGCTTGCACGACACGGAGGGCACAATAGTACAGAACCAAAATAAAACGTACAACTCATACCAATCTAGATCATCAATCAACCCAAAGACAAAGGATATCTACTCAAAACATCATAGGATGGCAACACATCATTGGATCATAATATGTGGCATAAAGCACCATGTTCAAGTAGGGATTACAATGGGGTGCGGGAAAGTGGACCGCGTAAAAGAGATGAGGATGGTGATGATTATGGTGATGTTGATGAATATGATCACCGCGGCGATGATTCCCCTCCCGATGGCACTCCGGCGCCACTGAGGGAGGAGGATAGGTTCTCCCCCTTCTGCTTCCTCCTCCATGGCATCCCCCCTGGATGGGGAGAGGTTCTGCCTCTGGTCCTTGGCCTTCATGACGATAATGGCCCCTCCGGGATCCTCCTCCATGCCCTCCGGTGATGATGGCCCCCTCCGGCTGGGTACCAGAGAGGGCCTAGATTGATTTCTTGTGGCTACAGAGGCTTGCAGCGGCGGAACTTCTGAGCTAGGTCAATTTATGGTGGTTTGGGTATATATAGGAGAGGTTGGCGTCAAGAACAAGTCAGGGGCCACATGGGTAGTCCACGAGGCACAGGGGCACGTCCAGGGGGTGGGTGCGCCCCCATCCTCGTGGGGCCCACGGGACTCCCCTCCGGTATATTTTTGTTCCAGTATTTTATATTTTCCAGAAAAATTCTCCGTTGATTTTCATCGCATTCCGAGAACTTTTATTTTTTCACAAAAACAACACCACGGTAGTTCTGCTGAAAACAACGTCAGTCCGGGTTAGTTCTAATAAAATCATACCAAAATCATATAAAACTATTGTAAACATGGCATGAATAATTCATAAATTATAGATATGTTGGAGACATATAAGCATCCCCAAGCTTAATTCCTGCTCGTCCTCGAGTAGGTAAATGATAAAAGAAATAATTTATGAAGTGTGAATGCTAGCAAGTGCATAAATTCGATCAATGATAGTTCCAATCACTTTTTATAGCATCATTATATATCATAACACTAGCTCAACTCATAAAACTTCTCATGATCAAGTAACGAGCTATTCACATGTTAAAGTATAGATCATAAACTTTCTTGAGAACTCACAAACCGTGCTCTTAGTCATCAAACAATTGAAAATCATCTTATTTTCGGGAAGAGTCTATGTAAGAGCCTTGATTCAGCAAACTCCACATACTCAACTATCATTTAATCTTTCACAATTGCCAATACTCATGTGATATTAATGGGTTCAAAGTTTTAGTCAGACACAAAGAAAGATAGGGGCTTATAGTTTTGCCTCCCAACCGCTTATCTCAACGGTAATGTCAACAATAATAATTTATGAAAACCTACATACAAGTGGATATATATATCTGGATCGCTCCAACACAAAGTTCTTGCCAATGGAAAAAGTGTAAAAAGGAAAGGTGATGATCACCATGACTCTTGTATAAGGGTAGAAGATAAAAGTAAAAGATAGGCCCTTCGCAGAGGGAAGCAGAGGTTGTCATGCGCTTTTATGGTTGAATGCACAAAACCTTAATGCAAAAGAACGTCACTTTATATTTCCTCTTGTGATAAAGACCTTTAGTATGCAGTCCGTCGCTTTTATTTCTTCCCTATCACAAGTTCATATAAAGCTTATTTTCTTTGTACTAATAGATCATACATATTTAGAGAGCAATTTTTATTGCATGCACGGATGACAACTTACTTGAAGGATCTTACTCAATCTATAGGTAGGTATGGTGGACTCTCATGGCAAAACTGGTTTAAGGAATGCTTGTAAGCACAAGTAGTATCTCTACTTGGTGCAAAGAATTTGGCTAGCATGAGAGGGAAAGGCAAGCTCAACATGTTGGATGATCCAAGACAATATAACATTTCGGATATAGGAAAGCATAACCCATTAAGTTGTCTTCCTTGTCCAACATCAAACTTTTAGCATTTCATATTTTAATGAGTGCTCACAATTGCAAAATATGTCCAAGATAGTATATTTATATGTGAAATCTCTCTTCCTTCAATATTCTTTCATGAATTGTTCAAGTGACCAAATCTGCGTTTGCTCACTTCCAATAAGTTTACTACCTATACTTATTATGTGTGAAGTCATTACTCCCCATGTTGTAAGCATATGAAACGTATATAAATTCAGATTTATGATATTCAATTCATTCAAGCATTTACTCATAGGATATACATGAAGCGCGTGAGTAAATGGCAAACTACTCCAAAAAGATATAAGTGAAGAACGTTGAGTAGTCAAATAATTAACTAGCCATTGGACGATTCCTTTTTTTTCATTCAAAATTTCAGATCCAATGATTTTATTCAAATAGGAAGTAAAATTTAACATACGCTCCAAGCAAAACACATATCATGTGACAAATAAAAATATAGCTCCGAGTAAGGTATACCGATAGTTTTGAAGACGAAAGAGGGGATGCCTTCCCGGGCATCCCCAAGCTTAGGCGCTTGAGTCTTTGTTGAATATTACCTTGGGGTGCCTTGTAATCCCCAAGCTTAGGGTCTATCCACTCCTTATTCTCCTCATATCGATATCTCACCCAAAGCTTGAAAACTTCAATCACACTAAACTTAACGAAATTTCGTGAGATAGGTTAGTATGATAAAGAGTAAACCATTCAATTTTGTACTGTCAAAGACAAGGTTCGTAATTGTTCTCACACAATGCCCACTGTACCGTATCATTTCTACAATTTATATTGAGAAATATAAGCCATAGAAACTAGAAAACAAGCAGACTATGCAATGAAAACAGAATTTGTCAGAAACAGAACAGTCTGTAATGATATGAACACCAACCATACTTATGCTAATCCAAAATTATGAAAGAAATTTGTGGACGTGAGGAATTTGTCTATTAATATTCTGAAAAAATAATCAACTCACTCGCACTCTTCTATTAAAAATGACAGCTAATCTGATGAGTGCAAAGTTTCTGTTTTTTACAGCAAGATCACATTAACTTTCACCCAAGTCTTCCCAAAGGTCTTACTTGGCACTTTATTGAAACAAAAGCTATAATACATGGTTAATACATTAGCTTAATCATAAGAACACACAAACACAGCAAGGGTAAATATTGGGTTGTCTCCCAACAAGCGCTTTTCTTTAATGCCTTTTAGCTAGGCATGTTGATTTCAATGATGCTCACATAAAAGATTAGAATTGAAACATAAAGAGAGCATCATGAAGAATATGACTAGAACATCTAAACCTAACCCACTTCCTATTCCTAGGGATTTTTTGAGCACGCAATTTATGGGAACAAGAATCAACTAGCATCGCAAGGCAAAACAAGTATAACTTCAAAACTTTAAGCACATAAAGAGGAAACTTGATATTATTGCAACCCCTACAAGCATGTATTCCTCCCTCATAATAATTTTCAGTAGCATCATGAATGATTTCAACAATATAACCATCACATAAAGCATTCCTTTCATGATCTACGAGCATAGAAATTTTACTACTATCCACATAAGCAAAATTCTGCTCATTCGGAATAGTGGGAGCAAACTTCTTCTAAATCCACTATAGATGATAGTATTATTCATACTCCAAAATATATAAGTGAAGTTCATGGAGCATTCTACAATTAATGTAGGCTAACCAATATCCAAGCTCAAAATATATAAGTGAAGCACACGAAGCATTCTAAAAAACCATACTCAAAAGATTTAAGTGAAGCACAAAGAGCAATTCTATAAGATCATACTTAAAAGATATAAGTGAAGCACATGTAGTATTCTATAAATAAATAAAGGGCTATCTCATACTAGCATGGTTCTTAAAGGAAAAAGAAAAACACAAAGGACAAAAATTATGTGAACAAAACAAAAACCGAGGTATACCGATAATTGTTGAAGAAGAAGGATGGGATGCTAACCGGGGCATCCCCAAGCTTAGATGCTTGAGTATCCTTGAAATACTTACTTGGGATGACTTGGGGATCCCCAATGTTGAGCTCTTCCTCTCTTTATTCTTCTCATATTGATAGCTCCTCGATCTTTGAACACTTCATCCACACAAAACTTTAACAAAAACTTTGTGAGATCCGTTAGTGTAAGAAAGCAAATCACTACCTTTAGGTACTGTTGAGAACTTGTCTAAATTTCATATTATAACTAAGTCTACTGTATTCCAAATTCACCATGGTTCATACCCCCTATACTACCCATAGATTCATCAAAATAAGCGAACAACTCATAGAAAACAGAATCTGTCAAAAACAGGACAGTCTGTAGTAATCTGGAAGTTTAGTAAACTTGTGTAACTCCAAAAACTTCTAAAAACTGTGAAAATTTAAAAAAATTATACAGAAGTAATGTTCAAAAAGTTTCAGACCCATTTGACTTTCCAGTAAAAAATGTAAAATCATGCGCTACAGCCAAAGTTTCTGTTTTTGTACTGTACATAGTAAACAAGCAATCTAATCATGCTAAAACCGAAGCTTGGCACATTATTTTTATAATACAATGGATATATACAAGGGGTTAATTATTTTTAGAGAAGCTTCCATGAAATGTTTTACATTGTTTCCATGAGCATGAACACAAGTGCTCAAGGTCGACCCTCATTTCTTCAATGCATAATCTTCCAATCACTTCTCTTATTGAAAAACTTTTTAGGCATGAGAGGCAAGTAATTTTTTTTGTATTTTCGTTCTTTTAAAAAAAATTGTGTGTTTCAGCCCCAAATAAACAAAAACAAAATCTACTAAGTGAAGAAAGCAAACAAGCACACACGAGAATATCAACCCCACGCTATTGCTATCCGGCAACGGCGCCAGAAAAGAGCTTGATAATCCGCAAGTGTAGGGAATCATCGTAGCAATTCCCAAAGGTGGAAGTGATAAGTATGGAGTGTCGAAACCACAAGGAGCTAAAGGGAAGATCAATATTCTCTCAAGCCCTATCTGCCACTGATACGACTCTATGTACACCGAACGTTTGCATGTTATCGGAGAGCTAAAATATGAAAGTTGGTGCTGTTATCATAAAGTTAGAATATATTACTAAATATTATAAATAGCGAGTGTGTAATAATGATGGATTGGTGTGCGGAATTGTCCTAGGCAATTATTAACAAGACCTATAGTCGTCATTGCAATTTCAAATGAGGGAGAGGCATAAGCTAACATACTTTCTCTTCTTGGATCATATGCAATTATGATTGGAACTCTAGCAAGAATCCGCAACTACTAAATATCATTAAGGTAAAACCCAACCATAGCATTAAAGCATCAAGTCCCCTTTATCACATACGCAACAATCCCCTTACTCGGGTTTATGCTTCTGTCACTCAAGCAACCCACTATAAGCGAATCATGAACGTATTGCAACACCCTACAGCGAGAATCCCTCACGCTTACGCGACACGGAGGGCACAATAGGACAGCACCAAAATAAAACATACAACTCATACCAATCTAGATCATCAATCAACCCAAACACAAAGGATATCTACTGAAAACATCATAGGATGGCAACACATCATTGGATCATAATATGTGGCGTAAAGCACAAAGTTCAAGTAGGGATTACAGCGGGGTGCGGGAGAGTGGGCCGCGTAAAAGATATGAGGATGGTGATGATGATGGTGATGTTGATAAAGACGTTCACCGCGGCAATGATTCCCCTCCCGATAGCACTCCGGTGCCACCGAGAGAGAGGAGGATAGGTTCTCCCCTTATGTTTCCTCCTATATGGCCTCACCCCTGGATGGGGAGAGGTTCTCCCTCTGGTCCTTGGCCTTCATGACGATGATGGCCCCTCCGGGATCCTCCTCCATGCCCTCCGATGATGATGGCCCCCTCCGACAGGGTGCCAGAGAGGGCCTAGATTGATTTCTCATGGCTACAGAGGCTTGCTGTCGGATCACCAGTTCCGGCAAAACCCTCAAGGTTCAAACAGGGTGTGCGCGAAGATCTCCCCCCTAACGATCCACGTCCTAGCATAGCTAAGATCTTACGAACTAATTCGACGAACTCATGACACAAGGGACAGGATATTTATACTAGTTCGGGCCATCGTTGTGGTGTAATACCCTACTCCAGTGTGGTGTGGTGGATTGCCTCTTGGGCCGAGGATGAATAGTACAAGGGCAAGAACAGCCTCCTGAACAGAGGTGCTCTTGTGCTTGGTGAACTTGTGGTTGTCCCGGTCTCTCTCAATCTGACCTCCCTGGCTATGGTGGTCGCTAGTCCTATTTATAGAGGCCCTGGTCCTCTCCCCAAATATTGAGTGGGAAGGGATCCAACAACAGCCAATTCGAAAGGGGACAACGAGTACAGCTTATCCTGACAAAAGCAGTCCTTGCCTGCAAACGGCTCTGGTGGTGACGCCGTCCTAGGCTCCATGGTGGCCTCCGTCTTGCCATCCTTCTGGTCCTTGCCTTGTTGCACCGATATGGAAACCTTTGCCTGACGCCTCGGTACTCCGCGCCTGCTCTTGCTTCCTTAGCACCAAAGAGGAAACAAGGACATTGTGCGTGCTAGCGCCTGCCTAGTCTTGATCGTCATGGCTCGCGTCACTAGAACCTTGCGAGGTTCGCCTGGCCTTGAACACTCCACCCCTCGTGAGCCAGCCTGGTGAGGCCGCTCGAGGAGGTCTTGTGTCGTCTACCTCGCGAGGCTTGGCCCCTCGCGAGGGTCTTGAGTCTTTGCTAGTGAAGATGGGCCATACGGGCCCGCTCGTAGAGCCATGCTGTGGGCCGCAGGCAGGCAACTCTGGGGGCCCCCATTCCCAGGACGCCGACAGTAGCCCCCAGGCCCAAGGCGCGCTCGGGCTTGGCTTCGACGCGAAGCCGAAGGGGCAAGTGCGGAGCGCCGCGGGCCCCAATAGCCTGCGGCCTTTGGTCGACGCGTGGTGGTTGATTGGACGTGGGCGTCTCCGCTTCCCAACGCTGCCTCGGCAACTGCCCGACATGACAAGTCCCTGCT
The DNA here is from genome assembly GCA_034509565.1 of Triticum monococcum. Lineage (NCBI taxonomy): Eukaryota > Viridiplantae > Streptophyta > Magnoliopsida > Poales > Poaceae > Triticum > Triticum monococcum. Next base: position 426,598,991 of record CM067847.1, on the reverse strand, counting down.
GCATGCAAGGAAAGACCATCATTATTACTGTAGATCATGGAGGCCGGCGGTTGGCCTCCCCTTGGCTATAAATGGGAGGGGGCCCAGCCCCCGTCGCCCATCTCTTCCCATTCCGCTTGCTTCTTGCTCTTTGCTCCATCGCTAGTTGCAACACCAATGGCGTTGTCGAATAGGTTTTCCGCCGCGGAGAGAGGGAAGGCCCCTCGCGAGGGGCCCGGCTCTCCGGCGCCCAAGAGTGTACGCGGCCGTCTCCGCAAGCACTCTGCGACCCCCGCCGCGGCCCCGTGCAGCCGTGGCGGTGCCGCTTCACGTGGCAGGGGCCGCTCCGGTTGCGGCAGTCCTATCGATGAAGGGAGACGTGCCGAGGTCGCTCGGCCTCCCCGGCTGCGCTTCCACATGGCAGAGGTTCTGCCGGAGGTGGTCATCTGGTCGGAAAACCCGACCGGCAATAGGCTTCAGCTCCCGGGTTTCTTTGCCGATGAGCTGCCAGCCTCTGGTCCAGGCGGGCTCTGGCTGCAGGCAGACGGCTGCTACAACAGGGCTTCCTGGGTCGTGGTCGAGGTCTCCATTGCAGGCAACATAGCCCTTGCCCGTTGCTGGCAGATGTTTGCCCGCGCGCACTCCTGGCAGGCGGTGCACCCTCCACTTCAACTATGACGGTGACGCAACCCTCTACGTGAGGGTGTTTGGGGAAGATGGTCGCTGCGGCGGGTGCTTCCCCGAGGTCAACAACGGTGAGGAGGTGCTCGGCCTTGGTGATGGTCGTGATGAGGACGAGGGCGAACCCGCCCTTGGGGCCGACCACGTCTCGTCCAGCTACGGTGGCCCTTCCTCCACCGACAGCCCCAGCAGCGGAGGTTACGACCAACCGCCACGCCGCCGTGCCCGCTTTGAGTGCGGTAGTGGGTCATCTCATCGACATGCCTCCGTGAAGCGCGAGGAGGCGTCTTGCTGAGCTCAGGACGGCGCTGGGAGCCTGCCCCCGTGAATCGCTATAGGGGCAGACGCCGCTTTTATTTTGTTCTTCCTTTCCTTCCTGCATCAAAAAGAAACCAGAATGGGCCCCAAAGGGGCGTGTATCTTACTATGATCTCAATCACTATGCTATGTTTGTTGATCCTGTGCTGTGTCGCAACTTGGTTGTTTTGTGTAGGGATAACTTACCTTGACTTGTTCGGAGTAGCCTCATCCTCACAAGGTGCTTGCTTGCTTCCCGGTGCCTGTCGGGGCTTCCTTGACCTGATAGGCACTTAGGAACTGCAAAAGAATAGTCAAGAGGTTTATCGTTCTCCCGAGGCTTGGTCACAGGCGCCGCTGGCTTTGACCCAGTGCTTCGTATCGCAGTACCCGAGGGGCACGAATTGAGAGAGAGAGAGGGCGCCAGCTTGTGGGCTCGAACGAGGGTACCTCACGAAAAACAGAAGAATCAAGCTCACGAAGGTACCTGTTCAGCCCCCTCGTGAGGAACGCGCGCGCGCGTGAGAGACAGTGAGCATAGGCCGACCAAAGAAATGAAGGCAGAAACAGAGGTAGAAGGCGAAAGGGAGAGACCAGCAAGAGACACCAGAAAGCAAATTTCAATTAAAGAGGGGCAAGCCAACTTTGGAAAGCAAATGAAAAGCCGCGTCCGGCACCTAGTCTTGTCTTCAACATCTTCTCACCAGCACGGAGCTAAGTGTTGCCACTAGGACGAGGGAGGGAGCCCCCGAGGCCCAAGGGTGGCACTCCTGAGACTCCAGAGCGTGTACATCCCCACTCGTTATTACGTGAGAGTGTCACGGGCGGCGATCTTCATAGGCACTGGGCCTTCTTCATAGGCGCTGGGACTTTCTTCATAGGCACCGGGCCTTCTTCATAGGTGCTGGGCCTTCCTTTAGGGGTAGAACTTTCGGAGGTGCTGAATGTTCTAGGAAATCTGGATGGGTACCCCATCCTGTATCTCCAGCCGCGTGACTCCAGGCCTGGAGACATGGACGACCTTGAATGGGCCCTCCCACATGGGTGAGAGCTTATGCAGCCCTTCCTTGGAGAGGACCCACCTCAGGACGAGGTCACCCACCTCGAGCGTCCTAGAGCAGACGTTGCGACAGTGGTACCGCCGCAGCGCCTGCTGGTATCTTGCCGCCAGTAGTGCTGCTTCACGGCGACGTTCCTCCCCCAGCATGTGGTCCATCCCCCCGCCTGGCATCCTGCTGCGTTTCATCAAATGCTAGGACCCGTGCGGATCTATGCCTAACCTCGTGAGGGAGGGCTGCTTCCGCTCCGTAGACGAGGAAGAATGGGGTCTCACACCCGTCGGCTTGGTGGCGGTGGTGCGGATGGACCACAGCACGGACTGGAGCTCATCGTGCCAGCCCCTGCCGCAGGCCTCGAGCTTCTTCTTGAAGGTCCTGGTCTTGAGGCCCCTCAGGACCTCCGCGTTGGCGCCTTCGGCCTGGCCATTGCTCCTAGGGTGCGCTACCGAAGCGTAGCAGATCTGCGTTCCAAGGTTAGCACAATATGACTTGAAGAGATTACTAGTGAACTGCGAGCCGTTATCGGTGATGATGCGGTTGGGGACCCCAAAATGGCTAACGAGGTCCTTGATGAACTTGACCACAGAGCCAGCTGGGATGGTGCGGACGGCTTCAACCTCCGCCCACTTAGTGAATTTGTTGATGGCGACGTAAATGTATTGATAGCCCCCAGGCGCCCGAGGGAACGGGCCCAAGATATCTAGCCCCCACACTAGAAACGGCCACGAGAGTGGAATGGTCTGGAGGCCGTGAGATGGCCGATGGATCTGCTTTGCGTGGAATTGGCAGGCCTCGCAGGAGTTCACCAGATCAGCTGCGACATTGAGTGTCGTAGGCCAGTAGAATCCGCTGCGGAATGCCTTGCCGACGAGGGTTCACGGTGACGAATGGTGCTCGCAGTCCCCGCCATGTATGTCGGCTACCAGCTCTTTCCCCTGGTCCCTAGAGATACAATGCAGTGAAATGTCATTTGGCCGCTTCCTGTATAACTCACCGTCCCGGATGCAGTATGTTGTGGCCTGCCGGGCCACGCGCTCCGCGTCCTCCTCCTTCTCCGGCAACGTCCCTTACATGAGGTATTCCTTGAATTCCTTGGTCCAGCATCCCTCCTGGGGCTTGAGCGCCAAGAGTAGGCGCACTCCCGAGATCGGGCCATAGGCCGGGGCTCCTCTGGCAGGCGGCTGCGGGAGTTCCTCCCGAGGCTGAGCTATTCTTGAAAGCGGTGGCGTTGCCGATGGCTTCAAGAGCCACTCCTCGAAGATGCCAGGCTCCTGGGGCTGTCGCTTGGATGCTCTTCTGGCGATATCATCAGCTTCCTTGTTGGTGCCACGGGGCATGCGCTAGAACTCCAGGCCCTGGAATTGTTTCTCCATCTTGCGCACCTCCATGAGGTATGCTTCCATGTGTTCGTCCCTTGGCTCGTATATCTTGTTTGAGAAGTTGACGAGGATCTACGAGTCACCCCTCACGGTGAAGCGCTTTACCCCCGGTGCCACTTCAGCCTTCAGGACAGCTAAGAGGCCTTCATATTATGCAATGTTGTTGGAGAACTTCTCGTCCTGCTGGAAGCAGAGCTGCATGGCAAAGTAGAGCTTGTCCTGAGTGGGTGAGATGAGCACTGCTCCAGCCCCCGAGCCTTGGCACGCGAAGGCACCATCGAAATACATGACCTGGCCGTCGGGCGCCTTGCTTCCCGGCGAGAGGGACCGGTCTTCGCCTACTTCAAGTGCCGGGGCGTCTGTCCATTCTAACACGAAATTGGCGAGCGTGACTCCCTTGATGACCCTGGTAGTGCTGAACTCCAACTGGAATGCTTGCAACTCGATGTTGCACTCAGCGACCCTTCCAGCAGAGTTGGGGCTCCTGAGCACTCTCTCCAATGGGTAGGTTGAGACGACCTTGATGGGATGGCCTTGAAAGTAGCATCGCAATGTTCGTGAGGCCACCAGGAGCGCGAGCAGGAGCTTTTGAGGCATGGGGTACCATGCTCTTGCGTCTCGTAACACCGTGCTGACGAAGTATACTTGGTGCTCGACGAGGCTGGGCTTGCTGATGAGGCTTGCGTCTTCTGGAAGCTGGGGTGCCTCCTGAGGTGGTGGAGCCCCCGACGCTTGATCGCTTGCCGAGGCCTTTGGGGGTTCGAGAGCGTCGTCCTACTGAGCTTGCTCTTCTGCTACCGCTGCGGTGGCCCTTGTGGCGCCCTCCCAGTCTCGCGTCGCCTCTGCTAGGGGTGTATCTCGGCGCGATGCGCCCTTGGCTTGGTGTTCTTCCCGAACCGCTACTAGGGCCGTGCTGGCGGAGTAGGGAGTGGAGGCAAGATAGAGCACTACGGGATCGAGGGGCCGCGGTGCCACCATCACTGGGGGGCTAGTCAGGTATCTCTTGAGGTCTTGAAATGCTCGGTCCGCCTCCGGGGTCCACTCGAACGGGCCCTTCTTCTTCATCAGCTTGAAGAGGGGTAGGGCTCACTCTCCCAGCTCGGAAATAAAAGAGTCCCAACGCAGTCACCCGTGCAACAAGCTTCTATATTTTCTTGAGGGTTTGCGGTGGACTCATGTCTTCAATGTCCTTGACCTTCTCTGGGTTGGCCTTGATCCCCCTGTGGACCCAAGGAATCCCAGCAGCTTGCCGGAAGGGACGCCGAACACGCACTTCTCCAGGTTGAGCCGCAAGTCCACCTGGCGGAGGCTTTCAAAGGTCTCCTCCAGGTCTTGGATCAAGGTCCTCGCCTCTCGAGACTTCACCATGATGTCGTCGACGTAGGCTTCAGCATTCCTCCCGAGCTGTCGACACAAGGCGATGTGCCTGAGCTGCTGGAAGGTTGCGCCTGCGTTGCGTAGTAGGAAAGGCATGCAAGTGTAGTAGTACAGACCACACGAGGTCAGGAAGGCCGTCTTCTCCACATCTTCTACCGCCATCTTGATCTGGTGATATCATGAGAACGCATCCAGGAAGCACAGCAAGTCGCACTCGGCAGTGGAGTCGATGATCTGGTCGATGCACGGAACCGGGAAAGGTTGTTGGGGGCAGGCCTTGTTGATGTTCGTGAAGTCGACGCACATCCGCTCCTTCCCACCTTTCTTGGGGACGACGACGGGGTTCGCCAGCCACTCTGGGTACCGAATCTCGCGAATGACACCTGCAGCCTCCAGCTTGCGGGTTTCTTGGACGATGAAAGCTTGCTTCTCTGTGGACTGCTACCTCGCCTTCTGCTTCATGGGGAGTACTATGGGGCACAGCTTCAGGTGGTGCTCTATCACCTCTCTTGGGACCCCCACCAGCTGATCGGGCTCCCAAGCGAACACTTCCTGAGGATGGTCTGAGGATGGTGCTTGCGAGCCGCCAAGGAGGGGCGCAACCGCATGGTGTGTCGGTGCCCTGTAGCGCACAACAAAGAAGCCGCGCAACTCCTCCCAGGACGCTACCATGGATCTGGGGAGGTTGAGCAGCCACGCGCGTGGTGCGCTAGTGAGGGCCATGGGAAGCTAGTTGGCCATGACCTTGTTGTCGCCCCCTGCCTTGAGGATGGCTTCCTCATATGACAGCAGGAAAGCCGATGGGTCCGCCGCACCGTTGTAGCATGGCGGCATCTCCGACTTTAACTTGGGTGGCCACTTAACCTGCCGCAGGGCGGGAGCAAGGGTTCGGAGCACCCGAGTGCCACTGTGAGCACCCGTAGATCCGGCCGGCGGGGCGGCGCCAGCCATGGAGAATGGGCGCGAAGATGGTGGAGCGCGAATCGATGGAAGGAAAGCTCCAGCGCACCCCCTACCTGGCGCGCCAAATATTGGATCACGGGATCTGGCAAAACCCTCAAGGTTTGAACACTCGGGTGCGCGCGAATATCTCCCCCTACCGATCCACGTCCTAGCACAGCTAAGATCTTACGAACTAACTCAAGGAACTCACGACATAAGGGACACAAGATTTATACTAGTTTGGGCCACCATTGTGGTGTAATACCCTACTCAAGTGTGGTGTGGTGGATTGCCTCTTGGGCTGAGGATGGATAGTACAAGGGGAAGAACAGCCTCCTGAGGAGAGGTGCTCTTGTGCTCGGCGAACTTGTGGTTGTCCTGGTCTCTCTCGATCTGACATCCCTGGCTATGGTGGTGGCTAGTCCTATTTATAGAGGCCCTGGTCCTCTCCCCAAATATTGAGCGGGAAGGGAGCCAACAATGGCCAATTCAAAAGGGGACAGCGAGTACAGCTTATCCTAAAAAAAAGCAGTCTTCGCCTGCAAAAGGCTCTGGTGGTGACGCCGTCTTGGGCTCCATGGTGACCTCCGTCTTGCCGTCCTTCTGGTCTTGCTCTTGTTGCACCGATATGGAAACCTTTGCTTGACGCCTCGGTACTCCGCGCCTGCGCTTGCTTCCTTAGCACCAAAGGGGAAACAAGGACACTGTGCGTGCTGGTGCCCACCTGACGCCCGCCTGGTCTCGATCGTCGTGGCTCACATCACTAGAACCTCGCGAGGTTCGCCTGGCCTTGAACTGTCCGCCCCTCGCGAGCCAGCCTGGTGAGGCCGCTCCTGAGGAAGTCTTATGTCGTCCGACTCACGAGGCTTGGCCCGTCGCGAGGGTCTTGAGTCTTTGCTGGTGATGATGGGCCGTACGCGCCCGCTCACAGAGCCACGCCGTGGGTCGTAGGCAGGGAACTCTGGGGACCCCCGTTCCCAGGACGCCGACACTTGCGGCGGCGGAACTTCTGATCTAGGTTAATTTCTGGAGGTTTGGGTATTTATAGGAGAGGTTGGCGTCGAGAACAAGTCACGGGGCCCCACGGGTAGTCCACGAGGCACAGGGGCACGCCCCCACCCTCATGAGGCCCACGGGACTCCCCTCCGGTAGATTTTTGTTCTAGTATTTTTTACATTTTCCAGAAAATTTCTCCGTTGATTTCCATCGCATTCCAAAAACTTTTATTTCTACACAAAAACAACACCACGGTAGTTCTGCTGAAAACATCATCAGTCCGGGTTAGTTCTAATCAAATCATACCAAAATCATATAAAACTACTGTAAACATGGCATGAATACTTCATAAATTATAGATATGTTGGAGACGTATCAGATCCCCATCCAGAACGCCTGGAACATCCAACACCTTCACAAGTTCTACCCATGAAGGAAGGCCCATTGCCTGTGAAGGTATCCACCTGTGACACTCTCACGTAATAATGAGTGGCGCTGTACACACCCCGGAGTCTCCGGAGTGCCGCCCTCGGGCCTCGGGGGCTCCCTCCCACGTCCCACTGGCAGCACTTAGCTCCGCGCTGGTGAGAAGACTAGACTAGGTGCCGAACACGGCTGTTCATTTGCTTACTATTGTTGGTTTGCAGCTTTTTAATGAAATTTTAAGTTCTGGTGTTTCTCAATTGCTCCATTGAATCCTTTATTTTCTCCACTTCTTCGCTAGGTTCTTTGTTTTGCGCCAGGGAGGATGGCAGTTGCCCGACGCTCTCCCTCGCATGCCTCGTGTGGGGGCTAGCCAGGTGTGTGTGTGCGCTGGGCTAGCCTAAGTCACAGACACACCTCACCAAAGCCCTGCCTCTCCAGAGCTTTGGCTCCCCTGACCTTCGTGAGGCACCCTCGATTGAGCTCGTGGTTGGCACACCCCTCTAAGTCCGAGCCCCACGGGTACTGTGACGTGGTGCGCTAGTCCATGATTATGAGGCCTCGTGCAAGGAAGGATAAGGCATTCGACGGACGTCCTAACAATTTCTGCGGCTTTGTCACACCTCGCGAGGTCAACGGCTCCCGAGCCAGCCACAAGGAGGGCTCACGAGGTGCCAGAGGGCGCGCCCTCACGAGACGGGAAACTACATCGAGCGCATCCAGTTAAGTTATCCCTCTATGTCTACATGAAGAACGAATGCCATAACACAACACAGGAACAATAAACATAACACAAGTGGCATGAAAATTACGGTTCATTACACGCCCACGTAGGGCCCCATGCTTGTTCCTTGGAATGCATGAATAAGGGAAAGGACGAGCAAAAGCGGGGCGCGCGCCCGCAGCAGCTCCTGATGCCCCCTTCGACTCAGCCAGAGTCCTCCTCAAGCTTCACCGGAGCGCGACAGCTGGACAACCCACCACCGTCCTCATAGAGAGCCCGGTGACGTGGCGGCTGGTCATAACCACCGCTATTGGAGCTTTGGCTGGAGGGGGAGCTGCCGTCGCCAGACGAGCCATGACCGTCGCCAAGGGCGAACTCACCTCCGACGTCGTCACGCTCATGGTCAAGGCTCGGCTCATCATCGCCAACGCTGTCCTTGGGGAAGCACCCTACACGATGGCCATCTTCCATCGTAGAAAAGGACTGATATGGCAGAAATAGAACTTTCTAAGGATTTAACCTATGAGGAGAGACCGATCAGAATATTGGATGAGACAGAAAGAGTCACTCGCAGTAAAATTATAGTGTTTTATAAGGTTCAATGGGAGCATCACACTGAGGAAGAAGCAACCTGGGAAAGAGAGGAATTTAAGGACAGCATACCCAAAATTGTTTTCCCGAGCAACCGAATCTCGAGGACAAGATTCATCCTAAGTGGGGGAGGTTTGTGATAGCCTGTTGTTTGCTTTCTCTCTTTTTCCAGACTTCATTTGCTTCTGCTTTGAATTTGGGGTTTTCGAATCAATTCAAATGGACTTAAACACTTGAGCATGTCCTTCATTTTCACCTAAGTGACCCATCCATCTCTTATTCATCATTCTTTCTCTGAGAAATCCCAAAATAATCCAAGGCATATTTTTCCTAAAAGAAAAATACTCATTTTCTTCTTTGAAATTCAATTCAGAAACTTGTGCTCCAAAGCAACCCTCATTTTTCTTGCTTCCAAAAATATGACAAAATTCCCAAATATTCTTTGGACCTTGGCCCACCTCCGTGAGCAAATATATTGCATGACTTTTTGGAATATTTTTGCTACAGAAAATCATTTTTGTTCTGGCTTCAGAATGCAGTTTCTACAGCAAATACCCTTTTCCTTGATCCAATGAGGCTGATTTTTCTTGAGCTTCATTAACCTCGTAAGTAATGCTTAACTCCAGAATATTAGCCCTAATATCCTTCTAGAAGCTCTCCAAACTTGGCGACCAAGTTTCTATCCAGAAACTTGCCAGGAAGCTCAAGTCTCATCTGGTCAGCCTGGCAGTGTGCCATCACCTCTCTTTCACCAAAGACTGCATGAACAACAGCCCAGACATGGTTTGGCATCACGTGGGCGTCGTCTTGACCATGCCAGCATGGTGACCGCGTGAAGACACGGCTCTGGCAACATGCCCGATGCGCTCTGCGCTGCGCCCACGCATCTGTTTCGCACGTGCTCAATCCAGAGCTTGCCGACGACTGCCGCATCGCGCCACCGTCTTCATCTCATCGCTCTTGACCCCTCCCTGCTGCTCGCCGACGCTGGAGTGGCCGCAGCGAGCACGGGGATGTCACGGCCAAAGCCACAGTGCACCCGTGCCCGTATCTTCTTCTCCCACCGCCTCATGTGCTCGTCTTCGAGCTTCATAGTGCCCACGTGAGCTCTGAAGCACTGCCCCCTCCTCGTTGGCGATCCTCGTCGCCGTGCGCGTCTTCCAGAGAGCTCCAGCGGAGCCACGTACCCCCTCCCCCTTCGGCTATAAATTCATACCCCTCCAGCCTCTCCGAGCACTCCAAGCTCACCGCACAGCCTCCACAAACCCATAGCCTAGACGCAGCCCGGCCGGGCAGGCCTTTGGCCGCCGTCCATGACCAGAGCTCGCCGGCGATCCCCGTAGTTCCTCCTCGTCACTCCGGTGCCCCTTGAGCCGAATCCACTCCTCTGGCGACTCCTTAGTGGTCCATTGGTGCTTTCCGAACCCATTGGAGGCCCTGGTGCAGCCCCACGTCGTCGTCCTCCTAAACTCCAGCGAGCTCTACTTTCTGCAGCCGCTGGAGAAGCCTGTTCCGTCCCCGTCCGTCCACCTCTATCCAAGCCACGGGTATAGGAAGGTGCGCAAGCATCTCCTCTATCCATCTATCCCTCTCGATCTAGCCGTCAAGCCATCCTTGCCGGAGAATGTGCCGGCGAATCACCGCCCATCTCTGTTTCTCTCTCTCCGCGACCTGATGCATGGGGCCCGCTGTCATCCTCACCACTCATGCGTAAAGTGGTGTGAGTGGAGGCGTATTCCTGGAATATGCCATCGACGTCATCCCTGATTTTTTTAATTCAAATTTAAATCAAATTTTGACCAACCATAACTCTTAAACCATAAGTCCAAATGAGTTGATTCTTTTTGTAGTGTGTTTGTTTTGAAAAGTTCTAGCAGCAAACCAAAATGGAGATTCTTCCTTGCTTTCTAGAATTTCTGGTGATTTTCAGAGTGGTTCTTGATATTTTATTTTGTTGTTTTTGATTATTCTCAGAGGGAGAAGCTTGTCTTGAAGATACCCAGGAGGAGTGTGAACCTCCTCTGCACTAAGGCAAGCCACACCAACATTCGTATGCTGTCATTTCAATATCTATGAATTTTTCCAACTTGAATATGAGTGATTTTCATGCATTTAATTATTTAAATGAATATTGCCTATGGTAGTTACTTTTTCATGCTTGAAATGCTTAGATATAGTACTGATTGGATGCATGAAATAGTTTAAGTCAGTAGAAGAAATTTTGATTGTGTGGTTATGCTTCTATGATTAGTGGTAGTTTCTTTATTTGATAAATTGATTTTAATATATTATGGTATAACCAAAATGATGAGTGATAAAAACCAGTAATGTTTAATGATGAGTAGTGCAATATGCAAACTTTGATGATGTTGATCTGTTTACTTTAAGTGGTATTTTTTGCATGTAAAATAGTTGCATGATCATGACATATTGTAACTTGGGTTATTTTATTTCAAGTTAAAACTGATGTTAATTCAACTTGAACATAATGTTGATTGAGTCATGGTGCCACTGAATCGAGTTTTTGCTTGCGCAACCACATTTGCCTTTATGGTAAGGTCTTTATTCGGTCCGTTGTCATGCCTCTGGTCGGCACCTCCAACGTGGAAAGGTTATGGGCGTGTGTTACCCTGGCTCGGTAAGTAGACATAACCTTGTGTGCCTGTTTGTTGTTATGGTACCTTGTCCCCGTTTGGGACTGTTTTTGCCACAACGGTTGCCGTTGATGCCTTTGGTAGGCACGGGGCCACCCATGACTTAGCCCAGTGGCGAGTTAGTCGGAGTGGCTGGGAGTGTTTCATGGCAATGGGAGGGTTTCGTCGGAATGCCATTGGTCCAGCTAAATGGGAAGACGAGGCCATGGATTCAGTAGTGTGGGTGAAATGCGCTACCTCTATAGAGTGTATTTAATCTATCGATAGTCGCGTCCTCGGTTACGGACATAGCTCGTGAGTAAGTCAAACCATGCATCAAAATCTTGCACACTAATTTTTTTATTGTTTGGCAATGGTTTTGTGATAATTTGTGAGATCATGAAGATGATCATGGTGGGAACCAAAGTGTTGGTTTCATTTGTGATCCGGGTATGATCAGCATTCGGTTACGAGGTAACCCGACTGGTAAGAGAGTCCGAGTGACTCGGTGCACAAGTTAATTTCACTGCATTAGTAGTATGTGTTGCATTGCATTAAATGTGATTAATTGTCATGATATTGTTTGCCATTATGCTTATGCTTGTTGTGAGCTTGCAAGTCAATTCAATGTACTAACCTGGCGTGTCATGCCAGATTTCAGGAAAGTCATATTGGATCGGAGTGTTTCCCGTATCTAGATCGCATCCACATCGTGTCCCTGTGCTATGGAGTTCCACTTCATCGTCGTTCCACTACCGCTTAGTTATCGTGATCGAGGCTCCTTCATGTTCACTAAATAATGTACATATTGTTCAGTCGCACCGTGTGTGCCGCTTGGCCCCTCTACTTGATGTAATATCAAACCTATGTTTCCACTAGCATCAATACAATGGTTGTTTTCTGTACCAAGTTGTTGTGTGTTGCGAGAAGACTTGATCTCGGGGCTGGCAATGCAAGGTAGTCTGGTTGCTCTGAGCTAGGGTGCAACACCAATGAAGGAATTACTCACACCTGGTGAGGAGCATCATGGAATTGGCGATGGAGAAGGGTTGGTGATGACGGAGACCGAAGATCCCCCTCTACGGAGCCCTGAGCGGACTCCAGATCTGGCCTCCCGATGAAGAACTGGAGGTGGCGGCGGCTCTGTATCGTGAAACGTGATGAAACTTTCTCCCTGATTTTTTCTCCAAAAATAGGATTTTATAGCGTCGGTCTCAGGGTCTACGGGGCCACCGGGTGGGCACATGGCCTGGCTCGGTCGTCTTCTTCCCCAGCTCCACCGACCAGAAGTAGAGGCAAGGTAGGGGAGGGGTAAACTGCGACGGGCTTGGCCGGCTCTGGCCGTCCCCAGCCGAGGCGTGGCATCCGGCGGGTTCGGCGAGAGGAGTCGCATCCATCCCGCATAGCAGAAACGGCGGGGAGGGCTAGGGCGACCAGGCTCACGGCAACAGGCAGGCGACAAAGGGCAACGGCTATTCTCGGGGCACGGCCCTAGAGGGGCTCCGGCGAGGAACTAAGGGGAGGGGATAGTCGCCGGAGTGTGGGGAAGGCGATGGTGGTGGCTAGAGGTGGAGGGGGGCTTGGCTTTGGGCTAATTTAAGCAGAGGTCGGCGGCGAGGCTTCGACCATGGGAGTGTCAGGAGAGGTTCTTGAGCTCATTTGAGAGGCTAGGGAGGGGTAGTGGAGCGATGCAAGGATGGTGGTGAGCTCGAGGGGTCTCGGGGGAGGCCTTAAATAGGCGGAGCGTCGAGGCCGTGGCCGTGGAGTTGTGGGCACGGCTCGGGCACGTCCGCGTACGCGTGTGAACACCAGCGAGCTAGACGGACGGCGACAAGGAGCAATAGAGGAGGGCTCACGAGGGTAGGGAGGGCCAACGGGTGGGGAGGAAGCGACCGGGCGCCATTAATGCCCTGTCAGCACTGTGCGCTCGTGGGTGCGCGGCGACGAGCGCCGACGAGGAAGCAGACGGAGGGGTGAGGTCAGGGCGACGCGGTCGATCATGAAGAGGCTATTGGACATGGCTTTGAGTCGAGACGAGGAGAGAATGGATGAGCATAGCGCCGCTGTTTCTAGAGCGCATCGGTTTGGCACGTCTGCCTCGTGGTCACTGTGTGAGCTAGCATGAAGAAGAGCCAAATGGCTGGCAATTGTTGTCTAGGGGAGAGTCCTTCTAGGGGAGGTTTCAACTGCGGCGGTAGCTCAGTTAAAGACTCTGTGGTTAAATGGTAAGTGAGCTCTGAAGTTTGTTGTTGCAAACCTGATCATTATGCGGTGATCAACAGAGTGATGTTAAGAGGCAAATTAGATGTCAGTGGAGTTTAAGTTAGGAAGGACTATAGTCCTGTGCATCATGAGATGATTTGGACCAGTATTTAATATAGTTGCTTAACAACCACATAAATTGGTTCAGAAACAAGAACAGTAAGAAGAACTCACCCAATAGAGTGGATTGAGCTAAAAATGGGCATGACACTATTATGTGGTCATATGAGAGTGATATAAAAATTTCATGCCATTTGGCCAAGCCAAAATGGTACTTCCTTCATATAGCACCTCTCTAGATAGAACCTTAGAAAAAATCCGGCGGGAAGAATGCTAGATGAAATATGCCCAAATTTGGTAGAGATAGGTTATATTGGTAGGAGAAGGCCCTAGAAAATTATCAGCACTAATGGAGCAATATAAAATGTACTTGGTTCACTAACTAAAAATTTGGACAGAAACAAAGAATTGATGCTCAGGTCACAAGGATGCATTTCATGAGCTCAAATCTATAGGAGGGTGATGATTTGGTGATATGAAGCTCCATGAAAATTTTCAACTCAACAGGATTAACCTAGCTAGTACTTCCTTCACAACCAATTCCCTCATACAGGAACTTTGAAAAATTGCTCGGGAATATTCAATAGGCAAATTAAGTTGAATTTAGGCATGAGTCAATTATTTGGACATGAAAAGGTGTCCCAAAAGTTTGGGGTCAATTGGGCGAAGGTAACTGGCACTTGCTTTACAATGTGCCATTCAGGACAGAATATGAAATGAATTAATTGAGCATGATGGTCAATTAAATTCTTGCCATATTTTAGAAAGATATGACCCAAAAAATTATGAGAATTATTTGGTAATTTTAGGAGTGATGGAAATATAGGTTGCTTCAGAACCTAGGGCACATTGGGTTATTCCTTTAATAGAAAAGGAATATTCCCAAGGAAAAGAATATTCGGGTTTGGTCCAAGATGGAAATGGCAAGGTCTAGGGATGGTTTTGAGAATGACAAGCCACTCTGGAAAGAAAGAAGAGGTCATCTTCTTCAGTTTCCAGACCACACAGCCAGAGAAAAAGGAAACTCAAGAAAAAAATCTCAGAAAAACAAAAGAAAAAGAAAGGGCCAAAAAATCAGGCTGTGACACATGGAGTGGGTTGATCAAGAGTGGCCGTGATCTTTGAAGATGTTCCTAGAAAAGCTCTGGAGCATGTATGAGGAAGAGAACAGAGGTAGGATCCGAGAAAGTGTTGTCAACGCTAAAGAATATTTGAAGATGCGGGATAAAAAGAGGAAGGTGGAGAATGAGCTTAGATTTTCAAAATCAGACTTTGCTAAGATGGTGTTAGCGAAGGATGAGGCACTTTCCTAGTGAACTAAAAGCAGAGGTGGATAAGACGTGCCTAGATGATCTCGATTAGGGAAATGTGTATATTGTTCTAATATTGTTCTTATGAAGTTGAACTACCTATATGTTGTACTGTGCTATTTTCAGGTAGCTGTCATACTATGATGTTAAAATATATTTATGTGCCTGATATGAAATTTGCAGAGAGCTGTTCGATATGAAATGTGAATTTGCGTAGCACTTGATTTATTAAATGTAAACTAATGAACCTGCTAAATGGGTCATGCAACTTTGCAAATGGTTCTAGCAGTAAAAGTGCTTGTGATGGATAGCCCAATGCCACACAGTTTTCTTCATCAAATCGTGTGTGATAGTTAACCAAGGCAGAGTATGTGTGATAGTTACACCTTTCACAAATGGTTCTAGTAGTAAGACTATGTGGGATGTACATACGAACGGAAACGTTTTCCCTGGATTGACTGTGTGGGATGTACATACGAACAGAAACGTATACCTTGGATTGACTGTGTGTGATATACATACGAACGAAAATATTTTTCTGGGACTCATCGTGTGGGACGTACGTACGAACGGAAATGATTGGGTTTCGATGCCTCACCCGATCGCACACAAGCTCATTTTGTAATAGCCAGTGTGCCAGGAGGGCCTATCACGGTCGGTTTTTGGGTCGTCTGGGAAGGACCCCCCTATCGCCCACACTCACTTGGCGACGGTTCCAAATGCCATCGCGGAAAGGGGTTAAAAACCATTTGTATAGCACCGACGCGCACCAGTGATTAATGGCGGTAGGTGGGTGGAATTAAAGGGGTGGGCGTGTTCAGCAGAGAGAGTGTGTGTGTTTCTATGTAAGAGACTTGTAGGACTGGGTAGAAAGACAAATTCTAACCTTGATGGAGGGAGAGAAATACATAAGTGTGCATGTCGGTGTTCTGGGAACGGGGGTCCCCAGACTTGCCTGCCTACGGCTCGCAGTGTGGCTCCACCAGCGGCCCCGTATGGCCCATCTTCACCAGCAAACATTCAAGACCCTGGCGATGGGCCAGGCCTCGCGAGGCGGATGATGCAAGACCTCCTCAGGGGCGGCCTCACCAGGCTGGCTTGCGAGGGGCGGAGAGATCAAGGCAAGGGACACCTCACGAGGTTGTTGTGACGCAAGCCATGATGACTGGAACCAGGAGGGCGCCAGGCGGGCGCCAGCGCGCGCAGTGTCCTCGTTTCCTGTTTGGTTCTAAAGGGGCAAGTGCAGGCGATGAGTCCCGAGGCATTAGGCAAAGGTTTCCATATCTATGCAACAAGACCATGACCAGCAGGACGGCAAGACGGAGGTCACCGTGGAGCCCAAGATGGCGTCACCACCAGAGCCTTTGGAAGCCGAAGATTACTTTTGTCAGGATAGCTCGTATTAGTTGTCTCCCTTCGAATTTGGCCGTTGTGGGATCCCTTCCTGCTCAATATTTGGGAGGAGGACCAGGGCCTCTATAAATAGGACTAGCCACCACCATGAAGAAGGGAGCCCGATCTTCAACCACACAAGCACACCAAGCACAAGAACACCTTTCCTCGCGAGGCTGTTCTTCCCTTGTACTGTTCGTCCTTAGCCCAAGAGGCAATCCACCACACCACACTGGAGTAGGGTATTACACCACAACGGTGGCCCGAACCAGTATAAATCTTGTGTCTCATGTTCTTTGGGTTCGTCGAGCTAGGCCGTGAGATGGCAGACCGTGCGAGCTCAGGAGGAGAAGAGATCTTCGTGCGCACCCCAGTGCTCAAACCTCAAGGGTTTTGCCGGAACCTGAAATCCGACAGCGCATGTGTGATTCCGATGCCCACGGAGAAATGAGATATGTATGTGTGTGAGAGAGATTGCACAATTCATTCACGTATCACTATCTAGCGATCGTGGATGTGCATTGATTGAACATAAATCAATATCTACTTCATATCATGGGCAAAGATACAATATCGATTCAACGCTATAAAGATTGGACACTCACATATCACATTTTTTTCTAAATAATCCTTTTCAATTGTTCATGCCAAAGTTACAGTGATGTTTCTTCAAACAACCAATGCAGCTATCATGTACGTGCACCATTGTTAGTCTTGAATTCAAATTCATTAGTCTCGGATGATTTAAGGTTCTATTATGAAGTAATATATGTAATATTCATATATGAATTCAACGGGTATGGAATTTATGAAATGGAGGCTATGTAATCATATGAGGTAACGCTTTTAAGTACCTGACTACAATATCCATTTCTTTTTGTGCGCCTCTACAATAACACGTCAATGCATTATGTTTAAAGTAAATAACCAATGGCACTAAATTATCTGTTAACACGAGAAATACATTGGCTGAGTGTTTGATCCATTTTTTTGTGAACGCGCCTCTACACCCGTACGATTGGCCGCGCCCGTGTGAACATCCAAGTTATCGGTACATCATCCTGAGTTATTGTCTTTTTTCTGGGGTGGACTTCACACCAGTTATTAACTACTGACGTGTGCCCCGTGTACAAAGTCTCCCATGACCTTCCCGCTAGCACTATCATAAATTAGATGAAACTGGATACGAACGATCCCGCGGGCGGCAAAATCTCTCGCCTCCTTCTAAAATTTCTGCCACCTAGTCTTTAGCATGTGAAATTCCCCATTTGTCCTTGGTGCACGGAGAACAACAGTTACAATACAACCCTTATTTACATAATAGGTCGGGGCTACTTTGGTAACTTCCAGTCCGCCCCCCACACGGCACCCCCATTTCCTCTCCCTCTCCCGCAAAAACGACTAACTCCACAGCACCAGAGCATCTTAGATCATGTCGTCCGTACTTCATTGTCCTTTCTACACCTCCCCTCTCAAAACCCTAGACTACTCAACCACGGGCGCACCAGAGCCCATTCACTGCCAACGGCGTCCACCTCGACGGATCTGCTTCTATGACCGCATCTACCCCTCCCACCTCACCTAGAAACAAGTAGATTGCTCATCCAGCACTATACCACAACCAATTCTGTGTCGTCCTTATCCACGGCGCCGGATCTGCTTCACCGATACTCTCGTCTACTGCAGTGCATCTGCAGCAGCTCCTTCGCACTCCCCACCAGAGACGATTTGTCCACACCCCCAGAGCCGCCCCACCGACGCCCTCGTCGACGGCCTCTAATCCTCTTCGCTGACACCTTACTCAACCCTACGGGAGCCGCTTTGCCGACACCGTCGTCAACCCCACCGGAGTAGCTTTGCCTATACCATTCTCAACCCTACCAGGGCCGCTTTGCCAACGCACAAGTCCACGGCCTCAGATCCGCTTCGTCCGACCCTCATCCAACCTACCGGAGCAACTTCTGATGCCCCGTCCACGGCCGCAGATCCCCATCATCGACACCATCGTAAACCCAACCACTGGAGCAACTTCACTAACACCCTCGTCCACAGCCACAGACCCTCTTCGCCCACAACGTAGTCCACCCTATCGGAGCCGCTCCACAAACACCCTACTCGACAGTTCTAGATCTCCTTAGCGGTCCCTGACAGCCAGCACAGCATTATCACCCTTCACGTTTCTAACCTGATTCCCACCATCTGGCAAGATGCCAAGCACCCGCCACAGCCTAGGTACTTGTCACCTTTAAACCCGTCCAGCATCACCTACCCGATGTACTTCAAATATACTAACAGGTCGCTGTTACATGTTATGCAGCTGGCAAAACTACAAGGATAATGTTTCTTCTAGATGTAACAACTTGTCCAACCAAGATCCTGGACTGAGGCAATTCTATGATCTTGTAAGTGCGTCTCTCTCTCTCTCTTGTATTGTTTTGTGCCTGCTAGCGTGCTTTGCTAGGATTTTTGACTAGTATTCCATTTGTGAAGACAATGATTTCTACTACTGGCTACTAAATTAGATATGTAGATGTCATACATGATACTCCCTCTGTTCCTAAATATAAGTCTTTCTAGAGATTCCACTATCGGCTACATTCAAAGCAAAATGAGTGAATTTACACTCGAAAATGCATCTATATACATCTGTATGTGGTCCATACTGGAATCTCTATAAAGATATATATTTAGGAACAGAGGTAGTACATTACACAAAATCGTAGGTGGCATGTAGGAATTCCAGTGCACTACATTAGGCTCCCATAGAGTGCCTGCTAGTCCAGCATACAGAGTCATGGGTAGTTTATGCTACACACACAATCGTTAATTGGTGGTTTAAATATGCGCAAGGGATATGGAATGCATTGTCATGTAGAGATATTTGAAATTAGCTGTGTCAACTTGCAGATAGGGTTACCCAATGAACAAGTACAAGATGTATGTGGCAATTTCATGGAACATCGCAAAAAAGGAGAGGCAGCGGTGAGCCTATACAGTGTGCTATGGTAGGTCACTTCGACCCAGTTATTTTGCAGGATTCTCCCAGAATCTGCCCCTCTCTAGCTTCTCCTGGTATCTTTGACCCCCTTTTGTTTTACAATCCTACCTAATTAGACCCTAACTAGATAGGATTGTAAAACAAATGGGGCTCAAAGATTCTGGGAAAATCTGGGTAGGGGTCAAATTCAGGGAGAATCTGGCAAAAGAACTGGGCCTCCATTGCAATCATCGTGACATGTTATTTGTGTGTTAGTTTTATTCGCCAAGTTTCCTAGGGACATTTATTTTGAGTTATCCTAAGAAAATAAGCACCTTTGAATATAAGATCCAGGTAATAAAACAACCAGTTCTTTTCATTGCCTGCCTTTTCAGCTTATCTGTGGTATGATTAGTGAAAAGTCTAGATTGCATTATATTTTGTCATTTTGCTGCCCATGCGAAAATTAATTTGACTTGCAAAATCACAAATTGAATCCAGTGTAGTAATTAATATGATAGGAAAGCGGACCATCAATATTTGTTCAAAATGCAAATACAAAGATACCATCTACTTGGCACAATCTACTATGGTCATTGTCTTCCATCAAGATCCCATTGCCTAATTTAAACGAAGAACACATGACCTAAATTTAAATGAAGAGGAATTATTTATTGAAATACGATGGTGCAAGTGGCTGGTTATTATCATATAGCAGCACCACCTGAAAGCATCATATAGCAGCAGTAGCTTGTAGCAACTCATCATACAGCAGCAACATCAGTGTGCAATTCATCATGTACTAGCAGTAGCTCATAGCAATTCATCATATAGCAGTAGCAGGAGCAGCTCATAGCAATTCATCATATAGCAGCAGCAGGAGCAGCTCATAGCAATTCATCATATAGCAGCAGCAGGATCAGCTTATAGCAACTCATCATATAGCAGCAGCAGCTCATAGCAATTCATCATATAGCAACGGAAGCTCATAGAAATTCATCATATAGCAGCAGTAGGAGCAGCTCATAGCAATGAATCATATAGAAGCAGTAGAATCAGCTCATAGCAATTCATCGTATAGCAGATCAGAATGAGAATTTGGCAAAAAAATCAGAGGAGATCCTCACCTTGTTGGATGAGCTCATCCTTCAACTGCACCTCAAGGCCATGGCCTGGGAGGAGGGGAGGGGGAACGAGTTAACTTCTATCACAGTGTGGCATCAGCCGTAGTTGTGCGGTGCCCGCCGGAGTAGTGCGTTGGATGGACCACTATGGAGCAGCTGCTGGAGACCATGATAATGAGGGGCAGCGCCAGAGGGAGGAGCAGTCGGGGAGATTTGGCCCTACCCGCCGGCCATGTAGCCTAGCTGGCCAGAGCGTCATCGAGGACCAGGCCAGATGAGACCAGTGGCGATGGCTCGCTGGAGGAACCCTAACGCTGCGGGCAGTGGATCGAGGTAGAGGGAAAGGGAAAGGGGGAGGAGATGCAAGCGGGCAGGGCAATGAACGCTTGCGTGTTTGTTTTTACTTGAGGGTCAGGTGTGACGCGGGTGTGAGTAGTGGCATTTTGAGTGTAATATAGATAGATAATAGATTCATTTCACTATTTGCCCTCCCTTCAATTTTTAGTGAGCTTCTACCCAAAACACCCCCCTCCAAAGCGAAATAAGCTAAGCCCAAGCCCATAACACAAAAATGACTTCTTTAGATCTTTTATGGATTATTTTGACAATAAGCTCTGAAAAGGCAGAATAGAACTGGCCCTTAACTTGCAATTCAATTGTGCGTGTAATGATGAATCACTCCTGCCTGCTATAGTGTACATTTAGGCATCATCATACATGGCATAACCTAATACATGTGCATTTCATTATAGAATCTGAAATATGCAATGTTTATGTTAGTTCATATGTTGCACATGATGTTTAAATGCCCCTTAAATCTGGTCAGTCAAGTGATGGTCTTTAAGCCTCATTCTATGCTTCTTTTCTTGATATGTATGATTTGCTCACACATCTGTTCAATTGCTTGTTTGTGTCAGCCAGCCATACTAGGATTGTTTGCTTTGATTACTTGCTGATCTTGACCTAATAGGGCTTGTCAATGATTTAAACACTAAGGGTTGTTGTAGTGGGGGCTTGTATAACTGATAAGTGACATAAAGGTTTGGCTGTACACTAAAGTAGGCTCTCCAAGAGTACCTAGAGATCCAGTTTGAAGGTATGCCTAGTTTTTACATAGTACACACATAGTAAATGCTCATTTCATTGTGTGCAAGAGATGTGGCATGTTTCATCATGTGGTGTTATTTTGTTATAATATCATCCTTTTGTGTTGTTCACAGACTGGAAAGTATGCATATTTATCTTCCAAGGAGACTAATAACTAGTTTGTGTCACCTTGCAGAGGGGGTGCAATGAAGATAAGATTGAGGATTTCCAAATACAAGATGTTAGGAAGGAGCCTTGCAAGAGAAGGAGGAGTAGCACTAAGCATGTTCAACAAGTTAAGGTAAGTCACACTGTATTACAATTACCAGGACATCCTATTTTTTTGACATTGTGCTTGGGTAGGGTTCTTCAACTGTAACCCAGTCATTGGGCCATTAATTAAAACCCCCTCCACTCACTACTATATGTTCTTCTAACTTTTTTGTAAATGAGATGTATGTAAACAAATTTTAATGTGTCTGTTCACTCATTACACATGTAGTCTACTTTTAAATATCTAAAACATCTTATAGTAGTGAACAGTGTGAAATTGCCTCCTGCCATGATAGAGTCGTCGATATCATAAATTTCATAACCAAACACATATTCACATTATTGGCCTCCCTATCATCACTAGGATATTGATTACATACTAGTCGAGATACTTCATAGGAGGAAAACAATGTTACATCACTTGTTCCTTTATATTGTAAATGTAGCTAGGCCTTCTATGTTATTGAGGTGTGCATGTATGCATGCTGCCAACTCAATAGTTCAATTGCTTGTTTGTTTTAGGCATAGTTAAATTACTCTTTTCAATTGCTTTATTTCTCCTCAGTTAACGAGATGCCCAAACAATGATGCCTGATGTTGGGTACTTTTATAACTATTAGTTGACATAATTAAAGTCCTTACAATTTAATTACTCTGGTGAAGTGTGCCTGAAGCTTTGAAGTCTATTAACCAACTATTACTGCATGAGGCTCACAATCTAGTTTATACTAGGCTAATGATTGCATAGTTTTTCTTGCTATAGTAGGTTTGCACGAATCCCTCTGATGTTCATTATTCCCCCTAAGACTTTAATTGAGCTATAGAATGGCCAACTGCTTGCTTACTTGTACGCAACGTGATTTCTAAATTTATAACATGTCTATGTTTTAGATTTGGCCCCAACATCATGCTCGTCTGGTGAGCTAAGAGAGATTTCTGTATGCGGGTTGCACAGACTACCATTCTTATAAGTTTTAATATATCACCTGCTTATCCTTCATGACGTGTAACATTATTGTTAGTCCTATTTTGCCATGTACAAAATAGTCTGTCTTGCTTGCTTCACTGTTGTAACTATATTTTTGCCCTAGTCATGTGTACTTACAAAAACATTTTCAGAATGAAGTGACATCAACAGAAAGATCTGCAAGCAGTGCGGTATGGACATTACGAAATGATTATGGATTGGAATTGGAATGTGCTAATGTTCTCAAGCATCAACTATAGGTGGCAAGACAACGTGTACATGATTCTCAACGTGCAATCGACAAGTTGAGACTGGACTTGCAGGTATTAGATGCAGGAGTGAAAAAATGAAACGAGACACTAAGGTAACCACAAAGGAATTGGAGATTTTGCATACTGAAATTTGTGCTATCTGAATTCAGCCAATCCTATTTTCTGAAGAGATTATAGTTCAAGTGGTAAGTTATGTTGGTGCGTCTCCATGATGTATGAGCTTTATTTTCCTAGTGTATGTAATTTCATGTTTGTGTATGCTTTATTATCATTAGCAAAAGAGCCTGTATGTTGCAATGGGAGAGAAAACATAACACACGCTCTTAACTCGACAACCATCACTCAAGACTACAATAGGTCCATCTCCTTCATTTTTGCGAGGCATCATATTTGTGTTGCCGCTTATCCTCCTTCTCACTCTCGTCGATGATGGCCTCGGTGTTCATAGAAAAAAACAAAAAAGTGTGTTGAATATGGTTAATTCTAAGGCGTCTCTCTCTCCCTCTCTCCTCCTCCTCCTCTCTCTCTCTCCCTCTCTCTCTCTCGCTCGCTCGCTTTTTATCACTCTCGCGATGAGAAATCTGTTGTTTTTCCTTGCGACATTTTTCGGAGGTATGCGTGTGTAGTTATCGATATTTTCTTTTCCCTATATGGTTAGAGTGGGGTGTTTATTTGCAATTTGGATCGCCACCGGTATGAAAAAAAGGATCTTGCACTATAAATTATAAGTTCGATTCCATAATAATATTTTAAAAATATTTAGCAGGTAAAATTAACATCATATGTAGATTCCACACATTTTTCTAATAAAATTTCATATATAATATGTTAAAATCAAAGTTACCGTTTAAAAGATATAGATAATTTAGAAAATCATTTGGTTTGACTCAAAAATACTTAACAGGTAAAAATAATCTCATATTCATATTCTACATATTTTTCTAATCAAATTTCATATATAACATGTTCAAATCGGAGTTACGGTTTAAAAGATATGGATGATTTTAAAAAGCATTTGTTTGACTTAAAAATGATCCACAGATGAATTATCTAAAACATTAGGGTTTTTTCGAAAAATGTAAAATAACGGTTCGTGTGTGACTTAAATCCGGACGGCGGGTTGATTTCAAGAAATGACAAGGACTTTTATGCAAAATACAAAAATAACAATTCGTTTTAACTTGAAACAGGACGGCGGGTTGAATTCTCTGAAATAGAGGGACTTTTCTGAAAAATATCATGACGGACGAAAGAAACCCAAGTTGCTTTATTATTAGGTAAAGACTAGTGCTGAACTATAATGCCCAGTGGTTATAATTGGCTGTAATTTCTTTGTTGGATAGTGTATGTTTTTTAGAGGTGATACTATGGAGTAGCATAATGCTTTGAATATGCTATATCATTGAAATGGGGGCCAACACCCAAACATTTCCTGGACGCCAACAATGGCTCTTAGCAGGCGGTTAACAGGCTGAAAGCTCGATAGGGCCGTAATAGAAATGGCCCGTGGGCCTCTAGCAGGCCGAAATAAATGACAATTTTGTCTTGTCCCTTTTACTTTACGGGCCAGTAAGAGGCCGAAAGTATTATGGGCCAGAGGAGGCCCAATTTGCAAACCAGGATTTTAATAGGCCAAAAGTCGCGTTGGGCAGAAATTTTGCCCTGTGGAACGTGGGCCCCTAATGGACCCAAAATTAGGTTGCAAGGTCAAAGGCTCACTGTTGTGCAGGCCGTTAACAGGCCGAAAGACAAAATGGGCTAGGAATTGGCCCATTTACCCAATAGGCCGAGGACAAGCCTAAACTCACAAAGGGCTAGAAGATGGCCCAACTGCTGAATGGGCCGAGAAAAGGCCAAAATACGTTATGGGCCGTTAACGGGCTAGAACTGACGATGGGCTGCTAACATGCCGAAAGAAGCTCAGGCCGCAATTGGCCCAAAGATGTACTGGGCCGTTAACGAGCTGAAAGTAATGATGGGCTGGAAATTGTCAAATCTAGACATGGCCTTTGATGGGCTGATTCTATGTAACTTGTATGGGTCGTGCTTGTGAATGGGCATGACTCAAGTAGGCCGCAAATGGGCCGGCCCGCTTATTTTGACAAGCCCGGCCTTTTTCCCTAAATGCCCACTGTTGGGCCAAGACACGTGGTGAAGTATCATAGGCGCGTCCATGCATTCACTGGATGACAATTGTCCAAACGTCGGGCCGACACGTGGATCTGCCGGTGAATGAGAATTTTACACGTGGAAAATCCCCATTGGTCCGAGCTGTTAACAGGTTATCAGATCCAAACCGGAACCCGATTGCTTAACGGCGACCCGTTATGGTGGATTCCAAGTGTTGGTTACCCTTGATGAAAGCACTTCTATGACATGCGATTTATCGTCATGGAAGTGGACACTTCTGTGATGATAATTTTGGTAATGTCATGGAACACTTCTACGACAGCACAGGTATGACTATCTTGATTCTGTCATAAAATCATCATGGATGTACATGCATGACAGAAAACATGACCTATTGTGACAAACACATATCATCACGGAAGTGTTTTTTTGTAGTGGTGGTGGACCCTGCGTCGCCTTGACCCCACCGGTCAGCCTAACAGGGTGTTGACCCCGGTGCTGACGTGGATAAGTGAAAACGGTTTTTGGTGAGTATGTTTTCCCTTAGCGAAAGTGTATTTTAGTTCTGCTTCAGAATGGAATACGTTTCTCTGTTCTGAAAACGTATTATCAGAAAAGGTGTTCTCTATTTTTTAGCTCAGGGGCCTGTTTGTAGAGATTCTTTTTATAGATTGGTCCCTGAATTTAGTTGGGCTATAACTTTTTGCTCGAGACTCTGAATGAGGTGAATCCGACGCCAACATCATCGTCTCGTTGAGCTCGTTCCGTTCAAATCATTTTCACTATGGTTTGACACTGTGAAAATAACCTTTTTGCCCTTGCCCCTAATCAGCCCCCTCTGAGAGTCGTTTCCAGTGAATCTTTCCGCAACTTCACCGCACTTCTCCCGAGAGCCTTCTTTATCCCCAGGCAAGCCACAACCACCATTTGCATGATGGCCATGTAGTAGCTTTGCTTTTCAACTTGAATCTTTAATAACTGTATGTTTGTTTTGCTACTGCTGTTGTTATTTCAGTTATGCTTATGGATCGGTAGTTACTGTCATGCTATGTTTTCTTGCACTCTGTTCTTCTTGCTAGTATTACTTTCATATTTCCATGCTCGATAGTAGTACAGGTTGGGTTGGTCATGTTCTCCGGTGCATGACTAACGTCGGTTACCGAGTACCATTGACATGCATTGTTCCTTTGCTGTTAGTTGGTTAAGTGTTTACTCGGTAATATTATTTATGTGTTATTGCATGGTATTTATTGTTGATGTTAGTGGTCATGTTATACTATGAGTAGTGTTGCACTTGTGATATTCATGCTCGTCATTATGCCATGCTCAGTTGGATATGATTCATTGTTGATATGGTCGATACTTATGTTGTACCCTCATGCTCATATTGATATCATGCTCATACATTATAATTGCATCTTGTTATTTTATCATGGCTTAGCATATTGCATTCAAGTTTAACCGGATTAAATTGTACCTGAACAACTATTGGCTGAGTCATGGTGCCACCATATCGAGCTAACCAGTGCAACCACGCTTGCATGTATTGGAAGGTCCTAACTAGGTCTACTGTTGTGCCTCTTGCCGGTGCCTCCAACGAGGGAAGGTTATGCGTGGGCACTACCTTGGCCAGGTAGGACCGCATAAGCCTTCTGAGCCCGTAGTTGGATGATAAGCGCTTTTGTCCTAGTTTGGGACCGTTTTTCTTTTCCCACGACGGTGGCCGTGATGCCTTTGCTAGGCACAGGGCCACCCGGGACTGAACCACAAAGGGGTGTTGGTCGAAGTGGTCAGTAGAGTGTCATGGCAGTAGGTCGGTTTTGTCGGAACGCCATTGGTCCACCCGATGGGAGTGCGAGGCCATGGGTTATGTGGTGTGGGTAAAGTGCGCTACCTCTGCCGAGTGTATATTAAATCTATCGATAGTCGCGCCCATGGATAAGGGCCTAGTTCGTAGTTGGTCACACTATAGGTCAACAGTAATAATAATAGTGTGCTTAATAACAACCCTGGTTCGATGATGAGAAAGAGATTGCTTGTGATCGTGAGATGATCACCGTGGTATCGAGTATTCCGAGTTGATGGATATATGCGGTTGTGATCGTGAGATGATCACCGTGGTATAAAGGATGCCGAGTTGATGGATATTTGGGGGGTTATGCGAGAGTCAAGGGTGAAGTTCAAGTTCCTTGTGGTCATGTAATGATTAGTACGGTATTTTTAATACCAAGCTTGATTGGATCCTGAGATGTTCGTGTGATGTCCGTGTTGGTTACGGGGTTACCCGAACAGAGTAAGTTGGTGCATGATAACGTCATCATGTTGCATGATAGTTTCATCATGTTTATATGTCCATGCCATGCTCATATTGTTCTAGTTGTATCAAGTTGTGCATGCCATGGTGCTCTGATAGTATCATGTTAATCCTTGTTAATCTGTAACTGCCATTGAGGGGGTCCTGGATTAGGGGGTGTCCGGATAGCCGAACTATACCTTCGACCGGACTCCCGGACTATGAAGATACAAGATTGAAGACCTCGTCCCGTGTCCGGAAGGGACTTTCCTTGGCATGGAAGGCAAGCTTGGCGATACGGATATGTAGATCTCCTACCATTGTAACCGACTCTGTGTAACCCTAGCCCTCTTCGGTGTCTATATAAACCGGAGGGTTTTAGTCCGTAGGAACAACAATCATACTATGACGCCCCAAGACCGATGTGCCAGGTGTCCTCCAGTTATTCGCTGTTGTTGCATTGTAATTCGCTTGCGTGTTGCATCTTGTCATGTCATCATGTGCATTGCATCATCATGTTTTCAAAACTTGCATCCCTCCGGGTTCCCCAGTTCTCTTCGTTGTTCGTTCTGAGTCCAGACACACTTGCACGCGCCCGTGGCACGTCCGAAATATTATTTTATACATGGCCGGAAAATGTTCTCGGATTGGGTTGAAAGTTGGCGTGTGGTCTTTTTATAGTGTAGATAGACCGTCTGTCAAGTTTCATCACATTCGGAGTTCGTTTGTCAGCCTAACCATTAAACTATAGCGGCATTATAGCCGGTCTAACGTCGGACATTTTCGGTCTCCGGAAATCGTGTCGGGCTGTATCTCTCCCCTCTTCTCTCAGACCAACCCGCTCTCCACAGTCCACCTAGGCCCATGACTACCCCTCTCTCCGCAGTGCATTGAACCCCTCACGCACGTCCGAAAATTGTCCCGGACCCGATCCGAGCAGTCGGCACCGTTGGGTCCGGATCATCCCCAAACATCTACAAAACGTCACCGTTTTCTTGTTTGGACTCCCTATCTTTTTTTCCGGCCATCTGATTACGATCGGAGCGACGGATTAGCCCCTACCCAAATATCCACTCGCTATATATTCTAGTCTAACCCTAAAACCTAGGGATCTGTTCCATCCATTCCGCATCCACCTGCCCAAATCCCCTCGCAGCGCCGCCACCCCCACCTAACTCCACTTGGTTTTCCATGCCCGGCCAATCAAGAGCGCATGCCTCGATCTGGATCGAGAGGAGAGCCGATCCATCCTAGTCTCTCCTCACAGAGACCTCCCGCGAGCCTGCAGGCCGACCCCGTCGCCGTTCCTCCTCTGCTCTCTTCCTTCCCCTCTCTCTTTTCTTCTCTGTCTCACCTCTCTCTATGTGTCTCTCTTTGCCACAGACAGGACTCGACGACCTCCACCATCCAGGGCCTCGCCATGGCCGTCCTCTCCTTCCTCGCCTTGCCGGAGATGCCCCGTCTTCGCCATGTCCCGCTGCCGCCCGGACCGTCTGCGTTGACCCCTGCATCCGCTGCAGCCTTGCCGTCCCGCCGAAGTCCCCATGCCTGGGTCCGCGCCCCCGCAAGCCACGGCCGAGGCAGCTGCCTCCTCGCACGCCCGATGCATAGGCACGACCCCTTGACCCTGCCGACGAGGTCTGCCGCCAAGGATGCCCTGCGATGGCGCCGCCGTTTCAAGCTTCAAGCCCCGGACGCCAAGTCCCTGCCGCCCAGGACCCATCGCGCGCCTTCCTCTGCATCGAACAGGGAGGGCGAGATGCTCGTTTCCCCTCGCCATCGCTGCGCCCGCGCGTCAGGTTCCTCGCGGTCACCCCCGGAGACTGGTCCTCGCTGGCCTTCCCTGCATGCCCGCTGCCGCCGTCCCGTGTCTTCCGGCGAGAGCCTCTCCTCTACTCCGTTCGGTTTGAGAGAGCGCTGCCTTTTTCCCCTTCGTTGACCGCAGCCTGCTCCAAGTCCCGTGCCTCGCAAGCTCCTGTGGTCGCTGCCTCTGTTCGATCCAGAGGATCCCCTCGCCCGCTTCGTCACGCGTGGTTGCGTTGACTACGCGTGGATTCAGCCCGCGCTAGGCCCAGCCGCTCCCCTGTCAGTCCGAGCCACCCCGATCGGGCCACGGCCCGCTAGGTGAGCTCCTTCCCCAGCCCTCTGTGCTCTAATTCGGCCCGTTAATGTTTTTTCCTGTCTGGATGATTTTGCCTTTTATCCAGATGCTGCAGTTTTTTTTCAGATTAGCCCCTAAACTTCATGCATATTTTAACTTACAAACTAAGCATCACATGTAAAAACTTAATATATGAAACTTGCTTAGAATTTTGTGTAGATTAATAATATATCATTTCCATCCATGTCTAAAATGTTTGAAATGTTGTTCGTTTAATCTTGCTTAAATAACTTGCTAAAATGCTTTATTTCATAACTAATTAACCGTAGCTCCAAACCTAACAAACTTTATATGTAAATGGGGTAGAAAAATGCCTAGTTTAACATGGTGTACTTATTTTGCATGTTTAACAACCCTAAAATATGGTTTAGGGCAGAACAGGACCTAACCTAATATATGCATATGGGGATTTACTGGATTCGTTATTTGTTATATCCGGCCCCATTTAAATTGTTTAGATGGTGTAGTTTTGTTATGCCTCACCTCTTACCATGTTAATCAACATTTAATATTGTTGGGTACCTAAACGAGAGAGAAATAAATAATTGTCGTGGTGTTTCGTCAATATGCAACTCGTTGCATATTGAGCTCCACTTAATTTGTAGGGTTGCTTGCGCACTTTGCCATGCCATGCTTCATTAAACCGGACATGCATCATACTTGATTGTGCATCATGCCATGTTCATGTCGTGGTTGTTTACTATGTTGTTTGTTTCTTTCCGTGTTGCTTCTTTAGGTTGGTTCCGATTACGTCGCGTTTGTGAGGACCCGTTCGACTACGTCCGTTTGTCTTCTTCATGGACTCGTTCTTCTTCCTTGCGGGATTTCAGGCAAGATGACCATACCCTCGAAATCACTTCTATCTTTGCTTGCTAGTTGCTCGCTCTTTTGCTATGCCTATGCTGTGATACCTACCACTTGCTTATAATGCCTCCCATATTGTTGAACCAAGCCTCTAACCCACCTTGTCCTAGCAAACCGTTGTTTGGCTATGTTACCGCTTTGCTCAGCCCCTCTTATAGCGTTGTTAGTTGCAGGTGAATATTGAAGTTTTTTCCCTGTTGGAACATGGAGATGTTGATCCTTGTTGGAACATGTTTACTTGTTGGGATATCACAATACCTCTTATTTAATTAATGCATCTACATACTTGATAAAGGGTGGAAGGCTCGGCCTTATGCCTGGTGTTTTGTTCCACTCTTGCCGCCCTAGTTTCCGTCATATCGGTGTTATGTTCCCGTATTTTGCATTCCTTACATGGTTGGGTTATAATGGGAACCCCTTCATAGTTCGCCTTGAATAAAACTCCTCCAGCAATGCCCAACCTTGGTTTTACCATTCGCCACCTAGCCTTTTTCCCTTGGGAGTCGCGCATCCTAAGGGTCATCATTATTTTAACCCCCCCCCCCGGGCCAGTGCTCCTCTGAGTGTTGGTCCGAACTGGGAAGCCGGCGGGGCCACCTCGGCGCAACTTGAGGGTTGGTTTTACTCGTAGCCTGACCTATCTGAGTGTGCCCTGAGAAAGAGATATGTGCAGCTCCTATCGGGATTTGTCGGCACATTCGGGCGGTGTTGCTGGACTTGTTTTACCATTGTCGAGGATGTCTTGTAACCGGGATTCCGAGCCTGATCGGGTCTTCTCGCTAGAAGGAATATCCTTCATTGACCGTGAGAGCTTGTAATGGGCTAAGTTGGGACACCCCTGCAGGGTTATGAACTTTCGAAAGCCGTGCCCGCGGTTATGGGCAGATGGGAATTTGTTAATGTCCGATTGTAGAAAACCTGAAGTTGACCTTAATTAAAATGCATCAACCGCGTGTGTAACCGTGATGGTCTCTTTCCGGCGGAGTCTGAGAAGTGAACACGATGTTGGAGTTATGCTTGACGTAGGTTGTTCTAGGATCACTTCTTGATCATAGTTGTTCGACTGTGCTTTTGCCTTCTCTTCTCGCTCTCTTTTGCGAATAGGTTAGCCACCATATATGCTAGTCGCTTGCTGCAGCTCCACCTCATACCTTTACCTTACTCATAAGCTTAAATAGTCTTGATCGCGAGGGTGCGAGATTGCTAAGTCCCCGTGACTCACAGATACTTCCAAAACCAGCTTGCAGGTGCTGATATGACCATGCAGATGACGCAACCAAGCTCAAGGAGGACCTCGATGAAGATTTTGTCCTTTGTCTGGTTTCGTTTCTAATTGATCAGTAGTGGAGCCCAGTTGGGGTCGATCGGGGGACCTTGTCGCATTTGGGGTTGCTCTTTATTTTGGTTCCGTAGTCGGACCTTGATTGTATTTGGATGTTGTAATGCTTTATTCATGTAATTGTGTGAAGTGGCGATTGTAAGCCAACTATGTATCTTTTTCCCTTATGTATTACATGGGTTCTGTGAAGATTACGTCACTTGCGACATTTCTTTCAATGCGGTTATGCCTCTAAGTCGTGCTTCGACATGTGGGAGATATAGCCGCATCGAGGGTGTTATACATACCATAGGCTAGCTTCTAGGGTTTAGCCTCTCTGATCTCGTGGTAGATCTACTCTTGTACTACCCATATCATCAATATCAATCAAGCAGGACGTAGGGTTTTACCTCCATCAAGAGGGCCCGAACCTGGGTAAAACATCGTGTCCCCTGCCTCCTGTTACCATTCGGCCTAGACGCATAGTCCGGGACCCCCTACCCGAGATCCGCCGGTTTTGACACCGACATTGGTGCTTTCATTGAGAGTTCCTCTGTGCCATCGCCATTAGGAAGGATGCCTCATCCCGTCTTTAAAGACGGCACCGTTGCTAAGGGAGCTTTGGCTGTCGGCCAAACTCTCCGGCTAGGTGGTTTCCTTATGACCGTCTGTTCGGCTGCTGCGCCGACGATGACCTCTCGGGTCATCGAAAGCAATCTTCACGTCAGCTCGGAATTCGCCGAGCAGCTAGATCCAATGGAGCTCTCTTCCCTAAACAAGCTCTTGGATCGCATCGCCGCCCTCGGAGTCGCTACGGATTACGACCAGATTGGGCCTAAACCCGATTTGAGAGAGATTAACTCTCCCCAGGTCACCCATCATGTTGCCGTGGTAGAGGGATAGTGCGGCGACCCTTCATCTATCTTAAGGACTAGCTATGTTCGGATTCCCGATCCCTCCAAGCCGGATACCCGCGGAGGGGAGGACATCACTCAAGACCTGAACTTAAAGTCAGGGGACGGCTAGATTCATTGGGCAGCATCCAAGAATCCAAACTTCCGAGTTCGGAAACTCCTTGGCCCCTGGGTCTCAGATTGGGTGAGGTTTCGGATTTGATTCTACCCACCCACCCGTACATAAGTGATCTATCCCAAATTAGGCAAGAGCCCAAAGAAATAGTACATCATTATTAGGCCAGATTCCTCCTGGTTATGAACAGGATAAAGGACTGCCGCGAGGAAGACGCAATTTCATTCTTCTACAATAATTGCACGGACAAGGGAATCCTCAACGCTATAATTCGCCGTGATATTACACACTTCACTGACTTGGCGTCCATAGTGCAAAAGTACTATGTGATGGAAAGTGCTTGGAAAACCAAAATAAAATTTTGGGACAATCCGGCCTTGAATACAAACCCAGTCCGAAATAAAAGGGTGCATCATCGCCAGACACCCGGGTTCAATACCAAAAAGCAAAAGCCCACTACAGGGCACGGAACCGTACTGGAAAGATGGCTTGATGGACCCTATAAAATTCACAGTGCAGAGGGCGCCACACCAACTCACAGCCTTAGAGCATGTTGGATACTCCGGTAGGTGGCAAAAATTGGCGAAGATCTTCTAATTCCAGAAGCCACAGAAAGCCACCCTAGAGAAACCAGTACGGTATTAACAGTCTTCGAGACTTTCACATCAAATAATATGCGAAAAAGAACACTCAGCGGCCTTGCCGAAGTCTACCAAGTAGCAACAATAAACCCATGGAGTGACATGGCTATTACTTTTAACGCAAGTGATGAACCTAAATTCTGAACAGCCCGAGCACCAGCCGCATTGGTCCTCAGTCCAGTAGTGGACGACTTTCGTCTTACCAAGGTACTCATGGATGGCGGCAGCGGATTGAACCTCATTTATAAGGAAACCCTTCAAAAAATGGAAATAGACTGGAACCGCATTGAGCGAAGCAGCACAACCTTTAGAGGAATAATCCCCAGTCGAGAAGCGCGTTGTACAGGAAAAATCACACTAGATGTGGTGTTCGGCACACCAGATAATTACAGGTCCGAAGAGGTCACGTTCTAGGTGGCCCTATTCAGTAGTGGATATCACACTCTGCTAGGGGGGGAAGCATTTACAGTCTTCCAAGCAATACCCCATTACGGGTACATGAAGCTCAAGATGCCCGGGCCTAACAGAATCATCACTCTCGCTAGTGATCCAGACAAAGCACTCCGCGCCGAAAACGAGACAGCCGCACTGGCCCTCGAGGCGCTATCCGAAGCCCTAGCGGCTGAGGAACTGACTGCGCTGCGCTCCACGGTGAATAGGGACAATGTGATACTCGATAAAAGATCCAAGTCCACCTCCTTTAAACCGGCAGACGAAATAGTCAAATTCCAGGTCCATCCAACGGACCCCAATAAAATAGCTTCCATCGGGGCACAGTTAAACCCTGATGTAGACGCCGCACTGTGAGAGTTCCTACGAGAGAACTGGGACATTCTTGCCTGGCACCCTTCAGACATGCCAGGAATCCCACACAGGCTGGCCGAACACAGCTTAAATATCCTAAAAGGATTCAAGCCAGTCAAACAGGCTCTTCGGCATTTTTCTGAACCTAAGAGACAGGCCATGGGAGAGAAACTAGCCAAGCTATTGGAGGCCGGATTCAACAAAGATATAAAACACCTGGACTGGCTAGCAAACCTGGTGATGGTACCAAAGAAGGACAAATCTTGGCGCCTGTGCGTTTATTTCAAAGACCTTAACAAGGCTTGCCCAAAGGATCCCTTCCCTCTCCCCCGCATCGATCAAATTATCGACGCTACCGCAGGACATGATTCGTCGTGTTTCCTCGACGCATACTCCGGCTACCATCAAACAAAGATGGCAGAGTCAAACCAAGCCGCAACAGCATTCATCACACAATACGGCCCATTCTGCTTCAACACAATGCCCTTCGGGCTCAAAAACGCCGGCGCAACATATCAGCGCATGATTCAGACATGTCTGGCAAACCAGATTGGCAAAACAGTGGAGGAATACGTAGATGATGTGGTCATTAAAACAAGACATGTCGAATTTCTAGTAGACGACTTGAGGCTAACATTCGATAACCCCCGAACATACGACATCAAGCTCAACCCGAAAAAAATGTGTTTTCGGTGTTCCAGCCGGAAAGCTCTTGGGCTTCATTGTATCTGGTAGAGGAATTGAAGCAAATCCAGCCAAGATCCGAGCTCTGTCACAATTGGATATCCCGAAGGACCTCAAACAAATACAAAATTAACCGGATGTGTGGCGGCTCTAAGCCGCTTTATCTCCCGCTTAGGAGAAAAGGCCCTACCCCTTTACCGCGTCCTTCGGTGCACCGAACACTTCGAGTGGTCGGATGCAGCCACGGCCGGACTCGACGAAATAAAAGCTATCTTGGCAAAAAAACCCAGTCCTGGCCGCGCCAAACATTGGCGAACCAATGCTATTATACATTGCAGCAACCCATCAGGTCGTAAGCGCCGTGCTCGTCGTCGAACGAGAAACGGACGGACACAAATTCCCCCTTCAAAAGCCGGACTACTATGTGTCCACTGTGCTTACTCTGTGCAAGTCACGGTACCCGCATTATCAAAAGATTGCGTATGCGGTATTTATGGCATCCCGGAAGCTGCGACACTACTTTCAAGAGTGTTCAATAACAGTAGCCTCGGAAGTGCCACTTAACGATATTAAAACAACCGCGCCGCGACGGGACGGATTGCAAAATGGGCCATTGAGCTCCTCCCGTTCGACATAACTTACAAGCCACGGCGAGCTATGAAATGGCAAGTTTTCGCCGACTTCATCGCAGAATGGACGGAGGCTGAACTCCCTAAAGAGTACGGCACATATTGAAACTGGGTCATGCACTTCGACGACTCCAAAATGTTGGCCGGTCTAGGGGCTGGCGTCGTTTTGACGTCCCCCACAGGGGACACAGTTCAATACGTACTCCAGATAATGTACACAGACTCCAACAACGCAGCCGAATATGAGGCCCTTTTACATGGTCTCCGGATGGCAGGATCCATGGGCATTCAATGCCTAGAGGTGCGCGGGGACTCGAACCTCGCAATATCCCAAATAAATGGAGACTTTGATGCCAAGGATCCAAAAATGGCAGATTATCGCAACGCCGTCCTAAAAATGTCAGCTCGGTTCGAAGGGCTCGAATTTCACCATATAGCCCGGGAAAATAATCAGGCGGTAGATGTCCTGGCACGCATCGCCGCAAAACGCGATGTAGTCCCCCCCCCCAACATCTTCTTGGAAAGGCTGTTCAAGCCGTCCATAGTATGGGAAGGGGAACCTGGCAATAACAGCCCGGACCCAACCACACTGCCCGACACCGAACACTCTGACCTAATTGGAGGCTCTGCCAATGAAATAACACCTTCAGCCCATGTAATAATGGCCATCATCGCCCCGTGGACAGAACCATTCCTCTCCTACCTTACCAGGTAGGAACTCCCTGAGGACCAAAATGAGGCACGCTGCATAGTGCGGCGATCTAAAGCCTATAAAGTCCATGAGGGAGAGCTTTATAAGAAAAGCACTACCGGAGTCCTTCAAAGGTGCATCTCCAAAGAGGAAGGGCGGAACCTCCTGGCTGAAATTCATGCCGGACTCGGCGGTCATCATGCTGCAGCTCGGTCCCTAGTAAGCAAGGCCTTCCGTACAGGCTTTTATTGGCCGACGGCCTGGACCGACGCCCAGGACTTAGTCCAACAATGCGTCGGTTGCCAGCTTTTTGCTAACCAAAGCCATATGCCACCCACTGCCCTCCAAACTATCCTCATCACTTGGCCCTTCGCGGTCTGGGGGCTTGACATGGTTGGACCCCTTAAAGGCGGAACCCAGAAGAAAATATACTTACTGGTCATGGTGGATAAGTTCAACAAATGGATAGAAGCCAAGCCTGTTAAGACGGCCGAATCTGGACCGGTGATAGACTTTATATCCGGGGTTGTACACCGTTACGGCGTCCCCCACAGCATCATCACTGATAACGACACGAACTTTACGGCCGATGAGGTAAAACTCTGGTGCAAAAACATGGGCATCAAGCTCGATTATGCTTCCGTCTATCACCCACAAACTAACGACCAGGTCGAACATGCAATTTGTCTTATCATGAGCGGCATCAAACCTAGATTAGTGCGGTCCCTTAAGGAATCTAATACGCACTGGGTAGAGGAGCTCGACTCCGTACTCTGGGGGCTGCGGACCACGGAGAATCGCACCACCGGATACACACCATTCTTCATGGTGTACGGCGCAGAGGCAGTTTTGCCCTGCGACATAATTCATGACTC
Organism: Triticum monococcum; assembly: GCA_034509565.1. NCBI lineage: Eukaryota > Viridiplantae > Streptophyta > Magnoliopsida > Poales > Poaceae > Triticum > Triticum monococcum. The sequence continues at coordinate 426,562,069 of CM067847.1, read as the reverse complement.
ACCACGAGTGCGCATGTACGAAGAACGAGAAACCGAGCTCGATCGGCAGGACAGTTTGGACGCCTTGGAGGAAGAGCGAGACGTGGCAAAAGCCTGTTCTGCATTCTATCAATAGCAGGCTCGAAGATACCAAAGCAGAGAAGTACGGGCCAAAAATTACAACATTGGCGAATTAGTTCTACGCCTACCGGACAAGAAAAAGGACAAACTCAAGCCCAAGTGGGAAGGTCCCTTCATAATTGACCAAGTCCTGACTGGTGGAGCGTACTGCCTGCGAGATGCATCGGATAACCGACTCGAGCCGAACCCATGGAACGCAGCCCGTCTCCAAAGATTCTATGCCTAGCGCCGGACTTTGTGTTCATCTCCTTCCTCTGTCCATTTTTTATATACTTTTTGTCTTACATTTCTCTTCTTCTCCTCTCTTTCTCTTATAGCCTTCAAAGGCTCATAAAGTGACGCGCTATCCGCGCTCATTAAACCTGGGGGCTTCTTTAAATAGAAGCTTATTTATATGGGCTTCATGCCCAACACATGTGTCACACTTCCGCATGTACCTTTTATTCACCATTATATGCATCGATATGACTTAAGTTTTGGCCAAGCTGGGTTGCCTGGCTCCTGTGCTTACCCCTACGTTCCTGATTGTTCGGCTAGGTGGTAAAGGGAGCACCTCTGTGATTGTTATTGCCGGGTCAGCCGGATGTGTACCTCAGACTGGGTGAAGCCGAAAGCTAGCGTTCTTAAGGGAATATTCGGTCGGTGAACTAAAAGATGATCTTTTTTCAGTTAATTATCTATATGCCCCCAGATGATTTTCCTGCGTCTCTTTTCGCAGAATGGACATGCACTTTAGGGAATGCCTCCCAGGGAAAGGAACCCCTAACAGAACTATTCTCCCTGGAAGATGTTTCTTACTAACCATGTAATATAACATAATGAGTTGGGCACTTGTCTGTTCAAGCACTAATGACCCCTACGCCTGGTTTCCATGCATACCCCGGTTCTTATATATCCGCGAGGGTATTCGGACACACTCCGGACCGTCAGGTCCCGAGGTTGAAGCGAAAAGGTCGGCCATGACAAACAATCTACAATCTGGCTAGAAGGCATTACACATGTCAATTATAATTACATAGTCAATCTGACTGATTGTATTCCTCTTCAATACCAACTAACAGGCTGTCTAGTTTAGAGTCCTGTTGGGAATACTTTGTGGCCAATTCTACTTGGCCATATACTAAGCTCACAGGGATCTCCTTCCCATCGGGCCCCACGGGTCCGACCTCGGCCATGTGTTTTGGGTCAGCCTTCGTGTACCGCGTCTTCACCATGGCCCAGGCCTCCCTAACGCCTTGACGGCAGGGCGACATCTTCCACAATCGGAAGCGCCTCTACGCTTCCTTGAGCTTCTCTGCAAGCTCTCCAAGGTCTTCGGGCATGGAGACAGATGGCCACAAGGCCTGGGCGACGCTTTGCATCACCTGCCGAACTCGCTCGTGCAGTTGTGAGAGCTCGGGAAGAAGGTCACCCATAGAACCGGGCATTTCCTCTGCAGGACGGCCTGTTAGCATGCCTACAGACATTCCTCTGTTAGTCGACTTCCTCGCCGAACTCTTTTTTCAGAGTTCGTTTAACCACTTACTATATATGCCGCGTCGAAGCTGTTGATTCTCCTTCACAGAGTCCAACAGCTGGGCACGAACATCCTTTAGTTCAACGCCCAGCTTGGTGTTGGCATCTTGGAGATTGTTCTTCTCCCGCCTCACCTTTGTGAGCACGCTCTCACTAGCCTTCAGCTGGCGTTGGAGTTGTTGCACTTCCGGATTTAATCTGGCGCCATCTGCAATTTCATTTGTCAGATTTGCACCCACGCCGCACTTCGCAAATTACTTATCTTTCGAAACGTATATTACCAGAGGGGGTCTCCTTGGGCTCCCCTGCTGCGGCTAGTGTGGCCTCAAGTTGGGCTTTGCACTCTTCCAGCTCCTGGGACAGTAGGGTATTCTTTTTTGTAAGAACCTGCATAACAGATGATCCTTAAATCACTTATTCTAACTGTTTCAAGTCTCGGGGAGCTACTGGTATATATATAATTACCAAAATTTTCTTACCCATATGTCTTTTACATATTGCTCCGTGGCTCTGGCTAGACCATTTTGAGCGGCACGGAGGTATGCATCTCCTGAATTGAAGGCAGCCAATGCCTCTTGGGTGAAACAAGCGTCGCGAAGAACTGTCCGGCGACGCCTGTGGTTCATGGCACCCTCCACCTCGGAATTTGTGGCCAACAGCCTGTCCGCATCCTCTGTCGGAGGAGCGTTCGGTGCGCGCCTCGTGTTCGCCTCCTCTTCCGGACCAGGCTTTGGAGCCTGGCTGTTGGAGGCGCAATTGGCAGCCTCTCCGGATATAGTCCGGCGAGGTCTCTTCGTCCTGAAGAGAGAAGGATTTTAGTATGCCTTGAAGGAATAACACTTGGGAATAAGATGGCGCGGTATACCTTTGCGCCGGCGTCTCAGTCCGGCCCGCACTTCGTTTCAGCCCGCGGGGCCTTGCCGCCCCTCGTTGGCTAGTCGCCGTAGGCTCGGCCTCCCGTCTCAAGGACCTCCCCCGCAAAACACGGTTTTCATACGGCAATCGAAAACACGCGAGGATAGATCCATTTTCAGAGTGCTGGGACTTCGGTCTCAGTTACCTGTGAGGCTGGGAGTAGCCCTGGGTAATCGGCCGTAATGGCCACCAAGGTGTTGTCCATGCTCAATTGATGAAACACCCCATCAATCAGCTCCACAGATAAGTCCAGATCCTCTTGAGAGGCCTGGTCGAGGGACCGTCCCAGATCCTCGGGTTGTGGAGGAGGGCTGTTTATTTCTTTAACAGCCTGGCATAGTTCCTGCGTTGAAGTCGTTAGACTGAATATTCAACAATGGGAATATAAAACGGATGGGCAAGTAAAAGTGTCCACTTACCCAACTTGGGGGATTATACATAGAAAATCCACCCTGTGCGTTGACGCGGAGAAGTTCCTCCTCTTCTCCCTTGTATAAAGCGGACAAGGTCTTTATTAGAGCGGCAGCCGAATCCGGCCCCTTACGGCCGTAGCGGGTGGCGTCGTCCTCCCCGTTGAAGTCCCACATTGGGCGGCCTCTATACTGAAGCAGCTGCACCCCTCACATGATGCATGCGGCCATGACCCCGATCATGGTCAGTCCGGAATGAGCTAACAATCTTATCCAGCCCATCAGGTAAAGAACGTCCCTGTCGGTTTCTCTCTGAGGGCTCCGTGGGCGCCAGCTTAGGCGCTTCTTTAGGGGGCACTGTCGAACTTAGGGAGGCCGATCCGGACAGGATCCGGCAGCGGGACGTCCTCTATATAAAACCATTCTGAAGGCCAGTGTTCGGACGCCTTCTTTGGGGTTCCGGATAGATATCTAGTCCCGGCGATGCGCCACACTTCGGCTCCGCCCACTTGATATATTGACCCCTTCTTAGAATGGGGCACGAGGCACAATAGCCTTTTCCACAGCGCGAAATGAGCCTCGGAGCCCAAAAACAGCTCGCAAAGGGCTACGAAGCCCGCGATATGCAATATGGAGGCAGGCGTGAGGTTGTGCAGCTGGAGGCCATAGAACTCCATGAGCCCCCGGAGAAATGGATGAATTGGAAATCTGAGCCCTCTTATTAATTAAGGGACAAGGCATACCCCCTCTACTTTGGAGGGATTGGGGGTGCTCTCCGCTTGCTCTTCGCCAATATAGGTTGCAAGTCCGGCTCGAACCGGGACCATATAGGCTGGTGGGAGAAATCCCTTGGTCTCGAGCGTCACTAGCTCGCTGTGCGGGATGGAGCACCTCTTCCAATCTCCAGGCTAAGGGCTGGAAGGGCGAGAGGAGGAGCTGCGGTGGTCGGCCATGATAGAATGGACCTCTGTCAAATACGCTCTGATGAATACTCGCGGAGGGGAGAGGGTGTGGTTTGGATCTAAATCCTTGTCCCCTTAAATAGGCGGCTCATTCACGCGGCTAGGGGTGTAAATATAAAAAAACATCCTGACTTTCGTATTCGTTTAACACGTGGAAGACGGCCATTATTGGGCGTAGAAGCCAAGGAGTGCTACATTTACAAGAAACTGGACACTAATCAATAGGTACACGGAATTTGGAGGAGAACCCGCCTTGCAATGCCGAAGACAATTTGCGTGCCGGACTCGTCATCATTGAAGCCTGGTTCGGTGGCTACTGAGGGAGTCCTGGATTAGGGGGTGTCCGGATAACCGAACTATACATTCGTCCGGAATCCTCGACTATGAAGATACAAGATTGAAGACTTCGTCCCGTGTCCGGAAGGGACTTTCTTTGGCGTGGAAGGCAAGCTTGGCGATACGGATATGTAGATCTCCTACCATTGTAACCGACTCTGTGTAACCCTAGCCCTCTCCGGTGTCTATATAAACTAGAGGGTTTTAGTCCGTAGAAACAACAATCATACCATAGGCTGGCTTCTAGGGTCTAGCCTCTCTGATCTCGTGGTAGATCTACTCTTGTACTACCCATATCATCAATATCAGTCAAGCAGGACGTAGGGTTTTACCTCCATCAAGAAGGCCCTAACCTGGGTAAAACATCATGTCCCCTACGTCATGTTACCATCCGGCCTAGACGCACAGTTCAGGACCCCCTACCCGAGATCCGCCGGTTTTGACACCGACAGCCATGTTGTTGTCTGTCTTGATTGCTTTGGTTGTTGTGAGCTTGCAAGTAGATTCAGTGTACTGACCTGGCGTGTCATGCCAGTTTGTAGGTCATGTCGGACTTGCTTGCTTGTTTGCCGTGGATTTCCTTGCTTGTGAGCTAGGATAAGTGTTCCATCCAGAGTCCCTGTAGAGTGGAGTTCATCACCGTTGTCGTTGTTCCGCTGCATCACGTTGTTCTGCTACATGCATGGAGCAACTAGGGCGGGCGTAGCATCGTCGTGCCGATGTAATCCTGTTGTATCCATATAGCTTGTAATAAAGAGCTGATTTGTTCTATGCTAAGTAGTGTCGTATTCCAGAAGACTTCTCCTCGATCTCTGGGCTAGAATACGGTGCGTTCCGGTTTTTCTGAGCCGGGGTGTCACAGGCTTGGTATTAGAGCAGGTCTGGCAGAAAGATGCCCTAGCCCGCGCGAACGTTAGAAAGCAGTAGTATGGAGTCTAGTTGGTGTGTTGTACTTGTTTGCTACATTTGTTTGTTGCACAACATGCATATAGATTATTATTTAGTCGCTAACAATTAATCTTATGAGTGTAGCTGGCATCCGTTGCGATCCACTACCTGCACCCTCCTTAGCATGCCTGCTCTTCGGTGTTTGGCGTCATCTCGGTCCTAGTAGAGTGATGCCCTGGTGCCAAGGGTTCCAGACACCATTCACATGAGTTATGCTCAGGTATCGCAGCGATATCTTTCTGCCACCCACCTGTATTATTTCAGTGATATACTTGTCTCTATCCCGAATCGTGCCATCCATCTTGTCCCTTCGGCAACCCTTACTGCTATTTGTCATCAGAAAAGGGGCAATGCCAGCATGCCTTGCTTTTCCTCCCCTATCTTGCCCTGTCATTCCATTGTTTGGCCGTGTACGGTTCCCCTTCGTACGCGTGATGATGATGTGGTCATGACCTTTGTGTTCCACCACATAATCACCAAGTTCGTCCTCGCCTCCATATCCATCTAGTTGCGACTGGTGTTCAGCCAGCGCTTGGTGTAGCCTCAGCTACGCCAACTCCTTTCACATGCAGATTCACTTTTCGTGCACACTGCCACAACATATTAGACCGTAATACTCGAGTTTCCGCGAGATTTGTGTGCTTAGGTGTGCATGCATATTATTGCGTGAGTAGCAGTAATATGTCATATTGCTTAGTTATTTATATTGTTTGTATGCATGTGTGCTTTTGTTTTTGTCGTTTCGTTTGCTTCTTTATTTGGGCCCTCGGTGTTACATATTTTCCCTCATTAAAGTTGCTCGTCAACCGACGTTGGACCCATAGAGTCAGCAAGGAGTGCATATATTTGGAAATTCAGCTGAACAGAATGGAATTCTCAGCCGACCGCGGTGAAATGAGAATTATCTGATTTTGATGATGATAATCAAGTTTGCATTAATGTGCACTTCTCACAACACTACAGACAATCAAGTCACCCCTAGTGTGCACCCTTCATAGCAGAAATGATAAAATCAGCAAGAAGATAAATTGTGTGTAGGATCGGCGGTATATTTTCAGTAAAAAGGTATGATTCAGATGCAAGATTTGATTCTTCGTTGAGGATGTTTTTGAAACTCGATATAGCTGGAAGAAAGCAAGAATGTGCTATGTATTCAATATTCATAGAGGAGGATAGTCCAGCAAAGCCCCATTTCATACAAATAATCCACAGCGGAATTATTAAGATGATGTGTGTATATGGTAACCGGTCCGCATATCACAACGAGAAGCTTCTGGTGTAAGCAACCTAGTCTTCCCTCGCAAGCTACTAGAGAAGCTTCCATTGCAAGATTCCTCTATCTTCCTCCGTATGATATATGGATGACTTCCGGTGCAAAATACTCAGGCTTCTTCAGTAAGCAACCGCAAAAGCTTCTGACATAAGGTACTGAGTCCTCCCTAGCATGTCTTTAAGGGGGGAAGCTTCTGAAGCACGATACCCAGTCTTCCTTAGCAAGATACTCTCGATGGTATCCAACATAAGTCATACAATTTTCCTTAGTGCGGCATGGGTACAAGATATGACACGGTGAATTGACAACATATGACCGTGAATCCGAATAATCAGGTTCTTAACAGTTTGGTCAGAAGCAAGCATCAGTCAGAAAACAAGTCTACCTTAGGAATAAATTCCCATTTATATTGTGCGTCTGCTACCAAACTCTTACAAGTCAGTGGTATGATGGTGAAATCAAGGTGAGAATCCGGAAATCTCACGAGTGATGCCAGAATAAGAAGGTATGTTATACACCTCCGTTGGTGATGCAAGAACCGACAAGTTTTGGAGAAAGACAACATGGGACAGTGAATTTTGTTAGTACTCAGTCAAGCCAGATTCCTCATACCCGACAAGGTGATATCATTCGTCACCACTTGGTATGCTTTACAACAAAAATGAGTTAGATGCAAGCACATGTGAAGCCGGTATAGTTCCCACGATACACCAACAAGGATAAGTTATGCTTGCCGAAATATTGCACCTGATAGTCCCTATGGCCACATGACAAATGTGATATGATCAAGCTATTTCAGCAAATAATCCAGAATAAGAACACAATAATGAAGGAGCAAGACCAGCAATGCAGGTATAACAAAATTGTTGCATGACCCACATGGTGCAGATACCCTGGACAGTCCGAGTCACTATGGATCGCCATGAATATTCATCAAGGGGGTCTACTCAATTTTGGTAAAGACCCCATATCAAGGAAAGACCAACTCAGTTAACATTATATGCTCAGATTTGTCGGTATCGAATATCCGGGTCTGTCAAGTCAGACCAAAGGTCAATTCAACGGCTTGATTCCAGCGACTATGGTAAAACAGCACACAACCTACTATCCCCGTGGAAATGCCGACAGAATGAATAATCAGGATGAGGAATAACAGTCTCGAAGCATGTGCCCTCACCTATGTGAATCACCAATGGATAGCCTGTCTGGAACAAAATTCTTCTGCCAGAACCACCGTCAATCAGGACCGCGAATACTATCATATAAGGCCGTACCACTTTTATGCTGGCCACGACAGGAGACAGTCAAATATGTGGTACGGATCTAACACTCAAGACAGTGGAGTCAGTCAAGATGATTAAGAAATTCCTGCAGTAAGTCAGAATTTGTCAGAAAAATAGTGATACCTCAACTCACTGTTTGGAACCCGAAGTACCTGCATTTAGTGGAAGAACCCAATGCAAGGAGTAAGGGCTTGGGTGTTCATCAGGAAAAATCTAATCAGCAATTCATGGAAGTTTCCCAGTACAGCCACAACAATCAAAAATCACTCTCGGATTTGTGAGACGGACATATATTTCAGTCATGATAATAAATCACACTCCGCTAAGTAAGTAGATATGAAAAGAATTGGAGCCAGTACAAGCATGAAAATGGGAGGTAAGTAAAGCAAACCACCCCAAAGCCAGTCAGGAAGTCAGACGAAGAATTTAATGGGAACAATCAATAAAGGAAAAAGGATACCCGAGTTGGAAACGGTCTCATTAAGTCAGTATATGCATACTTATTCCCTGAGCAACCAAATCTCAAGGATAAGATTTCTTTAAGGGGGGAAGAGATGTCACAGCCTGATTTTTTGGCCCTTTCTTTTACTTTTGTTTTTCTGAGATTTTTTATTGAGTTTCCTTTTTCCGTGGCTGTGTGGTCTGGAAACTGAAGAAGATGGCCTCTTTTTTCTTTCCAGAGTGGCTTGTCATTCTCAAAACCATCCCTAGACCTTGCCTTTTCCATCTTGGACCAAACCCAACATTCTTTTCCTTGGGAATATTCCTTTTCTATTAAAGGAATAATCCAATGTGCCCTAGTTTGTGAAGCAACCTATATTTCCATCACTCCTAAAATTCCCAAATAATTCTCATAAATTGTTTGCGTCACATTTTTCTCAAATATGGCAAAATATTTCATTGGTCATGTTTCCCATCATGCTCAACTAATTCATTTCCTATTCTGTCCTGAATGGTAGATTGTGAAGCAAGTGCCATTTACCTTTGCCCAATTGACCCCAAACTTTGGACACCTTTTCATGTTCAAATAATTGCCTCATGCCAAAATTTAACTTAATTTGCCTAGTGAATATTCCTGAGTAATTTTTCAAAGTTCATGTGTGAGCGAATTGGTTGTGCAGGAAGTACTAGCTATAGGTTAATCCTATTGAGTTGAAATTTTGCGTGGCCCTTAATATCACCAAATAATCACCCTCCTCAAGATTTGAGCTCATCCAATGTATCCTTATGAGCTGAGCATCAATTCTTTGTTTTTGTCCAAATTTTTAGTTAGTGAAGCAAGTACATTTTATATTGCTCCATTATTGCTAAAAAAAATTCCACGGCCTTCTCATACCTATATAACCTATCTCTACCAAATTTGGGCATATTTCATCTAGCCATCTTCCCTCAGGATATTTCATAAGTTTCTGTCCAAAGAGGTGATGTATGAAGGAAGTACCATTTTGGCTGGGCCAAATGGCATGGAACTTTTATGGCACTCTCATATGACCAAATAATCCTATCATGCCCATTTTCTGCTCAATCCAATCTATTGTGTGAGTGGTTCTTCATGTTCTTGTTTTTGGACCAATTTATGTGGTTGTTAAGCAACTATATGAAATACTGGTCCAAATCATATCATAATGCATAGGACTATAGTCCTTCCTAACCTAAACTCCCCATACGTCTAGTTTGCCTCTTGACCTCACTCTGTTGATCACTGCATAATGATCAAGTTTGCAACAGCATACTTCAGAGCTCACTTACCATTTAACCATAGAGTCTTTAACCGAGCTACCACCGTAGTTGAACCCTCCCCTAGAAAACAATTGCCAGCCATTTAGCTCTTCTTCATGCCAGCTCATGTGGTGACCACAGGGCAGACGTGCCAAACTGGCGTGCTCTAGAAACGGCAGCCCTGTGCTCGTCCGTTCTCTCCTCGTCTCGACTCAAAGCCATGTCCAATAGCCTCCTCGTGATCGAGCGCGTCACCCTGACCCCCCCTTCATTCGCTTCCTCATCGGCGCTGGGTGGTGTCAAAACTGGCGGATCTCGGGTAGGGGGTACCGAACTATGCGTCTAAGGTTGATGGTAATAGGAGACAAGGGACACGATGTTTACCCAGGTTCGGGCCCTCTCTATGGAGGTAATACCCTACGTCCTGCTTCATTGATCTTGATGAATATGAGTATTACAAGAGTTGATCTACCACGAGATTGTAATGGCTAAACCCTAGAGGTCTAGCTTGTATGGCCATGGTCATGAATCTATCCCCCTCTGGACTATGTCTTCCGATTTATATAGATACCGGGAGGATCTAGGGTTACACCAGGTCAGTTACATAGAAAGGAATCTACATATTTGGTCGCCAAGCTTGCCTTCCACGCCAAGGAGAGTCCCATCCGGACATGGGTGCAGTCTTTGGTCTTCGTGTTCTTCATAGCCCATCAGTACGGCCCATGGATAACAGGCCGAATGCCCGAGGAGCCCTTAGTCCAGGACTCCCTCAGTAGCCCCTGATCCTGGCTTCAATGACAAGGTATCCGGCTCTGTTTTCAGCATTGCAAGGCGGGTTCCTCCTTCCGAACTCCAAGATAGTCTTCACACAAAACAAATGTGTCCGCATCTGCATACACAGCCGTAGAGAGTATAATATTTCACAATTCCAATCAGCTGACTACTTTAGTAACGTGACCTCACGCTTGCCCAGTTATTATTTCAAACCGTTCCTCGTCCCGCTGTTCCACGTTTCGGGGCATGGTTTTTGTTGGCACGTCCTGTCGAAGCAGAGATCATGTCCCCTTATCGCGAGATTCTCATAAATACGAGCGTGGGTAACCCAACCGTCCTGCGGGAAAGATTCCTTAGGAATAGGCAGGTTCTCAGGCTTAGGAGGAGGCGTTCAATACCCGCTGCCTTTATAAAGGAACCAAGGGCCGTCTTTTTATGCCACACCTCTCTTCAGCCTTCTCAACCTCGAGTTCTAGCACCCAAGGTCTGACTTCATTGCTTCGAGCCTCCCCATCATGTTAGGATCCAGCCCTCAAGGCCGATGGGTGGCTTCCTCCATCATAGAGGAGGATATTGCGAAGCTTTGGGCGGCCAGATACTTGACCGCCGAGGTCCACCATAGGATTCCTGCTCAAGGACAAGTTATTCTGACCCCCAGATCTACCGAGAGGGTCATATTTATCTCCCACTTCCTCCGAGGGCTAGGGTTCGCTCTTCACCCCTTCGTCCGGGGATAATGTTTTATTACAAACTAGAATTTCATGATCTATCTCCGGACTCTTTCCTCCACGTCTCGGCGTTCATCATTACATGCGTGGCCTTCCTACGAATCCCCCCACACTCCGGCTTATGACTCAAGACTTTTAGTGTGAAGCCAAACATGGTCGACGGGGAACAGGCGGAGTGTGGTGGTGCTATAATGAGCAAGCTTACCTACATTCTGTGGCCAAAAGGCTCTTTCACCGAAACCTCCAACCAATGGTATCGAGAGTGGTTTTATGTCACGAAACCACGTAGCACCAAGTGGGCAGCTATACCTGCTTTCCATTCCGGCCCTCCGCCACAACTTGCATCATGGATTAACAAGGGGTTGGACTGGGGATCAGTTGACGAAGTGCAAACTCTACATAGCCGCATCCGAACCCTCCTTGAGAGAGACATCAATCTTGTCAACGTGATTCAAGTGATGCTAGTTCACCGAATCATGCCATGCCAGCGCAGGTCTCGCCGCATGTGGGAGATTAATCCAGAAGGACCACAAACCCTCCAACACTTCTTTGGCATTATGCACGAAGGGATGTGGAAGCTGTTTTTCGAGAAGCGAAAACATTGGACGAGGACTACTGAGTACGCTGGCCTTGACTGCCACCGTCCGAATACCCCAGTAGGCACTTGTCTTCCTAACACTTTGTAGTTATGCATACAGTAATATGGTACTGAGCAAACTATCTTCTTTCAGCGCTGGATAAAGAAAGCAGAACTAATCATGTGTTCGCCCCCCCCCCCTGCCTGAAGGCCCAGCGAATCCTGTTTTAACAAGGATGTTGGCCCTGGTACCATACCAGATGCCTGCCAAGGGGGGCAAGGTGGAGAGGACCAAGGTGTCCGGAGGAATCAAGATCCCATCGTCCGAAGAAAAAAATGAGGGGGAGGTCAACGCCTCTTCCCCCATGGACAGAAAAGGGCCGCCTCCGAAGATTGGGAGGAAATGGCTCCTAAGCGAGGCAAGATGCCTCTGTCGGGCAGCTCAGGCTTGGAGGCCATCGACGCGCAGTCTCATGATGAGGACAAGCCTCGGGCCAAATCGTAAGTAAACAAGGATGTTTTAGACCTGTCCCGTTCTTTTTCTTGTGATGCCTAGAATATATATTTTTTGCAGTTCGGCACGCGGTCTTCTTCAACAATCCTCTTCCTTGGGGGACCTTCTCCCAGAGATGATGGAAAGCGAGATGCCTCCACCGGCCTCTCCGCCCCATAGAGCGGACGACTTCGAGGTGTCATCGCGTATGGTCTCCCCCGACCAATAGGTGGTGCGAGGGACGATGAAGATATTACATAAAGGTGATACTTCGGTGGCCCAGGGTCCGGGGACTAGTAATGAAGGCCCCGAACAATCCGGTCTACAGCCGGATACGAATAAAGGGATCCCTTCGAATGGTGTCCATACTTCTACAGCAGCCACCGGGGATCCAGAGCCGCCGAATATACCGACTAACATGCTGCAGCAGGCGCCCGTCTTAGAGGAACATCGTACCTTGATGGGCACGATGGCTGAAAAGGTCTTGTCCGTGAAGCGCGGATTGAATGAGGACTTTGTGGGCCTGCTAAGAGGTCTCGAGGTTTGTACTGTAATATGTTCCATTGTGTTTTATTCACAAAATGCACCTTTGTATAGATTGTAGCCCCTGTGACTCTGATTGGCTTCCCGAGGGAGGCAATCAGAGGATCAAAAGAAATGCCCAGGGACTGACCTGATTAATTGGAACACAGGTTGTTTCTCCCCTGAGGACTGCCCGGACTACGGATATTGTCGAGCTGCAGCGGAAGCTTGATGTGGTAGGGGATGACATTGTGTTAATCAATAGGCGTCTTGACGAGTTTCAAGGTATGTATTCAGAGCAGCCCTTATATATACGTGTCTATAACATAAGCGTGACACTGAAAATTGCATACTAGGATATATATATATATATATGGATGCAGCTGGTGCCGCCGCCGTTGAGATTCTTGGTAAAGACATCGGCTGCTGAAAAGGCATCGGCTGAGCTAAAGGCCGAAAAAGTTGCTCTACGCCAAGATGAGGAGAAAATATCCGCGATGGCGCTCGAACTAAAAAATGCTACTAGCCGCTATGAATATCTTGAGAAGGAGAATGAAGCCAAAATGGCTGAACTTGACAAGGCCTTGCGAGCGGCGAGAAAAGCATGGTCTGAATCCAGAGCAGCCCATGAGGAGATCTGGCAAGCTGGGAGATTGCGGCCGGTAAGCCCTTTTTGCTACCGACTAAGTTCACCGATCCGAACTATGCTTAGCTTAACCAAGTGTGGAGTTCTCTAGATGAATTTTCAGACTTACCGAAGAGTTCTTCCGATGTGGCGCAGTTTTACCAAGCGCAAGAGGGGTATACAACGGAGAAGCTTTTCTGGTCACAATTTGGTGCATCAAAGCACCCTCTGTTGCTGAATGAATAGATGTCCCAATGGGCCGAGCTTCATAGGATATCAGGCGCTGCCATGAAGAACGTCATAGTACGGCTGTGGCCGACTGTGCCTATTTCGAATAGTTACTTCGGCTTAGTGTGGCGGCTTGTTGATGCGGTGCCAAGTATCGACACTGGTAAGAAGTTGGCGTGCATTGAGGGTGCACGGATGGCCTTTGCCCGTGTGAAGACATACTGGTGGAAGATGAAGGCCATCGATGTTGTAGCGAAGAGTCCACCCGAGGGTGTCGACGTTATGGGAATGGGGGTCCCCGGACTTGCCATCGCGAGGGGCCAAGCCTCGCGAGGTGGATGACGCAAGACCTCCTCAGGAGCGGCCTCGCCAGGCAGGCCCGCGAGGGGCGGAGAGTTCAAGGCCAGGCAAACCTCGCGAGGTTCTCGTGATGTGAGCCATGACGATCGAGACCAGGCGAGCGCCAGCGCGTGCAGCGTCCTTGTTTCCTCTTTGGTGCTAAGGGGGCAGGTGCAGGCACGGAGTACCGAGGCATCAAGCAAGGGTTTCCATATTGGTGAAACGTGACCAAGACTAGCAGCATGGCAAGACGGAGGTCACCATGGAGCCCAAGGCGGCGTCACCACCAGAGCCTTTTGCAGGCGAAGACCACTTTTGTCAGGATAGCTTGTACTAGCTATCCCCCTTTGAATTGGCCGTTGTGGGATCCCTTCCCGCTCAATATTTGGGAAGAGGACCATGGCCTCTATAAATAGGACTAGCCACCACCATAGCTAGGGGGGTCAGATCGAGAGAGACCAGAACAACCACAAGTTCACCGAGCACAAGAACACCTCTCCTCAGGAGGTTGTTCTTCCCCTTGTACTGTTCATCCTCAACCCAAGAGGCAATACACCACCACCACACTGGAGTAGGGTATTACACCACAACGGTGGCCCGAACCAGAATAAATCTTTTGTCCTTTGTGTTGCGAGTTCGTCGAGTTAGTACGTAAGATGTTAGCTGAGTTAGGACGTGGATCGGTAGGGGGGAAATCTTCGTGCGCACCCAAGTGTTTGATCCTTAAGGGTTTTGCCAGAACCCGTGATCCAACATGTGGCGTGCCAGGTAGGGGTGCGCCGGAGTCTTTCTTCCGTCGATTCGCACTCCACCATCTCCACGCCCGCTCCCCATGGTGGGCACCCCTCCAGCTGGATATATCGGTGCCCACAGCGGCGCTCGGGGGCTCCGAGCCCTTGCCCCCGACTTGCGACAGGTGCAGTGGCCACCCAAGTTCAAGCCGGTGATGTCGCCGCGCTACGACAGCGCGACGGTCCCATCGGCTTTCCTGCTGGCATATGATGAGGCCATTGTGGAAGCCGGGGGCGATGACAAGATCATGGCCAACTATTTCCCAATGGCCCTTGTAGGCATGCTGCGCGCGTGGCTCCTCAACTTGCCAGAGTCTTCTGTCGCCAACTAGGAGGAGCTGCGCAACCTCTTCATCACTCGCTTCAGGGAACCGGCGGCCCCCATCGTCACAGCTCTTCTCGGCGGTTCACAAGCACCACCCTCAGATCGGCATGTCAAGCCGTACTTTCGCTAGATCGGCGCCGCTTCCAAGCGCCCGGGGGCTCCGCCTGGCTGGGCCGCACCTGAGGCCGACCTCACCTTCGACTCAGAGGATCATCCCGCCTCCACCGTCGGCTCGGGTGCGCTCCTGATGCTGTGCGCGCCCACCATCTGCCACATATTCATCACGAAGACGCTTGTCAACGGCGGCGCCGACCTCAATGTGCTCTCTATCGAAGCCTTCAGCCTCCTTCACATACCGTTCGAGCGGCTCCGGCCCAGCAAGCCCTTCTCGGGGGTTGGCGGAGGCTCCGCCCACTCCTTGGGTCGATCTGCCCCCCCTGTGACCTTCGGCACATGCGACAACTACCGCACCGAGCTCATCGACTTCGACATTGCCCACATTGGCCTCCGGTACAACGCCATCCTCGGTTACCTAGCTCTGGCCCAGTTCATGGCAGCAACCCATCCTACTTACAACCTCATGAAGATTCCGGGGAGCAAAGGTGTCCTCACCATCAAGGGGGATGCCAAGGAGGCCCTGGCGACGCTCGAGCTTGCCCTCAAGGCCACCCCGACAGCACGACCCGCCGACGCGCATGCCTCCAAGGCCAAGGGAGCCGCACCAACCAAGAAGAAGCAGTTCTTCACTCAGGACAAGGAAGAAACCAAGCAAGTGTCGGTCGAAGAGGATGGGTCCTCAGGAGCAACCATTACCATATGCGCCACCCTTGAGCCTTGTCAGGAGGGGGTTCTAGTGAAGTTCTTGTGTGCAAACAAGGGAGTGTTCACCCTAGTGTTCGAACCTTAAGGGTTTTGTCGGAACCCATGATCCAACAAAGGGCAAGGACCATCACGCACCGGAGCATTATTTTGAGGACGTCTTAGAGGCTGCCTTCTTGATAGAGGGTCAATGCTCAAAAGACATAATATTCGAGTGAGGTCTATCAGAATTGTAAAAGACAATTTTATATTTAATCTATTTTATGTTTTGCTCGAAAGCTTTTGTTCCTGCTGTGTGGCCGTTTTTGTGTAATCTAAAAGTTCTCCAGTCGTCGGCTTCAGCCCCCTCATAGGAAGTACGGGGATGTTCGAAAAAGCATTTGATCACTCTTGACCCAATGTCTTGGTCCATGAAGGAGGTGACAATGCGGCGAACCAGGCAATCAGACTATAGGGCGTTAACACTTTCACTTAGCCATAGGAGTTTTTATGGTGGGTCTATGATATAGCCCCTTGTATATACGCGGTTTATTTTCAATAAGATGCGTTGCAAAAAATGATCTGAAAAAGATCCTTCATATGACACGGAGAGAATCGCTAAAGATTTTGATAAGTCCTCGAGTGGTTGACCAGCTCTCGCCGCATCATGACAGTCAGTTTTCGGCTTTCTCTACTGAGGTGCTTGACCAGATGAACCGGAAGCACAATCGCAGTAGTTCTCCCTTTACTACCCTAGCCGATAGAGCGGAACGTAGGGTAGCAAGCATAGGAGCCGGGCAACCCAACTATTGACCCAGGACATGATTCGGAGCTGATGCATATAAGGCCAAACTCACGACGCCGAAGTACGCTATAAAGCTATTCGGACTTGCCGGCAACTCATTTGATCCCATACCGAGCCCCTGGCGGGTTACGCCGAGATGTGTGTGTAGCACAACCACATGACCAAAAATTCGGATCGGTTAGGAAAAAGTCCATACTAGACAATGGCTACTTTTACTGGGAGCTGAGTGATATGCCAATTATTATATAGATAACAAAACCGTGACTCTGGCTGCTTGACACGCCAGGGGTCGAAGGCTGAGGAAGAAGGCACTTTATAGGCTCGGAATAGAGAGCGCGGTCTACAAAAAGTTATTTTGGACCTCTTGTCGCACGTCTGCGCCGCCTGTCCTCGGTTAAGGGATTCCTTGACAGGAATAACCCTTGGTGATTGTACGAACCCGCACTCTGGTAGAGTCCTCGGGGTGACCGGTCCTTGACCTACCTGTAGAGGGAGAAAAGGAAAAGGGCATTTAGAAAAGTAGGGTTATAGGGGTTTGCAGGACCACCCTCATCGTGCTTCCGCCGATGCCCAGGGTATTTCAAGTGCATAATTATGTATGCGCGGTACCCACTTCAAAGGCATATTAGGCAAACTGCGGAAGCTGAATTGCTAGTCTAGTATGGACATTGATCGGTCATGTTGAATGGAGACTGGCGGCATGATGGCCGACATGGTATGCGGCGTGACAAGGCCGTTGCGTAGTTCGGCTGAGGTAGCTGTGGTGTGATCTCTTGTATGGAGGGAGTGTTCTGTGCGCTCACCTCTAGGGGTGTGTGTCACATATACCATATTTATTGTTTTTGCGTCGGGGGGAACTGCTTCTAACCCTCGTTGTTCGGTTGGTGAGCCTGTTCGTCGTCGCTATCGCCGGGCGGCCTCTTCCCCTTTTGTTTGGCATTTAACTTGCCGGCCTGTTTGAAGACCCAACATTTTATGTTGGTGTGATTAGCTGGTTTATTGGGGTGGCCATGGATCTGGTAGGGCCAATCCAATATTTTTTTCTTTATTGGATGGTCCATCTTTGTTTGCCGTAAATGGCTTCTTCCATTGGCCGGGTTTGGGGCCGTTGAATCCAGCGTTGACCACTTTGTCCTGTGTGCCCTCATTATTATTGCGACGTTTGTTTTTATTGCGACATGGCTTTCCATTACCGTCCCGCACTTTGGAGGTGCCAGGATCGCTGGCGCTATTGCTTCTACGGGCGAGCCAGCTGTCTTCTCCCGCGCAAAAGCAGGTCATCAGAGCGGTAAGCGCTGACATAGACTTTGGTTTTTCCTAGTCGAGGTGGCGGGCAAGCCACTCGTCCCGGACGCTGTGTTTGAAGGCCGCGAGGGCTTATGCATCCGGACAGTCAACAATTTTGTTCTTTTTAACAAAACCTAGTCTAGAGCTTTCTCGCGGACTCTCCGGGCTACTGGAAAATGTGACTTAGGTCATCGGCATCCGGTGGCCGGACATATGTACCTTGAAAGTTATCGCGGAAGGCATCTTCCAACTCCTCCCAGCTGCTAACTGAGTTTTCAGGTAGACTGTTTAACTAGTGCCGAGCTGGTCCTTTGAGTTTTAACGGGAGGTATTTGATGGCATGAAGGTCGTCTCCGTGGGCCATGTGGATATGGAGAAGGAAATCCTCAATCCACACCGTGGGATCTATTGTTCCGTCGTATGATTCGATATTCTCGGGTTTAAACCCTTCTGGGAATTCATGCTCCATTACTTCGTCAGTGAAGCAGAGTGGGTGTGCGGCGCCTCTATATTGTGCCACATCACGACATAGCTTAGATGGAGTCCGTCTGTGGTTTTCGGCCCGGTCATGACTAGACTTGTCACGTCCGAATAGGTAGCCACCGTTGCGCGTCGAGGCACCTCCTCGTGATCCGTAGATCGATCTCGTATGTTCTGCTCTACTGTCTAGGTCCTGCCGAGGGTCGTATGTATGATCCTGAGCTGTTTTATCTCTGTTTTTTCTTTGGGTTGAGGTGGGCTGCTGTTCGGCTTGAGCTGCCGCTTTATCCCGACCGCATGGTTGTCAATTAACCGCATTGTCCCGGCTGCGTGGTACAGGTTTCGGTGCCTCCTCACCGAACTAAGGTAGCAATTTGTTCTTCGGGTAACCCTTGGTTGTGCACTTGAGGCTGTATTCTTCAGCTATTAGGATGTCTGTCCATCTATCGTTGAGTAGGTCCTGGTATGCTTGGAGTTGCTACTTCTTCCTTTTCAGGCTCCTTGAAGTGGCCAATAGCCAGCGTTTAAAGTGCTCCTGCTCGAGAGGTTCCTCAAGCACTATGAAATCCTCGTCGCCGAGGCTCTCCTCATCCTCGGAGAGCAGAATATAATTACTGTCCTCCGAGTCTTCGTGTATGGCCTCTTCATCGGGGCTATCGTGCCCGTCTTCCCATTCATCCTGTTCGGACGTTGCCTTAACAGGGTCTTCATTGTCTCCGGCATCATCCGGGGTGCTGTTTTCTCCGACGCCATCGTTGTTGTCGTTTGCACGACGTGACTTAGAGTAGCGCCACTGACGCCGGTGTCTAGGCTGTGTCTCAGGAGGTTTATCCTCGACCAGATCATCTTAGTCATCATCATTAGGTTCTTTAGGTGTATCCACCATGTATATGTCGTATGAAGAAGTGACCATCCAACGTCCAGTAAACGGCTGGTTTTGGCCTTGCTCCTCATCGGCATCGTTGTCTATACCGTCGAGGTCTTCGGAGCCATAATCGAGCATGTTGGTTAAGTCCTCGAGAGTGGCTATGGAGTGGGTGGCGGGTGGGAAGCAAAATTCTCCATCATCAGCCCCTAGCACTACTAGGGAAAACCTTATACACAGAACTTTAGCAGTAGCGCGGGTCAAAGAAGCACGCTGGTGCTAAGTAGCAGTAGCACAACTGTGCAAACCGCGCTATTGATAAAGTTTTAGCAGTAGCGCGTCTTGTTCTAAACACGTTACTACTAAAATTCCCATGGCTTAGCCGATAGGCTACACATAGTAGTAGCGACCTATATCGAACCGCGCTAACGCCCGCTCCCCATGGTGGGCACCCCTCCAGCTGGATATATCGGTGCCCACAGCGGCGCTCGGGGGCTCCGAGCCCTTGCCCCCGACTTGCGACAGGTGCAGTGGCCACCCAAGTTCAAGCCGGTGATGTCGCCGCGCTACGACAGCGCGACGGTCCCATCGGCTTTCCTGCTGGCATATGATGAGGCCATTGTGGAAGCCGGGGGCGATGACAAGATCATGGCCAACTATTTCCCAATGGCCCTTGTAGGCGTGCTGCGCGCGTGGCTCCTCAACTTGCCAGAGTCTTCTGTCGCCAACTAGGAGGAGCTGCGCAACCTCTTCATCACTCGCTTCAGGGAACCGGCGGCCCCCATCGTCACAGCTCTTCTCGGCGGTTCACAAGCACCACCCTCAGATCGGCATGTCAAGCCGTACTTTCGCTAGATCGGCGCCGCTTCCAAGCGCCCGGGGGCTCCGCCTGGCTGGGCCGCACCTGAGGCCGACCTCACCTTCGACTCAGAGGATCATCCCGCCTCCACCGTCGGCTCGGGTGCGCTCCTGATGCTGTGCGCGCCCACCATCTGCCACATATTCATCACGAAGACGCTTGTCAACGGCGGCGCCGACCTCAATGTGCTCTCTATCGAAGCCTTCAGCCTCCTTCACATACCGTTCGAGCGGCTCCGGCCCAGCAAGCCCTTCTCGGGGGTTGGCGGAGGCTCCGCCCACTCCTTGGGTCGATCTGCCCCCCCTGTGACCTTCGGCACATGCGACAACTACCGCACCGAGCTCATCGACTTCGACATTGCCCACATTGGCCTCCGGTACAACGCCATCCTCGGTTACCTAGCTCTGGCCCAGTTCATGGCAGCAACCCATCCTACTTACAACCTCATGAAGATTCCGGGGAGCAAAGGTGTCCTCACCATCAAGGGGGATGCCAAGGAGGCCCTGGCGACGCTCGAGCTTGCCCTCAAGGCCACCCCGACAGCACGACCCGCCGACGCGCATGCCTCCAAGGCCAAGGGAGCCGCACCAACCAAGAAGAAGCAGTTCTTCACTCAGGACAAGGAAGAAACCAAGCAAGTGTCGGTCGAAGAGGATGGGTCCTCAGGAGCAACCATTACCATATGCGCCACCCTTGAGCCTTGTCAGGAGGGGGTTCTAGTGAAGTTCTTGTGTGCAAACAAGGGAGTGTTCACCCTAGTGTTCGAACCTTAAGGGTTTTGTCGGAACCCATGATCCAACAAAGGGCAAGGACCATCACGCACCGGAGCATTATTTTGAGGACGTCTTAGAGGCTGCCTTCTTGATAGAGGGTCAATGCTCAAAAGACATAATATTCGAGTGAGGTCTATCAGAATTGTAAAAGACAATTTTATATTTAATCTATTTTATGTTTTGCTCGAAAGCTTTTGTTCCTGCTGTGTGGCCGTTTTTGTGTAATCTAAAAGTTCTCCAGTCGTCGGCTTCAGCCCCCTCATAGGAAGTACGGGGATGTTCGAAAAAGCATTTGATCACTCTTGACCCAATGTCTTGGTCCATGAAGGAGGTGACAATGCGGCGAACCAGGCAATCAGACTATAGGGCGTTAACACTTTCACTTAGCCATAGGAGTTTTTATGGTGGGTCTATGATATAGCCCCTTGTATATACGCGGTTTATTTTCAATAAGATGCGTTGCAAAAAATGATCTGAAAAAGATCCTTCATATGACACGGAGAGAATCGCTAAAGATTTTGATAAGTCCTCGAGTGGTTGACCAGCTCTCGCCGCATCATGACAGTCAGTTTTCGGCTTTCTCTACTGAGGTGCTTGACCAGATGAACCGGAAGCACAATCGCAGTAGTTCTCCCTTTACTACCCTAGCCGATAGAGCGGAACGTAGGGTAGCAAGCATAGGAGCCGGGCAACCCAACTATTGACCCAGGACATGATTCGGAGCTGATGCATATAAGGCCAAACTCACGACGCCGAAGTACGCTATAAAGCTATTCGGACTTGCCGGCAACTCATTTGATCCCATACCGAGCCCCTGGCGGGTTACGCCGAGATGTGTGTGTAGCACAACCACATGACCAAAAATTCGGATCGGTTAGGAAAAAGTCCATACTAGACAATGGCTACTTTTACTGGGAGCTGAGTGATATGCCAATTATTATATAGATAACAAAACCGTGACTCTGGCTGCTTGACACGCCAGGGGTCGAAGGCTGAGGAAGAAGGCACTTTATAGGCTCGGAATAGAGAGCGCGGTCTATAAAAAGTTATTTTGGACCTCTTGTCGCACGTCTGCGCCGCCTGTCCTCGGTTAAGGGATTCCTTGACAGGAATAACCCTTGCTGATTGTACGAACCCGCACTCTGGTAGAGTCCTCGGGGTGACCGGTCCTTGACCTACCTGTAGAGGGAGAAAAGGAAAAGGGCATTTAGAAAAGTAGGGTTATAGGGGTTTGCAGGACCACCCTCATCGTGCTTCCGCCGATGCCCAGGGTATTTCAAGTGCATAATTATGTATGCGCGGTACCCACTTCAAAGGCATATTAGGCAAACTGCGGAAGCTGAATTGCTAGTCTAGTATGGACATTGATCGGTCATGTTGAATGGAGACTGGCGGCATGATGGCCGACATGGTATGCGGCGTGACAAGGCCGTTGCGTAGTTCGGCTGAGGTAGCTGTGGTGTGATCTCTTGTATGGAGGGAGTGTTCTGTGCGCTCACCTCTAGGGGTGTGTGTCACATATACCATATTTATTGTTTTTGCGTCGGGGGGAACTGCTTCTAACCCTCGTTGTTCGGTTGGTGAGCCTGTTCGTCGTCGCTATCGCCGGGCGGCCTCTTCCCCTTTTGTTTGGCATTTAACTTGCCGGCCTGTTTGAAGACCCAACATTTTATGTTGGTGTGATTAGCTGGTTTATTGGGGTGGCCATGGATCTGGCAGGGCCAATCCAATATTTTTTTCTTTATTGGATGGTCCATCTTTGTTTGCCGTAAATGGCTTCTTCCATTGGCCGGGTTTGGGGCCGTTGAATCCAGCGTTGACCACTTTGTCCTGTGTGCCCTCATTATTATTGCGACGTTTGTTTTTATTGCGACATGGCTTTCCATTACCGTCCCGCACTTTGGAGGTGCCAGGATCGCTGGCGCTATTGCTTCTACGGGCGAGCCAGCTGTCTTCTCCCGCGCAAAAGCAGGTCATCAGAGCGGTAAGCACTGACATAGACTTTGGTTTTTCCTAGTCGAGGTGGCGGGCAAGCCACTCGTCCCGGACGCTGTGTTTGAAGGCCGCGAGGGCTTATGCATCCGGACAGTCAACAATTTTGTTCTTTTTAACAAAACCTAGTCTAGAGCTTTCTCGCGGACTCTCCGGGCTACTGGAAAATGTGACTTAGGTCATCGGCATCCGGTGGCCGGACATATGTACCTTGAAAGTTATCGCGGAAGGCATCTTCCAACTCCTCCCAGCTGCTAACTGAGTTTTCAGGTAGACTGTTTAACTAGTGCCGAGCTGGTCCTTTGAGTTTTAACGGGAGGTATTTGATGGCATGAAGGTCGTCTCCGTGGGCCATGTGGATATGGAGAAGGAAATCCTCAATCCACACCGTGGGATCTATTGTTCCGTCGTATGATTCGATATTCTCGGGTTTAAACCCTTCTGGGAATTCATGCTCCATTACTTCGTCAGTGAAGCAGAGTGGGTGTGCGGCGCCTCTATATTGTGCCACATCACGACATAGCTTAGATGGAGTCCGTCTGTGGTTTTCGGCCCGGTCATGACTAGACTTGTCACGTCCGAATAGGTAGCCACCGTTGCGCGTCGAGGCACCTCCTCGTGATCCGTAGATCGATCTCGTATGTTCTGCTCTACTGTCTAGGTCCTGCCGAGGGTCGTATGTATGATCCTGAGCTGTTTTATCTCTGTTTTTTCTTTGGGTTGAGGTGGGCTGCTGTTCGGCTTGAGCTGCCGCTTTATCCCGACCGCATGGTTGTCAATTAACCGCATTGTCCCGGCTGCGTGGTATAGGTTTCGGTGCCTCCTCACCGAACTAAGGTAGCAATTTGTTCTTCGGGTAACCCTTGGTTGTGCACTTGAGGCTGTATTCTTCAGCTATTAGGATGTCTGTCCATCTATCGTTGAGTAGGTCCTGGTATGCTTGGAGTTGCTACTTCTTCCTTTTCAGGCTCCTTGAAGTGGCCAATAGCCAGCGTTTAAAGTGCTCCTGCTCGAGAGGTTCCTCAAGCACTATGAAATCCTCGTCGCCGAGGCTCTCCTCATCCTCGGAGAGCAGAATATAATTACTGTCCTCCGAGTCTTCGTGTATGGCCTCTTCATCGGGGCTATCGTGCCCGTCTTCCCATTCATCCTGTTCGGACGTTGCCTTAACAGGGTCTTCATTGTCTCCGGCATCATCCGGGGTGCTGTTTTCTCCGACGCCATCGTTGTTGTCGTTTGCACGACGTGACTTAGAGTAGCGCCACTGACGCCGGTGTCTAGGCTGTGTCTCAGGAGGTTTATCCTCGACCAGATCATCTTAGTCATCATCATTAGGTTCTTTAGGTGTATCCACCATGTATATGTCGTATGAAGAAGTGACCATCCAACGTCCAGTAAACGGCTGGTTTTGGCCTTGCTCCTCATCGGCATCGTTGTCTATACCGTCGAGGTCTTCGGAGCCATAATCGAGCATGTTGGTTAAGTCCTCGAGAGTGGCTATGGAGTGGGTGGCGGGTGGGAAGCAAAATTCTCCATCATCAGCCCCTAGCACTACTAGGGAAAACCTTATACACAGAACTTTAGCAGTAGCGCGGGTCAAAGAAGCACGCTGGTGCTAAGTAGCAGTAGCACAACTGTGCAAACCGCGCTATTGATAAAGTTTTAGCAGTAGCGCGTCTTGTTCTAAACACGTTACTACTAAAATTCCCATGGCTTAGCCGATAGGCTACACATAGTAGTAGCGACCTATATCGAACCGCGCTACCGCTACTTTCTTTGTAGCAGCGCGTTTTAATCTAAACTCGCTACTGCTAAAGGATATAAAATTAAATGGAAAGCACATAGAAAGGTAATTGAAAATGAAAGAAATAGAATAAGGTGAAAGGAAAAAAATAAAATGTGAAGAAAACTAAATGAAAAAGGGGGAAAAGAGAAAGGAGTAGCAGTAGCGTGTATCCCAGAACGCGCTGTAGCTAATGTAGCAGTAGCGCTACTGCTACTTCTGACTTAACCACGGGGTTCGTCCTTCCCCACGGCCACTTCCCCCAAATCCAGCTCTCCACTCTCGCCGCCGCTGTCGCCCGTCGGCCGCCGCGCGCTCTCTGCACACCCTCTACGCCGTCTCCGACCCCAGATTCAAGGCCGCCCCTGCCCTCGACCTCAACGCCGCCCCAGACCCCGACCTTGATGCCGCCATCCGCCGCGCGCCCGAGGCCCAATCCCGACCTCGACGCCGCCTGCCCCTCCCTCGTCGCAGGCACCCGAGGTGAGCACGCCTGCTCCTCCCTCTCCCCTACCTCTGCCTAGGGTTTCTTTATATTTTAGTTGCATCAAATTAGTTAGGGTTCATATAAGGGTGGAAACGAATCGGATGCGGATGCGGCTCAAATGAGTTTGGGTTCAACTAAGGGTGGAAACGAATCAAATTTCTAAGATGCATCATAAAACCAGTAAAATTTGACCACTTATTTCACTTTATACTTGGATAATTGGAATATCCTCTACCACTTTCCACCCCTAGCTTCATCAAATTAGATGGTAATTAGGGCAGTAGTTCCTAGGTACTAATTAGTTAGTAAGAACTAGGTACTAATTAGGTACTAGTTTATTTTTATTTATAGTAAGTTTATTTTTAATAAGAACTAGTTGAATTAATAGAACTAGTTAATAAGAACTTGTTACTATTTTTTAGTTAAAGCATTTTTTCCCGCATCGATGTGGACGATGCCTATCCCGCATCCTCGTCGTCGAGTTGGCAGAGGTCGGCACCTGCATGACAAGATGGGCCATGTCCGGGACTGGGCTCCGCCGGGGTGGTACTGGAGGCGCTACCTACCGGGGGGCGCAGGTTGGTGAGGAGCCAGCCTGTCGTTGACCCGAACCTTCTTTGGTGGCGGTCGCGTGGGCCAGTGACGGTCCAGAGGCTCGAGGACCCCGCGGAGGTGGTGCGTCGCCGTGTCAGTGAGGAGGATGCGCACGTCCCTCGCTACTTTTTTGCGTTGGAGCATAGGTTCTCCAATACCTGGCGGGTTCTTCAGGGATCTCACTGGAGCTATGATCCTGTGATGGTTCCTTCTGTGTGGGTGTCCACTGCCCGCGCCGATACCCGTCGTGTGCTAGGGTTTTAGTTGTATTGGTGATGTTATATGTATGACACTATTCGGGATGTATTAGTGATAATATTCGATGATGTATGGATGCATGAGATTATTTACTTTTGCTTATTGAATGCATGCTAATTTGAGTCCTATAAGATATTTTGAAATGTATATCTTGTGTTGCTCAAATAGGATATGTGCTTGCCCAAGTGGCCGGTCATGTTTGTAGGTTACACCTCCGAGTGGCCTATGTTTTGCTAGAGTGTTGATTCATTTCCATTCCGTTAAATTTCAGGCGCTCGATATGTCCTATTTTAGCAAAGGTCATGTAGGATTTTTCCGTGAATTTTGGCATGACTTGTGCCAGAAGATGTAGGAAATATCGAGTGCCTCGGATTTGTGTGTTGAGTATCCTGGTAGTTGTCTTCGATCGATTTTCAATTAATGTTTTAACTATGAACATAGGAAATGTCTGACGATGAAAAGGATTTCGGTATTTGCAAATACTGCGAAGACGAGCGCGGCCTGTGCGACGGAATCTTCCTAGATGATGATAGGCGCTTCAGCATCAAGCTGGACGAGAACTTCGAAGTGGATACAGTAAGTCACAACGACAAGTCTTTTTTCGTAATTAAGCATGACATTTGCTTCATTTGCTTCGACTTATAATTTAATCATGACATTAAGCATGACAAGTCTTTTTTTATTATTCTACTAGTGTATCCCCTGCCATGGAAGAGTTTCTGTATTGGATAAGATAGGTTTCAGTCGTACTATGGAGGAAAAGAAAGTTTACTTGAAGACCGAGCATGGTTATATTTTCCATGCAAAATTATA
Source organism: Triticum monococcum (assembly GCA_034509565.1). NCBI lineage: Eukaryota > Viridiplantae > Streptophyta > Magnoliopsida > Poales > Poaceae > Triticum > Triticum monococcum. The sequence goes on along the minus strand of CM067847.1, from coordinate 426,535,392 downwards.
CAATTCAGACGACTACACCTATTTTGGATGCAAAACATGGCCAGCACTATGCAAGACTTATGCATTTGAGCCTGATATGGTTATCACCTTTGATATTCGTCCGGAAGATGATATTGAAGGTAATACCGACATCTGGGTCGATGTGCAGACGCCTCCAGTTATACCATTATGTAAGTTTCTCAACCATATTTATGTCTTTGATATTATTTATTCAAAAATAGTTGACAACTAATTTGTATTGTCATCTTATTTCGGTGCAAGCAAACATGTCCATCGCTTGGTAGACAGGACCTACTACTGTCCTGAGGCTGAACTAAACTGCGAGGAGCTAAGTCATTATGTTTCATGGCTTGAGGATCTTGATACTGTCAAGACAAATTTTCTTCCTGCATTTAGAAATGTTAGTACTAAAGACGTGCGACCAGTAGTGTTCGTAATGAACTACGGTCACATCTATTTAGGAATGATGGTAAGATTTTTACTATTTGTCCTTAGTGTATCTTTTCCATACATTATTATTGAAGCTAAACTTCATTGCTAAGTATGTTACCATACAATGTTCTTCAACAGGGACTCCTGATGAATGTTGTGCCTTATGGGATCGAGACTAAAGGTACCATGAGTATTATTAGCTTACAGCGAAGATATCCTACAGATTACTTTAGTGCATTCAAGATTAGCGACAGATGCTTAATAGTGCAAGACTGGACCAAATGTGTGATGGAGAAGCGGAGAGAAGTACTAGGGGGCAGCAAATAGATGCGCTACCCACGATTAGGAGACAGGTTCATTTGCATGCTCCAACTTGATCAAGGAGGAGAGCTACACATGTTTTATGTTATTTTACCCAAGAGAGAGCAGCAGGAGTGATTAGCTAGCTAGAAATGAGTTTAAGGATGATGATGTGCTACACTATTACTATGTTGATAAAATAGCTAGTGTTCGTGGTAATGACTATGATGATTATTATTAGCTAGTGTTAGTGGTGATTAAATAAATACTGTTGGTGGTAATGACTATGATGATGATTAAATAGCTTGTGCTGGCGGATTAGATTCAAGTGGAGGCAACAAGTGGTGCACATCAAAAGTACTACTAGTCCAAACTGATCAAGTTTGGATTAGTAGTATACTTTTGACATGCACCACATATTGCCTCCACTTGAACCTAATCCACCTTATTTTGACACACTGTTATGGACATAATGATGTAAACCTCATAACTGGTATTGTACCAATATTTCTACGATGGCGCATAAATGCACTAAAAATAAAAAAAGAATACTAGTAGCGATGGAGAGAAAACACGCTGCCAGTAGTTACAATAGCAGTAGCGTGGGAGTGAACAAACGCTGCAGCTATTTGTCCTAGCAGTAGCGCGTGCGGGCACGTGTTACTGCTAAGCAATAGCTATAGCGCCTTATTAGTAGCACGCCTACCCGCGCTACTAGTGAGCACAAAACCAGCGTTACTGCTAGGGTTTTCCCTAGTAGTGTAGTTCGAACCGGATATAATTTGGATGTAAGTCCTCCGCCAAGGATAGGTTCTTTAATGAGTTTAGCATGTCGCCCAAGGGAGAGTGCTGGAAGATTTCAACGGCGCTGAATTTGAAGATCAATAAACGATCAAGTTCGTTGTCTGCGAGCTCACATCGTTCGGAACTTATGGACGGAGATGAGTCCGGAGTTCCTGTGGCACAGGTGATGTGCGAGATCAAGTCTATTCGCGGCTCCGACGCCGGGGAATTTGTGGCCTCCATGGCGGGGTTGAGCTTCCCGTCCTTGGATGGCGCTGTCTGCTCCGGATCTAAGGCCAGAGCGGTTATAGGAGCTATCTCCTGGATGCGGTCCGATGACATATTTAGGTCATGTCCATCGGGGTGACCTGGAGTGTTTGCCACGGTCTCGAATCCGGCAAAGATCAAGTCTCCACGGATGTCCGCAGCGTAGTTAAGGCTCCCAAATTTGACCTGGTGGCCTGGGGCGTAGCTATTGATCTGCTCCAGATGGCCAAGCAAGTTGGCCAATAGTGCGAAGCCGCCGAACACGAAGATCTGTCGAGGTAGGAAGGTCTCACCTTGGACAACATCGTTGTTGACGATTGAAGGGGCCATCAAACCTTTTGGGGACGGCACAGTGGAACTCTCAACGAAAGCATCAATGTCAATGTCAAAACTGGTGGATCTCGGGTAGGGGGTCCCGAACTGTGCGTCTAAGGTCGATGGTAATAGGAGACAAGGGACACGATGTTTACCCAGGTTCGGGTCCTCTCTATGGAGGTAATACCCTACATCCTGCTTGATTGATCTTGATGAATATGAGTATTACAAGAGTCCTGCTTGACAGATCGTAATGGCTAAACCCTAGAGGTCTAGCTTTTATGGCTATGGTCATGAATCTATCCCCCTCCGGACTAAGTCCTTGGGTTTATATAGATACTGGGAGGATCTAGGGTTACACTAGGTCGGTTACAAAGAAAGGAATCTACATATTTGGTCGCCAAGCTTGCCTTCAACGCCAAGGAGAGTCCCATCTGGACACGGGTGCAGTCTTCGGTCTTCGTGTTCTTCACATCCCATCAGCCCGGCCCAAGGATAACAGGCCGGATGCCCGAGGACCCCTTAGTCCAGGTCTCCCTCACTCGTCGTCGTGCACCCACGGGCGCACAGTGCCGACAGGGCATTAACGGCGCCTCGGCCACTTCCTCCCCATGCTCGTTGGCCCTATCTACCCCCATGAGCCGTCCTCTGTTGCTCCTCGTCACCATCCACCGAGCTCGCTGGTGTGCACACGCGTAGGCGGACGTGGCCGAGCCGCGGCCACGGCCTCGACGCCGTGCCTATTTAAGGACTCCCCCGAGACCCCTAAAGCTCACCACCAGCCTTGCATCGCTCTACTACCCCTCCCCAGCCTCTCAAATGAGCTCGAGAACCTCTCCTCCCCCTCCCATGGCCGAAGCCTCGCCGCCGGCCTCTTCTTGTATTAGCCCAAAGTTGAGCCGTGCTCCACCTCTAGCCACCACCATCGCCATCCCCACACTCCGGCGACTCTCCCCCTCACCTCAGTTCCTCGCCGGCGCCCCTCTAGGGGCGTGCCCCGAGAACGGCCGCCGTCCTCTGTCGCCTCTCTGTCACCGCAAGCCCCGTCACCCTGGCCCTCCCCATCGCTTCTGTTATGCGGGATGGATGCGGCTCCTCTCACCGAGCCCGCCGGATGCCGCGCCTCGGCCAGGGACGGCCGGAGCCAGCCAAGCCCATCGCCACTCGCCCCTCCCCTGACTTGCCTTGCTTTTGGTCGGGGGAGCGGGCGAAGAAGACGACCGAGCTAGGACAGGTGGGCCCCACGTCGCCTCGACCCCACCGGTCAGCCTAACAGGGCGTTGACTCCGGTGCTGACGTGGATAAGTGAAAAACGGTTTTCAGTGAGTACGTTTTCCCTTAGCAAAGCGTACTTTACTTCTACTTTAGAATGAAATACGTTTCTCTGTTCTGAAAACGTATTATCATAAAAGGCTTTTTCTGTTTTTCAGCTCAGGGGCGTGTTTGTAGGGATTCTTTTTACAGATTGGTCCCTGAATTTCGTCGGGCTATAACGTTTTGCTCAAGACTCCGAATGAGGTGAATCCAATGCCCACATCTTCGTCTCGTCGAGCCCGTTCCGTTCAGATCATTTTCACAATGGTTTGACGCTATGAAAATGACTTTTTGCCCTTGCCCCTAATCATCCCCCTCCGAGAGAGAATCGTTTTCGGCGAATATTTCTGTGGCTTCACCTCACTTCTCCTTGGAGCCTTCTTTATCCCCAGGAAAGCCACAACCACCATTTGCATGATAGCCATGCAGTAGCTTTGGTTTTCAACTTGGATCTTTCATGACTGTATGTGTGTTTTGCTACTGCTGTCGTTATTTCGGTTATGCTTATGGATCGGTGGTTACCGTCATGCTACGTTTTCTTGCACTCTGTTCTTCTTGCTAATATTACTTTCATATTGCCATGCTTAATAGTAGTACATGTTGGGTTGGTCATGTTCTTCGGTGCATGACTAATGTCGGTTACCGAGTACTGTTGATATGCATTGTTCCTTTGTTGTTAGTTGGTTAAGTGTTTACTCGGTAATATTATTGATGTGTTATTGGATGGTATTTATTATTGATGATAGTGGTCATGTTATACTATGAGTAGTGTCGTAGTTGTGATATTCATGCTCGTCATTATGCCATGCTCAGTTGGATATGATTCATTGTTGATATGGTTGATAGTTATGTTGTACCCTCATGCTCATATTAATATCATGCCCATGCATTATAATTGCATCATGTTATTTTTATCATGGCTCAGCATATTGCATTCAAGTTTAACAGTTTTTAAATTGAACTTGAACAAATGTTGGCTGAGTCATGGTGCCACCATATTGAGCTGACCAGTGCAGCCATGCTTGCCTTTATGGGAAGGTCCTAACTGGGTCTATCATTGTGCCTCTCACCGGTGCCTCCAATGAGGGAAGGTTATGCGCGGGCGCTACCTTGGCCGCGTAGGATGGCATAAGCCTTGTGAGCCCATAGTTGGATAATAAGCGCTTTTGTCCCCGTTTCGCACCATTTTTGTTTTGCCACGACGGTGGCCGTGATGCCTTTGGTAGGCATGGGGCCACCCAGGACTGAACCCCAAGGGGGTGTTGGTCGGAGTGGCCGGGAGAGTATCATGGCAGTAGGTCGGTTTTGTCGAAACACTGTTGGTCCACCCGAATGGGAGTGCGAGGCCATGAGTTCTGTGGTGTGGGTAAAGTGCGCTACCTCTGCAGAGTGTATAGTAAATCTATCGATAGCCATGCCCGCGGATAAGGGCCCAGTTCATAGTTGGTCACACTATGGGTCAATAGTAATAATAATATTGTGCTTAATAACAACCCTGGTTCGATGATGAGAAAGAGATTGGTTGTGATCGTGAGATGATAACCGTGGTATCTAGGATACCAAGTTGATGGATATATGTGGTTGTGATCGTGAGATGAGCACCGTGGTATTGAGGATACTGAGTTGATGGATATTTGTGGGGTATTGCGAGAGTCAAGGGTGAAGATCAAGCTCCTTGTGGTCATGTAATGATTACTGCGGTATTGTTAATACCAAGCTTGATTGGATCTTGAGATGATCGCATGATGTCCATGTTGGTTATGAGGTAACCCGAATAGAGTAAGTTGGTGCATGAGAACGTCATCATGTTGCATGATAGTGTCAACATGTTTATATGTTCATGCCATGCTCGTATCGTTCTAGCTGTATCATGTTGTGCATGCCATGTTGTACTGATAGTGTCAAGTTAATCCTTGTTAATCTGTAATTGCCATGTTGTTGTCTTTCTTCATTGCTTAGGTTGCTACGAGCTTACAAGTACATTCAATGGACCTGGCGTGTCATGCCAGTTTGTAGGTCATGCTAGACTTGCTTGCTTGTTTGCCATGGATTTCCTTGTTTGCGAGCTAGGATAAGCGTTCCAGCTAGAGTCCTTGCAGAGTGGAGTTAATCACCGTCGTCGTTGTTCCGCTGCCAGTAGTTATTCCGCTGCATCACGTTGTTCTGCTGCTTGCATGGAGCAACCGGGGCAGGCGTAGTGTCGCCGCGCCGATGTAATCCCCTTGTATCCATATAGCTTGTAATAAAAGCTGATTTGTTCTATGCTAAGCATTGCCGTATTCCAGAAGACTTCTCCTCGATCTCTGGACTGGAATACGGGGCATTCCGATTTCTCTGAGTCGGGGTGTCACACATAAGTAAGAACACTTCCATTCATGCTATAATATTTAAAACTAGACCAGTGACAATTGTAGGGTAAATGGGTTTATAGCAACATAGAAAATCACCAATACTTATTTTCAAAAACTAAAGAAACAGGTTAATTATGACATATCTTCTCAAAAATATCAATGTGCAAATGAATTATTTGCTACTGAGACAACAACCAAATTCTGAAACATCAGAAGGTATAATTAACTACAACAACGCTATGAGTTCTTACTCATGTACTATAAATAACAAATTGAACATTTTATGAGGAAGGTAAATATAACTGCAACAACATAGCGAAAGTGTTTGGATGACAAAAAATTGATACTAACAGGTGTGTACATGCACAAATTTAGTAACATAGAACTAATAGCACTTAGGCCTTCCACTATGTATGCCAATACTAGTGTAAAGACAATTGTTGCTACATCTCGCATCGGTGCCCTACACTGGCGAGCCGATGCAGCAGAAAAAAACAGGGACCCGGACTCCGGAGCACCTAGTTGCTTTGATGCCCAGTTCCTTCGTGCCATAAAGGTTTAGTATTTTACTGCTTGGCTCCTCGGATGTGTGGACCAAAGTTGGCTGCACAAACTGCTGAAGCAGAGCCATATAATTTTCTAATGGCACCGCTGATGAGATGGCAACATTTTTAGATACTAGGTACAAACTGTGACACTGTCTTAGGACGCGTTTTGCTGAAGGTGTGGTACGAATGGGTTGGGACCGTGACAGTGTATGAATCACATCTAATAAATGATTTGTAACGACGAAAGAGGGTCTAACCTTCTCTACACATGCCAGAAACTTTCCTCCCACTGTCCACAAATTCAAACTCAACTAGCTTCACGCGTGGAGATTGATGGTGACAACGAGCAGACAGATCTTCAGCCACACCGCTCCATTTGTTGCAACAGATGGTCCTAGGGAGCTACAAGAGGAAGAAATGACTCAAATCGACCGCCGGATTAAAACCCTTCATTCCAGCTATAGCCCGAGAGAGAGAAGAGAGGCAAACCTATGTGGAGAAGGAGTCGGAGGAGGAGGAGGAACCATTGGAGAGGTCATTGAAGAAGACCATGGCGACCTCGGCGGTAGGATGCGAGATGACGAGAGCGAGGAAGCAAGCGAGGAAGCAGCTATAGCTTAGGAAGGAAGGAAGGAAGGAAGGAGGAAACAGGGGAAATGTGACTTGTGGTTAGGTCGAAAAGAGGGTGGGGAAGGGGGTAGATATATTGGTGGTAGGCCAAAAATTTCAAATCTGGAGGGAAACTTTGCGCGCGGTGCCGCCCGACACCATTCACTTTGAACGATTGTGTGCAACACAAATGATTCTTCCGCTTTACGTGCATGGGATGAGTTTGATAATTCAAATTTTGCCAGAAATTTCCTCCGGTACGTCATTGCATAATTTAACATCGCTTGCTAATTTGGGCACACAAAGGAGCGTACAGCACACAGGCCACACTTAATGAATCGAGAAATTTTAGTAATTAAACAGAGCCAATTGACCTAAACATTGCTCTAACAAAAGACCAGCATTAAAAACAAAGCCTAAGTACGCATAATTTTAACAAATCTGTTGTCGCCACGGCCTTTGCATCGCCGGTGTGAGATGAGTCGTCGATGACTTGTCCTTGCAAAATGCTGCCGTTGGTGGACTCCGCGTCCCCCCTACTGAAGTCAACTGCGTCCTCGTCCTTGTCCTCGGTACCATCCTCAAGGTTATAGTACTCGTAGTAGTGGCTGCGCCAGAGCTCGCGTTGGTCCTCCTTCCCGCGCTCCTCGATGTCCGCCGCCTCCTACGTCTCGAGCTCCTGCTCAGTGATCTCATGAGGAAGCAGGTGCTCCATGGCCACTGCCACCTTTTCGTACGTGGGTTGTATGCTAGATTCCGAGGTGGCTTGGAATATCTTGGCATGCGCGTCCTTGATCTTGGCGTAGATGGCCTCGACCCGGGCAAAGGCGGCATCGACGGCACGGACGGTAGCTCGAGCACTCTCGGCTTTTGCAGCCACCGTCGTAGCAGCAGCTGCAGCCGTCTCGGCTGCCGCAGGTGCCCTCTCATCGGATGCAGCCATGCTCAATGCGGATGCGGTGGCACTCTCGGTGTAGGAGGCCACGCTCTCAGTGCAGGTGGTGGCGCTTGGGGAGGACGCGACCATCGTACGGGCCTTCACGAAGCGTTTCCACGGTGTCATCTTTGTAAGAAGGGGGTGCGGGAATGGGAATCGGGATTCGTGGATTCAGGGGTTGCCGACACTGGAGCAAACGAGCCAGCGAAGCTTAAGGAGGAAGACTTAAATAGTCCCAGAAATTTTCATCGCTAAAGGTTCCTACAAAAAAATTGTGTGTGAGTTGTGGATATTTTTTTATTAGCTATGAAAGAAGAATTTGGAGTAAAGGGGAAATGGATGGTGTCTTAAATGTATGAGAAAATATGTAGTACTAATACAAATGTCATGTCAAAGTTTGGAAAATTTCATGGGTCATTTGAACTTTTAAGAAATTTAAGTGATTTTCTAGCCATTTAATGACCGTAATTCAAATTTGAACTATATGTACATGCAACAGCTAGCCATAACAATTTGAAAAGTCATATTTTGTGTACTTGTGTGCGATTTAATTCCATGTGCAGTAAATTGGAAGAAATTTTCAAACATATTGGTCTAACGGCTATGACACAATTAAGGATGGAGTGCCCTGGCATTTAAATTCCAAAAAAATAAGAAAAGATTAGAAACACATGAAACCTTGCTTGATGTAATGTCATGTCACCAAGATGATGTGGTAAAAAATTTGGCGTTTGACGAAAGTTTGGACACACACCCCTCACAAACTGAAGCAACTCACAAGAAGGCTCATGTTTCCAAGAGGGAACAATGCATGTTTGATGACGAATGGGAGACAGCTTCCACTTAAGGCCTTCAATTTTTTTCTACATTTAACGTGCACTAATACAACTATCATTTGAAAAATTGGAAAATTTCAGGGGTCATTTGACCGTTTAAAGACATTTAAGTGATTTTCTAGCCATTTAATGACCGTAATTCAAATTTGAACTACATCTACATGCAACACCTAACCATAACACTTTGAAAAATCATATTTGTGTACTTGTGTGCGAGTTAACTCAATGTGCAGTAAATTAGAAGGAATTTTCAGACATATTGGTCTCACGGCATGGACACATGCATGGAGCGCCATGGCATTTAAATTCCAAAAAATAAAAAAATTGATCAGTAAAACATTAAACCTTGCTTGATGTAAGTTTGGACGCACCCCCTATCGGATGTGGGGTTCCGGCAAACCCTTAAGGTTCGAACACTAGGGTGCGCGCGAAGTCTTTCCCTCCTACCGGTCTACACCAGAGCTCACTAAGATCTCACGAACAAACTCGACGAACTCGGAACATAGAAAGACACAAGATTTATACTGGTTCGAGCCACCATTGTGGTGTAATACCCTACTCCAGTGTGGTGGTCGTGGATTGCCTCTTGGGCTGATGGTGAACAATAGAATGGGAAGAACAGCCTCCTGAGTTCGAGGTGTTCTTGTGCTTGGCTAACTTTTGTGTGCGGGGATGACCTTCTCACCCTCCATGCCTATGGTGGTGGCTAGCCCTATTTATAGAGGCCCTGGTCCTCTTCCCAAATATTGAGCGGGAAGGGAGCCAACAACGGCGGGCAATTTTGAAGGGGGACAGCTAGTACAAGCCATCCTGACAAAAGTGGTCTTCGCCTGCCAAAGGCTCTTGTGGTGATGCTGTCTTGGGCTCCATGATGACCTCCGTCTTGTCGTCCTTCTGGTCTTGGTCTTGTTGCACCAAAATGGCAACCTTTGCCTGATGCCTCGGTACCCCTCGCCTGTGCTGGTCTCCTTAGCACCAAAGAGGAAACAAGGACGCTGCGCACGCTGGCGCCCGCCTCGCGCCCGCCTGGGGTCGATTGTCATGGCTCACGTCACGAGAGCCTCATGAGGTTTGCCTGGCCTTGATATCTCCACTCCTCATGAGCCTACCCAACTAGGCCCCTCTAGAGGAGGTCCTGCGTTGTCCGCCTTGCGAGGCTTGGCCCCTCGCGAGGGACTTGGATGCCTTGTTTGATGAAGATGGTCCGTACGACCTGCTGGCTTAGCCTCACCACTGGTCGCAGGCAGGCAAGTCTGGGGACCCCCGTTCCCAGAACGCCGACAGTAGCCCCCGGGCCCAAGGTGCGCTCGAGCATGGCTTTGCAGCGAAGCCAAGGGTCAAGCATGGAGCACCGCGGGCCCCAAAAGCATGCGGCCTTGGTTGATGTGTGGAGGTTGATTGGACGTGGGCGTCTCTGCTTCCCCACGTTGCCTCGGCGACTGCACGACTTGACGAGTCCTTGCGACATGCACGGGAAATCATCATTACATGCGATCATGGGGGGTGCCGGTTGGCCTTCTCTTGCTATAAATGGGGTGAAGGAAGTTCTCCGCCGCCAAGAAGGGAAAGGCCCCTCGTGAGGGACCCGGCTCGCCGGCGCCCAAGCGTGGACGTGTCCGTCTGTGCAAGCACACCGCGTCCCCTGTTGCGGCCCACTATTGGAGCGGTGCCATGGCACGCGGAGGAGGTCGTCCCAGCCATGGCGATCCAGTTGACGAGGGGAGGCATGCTTTGGTGGCACGCCCCCCCCCCCCCCCCCATCCGTGCTTCCACACGGTGGAAGTGTCACTGGAGTTTATCGTATGGTCGGAGAATCCGGCCGGCAACTGGATCCAACTTTCGCGCTTCTTCACCGGCGAGCTTCCGGCCTCTAGTCCAGAAGGACTCTGGCGGCAGGCGTATGGTTGCTGCAGCAAGGCCTCTTGGGTTGCAGTCGTGACTTCCGCCGCGGGCAACATAGCCCTGGCCCGCGGTTTGCAGATGTTCGCCCGTGCGCGCGGCTTGGCCGGCGGTGGGCCCTCCACTTCAAGTATGACGGCGAATCAACCCTCTACATGAGGGTGTTTAGGGAAGATGGTCGCCGCGCCGGGTGCTGCCCCAAGGCGAACGATGGTGATGAGGTGCTCGGTCTCGGGGACGGTCGTGACGAGGATGAGGGCGAGCCTGCCCTCGTGGGTAGCTGTGTCTTGTCCAGCTACGGCGGCTCTTCCTCCAGTGACAGCTCCAGTAGCAATGGCCACGACCAGCCGCCGCACCCGCTTTGAAGGCAGAAGTGGGTCATTTCGTCGCCGCGCCTCCGTGAAGCGTGAAGAACGATCCGGCTAGGCTCAGGGTGCCGCTAGGGATCTACCTCTGCAGATTGCGGCAACGCTGCTTTTGTTTTACTCTTTTTTCTGCATCAAGAATGTAACCAGTTTGGGCCCTGGGGGCGTGTATCGAACTATGGTTCCTCGGTTGTGGCACCATGCATGTTGTGTCATTATTTCGTGCAAAGATAACATCCTGGTATATGCGGGATGCCCTCTTCCTCGCGAGGCGCTCATTTCCTCGTGTCCATCTTGCCTTGGTGGCCTGCATTTGCTCGGGAACCACAAAAGCTCGTTAGGAAGTGCGTCGTACGCCTTGGCCCTGACCTGACGCCTTGTATCGCGGTACCCGAGGGGCACGGACTAGGAGAGGCATGCCAGCTTTTGGGCTCAAACGAGGGTGGATCGCGAGAAGGCAGAGAAGGGAGAAAATGGTCGTGAGGGCACCTGCCCACCCCCTCACGAGGCATGCGAGAGAGAGAACACGAGCTAACCCGAGCCGGAAAAATGCAGCGAGAGGTGAGCGGGTCAAATCAGCAAGGAATGCCAAAAGCAAATCTCGATAAAGAAAAAGGGAGCCAAATACGAAAAGCAAATGAAAAGCCTCATCCGGAACCTAATCTAGTCTTCAAGTCTTCTCACCAGTGTGGAGCTAAGTGCTGCCACTAGGCGTGGGCGGGAGCCCTAAGGCCTGAGGCCGGCACTCCTGAGACTCCGGGGCGTGTACAACCCCAACTCAATATTACGTGAGAGTGTCATGGGCGGTGATTCTTCACAGGCACCAGGCCTTGTTCACAGGCTCTAGGCCTTTCTTCTCAGGATCTGGGCCTTGCTTCACAGGCTCTGGGCCTTGCTTCATTGGTAAAACTTCCGGAGGTGCTAGATGTTCTAGGCGTTTTGGACTGGTACTCCGTCTTGTGTTTCCAGGTATACAGCGCCAGGCCTAGAGATGTGGACGACCTTGAATGGGCCCTCCCACATTAGTGAAAGCTTATGCAGCCCTTCCCTGGAGAGGACCCGCCCCAAGACCAAGTCACCCATCTTGAGTGACCTGGAGCGGATGTTGCGGTAGTGGTATCGCCGCAGTGCTTGTAGGTACCTCGCGGCCCGTAGCGCAGCTTCGCGGCGACATTCCTCCCCCAACACGAGGTCAATCCCCTGTGTGGCGTCCTGCTGCATTTCGTCAAACGCCAGGACCCGTGCGCAGCGATGCCTGACCTTGTGAGGGAGGACCGCTTCAGCTCCGTAGACAAGGAAGAATGGAGTCTCTCCCGTTGGCTTGGTGGCGGTGGTCCGGATGGACCACAGTACGGACTGGAGCTCGTTGTGCCAACCCCTGCTGCAGGCCTCCAGCTTCTTCTTGAAGGTCCTGGTCTTGAGGCCGCTCAGGACCTCCGCCTTAGCACATTCGGCCTAACCATTGCTCCTGGGGTGGGCCACCGAAGTGTAGCAGATCAGCATTCCAAGGTTAGCAAAGTAGGTTTTGAAGAGGTTGCTAGTAAACTGCGAACTACTATCTGTGATGATGCGGTTGGGGACCCCGAAGCGGCTCACGAGGCCCTTGATGAACTTGACAGCAGAGCCGGCTGGGATGGTACGGACGGCTTCCACTTTCGCCCATGGTGAACTTGTCGATGGCGACGTAGAGGTAACGGTAGCCCCCTGACGCTCGAGGGAACGGGCCTAGGATATCCAGCCTCCAGACCGCGAACGACCATGTGAGTGGGATAGTTTGAAGGCCCTGAGCAGGCTGATGGATTTGCTTGGTGTGGAATTGGCAAGCTTCGCAAGACTTCACCAGCTCGGCTGCGTCGTTGAGTGTTGTTGGCTAGTAGAATCCACTGTGGAACACCTTGCCAACGACGGTCCGTGACGACGAGTGGTGTCCGCAGTCCCTACCGTGTATGTCCATCAGCAACTCCCTTCCTTGGCCGCTGGATATGTAGCGCAGTGTGACATCATTCGGTCATTTCCTATATAACTCGCCGTCTTGGATACAGTATGCCGTGGCTTGCCAGGCCACGCGCTCCGCCTCCTCTTCCTTCTCCGGCAACGTCCCATGCGTTAAGTACTCCTTGAATTTCCAACATTCCTGCTGGGGCTCGAGCGCCAAGAGCAGCCGAGCTCCGGAGGTCGGTCCACAGGTCAGGGCTCCCGTGGCCGGAGGCTGGGGGAGCTCCTCCCAAGGCTAAGTCGTGCTTGAAAGAGGTGGCGCAGCTGATGGCTTGAAGAGCCACTCCTCAAATACGCCTGGCTCTTGCGGTTGCCGCTTGGATGCTCTCCTGGCGATGTCATCGGCTTCCTTGTTGGTGCCCCGGGGCACGTGCTGCAGCTCTAGGCCCGAGAACTGTTTCTCCATCTTGCGCACCACCGCGAAGTAGGCCTCCATATGCTCATCCTTTGGATCATACACCTTGTTGGAGAAGTTGACGAGGAGTTGTGAGCCACCTCTAACTGTGAGGCGCTTCACCCCTAGGGCCGCTGCAGCCTTCATGCTAGCTATGAGGCCTTCATATTCTACGATGTTGTTGGAGACCTTCTCACCATGCTGAAAGCAGAGTTGCACGCCGTAGTAGAGCTTGTCCTGGGTGGGCGAGATGAGCACTGCTCCAACCCCTACGCCCTGATGTGAGAAGGCGCCATCGAAATACATGACCCAACCGTCCGGAGCCTCACTTCCTGTGGAGGTGGACCGGTCTTCTCCTTCCTCAAATGTCGAGGCATCCATCCATTCTGCCACAAAGTCAACGAGTGCGGCCCCCTTGATGACCCTGGTAGTGCTGAACTCCAACTGGAACGCTTGCAACTTGATGTTCCACTCTGTGACCCTTCGGCTGAGTTAGGGCTCCTAAGTATCCTTTTCCAGTGGGTAGGCTGAGACGACCTTGATGGGGTGGCCCTGGAAGTAGTGTCGCAGCTTGCGTGAGGCCACCAGGAGTTTGAGCAAGAGTTTCTGGGGCATGGGGTAGCGCGCTCTCGCGTCCCGTAGTACGGTGCTGACAAAGTACATGGGGTGTTCGATGAGGGCTGGGACGCTGTCGAGGCTCGGGTCCTACGGAGATCGTGGCATATCCTGTGGTGGAAGGGTCCTTGAGACCCGACTGTCCTCGGGAGCTTCTGCGATGCCGCCCTGCTGAGCTTGGCCTTCCGTTGCTGGTGCCTTTGATGTGCCTTCCTGACCGCGCGCTACTTCGGACTTGGCCTGGCAGGGCGCCCTTGGCTTGGTGCTCCTCCCGAACCACCACCAACACCGCGCTGGCGGAGTACGGGGTGGCAGCAAGCTGGAGTACCAGAGGCTCGAGGGGCCGTGGTGCCACCATCGCTGTGTAACGCCCTCGATGCGGCTATGTCTCCCACGTGTCGAAGCACAACTTAGAGGCATAACTGCATTGAAAGCAATGTCGCAAGTAAGGCAATCTTCACAACATCCCATGTAAATAGATAATAAAAGGGGAAGGTACATAGTTGGCTTACACTAGTCACGTCAAACAAAGTACATAAATAGCATTACATCATCCAATCACTCATGGCCCGACTACGGCGCCAAAATAAAAGATCAACCCAACATGCGACACGGTGCCGATCGCCCCAACTGGGCACCACTACTGATCATCAGGGAAAGACACATAGTAACGGCGTGAGTCCTTGTCGAACTCCCACTTGAGCTCAAGCGCGTCATCTGGAACGGAGTCACCAGGCCCTGCATCTGGTTTGGAAGTAATCTGTGAGCCACAGGGACTCAGCAATCTCGCACCCTCGCGATCAAGACTATTTAAGCTTATAGGTAAGGCAAGGTAATATGTGGAGCTGCAGCAAGCGACTAGCATATATGGTGGCTAACCTGTTCGCAAAAGAGAGCGAGAAGAGAAGGCAAAGCAAGAACGAATAACTAGAGAACAACCTGCGGCAAGCATTACTCCAACACCGTGTTCACTTCCCGGACTCCGCCGAGAAGAGACCATCACGGTAACGCACACACTTGATTCCTTTTAATTAAGTTAAGGTTCAAGTAATCTACAACCGGACCTTAACAAATTCCCATCTGCCCATAACCGCAGGCACGGCTTTAGAAAGTTCAAATCCCTGCAGGGGAGTCCCAACTTAGCCCATGACAAGCTCTCATGGTCAATGAAGGAATAGACCTTCTCCCGAGACATTCCAATCAGACTCGGTATCCCGGTTCTACAAGACACTTCGATAAGTTAAAACAAATCCACCAACACCGCCCAAATGTGCTGACAAATCCTGATAGGAGCTGCACATATCTCGTTCTCAGGGCACACTCAGATTGTCTTAGGTACGGGTAGGCCAGCCCAGAGTTGCCCCTGGTGGCCACCGGCAGCTGACAGGTGGACCAACACTCAAAGGAGCACTGGCCCGGGGGGGGGGGGGGGGGTTTAAATAAGATGACCCTTGGGCTCCAGAAACCCAAGGGAAAAATAGGCTTGGTGGCAAATGGTAAAACCAAAGTTGGGCATTGCTGGAACAGTTTTATTCAAGGTGAACTATCAAGGGGTTCCCATTATCACCCAACCGCTTAAGGAACGCAAAATCCGGGAACATAACACCGATATGACGGAAACTAGGGCGGCAAGAGTGGAACAAAACACTAGGCAAAAGGCCGAGCCTTCCACCCTTTACCAAGTATATAGATGCATTAAGATAACAAGATAATATAATGATATCCCAACAAGTAAATAATGTTCCAACAAGGAACGGTCTCCAATCTTCACCTGCAACTAGCAATGCTATAAGAGGGGCTGAGCAAAGCGGTAACATAGCCAATCAACGGTTTGCTTGGACATGGTGGGTTAGAGGTTTGACATGGCAATTTGGGAGGCATGATAAGCATGTGGTAGGCATCGTAGCATAGGCATAGCAAAAGAGCGAGCATCTAGCAAAGCAAAGATAGAAGTGATTTCGAGGGTATGGTCATCTTGCCTGCAAAGTTGTCAGAGTTGACTGGATCCTCGAAAGCAAACTCAATGGGCTCCTTGTTAGCGAACTCGTCTCCCGGCTCTACCCAAACAAGACAGACAAGCAAACGGAACACAATCAACCACGTGCAAAGCTCAAACAACATGATGCAAACATGGTATGCTATGCGGGATGCGATATGTGATGCATATGCAAGAGTTGACAAGGGATGGATGAACCTGGCCACAACTTGGACAACCAAGAGTGCCACTTGAAAGGTGAGGTGATTTCGGTTGAAATCGATATAAAGAACGCCGGAATCGGATGCACAGTTTGCAAAATGGCAAGAAATTCAAATATGACAATGGTCTGCGATAAACAACAAGTAACCATCTAAATGCAACAAGTTAAACATGCTACGACACCCAAACATGGCAACAAAATACATGGCAGGGATCCATTCATGATGCTTAACAAAAGATGAATACTGAGCTACGGCCAATTCGTCCACTAACAGGTTCAAACAAGCATGGCAAAAATGCAATTGGTAAACAGATTTCAGACTTAGTGAAATTAACACTTGTCTGGAATTTCAGATCAGGTAGCACACTTTGGAGCAAGAAATCTATATGCTACAGGAACTTAACATGGGAAAGCAATGCATGGCATGGAGCTACTCAAAGAGCTTAACAAAAGTCCCTTAGTGACCTTGAGACAAAAGGGATCAGAAAATACAATTGCAAGCATGTGAACATGGCAAAAACATAAACAGATCTCAGACTTAGTGAAAAACTGGAACATGCAAATCAGATATCAAGTAGGCATGTTTATGAGCTCGATGCACTCACTACAGAGCATATCATGACAATCTAAGCATACACCCATCAAGAATATACATTATACAACCTAGAAATGGCAAGAACAATAACATAGCATGCACGGATCAACTACAACATCCTCGGCAAAATCGCTAACAAGTAGACAATCTGCCCAGATTCACGACATAGCAAAAGTAGAGCTTGATTGACTCAAGCTATGGTGCTCCATAATTTCAAACAAAGACATGGATGGATAGAGCACTACAAGATTAACAAAACATCCTTACTGATCATCCTCAAAAGAGGCACAGATCACTAGGAAACAACATGAACATATGGCATAATGATATAAACAAACCAAGGACTTTGTGGAATTATTAAGTCCCTGAAATCAGCATTAACGAATGCACTACTTTGCAAGCTTGTGCGAGTCACCACACACATCACAAAAATACATGGATTACACCTCTAGAAAGATGGCAAAGCATATAACAAAACACATGTAGAGCTCAGGGGCATATCATGCACACAATAATCATGGCAAAAATGACAAATAGCTATTTGGAGCAGCAGATCTGACAATTAGCTCAAATAGCACTCTTCCAACAGCATTTCGGGCAT
This sequence comes from Triticum monococcum, assembly GCA_034509565.1. Taxonomy (NCBI): domain Eukaryota; kingdom Viridiplantae; phylum Streptophyta; class Magnoliopsida; order Poales; family Poaceae; genus Triticum; species Triticum monococcum. Next base: position 426,518,038 of record CM067847.1, on the reverse strand, counting down.
CAAGATGAACTCAAATGAAAATGATGCAATAAGACGAAATGATGTACTATTTTAGACGAACATTTTGATATGCTATATGCAAAAATCGGAGTTACGAGTGATGAGTTACAGAATGATAAACATGGGCATTTGAAACATGAAAATTTCGGGGACTTGGCGAAAATTACCACTCCGAGACAGATCTAGGGTTTTGACCCGGGTGCACACAGATCGAGGCAGGGCCGGGCCTGCGCCGGAGTTGACGCCGGAGAGCAGGGGATGCGGTGGCCAGCTTGAGGTCGAGGAGGAGGAGGCCGAGGTCGTCGGCCGGAGCTGGTGGTGGCGCTGGCGGCCCCCGCGGCGAGGTTGGGCGGCGGACGACGGACGGAGGCGGACCGGCTCACGGTGGCCAGAGCTCGCGGCTGGCAAGGCGCGCGGCGTCGAGCGGAGGCGCGGCGGCCGGCTCACAGGGAAGCGGCGGCGTGAATGAGGGAGGAGCGGGGCGGCGCGGGGAGACGGCGACCGGGCTCGGGGGCCCTGCTCGGGATCGGGCGGGCCGCGGCGGGTGCGGCGAAATGGGCCTCGCCCGCGGGACAGTTGGTGGCGCCCAATTGGACGCAGGTGGCGGCGGACATGTCCGGGCTGCGGGTTTCTTTGTCCGGCGGCACGAGGGGAAGACGGTAGGGTTTGGACTGCGCGAAATTTCGAGGAGAGCCACATATATATAGGTAGAGGGAGCTAGGAGAGTACAAATGAGGTGCGGTTTTCGGCCACGCGATCGTGATCGAACGACCAAGATGAGGGAGGAGGTTTAGGTGGGTTTTGGGCCACTTTGGACGGGTGTTGGGCTGCAACACACACGAGGCCTTCTCGGTCCCTCGGTTAACCGTTGGAGCATCAAACGAAGTCCAAATGTTACGAAACTTGACAGGCGGTCTACCGGTAGTAAACCAAGGCCGCTTGGAAAGTCTCGGTCCAATCCGGAAACGTTTAACCCCCACACACGAAAGGAAGGTAGAAATGACCACCGGATGACATAGGAGCGCCGGATTGCAAAACGGACAACGGGGAAAATGCTCAGATGCATGAGAAGGACATGTATGCAAAGGAAATGCACATGATGACATGATATGCAATGCATGACACGCAAGCAATGACAAGGCAACAACAGTGAATAACTGGACGACACCTGGCACAACGGTCTCGGGGCGTCACAACACTCCACCACTACGAGAGGATCTGGTCCCGAGATCTAGGATGGCACCGGAGGGACAACGGAAGAGAAAGAGAAGAGGTAAAACTAAAGTTTCTTCTTTGACAAACGAGTGAAACCACGAACCTTGAAGAGGTTAAGCCATTTCGAGAAAAAGAATACGACGGAGATGAACGAAGCTGAAAACACTCCGTTAGAAAAGAGGGACAAAGAACATTGCGAAAACCTTGAGGTTGAAGGGAAGATATATATTGAAAACACTCCGGTTAAGGAAGGGGATCAAGGAAGACCAAATTCGGGCAGCACTCTGGTTGAAAAGAAAGGAATTGAATAAGAACTTGATAAGGTGATAGAACTTGAAAAGAGGGCACGACACTCTGGTTAAATGGACAATCATGAAAAGAGCATGATCTTTGACAAACGAGATGATGGGTTGAGAAGAGCAATATCAATAGACCTCCAGGAGAAAGAATAGAATAAAGATAATTGAGACAAACGAATGTAGATGACAATGCCACCTTCTGCTACAAAAGAGCTTGAAAAGGCATCTTTAGGAGAAGGGTTGAACGGAGTTGTTGTGAAAACAAACATCGAAAATAATAAGCTTGATATGGTCTTATGGAATACATCTCAAATTATGAGGTGACAACCTGCCACAAACAAAACCAAAGATTGGATTGATATCAACAAGGAGACGAGAAACTTATTCACCGGGAGGATAAATGAAGAACTTGGGTCATTTATAAGCACCATAAACAGCAACAAACCTTAGGGAAGGCTTTAGGTGGAATATAACCCAAGATAACTCCAATGACGAGATTGATGGATTTAAAATACCTCATTCTTAATAACATGTGAATCATGAAACATGAACTCAAATTATCAAGAATGACATAATACCAACTCCAATAATATGGTAGAAAGAATTGCACTCCGGATTACAATATGAAGAAAATCTTGAGCTTCTTATGAAAGAATCTCGATGAAAAATTTGGAGAAGGAATTAAATCCTTGATGGACCATTATGTAGAACCTCCATGAAGAACTCCGTTAAACAAAAGAATGATCAAACGGAAAGAAAGGGTAGTTGAAAACACAAGGTGGAGCCTTGTAAAGATTTAGATAGTTCTCCGTCATTACATAGTTGAAAGAGGTTGGAACCCTAGGAAAAAGATAAAATGAAACAAATGATACCGAGAATTTGAAGGGCCTCCGGAATAAAGAATTAATCATTAGGATGAAACAAGAATAAGAATTATATTATGCTTATCCTTCACCAATTTAAATTGATGAGAAGCAACGGATCGCATACGACTTATTCTTGTAGAAAGGATTAAGATAGATATAGCGCAATCATGAGAAGGTTTTCAATGATCCACCGGTAGAATTTGGAAAACAACGAATGAATTGATATGATAACCAAGGAAGGGAACTCTTGAACTGTAACGCCCCGAGAGCGATGTGCCAGGTGTCCTCCGCTTAGTTGCTGTTGTTGCCTCGTCTTTTGCTTGCGTGTCATGCATTTCATATCTTTGCATCATGTGCATTGCATCATGTCATAAATCTTTTGCTTCCAAACTAAATAATTTGTGCGGATCTTCGATCCATTTAAATCGAGGGAAGAGTGACTTCTCTTTATAACTTTATCCTCCTAGTATTTAGGGAGCAATTATAAATATTCCATTAATTTGGAATCATCGTAACACACGTGCAAAATAATTCCCATGTCTACTCCTCTTCGATTTTGACCTTCAAACCTTGCCAATATCTCTCATCTCTTTTCTCGAGGCTCCTCCAAAAACTTCAACATTTTTGGACACCTCTAATTCCTAGCCCTTGTTCAAACCATCTGAATTAAATTCAAATGATTTTGAATTAAATCCTTGCGATCATGCCTCTCCTATTTTTCTTGGAACCAGCACATTTTTGTGAGTCCGAAAATATTATTTGCCTGCGCTAATTCTTTGCCTATCCCTCTCTTTCTTTTCGTCTCTCCATTTCTTTTATGTTAAGGGAGATATGAGAGTGAGTGAGAGAAGAGAGATAGCCCAGGCCGGCCCAGACTCCAGCGCAGGCCCAGCCACCCCACCTAACCCTAGGCCCAGCGAACCTCTCCCTCTTGATCTCTCCCAGCGCCGCCAGGGAGACCGCTGCCCGACTCCTTAGCCCCGATCCCCACTCCTCTCTTCCACCTCGTGCTGCCCCTCGCCTCACCCTTCCTCGCCCCCGCACGCGAGACCTCCCCGACCACCGCATCCCTGCTCGCGCCCAGATCCCATCACCGTATGGCCCGTGGAGCCGCCCACTGCTCCTTTTCACCACCCGGCGCGTATCCCGCGCCTCCCGACCCGGTGCTCCCCTGCACATGCGCCCAAGGCCGCGGCTTCCTCGTCCCGGTCCATGGGGGACTCGCCGAAGCCCAGCCATCGGACCAGCAGCTCCCGCGCCACGCCTCTGCTCCGCCCTCCGCCTTGCTGCCCCGACGTGCCTCGTCCTCGTCGCCTTGCTGTACCACGCCTGTTGCCGGACCTTGCGTCGCCGGCCCGCTTCCTGCCGCTGCTCACGCACCGCCAGTCCTTGCTGCCGCCCACTCGACGCCCTCGTGTTGCTTCGTTCCGGTGACCTTATGGACCGCCAAGTTCGACTACGATCCTCGAGACCATCGTGTTGCACGCCAACATGAGTACGACCATGGACGGCTTACCTGCGGATGGATTTCGTCAAGTTCAACGATGACCCATGAAGCACATGGGTACATCAAGTTCCTCTCCGAACGTGAACGACTACCATCGCCGAGACCGCAAGTACCACGACAACCCCGAGGGGATTCGGACCCGTCAAGTACCTCTTCGAAAATGAACGTGTACCCCTACTTCCAGTACCGTCACGAGAACAACTACTTCCTCTACGAACTCGAACCGCTCGAGAATGCTCCCTTGGAAGGTATAACCACCAAGACGACGCCCGTGAATGAATGTTGTGTGATGTATGAGAAGCTCGTGTTTGCACCGTGTCCGAATTGTCTCTCGTTTCCATGCCACTAACCCGTGGGAACCCGGTAGTCGGGAGCACCCCACCATCTCTAGCATGTTTCACACATCCGCACGCTTCCTTTTGCACCGGTATCTCCATGAGCTACCAGAACCGATATGTTGCCGTGGCATCATTTTCGGTATCGTTGTCGTGGCATCCCTTTTGTTTCCGCCACGGTGACAAATGCTTCTTATTGCTCTTGTCAACTTCAATATAAATTGCATAAACTTGTCCATGTCATCTGCATCATGATAACAACTATTGAAATGCTTAAATTGTTGTTGCAATAAATTAGTAAGGCATATGGGGATTTACCGGATTTGTTGTTTGTTATATCCAGCCCCATTTAAATTGTTTAGATGGTGTAGTTTTGTTATGCCCCACCTCTTGCCATGTTAACCAACATTTAATATTGTTGAGTACTTAAACGGGAGAGAACTAAATAATCGACGTGGTGTTTCATCAATATGCAACTCGTTGCATATTGAGCTCCACTTAATTTGTAGGGTTGCTTGTGCACTTTACCATGCCATACCTCATTAAACCGGACATGCATCATACTTGATTGTGCATCATGCCATGTTCATGTCGTGGTTGTTTACTATGTTGTTTGCTTCTTTCCGGTGTTGCCTCTTTGGGTTGGTTCCGATAATGTCGTGATTGTGAGGATCCGTTCGACTTCGTCCGTTTGTCTTCTTCATGGACTTGTTCTTCTTCCTTGCGGGATTTCAGGCAAGATGATCATACCCTCGAAATCGATTCTATCTTTGCTTGCTAGATGCTCGCTCTTTTGCTATGCCTATGCTGCGATACCTACCACTTCCTTATTATACCTCCCATATTGTTGAACCAAGCCTCTAACCCACCTTGTCCTAGCAAACCGTTGATTAGCTAGGTTACCACTTTGCTCAGCCCCTCTTATAGCGTTGTTAGTTGCAGGTGAAGATTGAAGTTTTGTTCCTTGTTGGGAACATGGAGATGTTGTTCCTTGTTGGAACATGTTTACTTGTTGGGATATCACAATATATATTATTTAATAAATGCATCTATATACTTGGTAAATGGTGGAAGGCTCGGCCTTATGCCTGGTGTTTTGTTCCACTCTTGCCGCCCTAGTTTCTGTCATATCGGTGTTATGTTCCTGGATTTTGCATTCCTTACGCGGTTGGGTTATAATGGGAACCCATTGACAGTTCACTTTGAATAAAACTCCTCCGGCAAGGCCCAACCTTGGTTTTACCATTCGCCACCTAGCCTTTTTCCCTTGGGAGTCGCGCATCCCAAGGGTCATCTTTATTTTAACCCCCCGGGCTAGTGCTTGTCTAAGTGTTGGTCCAACCTAGAGCACCATGCGGGGCCGTCCCTTGGCAACTTGGGTTACGTTGGCTCCCGTACGCTTAGCTTATCCGGTGTGCCCTGAGAACGAGATATGTGCAGCTCCTATCGGGATGTCGGCGCATCGGGTGGTCTTGCTGGACTTGTTTTACCATTGTCGAGGATGTCTTGGAGTACCGGGATACCGAGTCTGATCGGAATGTCTCAGGAGGAGGTCTATTCCTTCGTTGACCGTGAGAGCTTGTGATTGGCTAAGTTGGGACACCCCTGCAGGGATTTGAACTTTCGAAAGCCGTGCCCGTGGTTATGGGCAGATGGGAATTTGTTAACGTCCGGTTGTAGAAAACCTGAAGTTGACCTTAATTAAAATGAATCAACCGCGTGTGTAACCATGATGGTCTCTTTCCGGCGGAGTCCGAGAAGTGAACATGGTTGTTGGAGTTATGCTTGACGTAGGTTGTTTTAGGATCACTTCTTGATCATACTTTTATCGACCATGCTTTGCCTTCTCTTCTCGCTCTCATTTGCGTATGTTAGCCACCATATATGCTAGTCGCTTGCTGCAGCTCCAGCACTTACCTTTACCTTACCCATCAGCTTAAATAGTCTTGATCGTGAGGGTGCGAGATTGCTGAGTCCCCGTGGCTCACAGATACTTCCAAAACCAGCTTGCAGGTGCCGATGAGTCCATCCAGATGACGCAACCAAGCTCAGGAGGAGCTCGATGAAGATCTTGTCCTTTGTGTTGTTCCGTTCTAGTTGATCAGTAGTGGAGCCCAGTTGGGGTCGATCGGGGACCTATGTCGCATTTGGGGTTCTTCTTTTATTTTGGTTCCGTAGTCGGACCTTGATTGTATTTGGATGTTGTAATGCTTTATTCATGTAATTGTGTGAAGTGGCGATTGTAAGCCAACTATGTATCTCTTTTCCCTTATGTATAACATGGGTTGTGTGAAGATTACCTCACTTGCGACATTGCTTTCAATGCGGTTATGCCTTTAAGTCATGCTACGACACGTGGGAGATATAGCCGCATCGAGGGCGTTACAAGTTGGTAATCAGAGCCTTCCCCGACCTTAGGAGCCCCCACTGCTTGATCGAATTAGCAGCCGTTGTTTGAGTCTAGAAAAATGTTTTGAGTCATTTAGGAATTATATATCAGAGAGTTTAGGAATTCTTTTTACTTCCAAGTCTCCTCATCGCTCTGGTAAGGTATCCTGACGTAGAGTTTTGACTCTTCTCTTCTCAAATTTCACAAAAAAAAATTTAGGATCACGCGGGTATCTTGGAATCGTTCCTATGGTTTTGTGACGAGAACATTGTCTTGGTGCCTCCTGTCAGGGGTTTTGTGGAGGTATCCCAGGGAGTTGAGCTCTGAGGTGTTGTCGTCACAATTTTATCGTTGCAGTTATGGAATACCTGAGTTTAGTATGCCGACATCGAAAATCTCTTTTATGCAATTCGTTGGTGAGATAACCTCGACGCCACCCAGGACTGGGGCGGGAGTTCGGGAGTATTGCCATAACTTGTATAACGGATGCTTTTCGAAGGTTGAGGTAGACGATTTCCGAAGGTTTCTTGGTTATGTGTTGAAGGATGGATATAGCTGGATGTAGGATTTGCTAGTTTTGGGTGAGATATTATGCTTCCCCTGTATCCCCAACACCTAATTGCATAACCGGAAAATTTCAGGAGTTTCATAGGTGGGAATTCAAGTAGCTCTTAGGATATCTTTCCGACTGATGTATGATATGAAATTGGGGTTCGACGTCTAGTGGTCCGCCTATTCATGGTCGATTTTACAGTGGTCTCGTTGTGTCTTAAAGAGTCCTTGGCTATGCCGACTCGGGGATGCTTCGTATGTAATGTGCACTGCCTTGTACATGATGGTGTTGTATGATCGAGCCCGTGTAGGCCCCACCACAAAAAATTCGGACGAAATCTCTATCATATGTTTTTTCCGGCTTATTCTGCGAGCCAAACCTTTGTTTTGTTTTTGAGTTGTGGTATTCGAGTTGCTTTAATGTCAAGTGTTGATTCCATACCTTTCCTAAATGGTGTTCTCATACTCCGATGTGAATACCAATCCTTCTTGGTAATCAAGATTGTCTTGTCAATCCTTTTCACCGGCGTGTTTTCTCTTCAAGTGGATCCAATCATTTCAACATCAGCAAGATCAATTATCATTTCTTCTCAACGGTGTTCGTTTCATTCTCAACAGTGTTTTTCCCACCCACCCACCCTTGTTTTCTTGAAGGATTCGGATTTCTTAATCAACTATCCATTTTATTGATGGAAGTCCCTCCATTCTATTTCCTTCATGTTCTTATCCGGTGTTTCTCATGAAGATTTTTAGCGGAGCCTCAAGGTCAGCACCCTTAATTCTTTTCTTCTCCGGTGGTTTCAAGTCAAGCTTTGTTGATCATACCCTTTTCCTCATTTCAAGGTTTTCTCATGCCGGTGTAATCCTTAATCGTTCACCTCTCGCTATCCTATTGTCCCGTAGTGCTCAAGATATCTCAGAAGGCTCGTCTTGTCATTCAAGATCCTTTCAAGCTCTTTCAAGATTGTTGTCTCATTCATGCCATTTAATTTAACTAGTGCAATCTCTCTTTTAAATCGTTCTATGGTGTTTCTTTTGAGTGGGCCCTAACCCATAGGTCTTTTTCTAGGATCTTACCTCACTCTTTTTATTTTCCCGGAGCTACCATCAAATTCTTTTCGAAGTTTGTCCTAAGAATGAATTGTCATTAGTCAAATGTCTTTCTGCAAGATCTTTCAAATTCTTTTCATCGTTGGTTCAACCTTTCTAATTTTTCATTCTGGAGTGCCTCAACAATTCATGGTGGTGTTTCTCGAAGGCATTCTCAGATTTTGAAGACCGAAGAAGAGTTTTCCCTCCATATCTTATCTGTTCTCTCAAAGATTCATGGTGCTAGCTTGTTGCCATCCTCTCATAATTGTTTAGATTGTGAGTATTCTTTTCACCTATCCAGAGCATTTCATGAGTTGTTTCCATTTCTTTACTCCAAAGGCCATTGTTCTCCAAATCTTACCGGTGCATTGTTCAAGTGATCTCTAATCAGTTCGTGATCCCTTCGTTCTCATGTATCTATATTGTCTCAAGTATCTCCCTTCATTCAATTCTTCCCGGTGTTTCTTTATCTCCTCTTCGTTCATTTTCAATTCTTACGGTGGTTCATTCAACATTTCTCTTCCTTTGTTTATCATATCAATTCATTCGTTCTTTCCAATCCTACCGATGGAGCATTAAAGACCTCTTCAAGTTTGCGCAATATCTATCTTAATCTTTTCTACGAGAATAAGTAATATGTCGAATCCATTGATTGTCATCAATTTAATTGATGAAGGATACGCATAATGTAATTCTTATTCTTGTTTCATCGAGTTTGTTCAATTCCTGTTTTCCAGAGTGACTCATCATACTTATTCTTGGTTTCAATAGCTCATCTTTCTTTTCCTGAGTTCCAACCTCTTTCAATTATATTATCACGGAGATCCATCTAAATCATCACAAGGTTCCACCCTGTGTTGTCAACTTCTCTCTCTTTTTGTTATCTTTTGTTTACCGGAGTTCTTCATGAAGGTTCATCAAGGATTTAATTCCTTCTCGAAGTGTTCGTCAAGATTCTTTTCAGGGGAACTCAAGTTTTCTTCATCTTGCAATGCGGAGTGCAATTCCTTTCTTCCGTATCATTGGAGGTGGTATTATGTCATTCTTGATAATTTGAGTTCATGTTTTCTTGATTCACATGTTGTCAAGAATGAGATATTTTAAATCCATCAATCTCTTCTTTGGAGTTATCTTGGGTTTATTTTCACCTAAAACTTTCCCTAAGGTTTGTTGCTATTAATGGTGATAATATATGATCCAAGTTCTTCATCTATCCTCCCGGTGAAATAAGTTCTCGTCTTCTTGTTCATATCAATCCAATATATCGTTTCAGTTAGTGGCAGATTTTCACCTCTTGGTTTTGAGATGTTTTCCATAAGCCCACTTCAAGCCTATCTTTTCGTTGTGGGTTTTCCAACAACTCCGTTCTAGCATTTGTTGTAAGCATGCTACCTCGAGATCTTGTTTTCCTTTGTTCATCCCATTCCATTCTTACTTTTCTTCCGGAGGCATTGCGATGTTGTTTTCTTCAACCATCATCTCGTTTCATCTAAGATCATGTTCTTTCCTGTGCTTATCCATCTAACCGGAGTGTTGTTCCCTTTTGCTCAAGTTCTTTTTATTTTATCAAGGTTTTGACTTCTGTTTCAACCGGAGTGCTGGCCGGATTTGTTCTTCCTTGTTCCTCTTTCCTAACGGGGTGTTTTCAACTTTGTTCATCTCCGTTGTATTCTTTTCTCGAAATGTCTTAACCTTTGCAAGGTTCTTTGGTTTCACTTGTTTGTCAAAAGAAGCAACTTAGTTTACCTCTTCTCTTTCTCCTCCATTTTTCCCTCCGGTGCCATTCTAGATCTCGGGACGAGATCCTCTCGTAGTGGTGGAGTGTTGTAACGCCCCGAGACCGATGTGCCAGGTGTCCTCCGCTTAGTTGCTGTTGTTGCCTCGTCTTTTGCTTGCGTGTCATGCATTTCATATCTTTGCATCATGTGCATTGCATCATGTCATAAATCTTTTGCTTCCAAACTAAATAATTTGTGTGGATCTTCGATCCATTTAAATCGAGGGAAGAGTGACTTCTCTTTATAACTTTATCCTCCTAGTATTTAGGGAGCTATTATAAATATTCCTTTAATTTGGAATCATCATAACACATGTGCAAAATAATTCCCATGTCTACTCCTCTTCGATTTTGACCTTCAAACCTTGCCAATATCTCTCATATCTTTTCTTGAGGCTCCTCCAAAAACCTCAACATTTTTGGACACCTCTAATTCCTAGCCCTTGTTCAAACCATTTGAATTAAATTCAAATGATTTTGAATTAAATCCTTGCGATCATGCCTCTCCTATTTTTCTTGGAACCAGCGCATTTTTGTGAGTCCGAGAATATTATTTGCGTGCGCTAATTCTTTGCCTATCCCTCTCTTTCTTTTCGTCTCTCCATTTCTTTTATGTTAAGGGAGATCTGAGAGAGAGTGAGAGAAGAGAGATAGCCCAGGCCGGCCCAGACTCCAGTGCAGGACCATTTGCCTCTCCATGGCCCAGCCACCCCACCTAACCCTAGGCCCAGCGAACCTCTCCCTCTTGATCTCTCCCAGCGCCGCCAAGGAGACCGCTGCCCGACTCCTTAGCCCCGATCCCCACTCCTCTCTTCCACCTCGCGCTGCCCCTCTCCTCGCCCCCGCACGCGAGACTTCCCCGACCACCGCATCCCTGCTCGCGCCCAGATCCCATTGCCGTCTGGCCCGTGGAGCCGCCCACTGCTCCGCTTCGCCGCCCGGCGCGTATCCCGCGCCTCCCGACCCGGTGCTCCCCTGCACATGCACCTGAGGCCGCGGCTTCCTCCTCCCGGTCCATGGGGGACTCGCCGGAGCCCAGCCGTCGGACCAGCAGCTCCCGCGCCACGCCTCTGCTCCGCCCTCCGCCTTGCTGCCCCGACGTGCCTCGTCCTCGTCGCCTTGCTGCACCACGCCCATTGCCAGACCTCGCGTCGCCGGCCCGCTTCCTGCCGCTGCTCACGCACTGCCAGTCCTTGCTGCTGCCCACTCGAGGCCCTCGTGTTGCTTCGTTCTGGTGACCATATGGACCGCCAAGTTCGACTACGGTCCTCGAGACCATCGTGTTGCACGCCAACATGAGTACGACCACGGATGGCTTACCTGCGGATGGATTTCGTCAAGTTCAACGACGACCCTTGAAGCACATGGGTACATCAAGTTCCTCTCGGAACGTGAACGACTACCATCGCCGAGACCGCAAGTACAATGACAACCCCGAAGGGATTCGGACCCGTCAAGTACCTCTTCGAAAATGAACGTGTACCCCTACTTCCAGTACCGTCATGAGAACAACTACTTCCTCTACGAACTCGAACCTCTCGAGAATGCTCCCTTGGAAGGTATAACCACCGAGACGACGCCCGTGAATGAATGTTGTGTGATGTATGAGATGCTCGTGTTTACACCGTGTCCAAATTGTCTCTCGTTTCCATGCCACTAACCCGTGGGAACCCGGTAGTCGGGAGCACCCCACCATCTCTAGCATGTTTCGCACATCCGCACGCTTCCTTTTGCACCGGTATCTCCATGAGCTACCGGAACTGATATGTTGCCGTGGCATCATTTTCGGTATCGTTGTCGTGGCACCCCTTTTTTTTCCGCCACGGTGACAAATGCTTCTTATTGCTCTTGTCAACTTCAATAAAAATTGCATAAACTTGTCCATGTCATCCGCATCATGATAACAACTATTGAAATGCTTAAATTGTTGTTGCAATAAATTACTAAGGCATATGGGGATTTACCGGATTTGTTGTTTGTTATATCCGGCCCCATTTAAATTGTTTAGATGGTGTAGTTTTGTTATGCCCCACCTCTTTCCATGTTAACCAACATTTAATATTGTTGACTACTTAAACGGGAGAGAACTATATAATCGATGTGGTGTTTCGTCAATATGCAACTCGTTGCATATTGAGCTCCACTTAATTTGTAGGGTTGCTTGTGCACTTTACCATGCCATGCCTCATTAAACCGGACATGCATCATACTTGATTGTGCATCATGCCATGTTCATGTCGTGGTTGTTTACTATGTTGTTTGCTTCTTTCCGGTGTTGCCTCTTCGGGTTGGTTCCGATAATGTCGTGATTGTGAGGATCCGTTCGACTTCGTCCGTTTGTCTTCTTCATGGACTCGTTCTTCTTCCTTGCGGGATTTCAGGCAAGATGATCATACCGTCGAAATCACTTCTATCTTTCCTTGCTAGATGCTCGCTCTTTTGATATGCCTATGCTGCGATACCTACCACTTGCTTATTATACCTCCCATATTGTTGAACCAAGCCTCTAAACCACCTTGTCCTAGCAAACCGTTGATTGGCTAGGCTACCGCTTTGCTCAGCCCCTCTTATAGCGTTGTTAGTTGCAGGTGAAGATTGAAGTTTTGTTCCTTGTTGGGAACATGGAGATGTTGTTCCTTGTTGGAACATGTTTAGTTGTTGGGATATCACAATATGTATTATTTAATAAATGCATCTATATACTTGGTAAAGGGTGGAAGGCTCGGCCTTATGCCTGGTGTTTTGTTCCACTCTTGCCGCCCTAGTTTCCGTCATATCGGTGTTATGTTCCCGGATTTTGTGTTCCTTACGCGGTTGGGTTATAATGGGAACCCCTTGGCAGTTCACTTTGAATAAAACTCCTCCGGCAAGGCCCAACCTTGGTTTTACCATTCGCCACCTAGCCTTTTTCCCTTGGGAGTCGCGCATCCCGAGGGTCATCTTTATTTTAACCCCCCGGGCCAGTGCTTGTCTAAGTGTTGGTCCAACCCAGAGCACCGTGCGAGTCCGTCCCTTGGCAACTTGGGTTACGTTGGCTCCCGTACACTTAGCTTATTTGGTGTGCCCTGAGAACGAGATATGTGCAGCTCCTATCGGGATGTCGGCGCATCGGGTGGTCTTGCTGGACTTGTTTTACCATTGTCGAGGATGTCTTGGAGTACCGGGATACCGAGTCTGATCGGAATGTCTCCGGAGGAGGTCTATTCCTTCGTTGACCGTGAGAGCTTGTGATGGGCTAAGTTGGGACACCCCTGCAAGGATTTGAACTTTCGAAAGCCGTGCCCGCGGTTATGGGCAGATGGGAATTTGTTAACGTCCGGTTGTAGAAAATGTGAAGTTGACCTTAATTAAAATGAATCAACCGCGTGTGTAACCGTGATGGTCTCTTTCCGGCGGAGTCCGGGAAGTGAACACGGTTGTTGGAGTTATGCTTGACGTAGGTTGTTTTAGGATCACTTTTTGATCATACTTTTATCGACCGTGCTTTGCCTTCTCTTCTCGCTCTCATTTGCGTATGTTAGCCACCATATATGCTAGTCGCTTGCTGCAGCTCCACCTCTTACCTTTACCTTACCCATAATCTTAAATAGTCTTGATCGCGAGGGTGCGAGATTGCTGAGTCCCCTGGCTCACAGATACTTCCAAAACCAGCTTGCAGGTGCTGATGAGTCCATGCAGATGACGCAACCAAGCTCAGGAGGAGCTCGATGAAGATCTTGTCCTTTGTGTTGTTCCGTTCTAGTTGATCAGTAGTGGATCCCAGTTGGGGTCGATCGGGGACCTTTGTCGCATTTGGGGTTCTTCTTTTATTTTGGTTCCGTAGTCGGTCCTTGATTGTATTTGGATGTTGTAATGCTTTATTCATGTAATTGTGTGAAGTGGCGATTGTAAGCCAACTATGTATCTCTTTTCCCTTATGTATAACATGGGTTGTGTGAAGATTACCTCACTTGCGACATTGCTTTCAATGCGGTTATGCCTCTAAGTCGTGCTTCGACACGTGGGAGATATAGCCGCATCGAGGGTGTTACATGAACGAACTGCCGTAAGAATTGAAAAGGAACGATTAAAATATGAAGAAACACCGGGAAGAATTAGCAAATGAACGAAGATGCTTGAAAGAATTTAGATACAAGAGAACGAAGAGATCATGAGCTGATTAGAGGATATTTGAACGATGCACCGGTAAGATTTGGAGAATGATAGCTAAAAGCCGAGAATGAATAAATCTTAGATGATGGGCTCCGGATAATCAAACTGAGAAGACTCTTGAATTGCTCCGGATGGATAAAAATAATTCTCACAATCAAACAATTATGAGAGGATGGCCTCGACTTAGAACCATGAATCTCTGTGAGAACGGATAAGATATGGAGGCAAAAATCTTCTTCAGTCTTCAAGATCCGAGAATGACGACGAGAAAACACCACCAAGAATTATTTAGACACTCTGGAAGAATCAAAACGAAGAGGTTGAGCCAACGATGAAAAGAATTGTGAAAGATCTAGGAGAAGGCATTTGACTGATGATAAATCATTCTTACATCAAACTTCGAAAAGAATTTTGGATAGCTCCGGAAAAATAGAAGAGTCAGGTAAGATCCTGGGAAAAGACCTGTGGGTTAGGGCCAGAACCACCGTTGAACGATTCAAAGAGAGAAAGCACCGGTTGAATTAAATGACTTGAATGAGGGGACATCCTCGAAAGAGCTTGAACGAAAGCAGAGTGTAAGCACGAATCTTCGAGATATCTCGAGGACTCCGGAATAAATGAATAGCAAGAAATGAATGGTAAAGAGGTGCACCAGTAAGAAAAGGTATTTGAAATAAGGAAAAAGGATATGATCCACAAAGCTTGACTTGAAATCACCGGAGAAGATAAAATAAACGAAGAATGATGAACTAGAAGTTCCGTTAGTATCTTCATGAGAATCACCGGATAAAAATATTGAAGGAAAAGAATGGAGAGGCTTCCCATCAATAAAGGATACTTGAATAAGAAATCTGAGTCCTTGAGGAAAAAGGGTGGGTGGGCGGGAAAACAAAGGCAACTTGGGGACGGATGAAACAAACACCGTTGAGAAGAACTGATAATTGATCTTGTGAATGTTGACAAGATTGGATCCATTTGAAGAGGAGCACACCGGTTGAAAAGGATTGACATGACAATCTCGATTATCATGAAGGATTAGTGTTCACATCAGGGTATGAGAACACCACTTGGGGAAGGTATGGAATCAACATTTGACTTTGAAGCAACTCAAATACCACAACTCAAAACAAAACAAAGTATTGGCTTGCCGAATAAGCCAGAACAAACATATGATAGAGATTTCATCCTAATTTTTCATGGTGGGGCCTACATGGGCTCGATCATACAACACCATCATGTACAAGGCAGTGCACATGACATACGAAGCATCCCCGAGTCGGCATAGCCAAGGACTCTTTAAGAGACAACGAGACCACTGTAAAACTGACCGTGGATAGGCGTACCACTAGACGTCGAACCCCAATTTCATATCAAACTTCTGTCGGAAAGATATCCTAAGAGCTACTTGAATTCCCACTTATAAACTCCCGAAATTTTCCGGTTATGCAATCAGGTGTTCGGGATCCAGGGGAAGCATAACATCTCACCCAAATCTAGCAAATCCTACATCCAGCTGTATCCATCCTTCAACTCATAACCGAGAAAACTTCAGAAACCATCTAGCTCAACCTTCGAAAAGCATCCGTTATACAAGTTATGGCAATACTCCCGAACTCCCGCCCTAGTACTGGGTGGCGTCGAGGTTATCTCACCAACAACTACATAAAAGAGATTTTCGATGTCGGCGTACTAAACTCAGGTATTCCAGTACTGCAACGATAAAATTGAAATGACAACACCTCAGAGCTCAACTCCCCGGGACACTGCCACAACCCCTAAATGACAGGAGGCACCAAGAACAATGTTCTCATCACAAATCCATCGGAACGATTCCAAGATACCCGCGTGATCCTAAATTTTTTTGAGTGAAATTTGAGAAGAGAAGAGTCAAAACTCTATGTCAGGATGCCTTACCAGAGCGATGAAGGGACTGGGGAGTAAAAATAATTCCTAAACTCTCTGATATATAATTCCTAAATGACTCAAAAAAATTTCTAGACTCAACAACAGCTGCTAAAAAATGATCAAGCAGTGGGGGCTCCCAAGGTCGGGCAAGGCTCTGATTACCAACTTGTAACGCCCTCGATGCGGCTATATCTCCCATGTGTCGAAGCACGACTTAGAGGCATAACTGCATTGAAAGCAATGTCGCAAGTAAGGCAATCTTCACAACATCCCATGTAAATAGATAATAAAATGGGAAGGTACATAGTTGGCTTACACTCGCCACGTCAAACAAAGTACATAAATAGCATTACATCATCCAATCACTCATGGCCCGACTATGGCGCCAAAATAAAAGATCAACCCAACATGCGACACGGTCCCGATCGCCCCAACTGGGCACCACTACTGATCATCAGGGAAAGACACATAGTAACGGCGTGAGTCCTCATCGAACTCCCACTTGAGCTCAAGCGCATCATCTGGAACGGAGTCATCAGGCCCTGCATCTAGTTTAGAAGTAATCTGTGAGCCACAGGGACTTAGCAATCTCGCACCCTCGCGATCAAGACTATTTAAGCTTATAGGTAAGGCAAGGTAATATGTGGAGCTGCAGCAAGCGACTAGCATAAATGGTGGCTAACCTGTTCGCAAAAGAGAGCGAGAAGAGAAGGCAAAGAAAGAACGAATAACTAGAGAACAACCTGCGGCAAGCATTACTCCAACACCGTGTTCACTTCCCGGACTCCGCCAAGAAGAGACCATCACGGTAACGCACATAGTTGATTCCTTTTAATTAAGTTAAGGTTGAAGTTATCTACAACCGGACATTAACAAATTCCCATCTGCCCATAACTGCGGGCATGGCTTTAGAAAGTTCAAATCCCTATAGGGGAGTCCCAACTTAGCCCATGACAAGATCTCACGGTCAACGAAGGAATATACCTTCTCCCGAGACATTCCGATCAGACTCGGTATCCCAGTTCTACAAGACACTTCGACAAGTTAAAACAAATCCAGCAACACCGCCCGAATGTGCCGACAAATCCCGATAGGAGCTGCACATATCTCGTTCTCAGGGCACACTCAGATTGTCTTAGGTACGGGTAGGCCAGCCCAGAGTGGTCCTTGGTGGCCACCGGCAGCTGACAGGTGGACCAACACTCAGAGGAGCACTGGCCCGGGGGGGTTTAAATAAGATGAACCTTGGGCTCCGGAAACCAAAGGGAAAAAGAGGCTAGGAGGCAAATGGTAAAACCAAAGTTGGGCATTGCTGGAACAGTTTTATTCAAGGCGAACTATCAAGGGGTTCCCATTATCACCCAACCGCGTAAGGAACGCAAAATCCGGGAACATAACACCGATCTGACGGAAACTAGGGCGGCAAGAGTGGAACAAAACACTAGGCAAAAGGCCGAGCCTTCCACCCTTTACCAAGTATATAGATGCATTAAGATAACAATATAATATAATGATATCCCAACAAGTAAATAATGTTCCAACAAGGAGCGGTCTCCAATCTTCACCTGCAACTAGCAACGCAATAAAAGGGGCTGAGCAAAGCGGTAACATAGCCAATCAACAGTTTGCTAGGACATGGTGGGTTAGAGGTTTGACATGGCAATTTGGGAGGCATGATAAGCAAGTGGTAGGCATCGTAGCATAGGCATAGCAAAAGAGCGAGCATCTAGCAAAGCAAAGATAGAAGTGATTTCGAGGGTATGGTCATCTTGCCTACAAAGTTGTCAGAGTTGACTGGATCCTCTAAAGCAAACTCAATGGGCTCCTCGTTAGCGAACTCGTCTCCCGGCTCTACTCAAAGAAGACAAACAAGCAAACAGAACACAATCAACCACGTGCAAAGCTCAAATAACATGATGCAAACATGGTATGCTATGCGGGATGCGATATGTGATGCATATGCAAGATTTGACAAGGGATGGATGAACCTGGCCTCAACTTGGAAAACCAAGAGTGCCATCGGAAAGGTGAGGTGATTTCGGTTGAAATTGGTATAAGGAACGCTGGAATCGGATGCACGGCTTGGAAATGGCAAGAAATTCAAATATGACAACGGTCTGCGATAAACAGCAAGTAACCATCTAAATGCAACAAGTTAAACATGCTACAGCACCCAAACATGGCAAAAAAATACGTGGCAGGGATCCATTCATGATGCTTAACAAAAGATGAACACTGAGCTACGGCCAATTCATCCATTAACAGGTTCAAACAAGCATGGCAAAAATGCAATTGGTAAACAGATTTCAGATTTAGTGAAATTAACACTTGTCTGGAATTTCAGATCAGGTAGCACACTTTGGAGCAAGAAATCTATATGCTACAGGAACTTGATATGGCAAAGCAATGCATGGTATGGAGCTACTCAAAGAGCTTAACAAAAGTCCCTGAGTGACCTTGAGCCAAAAGGGATCAGAAAATACAATTGCAAGCATGTGAACATGGCAAAAACATAAACAGATCTCAGACTTAGTGAAAAACTGGAACATGCGAATCAGATATCAAGTAGGCATGTTTACGAGCTCGATGCACTCACTATAGAGCATGTAATGACAATCTAAGCATACACCCATCAAGAATACACATTATAAAAGCTAGACATGGCAAGAACAATAACATAGCATGCATGGATCAACTACAACATCCTCGGCAAAATCGCTAACAAGTAGACAATCTGCCCAGATTCACGAAATAGCAAAAGTAGAGCTTGATTGACTCAAGCTATGGTGCTCCATAATTGCAAACAAAGACATGGATGGATAAGCACTACAATATTAACAAAACATCCTTACTTATCATCCTAAAAAGAGGCATGGATCACTATGAAACAACATGAACATATGGCATAATGATATAAACAGACCAAGGACTTAGTGGAATTGCTAAGTCCCTGAAATAAGCATTAACGAATGCACTACTTTGCAAGCTTGTGCTAGTCACCACACACATCACAAAAATACATGGATTGCACCTCTAGAAAGATGGCAAAGCATATAACAAAACACATGTAGAGCTCAGGGGCATATCATGCACACAATAATCATGGCAAAAATGACAAATAGCTATTTGGAGCAGCAGATCTGACAATTAGCTCAAATAGCACTCTTCCAAAAGCATTTCGGGCATCAAGATGAACTCAAATGAAAATGATGCAATGAGATGAAATGATGTACTCTCTCAGACGAACATTTTGATATGCTATATGCGCAAATCGGAGTTACGAGTGGCGAGTTACGTAATGATGAACATGGGCATTTGAAACATGGAAATTTCGGGGACTTGGCGAAAATTACCACTCCGAGCCAGATCTAGGGTTTTGACCCGGGTGCACGCAGATCGAGGCAGGGACGGGCCTGTGCCGGAGTTGACGCCGGAGAGCAGGGGAGGCGGTGGCCGGCTCGAGGTCGAGGAGGAGGAGGAGGCCGAGGTCGTCGGCCGGAGCTGGTGGCGGCGCTGGCGGCCCCCGCGGCGAGGTTGGGCGGCAGACGACGGACGGAGGCAGGCCGGCTCACGGTGGCCGGAGCTCGCGGCCGGCGAGGCACGCGGCGTCGAGCGGAGGCGCGGCGGCCGGCTCACAGGGAGGCGGCGGCGCGAACGAGGGAGGAGCGGGGCGAAGCGGGGAGACGGCGACCGGGCTCGGGGGCCCTGCTCGGGCCCGGGCGGGCCGCGGAGGGTGCAGCGAAGTGGGCCTCGCCCGCGGGACAGGTGGTGGTGCCTGATTGGACGTAGGTGGCGGCGGACATGTCCAGGCTGCGGGTTTCTTTGTCCAGCGGCGCGAGGGGAAGAAGCTAGGGTTTGGACTGCGCGAAATTTCGAGGAGAGCCACATATATATAGGTAGAGGCAGCTAGGAGAGTCCAAATGAGGTGCGGTTTTCGGCCACGCGATCGTGATCGAATGACCGAGATGATGGAGGAGGTTTAGGTGGGTTTTGGGCCACTTTGGAGGGGTGTTGGGCTGCAACACATATGAGGCCTTCTCGGTCCCTCGGTTAACCGTTGGAGCATCAAACGAAGTCCTAATGGTACGAAACTTGACAGGCGGTCTACCGATAGTAAACCAAGGCCGCTTGGCAAGTCTCGGTTCAATCTGGAAACGTTTAACTCCCACACACGAAAGGAAGGTAGAAATGACCACCGGATGACATAGGAGCACCGGATTCCAAAACGGACAACGGGGAAAAAGCTCAGATGCATGAGACGAACATGTATGCAAATGAAATGCACATGATGACATGATATGCAATGCATGACACACAAGCAATGACAAGGAAATAGCAGCGAATAACTGGACGACACCTGGCACAACGGTCTTGGGGCGTCACACACTAGGGGGCTAGTAAGGTATTTCTTGAGGTCTTGGAAGGCCCGGTCGGCCTCCGGGTTCCACTCGAACGGGCCATTCCTCTTCATGAGCTTGAAGAATGCTAAGGCACGCTCTCCCAGTTTGGAGATGAAACGCCCTAACGCGATCACCCGCCCTGCTAGCTTCTGCATCTCTTTGAGGGTCTGCGGCGGGCTCATGTCCTCGATAGCCTTGATCTTCTCCGGGTTTGCCTCTATCCCTCTGTGGGATACGAGGAATTCCAGCAGCTTGTCGGAGGGGACGCTGAACACGCACTTCTCCGGGTTGAGCCTCAAGTTCACTTGGCATAGGCTCTCGAAGGTCTCCTCCATGTCTTGAATCTACTTCCTTGCCTCACGAGACTTGACCACAATGTCATCGACGTAAGCCTCTGTGTTCCTCCCGAGCTACCGCCCCAGAGCGATGTGCATCAACCGCTGAAAGTTCGCGCCCGTGTTGCGCAGCCCAAAGGGCATGCAGGTGTAGTAGTAGACCCCACATGGTGTCAGGAAGGCCATCTTCTCCACATCTTCCACTGCCATCTTGATTTGATGATACCCTGAGAACGCATCCAGGAAGCACAGCAGGTCACACTCGGCGGTGGAGTCGACAATCTGGTTGATGCGCGGGAGCGGGAACGGGTCTTGAGGGCAGGCCTTGTTAAGCTTGGTGAAGTCGACGCACATCCGTTCCTTCCCACCTTTTTTCGCCTCCACGACAGGGTTTTCCAGACATTCGGGGTATTGGACCTCTCGGATGGCACCTGCCGCTTCTAGCTTGCGTGTCTCCTGGACGATGATGGCCTGCTTCTTAGTGGACTGCCGTCTTGCTCGCTGCTTCATAGGACAAATGTTGGGGCATACTCTTAGATGATGCTGGATCACCTCCCTCGGGACCCCTACTAGTTGATTAGGCTCCCACGCGAACATCTCCTTGTTCGCGCGCAAAAACCTCACCAAGGCTTCTTCTTGTTCCTGGTCGAGATAAGCTCCTATGGTAAAGGTGGCTCCTGAAGGCCCGTCCTCGCTGACCGGCACCTGCTTGGTTTCCGCCTTGTCTTGGGTGAACAGATGCTTTTTCTTCGTGGGTGCCGCCTCCCTGGCCGCGGGGGTGCCAGCGTCGGCGGGTTGTGCCGCTGCCGCGCTCTTGAGGGCGAGCCTGAGCGCCGTCACGGCCTCCTTAGTGTCCCCCTTGATGGTGAGGATGTCCTTGCTCCCCAGCATCTTCATGAGGTTGTAAGACGGGTGAATCGCCGGCATGGACTGAGCGAGAGCCGGGTACCCGAGGATCGTGTTGTATGGGAGACCGATGCGAGCGATGTCGAAGTCCACTAGCTCGGTACGGTAGTTGTCGCATGTGCCGAAGGTGACAGGGAGGCGGATCTATCCCAGGGAGTGAGAAGCTCCACCACCCACTCCCGAGAAGGGCTTACTGAGGCCGAGCCGCTCGAGTGGCATGTGGAGAAGGCTGAAGGCTTCCACGGAGAGCAAGTTGAGGCCAGCACCACCGTCGATGAGGGTCTTAGTGACGGCCACGTTGCAGATGGTGGGCGTGTAGAGCATCGGGAGCATTCCGGAGCCGGCGGTGGAGTCGGGGTGGTCTTCTGAGCCGAAGGTAAGGTCGGCCTCTGGCGCAGCCCAACCCGGCGGAGCCCCCGAGCACCTGGAGGTGCCCCCGATCTGACGGAGGAACGGCTTGGCATGGCGGTCCGACGGTGGTGCTTGAGAGCCACCCAGAAGGGCCGCGAGTGCGTGGTGTGCCGGCATCACGTAGCGAGTAGTGAAGAGGTCGCGGAGCTCCTACCAAGATGCCACCATGGATCCAGGAAAGTTGAGCAGCAAGGCGCGTGGCTCGCCAGCGAGGGCCATGGGAAGCCAGTTGGCCATGACCTTGTCATCACCCCCGGCTTCGAGGACGGCCTCCTCGTACGCCAGCAGAAAAGCTGACGGGTCCGCCGCCCCGTCGTAGCGCGGCGGCATCTCCGGCCTGAACTTGGGCGGCCACTGGACCCGCCGCAGGGCGGGGGCCAGGGCTCGGATCCCCCTAGCCCCGTTGTCAACGCTGATCATCAAAGTCGGCATCAGGGTGCCTGCCATGTGGGCGACGCGCGGTCGCGACAGAGCGCAGATCGGCGGAGGGGAAGCTGCGGTGCACCCCTCCCTGGCGCGCCAAATGTCGGATGTGGGGTTCCAGCAAACCCTTAAGGTTCGAACACTGGGGTGCGCGCGAAGTCTTTCCCTCCTACCGATCTACGCTCTAGCTTCTAAGATCTCGCGGACGAACTCGACGAACTCGCAACATAGAAAGACACAAGAGTTATACTGGTTCGAGCCACTGTTGTGGTGTAATACCCTACTCCAGTGTGGTGGTGGTGGATTGACTCTTGGGCTGATGATGAACAATACAATGGGAAGAACAGCCTCCTGAGGTCAAGATGTTCTTCTACTTGGCTAACTTGTGTGTGCGGGGATGACCTTCTCGCCCTCCCTACCTATGGTGGTGGCTAGTCCTATTTATAGAGGCCCTGGTCCTCTTCCCAAATATTGAGCGGGAAGGGAGCCAACAACGGCAGGAAATTTTGAAAGGGGACAGCCAGTACAAGCCAACCTGACAAAAGTGGTCTTGGTCTTGCTGCACCAAAATGGCAAGCTTTGCTTGATGCCTCGGTACTCCTCGCCTGCGCTGGTATCCTTAGCACCAAAGAGGAAACAATGACACTGCACGTGCTGGTGCACGCCTTGCGCCCGCCTGGTGTCGATCGTCATGGCTCATGTCACGAGAGCCTCATGAGCCTACCCAACTAGGCCACTCCGGAGGAGGTCCTGCGTCATTCGCCTCGCGAGGCTAGGCCCCTCGCGGAGGTCTTGGATGCCTTGTTTGATGAAGATGGGCCATACGGCCTGCTGGCTTAGCCTCGCCGCGGGCCGCAGGCAGGCAAGTCTGGGGACCCCCATTCCTAGAACACCGACACCCCCTCACGAACCGAAGCAACTCACTAGAAGGATCGGGGTTCCGAGAGGGAACAATGCATGCTCGACGACGAACTGGAGATAACTTCCTCATACGACCTTCAAATTATTTTCTATGTTTAACGTGCACTAATACAATTGTCATGTAAAAATATGGTAAAATTTAGGGGTCATTTGATCTTTTAAAGACATTTAAGTAATTTACTAGCCGTTTAATGACCGTAAGTCAAATTTGAACTACATCTGCATGCAATGACTAACACTAACGGTTTGAAAAATCATATTTGCGTACTTGTGTGCGAGTTAATTCCATGTCCAGTAAATTAGAAGGAATTTTCAAACATATTGGTCTCATGGCATCGACACATGCATGGTGTGCCATGGCATCTTGATTCCAAAAAAATGAAAAAATGATCAGAAACACATGAAACCTTGCTCTATGTAATGTCATGCCACCAAGATGACGTGGTAAAAAATTGGCCTGTTTGACGAAAGTTTGGACACATACCGCTCACAAACCGAAGCAACTCACTAGAAGGCTCGTGGTTCCGCGAGGGAACAATGCATGTTTGAAGACGAATGGGAGATAGGTTTCTCTTACGGCCTTCCAATTTTTTTATACATTTAACGTGCACTACTACAACTGTCATGTGAAAATTTTGAAAAGTCTAGGGGTCATTTGACCTTTTAAAGACATTTAAGTGATTTTCTAGCCATTTAATGACGGTAATTCAAATTTGAACTACATCTACATGCAACAGCTAACCATAATCGTTTGAAAAAGCATAATTGTTTACTTTTGTGCGAGTTAATTCCATGTGCAGTAAATTAGAAGGAATTTTCAAACATATTGGTCTCACGACATGGAAACATGCATGGAGTTCCATGGCATTTAAATTCCAAAAAATAAAAAATGATTAGAAAACATGAAACCTTGCTTGATGTAATGTCATGCCACCAAGAAGATGTGGTAAAAAAATTGTCTGTTAGACGAAAGTTTGGACACACCCCCTCACAAACCAAAGCAACTCACTAGAAGGCTCGTGGCTTCGAGAGGGAACAATGCATGTTTGATGACAAACTAGAGATAAGTTCGTCTTACGACCTTCAATTTTTTTTCTATGTTTAGCTTGCACTAATACAACTATGATGTGAAAAAATGAAAAAAAATCCAGGGGTCATTTGACCTTTTAAATACATTTAAGTGATTTTCTAGCCGTTTAATAACCCTAATTCAAATTTGAACTACATCTACATGCAATGACTAACAATAACGGTTTGAAAATCATATTTGTGTACTTGTGTGTGAGTTAATTCCATGTGCAGTAAATTAGAAGGAATTTTCAAACATATTGATCTCATGGCATGGACACATGCGTGAAGTGCCATGGCATCATAATTCCAAAAAATGAAAAAACTATTAGAAAAACATGCGACCTTGCTTGATGTAATGTCATGCCACCAAGATGATGTGGTAAAAAAATTGGCCTATTTGACGAAAGTTTGGACTCACACCCCTCACAAACCAGAGTAACTCACTAGAAGGCTCGTGGTTCCGAGAGGGAACAATGAATGTTTGGTGACGAACGGGAGATAGCTTCCTCTTACGGCCTTCAATTTTTTCTACGTTTAACATGCACTACTACAGCTGTGATGTGAAAATTTGGAAAATTCTAGGGGTCATATGACCTTTCAAAGACATTTATGTGATTTTCTAGCCATTTAATGACCGTAATTCATATTTGAACTACATCTACATGCAAAGGTAAACATAACGGTTTGAAAAATCATATTTTTGTGTACTTGTGTGCGAGTTAAAAAATCATGAGACGATGTAAATATCTGGTGTTCAAAGAAGAAAATGTTAAGATCTAGCAAGACAACCGCCCCCCACACGATTGGCACTTTATTGAGTGGCTCGAGGTTAGGTAGGTGAGTGGCGGGGGTCATTAATCAGACATGGTTCTATATTGGAAATCGTCAGCTATTAAGTTCACACACGAATTTTGCTGTGGGAATCGTGTGTAATTCAAACTACAATACTCATAAATTCCAGCGAGCGGCCTATGCACTGTTCCCGTCGATCTAGATTTCAGCCGCCAATAAATACGACCTTGCTCACATCATCCCGCCCACATTCTCATCTACATCCTCCCCTCGCTCGCCCTCTCTCTCTCTCTCTCTCTCAAATCTCTGCCATGGCACAGCCGGTCTTCCCATGTGCCGATGAGGAGTCGCTGCCCCCCCCCCCCCCCCCGAGGACACTCGCTCAAATAGCAGCGACGAGGAACCTTATGTGCTACCGGACCCCCAACTTTCGATTGGTTTTGGGGCCATTACAATCTTTGTCTGTGGAAGTCGATGCCGCCGGCTGAGAAAGCCAAGCAAGTGTCGTTCAGGAAGGAGATGCAAAAGGAGGGAGCCAGGTACCAGGCGGCTTGTGAAGCCCGTGATGTCGCCTGGAAAAAGGAGCCAGAGAAGCTTTGTGGGCGGGCGCATCATCGTGCGGAGGAGGTGTACGAAGACGGGTACTTCGCGAGGAAGGTCAAAGGCGTTGGGCGCTTCATCGCTGCGTGGAGGTGGTCCGATAAGCTCTAGCGTGCCACCGACGAGGAGCTGTGATGGGTGCCCAACGAAATGGCAAGATTGTTCGCCGGCAAGAGGCAGATCGGTACGTGAAGCGCTGCAAGGCAGAGGAGGTGGACTACTGCCTCCGCACTGGGAAGACGCCGCGCACCAGGGAGCTGCTAGCGAGGGGCTACCGGAATACTGGCCCCAGGAGGGATTATTACTTTTAGTATTGCTCATACTCAATTTTATGCATTGTACCTAGTAGTTAAGTATCATCACGTATATGTGATGATATTATATATATTCTGTGATGAACTAATGACCAATTAATATATATATATATATTATGAATTCCATATTCTATCTATTTTTGTATACTAATTTCAATCTAGCTGTCATCATCCACATATACAGAATGGAAAGCGTATACACACACATTGAAACAAAACACATAAGAACGGAGAACAGAGTACACACATTGAAATAGAGCAATACTATGATTGTTGTGAGTACATAGCTATCCACATCAAAATGACTCAACAAAATAAAACGCGTCCATGAGACCATGACCAGCAGCCCTTGCCTACGGTAGCTCTTGGCTCTACCTGAACTCATGCAAGCGTTCATCCAAGTGGTCGACACGCTTGCGGTACATCTCGATGCGACGGCCATGTTCCTCTACTGCGCCCACGTGGACACCTGGCCAAGAAGGCGGTCGAGCCTACTGACAATCGTGCTGGCATCGAGTGGACAAGGCGAACAACGCGACCCATGCGAATGGCACGGCCGCCCTCTGGTGCATTTACGGTGCAGAGGGCCTCTGCCCACTCCTCGTGGGTACAAACGAGATGTGTACCTAGCTGCGACGCCCTCTCAACACCAGGCAAGCGCCGATGGATCCGCTCTTCCTATGCGGCGCGCCGCACCTCTCGCTCTGCGGTGCTCCAATGATCTCACCATGTGGTGAGCCGTAGCCTATCGGCGCGGACGCGCATAGCTTGCTCTACAGCGTGCCATCGATCATGTTGTGCGGCGAGCTGCAACCTCTCGGTGCTGACATGCCTATCTTGATCTACGTTGTTCAAGCACCATGTGCCAAGGGCCTGCTCAACCTTGGTGATGACGCGAATCACGGCATCGTCCTTCGCGTTTCCAGGGAGCTCCTTGGCCTCGATAGGTCGTGGTGCCTGCTCATTTTCCTCGTCGACAAGGTTGATGGGAAAGGCGGCGCTTTGGTGAGATGGTAAGCTTGGAAAAGGTGGATGTGCTATAGGCTGTGCTTGTTACCTCCGTGCATCGCGCGCCGCCTAGGTTTATGCGCGATATTGCTGGGTGGCGGGAAACTGGTGAGGAAATGGTGGGAAATGGTGGCGTGTTCATAAAATGCCATCAATTATGGAAACTCAGAAGAGAAGGAACTTCGAGTTAGCACAAGAAGTAGACGATGATCAGATGATCGTTTATCCTAGTTAATTATGTATGTAATTGTTTACTTTGGTGTGTGGAAAGGTCATGTGTGTACTAGCCACCTATGTAATTGGATGTTTGCCGCGTATTACACACATCTTGTTTATGTGAAACATTTCTGTTCTCTTGGCTCAACACAAATAGTTTATCGGAATGAACTGCATGCCCTCCACTTTCACACACCTTGATCTGGTTGAACTGTTTCTATTGTGTTGCCTAATCGAAAATAGTTAATCCGGGTGAACCGTATGGCGTATATCGCACACACCTTGATTTGGCTGACCGTTTCCATTGTGTTGCCTAATCACAAACAGTTCATCTGAGTGAATCGTAAGCTGTATATCGCACACGCCTTCATCTGGTTGCCCGTTTCTTTTGTTCTGCCACATCGCAAATAGTTAATTCAATTGAACCGTATGCCCTGCATCGCACACGCAACTAAAATCTGAACCGTGTTTGATGCATCCGTCATCGCAAATGTTTTGCAGCTTTCTTGACGGGTTTTTTACACCACTATTTGCTATTAATACATCACACATAGTTTCGTCAAAGGGTCTCTAATCATAGTGTCACGTTAGCAGCAACCTGCAGTAGTGAATGTCTCAAAGTACAATTATGTCTCTCACACATATGCCTAAGGTTAACTCGAGTCCCGGAACCATATGAATACATAAAGTGGGATTCTAGCAGAGCACCTTTTGTTTTGAGATTTTGCTCTCTCTCTCTCTCACACACACACACACGCACGCGCGTAGACATTGTTTCTCTCTTCATTTTTTTCCGGCACTTGCATGCACACCGCTTGTTTATCTCTGTGATGCTTTAAGTATGCCTCGCACACGTGCTCTCTACCTATCCCTTAATATAGATATGTGTCACACAAACTCCCTCTCCCTATATCTAAGTGTCACTGCCCCCCCCACACCCACACAGACACACTTCCCGACACCGAAGGAGTAGGTTGACACCTCAAACTTGATACTAATCTCCTGGCTTCTCTCTCAAACACACACAAACACACACACACACACACTACCCGACCGCGAAGGAGTAGGGTGGCATCTCGATCTTGATAGTAATCTATTTACTAGCTTCTCTCTCAAACACACACATACACAAAGACTCGCTAGTTGTGCCTCTGTTCCTACCGCGCGCACATTCTCGATAAGTATTTCTCCCCCCTCCCCACCCACCCCCAACAATGATAGCAGAAGAGTGACAACTCAATCTTCATCTTAATCTATCAATTGGTTTCTCTCTCAAACAGACACACACACACACAAACAAACACACGCTAGTTGTGTCTCTGTGCCTCACTCACACACACTCATTACATCCTTCTCTCTGTAGCCCCTCGATATGTAGACTTCTCGCGCGCGCATAGCTGTAGTGACCATGACGCTGAACCTAGTGTGCCTTGTTTTTACCGGCCTCATGTGATAGTTTTCACCCTGTTTTCTGTTAATTAACAAGGCAACCTTTTATTTTGTTACTACTAGTGAATCTAAGATCATCAGGGTAGACATAAAATATATCAATTCAACCCAAATATCGTAGTAACTATTTTAAAAGAAACTAGCTAGATGCCCATGTGTTGCATGGAACATCAAGATGCATTTGTATGAGTAGTTTATCTTGTGAGGGAAAAGGATGAACGAGGGAAGGCCTTATTTGCAATTATGGAGAGGGTTGTGGGTATCTTTTTGCAAAATTGCCATAGTTTCCTTCTTATTCATTAGATATAAATCCGACGGCCTATATTGCAGGATGGTAGGCACACCATCATCACAAAATCTGTTTTCTACCCCTCCGTTCCTAAATATTTGTCTTTTTAAAGATTTCAACAACTGACTACATACGGAGCAAAATGAGTGAATCTACACTCTAAAATATGTCTATATACACATCCGTATGTGGTAGTCCATTTGAAATCTAAAAAAGAAAATATTTAGGAACGCAGGGAGTATAAGAGTAGACATAGAGATATATCTCAAGGATCATCCACAACGAAAATGTGCTGGACTAGTTAGCGCCGGATGCTCGCAACGAGATGACCTCAGTTCGAATTCTGTCCTTTAACTTTAGATTTTTTAAATTATATGTTATTTAATATAAACTTGTTTCGCTGCTGTACGGATAGTGGAACCCACAAAGTACTTAGGATACAATATTAAGGATGGATTTTTTACTTTTTAACTTTCTGTACGAAGCTGTAGCCACCTTGCAAGTCATGTGTACACTATACATGCAATTAACATTTTATAGAGGGAGAATCATACACGCAATTAACTCAAATGTATTCGATGTGACTCTATTATTTCTATCATAAGAGCATGTCCAATGGCACCCGACAAATTTCCTCCCGCTTCCTTCTCCGGACGATGACATCCAACACCAATGGCATACATTTTCACAACTCTAACTAACGAGAGGAAATTCATGCAAACATGGACTTATTTCATATACGCATGAAGGATTTCATATAAGAAAGCTGGATCTTCATATAAACATGATGGATTTCATTGCATTTACATGAACTAAGTGGTGATAATCTGGCTCTCGTGGTATAATTAATACCTAATCTAAATGGCCGCCCACCGACCCCTTTGTGTTTCTCATGTCTGGAAGACACTTGCGGGGTCGACAAAGGTCCTCGAAAGAGACGGATTAGCAAAGAAACCACCTGAATACACAGTTGTCGCCTCGGCAGTGTCCTTCCTGGGACCCAAGTGGCGGCGGCCTCCCGTGTTCTACTTCTCCTCGATGATGGCGGCAGACACAGAGAAGCTGGGCACCGACTCATCTCTCTCCATGCACCCAGCTTATGTCTCTGCTTGCATGGCGCTGCCGCAGGCACGGGAGGTGCTCCCACAGACACGGGAGGCGAAGCCACCGCAGACACTGGTGGCACGGTACGACGCGGCAGCGACGACGCCCGTGCCTCCATGCTCGCTGCCATGCCGGTGTGGAGCAACTAGCCACTCCTCACCGAGCTGAACTGGAGCAGCGAGTTGCTAAACCACACACTGGCTTGGGGAGGCAACTGGCTCCATCCGGCCAAGAGAGGTTGGTGAAGCACCAAGAGGCCTCGCTCCTTTCCGGAGGGCTCGGCGGACCACCCAGCGGGGTAGTATGCCGGAGAATGGCTCCTCGAAAGCCATCGGAAAGAGTGGAGAAAATGGTGAAGGAGGAGATGGGGGAGTGGCGGAGGGTTGCGATTCTTGCTCGCTGTCTGTCTAGCCTCGTTTAAATAGAGGGCGTACGGTAGGATCTTGGCTGGCGGCTGGCCTCGTTTAAACTAAGGGCGGACGGGAGGAGCTCTGTCGGCGTTGCGTTTAATTCTAGCCCGCTCATGAATGGATGTGTGGTTGTAGTAGGTTTCTCGGTTTGCATGCGGGTTTAACGGAGGCGTTTGATGGAGGCAAGGAGGCGTCTTCCGCTGGGCGTGCATCCAGTGGCGAAGTACTATTCAATTCGACAACTACTAGTAAACCAGGATAGTTCCCGATATGGCTTTAATGCAGACGAGGGAGAGGGTAGCGGTTCCCGAAATGTTGAATGGACAATGATGCATCCTCCTTCAGTTAGCATCCTGAATGCATGAGCGAAGTAATGGAAGGAGGACGGGGAAAAGAGGCAGTACAATGTAAATGCAATGTAGTTTGCACTCATATAAAGGTGCCCCCCGTTACAATGCATCAACCACATCGTACGCACCTAAGCACCTACACTAAGTGCAAAAGTGCTCACTTCACACCCATGGCGGCGATGCATGCAAGCGGCCGACGGCTGTGCTAGATGGTCCACGATGCCGGCCTGTGGCATGGCACCGAGGATCACCTCCAGAGGTTGTTGGCGACCGGCTAGTTCATGGCCATCGTCGACACCAGATACGACTCTCAGTTGGACCAAATGATCATTGCCACCATCAACAAGTCCACCGTCGTCAAGAAGCCCGCGGCCGACATCGCCATACTCCTCCAGCCCACGCGCCTGGTCTCCTCATGGCCTGCCACTCTAATTGGCCTCCATGGTGAGAACCTCCTTCAAGCACTGCTGGCCCTACGATTGCCCGTCGACGCAATGAAGAATGTCCACCTAGAGGTCACGCTCGCCGCGAGGTGCCTTGCCGTGCAAGAATTCGTCGAACTACACGTCCACGTGTACGAGCAAGTAGTGTACATAGGTATCTACAAGGTCGGTGAGGGCACTGCGATGTTGGCCTTCGTTAACCGGCTGGAAGCATTGGACGCCCTTGTTGAGAAGAACCTTGACCTCAGCACAAAAGCCGCCGGTCAGTGGCCCGGCGCACTAAGTCGAGGAGGAGGAGGTCGTACATTGATGGATGCATCTTTCTTATTGCCTCCTATAACCACCACTATGATTGCATCATCGTGGCTTTAATTCTTATTGCACTATTTCATTCTCGTTCGAGTCAATACAAACATGTGCGATCCCTTTGCTCACATTTGGAGGGAATTATATGCATCACTATAACTAGTACTCCACCCGTCAATTTATAAGTTGTGCTTACCTTTTCCATCAACTTCGTGCAATGCATGGGCATCTTGCTAGAAACACTACACCATGTCGAACCGCATGTGACCAGACCGACGATGCGCCAACCTAGCTACTACCCTGCTTATCTGGCGGAAAAATCCCCGACCTAGTGTTTCCAATCGTTATTTCTATCTACCGATCAAGCTAAGGAGCAGAACCAAATGTTAAATTTATACATGTTTCTCTATCTCTACTCTTATAGAAAACAGACTTGGTGATAATGATGTGCCTGCCATCCTGCAATATTGGTTGTTCGATTTATATATGACAGATAGGAAGGGAACTATGGCGATTTTGCAAAAAGATACCCACACACCTCTCCACATTTGCAAATAAGGCCTTCCCTCGTTCATACTTTTCTCCCACAAGATAAGCTACTCATAAAAATGCATCTTGATGTTTCGTGCAATGCATGGGAATGTTGCTAGTCTCCTATAAAAGACTCAGTTGGTGATGGTGGTGTGTCTGCCATCCGTCATTCCTGACCATTAGATCTACATCTACCGGCTGTGAGGTAAGTTGTGGCATTTTTGCAACAATACCCCACATCTCTGCTCCAATTTATAGAAAACCCCTAATTATCTTGAAAGCAACCAGATCCCTCCCTCACCTCATCAAAACAACCTGAGAAAAATA
Source organism: Triticum monococcum (assembly GCA_034509565.1). Taxonomy (NCBI): domain Eukaryota; kingdom Viridiplantae; phylum Streptophyta; class Magnoliopsida; order Poales; family Poaceae; genus Triticum; species Triticum monococcum. The sequence goes on along the minus strand of CM067847.1, from coordinate 426,485,343 downwards.
TTTTGAGTGAAAAGTAATATATTTTTTGTGGTATATATGTATATCAAAACAAGAGTGTTTTCTTTCAAGTTTGTGAACAAGTCCTATTCTACTTTGGATCCATCGCAATGCACGGCACATTGCTAGTAAAAGAAAAAGGCATGCCGCGTTCGCGTTGCACCCCCACACACCCCGGAATCGGGAGTACTCCACGACCCGTTCGGCATGCCACATAGCTAGGGAAGGCGTGTTGCCTAGCATTTTCACTTTTCATGTGGGACCGTAGTTGAGAAAACCGACTATCGGAAAACCGCACCCCGCTTGCCGCGTTGGAAAACAGAAATGGGGCGGGGAAGATCTAGATGTAGCACGGAAGCCAAGAAATTTCGTCTCAGATGGGGCTCATTGATAGAGTACGAGCACTCCGTACTACTACTCCTACTAGTATGTAGTTTGTACTACAACTAGTACTACCATTATACAACTAGCAGGTACGTGCATGGCACAACATCTTAGGAACAAAAAAATGGGAAGATCTTGTTTTGGGTGATTTATCTTTTTTCAGTCAACATAGTAAGCTTATGTGGCTTGGTTGCATGGCTAGTAAAGGCTAGAGAAAAATAAATAGATAATGTGTTTAGAGTGCACTCCACTAAATAGATACTTTGGATCCATTGCAACGCACGGGCCGGCCCATTGTAGTAGTAAGAAACAAATTCCGGGTTTGGCACGAGTTCGTACTGCGACAGCACCACAAGGCCTGGCACAGGAATTACATTTCCATCTTAGGGCCCACGGGACCGAGCTTTAGTGGCTTAGTGCACCGGCCTACGAGTCAATGACATGTGGACCTTAAATGCGGGTGGCCCACATGTCATTCTCATGAAAGCAGAGTGGCGATGGGACAGAGAGGGGTGAGGCGCAGGTCGGCAGATGAGGCTTGCTTGCTCCCCTCCCATGCTCCAATCCGTAATCCCGCATCACTAATTTTCATCCGACGGTTATAATAGATTTCCTCGTGTGGGTCATCTATAGCCTCAAAGAAAGGTAAACAAAAGCCGTATTTCTAGGAAATAATTTCCTGCATGAATATATACACGCATGCAAGACCCTTTCTTTCCTGCTCGTCCTCCTCTAGATCATCAGCTGCATTGACAATGCCGGTGCCAATGCTAGAGCGTCGCAACAGGTGCCTGCCAAAGCCATGTAGCACGCTGCGGCGCCAGTGAGTACCATCTCCTCCATGCCAACATCGGTGTCTAGGCCAAGCCCATGCAGCTGCTCCCATAGTATTTTACCCGCATGTTGGACTGTAGTACAACACCGATCTTGGACGATACCATGGAGCTTGTGGCCAAGAGAAGTCTCTGCCTGGCCGACGCATGTTGAGGTGCTTGAATGCCGTGATGTGCCGCACAACGTTTACTAGCTCGCGCTCCGGAAAAGCGGCACGGTGCCGCTCCTAATCGTCAGTAGTGCCATGGCAACAACGGCCGGGTGGGAGCTCGTGCGGGAGCCAATGATCTACCGAGGGCACATAGCTCGACTTGGGCTCGAGATTCCGACCGCTTGCATCGTCCCAAGGATGTACCACTCAGCAACGAGGTTGGAATGCTGGATACGTATAGGCGTGTGCTCGTGGGCGGGAGCAACCTGCTCAATGGATACCGGTTTGTGAAAGTGATGTACTCTACGTAGTTGAGCTAGTGAGCCTGGAGGCGTTCTTGCCATCGTACGTTGACGCGCGGCTCAACGGCATGCTGCCACGTGCCAGCGTCGGTCGGCTACGGGGAAGCGGCATCGATGTGGTTCGAGATGCCTAGCTGGCCATTGTCGTGGTGGCGTTCACGACTTACTTGTTCGAGTCAAACTGGTCGGTGGTGGCCTTGCCGTGACGAGGATGCCACAGTTGGACGTCGGGGTGTTATGAGGTGTAGATGTCCATGGAAGGAAACTATGACAATTTTGCAAAAAGATACCCACACCCCTCTCCACATTTGCAAATAAGGCCTTCCCTCTTTCAACCTTTTCTCCCACAAGATAAACTACCCATACAAATGCATCTTGATGTTCCATGCAAAGCACGGGCATCTTGCTAGTAAGAAACAAATCTCGAGTTTGGCACGAGTTCGTGCAGCGGTAGCACCACAAGGCCTGGTGCAGGAGTTACATTTCCCTCTCGAGGCCCACGGGAGTGAGCTTTAGTGCACCCGATAGGTGGCTAATCCACATTTCATGCTCCCGAAGGCAGAGGGACGGTGGGGCCGAGAGGGGTGAGCCGCAGGTCGGAGGACGTGTGGTGTCATGTGTTCGAGTGGCGTTGTGGGAATCGCATGTGGCTGTGGTAGAAACTTGATGCTCACCCCATTTCAGCTGCCCCACATATCATGCACACAAAGGCAAAGGGGCGATGTGGCCGAGGTGGGTGAGCCGCACGTCGGGGGACCTGGTGCCGTGGGCTGGAGTGGCATCATGGGAATCGCGAGTGGCAGTGTATGAAACATGATGGTCATCGTAGTTCAACTTGCATGGACAAAGTTGTCATGTCTACCGACACATGTATTACATACCGATCACTGGAAGGAGTAGTAGAGAAAGCTAGGCGGATAAATATTTCCTTATAGTCAAGCGGACGTACGCTGCTACTTCTTCCAAAGACATGCACACCACCGAAATAGTTCATCTATATCAATATACACAGAGAGGAAATATTTTTTTACAAGAGAGGAAATAGTTCATCCATCAATAATGCCCTACTGCTGGTGCAACTTCTTCTTCTTCTTCTTCTTCATCTTCTTCTTCTTCTTATTCTTCTTCTTCTCATTTTCTATGGGAGATGGCTTCACAACAAGCTCTTTGGACCATGCAGCTATTTCAAAACTCACACGGGCATTGAGGACAACATATTTTATCCGCTCGTACTTTAAGGGATAATTCTCCCATCCAGACGACCCTAATACCTGCATCTCGTCACCCTTCTGAAGATTTTTACCGAGAACAAAATTTGCTATGTCAAATAGGGATGGTGTCTTTTTATCACAATCTTCTACAGGAATTTCGATTCTGGTTTGTAGGTCAGTGATGCTTTTCAAATCAAGGTTGTATGGCGCCAGCTTTTTAAATCAATGTTATATTCATGCCCCAATCATGAGCTCTCAAGAGAGATGATTATTCAAAATTTATATGCTCGGCTTTCTGATAACAATCGCACCATGTTCGATACTTCTTGTGCTGGCTCTTTTATGATGAAGACTATTGAATTCAAATGGGATTTATTGGAAAGAATTAAACGCAACTCTGAAGATTGGGACCTCGACAAAGGTAAGGAGTCAGGTATGACACCTAAGATTGATTGTGTTAAATCTTTTATGGATACCGATGTTTTCGTAAATTTAGCACTAAATATGGACTTGACTCTGAGATAGTAGCTTCTTTTTGTGAATCTTTTGCTACTTATGTTGATCTCCCCAAGGAGAAGTGGTTTAAATATGATCCTCCCATAGAAGTAAAAGTTGTTGCACCTATTAAAGTTGAAGAAAAGACTATCACTTATAATGATCCTATTGTTCCTACTTCTTATGTTGAGAAACCACCTTTTCCTGTAAGGATAAAGGATCATGCTAAATCTTCAGCAATATTAAAACATATACACCTCCTGAGCAAGTTAAAGTTGAACCTAATACTGCTATTGTTAAAGATATCTTGTCTGATAATATTGATGGGCATGTTATTAATTTCTATGATGAGACTGCTAGAATTGCTAAACCTTGTGCTAAAGATAAAAACAGACCTGTGGTAGGCATGCCTGTTATTTCTGTTAAAAATAAGAGATCATTTTTATAATGGCTTATGTGATATGGGTGCTAGTGCTAGTGCAATACCTTACAACTTATACAAAGAAATTATGCATGATATTGCACCTGCTGAGATGGAAGATATTGATGTCACAATTAAACTTGCCAATAAAGATACTATTTCACCAATGGGAATTGTTAGAGATGTTGAAGTCTTGTGTGGGAAAACTAAATATCCTGTTGATTTTCTTATTCTTGGTTCCCCACAAGATAGCTTTTGTCCCATTATATTTGGTAGACCCTTCTTAAACACTGTTAATGCTAAGATAAATTGCAAAAAGGATGTTGTTACTATCGGTTTAGATGATATATCTCATGAATTTAATTTCTCTAAATTTAGTAGACAACACCGTGAAGAAGAATTACCTAGTAAGGATGAAATTATTGGTCTTGCTTCTATTGCCGTACCTCCTAGTGATCCTTTAGAACAATATTTCCTAGACCATGAAAATGATATGTTTATGAATGAAAGAAGGGAAATAGATGAAGTATTCTTTAAACAGTAACCTATTCTGAAACACAATTTGCCTGTTATAATCCTAGGGGATCCTCCTCCACCCAAGGGTGATCCCGTATTTGAGCTTAAACCATTGCCTGATACTCTTAAATATGCTTATCTTGATGAGAAAAAGATATATCATGTTATTATTAGTGCTAACCTTTTAGAGCATGAGGAAGAGAGATTATTGAAAACTTTGAAGAAGCACCGTGCTGCTATTGGGTATACTCTTGATGATCTTAAGGGCATTGGTCCCACTCTATGTAAACATAAAAGAAATTTTGAAGAAGATGCTAAACTAGTTCATGATCATCAACGATGGTTGAATCCTAAAATGAAAGAAGTGGTAAGAAAGGAAATACTAAAGCTCCTTGAGGTAGGTATAATTTATCCAGTTGCTGATAGTCAGTGGGTAAGTCCTGTCCATTGTGTCCCTAAGAAGGGAGGTATTACTGTCGTTCCTAATGATAGAGATGAATTAATTCCTCAAATAATTATTACAGGTTATAGGATGGTAATTGATTTCCGCAAATTAAATAAGGCCACTAAAAAGGATCATTACCCCTTACCTTTTGCTGATCAAATGCTAGAAAGATTATCCAAACATACACATTTTTGCTTTCTAGATGGTTATTCTGGTTTGTCTCAAATACCTGTGTCAGCCAAGGATCAATCAAGGACTACTTTTACTTGCCCTTTTGGTACTTTTGCTTATAGACGTATGCCTTTTGATTTATGTAATGCACCTGCTACCTTTGAAAGACGCATGATGGCTATATTCTCTGACTTTTGTGAAAAGATTTGTGAGGTTCTCATGGACGATTTCTCCGTCTATGGATCTTCTTTTCATGATTGCTTACGCAACCTTGATCGAGTTTTGCAGAGATGTGAAGAAACTAATCTTGTCTTGAATTGGGAAAAGTGCCACTTTATGGTTAATGAAGGTATTGTCTTGGGGCATAAAGTTTCTGAAAGAGGTATTGAGGTTGATAAATCCAAGTGTCGGTGTCAAAACCGGCGGATCTCGGGTAGGGGGTCCTGAACTATGTGTCTAAGGCAGATGGTAACAGGAGGCAGGTGACACGATGCTTACCCAGGCTCGGGCCCTCTTGATGGAGGTAATACCCTATGTCCTGCTTGATTGTTCTTGATGATATGAGTCTTACAAGAGTTGATCTACCACAAGATCAAAGAGGCTAAACCCTAGAAGCTAGCCTATGGTATGATTGTATGTATATATCTATCCACTAGCCTGGCCTTGGTTTATATAATGCACCAGAGGCCTAGGATAACAAGAGTTCTAGCCGAATACGCCGGTGGGGAGAAGTCCTTGTCTTGATCGCCAAGTCTTGTGGAATCTTCCTTGTATGCGGCAGCTGTCCGAACTGGCCCATGAGTATACGGCCAAGGGGGTCCTCGGCCCAATCTAACAGATCGGGCGATGACGTGGTGAGTACCCCTTAGTCCAGGACACCGTCAGTAGCCCCCTGAACTGGTCTTCAAGTTAGGGACACTCCTCGATTCTTCTGAATTGTTCTTCATCTTTGGTCGTCAGTCTTGAAAACTGGTTCAACAAATCTTCTTCGATCTTTAGGATCACCAACGTGCATCCGAAGAGTTTATACATTGGGTATCCGAGGAGCCCCTTTAAGTTTCCGGCCTTTATCAATGCCTTGTTATTTTTATGCCACACCTCGGGTTTGAAGTTGTTCCCGGACGGCAGTGTCCACTTGCGTCCGATCTCCAACGTTGGACTATATTTTTGGTATCTTTTGTGGACGAGCACCAATGTCGGACCGCTTCCGAGCTCCAACGCAAGAATGTATCCGAGCTCCAACGCCGGACTATGTCCAAGCTCCAACGCCAGACTTTATCAGAGCTCCAACGCCGGATTATATCCGAGGTGTCATAAATCACCTTGGTTCAAAAAAGTTGAAGGAATTTAGCCGAGCTTTAATGCCAAAAGTGCCCTCTATGGAGCCAGCCACTAGCACCCGAGCTTTATGCCGGACTGCTTCCGAGGTGGTGCACCACCCCGAGTGTGGGCCAATTTTTTGTCAATATTTTTGATTGGTGCAATTTATTCTCTGCCGAGATATATAGCAAGTAGCCCTCAAGGTGTGTATCGGTCTAAAACCCGAGATGCACCTGAAGGATGACATAAGACCACTGATCCCAGTAGCCGCTGTGACTCAGGTTGATTTGCAAAATCGGTCTGAGGATCAACTCCTAGCTCGGCAGAATACTTCGGGACACAAAAAGCAGTGTGCAGAGTCCTCGAGACTCAGGCTAGTTGCGGCCGACCAACCTGAGGATCAAAATCTCCTCGGAAACTGTATTGCACTTAAAATTTTATGCATTGGACAGGCAATGCAGTAGCCCCCGAGACACTGGTCGGGTGGCAACACCAGATTAGGGGATCGATGTGCCCCTTTAATATTTGTAAATAATAAGCCTGAAGCCCAGTAGCCCCTGAGCCTTAATGCAGGCACGGGTGGCCGAATTAAGGATCGATACCCATAGTAAAATCACAAATTATGTGTAATGACTCTATGTATCCAAGTACTTTATGTCATTAATGCTCGTATCCGCATTGTACAAAACTTTGTTGACCGACCATCAACTTCCACCTCCTCGGCCAGTAGCCGAGGAGTGTTTGTCCTACTTTATAAAGCCTTTATGAGGGCAAAGATTTACGACAAACAAGGCAATCTGGCCATACGGTTTTATAAACAAAGGTACGCAGAGAGATATGTTATATTACTGTTTAACATAAGAAATGTTTTCCAAAGAAAATAGTCCCGCATTGGTTCCTTTCTTTGGGTTGTCATGCTAAGCATGATCATGAAACCTCAGCTCTAATGTAAGAGCAATATATTGAGGATTTAGTTTGGGAGGCCAGTTACTAGCCCCCGGTAGTGTTCGGCGACAGTCGAGGTCAAGCCGTAAACACTTCGGGCAATGTTATGAATGGCCCATCATTTAACACAGTCATCGGATCGCTGACCAGTTTACACTTATTTGTGACAGTCAGTTTTTGGCTTTCTCCAGTGAGGTGCTTAACCACGTGAGCTAGAAGCATAATCGTAGTGGTTCTCCCTTTGCACACGTAGCAGAACAAAGTGAAACATAGGAGGCGGGCAACCCAACTATTGACCGAAGACACAATTCGAAACTGATGCATATATAGCAATATCCGAGAATGTTTTTGCCGAATCTCTAAAGGTGTCCGGCGTTGCACTGCGAGACTTGTGCTGAAAACACACAAATAGTTTAAAAGTGCCAAAAGCTTGGAAAACAAAAAAACGTCAGTAAAAACATGACGTCCGAACAATATCAAGTGTTCGGTGCCAATCCGAAAATTGGAAGAGAAAAAAAAGTGTGCTTCTGTCGTGTTTTAACAACGACCAAGAAGAAAACACATTTATAGCTCATATATAAATTTTAAGAGCCTCCAAGTGACTTGTGTAAAAGAATTTTATATATAATGATTGTATGTACCGAAGTACTTATATCATATTTGTGTTCACCCGAACTTTAAACGCGTCTTAACCGACCGTCGGCTTCTCCCTCTTCGGCCAAGGGCAGAAAAGTGTCATGTACTCCACCTGTCGAGAGTATCGACGGTGTTTCCGATGACCAGGCAATCAGGCCATAAGGCTGTAACAGACAAAGCGCGCTAAGGGAACTTATGCTATATTACTAACGAAGTGTAAGAAGCATCTTCGAAGAAAATAGTACCCCCACCGATACCTTTCTTCGGTGCTCATTACTACTACGAGACTTGTGCAATAGATTTTTTGTACTCATGAGTTCCGTCGTGTGCCGACCATGATTGAAAACAAGAAGAGCGCTAGCTTTCGGGTTCACCCAGTCTGAGGTCAGAGCTCGGATGACCCGGTCATGACAATCGCAGAGGTGCTCCCTGTACTCCCTAGCCAAACAATCGGGAACGTAGGGGTAAACATAGGAGCGAGGCAACCCATCTTGCAAATCGCTTAGGTCAATATGGTGCATATTGTGGCATAATACACGAACAAGGAACGAAGCCGTACAAGTATAATCATATGCAAGAGGAAAAGCTCCATCAAGGAAGCCCCCAAATAAACGGGGTATTTGAATATGCGAGTCACAAACAAAGTTATGACAAGGAACTTTGTCCCAAACAACTTTGTGCCGAAAAGTATAATGCTTGGCCCAACTGAACAAAATTTAAAACTGAAAGTTTTTGAGCATGAAAGCGACTTAGCTGGTTAATGTGCTCGACATTGATGACGTAGGCCGATATTGTGGCGGGACGAGATCCTAGCCCCCAAGCCGGTCCCAAGATGTCCGAGTAAAGAACTCGGCTTGATGAAGTGGTGATACCGCATAGTCGACGGGCGAGGTGAAAACCCCAGTCCGACTGCGGCGATGGAGCGGGCCGGCAGTGTGACGCCGAAGCCCCCAGCGTGTGTTAATGAAGTGATCACGAAGCCCCCGGTCAGCCGAATGACGTGGTACATCGGTACGCTGTGGTGACAGCGCTGTCCGGATTATCTACCTATGCACAGAAAATATTCCAAGCCGGAGATAATAGGAATAATAAAAAAAGTTGTTGCATAATCAATAATTTATGCAAAGTAAGTAATAAAAGAAATATGGCCTGTGCACCGAGCACTCGTGGTCTCTTCGGCAAGCCGATGCCGAAGTCCCCGAGGCAAACGAACAGGTCGGTATGGCAACACGACCAACAAGGTGATCACGCGAGCCGATTTACGCTGATTAGGACGACAACGTCGGCTTGCTGAAGAGACCACGTGACGCAGTCGAAGTCGATCACCTACACACATAAAATAGTGCAGTCCAAAAAGGATAATTTCTTTTCGCAAAAATAATTTATTGAAAGAGATGTGGCCTGGCCGAAGTCTTGTCGATGTAGGGCGTCGGCGTGACGTGGTGAAGGCGTGGCCAAGCCCGAATTCACATGCCGGTCTGAGTTCTAGATGCGGCATTCGCCGAACTATATACGAAAACTGACCGAACCACCACGCGTCCACCATTTGATAGACCTGTGTATAGATGATGAGACAAACCATAGTAATAATTCCTTCGGAAAAACAAACCCAAGCAAGAAAAAAATACTAGGATTAATAGCACCTGGTTTATCTGCTGTAGCAATCTGGAGAAAGGTTACTCCCAAATTTGGCGCTCAATCCGCACACCCATTGCCTGATGGGTGATGAAGCGGTGGCATGGAGATGCTAGCAAAGGTTGGCTCGCCGAGGAAAAGCTCGTGGTCCAGCTAATGTGGTGAAGTTGGTCGGCCGGTGCCGTCGAAGTCTCCGAAGTAAGTTGATGAAGAGATGGTGAAGCCCTCGGTCTAGCCGAGGAGACGGAGCAGGTCGGTAAGGAGAAGTTGCAGCTATCGTGTCTGCCAAGGTGTTGAAGCAGTTCGGCGTGATGGACGTTGGCTTGAAGAAGCAACAGTGCGGCCATGCCGACTCATGTCGTAACTTGTGATGCGGTCAATGCTGGCTTGATGAAGTGACCATGCGGTGATGCCTGTGTTCCCGCTCCATATACTCCGTGGGGCGGCGATTTTGGTGATGATTTATCTTTGGTGATTCCGAACACTTGTTCGCTCGCAAGATGATAATCTGAAGTAGTTGAGCTCGGCTCAAAAGGCGACGACGTGTCTAGCGCAGGTCGGTAGCCGTGGAGCAGTATTGCCGGACTGGTTTGACACCAATATGATAGTGAATATTACCTCAGAGGAGGCTTAAAATTTTATGGGCACATGTTTAAAAACAACGTACAATACCCTAGGATAAAATTCCTTTAAGAAGGTTGTCCCATATCACGTTCATAAAGAAACATGAATTCGGGTCGGATCCGTATTAGCATAGAAAACAGACCCGAAAAGTGATGCACTAATTGGAAGGTTCCCGGAGTTTGGACGGTCGGATCGAGCTGAAATTTTTGGAGTGTTAGATATATGAATTCCGCAGCCGATCAATGGTTGGATCTTCCAAAGGACGTCCGAGCTAGGTGCTGGAGACCACGCCCTAAACTTGTTCAGATTCCCGTCCAGATTTGACAGGGCTCTGGTATATCGTAGATTGCCGGAGATTCTTCAATCGGAACTCGATGAAATTTTGCATGGTTGTTCTAGACTCAAGTCTACATAATTCCACCAAAGGGATCGTCAAAGCGATGCTCTAAGAGGTGGTGGCAGCGGATACAAGTTCGCTGTTCGGAAAAACAGCACGGTCGCCCGAGGGCAATGTTGACATTGAGCCCCCGAGATCCATGGATGATTCCTCCATGATCTTGATAGAGATTGTCGGATTTCGGGTTCCGGTAGACCCTTGAGGTTCGAACATTGGGGTGCGCGCGGAGATTTCGCCTCCTACCTACCTGCACCCCTCCGCCTCGCTAAGATCTAAGCTATGGAAAGAACAACACAAGAGACACAGAGTTTATACTGGTTCGGGCCACCGTGGTGGTGTAATACCCTACTGTAGTGTGTGGTGTGGTGGATTGCCTCTTGGGCTGATGGTGATGAATGATACAAGGAAGAACAGCCTCACGAGGGTCTATTCTTGGCTGGGGGGGATGAACTCCTGGGAGGAGTTCAGTCACCCTTCTCTCTCTCTCTCGGATTTCAATCACCCTCCTACTATGGTGGCTAGTCCTATTTATAGGGGCCCTGGTCCTCTTCCAAAATATCGAGCGGGAAGGGAGCCAACAATGGCGGGCTAATTTGAAAGGGGACAGCTAGTACCAGCTATCCTGACAAAAATAGTCTTTGCCTGCACAAAGCTTTGGTAGTGATGCCATCTTGGGCTCCACGATGACCTCCGTCTTGCAGTCCTCCAGGTCTTGGTCTTGTTGCACCGAAATGGCAACCTTTGCATGATGCCTCGGTACTCCGCAGCTGCGCTTGCCCCCTTTGCACCAAAGAGGAAAGGAGGACAGTGCGCGGGCTGGCACCTGCCTGGTGCCCTTGGTCGTCATGGCTTGCGTCACGGGCACGTCATGAGGTACCCCGCCTTGATCTCTCCGCCTCCTCGCGAGCCAGCCTGATGAGGCCGTGCCTGAGGAAGCTCCACGTTGTCCGCCCCGCGAGGCTTGGCCCCTCACAAGGGTCTTGGGTCTGTGTTGGTGAAGATGGGCCGTGCTGGGCCCCCTTTTGAGCCACGCCACAGGCCGAAGGCAGGCAAGTCTGGGGACCCCCGTTCCCAGAACGCCGACAGTAGCCCCCGGGCCCAAGGCGTGCCCGGGCTTGGCCGTGCAGGGAGGCGGAAGGGCAAGAGCGAAGCGCCGCGGTCCCTAACAGCCTGCAGCCTTGGGCGCCGCGTGGCTGTTGATTGGACATGGGCGGCACTGTTCCCCCACGCCCTCCTTATTTTGTGCCATGCCAGGCGGACTCGTAGTCGTACACAGCCGTTCCCCTTTCTGTTGCTCGAGCGCCCTCTGTCCTTCCTCCGCTCGAACTCCGGCTTCTGTTTTCGACCCAATCTCGAACCTTCCCCCCTTCCCATCGCCATGGCTCCGACGAAGAAGGGAAGAGGGAAGAAACCCGTGTCTCCACCTTGCTCGCTGCCGTTGGCGGCCCCCGCCGAGGGCTTGGGCAAGGTCAGCTCGGCTCTGGCCACTATCTTCAACGAATGCGGGAGGACGACGGCCTGGCCCGCGTCCCACTTCTCCATCGACAGGATAGTCATCGAGGTCCCGTATTTTTCCGATGCCCTGTGGGCGGGTCTGGTTCCTCCCTTTTCTGATTTCTTAAATGCCGTGCTTTTCCACTATCAGATCCACATGATGCATCTGGGTCCTGAATCCATCACCCTCCTTTCGGTCTTCGCCTTTGTTTGCGAGGCTATGGTGGGCATCCTTCCTTCAGTTGCCTTTCTACGCCACTTCTTCTCGCTGCGCCTTGTCGACCCTACCCAATGTTGTGCGTGCGTGAGCTTTGCTGCCGCGTCTGAGACAGCGGCCTCTGGGATTGACTTCAAGCTCTCCCTGCCCGCGGCTGGGTTCCGCGAGCGGTGGCTGTATGTGGACACAGGGGTGCCCAGCCCCCTGCTATCGGAGCCAACCTCGTCTGATGTCCCCAATTTGGGCTGGGGCCAGGAGACGCTTGATAGCCCCCAGCTTGTTTTCGTCTGGCACTGCTTTGCGTTCTTGAGGTCGGTTGGCGTGACAGCGCCCAAGGTGGTGAAGGAGTTCCTGCTACACCGCGTTGCTCCTCTCCAACGCCACTCCCGCCGGATGTGGGCTTTCAGCGGGGCGATGATGGTATGAGGCTCCAAGAAGAGGACCTGGCTCCTGAGGTGCTGAGGACGGCGCTCTTGACCCTGACTGGGGACCCCAACCCCGGCAGCATCCAGCAGGGAGGGGCCTTGCTGTACCTCTGCCAGAGCAGGGGCGATTTTGTGAAGCAGATGACTATCTTTGATGAGGTGGGGCCGTGCCCCATCGGCCTCCAGGGGCCTCGCGAGAACCCAGTGATGGTGACTGCCCTTCCAGTCGGCCAAGGCGACTCTTCCTCAAGCGGCGGAGCAGGGAGGCATGAGGCGCCAGAGGCCGAGGGGGCTCCCGGTGGGGTGACAGCGCCGGGTGATGCTCATGAGGGAGCAGCTCTTGGGGCCCGTGCCGCTGAGGCTGAGGGTGACGAGCAGCTACCCTCGGCGCCTGCGACTGAGGCCCCTGAGGCTCCTGCTGCTCCTCTCGGTGAGGCGATTGGCAGCGCACATCAGGCAGGCGCCCCTGACGCAGATCACCTTGACGCTCCGTCTTCGTCACAGGTTGATCCCTGCGCCCAACTCTTAGGCCGCTTCCACGTGGACTTTGAGGCTCTTCGGAAGAGAAGGGAGGCCCTTGGCGACGATTACCCTTGTCGCCTGCTGAAGCGTAGGAAGTACTTCGCCACTGATGAGTAAGCCTTCTCCTTTCCCAGCTCCCGATCCTTCTGTTACTTTTACTGACCCTTGCTCCACAGGCCGCTTCCAGCCGAGCTCGCGGAGACGGCTGAGGAGCCGTCCCCCTTGGCTTCGCCCCCTCCACTGTCCTCAAGCGCTCCGAGCAGCGGAGCCCTTGTGGTGAGGGTGATCGAAGAGGCGAACCGTCCCGAGGCATATCATGGCCCTGCACACCTAGCGATCCTCCTTCGCGGGCCTTCTCATGGCATAGCCAGCCTGCCGTGGGCTTCTCGCCTGGTCGTGGACTACGATTGGCTAAGGCGCTCCCTGCGCTCTTCACTTGGGGATGGGCTGGCTCCAGGCTGGGCTTCTGGCCCGGCGTGCCCGGCCGTCGCGAGGGTGCTAGCCCCCAGCCCCCAGCCTGGAGGGGGAGTGCTGATTCGTGGCTCCCGACGTTTTCTTGGGGTAGATGATGGTGTGGAAGACGTGCTCGAGCGCGCTCGGGAGCGTCGTGCTGTCCGCCAAGGATTCCTTCGAAGGGTGGCTGACATGGTGAGCCTGCTTGGTGAGGAGCTTGCTGATGAAGACGCGCGCCTTGAGGCCGAGGGCCTGCGCCTGGCTGTAGAGAGGCGCGAGCTGGAGGGCGCCATCGCTCTTGTGCGCCGTCAGCGCGATCTTGACAATGTAGAGGCCAAGGCGTCGCTGGTGGCCTCTCGGGAGGCCCGATCTTGGGCCACTGAGGAGGCCCGGGAAGCCGACCGGCGGCGAAAGGCGGGGAGTAGCGGGCTCGGGAGCTCCTGCCCTGGTGCCACTCATTGGAGGAGCAGGTGTAGCTGCGCGAGGCAGCCCTCGCGTCGATGAAGGTGGCCTCTTGCGACTAAGCAGAGCTCCAGAAGCGTGAGGAGGCACTAACGCTGGAAACCGCCAAACATACCCGCGAGTACGAGCGTCTGGAGACGAAGGAGCGCTTGGTGACGCAGGCGGAGGATGATGTCGCTGCACAGGAAGCCTGTGTCCTGGAGGAGGTCGGACGTCGGGTGGCGATGGCGCATTTGAACCTCGAGCACGAGTTCGAAGAGAAGCTGGGGTTGATCCGGGCCGATGCTGAAGGCAGGACTGCTGCCTTGAGGGCCAAGCTGGAGGAGGCGACGCGGCGGGCCGACGCTTTCCGGGCCGCCCTTGAGGTGGCGCAAGGTGAGTTAACCACCTCCCAGGCCGAGGTGCTCCTTCTTCGCTAGCGGGTGGAGTAGGCTGAGGCCGTCGCGCGCCAGAATGCGGACAAGATACGTCAGCGGCGGATCCTGGAGCATGAGCACGGCCCCATGCTCACACGCTCCGGGAGAGAGCCAACGCAGCCTTGGGCAACATCTGCGAGGCGGCCGTTGGTGAGCCGCACGCAGTCAACTACGCCGGCAATCTTCAGTTCTTCACTGATGTGGTGATGCAGCTGGAGGCGTGGTCGGTCAGGGCTGACAGGTTGGTGGAGGAGAGGAGCTGCGCCCTGCTCGGGCGCGCCTTTTCCTGCGTCCTCAGCCAACTCCGGAACATGGATCCCCACTTCGATTTCGACGCCGCCATCGCCCCAGTCCCCCAGGCCGTCCGACACGATCTGGCGCACTGGGTGGAAGACAATGTGGATCCTCTTATCAGGGCCTTCGCTTCGGACAACAACGGCGTGATCGTGGCTGCCGACGAGGGCGGCGTGGTGAACAACCCTAACGCTGCTGGCGGCGACGCGGGCAACGATGGCGAGTTCAGCGACGCCAGCAACAGCTCGGGTGGTGCTCCTGAGGACGCATTGGGGGATTCATCCGACAGATTTTGCATTGTTCCTGCTTCCTTACCCTGCATGAATAGAACTCGGGTTTTGGCCTGATGGCTGTGAGAGCATTTTGGAGGGGGAGCCCCTCATGCAAAACTTGTGTTCGTCGTATCAATAGACGTTACATTGCCCATGCGCCCGCGCCAAGTGGTTGGCTTAAGCGACGCGCTGGTCGGCTAGTTTACCTTGGTCCCGTGCTCGCCCTGAGGTAGCCCGTGGGAGGCCGTGGTGTCCTGAGTGTCCCCTGATTGAATCCATAGGGTCTGCAGCAAAACACCCTCCTGAGAGGACGCGACAGCGGCAGTCTGGGCTGCACGCAAGCTAGGCCTGACCCGGCTCGCGAGGGGCTAACGAGGGGAGGCAGCTGAGGCGAAGTGGTAACCAAAACTCGAGAAATTGCTCGAACGAGACTAAGCACCCCTTCCTCGAACACACGCAAATCTCAAATTCGAATCCAACTTGAATCCAGCAGGGGAAAGCGCTAATCAAAGGGAAAAGCAATGAAAGCAGACAAAAGGCCGCGTCCGGCACCTAATCTAGTCTTGGACGTCTTCTCACCAGCGCGGAGCTAAGTGCAGCCACTGGGCGTGGGAGGGAGCCCCAGGGCCTGAGGCCGGCACCCCTGAGACTCCGGGGCGTGTACAGCCCCACTCATTATTACGTGAGATTGTCATGGGGCGGCGAGCTTCACAGGCGCTAGGCCTTCTTCACAGGTACCAGCCTTGCTTCATATCGCCAGATGAGGGCCCCGCCTTGCGCCACACTCTAGTGCCATCAACGACGACCGGAAACCAGGACGCCGCCGATGGGGTAGAGCGGTCGCCAGCGGTTCCCCCGACGACCACGGGTCCTCCGCCGGGGGCAGGCTCTGAGGCACCTCCCCGGCGGAGTGCCTACCTCCTGAGGATACCTTGCTCCGAATGCCACAGTGGTGATGTCGGATCCCGGCCCCTCTCCTACAGCCCCCTGCGCCCTCCTCCCGAGGGGTAGGAGACTGTGGGAGCGGGGCAGCTGCTCGCTGTGGCGACCTGCACCTCCTGCGATCCATGGTTAGCATATGCCTGCTGAAGAATTAGCGGTACCCGATAATCGTTGCCTCCAGCGTGCCCAGTGGGACCGTCCCGGGACTCCTGGAAGGGCTCAGCTTCTGGCGCCTCGTCCCCCCAGCTTGGGCTGAGAAGCGAGCCTTGTTCGCCCTCATGAGGGTGTCCTTGGTCCATCATGAGAGGCACGTATTCCTCTGGCGCCGTCATCCCAAAGGCCACGCCGTAGTGCTCCGCGTGCCACGCGGTGCTGCCTGACGCGCCTGTCGTGTGGTGGCAGCGCGGCTGTCCACTGGGGCTGCGGGTCACGTCGAGTCCTTCTTCTTCACGTACCGAGAGCGGGGGCAGCGCCGCCGCCGGTCCGGTGCTGACAGCCTCGCTGGCGTTGGAGTAGCCTTGGAGCCCGCGGGCGCGCGCGGAGCCCCTGTGTGAGCCGCCCTGGGCTTGAGATGGGAGCTGGTGCAGAAGGGGTGAGCCCCTGAGGCGGCGAAGCCCAGGAGCTCTGCCACCCGCTCCAGCAGCACGTCGCGACCGCCCTCCAGCAGTCTGCACTACAGCAGCTCTCGGGCCACCGCGAGCGCGGCCCTCGAGTTCACCTGCTCCCGACTGAAGGAAATATGCCCTAGAGGCAATAATAAAGTTATTATTTATTTCCTTATATCATGATAAATGTTTATTATTCATGCTAGAATTGTATTAACCAGAAACATAATACATGTGTGAATACATAGACCAACAAAGTGTCACTAGTATGCCTCTACTTTGACTAGCTCGTTAATCAAAGATGGTTATGTTTCCTAACCATGAACAAAGAGTTGTTATTTGATTAACGAGGTCACATCATTAGTTGAATGATCTGATTGACATGACCCATTCCATTAGCTTAGCACCCGATCGTTTAGTATGTTGCTATTGCTTTCTTCATGACTTATACATGTTCCTATAACTATGAGATTATGCAACTCCCGTTTACCGGAGGAACACTTTGGGTACTACCAAACGTCACAACGTAACTGGGTGATTATAAAGGAGTACTACAGGTGTCTCCAATGGTAGATGTTGGGTTGGCGTATTTCGAGATTAGGGTTTGTCACTCCGATTGTCGGAGAGGTATCTCTGGGCCCTCTCGGTAATACACATCACATAAGCCTTGCAAGCATAATAACTAAGATGTTAGTTATGAGATGATGTATTACGGAACGAGTAAAGAGACTTGCCAGTAACGAGATTGAACTAGGTATTGGATACCGACGATCGAATCTCGAGCAAGTAACATACCGATGACAAAGGGAACAACGTATGTTGTTATGCGGTCTGACCGATAAAGATCTTCGTAGAATATGTAGGAGCCAATATGGGCATCCAGGTCCCGCTATTGGTTATTGACCGGAAACGTGTCTCGGTCATGTCTACATTGTTCTCGAACCGTAGGGTCCGCACGCTTAACGTTACGATGACAGTTATTATGAGTTTATGCATTTTGATGTACCGAAGATTGTTCGGAGTCCCGGATGTGATCACGGACATGACGAGGAGTCTCGAAATAGTCGAGACGTAAAGATTGATATATTGGAAGCCTATGTTTGGACACCGGAAGTGTTCCGGGTGAAATCGGGATTTTACCGGATTACCGGGAGGGTTACCGAAACCCCCCGGGAGCCAAATGGGCCAACATGGGCCTTAGTGGAAAGGTGAGAGGGCAGCCCACATAGGGCTGCGCCTCCCCCCTCTCCCTAGTCCTATTAGGACTAGGAGAGGGGCCGGCCACCTCTCTCTTTCTCTCCTTTAAAGGATTCCTAGTTGGACTAGGATTGGAGGGGGGAGTCCTACTCCCGGTAGGAGTAGGACTCCTCCTGCGCCTACACCTCTTTGGCCGGCCAGCCCCCCTCCCTCCAACCTTTATATACGGAGGCAGGGGGCACCCCAAGACACACAAGTTGATCCTTGAGATCGTTCCTTAGCTGTGTGCGGTGCCCCCTGCCACCAAATTCCACCTCGATCATACCGTTGCAGTGCTTAGGCGAAGCCCTGCGTCGGCAGTACATCAAGATCGTCACCACGCCGTCGTGCTGACGGAACTCTTCCTCGACGCTTTGCTGGATCGGAGCCCGAGGAACGTCATCGAGCTGAACATGTGCTAAGAACTCGGAGGTGCCGGAGTAACGGTGCTTGGATCGGTCGGATCGGGAAGAAGACCTACGACTACTTCCTCTACGTTTTGTGATCGCTTCCGCAGTCGGTCTGCGTTGGTATGTAGACAACACTCTCCCCTCTCGTTGTTGTGCATCACCATGATCTTGCGTGTGCGTAGGAAATTTTTCGAAATTACTGCGTTCCCCAACAGTGGTATCAGAGCCTAGGTTTTATGGTTTGATGTTATATGCACGTGTAGAACACAAGTGAGTTGTGGGCGATACAAGTCATACTGCCTACCAGCATGTCATATTTTGGTTCGGCGGTATTGTTGGTTGAGACGATCCGGACCAACCTTACGCGTACTCTTACGCGAGACCGGTTCCCTCGACGTGCTTTGCACATAGATGGCTTGCGGAAGACTGTCTCTCCAACTTTAGTTGAACCAAGTGTGACTACGCCCGGTCCTTGAGAAGGTTAAAACGGAGTCTATTTGACGAACTATCTTTGTGGTTTTGATGCGTAGGTGAGATGAGTTCTTACTTAAGCCCGTAGCAGCCACGTAAAACTTGCAACAACAAACTAGAGGACGTCTAACTTGTTTTTGCAGGGCTTGTTGTGATGTGATATGGTCAAGGCATGATGTTGATTTTATTGTATGAGATGATCATGTTTTGTAACCGAGTTATCGGCAACTGGCAGGAGCCATATGGTTGTCGCTTTATTGTATGCAATGCAATCGCGATGTAATGCTTTACTTTATTACTGAGCGGTAGTGATAGTCGTGGAAGCATAAGATTGGCGAGACGACAATGATGCTACGATGGAGATCAAGGTGTCGCGCCGGTGACGATGGTGATCATGACGGTGCTTCGGAGATGGAGATCACAAAGCACAAGATGATGATGGCCATATCATATCACTTATATTAATTGCATGTGATGTTTATCTTTTTATGCATCTTATCTTGCTTTGATTGATGGTAGCATTATAAGATGATCTCTCACTAAATTATCAAGAAGTGTTCTCCCTGAGTATGCACCGTTGCAAAAGTTCTTCGTGCTGAGACACCACGTGATGATCGGGTGTGATAGGTTCTACGTTCAAATACAACGGGTGCAAAACAGTTGCACACACGGAATACTCAGGTTATACTTGACGAGCCAAGCATATACAGATATGGCCTCGGAACACGGAGACCGAAAGGTCGAGCGTGAATCATATAGTAGATATGATCAACATAGCGATGTTCACCATTGAAAACTACTCCATCTCACGTGATGATCGGTTATGGTTTAGTTGATTTGGATCACGTGATCACTTAGAGGATTAGAGGGATATCTATCTAAGTGGGAGTTCTTAAGTAATATGATTAAATTGAACTTAAATTTATCATGAACTTAGTCCTGGTAGTATTTTGCAAATCATGTTGTAGATCAATAGCTCGCGTAGTTGCTTCCCTGCGTTTTATTTTGATATGTTCCTAGAGAAAATTATGTTGAAAGATGTTAGTAGCAATGATGCGGATTGGATCCGTGATCTGAGGTTTATCCTCATTGCTGCACAGAAAAAATATTTCCTTGATGCACCGCTAGGTGACGGACCTATTGCAAGAGCAGATGTAGACGTTATGAACGTTTGACTAGCTCAATATGATGACTACTTGATAGTTTAGTGCACCATGCTTAATGGCTTAGAATCGGGACTTCAAAGACGTTTTGAACGTCATGGACCATATGAGATGTTCCAGGAGTTGAAGATAATATTTCAAGCAAATACCCGAGTTGAGAGATATGAAGTCTCCAACAAGTTCTATAGCTAAAAGATGGAGGCGAATCGCTCAACTAGTGAGCATGTGCTCAGATTGTCTGGGTACTACAATCGCTTGAATCAAGTGGGAGTTAATCTTCCAGATAAGATAGTGATTGACAGAATTCTCTAGTCACCATCACCAAGTTAGTAGAACTTCGTGATGAACTATAATATGCAAGGGATAACAGAAACAACTCCCAAGCTCTTCGTGATGCTGAAATCAACGAAGCTAGAAATCAAGAAAAACATCAAGTGTTGATGGTTGACAAGACCACTAGTTTCAAGAAAAGGGCAAAGGGAAGAAGGGGAACTTCGAGAAGAACAGCAAGCAAGTTGCTGCTCAAGTGAAGAAGCCCAAGTCTGATCCTAAGCCTGAGACTAAGTGCTTCTACTGCAAAGGGACTGGTCACTGGAAGCGGAACTACCCCAAGTGATTGGCGGATAAGAAGGATGGCAAAGTGAACATAAGTATATTTGATATACATGTTATTGATGTGTACTTTACTAGTGTTTATAGCAAACCCTCAGTATTTGATACTAGTTCAGTTGCTAAGATTAGTAACTCGAAACGGGAGTTGCAGAATAAACAGAGACTAGTTAAGGGTGAAGTGACGATGTGTGTTGGAAGTTGTTCCAAGATTGATATGATCATCATCGCACACTCCCCTATACTTTCGGGATTAGTGTTGAACCTAAATAAGTGTTATTTGGTGTTTGTGTTGAGCATGAATATGATTTGATCATGTTTATTGTAATACGGTTATTCATTTAAGTAAAAGAATAAATTGTTGTTCTGTTTATATGAATAAAACCTTATATGGTTACACACCCAATGAAAATAGTTCATTGGATCTCGATCTTAATAATACACATATTCATAAGATTGAAACCAAAAGATGCGAAGTTAATAATGATAGTGCAACTTATTTGTGGCACTGCCGTTTAGGTCATATTGGTGTAAAGCGCATGAAGAAACTCCATGCTGATGGGCTTTTGGAATCACTTGATTATGAATCAGTTGATGCTTGCGAACCATGCCTCATGGGCAAGATGACTAAGACTCTGTTCTTCGGAACAATGGAGCGAGCAAAAGATTTGTTGGAAATCATACATACTGATGTATGTGGTCCGATGAATATTGAGGCTCACGACAGGTATCATTATTTTATGATCTTCACAGATGATTTGAGCAGATATGAGTATATCTACTTAATGAAACATAAGTCTGAAACATTTGAGAAGTTCAAAGAATTTCAGAGTGAAGTGAAAATCATCGTGACAAGAAAATAAAGTTTCTACGATCTAATCGCGGAGACAAATATTTGAGTTACGAGTTTGGTCTTCAATTAAAACAATGTGGAATAGTTTCACAAACTCATGCCACATGGAACACCACAGCATAATGGTGTGTCCGAACGTCATAACTGTACTTTATTGGATATAGTGCAATCTATGATGTATCTTACCGATCTACCACTATCATTTTGGGGTTATGCATTAGAGACAGCTGCATTCACGTTAAATAGGGCACCATCTAAATCCGTTGAGACGACACCGTGTGAACTATGGTTTGGCAAGAAACCAAAGTTGTCGTTTCTTAAAGTTTGGGGTTGCGATGCTTATATGAAAAAGTTTCATCCCGATAAGCTCAAAACTCAAATCGGAGAAGTGCATCTTCATAGGATATCCAAAGGAAACTATTGGATACACCTTCTATCACAGATCCGAAGGCAAGACTTTTGTTGCTAAATTCGGAAACTTTCTGGAGAAGGAGTTTCTCTCGAAAGAAGTGAGTGGGAAGAAAGTAGAACTTGATAAGGTAATTGTACCTTCTCCCTTATTGGAAAGTAGTTCATCACAGAAATCTGTTCCTGTGACTACTACACCAATTAGTGAGGAAGCTAGTGATGATGATCATGTAACTTCAGATCAAGTTACTACCGAATCTCATAGGTAAACCAGAGTGAGAACCGCACCAGAGTGGTACGGTAATCCTGTTCTGGAGGTCATGTTACTTGACCATGATGAGCCTACGAACTATGAAGAAGCGATGGTGAGCCCAGATTCCGCAAAGTGGCTTGAAGCCATGAAATCTGAGATGGGATCCATGTATGAGAACAAAGTTTGGACTTTGGTTGACTTGCCCGTTGATCGGCAAGCCATAGAAAATAAATGGATCTTCAAGAGGAAGACAGACGCTGATAGTAGTGTTACTATCTACAAAGCTAGAATTGTCACAAAAGGTTTTTCGACAAGTTCAAGGTGTTGACTACGATGAGATTTTCTCACTCGTATCTATGCTTAAGTCTGTCCGAATCATGTTAGCAATTGCCGCATTTTATGAAATCTGGCAAATGGATAAACAAAACTGCATTCCTTAATGGATTTATTAAAGAAGAGTTGTATGTGATGCAACTAGAAGGTTTTGTCAATCCGAAAGGTGCTAACAAAATGTGCAAGCTCCAGCGATCCATCTGTGGACTGGTGCAAGCATCTCGGAGTTGGAATATACGCTTTGATAAGTTGATCAAAGCATATAGTTTTATACAGACTTGCGGTGAAGCCTGTATTTACGAGAAAGTGAGTGGGAGCACTACAGCATTTCTGATAAGTATATGTGAATGACATATTGTTGATCGGAAATAATGTAGAATTATTCTGTAAAGCATAAAAGGAGTGTTTGAAAGGAGTTTTTCAAAGAAAGACTTCGGTAAAGCTGCTTACATATTGAGCTTCAAGATCTATAGAGATAGATCAAGACGCTTGATAAGTTTTTCAATAAGTACATACCTTGACAAGATTTTGAAGTAGTTCAAAACGGAACAGTCAAAGAAAAAGTTTCTTGCCTGTGTTACAAGATGTGAAGTTGAGTAAAGACTCAAAGCCCGACCACGGCAGAAGATAGAAAGAGAATGAAAGTCATTCCCTATGCCTCATTCATAGGTTTTATAAAGTATGCCATGCTGTGTACCGGATCTATTGTATACCCTGCACTGATTTGGCAAGGGAGTACAATAGTGATCTAGGAGTAGATCACTGGACAGCGGTCAGAATTATCCTTAGTGAAATAAGGATGTGTTTCTCGATTATGGACGTGACAAAAAGGTTCGTCGTAAAGGGTTACGTCGATGCAAGTTTTTGACACTGATCCAGATGAATCTAAAGTCACAATCTGGATACATATTGAAAGTGGGAGCAATTAGCTAGAGTAGCACCGTGCAGAGCATTATAGACAAAGAATTTTGCAAAATACTTACGGATCTGAATGTGACAGACCCATTGACTAAAATTATCTCACAAGCAAAAACATGAACACACCTTAGTACTCTTTGGGTGTTAATCACATAGAGATGTGAACTAGATCACTGACTCTAGTAAACCCTTTGAGTGTTGGTCACATGACGATGTGAACTATGGGTGTTAATCACATGGTGATGTGAACTATTGCTGCTAAATCACATGGCGATGTGAACTAGATTATTGACTCTAGTGCAAGTGGGAGACTGAAGGAAATATGCCCTAGAGGCAATAATAAAGTTATTATTTATTTCCTTATATCATGATAAATGTTTATTATTCATGCTAGAATTGTATTAACCAGAAACATAATACATGTGTGAATACATAGACCAACAAAGTGTCACTAGTATGCCTCTACTTTGACTAGCTCGTTAATCAAAGATGGTTATGTTTCCTAACCATGAACAAAGAGTTGTTATTTGATTAACGAGGTCACATCATTAGTTGAATGATCTGATTGACATGACCCATTCCATTAGCTTAGCACCCGATCGTTTAGTATGTTGCTATTGCTTTCTTCATGACTTATACATGTTCCTATAACTATGAGATTATGCAACTCCCGTTTACCGGAGGAACACTTTGGGTACTACCAAACGTCACAACGTAACTGGGTGATTATAAAGGAGTACTACAGGTGTCTCCAATGGTAGATGTTGGGTTGGCGTATTTCGAGATTAGGGTTTGTCACTCCGATTGTCGGAGAGGTATCTTTGGGCCCTCTCGGTAATACACATCACGTAAGCCTTGCAAGCATAATAACTAAGATGTTAGTTATGAGATGATGTATTACGGAACGAGTAAAGAGACTTGCCAGTAACGAGATTGAACTAGGTATTGGATACCGACGATCGAATCTCGAGCAAGTAACATACCGATGACAAAGGGAACAACGTATGTTGTTATGCGGTCTGACCGATAAAGATCTTCGTAGAATATGTAGGAGCCAATATGGGCATCCAGGTCCCGCTATTGGTTATTGACCAGAACGTGTCTCAGTCATGTCTACATTGTTCTCGAACCGTAGGGTCCGCACGCTTAACGTTACGATGACAGTTATTATGAGTTTATGCATTTTGATGTACCGAAGGTTGTTCGGAGTCCCGGATGTGATCACGGACATGACGAGGAGTCTCGAAATAGTCGAGACGTAAAGATTGATATATTGGAAGCCTATGTTTGGACACCGGAAGTGTTCCGGGTGAAATCGGGATTTTACCGGATTACCGGGAGGGTTACCGAAACCCCCCGGGAGCCAAATGGGCCAACATGGGCCTTAGTGGAAAGGTGAGAGGGCAGCCCACATAGGGCTGCGCCTCCCCCCCTCTCCCTAGTCCTATTAGGACTAGGAGAGGGGCCGGCCACCTCTCTCTTTCTCTCCTTTAAAGGATTCCTAGTTGGACTAGGATTGGAGGGGGGAGTCCTACTCCCGGTAGGAGTAGGACTCCTCCTGCGCCTACACCTCTTTGGCCGGCCAGCCCCCCTCCCTCCAACCTTTATATACGGAGGCAGGGGGCACCCCAAGACACACAAGTTGATCCTTGAGATCGTTCCTTAGCCGTGTGCGGTGCCCCCTGCCACCAAATTCCACCTCGATCATACCGTTGCAGTGCTTAGGCGAAGCCCTGCGTCGGCAGTACATCAAGATCGTCACCACGCCGTCGTGCTGACGGAACTCTTCCTCGACGCTTTGCTGGATCGGAGCCCGAGGAACGTCATCGAGCTGAACGTGTGCTAAGAACTCGGAGGTGCCGGAGTAACGGTGCTTGGATTGGTCGGATCGGGAAGAAGACGTACGACTACTTCCTCTACGTTTTGTGATCGCTTCCGCAGTCGGTCTGCGTTGGTACGTAGACAACACTCTCCCCTCTCGTTGCTGTGCATCACCATGATCTTGCATGTGCGTAGGAAAATTTTCGAAATTACTGCATTCCCCAACACCGACGGGTGTACGGTGTCGTGGTCGCGGCGTGATTGGAGGCCCTTGCTGCCGACCGCGCCTGCCGTGGTGTGAGAGCTGTCCAAGCCTGTCCGCGTCGCCCGCGGCCCACAGCGCCCTGCGGACCGCGAGCTGCTTAGGGCACGGGGTCGCCCGAGGCGAGCGGCTCTGCGCGGGCGGGCCACGCCGCCCATGGATCCTGGTTGCCCGCCTGGTCGCCGGATATGGTGATGACGACGCGACGGGGCATGAAGCGCTAGAAGGTGGATCCCGGCGCACCCCTACCTGGCGCGACAAATGTCGGATTTCGGGTTCCAGCAGACCCTTGAGGTTTGAACACTAGTGTGCGCGCGGAGATTTCGCCTCCTACCTACCTGCACCCCTCCGCCTCGCTAAGATCTAAGCTATGGAAAGAACAACACAAGAGACACAGGGTTTATACTGGTTCGGGCCACAGTGGTGGTGTAATAACCTACTCCAGTGTGTGGTGTGGTGCATTGCCTCTTGGGCTGATGATGATGAATGATACAAGGAAGAACAGCCTCGCGAGGGTCTGTTCTTGGCTGTGGGGGATGAACTGCTGGGAGGAGTTCAGTCACCCTTCTCTCTCTCTCTCTCGGATTTCGATCTCCCTCCTACTATGGTGGCTAGTCCTATTTATAGAGGCCCTGGTCCTCTTCCCAAATATCGAGCGGGAAGGGAGCCAACAATGGCGGGCTAATTTGAAAGGGGACAGCTAGTACCAGCTATCCTGACAAAAGTATTCTTCGCCTGCACAAAGCTCTGGTAGTGACGTCGTCTTGGGCTCCACGATGACCTCCGTCTTGCAGTCCTCCGGGTCTTGGTCTTGTTGCACCGAAATGGCAAGCTTTGCCTGATGCCTCGGTACTCCGCGGCTGCGCTTGCCCCCTTTGCACCAAAGAGGAAAGGAGGACACTGTGCGGGCTGGCACCCGCCTGGCGCCCTTGGTCGTCATGGCTTGCGTCACGGGCACCTCGTGAGGTACCCCGCCTTGATCTCTCCGCCTCCCCGCGAGCCAGCCTGATGAGGCCGTGCCTGAGGAAACTCTGCGTCGTCCGCCCCGCGAGGCTTGGCCCCTCGCGAGGGTCTTGGGTCTGTGTTGGTGAAGATGGCCCGTGCTGGGCCCCCTTTTGAGCCACACCGCAGGCCGCAGGCAGGCAAGTCTGGGGACCCCCGTTCCCAGAACGCCGACAAAGATCGGACTTGATGTTGATGAAGGCCCTCGTCCAGACATGACGATCGGAGATGGAGCACGGTCCTCAGTTGAGCCAAGGTGACCAGTCCAGCCGGCGACAAAGATGCCGGCATCGTAGTTGACCTGCAGACGAGCCATCGATCCTTTTGCCGATCACACATAGGAACTCTCAATGAAAGCACCAATGTTGGTGTCAAAACCGGCGGATCTCGGGTAGGGGGTCCCGAACTGTGCGTCTAAGGCGAATGGTAACAGGAGGCAGGGACACGATGTTTACCCAGGTTCGGGTCCTCTTGATGGAGGTAATACCCTACGTCCTGCTTGATTGTTCTTAATGATGAGTATTACAAGAGTTGATCTACCACGAGATCAAAGAGGCTAAACCCTAGAAGCTAGGCTATGGTATGATTGTATGTATATATCTATCGACTAGCCTGGCCTTGGTTTATATAATGCAGCAGAGGCCTAGGATAACAAGAGTCCTAGCCGAATACGCCGGTGGGGAGAAGTCCTTGTCTTGATCGCCAAGTCTTGTGGAATCTTCCTTGTATGCGGCAGTTGTCTGAACTGGCCCATGAGTATACGGCCAAGGGGGTCCTCGGCCCAATCTAACAGATCAGGAGATGATGTGGTGAGTACCCCTTAGTCCAGGACACCGTCACTAAGGTTGATGCTATTAAAAAGATGCCATGTCCCAAGGACATCAAAGGTATAAGAAGTTTCCTTGGTCACGCCGGATTCTACAAGAGGTTCATTAAGGACATCTCAAAAATTTCTTGGCCTCTGACTAATTTATTGCAAAAAGATATACCATTTGTCTTTGATGATTATTGTGTAGAAGCATTTGAAATACTTAAGAAAGCATTGATCTCTGCACCTATTGTTCAGTCACCTGATTGGAATTTACCCTTTGAAATTATGTGTGATGCTAGTGATTATGCTGTAGGTGCTGTTCTAGGGCAAAGAGTTGATAGGAAATTAAACGTTATTCAATATGCTAGAAAAACCCTAGACAACGCTCAAAGAAATTATGCTACTACTGAAAATGAATTCTTAGCACTTGTATTTGCTTGTGATAAGTTCAGACCTTATATTGTTGATTCTAAAGTAACTATTCACACTGATCATGCTGCTATTAAATATATTATGGAAAAGAAAGATGCTAAACCTAGACTTATTAGATGGGTTCTCTTGCTACAAGAATTTGATTTACATATTGTTGATAGAAAGGGAGCTGAGAACCCCGTTGCAGACAACTTGTCTAGGTTAGAAAATGTTCTTCATGGCCCACTACCTATTGATGATAGCTTTCCTGTTGAGCAATTAAATGTCATAAATGCTTCTCATACTGCTCCATGGTATGCTGATTATGCTAATTACATTGTTGGCAAATTCATACCACCTAGTTTCACATACCAGCAAAAGAAAAGGTTCTTCTATGATTTGAGACATTACTTTTGGGATGACCCACATATTTATAAAGAAGTACTAGATGGTGTTAGTAGACGTTGTGTACCTGAGCATGAACAAGAACATATCCTACGCAAGTGTCACTCCAAAGCTTATGGAGGTCACCACGCTGGAGATAGAACTGTACATAAGGTATTGCAATCTGGTTTTTATTGGCCTACTCTCTTCAAGGATGCCCGTAAGTTTGTCTTGTCTTGTGATGAATGTCAAATGATTGGTAATATTAGTAGGCGTCAAGAAATGCCTATGAACTATTCACTCGTTATTGAACCATTTGATGTTTGGGGCTTTGATTATATGGGACCTTTTCCTGCCTCTAATGGTTATACACATATTCTAGTTGTTGTTGATTACGTTACTAAGTGGGTAGAAGCTATTCCAACCAGTAGTGCTGATCATAACACTTCTATTAAAATGCTTAAGGAAGTTATTTTTCCAAGATTTGGAGTCCCTCGATATTTAATGACTGATGATGGTTCACATTTTATTCATGGTGCTTTCCATAAAATGCTTGCTAAGTATGATGTTAATCATAGAATTGCATTTCCTTATCACCCACAGTCTAGTGGTCAAGTAGAATTGAGTAATAGAGAGCTCAAATTAATTTTGCAAAAGACTGTCAATAGGTCTAGAAAGAATTGGTCCTAGAAACTTGATGATGCATTATGGGCCTATAGAACTGCATATAAAAATCCTATGGGTATGTCTCCATATAAAATGGTTTATGGAAAAGCATGTCACTTACCTCTCGAACTAGAACACAAGGCATATTGGGCTATTAAAGAGCTCAATTATGATTTTAAACATGCCGGTGAGAAGAGGTTATTTGATATTAGCTCACTCGATGAATGGAGAACCCAAGCCTATGAAAATGCCAAGTTGTTTAAAGAAAAAGTTAAAAGATGACATGATAAAAGGATACAAAAGTGTGAGTTTAAGGTACGTGATTATGTATTGCTATACAACTCTCCTTTAAGATTTTTTGCAGGAAAACTTCTCTCTAAATGGTAAGGTCCTTACGTTATCAAGGAGGTCTATCATTCCGGTGCCATAAAAATCAACAACTTCGAAGGCACAAATCCGAAGGTGGTGAACGGTCAAAGAATCAAACATTACATCTCAGGTAATCCCATAAATGTTGAAACCAATGTTATTGAAACCGTAACCCTGGAGGAATACATGAGGGACACTTTTCGGAACGTTTCGGACTCCAAAAAGGAATAGGTATGTGGTACGGTAAGTAAAACGACTCCAAAACAATTTTTAAGGCAATATTTCTCCGTTTTGGAATATTTAGAAAAATAGAAAAATAAGAAGCAGTCCGGGAAGGACACGAGGCCTCCACGAGGGTGGAGGGCGCGCCCCCTACCTCGTGGGCACCTCGTGCGCTCTCCGGACTCCGTTTTCTTACACGACACGTATTTTGGTCGGTAAAAATTCATTATATAATCTCCCGGAGGTTTTGACCTCCGTATCACTCAAATATCTCTTGTCTTTGTTTCGAGTTGTTTTCTGTCAGGGTTGTCAAGGCCAGGCACTATGTCGTCTCCCTCCTCCTCCACCCATGAGGGCAACAATGCTTGGCTAATGAAGATAGAGCTGAAGAGAGAAGAACCCATGGAGATCAACAAGGAGGAAGGGATAAGAAGGCCATGGAGGACCAAGTTCCGGTAATAGAAGACATCCTTCAACTTGATCACAATCTTCTTACCCCAAGTGAGATCGAAGCTTTCAAGATGATTGAATTAGCTCGAATACAAAATAAGTATCACACACATGAAAATATTTTGTTGAAGGAGCATATCATTGCACTCAAAGGCATTATCCGCAAGTTAGAAGACCTCCTACGGTCGATGTGCGACTATCCATCATCAACAACTCCACCTTCTTCACCAACAAAGGAGACATAATCACATGGGTATGGGCACTCCCCTTGGGAACTGCAAAGCTTGGGGGAGTGCCCCAGTATCGTATCACCATCACTTCTATCTTTACCGTTTTCTTAGTTCGATCCTTTTGGTAATATCTTGATCTAGTGGAATAAACGTTCTTAGTATGATCTAGTTGTGAGTTTTTCTTTATGATCCTTCTATGTAATCGACTCCGTGAGCTATATATAATAAAGATTAGTGTTGAGTTAAGGGCTTCATTATTTTGCCATGATCCTAAGTGAATAAAAGAAAAGAGAAAGAAATAAAAAGAAACAAAGAGATCATATGGATCTTATGGAGAGTAAGGAACTCACATAGAAAAAGTAATGTGAATAAAAGTTGTTGAGAGTTGACAAACATAGTTTTGGTGATCGTTGCAATTAATAGGAAGTAATAAAGAAAGAGAGGTCTTCACATATAAATATACTATCTTGGACATCTTTCATGATTGTGAGCACTCATTAAAATATGACATGCTAAAGAGTTGACGTTGGACAAGGTAGACAACGTAATCGGTTATGTTTTCTTACATCTGAGATAAATTATATTATCATGGATCATTCAACATGGTTGAGCTTGCCTTTCCTCCTCATGCTAGCCAAATCATCGCACCAAGTAGATATACTACTTGTGCTTCCAAATACCCTTAAACCAGTTTTGCCATGAGAGTCCACCATACCTACCTATGGATTGAGTAAGATCCTCCAAGTAAGTTTTCATCAGTGCAAGCAATAAAAATTGCTCTCTAAATATGTATGACTAATAAGTGTGGGAGAAAATAAGCTTTATACGATCATGTGATATGGAAGAAATAAAAGTGACAGACTGCATAATAAAGGTCCATATCACAAGTGGCAATATAAAGTGACGTTCTTTCGCATTAAGATTTTGTGCATCCAACCATAAAAGCACATGCTACTTCCCTCTGCAAAGGGCCTATCTTTTACTTTTATCTCCTACCTAGCATAAGAGTCATGGTGATCTTCACCCTTCCTTTTTACATTTTATCCTTTGGCAAGCACAGTATGTTGGAAAGATCCTGGTATATATGGATAATTGGATGTGAGTTTTCATGAACTATTATTGTTGACATTACCCTTGAGGTAAAACGTTGGGAGGCAAAACTATAAGACCCTATCTTTCTCTGTGTCCGACTAAAACTCCATACCCATAAGTATTGTGTGAGTGTCAGCAATTGTGAAAGACTATATGATCGTTGAGTATGTAGACTTGCTAGAAAGCTCTTATATATTGACTCTTTCCTATGTTATGATAAATTGCAATTGCTTCAATGACTGAGATTATAGTTTGTTAGTTTTCAGTGAAGTTTATGATTCATACTTGGAATTGTGATTAAATTGTTACTCTAGCATAAGAGATCATATGACAAGAATTATATAAGTTGTTGTTCTAAGAATGATCATGATGACCTCATGTCCATATTTTATTTTTATCGACACCTCTATCTCTAAACATGTGGACATATTTTCGATTTCGGCTTTCGCTTGAGGACAAGCGAGGTCTCAGCTTGGGGGAGTTGATACGTGCAAGAAGTTCACCAGGGGGGGCACACCTTGCCCATGAGGGTGGGGGGCGCGCCCTACCCCCCTGGGCGTGCCACCTACCTCGTGGGCCCCCTGGTGGCCCTCCGATGACCATCTTCTGCTATATTAAGTCCTTCGATGAGGAAAAATTCATAATCCATCTCCTCGGACGAAACTCCGCCACCACGAGCTGTTCTACCGGAGTTGTTCTGTCGGGGAAACTTCCCTCCAGGAGGGGGAAATCATCACCATCGTCCTCACCAACGCTCCTCCCATCGGGAGAGTGCAATCTCCATCAACATCTTCACCAGCACCATCTCCTCTCAAAACCCTAGTTCACCTCTTTTATCCATGTCTTGTCTCCAAGTCCGGGATTGGTACCTGTGGGTTGCTAGTAGTGTTAATTACTCCTTGTAGTTGATGCTAGTTGGTTTATTTGGCGGAAGATCATATGTTCAGATCCTATATGCACATTAATACACCTCTAATTATGAACATGAATATGCTTTGTGAGTAGTAACGTTTGTTCCTGAGGACATGGGTATTTGGTATTCGTTCGATATTTTGATGAGATGTATGTTATCTCTCCTCTAGTGGTGTTATGTGAACGTCGACTACATAACACTTCACCATTATTTGGGCCTAGAGGAAGGCATTGGGAAGTGATAAGTAGATGATGGGTTGCTAGAGTGACAGAAGCTTAAACCCTAGTTTATGTGTTGCTTCGTAAGGGGCTGATTTGGATCCATATGTTTCATGCTATGGTTAGGTTTACCTTAATACTTTTGTTGTAGTTGCGGATGCTTGCAATAAAGGTTAATCATAAGTGGGATGCTTGTCCAAGTAAGGACAGTACCCAAGCACCATTCCACCCACATACCAAATTATCAAAGTACCGAACGTGAATCATATAAACGTGATGAGAACTAGCTTGAGGATATTCCCATGTGTCCTCGGGAGCGCTTTTCCCTATATAAGAGTTTGTCCAGGCTTGTCCTTTGCTACAAAAAGGATTGGGCCACCTTGCTGCACTTTATTTACTTTTGTTACTTGTTGCTCGTTACAAATTATCCTATCACAAAACTATCTGTTACCACTTATTTCATTACTTGCAGAGAATACCTTGCTGGAAACCATTTATCATTTCATTATGCTCCTCGTTGGGTTCGACACTCTTACTTATCGAAAGGACTACGATAGATCCCCTACACTTCTGGGTCATCACTACCTGTCTGTGTACGTGTCCATCCTTCTAGCGTTACATGTGCAACTGGCTAGTTCAGGTCACTCTTTTGAATCAACGTGGCGAGACATTTTATGATTCCTTTTTATTCCTACACCCCTCCTGACAGGTGGGACCTATGCAAACAGATATAAAAAATGTGTCGTAGCTGGTTCGGATGGATATTGGCGCATGCGTGGGAGACACAACATTCTCTGGTTAAGGAATACGCGGTTAGCCTAAAAATACCTTCTTCGTGCTTCCACATGCACGAGAATTTGGTTCTACTTGCAATATGGATGATACCTGGAGGATAAAGTGAACCCAGAGGCATGCTAGCACGGGTGACCTATTTCTGCTATATAGTACTGCTCCGTATATTCCTACTAGTATTAGTACAACTATGGTACACTTGATGGTCAAAATATTATTCATCCGGTTCTCACAGTGAAGTGACAAGACCCTGCGCCCGAGGTGACACTAGTCTAGGCGGCTTGTTCGGGTTACCAAAGTCAGCCTCACCTTGTACACTATGGAATCACTGTCACCGCCGTTGTATAGCATGCCTCGCCTCGTCTCCCTATCCCCTAGCACCATTCCATCCCCATCACCATCTCCTCTCGCCGGAGAGCCTGAGGTCACTCTTCATCATCTCACTGTGCCCCCGCGTACCCTCACCTCGCTCGCCTCCCCCAGTACCACTATTCCCTCACTAGCCGCTCTAGCACCGAGACCCTTCTCCCCCGTCCCCCAAAAACTCCACCTTCCAAACTCCACCATGTCTGAATGCGTGTCGCGCAGCATCGATATGAGTAGCGATTGGAGCAATCTTCTCAGTGACATCCTCGACCTCTATTGTTCGTGTATGGATATGTTCAACGCCCTCCAACTGGCTGCATGCTCGAGGGACATGCACACGGCCATCGTCGAAGTGAGGCCTAAGCTTTTCAAGAGACCCTACTTGCTACTATCTGGTGTTTGGAGATTTGCTCACCATGATACGGAGGAATACATGATGCCCCTCAACTTCAATACGACCTCCATTAGCTGAAACTTCTTTACATGTATGTAGTGGCTCACCATACATCATTTCCCTCGACTTCGATCCGATCACCATCGCTCGAAACTTCTTGGCAGGTATGTACTGGGTCGTCATGAACTCCCACTGGATGGCTGCCATCAGAGAAGACCCGACAAAGTTGGTGCTCGTGAACTTCCACACCTACCATCAGATTATCCTTCCTACGTTGGATCATATACGGTTTTACCGTCGCGTTCCAAGTCATCTAGATTACGTCGTCAGTTGGATGCACCTTGTTTTGCAGAAGATTGTAATCCGCCAAATGCCCACACGAGATGCGTATTACGCAGACTTCAAGCTAATTGCCTTGTTCCACCGCGGACTCACCTATCTTTCCACTGGTGCCTTCTTTAGCTGGAGACAACTCACCTCGAAGTGGATCATCAAAGCTGATACTCACTTCTGTGATGCTATTGAACACAATGGCATCATCTACGCGATCAACAAAGCAGATGGCACCACGTATTGCTGGGACAACACGTGTAAGTTGTTTCCGTCTGTAGTTAATGATAACGCCGTGACACTGTTTGAACTTTTTGTGATGATTTTCATATCCTTGTTTGAGCAAAATTTGAGTAGAACTATGGCAATGTATTGGAGACGCCGTAAATCAGCTATATTTGCAATGGGTTAATTCATGCGATTGTGAACATGTCATTACAGCCAATTTGTACCCCTGAATAATCAAACGGTTAGGAAGATATGGATATTCTCCTTATTTTAGAGTAATCTATATACTATTAAATATGAGTGTGTATCAATGGCCATGTTAGTTTCCTCATTTTCATGATGTAGAAACATGCATCACACTATTGGTTTCCTCTAACCATACATTAGGGAAGTAAATGTGCATATGGAGAACTCTATATTTGGAAGTAGTGAAATTTGTGATGCTTACCATGTGTACATACCTATATTGGCCCTTCAGCAATCAATGTCTAGAATAATATCCTCACAAAACTTTTTCCCACAAAACATGAGTATATAAAAATGCATGGTCTATTAGTTTCCTTGAAGAATTTGTTTGTGAGGACAGAACATGATTACATGCATGACATGGTAGTTTCCTATGAAGAATCGATTGCGAGATAACATGATTATAACCATGCATGTCACTTCTATATTTTCGAACCCAGTATACATTTCCCTATATTTTCCTCTTAGTTCCAACAGGGACATATCAATGCTATTTCTTGCATTATCCTACTCGTACTCTGAACAATGTTGATCTTACATTAACAATGCCTGTCCTTTTTGATATGATGAAGTGTCTCTACAATAACTGCCCTTTGTAATCACACCACCTTTGCTAAAAACAGGGAAGCACAACTGGTTCCTCGCTCGATTAGACGACGATAAAAGACTGATGATCATTCGAACACATGAGTCGAAAAAAGTTATATTGCAAAACCCCATTGTGTACAAGCACTGTGAAATACGTGAGTATCCGGACAGTGGCTGTTGCGTCTATGAGCAGGATACCAGCTTGTTGGTGCCTTTAGGATTTTTGAGTCGGAGGCGGGTAAACAGCCTTGGTTCACACTCTCTGTTTCTCGAACTCAATTATCCAATTAACCAGGAGATCATCGTTGGCATGGACCTTGATGATAGAGAGGCTCTCTTTGCTATGGAAAACTGTGTCTACACGGCGAGCCCTAGGACTTCGAGAGCAAACTCCCCTGATTGTCAATGATATAAGCTATAGCCAAAAGAAGATGAGAATGACAAAGGCATCTAGATTAACTTTGATGTTTGGATGTCTCAAGTCTGAAAGGCAGTGATGTGGCTCAAGCCTTCAGGTTGATAGCTAATTGGGCTATTGCGTCGAAAGAGTGGAGTACTGGTGTCTCTAGATCGCTGGTCGTTGAAGCGGGGCTGCAAATTATGATGGTGTTGGATCATCCCTCTTCGAATGACTTGTTGTCTTTGCTGCTTGTTCTGGATGGTAGTTTTCTCTTTTGTTATGCATATTCCTTGTCATTTGGTCATCCTCGCCTATGTCACTCTTACTATGTAATAGTTGCCTCTATTTAGAATGTCATTATCGCCTGGATCACGAGAGTCTGAGCGCTGCAGATGGGTGCGTTTTGGTGGTGTAGCAAGACTTCTTATGAACTATCATGTCTTGATGTTTATGTCAGTAGTAGTCACTAATTAGTGTTTGATTGTTGTATATATCGTTGTTTCGCACTATTTATTGTCTCGAACTACTGGTGGGCTAAATGAGGGCACCACCATTTTCCAGTGTTCAGAGTATATCTCCTTTTTTCAAGTTATAATTTGAGCTCATTGTCTTTTCGATGATGTACACTTGTTTGGGCCAGTCAGGTGTCGTTGAATATGGGCCGAGTAGTAAAGCAAGGCCAAACATGTCAATTATGACTCTCAGGCTAGGCTCTCAAAAGATCCTAAAAAAGGCCAGGCTCTCAAAAAATAAAGAATAAGGACTTTTAGGCCAAGATGTGGGCACCACCGGTGTTTTCGTGCGCTTGCGCGTCGAGAGCATATTGGCTCGTGTTCGAAATTCATGCTACCTTTTCATCCCCAATCTCCCGCCCGTCCCCCACCTCTGGAATCTCGATTCCTACTCCAGTTTGGTCAAATCCTCCTTCTGTACTCCCTGCACTCAAGCATACTATCATGTCAACGGCCAACATGGATCTCCGAGCCAGAGAACCTGAGGTCCGTCCTGCCTTCGGGCGTTCCGTGATGTCTCTCAATAGTGCCAAGGTGGCGCTTGACAACCAGTTTGGCAAAGTGCTGATGGTAACCGACCGCCTCCCGTCTTGCCGTACGACCTTATCAAAGTTCTTGGCATTGGGCACAACATCCAAATAAGTGACTTGCTCGTCGAAGTCTGTCCGCCACCGACTGATTTCTTCGTCAGGTTCTGGACAACTATCGACTGCACTCGTGCGTTCGAATCTTCCTAGCATTTGTTCTACTATGGCACACTAGTGAGCTTTGATCGGTGGCACCCAAGCTGGGGCTCGGTGCCCTCTGAGATTGAATTTTTAACAAAGCTTACCTTCCACAACATGCCTCGACGTGCTTGGAATAGCGAGTCCATGAATGAGTTTATCAACGATCTTGGAGGTGAGCTCATAAGTATGTTTGTTCCTCTAGGCAGCTGGGCTCTGACGGTTATGGCATGGATGAAGAAGTCGTCCACCATACCGAAGGTGATTGGTGTTGAGATACCGGTGCAGGAACCAGAGTTGTACTATTCATCGCCACCCAGGCCGCCGCAGACCATGTTAGGGATGTACCTGTATCGAGTCTTCGTGCATGTCAAAGAAGTGGTCAATCCATCAATCGAAGTCCTGCCGCTGCCGCCGCCGCTGGTGCCAGGGTCCGTCGACGACGTCCATTACAGGAGTCAACGTCAGAATTTCGACGTGTTGCTCGGAATGATGGATGGCACATGGCCTACTCCATCGCGCAGCAGAGGCTATTGCTTCTTTGGAAGAAGAGGCAGGGATGGCTGCATAGATGTGCTCTAATTTGAGGTAACAATTGAATCTTGTCAGATAATAGTTAAATCCGCACTATCGGTGTGAAGCACTGATGTGCTAGTACATTTGATCGTGACCTGTTCTATTTTTGTACCTCGACTTTTTTTGGAAAGGGTTGTACGTCAACTTAATTTGCTAGCAGAACTTATTATGTTGTCTGTCTATTTTGTTTGCACATCATTGAAGATATTTCCCCGTCATTGAAAAAGACAATTAACCGTTATGTATGAGTTCGTTGGTTTCAACATAGCCCTACCCGTAGCGATCCACTGCTTCCACCCTGATTGTGCCCATGCGTGAAATTTTTGTATGCAAGTTCAGTGTGCTATGATGTTCTATATGATTGTGTCAACTATATAAGTTTTAGTAAGCATCAACAATGCATATGGATGAAAGATGTATTTACGAGCATCGACCGATGGGTCTCTCTCTCTCCCTCTCACACACACGCACACACAAGTGGGACCCGTTGAATTATTTCTTCACTCATGACAGCTTTTAATTAGGTTCCATTGTACTCTAACTTTTTTCTTAAGTTATTAATTAAGCTCATTGACTTAAAAAAGTTGTACAGAAGCCTTGTTTGGGCCTTTCCGGCATCATTGAATGTGGGCTGAGTAGCCATGTAAAGTTGTATTGTACAACACAGGCCTTTTTTGAACATGGGCAATGCAATTGGGCCTACAGTTGTACACAATATCCTAAAATAAGCGCAGCCTAGCCTATATTTCTTTTAATAAAATAAAATACAAAACCCATTTCATTTTTTATATAATAAGATTAGCAATCCCAACTTATTTTTTTTAATAATATTAGTATCCCAATATTATTTTTATACGAAATGCTAAGTCCAGACCATCATTGTTTTTTTACCCATCCTAGAAAATGGGTCCATTTCTACTAAAATCAAATGGCTTGTAAATTATCAGAAATGATAAATGCGCTGCATGTACGCAATATTATTTTTGACCCAGCTTAGTAAATAGGTGTTTTCGAATAAATAATCAAATGCGCCGTAAATTATCATAAATAGTATTTTTTTGAGAAACAATTATCATAAATAGTAAATCGGCTATTATTATTATTTTTAACCAGCCCAGGAAATAGATTATTTTTGGAGTCAAAGCCCATGAAGTAGATGTATTGGCAAACAAAATGAAATGGGCTATAAAACCTAAATAAATGGGCTGCATTCCACCACAGCTTTCGAAGATGACTTTGTTGGCCCACTACACGAAGCCTGCGTAAGGTGTTGTCCATTTAGTGAACAAAACAACTTAATGGTCTAAAACTAAGAGTCGAAAAATTATTCTGACATATGTAGTCATTGGATTGACATCCACGGCGATCGTGCTTCTTCAATCTCTCATCTAGTTGCTCTTGCTCTAGCCGCCAAAACCATAACCGGCTGGAGCATCTGCATTAGCCTCTCATGGCTGGTTGTTCTTCCGCACAGGCCTCGCCGCCCCACTCTACTCCCAACAGTGGCCAGGTCATACGTGCACTCACCCACACCTTCTGTTATTCTCCGGCGAAGGAAGCCACACTCGGCAGCCAAACCAGTCCATCGTACTCCCCTCCACCAGGGACTCCAGTGCCTCTTGTCCCATGACTCCAGATTGTTCCCATCTTGGGCCTCATCATCGTCCACCGCCTTGGTGCTCTTGGCGCAGCGTGATCAACGTGGTCAAGGAATGCCTTCCATCGGAAGAGGACTATACATGGAGAGGCTTACAGCTAGTTCCACAGCCGCAAGAAGGGAGTGCCTCCTTATTAGGCACAAAATATTGATTCCTCCACCTCACAGCGGGACCTCCCAGAAGGGCCTTGAAACAAATGTTTCCCCCCTGACAACTGGGACCCAGCAGCTACATCTTCGTACGCAAGGAAGTGCGTCCATATTACAGGCAGAAAAATGATTCTTCCCCCTGACAGCTGGGACCTCACAGCGGGACCTCCCGGAATGGAGGAAACAACGTCGTCTTCACCAAGAGCCCAGTGACTAGGTCGGAATGCGCCCTATTCATCAGGAGCGAAGCCATTATGTCACGGGATATCTACGGCCACCTATGGGACCGGGCGGCCCCTTGCTGGTTCGGCGGGGGATGTCGCGTTGCATAAAGAGTAGACCAGCGCGCGACAGCATGATAGAGAGAACACAAGCAATTTTACCCATGTTCGGGCCGCCGCGAGGCGTAAGACCCTACTCCTGCTTTGGTGGATTGATGGTGGAAATGAATGTGGTGGTGCGTGGTACACTTGGACGGCAAGATCTGCCTCAGGTCTACAATGACCACAAGCTTGGGTTTTGTCAAGTTTCCAAACCTCTACCCCCCTCCTACGATTGCCATGGGCCTCCCTTTATAGATTTAAGGGGTAACCACAGTGATAAAACAGGCATTACCCACTGATATGATAGCAAACAGTGTTATCATACCTAACTTTGCGGGCTAGTAGGTTGCATCAAATGCACCGCTTAGTGTCACGTCACTAGCTTCCCGGCAAGGCCTGTTGGGCTTATCTTGCCAGCTTCGCTGCTGTTCTCTTGACACGCCGCTGGACAGGTGTCACCTATGGGTTTCTTCTATAGGAGATGACTGCCATGTGGCAAATGCTTCCACTTAATCACCTTGTGGCTTGACACCGCACTGATTGACGACGTGGGTCGTTCTTGCATGGTTGGCCGGGTGCTTCAGGCCTCGCAAGCCCCGACAGGAGCTGCCGGCGAGTCTTGGTTGCATGCTTCTGGTGGTGGCCTGGCCCCTTGCTAGGCTCGCCTACCCGGCGAGGGAGGCCCTTCTCTTGTTGATATCATGTTCCTTTGGCTCGATCTTGATCTCTCTGAGCTGCATGTTGGTTCTTCAAGTCTCTTGGTTCTTCAACCTCTGACCTGGTGCTCCAATCTTGATCTTGTGCCTATGCACAGTTGGGCAATGTACCCAGGGTCTGTTGCACCGACAGAAGCCCCCGGGCCTGCCCGATCACGCTGTGGAGTGTCGGCGGGGTAGGGCCTAATAAGTGCACATGTAGGGCTGTTGAAGGGATAGCCCCCTTTGAAGTTTTCTGTTGCTACTTCATTAGTTTTGGTCTTGGGGCCGGTTTCCGATTTCCACGTGCGTGGTGCGCGGTGTTGTGGAAGAACTTGGAACACGGCCCTCAGATTCTCCTCGCCCCATGATTACGGGGCGAAATCTGCAATCCCACTAGCCTTTTGTTCCGCACGCATCTTGCCACGTGCTCGGCATGCCTTGGGCGTGGTAGGTAGCGGATGCAGAGGACACGGGAAGGAGCATTGTAGCTGAAACCCGAGTGTCGATGGTTGGGGCAGAGGGGCGGCCTCGGCCTTCAGAGCCATAATGGGTGCAGAGAGGCCGCATTAGAGGAGAGGGGTGGCTGTCTCCCGTAGGAGGGGTCAGCCCCTTGCCCCGTTTCCCTATAAAAAGGCCTGGGCTAGTGTTCTTCAACGCACACTCATCCTTCTCTTCCGTGATCCTTCTTATCTAGCCATGGTGCGAGGCTGAGGGCGTGGTGGAGCTTTGGTGGCGGCGGCGAGGGCTTCCTCTCGATAGCGCGCCCCTCCTCCCCCAGACCCTGAGGTAGCGGAGCCGTCCGCAAGGAGGGGAGGAAGGGGTGTGGCCGTGGTCGCTGCGGTGCTCGAGGAGGAGGACGGGGTGGTGCCCCGGTGGTGCCTCGGCCGGCGGCTCCACCCCCAATGGAAGGCCATGTCAGGGACGATCCTCGAGAGTTCATCATCAGGCTGTATAAACCCATGCGCAGCCGCCTTTGTCTTCCATCCTTCTTTGTGCGGGAGATGGAGCTCGAGCAGCCGCGTGCCCTGAGGCTGCACATGAGCGGTTGTGGGGATGGGAGCACGAGGGTTGACGTCGGCTTCCCCACCCCTCATGTTATGTACCACCGTCGTGGCTGGAAGACCTTTTCCCATTCCAACAGCTTTTCAGAGGGGCACATTCTCCATTTCAAATTAATGGAGAGTGGCCTGCACTCCGTCAAGATCTTTGGGCGCTCGGGAGGCCGCATAGGGTGCTGCATGGAGAGCTCGACCAACGACGAGGTGGACAGTGATGGTGATGATGGCGGTAGCGGGCGGAGGAGCGACGACTCTGACTCTGGCTGATCGTCGCCCGCACCATCTTCATCAGGCGGCAACACCATCATCTACATCTGCATCTCCTCCTGGCAATGCGATTTGCCGAGGAGTTGGATGCAGAGGTGTGAATGGTGCTGCCGGGCGCCTCTAGCAGTCTTCCACCTGGATCTCGGCAGGTTTCCTCACTACAAAAAAAATACACTTCCGTGATGATACGTGTTTGTCACAGTAGGTCAAGTGTTCTTTCATGCATGTACATCCATGATGATTTTATGATAGAATCAAGATAGTCATACATGTTCTTTCATAGAAGTGTTCCATGACATTACGAAAATTATCATCATGGAAGTGTCCACATCCATGACGACAAATCCTGTGTCATAGAAGTGCTTTCGTCAAGGGTGACCGAAACGTGGCATCCACTGTAACGGCTCGCCGTTAAGCTATCGGGTCTAGTTTTGGATCCGATAGCCTGTCAAAGATCGCCACCAGTGCAAATAAACATGCCGACAAAGTAATATACAAAACCGTCAGAACTTCAATAGAGTGCAAGAAAGGTTAGCCCTGGTCGGGAGCTGCAGCGCAAGCAGCTGAGCAAGCTGATGAGACCGCGCTTGTTTGAAACTTATATCCTCCTCACTCTGAAAGATAAACAAGCAGACAGATGACATGTTTTGCACATATAAGTATGAGTTCTGACAATTCATCACATTTGTTACTAATGAATAAAGTGACACAATTTAATATAGCATTAACACAATATGGTATTGTTCAGGATACGACATGGCAGGAAATGACATTGTGAAGGAGTTGGCAGCTTCACGACACCGCTGGATTACACATCAAGAACTCATTAGTATCAACGGTTAGTGTGCTATCAATTTATCCCATTTCAGACTAGCAAATAAAGAGACGGTTTAAATAATAGTTGAATGATATGACATTGTTCATAGTTAATACATTGCAGAATATGACATTGTGCTGTAGAGGGTAGGTTCACGACACCACTGGATTACGGATCAAGAACAGAAGCATACATGCAGTGCAAAAGAAGATCACTTGCTCTGTATAGTTTAATTTACAAGGTATGAATAAGGAACTTGGTTGTACACCTGAAAACTTAAATTGAGAAGGACAAAATTTTGTTTATGAACTACATAATAAACCTTAAACATGCAATTCGATGCAAACACCAAAAATAAACAGCTATTGTAGTCATGCCTAACGTAATATACACAACAAAGTTTGAAGGCTTGAGAAGGACAAACTTACATTATTGGTGAAGACAGGATCTATAAAGCCCTTGTCCATGCTGATGGGGGGGGGGGGGCAATTCAATAAGTTTACCATAGAATCTTCTTCAAAAGCATTGCCTTTATTCTACATTTTTTAAGAGTAAATATAGATGTGATAATATAAGAAAAAATGGAGAATATTTAAGATAATATGAAGAGTGATGCTACATAACCAAGTAGCTATAAATGTAAGTACACCGATACAGGCGAAAGGTACAGCCA
This sequence comes from Triticum monococcum, assembly GCA_034509565.1. Lineage (NCBI taxonomy): Eukaryota > Viridiplantae > Streptophyta > Magnoliopsida > Poales > Poaceae > Triticum > Triticum monococcum. The sequence continues at coordinate 426,442,452 of CM067847.1, read as the reverse complement.
AGATCAATGCAGAGCTAAACTTCTTCAGTACCATCGGTCTTATCCAACCTTATGGTAAGAGTAAATATAGATCGGATGTGTAGAAAATGGAGGGTAAAGGAAAATAAGTTGCAGAGTGATGGTACATGTACAACTAGTTGTCAATATAAGAACAGTGATAAAGGACAGCAGGTACTTACAAGAACAATGCAGAGCTAAAAAGTTTCATTGGCATTGGATATATGATACACTAATGTAACCATTCATACAGATCAGATAATTTGGAGCGAACAACTGATAAGCAAGCTGTCACATAATGAACTAGGTATGTTTGCAAGTACATTGATATAGGACAACAGGTACTAACAAGAGCAAAGCGGCACACAACATATTTGCGATATCCTGTCGTCCTTTTCAAACCGCAATTCTTCTTTGAGCAGATTTCCTGCAAAAAAGATCCATAAGGCACATGCAGAAAAGTAGCAGTACAAATTGTCATGTGATATCATAGACATTACCTCATCCTGGGAATGAGACCAATGCATAACAAGGTTTTTCCATTCAATGTCTTGTAAATTTAGCACAGAAGACTTCACCGGAAATTCGTTTATAGACTTTCCATCAAAGTTTGATTTCGTCAGGTAACATCGATACTGCTGCAATGCTTCCTTGAAAAGCGCAAGCAAGCTTTGCTCATCATGACTATCCAGATTTACCCTCACCTACTTACAACAATGTAATGTAAATGATGTGTTCAATCAGCAGCAAACCAGAAAATAATCACCATGAATAGTAGCACTTACACGTACGTGGGACATTAAGATGTGAAAATGGTGTTTGTCTTCACTATAATCTTCCCATGATGGGAATATATGCACGTAGTCCCTAACAACATTGAAAGCATTGTCTTTCAAACTGGGAATAACTAGAATGGGGTTCCAATATACAGGAATTGGCCGTCTCTGCAGTAGGGATAGCTCTTCGGCCCGTGGACTTGCTGTACTTTTTGCTGGAGTGGGATTTCTCTGTGGTACGGCTGGTTCTATGGCAACAGAAATCGGCATACCTTTTGCTAGAGTGCAGGTCCTGTGTGGTGGGGCTAGTGGTGTGGACAGTGAAGTATGGGTGCAGTCTGCTGGAGTCGGTCCTACGTTTTGTGTCACTAGTTGTAGAGCCAATATAAGTGGGGTGCTATCTGATTTCTCCAGCACCATCACGTTTTTCAAGGACTTTGCTGGTGCTGCTTCAGGTTCGGCAATCACCCTCTTCCTTTCTGATGTCTGATGCACAAGAACAACATTTGAGTGCAAAAACATGGTATGATGGCAGATGGAATACGTATTGATAATGGATGGGCATGGCATCTTGACATATATGATGAGTGAACTAAGCAAATGGCGGTGCTACAAAGTAGAAGAAATGCAAGAGAACTAATGCAAGATACGCGCAATTAATAAACCTTGCCAAATTAGAACAGGCACCTTGATGAGTGAGCAGGATAGGCCATCTGCCTTTGACTCCTCATGGTCAGATTAGTCATTAGGATCATATTCTGAACAAGAATCTACAGGTGGGGAGCGTATGAGTTTCATTGCATCCAGAATGGCACTCAATGCCTTGGTGCCAATTTTGTAAGTCGTTGCAGTGTTCCACAATATTCTTTTGATGTCCGGATTCTGATATTAACTGTGATTACATATAATATCTGAGAAGCATGAAACATAAATAGTAGTGACATTATCTTTTTCATGCAGAGCATATTCTAATATAGGGGCTGGAAAACCTAAATAAATGGGTTGCATTCCACCCCAGCTTTCGAAGCTGGCTTTGTTGGCCCACTACACGAAGCCTGCGTCAGGTGTTGTCCATTTAGTTAACAAAATGATTTAATGGTCTAAAACAAAGAGTCAACAAATTTTTCTTACATATGTAGCCATTGGATTGACATCAAACGGCGATCGTGCTTCTTCAATCTCTGATCTAGTTGCTCTTGCTCCAGCTGCCAAAACCATAACCGGCTGGAGTGCCTGCATTAGCCTCCCATGGCCGACTGTGCTGCCTCGCAGGCCTCGCCGCCCCACTCTACTCCCAACGGTGGCTAGGTCATACGTGCACTCACCCACACCTTCTGTTATTCTCCGGTGAAGGCAGCCTCACCGGCAGCCAAACTAGTCCCACGTACACCCCAACACCAGGGACTCCAGTGCCTCTTGTTCCATGACTCTAGATTGTTCCCATCTTAGGCCTCGTCGTCTTCCACCGCCTTGGTGCTCTTGGCGCGGCATGATCAACGTGGTCAAGGAATTCCTTCCATCGGAAGAGGACTATACATGGAGAGGCTTACAGCTAGTTTCACAGCCGCAAGAAGGGAGTGCCTCCTTATTAGGCGCAAAATATTGATTCCTCCACCTCACAGGGGGACCTCCCGGAAGGGCCTTGAAACAAATGTTTCCCCCCTGACAACTGGGACCCACCAGCTACATCTTCGTACGCAAGGAAGTGCGTCCGTATTACAGGCAAAAAAAATGATTCTTCCCCCTGACAGCTGGGATCCACTAGCTATATCTTCGCACAGAAGGAAGTGCCTCCTTATCCTCCCTGATAGCTAGGACCCACCCGGTCAAACCGTACGTCGGGTTGTCTGTATGGTCGTAATCGTGTACATACATACTGGTCAATCGGTCTCATTGCAGCGATGAACCATGTGCGAGTAAGGAGATGCACGTGTCATAGTAGAGGCGCGGATGTAGCATGTCACGTAGTCCCATCTATGTATATCGTGTACACGTACGTACCTCCATGCTGCATGAAATTAAATACGTCTACGTACGTACATAAGGGTGGGGTCTTGAACATGTACTCGCACATACCTACAACCAGGGCTTGTGTACATGGAGAGGCAATGGACGGCGGCGAAGTCGTCCTATTCATCGGTAGCTAACTGGCTGGGTCGGAATGGAGGAAACAATGTTGTCTTCACCGAGAGCCAAGTGACTGGGTCGGAATGCGTCCTGTTCATCAGGAGCGAAGCCACTGTGTCACGGGATATCTGCGGCCACCTATGGGACCGGGCGGCCCCTTGGTGGTTCTGCGGGGGACGTCGCGTTGCACAAAGAGTAGACCACCGCGCGGCAGCATGACAGAGAGCACACTAGCAATTTTACCCACGTTCGGGCCGGCGTGAGGCATAAGACCCTACTCCTGCTTTGGCGGATTGATGGTGGAAATGAACGTGGTGGTCCGTGGTACACTTGCCCGACAAGATCTGCCTCAGGGCTACGGTGACCACAAGCGTATGGTGGCTTGGGCTTTTTCAAGTTTCCAAACCTCTAGCCCCCCTCCTATGATTTCCGTGGGCCTCCCTTTATAGTAAAGGGGTCACCACAGTGGTAAAACAGTCGTTACCCACTCATATGATAGCAAACAATGCTATCATACCTAACTTTCGGGCTAGCAGGTTGCATCAAATGCACCGCTCATTGTCACATCACTAGCTTCTCGGCAAGGCCTGCTGGGCTTATCTTGCCAGCTTCACTCCTGTTCTCTTGACATGTCGCTGGACGGGTGTCACCTGTGGGTTTCTTCTATAGGATATAGGTGCCATGTGGTGAATGCTGCCACTTAATCACCTTGCAGCTTGACACCGCACTGATTGACGACGTGGGTCGTGATTGCGTGGTTGGCCAGGTGGTTTAGGCCCCGCAAGCCCCGGGCAGGTGCTGCCGACAAGTCTTGGTTGCATGCTTCTGGTGGTGGCCTGGCCCCTTGCCAGGCTCGCCTGCCCGGTGAGGGAGGCCCTTCTCTTGCCGATATCCTATTCCTTTCGCTCGATCTTGATCTCTGAGCTGCATGTTGGTTCTTCAAGTCTGTTGGTTATTCAACCTCTGACTTGGTGCTCCAAACTTGATCTTGTGCCTGTGCACAGTTGGGCAACATAGCCGGGGTCTATTGCACCGACAGAAGCCCCCGGGCCTGCCCTGATCGCACTATGGAGCGTCGGCAGTGTAGGGCCTAATAAGTGCACAGGTAGGGCTGTTGAAGGGGTTGCCCCCTTTAAATTTCTCCATTGCTCCTTCATTAGTTTTGATCTTGGGGCCGGTTTCCGGTTTCCACGTCCGCGGTGTGCGGTGTCGTAGAAGAACTTGGAACGTGGCCCTCGGATTCTCCTTGCCCATGATCACGGGGCGAAAACTGCCATCCCACTAGCCCCTCGTTCTACATGCAGCTTGCCACGTGCTCCGCATGCCTTGGGTGTGGTAGGTAGCGGATGTAGAGGACACGGGAAGGAGCGTTGTAACTGAAACCCGTGTGTCGATGGTTGGGGCAGAGGGGCGGCCTCGGCCCTCAGAGCCATAATGGGTGCAGAGAGGCCGCATTGGAGGAGAGGGGCGGTCGTCTCCCGTAGGAGGGGTCAGCCCCTTGCCCCGTTTCCCTATAAAAAGGCCTGGGGTAGTGCTCTTCAGCGCACACTCCTCCTTCTCTTCTGTGATCCTTTTTATCTATCCATGGTGCGAGGACGAGGGCGTGGTGGAGCTCTGGTGGTGGCGACGAGGGCTTCTTCTCGACAGTGTGCCCCTCCTCCCCCAGACCCTGACGTAGCGGAGTCGTCCGCAAGGAGGGGAGGAAGGGGGCATGGCCGTGGTTGCCGTGGTGCTCGAGGAGGAGGAGGACGGGGTGGCGCCCCGGTGGTGCCTCCGCTGGTGGCTCCACCCCCAATGGAAGGCTATATCGAGGACGATCCTCGAGAGTTCATCATCAGGCTATATAAACCCCCGTGAAGCTGCCTTCGTCCTGCCTCCTTCTTTGCGCGGGAGATGGAGCTCGAGCAGCTGCGTGCCCTGAGGCTGCACATGAGGGGATGTGGGATGGTAGCACGAGAGTTGACGTCGACTTCCCCGCCCCTCATGTTATGAACCTCCGTCACGGCTGGAAGACCTTTGCCCATTCCCATAGCTTTTCGGAGGGGCACATTCTCCATTTCAAATTAATGGAGAGCGGCCTGCTCTCCTTCAAGATCTTTGGGCGCTCGGGAGGCCGCTTAGGGTGCTGCGTGGAAAGCTCGACCGACGACGAGGTGGACAGTGACGGCGATGACGGTGGTAGCGGGCGGAGGAGCGACGACTCTGACTTCGGTTGATCGTCGCCCGCACCATCTTCATCAGGCAGTAGCACCATCATTTGCATTTGCATCTCCTCCCAGCTATGCGATTTACTGAGGAGTTGGATGCAGAGGTGTGGATGGTGCTGCTAGGCTCCTCCAGTAGTCTTCCAGCTGGATCTCGGCAGGTTTCCTCACTACAAAAAAATAAACTTCCGTGATGATACGTGTTTGTCACAGTAGGTCACGTTTTCTGTCATGCATGTACATCCATGAAGATTTTATGACAGAATCAAGATAGTCATACCTGTGCTGTCGTAGAAGTGTTCCATGACATTACAAAAATTATCATCATGGAAGTGTCCACTTCCATGACGATAAATCGCGCGTGATAGAAGTGCTTTCGTCAAGGGTGACCGACATGTGGCATCCACCATAACGGCTCGCTGTTAAGTTATCGAGTCTGGTTTTGGATCCGATAACCCGTTAACAGCCCGGACCAATGGTGATTTTACAGGTGTAAAATTCTCATTGGCCGAAGGAAACACGTGTCTACTCCTCGGTGGGCCAAATGTCGCCCGTCCATTGGACGAGACATGCCTATGATACGTCGACACGTGGCAGGGCCCAACAGAGGCGCATATAGGTTAAATGGGCCAGCCCAACTAAAGGCTCATAAGATTTTGCGGACCATAATGGGCCAGCCCAACTAAAGGCCCACAAGATTTTGTGGACCATAATGGGTCGGCCCAGCTAAAGGCCCACAAGATTTTGCCGACCATAATGGGCCGGCCCAACTAAAGGCCCACTAGATTTTGAGGACACTAGTAAGATGCCATGTTTTGGGCCAAATGCTGGCCTATATTTGATCCGGTCCATTAACAGCCTGCCATGTTCCGGGCCTAATAAAGGCCCATATGAGATCCGGCCCGTTAAAAGCCTACCACGTTCTAGGCCAAATTACCACCCAGATAAGATCCAGACCTTTAAGAGGCTTTGGGCCAAATTATGGCCCATATCAAATTCGGCTCGTCAACTGGACGCTATACTTTTGGGCCCACTTGCTAAAGGCCCATTCAGTAATTCGACCTGATATTATTTTGGCTGTTAAAGGCACGTTTAACATTTCGACCCTATATTCATTTCGTCCTATTAAAAGCTCGGCGTATAGTTGGGCCTAACTACGGCCCGGTTTGCATCCGGCCTGCTCATAGCCAATAATCTGATTGGGCCAAACAAGGACCGAGACAATTTTGGCCTATTAACGGCCCGCGAGCTGTTCGGCACGTTTCAGGCCCAACCTACTTTTCAGCATCTTAAAAGCCCATTGAGTTTTCTTGCGAAAATAGGGCCGACGGGTTACTCGGCCTATTAAAGGCCCGAATCTACTTGTGGGCCACTTTACATATAGGCCTGTTAATGGGCCAAGATGACTGGGCCCATGATGTGGATCATACATAGTGATTTGCATGACGGCCCAATTATGTACCGTAATTTTACGGTTTGGCCGGTTTACTTCGAAGACAGGATATATATACAGTAAAATAACTGCAGCATCATGAATGAGAAAAAACCTAAACTATACAATAAATAAATTACGGCGTATTGCATCCACTTGGCATCAAAGTTTGCCACTACGATAATAAAGCACAAGCATATAGCAGATTACATACACCGGGCATCAAAGATCGCCACCAGTGCAAGTAAACACGCCGACAAAGTAATATACAAAACTGTCAACACTTCAATAGAGTTCAAGAAATGTTAGCCCTGCTCGGGAGCTGCAGCGCAAGCAGTTGAGCAAGCTAATGAGACCGCGCTTGTTTGACACTGATATCCTCCTCACTCTGAAAGATAAACAAGCAGACAGATGACATGTTTTGCACATATAAGTATGAGTGCTGACAATTCATCACATTTCTTACTAATGAATAAAGTGACACAGTTTAATATAGCATTAACACAATATGGTATTGTTCAGGACAGGACATGGCAGGAAATGACATTGTGAAGGAGTTGGCAGCTTCACAACACCACTGGATTACAGATCAAGAACTCATTAGTATCAATGGTTAGTGTGCTATCAATTTATCCCATTTCAGACTGGCAAATAAAGAGATGGTTTAAATAATAGTTGAATGATATGACATTTTTCATAGTTAAGACATTGCAAAATATGACATTGCGCTGTAGTGGGTAGGTTCATGACACCACTGGATTGCAGATCAAGAACAGAAGCATACATGTAGTGCAAAAGAAGATCACTTGCTCTGTATAATTTAATTTACATGGTATCAATAAGGAACTCGGTTGTAGAACTGAAAACTTAAATTGAGAAGGACAAACTTTTGTTTATGAACTACATAATAAACTTTAAACATGTAATTTGATGCAAACACCAAAAATAAACAGTTGTTGTAGTCATGCCTAACCAAATATACACAACAAAGTTTGAAGGCTTGAGAAGGACAAACTTATATTATTGGTGAAGACAGGCTCTATAAAGCCCTTGTCCATGCTGATGGTTGGGCAATTCAAGAAGTTTACCACATAATCTTCTTCATAAGCATTGCCTTTATTCTACATTTTGTTAAGAGTAAATATAGATGTGATAATATAAGAAAAATGGAGAATATTTAAGATAAGATGAAGAGTGATGCTACGAAACCAAGTAGCTATAAATGTAAGTACAATGATACAGGCAAAAGGTACAGCCAAGAGCAATGCAGAGCTAAAATTCTTCAGTACCATTGGTGTTATCCAACCTTATGGTAAGAGTAAATAGAGATCTGATGTGTAGAAAATGGAGGGCAAAGGAAAATAAGCTGCAGAGTGATGGTACATGTACAACTAGCCGTCAATATAAGTACACCGATAAAGGACAACAAGTACTTACAAGAACAATGCAGAGCTAAAAATTTTCATTGGCATTGGATATATTCTACACTAATGTAACCATTCATACATATCAGATAATTTGGAGCGAACAATTGATAAGAAAGCTGTCACATAATGAACCAGGTATGTATGCAAGTATAGTGATACAGGACAACATGTACTAACAAGAGCAAAGCAGCGGGCAACACATTTGCGATATCCTGTCGTCATTTTCAAACCGGAATTCTTCTTTGAGTAGATTTCCTGCAAAAAAGATCCGTAAGGCACATGCGGAAAAGTAGAAGTTCAAATTGTCATGTGATATCATAGATAGTACCTCATCCTGGGAACGAGACTAGTGCATAACAAAGTTTTTGCATTCAATGTCTTCTAAATTTAGCACATAAGACTTCACCGGAACTTTGTTTATAGACTTGCCATGAAAGTGTGATTTCCTCAAGTAACATCGATACTGCTGCAATGCTTCCTTGAAAAGCACAAGCAAGCTTTGCTCGTCATGACTATCTAGATTGGCCCTCTCCTACTTACAACAATGTAATGTAAATCATTGATGTGTTCAATCAGCAGAAAACAAGAAAATAATCACCATGAATAATAGCACTTACACGTAAGTGGGACAGGAAGATGTGAAAATGGTGCTTGTCTTCACTATAATCTTCCCATGATCGGAATATATGCACGTAGTCCCTAACAACATTGAAAGCACTGTCTTTCAAACTAGGAATAACTGGAATGGGGTTGCAATCTGCAGGAATTGGTTGTCTCTGTAGTTGGGATAATTCTTCGGCCGGCGGACTTGCTGTACTTTTGCTGGAGTGGGATTTTTCTGTGGTACGACTAGTGCTATGGCAACTGAAATCGGCATACCTTTTGCTGCAGTGTAGGTCCTGTGTGGTGGGGCTAGTGGTGTGGCCAGTGAAGTATGCGTATAGTCTGCTAGAGTCAGTCCTACATTTTGTGTCACTGGTTGTAGAGCCACTATAAGTGGGGTGCTGTCTGATTTCTCCGGCACCACCATGTTTTTCAAGGACTTTGCTAGTGCTCCTTCAGGTTTGGCAATTACCCTCTTCCTTTCTGATATCTGATGCACAGGAACAACATTTGAGTGGAAAAACATGGTATGATGACAGATGGAATATGTATTGATAATGGATGGGCATGGCATCTTGACATATATGTTGAGTAAACTATGAAAATGGCGGTGCTAAAAAGTAGAAGAAATGCAAGACAACTTATGCAAGATACGCACAATTAATAAAACCTTGCCAAATTAGAACAGGCACCTTGATGGGTGAACAGGACAGGCCATCTGCCTTTGACTCCTCGAGGTTAGAATAGTCATTCGGATCATATTCTAAACAAGAAACTATAGGTGGGGAGCGTATGAGTTTCATTGCATCCAGAATGGCACTCAATGCCTTGGTGCCAAAAGTCATTGCAGTGTTCCATAGTATTCTTCTGATGTGCAGATTATGATATTCACCGTGATTACGTATAATGCCTGAGAAGCATGAAACATAAATAGTAGTGAGATTATCTTTGTAATGCAGAGGATATTCCAATATAGGGGCGCCCCTGTAAACCCTTATGTGCTATCACTGGATTCTGATGAGAGAGCCCATGTGTGTTGTAATATGGTGCATGCATTAATATAATCTGGCACATGTACACAAAAAAAGGCTCCAGAAGTAAGGATAGTTAGCAGATGATAGGTTCATAATATACTGTATAGATAGTTTATTGCCAAACCATGATAACAAGAGCACACCACAACTAGGCAGATCGTAGTTTACATAAAAGGGGTACACCATAACTGGGATATATAAATCGGGAAATTGGAACTGGCTAGAAATTACGGTGTTGTATTGCCGCTACTAATTGAAAGCCTATCGATCATGTACAGGCCAACTCTATGAGTTGTTGACTGTAGATGTGCCTGCTACCCTTCCTGACAAGGAACATACTGTATGTACTAAATACAGAATAACAAAAGAGTAACATGTTAAAGAACAGAAGAGGAAGCATATTCTTGAGGTTCCACTTCATTGCATACAGTGTTGGTTGCCCACTCATGATGAATCACATTGCCCAAAGGAATGCAATTCCATGTTCTCTCTCTATATGTGGCCACATGCATTTGGAAAATCAAGTGGGAGCATTACCTGACCAATTAAGTGTGTGTATGTTAACTAATATCAGTATCATATCACAATTCATATTTGAAGAAGTAAGCTTTGGACTTATGATTGGTGTGTTGTTTAGCTTCAAGAGTGGACTGCTGCTAGTGCGACACAAAGCAGCTACGCAGATCATAGTGTAGATATAATGGGAAAACCGTAAGCATCACAAGTAAAATTAGCAAAGTGGAACTTGCTGGAATATATGTGCTAGTATTGCCGGTACGGCTAGAAAGTCTTCGTATACCATCTCTCTTCAACTGAAGGTGCGGTATTGTTAATATCCGTGTAAGTCTCAAAGGCGACACACCTCCCCGCATTTCCTTGCTAATCTTATAGGATTCAAGTGGGCAGGCCACTACAATTCCTATTCCCATGTTTACAAAATCCTACAAATCAAAGAGGGCCAAAGATTTCAAAGTGTCCATCACAACCGACCGTATAGACCTCTACACTTCAAATGTCCCTGCTCATCTTCACTACAAGGAACATATTGTGCTACTATCATACTCCCTCCATTCCAAAATATAAGTCTTTGTAGAGATTTCCACTATGGATCACATACAGATGTATACAGATACATTTCAGAGTGTAGATTCACTCATTTTTCTCCATATGTAGTCCTTGGTGGAATCTATACAAAGACTTGTATTTAGGAACGAAGAGAGTACTTATTAAAGAAGAATGGAAGAGGAACATGCTAAAGAAGAGCAAGCAGATTTTGGATAATAAAAAGTTCATTGCACAGTGCCCACACATGATGAACCAGAGCGCATTAAGAATGCAACTCCCTGTAGTCTCTCTATATGTGATGCACGTGCTTTTCGAAAGTTAAGTAGGAACATTAGCTGATCAATTGAACTTTATCTGTTTTAGTAATATCAGCATCATATTAGATTTGTATTTGAGCAACAAGTTTGGAATTATGAGTGACACGTTGTTTAGCTTGATGGATTCGGGAGCAGTGCTAAGCAGGTACGATGATGGTACTAAATATAAAGGCATCTCTGCATGCAAGTCGTATGACTTTTCTCATTTGGGATCAGTCGACTAATTCGGGCGGTTGGATGATGATCCTACGTCTCCTAACCCTTCTTCTTCCTCGTCTCTGATTCTTCCCATACAAAACACCGCACGGGCCGCCGGCCGAACCACCGGCCCCCACCGCATGTGTTCCTCCGCCACCAGCACCCCCTAGCCCCGCCCCACCCACGTTGAGTTTTCTTCGTTTGGCGAGGCCCCACCACCGCCCCCACAACCACCATCCCCACCCGAGCCCCTTCCTTCGCACCGGCAAACTCTGGCGAGCTCTCAAAAATTGACTGACCCAATTTTGAAATTTTGTCTACTTTCATTTAACTAGTGTGGAATATAAAAGGGGAAAACCATAAGCATTGGGAGTATAGTGTTGAGCGTGCCATGGCAGATTTGAAGGTGCAAACTAGACAAAGGAAACTTCGCAACCAATGTTTGCTTTCAGCTAACAAGTAAGTCATGGACAAGAAATCAGAATAAAGTAGTGGCGATCTATTTTCTTACTACAATAAATAAGTTGAGCAGATACGAAAGAGTACCACCTCTGGTGCGGCGCCGTGTTTGCATCTGCTGAGAATTTGACGGTGTTGCGGTAGTGATGGTTGTTGGTTGCGTGGAAGCACATCTAGGAGGGTAGACAGTGGCGACGGGGCGCGGTGGACGAGACGATCGTAGGAGCGGCGCCAGCAAGGTGGACGATGGCGGGGATGAAGAAAGAGGACGGGATGTAAGGATCCCGGTCCGAAGTCGTTGATGAGAGAGGTCGATCTCTTGTAATGGCCGACAGCGTCGGAATATCAGCTCCGACATGGTAGAGGAGGACGGCGGTCGATGGGGTGGCGGTCGGAGGAGGTTGGGGTGGAGACGGTGTTTTGGTGCCCACGGAGTATGAATGGAGAAATTGAGGGAAAGATGAAGGAGGGAACCATGTTTTCAGGTCGCACTTGCCTCAAATGCAAGGAAATTTACAAACTTAGCCCCCATTTAAAATTTTCTACAGCACATCAATATTAGTCGATTGGGGATAGGACGGCAATCTCGCATACACCAAATACTTGCCGACGAGAGTTTGTTTTTGGCACCCACCGTGTGTGACTCGGGGAGGGAGTCGATTTCGGCCGAGGAGACACTGTGTTTTGGGGCCCACCATGTAGGAATCCGGGTGAGAGGTAGTTATGTCATGTTTGAGTGAAATTACAAACCTACCACTATCAGAACCTATATCAATCGAGCTGATAGGCTTTGCGTGGCAGGGAGAGGCAGTAATTTCCATCTCATAGATATTGGTTTCGGGCGGTTACTGCGACTTTCCCCACTTCGTTCAAATTTCTGCAGAGCCAGAGTGCATGTTTATCATGCCAACTCAATTCGAATCCAGTTTGTATTCTATTTTTGTTTGGGCAGGATCCATTTTCGTTTGGAATAAAATTCCATATACATCATTTTATATATATATATACTTTCAAAAGCACAACAAATAATTCTGCTCCTTTATATGTATAATATGATTTACAAATACAATGATCTCAAAATCATAAGGTTGAATTATAAAAATTTAAACCAAATTATGTTCAACTGAAATGTATGGATCAGTAATATCTGCATATAAAATAACATAGATGCGCGTGAATTCATATGAGCATGCATGTTTGATAGGTCAATTTTGGTTCGAGTATGAATTACATGTATCATCATCTTGAATTCAAATATTTGTATCCCTTTTATGTTGACTCCTTTCACGCCCATCTCTCTTGCATGCATGCTCCTTCATGTAGCGATCACTCTCTTTTCTCCAACTCACCCGCACAGTCACTTCATGTTTCTCGTATGTTCGCAAACATGGTCTCTCGACGTCTCCCTTGAGAAGTGTCACACTCTCCCTATCGTTATACATTACACGGTTTCATTATCTCTCACGTTTCTACCGTTCTCTGGTATCACTAGGTACCTAAGCTTTCATTTTCACCTCCACACACAGTCTCACTCGTCTTTCACTTTGTCTTTCTCTCTATGGGGTTCTCTCACACACCCTATATGTCTCTAGATATGACTCATACCACTAAAATTACTCTCTCTAGCAGACACAACTTTTGTTGCGGCATCCTTTCCGTCTCTATCCTAGTTATAAAACTGACATTATTCATTTGTTTACCGATAAGACAAACTCCCCCCCCCCCTCTCTCACACACAGACACAACTCTTGCTTCCACTCCCCTTCCCGACTACCGTCTCTCTCACACACAAAACTCTCGCTTTCGCACCCCAACTCGTATTTCTCTCACAAACATTTATCGAGTAGCCTCTAGATAGGTTTATACACCCGCACACTCGTGCTTCCACTATCACATACATGTCTCTCTCATGCTCCTTGTATCTATGTAGATTTTTCTTCCCTTCTTGAGGCACGCCCTCTCGATCATGCACACACACATACTATTGCCTCATTTTGAGCTGATACCTCTCGCACAGACACTCTTTGTGTCTTTGTCACACATGCACTCCATCCTCCTCCTCTCACCCTCTCTCACACACACACATGGGCTTTTTGCAACAACTAGCAAGATGCCCATGCGTTGCACGGAACATCAAGATGCATTTGTATGAGTAGTTTATCTTGTGGGAGAAAAGGATGAATGAGGGGAGGCCCTATTTGCAAATGTGGAGAGGGGTGTGGGTATATTTTTGCAAAATTGCCATAGTTTCCTTCTATCTGCCAGATATAAATCGGGCGGCCTATATTGGAGGATGGCACGCACACCATCATCACTAACTCTGTTTTTTATCCCTACTCTTATAAAAAGCATAGTCAGTGATGAAGGTGTGCCTGCCATCATGCAATATAGGCCATCCGATCAATATCTAACGGATAGGAAGGAAACTATGGCAATTTACCCGCACTCCTCTCCACATTTGCAGATAAGGCCTTCCCTCGTTCATCCTTTTCTCCCACGAGATCTTGATCTTCCATGCAACGCACGAGCATATTGCTAGTAAGAGTAGAAATTAGACATATACCCCTTCTCGAATCTTGAAACCAACAACATTCCTCCCTTATCTCATCAAAACCTCCAATGGAATATATTTTCAGTGAAACATAACATATTTTTAGTGATATACGTATTTCAAAACAAGTCTCCTTTTTCTATCAAATCGGTGAACATGTATTAATCAACTTTGATCATGTGGCAACGCATCATTCCACAATGTAGTGCCTATAGATTTTTTAAGAAGTCAAACTTTGCAAACTTTGACCAAGTTTGTAGAGAAAAATATTTATATCTACAATAGCAAAAATATATAATGTGGAACTACATCATATGATTAATCTAGTGATATATGTTTCGCACTCTAGATGTAAATATTTTTCTCCACAAACTTGGTCAAAGTTTGTGAGGTTTGACTTTTCAAAAAGTCTATAGGAAATACATTATGGAACGGAGGGAGTAGTTATTACCACTGTATAATTTTTTGGACACTAGACAAATGGTGGAGTACATATATGAAGAGAAGAGGCGCACACACGCAGTCGGTCTCTTGCTGTCTCGCACACATGAGAGTTACGTAAAGGCACTGTTAACAAATAAACCCTAAAACCCTAGGTGCATGATTGATGCATGTGCGGGTACCGGCTACGTGGTGGAGCGCACCTTTGTAGGAATAGTCAGCTCGTGTGATAATTTGATCCGTAGAAGTTGATGGTCAGGGCCACAGGTGAACGACCTGGAGGTGGTGCCTCGCCAGTTGCCACAGATCGAGTAGCCATGTTTAAAATATCATTTTTAGCGGCGTAAGAGTTCCGATATTCAATGGCGCGTTATAAGTACTAAGTGGTTTTTAGAATGATTGGTATGGAGCGAAAATGGAATTCATAACTACTACCTCCTTGGCGTATGGTTGTATGGGTTTATGTTGCGAGATGTTGAACCTGGTAGTTCTAGGGAAAATACTATGGTTTAGATGTTGGTTTTGAGTAATGAAAATCAGAAGGGGGAAACCCTTCTTTGATAAAAAAACTACTACCTCAGTTCCACTTTACTAGTACCCATCGTAGTTTGGGTCAAAGTTTGTCCATGGATTTTACTTGTAAAATGTGAATGGAAAATGAAATTTTGTTATACCCAAACAAAAAAGGACTGGAGGGAGTGATTGCTCTGACACGCACGCGACCTCTCATAGAGCAGGCGTTGAACCAGCGCGCCGACCAAGAGGGCCCCACTCGCTGCAGGCCCGGCTGAACACGCCTCCTCGCCGCATGCAACCGGCTTCAGACTGCCCCGCCTGCCTCCATTGAATCCACGCGTGTGCCGGCAACATGTCCTTCCGCAAGCCGGCCGGTATTTTAGAACACAAAAAATGACCAAAATATAATTAATTACGCATGGTCTTGATTTGTTGTGCTCAAAGTGGTAGCAGGACTAGACGTTTTTCTTTATTTATAACTCCTCACATTTTTTTGGCTTTGAAGTGAATCATGCTTGTGGACATTATCTATGAATGTGCAGATATCTGTGAACATGAGTTTGATGTGGAAGTTGAACTTGGAATGTCGGGCTTCCGCGTGAACTATACCATGTCCAATGCTTCGTCTGTTATTGTTTGGAAAGTAATTGCTGTTATTACATGACCCAAAAAAAATTATTTTGTGCCACATCAGTAGATGCATGGACATCACAACAGGCATGCTGACTGGATAAACATTTGAACCTAGCTATTATGAAGGAAATTTTGTATTAACAATAGTTTTAGATAACTGGAGACGCCTAGCTTGCTCTGCCTCTGCTAGCTTATTTCTGGCTATTCCATCTCTTCATTGGCTTGGGTGAAGAGAGCATCTGATTGCTCTGTTCGCTTCTTCAGGAACTCAGCTACATTCTCAAGGGCTGCTGCACGCTTTCTTTCAGCCTTTACTAGAGCCACGAGGACATGAATAGCTGACGACTCCACCTGGCTTGTGTGTAATCCAGCATCATCTGGGAATTTGCACCTTGTGTCTAATCCAGCATCATTAGGGAACTGGCACCTTGTGTGTAATCGAGCCTCATTTTGGAAACATGATCTTGAGGTTGACCATACTTCCCTCCTCGCAGGAACTGTATCCTGGCATGAAGGTACCTCTTTTTTAGAACAATACTTAGAGCAACACAGATCCATTTAGTAGAAGCCAGATAAGCAGGACTCGTAGAAGTGAATTCAAAAGGAAAAATATAAAAACAAACTAGAAGGTGAGAACACCCACTTCCTACATCAAGCTTAAAATGAAAGCATTAGGATGATTAAGACTCTTCTTATTACACATCTAAGAACACGAGGCTAAGAGAAACAGAAACTACAACATATACACATCGAAGAACACAAGGCTAAACGAAAGTAATTGAAAGGGTGTTACTTACCAAAACTCGTTTTACAGGTTTAGTGCAGCTCCTCTTTAACTTGCCATGCTCCTTGAAGATGTCCCCAATATCACGTGTTTGGTCTTCATTGCTCCTCCGCATGTTCGCACTCGTGGTTTTAAAATCTGAACATGGCAAGAAAAATATACTACTAGTAATACGCACGCATCTTGTGGGCAACATTAAAGCACTCGTCTGCCATGTTAGAGCATCTCCAACAGAAGTGCAACGCGTGGCCCTTTAAAAAAGTGTTTACAGTGCTGAGATAGAGAATTAGAGATAGAGAGTAAATACTAGAGAGTAGATGATAGTTCTCAGCATAGATATAGCATAGATAATTTAAAAAAATAGATAGGTCAACTACTCCTCGTCGTCCGAATCCTCCTCGGTGATGTCCTCCTTCGACATCTCAATGTAGGCATGAAGATACCGATCATCGTCGGATTCCCAGGGCGATGCTGCTCCTAGCCTCATGTTGAATTGAGCGTGCTCTTGTCCTCGCGATAGGCGGCTCGCTCCGCCCTCCTCTTCTCCCTCTCCGCCCTCCTTTGCATGTAGAACTCGTGCTCGTTGATGATGTCCTACGGGAAGCGTTTGCGCCACAACGCCATGGCTTCCTCGTCCATCTCGCCAATGCCAAGGGGTGCTCCCGCCTCCGGTTGTCGCAACGATCCTCGTTGATGATAAGCCGCGGCAGAGGCGCGAGCTCCTGCGCCCGCTCCTGCGTCGGAACATTGGGGTAGTTCAATGTTCTATGAGGCCACCGGAGGCACCACGCCGCCGCGTCGTACGCACGGGCAGCCTCACTGGCGGTGTCAAAATTGTTGAGGCCTAAGTGCATCCCGCGGAACCGGATCTCGGCGGAGAAGCCGCCGGAGGGGCGCATGCGGACACCGCGGTATCCCCAAGTTTCCCGGCGACACGGCGGCGTGGTGATGTGGTAGCGGCGAGGTGAGATAGAGTAGGGAGAGAGTGGTGGCAAGGCACAGAGCAGTGGGTGGGCGTTGGATTTTATAAAGCATGCCGCGCGCCAAAACTAGCACGTACCCAACCGATTTTTCCCACGCGCGCGTGATCTTTTCCCGATGTCCCTGCTACCTCTACTCTCTTCTCTACTGTTATATTTATTTAATATTTAATATTTATCTCTACTTCTCTACTCTCTACTCTTTTTTCCTTAAAAACAGAGTTGGTGATGATGGTGCGCCTGCCATCCTGCAATATAGGCCATCTAATTTATATCCGACAGATAGGAAGGAAACTATGGCAATTTTGCAGAAAGATACCCACACCCCTCTAAAAATTTGCAAATAAGGCCTTCCCTTGTTGATCCATTTCTCCCACAATATAAACTACTCATACAAATGCATCTTGGTGCGTGCAACACATGGGCATCTTGCTAGTTCTAAAAAACTTTTCATCATTTGCCACACTACTGGTTGCAGATGAAGAACCTACCCAAGTACAGTGCGATACAGGAGCGACGCACAATTAAAAGCTGATATTATGTTGGACAATGGAGGCTATGACCAATTACTTTTATGGGAACAATAGCAACCAGGAAATTTGAAGGGTAGGTATGAACAAAATTGGAACTGCACATGTACTGCTAAGTGATTCAATACACACATTACCAATCGAGGAGGAGAACGATGGTTGCGGCGGCCTCTATGCATCATGGTCGGCAACGGTAGTCAGTTCATTTTCCACGACGATGGTGCTTCTATGCTTGGTGTCGGCTTCCGGGAAGCAGATCCAAGACCGTGGAAGACGGTGCCAGGGAAGAGGCTCCGTGTATGACAACGACGGTGGACCGGCTTCAGTGCGGCGTACGAGGTCATCGATGAGGGAGATGCGATGTGGTGTATGAGTGCGCCAATGTAGAAGGGAAGGAGCACAAAGGCCGCGGTGCCGTGGAGAAGTCTATTTTGTGGTGGGTATAGAAAATGGGGAGTATTTAGGTGTACTACTCTGCGTGCCGGGGTGCGGTTGGCTGGGTAGGTTGAAACTGAACTTACGAAAATAGCCCCCTACCAAGCGTCATCCGTAGGCCTATTCTGAAGGCTATGATGGTAACTTCGCACTGCTTGAATCAGGGTCGCAGGAGATCTTCCCGCCGACCTCAAAATTTTGTGACACTAAACTCCCCGTGTGGCCTGCTGGGTGATTGGGCTAAGCAACTAGCAAGTAGTACTAGTAACTACTAGTACTACCTCCGTTTTTATTATCTTTGCATATTAGGTTTGACTGAAGTCAAACTTCCTAAAGTTTGACCATGTTTATAGAAAAATATAAACATTTTACCGTAACAAATATGTATGATGTGAAAGTACATCAATAATGAATCTAATGGTATTTATTTGTTACTGTATTGTATATGTCAATATTTTTTGTTATAAACTTTCTGAGAGTTTACAAAACTTGACTTTGACCAATGCTGATACGTGGACTTAAATAAAAATGGAGGGAGTACATATTTATTTTCTTACTTTGTACTGAATTATTCAATTGTTGTAATTGTGAAATAAATATATTAGGCTAGTGACTTCAAATGTAATGGTCTATACAATTCAATAGATGCAATCATTGTTGAATTCCAAGATGTATACAGGGTCTATAGTACTTCAAAATATGCTCAAACTCACACAATCCCAGTCAAATGAGAATCTAAATGCATTTCATAGTTATTACTTTGTAGGATGCAACAAAACCAACCATAACTCTACATCATCCATTATAAAAGCAACATTTTTAACACATCCCAATGTGGGAATGAAACATGTAGAGAGAGCTTGCGGAGATGGAGCAGATAGGGCAGGAAAGAATGTATGTATGTGGACGAGAGAGTAGGAGACAAACCTAACAAGACAGAGAGAGAGAGATAGAGAGATAAAGAGAGAGGAAGAAGTTTGGTTTGTGAGAAAGATGGAGACATGTAATATACGTGAGATGCGTGTGCATCGGGATTCTGTACACGTGGAAGGAGAAGAGACGATAGGTTTGATGAGAGAGGTGGAAAAACATGGATGAGAGTGGAAGGATCTCCGGGTTGAGGGATTGATCATTTTGTGCGGGGGAGAGAGGGATTGGTAATTTTGTGCAGGGGAGAGGGGGGGAGCAGTCAGTCAGTCGTCGTCACATCATCCTGCTTCCAAATGGCCCCACATTCTCTAGTGCAGTGTGGTCACCATCTTCGATCTCCTCGATGTCCTCTTTGAAGATAGAGGTGTTGTGCATGCTGGGGTGCAGAGAAGCACTAGTGAGAGTGGTCACCATATAACCTTGGATGGGATGAATTGTGTGCTCGGGGGAGGGGGTGTGTGCGGTGTGTGTGGGTGTGTGGGTGTGTGTGTGTGTGTGTGTGTGTCAGATATTGAGAGAAATCAAACCTGTGGAGATAAATGTGTGTGTATGCGACGGAAAGCTACATGCTAAATAGGGTTTTTGCGAAGAGATTGTGCGTGCGAGATAGAGAGCGATGCACGGGCCTTGAGGTGGGCAGGGGCCGGGTGAGGGTGTCAAAATGTGTGCGTTGATGCATGTGTTACATGCGACCGTGCGAGGGACGGATGAATCGAGAGAGATGGTTGTTATGTTATGGATGCTCCCCCCTATCTCTCTCTCTCACACACACATAAATAAAATAGAAGACCGTTCTCTCATGTATACACAACGTATCGGCATCTGTCTATGTCTCACTCGTGCATGATCATTTGCACATTCACACCTCTCTATGTCTCTATCACACGCACACCGTCTCCACATAGCCCTTCCGCCACAACACACATATGGACACATACACATGTTCTCTCTCAGTCACACACACAAAATCAGTATTAAAAAAAACTAGGGCGCACCTAAAACGTCCAAATCCAAATAAACACGAACTGGAGCTAAATTCAAATATATGGAAATATTGTAGCGTCAAGAAATTTTCCAGGAAAAAAAAGTTGGGTAATATTCGGGGATTGTTTTCACACACACAAAAAGGTTCCATGGATGTCTTTCGAGTGCTACACGGTGATGCACCGTTCGATCGACCTTGCGGCCGCGGTTCACGCGCTTGCACAGGATTCCATATCATGGCTGTGGTAACTAATATAAGCACTGCCTCAGTCTAATGTTTACGTCTACTAGTACGGTTTTCTTTTAAGTTTGACCAACCCTATATAAAACTAAACTAAGCTCCCATATGCGCACTCATCAATATGCCACCACCGCCGTTGCGCATGCCTGCGCCCGCCTGCTCCGAGGAGGAGGACGAGCGCGTGCTCCACCACGCCGGCGAGGAGGAACTAGCATGTCATTGTCGTCTCCGCCCGCACGGAGGAGGCGCGCATGGTGGCTGTCGTGGCGGAAGCCAGTTGCGCCCGTGCCGAGCCCGCAAACCGGGTGTAGACGTGGAATCTACCTTCGAGACCTTGAATGCCACGTGGATACTGCAATCTGAAGGAGCAATTTGGGTCAGTTGACTCTTGTGAGCCGTTGGATGCAACATGGATGGCTAGAAGGGCTTCTTCAACCTCCGAAACTGATGCACCGTTCATCTTCTTAGCCCGCCACATGCCTAACCACCTGCCGCCGGTGCGCCGCCCCCCTGAACCGCCTGCCACCACCATGCTCCCCCACCCCCGCTATCCGTTTAACCTCGGGCACGATCCATTTTTTCCTGCGAACTACATTCCACACCCAACACTCAAAGATAGATCATGGGCACCCTGCCACCCTAATATAGATACTGGGAGCTTCTCTGCCATCTTCTTCCTTCACTCTATCGAACTTCTTTCACAAATCGACTGACCAAAATTATACTACTAGTACAAACGTATTAAGTATAGTAGGAACACGAAGATATGAGTAGTAGTACCAACTACAAGAAGAACAGTAGTAAGACATAGTACTAGTACTACTGTACGTACTAAAGAGTTCACATAACGAGAAAGAACATAAAGTTCAAATAATGAGAAAGAACATAAACATATTTCTACAGGGGGCTCAACACACCACAACCCTGAAATAAAACTAAGAAACCAGTCCGCTTGACATAGCAGTAGAACCAACATGAGCGACGACACTGCTACCTTACTTAGAGTCCGAGTCCGAGTCCACGTCATCGACTTCGTCCTCGTCCCTCTTCCTCTTCCTCTCCGTCGATGCTTCTTTGTTTGAACTGTACACTGGGCTCTGCTTCTTCATCCAACCCTTGTAGATATTTAAACAAAGGTAGGCATCCATTGCTGCGTACAAGATGTGATCTTCATATAATGTCTTTGACTCCCATGCATGATGAAACTCGTGGTGAGGTTTCCTCAGTTTAGCGTACGAAGGATCAATCATGGCTGCTGCCAGGGTCAGCATTGAAGGCTGAGAGGAGGACACCAGGCTTGCCTTCTCGAGATCGAAGCGCTAGCCTACAACAAGGCCTATCTGACCCAGGTCATCCCTGTCGTTCCTAAAGTCTACAGTAATGAATTTCACTCTTTTGTCCTTGGGGAAGTTCTTAAAATCTTTGCACTCAACGTCAGCATGGCATATGTGGTAGACCAAGCACACATTATGTACGCAAACCTAGATCACAGCGGGCTTCTTCTTCTCTGCCTCCTTTAGGATCTTCTCTCTTTCCAGGACTGTGGTGTACTCAACATCTAGCCAGCGACCCACTCATCTTTGAACTATTGAATATGCGTAGGAAGAGAGCAAGGCATGCTTTCACCGTCGCGGATCCACGTGTGTAGATGACGATGAACTCATCGTCGGTGATGGCTCTAACCTGGTACTCAGCGGCGACCATGGAGATTTGGGAGGCCATGGATTTTGGAGGAGGGTTAGGAGAAGTTGAACTGGTGTAATGTGAAAGGACGGGACGACTGGGAGCGAACTATTGTAAGGTAGTAGTAGAAGACGGGGACGAGTAGGGCGTGCGAATGGCATGGGGTTGTTGACCTGCCCGGTGGATAAACGGCTGCAATCCCCCAAAGAGTTCTCGAGTACTATGCGGGACCCACTAGATGTCATGTCTACTAGACCCATATCGTAGGCCTGACGGTATAGCTTCTACCTGTTTGCACGCCATGCTGGTGCATGGATGTAACTTCACTTAATTCCGTCAACCTTCGCGCCTCCCATGGCCTTCACCTCCCTCACGTGGTCGCACCCTTTGAGACTTCTACCGGCTATAAATGAGCAATTTTTTGCCTAGTCCGCATGCATCATACTCCCAATGGTCCTTTTTAATTCCGTCAACCATTTGCAAAGAGTTTGACCAAATTTATACTAAAAATATCAATATCTACAATACTGATTATAATGAGTATAAGAACTATTTTTCATAATGAGTATAAAAATATTGATTTGAACTTGTGAATGTTGATACATTTTTCTATAAGTTTGGTCAAAGTAGAGGTACATTGACTTTAGACAAAACTTAAATGCACAATGCAGACTAGTTCCTCTGTCTAGGTGCGTGCCATGTCCTATCTAGTCATCACAACAAGGTTAGCTATTAGAGTACTACTACCTCCCTTCTACTTTAAAGGGCTCAATTCGAAAATTTCACCTACTCTTACCAAGATAGAGGCGGCGGAATAGTTTTTGTAGTATGCAAAAGTACTCAACTAATGTTGTCGTTCTTCACAAAAAAAATGTGTTTACCAATGCATTATCGCATTGCATGCATGCATGAACACTAGTTTTACTCTAACCCCCCGCTCTTTAATTCTTTGCCACATCAGCATGTTTTCTATTCCCGCCATGCAAGATAACTTATTATGCACCATTCCCATTACCTACAGGAAGCCCGTTGGTCTCCAAATCTTTTCCTCTCGGTGTGTGAAAACAATATGCCTACTTGACTCTCCTTCTCCCTCCGGTGGTCCCACCACTCCACCCCGTGTGGAAAAAACCTGCATGCATGACTCTCCTCCCGCCGTGCTCATCCAATCCGTTGTGACCAGCAATATTTCCACCCCTTCCCTCCCCTGTAACATACTCCAACAAATATGCCCACATAGCTGTTACGTTAATCACGCAACATATCTTACGGGACGCTGCTTCTGTTACTTAACTACAAGTGCATTGGGTCACTGACATATGGGCCCAACAGGGGTCTGGCCCACATGTCAGTGACGCAATTGGACCTGCAGTTAAGTCAATGTAGCGCAGTCCATATCTTACGTAGGTGTGCCATTGCTCGCTATAAATAATGCGCCTCCCATGGCATTAGGAAGAACACTCATGTTCATCGCTATCTCCTCCCCCTCCATCTCACGTCGACCACCATGCATCGCCCCTCCCAAGCCCTAGGCGACCCTCGCTACACCGCGCGGATGGTCACGTGTTGCTATTCTGTTCCTCGCCGCCACTAGTCGAGGAGCATGCATCGGTGTTCCACTCCTCACTGCGACGTGTTGAGGTGGACACATCGGCGTTCCCAATCTCGCCAGCACGCGCGTCGGAGGACGCGATGGCTCCCCGCTACGAGGAGAACGCCGCACCGCCCGTCGAGCCCCCCAACCTTGAGGAGCTTTGGAAAGAAATGGATGTCGCCTTGTGGGAGGCTTTGCCTCACAGAGTGCACGAAAATAGAGGTGTAGAAGAAGGTCGAGGAAGAGAAGTGAGTCGCGGGACAAGCTACCTGCCAGGCCTATGTCGCGTCCGAGAGAGTCAGGCAATTGCCTCTTTGGCAAAAGGCTCGTGCGAGGGCCGTGAGGGTGGCGGAGGACGCCCGTGCCATAGCCCTGAGTGAAGTCGGGCCCAAGCGCCTCATCTACGCTTGGCGGTACATGGACCGGGTGCACGCTTCCAGCGAGGAGGGGTACCTGTTGGCGCCGGATTACCACATTGGTGAGATCGTGCTCGCCCGTCGGCAAGTCGCCAATCAGCACCTCGCGAGTTGCGAGGCTGAGGAAGAGGCATTGTGTCGGAGCACCGGGAAACGGCCGCACACCAGGGCACTCGTGGTGCGCCGCAAGCGCTCCTGCGAGCGCCATGGCTTTTAGTAGGAGTGTAATTTAGTTTCGTAAGGTGATCTCATTAGTTTTGGGACGCAAATGATAAATCCCGAATGTTCAGGAATTAGTAGTGTCCTTAATTAAGTATGTAAAAGGGAAAGTTTGGAAACCTTGTGTATCCGTACGCATTTTTTAAGTACGTGCATATAGCACAAACTTTACTACTCCTATATACTATCGCACTACACGTCTCTCTCTCTATATGCTTGTAGACTGTGCTACTCCCTCCGTCCAGGTGAATAAGTCATCTTTGGATGTGCACCATGACCAAGAAGGAGGGAAGACTTATACACCTAGGCAGAGGGTGTACTATTATTACTTATGTACGTGCAAATGCATGTTTTAACATTATGATGCAGTTTTTTTAAAAGTAGAAAAATAGCACTAGTCAAGATTGTGAAATGATTCAATGCAAAACAAATGCAAAATGCTCATGTGCTTGTTTACTTTTAGCTTTCATGTGGTTATTTCTCTGTCGTACTTTGTACGGAGTATCTCACTAGTCGGAAAGGCATGAAAATTCCCAAACCGCTTCCTACACCCTGTATCGTTTTTTGCCTAACAAGTTGTGTCGTGCAATTGGAATTCCAACTTGAGTACTACTACTAGTAGGAGTACCAGGACCAGTTATTTTAGGCTTCTAGATTAGTAATCCCATAACTACTACCTCCGTCCTGGTTTATTGGTCCCCATTGTAATCTGTGTCAAATTTTGATCATAAATTTAACTAATGAAATGTTAGTGCATGTCATATGCACTAACATTTTATCAATTAAATCTTTGGTCAAAATTTAGCACAAATTACAATAGTGACGAATAAACCAGGACGGAGGTACTAGTAGTAGTTTAGACGCCCAAATAAATGAGTGAGGCGCCTTACGGGGTGTTTGTTTCCAGGGACTTTTTGGTGTAGGGACTAGAAAAAGTCCCTCTTAGAAACTTTTTAACCAAACATGAGGGACTAGTAGGGACTAAAAGTTTCTTTTCGGGACTAAATGAAGAATACTCTCACGGAGAGTCTTTTTTGGGACTGTTCCAACAATGCCCCTCCCTGCACCCATTGCCCCGCCGGCCCTTGGTGTTGTTTGCTTGTTATTTTTCTATATACTAGGGGTAACATGGTCATTTAATAACCTCCAGGGAGGGAGTAGGAACTTTTTAGTCCTTGGAAACAAACAGGGAGGGACTTTTTAGGGACTAGGGACTTTTTAGTTGGGACTAGAAAAAGTCCTAGGACTTATGAAGCAAACAGGGCCTTAATGTTACTCTCCACTATGACTAGTGTTATGGGAAAAGCCGGGGAAGAGACAACTTATTTTTTAAGCCGCCAAAAGAACTGGCCCCAGGAGTAGTAGCTAGGGATACTAAAGTAGTAGCTAGGGATCGAGTGTGCGAGATGAACCAGAGAAAGTAAATGCAAAGAGATGAAATGCAAAAAAGAATGAGGGATGTGATGGTTGCTTGTCTGTTTATTTTACGAGGCCGCTTATTACTGGGGCTGGTTGGTTTTTGTGATCTGACGACTTTACTGCCGCGCCACGAGCGGGGTGAGACTCACGTGCAGCGCCGCCCTCTACACTAGTACTACATCGGTCGTGGTTTATTAGTCCCCCATTGAATTTAACTGACAAAATGTTAGTGAATGTCAACAAGAACCATATTGTTGGATTCGTATTTGAACATAGTTTTCAATGATATAATTTTAGTTGACATGCATCATCATTTATCGTACTATATATAATGTTAGTTCAATTTTTGGTCGTACTAATCTATAGTAAGGTGCCCGTGCGTTGCACGGAACAGTGAAATGCATTGATCGGGGAGTTGTTTATTTTGACAAAGGATGTGGGGGTCATCTCATGTGTAACGGGTATCGATAGGTTTCTTCAGATATTAATTCATATCTAGAGCTCACAAACATCCGGTTGAAATAGATAAAAAATATCTTTTTCGAACAAAAGCGTTCAACTGTTCAACCTCCATCCAAAACTTGTGAAGAAATAACACTTATTGTGCTTTGCAAGAAATGATCTTTAAGAATTAGTTTTTGAGTATCGATTGTTATACATGTTGGCTACAGATGACGCACTTTCTTATAGTCAACAGTTGGCTATACTATTAAGTATTAACCATGGCCTTATACACCTAGGCGGAGGGATTAAATCAGGATGACTTGGAAGGGGGCAAAGGAGATGTAAGAAATGGTTCATCATAATTCTTTCACCAGTATTGTAGTAAAAAATTCATACAT
Organism: Triticum monococcum; assembly: GCA_034509565.1. NCBI lineage: Eukaryota > Viridiplantae > Streptophyta > Magnoliopsida > Poales > Poaceae > Triticum > Triticum monococcum. The sequence goes on along the minus strand of CM067847.1, from coordinate 426,415,615 downwards.
CGAAGATTCTAGACTAAAAAATAAATGTATACACTTTTATTCATGCGCGATACTCCAATAGAAGACTAATGATCATGCATGGAAGTCTCCACATGCTTAGATAGCGGATTACATTGAGCGAAGACTAATGATCAACATTTAACTTGGTAATGCATATGTCCAGGTGAACGTCCTCGGAGTCCCCGTGCACATTGTTGGGGGTCAAATCATGCCATGCCTCTTCAATGTACACATCGGCGGGAAGGTCCCAGCTCGGCACAGTCCTAGTCAACTTGACGTAGCTAGTGTCACCGCCCACGTACCTCCGAGGTGTAGTAATAGTGAGCATGCACCCGTACATGAGCCTCGTGTTAGTGTCAGCATCAGCCGCATCGTCCCTGACACACACTATAGAGACGGGGTGGCGGCCTGCACATGCCTCGCCGGTGCCCACGATCAAGAGGAAGACGCTGCCGTCCTCCTCCAAGACTAGCAGGCGGCGGTGATCCTCCAGCGACTCCGGCATGGTGAACGGGTAGCATGTCTCGTACTTGATGTTCTTCGCCGCAGGCCAGTAGTGATAAACGGACACCTATGTGAGGTGATGCATGAGGTCCGCTGGCAAGCCCCAAAATGGCATCAGGCACTCTTAGTAGTAGACGAAGGGCTCCTTGGAGGCATCGACCAGGCCGTCCGTGAAACAGGAGTGGCTGTAGGGGACAGTGCGCCAGTTGAATATATTAGCAAGTCTAAATAAGCACAAAATAAATCATGATGGCTATAACAGAGATTAAACTAATCATGTGGACTAGCATAGTAATTGAACAAATGAAATCTAGGACACATACTAGAAACATGAATTCTACCATGATTTCAGACAGGAAGGACAAAAACACATACGGTGCAACGGAAGCAGCACCGTTGGCGTTGAGGTTGTTGCCCATGTCGTTGAGGAAGAGGTTGCCAAGGTCAGGGAAGAAGTCGTCGTTGCTAGCAGTCGCGAGAGTGCGCTCCCCAAATTTCAACAGCGCCTGCTGAATGGAGCGCAAGAGGGAGTGGCTGTAGGGGATGTTGGGGCCGCCGAATAGAGCGCAGGAGTAGCCCACAAAGCAGTAGATGGTGCTCCTCCCTAGTCTCTACAATGCAAGAGATAAACCTTTATAACAATGAGCCCGTCCGTTGCAACAGATCCAAAGTAGAATAATACGTATTCACAAATTTGAAAGAAAACAGTTTAGTTTTGATATACGTATCACTAAAAATATCTTATGTTTCACTCCAAATATATTCTTTGGGATGTTTTGATGAAGTAAGGGAGTCATGTGGTTGGTTTCAAGATACTAAGGGGTTTTGTGTAAACTGGAGCAGAGAAGTGGGAATTGTTGCAAAAGGCCACAACTTACATCACAACCATTAGATGCAGATCTAATGGTCAGAAATGGCGGATGGCAGACACACCATCATCACCAACTAAGTCTTTTATAGGAGTAGGAGTAGAGAAAAAACTGAGTTGGTGATGATGATGTGACTGCCATCTTATAATATAGACTGTCCGATCTATATATGATGGATAGAAAGCGAACAATGACAATTTTACAAAATACACCAACACCTCTCTGCACATTTACAGATAAGGCCTTGCCTCGTTCATCCTTATCTCCCACAACCTCATTGTTGCGCAATTAAAAAGGAAGCTTGTGGAACAATCTAGCATGGTGGCTGCTACCGGCGCTGTCCATCACCATGCCTCCGCCCAGTCTGACCACCAGTCACCACCACGCCCCACTCCTCCTCATCTTATCTATCATCTTTCTCGAGATATCAATTTTTTGATGAAATGGTTGACATACCATTTTCTGATAAAATTCTCAAGATATCATTAGTTTTTACACATGGGATTACTCCTGCATGGGTCAATCACAATAGGTGTTTTGTAAAAAAGGCATCTTGATGTTCCATGCAATGCACGGGCATCTTGCTAATTTTTCTACATATAATTCCAAACACCACGTAGACACGGTCTTTGACCATTTTACAACTATGTTAGTATCGTTGTTAGTGGTCAGCTGGTGCAACTTATAGCTCGGGTGTTTTAACCTTTTTTAGTAATGATATCTGGCAATTGTTCGCCACGAGCTCAGTCCTAGGAAATCCCACGTAACTGTCAGATTTCCATCCAACGATGGCATGTTTTTAAGCCATGGTATTTGACAAAACCGGCACCCTTACACACATATTGTAACTGCGTCGCGGGCGTTTGCAACTGCCATGTCTCCCAGCGAACATTTGCTAGGGATTGGAGTTAGCACCGATGGCGGTTCGTAGTCGTTCCATGCTCGGGCATTGAACTTTGTAACTATTTTAGATTAGAATATACTACTCCTCCAGTCCTACTGCACTACTACTCTACTCAAGCAAGTTAGGGCATAGTAGTAGGTACTGTAGGGAGTACCAGTACTGTGATCACTCAAGCAAGTTGTTTGGCATCGATATGACCCTACGCTGCTAGTATGTGTCTCGTAAGTCAAGCAGCATGTTGTAGTCATCGTCACCTGTCCACTTCCCGCAGCACATATTCGCTTCTCCATCTTTGTCCGCGCATAATCTCGTCCAATCTTCCATCCCCACTAAGGCGCCTCCCCCCCTCGTCCGAAACACAGACACTAAGAATGGCAGAACCGAGCAGCGTCCGCCGAAAGAGTGGCTGGAATTCGCTCCCCACAAACGTAATCAAGCTCATTGTTTCGCGTGTGGACAATCTCAGTACCGTGCCGCTCACCCCGTGCTCGTCAGGGCTGTACCATTTACTCAAAGCCCTCAGGCCAGAGCTTTTTAAGCCAACTCCTTGCTTGCTGATGCCGCCTGATCTTCAGATACGGCGTGTCATGCATCATAACGATCGTAGGGTGGTGAGCATCAACCCCCTTGACTGTGATCCGATCACCGTCATGCTCAACTACATTAACGATATGTACTGGGTCAGCATGAACACGTTGGATGGTGCTTGTCGACGGTCGCGATAGCTGGATGCTCATGGAGGTCTACACCCGATGATTGATCCCCCTTCCTTCGATTTACACTCCACTGCTTTGGCACCGCGGCCCAGAATACTCGGAATCTTAGAGTAGCCAACATGATACCAAGTTTGATTTGCTCAAGGTTGTAATCTGCAAAGTGCCCACAAGATCTGTGAATTATAAAGACTTCAGGCTAATTGTGTTCTTCAACCGCGGTCTCACCTATCTGACAGGTCACTGCGGTAAGTGGATAAATCTGCACGTCCATCGCAAGATCATATATCCTCCATGGTTCTCTGATGCCATTGAACACAAGGGCTTCATTTACGCTGTCAACTCCTGCTATGGCTGGATAGCCTACTCCAGTCATCGCTACAAATGGCTGTTACAGCAGTATGCTACTTTCCTATGATATCATGATGGCTTGCTAATACTATTGTCAAATTTTGTTGAAAAAGTATTCATGCTCATAACATGTTGTTCTTAAGAGTGACTTCATTAAGAGCCCTTTTTTATTTGACTCCAACATGATATGATGTTGTGGGCCGTCTAGTGTACCTACCCTTTCTAACCGCAGAACCTTTCAGAGAAAAGCGGCTGGAGGCTGGTAAGTAGCCTTAGTACATGCTCTCTGTTTCTCGGACTGAATTATCCAATTAACTAGGAGATAACCGATGGCAAGGATCATGATGGCAATGCGGTTTCGTTCATCAGGCAAAGCTGTGTGTACACAGCGTACCATGCATCTCTGCATGCACCATACCCTGATATGTGCCACCACGCTCTGCAGCCGAAAGTAGGAGAGAGAGTTGCAAGTATCAGACTTCGACCTGCTGGCTGGAGTTTCCCCCGTCAGGCACCCATCTGGTTCAAGCCGTCAGCCAATCTCTAAAGCTTAATAAATAGTAAACTGAGCCAGTTAGTTAGATGCGTACACTTGGTGTATTAGGATCTTTATTTAGTTTGATACATACACTTGTTCTTTTTTGGTAGCCCTTTTGTAATGATGGTTGATGTTTGGTTTGGAAGAGAGAGCCGCGTCTTTACTCTTCTGGCCTGCTTACTGCTTCTGTTGCACCGCCAGCCCTGTTTGCTGCTGCTGCTATTTTCAATGTATTATCAGTACTATATTTCGTCTGTTGGTTGAATAAATGTGTTGTTAGAACGGCAAACACAAGGTTTTGGAAGTCGTTGCATGGTCCGGTCCTTTAGTGCCCCGTACCGTATGTAGCGCATACTATTTTTGGTACAGAACACATTTTCCACTTGTTGATAACATGCAGCCCACTAATGAAGGCCCAATAGAGGAGCCCATAATTAACTAGAAGGGAGGCTCTCACATGAATCCAGCCCAGGTACATACTCATGTTCCCCTAAACATAAGTAAATAAATAAATAAATAAATAAAGGTAAATGCTCATGCACCAGTTCTTTAAATTCACAATTTAACACGAGGATATTATTTCCTATGATAGTGTCGTTACATTCAGTCGATATTATTCTTAGGCAAAGATAGCGACCAGTCTTCTTTCTCCCACAATTTTCTTCCTGCAACAATGGACCCATGTAAATCATAGTCAATGTCGTAAATAGTTCCGGTCCATTTTTATTTTTCAATAAGAATGTCCAACCCAGCCTAGCACATTGACGACAGCACTTTATCCTTCGGCTTGGTGCGCTCCCCGCGGCACCGCCGTCCGGCCCTGTCAACATAGTGAATTGAGAGAGGACTATAGTTGTGAGTATGACAATACGAACCCACCAAGTCCACTCCCGAACACAAGCAAGTGCCTCTTTTACTACACAGATGCACCCCTCGTTTTTTACTCTATTCCAACCTGCTGATATCTGGGACCCACATCATTTTCAACGTATAGTCAATTAATGACAGAATTGCACAACTTTTTTTGAGTAGTAATTCGGAGGAGCAAGCTATAAAATGGGTTGTGCGATCTTTAAGGCCCGTCTAACAACATGACCAGCCCAGCGGTTTTTTCTTTGGAAAAATAGGTAGCCCAATATTTCTTTTTGAAGAATACCCAAGCTAGGCCTATTTATTTTCTCCGACTTACTGGGCTGCAAATCTTTCAAGATGAGGAGGGATGCATTCCGGCCTGGCCAAAGAGTATGGTCAGTGTCTGTTAAAGGTAATATCAAAGGGGTTGAAAATTCCAAAAAAAATTATAGCAAATGGGAAATTAGTTTCTTTTTTTGTTTTTGTTCTTCACTGCTATTTTATATTTCATTGGATTTAACATGACATAGTACTAATTTATTTTGAAATTTGTTTTAGTATGGCTACTAATTTTTGGATTAAGAATATTTTGTTCCCCAGCAAATATTTGTGAATTTTCAAAATTTCACACATATTTAGTTCAATTTTTAACCTTGGTACTGAATAGAAAATGGGCAGCAATTCTAAAAATGGAAAATGGGCTGCAAAAAAGTCCATATGAATTAGAAAATGAGTAAAATTATAAAAAATAATAGCAAATGGGCTGTACATGCCACAGATTTCGAGGCTGACTTCTTTACGCAAGGCTTTGTCAGTCAAGACATGATTCTAGGAGCAGTGACTGTTGGATGTCCATCCAACGGCCGATGTGCTTCTTCAATCTCTGATCTTCCTGCTCCAGCTGCCTAAAGTAGCGCCGACAGGACTGCCTGCTCCGACTCTTGTGGCCCGCTGTGATGCCGCGCAGGCTTCACTGGCCCACCCTACTCCCTCTGCTGGCCTGGCCGCACGCAATCCACTACATCCTTATTACGCGAAAAAATGATTCCTCCCACTGACACCTGGGCCGCACCGGTTGGGAGGCTGACCTATGGGCCTACTAAGTTGACGCGTACGCGGGGCTTGTCAACTTAGTCAACAAACAATTCTAGCAGTAGTGGCCATTGGATTTGAATTGAACGGTCCTGCTGTTTCTTCAATCGCTGCTCTTCTTGCACCAGCTGCCCAAACCAGCGCCGGCGAGACCGCCTGCTCCTGCCTCCCGTGGCCGGCTGTGTTGCCATGGAAGCCTCACCGCCCCCTACTACTCCCACCGCTGGCTAGGTCCTGCAGCGACGGCAGCCTCACACCGAAGGCGAACCAGTGAACCCTCATACTCCTCTCTGTGTGGGCATCCACTACCGTGTCTTCCCCGGCTTCGCGTCATCCCCTTCCTTGGCCTCGCCGTTGTCCACCGCCCTGGTGCTCTCGGCGCGGCGTGGTCAACATGGTCAAGGAACGACTTCCATCGAAAGAGTACTGTACATGGAGAGGCTGACAGCTGGGTCCATGGCCGTAGCAAGGAAGTGCCTCCTTATTATGCGGAAAATAATGATTCCTCCACCTGACGTCGGGGACACACCAGATGGGCCATCGTAATTCATGAAAAAATGTTTCCCCCTTGACTGCTGGGACCCACCAGCTACATCTTCGCACGCAAGGAAGTGCTTCCATATTACGGGAAAAAATGATTCACCCCCTAACTGCTGGGACCCACCAACTACATCTTCGCACGCAAGGAAGTGCCTGACAGTCGGGACCCACCCGGTCGAAGCGTACGTAGCATTGTCATTCTGGTCGCGAATGTTTACGTACATACTGGTGGATGTGGAGGCGCGCACATGTGGTAGTAGAGGCGTGCACGTAGCATGTACATGTACGTACAGGGGCCAGGGTGCAAGAAAGTAAATACGGGAACGTACGTACATACCGGCGGGGTCTCGAACGCCTACTCGCGCATACGTACGGCCAAGGCTCGTGTACATGGCTGGGTCGGAACAGAGAAACTGTGTCGTCGTCGTTTTCATGTGGAGCCAACCGGCTGGGTCGGAACGGAATGTGTTGACGTGTTCATCGGGAGCCAACTGATACATCTCCGTCGTATCTACTTTTCCAAACACTTTTGCCCTTGTTTTGGACTCTAACTTGCATGATTTGAATGGAACTAACCCGGACTGACGTTGTTTTTAGCAGAATTACCATGGTGTTATTTATGTGCAGAAACAAGTGTTCTCGGTATGACCTGAAACTTCACAGAGCAACTTTTTGGAAAATATAAAAAATACCTGCAAAAGATGAAGGCCAGGGTCCCACCACCTCTCCACGAGGGTGGGGGCGCGCCCCCTACCTCGTGGCCCCCCTGGTGCCTCTCTGACTCCAACTCCAACTCTATATATTGTGTTTCGGGGAGAAAAAAATCAGAGAGAAGAATTCATCGCGTTTTACGATATGGAGCCGCTGCCAAGCCCTAAAACCTCTTAGGAGGGCTGATCTGGAGTCCGTTCAGGGCTCCAGAGAGGGGAATTTGTCGCCATCGTCATCATCAACCATCCTCCACCACCAATTTCATGATGCTCACCGCCGTGCGTGAGTAATTCCATCGTAGGCTTGCTGGACAGTGATGGGTTGGATGAGATCTATCATGTAATCGAGTTAGTTTTGTTAGGGTTTGATCCCTAGTATCCACTATGTTCTGAGATTGATGTTTCTATGACTTTGCTATGCCTAATGCTTGTCACTAGGGCCCGAGTGCCATGATTTCAGATCTGAACCGATTATGTTTCCATCAATATATGAGTGTTCTTGATCCTATCTTGAAAGTCTATAGTCACCTATTATGTGTTATGATCTGTTAACCCCGAAGTGGCAATAATCAGGATACTTACGAGTGATGACCGTAGTTTGAGAAGCTCATGTATTCACTATGTGTTAATGCTTTGTTCCGGTACTCTATTAAAAGGAGGCCTTAATATCCCTTAGTTTCCGTAAGGACCCCGCTGCCACGGGAGGGTAGGACAAAAGATGTCATGCAAGTTCTTTTCCATAAGCACGTATGACTATGTTCGGAATACATGCCTACATTATATCAATGAACTGGAGCTAGTTTTGTGTCACCCTAGGTTATGACTGTTACATGATGAACCGCATCCGGCATAATTCTCCATCACCGATCCATTGCCTATGATCTTTCCATATATTGTTATTCGCTTATTTACTTTCCCGTTGCTATTGCTATCATCACTACAAAATACCAAAAATATTACTTTTACTATTGTTACCTTTTGCTACCGTTACCACTACTATCATATTACCTGGCTACTAAATACTTTGCTCCCTCCAGATACTAAGTTTCCAGGTGTGGTTGAATTGACAACTCAGCTGCTAATACTTGAGAGTATTCTTTGGCTCCCCTTGTGTCGAATCAATAAATTTGGGTTGAATACTTTACCCTTGAAAGCTGTTGTGATCCCCTATACTTGTGGGTTATCAAGACTAGTTTCTGGCGCCGTTGCCGGGGAGCATAGCTCTATCCTTTGAGTCACTTGGGATTTATATCCGCTTATCATTATGAAGAACTTGAAAGATCCAAGAACCAAGATTTATCCCTCAACTATGAGGGGAGGTAAGGAACTGCCATCTAGCTCTGCACTTGATTCACCTTCTGTTTTGAGTAAGCTTGTGACACCTAAAACTGCTTTTGCTATTCGTTCTGATATGTCGCATGTTATTGATGATGCCACTTCTGCTATACATGATACTTATGATGAAACTACTTCTATGCTTGATACTACCGTGCCACTTGGTGAATTTCTTGATGAAGAACTTGCTAGGGCTAGAGAGATTGAAAATACTGAATCTGATAATACTGATGAAAGTGATGATGAAGAATCACTTGTTATTCCTAAGGGTTATGTTTTTGATCAAGAAGCCTCTTTAGCTATTTTAGCGTGTAAAGATAGATATGAACTTTAGAGGTTATTAGTTAAATGGAACAAGCAATCTCTTAATGCTAGAATGAAACCTGACCCTGCTTTTGCTACTTCACCTATCAGTGTTACCGATAAGGATTATGAATTCTTTGTTAATCCTGATATAATTACTTTGGTTGAATCTGATCCTTTTCATGGCTATGAATCTGAAACTGTTGTGGCACATCTTACTAAATTAAATGATATAGCCACCCTGTTCACTACTGATGAGAGAACTAGTTACTTTTATATCCTTAAAATATTTCCGTTCTCATTAAAGGGTGATGCTAAGATATGGTTTAATTCTCTTGATCCTGGTTGTGTGCGTAGTCCCCAGGATATGATCTATTACTTCTCTGCTAAATATTTCCCTGCTCATAAGAAACAAGCTGCTTTAAGGGAAATATATAATTTTGTGCAAATTAAAGAAGAGAGTCTCCCACAAGCTTGGGGGAGGCTTCTCCAATTACTTAATGCTTTGCCTGATCATCCTCTTAAGAAAAATGAAATTCTTGATATCTTTTATAATGGACTAACCGATGCTTCCAGAGATTACCTGGATAGTTGTGTTGGTTCTGTTTTCAGGGAAAGAACACCAGATGAGGCTGAAATTCAATTGAATAATATGTTGACAAATGAAAATAATTGGACCCTTCCGGAGCCAATTCCTGAGCCTATTCCTAAACCAACTCCGAAGAAGAGGGGTACTCTATTTCTCAGTCCTGAAGATATGCAAGAGGCAATGAAATCTATGAAAGAAAAAGGTATTAAAGCTGAAGATGTTAAGAATTTACCACCTATTGAAGAAATACATGGTCTTAATTTACCGCATGTTGAAGAAACACATGATCTTCATCCATCACCCATTGAAGAAACTCATGGTCTTGATAACCCAACACAGGTAGTAAAGGTAAATTCTCTCTATATATATGATAAAGCTGAAATCCCATTTACTAAGTTTGCTAGCCCATGCTTAGGTGAGTTTGACAAATTTATGGCTAAGCAAGAAGACTTTAATGCTTATTTTGGTAGACAATTGAAATACAATTCAAATATGCTTGAACACTTGGGTGATTATATGGCTAATGTCAAAGGTGAACTTAAACTTATTAGTAAACATGCCTTTATGGTTACCAATCAAGTAGAACAAGTACTTAAAGCTCAAAATGATTTTCTCAATGAATTGAATAGTAAGTGAGGGAGTCCTGGATTAGGGGGTCTCCGGACGGCCGGACTATATCCTTTGGCCGGACTGTTGGACTATGAAGATACAAGATTGAGGACTTCGTCCCATGTACGGATGGGACTCTACTTGGCGTGGAAGGCAAGCTAGGCAATACGGATATGTATATCTCCTCCTTTGTAACCGACATTGTTTAACCCCAGCCCGCTCTGGTGTCTATATAAACCGGAGGGTTTTAGTCCGTAGGACAACATAAAATCATACCATAGGCTAGCTTCTAGGGTTTAGCCTCTTTGACCTCGTGGTAGATCGACTCTTGTAATACTCATATCATCAAGAACAATCAAGCAGGACATAGGGTGTTACCACCATCAAGAGGGCCCGAACCTGGGTAAACATCGTGTCCCCTGCCTCCTGTTACCATTCGCCTTAGACGCATAGTTTGGGACCCCCTACCCGAGATCTGCTGGTTTTGACACCGACATTGGTGCTTTCGTTGAGAGTTCCACTGTGTCGTCACAATAAGGCTTGATGGCTCCTTTGATCATCGCTAGCGATGCGGTCCAGGGTGAGGCTTTCCTCCCTGGACAGATCTTCATATTCGGTGGCTTTGCACTGCGGGCCAATTCGCTTGGCCATCTCGAGCGGATCGAGAGCTACGTCCCTGGCCATCAGGTTAGATTTGGAAACTTGAACTACGTGGCCGACATCTGCGGAGACTTGATCTTTGACGGATTCGGGCCCATGTCGGACGCGCCGCACAGTCGCGACGAGCATGACGTAACTCTGCCGTCGGACAATGTTCGGGAGATCGCATCCGCAACTACTCCGTCCATCAATCCGGAGCAAGTCGCGCCATCCAAGAGCGGAGGGATGGACCCCGCCATGGAGGCCGCAATCTCAGTGGCAATAGAGCCGGATACTGACTTCACCCCCTACGACAGCCGTGTCGCTGAACCACTTGATTCAACTCCGACCACGGACTCCGAGCCGCTCACATCCATGCCCGTCGAGTCCGACTGGGCTCCGATCATGGAGTTCACCTCCGCGGATATCTTTCAGCACTCACCTTTCGGAGATGTGCTAAATTCATTAAGGTCTCTCTCCATGTCAGGAGAACCTTGGCCGAACTATGTCCGGCTAGAATGGGATGCGGACAACGAAGAAATTGGCTGCCCACCCACAACACTCTTAGTAGCCATTGTCGACGACTTAACCGACATGCTTGACTTCGGCTCCGAAGACTTCGACGGTATGGATGACGAAGCCGGAGACGATCAGGATCCACTTCCCTCGGGGCACTGGACCACCACCTCATCATATGATATATACATGGTGGACACCCCTAAAGAAGCCAATGGCGACGAATAGCGGAGGATGACCCCTCCAAGAAGCAACCCAAGCGCTGACATCAGCGGCGCCGCTCTAAGTTCCGGCACAGCAAGAGCAGTGATACCGGCACAGGAGATAATAACACTCTGGATAGCACCGAAGACAACAACAATCCCCTCCAGCACGGTGTAGAGCTAGAGGACGAACAAGCTAGCCCTCCAGAGCAAGCAGCGGATGGAGAACTGGAGGACGACAATTACATGCCTCTCTTCGAAGACGCGGCGAGCCTCAGTGATGACGAGTTTATCGTGCCTGAGGACCCTGTCGAGCAAGAGCGCTTCAAGCGCCGACTTATGGCCACGACAAATAGACTAAAGAAGAAATAGCAACAGCTTCAAGCTGATCAGGACTTGCTAGCAGACAGATGGACCGAAGTCCTTGCGGCCAAGGAGCATGAACTCGAGCGCCCGTCCAAGAGTTACCCAAAATGGAGGTTGCTACCTCACCTCGAGAAGGAAGCACTGAAACCTCATTCACCAGTGTATGATGCGGCTGACCGGCCACTACGCAGCTGAGCCAGGGAGGCGTTCCAGCCTAAAGATCAGACCGCACCCCGTCGCCACTCAGTCAAAAATACTAAGGCCCGGGGCAACACAGAGGACCTGCGAGACATCTTGGACAGTAAGGCAAAAATCGCAAGGTCAATATACGCGACACGGGAACGTGCGCCCACACGGGACGATGATCGTCACGTTGGATACACCAAGAGTAAATCCGGCCGGGCCGAATACAGCAGACAAGACTCATACGAACTACGTCGGGATATAGCCCGGCACAGAGGTGCTACACACCCCCTATGCTTCACTGATGAAGTTATGAATCATGAATTCTGGAGGGTTTCAAACCCATAAATATCAAATCATACGATGGCACAACAGATCCCGCTGTATGGATTGAGGATTTCCTCCTTCACATCCACATGGCTTGCGGTGATGATGTACATGCTATCAAGTACCTCCCACTAAAACTCAAAGGACCAGCTCGGCATTGGCTAAATAGCTTGCCAGCAGATTCCGTTGGCAGTTGGGAGGATTTGGAAGATGCATTTCTTGACAACTTCCAGGGCACTTATGTGCGGCCACCGGATGCTGATGACTTGAGCCACATAACCCAGCAGCCAGGGGAATCGGCCAGACAATTCTGGACACGGTTCCTGACTAAGAAAAATCAAATTGTAGACTGTCCGGATGCAGAGGCCCTAGCGGCATTCAAGCATAACATCCGCGACGAGTTTCTCTCCCGCCACCTCGGCCAGGAGAAGACGAAATCTATGGCAGCCCTCACGACACTCATGACCCGCTTTTGCGTGGGTGAGGATAGCTGGCTGGCTCACAGAAACAACACATCGAGGAATCCGGATACCTCGGATACCAAAGATGTTAACGGTAGGCAGCGTCATAATAGACCAAAGCGCCACAATGACGGCGATAACACCGAAGATACGGCAGTTAATGCCGGATTCAGAGGCTCTAGATCCAGTCAGCGGAAAAAGCCATTTAAAAGAAATACTCCGGCTCCGTCTAGTCGGGATCGCATACTGGATCGCTCGTGTAAAATCCACGGCACCCCCGACAAGCCAGCCAATCACACCAACAGAGAATGCTGGGTGTTCAAGCAGGACGGCATGTTAAATGCCGAGAACAAGGACAAGGGGCTGCATAGCGACAACAAGGAGGAGCCCCGGCCGCCGACCACAGGAGGATAGAAGGGGTTTCCCCCTCAAGTGAATACGGCGAACATGATATACGCAACCCACATTCCCAAGAGGGAGCGGAAGCGTGCACTAAGGGACGTCTATGCGATGGAGCCTGTCGCCCCAAAGTTCAACCCATGGTCTGCTTGTCCGATCACGTTCGACCGCAGGGACCACCCCACTAGCATCCGTCATGGCGGATCCGCTGCACTGGTCCTAGACTCCATCATTGACGGATTTCACCTCACTCGAGTCCTTATGGACGGCGGCAGCAGCCTGAACCTGCTTTATCAGGATACAGTGCGAAAAATGGGTATCGATCCCTCAAGGATCAAACCCAGCAAAACCACCTTTAAAGGCGTCATCCCAGGTGTAGAGGCCCATTGCGCAGGCTCAATCACACTGGAAGTGGTCTTAGGATCACTGGATAACTTCCGAAGAGAAGAGTTAATCCTCGACATCGTCCCGTTTCGCAGTGGCTACCATGCATTGCTCGGACAGACATCATTTGCAAAATTCAATGTAGTGCCGCATTACGCATACCTCAAGCTCAAGACGCCAGGACCTCGTGGGGTCATAATAGTGAATGGAAACACAGAATGCTTGCTCCGTATGGAAGAGCACACCGCGGCCCTTGCAGCAGAGGAACAAAGCAGCCTATTCAGGCAGACCACTCATTCGGCGTCGCAGCCCCCGGACACCTTCAAGCGAATCCGGAACAAGCTGCAACAGGATCGCCTGGCACGATTAGAGCTCGCCTAGCAATCCGGCCCCAGTCCCAGTCCCAGTAAAGCGACGAAATCTGTGTCGCGCGTACATAACTACGCATTGAAAATACCATGGACATAGGCGGGGGCACGATCAGGACATGCCCCGCATTGTGGCTTAACCACACTAGGGGTTGTATACCTTTGACATTCCTTTTCTCTTTCAGGGCCTAACTCCTTGGAAGCCCTTTCCGGCAGTACGATTGCCGGACAAAATCCGGAACCCACAACCAAGGAGGCAAGAAGCTAAGGTGAACACGGGAACCGCCAGGTGGTCTCTAGTAATACTTGATATACCCTTTTTCACTATTTATGCGTAGCTTGCCCTGGGATAGGACATTTCGAATTGTCCTACTTTATGCTTATTGAACTACTTGTACCAGTATGCTTTGATGTATTATTCAAATAACAATGCATATCATTAATCTGTCATTGCATTATTGAAGTTTTTCTCTTTATCTTACATGTCCATTTACAACAATCCGCACCCGCACGTTCGGGAATGGTCAATACGCCAGGGGCTCTCGTTTACCCCATAATACGGCGCAAGAAGTCCGAACACTTTCGACAGTGTGGCATCCCAAACTTATATCATTATGTGCATTAGATCTGAATGATGTCTTTGGTCAAATGTTGGGTTTCCCGGCTCCCATGCTTTGGTACCATACGTTCCGCTATATCAACTAAGGTAGTAGTGGGAGAACTACTGTGATTGTGTCCCAGTTCTTCCAAACGACACCTCAGTAGAGAAAGCCAAAAACTGACTGTCATGATAAGGCGAGAGACTGGTCGCTGTTCGAGAGGTCTCAAATCCTTAAAGACTTTTTCTACTTCGGGCGAGGAGTCGGCCTTGTCCGGCTTAGGCGTGCATAGCACCCCAAATTCGGCCCTCCGAATACCAGGGGCTTCGCTAAAAGTTTAAAATCATAGACTTCTATGGCTAAGTGAGAGTGATAAAGCATTATAGTCCGATTGCCTGGTTCGTTGCGCTGAACACCTCCCTTGAAGGACCCAAAATTGGGGTAAAGATTGTTCAGATTTACCCCGAACACCCCAGTACTAGTTACATGGGGGTAGAAGCCGACGACTGGCCAACTCTCAGATTTTATAAATGGCCGCACAGAAGGTAATATTTTAAATTAAGAAAGCGCCGCATGGTGCAAAAGAGCTCGTTTCATATTACAGGATCACATGGGCATGTTCATTCAAAAATTACATCCTTGGCACACTCATCTGCCACTAAGCGGGAACCCTTCAGGACGCTCTCATAGTAATTCTCGGGGCAGCGATGCTCCTTGCCCTCCGGCGGCCCCTCCTTCACCAGCTTCACGTTGTCCAGCTTCGCCTAGTGCACCTTCGCCCGAGCAAAAGCCCTGCATGCACCCTCGATGCAGACGGACCGCTTGGTGACTTCAAGCCGTGGGCAGGCTTCCACAAGCCGCCTCACCAGACCAAAGTAGCTACTGGACAGGGGCTTGCCAGGCCACATCCGGACTATAAGGCCCCTCATGGCCTGTTTGGCCGCCTTGTGAAGTTTTACCAACTGCTTCAGCTCGTCGCTCAAGGGCACGGGGTGTTCGGTCCCAGTATACTGAGACTAGAAAAACTACTCCGTTGAGCTCCCCTCCTCAGCCCCGTAAAACTCCGCGGCATCCAGTACACTGCGGGGAAGATCTGCAAACGCTCCTAGAGAGCTCCGAATTCGGGTAAGAAATAGGAAAGTCTCCTTCATGTGCTTGCTTTGCATAAAGAATGCCTTACCCTCTGCTATCTTCCTCACTGCGTCAATCTCCTAGAGGGCCTTGTGGGCTTCGGCCTTGGCGCTCTGGACGCTTTCAAGCTCCTGCGCGAGCTCGGACTCTCGCATCTTAGAGTCAAGCTCCAAGGAATCGTGCTTTTTGGCAAGAGCATCGAGCTCTTGCTACACCTCGCCTACCCGGGCTTCTGGCTTCTCCCATTTAATGTGTTCTTTGGCCGGTTTGTCTTCGGCCTCGGACAACACCTTCCTCAGGGTCTCCACCTCGGTCGTGTCCCCTGAGGAATTCATGATGATCTTATTACTTTACACCCAGACTTCTTTTTAACTATATAGACAGGGGGATATCTTACCTTTGCTCTCTTTGAGCTGCCTCTTGGTAAGGCCGAGTTCGTCCTTGGACCGCTTCAGATCCTGCTTCAGCGCAGAGACCTCTGTAGTACATGCGGCAGCGGCCAGCACTGAAGCCTGCACAAACACATAGACATACTCTAGTTAGACTCCCGAGTTATCATTTGATACTCTATTCGGCTTTTCTTCGTGAACGCCAAACAAAGCATCAGGGGCTACTATCTATGCGGTAATATTTTCTTATATTTTGAATGCTTACCTCAAATCCTGTTAGGAGGCTGGCGCAAGCTTCGGTCAGTCCATTTTTGGCGGCCTGAACCTTCTTAACCACCACACTCAAGATAGTGCGGTGCTCTTCATCGATGGAAGCGCTGTGAAGCGCTTCCGGCAAGATGTGCGGTGCCTCTGGTTGGACAGAGACACCGGCACGGATGGTTGGCCCCCCTTAATGGGGGACCGTCTGCCGGAATCTGGAACCATCGAATGTTCCGGCACAGTGTCCGGTTGGGGCCCGAACTCGAAGCCTGTAGGAGCCTCGCTCCCTTGGTACCCAGGGTCCGGGAGGTCGCTGTGAGGCGCCCCCGGGATCACCTCCCCTTGGCTCGGTGCCTTTTGAGACAACACCTCGGCGTTGTCCGTAGGGTGAGGGGTGGAAGCCGTCGGAGGAGAACCGTTGTTCATATCTGACGAGTCCAAAGAGCCGCTCGACGAGGGTATGTCCAGATGAGCTCGGGACGGACTACATAATCATGTTTGGCATGAGGAAAGGCAGTAGAATAAAACATACCATGAAGTACTATGGTGTCTGGACACTTACGACTTTGCCAGGGGCTTGTCCCTGGGTAGCCACTCGTCGCCGCTGTCGGCGGCCTTCGTGGCGCAGTCCGGAGGGAGGGTCTTTCCTTTCCTGGACCCTTCGGCCTCCCAGGATGGGTCGGCCTTCCTTTGCTTGTCTCCCCCAGCTGGGGGGGAGAACTTCTCTCCTCCTCCTCGTTTTCGTGGGAAGAGTGCGCGTCGGATTCCTCGGACGATGAGTCCGATATAACATTACGCCGGAGACCCTTATGGGTCCCCGTGGCCTTCTTCTTGGCCTTCTTTTCCGGCACCTCGTAAGGTGCCGCAGTCAACATCTTCATTAGAAGAGCGTCTGCGGGATCTTTGGGCAGGGGGGCTGGGCAATCAAGCTGCTCTGCTGTCTCTATCCAGTCCTATTAATGACATGAAAGCTTAGATTTAGCACATAACTAAACTAGGGAAAATAAATACCCTGAGAGATATAAAAGCCTACCGGATGGGTGCGACGCTTTGCGCTGAGTCCGCGGTCTTCGGTGAGGGAGGGAGGCATCTCGGCGCCCTTGAAAAGTACCCTCCAGACGTCCCCGTGCGTCATGTCGTAGAGCTCTCGCAGCGTCTGGTGCTTGGCCGAGTCGAACTCCCAAAAAACAAATGCCCGTCGTTGACACGGAAGGATCCGGCGGAAGAGCATAACCTGGACCATGTTAACGAGCTTGATTTTCTTGTTCATCATGTTCTGTATGCAGGTCTGGAGTCTGGTCAGCTCTACCACAGAACCCCAGGACAGGCCCTTCTTTTTCCAGGAGCTGAGCCGCGTGGGGATTCCGGATCGAAATTTGGGGGCCGCCACCCAGTTGGAATCGCGCGGCTCGGTGATGTAGAACCACCCCGATTGCCACCCCTTTATGGTATCCACATAGGTACCCTCGAGCCAGGTGACATTACGCATCTTGCCCACCATGGCGCCTCGTACTCTGCTTGCTGGCCACCCACCACGTTCGGTTTGACATTGAAGGTTTTCAGCCATAGGCCAAAGTGGGGCCTGATGCGGAGGAAGGCCTCGCAGACGACGATAAACACCGAGATGCTGAGGATGAAGTTGTGGGCCAGATCATGAAAATCCAGCCCGTAGTAGAACATGAGCCGCAGACAAACAGGCGGAGAGGAAGTCCCAATCCGCGGACGAAATGGGTAAGAAAAACTACCCTGTCATGGGGTTTGGGCGTTGGGACGATCTGCCCTGCATTCGGCAGCTGGTGTGCGATATTCGCAGCTAGGTATCCGGCTTCCCGTAAGTTTTTGATATTCTCCTCCATGACGGAGGAAACCATCCACTTGCCTCCTTCTCCAGACATGCTTGGAGTGGTTTGAGAAGAAGAACGCGAGCTTGGGCGCTAGAGCTCGAGTGTGCGGGAATGGGTAAGTGAGAAGGAAGAAGGCGTGGGTGAAGAAAGTAAATCTATGTACCTTTATAAAGGCGGAGGAGGCAATGTGTCTCCCCACTTGCCTGGCAAAACCGCTTATTCCCCAGGCGCCGTAATTGATGGCGCGGTTGGGTTACCCACGTCCGTATTGTTGAGAATCCCATGATAAGGGGAACACGATCTCTGTTTTGACAAGACGTATCAAGAAAACCGCCTCGCGATATGTGCGGAGCTAGTTGAGAAAAGCGTTTCGAATAATAACCGGGCCATGGTGCGATATCATGTTGTCAAAACGTGTCAGAAGATTAGATTTGTGGAAATATTATTCTCTCTATGGTGGTATGTGGAACTTATTTTGCAGGGGCGGACACTATCCTTGCATTCAAACTCTTCCATGGTGTATTCGGAGGAGGAACCCGCCTTGCAATGCCGAAGACAACACTGCGCACCAGACTCATCGTCATTGAAGCCTGGTTCAGGGGCTACTGAGGGAGTCCTGGATTAGGGGGTCTCCGGACGGCCGGACTATATGCTTTGGCCGGACTATTGGACTATGAAGATACAAGATTGAAGACTTCGTCCCGTGTTCGGATGGGACTCTACTTGGCGTGGAAGGCAAGCTAGGCAATACGGATATGTATATCTCCTCTTTTGTAACCGACCTTGTGTAACCCTAGCCCCCTCTGGTGTCTATATAAATCGGAGGGTTTTAGTCCATAGGACAATCATACCATAGGCTAGCTTCTAGGGTTTAGCCTCTTTGATCTCGTGGTAAATCGGAGGGTTTTAGTCCATAGGACAATCATATCATCAAGAACAATCAAGCAGGACATAGGGTATTACCTCCATCAAGAGGGCCCGAACCTGGGTAAACATTGTGTCCCCTGCCTCTTGTTACCATCCGCCTTAGAAGCACAGTTCGGGACCCCCTACCCGAGATCTATCGGTTTTGACACCGACAGTATGAATAATGATTATGCTATTAGAGTGGCTACTAGAACTGGTAGAATGACTCAGGAACCTTTGTATCCTGAAGGCCACCCTAAGAGAATTGAGCAAGATTCTCAGATAAATAATATAGATGCACCTAGTCCTTCTAAAAGGAAGAAAAAGAAAAATGATAGGACTTTGCATGCTTCTAGTGAACCTATTACTAAAACATCTGAGAATCCAAATGATATTTTTATTTCTGATGCTGAAACTCTATCTGGTAATGAACCTGAAACTAGTGTTAATGATAATGTTCATGATGATGCTCGACCTAGTAATGATAATGATGTAGAAATTGAACCTCCTGTTGATCTTGATAACCCACAATCAAAGAATCAACGTTATGATAAGAAAGACTTTGTTGCTAGGAAACATGGCAAAGAAAGAGAACCATGGGTTCAGAAACCCATGCCTTTTCCTCCCAAACCATCCAAGAAAAAGGATGATGAGGATTTTGAGCGCTTTGTTGAAATGATTAGACCTATCTTTTTGCATATGCGATTAACTGATATGCTCAAAATGAATCCTTATGCTAAGTATATGAAAGATATTGTTACAAATAAAAGAAAGATAGCAGAAGCTGAAATTTCCACCATGCTTGCTAATTATACTTTTCTGGGTGGAATACCTAAGAAACTAGGAGATCCCGGTGTACCAACTATACCATGCTCCATTAAAAGAAATTATGTTAAAACTGCTTTATGTGATCTTGGAGCTGGTGTTAGTGTTATGCCTCTCTCTTTATACCGTAGACTTGATTTGAATAAGTTGACACCCATTGAAATATCTTTGCAAATGGCTAATAAATCAACTGCTACCTGTCGGTATTTGTGAGGATGTGCCTGTTGTAGTTGCAAACGTTATTATTTTAACGGACTTCGTTATTCTTGATATTCCTGAGGACAATATTATGTCTATTATTCTTGGAAGACCCTTGTTGAACACTACAGGGGCTGTTATTGATTGCACTAAAGGCAATGTCACTTTTCATGTTAATGGTAATGATCATATGGTACACTTTCCGAGGAAACAACCTCAAGTCCACAGTATGAATTCTATTAGAAAAATTCCATCGATTATATTTGGAGGTTTTGAATTTCCTCTTCCTACTATCAAGAAGAAATATGATATTCTTATTGTTGGGAATGTGCATATCCCCGTTGAGGTAACCTAGTGTTATTCGAAATTTCTCCGATTCCGTGTTATTCAGAATGAGTTTGTTAACAAGACCTAATCAACCTTGTTAGTGGATTCCTTTTGATGAGCATGGGATGGATGAAACTAGAAAGCACAACCTTCTGTACCCCACTTTTACTTTCTGTTATTTATATTAAATAAATAAAAATAAATATTTTTCCGTCTGTTATCTGATTATCCGTGCAATATAAAAATATCCCGAAAATAAAAGTTCTCCAAATGCCCTGAAATTTAAATATGATTTTTTTCTAGAATATTTGAGAATATTTGGCACCGAGAACACAGCACGGGGGTCAACCACCTGCCCACGAGGGTGGAGGGCGCGCCCTATCCCCTGGGCGTGCCCCCCGCCTCATGGGCCCACGGTGGCCCTCCTCCACTTATCCTTTCACCCACACACTCCTTCTTCCTCCCCCAAACACGAATATCCAACTCAAACCCGAATCCAAGCTCATTTTTCTGCCATTTTCGATCTCCTTGATCAAAGCACCTCCCACAAAACTGCTTGGAGAGATTCTTCCTTGGTATGTGACTCCTCCATTGGTCCAATTAGTTTTTGTTCTAGTGCTTTATTCATTGCAATTTTTTGCTGCTTAGGTGGCCCTGTTCTTGAGCTTGCATGTCAAATTTATATGGTTAAAAGTAGTTTTGATGCATGATATAGGCCCTAGGCACTTGTAGCAGTAGTTGCTACCAATATTCTTGAGTTTGGTTCACTTTTATTTTGAAGTTACTAAAAAAATTCAGAATTTTTTAGAGGAAGAAAAATGCTTAGAAAAATGTTCCAAGGTGGTTCCTCAAGGAAGCAAGGACCCAGGCTTGCATTGCGTGATGCTGATGAAGAGCCACCAAGAGACGCTCCAGTGCGTCCTTGTGAGTGGCCTTCTGAAAATTTTATGGATCGAGAAGGAATTAAGGAATAATTCAACGCATATTTGCGTAATGCCGATCTTGTGAGCTTCAAGGAAGAGAAGTGCAGCCAGTATCACAATCTCACTAGTACCTTTGTGAGGAGGTTTGAATTTTCATCTTCACGTAATTCTCCAACTGTCCTGTTTGATCTCTATGAAAATTCTTATACTATGGACTTAGAGGATTTTACTACTGCTTGCAAACTTCCACAGTGGGGTAGTATAAGGGATCCTCGCAAATCTGAATTCAGAGATTTTCTTGCTAGCATAACTGTGGGAGAATCTAGAGATATAACACAAGCCACCATAGGGAGCATTCACTTTCTTGGTATACATTATTTTGCTCTCTTCATAGGTAGATGCATTAATGGTAAAGATGAGGCATGTCACATGTGTGTCCCTGACCTCAGTATTCTTAGGAGTGCTGTGTTAGGACATAAATCCTATAAGTTGGGAGCCATTGTTGCACGTACGTTGCATCTTAATAGATTTAATGGAGATTTCTTTGGACGAATTTATGCAACCCGCCGAGCTAATTTTCTTGGTATAGCCATACGCAAAGATGATATTGAATTACCTCCTGCTTACCTAGACTTTAATGTTATGGTTCACCACCAGTTTGTCGAGAGGAATGAATCACCTCTCCAGTACCGACTAATCTTTGATAGACGTCGTGTTGTCCATATTACTCTCCCTGCTCCTGCCTTCTTTGATCATCAGGCAAAAGGAAGATATACTATTACTAGAGAGGAGGCAGATGAGTACAAGAGGAGAGCAGAGGCCGCTCGTCGCCACGCTGCAGCTCAGCAGGCGATAGCCACTGCATCACACTACGACCCCAACTACTATTATGGATATCCTCCAGGCTAGCCGTGGCCATAGACCAACTTAGGCCAAAAGCCTAAGATTGGGGGAGTACGTATTTCCCACCGACAATACATTTGTGTTCACACACTCATTGCTAGATGTCGGTGCTCATACTTTTTCATTATATCACCCATGCTAGTTTATTTTCCTTTTTATGCTTTCTTCTTGTGTGTTTGATAAACCTTGAGAAAAACCAAAAAAAATTAGTTGTAGCTTTAAATTAGTTTATTTTCCATGCTTGTAGTAGTAATTAAAAAAGAAAACCCAAAAATATTTCTTGTTCTTCTTTTAATTGTTGGGAGTTCTCCCCTGTAAATAGTTCTATTTCTTTTCTATTCTTTGGGGGTCGATAGAAGAAGACCATGATTAAATTGTTGAAGTGGCTCTTATATACATTATTGTTGATCTGACAAAAGAGCCCATATTGCCTTGTCTTCTCCTGTTTATTGAATGCTTGCAGATTCCAGCTTAGTCCAATGCACATGCACTATTATTATTATTCACATCGTTCTGTCGTGCAAGTGAAAGGAAATTATGACAATATATGATGGACTGACTGAGATGAGAAAAGCTAGTATGAACTCGACCTCTTTTTTTTGTAAATATGATTAGTTCATCATTCCTGATTCAGCCTATTATAAATAAACATGTTTGCAATGACAACTAGAGATCATAGTTTCTTGTGCCATGCTTGATTAGCTATGAGTTATAATGGTTTACCTTGCGTGCCAACATGCTATTGAGATTGTTATGATGTGGTATGATAGGGTGGTATCCTCCTCTGAATGATTTAAGTGACTTGACTTGGCGCATGTTCACGCACGTAGTTGAAACAAAATCAACATAGCCTTCACAATATTTATGTTCATGGTGGGTTATATCCTACGCATGCTTGCATTCGGTGTTGATTAATTTTAATGCATGTTCATGACTGTTGTCGCTCTCTAGCTGGTCGCTTCCCAGTCTTTGGCTGGCCTTCACCTGTACTAAGTGGGAATACTGCTTGTGCATCCAATCCATTAAACCCCAAAGTTATTCCACATGAGTCCACTATACCTACCTATATATGGTATCTACCTGCCGTTTAAAGTAAATTTGTATGTGCGAAACTCTAAAACTTCAAATAAATATCTTGTTTTGTATGCTCGAATATCTCATGTATCAACTAGGGATGTCTGTATCTTCCATGTTAGGCGGGTTATTCTCAAGAGGAGTGGACTCCGCTCCTCACTCACGAGATAAATGGCTGGTCACCGGGATGCCCAGTCCCATGCTTTATGCAAACTAAATCAACATAATCGCAAACAAAACTCCCCCTGAGACTCTTGTTAGTTGGAGGCACTCGTTGTTTCGAGCAAGCCATGGATTGATGCTTGTTGGTGGAAGGGGAGTATAAACTTTACCATTCTGTTTGGAAACCGCCTATAATGTGTGTAGCATGGAAGATATCGCCATCTCTTGGTTGTTATGTTGACAATGAAAGTATACCGCTCAAAATATTATTCACCTTTGTTTCAAAACCAAGCTCTGGCACCTCTACAAATCCCTGCTTCGCTCTACGAAGGGCCTATCTATTTAATTTTATGCTGAGTCGTCATCCTCTTATTAAAAAGCACCAGTTGGAGAGCACCGCTGTCATTTGCATTCATTACTGTTAATTTACATTGAGTATGACTTGACTGGATCCCTTTAACCATGAATTACAATGTCTAGTCAGTCCTTGGTCTCTAAAGGTGCTCTGCATTTATGTTTTGCGGTCTCAGAAAGGGCTAGCGAGATACCACCTTGCTATATCATATTATGATTGTTTTGAGAAAGTGTTGTCATCCGAGATTTATTATGATTGCTCGCTAGTTGATTATGCCATTGATATGAGTAAACTTGAGACTAAGCGTTATTGCGAATGTGGTTAGTTATAATCTTTGCTCAAAACTTGAATGCTGGCTTTACATATTTACAACAACAAGAGCAAACAGAGTTTGTAAAAGTTTTTCTTTATCACCTTTAGTTTGTCAACTGAATTGCTTGAGGACAGGCAAAGGTTTAAGCTTGGGGGAGTTGATACGTCTCCGCCGTATCTACTTTTCCAAACACTTTTGCCCTTGTTTTGGACTCTAACTTGCATGATTTGAATGGAACTAACCCGGACTGACGCTGTTTTCAGTAGAATTACCATGGTATTATTTATGTGCAGAAACAAACGTTCTCGGAATGACCTGAAACTTCACGGAGCAACTTTTTGGAAAATATAAAAAATACCTGCAAAAGATGAAGGCCAGGGGGCACACCACCTCTCCACGAGGGTGGGGGCGCGCCCCCCTACCTCGTGGGCCCCCTGGTGCCTCTCCGACTCCAAATCCAACTCTATATATTGTGTTTCAGGGAGAAAAACCAGAGAGAAGAATTCATCGCGTTTTACGATACCGAGCCGCCGCCAGGCCCTAAAACCTCTCAGCAGGGCTGATCTGGAGTCTGTTCGGGGCTCCGGAGAGGGGAATCCGTCGCCATCGTCATCATCAACCATCCTCCATCACCAATTTCATGATGCTCACCGACAGTGATGGGTTGGATGGGATCTATCATGTAATTGAGTTAGTTTTGTTAGGGTTTGATCCCTAGTATCCACTATGTTCTGAGATTGATGTTGCTATGACTTTGCTATGCTTAATGCTTGTCACTAGGGCCCGAGTGCCATGATTTCAGATCTGAACCTATTATGTTTTCATCAATATATGAGTGTTTCTGATCCTATCTTGGAAGTCTACAGTCACCTATTATGTGTTATGATCCGTTAACCCCGAAGTGACAATAATCGGGATACTTACCGGTGATGGCCATAGTTTGAGGAGTTCATGTATTCACTATGTGTTAATGCTTTGTTCTGGTACTCTATTAAAAGGAGGCCTTAATATCCCTTAGTTTCCGTAAGGACCCCACTGGCACGGGAGGGTAGGACAAAAGATGTCATGCAAGTTCTTTTCCATAAGCACATATGACTATGTTCGGAATACATGCCTACATTATATCAATGAAGTGGAGCTAGTTCTGTGTCACCCTAGGTTATGACTGTTACATGATGAACCACATCCGGCATAATTCTCCATCACCGATCCATTGCCTATGAGCTTTCCATATATTGTTCTTCGCTTATTTAATTTCCCGTTGCTATTGCTATCATCACTACAAAATACCAAAAACATTACTTTTACTACTGTTACCTTTTGCTACCATTACCACTACTATCATATTACATGGCTACTAAATACTTTGCTGCAGATACTAAGTTTCCAGGTGTGGTTGAATTGACAACTCAGCTACTAATGCTTGAGAGTATTCTTTGGCTCCCCTTGTGTGGAATCAATAAATTTGGGTTGAATACTTTACCCTCGAAAACCATTGTGGTCCCCTATACTTGTGGGTTATCACCAACCGGCTTGGATGGAACAGGCGATGGAAATAGGACCTGACGTACCGCAGAACGGAGGAAATAGCTTTGTGTTCGATCGGCCATGGTGGAAATGGGATCCTGTTCATCGGGAGGGGTCTGGTGTACCGCAAAACGGAGGAAACGGACCTCCTACGGTTGAAACGGGGTCCTGTTGATCGGGAGGGGTGTGGCATACCGCGAAACGGATGAAACGGACTTGTGTTGGAGCGCTACGGTCAAAACGGGGGTCCTATTCGTCGGGAGGGGTGTGGCGTACCGCAAAACAGGACTCCATGGGATACTGTTCATCTCCACCGTCGACCACCTCCAGCCTCCACGGGCTACTGTTCATCCACCGTCGACCTCCTCCAGCCTCCACCTGCGACTTTTCATCCACGGGCTCCTGTTCATCCAGCCTCCACCGGCTACTGCTCAACTAGCCCTCTCCATAGGGTCCTGTTCAACCACCCCTCCACAGTCTACTGTTCATCCAGCCCTCCACCGGCTACTGTTCAACCAGCCCTCCATGGTGTCCTGTTCTTCCAGCCTTCCACAAGGTACTGTTTATCCACCGGCTCGATCGATCGGGGTACCGTTCATCTAGCGGCAACGGCCTGTACTACCACGGGTTCCTGTTCATCCAACCCCCACCAGGAACTGTTCGTCCAAACCCCCCAACAACACTCACTGTTCATCCAGAGGCAGCATTGATCGGCTTCAGTTAGCAGTAGTAGCGAAGGAATTGCTCGGTCGGGTTCAGTTAACAGCCATCGATCGATCGCTCGGGTTCAGTAACGCGTAGCCTCCAGGGCAATCACTCGGGTTCAGTTAGAGCCCAACGCCTCGCTCGGGTTCAGTTAGAGCGCAAGGCCTCACACACACGTGCGTACGTACAAGAGAGATGCGCATCGCTGTGACACTCCAAAAATTTTGATTTGGTTTTTCATCAAAAACTTTATTGGATTCTAAAAGAGGGCTTTTAAAAAAATTTCTTTTCCAGAAATCCTTCCTCTTTAAAAACTTCCTTTCACCTTTGGCAAGGATTTCCTTTCCTTTTCAATTTTGCTGTTAAAATTTTGGAAGCTTTTCTTCTGGTTGTTTCCCTCTCAAACTTATTTATTTTTCATTTAAAAAGAAACCCTAGGAGTTTGGGACTTCATTCTTTTGAAACCACCCAAGATTTCACCATATCACACGTGGTAAAACGCCTCCAAAAACCTCCTCTTCTCCTTGGAACAACCTAAGTTCTCGGTCCCAACTAAACCAAACAAGTTTTGTATTTTATTTCAATCATTTTTCCTCTCAAATCATTTTTGTCAATTATTTGGAGCCTGAGTCATTTACAAAGCAAGTGCCTTACTTCCTTTGAGTTTTGATCTCAAACCAACTCCTCTGGATTGTCCTTAGCATCCACAGCTCAGAACCATCTTGATCCACTCTCCTTCTTTTCAAATTTTTCAAATTTCAGCCTCTGCAAGTTTGGACCAGATTTGCCAAATTTGGTGAAATTCATATCTACACTTTCCCAAAAATTCTGCAAAAATTCAGGCAGCATACTGGAGCAATGAGTAGCCACTCCACCAAAAATCAGCTCTAGGAAAAATCCCTAGAGGCCAGTATCATTCTGTCGAACACCTTGCATACACTGTATTTTGCACTTTCAGTAATTCAGTAAAGTTCAGAGTTCAGTGTCGTTTTCTCCTCGCTAGTTTCAGTCACGCGTGGACAGTGCCCTTGGCACGATCCTCGCCGCCTCTCCCTCTTGTCTGGAGTGCCGCACGCGTGCTTGGCGCCTTCCGGGCGTCGGTGGCGCCCTGGCCCGCCTACGCCGGCGTGTCTCGCGGCGGCCGATCCACCGTAACAGCCGACCGGAAGTAGAACGGCGGCGCAACGCCGTTCGGCGCCGCCCAACGCTCCCTGGCTCTCCGCGTGGCACATGCAAGCCAGCGCAGCCCCGCTGCACAGTCGCCGTGGCCCGGCAAGCATAGAACGCGCTCCCTGCCGCCGACGTGCCACACGGCCGTTCCGTTGGGACAGGCCGTAAACTCCCCCCCCCCGTGCTAAGCTGGACCCTGAAATGGATCCACTACTCCACCTAGACGATGCCCAAGCCCCTAATCCCACTGCCCAACCCCGGCGCCGCCGTAATCGCTCGCCGGACTTATCCCGTTCGCGGCAACCGCCTCGGGCTGGCTATATATAGCACCCCAAAGCTCCCTCTCGTCCCCGCACATCTCCACTACCTCTCTGGACCCCGACCAGCTACTAGAAGAGCCTCGAGGGGCCCTTCTTCCTCGACTCTGGCCACCTCATTCCGCCTCGGCCTCCACCTCGATTCGCTCCGGTGAGGCCGTCCCGGGCGCCCAAACTTCGTCAGTAGTTTCCTCGAGCAACCAGTGAGCTAACCCAAGCATCAATTTGACCTTCGCAGCTCTCAACGGCGAGGTCCATCTCCACCCGAGCCGCCGTCCGCCGGAGCAAGGCTCGCCGTCGACGTGGTACTCGCCGGCAACCACCACCACCACCAACCGACGCGGAAGGGCGCCCTGAGCAAGGAGGTACCCTTCGATCCCCTTATCTCGTCGTGGATCGCCGCCGGCGACCACCGCGGCTCTCGGGCCCCGTCGAGCTCAGCCGCCCGTTTTGAATTTTCAAACCTGACGGGTGGGACCTGCCCGTCAGCCTCTCTGTCTCTTTCTAAATGAACCGTTTCTTAAAGCGTATTCTGCCAAATGCGTTTTCCTCCTGGGCTGGCGTATTCTCTACCGAGCGTTTTCAGTTTTTTATGAGCAAGCCCCTGGAAATATTCTGTTTCATTACAGATGAGTCCCTGGACTAAAACCTTTATAACTTTTAAACAGAAAAGTATTTTTTATTTATTCTTTTTTCTGTTCTCTTTGAAATTCTGTCGAGTTTTTTATCAGATTTATTTGAAAAAAATTTGGAATACTTTTTGTGCACATCTTGGTATTTACGATAGCGCCTATATTTTCTGTATACCGTAGATACCGGAGGAGGTGACGGAGCCGCGAACTTCACCGAGCTAGGCTCCGACTACTCTGAACCAGGCAAGCATGTTTGTACTTTTGATATGATGAGTGTCTTGGCATGTTTTGCATTTAGTTAGTTTCATGAGATGTTGATGAGCATACCGATGAACGTTATTTTCATGCATGGTTAAGGTAAGTGAGCTCGACGATCCATAAGTGGATGGATGTGAGTATGAATGGCCACGGGTTGGCATGAGGATGGGTAAGATGGCAGTGTTGTTGCATGCCAGTCTTATGCCAGATTATTTGACTCCCGTGTCAAATCGTATCGGTCCAGTTCCTCCCTTTTCCTTCCTTGTACTACCACATGTTTTCCGCAAGGAATATGGCTTAGTAAGTCGCAAACCGCTTTCCCGATACACACCAAAAGGAGAGGCCGGGGTGATGGTTCCATGGCCCTGGATTAAAGCCAGTCATCCGGTCAGGGGGCATGGGTGTTTCCGGTTGGGACCGAGAGGGGTCACCCCTTAGAGCGCGCGTATATAAATTTGATCCCATGCTATTCGAGATTGTGATCTCCCCGTCTCAAAGTTTTTCTTGGACGATGTCTAGGGTGAGTCCTGGCATCGAGAGATAGGATGGGTGTGTACTGGTTAGCTGTGTTTACTTCCGAAATACCGTAAACGGAACTAGTCCTTCGAGACTACGGAAATCCGTTAGCTGTGGGAAATTTTTGTACAAACTCTGCAGAGTCATAAGTCCCCAAATCATCTTATCCATATCCAAATTTTGCGCTGACTTATCCTGACAAGTGCCAGTTTTTGGTGACAGATACTCCGGTGAATCTCGTGCGCACTAAGCCCGGTTAAAAGTTTATTCCAGTGGATGGACTAACCCATTTATTATCATGAACTGAATATTTATTATGATTATTATTTACTTGTGGATTAAAGCCCTTTCCGTGATGTCGCTCAGACGTCCGACTGTGGCATTTCTTTTAAAGCCCTTTCTGTGATGTCGCTCAGACGTCCGACTGTGGCATTTCTTTTAAAGCCCTTTCTGTGATGTCGCTCAGATGTCCGACTGTGGCATTTCTTTTAAAGCCCTTTCTATGATGTCGCTCAGACGTCCGACTGTGGCATTTCTTTTAAAGCCCTTTCTGTGATGTCGCTCAGACGTCCGACTGTGGCATTTCTTTTAAAGCCCTTTCTGTGATGTCGCTCAGACGTCCGACTGTGGCATTTCTTTTAAAGCCCTTTCTGTGATGTCGCTCAGATGTCCGACTGTGGCATTTCTTTTAAAGCCCTTTCTGTGATGTCGCCCAGAAGTCCGACTGTGGCATTTCTTTTAAAGCCCTTTATGTGGTGTCGCTAAGACGCCCGACTGTGGCCTGATATTCTGTTATTATTTGTTAACCTTTCGAGGCGTCGCTTCAGACACCCGATCGGTTCTCATATATATTTTGTTGGGATTTCAGGCGGACTACCGCCGTTTCCCTCGTACTTACTTCGTTATGAAAATCTTTAATGTGCATTGGAAAGATTATTCATGACGCATTAATGCATGCATTTGTTATATCTTACGTCCGAACTGTCTTGCGAGTACTTTCAAAGTACTCACTGGCTTGTTGATTTGGCCAGATGCTGACGAAGGTGATCTCATGGATGAAGAGTTCGATAGCGGGTCCGACGCCTAGAGGAATCCCAGTCAGTCTCGTGCGACCCTGGTCTTGGTCACTGCTTTATACCTGCTTCCGCAACCCGAATAAATTTATCGAGCCTCACCTCGACGCTCGATGAGATGCCAGTTTGAGAGTCGTGTTACCACACTTCCCATTGTGCTATTCCATCATCACTTTATCCTCGAGTCAGTAGCATGCCACCACACCATTGTGTTATATCCGCCATTATGTATAATTATTGGCGCGTTTGTAATAATTTGTTGGGCAGCCCTAGCTCAACCATGTAATATATTCTATGCTACTGGCTTTTGTATCAAGAGTTTGTCTACCAGTGTGGAGGATTTCTCTCATACTGGACTCAAAAGATTGGTTTCTCAATAAATATTTTTATTGGAAAACCGGTCGTGACAAGCTTGGTATCAGAGCCAGGCTGACTGTAGGAAGCCACTAGGTGCGATCGCTAATCGGTTATGAGCATGATAGAGCCGATTTATATTTTTTTATATGCAATTGTAGTCATTTTCTGACAGTCAGCATAAATTTATGATTTGACCATTCAGGGTTTTTGCCTACTTTTGTAGATGGCCGACAACAACTGCGAGTCTCAGACCTTCGCCAACGTACCCGATGGGTTCGTCAAGCTTCTCTCCTTCATCGTTCAGGTCGCGATGGGGTCATCCATGCGCCCAGTCTTCAGACTCCGCCAGCACAGAGTCAACGACGGTCTGACCATGCACCAGGCCACGGTGCAGTTCAAGGGAGGGCGTGGTGAGCTACGCCGCTACCTGTTCGTGGGAAGAGCCATGCCTACGGAGAGGCATGCTATGCAGATGGCAGCCCGTGAGGCGATAGCCCGCCTCAGGGATGTCCTTCCCGCGATGAAGACTCGTCGCTACCGTTATCTTCCATGACATGTGCCCTACACCTGCCACTACGCATTCTCCTGCCCCAGAGGAGAACAAGACGAGGCTTTTGAGATGCTTATTGAGTATCTCTGGGCTCTGGAGGCAGCCTTCGACAACTTGGTGGACGACTTCGTGGCTGCCCGCATGGACTCAGTTCATGGCTGTGCCGCCAACAGGAGGGAGCTCCTGCTCACCGCACCGCCACTGACTTTTGTCTCGTCCTCAGCATCTCATGCACCTACTCGTCACCTGCCTACCACCGAAGGGTTCAACCAGGCCTTTGCGCCCACTCCAGCACGCACTGCACCACCCGCTGTGCCCACTCCTATTCGTGTTGCTCCGCCCCTGGCACCCGTTCCCTCTACCCGACGCGGCTCTTCATGTCTGGAGCCTATTAGTGAGGAGGAGGTCGAGTCCCCAGCCTCACTGCGCCTCACCCTCGGCAGGGCCAAGGAGATCATCGACATTTCCGGCTGAGTGCGTTTGCCCGTCATGCGATGTACCGCTTTGTAAGATATGTTGTGAGAAGTAGCTTGTTTGCGCATCATGTAGAACTTGATGAGTGAACTAGCCTAAATAACATGTCAGGATTATGTACGCATATCCTGAGTGATGTACTGTATAATTATCGCCCGCGTGTAAGATATGTAATGAGCAGTCCTTCTCCGTGCGCAAATCAATTTGTCTTCTTAAGTGATCTTGGACTTTTAAATTATTTGCCATCCTTGTGCATTTTTATTTTTGGAGTTGTTTTTGGCGACCATCTTCACCTTTTCTTATGGATTTTACAAAATATATTCCCAGAGTGAAAAATGTCTCGTCCTTGGACTCGCTCCAGGCCTACTCCGCCAGAGGAAAATTTGGACACTCAACCAGGCAACAATTTCACGCAAGGGCAGTCGAGTCAACAGGGCAGTGAAACGGCACTTTCCCAATTGTGCCGCCTTTATGAACAGAGTCAGCAACAACATCGTGAAATGATGAACCAAGTCATCAATATGGGAAATTACCATGGACAGTATCCGCAGCATTCCAAGTTATCCGAGCTACAGAAGACGCGTCCCCAAACATTTTCTCATACTGACAAGCCTCTTGAAGCCGAGGACTGGCTTCGGGATATGGAGAGGAAATTAATTATTGCAAAATGTTCATACCCCGAGAAGGTATTGTATGCTCCGCACTATCTCACAAGAGCAGCCGCATCGTGGTGGGAGAATTTTATGCACATGCATCCAAACGAAGGTGACATAACCTGGGATGATTTCAAGGAAGGTTTCCGCGGTGCACACATTCCTAAGAGTATTATGAAAATAAAAAAGAGAGAGTTCGATGACCTCAAACAAAGGAACTTGAGAGTGGCAGATTACAACAGTCAATTTACACTATTGTCTCGCTACCCCAATGAAGAGCGTATGACTGAAAGCAAGAAGATGGA
Source organism: Triticum monococcum (assembly GCA_034509565.1). Taxonomy (NCBI): domain Eukaryota; kingdom Viridiplantae; phylum Streptophyta; class Magnoliopsida; order Poales; family Poaceae; genus Triticum; species Triticum monococcum. The sequence continues at coordinate 426,383,113 of CM067847.1, read as the reverse complement.
GAAATTCCTTGACGGTCTAGCGCCCGCGCTTAAATGCCAACTAGTCGTGCGCACTTTTCCTGATTTTAAGACACTGGTGGACAAAGCCATTACTCTGGAAAATGAGAGACGCAGTCTGGAAGATATCCGCAAGCGAAAAAGGGACCAGACTAACCATGCTCGCAATCCCCAAAGCAAGACAGATTTTCAAAAGGGTGGGACACACAAATTCCCATCCAATGTCTCACGCCAAATCAAGAATTTTCATGCAAGGGACAAGGAGTTCATATATTGCCCCGGCGTTACTTGTTACGCCTGTGGAGAGGAAGGGCACTATGCCAAGCAGTGTCCCAAGCCTAGAAACTCAACTCCAAAGCCAAACAACGGCGGTAATAATTCAGCACCCAAGCGAAACAATTTCAATCCCAGCAACAACCACAGGAAAGGTCATCTGAACCACGTAACCAAAGAGGAGGCACAAAACGCTCCGGATATCGTACTCGGTACGTTTCCTGTCAACACCATACCCGCAACGGTTTTGTTTGATTCTGGAGCTTCTCACCCTTTCATTTTGAAAAGTTTTTCTTTGCAAAATAATTTTTCGATGCTTCGTTTGGAGAAATCCATGATCATCAAGTCCCCTGGGATTCAGCAAGTTACTCAGAATTACTGTCAGAATGTGTTCATTGAGTTCGAAGGATTGGAGTTTCACGCAAATCTTATTGTGTTGGAAAACAAAGGACTGGATGTCATCCTAGGGATGGACTGGCTAACCACCAATAAGGGTTTTATTGACTGTTTCAACCGGACCGTAATCCTCACACACCGCCACGGGAAGACAATAAGAGTGTCAGCCAGGGAAGGAAAAATACCCCGGCAGCCAAGATTGAATAAGGTAGACGTTTCTGAGCTAAACAAGGTTCCAGTGGTATGTGAATTTCCAGATGTGTTCCCTGAAGAACTACCAGGCATGCCACCAGATTGAGAGATAGAGTTCTGCATTGAGCTCGCACCAGGAACCACCCCCATATACAAGAAACCATACCGAATGGCACCATCCGAGTTGGTTGAATTGAAGAAACAAATAAAAGAATTGCTGGACAAAGGATACATTCGAGCCAACTCCTCACCTTGGGGATCACCAATTTTATTTGCCAAAAAGAAGGATGGAACACTGAGATTGTGTATTTCCTATCGAGCACTTAACATGGTCACAATTAAGAACAAATACCTGATGCCAAGGATAAACGATTTGTTTGATCAACTTGCTCAGGCCAAGGTATTTTCAAAAATTGACTTAAGGTCTGGATACCATCAATTAAAAGTGCGAATGGAAGATATCCCCAAAACAGCCTTCACCTCCAGATATGGACTATATGAGTTCACAGTAATGCCATTTGGATTAACAAATGCCCCTGCATATTTTGTTCACCTCATGAACAAAGTATTTATGAAGTTTATGGACAAGTTCGTTGTGGTATTCATCGACGATATTCTGGTGTACTCCAAGACACCAGAAGAGCACGCAGAACATCTCGGGATTGTGCTAGGAGAACTCAGGAAACACCAATTGTATGCCAAGTTCAGCAATTGCAAATTTTGGCTAAAACAAGTAGGCTTTCTAGGCCACGTGCTAACCCAAGACGGTATCGCAGTGGACCCAGAGAAAGTCAAGGCCATACTTGGCTGGAAGTCGCCAGCGAGCGTAATAGATATACGTAGTTTCTTGGGAATGGCAGGATATTACCGCAGATTTATTGAAGGATTTTCCAGCATAGCCAAGCCTATGACACAGTTACTCAAGAAAGACAAGAAGTTTGAATGGATAGAAGCCTGCGAAAAGAGTTTCCAAGAGCTAAAGTGAAAATTAACAACAACACCAGTATTAATTGTGCCAGACATACACAAAAATTTTGAAGTGTTTTGTGACGCGTCCAGAAAGGGTCTCGGATGCGTGTTGATGCAGGAAGGCAAGGTTGTCGCCTATGCTTCAAGGCAGCTTCGCAAGCATGAGGAAAATTATCCCACTCATGACTTAGAAATGGCAGCAGTCATTCATGCACTCAAGGAATGGAGGCATTTCTTACTTGGGAACCGATGTGAAATATATACGGATCACAAAAGTCTCAAATATATTTTCACGCAGCCAGAACTAAATTTACGACAGAGACGCTGGTTGGAATTGGTAAAGGATTATGATTTTGGTATCCATTACCATCCAGGAAAAGCGAATGTAGTGGCCGATGCTCTTAGTCGGAACCCCAACTCCGACGAAAACAATCTGCAAAACTTGAGGCCCGAATTCCAACAAGAATTTGCCAAGCTCAATTTGTTAATGGTCGCAGAAGGCACCATATCAAACTTGGAAATAGAACCCGACCTTGTGGAGGAAATTAAAGGAGCTCAGCCCGGTCACCCCAGCATTGAAGGCATCAAAAGAAAGGTGAGTATGGGCAAGGCCTCGGAGTTCGTCATAGACGATGGAGGAATATTGTGGTACGGAGAAAGACTCTGCGTGCCAAACATAGAAGACCTTAAATAGCAAATCCTAGCTGAAGCCCACACCGCCTCGTACTCGATCCACCCTGGCGGAACCAAGATGTATAAGGATATTCAGGAAAGATTTTGGTGGCACGGTATGAAGAGGGACATAGCCACCTTCATTGCACGTTGCGACTCATGTCAACGCATAAAAGCTAAGCATCAGAGACCGGCCGGACTACTGCAACCAAACAAAATACCTGAGTGGAAATGGGATGAAATAGGGATGGATTTCATTGTCGGACTACCTCGGTCACAGCATGGGAATGATGCCATCTGGGTCATCACTGACAGGTTAACCAAGGTGGCACATTTCATTCCAGTAAAGACAACCTACAACACTCAGCGGCTTGCCAGGATTTATCTCACCCGCATAGTTTTTCTGCATGGAGTCCCGAAGACTATAATATCCGACAGAGGCACTCAGTTCGTCTCAAGATTTTGGGAGCATTTACAACAGGCTCTGGGAACTCAACTAGCCTTCAGTACCGCATACCACCCACAGACCAATGGACAACGGAATGCATAAACCAGGTTTTAGAAGACATGCTGAGAGCATGTGTCCTCACATATGGGACCAGTTGGGAAGAAAGCCTGCCATACGCCGAGTTCGCGTACAACAATAGCTACCAGGCCAGCCTACAAATGGCACCATTTGAGGCTTTATACGGACGGAGATGTCGTACCCCGTTGAATTGGTCAGAGACCGGAGACAGCCGCATCTTCGGACCAGACATGCTCAGAGAAGCCGAGGAAAAAGTCAAGCTAATCAAAGACCGACTTAAGACCGCTCAAAGTCGACAGAAGAGTTACTATGATCAGAAACATCGTAGGGTCAGCTTCAAGCCCGGTGAGTTCGTATACCTGAAAGTATCTCCTATGAGAGGATTGCAACGATTCAAGATTAGAGGGAAACTAGCACCAAGATTCATTGGACCATTCTGTATAAAGGCGCGAAGAGGCACGGTAGCCTACCAGCTAGACTTACCCAAGGAATTATCCGATGTCCACGACGTGTTCCACGTCTCGCAATTGAGGAGGTGCGTGAGCAACCCGGAGAAACAAGTATCCCATGAGAGCATTGACGTCCAGCCAGACCTCACTTATCGGGAACGCCCAGTAAGAATATTAGAGGAGTCTGAAAGGAGGACCTGACATAAGACCGTCAAATTCTTCAGAGTCCAGTGGAGCAATCACACCGACCGTGAAGCTACTTGGGAAAGAGAGGATTTTCTTCGGACAGAGCATCCACACTTATTTAAGGATCAGCTGAAATCTCGGGGACGAGATTTTTCCTAAGGGGGTAGGTGTTGTGACACTCCAAAAATTTTGATTTGGTTTTTCATCAAAAACTTTACTGGATTCTAAAAGAGGGCTTTTAAAAAAATTTCTTTTCCAGAAATCCTTCCTCTTTAAAAACTTCCTTTCATCTTTGGCAAGGATTTCCTTTCCTTTTCAATTTTGGTGTTAAAATTTTGGAAGCTTTTCTTCTGGTTGTTTCCCTCTCAAACTTATTTATTTTTCATTTAAAAAGAAACCCTAGGAGTTTGGGACTTCATTCTTTTGAAACCACCCTAGATTTCACCATATCACAGGTGGTAAAACCACTCCAAAAACCTCCTCTTCTCCTTGGAACAACCTAAGTTCTCTGTCCCAACTAAACCAAACAAGTTTTGTATTTTATTTCAATCATTTTTCCTCTCAAATCATTTTTGTCAATTATTTGGAGCCTGAGTCATTTACAAAGCAAGTGCCTTACTTCCTTTGAGTTTTGATCTCAAACCAACTCCTCTGGATTGTCCTTAGCATCCACAGCTCAGAACCATCTTGATCCACTCTCCTTCTTTTCAAAATTTTCAAATTTCAGCCTCTGCAAGTTTGGACCAGATTTGCCAAATTTGGTGAAATTCATATCTACACTTTCCCAAAAATTCTGCAAAAATTCAGGCAGCCTACTGGAGCAATGAGTAGCCACTCCACCAAAAATCAGCTCTAGGAAAAATCCCTAGAGGCCAGTATCATTCTGTCGAACACCTTGCATACACTGTATTTTGCACTTTTAGTAATTCAGTAAAGTTCAGAGTTCAGTGTCGTTTTCTCCTCACCAGTTTCAGTCACGCGTGGACAGTGCCCTTGGCATGATCCTCGCCGCCTCTCCCTCTTGTCTGGAGTGCCGCACGCGCGCTTGGCGCCTTCCGGGCGTCGGTGGCGCCCTGGCCCGCCTACGCCGGCGTGTCTCGCGGCGGCCGATCCACCGTAACAGCCGACCGGAAGCAGAACGGCGGCGCAACGCCGTTCGGCGCCGCCCAACGCTCCCTGGCTCTCCGCGTGGCACATGCAAGCCAGCGCAGCCCCGCTGCACAGTCGCCGTGGCCCGGCAAGCACAGAACGCACTCCCTGCCGCCGACGTGCCGCACGGCCGTTTTGTTGGGACAGGCCGTAAACTCCCCCCCTCCCCGTGCTGAGCTGGACCCTGAAATGGATCCACTACTCCACCTAGACGATGCCCAAGCCCCTAATCCCACTGCCCAACCCCGGCGCCGCCGTAATCGCTCGCCGGACTTATCCCGTTCGCGGCAACCGCCTCGGGCCGGCTATATATAGCACCCCAAAGCTCCCTCTCGCCCCCGCACATCTCCACTACCTCTCTGGACCCCGACCAGCTACTAGAAGAGCCTCGAGGGGCCCTTCGTCCTTGACTCCGGCCACCTCGTTCCGCCTCGGCCTCCACCTCGATTCGCTCCGGTGAGGCCGTCCCCGGCGCCCAAACTTCGTCAGTAGTTTCCTCGAGCAACCAGTGAGCTAACCCAAACATCAATTTGACCTTCGCAGCTCTCCCCGGCGAGGTCCATCTCCACCCGAGCTGCCGTCCGCCGGAGCAAGGCTCGCCGTCGACGTGGTACTCGCCGACAACCACCACCACCACCAACCGACGCGGAAGGGCGCCCTGAGCAAGGAGGTACCCTCCGATCCCCTTATCTCGCCGTGGATCGCCGCCGGCGACCACCGCGGCTCTCGGGCCCCGTCGAGCTCAGCCGCCCGTTTTGAATTTTCAAACCTGACGGGTGGGACCTGCCCGTCAGCCTCTCTGTCTCTTTCTAAACGAACCGTTTCTGAAAGCGTATTCTGCCAAATGCGTTTTCCTCCTGGGCTGGCGTATTCTCTACCGAGCGTTTTCAGTTTTTTATGAGCTAGCCCCTGGAAATATTCTGTTTCATTACAGATGAGTCCCTGGACTAAAACCTTTATAACTTTTAAACAGAAAAGTATTTTTTATTGATTCTTTTTCTGTTCTCTTTGAAATTCTGTCTAGTTTTTTATCAGATTTATTTGAAAAAAAATTGGAATACTTTTTGTGCACATCTTGGTATTTACGATAGCGCCTATATTTTCTGTATACCGTAGATACCGGAGGAGGTGACGGAGCCGCGAACTTCACCGAGCTAGGCTCCGACTACTCTGAACCAGGCAAGCATGTTTGAACTTTTGATATGATGAGTGTCTTGGCATGTTTTGCATTTAGTTAGTTTCATGACATGTTGATGAGCATACAGATGAACGTTATTTTCATGCATGGTTAAGGTAAGTGAGCTCAACGATCCATAAGTGGATGGATGTGAGTATGAATGGCCATGGGTTGGCATGAGGATGGGTAAGATGGCAGTGTTGTAGCATGCCAGTCTTATGCCAGATTATTTGACTCCCGTGTCAAATCGTATCGGTCCAGTTCCTCCCTTTTCCTTCCTTGTACTACCACATGTTTTCCGCAAGGAATATGGCTTAGTAAGTCGCAAACCGCTTTCCCGGTACACACCAAAGGAGAGGCTGGGGTGATGGTTCCATGGTCCTGGATTAAAGCCAGTCATCCGGTCAGGGGGCATGGGTGTTTCCGGTTGGGACCGAGAGGGGGCACCCCTTAGAGCGCGCGTATATAAATTTGATCCCATGCTATTCGAGATTGTGATCTCCCTGTCTCAAAGTTTTTCTTGGACGATGTCTAGGGTGAGTCCTGTCATCGAGAGATAGGATGGGTGTGTACTGGTTAGCTGTGTTTACTTCCGAAATACCGTAAACGGAACTAGTCCTTCGAGACTACGGAAATCCGTTAGCTATGGGAAATTTTTGTACAAACTCTGCAGAGTCATAAATACCCAAATCATCTTATCCATATCCAAATTTTGCGCTGACTTATCCTGACAAGTGCCAGTTTTTGGTGACAGATACTCCGGTGAATCTCGTGAGCACTAAGCCCGGTTAAAAATTTATTCCTATGGATGGACTGACCCATTTATTATCATGAACTGAATATTTATTATGAGTATTATTTACTTGTGGATTAAAGCCCTTTCTGTGATGTCGCTCAGACATCCGACTGTGGCATTTCTTTTAAAGCCCTTTCTATGATGTCGCTCAGACGTCCGACTGTGGCATTTCTTTTAAAGCCCTTTCTGTGATGTCGCTCAGACGTCCGACTGTGGCATTTCTTTTAAAGCCCTTTCTGTGATGTCGCTCAGACGTCCGACGGTGGCATTTCTTTTAAAGCCCTTTCTGTGATGTCGCTCAGACGTCCGACTGTGGCATTTCTTTTAAAGCCCTTTCTGTGATGTCGCTCAGACGTCCGACTGTGGCATTTCTTTTAAAGCCCTTTCTGTGATGTCGCTCAGACGTCCGGCTCTGGCATTTCTTTTAAAGCCCTTTCTGTGATGTCGCCCAGACGTCCGACTGTGGCATTTCTTTTAAAGCCCTTTATGTGGTGTCGCTAAGACGCCCGACTGTGGCCTGATATTCTGTTATTATTTGTTCACCTTTCGAGGCACTTCAGACACCCGATCGGTTCTCATATATATTTTGTTGGGATTTCAGGCGGACTACCGCCGTTTCCCTCGTACTTACTTCGTGATAAAAATCTTTAATTGTGCATTGGAAAGATTATTCATGACGCATTCATGCATGCATTTGTTATATCTTACGTCCGAACTGTCTTGCGAGTACTTTCAAAGTACTCACTGGCTTGTTGATTTGGCCAGATGCTGACGAAGGTGATCTCATGGATGAAGAGTTCGATAGCGAGTCCGACGCCTAGAGGAATCCCAGTCAGTCTCGTGCGACCCTGGTCTTGGTCACTACTTTATACCCGCTTCCGCAACCTGAATAAATTTATCGAGCCTCACCTCGACGCTCGATGAGATGCCAATTTGAGAGTCGTGTTACCACACTTCCCATTGTGTTATTCCATCATCACTTTATCCTCGAGTCAGTAGTATGCCACCACACCATTGTGTTATATCCTCCATTATGTATAATTATTGGCGCGTTTGTAATAATTTGTTCGGCAGCCCAAGCTCAACCCTGTAATATATTCTATGCTACTGGCTTTTGTATCAAGAGTTTGTCTACCAATGTGGAGGATTTCTCTCATACTGGACTCAAAAGATTGGTTTCTCAATAAATATTTTTATTGGAAAACCGGTCGTGACAATCGCTCGCCCCCAACCACCCACCGTAACCGGGAACTCCCCCGATATTTTCCTTGCCCGCGCTTCTACCACGGTTTTTTCCGTCATGGACGGCCCTCAGAATGTCATGCAGCTGCGTCTCCAGCCCGCCAAGGAGGAAAAACCCATTTTCTGTCATGATTTTTTGTGATAGAAGTGGGACCCCACCACATCTATGATGATACCGGGTTTTGTCACAGCTATCGTCATAGAAGTGTCATAAGTATGACAGAAAAAATTCGTTCGGCCCAAAATGTCACGAATGTGTTTTTTTGTAGTGCCTCTCGGGCTACAGCTTCGTTAGTACTGTCGAGTCCTGCTGGCCATGGTGATGGTGCTTGGCGGGGTCTGTCGGTGTTCTGGGAACGGGGGTCCCCAGACTTGCCTGCCTGCGTCCTGCGGCGTGGCTCAAAGGAGGCCCAGTGCGGCCCATCTTCATCAACACAAGACTCAAGACCCTCGCGAGGGGCCAAGCCTCGCGGGGCGGACGACACGGCGCATCCTCAGGCGCAGCCTCCTCAGGCTGGCTCACGAGGAGGCGGAGAGATCAAGGCAGGATACCTCGCGAGGTGCCCATGACGCAAGCCATGACGATTGAGGGTGCCAGGCGGGCGCCAGCGCGCGCAGCGTCCTTCTTTCCTCTTTGGTGCAAAGGGGGCAAGCGCAGCCGCGGAGTACCGAGGCATCGGGCAAAGGTTGCCATTTCGGTGCAACGAGACCAAGACCAGGCGGACTACGAGACAGAGGTCACCGTGGAGCCCAGCACGGCCTCACCACAGAGCCTTTGGCAGGCGAAGACCAACTTTAGTCAGGATAAGTGTACTGGATGTTCCCCTTTGAATTGGCCACTTGTTGGCGCCCTTCCCGCTCAATATTTGGGAAGAGGCCAAGGGCCTTTGCCTATAAATACGACTAGCCACCCCCAGGGTAGGGGAAGGGAGAAGAAGAGGGGGGTTCGTTCGTTCGGTGGACAAGTGAGAGGAAATCAGAGAAAGTGAGTGAGAGAGAGAGAGGGTGACTGAACCCCTCCTAGCAGTTCATCGTCCCTGCCAAGAACAGACCCTCGTGAGGCTGTTCTTCCTTGTATTGTTCATCATCACTAGCCCCAGAAGGAAATCCACCAACCACATACTGGAGTAGGGTATTACACCACAACGGTGGCCTGAACCAGTATAAATCTTGAGTCTCTTGTGCAGTTCTTTTAGTAGTTTAGATCTTTGCGAGACGGGGAGGTGGAAGGCGTGATCTCCGCGCGCACCCAAGTGTTCGAACCTTAAGGGTCTGCCGGAACCCGAGATCCGACATTTGGCGCGCCAGGTAGGGGTGCGCCGGAATCTGTCTTCCACCACTCCGCTCTCCTCCGACCGTCGCATCCATGTCTGACGCTCGTCGGGCCCGCGCCGAGCGCCGGGCCGCCATCGCTTCTCGCGTAGCCCAGACGGCCCCCGTCGGTGGGCGTCCTCGTCGTTCCCCATCACCTGCCGTCAACGCCGCCATCGGCCTGGTGGGGAGCGAGCAGCAAGCGTCGTCTCAGCATCCATCCGTGCGGAAAGACAGCAGCACCGCTACTCCATCGCTCGCACCAGCTGGTTCTTCGTCCCGCGTGCTCCGCGCACCCTTGGAGGCTCGAGCTGCGCTCCTCGCGGCAAACGAGTTCCTGCGCTATCGCCCCGTCGACGACGTCTACGAAGAGTGGCTCGACCGCGCCGCCGAGCTTGTCCGCGCCGCAGGGGGCTCTTCCGCGCGGTCCGTTCCTCTACGCCACACCCCGCCCCGCGTGTGCAACAAAGCCCCGGAGGCGCACCAGCCGCCTCCTCTCCGAGAAGACGCCATGGCTCCAAGACGCGTGGCCCCTGGGCGGAACCCGCTCCGTCAGGTGCCAGCGCAACAAGAACGGAGCTGCCAAGAAGTCCCTCGCCCGCAAGGAGCTGCCAGGGCGCTCCCTGCTCCGGCACGCCGCGACCCTACTCCAGCTCCGGCATGCCAAGACCCCACGCTGCTCTTAGCTGCAGCGCGTGGGGACCCTCAAGACCAAGCTCTCCACCAGCCGAAGCCTTTCGTGGCCACCGCAGGCTGCCGCGCCTACACCACCGAGCTACGCAGCATCGCGTGGCCCGGCAAGTTCAAGCCATACCTGCCTCCTCGCTACGACGGCACAACTGATCCCGCAGAGTACCTCCAGCTCTATGAGCTGGGCATCGAGGCTGCCAGCGGGGATGAAAAGGTCATGGCGAACTGGTTCCCCATGGCGCTCAAGGAAGGAGCTCGCACCTGGCTCCTAAATCTAGCTCCAGGCACGATCTCCTCCTGGGACCAAATGCGCACTCGCTTCATCGCCAACTTCCAAGGTACTCGCGACCGGCCGCCCGCCGTGAGCGACATGCGCCGCATCAAGTAGCAACCTGGGGAGACCCTGCAGAAGTACATCCAGCGCTTCAACAGTGCGCGCCTCAAGATCCCCACGGTGTCCGAGGAAGCCATCATCTCGGCCTTCTCCGATGGCGTGCGCGACGTCAAGGTGAAGGAGGAGCTGGCGATGCATGAAGACCTCTGCACCTCCCTAGAGCTGTTCAACTTGGCGACCAAGTGCGCCAGGGCTGAGGAGGGACATCTCTCCCTCCTCGAGCTACCTGCCGCGGACCCAGAAGAGAAGAAGCCCAAGGCCAATCACGTGAAGCGCAAGGGGCCTGCCGTACTCGCAGCAGAACCAGACACCAAGCGGGGTAAATATATTCCCGAACCCTCCAGGGGCAGCCGGTACTGTTTGTACCATGACCTCCACACCCACAACACCAACGAATGTCAAGAACTCCGCGCCGTGCGAGAAGGAAGGATTGGCCGTCGCCCTGACCGTGCTGACTGGGGCTACGGCCGAGGAGGAGGAAGAAACCCAGGACGTTCGGAAGATCATGGCCCGTGCTAGGGGTGGCGCGACCAGCCTCGCGAGGGGGACTGGAGGGATCAGCCTCGTGAGGATCGCCCTCATGGCAACGCAGGCCTACCTCCGCTGCCACCTCAGCCAAGGAGGAACGAAGACCGCCATCAAGACGAGGGGGCTGGGGGCTTCCAAGAGCCACGCGCAATCGCCTGCATCCTGGGCGGAGCTCAAGCCCCAGCCTCTCAACGTATCTTCAAGCAGTTTGCCCGCGAAGTGAATGCTGTTCTCCCCAAGCTCGAAGCAATGTGCCCCCTCAGGTGGTCGGCGTGCGCCATCACGTTCAGCTCAGCAGACCAGCTCAACTGCGTGGCCACGGCCGGAGTCCTCCCGATGCTTTGCTCCCCAGTCATCAGCAACGTGTTGGTCACCAAGACCCTCATCGACGGAGGGGCAGGGCTCAACGTCCTGACCGTGGAAACATTCAACAACCTCCAAGTGCCCTATGACCAGCTTCAGCCAACCAAGCCCTTCTTCGGAGTCACCGACGGCCCCACAGTCCCGATCGGGCAGGTCCGCCTCCCTGTCACTTTCGGGGCCTGCAGCAACTACCGCACCGAGCTCACCGACTTTGACGTCGCCCACATCCGCCTGCCGTACAATGCCATCCTCGGGTACCCAGCGCTGGCCCAGTTCATTGCCGTGACTCACCACGGCTACAATGTCCTCAAGATGCCAGGAAGTGGCGGTGTCATCACGGTGCCCTGTGAAGAGAAGGATGCAGTGTGTTCCCTGGAGCGAGCCTATCAGGCCGCGTCGCTAGAAGACCCAGATCACGGAAGCAGGAGGCTTCCTGAGACCACCCCCAAGAAGAAGAAGACGTCGTCAGGCTCAGCCCCTCAGGAGGCAGGCCCTTCAGGGCCCGTGTCTGCCCAGGAGGACCTCCCTTCCATCGCATAGGAAAGCGCGCCCGGCGCCCTCCTTAGGCAGGGCTCGGGGGCTCTCACCTAGAGGGCCACCGACCTAGCCAGGGTCACGAGGGAGGCACTTTGGCACCATGTGGAGGCGTGATTCGAAGCACGCTTCCCTCGAGAGGGAGCCAGGCAAGGAAGGTCAGACCAGCCGGAGTTCGTTAACAAGGCCATTCAAGAACTACAGGAGTCAAGGATCATGAGAGGTTGTCGCCGTCTACCAGTTGTGGCCCCACATCTAGGCGAGGATGGTGGGTTGCGCGTCTGCGTCGATGTACCAGGGCACAATCAGATCGCCACGACGGAGCGTCTCTGGCCCTCGCAAGTGGGGCGCTGCGGGGGTCCACCCCACAGCTATGTTCGCATGCCTTACGGCCTGCCGAGCATCGCTGCGGCGCACCAGCGCCTCATGAGGGGCATCATGGAGGCTTAGGAAGACAGGCATTCCGCGGCCCTGGCGGAGATGAAGACAGCTCGGGAGGAGCCACCAGTGCCTCCGGAGCCTCCTGAGGCCCCGGGGCCTGGGGGCTCGTGAGGATTGGCTTCCGCAGCCCACCGAGTCTGCTGCACCAACGCCACTTCACCGACGACATCCTCAGGTGACATCTTTCAAGCTTCATTCCCAGCTGGGAGCGCCCTCCCAGGGTTGCATCACTCCCAGGCCGCGTGGGTCCGTCCCTGCGGCATGTATCCCCTTTTATTTTTTGGTCATTAGTTTGCCTTGTTGGGGGCGCCCCTCGGGCTGCGTCATCCCCAAGCCGCTCGGGCTAGCCCCAGCGGCGTGTATCTCCCACGCATTTATTTCCAACTATGCATTCGCCTATCACGCTTGATTGCTTGATGCCTGTCCGCGGCATCCCTTCTTCTCCATGTCGGCCACTTGCACATTAAAGGGGGGGTGCCTGAGCATCGCGACTCAGGGCTCTTACTGGCTCTCCAGCCCTCACCCTCTGGCCTTGTCCACGGCATCGCGACCTGGCATAGCAGCGACGGCTAAGACAAGCTCGAGGGCCGGGACCCGAGGACGTAGAGTACCGGCATCTAACCAAATTTTGCAGGGACACATCTCAAGATACGGCCCAGTGCCAGGCGCAACCCGCCTAGAGGTAGGGCCTCATGAGTCCCGTGCTGGCTCATGGGTGCCCTGATACACCTCGCCTGCTCCAACCAGCGAGCTCTCGAACGACTAATGATGGACTGATGACTGCCATGGCAACCCCATCTTCTTTCTGTGATGAACCTGCAGGATCCTTGGAGGAAACTGCGCTAGCCAAGGCCCTCACGGAGTTCCCTTCACCCTCGCCCATGCGAACCGCTTGCACGTTAAAGGGGGGCGCCTGAGCATCGCGACTCAGGGCTCCTACTGGCTCTCCAGCCCTCACCCTCTGGCCTTGACCACGGCATCGCGACCTGTCATACCAGCGACGGCGGAGACCAGCTCGAGGGCCGGGACCCGAGGACGTAGAGCAGAAAGGCGAGCAGAGGCGAGGGAGAAGGGGTGCGTGAGGACCTCGCCGAGCAACTCCGTCCCGACTACCCCACGGACCCGACGATGCGCTGGGGGCGATCCCTGATCCTCAAGATAAGTCACCACCCAAAGCACTGGCTATCGTGGCGCTACCCCCGCACCTAAAGCAATTCCGTACTAGCGATGTTGCTTCCCTTTCTCACCAAGCGACGGCTGCTTGGGCGCCAAAGGGGACCTCCTGAGCATCGCGACTCAGGGGCTCTTACCGGACCCCGGGTCGCTCACCTCCTGGCCTTGACCACGGCATCGCGACCTGGCATACCAGTGACGGCTGACGCCGCCTTGGGACTGGGACCTGTCGATGCAGAGCACCAAGCCCTCGCGAGGTTTGAAAGGGAGAACTGAGCTAAGACGGAATCGGAAACTCACATAGCTCTGCAGCAAAGGTTGTGTATTAACAAACGGGACTACAAGCACCTTACAAGCCCCCGTGGGGCGCATTTTGATTCCTCGCAGGGAACAGATCCTAAGGGATGCTAACTACACGAGCTCCTGCAAAAGACGCCATCATCAACAGTGGGCCATCAGGCGCCGCGGCCAACCCCATCCAGATCAGGGTCGGCGATGGCCTGACGAGCCCGCCATGCTCCGGGAGCTGCGCCGGCTCGGGGGCTCATAGCTGTCGTCGCTCGTCTCCGAAGTCGCGAATATTTCGCCGGAGTCACTGGACCCTCCGGCGCCTCCGCCAAGGGAGCGGTCGACGGGCCTAGCCCTCACCAGGGCAAGGTCCTGGCCACCTCTCCTGGGGCAACACTCCAGTCGGCGCCCGTTCGCGTCAAAGACCTTGAAGAACATCACCGCAGCGCCATCGTACTCCAAGTGGACCGCGAAGACGCCCCTTTCCCTGCAAACCCGGGCGATCTCTCTCCTGCCGCGGGACATGTAAACCTCGCCCGGGGCAGCGACCACGACCTCTGCGTTGGTCGGGAGGGCGATGCAGCCGGCTTGCTGTAGCCAGAGCTCTAGGGGCCCTCCTGGAGGGATGATGGAGGCGAAGAAGGGAGGCAGACGGATCCAAGACTGGAGAGGAATGGCGACGTGGAGCATGAACTCTTGGGAGGAGCCCTCGGCATGGACTCCAGGAGGAATAACCCACGCCTTCGTGACCCGATGGCGCCTGCGAAGGCGCCGACCGCGGAGATTGGCATCGACACCTTCGGGCCCCTCGACGTGGGCATACAAGGGAAGTGGGAACCCCGCCAGAGCCCGCTCACACCAATGCCTCAACACCGCCTGACGGTCTTCCTCGACCCGGCTGCAAAGGGGTGAGCCGTTTCTTCGACAGGAGCGGGTCTGGCCCCTCTCGAGGAGCCTTTCCCTTCTCCGCTGCAGAGAACCGGCGGATCGGAGCCATCGTAGCAAGACGGAGCAAGGATCGGGAAGAAGGAGAAGCCAGGAGGAATGGACTGGAAGGGCACGTGTCGTGCCGTAATTATAGCCGGCGAAGGCCAACCATCGGCCTCCATGATCACAGGTAATCATGACACGATTTGCATGCAGGGACTTGTCCAACTCGCGATCACCGAGGCGTCGTGGGGAAGTGGAGATGCCCACGTCCCATCAACCGCCACGCGGCGCCCAAGGCCGCAGGCTGTTAGGGCCCGCGACGCATCGCCCTTGCCCTTTCGCCTCTCGGCACAGCCAAGTCCATGCGCGCCTTGGGCCCGGGGGCTACTATTGGCGTTCTGGGAACGGGGGTCCCCAGACTTGCCTGCCTGCGGCCTCTGGCGTGGCTCAAAGGAGGCCCAGTGCGGCCCATCTTCATCAACACAAGACTCAAGACCCTTGCGAGTGGCCAAGCCTCGCGGGGCGGACGACACGGCGCATCCTCAGGCACAACCTCCTCAGGCTGGCTCACGAGGAGGCGGGGAGATCAAGTCAGGGTACCTCACGAGGTGCCCATGACGCAAGCCATGCTGATTGAGGGTGCCAGGCGGGCGCCAGCGCGCGCAGCGTCCTTCTTTCCTCTTTATTGCAAAGGGGGCAAGCGCAGCCGCGGAGTACCGAGGCATCGGGCAAAGGTTGCCATTTCGGTGCAACGAGGCCAAGACCAGGCGGACTACGAGACAGAGGTCACCGTGGAGCCCAGCACGGCGTCACCACAGAGCCTTTGGCAGGCGAAGACCAACTTTAGTCAAGATAAGTATACTAGATGTTCCCCTTCGAATTGGCCACTTGTTGGCGCCCTTCCCGCTCAATATTTGGGAAGAGGCCTAGGGCCTTTGCCTATAAATAGGACTAGCCACCCCCAGGGTAGGGGAAGGGAGAAGAAGAGGGGGGTTCGTTCGTTCGGTGGACAAGTGAGAGGAAATCAGAGAAAGTGAGTGAGAGAGAGAGAGGGTGACTGAACTCCTCCTAGCAGTTCATCGCCCGTGCCAAGAACAGACCCTCGCGAGGCTGTTCTTCCTTGTATTGTTCATCATCACTAGCCCTAGAAGGCAATCCACCAACCACACACTGGAGTAGGGTATTAAACCACAACGGTGGCCCGAACCAGTATAAATCTTGAGTCTCTTGTTTAGTTCTTTTAGTAGTTTAGATCTTTGCGAGACGGGGAGGTGGAAGGCGTGATCTCCGCGCGCACCCCAGTGTTCGAACCTTAAGGGTCTGCCGGAACCCGAGATCCGACAGGGTCGCCTTCCGCCATGCTCTCCATTGAGGCGTTCCCTCATGCTTCCGCTTCTCCTGGGCTAGCTCTCCTGGAGCCTGATGAGAGCGGGTCGGGTATTCGCCTTGGTGCTCCTTTTGCCCTCCTCGCCTTCGACGGCTGCACCTAAGAGGAGACGGACAAGAAAGGGCATCAAGGAGCATTTATCTTTTTTAATCTTAAACTAGCCGGCAATTGCCAAATTTTAATTCAAATAATGTAATCTCTCAAGTCCATCTTTGTATTATGTAATGCTTGTACTTGTAACTGCATATGAATGAAAAAGATGAATCTTGTCGGGAACTCATGCATGTGTATGTCCATGCAGAGGCAAAGTTCCTCTTTAGTAGAATAAACAAGTTTTCTCCACCAGGATATCCTGCTGGCACCCTCTTTGTCTGTCGGAGAACTTTGTCCGTCGGGGAACAGATAGATGGGCCAACCCCCTGCCAACCCCTTCTTCCCAAAGGCCACTGCGACCACCCTGACTGAAGCAGCATTCGAGTCATGGATGGGAGCAGCTAAGTTTCAAAGAGGCAGGCGAGGTTTTCTTATGCAAAGTTGTAGCTTTACAGAATACTAATGGACAAGAGGTGAACTTATCTGTTTGGCTTGTCGAGGATCGCCGTGCCGTGCAATCTTCTTGTCCTTTGCCAAGGCCAGGTTCACGGCAAGAACCTGCAACTCCATGTAGATGATAATGAATGCAGGACGTTATCCTATCTATATGCATGCAATCTTAGTTAGGCCCCCCCTACAACGCTTCCTTATTTTCTCTTGCACGGGGTCATTGCCCCGGTTTGTACAAGGGGTTACATGCAACTTCAGCAATGCCATGTACAATGGGTGGCTGCCCGACAGGGCCCGGCAGCCGCTTCTCCTTACGGGCAGAACTTATGGAGATGCTCAATGTTCCATGAGTTTTGCAACGGTGTGCCATCTTCGGTCTCCAGACGGATTGCGCAGTTCTGGAGACTTGTACTACCTGGTAAGGGCCTTCCCACTTCGGTGATAACTTGTGTGTACCCTTGGCAGACTGAACATGCCTAAGGACAAGGTCACCTTCCTCAAGACACCGGGCATGAACCCTGTGGCTGTGATAGCGACGTAGGGCTTGCTGATAGCGTGCAGCATGTGTAACGGCCAGGAGACGGTTCTCCTCGAGTAGCATAGTGCTGATCTTGCACTACTTCATCGTAGGCAAGCACCCGAGGAGACCCATAAATGAGTTCCATGGGGTTAACTGCTTCTTCCCCGTAGACCAGGGAGAAGGGAGTCTGCCCGGTAGCTCGATTAGTTGTCGTTCTGAGGGACCAGAGAACTACCGGCAGCTCCTCGATCCACTATCTGCCATGCTTCTGAAGTGTATCAAAAGTCCTTGTCTTGAGTCCACAAAGCACTTCAGCGTTCGCCCTCTCAACTTGTGGATTGCTCCGGGGGTGTGCCACAGAGGCAAATGAGATCTTGCATCCGAGGGTTTGAACATATTGCATGAAGGCGTGGCTTGTGAATTGGGTGCCGTTGTTAGTGATGATCCTTGCCGGGACTCCGAAATGACACACCAATTCTTTCAAGAAATTGATAGCTGACTGAGCAGTCACCTTCCTCACGGCAGTCACTTCCGGCCACTTTGTAAACTTATCGATAGCGACGAACAAGAATTAAAAGCCCCCGATTGCTCGTGGGAAGGGCCCGCGGATATTGAGCCCCCATACCGAAAACGGCCATGACAGAGGGATTGTCTGAAGAGCTTGGGCAGGCAGGTGTGTTTTCTTGGAATGGAACTGACAGGCTTCACATGTCGTGACGAGCTTAACTGCGTCTTGGAGGGCTATGGGCCAATAGAATCCTTGTCGGAATGCTTTCCCAACTAATGCCCTTGATCCAATTGTGAGCCACACATTCCTCTGTGAATCTCAGCCAGTAGTTCCTTTCCTTCCTCCCGGCAGACACACTTCAATTTCACACCGTTGGGCCTTCTTCTGTATAGAGTGTCATTGACAAACTGATACATACTGGCCCTCCGGGCTACCTTCTCAGCTTCATCTAGGTCGCCGGGGAGTTCTCCGATTTGGAGGAAGTGGATGATGTGCCTTGCCCAAGTTGGGGCCTGAGGCTCGGCAAGAAGGACTAGCGGCACCTCATCGGCTACGGGAGCACCAGTCTCGTTCACGGGGTCCATAGGCCCGGCTGGAGGGGGTGGTCCGGCGGGCTATGAGGAGTTGTTTCCGACAGGGTCTCTGCCGGGAGCGGATGGCTCGACCGGGAGAGGCTTACCGTAGTCCAACTTTGTCCTTTTCCAGGCCATTGTGGATGGTGATATGGAGGGTTGAGAGAGATGGAGAACAAAAGTTCCTGGTTCCACAGGAAGCTTCTACGTAGAACACTTTGACAAGTGATCAGCTATGCTGTTTTCCGCATGGGGTACATGCTCTTTTCGCAACCCGTCAAAGCGCTCCTCTAACCTCCTTACTTCCTCAACGTATGCTTCCATCAATGGGCTTTGGTAATCCTTGTTGACTTGTCTTAGCACCAACTGTGAATCTCCTCAAATGATCAGCTTATTGATTCCCAATTCTGCTGCAATCTTGAGCCCAACAAGGAGCCCTTCATATTCAGTTGTATTGTTGGTGGCTTCTTCCCGAGAAAAGTGCATTTGGATGATGAACTTCAAGTGCTCCCCGGAGGGGGCAACAAGTAGCACGCCAGCTCCTACACCTTGTAGGGAAAAAGCACCATCAAAATACATAATCCATTCTTGGGGTGATTCCTTGCCGGGGAGAGCTATTTCCATTGCTTCCTCATCAGGGGTTGGCGTCCATTCTGCAATAAACTCTGCCAGTGCCCTGCTTTGAATGGTTGAAGTGCTCTCAAACTTCAAATCAAAGTTGTATAACTCCAAAGCCCACTCCACTATTCTACCAGTAGCCTCAGGGTTTCGGAGTATCCTCTGCAATGGGAAATGAGTAACAACCGTGATCTCATGGATTTGGAAGTAGTGGCGCTGTTTCCTTGAGGCCATGACGAGGGCAAAGATCAACTTTTGCACACCAAAGTACCTCGATCTAGCCTCTTGTAACAAGGAGCTAATGAAGTACACTGGGCGTTGTACTACTTTCTTCCTTGGCGCGTCCTTGGGGTTGCACTCGTTGCCAGGCCTACTGCTATCCTGATCCTCTTGACAAGCTGCTCAACTTGATAACATTCATGGAGGTCGTGGCCCTTGGTCTGGTGCATCTTGTAATACGGCCCTTCACCTTTCCCGGCTTTCTCCGCGGCATCGGCTTCCCGGCAGGCAGTGCACACGGCAACTTCCTTGCCGGGGGCCTCAGCCTTGGCCTTCTTGCTGGTACTAGGCGTGCCAGAACCTTCCACAGTCATTACTATCTTATCTCTTGGCTTCTTGTTGCTCTTCTTGCCCTTTCTTTGACTGGTTGATTCATCTTCTTCCTCTGAATCAACATTGATGCAATCATCCCCTCCGGCCAACTTCCTTCCTTCCTCCATCCAAGCACACTTATCCACTAGTGTGTAACACTCCTTCATAGTCTTAGAACAAATGTGACGGTTGCGCACATTCGACTGGAAGGCTGCTATAATAGCTGCAAGATGGATATTTGGAATATTCCTATGCACTTTATTGAATCTTTGTAAATACATACGGAGAGTTTCTCCTTCTTTCTGTTGGAGAAGCTATAGGTTGCCGGGCCTGCCGGGCTCCAGGTGGCCACTGATGAAGGCACCGATGAACTCGTTGCATAGGTCTGCCCATGATGAAATGGAGTTCTCCGACAGGTGCATGATCCAAGATCTCATGTTGGACTTGAGATCCCACGGGAAGTAGTTGGAGAACACCTTCTCGTATCCTCCCCCGGCAGCCTAAATAGCAATGGTGTAGATGCTCAAGAATTTTGACGGGTTCAGTCTCTCGTCGTACTTCTCGGGTATCTTCGGCTTGAATGTGCGGATGGACGGCCAGCGGACTTGCCACATCTCGTGTGTAAAGGCAGGGCAGCCGATTCGAAAGGTAGGCACCACCCAACAACGAGCGTAGGCTCATCGACGTTGAGGCCGCTGCACCCATCGGTCTGGCAGGGGTCGTCGAGAGGCCGTCCCACGGCGACGCGCACGTCTCCCTGCCGCCTATCTTCTGGGGTCTGCCATTGGCCTGGACATGCTCGAGGTTCGGAAGAGGCCATCGAGACATCATCAGGATCTTTTTCTTGTTGCACCCATGCCTGCTGCCGTGGTGGGGACTGCATGATAGGGACAGCCCCCTCGTTCAGCCAGCACTACGAGCGGTCATCTTCACTTGGGGAGGCCGTGGCCGGCCGGCGCGCCGCGAGCCCCTAGCCAAAGTGAAACCGAGCAGACTCTTGATGGTGGCATGCCATTCATCCATTTGCTCGGCTGCTGGCGGGAACCTTAGTAGCAGCTGGGCCCGCGCCATAGCCTCTATGGTTGTGCTTGGCATGGAAGTTGATGACCTCGACCGCAACATCGCCTGTCTCCTAATGGTGCCCGCGGCGGTGGCGCGCCCGCGCTGCGGTGGGGCGGCCACCTGGGCAGCGAGGTCGCGCGGTGAAGGCGCTCGAGGATCCGCGGCTCCGTCGGTGGGAGGAGGGGATGTAAGCTGAGTCACCCTCCCGTCCACACCTTGCGGAGCTTGACCGTCGACACAGTGCTGAAGTTGTTCTCCTCCAATGCCTTCAGCCCCCGTGTCTGCCGCAGGGGGAGTGGCAACGACGCCACCTGCTCCTACCACGCCCCCAGCAGCGCTCACGTCCTCACTTGTCCCCGTACCCCCGGCAGCATCTGGGGCCGTGGGCGTCAGAGCCTTCGAAGTACATGGCTGGGCCGAAAGGCCGGACTTCTTCTTGGGCGCCATGGTCAATGGCGTTGTCGAAGACGAAGATGGCGATGAAGATGACGCGCTGTGCTCGCTTTCAGGTTCGCACAAGCGAGCCCCCTACCTAGCGCACCAAAGATGTCGCGGGATATCTATGGCCACCTATGGGACTGGGCGGCTCCTTGCTGGTTCGACGAGGGACGTCGCGTTGCACATAGCAGATTAGCGCGTGGCAGCACGACGGAGAGCACAGAAGAAATTTTACCCAGGTTTGGGCCGCTGCGAGGCGTAAGAACCTACTCCTGCTTTGGTGGATTGATGGTGGAAATGAACATGGTGGTGTGTGGTACACTTGCCCGGCAAGATCTGCCTAAGGGCTACGGTGACCACAAGCGTATGGTGTCTTGGGTTTTATCAAGTTTCCAAACCTCTAACCCCCTCCCACGATTGCCATGGGCCTCCTTTTATAAATTAAGGGGTCACCACAGTGGAAAAACAGTCATTACCCGCTGATATGATAGCAAATAGTGCTATCATACCTAACTCTATGGGCTGGTAGGGTTCATTAAATGCACCAATCAGTGTCACATCACTAGCTACCCGGCAAGGCCTGCCGGGCTTATCTTGCCAGCTTCGCTCCTGTTCTCTTGACACGTCCCTAGACGGGTCTCACCTATGGGTTTCTTCTGTAGGAGATGGCTGTCATGTGGCGAATGCTGCCACTTAATCACCTTGCGGCCTGACACCGCACTGCTTGACGACGTGGGTCATTCTTGCGTGGTTGGCGGGGTGGTTCAGGAACCACAAACCCCGGCAGGTGCTGTCGGGGACTCTTGGCTTCTTGCTTCTGGTGGTGGCCTGGCCCCTTTCGGGCTCACCTGCCCGGCGAGGGAGGCCCTTCTCTTGCCGATATCCTGTTCCTTTGGTTCGATCTTGATCTCTCTGAGCTGAATGTTGGTTCTTCAAGTCTCTTGGTTCTTCGACCTCTGACTTAAGCTGGTGCTCCAATCTTGATCTTGTGCATATGCACAGTTGGGCAACATACCCGGGGTCTGTTGCACCGACACACTGGGTCGGAACGCGTCCTGTTCATGTGGAGCCAACCGGCTTGGACGGAACAGCCGAAACAAGGTCTGGCATACCGCAGAATGGAGGAAACGAGCCTTCTGTTCGACCACGTACAGTCGAAACGGGGTCATGTTCATCAAGAAGGGTCTAGCGTATCACAAAACGGAGAAAACGGACTTGTGTTGGAGTGCCTACAGTCGAAACGGTGTCCTGTTGATCGGGAGGGGTGTGGCGTACCGCAAAACGAAGGAAACAGACTTCTCTTCGACCTCCAACAGTCAAAACAGGGGTCTTGTTCATTGGGAGGGCTGTGGTGTACGGCAAAACAGGACTCCACAGTCTATTGTTCATCCACCATTGACTTCCTCCAGCCTCCACCAGAGAATGTTCATCCAAGGGCTACTGTTCATCTAGCCTCCACCAACTTCAGTTCAACCAGCCTCCACGGGGTCCTATTCATCCACCCCTAACCGGCTGGGATGTGTGGCAGCCTCCTTGGGCTCCTGTTCATCCAACAGCAACCCTGTATTATATACCACGGGGTCCTATTCATCCAGCGGCAACCGCCTATACACACGCCCAGGGTCCTGTTCATCCAACCCCCCACTGGGAACTGTTCATCCACATCCAACCCAACCGGCTTGACTCACACCATGTCTTGACTCGTTTTACGTATTGCGCGTGTGGCAACATTGGGAAATTTTCATTCAGAGACAACCCCAGTGGCTAGCTATGTCTGCACAGGGGTTCGATCGGCTTCAGTAAGCATGCAGCAGCAGCGATCTATCGGGTTCAGTTACCAGAGTAGGAGTCTCGGTCAAATTCAGTTAGGAGCGAAGGGATCGATCGATCGGCTTCAGTACGTAGCAGCAGGAGATCGATCGGGTTCAGTTATAGCAACACGGCTCGCACCACATGTCCGTACGTGAGAAACGCGTAAACCACACTACATCACTCGGCCTCGACCACCCACCATAACTGGGAACTCATCGACATTTTCCTCACCCTCGCTTCTACCATGATTTTCTCCATCATGGATGGCCCAAAGAATGTCATGTAGGTGCGTCTCCGACCTGCCCAGGACAAAAAGCCCATTTTCTGTCATGACTTTTTGTCATAGAAGTAGGAGCCCACCACATCTATGATGATACCGGGGTTTTTCATAATTATCATCATAGAAGTGTCATAAGCATGATAGAAAAAAAATCGTTAGGCCCAAAATGTCACGCATGTGTCTTTTTTTGTAGTGAACCCACCTAGGCTCGCCTGGAGGGGGCGCCCTGGTGGGTTGTGCGCACCCAGGGGTCCCCTCTGGTGGTTCTTGGCTCCAGTATTTTTATATGTTCTGAAATAAGTCTCCAAAATGTTTTGTTCCATTCCGAGAACTTTTGTTTCTGCACAAAAACAACACCATGGTAGTTCTGCTGAAAACAGCGTCAGTCCGGGTTAGTTTCATTCAAATCATGTAAATTCGAGTCCAAAACAAGAGCAAAAGCGTTAGCAAAAGTAGATACGACGGACACATATCATGTACTCCGCCAGCTGCTTCATTTTATTATTCAATAGCTGCAACATTGGAGACCCTGGGAACTGCCCCCAGAAGGCCTTCTCCGCCTCGTGACCTGCCAACTGGTTGAAGTGAGCAATGGCATCAGCCACGCTCTGTGAAGACCTCTGCGGAATGCCATAGCTGGGTGAGCTCGACGCACCCCTTAATGCCAAAAACACACTGCAATAAGTATTGCCTACTAAAGTGAAAGGATCGAGAAGAGGGGTCTAGAAGGGGGGGGGGTTATTCGACCCTCAACAAGTAAATGTGGCAGTTTTTTAGGTTCTTCAAGCTGAGGTGGAGTTTTAGCACAAGTTTAAACATTCACAATACATTCCAAGCAAGCATGACAAGAGTATATGTAGCAGAAAGAGTAAAGCATGCTAATTGCAAGAAAGTAAAGGGATGAGATTGGAGTGTGCAAACTCAATGAAGAAACGGCGATTTTTGGCGTGGTTCCAATAGGTGGTGCTATCTCACATCCATGTTGCTGGAGAATTCAACCCCAAAGGGTAAAGGTTGCGCGAGTCCATCGAGGGCTCCACCCACAAAGGGTCCACGGAGAAGCAAGCTTGTCTATCCCACCATGGCCATCGCCCATGAAGGACTTGCCTCACTCAGGTAGATCTTCACAAAGTAGGCAATCTCCTTGCCCTTACAAAATTCTTGGTTCAACTCCACAATCTTGTCGGAGGCTCCCAAGCAACACCTTACCAATCTACGAGACACCACTCTCCAAAAGGTAATAGATGGTGTGTTGATGATGAACTCCTCGCTCTTGTTCTTCGAATGATAGTCTCCCCAACACTCAACCCTCTCTCACAGATTTGGATATGGTGTAAAGATGATTTGAGTGGAAAGCAACTTGGGGAGGGCTAGAAATCAAGATTCTTGTGGTAGGATTGGTATGTCTTGATCTCAACACATGAGTAGGTGGTTCTGTCTAAGAAAATGTATTCCGGAGGTGTAGGCGCGTTCTAATGGCTCTCTCCCATATGGATAAGGGGGTGGAGGGGTATATATAGCCTCCACACAAAATCCAACCATTACACACATTTGACCCAACTCAGTCAGACCAAATAGAAGAACTTGGTGAGACTAATTTAGTTCAAAATGTGAATGTTAGGAATCTTGGTGGGACCGACTGGAACAACTTGGTGGGACCGATGTGCTAGGGCTTAGGGAAAACATCAACTCGGTGGCACCGATTACATCAACTCGGTGAGACCGAAGTGAAGCAATAAGGCAACAGAGTGAATGTTAAGCTAACTCAGAGAGACCGATTGCATAACTCGGTGAGACCAAAGTAAATGCAACAAGTCATAGAGCGCTAGGAAAGCCATCTCAATGAGATTGAGATCCGTATCCGTGTGACTTAATTGTTAGGGTTTCTGGCAGTGGCTATGTCATATGAACTCGGTGGTGCCAGATAGAAAGAATAGTCGGGGCCGAGTTGGAGTTTGGGATTTTGACATATTTGGAATGAGGAAGTGGTTGAGGGCTTTGGAGCAATATCACTAAGCACTTGAGCATGTAGACCATTGAGAAACACCTCATCTCCTTTTCATAGTATTGGCTTTCCTATGGACTCAATGTGATCTTGGATCACTAAAAATAAAATGAAGAGTCTTGAGCTTTCGCCAATATGTGTCCTTAGAATTTTGAGGGATCCACATCTCTAGTCCTCTCCATGCCATTGTTGAACCTGTCTGAAATGCACTACATAAAAGCATTAGTCGAACAAGAGATATGTTGATATTAATTACCAAAACCACCCAGGGAGCACCTGTGCTTTCAATATCCCCTTTTTGGTAATTGATGACAACACACATCAAAGCCTTAGGTAAATGATATGAAGGGTAGCAGGTATAGCTTTAGAGAAACATGTAACATGCATAAGCGCCCCCTACATGTATGCAATCATGTGAAGATTAGAATATAAGAACATGTGAATGCATAATCATGACAGAGCAAGCGAAGAGTTACATGTATCTTGGCTATATGCATTAGAGCAAATGATGTGGTAAAGAAGTGTACCTCCATGTTTGTGAACACCTCTTGCAAACAATATATACATCAACAAGAGATCATCATGCACATGAGTGTGATGCATATAATTACCTTGTGGTCTTGAGCTAGCTTTGGAAAGAGTGGACTTGAGAAAACAGGGTTAGATAACACAAGAGCACTCCTAAGTAAAGCAATTTCATAAAACCACAAAAGTACCAAGACTGGGATGACATGTAAAGGGTGAGTATTGAGTACTTCATTTAGATATAGACATGTCACCAAAGATTGAAAGATGTGCAAGGAATTCCAAAGATTTTTCTCCCCTTAGACATGGACTCTTTCTTGCACTGAATCTGATATGTAATAATGAGAGAAAGTAGGGTAAGATAAAATCGAAGCACAAATAGGGTAATATCAACTAAAATCAGAGCAACAAGAATTTTCAATGGAAATAGCTAAGATCAAACATGTTGGCATGTCTTTCCCCTCTTAAAGACATGTGACTTCTCTCCTCTTTGTTGCCAAGCATCTGGAAGAGCTTAGATGTGCTCATATGATAAGCTTTGATTTGCTCTCTCTCCCCCTTTGACATAAATTTCGAAGAAGGGTACTTCTGGAAATGAGTCAAGTGGGTGTGGTCCTTGAGAGTCACTACAAGGCAGTGAATAGCTTATGATGCTGATAGACAGAAGAATCATTGGGTGGAGCTAAAGAAAAATATTCAAAAAGAAATGGCAAAACATTTTCCCAGAGTTAAAATCGGTGACGCTGATGCATTTTCCGTCGGTGGCTTCGAAATGACAAAGTCACATAAGGTACTTAATGGTGCAACCGAGTTAGTCCATGTCAGTTGTACCGATGGACTATTCACAAGGAGACCTTATATTTCGGTCGAGCCGATAGGTTTGAAAAGGAGGGACAGAGTTCAACACAGAGTAAACAATGTGTCATGTCATCTCACTTAGCAAATGAAATCTCACAAAGATTTGTGAGGAATTAGCAGAAAGATTTGCAATGAATTTACTACAGTATCACAGATGAAAACAGAAAAGAGATCTAGATGAAGTTTTTTTGTTTTAGAGGGAGACAAAATAGCAAGAAATATATGCAAATACAAAAAGCAACTGAGCAAAAGAACACTAGAGAACTTCATCTAGAAAGGGTCGGTGACAAAGTCACCTATGTTGGAATATACTGACTGAGGAGTCAAGTGATAGCACTTGATCGTAGGTCATACTCATCGTTTAAGATCTAAAATGGGTTACCATTTTTTGGTTTAAGCATTTCGATGTATTCACATATTGTTGAGTTGCTTTGACTCATGACTTGGGGCAAAGCTTCTCTAAGATGGAATGACATACCTGCTACTTCTTGAGCTTGCGTTGGTATTACCTTGAAGGGGAAAGGGTGATGCATCAAAGTAGAGCGAGTATTGCCCTCAGTTTGAGAACCAAGGTATCAATCCAGTAGGATACAACGCACAAGTCACCGAATAGCTGCACAAAAAAACAAAAACTTGCACCCAACGCGATAAAGGGGTTGTCAATCCCTGCACGGTACTTGCAAATGTGAGATCTAATATAGATAGATAAACGGTAATGTAATTTTTTTGGTATTTTTGGTTTATAGAACGGAAAGTAAAAGATTGCAAAGGAAGTAAATCAGAAAATAAAATTGTAGATCGGAAACTTATATGATGGAAAATAGACCCGGGGGCCATAGGTTTCACTAGAGGCTTCTCTCAAGATGGAAAATATTACAGTGGGTGAACAAATTACTGCCCAGCAATTGATCGAAAAGCGCAAAGTTATGATGATATCTATGGCAATGATCATGAATATAGGCATCACGTCCGTGTCAAGTAGACTGAAATAATTATGCATCTACTACTATTATGCCACACATCGACCGCTATCCAGCATGCATCTAGAGTATTAAATTAATAAAGAACGGAGTAACACATTAAGAAAGATGACATGATGTTGAGGAATTAACTCAAGCAATATGATGAAACCCCATCTTTTTATCCTCGATGGCAACAATACAATATGTGCCTTGCTGCCCGTATTGTCACTGGGAAGGACACTGTAAGATTGGACCCAAAGCTAAGCACTTATCCCATTGCAATAAAAACCAATCTAGTTGGCCAAACCAAATCGCTAGTTCGAAGAGACTTGCAAAGATATCAAATCATGCATATAAGAATTCAAAGAAGATTCAAATAATATTCATAGATTAGCTAATCATAAATCCACAATTCATCGAATCTCGCCAACACACTACAAAAAAGTATTACATCAAATAGATCTCCAAGAACATCGAGGAGAACATGGTATTGAGAATCAAAGAGAGATAAGAAGCCATCTAGGTACTAGCTATAGACCCATAGGTATGAAGTAAACTACTCACGCTTCATTGGATGGGCAATGGTGTTGATTTAGAAGCCCTCCACGATCGAATCCCCCTCCGGCAGGACACCGAAAAAGGCCCCTAGTCGGGATCTCACGGGTATAGAAGGTTGCGGCGATGGAAAAGTGTTTTTGTGGATCTCTCTGTTGGTTTTGGGATATATGAGAATATATAGGCAAAGGAACTAGGTTGATGGAGTCACGAGGGGCCCAGAAGGGTGGGGGCACGTCCTACCCCCTGGGCATGCCCTCCATCCTTGTGGCCTCCTCATGGCTTCTCTGACTTGCACTCCAAATCCTCTGGATGTCTTCTGGTCCAAGTAAAATCATCGTGAAAGTTTTATTCCGTTTGGGTTCCATTTGGTATTCCTTTCCTTTGAAACTCTAAAACAAGGAAAAACAGAAACTGCCACTGGGCTCTAGGTTACTAGGTTAGTCCCAAAAATCTAGAACAGATAATATAATAGCATGGAACAATGAAAAATTATAGATACGTTGGAGACGTATCAAGATTAATTCCTGCTCGTCCTCTAGTAGGTAAATGATAAAAACAGAATTTTTGATGTGGAATGCTAGCTAACATATTTATCCATGTAATTTCTTTATTGTGGCATGAATGTTCAGATCCGTATGATTCAAAACAAAAGTTTAATATTGACATGAAAACAATAATACTTCAAGCATACTAACAAGGCAATTATGTCTTCTCAAAATAACATGGCCAAAGAAAGCTTATCCCTACAAAATCATATAGTCTGGCTATACTCCATCTTCATCACACAGAATATTTATATCATGAACAACCCCGATGACAAGCCAAGCGATTGTTTCATACTTTCGATGTTCTCAAACTTTTTCAACTTTCATGCAATACATGAGCATGAGCCATGGACATAGCACTATAGGTGGAATATACGGTGGTTGTGGAGAACACAAAAAGAAGGAGATAGTCTCACATCAACTAGGCGTATCAACGGGCTATGGAGATGCCCATCAATAGATATCAATGTGAGTGAGTAGGGATTTCCATGCAACGGATGCACTATAGCTATAAGTTTAAAAAGCTCAAAAAGGAACTAAGTGGGTGTGCATTCAACTTGCTTTCTCACAAAGACCTAGGGCAATTTGAGGAAGCCCATCATTCGAATATACAAGCCAAGTTTTGTAATGAAAAATTTCCACTACTATATGAAAGTGACAATATAGGAGACTCTCTATCATAAAGATCATGGTGCTACTTTGAAGCACAAGTGTGGTAAAAGGATAGTAGCATTGCCCTTTCTCTGTTTTCTCTCATTTATTATTTCTTTTAATTTTTATTTTATTTGGGCCTTCTCTCATTTTTTTGGCCTCTTTTTTCGTCCGGAGTCTCATCCCAACTTGTGGGGGGATTGTCGGGTTGTGGGTTCCGGCTAACCCTTGTGGTTCGAACTCTGGGGTGCGCACAATGAACACTGTCTCCCAAGATCGCTCGCTCAACGATCTCACGGCCTAGCTCGACGAACCCAAGGAACAAGAGACACAAAGGTTTATACTGGTTCGCGCACCTTGCGGTGTAATACCCTACTCAAGTGTGGTGTTGGTGGATTGCCTCATGGGCTAAGGATGAACTAGTACAATGGGTGAACAGCCTCGGGATAAGAGGTGTTCTTGAGCTTGGCTCACTGGTGGATGTGAGGATGAAACGGATCTGATCCAAGATGAGTCCATCCCAGATGAGTCGATCCTGCCTACGGTGGTGGTTAGTCCTATTTATAGAGGCCCTGGTCCTCTTCCGAAATGTTAGGCGGGAAGGGATCCGACAACAGCCATGTTTGAAGCGAGATAACTAGTACAAGCTATCCTGACAAAAGGTGGTCTTCACCTGACAAAGGCTCTGGTGGTGATGCTGCGGTGGGCTCCATGGTCACCTCCGTCCTACCATACTGCTGGTCTTGGTCTTGTTGCACCGATATGGAAACCTTTGTTTGATGCCTCGGGACTCCTCACCTGCGCCTGCCTCTTTAGCATGAAAGAGGAAACTGGTACGCCTGCCTGGCCTTGGTCGTCTTGGCTCATGTCACATGAACCTCGTGAGGTGCCCCTTGCACCGAGATCTCCACTCCTCTGGAGCCAGCCTAGTGAGGTTGCTCCCAGGGAGGTCTTGGTGTTGTCCGCCTCACGAGGCTTGGCCCCTCATGAGGGTCTTTAGTGGTTGCTGCTGAATATGGGCCATACTAGGCCGTTAGTGGAGCCACTCACAGGACCGTAGGCAGGCAGGCAAGTCTGGGCACCCCTGGTCCTAGAATGCCCACAGTAGCCCCCGGGCCCAAAGCGTGCTCGAGCTTGGCTTCCAGGCGAAGCCAAAGGGAAAGTGTGGAGCGCCATAGGCCCCAACCGCCTGCAGCCTTGATTGAGGTGTGGCGATCGAGGGTACTTGGGCGTCTCCACTTCCCCATGTTGCCTTCGCAATCGTTTGACTTGACGAGACCCTGATGCATGGAGAAGAAAGATCATCATTACCTGTGATAGTGGAGGCCGACGGTTGGCCTCCCTCTGGCTATAAATGAGGAGAGGGGCGGAGCCCCCGTTGCTCATCTCCTCCTCCACTACGTCTACTTCTTCTTCTTCCTCTTTGCTCTACCGTCTTGCTGCGACACCCATGGCACCGATATGGAGGTTCTCTGCCGCTGAGAAAGGAAAGACCCCTCGTGAAGAGTAGGGGCCACTTCCGCCGAAGAAGAGATTGGCCCGCCCCCTCGGCATCATCGTGAGGCAGGAGGTCACGAGGCCCTAGTACGAGCGGCCTCCCCCTGGCTACCCGCTGCCCTTCCATTCCTGGGCGCAAGGCCCTGGAGGAGGAGGCAGCGCCCCGCGCCACTCGCGTCACGGCCACGGTGGCCAGATTGTGGTGGCCCGGGCTGTCGTCCCACGAACTCATGCCGAGGGCTCATCTCGCGAGTTCGTGATGTGGGCAGTGATGCCACCGCGCGTGTGGATCAAATTCCCAAAATTCTTTGCCGAAGAGATGCCGCTGAGGGGGGCGCTCGAGCTGTGGTTGCAGCATGCCGAATGCAGCACCCCGGCAACAGGCGCGGAGGTCGAGGCCGTCTCTACGGGCAAGATCTTCATGACTCATGGATGGGGAGAGTTCATCCGCGTCTGCCACATGGAGGGGGCCCTTGCCATCCATTTCGAGTTCGATGGTGCCTCCACGTTGTTCTTCAAGGTCTTCGATGAGGAAGGCAGCCGCCTGGAGTGCTGTCCTGGAGGAGGTCGCTACAACGGTGCAGCGGCAAGCGCTGGGCCCGCCCTTGGCCCTGTCGACAGCTCCTACAGCAGCAGCGACGGCGCCTCGGAGTCCAGCGCCTCTCCTGAGCATGACGAGACTCCGGAGACGAGCGACAACAGCTACGTGTCACCTGAGCTCTCGCCATGCCCAGAGTGCAGCAGCGGCATCAACTCGTCGTTGCCGTTGATCTGGATGGGGTTGGCGTCGGCCCCTCGTGGCCCACTGTTGATGATGGTGTCGGCGGCGACACCTTTAGATATGACTCCTGAAAACCTCCTTTTTGGGTTCCCTGCAAGGGATCAAGATGAACCCAGTGGGCGCGTGTAAAGAATCTGTAGTGCTTTTTCATCATTGTTATTCTTATTATGAAATTTGCGATTGTGTGTCTTGCTATGGCATTGGCTCCCCTTTTCATCCTCGCGGTAGCTTAGTGCTCTATGCTGATAGGCCCCAGTCCCCAGGCAAGCTTCAGTCGTCACTGGTATGCCAGGTCACGATGCTGTCGTCAAGGCCAGGAGTTGAGCGGCCCAAGGTTCGGTAAGAGCTCCTGAGGTGCGATGCTCAAGAGGTCACCCTTGGCGTGCAAGCAGCTTCCTAAAGGCAGAAAAGGAAGGCGGCATTGCCAAAGCAAGGCTGCAAGAGTCGAAAATATTGAGCCGCAGTGCCGGGCTAACTTGAATGCGTGACTTATCTTAGCGAGCCTGGAGCGATTCCTTGCGCATTGCCCGATTTATGCATCAATGATGGTGGTACCACTAGGTTAGATCCGCGCCAGCTTCCCCTTTTCACATTCTGCTAAGTGCTCTGCGTCCTCAAGTCCCGACCCTCGAGAAAGGCTCAGCCGCCGCTGGTATGCCAGTTCGCGATGCCGTGGTCAAGGCTAGGAGGTGAGGGCTGGTGAGTAAGTAAGGCTCCTGAGGCGCAATGCTCAGGAGCTCTCCCTTTAACGCTCAAGCGAACCACATGAAAAGGGGTAGCTGACAGGGCTACCCGTAGCTAAGCTCCGGAGATTCCCGCGGGTTAGTACGAGAGGGTGATATAGCTCGTAATCGCATTTGCTATCCAGCCGTTGATCTTTCCGCAAGAAGATGAAGGCACTGAGGGTCTAGTGAGGTAACATGCGTGGGGTGTGGCGCGAGCCAGAGCTCTACCACTCAGGTTTGTCAGCGCTGTAGGGACGGACCCGAACACAAGTGTCATGCTAGCATGCGTAGTCACCATTGCGGGATGATCAGGAGGCCAGTCAGCAAAGCAGGTGGCCATGAAGGGCAACAGGCAAGCAGGTGGTGATCATAAGGTAACTTATGCAAGAAGGCGAGCTAGTTCGAATAGATTCAAGAACGATACATGCCATAGGGACGGACCCATGTGGCCTAGGGATGATACGGCCCGAGGGGCGCCCCCAACAGAGTAAGCTAAAGATGCAAAGGGATGCATGCCGCAGGGACAGTCCCATGCGACCTGGGGATGATGCAGCCCAAGGTGCGCCCCCAGCTGAATAAACCAGAAAATGTCACCTCGCATCGTCATTGAAGTGGTGTTGGAGTAGCTGAAGATGCGCGTTGAAGTAGTCGTTCCTCACGAATCGTCCGACAGCTGATTCCCAGGGGACCCTGGAGGTTCTGGCTCCTCCTCCGCCAGGACGGCCTGCGCCTGGCCTCACGAGGCACCAGGTTCTGGCTCCTCCTCCGCCAGGCCGAAGAGCATGCGAACATAGCTGTGTGGGGTGCCTCACTTGTTCCCGTCGGTCCTAAACAAACGGTTTTTAACCCATTTCCGCGATGTCATTTGGAACCGTCGCCAAGTGAGTGTGGGCGATAGGGGGGTCCTTCCCACACAACACAGAAACCGTCGGGGATATGGAGTGGTGATCCAGAGGCCTTCCAAAATGTAATCATGTGTGATGCATCCCATACTAAATTCTTTCGCACGTGTCGTATCAGTGATTAAGTGTTTCTAATGACGCAGTGAAACCATACGGTCTGTCGTAACGAACCGTTTGGGAAACAATATGTAAGGCACACAGGCCAACATATGAACTGTGTGCGATTTGTTCCCCATCGCACATGAGTTTTCTGCGTAACCCGTCTGCCATGCTAGACTACATCGCATACGTTTTCCAATAATTACTGTCTGCGATAATGTTCAATCACAAATGGTTCAGGAGCCCCTTCGCACACATTCAAGTGCTGCAGACCGTTTGTGATTTGTTAGGTATCACCGACAGTTGCTGCAAGATTGATGTGTGCTTTTCGTTTGGGATCCAACACGTTTCTTGAAAAAATTAAGAATGGGATTGTATTTTGCATTGGGCATGGTTTACACCCAGTTCTCGTGTGCGATAACACGATATCACAAAACGGTTCCGGAGAACCTACGCACACGTAGTAGCGCTGCAAATCGTTTGTGATCTCCTATGTATCACCGACGGTTCTGCTACGATTGACGTATGCTTTCCGATGTGGATCGCACACACTCATTTAGTTGAACCGCGTGCGGAAAAATTTCCAGGTTAAAACAAAATTATCCCATTTTGAATCGGCGCGCAAAAAGCAAATTCGCCACAATATTCAATTGAACAAATAAACAAAAATATCCCATTTTGAATCGGCACGCAAAAAGGAAATTCGCCACAATAATCAATTGAACAAATAGTGTCCACAGGAAGAACATTCATTAGATTTTGCAAACATTGCAATTGAACATATGGTAGCTAAATTCCAATGATTTGTCCACACATATATGCATTACATAATTAATCATAGTTTACGAAATACGAAGACCTCATCAGATGGAAAATAGTGGACCCATGCGTTATATGTTTAGCGTCTAACTCTTATTCAATGTTTCAGGACAACACATGATGAAATCTTCATTATCATCAGTGGGATTGATGTAGTGATCCAGGAAGAAGTTGCTGATAAATCTCCGAACTATCAGCAATTCACCAGCCGGGAGTGGTTCAGGGGTCCTCAGTTTTAAGATGAGCTATCGTATTTTTAAGATCAGAATGTGCCATATGAGTGGAGTAGAAGATATTAATTAAGATAGACTTACTGGTACTAATTTGTGAGGATCGTCACAACTATCAGCATATTTTGTCGATGTTCTAGGAACGGGGGTCCCCAGACTTGCCTGCCTGTGGCCTGCGGCATGGCTCAAAGGAGGCCCAGCATGGCCCATCTTCATCAACACAAGACTCAAGACCCTCGCGAGGGGCCAAGCACCGCAGGGCGGACGACACGGCGCATCCTCAGGCGCAGCCTCCTTAGGCTGGCTCGCGAGGAGGTGGAGAAATCAAGGCGGGGTACCTCGCGAGGTGCCCATGACGCAAGCCATGACGATCGAGGGTGCCAGGCGGGCGCCAGTGCGCGTAGCGTCCTTCTTTCCTCTTTGGTGCAAAGGGGGCAAGCACAGCCGCGGAGTACCGAGGCATCAGGCAAAGGTTGCCATTTCGGTGCAACGAGACCAAGACCAGGCGGACTACGAGACGGAGGTCACCATGGAGCCCAGCACGACGTCACCGCAGAGCCTTTCGCAGGCGAAGACCGACTTTAGTCAGGATAAGTGTACTAGATGTTCCCCTTCGAATTGGCCAATTGTTGGCACCCTTCCCGCTCAATATTTGGGAAGAGGCCCAGGGCCTTTGCCTATAAATAGGACCGGCCACCCACGTAGCAAGGGGTTCGGTTCGTTCGGTTAGCCCAGCTAGCAAGCAGAGAGAGTGAGTGAGAGAAAGAGAGAAGGGTGACTGAACTCCTCCTAGCAGTTCATCGTCCCAGCCAAGAACAGACCCTCGCGAGGTTGTTCTTCCCTGTTTGTTCATCATCATCAGCCCTAGAAGGCAATCCACCCACCACACACTGGAGTAGGGTATTACACAACAATGGTGGCCCGAACCAGTATAAACCTTGTGTCTCTTGTGCAGTTCTCTTAGTAGTTCAGATCCTTGCGAGACGGGGAGGTACAGGGCGTGATCTCCGCGCGCACCCCAGTGTTCGAACCTTAAGGGTCTGCCGGAACCCGTGATCCGATATTTGGCGTGCCAGGTAGGGGTGCGCCGGAATCTGTCCTCACCACTCCGTTCTCCTCCGACCGTCGCGTCCATGTCCGATGCTCGTCGAGCCCGCGCCGAGCACCGGGCCGCCATCGCTTCTCGCGTCGCCCAGACGGCCCCCGTCGGTGGGCGTCCTTGTCGTTCCCCGTCGCCCGCTGTCAACGCCGCCACCGGCCCGGTGGGGGGAGAGCAGCAAGCGTCGTCTCAGCATCCATCCGTGCGCCAAGACGGCCGCACCGCTACTCCATCGCTCGCACCAGCTGGCTCTTCGTCCCGCGCGCTCCGCGCACCCTTGGAGGCTCGAGCTGCGCTCCTCGTGGCAAACGCGCTCCTGCGCTACCGCCCCATTGACGACGTCTACGAAGAGTGGCTCGACTGCGTCGCCGAGCTTGTCCGCGTCGTAGGGGGCTCTTCCGCGCCATCCGTTCCTCTGCGCCACACCCCGCCCCGCGCGGGCAACGAAGCTCTAGAGGCACACCAGTCGCCTCCTCTCCAAGAAGATGCTATGGCTCCAAGGCGCCTGGCCCCTGGGCGGAAGCTGCTCAGTCAGGTGCCAGCGCAACAAGAACGGAGCTGCCAAGAAGTCCCTCGCCCGCAAGGGGCTGCCCGGGCGCTCCCTGCTTCGGCACGCCGCGACCCTGCTCCAGCTCCAGCACGCCAAGACCCCGCTCTGCTCCTAGCTGCAGCGCGTGGGGACCCTCAATACCAAGCTCTCCACTAGCCGAAGCCTTTCGTGGCCACCGCCGGCTGCCGCGCCTACACCACCGAGCTACGCAGCGTCGCGTGGCCCGGCAAGTTCAAGCCAGATCTGCCTCCTCGCTACGACGGCACAACTGATCCCGCAGTGTTCCTCCAGCTCTATGAGCTGGGCATCGAGGCTGCCAGTAGGGATGAAAAGGTCATGGCGAACTAGTTCCCCATGGCGCTCAAGGAAGGAGCTCGAACCTGGCTCCTGAATCTGGCCCCGGGCACGATCTCCTCCTGGGACCAGATGCGCACTCGCTTCATCGCCAACTTCCAAGGTACTCGCGACCGGCCGCCCGCCGTGAGCGACATGCGCCGCATCAAGCAGCAACCTGGGGAGACCCTGCAGAAGTACATCCAGCGCTTCAACAGTGCGCGCCTCAAGATCCCCAAGGTGTCCGAGGAAGCCATCATCTCGGCCTTCTCCGATGGCGTGCGCGACGTCAAGATGGAGGAGGAGCTGGCGATGCACGAAGACCTCTGCACCTCCCTGGAGCTGTTCAACTTGGCGAACAAGTGCGCCAGGGCTGAGGAGGGACGTCTCTCCCTCCTCGAGCTACCTGCCGCGGACCCAGAAAAGAAGAAGCCCAAGGCCAAGGACGTGAAGCGCAAGTGGCCTGCCGTACTCGCGGCAGAACCAGACAGCAAGCGGGGCAAGGATCTGCCCGAACCCTCCAGGAGCAGCCGATACTGTGTGTACCACGACCTCCGCACCCACAACACCAATGAATGCCAAGAACTCCGCGCCATGCGAGAAGGAAGGATCGGCCATTGCCCTGACCATGCTGACCGAGGCTATGGCTGAGGAGGAGGAAGAAACCCAGGACGCAGGGAAGATCGCGGCCCGCGCCAGGGAGACTGGAGGGATCAGCCTCGTGAGGATCGCCCTCATGGCAACGCAGGCCTACCTCCGCTGCCGCCTCAGCCAAGGAGGAACAAAGACCGCCATGAAGACGAGGGGCTGGGGGCTTCCAAGAGCCGCGCGCGATCGCCTGCATCCTGGGCGGAGCTCAAGCCCCAGCCTCTCAACATATCTTCAAGTAGTTTGCCCGCGAAGTGAATGCAGTTCTCCCCAAGCTCGAAGCAACGCGCCCCCTTAGGTGGTCGGCGTGCGCCATCACGTTCAGCTCAGCGGACCAGCTCAAGTGCGCGGCCATGGCAGGAGTCCTCCCGATGCTTTGCTCCCCAGTCATCAGCAACGTGCTGGTCACCAAGACCCTCATCGACGGAGGGGCAGGGCTCAACGTCATGTCCGTGGAAACATTCAACAACCTCCAAGTGCCCTATGACCAGCTTCAGCCAACCAAGCCCTTCTCCGGAATCACCGACGGTTCCACCGTCCTGATCGGGCAGGTCCGCCTCCCTGTCACCTTCGGGGCTCGCAGCAACTACCACACCGAGCTCATCGACTTCGACGTCGCCCACATCAGCCTGCCGTACAACGCCATCCTCGGGTACCTAGCGCTGGCCAAGTTCATGGCCGTGACTCACCATGGCTACAACGTCCTCAAGATGCTAGGAAGTGGAGGCGTCATCAAGGTGCCTTGTGAAGAGAAAGATGCAGTGTGTTCCCTGGAGCGAGCCTATCAGGCCACGTCGCTAGAAGACCCAGATCGCGGAAGCAGGAGGCTTCCCTAGACCACCCCCAAGAAGAAGAAGACGTCGTCAGGCTCAGCCCCTCAGGAGGCAGGCCCCTCAGGGCCTGTGTCTGCCCAAGGGAACCCCCCTTCCATCGCATAGGAAAGCGCGCCCAGCACCCTCCTTAGGCAGGGCTCGGGGGCTCTCACCTGGAGGGCCACCGACCTAGCCAGGGTCACGAGGGAGGCGCTTGGGCACCATGTGGAGGCATGCTTCGAAGCACGTTTCCCTCGAGAAGGAGCCAGGCAAGGTAGGTCAGACCAGCAGGAGTTCGTTAACAAGGCCATTCAAGAACTACAGGAGTCAAGGATCATGAGAGGTTGCCGCCATCTACCAGCTGTGGCCCCACACCGAGGCAAGGATGGTGGGCTGCGCATCTGCGTCGACGTACCAAGGCTCAATCAGATCGCCACGATAGAGCGTCTCTGGTCCTCGCAAGTGGGGCGCTGTGGGGGTCCACCCTACAGCTATGTTCGCATGCCTTACAGCCTGCCGAGCATGGCTGCGGCGTACCAGCGCCTCATGAGGAGCATCATGAAGGCTCTGGAAGACTGGCGTTCCGCGGCCTTGGCGGAGATGAAGACAGCTCGCGAGGAGTCACCAGTGCCTCTGGAGCCTCCCGAGGCCCCGGGGCCTGGGGGCTCGTGAGGATCAGCTTCCGCAGCCCACCGAGTCTGCTGCACCAACGCCACTTCGTCGACGACATCCTCAGGTGACATCTTTCAAGCTTCATTCCTAGCTGGGAGCACCCTCCCAGGGTTGCATCACTCCCAGGCCGCGTGGGTCCGTCCCTGCGGCATGTATCCCCTTTTATTTTTCGGTCGTTAGTTTGCCTTGATGGGGGCGCCCCTCGGGCTGCATCATCCCCAAGCCGCTCGGGCTAGGCCCAGCGGCGTGTAACTCCCTCGCGTTTATTTCCAACTATGCATTCGCCTATCATGCTTGATTGCTTGATGCCTGTCCGTAGCATCCCTTCTCCTCCATGTCGGCCACTTGCACGTTAAAGGGGGGCGCCTGAGCATCGCGACTCGGGGCTCTTACTGCCTCTCCAGCCCTCACCCTCTGGCCTTGTCCACGACATCGCGACGTGGCATACCAGCGACGGCTGAGACAAGCTCGAGGGCTGGGACCCGAGGACGTAGAGTACCGGCATCTAACCAAATTTTGCAGGGACACATCTGAAGATACGGCCCAGTGCCAGGCGCAACCCGCCTAGAGGTAGGGCCTCGTGAGTCCCGCGCTGGCTCACGGGTGCCCAGATACACCTCACCTAGCCCTACCGTGCCGGCCACGTGTCAGGGCGGGGCTGTACACGCCCCGGGGGCTCCTCCCGGAGGGGAGCCCCCTCCCACGTACCAGTGGAAGCACCATGCTCCGCGCTGGCTGACGACACTGCCGAAGAGCGGCTATGCCCGTACACATATCGAAGCGCTATGCTCCGCGCTGGTGATAAACAACTGGGGGTGGCCTCCGGGCCGCATTAACCTCAGGGAGCCCAGAGCTCAGTGGCTGGCCTCATCGCAACGCTTCCCCTCGGGAGTGCCGCGCGAGGGGGCTAGGCACGGGGGCTATGACTGGGTCACACCCAGACGTACACCGCCCAGCCAAGCCCCTCGGGCCTGGTTCGACGCGCGTCTCTCCCTGAGCGGAGCCAAGGTATGAAGGCCGTTTGCGCGTCAAGGGGGACCCCTGAGCATCGCGACTCAGGGACCTAACTAGTCCCGTAGCCCCTCACTCCTTAGTTCCGAAAGGCTATGCTGGGTGAGGTACGCGCGGGGCCGGGCTCTGCAGACATAGAATGGTAGCCCCACTTACATTGCACCTCATCACCCGCTGTTTGCGTGTCAAGGGGGGCTCCTAAGCATCGCGACTCAGGAGCCTAACTGGCTCCGTAGCCCCTCACTCCTTAGTTCCGAAAGCCTATGTTGGGTGAGGTACGCGCGAAGCCGGGCTCTGCAGACATAGAACGGAAGATACACCTACATCGCCCCTCCCTACTTGTTGTTCGCACGCCAAGGGGGACTCCTGAGCATCGCGACTCAGGAGCCTAACTTGTCACGTAGCCCCTCACTCCTTTGGTCCCGTCCTGGTTTCTGGTCGGGGCTAATGCTGGGTGAGGCACGCGCGGGGCCGGGCTCTGCCGGCGTAGAACACAAGCAAGTAGGGAAGAAAAACATAAAATTCGAGGAACCTAAAAGCAAATATTACAGTCCATACTATCGTCCCAATACCAAACGCAAGTTTAAATGCCTCCCCGAGGCATGATGCATGTGGAGGAATTGAAAGGAGAACAGGGATGGAACGGAGTCACTTGTTGGCGGTGAAGCTGTGTGGAGTGGCTTCGCCTCGTGGAGCAGCAGGGCCGGCAGCGCCTTGCTTTGGCTTGGTGCTGAAGGCCCGGAACTTCCCCAGCAGCGCCTCCGCGCGCCCCTTCACGGCTTCGACAGCGACGGCAGCACCCTCGCCGCTCACCGGTTCCAGCAGGCCGTCGATGTCGGCGTTGGGATCATGAAGGTAGATGTGGGCGAAGACCCGCGTCAGCGCAGCAGAAGATAGGACGCGCGCCTCAGCCTCGGCCATGGGGCCGATGCCAAGGGCAACATCCCCAAGGGTCTTAACCAGGAAAGGAAGCAGCTTGGCGGGGCCGTCACCATCACCGGCTAGCGGGCTGTCCAGGCCGCTCTCGTAAAGCGTCTTCAGCGAAGCGCGGGCATGTTTCTCCATGTCCGCGAAGGCCACGCGATCCCCGATCCTCAAGATAAGTCGCCATCCAAAGCACCGGCTACCGTGGCACTACCCCCGCACCTAAAGCAATTCCGTACTAGCGACGTTGCTTCCCTTTCTCACCAAACGACGGCTGCTTGGGTGTCAAAGGGGACCTCCTGAGCATCGCGACTCAGGGGCTCTTACTGGACTCCGGGTCACTCACCTCCTGGCCTTGACCACGGCATCGCGACCTGGCATACCAGCGATGGCTGACGCCGCCTTGGGACTGGGACCTGTCGACGCAGAGCACCAAGCCCTCGCGAGGTTCGAAAGGGAGAACTAAGCTAAGACGGAATCAACAACTCACACAGCTCTGCAGCAAAGGTTATGTATTAACAAACAGGACTACAGGCACCTTACAAGCCCCCGTGGGGCGCATTTTGATTCCTCGCAGGGAACGGATCCTAAGGGGTGCTAACTACACGAGCTCCTGCAAAAGATGCCATCATCAACAGTGGGCCGTCAAGCGCCGGCGCCAACCCCATCCAGATCTGGGTCGGCGACGGCCTGACGAGCCCGCCCTGCCCCGGGAGCGGCGCCGACTCGGGGGATCGTAGCTGTCATCGCTCGTCTCCGGAGTCACGAAGATTTCACTGGAGTCACTGGACCCTCCGGCGCCTCCGCCAAGGGAGCGGTCGATGGGCCTAGCCCTCACCAGGGCAAGGTCCTGGCCACCTCTCCCGGGGCAACACTCCAGCCGGCGCCCGTTCGCGTCGAAGACCTTGAGGAACATCACCGCAGCGCCATCGTACTCCGGGTGGACCGCGAAGATGCCCCTTTCCCTGCAAACCCGGGCGATCTCTCTCCAGCCGCGGGACATGTAGACCTCGCCCGGGGCAGCGACCACGACCTCTGCCTCGGTCGCAAGGGCGCTGCAGGCGGCGTGCTGCAGCCAGAGCTCCGGGG
This sequence comes from Triticum monococcum, assembly GCA_034509565.1. Taxonomy (NCBI): domain Eukaryota; kingdom Viridiplantae; phylum Streptophyta; class Magnoliopsida; order Poales; family Poaceae; genus Triticum; species Triticum monococcum. The sequence continues at coordinate 426,341,811 of CM067847.1, read as the reverse complement.
GCCCTCCTGGAGGGACGATGGAGGCGAAGAAGGGAGGCAGACGGATCCAGGACTGGAGAGGAATGACAACGTGGAGCATGAACTCTTGGGAGGAGCCCTCGGCATGGACTCCAGGAGGAACAACCCACGCCTTCGTGACCCGACGGTGCCGGCCGCGGAGATTGGCATCGACATCTTCGGGGCCCTCGACGTGGGCATACAAGGGAAGGGGGAACCCCGGCGGAGTCCGCTCGCACCAGGGCCTCGGCCCCACCTGACGGTCTTCCTCGCCCCGGCTGCAAAGGGCGAGCCGTTTCTTCGGTGGGAGCGGGTCTGGCCCCTATCGTTGAGCCTTTCCCTTCTCCGCTGCAGAGAACCGGCGGATCGGAGCCATCGCAGCAAGACGGAGCAAGGATCAGGAAGAAGGAGAAGCCAGGAGGAATGGACTGGAAGGGCACGCATAGCTTCGTACTTATAGTCGGCGAAGACCAACCGCCGGCCTCCACAATCACAGGTAATCATGACACGATTTGCATGCAGGGACTTGTCCACCTCGCGCGGTCACCGAGGCGTCGTGGGGAAGTGGAGACGCCCACGTCCCATCAACCGCCACGCGGCGCCCAAGGCCGCAGGCTGTTAGGGCCCGCGGCGCTACACCCTTGCCTTTCGCCTCTCGGCACGGCCAAGTCCATGCGCGCCTTGGGCCCGGGGGCTATTGTCGGCGTTCTGGGAACGGGGGTCCCCAGACTTGCCTGCCTGCGGCCTGCGGCGTGGCTCAAAGGAGGCCCAGCATGGCCCATCTTCATCAACACAAGACTCAAGACCCTCGCGAGGGGCCAAGCCTCATGGGGCAGACAACACGGCGCATCCTCAGGCGCAGCCTCCTCAGGCTGGCTCGCGAGGAGGGGGAGAAATCAAAGCGGGGTACCTAGCGAGGTGCCCATGACGCAAGCCATGACGATCGAGGGTGCCAGGCGGGCGCCAGCGTGCGCAGCGTCCTTCTTTCCTCTTTGGTGCAAAGGGGGCAAGCGCAGCTGCGGAGTACCTAGGCATCAGGCAAAGGTTGCCATTTCGATGCAACAAGGCCAAGACCAGGCGGACTACGAGACGGAGGTCGCCATGGAGCCCAGCACGGCGTCACCGCAGAGCGTTTCGCAGGCGAAGACCGACTTTAGTCAGGATAAGTGTACTAGATGTTCCCCTTTGAATTGGCCAATTTTTGGCACCCTTCCCGCTCAATATTTGGGAAGAGGCCCAGGGCCTTTGCCTATAAATAGGACCAGCCACCCACGTAGCAAGGGGTTCGGTTCGTTTGGTTGGCCCGGCTAGCAAGCAGAGAGAGTGAGTGAGAGAAAGAGAGAAGGGTCACGGAACTCCTCCTAGCAGTTCATCGCCCCAGCCAAGAACAGACCCGCGCGAGGCTGTTCTTCCCTGTATTGTTCATCATCATCAGCCCCAGAAGGCAATCCACCCACCACACACTGGAGTAGGGTATTACACCACAATGGTGGCCTGAACCAGTATAAACCTTGTGTCTCTTGTGCAGTTCTCTTAGTAGTTCAGATCCTTGCGAGACGGGGAGGTAGAGGGCGTGATCTCCGTGCGCACCCCAGTGTTCTAACCTTAAGGGTCTGCCGGAACCCATGATCCGACATATTTCCAGATGGAGAACATGTGTCTGCAAACATGGTATCCACAATGGTTGGTCCCTGCTTCTTGCTGAGGACACTGAAATTGTTTGTACAATGTTAGTCATGTATTTGTCCTGTTAGGAACAACCTAACCCGTGTTAGATGTATTATTTTTTTCTTTGGAAAAAATAGAAAGAGGTTTATTTAGAAGCTTGAACATTTGACTAGCGTAAGGAAAGGTATTTGCAGTCTGTTGGATAAATTTTCTGAAAATAACGGATTTCGGTGTGTTACCGGAGAAACGATCTCGTGTTGCACGGGTTGTTCCGTCTTGAACAGGTTCCCTTGTTTAGTTTTCGACAATGCGAGCACACTGCAAATGATGATGAATTTTGACAACATCAATTATTGAACCAGATATGAATGCAAATTAATTTCAACATCATAGAATTCAATACATATCCAAGAATTGCTGAACATGTGTCAGATCCTGAGCGTTTGTTGACTCTCTAAGAGAATCGATGTAGTAAACTAATGTTCTTGTTTGGAACAATGAATACCAATATCCAATGATTGCTACATATTAAGAAATACATGAACTTATGAATGATGTTGAAATCTGAAAGACAATCAGTGTGTGCATGGTTGTTTACTTGACTTACAGTTCATGATATGGCCAGAGAAATGATTGTGCACGGGACGTGTTTTCGAAGATAAGGAGGACCGTGTTAACGGCCCAGTCCTGTTGGTCCTTACCATCTAATGTTGTGCCATTTGCTAATGCAGGATCTGTTGTAGGATCGAAAGTATGTCTAGAGGGGGGATTAGACTACTTGACCAAATAAAAACTTAACCTTTTCCCAATTTTAGTTCTTGGCAGATTTTAGCTATTTTAGGACAAGTCAAACAATCATCACACAATTCAAGCAAGCATGCAAAGAGTATATTGGCAGCGGAAAGTAAAGCATGCAAGTTGCACGAATGTAAAGGGAAGGGTTTGGAGAATTCAAACACAATTGGAGACACGGATGTTTTTCCCGTGGTTCAGATAGGTGGTGCTATCCTACATACACGTTGATGGAGACTTCAACCCACGAAGGGTAACGGTTGCGCGAGTCCACAGAGGGCTCCACCCACGAAGGGTCCACGAAGAAGCAACCTTGTCTATCCCACCATGGCCATCGCCCACGAAGGACTTGCCTCACTAGCGGTAGATCTTCACGAAGTAGGCGATCTCCTTGTCCTTACAAACTCCTTGGTTCAACTCCACAATCTTGTCGGAGGCTCCCAAGTGACACCTAGCCAATCTAGGAGACACCACTCTCCAAGAAGTAACAAATGGTGTGTTGATGATGAACTCCTTGCTCTTGTGCTTCAAATGATAGTCTCCCCAACACTCAACTCTCTCTCATAGGAATTGGATCTGGTGGAAAGAAGATCTGAGTGGAAAGCAACTTAGGGAAGGCTAGAGATCAAGATTCATATGGTAGGAATGGAATATCTTGATCTCAACACATGAGTAGGTGGTTCTCGCTCAGAACATATGAGTTGGAAGTGTAGATGTGTTCTGATAGCTCTCTCCATGAATGAACAGGAGGTGGAGGGGTATATATAGCCTCCACACAAAATCTAACCGTTACACACAATTTACCAATCTCGGTGGGACCGAATCAACAAACTCGGTCAGACCGAAATAGTAAACCTAGTGAAAGTTAGAGATTTTCGGTGGGACTGACATGCAACTCAGTAGGACCGATTTTGTTAGGGTTAGGGCATAACGTAATCTCGGTGAGACCGATTACACAAACTCGGTGAGACCGATTTTGGTAATTAGCTAACCAGAGGGTTGGTCAGGCAAAATCGGTGGGACCGATTTGCTCTTTTGGTGAGACCCAAAAGTTACAAAAAGGAAACACTGAATTTACATTGCAATCTTGGTGGGACCGATCCGCTCTTTTGGTGAGACCGAAAAGTTACGAAAGGGAAACAAAGAGTTTGCAATCCCATCTCGGTGAGACCGAGATCCCTATCGGTAGAACCGAATTGCTTGGGTTTGGCAGTGGCTTATGACAAGTGAAACTCGGTGGCGCCGGATAGGAAGAATCGGTAGGACCGAGTTTGGCTTAGGGTTTAGGTCATATGTGGATATGGGAAAGTAGTTGAGTGTTTTGGAGCATATCACTAAGAACATGAAGCAAGAGGCTCATTAAGCAACACCTCATCCCTCCTTGATAGTATTGGCTTTTCCTAAAGACTCAATGTGATCTTGGATCACTAAAATATAACATGAAGAGTCTTGAGCTTTTGAGCTTGAGCCAATCCTTTGTCCTTAGCATTTTGAGGGTTCCACTTTCACCATCCATGCCATGCCAATCATTGAGCTTTCCTGAAATAATCATCTTGAAATAGCATTAGCTCAATGAGCTATATGTTGTTATGAATTACCAAAACCACCTAGGGATAGTTGCACTTTCAATCTCCCCCTTTTTGGTAATTGATGACAACATATAGATCAAAGCTTCGACAAATGATAATAAGAATGAATTACATCGTCGCTTTGAGAAGTATGTGATAAGTAAGAGCTCCCCCTAAATTTGTGCATATTTAAGATTTGCTTTGGACTGCAAATGCACAAAGAGTTAGAGTCATGGGTTACTCTTCCATGTCACATACATCTTGGTGGAGCACTTAAAATGATAAGATGAAATACATGCACTCATCACCAAGAAAAGTGAATGATCACATAAGATAGATAAGATATATCAAGCATGCATAAGTGTAGCTTATGATCAAACACATGATCATCAATGTCTCACAAGCATATCAAAGTATCCCGACCAAAAGCAAACAATGTTCGAAAAACCACCAAATAAAGCAAGAGAGAAAAGCAACACTCTCTCTCAAAGCCTATGATCTATACATTTTCTCCCCCTTTGCAACAAGTTACCAAAAAGTTCCTAGAAAATGCATAGTGCTAAATCGACACTCAGGCTTGATCTTCAGGTGGTGGTGGAGTCCGGATCACACCAAGGACGAAGGCTTCCGTAGACGCGGTTGGAGTTGGAGCTGAAGTAGATGCTGGAGCAGGTTGGGCTGGTGCTGCAGTTGGAGCTGAGGCGGTTGCTCTTGTGTCAGGAACTGGCACTGCAGACGACCTCAGACCTCGTGGCACTCTGGCAAAGGCATCAGTGGTTGTCTTCCCTTTCCTCTCCTGCATGTCATCTTGGAGCTGCTCCACTGCAGTCTGAATCTCTGTCACCTTGATATCCAAGTCATAGAACTTTTGTTCTATGATTCTCTCTAGGCTTGCCTGGTTCTGAGTTAGGGTGGGCAGTCCTTTCTCATTCCGCAGGGTGGATGCAATCAAGTAACTGAGCTGCTCTTGCTTGTTCTTCAAGAAGTACTCAGATGCCTCCTCTTGAGTTGGCATCTTGGCATCTTTCTCCTTTATTGCCTTCTCCTTCTTGGCTTGTGCATGGGCTGAAGATGGTTCATCTTTGGTCATCACAACTTGGTTGTCCTCGAAATCTGGATAGATAGCAAATGTTCCTTGTCCAACAAGTATGTGTCTGTGCCCATTCTTGAGTTAATCAACATCTGGATCTAAGGGGCATATCCACAGCTCCTCTTCTGATCTGCTGCAGTCCTCTTGATAGTCTCTACCATGAGGCTCATGACCTTGAATTTCTGAGGCACATCAAAGATATGTAGCAAGTTAATGGCATGACCTCTGATCATCCTGTGATCTCCAGACTTGGGCAAAAGTGTGTGCCTAAGGATCCAGTTGATGGTTGGTAGCCTTGACAGAAGATAATGCACAGACCCAAACTTGAAAGTATCAAGTGCCTCATTTGGAATTTCCTTGTACATATTGGACATAGAGTTGTGATCCATCTTCTTGGAATAGACATCCAAGTCATCTTCATTTTCCTCTGGGGCATTGATAAGCTGTGCCCACTCAGCAACTGTTGATTGGTACCTCGTACCTTCAGACATCCAAACAATCCTCCCATCTGGATAAAAATGTGCTGTGGAGTAGAATTGCATAATGAGTTCCTCGTTCCACTTAGTGAGCTTCTGCCCAACAAAGTCTGCTACTCCACAAGCATTGAAGCTGTCATACACTCCAGGGCAGTGTTCTTCATTTTCCTTGATGTACTCCCAATTGACCCATCTCATGTCACAAACTATGGGCTTCTTGTCTAACAAAATTGTCTCATAGAAGTCCTGCTGTTCCTTAGTGTGGAACCTATAATCAACAGCAGTTCTTCTCCTTGAAGCATACGGATCTGCTTCTCTCCACTTCCTCAGCCCTGAGTCTCTTCTGAGCTTCATGTCCTCAGCCACAGGATGAGCATCATTGTGGTCTGGGATCTTGGGCTTGAGCTTTCTCAGAACATGCTCTTCATCATCTTCTTCAACAACAGTCTCAGGCACTAGGGCCTTGTTCTTCTCAGTTGCAGGTATGCTCCTCGTATTTCTCTTTGGGGCAGACTTGGGCTTGGAGGCAGCTTTGGGTACTTCTTTGGGCTTGGATGCAGCAGCCCCTGTCCTGATAGCATCACCCATAAGCTTAGGTGCCTTAGGTGCTGGTGCATCAACCTCTTCTTCTTCCTCTTCTTCCATGATGGAAGCCTTTCCAAGCACTCTGGCTATGGTCTTCTTGACCCTTTCCTTCCTTTTCTTTCCTTCAGCAGCAACTGGCTCTATGGTTGCAGGCTTTTCAGGAATCTGAGTTGAAGCTCTGGCCTTTGGCATAGGCTACCTGCCTGCTGGCCTTTTGACCTTTAAGCCTGGCTTGGTGCTCTGTCTTGAGCCATGCTCCTTTTTGAGTGCAACTCTCTTTGATGTGGCTTCCTCTTCCTCTGCCACATAATCTTCATCCTCAGAATCTGAAGTTCTCTTCTTCCTTTGTCTGGTGGAAGCTTTTGGCAAATTGCTAGGGGTGCTCCTGCTGCCATCTGAAGAAGAACAGGAGGGACTAGTGCCCTCACTCATTTGCACTGGCTGCTCTGACAAATTCTGGCTATCACTTTGGTCTGACATGATGAACAAGCTGATTGCTGACCCTATGAACAGTTTATAGATGAGGTAGAGTGGATGAGCATCACAAAATGCAGAGATTTTTGCAAAAGAATGATTCAAAAAGATAGTTTTAGTTTCCCACAGAAAGCATTTCGGATCTACCGATTTTTGAACTCGGTGATACCGAAGCAGTTTTTGGAACCTAAACTAGTGAACTCGGTCAGACCGAGTCACAGTTCGGTGACACCGAGACTGCTAGGGTTTCACAAAGTTCCAAAATCGGTCACACCGATTAGTAATACTCGGTCAGACCGAGTCTTACTTGTGCAATGGCATGAGCCAAATCAGTGGGACCGAGTTTTTCAACTCGGTGGGTCCGAGATGGTTTCGGCGGAAACCTAACCCTAAAATTTTCGAATCAAACCTAATCTACGAGTTCATTGACTAGATAGAAGTTTATCAAACGTGGCAAGAATCATTATGATCACAATGTGCTAAGAATCGGATTGGGGAATAGCACAAAGATGGAGTCCATACCCTAGTTTGGCGGAGACTCGCTATGGCGGCAACGGTGGGGTTGATTCCCGTTGACGGCGACGGACACCAGCGACTGGAGGCGGCTGGCGGCGAGGAGACGATCCGGAGACCACGTTGGCAGAGCGAGCTATCGCGCGGGCGAAGGGGTTCGGAGAAATTTCCAAATTTTTGCCCGTGACTATATATAGCCCGACCCTGTCGGTGTGACCGAGTGGAACAACTCGGTGGCACCGAGATGCAAAACTGTATATAGTTATTGCAACTCGGTGTGACCAAATGGTTCAAATCGGTTGCACCGAGATCGAAAATTCAGATCAACTTAATGATCTCGGTAGGACCGAAAGTGGGGTATCGGTCAGACCGAGAATCACAAAGAGGTTTTGGAAGTTTAAGTCTATAACGAATCGGGGACTCCGAGTGCTCCTCACACAGAGTGGTTCGAATCTGACTTGATCAAATTTTGTGATGTAGAATGAATAGAGTTTGAGACGAGAAAAGCATAGATAGCTAGAGGAGGTTCTTAGGCCTTCTTGTCCATCCACTTGGCAAAAGGAAATAAAACCAAACAATCAAAACAACAAGTGGATGTCCTCGAATGAGTAAAATATGCAACCAACATGCTCACACAATAAGATGGCAATTGAAATATGTGACAAAGGGTGCACAACCAATTCTAGAATCTATCAAGCAATTGGCGATGACTAGGTCATCTATATATGAGTATATTGACTTAGGAGTCAAGTGAGAACACTTGATCATAGGTCATACTCATTGTTTTAAGCTCAAGTGGGGTTACCACTTTTACATAAAGCATTGTTGTGTTCACATCTTTAGAGTTTCTTTAGCTCAAGTCTTAGAGTAAAGCTCCCCCTAGATGTGATATCCCCCCTATGAGGGATGAACTAACCTTGGGTTTTGTCGATGATGACTTCATGTAGATGTTGAAGATGTGGATGCTCAATGTTGATGTAGATCACTTGGAGCTATCCATTTGAGTGAATTGCACTTTCAATACCTACATGGGTTAGTCCCACAAGGAACAAACAAGGATATCCATAGACATAGAGTGATGCACACACAAGATGATGTCCATGAAAACTTTTAGGTTACCTTGTCCCTTGTCTTACCAACAAGAGGGTTTGTGACTCCTTAAACTAGTGCAAGATGTGGAAGTTGATTGCACTTGTTCTGGCCAAAATGATAAGAGTGAAGTATGTTGGCGGAGTCACCCTCAAGAACTCTCTAGTTCTTCTTCTTTTGGATCCACACCATCTTGATGGGAATCCTTGGAGTTGTCGTCGTACTTGATGAAGTGGAACTTGAAGTGGTCTTAGGAATCCACTTGACTAAGGTCTTAGGAGCTTCTTCAAATGCATCAATTTCCTCTTGAAGCTTGTCCTTGCCTTTTTGCTTGTAGTCTTGTGGTGGAAGATCATCTTGAGCTTGTGTCCCCTTGAAGGAAGTATCATACTTCTCTTGTTGAGGAACAAACTTTGTCTTGGGGTATTGATCTTCTTCCCACTCAACTCCATTGGCATTGAACTTTCGTTCAAAACCAACACCTTGATTCTTCCGGTGCATTCCTTGCTTGCGCACAATTTCCTCGAATTGCTTACTCCCGGCAAGGCTTTTGTACACTCCTTTCTCTATAATTCCCTTCAATAAGCTATTTTCTTGCTCAAGTGTAACTTGGCTAAGAGAATCATTAGTGGAATCAAGAGAACTACTATAAGCAACAATATTGGATTTAGCATGATCATTGTTACTACTAGAGGAAGAATCTTTCTTGTTCTTGTTACTAGGCTTGACTTGAGGCATGTAAGTGGATAAGAGTAAACGCTTGGCAATGTAAGAAGAACTTTTCTTGCGGAGATCATCATTGATTGCCTTTAAAAACTCATGCTCTTGCTCAAGATTGAGCTTTTCAAAGCGTAACTTCTCATGAGCTCTTAAAAGTTCTCGATGATCTTCGAAGATAGTTTCATGAGCTAACTTTAGAGTGTTTAGTTCTTTAGTTAGAGCCTCAATCTTTTCCTTATCATTGTCATTCGTTTTATCTTGATTAGCATGATTAATTAACGTTTCATCATAGTATTCATCACTAGAGTTGTCAACAAGTAAATCATCATCACCTAACAAGTCATCTTCATCACTATTAAAATCAACATACTCGGGGTGTGTTACCTTAGGACCTTTGGCCATGAGGCATCTTCCAATTCCTTCATTTGGTGAGTCAAATATGTCATAGGAGTTGGTTGACACAAGTGCTAGACCGGCAACACCTTCATCTTGAGTATATTCGGAATCAGAGTGACAACTTCTCTCGGAGTGGCTGTCGGAGTCGGAGCCGGATACCCATTCACCAACATGAGCTTGATGTCTTCGTTTTGTGTAGCTCCTTGATGATTTTTCCTTCCTTTCTGAATCCTTGCTTCTCCGTGAGTATCTTCGTTCATAACGATCATCTCTACTCCTTGTCTCTCTTGGTGGTGATTCTTCTCTTTTGCTTCTTCTTTTTGGAGAGTCTTCTCTTCTCTTGTAGGGAGCCATACACTCATTGGAATAGTGTCCGGGTCTTCCACAATTGTAGCAGTTTCGCTCTCGACTAGAAGATCTTTTGTCATTGTAGGACCTTGACTTGGAGCTTCTATCTTTGCTTCTACTCTTGTAGAACTTGTTGAAGTTCTTCACCATTAAGCTCAATTCTTCATTGAAGTTTTGTTTGTCACTTGATGATGTAGGGGCTTCACATGAGGCTTTGTAGGCACCACTTGATTTGTTGTGAAGTTCCTCTTTATCCTTAAGTGACATCTCATGAGCAACAATTCTTCCAATTACCTCCGTTGGCTTGAGATCTTTGTAATTGGGCATCATTTGGATCAATGTGCACACGGTATCATATTTTCCATCCAAGGCTCTTAGAATCTTCTTGATGATGAATCTATCGGTCATCTCTTCACTTCCTAAGACGGCAATGTCATTTGTGATGAGAGCAAGCCTAGAGTACATCTCAGAGACACCTTCACCATCCTTCATTTTGAACTTGTCAAGTTGACTTTGAAGCACATCCAATTTGGATTCCTTGACGGAGTCGGTACCTTCGTGCATATCAATCAAAGTGTCCCAAATTTCCTTTGCATTCTCAAGATGGCTGATTTTGTTGAATTCTTCGGGGCACAATCCGTTGAAGAGAATAACACAAGCTTGAGCATTGTATTGCAACATCTTTAACTCATCTGCGGTAGCTTCACGGTTTGGTTCTCTCCCATCAAAGAAGTCACCTTGCAAACCAACACACACAATAGCCCAAACGGCGGGGTTATGTCCAAGAATATGCATTTTCATTTTATGCTTCCAACTAGCAAAATTAGTACCATCAAAGTAAGGACCTCTACGGTGATAATTTCCCTTGCTAGACGCCATACTCTCCTAGGTTGTGAAACCAAGGCTATGACCACCAACAGCTATGGAAATCAAAGCAAATGGAGACCAAGGCTCTGATACCACTTGTAGGATCGAAAGTATGTCTAGAGGGGGGGATTAGACTACTTGACCAAATAAAAACTTAACCTTTTCCCAATTTTAGTTCTTGGCAGATTTTAGCTATTTTAGGACAAGTCAAGCAATCATCACACAATTCAAGCAAGCATGGAAAGAGTATATTGGCAGCGGAAAGTAAAGCATGCAAGTTGCAAGAATGTAAAGGGAAGGGTTTGGAGAATTCCAACGCAATTGGAGACACGGATGTTTTTCCCGTGGTTCGGATAGGTGGTGCTATCCTACATCCACGTTGATGGAGACTTCAACCCAAGAAGGGTAACGGTTGCGCGAGTCCACGGAGGGCTCCACCCACGAAGGGTCCACGAGGAAGCAACCTTGTCTATCCCACCATGGCCATCGCCCACGAAGGACTTGCCTCACTAGCGGTAGATCTTCACAAAGTAGGCGATCTCCTTGCCCTTACAAACTCCTTGGTTCAACTCCACAATCTTGTCAGAGGCTCCCAAGTGACACCTAGCCAATCTAGGAGACACCACTCTCCAAGAAGTAACAAATGGTGTGTTGATGATGAACTCCTTGCTCTTGTGCTTCAAATGATAGTCTCCCCAACACTCAACTCTCTCTCATAGGATTTGAATCTGGTGGAAAGAAGATTTGAGTGGAAAGCAACTTGGGGAAGGCTAGAGATCAAGATTCATATGGTAGGAATGGAATATCTTGGTCTCAACACATGAGTAGGTGGTTCTCTCTCAGAACATATGAGTTGGAAGTGTAGATGTGTTCTGATAGCTCTCTCCACGAATGAAGAGGAGGTGGAGGCGTATATATAGCCTCCACATAAAATCTAACCGTTACACACAATTTACCAATCTCGGTGGGACCGAATCAACAAACTCGGTAAGACCGAAATAGTAAACCTAGTGACCGTTAGAGATTTTCAGTGGGACTGACATGCAACTCGGTAGGACCGATTTTGTTAGGGTTAGGGCATAACGTAATCTCGGTGAGACCGATTACACAAACTCGGTGAGAGTGATTTTGGTAATTCGCTAACCAGAGAGTTGGTCAGGCAAACTCGGTGGGACTGATTTTCTCTTTCAGTGAGACCCAAAAGTTACAAAAAGGAAACACTGAATTTACATTGCAATATCGGTGGGACCGATCCGCTCTTTCGGTGAGACCGAAAAGTTACGAAAGGGAAACAGAGAGTTTGCAATCCCATCTCGATGAGACCGAGATCCCTATCGGTAGAACCGAATTGATAGGGTTTGGCAGTGGCTTATGACAAGTGAAACACGGTGGTGCCGAATAGGAAGAATCGGTAGGACCGAGTTTGGCTTAGGGTTTAGGTCATATGTGGATATGGGAAAGTAGTTGAGGGTTTTGGAGCATATCACTAAGCACATGAAGCAAGAGCCTCATTAAGCAACACCTCATCCCTCCTTGATAGTATTGGCTTTTCCTAAAGACTCAATGTGATCTTGGATCACTAAAATATAAAATGAAGAGTCCTTAGCTTTTGAGCTTGAGCCAATCCTTTGTCCTTAGCATTTTGAGGGTTCCACTTTTACCATCCATGCCATGCCAATCATTGAGCTTTCCTGAAATAATCATCTTGGAATAGCATTAGCTCAATGAGCTATATGTTGTTATGAATTACCAAAACCACCTAGGGATAGTTGCACTTTCATCTATGAAATACACACTCTCCCTTATTCTTCTCCGTGCGTTTAAGCCCCTAAGAGGACTAAAATGCAGATAGTTGTTTATCATTTACAACTTTGCATGGAGAAGTTGATCAGAGTTTGTTAAGTACTTACAAAATCAGGCATCTAACAAGAGTGGCATCGAGCACATTGAAGTTGAAGAAGAGATGTAATTCCTCGAAACTCACATTGATGGAACCAACATCGTGTCAGAAATGATATCTATTGTAGTGGACTAGCAAAGCATGGTAACCTGCTGACATTTGATCCATGCGATATTCATGTAACTCACGGCAACTGGAGCTGCACTCATCCAAGTATTCGCCAACAAGAAATGGCTGGCCATGGACGTAATTGCGTGCTTCAAGTAAGTCTACTATCTTTTAGCAAGAAACAATTCTACTTCTTCATCATCCATGGCGTCAGAAATAATATTACTCCCCGATTCGAACAAGTTGCTATTAATTTGGTTCTGGGCTATGAGTGCTTTAAGTAAGAGGCAATCGTTCTCTTTCCTCTTCACTCTCCCGCTGCCCTTCCTCGTGGTCGTGGTTGTAGCCTTTTTGGCCACTTCCTTCTTAGTACTTGAAGCATTTCTGGCAGAACGTCTGGTTGCATGCAAGGTAGACTGCCGAGCAGACGCTAAAGCTTGGACGGACTTCTTAGCAAACGGTTTATTTATGCCAGACCGCTGAGCTAGCAGGGCTACTGTGATGGACTGCTGGGCTATAGGAGCAGAGGCATCGGACTGCTGACCATGCGTTGAAGCTATGTCGGGTATCTGCACAGGTGGTGCCAACTTGTCGGTGTGCTGAGGAGGCCGTGCCAACACGTTGGTTTGCTGAGAAGGAAGTGTTGACGCATTGGTATGCTAAGCACGCGCCTGCGGACCGATGGACTGATGAGCAGTCGGTTCTAGACCTACAGACTACTTGGCAGGCAGTTCTGAAGGATCAGACTGCTTAGCAGTCTGTTCCACCTGGTTGGTCTGGTGAGCATGTGCTACAGCTGGGTATCCCCCCGCTGCTTCAGCGGCCGGCATCAAAACCTGCGTCATCAACAGTTGTAGGCCTTGCTACTGGCTGCTTTGGGGCGGAGGATGACATGGACTGTACGCCACAAAGTCGGGCCGACTGATCACAGGTTGATGCATCAGCCCGCGAGAGCTGATGTGGCAAGGAGAGCACTAGTGGTTGAGGGGCGACAGTGGTTGCTCTTGGCGGGGCTTCAGGAATCTCATCGATGAACTATATTTCCTTCTGTGGCCACTTGATGTGATGTAACAGTGTTTCCCCCAAGGTCCTTTGCTCATTGAAGTCTCCTAGGACATTCTTCAGGGCAAATTCATTGAATCCAGCCTTTACATCAGTCACATAGCACTTCACACAGCCCGGCTTCAATGGCACATTGTCCAAGAAGAGGCCATCTTCCAAGAAGGGTGGGCAAACCTAGGTTGTTGCACATTTTAATGTACCTTCATAATGTGTAAGCACGCCCTTCAGTCTGTCTTTCATTCCAAATAGATCAGATATAGCATCATCACGAGCAGCTGCAGTCTCAGTGTCACCGGGGTCAGCTGATGCACAACTACTCTTGTGCAGTGTTGTCGTGCAATAAGCAGCATCATCCATGCCCACCTCTGATAACCCACAAGTATAGGGGATCGCAACAGTTTTCGAGGGTACAGTATTCAACCCAAATTTATTGATTCGACACAAGGGGAGCCAAAGAATATTCTCAAGTATTAGCAGCTGAGTTGTCAATTCAACCACACTTGGAAACTTAATATCTGCAGCAAAGTATTTAGTAGCAAAGTAATATGATAGTAGTGGTAACGGTAGCAAAAGGTAACGATAGCAAAAGTAATGTTTTTGGTATTTTGTAGTGATGATAGCAATAGCAACGTAAATAAGCGAAGAACAATACATGGAAAGCTCCTAGGCAATGGATCTGTGAGGGAGAATTATGCCGGATGCGGTTTATCATGTAACAGTCATAACCTAGGGTGACATAGAACTAGCTCCAATTCATCAATGTAATGTAGTCATGTATTCCAAATATAGTCATACATGCTTGTGGAAAAGAACTTGCATGATATCTTTTGTCCTACCCTCCCGTGGCAGTGGGGTCCTAATGGAAACTAAGGGATATTAAGGCCTCCTTTTAATAGAGTATCGGACCAAAGTATTAACACATAGTGAATACATGAACTCCTCAAACTACAGTCATCACCGGTAAGTATCCCGATTATTATCACTTCGGGGTTAACTGATCATAACACATAATAGGTGACTATAGACTTCCAAGATAGGATCAAGAACTCTCATATATCGATGAAAACATAATAGGTTCAGATCTGAAATCATGGCACTCAGGCCCTAGTGACAAGCATTAAGCATAGCAAAGTCATCGCAACATCAATCTCAGAACATAGTGGATACTAGGGATCAAACCGTAACAAAAGTAACTCAATTACATGATAAATCTCATCCAAGCCATCACCGTCCAGCAAGCCTATGATGGAATTACTCACGCACGGTAGTGAACAACATGAAATTGGTGATGGAGGATGGTTGATGATGATGATGGCAACGGATTCCCCTCTCTGGAGCCCCGTACGGACTCCAGATCAGACCTCCCGAGAGGTTTTAGGGCTTGGCGGCGGCTCCGTATTGTAAAACGTGATGAATCCTTCTTCTTTATTTTTTCTCCCCGAAAGAAAATATATAGAGTTGGAGTCGAGGTCGGAAGAGCTCCAAGGGGCCCACGAGGTAGGGGGCGCGCCCTAGGGGGGCAGGCGCGCCCCCACCCTCGTGGATAGGGTGTGGGCCCCCTGGTCTTCATCTTTTGCAAGGATTTTTTATTATTTCCGAAAAGATGCTCCGTGAAGTTTTAGGTCATTCCGAGAATTTTTGTTTCTGCACATAAATAACACCATGGCAATTCTGCTGAAAACAGCGCCAGTCCAGGTTAGTTCCATTCGAATCATGCAAGTTAGAGTCCAAAACAAGGGCAAAAGTGTTTGGAAAAGTAGATACGACGGAGACTTATCAACTCCCCCAAGCTTAAACATTTGCTTGTCCTCAAGCATTTCAGTTGATAAACTGAAAGTGATGAAGAAAAACTTTTAAAAACTTTGTTTGCTCTTGTTGTTGTAAATATGTAAAGTGAAAGTGCTAGTGATCGACTAGAGGGGGGTGAATAGGCGATTTTTATGAAAGTCTTCAAAACATGGAAGTTTCGAAGACAAACGATAGAAATAAACCTATTACCATGCAGCGGAAGGTAGACTACACTAGGCAAGACATAGTCAAGTATTCAATCAAGTGAAAGCACAATGACTAATAGCAGCTAGGCACTAAAGATCAGGTAAGAAGATGTTGTGAAGCCAATCAGAACAAGCAGTCACTCAGTGAAGACAAAAGATAATGCAATCATGGAATGACTTCACAAGGACCAACAATAAGTAAAGGGAAGGGAAGGATGAAACTAGTGACTCGTTGAAGAAAATGATTTGTTGGACCAGTTCCAACTGTTGTGACAGTTGTACGTCTGGTTAGGGCGGCTAGGTATTGAAACCTGAGGACACACAGTCCCGGACACCCAGTCCTGAACACGCAGCTCAGGACACCCAGTCCTCACTATATTCCCCTTGAGCTAAGGTCACACAGACCTCGCCCAATCACTCTGGTAAGTCTTCAAGGTAGACTTCCAAACCTTCACAGACTTCGTTCACCGACGATCGACAATGACTCTTGGATGCTCAGAACGCGATGCCAAACCGGCTGGATGATTCACAGTCCTCAAGTGTAATAAGTCTTCAGATCACACAAACAGGAAAACATAAGAGATGCCTAACACTCTTTGGCTCTGGGTGTTTAGGGCTTTATCCTCGCAAGGAATTCTCTCTCAAAGGCTTCGAGGTGGGTTGCTCTCAAACGACAAAAGCCGTACTCTAACTCTGAGTAGCCAATAGTTTATGGTTGTAGGTGGTGGTCTATTTATAGCCACTAGGCAACCCGACCTGATTTATCCGAAATGACCCTGGGTCACTAAGGAACTGACACGTGTTCCAACGGTCAGATTTCAAACACACACGGCAACTTCACTTGGGCTACAAGCAAAGCTGACTTATCCAACTCTGGACAAGATTTGCTCTCATAGTCTTCACTTGAAGACATAGGATTTTGGTTAAGCATCACTTCAGTCATTCTGACTGGTTCTCTTGGACCCCACTTAACAGTACGGTGGTTCCTATGACTCAACAAAGAAGAAAAAGAATGAGGAAAGAACTAAGTCTTCACGCTCCATAGTCTTCATGCGATGTCTTCTCTTGTCATAGTCTTCAATGTGAATGTATTCACATACCACCTTTGTCTTCAATGTCTTCTTACATTTTTAGGAGTCATCTCTGGTAGGAAAACCGAATCAATGAGGGACTTCTACCTGTGTTATCCTGCAATTCTCACAAACACATTAGTCCCTCAACTAGGTTTGTCATCAATACTCCGAAACCAACTTGGGGTGGCACTAGATGTACTTACAATCTCCCCCTTTTTGGTGATTGATGACAAACTAGTTGAAGTTTTCAACGGGGAATAAAATATGTAAATTGTAAAGGATAGGTTATTGTCTTCATAAGTGGAAAAGGCTCCCCCTGAATATGTGCATATAAGTAATTTGCTTTTGGTATGCAAATGCACATGGCAGGTTGTACTTGTGGAGATCCTCTTCAACTTATGATGACAATTCATCATGCATGAAAAGTATGTGAAGATAATGACATGCATAATGAAAAATGGACGTATGCAAAATGATCTAAGTGCGGAATTTATTGTCGCACATGCGGAATTTATCATCGCATCACAGTAAAGCAAATAAGTAGCAGACGACCATTGAGTTTGAGTGTTACAACTCAAAGAACCAAATGTATCAAAACGCAAGAGTTGTAAACACTAGGCAAAATATAAAACCACCGCCCATATGGACCCGCTTGAAGACTATCAAACTCATATGCTTCTCCCCCTGTTGTCAGTAACGACCAAAAAGGTTTGAAGACATAGAGCATCTACTCGTTCCCATGAGGAGTAGGTGAAGCAGCAGGGTCGTCGGTGTTGTTAGGCGGTGTAGACGAACTCGGGGCAGTGTCGATGCGTGCATAAGTAGGGGGCAGTGAAGTAGCATCGTCTTTGTCATCGATCACTCTGGCATTTACAGTTGCCGCGGAGGAAGAGAACTCAGAGTCTTCAAGAGACGGAGTTCGTCGCAGCACAGTACTTCTTGGAGGTGTGGAGTCAAACTTGAAGCGTTCAGAGAAGCCATCCTCTTGAAAATCATCCTTAGAGCACATAAGCGTCAGTCCTTTCCATGTACGCCGACAGGTTTCATGGGCAACAAAGGCATTCTTGGTGGCAAGATTGCGAATCCTGTTTACGTCCACCAAGAGGCTTTGCATTTGGCGCTTCAGCCAGTCATGATACCTATCCTGTTTCTGATGAAGGGCAACCAGAAGCTCTCGATCATTGAGAACACGGGATCACTTCTTGGGCCATTGGGCAATGGTGCTGTCAGTGGCTTCAGTGAGGGCACGGTGAGGTGCATGTGTAGTGCCAGCCAGAGGATAAACACGAGAGACTACTTGATTCTCAGCATTCTGAAGACTAAGGGGTTCCTTGGCAAGCTCTGGATAGATGGCTTCAACTGACATATCGACATCAGGCAGAAAGATCCGATGATTGCGAGCAGAGGGATGATAGGTGACAGCTGAGTGTAGTTTGATCAGCCGCATAATCCATGGAGTGTAAAACTTCAAGCCAAAAATGTTAGATCCTGATGCAGCAAGCTGGAAAATGAAGAAATCTTGTGCATTGAAGCTTTTGCCATGACGAATATGAAAGACCAACATCTTCATTGCGCCTTCTAGCTTGGCATGTGGAGAATGTCCTTTGATGGGCCAGAGAGTTCGCCTTATGATGTGATAGATAGTATGTGGCAGATACTCAAGGTCTTCAACAAAGAACTCCTTCGGATATTCAGCATCTAGAGGCAAAGGCTTCATCATGCCGAGCATCTGACTCATATTGGGCTCAGGCTTGTGGAAGATGCTTTCCATAGCAGCACTGTGAAGCTGACAACCAGGTTCATACAGATCTCCTGGAGTGGGCAGGCCAGTAAGCTCAATGATATCAAAGACTTTGGCTTCATGATGAACATTGCCTATCATCCACTCAAGGACCCAAGTCTTCGGGTCCCTGTTGTAGCCACGGATATGAAGAGTGGCATAGGATTGGAGAAGCAATTCTTCATTCCAGTGCTCCTTATCAGTGACGAACTGCAGCAAGCCTGACTCTCTGAAGCAATCCAGAGCTTCTTCCAAACAGGACAGTCCAGTTATGGCTTCAGTGTCAAGACGCATATGTGGGAAAATGCGACCTTGATTGTACAGAATGCATGAGTAATAATTGCGCTGCTGATAGCTCCAGAACCGATCAGAAGATATTTTTGCCTTTGAGTAGGGGTTCTTGGCGCTATTGAAGAAGGTGTTGTGTGCCTTGAAGCCATTGATATTGAACGATTCGGGTGCAGATGTAGTGCCTGGAAACCTGGGCAACCTTGGTATTCGCTTCTGAACCTGAGGCCTGTGCTCAACGTGATAGTCAAACTGAGGACCAGCAGCAGGCACAGGAGTCAGGAAAGGCCATTTGACAGTGACAAGTTGGCCATAGTTGAATGCTTGCTCGATAGTGTGTGGCCGAGGTGGCGGAACAGGAGCTGTGGCATTAACAAAGGCGTTAGGCTGCACAACAGAGGCTTCAGGAGCAGTTTCATCATTGGCTTCATTGACTTCTGGCACATTGGTTAGTGCAGGTTCCACATTTGCTTCAGCCATGACTACGTCATTGGCTTCATTTGTGTTGGTGGTGGCAGCCTCAAGATTCTCAACCTCCACTTGATGAGCTGGAGGGTCGGGCACAGACACGTTCTCCTCGAGAACATATTCTTCGGTAATGGGGGGAGTAGGGATACGTTCTTCTTCTTGTTTGTCGTCGGCTGATGCAGCCGGAATGTCTTCAGCAGCTTTAGCCTCAGACTCGGAGACATTCACAGTAGGAGTGGCATCTGGAAACACTTGACGTGCAACAGATTGGTGGGGCACTTCTCCTTCTGGAACGCTCGGAAGAGGGACTTGAGGCCTTGGTCCTTTGCGAAGTCTATGTAGCGCTGGCGACGCGTGTGGAGATGGAGTTGGCTGGGCCTCAAAGTCATCTCCTTCTTGCACTGATGGAGTTGCTTGTGGTTGTGGAGAGCTTGGAGTGTCTTGTCTCTGTGGGTGATCAGCCCATGATGCATCCTGAGCAGTTGGCGTCAGAGGACGGCCAATACTGATGAGTTCACTGTGAGTGAGCACAGGCGATGATACCAGTTGGTGCTCGATCTGAGGAAGGACTTCATCATCTTCAACATTGTCATGGTGACCAATGTCTTCAGCAGCGATGGGATCAACTGCTAGAATGTCTTCAGCGTCATGAGCCTCTGTGGAAGCAGGCTCATGAACAACCAGTTGGCGCTTGTGGCGTTCAGATGCAGGGCGAACCCATTGAGATGGGTTCAACAACTAAGGGCTCTGTGGGAGCAGCCCGATCCTTCTTGGTCTTGTGCTTCTTCTTAGAGGGGGCGACATCAGAATCTTTAGGATTTTTCCTTTTTCTGGCTTCAGCCTCGGTAGTCCTCGTCTTCTTCAGTTCTGAAGCGGTTGACCTGACCTTTGCCTTCGAGCCAGTCATGCTGCTTGGGAAGTCTATGCGAGGTTCTTCCTGCCTTGAAGGTCCAGATTGGTCAGTTGAGGGCTTCTTCTTCTTTGCAGCCATTCTTGGGTTGATGCCAGGACGACCAAGAGCCTTGCGCTTCTCAGCCTCATTGTAGGCTTGCACACACTTGTCAGCCAGGCTCTTCATGCGTTCACGAGAACCTTGAGCTTCTTCACGCTTTTTGAGAAAGGCTTCCTTGAGCTCGTGCAGCATAATCTTGAAGTTTTTCACATCTTGCACGCTGAGCTTGGCCATGTGCTTCTTGAACTGAGCTTTCTCATAGTCGATCTTTTGCTTCAGTTCAACGATGCGCTGAGCTAGAGATAGCTCAGAAGCAATGGCGCCATGGAAGGCGACAATGAGGCCAATTGGAAGTTGCAGATCTTCAAAGCTGAGGTTGGGCGTGTCAAACCACTCATCAATGAAGTTATGGAGGATTGCCACATCAAAGAGAGGCAGATCATTGAAGATCTCTGCTTCTTACTTGCTCTTGATCAGTTGCTCAAGAGCGTCATCTGTAAGATCTTCATCACTGGAGAGATCAATGGCGTCATTGCGCAGAATAGTAGCAGCAGTCAGTGCCTGATCAGTACTCTTTCTCATCTCAGTCTTCTTGGAGATACATGATAGATCTTCAGACTGCACACTGTCTTCAGGAGGTGCAGTAGCCAGTGGCTTCGCATGTAAGACCTTTGGAGTAGGAGCAGGCTTTGAAGCTTTAGGCTTCTTCAGTTTCATTGGCTTCGGCGGTGCAGGCGCTTCATCAGATTCAGCGTCATCTGCAGGCTCATCCACGGCAGTCCCTTGAACCATGATATGAGTGATGAGACCTTCCAGGTTGTAGAAGGGCACAACAAGATTGGGTTCAGCTTTGTGGGTGCCATCAGCATGGGGAGCAGAAGGACCAGGGTTGAATTCTAGTCCCAATGACTTCTTGTTCTGCTTAGCTGAATTCTTGGCAAACTGGAAGTTGCACTTGAACAGATTGTCGTCACGACACCATAGCAATGACGATGGATCAGCATCTGCAGGCTGTGGTCCACGGACCATGCAGGGATAGAAGCCTTGTTCAATGGCTTCATCTCTGGACCTGGGTTGAAGATTTTTGTATAGGATGTCTCCCCATGGTCGCTTGATGACATTCTTCTCTGCATATTCCTGGGTCACAAACCTGTACTTGAACCATTGCTCAGCCCAGTACCTTTGAATCCATTGGATTCATGTCTTGCGCTGATTGTAATCCTCTTCTAGGTCTATCTTGTACAGCTCTGAGAGGTCATCAGGCAGATCTCTTGATGTTCCCCCTCGACGCTGTCGGCCACCCTTCCTTGCTGATTTCTCTATAGCCATGAGCTTCAAATTGAATGGTTTCAACACGTTCAAAGGTTTCGAAGGCTTCCGCTTGCTGGTCAAACAGGAACTGGCTTCGGAAGAATTTATATGATGCTGTAAGAATTCTGCAAATGAATGCAGACTATGAGAACCAAGGGATTCTCCCATGGACATGTACCTGTGACAGCATTAAGGTGCGAAGGAAGGGGAAGAGGTCATATGCATTCTTAGAAGGTTTTGAAGATAAATCAGTTTAGAAGACATTGACCTCATAGTGCGAAGACATTCACTCACAGATAGGGAGTTGGTTCCAGATTTGTATGAATCCACGAATAAGTACAAGTGAGGAATCTAACTACTTTGTGAAGCATAAGTGAACATACTAGGCATATTATGAGATGCAGTATAAATAGATCCAACTTGTGTGAACAGAAACTGCTTGTGGTAGAAAGTGATGGATCTATAGAATCAAAGGGGCCGTAAAAAGGAAGTTTTATTTACCACACGAAGAACTGCTAGACGGAGTGGGAGAGGAAGCCGAGCATATCGGTCGTCCGTGCCCTAACTTGGCGACGGAGGACACCTACGGCGACGGCGGAGAAGACGATGTCCGTGGCTGGTGTGAAGACGGCGTCGGTGAGGTCGCGGCAACTAAGCGCTTCGTCGCCGGCGTCGTCGAGGGTGAGCGATGGCGCTAGGGTTTGTGCGAGAGTGGAAGAAAGGATAATGACTATGGTGAGGCGTGTATTTATAGAGACAGGGATGGCATAGTGTTATTACACAGGTGCCCCTGGCGATTCACATCTGAAGGACACGTGGCCATCATGCAACATATCGGAGGTTGTTCCACGTTCCCACGCACGCCTGGATTGTCGGGTGGTCATTCCCACTTCTTCGGGTTTCAGGTGAAGGAATTAGCATTGAAAACGGACTTAATGTTTGTGTCTGTATCTTCTACTGACAAGGATGCAGAGAAGATATTCGATAGTTTCAATAGAATGCATATGATTTGGAGAGATAGAGTTTGAGATAGAAAGCATAGAGAGGTTAGGGTCTGATCACATTCACTTAGTTCAAAAGATTCAACAAGAAGACATAGCTATAAGTGAATGTTGTAGAGGACAGAACACTAGTATATATATATATATATATATATATATATAATTAACATAGTGAAGATAATCATGAAGACATGTTGAGATTGAAGCCAAACCAAATGTGAAGACATACCAAACGTAACGCCATGAGTGAAACACTTCAAACAGAAAATTTTGGTGGTGGCGTTACCCACTGTATAGGAAGTATTAGACCCAGACACGGTGCACAATTATCGTGGCGCTCCGAAGTCAAATTCCACATTAATGTATTCACACTTAGAATGTAAGTCTTCATTGATTGAAGATATACTTTACTTCGTGTGTTGCACATCTAAGTCATCAATATGCATAAGTGTTAGGATGTGTGCCTGATCACAGGACATTTGAGGATTCCAAGATATTTAGCTCACACCGTAACTTGCAAAACCTCTTCTCATCCAAGGGCTTGGTGAAGATATCTGCCAATTGCTCTTCAGTGTTGACGTGTATGATATCAATATCTTCCTTCACGACATGATCTCTGAGAAAGTGATGACGAATTTCAATGTGCTTTGTCTTCGAGTGCTGAACTGGGTTATTGGCAATCTTGATGGCGCTTTCGTTGTCGCGGTAGAGTGGCACTTGCTTCAGATGAATGCCATAATCTTTGAGTGTTTGCTTCATCCACAGAAGCTGAGCGCAGCAAGATCCAGCAGCAATGTATTCAGATTCAGCACTGGAGAGAGATACACAGTTCTGCTTCTTTGAAGACCAACATACAAGTGATCGTCCCAGAAAATGACATGTGCCTGATGTAGACATGCGATCCACCTTGTCACCAGCATAATCAGAATCCGAGAATCCAACTAGATCAAACTCTGAGCCCTTTGGATACCATAATCCTAATGTTGGGGTGTGAGCCAAATACCGAAGAATTCGCTTCACAACTAAGTGATGCGATTCCTTTGGTGCCGCTTGGAATCGAGCACACATGCAAACACTAAGCATAATATCTGGCCTAGATGCACATAGATAAAGTAAAGAACCAATCATGGAGTGGTATACCTTTTGATCGAACTCTTTAACATTGTCGTCGGGACCCAGATGATGTTTGGCTGGCATTGGAGTCATGAAGCCTTTGTAGACTTGCATCCCAAATTTCTTTAGGCAATCTTTGAGATACTTCTCTTGAGATATGAAGATGCCATTGCGTTGCTGACGTGTTTCAAGACCAAGGAAGAACTTCAGCTCACCCATCATGGACATCTGATATTGCTCTTGCATCATATATCCAAACTCGTCAGTGTATTTCTGATTGGTGTAGCCGAAGATAATGTCATCCACATATATTTGGCACACAAACAGTTCACCATCATATGTCTTCATGAAGAGAGTGGGTTCGAGGGAACCAGGTTTGAAGCCTTTGCTCTTTAGGAAGTATTTGAGTGTGTCATACCAAGCCCGAGGGGCTTGTTTGAGGCCATACAGTGCCTTCTTGAGCTTGTACACCATGTCAGGATGTTTTGGATCTTCAAAGCCAGGCGGTTGTGCAACATACACTTCTTCTTCAATCTTGCCATTGAGAAAAGCGCTCTTCACATCCATTTGATACAGAAGAATGTTATGATGATTTGCATAGGCCAGCAGTATGCGTATGGCTTCAAGTCTAGCCACAGGACCAAATGTTTCATCGAAGTCAATCCCTTCAACTTGAGTGTACCCTTGAGCAACGAGACGAGCTTTGTTCCTGACAACTTGACCATGCTCATCTTGCTTGTTGCGATATATCCATCTGGTGCCTATTATATTGTGCTTGCAAGGATCAGGACACTTAACCAGTTCCCATACATTATTCAGCTCAAACTGTTGAAGCTCTTCTTGCATAGCTTGAATCCATTCAGGTTCCATGGAGGCTTCTTCAACTTTCTTGGGTTCAGATATTGAGACGAATGCGAAGTGCCCACAGAAATTTGCTAGCTGTGTTGCCCTTGAACGAGTGAGTGGACCTGGTGCATTGATGCTATCAATTATTTTCTCAATCTGTACTTCATTTGCAACACGAGGATGTACAGGACGAAGATTTTGCTCTTGTTGATCATTGTCATCATTAGAAGGATTGTCTTCAGGCTGAGCATTGTCTTCAGTTTGATCATTGTCTTCCGGTCGATCAGGTGCGGAGATGATAAGTTCCTCTTCAGGCTGAGCTTCAGAAGGTATGATTTCTCTAGTTCCCATAAGTTTGATTGATTCACTGGATGGAACTTCATCTAGCACATTTGGCAGGTGCTCTCTTTGTGAGCCGTTCGTCTCATCGAACCGCGCATCCACTGTTTCAACCACTTTATAACGAAAGAGGTTGAAGACTCTATAGGAGTGCGAATCATTTCCATATCCAAGCATAAAACCTTCATGTGCTTTTGGTGCAAATTTTGAAGTGTGATGTGGATCCTTGATCCAGCACCTGGCACCAAATACTCTGAAGTAACTGACATTTGGCTTCTTGCCAGTAAGGAGCTCATAGGATGTCTTGTTCAAAAGCTTGTGAAGATAAACACGGTTGATGATATGACATGCAGTATCAATGGCTTCAGGCCAGAATTTTCTTGGAGTCTTGTATTCATCAAGCATCGTCCGGGCCATCTCAATAAGTGTTCTGTTCTTGCGTCCACGACGCCATTCTGCTGTGGTGTGTACGGAGCTGAGAATTCATGTGTAATGCCCAAAGTATCAAGATAAGTGTCTAGACCAGTGTTCTTGAATTCAGTGCCATTGTCACTTCTGATGTGCTTGATCTTGACGCCATAGTTGCTCATGGCTCGATTGGCGAAGCGTCAGAAGACATCCTGCACTTCAGTCTTGTAGAGGATTATATGCACCCAAGTATATCTTGAATAATCATCAACAATGAAAAAGCCATAGAGACAAGCAATATATGTAAGAGTTGACTAATGACTGGGACCGAAAAGATCCATGTGGAGCAGTTCGAAGGGTTGAGTCGTTGTCATGATTGTCTTCGAGGGATGCTTGGCCATAGTCATCTTTCCTACTTCACAGGCACCGCATAAGTGATCCTTCTTGAACTTGACGGCCTCGATGCCTATGACATGCTTCTTCCTTGCAAGGGTGTGGGGGTTCCTCATGCCAGCATGTCCTAGCCTCCGATGCTAGAGCTAGCATTCAAAAGCTTTTGCTAGAAGAGATACGGCAAGTTGTGGTCCTGCTGAGAAATCTACCATGTACAAATCATCTTTCCGATACCCTTCAAACACTAGAGACTTGTCAGATTCCATTAGTACAAGGCAACGATATTTTCCAAACATCACAAGCATGTTTAAATCGCAAAGCATTGAAACAGACATTAAGTTGAAACCAAGGGATTCAACAAGCATGACTTTATCCATGTGTTGATCCTTTGAGATTACAACTCTACCTAGACCCAATACCTTGCTTTTACCAGTGTCAGCAAATGTGATGTGACTTTTGTCAGATGGACGTAGTGTTGAGTCCATAAGAAGTCTTCGCTTGCTAGTCATGTGATTGGTACACCCACTATCAATAATCCATTCTGAAGCAGCTGGTGTCGTACCCTATAGTGCAGTTGGGGGGATAGGCTTCATGAAGAGAATTGTGAAGAAAAAACATTTGACAAACCAGTGGATTATGAGAGCTTAGATCAAGATTTGGATTGATAGGGCGAGTAGCAAGCGATTCAGAAACAAAGTACATAATAAGACCATTTGGGCATTTGATCTTGCGCCCTACAAGATGTTTAAGGTCCCCAGCAATAGCGTCAGACGATTTTGGTTTTCGGCTGGAGACCTTTCCCTACAAAAGAGAGTTAAGCTTTCTTAGCCACCCACATCTTCAAGGGTGTCTTCGAAGCAATGAGTCTAAGTGCAGCATCTGAGAACTTTGGCTTTGGAGCCCTAGCAAAATGTCTTGCAGGTGGACAATAGTACTCATAAGAATAAGCAGAATAGTTCTTGGTCTTATGAACATGGCGGTTTGATAAAACATGCTCATATTCACAGGCCTGAGTATGGTTTCCCTGCAAAACATTTGCGTTAGTGCGACTCTGGTGAGTCCTCTGTCTGTATGAAGCCTTTGGACCATATGAGGCCTGTGGTTTGGGGTTTGTCTTCTTCACCTGTGGTGTCATGATGACATTCACAGGAGGATTCTCCAAACACCTTTTCGGCACCCAGATCTTCTTCATAGGCGATCCATTCCTGCAGTTAGTACCAATATACCTGGCAAACACTTCACCATTCTGATTCTTAAATAGTTTATAGTTTGCATCAAAGGATTCATCAATAACAATGGGATTAGCACAAGTGAAGCCAGATAGGGTGGGTGGATCCGCTGAAGGTTCCTTTGTAGCAACCCATTTGGTTTTGGGGTACTGCTCAGGTTTCCAGTAAGAGCCATCAGCATTCATTTTCCTTTCGAACCCAACACCCTCTTTCCTAGGGTTTCGGTTCAGGATCTGCCTTTTGAGGACATCACATAGTGTCTGATGCCCTTTGAGACTTTTGTACATCCCTGTTTCAAGCAATGTCTTCAACCTAGCATTCTCATCAGCAATAGCAGTGGTATCCTCAACAGAGGGGTTAGTTACCACATCAACAGTTGAAGATATTGCAACAGTAGCAGCAGTAGAACACTCAGCAACAGAAGTAGCGTTGTCACGCTCAATGCATTTAAGACATGGTGGTTCAAATCCTTCTTGAGCGGAACTGATCTGTTCGGCGCAAGGTGACTCGTTTTCCTTTTGAAGATCTTCATGCGCCGCTCTCAATTTCTCAAGATCTTGCTTCCTTTGAAGATAATCATAGGAAAGCTTTTCATGAGTTGTTGAGAGCGTTTCATGACGACTTTCAAGTTCCTCATACTTAACGTGAAGATCTTTTATGTCTTCAATTAAGGACTGAGATCGAGTCATTTCAGTGTCTAACAGATCATCGCTTTTGTCTAACAGTTTTTGAATATGTTCCATAGCTTTCTGTTGTTTAGTTGCAATTTTAGCAAGTGTTTTGTAGCTGGGTTTGGAACCACAATCAGAGTCATCTTCACTAGAAGTTTGATAGTGAGCAGTGCGTGTGTTTACCTTGGCACCGCGTGCCATGAAGCAGTAGGTAGGAGCGGAGTAGTCCTTGCCATTTGCATCGGTGTCGGTGATGAAGTTATTGTCTTCAGTGTTGAAGATGGACTTGGCAACATATGCTGTAGCCAGACTCGCAATGCCAGAATCGGACTCCTCCTCAGACTCCACCTCCGCCTCCTCAGAAGCGGATTCCTCCTCTGAATCCATTTCCTTGCCGACAAACGCACGTTCCTTGCCAGATGAGCTCTTCTTGTGTGATGAAGACTTTGAGGAAGACTTGGAAGAAGACTTTGAGTATTTCTTCTTCTTCTTGTCGTCAGAGTCATACTCCTTGCTCTTCTTCTTCTTGTTGTTCTCATTGTCCCACTGCGGACACTCAGAGATGTAGTGGCCAGGTTTCTTGCACTTGTGGCATGTTTTCTTCTTGTAGTCATGGGCAGAAGCTTCATCATTCCTTGAGCTTGATCGTGAAGACTTTCTGAAGCCTTTCTTCTTGGTGAATTTTTGGAACTTCTTCACAAGCATAGCAAGCTCCTTTCCAATGTCTTCAGGATCATCAGAACTGTTGTCAGATTCTTCTTCAGATGTGGAGACAACTTTTGCCTTCAAGGCACGAGTTCACCCATAATTGGGACCGTAGATGTCTCTTTTCTCAGAAAGCTGAAACTCGTGTGTGTTGAGCCTCTCAAGTATGTCAGACGGATCGAGTGTCTTGAAGTCAGGACATTCTTGAATCATCAGGGCTAGGGTGTCAAACGAGCTGTCAAGTGATCTCAGGAGTGTCTTGACGACTTCATGCTTGGTGATCTCAGTGGCGCCGAGAGCTTGAAGCTCATTTGTGATGTCAGTGAGTCGATCAAACGTGAGCTGGACGTTCTCATTGTCATTTCTCTTGAAGCGGTTGAAGAGGTTGCGAAGGACACTGATTCTCTGATCTCTCTGGGTTGAGACGCCTTCATTGACATAGGAGAGCCAGTCCTAGACCATCTTAGATGTTTCCAAAGCACTCACGCGACCATACTGTCCTTTGGTCAGATGACCACAGATGATGTTCTTGGCAGTGGAGTCCAGTTCAACGAACTTCTTGACATCAGCAGCGGTGACACCTTCACCAGCCTTGGGAACGCCATTCTTGATGACATACCATAGGTCGACATCAATGGCTTCAAGATGCATGCGCATCTTATTCTTCCAGTAGGGATATTCAGTTCCATCGAAGACGGGGCAAGCAGCAGAGACCTTAACTATCCCTGCAGTCGACATAGCTAAAACTCCAGGTGGTTAAACTGAATCACACAGAACAAGGGAGTACCTTGCTCTGTTACCAATTGAAAGTGCTAGTGATCGACTAGAGGAGGGTGAATAGGCGATTTTTATGAAAGTCTTCAAAACATGGAAGTTTCGAAGACAAACGATAGAAATAAACCTATTACCATGCAGCGAAAGGCAGACTACACTAGGAAAGCCATAGTCAAGTATTCAATCAAGTGAAAGCACAATGACTAATAGCAGCTAGGCAGTAAAGATCAGGTAGGAAGATGTTGTGAAGCCAATTAGAACAAGCAGTCACTCAGTGAAGACAAAAGATAATGCAATCATGCAATGACTTCACAAGGACCAACAGTAAGTAAAGGGAAGGGAAAGATGAAACCAGTGACTCGTTGAAGACAATGATTTGTTGGACCAGTTCCAACTGCTGTGACAGTTGTACGTCTGGTTAGGGCGGCTAGGTATTTAAACCTGAGGACACACAGTCCCGGACACCCAGTCCTGAACACGCAGCTCAGGACACCCAATCCTCACCGTATTCCCCTTGAGCTAAGGTCACACAGACCTCACCCAATCACTCTGGTAAGTCTTCAAGGTAGACTTCCAAACCTTCACAGACTTCATTCACCGGTGATCCACAATGACTCTTGGATGCTCAGAACGTGACGCCTAACCGGCTGGAGGATTCACAGTCCTCAAGTGTAATAAGTCTTCAGATCACACAGACAGGAAAACTTAAGTGATGCCTAACACTCTTTGGCTCTGGGTGTTTAGGGCTTTATCCTCGCAAGGAATTCTCTCTCAAAGGCTTCGAGGTGGGTTGCTCTCAAACGACAAAAGCCGTACTCTAACTCTGAGCAGCCAACCGTTTATGGTTGTAGGGGGTGGGCTATTTATAGCCACTAGGCAACCCGACCTGATTTGTCCGAAATGACCCTGGGTCACTAAGGAACTAACACGTGTTCCAACAGTCAGATTTCAAACACACATGACAACTTTACTTGGGCTGCAAGCAAAGCTGACTTATCCAACTCTGGACAAGATTTGCTCTCATAGTCTTCACTCGAATACATAGGATTTTGGTTATGCATCACTTCAGTCATTCGGACTGGTTCTCTTGGACCCCACTTAACAGTACGGTGGTTCCTATGACTCAACAAAGAAGAAGAAGAACGACGAAAGAACTAAGTCTTCGCGCTCCATAGTCTTCATGCGATGTCTTCTCTTGTCATAGTCTTCAATGTGAATTTCTTCACATACCACCTTTGTCTTCAATGTCTTCTTACATTTTTAGGGGTCATCTCTGGTAGGAAAACTGAATCAATGAGGGACTTCTACCTCTGTTATCCTGCAATTCTCACAAACACATTAGTCCCTCAACTAGGTTTGTTGTCAATACTCCAAAACCAACTAGGGGTGGCACTAGATGCACTTACATAAAGCCAGCATTCAAGTTTTCAGCAAAGATTATGAACTAACCATATTCAAAATAACGCATAGGTCTCATGATTACTCATATCAATGGCATAATCAACTAGCGAGAAATAATAATAAATCTTGAATGACAACACTTTCTCAAAACAATAATAATATGATATAACAAGATGGTATCTCGCTAGTCCTTTCTAAGACTGCAAAACATAAATGCAGAGCACCTTTAAAGATCAAGGACTGACTAGACATTGTAATTCATGGTAAAAGAGATCTAGTCAAGTCATACTCAATGTAAACTAACAGTAATGAATTCAAATGACAGTGGTGCTCGCCAACTGGTGCTTTTTAATAAGAGGATGATGACTCGGCATAAAAGTAAATAGATAGGCCCTTCGCAGAGGTAAGCAGGGATTTGTATAGGTGCCAGAGCTCGGTTTTGAAATAGAGGCGAATTATATTTTGAGCGGTATACTTTCATTGTCAACATAACAACCAAGAGATGGCGAGATCTTCCATGCTACACACATTATAGGCGGTTACCAAACAGAATGGTAAAGTTTATACTCCCCCTCCACCAACAAGCATCAATCCATGAATTGCTCGAAACAACAAGTGCCTCCAACTAACAAGAGTCCCAGGGGGAGTTTCGTTTGCGATTATTTTGATTTAGTTTGCATAAAGCATGGGACTGGGCATCCTGGTGACGAGCCATTTTATCGTGAATGAGGAGCGGAGTCCACTCCTCTTGAGAATAAACCGCCTAACATGGAAGATACAGACAACCCTAGTTGATACGAGCTATTCGAGCATGCAAAACAGGATATTTATTTGAAGGTTTAGAGTTTGGCACATACAAATTTACTTGGAACGGCTGGTAGATACCGTATATAGGTAGGTATGGTGGACTCATATGGAACAACTTCGGGGTTTATGGAGTTGGATGCACAAGAATTATTCCCACTTAGTACAAGTGAAGGCTAGCAAAAGACTGGGAAGCGACCAGCTAGAGAGCGACAACAATCATGAACATGCATTAAAATTAATCAACACCGAATGCAAGCATGAGTAGGATACAATCCACCATGAACATAAATATCATGAAGGCTATGTTGATTTTGTTTCAACTACATGCATGAACATGCGCCAAGTCAAGTCACTTAAACCATTCAGAGGAGGATACCACCCTATCATACCACTTCACAACCATTTTAATAGCATGTTAGCACGCAAGGTAAACCATTATAAGCTCCTAGCTAATCAAGCATGGCACAAGAAACTATGATCTCTAGTTGTCATTGCAAACAAGTTTATTCATAATAGGCTGAATCAGAAACGATGAACTAATCATATTTACAAAAACAAGAGAGGTCGAGTTCATAACAGCTTTTCTCATCTCAGTTAGTCCATCATATATCGTCATAATTGCCTTTCACTTGCACGACCGAATAGTGTGAATAATAATAAGAGTGCATGTGCATTGGACTAAGCTGGAATCTACAAGCATTCAATAAACAGGAGAAGACAAGGCAATATGGGCTCTTTTGTCAGATCAACAATAATGCATATAAGAACCACTTCAACAATTTAATTATGGTCTTCTCCTATCGACCCCCAAAGAAAAGAAAAGAAATAAAACTATTTACACGGGAAAGCTCCCAACAAGCAAAATAAGAACAAGAAATCTTTTTAGGTTTTCTTTTTAATTACTACTACAAGCATGGAAAGTAAACTAATTAAAAGCTACAACTAATTTTTTGGTTTTTCTTAAGGTTTATTAAACACACAAGAAGAAAGCATAAAAGGAAAATAAACTAGCATGGATGATACAATGAAAAAGTATGATCACCGACATCTGGCAATGAGTGTGTGAACATGAATCTAATGTCAGTGGGAAATACGTACTCCCCAAAGCTTAGGCTTTTGGCCTAAGTTGGTCTATGGCCACGGTTGGCCTGGCGGATATCCATAGTAATAGTTGGGGTCGTACTCAGATGCAGCGGCTATCGCCTCCTGAGCTGCAGCGTGGCGACGAGCGGCCTCCGCCCTCCTCTCGTACTCATCTGCCTCCTCTTTGGTAATAACTTGTCTTTCCTTTTGCCTGATAATCAAAGAAGGCAAGAGCAGGGAGAGTAATACGGACAGCACAGCGTCTGTCAAAGATTAAGCGATACTGGAGAGGTGATTCATTCCTCTCGACAAACTGGTGGTGAACCAAAGCCTCGTAATCCAAATAAGCAGGAGGCAACTCAATAACATCTTCACGTATGTCTATACCAAGAAAATTAGCTATGCGGGTTGCATAAATTCTACAAAGAAATCCCCATTAAATCTACTAAGATGCAACCTACGTGCAACAATGGCTCCCAAATTATAAGATTTATCTCCTAACACAGCACTCCGAAGAATACTAAGGTCAGGGATACACATGTGACATGCCTCATCTTTACCATTAATGCATCTACCTATGAAGAGAGCAAAATAATGTATAGCAGGAAAGTGAATGCTCCCTATGGTAGCTTGTGTTATATCTCTAGATTCCCCCACAGTTATACTAGCAAGAAAATCTCTAAATTCAGATTTGCGAGGTTCCCTGACACTACCCCATTGTGGAAGTTTGCAACCAGTGGTAAAATCCTCTAAGTCCATAGTGTAAGAATTTTCATAAAGATCAAACAGGACAGTTGGAGAATTACGTGAAGATGAAAATTCAAACCTCCTCCCAAAGGAACTAGTGAGATAGTGATACTAGCGGCACTTTTCTTCCTCGAAGCTCACAAGATCAGCGTTACGCAAATATGTGTTAACTTCTTCCTTAATTCCCGCTCGATCCATAAAGTTTTCCGAAGGCCACTCACAAGGACACACTTGAGCGTCTCTTGGTGGTTCTTCATCAGCATCACGCATTGCAAGCCTGAGTCCTTGCTTCCTTGAAGAACCACCTTGGTACATTTTCCTAAGCATATTTCTTCCTCGAAAAAATTTCTGAAATTTTTAGTAACTTCAAAATAAAAGTGAACGAAACTCAATAAATTGATAGCAACTACTCCTACAAGTGCCTAGAGCCTATATCATGCATCAAAACTACTTTTGACCATATAAATTTGACATGCAAGCTCAAGAACATGGTCACCTAGGCAGCACAAATTTGCAATGAATAAAGCACTAGAACAAAAACTAATTGGACCAATGGAGGAGTCACATACCAAGGAACAACCTCCCCAAGCAGTTTTGTGCGAGGTGCTTTGAGCAAGGAGATCAAAAATGGCAGCAAAATGAGCTTGGACTCGGGTTTGAGATGGATATTCGTGTTTGTGGGAGGAAGAAGGAGTGTGTGGGTGCAACAATAAATGGAGGAGGGCCACCGTGGCCCCACGAGGCAGGGGGCGCGCCTAGTGGGGTACTGCGCGCCCTCCACCCTCGTGGCCAGGTGGATGCCCCCCGTGTTGTGTTCTTAGTGCCAAATATTCTTAAATATTCCAGAAAAAATCTTATTTACATTTCAAGGCATTTGGAGAACTTTTATTTTTGAGGTATTTTTATATTGCATGGATAATTCAAATAACAGATGGAAAATACTTATTTTTATTTTATTTAATATAAATAACACAAAGTAAAAAGGAGGGTACAGAGAGTTGTGCCTTCTAGTTTCATCCATCTCACGCTCATCAAAAGGGATCCACTAACAAGGTTGATCAAGTCTTGTTAACGAACTCATTCCGAATAACATGGAACCAGAGAAATTTCGAATAACACTATGTTACCTCAACGGGGATATGCACATCCCCAATAATAAGAATATCATATTTCTTCTTGACAGTAGGAAGAGGAAATTCAAAACTTCCAAAATTAATCGATGGAATTTTTCCATTAGAATTGATACTCTGGACTTGAGGTTGTTTCCTCGGAAAGTGTACCGTATGCTCATTACCATTAACATGAAAAGTGAAATTGCCTTTATTGCAATCAATAACAGCCCCTACAGTATTCAGAAAGGGTCTTCAAAGAATAATGGACATACTATCGTCCTCGGGAATATCAAGAATAACAAACTCTGTTAAAATAGTAACGTTTGCAACCACAACAGGCACATACTCAGAAATACCGACAGGTATAGCAGTTGATTTATTAGCCATTTGCAAAGATATTTCAGTAGGTGTCAACTTATTCAAATCAAGTCTATGATATAAAGAGAGAGGCATAACACTAACACCGGCTCCAAGATCACATAAAGCAGTTTTAACATAATTCCTTTTAATGGAGCATGGTATAGTGGGTACTCCTGGATCTCCAAGTTTCTTTGGTATTCCACCTTTAAAAGTATAATTAGCAAGCATGGTGGAAGTTTCAGCTTTCGGTATCTTTCTTTTATTTGTAATAATATCTTTCATATACTTAGCATAAGATTTCATTTTAAGCATATCGGTTAATCGCATACGCAAAAACATAGGTCTAATAATTTCAGCAAAGCGCTTAAAATCCTCATCATCCTCTTTCTTGGATGGTTTGGAGGAAAAGGCATGGGTTTCTGAACCCATGGTTCTCTTTCTTTACCATGTTACCTAGCAACAAAGTCTTTCTTATCATAACGTTGATTCTTTGATTGTGGGTTATCAAGATCAACAACAGGTTCAATTTCTATATCATTATCATTACTAGGTTGAGCATCATGATGAACATTATCATTAACATTATCACTAGTTTTAGGTTCATTACCAGATTGTGTTTCAGCATCGGAAATAGAAATATCATTTGGATTCTTAGGTGGTTGAGCAATAGGATCACTAGAAGCATGCAAAGTCCTGTCATTTTTCTTTTTCTTCCTTTTAGAAGGACTAGGTGCATCTATATTATTTCTCTGAGATTCTTGCTCAATTCTCTTAGGGTGGCCTTCAGCATGTAGAGGTTCTTGAGTCATCCTACCACCTCTAGTCATAACTCTAACAAAATTATCATTACTCTTACTATTAAATTCATTGAGCAAATCATTTTGAGCTTTAAGTACTTGTTATACTTGAGTGGTAACCATAGAAGCATGTTTACTAATAAGTTTAAGT
This sequence comes from Triticum monococcum, assembly GCA_034509565.1. Taxonomy (NCBI): domain Eukaryota; kingdom Viridiplantae; phylum Streptophyta; class Magnoliopsida; order Poales; family Poaceae; genus Triticum; species Triticum monococcum. The sequence continues at coordinate 426,306,355 of CM067847.1, read as the reverse complement.
TCACCTTTGACATTAGCCATTTAATCACCCAAGTGTTCAAGCATATTTGAATTGTATTTCAATTGTCTACCAAAATAAGCATGAAAATCTTCTTACTTAGCCATAAATTTATCAAACTCATCTAAGCATGGGCTAGCAAACTTGGTAAATGGGATTTCACCTTTATCATATCTATAGAGAGAATTTACCTTTACTACCGGTGTCGGGTTATCAAGACCATGTACTTCTTCAATAGGTAATGGATTAAGATCATATGTTTCTTCAACATGCGGTAAATTAAGGCTGTGTATTTATTCAATAGGAGGTAAATTCTTAACATCTTCAGCTTTAATACCTTTCTCTTTCATATATTTCTTTTCCTCTTGCATATCTTCAGGACTGAGATATAGAACACCTCTCTTCTTCGGAGTTGGTTTAGGATAGGCTCAGGAAGTGTCCAATTATTTTCATTTGTCAACATATTATTCAATAGAACCAGCACAACTATCCAGGTAATCTCTGTAAGCATCGGTTACTCCATTATAAAAGATATCAAGTATTTTCATTTTTCTTAAGAGGGTGATCAGGCAAAGCATTAAGTAACTTGAGAAGCCTCCCCCAAGCTTGTGGGAGACTCTCTTCTTCAATTTGCACAAAATTATATATATCCCTTAAGGCAGCTTGTTTCTTATGAGTAGGGAAATATTTAGCAGAGAAGTAATAAATCATATCCTGGGGACTACGCACACAACTAGGGTCAAGAGAATTAAACCATATCTTAGCATGACCCTTTAATGAGAACGGGAATATTTTAAGGATATAAAAGTAACGAGTTCTCTCATCATTAGTGAACAGGGTGGCTATATCATTTAATTTAGTAAGATGTGCCACAACAGTTTCAGATTCATAACCATGAAAAGGATCAGATTCAACCAAAGTAATTATATCAGGATCAACCAACAATTCATAATCCTTATCGGTAACACAGCTAGGTGAAGTAGCAAAACCAGGGTCAGGTTTCATTCTAGCATTAAGAGATTGCTACTTCCATTTAGCTAATAACCTCTTGAGTTCGTATCTATCTTTACAAGCTAAAATAGCTAGAGCAGCTTCTTTTTCAAAAATATAACCCTCAGGAATAACATGTGATTCATATTCATTAGAGGGAGAGTCTTCATCATCACTTTTGTCAATGTTATCAGATTCAAAATTTCCACTCTCTCTAACCCTAGCAAGTTGTTCATTAAGAAATTCACTGAGTGGCACAGTAGTATCAAGCATAGAAGTAGTTTCATCATAAGTATCATGCATAGCAGAAGTGGCATCATCAATAACATGGAACATATCAGAACGAATAGCAGAAGTAGGTTTAGGTGTCGCAAGCTTACTCTAAACAGAAGGTGAATCAAGTGCAGAGCTAGATGGCAGTTCCTTACCTCCCCTCGTGGTTGAGGGATAAATCTTGGTTTTTGGATCTCTCAAGTTGTTCATAATGATAAGAAGATATAAATCCCAAGTGACTCAAAGAATAGAGCTATGCTCCCCGGCAACGGTGCTAGAAAATAGTCTTGATAACCCACAAGTATAGGGGATCGCAACACTTTTCGAGAGTAGAGTATTCAACCCAAATTTATTGATTCGACACAAGGGGAGCCAAAGAATATTCTCAAGTATTAGCAGCTGAGTTGTCAATTCAACCACACCTGGAAACTTAATATCTGCAGCAAAGTATTTGGTAGCAAAGTAATATGATAGTAGTGGTAACGGTAGAAAAAGGTAACGAGAGCAAATGTAATGTTTTTGGTATTTTGTAGTGATGATAGCAATAGCAACCGAAAACTAAATAAGCGAAGAACAATATATGGAAAACTCGTAGGCAATGGATTAGTGATGGAAAATTATGCCGGATGCGGTTCATCATGTAACAGTCATAACCTAGGGTGGCACAGAACTAGCTCCAATTCATCAATGTAATGTAGGCATGTATTCCAAATATAGTCATACATGCTTATGGAAAAGAACTTGCATGACATCTTTTGTCCTACCCTCCCGTGGCAGCAGGGTCCTAATGGAAACTAAGGGATATTAAGGCCTCCTTTTAATAGAGTACAAGACCAAAGCATTAACACATAATGAATACATGAACTCCTCAAACTACGGTCATCACCGGTAAGTATCCAGATTATTGTCACTTCGGGGTTAACGGATCATAACACATAATAGGTGACTATAGACTTGCAAGATAGGATCAAGAACTCCCATATATCGATGAAAACATAATAGGTTCAGATCTGAAATCATGGCACTAGGGCCCTAGTGACAAGCATTAAGCATAGCAAAGTCATAGCAACATCAATCTCAGAACATAGTGGATACTACGGATCAACCCCTAACAAAACTAACTCGATTACATGATAAATCTCATCCAACCCATCACCGTCTAGCAAGACTACAATGGAATTACTCATGCAGGGCGGTGAGCATCATGAAATTGGTGATGGAGGATGGTTGATGATGACGATGGCGACGGATTCCCCTCTCTGGAGCCCCGAACAGACTCCAGATCAGCCCTCCCGAGAGGTTTTAGGGCTCGGCGGCGGCTCCGTATCGTAAAACGCGATGAATCCTTCTTCTTTAGTTTTTTCTCCCCGAAAGCAAATATATAGAGTTGGAGTCGAGGTCGGAGGAGCTCAAGGGGGCCCACGAGGTAGGGGGCGCGCCCCCACCCTCGTGGCTAGGGTGTGGCCCCCCCCCAGGTCTTCATCTTTTGCAAGGATTTTTTATTATTTCCGAAAAGATGTTCCGTGAAGTTTCAGGTCATTCCGAAAACTTTTGTTTCTGCACATAAATAACACAATGGCAATTCTGCTGAAAACAGTGTCAGTCCGGGTTAGTTCCATTCAAATCATGCAAGTTAGAGTCCAAAACAAGGGCAAAAGTGTTTGGAAAAGTAGATACGATGGAGACATATGAGCCTCCCCTCCCATCTGCTGGCTATCTATAAGTGTTAGAGTCTTCTGCATCATCATTGACTCCTCAACATCCTTTCGAACAACCGGATAAATCTCCTTCTTCAACTTTTCAAACAATGCATTATGCTTCATTTCACTCCTCGCTTTTTCATGCTGAGCCTCTCTTCTTTGCTGAGTGTGAAAGCCCTCTTGTGCGGGACATTAACACCTATACCCCTTGCACGGCCAGGGGGCTCTTTTGTCTCCATAGCAATGGACAGAATGTCACATGGCCCTGAGTTCCTGTAGAACCTTCCAGGGATCTTGGAAGCCTGTACCATCACTTCATACAGTTTGGCATCAAGTGCGTTTTCAAAGTCATAAGTTCCGTCATCACACCTCTTTGCACATGCCCGCAAGTAGTCTCTGGCGTGTTCACCCCTGATATCACTAAAGGCCGGATTCCCACTCGACGCTACTGCTTCTTTGTACTCCTGTTCCCATATCAGTTTCATGCCGTAGTATCCTACCACACCCATATGGTGGGGTTGTATGTTCTTCTTCTGAAGTTTTGATTGCTTGAAACTCTTCTCAGCAAACTCTAGAGTTGCCCTCACCCTTTTGAATTCTGTCCAGTCTGCCTTTGTAATTTGGGGGTATGCGGGGATTGGGTCCTTGCCTTCACTCAAGTACTTCTTGTACATCACGTGCTTCCAATTTCTCCAAGCACCCCTAGCCTTCTTCAGTGCAGCGTGTTCCACGTGCATTCTCCACTGCTCTGGAACGTTGAAGTGATCCATGATCTCCCGGACTATCCTTCACCGTGTTTCTGTGTCAACCTTCTGAAACCCAGGCAGATTAATGTCAAGCCTTGCCCTGCCAACAAATCCACACACACTCCTAAACCTCATGCGTGCTTTATCTTGTTTAGTTGGAGCCCAGGACTTTAAATCAATCTTGGCAACTTCATTTACACCTTTAGGCTAGTGTGTGGGCTTCCTTGGAGCGTTCCTCCGTGTCCTGACTAGAAGGGTTATTGCTGCAGCTCTATCCCGTTCAAGACTACTTGATCGCTCACAATCTGTTGAAGACCTGGGTTTGTCCGAATCAGATGAAGATACATGGCCTGAATGAGTGGTGTCGCTGCTACTCAGCATCTACAGAGAACACATGCGAAACTCAGGAAAGGAGGATAAGCATAAAACTAACAACTTGGTATCAAGCCTTCTAAACTTGCCATGCAAATAATAATTTAGAAAATGTATGGCTAATTTGTTAAGTTTGTGTGACTCGGGCGCCCGCGATCTGTAAATAGGCAGTAACTTATTGGAACAAATACAGCTTATATGTAGTAAGGAAGGTAGATAATGAACATATATACGCTCTCCATTATTTTATAGCCAATTTGGGGACAAACGGAACGAAATTGGAATAGGGATTGTGAGGAAATATGCCTCACCGCAATGCAGAGCAGTAACTAACAGGCTTCTTAATGCAAACCCGGCCGGACCACGGGAGAGGCGAGGGTTACTGCATCGATATCCTATAGGGTGGCTGGCGAGCAAATGAAGACGGCGAGGCACGGGCCGCCGCATGTTGGGAATGGCAGTGGAGGTAGGCTTGATGCTGAAGAGCGGGCACACGACCGGGGTGAGCACGGCGGCGTCGGAGAGGGTTCTGCTGTGGATCTTGGGGAGGGGGAGCTGGCGAAGGACATTGGGTGTACTAGTTGAGTGAAACGCGGGCGGATGGTGGGGGGTGTTGGCGGCCTAGGTGAAAAGGGTGAAAAATATCACCGGTCACCATGCGCGCGGAAAGGCCTATGCAAACGGTTGCCTCTAAGTGCTCGTGTGCACAAACAGAATAATTTCATTTGAAATGAAGATGTACTAATTTTGAAATGAAGACGCGAGTTCATCGTTTCGCCTCTAAATGTTTCGCATGTAAACCAATCACAATTTTACCACGGGTTTCATATTCTAGTTTCGCCTCTAAATGGCGCATTTCAGGTCTCGTGTGCTATATGTAAGACATTTTTTGGCATTTAACGTGCATGTTGGCATATAAATCAATTCCTAGCGGGACTGCATTTCCTATCGAAAGGGATGAGGATTTTTGTTTGATCTGGGAGCATCCAATGGTGCACGTACGATTCATGGGGTTTGGGTTCTGGCCAATTGGAACGCACGACTCAGATCGCGCGCACGGTGAGGGGGGGCATCAGCCATGGTTTGGTAGGCACATGGCTTTCATGTGTGAACCGTGTGCTATTTGAAAATATTTTTTGGGATGGGCTAAACATGTACATGTGTTGTCGAAAGGGATGAGGATCACCGTTCGATCAAGGAGAATCCAACGGTGCAGACGTACGATCCGTGGGGTTTGGGTTCTGGCCAATCAGAACAAAACGAATCAGATCGCGTGTGTGGCAGAGGGGTGGGGGTGCATCGGCCATAGTTCAGTGGACACATGGCTTTCGTGAGTGAACTGTGTGCTCTTTGAAAACATTTACATTACCTAACATCATATTTTTGTTCGAATGAAAACATGATTTCATCTTTTCGCCTCCAAATTTGTACTACTTTGTGTCATGCATGGTAATTAATAAGGAACCTAAGATACTAACTTATGATACTATGCATGTGCGCATTACGGAGGTATTGCCGATCATATACTAGTATCATGCATATATACTCCCTCCTTTCCGATTTATAGGATTATCTCAACATTTTAGTTTTTCCATTTTATAAGGCTCAATTTGGTTGTTCTCCATCACATGTCTAGATTCCACGATGCATTAAATCATTGCATGCAAGTATTAAGATAAAGTTGACCAATGCATGTACTTGATATATGCATGCATGTATTGCAATTAATACATTGCAAAACATAAATTTTTGGGGAAAACAAAAGCATTAATTGGGTGTTTTTGCAAACTACAAAAAGTATTCCACCACTCACCATCTACCTTGGTTGGTGAGATTTTTGAATTGAGCCTTCTATAAGGCTGGTTGTAATGGGGAGTATCATATATATATATATATATATATATATATATATATATATATATATACTAGTAGTATCATGCATATATATGATAAAGTAGCTAGGATACTACTTCCGTAATGCATAGTATCATATGTTAACATCTTAGGTTGCCTTACTAATTGTCATGCATCACACAAAGTAGTAGTACAACATTTAATATGACACGGTATCATGATATGATACCACATCTTTCTTGTGTGCCACATCATCCAGAAAGTTTAGTTGGCATGCATGATACTGCTTATGATAATACCATTACAACCAGCCTAAACCGGAAAGGAGGGAGTATGAACCTACTAGCCACAATGGAGAGTAGTACACTAGTAACATACACATATCTCTAGACTTTACATGTTACTACCTTCATAGTCGGTAGTAACATAACTGTAGTGTCATGCAAAGCTTCATTTCTTAGGTTACAGACTCATATTGCATTCGAACATGTGATGCTACAGTAACTAGCTAGGTTATTGAAACTATCTATCTCCTCATTAACTTATTGCCACATAAGCAAGTTTGCTGAGTTGGAGTTGGTGTTACTGCTAAAGTTACTCCCACTGTGGTCAGTCTAATACTAGCTAGTCGTCTATGATATACTAGCTAGCTCACTAAGAGCATGGTTAATAATACAGCCAAGGGTCGGCTATAAGAAGTTGCCATGTCATATACAGCCAATCTCTTAGCGGGCATGCACAATAATAAGTTTTATATACGTACTAGTTTATCAATAGTTCGCCCACCTTACATCCTCACAAAGTGTCTTGGGTCTCGTGTTGCAGCTGGCTTTACTAACCAAGAGACCGCTTCTCTTCTCTTTCCTCCAACTAATAAGCACATATATATTATTCTATTCCTTATAGCCACACTACCCACAGCGGGAGTAACATAGGTAGTAACATCACACATAACCAGATAAAATAGATGATGTGGCAAGCAATAAATGAAGAAATGGAGGAAAGTGGATATGTGTGATGTTACTACCTATGTTACTCCCACTGTGGGTATAGTCTTACTATATATAGTGCTTCCTCCATTTTTGTATACAAGGCCACAAACCCATATTACAGGTACCAAGGTAGAAACTAATGGGCATTTAAGCCAATGTTGCAAACCAGTCTTTTCTCCTCGCTTGACGTAATATAGACTAGTAACATTCTATGTTACTACCCATTGTGTCTAGTCTTATGTCACTCTATTGTGTACTTACTTGTTGTAATGCATAGTATCATAGAGTAGCTAGTATCATATGTAGTACTTTGTTTATATTGTCATACATGACACATAGTAGCATAACCTTTATTATGATAGGGTTTCATGATATGATACTTAACCCTCTCTTTCTTCATTTAATTAACTCTATGACAGCTCATCAAAATTGCCTAGTTGGCATGCATGTTACTAGCTATGATACCCCCTTACTATTAGCCTAGCAAAGGTGTACAGATCATTTGTACGTCGCTTTGTGAGTTTTCAACCGTTTGTTCGAGCAGTAGGGAGAAGTTTCAAACATTTCGGCCGCGAGGTGCGGCCACTGGCGTAGGCCTACTTGGTATTTTAGTTACAGAAAATTCAGAGGGAGTTCGGACATCATCAAAATCGATGTATGCCTGTGGCGTGGTCTCACGACCCCATGGGAAAAAATTGGTAAAGTTTGGCACAAGTTTTGATGACTGCTCCTTCCAAACCGGAGCTTCTCACGTGAAGGATCATGGTTTTCCAAAAGGAGACGTGTCAATTCAAACTCCTGTGGCCGGTGACTTCATCGTTGGGCCTCATAAAAATTTGCAAGGTACGCAATCACCATTATACAATGGGTTTGATTTTCTGGCGCATTTCAGGTATCATTAGCTATATTTAAGACAGTTTTTGAGATTAATGTGCATTTTCTGCATAAAAATAAAATTACAACCAGAGCTGCATGTGTTGTCGAAAGGGATGAGGATCACCGTTCGATCTGGGAGCATCCAACGGTGCAGATGTACGATCCGTGGGGTGTGGGTTCTGGCTAATCAAAAAGCACGACTCAGATCGTGGGCGAGGCGATGGGGTTTGGTTGGCACACGGCTTTCACCAACGAACCGTGTGCTATTCGCAAACCAGATTGCATATGTTTGTTCACACATACTGTAGTGAGATCGATTGGGTGTGCTACCTCTATGATATAATAATAATAATAATAACCAAAAATAGTTCATATTCATTGCCAGAGCTGACAGCATATCAAGGTCAACATATTAACGATTCTTATATCAACAGAAACCGGGCATAACTCACAAATCCAGTACACACGACAGTTCTAAATTGAACGAATTAAGTTGCAGGGTAGGCATAAAGACTAGTCTCATGGCTTAATTCCCATGTACATGGGGGAACTGGGATCATTAAGTTGAACCCGAAGGAATTTGGGGTTTTTGATGATTTTACGATGCTCTGTTGCATGGGTGCGTGATTCCTTGGTTGGCAACTCATCAAATTCATCGTACTCGTCCACATCGGCAACATCGTCGACACCCATTACCCTTCTCTTCCCATGCATCACTAAATGGCCATTCTTATGAAAGGGGTCTTCCACAAAGAAAATTTGGGTAGCATCGCTGGCAAGAATGAATGGGTCGGCATGATATGCCATCATTGTCCTGTTAACACAGGTCTTCCTGTACTCATCAATCCTTACCTGACCAAGAGGGATCCATGCGCACCTGAATAATGCCACCTTAACTTTCACATAGTCAAGCTCCCAAATCTCTTTGATGGTTCCATAGTATACCCTTTTACCAGCTTCATTTACATTCATGCATTCTATTTGAATAGAGCTATTCTCATACGAGGTCTTCTTATCATGTTCCTTAGTGTAGAATCTGTATCCATTTATGTCATATGCTTGGTATGTCAGCACTGTAGGTGATGGCTTTTGTGCCAACCATGTAGCAATGTCATCGATGGATCGTTGTGCCAAACGATTCTTCAGCCATTCATCGAACTTCTTAGTGTTATCCTTCATCTCCACTTCTAATGAAGGAACCATTGGTAAGAAGCTTTGTCTTATCTCCGCCAAGTGTTCTTTGGCATAAGTGATGAGAACTGGGCTATTAAGTAGTACCGTCAAATGGGCTTTCTCTGCCAATTCTCCGGGTGCAGCCATTTGCGTGCCAGCAAGGACCAGCTTACCTTTCAGCCTTCGCTCATGGTGAGAGAGGGGCAAACCTATAGGTATTTGTTTCATGTATTCGGTGCAAAACTCAACCACCTCCTCCGCGGTATAACCTTGTACGATGCTTGCATCTGGATGGTTTTGGTTCCGACAAAAGCGCTATAGTATTCCCATGAACTGCTCGAAGAGATACATGTTGCGAAGAAACACAGAACCACTATACTTTATCTCGTCGACAAGGTGCACAGTGAGATGGACCATGACATCAAAGAATGGCGGTGGGAAAAACATCTGTAGGTTGGACAATATTCTTGCAATATCATCTTGCATATGATCCAACTCTTCAGGATTTACGAATTTTTGCCATAGTTGGTTGAAGAAATCACAGAGGTCAATGAGTGTGTTTCTTATATCTTTGTCCATCAGATTCCTGATGGCCACCGGGATGATTTTTGTCTACATTACATGGCAATCATGTGACTTCATGTGTCCCAACTTCATTTTACCTGAGCTCACATACACGAGACTTCTGATGTTTGTGCAGTAGGAAGAGGATGTCTTAACTGACAACAAACAGGTGAAGAACTGTGTTGCTTCTTTTGTACTAAAATTGTAACTCTCGCGAGCTTTGATGAATTTTTCATCATCTTCTGCTCCACTCTTGTGTTGTGATTGATCAGCAAGCATATCGAGCCGTGAACCGTCACCATCCTTTATTTTACCTTTAATCTTGAGCAGAGTACCACGGATGCTTTCACATACGTTCTTCTCTACGTGCATGACATCGATGTAGTGATGTACACGTAGAATCTCCTAGTAAGGTAATTTCCAGAACAACGATTTCTTCTTAAACACTTGATCCTTGGGTGTTAGTTTCACCGTCAAAGGGTGGTTCTTGCCAAGCACAACATTAATTTTTTAGACATGTTGTGGACCACCTCCCCTTCATAGGGTCTTGGGCCCTCAGCTGCCTCTACCATACCATCAGATTCAGCTTTCATCTTTCGGTATGGGTGATTTTTCCGTAAGAACCTACAATGACGCAAATACACTGTTTTGCACGAGTTGGGAAGTCTTCTGCTAGTTGTCCTATCCATGCATGTGACACACCCTACATCTCCCCTTGTTTTCTGCCCCGATGTGTTTCCTAATTCCGACGTATCTTGAATGGTGTGCATCAGCATCGCATGTAGATCAAAAATCTCCTTTCTGTAAGCATCATAACATTTTACAACAAGCCCATCTATCCACACTGTCAACAGTTCTTCTACCAGTAGCTAAAAGTAAATGTCGATGTCATTTCTAGGTTGCTTCAGGCCTTGTATAATCATTGACATCATAATGTATTTTTTCTTCATACACAACCAAGGAGCTAGGTTATATATATGCACAGAAGCACCGGCCATGTGCTGTGATTGGTGCTCATATCGCCAAAAGGATTCATCCCGTCAGTACACTCCCTGAGCCTTATACTTCTAGGATCCTTGGCAAATTTTTCAAACTTGTTGTCGATTAATTCCCACTGAGCCCCATCTTTTGGGTTCTTCATAAACCAATCCGCAATTTGCTCACCATGATGCCACCACAACCTCTTTACCTCTCTAGGGTTTGCAAACAAACACCTCGAAGTTGGAATTAAAGGAAAGTACCAAACAACCTTGAACGAGATTCCTGTCTTGATCTTCTCGTCCAATTTGTACTTGTCCTTTGCTCTCCTGCGCTTGTATCATGCATGCTTGCATATGGGATATGCATGATAATCTTTGTACTCACCACGGTACAATATACAATCATTCACACAAGCATGTATCTTCTGTAATTCAAGTTCCAATGGGCAAACAATTTTCTTCGCTTCATTCGTGCTTCTGGGAAGCACATTATCTTCCGGAAGAATTTTTTTCAACAGACCTAACATCTCCGTGAAGCCCTTGTTTGATAGACCGTTTGCTGCTTTAAATATGAGAAGCGCCAGGGTGGCACTCAACCTGGAATATTTCTTTTTGCAACTTGGATACAATTCTTTCATGGAGTCCGCATCAATGGTTGGCAGATCCTTGTACCCAATCATATCCTTTTCTGGGCCCTCGAAATCTGCAATCATAGTAGAAAAATCTGGCATATCAAGATCGTTGTCATCTAGGTGGACGTCTTGGTGTTCTAGTCGGCGTTTCGGCTTTCCGGTGTTCCATTGGTAGCTTGACGCCTCTGCCCCGATGTTACATTCACCATCCATGTGACGCTGATAGGGGTTTGGCATCTCGCTGCCCTGGGTATCTTCATCCATGACCTCCTCTTCACCGTGTCTGGTCCAACGTGTATATCCGTCCATGAATCCCCTAGAGACTAAGTGCATCTAGACATCTGCAACTTCATGTGACTCTGTATTGGCACAATCAGTACATGGACACAGGATGTAATACGCATCACCAATTCTCCTCTTTGTACTTTCAGCCAAATTAATGAACTCTGTCACGCCACTGAGAAAATCTGTGGTTTTCTAATTCTTCACCCATCGAGATCGTTCCATCTGCAGCAGACGAATGGTAATTAAAAACAAAACAACAACATTAATACACGGAGTAACTGCTATGCAGAGATGCGTGCATAAATCACAAGGTTTTATCTTAATAATTACTAAGGGTGCTCCATGTTGTTATCCAGATGTGCAATGGCAAAAATTAATGGCCAGTCAATTTACAGGCAGAGTACTAGTACAACACTACACTTAGGAATTGAATACCTTAATTAAGCCACTCACAAAAAGAATACCTTAACTAATTAGCCGCGCGGCGACCTCCATCCATCAGATAGACAAGCGCGATGCGGCGGCACGCCGAGACAACACGGTTGAGGAGCAAAGCTTAGTGCAGCTGCCACCTAAAGTTCGACCTCCACTATCCCGCCATCGACCGCGATGGATGTGCTCGAGTCACGCTGCCGCCGACCTCGATGGTTGAGCTCCTCCTATCTCCCGTCGCAGACTGAAGATTGACCTCCTATGATGCCGCCACTGCCCACCGACCGAGGATTGACCTCTTCTCCGGTCGCCACTGCCTAGGCCGCCGCCGCCATCTCTATATGCAGAGCGGCTGTTTTTTTATGGATATCCGCGGAGCGGCTGTTTACACGGTATCTCACCGTAACTCAATTATATGGACAGGGTAGTACATCACATACGATTATGTAACGGCAACCGTGTCTAACCTACGTTGTCTTCTCACATGGTTTGGTGCGGAAATCATGTGTGACGTTGTAATACCTAACACAAATGACATGTACAAACAGTGTGTTGTATACAACATATATATAGTGCCATTAGTAGTTCCCGACCGTTAGCTTATCTCCGTAGTTTCCCCAAATCCCTACAAAGCCTCCAAATTCCCTCGCGTGGAGCAGACATTGGGGGAATGTGGACGAGTGGTGCTGATGGTTTCGGTGCGGCTGCTCCTGCTCGTATCGCCGCCATGACGGCGGTCGCCGCCGAGAACTTGCCTAAGGTCATGAGAAGGCAGGTGTACTACGGATCCGAATTGTCCTGCCAGGTTCCAATCTATCCCGATCTTTTTTAGCATGTCCAAAGTATAGATCCTTCCTGAATGACCCCCCCCCCCCGAAAGCGATCTGTTGCCGGATCCGGAGCTTGACTCCAGACTCCCGCAACATGAGTTCGACTCCGAGTTTTGCGCCACCGAGAAGTACCGAAAGTTGAGTTGTGTGCACGGGCACATTCCCGCTCGATGTGTATGGACGGAGGAATTCGACATTGGCAGGCGGTTTCTCAGTTGCCTCTTAGAGGTTAGTGCTAATTAAGTTCATCGTTTTACTTCAGTTAATGACACCGCTCATCCAGAATACTATTTAACATTGGCAAGGATATGAGGCTTGTGCCTTTGTTAACTGGCTGGATGAAAAATGGCATGGCAGGGCTCGGAGTGTTATCACCAAGCTCACAGAAGATAACATAAACTTGAAGAAGAAATTGGCTGATTTTGAATCTACAATCAGTACGCTGAAGCAAGAAAGAATCAATCACAGGCAATAGATGAAAGCGAGAGACAAGAAGGAACTAGCATGTGTAGTTGTGGTTGTCGCATTAGCCATGTTCTATGTGCTGTTTGCAATGATGATTAGGGGTTTCATTTGATAGTATTGCTAAAGCACATCTAGATGTGCTATAAGTAATGCACATCTAGGTCCTATGCCATTGATGTTACGCGAAGATTCGTGTAGATATTTTTCTTTGTCTTTTTTCTTTTCCTTTCTAGTTTGATTATTACTAGCTTTATCAATAAGAAGAGCTCAATGTATTGCTTGCCAACTGTCCTACTCCATTCGTACCGGTACCGGTGCATAATCCCAAAACTCGTTCCTTGTTTTTGTACTGAAAAAGGAAACCAGCCAAATAGCCAATAGGAGTCCCACGCAACCCCGAGAATTTGGAGCGACTTGGTACAAATAATTGCGGTTGATTATATCAACGGTTAGATAATACGTCAACCCCCGCTTCAATCCCTACTTCAATTGGCAGTTCCTCTTCTCTGCATACCCCGCTAAAGTGTCCACCATCTTCATCGTGCCCGGCAGGCCACGCTACACACTGGCACACACTCTGCAGCCATGTCGAGCGATGGCAAGGATGGCAGCTCGGCCAGCAGTCTGGCGCCCAATGATAGGTCAACATCGGAATCATCCCGCTCGTCTTCCATGAGTCCGACGTCGAGTCCAGACCTCGACTATATCTGGTTCATGGAAGGGACGCCGCCCCGGGAGTCGTTAGACGACAACCAGAGGGACTAGGAGCCGCCAGAGGATGAAGAAGAGGAGGACGACTATGGTGAGGAGGAATGGTCGAACAAGGAGGAGGAGGACGACGACAGCAACAAAGATGACGATGGCGGCAGGAATGAAAAGCCAATAGTTAGCGGCAAGAAGCGTCCTCGCCAAGACGATGTCACGGGGCCATCCAACAAGAACAATAACAAGAAGGACTAAATTAAGCAGAATGTAGATATCTCTGCTTATCCTATCAATCTCATTGCAAACGGTTAGTAATATGTATTCGACAGAGATCTTCTACATTATTGCCAACATGTTGGTTTGTTGAACTGTGTGCCCTGACAAGCACAGAATTCACAAAAAAAGACCGTATGGGCTGTCTATAATGATCGCACACAATTCTGATTACTAACCTGTTTGCCTGGTATCACACACATCTTGTTACGCTGAATCGTTTGTGTTCACCTCACTCATTGCAAACTGTTCATTGGAGCGAACTGTATGCTGTATATCGCGCACACCTTGATCTGGCTACCCATTTCTCTTGTTTTGTCTCATCGCAAACAGTTCGTGCAGATCAATCGTATGCCACTCATCGCACATGCAACTATAATCTGAACCATGTTTGATGTATCATTCATCACAAACGTTTTGCATCAGTTCTGACGGTTTTCATACAACACCGTTTGCGATTATTGCTTCACACACAGTTTCTCGAAGGGTCTCTGATCATAGTGTCGCATTAGCAGCATCTTGCAGTAGTGCCTCCGCACCGACCAACGCTTGATGGCCAGAAGCGCCCCTAAGATGCGGCCTATTGAGCCCAGGAATATCGACGCAGGCGCGCAGCTCATTGTCCACGCTAGGACAAGGAGCTGCGCCAGGTGTTGGGCGGCAGTCGCCACACATGCCTCTTGCCTCTTGAAGCTCCTTGGTGGTCTTGGTGATGAACTCCTGAGCAGTGGGCACCTCGTGCCTTATGCCCTGATGAGGGACGCGTGCGATGAAGCATGCTTCCATGTTGTGTCCAAGCGCCTTCCTCGTGATGTTGGCTAAGTCTGAGGCCCTCTAGAAGAGAGCCCCCGAGCCCTGCCTGAGGAGGGCGCCGGGCATGCCTTCCTATGCGAGGGAGGGAGGCGCCCCATCTATGGGCGTAGGTCCTGAGGTGGTGCTGCTGGAGACGCCGCTCTCGTGAAGCCCTCGATGGAGGAGCTGTTTCTTCTTCTTGGGGATGGCCTCAGGAGGGTAGACGATGCGTTCGTTATCTAGTTCTTTGGCCGCTGCAGCTTGGTAAGCATGCTCGAGGGAGCACACCGCGTCCTTCTCCTCGCAGGAGACCGTGATGATGCCACAACTCCCGGGCATCTTGAGGACGTTGTAGCTGTGATGGGTCACTGCCATAAACTTGGCCAGGGCTGGGTACCCAAGAATGGCATTGTACGTCCGGCGGATGTGGGCGACGTCGAAGTCGATGAGCTCGGTGCGGTAGTTGTCGCGCCTGCCGAAAGTGACAATAAGGCGTACTTGCCTGATCGGGGTGGTGGAGCCATCCGTCACTCCTAAGAAGGGCTTGGTAGGCTGCAGCTGGTCGTATGGAACCTGGAGGCGGTCGAATGTTTCAACGGATAGGACATTGAACCCCGCACCACCATCAATGAGGGTCTTGGTGACTTGGACATTGCTGATGATGGGTGAGCGGAGCATTCGAGGGCGCCGGTAGTTGCCGCGCACTGGAGTTGGTCGGAGGAGCTGAAGGTAATGGTGCACTTGGACCACCTGAGCGGGCGCACGGCCTCGGGCCTGGGGAGGGTCGCGTTCACCTCGCGAGCAACCTGTTTGAAGATACGCTGAGAGGCTGGAGCCTGGGCACCACCCAAGATGCAAGCGATGGCGCGAGGCTCCTGGAAGCCCCCTGTCGGTGTCAAAACCGGCGGATCTCGGGTAGGGGGTCCCGAACTATGCGTCTAGGCGAATGGTAACAGGAGGCAGGGGACACGATGTTTTACCCAGGTTTGGGCCCTCTTGATGGAGGTAATACCCTACATCATGCTTGATTGTTCTTGATAATATGAGTAGTACAAGAGTTGATCTACCAAGAGATCGAAAAGGCTAAACCCTAAAAGCTAGCCTATGGTATGATTATTGTTGTTTGTCCTACGGACTAAACCCTCCAGTTTATATAGACACTGGAGGGGGCTAGGGTTACACAGAGTCAGTTACTAGGAAGGACATCTACATATCCGTATTGCCAAGCTTGCCTTCCAGGCCAAGGAGAGTCCCATCCGGACACGGGACAAAGTCTTCAATCTTGTATATTCATAGTCCAACAGTCTGACCAAAGGATATAATCCGGCTGTCCGGATACCCCCTAATCCAGGACTCCCCCAGTCGCCCCTGAACCAGGCTTCAATGACGATGAGTCCGGCGCGCAGATTGTCTTCGGCATTGCAAGGAGGGTTCCTCCTTCGAATACTTCATAGAAGATTTTGAACACGAGGATCGTGTCTGACTCTGCAAAACAAGTTCCACATGCCACCGTAGAGAGAATAATATTTCCATAAATCTAATCTGCTGACGTCCCCCGTAGTGTGACATCACACCATAGCCAGGTCACCAATCGAATCGTTTTTCACAACCAACCTCGGCGTGTTTCATGAGGCAGTTTCGTTGGCACGTCTTGTGCAAGCAGAGATCGTGTCCCCTTATTACGGGATTCCCATCAATACGGACGTGGGTAACCCAACCGCGCCATCAATTATGGCACTTGGGGGATAAGCGAGTTTTACCAGGCTGGTGGGGGCGCATAGTTTAGTCCACCTTTATAAAGGGATAAGGGTTCACCTTTTTCTACCAATGCCCTCTTCCTCCTTGCTCATCCATTCTCGCGCACTCGAGCTCCAGCGCCCAAGTCCACATCCTTCTCCTCAATCCTTTCCAAACATGTCCGGAGCGGGAGGCAAGTGGATGGTCTCCTCTGTTATGGAGGGAGACATCAAAAAGCTGTGCAGGGCCGGATACTTAGCCGCAGATATTGCGCACCGGCTGCAAGCCGCGGGGCAGATCGTCCCTACCCCAGAACCTTACGAAAGGGTGGTTTTCCTCACCCACTTCATCCGTGGACTGGGGTTTCCCCTCCATCCATTCGTTCATGGCCTTATGTTCTATTATGGGCTGGACTTCCATGATCTGGCCCCGAATTTCATCCTCAACATCTCAGTGTTCATCGTCGTGTGCGAGGCTTTCCTCCGCATCCGGCCCCACTTCAGCCTGTGGCTGAAGACTTTCAATGTCAAACCGAAGGTAGTAGGCGGCCAACAAGCGTAATGCGGCAGAGCCATGGTGGGAAAAATGCCCAACGTTACATGGATCGAGGGATCCTACATGGAGACCATAAAAGGGTGGCAATCGGGGTGGTTCTACATCACCGAGCCACGCGATACCAACTGGGCGGCGGCCCCCCAGTTTCGATCTGGGGCCCCACTCGGGTCACTTCCTAGAAGGAGAAGGGCCTATCCTGGGGCTCATCGGTGGAGATGGATGGACTCCAGAAGTGTATTCGGAACATGATAGGCAAGAAACTCAAGCTTGTCAACAAAGTCTAGGTCATGCTCTTCCGCTGGATCCTCCCGTGTCAACAACGGGCTTTCAACTTATGGGAGTTCGACCCGGCCCAGCACCAGACTCTAGGCGAGCTCTTTAACACGATGCATAAGGACGTCTAGAAGGTGCTGTTCAAGGGCGCTGAGCTCCCCTTCTCCCTTACCGAGGGCCGTGGGCTAAGCGCGAAGCGCCCTGCGAATCCGGTAAGTTTTGTACATCTGGTAGGGTATTTATTTCCCATAGCTTAACCATGTGCGGGGTCTGAGCTCCCATGCCTTTGACAGGATTGGGTGGAGACATCGTAGCAGATTAACTACCTGGCCCCTCTGCCCGAAGACCCTGCAGACACTCTCCTGATGGAGATGCGGACTCCGTCTCATTATGAGGGGCTGGAGAAGAAGATCAAGAAGAAGGCCACGGCAACCCGAAAGAGTTCCCGGCACCAGGTGGTATCGGACTCATCGTCCGATAAATCCAAGACACACTCCTCCCATAAAAACGAGGAGGAGGAAGATGAAGATTCTCCCCCTCCAGCTGGGGGAGAAAAGAAAAGGAAGGCCGCCCCAACCGGGTAGGCCGAAGGGTCCAAGAAGGCAAGGACTCTCCTTCCGGACTGTTCCACCACCGCCGCCGACAGCGAAGACGAGTGGTTACTCAGGTCCAAGCCCCTAGCGAAGTCGTAAGTACTCGGATACCAAAGTAACTCATAGCATACTTTTATTGCACTACTTCTCCTAACGTCGAATATGATCATGCAGTCCGCCCTGAGCCCGTATCGACGTATCCTCGTCGGACGGTTCCTTCGACTCGTCGGATATGGATAGTGATACACTTCCAACTGCCTCCTCTCCTCGCCCTACGGACAATGTCAAAGTATTGTCTCAAGAGGTACCGAGCCGGGGAGATAGTCCCAGAGGCGCCTCAAGGCAACTGAGAGAGTCCTGGATTAGGGGGTATCCGGACAGCCGGATTATATCCTTTGGCTGGACTGTTGGACTATGAAGATACAAGATTGAAGACTTCGTCCCGTGTCTGGATGGAACTCTCCTTGGCGTGGAAGGCAAGCTTGGCAATACGGATATGTAGATCTCCTTCCTTGTAACCGACCCTGTGTAACCCTAGCCCCCTCCGGTGTCTATATAAACCAGAGGGTTTAGTCCGTAGGACGGAGAACAACAATCATACCATAGGCTAGCTTCTAGGGTTTAGCCTCTTAGATCTCGTGGTTGATCAACTCTTGTACTACTCATATTATCAAGAACAATCAAGCATGACTTAGGGTATTACCTCCATAAAGAGGGCCCGAACCTAGGTAAAACATCGTGTATTCTGCCTCATGTTACCATCCGCCTAGACGCACAGTTCGGGACCCCCTACCCAAGATCCGCCGGTTTTGACACCGACATTGGTGCTTTCATTGAGAGTTCCTCTGTGTCGTCAGCGTTAGGCTGGATGGCTCCTTCAATCATCGATAGCGATGCAGTCCGGGGTGAGACTTTTCTCCTCGGACAGATCTTTGTATCCGGCGGCTTCGCACTGCGGGCCAACTCGCTTGGCCATCTGGAGCAGATCGAGAGTTACGCCCCTGGCCATCAGGTCAGATTCGAAAGCTTAAACTACACGGACGACATCCGTGGAGACTTGATCTTCGACGGATTCGAGCCGATGCCGAGTGTGCCGCACGGTCACGATGAGCATGATTTAGCTCTACCATCGGATAGTGTTCAGGAGACTGCACCGGCAACCGCTCCGCCCTCAATTCGGAGCCAATTGCGCCATCCATGGACGGGTGGATAGACCCCGCCACGAAGGCCTTATTCTCAGCGGTGATCGAGTCAAGTGTCGACCTTACCCTTCACGGGATCCGTGACGCCGAACTACCGGACTCTTCCCTGGCCACGGACTCCTAACCGCCCGCGCTCGTGCCTATCGAATCCGACTGGGCGCCGATCATGGAGTTCACCTCCGCGGATATCTTTCAGCATTCGCCCTTCGTCGACATACTGAATTCATTAAATTCTCTCTCCTTGTCAGGAGAGTCCTGGCCGAACTATGTCCGGCAGAATTGGGATGCGGATGACGAAGAAATTCGCCGCCCATCCACCACCCACTTAGTAGCCACCGTCGACGATTTGACCGACATGCTCGACTTCGACTCCGAAGATATCGATGGTATGGACGATGATGCAGGAGACGAACAGGAGCCACTGCCCACAGGGCATTCGACGCTCACTTCATCATATGATGTATACATGGTGGACACACCCAAAGAAAACGACGACGAGGAACGAAAGGAGGCTGTGAAGGATCGTTCCGTCGAGAAGCAGTCAAAGCGGTGGCGTAAGCGCCGCTCCAAATCCCGCCTCGGCTGAAACAATGATCATATAGACCCAGCGATAGAGCAGGGTGAGCTAGAGGACGACAAACACGACATTGAACCACCGTCCGACCATGACAACATGGAGAATCAAAACGAACAACCCGACTCCGTCGAAGATAACAGTTCGGATGACATCACACCAGACAAGCACCCGGAGCAACAGAATACCCATCAAAGGCTTGTTGCCACTGCGAGGAGTCTGAAAAAGCAGAAGCAAAGGCTCAGGGCTGCACAAGACACACTCAGAATTATATGAAGTGAAGTACTCAACACTGCAGCAAAGTACGGCGGGGTAGTCGCCACACAAAGAGCTACCCGAAGCGAAAGCTGCTACCTGAATTCGATGAGGAGGCCTTAGATCCCCCGCAATCAAAAAACAAAATAGCCATCCGGTCGGATAGATGACCTCGTGGCCAACATAGAGCGGCAAACGACGCCGCACACAAGCCAGTATGCGATCCATGTGAGGGCTCGCATCAAAATGACGGCGCAACCAGATCCATCTACGGGCCAAGCAAGCGCGCTCCAGCATGCAATGCAACACAACAAAAATCCAAACACCACGGTACACCCAAATACAGGGGTGCCGCACACCCCCTATGTTTCACCAATGAGGTGCTGGACCATGAATTTCCAGAGGGATTCAAACCCGTAAACATAGAGGCGTACGATGGAACGGCAGACCCTGGGATCTGGATTGAGGACTATATCCTCCATATCCACATGGCTCGAGGAGACAATCTCCACGCCATCAAGTACTTACCCCTCAAGCTCAAAGGGCCAGCTCGGCACAGGCTTAAAAGCCTCCCCGAAAACTCCATTGGAAGCTAGGAAGAGCTCGAAGACGCTTTTCAGGCAAATTTTCAAGGGACCTATGTCTGACCACCGGATGCATACAATTTGAGTCATATAACTCAACAACCCGGAGAGTCAGCCCGAAAGCTTTGGAACAGGTTTCTCACTAAAAACAACCAAATATTTGACTGTCCGGACGCCGAAGCCTTAGCAGCTTTCAAGCACAGCGTTCGAGATGAATGGCTTGCCTGACACCTCGGCCAAGAAAAGCCGAGAACAATGGTAGCATTAACGAGCCTCATGACCCACTTTTGCACGGGCGAGGACAGCTGGTTAGCCCGATGCAGCACCAGCGACCCAAGTACGTCTGAAGTCAGGGACGGAAACGGGAAGCCACGACGCAGCAAAAACAAGCGCCGGAATAAAGAAGTCAGCCCGAAGAGCACGGTGGTAAACGCCGGATTCAGAAGCTCTCGGCCAGGTCAGAAAAAGCTGCCCTCCAAAGGCAACAGAGACGAACTGTCCAGCCTAAACAAGATTCTGGACAAAATATGTCAGAACCACAGCACGCCCGATAAACCTACAAATCATACCCATAGAGAATGTTGGGTCTTCAAGAAGTCTGGCAAGCTCAATGCCGAACACAAGGGTTGGGATACACCAAACGAAGACGAGGACGAGGCTCGCAAGCAAAGCACTAGGGATCAGAAGAAATTCCCACCAGAAGTCAAAACAGTAAACGTGTTACACGTGACAAAGGGGAGAAACAAAGCGGCACCCCTAGAGACACATGCCCCAAGGCCTATCACCGCGGAGTTCTACCACTGGTCGTCCCAACCGATCACCTTTGACCATCGGGATTACTCGGCAAGTATCCGGCATGCAGGATGGCTGCCTTGGTGTTAGACCCGATAATTGACGGATACCACTTCACACGAGTCCTAATGGACGACGACAGCAGTTTAAACCTGATATATCAGGACACATTCCGCAAAATGGGGATAGACCCAACAAAAATCAGCCATAGCAATACTACCTTTAGAGGAGTAATGCCAGGCCCAGAGGCCCATTGCGCGGGCTCCCTACTACTAGAGGTTATATTCGGCTTTCCCGATAACTTACGCAGCGAAAATTTAACCTTCCACATCGCTCCGTTCCAAAGTGGCTATCAAGCACTACTCGGACGCGAAGCTTTCGCTCACTTTAACGCAATACCACATTACGCTTCTCTCAGGCTTAAGATGCCCAGTCCACATGGCATCATTACAATAAATGGAAATATTGAGCGCTCCTTGCGCATGGAAGACCGTGCAGCCGCCTTGGCAGCCACACACTAGGCGGCCTCACCAGTTAGACGAGTCTGGTGCAGCTATATATAATTGATACAGGTTTGATGGCTATACCCCTATAACAATACAAGGGGCTCAACGCGTGTAAACAAGTGACGATTAGGCTCAACCTTACTTATCTTGAACTGTACATGGTTTATTTAGTATGACCTACCTTTTTGCATGACAACTTTTCAACTAAGTTCCTCTCTTTTACAGATGACCATCGTGCTACACCCGTCCAGGATACGGCACAATGGACACATAGGCGCAGACGTGCAGCAGGGACCCATTCCAAGGATTCTTTTTAGATTAAGACCCTGCGTAAACCTTTTTTACTGTCTCTTGTTGATACACATCCCCCGGATTCTCAGTACAATTGAGAAGGATGCTGGCGTATTGGCATGTGGCAACGTCAGAATATTACACGTACCTGGACACCAGGGGCTTATTACTAAGGGCACCGTTTAGCCCGGTTGACATCATAAAGACCGAATACCTTAGGGAGTGTTCGGCGTCGTGAGTTTGGACTTATATGCATCAGCTCCGAATAATGTCTTTGGTCAAATGTTGGGTTTGCCCGGCTCCTGTGTTTTGCTGCCTTACGTTGCGCTCTATCGGCTAAGGTGGCACCAGAAGAACTACTGCGATTGTGCCCTGGTTCATCTGAACGAGCACCTTAGTAGAGAAAGCTGAAAACTTACTGTCATGTTATAGCATGAGACTTGTCAACCACTCGAGGACCTAGTGGAATCTTCGGGATTCCTCCGCCTTAACGAAGGGCCATTTCCCGGCCAGGCATGTACGCGCCCCGAATTCGGATGAGCGCGGAGCCACCAGGGGCTATATAGTAGTCCCACTGTCAAACTCCTCTGGCTAAGTGAAAGTGTTAAGGCATTATAGTCCGATTGCCTAGTTCGCTGTGCTATCACCTCCTTAATGGACCAAGACGTTGGATCAAGTGTGAACATGCGTCTTCTGCGAACACCCCCGCATTATATGTGTGGGGGCTGAAGCCGACGACTGCTATCTTTCAGGTCATATACATATATACATAAACGGACGCACAGGAGGCATCATAGTACTTTTGGGCAAAAGTATAAATACAGCCTTGATAAACTCAATAAAACATTGTTTTTACAATGGGAATACATGTCACTTAAACACAATATTCTTCGAGCACTGAGCCTCTATCAAACGAGCGCCTTCAAGAACTTCTTCAAAGTAGTGCTCGGCAGCCACTCGGCCTATGGCCGAACCCTGTGCCGCAACAGTGGTGGCATCCATCTCCGCCCAGTATGTTTTGAAATGGGCGAGGGCCATCCGGGAGCCTTCTATGCACGCCGACCTCTTTACAGCATCGATGCGTGGCACAACACCAAGGAATTGTTGCACTAAGCTAAAGTAGCTATTCGGCCTTGGCCCTCCTGGCCATAGATGATCCACAATGGACCTCATGGCTAGTCTAGATAATCTATGAAGCTCGACCCAACCGGTCAATCGCGCATTCAGAAATAGCGGACGGACTCGAGCATGAAACTGTAACCAGAATAGCTTCTCCACTTCAGGACCTTTCTGATCCTTGAAGTACTCGACTGCATCAGCAGCACTTGCAGCCAAATCCATGTACTCGTCCGCAGAACTCCATAGCCGGTCCAGAGGAGCATATTTCGGATCTCCGAACTTAGTCTGCAACAAGAAGGGCTTCCCAGAAACGATATCTGCAGCTTGATTCAGCTCCTCCTTCGCCGCTCTAATTTTGGAGCGAGATTCCTTGGCAGCCACCCGGACCTTCTCCAGGTCCGTCGCCTTCGCCCGATTTTCTTCTTCAAGAAGCCGGTAATGGTCAGCAGCATCTTTTAACTCCACGGCCATCTTGGCAATCTTTTCTTTGCTCTCGCAATGTGTGGCCTGTTCGGCCCTTAACTCTTCGGCCGCCTTTAAAGCGGCCACATTACTACTCCTTGCATGCTCCTAGGCTCGGGAAAGCTCCGCCCGAAGGGTCTCCACGGTGGCAGCTCCATCTACAGTCACAGCATATTAAAGATACTGGCAACATACTGCTCTTACTATGTGACATTCACCAGAAAAATCACCTACCTTGTGCCTCGTCAAGCCGCTTGTTAAGAAGCACGATGTCGGCATCTGCTGCATCCAGTTGCCGCTTTAGTTCGGCAAACCCATCAGTCCGGCTAGCCACCGGAGCTTCAACCACCTGCACATAAAGGCGGTCTGGTTATTACCTGGGACTATGATCCTCTGTTTGCTGTCGTTTTTGACGACAACCAGAGTCTTAGGGGCTACTATCTACACAGGGCACATCTAAAAATGTGCGGTACTGTCAAAAATGTACATCATTTCGTGTACCTCAAAACCAGCCAGTAGACTCATAAAGGCTTCATGCAACCTGCTTTCGGCGGACGAAATCCTTTCAATCACCAAACCCATCAATGTGCGGTGCTCTTCCGAGATAGCCACTTGCTCTAGCAGATCCCTCAGTACGTCCGACCGCACACCAGACGGTGCTGAACTCTTTTGATTGCTCTCTTCAAGAGCCGGATAATGAGGACTTCGGGTGGCCATAGGATTACCTTCTGGCCTTGCCAGATCAAGAGAAACCCTCCGCGACGACACCTCAGGGTCGCCCGCCTCATGAGGCAGTATGGTAGGGGGAGGTGTTTCGCTCTCCATCATCTTTGGAAGAAGATCCCCTGAAGACGGCTCTGCTGAGAAGGGCTAAGATCCGAACTGCAAGATAAATGCCTCGGTTATTTTCCTCAGAGGTAAAGTGAGATATTTTCATTTACCCTTTTACTTACAGCACGGTGGAGGGCTGAACCCCTTGAGGGCATAGTACGGCCAGGGTATCCCCCAGGGCAGGACCCTCCAGCGGAGATTTCTTCCCCCGTTTGGAGACCGTTGTCACCGGGTCCTTAGAGGCGGTTCTCTTCCGTCCCTGGGGAGAGTAAGTTTCAGTTCCTCCCCCTGGCTAACCTCCTTTGTGGAGGCGCTAGCCTCCCTGTTCCCCCCTTTATCTTCTCCTGAGGGCGCTTGATAAGGCGCGATCTCCAGCATCCTGGTTTGCACGGGATTTGGTGAGGTCTCAGGGAGGGGGGCCGAACACCTGATCAACTTTTTCTTCGCTATCCAATCCTGGGTCAAAGAGCGGCTTTTTTAGGGCAATGTTGCGATAAATAAACGCGCAGTGTGTTCGGATGCGGGGCTACTTACTTGGGTATCCGGGCGATTGTAGCTCAGACATGCATCCTCAGTGTTGTCCGGACACATTATTTGTGGCCCGAAGAATAATTTCTACATCTCTTCGTGCGTCATGCCGAGGAAATGTTGAATAGCTCGCGGTCCTTCCAGGTTGAATTCCCACATGCGAAGGGGCCGGCGTTACCAAGGATGGACTTGACGAACTAGCATGACTTGCACTACCATAACCAGACTGAAAACTCTCTCGAAGAGATCTCGGATACGACTTTGCAATATTGGCACATCCTTGGCTGGACCCAGCTCAGCCCCCTGCTGATCCATGACATCAGTTGTGGTGGGGGGCCTGAGCGAAAGGTGGGGGCAGCTACCACTTGGTACTTCGGGGAGCTGTGATGTAGAACCACTCCTGCTGCCACAATCCGAACACCTCTGGGAAGTAACCCTCAGGCCATGGAGCATCAGCAATTTTTCTTATTGAAGCGCCTCCGCACGCTGCGTGCTGCCCCTCGGTCATCTTCGACTTCACATCGAAGGTCTTGAGGCACAGGCCGAAGTGAGGGGTAATGTGGAGGAAGGCCTTACATACGACAATAAATGTTGAGATGTGAAGAAAGCAATCCGGGGCCAGATCAAGAAAATCTAGCCCGTAATAGAACATAAGACCCCTAACAAAGGGATCTAGAGCGAGGCCTAGTCCTCGGAGGAAGTGGGAGACGAACACGGCGCTCTCGTTGGGTTCGGGAGTAGGGACGACTTGCCCTCGGGCAGGCAGCTGATGCAAAATTTCGGCGGTCAGATATTTGGCCTCTCTCAACTTCTTGATGTCCTCCTCCGTGACGGAGAAAGGCATCCATCGACCTTGAAGGTTGGATCCGGACATAGTTGAAGGTCCGAAGTGCCTAAACCCGAGCTTTGGGTGTTGGAACTCGATGCGGGAGGCGGATTCGATTAAGATCGAGGGGAAAAGGCCTTGTCCCCTTTATAAAGAGGGTGAATATCAAGCGTCCTCCTCGTGGCCGTTTGGGACTTGCCTAAGATCTAGGAGTCCTACCAATCGGCACGGTTGGGTTACCCATGTCTGTATTAATGAGAATCCCATAAAAAAGGTGACACGATCTCTGCTTCGACAAGACGTGCCAAGGAAACCGCCTCGCAAAACACGCCGAGAGTGGTTATGAAAAACGATTCGAATAAAGACCTGGCTGTGGTGTGATGTCACACTACGGGGTATGTCAGCCGATTAGATTTATGGAAATATTATTCTCTCTACGGTGGTATGTGGAACTTGTTTTGCAGAGCCGGACACGATCCTCGTGTTCAAAATCTTCTATGAAGTATTTGGAGGAGGAACCCACCTTGCAATGCCGAAGACAATCTGCGCGCCGGACTCGTCGTCATTGAAGCCTAGTTTAGGGGCTACTGAGGGAGTCCTGGATTAGGGGTATCTGGACAGCCGGATTATATCCTTTGGCCGGCCTGTTGGACTATGAAGATACAAGATTGAAGACTTCGTCCCGTGTCCGGATGGAACTCTCCTTGGTGTGGAAGGCAAGCTTGGAAATACGGATATGTAGATCTCCTTCCTTGTAATCGACTCTGTGTAACCCTAGCCCCCTCCAGTGTCTATATAAACCGGAGGGTTTAGTCCGTAGGACGGAGAACAACAATCATACCATAGTCTAGCTTCTAGAGTTTAGCCTCTTAGATCTCGTGGTTGATCAACTCTTGTACTACTCATATTATCAAGAACAATCAAGCGGGACGTAGGGTATTACCTCCATTAAGAGGGCCCGAACCTGGGTAAAACATCCTATACCCTGCCTCCTGTTACCATCCGCCTAGACACACAGTTCGGGACCCCCTACCCGAGATCCGCCGGTTTTGACACTGACAGCGACCTTCCGGACTCCAGGCGCAAAGGGAGCAAGACTCCCAAGGGCTCCAAGTTTGGCCCTCGGCCGAACACCGTGCCGGAACCTCCAGTGGTTCCGGACTCCGGCAGGTGGCCCCCTACCAAGGGGGCAAGCCGCCCGTGCCAGTGACCTTTGTCCATCCAGAGGCACCGGACAACTTGCTGGGAGCGCTTCGCGGCTCTTCCATCGACAAAGAGCACCGCACTATTATGAGTGCGGTGATCAAGAAGGGTCAGTCCGCCAAGAGCGGACTGAATGAAGCATGTGCCAGCCTTCTAACAGGCTTTGAGTTAAGTTTTCAAAATATAGGAAAATATTACCACATAGACAGTAGCCCCTG
Organism: Triticum monococcum; assembly: GCA_034509565.1. NCBI lineage: Eukaryota > Viridiplantae > Streptophyta > Magnoliopsida > Poales > Poaceae > Triticum > Triticum monococcum. The sequence goes on along the minus strand of CM067847.1, from coordinate 426,278,875 downwards.
ATGCTCTGTTTGGTGTTCACAAAGAAAAGCCGAATAGAGGATGAAATAATATCTGCAGGAGTCTAATATAAGTATGTCTGTATGTGTATGCACGCTTCGCTACTGACCTCTGTTGCACTGACTGCGGAGGTCACCGCACTGAAGTAGAACCTCGAGCGGTCCGAGAAAGAGCTCTCCCTTGCTAAGAGGCAGCTCGAGGAGAACAAAGGTAAGTAATACCTTGTCTATATATAAAAAAAGATGTGGTTGCAAAATGACGGGATCATCATGGATGTGCCAGGGGCCATGACAGAAGTGGCGACCCTCAAGCAAGCGTTGTCCGAGGCCGAAAAGAAAGCGGTCATGGAGCGCACCGAGCGGGAGAAACAAGAGGCACGGGTGGGCGAGGTGCAGCACGAGCTCCAGGCTCTCGTGAAGAAGCACGAGACTTTGGAGCTTGACTCTAAGACGCGAGAGTCCGAGCTTGCCGCAGCCCTCGAGAGCACAAAGCATGACAACGCTGAAGCCCAAAAGGCCCTCGAGGAAATTGAGGCGATGAGGAAGATAGTGGTGGGTAAGGCATTTATTATGCAAAGCAAGCATGTGAAAGTAAATTACTTATTACTTACCCGAGTCCGGAGCTCTCCAGGAGCATTCGTCAATTTGCCCCGCAGTGTGTCGGATGCCGCAAAGTACTATCGGGCCGAGGAGGGAAGCTCGACGTAGAAGTTGTTTTGGTCTTAGTATACTGGGACCAAACACCCGATGCATGTGAGCGATCAGCTGAAGCAATTGGTCGAGCTGCACAAAGTGGCCGAACAGGCCATGAGGGGCCTTGTAGTCCGGATGTGGCCTGGCGACTCCCTTCCCAACAGCTACTTCGGCCTGGTGAGGCGGCTTGTGGATGCCTGCCCACGGCTGGAAGTCATAATGCGGTCTGTCCGCATCAAAGGTGCACGCCGGGCCTTTGCCCGTGCGAAGGTGCACTGGGCCAAGATGGACGCCGAGAAGCTAGTGAAGGACGGGCCACCGTAGGGCAAGGAGCGTCGCCACCCTGAGATGTATTATGAGGGTGTCCTGAAGGGTGCCCGTCTTGTGGCGGACGAGTGTGCGAAGGATGTAATTTTTGAATGAACTTGCTCGTGTGATCCTGTATTATGAAAACTTGTTCATGTGCGCTATGCAACGCTTGTTTGAATTTAAAATATTACCTTATGTGCGGTTGTTTATCAAATCTGAGAGATGGCCAGTCGTCGGCTTCTGCCCCCATGCCACGAGTGCTGGGGTGTTCGGGATAAACCTGGGCACTCCTTTTCCCATTGTTGGGTCCTTCGAGGGAGGTGCTCAGCACAATGAACAAGGCAATCATACTATAATGCTTATCACTCTCACTTAGCCATAGAAGTCTAAAATTTTAAATTTTGGCGAAGCCCCTAGTATTCGGAAGGCCGAATTCGGGGCACTATACACGCCTAAGCCAGACAAAGCCGACTCCTCGCCCTAAGCGGCATAAATCTTTAGGGACTTGAGACCTCTCAAACAGCGACCAGCTCTCGCCTTATCATGACAGTCAGTTTTAGCTTTCTCTACTGAGGTGCTTTCCCAGATGAACCAGGACACAATCGCAGTAGTTCTCCCAGTGCTACCTTAGCTGATATAGCGGAACATAAGGTACCAAAACATGGGAGCCGGGCAAACCCAACTATTGACCCAAGACATGATTCGGAGCTGATGCATATAATGCTATAAGTTCGGGGTGCCACACTTTTGAAAGTGTTCGAACTTCTCACGCTGTATTATGGGGTATGCTTAAGCCCCTGGTGTATTGCCCGTACCAGAGTGTACGGGTGCTGAATGTCATGAATGAACATATATATATAAAAGAATAGAGAATGCGGTAATAGTCTAGTGCTATGCATTTTTACTCAAAAAGGTGCGTCGAAGGAGAATGATACAAGTAGTGCGATAAGCAAAAAGTAGGACTATTTGACATGTCCCCTCCAAGGGCAAGCTGAGGAATTGTATTTAAAGCAGGTATTTTACTCGTTATACTCATTATCAGAGACCACGTGGGAGTTCCATGGTGCGACGTAGCTTTCTGCCTCCTTGGTTGTTGTAACATGTGTCCGGCAATCATACTGCAGGACGGGATTTCCAGAGAGTAAAGTCCTGAAAGAGAGAAAAAATAACAAAGCGGGAAGCCCCTAGTGCGGTTGATCCACATTTTGGGGCGTACCATAGTCGTGTCCCCCCTATGCCCATGGTATTTTCAATGCGTAATTATGTACGCGTGGCCCGGATTTCGTCGTTTGGCTGGGACTGGGGTGGGGGCCGCATTGCTATGCGAGCTCGGAATGTGCCAGGCGGTCTTGTTGCAGATTACTCCGGGCTCTCTTGACGGTGTCCGGGTGTTTAATAACCGAACTGGTGGATTGCCTGAAGAGGATGCTTTGTGCTTCTGCTGCGAGGGCCGCAGTGTGCTCCTCCGTGTGGAGAGAGCGCTCTGTGTTTCCATTGACTGTGATGACCCCCCGAGGTCCTGGCATCTTGAGCCTGAGGTATGCATAATGCGGTACCGCATTGAATCTCGCAAATGCGGTTCGCCCGAGCAGTGCATGATAACCACTGCGGAATGGGACTATATCGAAGATTAACTCCTTGCTTCGGAAGTTATCCGGGGATCCAAAGACCACTTCCAGTGTGACCGAGCCTGTGCAATGGGCCTCTACACCTGGTATGACGCCTTTGAAGGTCGTTTTTGTGGGTTTGATCCTTGAGGGGTCTCTACCCATTTTGCGCACTGTGTCCTGATAAAGCAGGTTCAGGCTGCTGCCGCCGTCCATAAGGACTCGAGTTAGGTGAAATCCGTCTATGATTGAGTCTAGGACTAGTGCGGTGAATACGCCATGACAAATACTAGTGGGGTGGTCCCTGCGATTGAAGGTGATCGGACAGGAGGACCATGGGTTGAACTTTGGGGCGACTGGCTCCAACACATATACGTCCCTTAGCGCACGCTTCCGCTCCCTCTTGGGGATGTGGGTTGCGTATATCATGTTCACCGTCCGCACTTGTGGGGGGAACCTCTTTTGTCCTCCAGTGTTCGGCGGCCGGGGCTCCTCCTCGTCTTCGCTATGTAACCTCTTATCTTTGTTTTCGTCATTTAACTTGCCGGCCTGCTTGAACACCCAACATTCCCTATTGGTGTGGTTGGCTGGCTTGTCGGGGGTGTCGTGTATTTGACACGAGCGATCGAGTATACGGTCCAAACTAGACGGGCCCGGAGTGCTTCTTTTGAATGACTTTTTCCGCTGACCGGGTTTAGAGCCTCTGAATCCGGCATTGACTGACTATCCTCGGTATTGAAACTGTCGATGTGGCGCTTGTGTTTGTTGCGACGTGACCTGCCATTGCTGTCCTTGGTATCCGAGGTACCTTGGTTCTTTGATATGTTATTGCTTCGAGCCAGCCAGCTGTCCTCTCCCGCGCAAAAGCGGGTCATGAGTGTCGTGAGGGCTGCCATAGATTTCGGATTTTCCTGGGCAAGGTGCCGGGCGATCCACTCGTCGCGGATGTTGTCCTTAAAAGCTTATAGGGCCTCCGCATCCGGACAGTCGACGATTTAATTTTTCTTTGTCAAGAACCGTGTCCAGAATTGCCTGGCCGATTCCTCTGGCTGCTGAATTATGTGGCTCAAGTCATCGGCATCTGGTGGTCACACATAAGTGCCCTGGAAGTTGTCGAGGAATGCGGCTTCCAGATCCTCCCAACAGCCAATGGATTCTGCTGGTAGGCTGTTGAGCCAATGCCGAGCTGGTCCTTTGAGTTTGAGTGGGAGGTATTTGATGGCGTGTAGATCATCACCGCGGGCCATGTGGATGTGCAGGAGGAAGTCCTCGATCCATACCGTAGGATCTGTTGTGCCGTCGTATGATTCGATATTTACGGTTTTGAAACCCTCTGGGATTTGGTGATCCATTACTTCGTCTGTGAAGCATAGGGGTTGTGCGGCGCCTCTGTACTGGGCTATATCGCGACGCAGCTCAAATGAGTCTTGTCCGCTATGTTCGGCCCGACCGGATTTACTTTTACTGTATCCGGCGTGATGGTTATCATCTCGCATAGTGGCGAGCCCTCGTGATCCGTTTATCGATCTTGCGTGTTTTGCTTTGTCCTCCAATACGTCTCGCATGTCTAGCATGTTTCCCCTTGCCTTGACATTTTTATTTGAGTGGCGTCGGGGTGCAGGCTAAGCTTTTGGCTGAAATGCCTCTCTGTCGCGGCCACGAGGTGGCCGATCAGCCACGTCATACACTGGAGATGTAGGTTTTAATGCTTCCTCCTCCAGTCGGGGTACCAACCTGTGCTTTGGGTAACTCCTGGAGGGGCGGTCGAGTTCATATTCCTCGGCCGCAAGGACTTCAGTCCATCTGTCAGCTAGCTAATCTTGATCAGCTTGAAGCTGTTGTTGCTTTTTTAAGGCTACTTACCATGGCTATAAGCTGGTGCTTGAAGCGCTCTTGCTCGACGAGATCCCCAGGCACGACATATTCGTCATCGTCGAGGCTTGCCTCGTCTTCGGAGGGAGGCGTGTAATTATCATCCTCCGCCTCTCCATCTGCCGCTCTCTCGGGAGGGCTAGTTTCTCTGTCCTCCTGCTCTAAATCTTGCTGGAGGGGATTGTCGTTATCTTCGGCATTGTCCGGAGTGCTATTATCTCCTGTGCCGGTATCATCGCTTTTGCTTTGGCGAGACTTAGAGCGGCGCCACTGTCGTCGGCGCTTGGGTTGCTTCTTGGAGGGGTCATCCTCCGCTGTCCCGTCGCCATTGCCTTCTCTGGGTGTGTCCACCATATATATATCATATGATGAGGTGGCTGTCCAGTGCCTTGTGGGTAGTGGTTCTTGTTCGTCTCCTGCATCATCGTCCATACCATGATGTCTTCGGAGTCGAAGGCGAGCATGTCGGTGAAATCATCGACTATGGCTACTAAGTGGGTGGTGGGTGGGCGGCGAATTTCTTCGTCATCCGCATCCCAATCCTGTCGGACATAGTTCGGCCAGGACTCTCCTGACAAGGAGAGAGACCTTAATGAGTTTAGTATGTCGCTGAAGGGCGAGTGCTGAAAGATATCCGCGGAGGTGCACTCCATGATCGGCGCCCAGTCGGATTCGATAGGCACGGGCGCAAGCGGTTCGGAGTCCGTGGCCGGGGAAGAATTTGGCAGTTTGGCGTCACAGCTCTCATGAAGGGTAAGGTCGATACTCGGCTCGATCGCCGCTGAGAATGCGGCCTTCGTGGCGGGTTCTATCCACCCGTCCATGGATGGCACAATTGGCTCCAAATTGAGCGTCGGAGCGGTTGCTGGTGTGGTCTCCTGAACACTGTCCGATGGTAGAGCTAAATCATGCTCATCGTGACCGCGCGACGCACTCGGCAGGGGCTCGAATCCGTCGAAGACCAAGTCTTCGCGGATGTCGGCCGTGTAGTTTAAGCTTCCAAACCTGACCTGGTGGCCAGGGGCGTAACTCTTGATCCGCTCTAGATGGCCAAGCGAGTTGGCCCGCAGTGTGAAGCCGTCGAATACAAAGATCTGTCCGGGGAGAAAAGTCTCACCTTGGACTGCATCGCTATTGATGATCGAAGGAGCTATCAAGCCTAACGATGACGACACAGAGGAACTCTCAATGAAAGCACCAATGTCGGTGTCAAAACCGGCGGATCTCGGGTAGGGGTCCCAAACTATGTGTCTAGGTGGATGGTAAGAGGAGGCAGGGGACACGATGTTTTACCCAGGTTCGGGCCCTCTTGATGGAGGTAATACCCTGCGTCCTGCTTGATTGTTCTTGATAATATGAGTAGTACAAGAGTTGATCTACCACGAGATCGAAGAGGCTAAACCCTAAAAGCTAGCCTATGGTATGATTGTTGTTGTTTGTCCTACGGACTAAACCCTCCGGTTTATATAGACATCGAAGGGGGCTAGGGTTACAGAGAGTCGGTTACAAGGAATGATATCTACATATCCATATTGCCAAGCTTGCCTTCCACGCCAAGGAGAGTCCCATCCGGACACGGGATGAAGTCTTCACTCTTGCATCTTCATAGTCCAACAGTCCGGCCAAAGGATACAATCCGGCTGTCCGGATACCCCCTAATCCAGGACTCCCTCACCCCCAGCCCCCTCGTCCTGATGATGGTCATTGTTCCTTCTTGGTGGCTACGGTAGCGGAGGAAGGCCAATGCTGCCTCGAGGGTGGTCCTCACGAGGCTGGTCTCTCCAGGCGCCCTCGCGAGGCTGGTCCTACCAGCGGTCCTCATGAGGCCGGTCGCGCCACTCCTGGCAGGGGCCGCGGTTGTCCCAGCGTCCTCCACTTCATCCTCCTCCTCGGCCGTAGCCTCGGTTGTTGTGCTCGGGGCGTCGGCCGAAGCGCCCATCGTGGATGGTCCTGAGCTCTTGACAATCGTTGGTGTTCTGGCTATGCACAGTGTGGAAGGCGCAGAATGAGCGGTTGGCCTTGGATGGCTCGGGATGGTCACAACCATGCTTCATCTCCGGCTCCGCCGCGAGCACATCATCCCCCTTGCGTTTCACGTCCTTGATCTTCGCCTTCTTGTCTTCTGGGTAGGCTGCTGGAAGCTCTAGGAGGGAGAGGCGTCCCTCCTCAGCCCTAGCACACTTGGTCGCCATGTTGATCATCTCCAGAGCTATGCACATGTTTTCGTTTATGATGATCTCCTCCTTCATCTTGACATCGCGGACGCCATCGAAGAATGCCGAGATGATGGCCTCGTCCGGCACCTTGGGAATCTTAGGGCGAACGATGTTGAAACGCTAGATGTACTTCTGCAAGGTCTCCCCTGGCTGCTGCTTGATAGGACACAGGTCACCGGCGGAAGGTGGGCGGTCGCGAGTGCCTTGGAAGTTAGCGACAAAGTGCTCGTGCATCTCGCCCCAGGAGGAGATCAATACCGTAGGCAGGTTCAGGAGCCACGAGTGCGCACCGCCCTTGAGAGCCATGGGGAACCATTTCGCCATGACCTTCTCGTTGCATTGGCCGCCTTGATTCTCGGCTCGTAGAGCTGCAAGAACTCAGCAGGGTCGGGGGCACTGTCGCAGCGCGGAGGCAGGTCAGGTTTGAACTTGCCGGGCCAGACGACGCTGCGCAGCTTGGCGGTGAAGGCGTGGCAACCCGCCGTGGTCACTAGAGCCCGCTGTGGAGGCGGAGCTCGGTCTTGGTACCGAAGCACCACCGTTGTATGCAGCGCGCGATCCTGACATGGTGGTGCAAGGAGTGCAGGGGCGTCTTCTTGCGGTCGAGGTATCTCTTGGCAGCTTCTCTCTTCATGCGTGGGTGGCCGGCGTGGCGGGTCGCGCCGTGGGGTTGCGCATGTTGGGGGAAGGGCGGCGTTGTCACATCCCTAGTTCTGGTATGATCTTAGGCTTGCTTTGTGCATCATGTTTAAATTTCAAATGAAGTTGAAATGGGGATGTTTCAAACCCTAGCACCAAAGCAAATTCTAATAGGTTCAATTTAAAAATGGAATTTCAATGAACCCAAAATGCTTTTCAAAATGTTCATGGTCTTCGGAAAATATTGGAAACAACAACCAGGGGTGATGCACATTTTTGCTAAACATTTTGGATTTTTGAATGAACCCATATGTATTTGAATTGGAGCTGTTTAAAATAATATAAATATTTTAAAGGCTCCAAAAATGTTGGAATTTGGTGAGGGCCTCTGGTATATTATAACTAGTGGTCTCAAGCAATCTCAACATTTTTACATTTGTGCTGGTATTTATTTTTAAGTCAAAAACAAATGTCAGAAATAGAAACGAAAACAAAAAAGGGAAAACACTTACCTGGGCCTTACCTCAGGACTTGCACTGTGCGGCCCAGCTGGCTAGCCCAGCCAGCTGGCCCTGCCAGTCACCCTCAACCTCCCGCCAGGAGGATGAGAGGCGCGTGGCCGACGCATGCCGGCGCACGCCCGGCCACCTCCTGCTTCTCGACGCTGCCTTGACGCCCAAGATGTCGCCATGCACTCCCTGGTCCCTCTCGCTCACTGCCTCGAGCTCCTCCCCCTCCTCAGTTCTCTCTCTCGCACGCACCTGAGCGCTGCCGTCGCCGCCGACAAGCACCACCGCGGCCACTACCTCCCTCTCGCCTCCTCGACGTGCCCCAGGGATTCGCCTCGTCGCCTTCATCCTCATCGTCGAGCCATACATCGCTGGGAGCACTGCTTCGCCATCAATTCCGTCGTCTTCAACCTCTCGGCCGCCGAGATCGCTGGCGCCCGTCCGTCGTCTCCGACTCGTCTCCGAGCCCGCTGACCATCCCGTCGCCTCCGCTGTGAGTTTCTGCGTCTGTTCCCCCTCTTCCCGAGCTCGTTTACGCCACGCAGCCGTCGCCCCCTTGTCGACCGAACCGCACCGCCGCCCGAGCTCGTCGGCGGCAACGCTCCGGTGACCATTTGGTCCCAGACGCGTGTCCATCGAGCTTGCTGCCCCGCGCTGAGCCTCGCTAGCGCCTCCCCTTGCCCGCTTGCACCCCGCAACGCTAACCCCGCGCACCCGAGCTCCGGCCGCCGCACTCGTTGTTGCCAGCGCCACTCTGGCCGCTCCCTAGCTGCGCCACCACCACGGCTAGATGCGAACAAGCGTCTGCATCCCATAGATGCACTCCGCACGCCAAATGGCCCTCTGTAGGCAAAACCCGGAGCGCACCGCTGCGTTTGGACTCGCCGGCGGCTAAACGCCGGCGACCGCTGACCTTTGACCGGCGTGGGTTGACCCCACAACCCAGTTTGACCTCCCCTCTCTCCCCCTCACTGACTTGCGGGCCCCGTCTGGCTAATTACTTAAGTTAGCACTAATTAACTAACTAGGTTAGCTACTATAGTCATTGACTAGTGGGCCCTGCCTAGTTAGTTAGGACTAACTAACTTAGTTAGTTGACTGGGTCACTGACCAGTGGGACCCACTGGTCAGGTTTGACCTGTTCAGCCCCGCTGACTCGCTTACGTCATGCTGACGTAGTGCTGGCACAGTTATTCTTTTCTGGAATTATTTTAACTCAGGAAATTCCAGAATATTGCCTAAACTTCAAAAATTCATAATAATTCAACCGTAGCTCAGAATGAAATAATTTATATATGAAAAATTATCAGAAAAATGCAAGGAATCCATTTATGCCAGTTAAATGCATGAAAAACCAACTTATACATGCTGTATAAGTGAAAACATAATATGGGCATTTTAAATGCTTCATTTTGAATTGCATTTGAATCTTTGATTCAAATGGGCTTCAACCAACTTGGTAGCATCTTGCATTAGCCCAAACACTAGCATTTGCACATGTCATGTTCATGCATCATTTTGTTGCATTTGTTTGTGTGTTGATCGCCGGCACCGTTTCTTCTTGATAGGTTCCACTGCGGAAGGTGTTCCCGAGTACCTGTCAGAGGAGCCATACCCCTTCGTCGTATATCAGGAAAGCAAACCCCCTTGAGCATTTTGATAAATCCCACTCTCTCGCTCCTGCTCCTTATACTGCATTAGGACAACAACGATTCAACTGCTACTTTTCTGCTACGGTAGTTGAACCCATTCCTCTACATGACCTGTCATTGCCACAGCAAATAGTTGAAACCCACTAGCATGAGTAGGAGTTGCTTGAGCCTTGATGTGCCTACTCATCCATGCTTGTTTTCTTTATGCCAGATATGCTTAGAGTTGTGTCAGGTCTGATTCATCGGGAATGAATCGGAGTGGTGAACATGTCCTACCGATAAAGGCTAAGTGTGTGAACACGTTTTGATAAAGGTAGCGATGAGAGGCCATGTAGGAGTACATGGTGGGTTGTCTCATTGGAACCGTCCCTAAGCACTAAGTTCTGTGTATGTTGTCCAAGTCCAGTTACTACCACACATTGCGTTCCGGTTATCCGGCCCCTCTCGGCTTATTAAACCACTTGATCTCTGTCCAGGATTTGCAACTAGTTTCTGGCGTTTGTAGGTAGTGCTACTTGTCTACCAGGTGGTGTCCGACGAGACGGGCTTGGGACAGACTAGGCACTGTGGCACGATGTACCAAGTGGCACCCGGATGGTGGGCTTGGGAACCCTGCACACATCGTTTGGGGCCGTACTGGAGACTTCGGCCGGAACTCCTTGCGGATGGAACTCGAATAGGCGATAAACCTGGACAAGAGACTTGTGTGGTTAGTCAGGTCGTGGACGACACCCTCGCCCGGCTTCTGCTTGAAGGTTGCCGAGGTACATGACGTGTATAGGGCGAAAAGTGGCGAGAGCATGTGTGAAGAAGTACACCCCTGCAGGGTTAACAGTATCTATTCGAATAGCCATTTTCCTCGGATATGGAAACTTGAAGGACTTATGTAGTACATAGACAACTTGAAGTGGATACTCTAAAATCCGCAAGATAAGCGTGAGTGCTATGGATGGCCTTCTCGTAGGGAGAAGGGAACGGATCCATAGTGGAGTATTGATATGGTGAATATGTGGACTCATGTGCGTCTCCTCACCTCAAAGAAGTTTATGATACTCGTAGTATAGGCTAGCCACTTAGTCAAAGGTGGCTTGCTGCTGTTAAAACTCCACCACCCCCTTGTTGATAATGTTGCATATGTAGATAGTTCTGATGTAAGACTTGCTGAGTACCTTTGTACTCACGTTTGCTTATTTATGTTTTGCAGTTGGTTACACTAGTGACTTTGAAGAGTAGCTTGTATCCCAGCTACAATCTTCTACCCTTGGGAGGGTCGTGTTTAGTCAGGCTTCTTAGTCTTTTCCTTTTGTGGTTGTATGTACTCAGACATGTAATGCTTCCGTTGCTTGTATGCTTTGAATGATGGGTCATGAGACCCCTATTTGTATTGAATGCTATGTGGCTCTTCTGGGCCTTTATCTATATGAGTTTGAGTTATGTTGTGATGCCATGTTGTACAGCGCATACTTGCATGTTATGCGTATGTGTAACGTGTATTGCTATGTGTGGGATCCGACAACCTAGTTGTTTATCCCTGGTAGCCTCTCTTATGGGGAAATGTAGTCTTGCGCTTCCATGAGCCATAGTAGTCCGCTACAGCCTGGTTCACCGGAGTCCTGCTAGCCCAGCACTACTGCTCCGGAACACTTGACTGGCCGGCATGTGATTCACTTCATTCCTGTGTCTGTCCCTTCGGGGAAATGTCACACGGTGACATCCGAAGTCCTGCCTAGCCTGCTACAGCCCGGGTTCCCGGAGTCCTGTTAGCCCAGTGCTACAGCCCGGATTCATACGCTATTGACCGACATGCTCGAGGTTGATTCATGTATGCATGTCCCTGTAAGTTAGTGCCACTTCGGGTTCACGACTAGTCATGTCGGCTCGGGTTCTCTGTCATATGGATGCTAGCGACACTATCATATACGTGAGCCAAAAGGCGCAAATGGTCCCGGGCCAGGTAAGGTGGCACCCGTGGGAATATCATGCGTGAGGCCGCAAAGTGATATGAAGTGTTACATGCTAGATCGGTGTGACTTAGGATCGGTGTCCCGATAGGCGTCTTGATGTGGAGGTGGTGGAGGTGCTCCATGGGCTACATCGCCAGCAGCTGGAGGTGGGCGAGGCAGTGAGAGAGATGGTGCGGGAGAGCCCCCAGCGGCCCTGACGAGCTTGGCAATGCAGTCCGGCCAGTCTTCATAGAGGTCGTCGACCAGGCGGTAATGGAGGAGCTCGCGTGCCATGAGCAGCGCGGCCTGCGTGTCCGTGGGGGCGCAACGAGCATGGAACGTCGAGCTGGCTGGAGTCAGCGAGAGGCTGGAGGTGCATCCATCATGCCGCACATAGGGGTGCATCGACGAAGCCTGCTGCTCGTTTCCCGCCGGGTCGGTTGTAGCGTTGGCAGCGGGTGATGGAGAACGGTGGGGAGGTCCGCCAACGGGCGCCGTCTGAGCGACGCGGGCACCAAGGGCGGCCCGGTGCTCATCACGGGCTCGGCAAGCATCGGCCATGGATGCGGCGGAGCAGTGGTACGTCGATCATTGGAAGGAAGGCTTCAGCGCACCCCTACCTGGCGCACCAAATGTCGGATTGCGGGTTCTGGCTAACACTTGAGGTTCTAACTCTGGGGTGCGCACAAAGAACACTCTCTCCCAAGTTCGCTTGCTCAACGATCTCACGGCCTAGCTCGATGAACCCAAGGAATAAGAGACACAAAGGTTTATACTGGTTCGGGCCACCTTGCGGTGTAATACCTTACTCCAGTGTGGTGTTGGTGGATTGCCTCACGGGCTAAGGATGAACTAGTACAATGGGTGAACAATCTCGGGAGAAGAGGTGTTCTTTAGCTTGGCTCGCTGGTGGATGTGAGGATGGAATGGATCCGATCCAAGATGGGTCGATCCTGCCTACGGTGGTGGCTAGTCCTATTTATAGAGGCCCTGGTCCTCTTCCCAAATGTTAGGCGGGAAGGTATCCCACGACGGCCAAGTTTTAAGGGAGACAACCAGTACAAAATGTCCTGACAAAAGGTGGTCTTCGCCTGCCAAAGGCTTTGGTGGTGACGCTGCGGTGGGCTCCTTCCATCCTACCGTCCTGCTGGTCTTGGTCTTGTTGCACTAATATGGAAACCTTTGCCTGCCACTTTAGCACGAAAGAGGAAACTGGTACACTGTGCCCACTAGCGCCCACCTGGCCTTGGTCGTCATGGCTCACATCACGTGAACCTCGCGAGGTGCCCCTTGCATAGAGATCTCCGCTCCTTGGGAGCGAGCCTAGTGAGGCTCCGCTCCTTGGGAGCGAGCCTAGTGAGGCTGCTCCAGGGAAGGTCTTGGTGTCGTCCGCCTCGCGAGGCCTGGCCCCTCACGAGGGTCTTGAGTGGTTGCTGTTGAAGATCAGCCGCACCAGGCCGTTGGTGGATCCATGCACAGGCCCACAGGCAGGCAAGTATGGGCACCCCTGGTCCCAGAACGCCGACAGGGATCATAGTCTCCATCGTTCTTTCCTCACATGGTACAATGCTCTAATAATGAAGATCATCACACTTTTATTTACTTACAACTCAAGAATTACAACTCAATACTTAGAACAAAATATGACTCTATATGAATGCCTCCGGCGGTGTACCGGGATGTGCAATGAATCAAGAGTGACATGTATGAAAGGATTATGAACGGTGGCTTTGCCACAGATACGACGTCAACTACATGATCATGCAAAGCAATATGACAATGATGGAGCATGTCATAATAAATGGAACAGTGGAAATTTGCATGGCAATATATCTCGGAATGGCTATGGAAATGCCATAATTGGTAGGTATGGTGGCCATTTTGAGGAAGGTATATGGTGGGTCTATGGTACCGGCGGAAGTTGCACGGCACTAGAGAGGCTAGCAATGGTGGAAGGGTGAGAGCGCGTATAATCCATGGACTCAACATTAGTCATAAAGAACTCACATACTTATTGTAGCAATCTATTAGTTCTCGAAACGAATTACTACACGCATGCTCGTATGGGGATTGATTGGTAGGAAAAGACCATCGCTCGTCCCCGACCGCCACTCATAAGGAAGACAATAAATAAATAAATCATGCTTCGACTTCATCACATAATGGTTCACCATACGTACATGCTATGAGAATCACAAACTTTAACACAAGTATTTCTCAAGTTCACAATTACTTACTAGCATGACTCTATTATCACCATCTTCATATCTCAAAACAATCTTAAGCAATCAAACTTCTCATGGTATTCAATGCACTTTATATGAAACTTTTTATTATATCTCTCTTGGATTTCTAACATATTAGGACTAAATTTATAACCACCATGCTATTTAGAGACTCTCAAAATAATATAAGTGAAGCACCAGAGTTCATCAATTTCTATAAAATAAAACCACCGTCGTTCCCCAAAAAGATATAAGGGAAGCACTAGAGCAATATTGCCTAGCTCAAAAGATATAAGTGAAGCACATAGAGTATTCTAATAAATCACGATTGATGCGTGTCTCTCTCAAAATGTGTGTACATCAAGGATGATTGTGGCAAACTAAAAAGCAAAGACTCGAATCATACAAGACGCTCCAAGCAAAGCACATATCATGTGGTGAATAAAAATATAGCCTCAAGTAAAGTTGCCGATAGACAAAGACAAAAGAGGGGATGCCTTCTGGGGCATCCCTAAGCTTAGGCTCTTCATTGTCCTTGAATATTACCTTGGGTGCCTTGGGCATCCCCAAGATTAGGCTCTTTCCACTCCTTATTCCATAGTCCATCAAATTCTTACCCAAAACATGAAAACTTCACAACACAAAACTCAACAGAAAATCTCATAAGCTCTGTTAGTATAAAAAAATAAATCACCACTTTTGGTACTGTTATGAACTCGTTATTTATTTATATTGGTGTAATATCTAATGTATTACAACTTTTCAATGGTTCAGACCATGCAATACTAGCCATAGATTCATCAAAATAAGCAAACAACACATCGAAAACATAATCTGTCAAAAACAGAAGTCTGTAGAAATATGGATATTTTGAATAATTTCGTAACTCCAAAAATTATGAAAAATTAGGACAACCTAAGCAATTTGTGTATTAGCGAAATGCCGAAAGAATCGGTATATTATCGCGCTTCTCCTAAAAATGAGAAAAGTTTTCCTGAGCGCAAAAGCTTCAGCTTTTCAGCAAGATCAAATCAACTATCACCGTAAGCTATCCCAAAGGTCTTACTTGGCACAAACACTAATTAAAACAAAAAACCACATCTAACCAGAGGCTAGATAAATTATATGCAAAACAGAACCTGAAAACCAGAAAATAAAATAAAATTGGATTGCCTCCCAACAAGCGCTATTGTTTAACGCCCTTAGCTAGCCATAAAACACGAATAGATCTAAGTATTATCATCTTTGGTATGCAATCCATAAGTGGCTCTCATAATAGATTTGTAAGGCAATTTAATTTTCTTGCTTGGAAAGTGTTCTATGCCTTTCCTTAACAGAAATTGAAATGTAATGATTCCATCTTTCATATCAATAATTGCACCAATCATTATAAGGAAAGGTCTACCAAGAATAATATGACATGTAGGATTGTAATCTATATCAAGAACAATGAAATCTACAGGCATATAATTCCTATTTGCAACACTAAGAACATCATTAGTACTTCTCATACGTTTCTTAATAGTGGAATCCACAAGATGCAAATTTAAAGAACAGTCATCAAATTCACGGAAACCTAACACATCACATAAAGTTTTTGGAATCGTAGAAACACTAGCACCCAAATCACATAAATCATGGCACTCATAATATTTAATATTAATTTTAATAGTAGGTTCGCACTCATCATAAAGTTTTCTAGGGTTAGAAACTTCCAATTCAAGCTTTTCTTCAAAATATTGCATCGTAGCATCAACGATATGTTTCGTAAAAGCTTTGTTTTGATTGTAAGCATGAGGAGAATTCAACATGGATTGCAACAAGGAAATACAATCTATTAAAGAACAATTATTGTAATTAAATTCCTTGAAATCCGAAAGAGTGGGTTCATTGCTACTTAAAGTTTTGACCTCTCCAATCCTACTTTTATCAAATTTTGCATCAACATCTAAAAACTCCGAATCATTGGGACACCTTTAACTAAAGTTGACTCATATCCAGTCCCATCTTTATCAAGATTTATATTGTAAAACAAAGATTCAATAGGAGTCACATCAATCACTTTAAGATCTTCATCATTATTTTCATGGGAACTAGAAGAACACGTTCTTACAAACCAATCCTTTTTAGCACGCATCTTAGCGGTTCTTTCTTTGTACTCATCAATGGAAATTCTCATAGCTTTGAGAGACTCATTGGTATCATGCTTGGGTGGAATAGATCTAATTTTCAAAGAATCAACATCAAGAGAAATTCTATCCACGTTCCTAGCCAAATCATCAATCTTAAGCAATTTGCTTCAATGAAAGCATTGAAATTCTTTTGCGAACTCATAAATTATTTAACACTATTTTCAAAATCAGAGGGCATATTATTATAGTATCCATAAGAATTGTTGTAGGAATTGTCATAATTATTAGAGGAATTAATAGGAAACGGCCTAGGATTAAATTTACCTCTATACACGTTATTACCAAAATTGTTCCTACCAAAAAAATTCAGATCCATCGATTCATTATTATTCTCAATCAAAGTAGACAGAGGCATATCATTAGGATCAATAGAAGCACTCCTGCTAGCAGATAATTCAATAAGCTCATCCATCTTTCCACTCAAAACATTAATCTCTTCAATCGCATGCACCTTTTTACTAGTGGAAGATCTTTTGGTATGCCATTGAGAATAATTAACCATAATATTATCTAGGAGTTTAGTAGCTTCTCCTAAAGTAATTTCCATAAAAGGACCTCCCGTGGCCAAATCTAAAAGATTTCTGGAAGCAAAATTCAATCCAGCATAAAAAATTGTATAATCAGCCACAAATTCTAACCATGAGTAGGGCAATTTCGTATCATCAATTTCATCATCTGCCAAGATTGTGCAACATGTTCATGATAAAGTTGCTTAAAATTCATAATATCATTCCTAAGGGAGATGATCTTAGCGGGAGGAAAATACTTGGAAATAAAAGCATCTTTAAACTTATTCCATGAATCAATACTATTTTTAGGCAAAGATGAAAACCAAGTTTTAGCACGATCTCTAAGTGAGATCGGAAATAGCTTCAATTTAACAATATCATTATCCACATATTTTTTCTTTTGCATATCACATAAATCAACGAAATTGTTTAGATGGGATGCGGGATCTTCACTAGGAAGGCCGGAAAATTGATCTTTCATAACAAGATTCAGCAAAGCGGCATTAATTTCACAAGATTCGGCATTAGTAGCAGGAGCAAACGGAGTAATAATAAAATCATTGTTATTGGTGTTGGAAAAGTCACACAATTTGGTATTCTCTTGAGCCATTGTGACAAACCAAACAATCCAACACTCGAGCACACAAAAGGCAAGCGAAGAAGACGAACGGAAGTGGAGCGAAGAAAAGGCAAATCTTTTCGAAAATCTTTTTACAAGTGGGGGAGAGTAAAACAAGAGGCGAATGGAAAATAATGTAATGAAAGAGATAAGAGTTTATGATGGGTAGTTGGTATGTCCTGACTTATCGTAGATCTCCCCGCCAACGGTGCCAAAAATTCTTCCTGCTACTTCTTCAGCTTGCGTTGGTTTTTCCCTTGAATAAGAAAGGGTGATGGAGCAAATTAGACTAAGTGTTTCCCTCAGTTGAGAACCAAGGTATCAATACAGTAGGAGACAATGCACAAGTCGTAGAATACCTGCACAAACAAATAACAACTTGCACCCAACGCGATAAAGGGGTTGTCAATCCCTTCACGGTTACTTGCAAAAGTGAGATCTGATAGAGATAGATAAGCGGTAAAGTAAAGATTGCAAAGGAAGTAAATCAGAAACTAAAATTGTAGATCGGTAACTTATATGACGGAAAATAGAAACTTATATCATGGAAAATAGACCCGGGGGCCATAGGTTTCACGAGAGGCTTCTCTTAAGAAAGAAAATATTACGCTGGCTGAACAAATTACTGCCGAGAAGTTGATAGAAAAGCGCAAAGTTATGACAATATCTAAGGCAATGATCATGAATATAGGCATCATGTCCATATCAAGTGGACCGAAAAGATTCTTCATCTACTACTATTACTCCACACATCGATCGCTATCCGCATGTATCTAGAGTATTAAGTTCATAAAGAATGGAGTGACACATTAAGCAAGATGACATGATGTAGAGGAATTAACACAAGCAATATGATGAAAACCCCATCTTTTTATCCTCGATGGAAACAATAGAATACATGCCTTGCTACCCCTACTGTCACTGGGAAAGGACACTGCAAGATTAAACCCAAAGCTAAGCACTTCTCCCATTGCAAGAAAAACCAATCTAGTTGGCCAAACCAAATCGATAGTTCAAAGAGACTTGCAAATATATCAAATCATGCATATAAGAATTCAGAGAAGATTCAAATAATATTCATAGATAAGCTGATCATAAATCCACAATTCATCAGATCTCGACAAACACACTGCAAATATGTATTACATTGAATAGTTCTCCAAGAACATCAAGGAGAACATGGTACTGAGAATTAAAGAGAGAGAAGAAGCCATCTAGCTACTAGCTATGGACCCGTAGGTCTGAGGTAAACTACTCACACTTCATTGGAAGGGCAATGATGTTGATGTAGAAGTACTCCATGATCGAATCCCCCTCCGGCAGGACGCCGGAAAAGGTCCCTAGATGGGATCTCACGGGTAAAGAAAGTTGCGGCAGTGGAAAAGTGTTTTCGTGGCTCTCTCTATTGGTTTTGGGATATATGGGAATATATAGGCGGAGAAACTAGGTCGGTCGAGTCACGAGGGGCCCACAAGGGTGGGAGGCGCGTCCTACCCCCTAGGCGCGCCCTCCTTCCTTGTGGCCTCCACGTGGCTTCTCTGACTTGCACTCTAAGTCCTCTAGATGTCTTCTGGTCTAAAAAAATCATCGCGGAGGTTTCATTCCGTTTGGACTCCATTTGGTATTCCTTTTCTGTGAAACTCTAAAACAAGGAAAAAAGGTAATTGCCACTAGGCTCTAGGTGAATACGTTAGTCCCAAAAATCATATAAATGCATATAAAACATCAAAAACATATAATATAATAGCATGGAACAATAAAAAATTATAGATACGTTGCAGACGTATCAATACCTTGGGTTGTGGGGTTGATCTTGATCATGTAGTCAAACTTGTGTTGGATGCTTAAGGTCGATGTAGTTCATCAAGAGTAGGGAGCACCACTTTTAGTTTGAGTTCATCTTCCTACATGGGTTAGTCTTGCAAGAAGAGCACTTGTATATCCAAAATGACAATCATGAAACTTGATACCAGATGAAATTTGATATATTGAAATTGTTAAAGGATATTGAGGGAGTCCTGGATTAGGGGGTCTCCGGACAGCCGGACTATATCCTAGAGCAACTCTTGTAATATTCATATCATCAAGAACAATCAAGCAGGACGTAGGGTATTACCTCCATTAAGAGGGCCCGAACCTGGGTAAACATCATGTCCCCTGCCTCCTGTTGCCATCCGCCTTAGACACACAGTTTGGGACCCCCTACCAGAGATCCGCCGGTTTTGACACCGACATTGGTGCTTTCATTCAGAGTTCCACTGTGCCGTCGCCATAAGGTTTGATGGCTTATTCGATCATCGGTATCTATGCGGTCCAGGGTGAGGTTTTCCTCCCCGGACAGATTTTTGTATTCGGCGGTTTCGCACTGCGAGCCAATTCACTTGGCCATCTGGAGCAGATCGAGAGCTACGCCCCTGGCCATCAGGTCAGATTTGGAAACTTGAACTACACGGCCGACATCCGCGGAGACTTGATCTTTGACGGATTAGACCCCAAGTCGATCGTGCCACACAGTCACAACGAGCATGACGTAACTCTCCCGTCGGACAATGTTTGGGAGATCGCATCTGCAACCACTCTGGCCATCAATCTGGAGCCAGTCGCGCCATCCGAAGGCGGAGGGTTGGACCCCACCATGGAGGCCGCACTCTCAGTGGCTATAGAGCCGAATACTGACTCCACCCCTTATGAGAGCCATGTCGCCGGACCGTTGGATTCATCTCCGGCCATGGACTCCGAGCCGCTTACATCTGAACCCTTCGAATTCGACTGGGCGCCGATCATGGAGTTCATCTCCGCGGATATCTTTCAGCACTCGCCCTTCGGCGATGTGCTAAATTCATTAAGGTCTCTCTCCATATCAGGAGAACCTTGGTCGAACTATGTTCGGCTAGAATGGGATGCGGACGACGAAGAAATTCGCTGCCCACCCACCACCCACTTAGTAGCCACTGTTGATGACATAACCAACATGGTCGACTTCGACTCTGAGGACTTCGACTGTATGGACGACGATGCTGGAGACGAACCGGAACCACCGCCCACAGGGTGCTGGACCGCCACCTCAGCATATGACATATACATGGTGGACACCCCAAAGAAGGCAATGGCGACGAGACAGCAGAGGATGACCCCTCCAAGAAGCAACCCAAACACCGACGTCAGCGGCGCCGCTCTAAGTCCCGCCACAACAAGAGCAGTGATACCAGCACAGGAGATAATAACACTCCGGATAGTGCCCGAAGACAACAACAATCCCCTCCAGCGCGATGTAGAGCCAGAGGACGAACAAGCTAGCCCCCCAAAGCGGGCATCAGATGGAGAACCGGAGGAGAACAATTACATGCCTCTCTCCGAAGACGAGGTGAGCCTCAGCGATGAAGAATTTATCATGCCTGAGGACCCCGTCGAGCAAGAGCGCTTCAAGCACCGGCTTATGGCCACGACAAATAGCCTGAAGCAAAAGCAGCAACAGCTTCAAGCCGATCAAGACTTGCTAGCGGACAGGTGGACCGAAGTCCTTGCGGCCGAGGAGTATGAACTCGAGCGCCCCTCCAGCCCAAAACGCAGGTTGCTACCTCACCTCGAGGAGGAAGCATTGAAACCTCAATCACCAGTGTGCGATACGGCTGACCGGCCACTGCGTGGCCGAGCCAGAGAGGCTTTTCAGCCTGAAGTTTAGCCTGCTCCCCGCCGCCACTCAATCAAAAATACTAAGGCCCGGGACAACACAAGGGACCTGCGAGACGTATTGGATAGTAAGGCAAAAATCGCAAGGTCAATATACGGGTCACGGACACGTGCGCCAACACGGGACGATGATCGTCGCGTCGGATACACCAAGAGTAAATCTGGCCTGGCTGAATACAGTAGACAAGATTCGTATGAACTACGTCGGGATATAGCCCGTCACAGAGGCGCCGCACACCCCCTATGCTTCACTGATGAAGTTATGAATCACAAATTCCCGGAGGGTTTCAAACCCGTAAATATCGAATCATACGACGACACAACAGATCCCGCTGTATGGATTGAGGATTTCCTCCTACACATCCACATGGCACGCGGTGATGATCTACACCCCATCAAGTACCTCCCACTAAAACTCAAAGGACGAGCTTGGCATTGGCTGAATAGCTTGCCTGCAGATTCCGTCGGCAGTTGGGAGGATCTGGAAGACGCATTTCTTAACAACTTCCAGGGCACTTATGTGCGGCCTCCGGATGCTGATGATTTGAGCCATATAACCCAGCAGCCAGGATAATCAGCCAGACAATTCTGGACTCGGTTCCTGACTAAGAAAAACCAAATTGTAGATTGTCCGGACGCAGAGGCCCTAGCGGCATTCAAGCATAATATCCGCGACAAGTGGCCCACACAACACTCATGACCCGCTTCTGCGCGGGCGAGGATAGCTGGCTGGCTCGCAGCAACAACACATCGAGGAATCCGGACACTCCGGATACCAAAGATGGTAACGGTAGGCAACGCCGTAACAGACCAAAGCGCCGCAATAACGGAGATAACACCAAAGATACGGCAGTCTATGCGGGATTCAAAGGCTCTAGATCCGGTCAACGGAAAAAGCCATTTAAAAGAAATACTCCGGCTCCGTCGAGTTTGGATCGCATACTGGATCGCTCATGTCAAATCCACCAGCCAATCACACCAACAGAGAATGCTAGGTGTTCGAGCAGGCCGGCAAATTAAATGCCGAAAACAAGGAGAAGGGGTTGCATAATGATGACGAGGAAGAGCCCCGGCCGCCGAACATAGGAGGATGGAAGGCGTTTCCCCCACAAGTGAAGACGGTGAACATGATATACGCAACCCACATTCCCAAGAGGGAGAGAAAGCGTGCACTAAGGGACGTCTATGCGATGGAGCCCGTCGCCCCAAAGTTCAACCCATGGTCTTCATGCCCGATCACCTTCGATCGCAGGGACCACCCCACTAGCATCCGTCATGGCGGATCCGCCGCACTGGTCCTAGACCCCATCATTGACGGATTTCACCTCACTCGAGTCCTTATGGACGGCGGCAGCAGCCTGAACCTGCTCTATCAGGATACAGTGTGAAAAATGGGTATCAATCCCTCGAGGATCAAACCCAGCAAAACCACATTTAAAGGCATCATCCCATGTGTAGAGGCCCATTGCACGGGCTCAATCACGCTGGAAGTGGTCTTCGATCACCAGACAACTTCCGAAGAGAAGAGTTAATCTTCGATATCGTCCCGTTTCGCAATGGCTATCATGCACTGCTCGGACAGACATCATTCGCAAAATTTAATGCGGTGCCGCATTATGCATACCTCAAGCTCAAGATGCCAGGACCTAGGGGGGTCATCACAGTAAATGGAAACACAGAACGCTCACTCCGCACGGAAGAGCATGCTGCGGCCCTTGCGGCAAAAGCACAAAGCAGCCTTTTAAGGCAGACCACTGACTTGGCATCACAGCCCCCGGACACCTTCAAATGAGTCCGGAACAAGCTGCAACAGGATCACCTGGTAAGATCAGAGCTCGCCTAACAATTCGGCCCCTGTCCCAGTCCCAGTCAAGCGATGAAATCCGTGCCATGCTTACATTACTACGCACTGAAAATACCATGGATATAGGCGGGGGCATGATCAAGACATGCCCCGCAATGTGGCTTAACCGCCCTAGGGGCTGTATACCATTATAATTCCTTTTCTTTTCAGGGCCTAACTCTCTGGAAGCCCCTTCCAGCAGCACGATTGCCGGACACATTCCGGAAGCAACAACCAAGGCGGCAAGGAGCTAAGATGAACACGGGAACCCCTAGGTGGTCTCTAATAATAATTGATATACCCGTTTTTTTACTAATCTATGCGCATCTCGCCCTAGGATAGGACATTTCGAATTGTCCCGCTTTCTGCTTATTGCACTACTTGTACCATTACGCTCTGACGTATTATTTAAATAACAATGCATATCGATAGTCTATCGCTACATTATTTCAGTTTTTCTTCTTTTTTCTCTTATATGTCCATTTACGACAATCCACACACATACGTTAGGGTACGGCAAGTACGCCAGGGGCTCTCGTTTACCCCATAATACGGCTCCAGAAGTCTGAACACTTTCAACAGTGCGGCACCCCGAACTTATAGCACTATATGCATCAGCTCCGAATCATGTCTTTGGTCAAATGTTGGGTTTGCCCGGCTCCCATGCTTTGGTACCTTACGTTTCGTTATACTGGCTAAGGTAGCGCTGGGAGAACTACTGCGATTGTGTCCCGGTTCTTCCGGACGAGCACCTCAGTAGAGAAAGCCGAAAGCTAACTGTCATGATAAGGCGAGAGACTGGTCGCTGTTCGAGAGGTCTCAAGTCCTTAAAGACTTTTTCCGCTTCGGGCGAGGAGTCGGACTTGTCCGGCTTAGGCGTATATAGCGCCCCAAATTCGGCCCTCCGAATGCCAGGGGCTTCGCCAAAATTTAAAATTCAAGACTTCTATGGCTAAGTGAGAGAGATAAAGCATTATAGTTCGATTGTCTGGTTCGTCGTGTTGAGCACCTCCCTCGAAGGACCCAAAATTGGGGTAAAGAGTGCTCATTTTTATCCCAAACACCCCAGTACTAGTTACATGGGGGCAGAAGCCGACGACTGGCCTACTCTCAGATTTAATAAATGGCCGCACAGAAGGTAATATTTTAAATTGAGAAAGCGTCCCATGGCGCAAATAAACTCGTTCCACATTACAGGATCACATGAGCATGTCCATTCAAAAATTACATCCTTGGCACACTCATCCGCCACTAGGCGGGAGCCCTTCAAGACACTCTCATAATAGTTCTCGGGGCAGCGATGCTCATTGCCCTCCGGCGGCCCCTCCTTCACCAGCTTCACGGCGTCCAGCTTCGCCCAGTGCACCTTCGCCCGGGCAAAAGCCCTGCGTGCACCTTCGCTATAAATGGACCGCTTTATGAATTCAAGCCGTGGGCAGGCTTCCACAAGCCGCCTCACCAGACTGAAGTAGCTGCCGGATAGGGGCTCGCAAGGCCACATCTGGACTATAAGGCTCCTCATGGCCTGTTCGGCCGCCTTGTGAAGCTCGACCAACAGCTTCAACTGGTCGCTCAAGGGCACAGGGTGTTCGGTCCCAGTACACTGAGACCAGAACAACTTCTCCACCGAACTCCCCTCCTCAGCTCAGTAAAACTCCACGGCATCTAGTACACTGCGGGGAAGATCTGCAAATGCTCCTGGAGAGCTCCGAACTCGGGTAAGAAAATGTAAAGTCTCCTTCACATGCTTGCTTTGCATAATGAATGCCTTACCCGCTGCTATCTTCTTCACCGCGTCAATCTCCTGAAGGGCCTTGTGGGCTTTGGCCTTGGCGCTCCGGACGCTTTTAAGCGCCTGCGCGAGCTCAGAGTCTCACGTCTTAGAGTCCAGCTCCAAGGACTCGTGCTTTTTGGCAAGAGCCTCGAGCTCTTGCTGCACCTCGCCTACTTGGGCTTCTTGCTTCTCCTGTTCAATGCGCTCCT
This sequence comes from Triticum monococcum, assembly GCA_034509565.1. Classification (NCBI taxonomy): domain Eukaryota; kingdom Viridiplantae; phylum Streptophyta; class Magnoliopsida; order Poales; family Poaceae; genus Triticum; species Triticum monococcum. The sequence continues at coordinate 426,254,377 of CM067847.1, read as the reverse complement.
TGGCCGCTTTGTCTTCGGCCTTGGCCAACGCCTCCCTCAGGGTCGCCACTTCGGTCGTGGCCCCTGACAAATCCATGATGATCCTATTACCTTACTCCCGAACTCCTTTTTAATATATAGACAAAGGTATTTCTTAACTTTGTTCTCCTCGAGCTGCCTCTTGGTAAGGCCGAGCTCGGTCTTGGACCGCTCTAGGTCCTGCTTCAGTGCAGAGACCTCCGCAGTATGTGCGGCAGCGGCGAGTAGCGAAGCCTGCACATACAAATAGATATATTCTGATTAGTCTCCTGAGTCATCATTTGATCCTCTATTCGGCTTTTCTTCTTGAACGGTGAACAGAGCATCAGGGGCTACTGTCTATGCGGTACCATTTTCTTATATTTTGATCGCTTACCTCAAAGCCTGTTGGGAGGCTGGTGCAAGCTTCGGTCAGTCCGTTTTTGGCAAACTGAACCTTTTCGACCACCGCGCTCATGATAGGGCGGTGCTCTTCGTCGATGGAAGCGCTGCGAAGCGCTTCCAACAAGTTGTCCAGTGCCTCTGGATGGACAAAGGAAACCAGCACGGATGGTTGGCCCCCCTTAACGGGGGACCGCCTGCTGGAGTCCGAAACCATCGGAGGTTCCGGCGCAGTGTCCGGCTAGGGCCCGAACTCGAAGCCCATAGGAGCCTCACTCCCTTGGTACCCAGGGTCTGGGAAGTCGCTGCGAGGCGCCCCCAGGACCACCTCCCCTTGGCTCCGTGCCTTTTGAGACAACACCTCAGTGTTGTCCATGGGGCGAGAGGTGGAAGCCATCGGAGGAGAACTGTTGTTCATATTCGACGAGTCCAAAGAGCCGCTCAACGAGGGTACGTCGAGATGAGCTCGGGACGGACTGCATAATCATGTTCGGCATGAGGAGAGGAAGTGCAATATAACATACCATGAAGTACTATGGTGTCCGGACACTTACGACTTCGCCAGGGGCTTGTCCCTGGGTAGCCACTCATCGCCGTTGTCGGCGGCCGTCGTGGCACAGTCCGGAGGGAGGGTCCTTCCCTTCTTGGACCCTTCGGCTTCCCCGGATGGGTCAGCCTTCATTTTCTTGTCTCCCCCGGCTGGGGGGGGAGAACTTTTCTCCTCCTCCCCATTGTTTCCGTGGGAGGAGTGTGCGTCGAAGTCATCGGATGATGAGTCCGATATACCCTTGCACCGGAGACCCTTTCGGGTCCCCGTGGCCTTCTTCTGGGCCTTCTTTGCCGGCACCGCGTAAGGTGCCGGAGTCAGCATCTTCATTAGAAGAGCGTCTGTAGGATCCTCGGGCAGGGGGGCTGGGCAATCAAGCCGCTCCGCTGTCTCTATCCAGTCATGTTAATGACATGGAAGCTTAGATCCTGCAAATAACTAAACCGGGGAAAATAAATACCCTGAGAGATATAAAAAGCCTACTGGATGGGCGCGGTGTTTTCCGCTGAGTCCGCGGTCCTCGGTGAGTGAGGGAGGAATCTCGGCGCTCTTGAACAGCACCCTCCAGACGTCCTCGTGCGTCGTGTCATAGATCTCTCGCAGCGTCTGGTGCTTGGCCGAGTCAAACTCCCATAAATCAAATGCCCGTCGTTGACACGGAAGGATCCGGTGGGAGAGCATAACCTGGACCACATTGACAAGCTTGATTTTCTTGTTCATCATGTTTTGGATGTAGGTCTGGAGTCCGGTCAGCTCTACCAAAGAACCCCAGGACAGGCCCTTCTCTTTCCAGGAGGTGTGCTGCATGGGGACTTCGGATCAAAATTTGGGGCCGCCACCCAGTTGGAGTCGCGTGGCTCGGTGATGTAGAACCACCCCGATTGCTACCCCTTTATGGTATCCACATAGGAGCCCTCGAGCCAGGTGACGTTAGGCATCTTGCCCACCATGGCGCCTCCGCACTCTGCCTGCTTGCCGACCACCACCTTCGGTTTGACATTAAAAGTCTTCATCCACAGGCCGAAATGGGGCTTGATGCGGAGGAAGGCCTCGCACACGGCGATAAACACCAAGATGTTGAGTTTGAAATTGGGGGCCAAATCATGAAAATCCAGCCCGTAGAAGAACATGAGTCCGCGGGCGAACGGGTGGAGAGGGAATCCCAGTCCACACACGAAGTGGGTAAGAAAAACTACCCTCACATGGGGTTCGGGGGTAGGGATGATCTGCCCTGCATCTGGCAGCCAGTGCACGATGTTCGCGGCTAGATATCCGGCTTCCCATAACTTTTTGATGTTCTACTCCGTGACGGAGGAGACCATCCACTTGCCTCTTGCTCCGGACATGCTTGGAGTAGTCTGAGAGGAAGAACGTGAGTTTGGGTGCTGGAGGTCGAGTGTGCGGGAATGGGTAAGCAAGGAAGAAGGCCTGGGTGAAAAGAGTAAATCCTTGTCCCTTTGTAAGGGCGGAAGAGGCGATGTCTCTCCCCACTTGCCTAATAAAACTGCTTATTCCCCAGGCATCGCAATTGATGGCGCGGTTGGGTTACCCACGTCCGTATTGATGAGAATCCCGTAATAAGGGGAACACGATCTTGGCGTTGACAAGACGTGTCAAGAAAACCACCTCGCGATATGTGCGGTGCTGGTTGAGAAAAACGGTTTGAATAATGACCGGGCCGTGGCGTGATGTCATGCTGCCAAGACGTGTCAGCGGATTAGATTTGTGGATATATTATTCTATCTACAGTGGTATGTGGAACTTATTTTTCAGGGCCGGACACTATTCTTGTGTTTAAACTCTTCCATGGAGTATTCGGAGGAGGAACCCACCTTGCAATGCCGAAGATAATACTGTGCGCCACACTCATCGTCATTGAAGCCAGGTTCAGGGGCTACTGAGGGAGTCCTGGATTAGGGGCTCTCCGGACAGTCGGACTATATCCTTTGGCCGGACTTTTGCACTATGAAGATACAAGATTGAAGACTTCGTCCTGTGTCCGGATGGAACTCTACTTGGCGTGGAAGGCAAGCTAGGCAATACGGATATGTATATCTCCTCCCTTGTAACCGACCTTGTGTAACCCTATCCCCCTTCGGTGTCTATATAAACCGAGGGGTTTTGGTCCGTAGGACAACATTCAATCAGACCATAGGCTAGCTTCTGGGGTTTAGCCTCTCTGATCTCGTGGTATATCAACTCTTGTAATACTCATATCATCAAGAACAATCAAGCAGGACGTAGGGTATTACCTCCATCAAGAGGGCCCGAACCTGGGTAAACATCGTGTCCCCTGCCTCCTGCTACCATCCGACTTAGACGCACAGTTCGGGACCCCCTACCCGAGATCTGCCGGTTTTGACCCCGACAGATATGTTGAGTGAGTTCATGCATCCTTGTGTCCAACAGCCTAGGTGTCCACCCGGGCGTAGTAGAGGAACATGGCCGTCGCATTCTCGAGCTAGTGATCTCCGATGAAATGGCCAACGTGGAGCTCGAGATCGTGCTCCAGATGTACCATGAGCGTGTCGACCGCTTAGACGAATGCCTGCACGAATTCAAGCAGAGCCAAGAGCTACCGTAGGTAAGGGCTGCTGGTCATGGTCTCATGGAAGCATTTGTTGAGTCATTTTGTCGTGGATCGCTATGTATTCACAGGAATCATAATATTGCTCTGTTTATTGCTCTAGTTCAATGTGTGTACTCTGTTTTCCGTTCTTATATGTTCCGTTTCAATGTGTGTGTATACGCTTTCCATTCTGTATATGTGGATGATAAAAGCTAGATACAAATTACTAAACAAAAATAGATAGAAAATGGAATTCATAATATATATATATATATATATATATATATTAATTGTTCATTAGTTCATCACAGAATATATATAATATCATCACATATATGTGATGATACTTAACTACTAGGTACAATGCATAAAATTGAAAACGAACAATACTAAAACTAATAATCCCTCCTGGGAGCAGTATTCACTACAAAAAAAGACACATCCGTGAAATTTTGGGCCGAACGAAATTTTTTCTGTCAGCTTATGACACTTATATGACAATAATTGTGACAAAACCCGATATCATCATAGATGTGGTGGGATCCTACTTCTATGACAAAAATCATGATAGAAAATGGGCTTTTCATCCTGGGAGGGCCAGAGACGCGGCTGCATGACATTCTTTGGGCCTTCCATGACAGAAAAACTATGGTAGAAGAGAAGGCGAGGAAAATATCGGGGAGTTCCAGGTTACAGTGGGTGGTCGGGGCCGAGCGATGCGCGTTTCTCTCGTACACGTATGCGCATGGGTGCGAGGCACTGGGTTCTAACTGAACCCGAGCGAGGCGTGCGCCTACTAAACCCGAGCGATTGCAGTGTAGGCTACGCGTTATTGAACCCGAGCGATCAATCGATCTGGTTGTTAACTGAACCCGATTGACCGATTCCTTCGCTACTGCTGCTAACTGAAGCTGATTGAACTAGCTGTTGAATAGTTCCCGATGGGGGTTGGATGAATAGGACCCCGTAGTAGTAGACAATGTTGCCGCTGGATGAACATGACCCCGATCGAGCCAGTTGGGGTGGATGAACAGGACCCCATGGATGGCTAGTTGAACAGTAGTCGGTGGAGGGCTAGATGGAAAGTAGCCTGTGGAGGGGTGGTTGAACAGAAGCCGGTGGAGGCTGGATGAACAAGAGCCCGTGGATGAATAGTAGGTGGTGGAGGCAGGAGGGAGACGTTGTGGATGAACAGTCGCAGGTGGAGGCTGGAGGAGGTCGCCGGTGGATGAACAGCAGCCCGTGGAGGCTGGACCGACGCAGTAGATGGTGGATGAACACTAGCTCGAGGAGTCCTATTTTGTGGTATGCCAAACCCCTCCCGATGAACAGGACCCCCGTTTCGACCATAGGAGGACAAAGAGAAGTCCGTTTCCTCTGTTTTGCAGTATGCTACACCCCTCCCAATCAACAGGACCCTGTTTCGACCATAGGAGGTCCAGGAGAAGTCCGTTTCCTCCGTTTTGCGGTACGCCACACCCCTCTCGGTGAACAGGATCCCGTCGACCATAGGATGTCGAACACAAGGTCGTTTCCTCCATTTTGCGGTACGTCAAGCCTCGTTTCGGCTGTTCCATCCAAGCTGGTTGGCTCCCGATGAACACGACGCATTTCGTTGCCTTCCGATGAACACGATGACGTAGTTTCTCTGTTCCAATCCAGCCATGTACATGAGCCCTAGTCGTACGTATGCGTGAGTAGGAATTCGAGACCCCACCCGTATGTACGTACGTGGCCGTATTTACTTTCTTGCACCCTGGTTGTACGTATGTGTACATGCTACGTCTGCGCCTCTACCACGACACGTGCCCTTCCTCGCTCGGCCATGGTTCATCGTTGTAGCCTACAGACAGACCGATCGACCAGTATGTACGTACACATTCGCGACCAAAATGACAACACTACATACGCTTCGACCAGGTGGGGTCTCAACTGTCCGGGAGGATAAGGACGCACTTCCTTGCGTGCGAAGATGTAGCTGGTGGGTCCCAGTAGTCAGGGGGAAACGTTTTTTCACGAAATACGATTGCCCATCTAGTGGGTCCCTGTTGTCAGGTGGAGGAATAATTATTTTACATGTAATAAGGTTGCACTTCCTTGCTGCGGCCATGGACCCAGCTATCAGCCTCTCCACGTATAGTACTCTTCTGATGGAAGTCGTTCCTTGACCACATTGACCACGCCGCGCCGAGGGCACCAAGGCAGTGGACGACGGCGAGGCTTGTGAAGGGGATGATGCGGAGCCGCGGAAGACGTGCTAGTGGATGCCCACGCGAAGAGGAGTATGAGAGTTGACTGGTTCGGCTGCGGTGGGAGACTGCCATCGCCGCAGAGTAAGAAGGTGTGTGGGTGATTAGAGGGATGGCCTGGCCAGAGGTTGGAGTAGTGTGGGGTGGTCAGGCCTCCACGGCAGCGCAACCAGCCACGGGGAGGCAGGAGCAGGCTGCACGACCAGCGCTGGTTTGGGCGGCTAGAGTAAGAAGACGAGAGGTTGAAGAAGCACTATGGCCGTTGGATGGAGATCGTAGGGTCACTGGAGCTAGAATCATTCATATTGACTAAGCTGACAAAGCCCTCTGTCCGCCTCAACTTCGAAGGCCCAAAAGTCAGCCTCCCACTATGGTGGGTCCCAGCTAGCAGGGGAAGTATTCAATTTTTTGTGCGTAATAAGGAGGCACTTCCTTGCGTGCGAAGATATAGCTGGTGGGTCCGAGCTATCAGCGAGGGGAACATTTTTTCACAAAATACAGAGGCCCTTCCGGTGGGTCCCAGCTGTTAGGTGGAGGAATAATTATTTTTGCGGTTAATAAGGAGGCATTTCCTTGCGTGCGGTCGTGGATCCAACTGTTAGTCTCTCCACATACAAACCTCTTCCGATGGATGTCATTTGTTGAACACGCCACGCTGTGAGCACCAGGGTGGTGGACGACGGCAAGGCCTAGGAAGAGAACAACACGGAGCCAGGGAAGACTCAATAGTTGTTTCCCACGTGGAGGGGAGTACGAGGGTTTACTGGTTCGTCTGCCGTCACTGGAGAATAACAGCAGGTGTGGGTGAGTAGAGGGATGGCCAGGCCAGAGATGGGAGTAGGGTGGGGCGGTGAGGCCTGCGCGGTAGCACAGCCGGCCACGGGAGGAGGGAGCAGGCAGTCCCGCTGACGCTTGTTTGAGCGGCTGGAGCAGGAAGAGCAAAGGTTGAAGAAGCACGACGGCCGTTGGATGGACATCCAACAGTCACTTCTCTTGTGTGTTGACTAAGTTGACATGACATTGCGTGTGTGTCAACCTTTTTTTAGGAAAGCGTACGCGTCAACCTATAGTAGGCGCACAGTCAGCCTCAAATATGTGGAAAACAGCATACATCCCATCTGCCATTATTTCTAATAATTTACAACCCATTTGCTAATTCTTAAGGTTTTTTGGAGCCCATATTCTTTATTTAGCATTACAACCCATATTGTGGCCACGGTTTAGAAAGTATACGAAATTTTGCATATTTCAGTGCAGTCCGAACTATTTTTAATCCCGAAATGTCGAGTCACATTCAAGCTAATTTTAAAAACAAATTTATATCAGTATAAAATCCAACAAATTGTCCACACATAAAAATCAATGGAATTTAAAATCTCGAAATGATAAAAAAGAAATTTGAAACTAATTGCCGGTTTGATGTGTTTTAAAAATGTGCAGGCCATTTATCATTATTGATAGCCCATTTCCTAGGCAAGCCGAATGAAGCTCTCCTCATCTTGAAATATTTGCAGCCCAGCAGGACTGACAAAGCAAGTAGGCCTCGGTTGGGTATTCTACAAAAGAACAAAAAAACTGGGCTAGCCATTTTCAGAAATAAAAAAACTGTTGTGCTGGTCTTGTGGTAAAGATAAAAGAAAAGGCTGGCTAGACGGGCCAGAGTGCCTCACACAGCCCAGTTGACACCCTGCTTCCATCTCAAAAACAAAAGTAACAGGGCGAGCTGCTGGGTCCCTGGTGTTAGCCGCTTGTTGTGCAATTTCTCGTTTTTTGACTATGTTGACAATGGCATGGGACCCAGATGTCAGAAATCCATTAGGAGGAACCATTTTTGGCTTGAAATAAGGAGGAACTTGCTTGCGTACTTCGATGACCTTGGTGGGTCCATGCTGTCATCCTCTACATATACAGTCATCTCCAGATTATGTATGCGTCAACCTAGTAGCCCCACAAGTCAGCCCTAAACCCATGGGGGACAAATACAACCCATTTAAAAAAATAACAACCCATTCCATACGTTCAAACGGAAAGTTCAACATTCAGAGCAAAGTAACAGGTCTTATCCAGATATAGAGTACGGAACTTCCACGTTGACAACCATCATAGCCAAGTTAACTACCCACTCCCAGTAATACTCTAGTAGTGTACAAGTACTAATTTACTCTTAGTTAACTAGACGATGTCGGCCACCATCTGCGGTACACGTTAAATGCCGGCACCGACGTCCTCCCCCTCGCCTCGGACATGTCAGAGGTGCGATAGGGCGCGTTGCACGCGCGCGTTGCACGCGCGCGTTGGCCCTTTCCATGCCGGCGTGGTACACCAAAGATTTGGCTTCTAAGAGGGAAACTATCAGGGTATGGGGTTCCGGCAAACCCTTAAGGTTCGAACACTGGGATGCGCGTGAAGTCTTTCCCTCCAACCAATGTATGCTCTAGCTCGCTAGGATCTTGCGGACGAACTCGACGAACTCACAACACAGAAGGACAAAGGGTTTATACTGGTTCGGGCCACTGTTGTGGTGTAATACCCTACTCTAGTGTGGTGGTGGATTGCCTCTTGGGCTGATGATGAACAATACAAGGGAAGAACGGCCTCCTGAGGTTGAGGCGTTCTTGAGCTCGGTGAGCTTGTGTGTGTGGGGGTGGTCTCTCGAGCCGAGATGAGATCCTCCTTCTCCACTGTGGTGGCTAGTCCTATTTATAGAGGCCCTAGTCCTCTTCCCAAATATCGAGCGGGAAGGGAGCCAACGATGGCAGGCTAATTTGAAGGGGGACAACTAGTACAAGCTATCCTGACAAAAGTAGTCTTCGCCTGCACAAAGTTTTGGTGGTGACGCTGTTCTGGGCTCCACGATGACCTCCGTCTTGCAGTCCTTGGTCTTGGTCTTGTTACACCGAAATGGCAACCTTTGCATGAGGCCTTGGTACTCTGTGGCTGTGCTTGCCCCCTTTGCACCAAAGAGGAAACAAGGACGCTGCACGCGCTGGCGCCCGCTTGGTGTCGATCGTCATGGCTCACGTCACGAGAGCCTCGTGAGGTTCGCCTCGCCTTGATATCTCGGCTCCTCGTGAAACTGCCTAGCTAGGCTACTCCAGAGGAGGTCTTGCGTCGTCTGCCTCGCGAGGCTTGGCCCCACGCGAGGGTCTTGGGCACTTTGTTGGTGAAGATGGGTCGTACGGCCTGCTGGCTCAGCCATGCCGCAGGCAGGCAAGTCTGGGGACCCCCATTCCCAGAACACCGGCGGAAACCCACTTGACAAGCTAGTAGTAAAATTCAACGTCCCGCGCGCGTGTGTGCCCGATAGCCTCTAGGGCTATTTGCAGGCGCCGGCCTCCATGTAGTCGGCCCAGTCGCGGGCGCTCTGCTCACGACTCAAAGCAGATGCCCTGCTGGCGGCGCAAATCGGTGATACACTGCTCCTCCGCCAAGCGGGCGCACTCCAACAAGTCCTCGTACTCCACATTGCCATATAAAGACCGGTAGAATGCCTCCTCCCTCCGTCTTCCTTCCTGTGAATAACCGAACACTAGCTCCAGCGGTTAGCGCCTCTAGCATTGCCTATTGCGGATGGTCGGGGGCACGATGGACGTGGCGAGAGTGTGGGCAAGTGGCGAGCGACGTCGGGCCGGTGGGGGTTGTGGGGGGAGCCGATAGGGCGAGTTGGGTGATTGTAGGATCGAAAGTATGTCTAGAGAGGGGGTGATTAGACTACTTGACCAAATAAAAATCTAGCCTTTTCCCAATTTGAAGTCTTGGTAGATTTTAGCAACTTAGCACTAATCAAGTAAACAACCTACACATGCAAGTCTAAGAGTATAGCAGCGGAATGTAAAACATTGCACATGAAGGTAAAAAGGGAGGAGTTTGGAGGGAGCAAACGCAATGTAGACACGGAGATTTTTGGCATCGTTCCGATAGGTGGTGCTATCATACATCCATATTGATGGAGACTTCAACCCACAAAGGGTAACGGTTGCGCGAGTCCACGGAGAGCTCCACCCACGAAGGGTCCATGAAGAAGCAACCTTGTCTATCCCACCATGGCCATCACCAACGAAGGACTTGCCTCACTAGGGTAGATCTTCAAAAAGTAGTCGATCTCCTTGCCCGTACAAACTCCTTGGTTCTTCATGACAGAGGCTCCCAAGTGACACCTAACCAATCTAGGAGACACCACTCTCCAAAAGGTAATAGATGGTGTGTTGATGATGAACCCATTGCTCTTGTGCTTCAAATGATAGTCTCCCCAACACTCAACTCTCTCTCATAGGATTGGATTTGGTGGAAATATGATTTGAGTGGAAAGCAAGTTGGGAAGGCTAGAGATCAAGATTTCTGTGGTTGGAGTGGAATATCTTGACCTGAACACAAGTGTAGGTGGTTCTCTCTCCGAAAACGTATGTTGGAAGTGTAGGCATATTATGATGGCTCTCTCCACGAATGAAGAGTGGGTGGAGGGGTATATATAGCCTCCACACAAAATCTAACCGTTACACACAATTTACCAAACTCGGTGGTACCGAATCAGAAAACCCGGTCAGACCGATTCAGTTCAAAATGTGAACGTTAGGATTTTCGGTGGGACCGACCTGTCAACTCAGTGGGACCGATTTCATTAGGGTTAGGGCATAACGTAATCTTCGTGAGACCGATTACACAAACTCGGTGGGACCGATTTTGGTAATAAGCAAACAGAGAGTTGGTCAGGCAAACTCGTTGGGACCGATTAGCTCATCTCGGTTGGACCGAAATGTTACAAAGGGGAAACAGAGAGTTTGCATTGCGAACTCGGTGGGACCGATCGCTCATCTCGGTTAGATCGAAACGTTATGAAGGGAAACAGAGAGTTTGCAATCCCATCTCGGTAAGACCGAGATTCCTATCGATGGGACCGAAGTGACTAGGGTTTTGTGGCAGTGGCTATGTCAACTGAACTCGGTGGCGCCGAATGGAAAGTTTCGGTGAGGCCGAGTTTGACTTTTGGTTTGGGACATATGTGTATATGAGAAAGTGGTTGAGGATTTTGGAGCATATCACTATGTATTTTGAGCAAGTAACCCATTAAGAAACACCTCACCCCCTTTTAATAGTATTGGCTTTTCCTATGGACTCAATGTGATCTTGGATCACTAAAAGGTAAAATGTAGAGTCTTGAGCTTGAGCTTGAACCAATCTTTTGTCCTTAGCATTTTAAGGGGTGCACATTTCTAATCCATGCCATGCCAATCATTGAGCTTTCCTGAAATATTTATCTTGAAATAGTATTAGCTCAATGAGCTATATGTTGTTAGGAATTACCAAAACCACCCAGGGATAGTTGCACTTTCAATCTCCCCCTTTTTGGTAATTGATGACAACATATAGATCAAAGCTTTGACAAATGATAATAAGATTGAAATACATTGTTGCTTTGAGAAGTATGTGATTAGTAAGAGCTCCCCCTAAATTTGTGCATTATTTAAAATTTGATTTTGAATGCAAATGCACAATCGATTAGGATCATGGGTCACTCTTCCATGTCACATACATCTTGGTGGAGCGCTCAAAATGATATAACTTAAAAGCATGCACTCATCACCAAGCAAAGTGAATGATCATATAGAGATATAAAAGATAGTATCATCCAAGCAAGCATTAAAGTAGCATATGATCAATCACATGATCACACAAGTATCTCATACAAGGACATAAAGTATCTCACACAGGCATACAATAAAAAGTAGGCAAATAAGCAAAACACTCTCTCGAAGCCTACAATCTATACATATTTCTCCCCCTTTGGCAACAAGTTACCAAAAAGTTCAAATATGCATAATCCTATGCGTCTGTCAGGCTTGGTATTCGGGAGGTGGTGTAGAGAGAACTCCAAGGACGAAGGCATCCTTTGACGTAGTTGGAGCTGGAGGAGTGGCTGCTTGAGGTAGTACTGAGGCTGTGGTTGCTGGTGCTGATGTTGTTGCTCTTGTATGTAACACCCACAATGTGGCTATATCTCCGACGTGTCGGGGCACGACTTAGAGGCATAGCCGCATGGTAGTTTTGTCGCAAGAGGAGTAATATTCACACAATCCCATGTACTGAATAAGAAAGGGATAAAGAGTTGGCTTACAATCGCCACTTCACAGAAATAACAAGTTAAACATACATCATCCAGAGTACAATCAAGGTCCGACTACGGAACCAAAATAAAAGAAGACAACCCCAAATGCTACATCCCCGATCGTCCCAACTGGGCACCACTACTGATCAACCGGAAAAGACACAAAACAACGATCAAGATCTTCATCGAGCTCCCACTTGAGCTCGGTTGCGTCACCTGCACTGGTATCATCGGCACCTGCAACTGTTTGGAAGTATCTGTGAGTCAAGAGGACTCAGCAATCTCACACCCGCGAGATCAAGACTATTTAAGCTTATGGGTAGGATAAGGTAATGAGGTGGAGCTGCAGAAAGCGCTAAGCAAATATGGTGGCTAACATACACAAATAAGAGCAAGAAGAGAAGCAACGCAACCGTCGAGAAGCTAGAAGTGATCAAGAAGTGATCCTGAAACTACTTACGCACTAATGATAACCCACAAGTATAGGGGATCGCAACAGTTTTCGATAAGTAAGAGTGTCGAACCCAATGAGGAGCTAAAGGTAGAACAAATATGCCCTCAAGTTCTATCGACCACCGATACAACTCTACGCACGCTTGACGTTCGCTTTACCTAGAAGAAGTGTGAAACTAGAAGTACTTTGTAGGTGTTGTTGGATAGGTTTGCAAGATAATAAAGATTACGTAAATAAAAAGTAGGGGCTGTTTAGGTAAAGACACAACTAAGTTAGTTTTAGTAAAGAGCTTTTTGTTACGAGAAAGTTATTTGTCCCTTGGCAATCGATAACTAGACCAGTAATCATTATTGCAATTTTATTTTAGGGAGAGGCATGAGGTAACATACTTTCTCTACTTGGATCATATGCACTTATGATTGGAACTGCAACAAGCATCCGCAACTACTAAAGATCATTAAGGTAAAACCCAACCATAGCATTAAAGTATCAAGTCCCCTTTATCCCATACGCAAACAACCTACTTACTCGGGTCCGTGCTTCTGTCACTCACGCCACCCACCATAAGCGAATCATGAACATATTGCAAACCCTACAGCAGGTCAACATAGGATAGCACCAATAATAAAACATGCAACCCAAATCAATCTTGATCATCAAATAACCCATAGGACAAAACGGATCTACTCAAACATCATAGGATAGCCATACATCATTTGGAAATAATATATAGCGTTGAGCACCATGTTTAAGTATAGATTACAGCGGGTAAGGGAGAGGTTATACCGCTGCATAGAGGGGGGAAGAGTTGGTGATGATGGCGGTGAAGTTGTTGGTGAAGATTGCGGTGATGATGATGGCCCTCGGTGGCACTCCGGCGCCACCGGAAGCGAGGGAGAGAGAGCCCCCCTCCTTCTTCTTCTTCCTTAACCTCCTCCCTAGATGGGAGAATGGTTTCACCTTTGGTCCTTGGTGTCCATGGCGTGGGAGGGGCGAGAGCCCCTCTGAGATTGGATCTGTCTCTCTGTCTCTCTCTGTTTCTGCGTTCTCAGATTCTACACTTTCACCGTTTCTTATATTCCCGAAGATCCGTAACTCCGATCGGGCTGAAATTTTAACACGATCTCTATCCGGATATTAGCTTTGTTGCGGCGAAAGAAGGGCATCAACTGCCTTGTAGGGTGGCCACGAGGGTTAGGGGCGCGCCTGCCTCTTGCCTCATGGCCCCCTCGGGCATCGTCTCGTGTGGATTTTTCTTCCCAAAAATCACATATATTCCAAAAAAATCTCCGTCAGTTTTTATCCTGTTTGGACTCTGTTTGATATGGATTTCCTGTGAAACAAAAAACATGCAACAAACAGGAACTGGCACTGGGCACTTGATCAATATGTTAGTCCCAAAAAATGTTGCCAAAAGTATATGAAAGTTGTATAATATTGGCATGGAACAATCAAAAATTATAGATACGACGGAGATGCATCAGCATCCCCAAGCTTAATTCCTGCTCGTCCTCGAGTAGGTAAATGATAAAAAAGATAATTTTTGATGTGGAATGCTACCTAGCATAATCTTGATCATATATCTAATCATGGCATGAATATTAAGACACGAGTGATTCAAAGCAATAGTCTATCATTTGACATAAAAACAATAATACTTCAAGCCTACTAATAAAGCAATCATGTCTTTTCAAAATATCATGGCCAAAGAAAGTTATCCCTACAAAATCATATAGTCTGGCTATGCTCCATCTTCACCACAAAAAATATTCACATCATGCACAACCCCGATGACAAGCCAAGAAATTGTATCATAGTTTTGACGTTCTCAAACCTTTTCAACTTTCACGCAATACATGAGCCTGAGCCATGGACATAGCACTATAGGTGGAATAGAATGGTGGTTGTGGAGAAGACAAAAAGGAGAAGATAGTCTCACATCAACTAGGCGTATCAACAGGCTATGGAGATGCCCATCAATAGATATCAATGTGAGTGAGTAGGGATTGCCATGCAACAGATGCAGTAAGAACTATAAGTGTATGAAAGCTCAGACAGAAAACTAAGTGGGTGTGCATCCAACTTGCTTGCTCATGAAGACCTCGGGCGTTTGAGGAAGCCCATCATAGGAAAATACAAGCCAAGTTTTATAATGAAAATTCCCACTAGTATATGAAAGTGATAACTCAAGAGTCTCTCTATATGAAGAACATGGTGCTACTCTGAAGCACAAGTGTGGTAAAAGGATAGTAACATTGCCCCTTCTCTCTTTTCTCTCATTTTTTTGTTTTTTTGGTGGGCTTCTTTGGCCTCTTTTTTTATTTGGGCTTCTTTGGCCTCTTTTATTTATTTTTAAAGTCCGGAGTCTCATCCCGACTTGTGGGGGAATCATAGTCTCCATCATCCTTTCCTCACTGGGGCAATGCTCTAATAATAATGATCATCACACTTTTATTTACTTACAACTCAATATTACAACTCGATACTAGAACAAAGATATGACTCTATATGAATTCCTCCGACGGTGTACCGGGATGTTCAATGATCTAGCGTAGCAATGACATCAAAAAACGGACAAGCCATGAAAACATCATGCTAGCTATCTTAGGATCATGCAAAGCAATATGACAATGAATGCTCAAATCATGTATATGATGATGATGGAAGTTGCATGGCAATATATCTCGGAATGGCTATGGAAATGCCATGATACGTAGGTATGGTGGCTGTTTTGAGGAGGGTATATGGTGGGTTTAAGGTACCGGCGAAAGTTGCGCGATACTAGAGAGGCTAGCAATGATGGAAGGGTGAGAGTGCGTATAATCCATGGACTCAACATTAGTCATAAACAACTCACATACTTATTGGAAAAGTATATTAGCTATCGAAACAAAGTACTACTTGCATGCTCCTAGGGAGATAGATTGGTAGGAAAAGATCGTCGCTCGTCCCCGACCGCCACTCGTAAGGAAGACAATCAATAAATAAATCATGCTCCGACTTCATCACATAACGGTTCACCATACGTGCATGCTACGGGAATCACAAACCTCAACACAAGTATTTATACTAATCCACAACTACCCACTAGCATGACTCTAATATCACCATCTTTATATCGCAAAACTATTGCAAGGAATCAAACATATCATATTCAGTGATCTAGAAGTTTTATGTACGATTTTATGACTAACCATGTGAATGACCAATTCCTGTCATCTCTCTATATAGATATAAGTGAAGCAAGAGAGTTTAATTCTTTCTACAAAAGATATGCCCACACTCTAACAAATATAAGTGAAGCAAAAGAGCATTCTACAAATGGCGGGTTTCTATGTAAAGAGAAACAGGCAATCCAAGCTTCAAATGTTATAAGTGAAGCACATGAAGCATTCTATAAAGCCATGCTCAAAAGATATAAGTGAAGTGCATAGAGCATTTTATAAATAAAACAAGGACTATCTCATACCAGCAAGGTGCATAAAAGAAAAATGAAAAGTAAATGCAAAAGACGCTCCAAAATCTGCACATATCACATGAATGAAACGAATCCGAAAACATACCTATATTTGTTGAAGAAAGAGGGGATGCCTTCCGGAGCATCCCCAAGCTTAGAAGCTTGAGTCTCCTTGAATATTTACTTGGGGTGCCTCGGGCATCCCCAAGCTTGAGCTCTTGCCTCTCTTCCTTCTTCTCACATCGAGACCTTCTCGATCATCGAACAGTTCATCCACACAAAACTTCAACAGAAAACCCGGTAAGATCCGTTAGTATAATAAAGCAAATCACTACTCTAAGTACTGTTGCAAACCAATTCATATTTTGTTTTTTCATTGTAGCTACTGTAATATAACTTTTTCATTGCTTAATCCACTGATATAAATCGATAGTTTCATCATAACAAGCAAACTATGCATCAAAAACAGAATCTGTCTAAAACAGAACAGTCTGTAATAATATGAACATTAACCATACTTATGCTACTTGAAAAATTCTGAAAAAATTAGGAAAACTAAAAAATTTGTATAGAAAGACAGTTAAAAAATAATCAGAACAATTTGACGTTCCAATAAAAAATGTAAAATCATGCACTTCAGCCAAAGTTTCTGTCCTGCACCGCACAAACCAACAAGCAAAGTAAACATCCTAAAGGCAAACCTTGGTACATTATTTTTATAATACAATGGAATTGTACAAGGGGATAATTATTTTTTTTGAAAAGTTTATGTAATCAAGGGTTACAAAGTTTCCATGGACATGAAAAAGTTCAAGGCTAGCTCCCATTTTAACAATGCTCGTCTTTCTCACTTTCGCTCTTCTTTTTGAAAAAGTTTTGGGTTCCCCTCTTTATTTTTGTTGTTTTAAAACTATATGAAAGAACTCAACGGAAATAAATGACTCTCTAAAACTTCTGGGTTGTCTCCCTGGCAGCACTTTCTTTAAAGCCATTAAGCTAGGCATATAGTGCTCAAGTAGTGAATCCACCCGGATCCCAAGGTATATCAAAGCCAATTTTAATTAACAATGATTTGTAATTTAGTAGTGAGAGCAAAGTAAAATATATCATGTAACAATGAAGTCTAACTCTCTTCCTATGCATCGGCATGTCATAAAAGAACAATTCATGGAAACATAGTAAAGGCCAATGCATCGTATAAACAGTTTCTTGCAATTTTATCGTATTGGAAACATAGAGAGGTGGAGATATAGTTCCTCTCTCATAATAATTGCAAGTAGGAGCAGCAAGAACATGCATATTATATCTATCAAAATCATCATGTGTAGTACTAAAAGGCAACCCATTAATATAATCCTTAATAAGCACAAACTTCTCCGATATAGTGTAGTTTGGAGAATTCAAAAAGATAATAGGACTATCATGTGTGGGTGCAATATCAACAATTTCATGTTTAACATAAGGAACTATAGCAAGTTCATCTCCATAAGAATAATTCATATTGGCATCTTGGCCACAAGCATAGCAAGCATCATCAAAAAGGGATATTTCAAAAGAATCAACATGATCATAGCAATTATCATAGCATTCATCCTTCGGTAAGCATGAAGGGAAATTAAACAATGTATGAGTTGAAGAGTTACTCTCATTAGAAGGTGGGCATGGGTGATCAATCCTCTCTTCCTCCTTTTGTTCTTACCTCTCCTCCTCATCTTTTTCATCCAATGAGCTCACAGTTTCATCAATTTCTTCTTCCATTGATTCCTGCAAAATAATAGTCTCTTCTGGAACAGCGGAGACTTTCTCAACAAATGCATCAATATCGGAATTGTATTCATAATTCTCATAAAATATTTAAGGATAGCTAAATTTTCAGGTCTGCAGATAGCATCATAAAGATTTTCATATTCTTTGAACATAGATTGAATTTCATAAGCACCCATAAAAGCAACAAATTCTTCTATTTGTTCCACATCATAATAGTCATATATACCTCTAGCATAAGAAGCCAAAATTCATTATCATTAAATTTGCATAAAAAGGGAAGGTGTGGAGCCTTGATCCTAGAGCAACAAGTATAATCATATCTCAAGCATAGTTGCCTAGCATACCATTTCAACATATAAATTTAATCCCATAATAGTTTCCCTTTTTGAGTCAAGCAATAATCCCTAAAGTATTCACCTTGATCCAACGTGTCTCCCATTACCAAATTGAATGGGGTTTTCTCTCGATTATCGAAGTAGTACATAATATCTGTCACATAACGAGCATCGAGGGTTTTAGGAGGTTCCTCATCTCCATGAGCAGCAAGTACACCTAATTTTTTTGGTATTTCGTGTTCCATATCCATAACTAAAGATAAAGAACAACTAAGAACAGCAAATAAAAATTACTTAGTGATAAAGCAAACAAGGACACACGAGAATATTCACCCCACGCTATTGCTCCCCGGCAACGGTGCCAGAAAAAGGTCTTGATAACCCACAAGTATAGGGGATCGCAACAGTTTTCGATAAGTAAGAGTGTCGAACCCAACGAGGAGCTCAAGGTAGAACAAATATTCCCTCAAGTTCTATCGACCACCGATACAACTCTACGCACGCTTGACGTTCACTTTACCTAGAACAAGTATGAAACTAGAAGTACTTTGTAGGTGTTGTTGGATAGGTTTGCAAGATAATAAAGATTACGTAAATAAAAAGTAGGGGCTGTTTAGGTAAAGACACAACTAAGTTAGTTTTAGTAAAGAGTTTTTTGTTACAAAAAAGTTATTTGTCCCTAGGCAATCGATAACTAGACCGATAATCATTATTGCAATTTTATTTGAGGGAGAGGCATAAGCTAACATACTTTCTCTACTTGGATCATATGCACTTATGATTGGAACTCTAGGAAGAATCCGCAACTACTAAAGATCATTAAGGTAAAACCCAACCATAGCATTAAAGTATCAAGTCCCCTTTATCCCATATGCAAACAACCTACTTACTTGGGTCTGTGCTTCTGTCACTCACGCCACCCACCATAAGAAAATCATGAACATATTGCAAACCCTACAGCGGGTCACCATAGGATAGCAGCAATAATAAAACATGCAACTCAAACCAATCTTGATCATCAAATAACCCATATGACAAAACGGATCTACTCAAACATCACAGGATAGCCATACATCATTGGGAAATAATATATAGCGTTGAGCACCATGTTTAAGTAGATATTACAGTGGGTAAGAGAGAGGTTACACCGCTGCATAGAGGGGGGAAGAGTTGGTGATGATGGCGGTGAACTTGTTGGTGAAGATTGCGGTGATGATGATGGCCCCCGGTGGCACTCCGGCGCCACCGGAAGCGAGGGGGAGAGAGCCCCCCTCCTTCTTCTTCTTCCTTCACCTGCTCACTAGATGGGAGAAGGGTTTTCCCTCTGGTCCTTGGTGTCCATGGCGTGGGAGGGGCGAGAGCCCCTCCGAGATTGGATCTGTCTCTCTGTCTCTCTCTGTTTCTGCTTTCTCAGATTCTACCCTTTCACCGTTTCTTATATTCCCAGGGATCCATAACTCTGATTGGGCTGAAATTTTAACAAGATCTCTATCTGAATATTAGCTTTCTTGTGGCGAAAGAAGGGCATCAACCGCCTTATGGGGTGGCCACGAGGGTCAGGGGCACACCTGCCACCTGCCTCGTGGCCCCCTCGGGCATCGTCTCGCGTGGATTTTTCTTCCCAAAAATCACATATATTCCAAAAAAAACTCCGTCAGTTTTTATCCCGTTTGGACTTCGTTTGATATGGATTTACTGCAAAACAAAAAACATGCAACAAACAGGAACTAGCACTAGGCACTGGATCAATATGTTAGTCCCAAAAAATGTTGCCAAAAGTATATGAAAGTTGTATAATATTGGCATGGAACAATAAAAATTATAGATACGATAGAGACGTATCAACTAACATAACTCCAAAACCGTGTTCACTTCCCGGACTCCGTCAAAAAGAGACCATCATGGCTACACACGCGGTTGATGCATTTTAACTAAGTCAAGTGTCAAGTTCTCTACAACTGAATATTAACAAATTCCCATCTGCCACATAACCGCGGGCACGGCTCTCGAAAGTTTAAACCCGTGTCCCAACTTAGCCCATCACAAGCTCTCACGATCAATGAAGGATATTCCTTCTCCTAGAAAGACCTGATCAGTCTCAGAATCCCGATTACAAGACATTTCGACAATGGTAAAACAAGACCAACAAGACCACCCGACTGTGCCGAAAAATCTCGATAGGAGCTGCACATATCTCGTTCTCAGGGCACACCGGATAAGCTAAGCGTACAACTACCAATATAACCCAAGTTGCCAAGGGACGGTCCTGCATGGTGATCTAGTTTGGACCAACACTCAGAGGAGCACTGGCCCGGGGGGTAAAATAAGATGACCCTCGGGCTTGCGAAAATCCAAGAGAAAGGCTTAGGTGAGGCAAATGTAAAACAAAGGTTGGGCCTTGCTGGAGGAGTTTTATTCAAAGCGAATTGTCAAGTGGTTCCCATAACACCGAACCGCGTAAGGAACGTGTGAAGCCCCGAGACCGATGTGCCAGGTGTCTTCCTGTTATTCGATGTTGTTGCCATGTCTTTTGCTTGCGTGTCATGCATGTCATATCATGTCATCATGTGCATTGCATCATCATGTTTTAAAACTTGCATTCGTCCGGGTTCTCCGAGTTCTCTCTGTTGTCCATTCCGAGCCCAGACACACTTGCACGCCCGCGGCATGTCTGAAATAGTGTTTTTTAAGTGGCCGGAAAATGTTCTCGGAATGGGTTGAAAGTTGGCGTGCGGTCTTATTATAGTGTAGATAGACTGCTTGTCAAGTTTCATCGCATTCGGAGTTCGTTTGATAGCCCAACCGTTAAACTATAGCGGCATTGTAGCCGGTCTAACGTCGGACGTTTTCGGTCTTCGGAAACAGACGCCGGGCCTCCCTCCTCTTCTCTCTTCTCAACCCTTTGCCTTCTGCACTACCTCTCACCACCAGGCCCTACCTAACCTCTCTCGTCAGCATGCGACCCTCCTCGCGCGCGTGTCCGAAAAGTTGTCCCGAACCCGACCCGGACAGTCGTTACCGCTGTGTCCGGATCAACCCCAAACATCTATAAAACGTCTCCGTTTTGTTAATTGGACTTCCTAACATATTTTTTCCGTCCGTCCGATTACGATCGGAGGGACGATATAGTCTTACCCGATTCCTACCTACTATATATAGCAGTTATACTCCTAACCTTAGATTCTAGGGACAATGTTCCATCCATCAAATCCTCCCAGCCGCCACCGCCAGTCCTCTTCCACCTCGGGATTGCCCCGATCCAAACCCACCAATCACCCACATCCTCCCAGATCCTTTCTCACCCAACCAGCGAGCCCCCCTCCTCTGCTCGACCTTCCCCGTTCCCCAATCCATCGGCCCCCTCGACCAGCAGCAACCCGGAGCGCAAGCCCTTCTCCCACGCCCGCCTCCCCGAGGAAACACACGAGGTTGCGCCTCCTCGTCCCGCGCCTCTGCCTCGCCGGTGGTCGCCGTCCACCCAAACAGGAGCAACAAGTCGAACCGGCGCCCTCTCCCTTGGTCCCTCCTGCCCGTCTTTTCTTCTCCATCTCTCTCTCTCTCTCGCGGGAACTTCTCTCGTCAGTCATGGCGCCTGCAGAAACAAGTTCGCCGCCGCCAGAACCTTGCCTCGCCGGATCCACCGCCCACTGCCGGGAATTGATTCCCGTCGGTCTCGCCCCGCATCCGATGGTCGTCCCGCCATCTTTTATCGCCAGAAGCACCACCGCCGCGCCCTACTTATTCCTCCTCCTCAAAGAGATTCCTCAGCGTCGGAGCTCTCTGCTGCTCATCAAGCCAACCACCGCCGGAGGCGTCACCGGCTACCGGGGGCCCTGCCTCGTGCGCCCATGCAAGGATACGAGCGCTCTCCTCCCCGAGCAGGCAAGCACGCCCGTCGCTGACCCAAGTTCCACTTTGCACCGTCCCTTTTCTCTGTCCCGAGCAGAGCTCCGCCTCCGCTCGATCTGCTGCCGCGCCAGCGAGCGCAAGGCCGGAGGACCACAGGTCGCCGTCCCTCTGTCCATCCTTCCCTTCTTCTCTTTCTCTCCTGCATACTCCTCCTTCTCTCTCAGTCCTCTGCCTCTCTCTGTATAGGACGAACACCTCCAGGCTGCTTCTCGTTCTGTCCAGGATCGAGGACGAACACGCGCCGCTCGCCCGTTGACCGCTGCCTTGCTCATGGCCCAGATCCACTGCGGGCCAGCATGTCCAGGCCGCCCCATCGCCCTGGTGGGCCTTGCGTTGACCTCTCTCAATGCCAAGGCCCAGTAGCCGTGCCTTGCTGCAGCCTTAGCCCACCAACCTTAGCCCACCAGATCCGCTGGCCCAAGGCCCGCGAGGTGAGCACCAGCCAACCCATCCCTGTTTGCTTATGTGACGCCCTGGGCGCCGAATATTATCCTACGCTCACTCAGTTTCGGCCCGTGTATGTTTTTTTTCAGCTCTTGGGTTTTGCTAATTAGTCTAGTAAAACAGTTTTACAAAAAAGTCCCTTTCGATCATGCATTTAACTACTCACAAATGATGCATCATATTTAAATGATTTATATGTGAAACTTGCTTAGAATTTTGTCTAGTTTAATATTATTCAACTTTCACCCATGTTTAAAATGCTTAAAATGTTGCTTGCTTAAATTTTCTTAAATAACTTGTTAAAATGATTTAATTCATAACTAAATAACCGTAACTCCAAATTTAATAAACTTTATATGTAAATGGGGTAGAAAAATGCCTAGTTTAACATGGTGGCATTGCTTTGCATGTTTAACAACTCTAAAATATGGTTTAGGGCAGAACAGTACCAAACCTAATATATGCATATGGGGATTTTTCGGACTTGTTGCTTGTTGATCTGACCTCATTTAAACTTGCCTAGATAGGTAGTTTTATTTTGCTTCACCTCTTGCCATGTTTAACAACATTTAATATTGTTGGGTACATAAACGAGATCGAACTAAATAACTTGAATGTGGTGTTTCGTCAAATGCAACGGAGTTGCATGTTGAGCTCCACTTAATTTGTAGGATTGTTTGTGCACTTTGCCATGAAATGCTTCATTAAATCGGACATGCATCATACTTGTTTGTGCATCATGCCATGCTCATGTGGTGGTTGTTTACTATGTTGTTTACTTCTTTCTGGTGTTGCTTCTTCGGGTTGGTTCCGATAATGTCACGTTGTGAGGATTCGTTCGACTACATCCGTTTGTCTTCTTCATGGACTCATTTTTCTTCCTTGCGGGATTTCAGGCAAGATGACCATACCCTCGAAATCACTTCTATCTTTGCTTGCTAGTTGCTCGCTCTTTTGCTATGCCTATGCTGCGATACCTACCACTTGCTTATCATCCCTCCCATATTGTTGAACCAAGCCTCTAACCCACCTTGTCCTAGCAAACCGTTGTTTGGCTATGTTACTGTTTTGCTCAGCCCCTCTTATAACGTTGTTAGTTGCAGGTGAAGATTGAAGTTTGTTCCTTGTTGGAACATGGATATTTTATTGGGATATCACAATATCTCTTATTTAATTAATGCATCTATATACTTGGTAAATGGTGGAATGCTCGGCCTTATGACTGGTGTTTTGTTCCACTCTTGCCGCCCTAGTTTTCGTCATATCGGTGTTATGTTCCTGGATTTTGCGTTCCTTATGCGGTTGGGTTATAATGGGAACCCCTTGACAGTTCACCTTGAATAAAACTCCTCCAGCAAGGCCCAACATTGGTTTTACCATTCGCCACCTAGCCTTTTTCTTTCCCTTGGGTTCTGTAGACTCAAGGGTCATCTTTATTAAACCCCCGGGCCAGTGCTCCTCTGAGTGTTGGTCCAACCTGTCAGCTGCCGGTGGCCACCAGGGGCAACTCTAGGCTGGCCTACCAGAACCTTGGACAATCCGGTGTGCCCTGAGAACGAGATATGTGCACATTCGGGTGGCTTTGCTTGTCTTGTTTTACCATGGTCGAAATGTCTTGTAACCGGGATTTCGAGTCTGATCGGGTCTTCCCGCTAGAAGGAATATCCTTCGTTGACCGTGAGAGCTTGTGATGGGCTAAGTTGGGACACCCCTGCAGGGTTTTGAACTTTCGAAAGCCGTGCCCGCGGTTATGGGCAGATGGGAATTTGTTAATGTCCGGTCGTAGAAAACCTGAAGTTGACCTTGATTAAAATACATCAACCGCGTGTGTAACCGTGATGGTCTCTTTCCGGCGGGGTCCGGGAAGTGAACACGGTGTTGGAGTTATGCTTGACGTAGGTTGTTCTAGGATCACTTCTTGATCAGAGTTGTTCGACCGTGTTTTTGCCATCTCTTCTCGCTCTCTTTTGCGGATAAGTTAGCCACCATATATGCTAGTCGCTTGCTGCAGCTCCACCTCATACCTTTTACCCTTCCTATAAGCTTAAATAGTCCTGATCGCGAGGGTGCGAGATTGCTGAGTCCCCGTGACTCACAGATACTTCCAAAACCAGTTTGCAGGTGCCGATGTTACCGAGCAGGTGACGCAACCAAGCTCAGGAGGAGCTCGATGAAGATCTTGTCCCTTGTGTTGTTTCGTTCTAGTTTATCAGTAGTGGAGCCTAGTCGGGACGATCGGGGATCTGTGTAGCATTTGGGGTAGTCTTCTTTTATTTTGGTTCCGTAGTCGGACCTTGATTGTATTTGGATGATGTAATTTTTTTTTCATGTAATTGTGTGAAGTGGCGATTGTAAGACAACTATGTATCTCTTTCCCTTATGTATTACATGGGTTGTGTGAAGAGTACCTCACTTGCGACATTGCTTTCAATGCGGTTATGCCTCTAAGTCGTGCTTCGACACGTGGGAGATATAGCCGCATCGAGGGCGTTACAGCAAAATCAAGGAACATAACACCGGTATGACAGAAACTAAGGCGGCAAGAGTGGAACAAAACACCAGGCAAAAGGCTGAGCCTTCCACCCTTTACCAAGTATATAGATGCATGAATTAAAATAAGAGATAATATGATATCCCAACATATCCATGTTCCAACATGGAACAAACTTCAACTTCACCTGCAACTAGCAACGCTATAAGAGGGGCTGAGCAAAAGTGGTAACATAGCCAAGCAACGGTTTGCTAGGAAGGTGGGTTAGAGGCTTGACATGGCAATATGGGAGGCATGATATAACAAGTGGTAGTTGGCGCGACATAGCAATATAGCGAACAACTAGCAAGCAAAGATAGAAGTGATTTCGAGGGTATGGTCATCTTACCTGTGATCCCGCAAGGAAGAAGACAGAGTCCAAGAAGTAGACGACCCAACATAGTCGAACGAATACTCACAACTCTGGAACAAAACCGAAGCTAACGAGAGAATCAACCCTGAAAGAAGCAAGCAACATAGTAAACAACCATCACATAAGCATGGCATGGTGCACAACCAAGTATGATGCATGTCCGGTTTAATGAAACAAGGCATGGCAATGTGCAACAAACAATACTACAAGTTAAGTGGAGCTCAATATGTTGCATATTGATGAAACACCACATGACTTATTTAGTTCTCTCCCGTTTATGTACCCAACAAAACTAAATGTTATTAAACATGGCAAGGGGTGAAGCATATGAAAACTACCTATCTAGTCAAGTTTAAATGAGGCCGGAAATAACAACCAACAATTCCGAAAAATCCTCATATGCAATTTTTGGATTTGGTACTGTTCTGCCCTAAAACATATTTTAGAGTTGTTAAACATGCAAGATGATTGCACCATGTTAAACTAGGCATTTTTCTGCCCCATTTACATATAAAGTTTATTTAAAATGGAGCTACGGTTATTTAGTTATGAAACAAATCATTTTTGCATGGCATATGAGAAAATTTAAACAAACAACATTTTAAACATTTTTAACATGGATAAAAGTTGCAAATTATGAAAATAGACAAAATTCTAAGCATTTTACATATATAATGTTTTAATAAATTATACATGGTTATTAAGTTATTATATGCATGAAGAGCAAGGGTTTTTCTGTAAATCTATAAATCCTGGGATAAAAGATTAAATGCGTCCAAAGGAAAAAACACTATACGTGCCGAAACTGATTGGCCCAACAGTGCTCATGGGAAAACAGTGGCTGGGCTGAGGCTCACCAGAGGGCCTTGGGCTGGTGGTGGAGCTCGGCTGGATGTGGAGTGGAGGGAGGATGGCGTTGGGCCTTGGCGCGGCTTGGCTGGCGGGCCACGTGGAGGACGATGGGTCAACGGGCACGGGCGAATCAAGCAAGAGGAAGCGCTCATTCGTCTCGGTCTCACACAAGAGGAAGCAGGCGGCAGCAGAACTTGAAGGGGAGCCCGGTGATGGGGACGGCAGGGATGGAGGGGACGGCGAGGCGCGGCAAACCTCCGGATCTGGCTGACGCGAGCATGGACGGCTAGAGCGACGCCCTCCTCATCAAAACTGAGGAAGACGTCGGCGACAAGGAGCGCCAGGTTGTAGAGGCATCAAGAGGAACTATTCCGGCAGTGGCGAGCTTGCCGCATCGGGGACGAGGGCACGCAGCGGCACTCGAGCGACTGGGTGGCCATGGCATCGGCGTCGGGTTCATGTTCAAGCCAGTAGAGAGACAGAGCTGAGAGAGGGTACAGGCAGAAGGAAAGGAAGGAGATGGAGGCAACAAGGAAGCTGCAGCATGACCAGGTGCTTCGGTTGGTGAGGTCGATGAGGAGGCCGGGGCGACGGTGCTGTTCGAAGTGCTTGGTACGAGCGGGAGGACAAGCGGAGACGCACGGGAGGAGAAGTGGAGGCCCGACGTGGTCGGCGGCTTGGAGGTCCTCCCGCTTCTATGCAGCTCGGGCGCCATGTGAGGTAGCAGGAGGAGGCGCTCGGGCCAGGAGAACTGTTGCGGGCGGGAGGATCTCGGGGCCTCGGTTACGGGATTGGGCGGATCGAGGGGAGGAGGTGGTTGTCCAGAAGCTTAAAATGAGGGAAGTGGTCGGAGGCTTCGGTGGCGGAGAGGTGGATCTGGGAGGATCCCGACGGAGATGGTGAGTGGGTGGCGGCGGCGCGATGGGAAAGGAAGGATGGGACATGAGGCCGAGGAACTAGGGTTGCCCACTATATATAGCTAGTTGATTTGGGTAGGGCTATCCGGTCCCTCCGATCGAAATTGGACGGTCGGGAAAAAAATAGGGAGTCCAATAAATAAAACGGAGATATTTTCCGGATGTTTGGGGATGATCCGGGCCCAACGGTGACGACTGCCCGGGTCGGGTTCGGGTAAGTTTTGGACACGCACGCGAGGGGTTTTTGTGCACTCTGCAGAGAGGCTCATATGGTCGGACAACAAAAGAACGGTTGGTCTCAAAAGGGACAACGAGGGCAATAGGGAGAAGCGGGAACTACGAACAGATGTGAGTTTTCTGAAAACATGCGGATGCAATGCGGATAATGCGATGATGAATGCAACAGACAAATAAAACACACGGCGGCAACGAAATAACTGGAAGGCATCTGGAGCATCGGTCACGGGGCATTACAACACTCCACCACTACAAGAGGATCTCATCCCGAGATTTAGGATTGCACCGGAGGGAAAACAGAAAAGGAAGAGGAGAGGTAAACTAAGTTGCTTCTTGTACAAACGAGTGAAACCAACGAACCTTGAGAGATTAGAAAATTTCGAGAAAAGGATACAACGGAGATGAACGAAGTTGAAAACACTCCGTTAGAAAAGGGGAACAAAGAACATTGCCAAAACCTTGAGGTTGCAAGACATGAATGAAGAGCTCCAGCAACAAGGAAGGACAAGTAACCACTCTGGTTGAAACGGAATAAGCAAGGAAAGAACATGATCTTTGATAAAATGAGATGATGGTTAGAAGGGAGTTAAAACACAATGCCTCTGGAATGGGAGAATATAATCTAGATTGATGGAACGAAAGAATGGAGAAGAAAATGATAACTCATCCCACAAATGAATTTGAAAGAAACATCCTTATGAAGAAGGCTTGAACAGAGTTGTTGAAAAATCAACAATGAAAACAATAAGCTGCTTGTGGGCTTATGAAAACATCTCAAAACTTGAGGTGAAATTCTGCCACAAATGGAAACAAGATTGGATTGATATGAACAAGGACACGAGAAACTTATTTCACCGGGAGGATAAATGAAGAACTTGGGTCATTTATGAGCACCATAAATAGCAAAATCCTTAGGGAAAGCTTTAGGTGAAATATAACCCAAGATAACTCCAATGAAGAGGTTGATTGGTTGAAAAGATGTTTTGAGCGAAGAGAAAATGATGGATTTAGATATGTCACTCTTGAAAACTTGTGACTCAAGAAACACGAAGGGAAATTATCAAGAATGACATAATACCACCTCAAAAGATGAGATATGAAAGAATTGCACTTCGGAATGCAAGATGAAGAAAGCTTGAACTCCTCAAAATACAACATGTGTTGAACACCATGTTTATTTTAGAGTATAGCTTGGCGGATCTTAGCTTCGCGAGAAATCTTGAAGAATAATTGAAGAATGAAAAGAATCCTTGACGAGCCCCCATGTGACCTCCATGAAGAACTCCGATAATAAAAGGATGATAAAAGGAAGAGAAGTTTTAAACGCAAGGTGTATCCCTGCAATGATTTAGATGGAGCTTCACGATGATATAATTTGAGAAAACTTGGAACTCCGAAAAGAAAGATGAACAACTTAGCACCGACAAATTGATATCATGAATGAACTCCGGAAGAAAAGAATTGAATCACCTCAAAGAAAACAAGAATAAGATTTACTATATGTTTATCCTTCATCAACTTAACTTGATGACAAGCAACGACTTTGGCATACTACTTATTCTCATAGAAAAAGGATTGAAGAGAGATATAGCACAAACTTGAGAAAGTCTTTAATGAACCACCGATAGGATTTGAAAAGAACGAATGAATTGATACAATAACAACGGAAGAGGAATGTTGAACGAACCACTGTAAGAATTGAAAACGAATGAAGAAAAGAGAATGAAACACCGGGAGGAATTAGAAAACGAATGAAGATACTTGAAGCAATTTAGATACAAGAGAAACGAAGAGATCATGAACTGACTAGAGAATAGTTAAATGATGCACCAGTAAGATTTGGAGAATGAGAGCTGAAAGCTAAAATGAATACTTCTGAGATGATGGGCTCCGGAGAATCAAACTGAAAAGGCTCCTGAATTGTTCTGGATGGGTGAAAAGAATTCTCACAATTGAAAACAATTATGAGAGGATGGCATAAAGCTAGCACCATGAATCATTGGAAGAACGGGTAAGGATTTAAGAGGAACTCCTCTTTGGTCTTCAAAATCCGAGAATGACGACGAGAAACACAACCATGAATTTGTTGAGGCACTCCGGAATGAAAATAAGAAAGGTTGAACCAACGATGAAAAGAATTTGAAAGATCTTGGAGAAAGACATATGACTGATGATAATTCATTCTTACGTCAACTTGGAGAAGAATTTTGAGAGTAACTCCGGGAAAATAGAAGAGTCGGGTAAGATCCTGCAAAAATACCTATGGGTTAGGGCCCACTCAAAAGATACACCGTTGAATGATTTAAAAGAGAGATTGCACCAGTTGAATAAATGGCTTGAATGAGATAACATCCTGAAAAGAGCTTGGACGAATCGAGAAAGGAAACGTGAATCTCCTGAGCTATCCTCGGCACTCTAGAACAAATGAATGGCGAGAAGTGGATGATTAAGAGGTGCACTGGCATGAGAAAGCATTTGGACAAATGAAAGGAATATGCTCAACACCGAAGCTTGAATTGAATCCACCGGGAAACAAAAGAGAACGAAGAATGATAACTTGAATCTCCGTTAGTATCTTCCCGAGAATCGCCGGATAAGAACATTAACGGAAAAGGATGGAGAGACTTCCCATCAATAAGAGGATACTTGATTAAGAAATTTGAGTCCTTGAAGAAAAAGGGTGGGATGACGGGAAAACAAAGGCAACTTGGGCAGATGGAATGGATACCGTTGAGAAAACTTCGAATTGACCTTGCGGATGTTGAAAATGATCGGATCCACTTGAAGAGAAGCACAGCCGTTGGAAAGAATTGAAAAGACAACCTTGATGATCAAGAAGGATTAGCATCCACATAGAAATATGAGAACCCGCTTAGGGAAGGTATGGAATCAACACTTGACATTGAAGCAACTCGAATACAACAACTCAAAACCTAGCAGAGGATTTGGCTCACAGAATAAGCCGGAAACAAACATATGATAGATCCCACATCGTATCATGTGTTTGTTCGAATGATATTCTAGGAGCTACTTAAATTCCCACTTATAAACTCCCGAAACTTTCTGGTTATGCAACCTGGTGTTGGGGATACAGGGGAAGCATAATATCTCACGCAAACTAACAATCCCTACATCCAGCTGTATCCATCCGTCAACACATAACCAAGAAAGCTTCGGAAATCGTGTACCTCCACCTTCGAAAAGCATCCATTATACAAGTTATGGCGATACTCCCAAACTCCCACCCCAGTACTAGGTGGCATCGAGGTTATGTCACCAACAACTACATAAAAGAGATTTTTGATGTCGGCGAACTCTGGTATTCCAGAACTGCAACGATAAAATTGTGACAACAACACCTCAGAGCTTAACTCCCCGGGACACTGCCACAACCCCTGAATGTCAGGAGGCACCAAGAACAATGTTCTCGTCACAAGACTATCGGAACAATTCCAAGATACCCGTGTGATCCTAAAAACAATTCGTGAAATTTGAGGAGAGGGAAGTCAAAACTTCTACGTCAGGAGGCCTCACCAGAGCGACGAAGGGACCGAGGAGTAAAAAGAATCCAACTCTCCGATATATATAATCCTAAAACTCAAAACAATTTTTCTAGACTCAACAACGTCAGCGATTTGATCAAGCAGGGGGCTCCTAAGTCGGGGATGGCTCTGATTACCAACTTGTAACACCCACAATGTGACTATATCTCCCACGTGTCGGGGCACGACTTAGAGGCATAGCCGCATGGTAGTTTTGTCGCAAGAGGGGTAATCTTCAATCCCATGTACTGAATAAGAAAGGGATAAAGAGTTGGCTTACAATCGCCACTTCACACAAATAACAAGTTAAACATACATGATCCAGAGTACAATGAAGGTCCGACTACGGAACCAAAATAAAAGAAGACAACCTCAAATGCTAGATCCCCGATCGTCCCAACTGGGCACGACTACTGGTTAACTGGGAAAGACACAAAACAACGATCAAGATCTTCATCGAGCTCCCACTTGAGCTCGGTTGCGTCACCTTCACTGGTATCATCGGCACCTGCAACTGTTTGGAAGTATCTGTGAGTCATGAGGACTCAACAATCTCACACCCGCGAGATTAAGACTATTTAAGCTTATCGGTAGGATAAGGTAATGAGATGGAGCTGCAGCAAGTGCTAAGCAAATATGGTGGCTAACATATGCAAATAAGAGCGAGAAGAGAAGCAACGCATCGGTCGAGAAGCTAGAAGTGATCAAGAAGTGATCCTGAAACTACTTACGTACTAACATAACTCCAAAACCGTGTTCACTTACCGGACTCCGCCGAACACTAAGGGTTTGTTTGGTATGGTGCATGGAGGGTGCATGAGGGCCAAAGTTCCCAATCCGACCCACTTTTGCTTGTTTGGTAGGGTGCATGGGCTCACCTGAGCTATGCTCATTTGATGCATAAAAGTGCCGTCAGCCATCCTCATCTCATGCACCCCAGACAGGGTGCATGGAGGCAGCTATGCTGGCCCTGACACTCGTCCCCACCGACCAGACCATGTCCAGATATGTTTATTTTTTCAAAAAGAATCATAATTTCAAAATTTGTTTAAATTTTCAAAAAAACTTTAGAATTTCAGAAAAAATGAAAAAAAATTGAATTTCAAAATTGTTAAATTTTCAAAAAAATCATAATTTCAAATTTTGTTTGAATTTTCAATAAATATTTGGAATTTCAATTTTTCTAAAAAAATCATAAATGTTCGGAATTTCAAAAGGAAATCAAAATTTGTTTGAATTTTTTAAAAAATAGAATTTTAATTTTTTATAAAATATTCAAATTTTCAAATTTTGTTTAAATTTTCAAAAAAACTCATAATTTCAAATATGTTCGAATTAAAAAAAGAATTTCAAAATTTATTTTAATTTTCCAAAAAAGTTTAGAATATCAAATTTTATTTAAATTTTCAAAATATGTTTAAATTTATGTTGACATTTTTTCAATTTTGTTCATCATTCAAAAAAATATTCAGAATTCGAAATTGTTCAACATGTCTAAACACATGCAGGCTGCCAAACAAAATCTCAGCTCAGCATATCTCAGCACATACATCACTGCCAAACAACAGCAACTGCATGGACTCGGAATGTCTACACCCAACATGTATGAGATGAGAACAACTAGGCTAGGTCCATACATG
The DNA here is from genome assembly GCA_034509565.1 of Triticum monococcum. Lineage (NCBI taxonomy): Eukaryota > Viridiplantae > Streptophyta > Magnoliopsida > Poales > Poaceae > Triticum > Triticum monococcum. Next base: position 426,222,053 of record CM067847.1, on the reverse strand, counting down.
CTATAATAGGAGAAGGGCTATAGATGATATGGACACTAATGGCGCACCAGACATGTGGTGCGCCACTACTATATATCAGTGGCGCACCATCTGTGGGTGCGCCATTACTGTGATAGACACTAATGGCGCACCACACCCATGGTGTGCCACTACTAACATATTTTTTTCCAAAAATACTAATGGCGCACCAGGGAACAGTGCGTCATTACTAGTTTAGCTAGTAATGGCACACCACTCACCACGTGCGCCACTACTATCATTTTGTTTTTTTCAAAACTACTAATGGCGCACCACCAGCTGGTGCGCCATTAGTAACCAAGGTTACTAATGGCGCATTTGTAGGTGGTGCGCCATTAGTAACCTGGGACCAGCTAGATATTTTGGATAGCCACCTACACACTCACTTTCCCCACTTCATTCTCTCCACCTCCTCCTCCAAGCTTGTCTCAGCTGCCTCCTCCTCCTCACCTCATTTGCACCATAGATTCATCCAAATTAAGTGGTTAAATTACCTTTTTTGATTGGTAAGTAAGGGGAAAGCTTTCTTTATGTTGTAGATCTACTTTTTTCTCCCTCCATCAACGTGCACATGCACTTTTTATGGCCTAACTAGATCTATGTATGTTTGTGGTGTTGCATATGTTTGTGGTGTTGCATATATGTTTGTGTTTGCAGGTACTGGTATTTGAAATGCGATAGTTGCCAATATTTTGCCGGAATGTTGATTCATTTCCGTTTCGGCGAGAATTTTGGCACTATGCATTCTTTTTTGTCCTATTTTTAGGGAAAGTCATGCCAAATTTTTTCTTGGTTCTAAAATATCGTTTTGCTATACCCCGCAGGCGACCATGGTCCGCATGATGACCGAAGGCATCGTGAATAGGTTTTTGAGCTCCGCGAAGGCCGAGATGCTTCAAAAGAACGAGACAGAGATAAGATGTCTGTGTCGAAGATGCAAGCTGAAGGGCCTTATTGCGGACCCGGATTCCAGGCAGGTGCGGGACCACCTGCTCTTGCGTGGTTTCATGGATGGCTATCGGTGGCAAGGTGATGAAGATGACTATGAAGTCGTCCATGGGGGCCAGGCGAGAAATGAGGAAGGGCAGCAAGACAACCACCGCGGGGAGGGCGGGGGAGAAGACAAAGAATCTCTAGGACATGATCACGACGGTGATTCCGTACACAGTCATCATGTAGAAGATGCCGGACATGATGATGAGGAAGATGTAGATGCCGGAGCAGACGATGATGGACCATCGATGGACTGGGTGCAGGACCCTCATATTCAAGAGTTGCTTCTCAAGCAGACGGATAATGCAAGAGCTGCCACGTGAGAGAAAGCCAAGCTGGATCAACTGGAGATAGACGCGGTTACTCCATTATATGAAGGATGCAGGCCCGAGGATACCCGCCTAAAAGTAACGCTCATGGCTTTGGAGATGAAGGTAAAACACAAAATGACCGACGCATGCTTCGACGAGAACATGTCATTCTGGCACGAACGTCTTCCCAAGGGGAACAAGTGCCCGGCCAGTTTCGAGGAGGCAAAGAAAATCGTGTGTCCTCTGGATTTACCGCACGTGAAATACCATATGTTCATGAACAATTGCATCATTTATCGGGACGAGCATGTGGAGTATACCATATGTCTGGTGTGCGGCGTCACTTGATACAAGAAGAGGAAGAAAGCTCCTCGAAAAGTGGTGTGGTACTTTCCGATCACTCCTCGTCTGCAGTGGTATTTCGCGGACCCTAAGCTAGCAAAGCTCCTGCGTTGGCACGCGGATAGGGAGGAGAAGAAGCGAGAAGATGACGGAAATGATCCGGAGATAAATAAAAAAGACAAGATGCTGAGTCACCCTAAGGATGCGAGCCAGTGGCAAGCGTTGAACTTTGAACACCCAGAATTTGGGGACGATCCAAGGAACATCGTGCTGGGCGCGAGCACCGATGGAGTCAATCCGTTTGGCAGCCAGAGAAGCACACGTAGCACCTGGCCTGTGTTTGTGTGGATGTACAACCTTCCCCCCTGGTTGTGCATGAAGAGGAAGTACATTCACGTGAGTATGCTAATTGAAGGGCCGAAACAACCAGGGAACGACATCAATCTGTATCTGGGGCTGCTGAAAGAGGAGCTAGACACACTGTGGAAAACGCCAGCCAATACGTAGGACGCTGCAGAGAAAGAATATTTCCCTATGAGAGCCGCACTGCTCACGACGGTGCACGACTATCTCGGTTACGGATATCTCGCGGGGCAGGTGGTCCACGGATTTTCTGGATGCGTCAGGTGCATGGATGACATAACGTATCACCAGCTAGATAGAGATCCCGGGTCTTAGAAAACCATGTTCATGGGACATCGAAGGTGGCTTCGCGATGATGACCCATGGAGAAAACGCAAGGATTTGTTCGATGGTGAAAACGAACCACGAAGAAGCCCGCGTACGAGGAGCGGCGAGGAAATAGATGAGCTGTTGATAAATTGGAAAGATTGCCCACTGCCGGGAAAGAAGCAAAAGGCGCCAGAGCCGGGAAAGAAGCGAAAGGTGCCAGAGCCGCTGCTGAAGGTATGGAAAACGTGGTCTCTTTTCTGGGACTTGCCGTACTGGAAGATCCACCGTGTGCCTCACAGCCTTGATGTCATGCATATCACGAAGAACGTGTGCGAGAGTCTGCTTGGTACCCTGCTCAACATGCCAGAGAGGACCAAAGATGGGCCGAAAGCAAGGGCAGACTTGAAATCAATGGGCAACAGGGAGGAGCTTCACGCTAATGATGACGACGATGATGATGATGAGCCGAAGCAGGACACGGAAAGTCGTCGCAAAGGCAAAAAGGCCAAGAAGACCGGAAATGACTACCATCCTGCGTGCTTCACTCTAAGTCAGGAGGAGATCGAGCAGTATTTCACCTACATCGTAGGAGTAAAACTTCCTTACGGTTACGCGGGGAAGATAAGAAGATACCTAGACCCATTGAAGCAGAAGTTCAGCGGGAAGAAGTCTCACGACTGTAATGTGCTGATGACGTAGATACTTCCAGTTGCAATCCGTGGGATCATGGACATGCACATCCATGAAAAGCTATTTGGCCTATGCAACTTTTTCGACGTCATCTCTCAAAAGTCGGTTGGCGTGAGGCAACTCAGAAGGCTACATGAAGAGATCGTGGTGATACTATGCGAGCTTGAGATGTACTTCCTGCCCGCATTCTTCGATGTTATGGTGCATCTACTGGTCAATATCGTGGAGGATATCATCCAACTCAGGCCGACGTTCCTGCACAGCATGATGCCATTCGAAAGGATGAATGGTGTCATCAAAGGATACGTCCGCAACATGTCACGTCCAGAGGGAAGCATAGCCAGGGGCTTTCTGACCGAAGAGTGCATCTCCAACGGCACGAATTATCTAGGCATCGAGAACCCCGTTGGTCTGCCTGTCAACAGGCACCTCGGCAGGCTCGCTGGATTGGGTCACCGCGAGGGTCGCCGCGAAATGCATGTCGACTTCGAGGGTCGACTCGCCGACTTTGAAAGAGCAAACCTAGTCGCGCTACAACACATAGACGTGGTCAATCCTTGGGTGGTAGAGCATAAAACCTTTATTGAGAAGACATACAATGACCGAGGCCAACAGAGGATGGACGGACATATAATCAAAGAGCACAACTCATGTTTCATGCATTGGTTCAAGAAGAAGCTTCTGTCGTACCCTTTACATGAGGATTCTTCCACGGAAGAAAAACTCATATTCGCCTTGTCACAGGGCGTCGAGCACAACCTGATGACCTATGAGGCGTACGATATCAATGGCTACACATTCTACACCGAGGACAAGGACATGAATAGCGATGGTTATCAGAACTCCGGGGTAACGATGGAATCCTACACCGGTAACGATAAGGACAGATACTACGGAAGGATCGAGGAGATCTGGGAGCTGAGCTACGCTGGAGAGAAGGTCCCGATGTTCTGTGTCAGATGGGCCAAGAGCGTCCTAAAAGAAGACCGGTATTTCACCACCATGGTTATACCCGAAGCCAAATCCAAGACCGCGGGCGCAAATGACACCGTGAAAAATGAGCCATGGGTACTGGCTTCCCAAGTGGACCAATGCTTCTTCATTACCGACCCATCAAAGCCCAGTCGTGTTGTCATGAGGAGAGGCAAAAGGAAGATCATCGGAATGGATGGAGTCGCAAATGAGCAAGACTTCAACAAGTACGGTGACCCGAAGATGGAACATGACGACAACGATGAAGTGCCATACACCACAAGAAGAAGCAGGACCACCCTACCTAAAGGACGTCCGTTCCACAGAAGAACTCCATTTGCAAAAAAGAAGGGCAAGAAGATTGTGAACAGATAGCTAGCTAAGATCGATTGTATTTAAATTGTAGCCCTCATTTCTTGATTGTATTTCGACATATTGAAATGATATTTATTATGTTCCAGTGTCCTCACGAATATTTATTTATGTTTATTATGGTATTGAATTTCTAATACACAAAAGTATATAATTTGTTAATATTTTTGAACTCATGAATATTTTTAAATTTAATTCATGGGCACTTTTTGAATTCATGAATATTTTTTCAAATTTGATGATATTTTTTCATATTCAATATGAAAAAATATTGAATATTCATGAGGACACTCGATCTCGATCCCCCTCCATCTCGATCCCTACCCCCCTCGCCAGATCCCCCTTGCCGCCGAGCACCACCCGCACCCTCCCTCGCTCCACCGCCGACAACGACCCCCCGCACCCTCCCCCGCTCCACCGCCGCCGACGACCCCCCGCACCCTCCCCCGCTCCGCCGCCGACGACCCTCCGCACCCTCCCCCGCTCCACCACCGCCGACGACCCCCCGCTCCACCGCCGTCGACGACCCCCCGCACCCTTCCCCACTCCACCGCCGCCTACGACGCCCCGCACCCTCCCCCGCTCCCGCCGCCGCTGCCGGCCCCCCGCACCCTCCCCCGCTCCACCGCCGTCGACGACCACGTTTTGAATTTCATGGGCACTTTTTGAATTCATGAATATTTTTTCAAATTTTGATGATATTTTTTCATATTCATAAATGTTTTACCAATTCACAAATAAATGCAACTAAAAATCCAAAAAAATTATTGATGATATTTTTAAATAACAAATTTGATGATATTTTCAAATAACAAATTTGATGATATCTTCAATTAAAAATAAAAAAACAAATTTGATGATATTTTCAAAATAAACAAATTCATCAAAAAAACAAATTTGATGATATCTTCTGTTCTAGTCCTCATGAAAATAACAAATTTGATAAAAAAATTATTAGATGCAACAAAAAAAGAAAAAAAAAGGTTACTAATGGCGTGCCAGAGGAGGGTGCGCCATTGCTATCAGAAAAAAAAGAAGTTACTAATGGCGCACCAGAGGAGGGTGCGCCATTGCTATCAGAAAAAAACTTACTAATGGCGCACCAGTGGGTGGTGCGCCATTGCTATCAGTGTTTTTATGGCGCACCCCTGGATGGTGCGCCATTACTATCCTTCCCCCTTGTGTGTGTTGTCCATCTCGCGTTCGTTCTTCTCTCTCCCAATCTCACATCTCTCCGACCCACTGCGCCACCGCCCGTAAGCCCCCCTCCTCCTCCGCCCGTCCTCCTCCGCCCGTAAGTCCCCTCCCCCTGACTGACTCGACTCCCCTGGCCTCCGCACACAGTTCACCGTCCCGGATCTCCGACTGCATCACCTCCCGCGGCGGCAACATCCACAGCATCGACGTCTTCGTCCCCGACGACGCCCCCGTCTTCTACGCCCGTAGGTACCCCATCCAACTCGCCCCCGCCTCCATTTCCCACCTCTCCCTCTCTGCTCCTCCCTCCTTGCCCTCTCCCTCTCTGCTCGATCCCCTCTCTTCTCTGTCTCCACCTTCTGTTCTTGCATGTGAGGTGTTTGATTGAATGTCAATTCAAACAATTGATGCAGCCGCGTCCACCGGAGCACCACGACTGTGTCTGCGACCTCGACCCTACTCCGCCGCCGTCTACGACCTCGTCTGCGACCGCGTCCACGAGGTGAGTTCTAGTCTGAAACTCTCAATGCTCAAGTCTGGAAGCATCATGGATTCATTCTTCTTCAGACCTTGTTTGTTTCTTTCTGCTTGAATGAATGGAGTACAATACAAGTTCAGGAACAAGGGACATTTTTTTCAATTGTGAACTCTCAATGCTCAAGTCTGGAGGTGTTTACAAATTCAAAGAGTTCACATGACTACTGGTCAAATACTCTAGTGTATTTACTGTAAATCTAGTCTGAAACTAGTAGAGCTCTGGGTTATTTGCAAATTCAGTTTAAATAAAAATTTGGTACATGACTACTGATCATGTATGAAAGATGTTGCTACTGGATGAGCACAAGAACTACTCAATAGATTAAGTTGGAGCTTTTAGCTTAAGTGAGTAGCCAGTACTGTAGTGAGTAGCTTAGCTTGTTTAAGTACTGCCAGTTAGTAGTACTGCTAGTGAGTAGATGAACTCCATTTAACTAGCTTAATTGAGTTTCAGTTGTGTAGTGAAGTTCTTCTATTTTGTATGATGCGGTTCACGCTTAAACTGTCCTGCTATGTAGTCTGTTGGATCATCTATGTACTATGTATGCTGTGGCATGTGGTGTGGTCGATGCTGAAATGTCAACTCTATGTACTATGTATGTTGTGGCATGTGGTGTGGTCCGAGTGATCAGGTTTCAAATGATTCTACTGCAATATTGTGGGGTTCTACTCCTGGAACACTTCAGGAATTTTACTTCATAACTGGGGTATTTTGATGATATTGATGGGCTTTGTCTCCGACCATCGTGTCGTGATGATATTGTGGGGTGTTCTGGGGTTGTAGCTGGGCGGGGGAGGGGTAATGATTTTGCAGGTGTAACACCCCGGATATGATTTACCTAATATGTAATCCAACTCTTGCCGTTTCCGGCGCTAAGTTATTTTATTTTCTCGGGTTCGGGTTTTTGCCTCCGTGTGTTGTTATCATTGTCATGCATCTCATATCATGTCATCATGTGCATTGCATTTTCATACGTGTTCGTCTCATGCATCCGAGCATTTTCCCCGTTGTCCGTTTTGCATTCCGGCGCTCTGTTCTCCTCCGGTGGTCATTTCTACCTTTCTTTCATGTGTGGAGATTAAACATTTCCGGATTGGACCGAGACTTGCCAAGAGGCCTTGGTTTACTACCGGTAGACCGCCTGTCAAGTTTCGTACCATTTGGACTTCGTTTGATGCTCCAACGGTTAACCGAGGGACCGAGAAGACCTCATGTGTGTTGCAGCCCAACACCCCTTCAATTTGGCCCAAAACCCACCAAAACCCTCTCCATCATCTAGAGCGTTCGATCACGATCGCATGGCCGAAAACCGCACCTCATTTGGACACTCCTAGCTCCCTCTATGCCTATATATACACCACCCTCTCGAAATTCCGGATCCCCTCCTTTCAAACTCTAGATCCACCCACCTCGCGCCGCGCCGGACACGTCCGGTCCGGCCGGACACGTCCGCCGCTGCGCCCCAGCCAATCGGACGCCGCCACGTGGCGCGGGCAGCCCCACTGCGCCGCCGGCCCGACCAAGCCCGCGGGAGGCCCCCGCGGCCCATCCCCGCGCGCCGCCCCGCGCCCTTCTCCTTCCCTGCGCCCGGTGCCCGGCGCCGCCGCGCGCCATCGCCGGCCTCACCGCTTCGGCGAGGCACCGCCGCCCGACGCCACCGCCGCACCGCCGCCCGATGCCCCCATTGCCGGCGCCCCTCTCCGCCGCCTCCGCCGCACCGCCCCAAGTCCCACTCCGGCCGCCCCGCGCCAAACTCCTCCGGCGGTCTACTTCCTCTCCGGCGAGCTCGAGGTCGAACCTCGGGAAGCGTGCAAATCTCAGATCCGAAATATCTCGGTTAACTTTTTGCCCCGAAACCCTAATTATTTTGCTATGTTCGTTGTGCCGTAACTCCGCATCTGTAGCTCCGTTTTGGGCATATAGCATATCAAAATGTTCGTCTCGGAGAGTACATCATTTCCTCTCATTGCATCATTTTCAGTTGAGTTCATCTTGATGCCCGAAATGCTGTTGGAAGAATGCTATTTGAGATATTTGTCAGATCTGCTGCTCCAATTAGATATGTATCATTTTTGCCATGATTATTGTGTGCATGATATGCCCTTGAGCTCTACATGAGTTTTGTTATATGTTTTGCCATCTATCCAGAGGTGCAACCCATGTATTTTTGTGATGTGTGTGGTGACTAGCACAAGCTTGCAAAGTGGTGCATTCGTTAATGCTGATTTCAGGGACTTAGCAATTCCACTAAGTCCTTGATCTGTTTATTTCAATATGCCATATGTTCATCTAGTTTCCTAGTGATCCGTGCCTCTTTTGAGGATGATCAGTAAGGATGATTTGCTAATATTGTAGTGCTCTATCCATCCATGTCTTTATTTGTAATTATGGAGCACCCTAGCTTGAGTCGATCGAGCTCTACTTTTGCTATTTCGTGAATCTGGGCAGATTGTCTACTTGTTAGCAATTTTGCCGAGGATGTTGTAGTCGATCCGTGCATGCTATGTTATTGTTCTTGCCATTTATAGCTTGTATAATGTGTATTCTTGATGGGTGTATGCTTAGATTGTCATGACTTGCTCTGTAGTGAGTGCATCGAGCTCATAAACATGCCTACTTGATATCTGATTTTGCATGCTCCAGTTTTCACTAAGTCTGAGAACTGATTATGTTTTTGCCATGTTCACATGCTTGCAAATGTATTTTATGATCCCTTTTGGCTCAAGGTCACTAATGGACTTTTGTTAAGCTCTTTGAGTAGCTCCACGCCATGCTTTACTTTTCCATGTTCAGGTCCTGTAGCATATAGTTTTCATGCTCCAAAGTGTGCTACCTGACCTGAAATTTCAGACAAGTGTTAATTTCACTAAGTCTGAAATCTGTTTACCAAATGCATTTTTGCCATGCTTGTTTGAACCTGTCAGTGGATGAATTAGCCGTAGCTCAGTGTTCATCTTTTGTTAAGCATCGTGAAAGGATCCCTACCATGTATTTTGTTGTCATGTTTGAGTGTTGTAGCATGTTCATCTTGCTGCATTTAGATGGCTACTTGCTGTAAATCGCAGACCGGTGCCATATTTGAATTGCTTGCCATTTCCAAACTGTAACTCCGATTCCGGTAATCTTTATATCGTTTTCAAGTGAAATCATCTCACCTTTCCAGTGGCACACTTGGATTTCCATGTTGAGCCCAGGTCCATTCATTCCTTGTCAAATCTTGCATATGCATCACATATCGCATCCCGCATAGCATACCGTGTTTGCATCATATTGTTTGAGCTTTGCACGTGGTTGATTGTGTTCCGTTTGCTTGTTTGTCTTGTTTGGGTAGAGCCGGGAGATGAGTTTGCTAACGAGGAGCCCGTTGAGTTTGCTTTCGAGGATCCAGTCAACTCTGACAACTTGGCAGGCAAGATGATCATGCCCTCGAAATCACTACTATCTTTGCTTTGCTAGATGCTCGCTCTTTTGCTATGCTTATGCTACGATGCCTACCGCTTGCTTATCATGCCTCCCAAATTGCCATGTCAAACCTCTAACCCACCATGTCCTAGCAAACCGTTGATTGGCTATGTTACCGCTTTGCTCAGCCCCTCTTATAGCATTGCTGGTTGCAGGTGAAGATTGGAGACCGTTCCTTGTTGGAACATTATTTACTTGTTGGGATATCATTATATTGCCTTGTTATCTTAATGCATCTATATACTTGGTAAAGGGTGGAAGGCTCAGACTTTTGCCTAGTGTTTTGTTCCACTCTTGCCGCCCTAGTTTCCGTCATATCGGTGTTATGTTCCCGGATTTTGCGTTCCTTACGCGGTTGGGTTATAATGGGAACCCCTTGATAGTTCGCCTTGAATAAAGCTTTTCCAGCAATGGCCAACCTTGGTTTTACCATTTGCAACCTAGCCTCTTTTCCCTTGGGTTTCCGGAGCCCGAGGGTCATCTTATTTTAAACCCCCCCCCCCCCCCCCCCGGGCCAGTGCTCCTCTGAGTGTTGGTCCAACCGAGCAATGTCCGGGACTACCAGGGGCAACTTTGGGCTGGCCTACCCGACGTCTGGTTCATCTGAGTGTGCCCTGAGAACAAAATATGTGCAGCTCCTATCGGGATTTGTCGGCACATTCGGGCGGTGTTGCTGGATTTGTTTTAACTTGTCGAAGTGTCTTGTAGAACCGGGATACCGAGTCTGATCGGAATGTCTCAGGAGGAGGTCTATTCCTTCGTTGACCGTGAGAGCTTGTCATGGGCTAAGTTGGGACTCCCCTGCAAGGATTTGAACTTTTGAAAGTCGTGCCCGCGGTTATGGGCAGATGGGAATTTGTTAATGTCCGGTTGTAGATAACTTGAACCTTAACTTAATTAAAATGAATCAACCATGTGAGTTACCGTGATGGTCTCTTCTCGGCGGAGTCCGGGAAGTGAACACGGTGTTGGAGTAATGCTTGCCGCAGGTTGTTTCTCTAGTTATTCATTCGTGCTTTGCCTTCTCTTCTCGCTCTCTTTTGCGAACAGGTTAGCCACCATATATGCTAGTCGCTTGCTCCAGCTCCACATATTTAACCTTGCCTTACCTTTAAGCTTAAATAGTCGTGATCGCGAGGGTGCGAGATTGTTGAGTCCCTGTGGCTCACAGATTACTTCCAAACCAGATGCAGGACCTAATGACACCGTTTCAGATGACGCACTTGAGCTCAAGTGGGAGTTCGACGAGGACTCATGCCGTTACTATGTTTCTTTCCCTGATGATCAGTAGTGGTGCCCAGTTGGGGCGATCGGGACCGTGTCGCATGTTGGGTTGATCTTTTATTTTGGCGCCGTAGTCGGGCCATGAGTGTTTGGATGATGTAATGCTATTTATGTACTTTGATTGACGTGGCGAGTGTAAGCCAACGATGTTCCTTCCCCTTTTATTATTTATATTACATGGGATGTTGTGATGATTGCCTAACTTGCGACATTGCTTTCAATGCGGTTATGCCTCTAAGTCGTGCTTCGACATGTAGGAGATATAGCCGCATCGAGGGCGTTACAGCAGGTACCCTGAGAGACCCTTGAGTTTGCTGGAATGTCGATTAACTTCCGTTCCGAAAAATTCAGGTACTCCATATGTCCTATTTTCAGCAAAGGTCATGCTGAAATTTTCCGTGAATTTTAGCATGACTTTTCTAAAAATAGGACATATGGGGTACTTGCGACTAATGCATGGGCGGGGTACCTTAGTACTTAATTAAGTAGGATCAACTTCCCCTTTATTCTAAATGATGAAAGCTTAGGCTTTTAGGGTGCCTCGGCGTCGACAACCCCTAAATGATAAAAGCTTACCTTTTAGGATGCCTCGGTGTCGGCAAATCCTAAATGATGAGACCATGATCTTGTTCCTTGACAATAACCAACTTTTTGACCAAACTTTTTTCCTATTTAGAGCAAAACATGGCCCACAACGATGAGGCTGGCGGTTCGAGCAAGCAATTCTGGGAGCTGTCCCAGGAGATGGAGGAAGAACCTCACCGCTATGAGGACGCCGCGGAAGACACCGATCCTGACTACACAACCCCTAGTGGCGTCGGGGATGACACCACTAATGGTGCCGCCAAGGATGCGACCATTGATGATGGCAGCGCACGCACAGATGGCAGCCAACCAAAGAGGCAACGGAAGGACCGATGCCTGAACGTGCTCCGCACCATCAAGGAGGAATTTACTGAAGTGAACTCCGACGGGTATCCAACGGCGCCCAAAGAATTAGTCAAGGGGTACTCGCTTCAGCTCGGGTGCATTCTCCGGAGCACCGTCTCGATCAACACCGAGAACCTAAGTCATAAGGACCGAGGGAATTTGCGTAGCCTCCTCTTCACAAAGCTGCACGAACGATACAAGTTCCCCGATGACTTTGCAAACACACGCCTCTCAGGGAATAAAGTGAACAGTGCCACCCTCACGACGATGAGCATGGCCCTGTCTACTTGGAGAATCGCGGTGAAGAGAATGATTGACAAACATGATAGTTATGAGAAGATCAAGGCGAAAAATCCTTCGATCAGCAAAGATGACTACAAGGAGTTCAAGATCAAGTGTGAGAGCAGCGCAACCTCAGAATCAAGTCAGTGTGGGAAAGAAATGCGGGAGTTGAACTTAGGGGAACACAAACTCGGTCCTGGTGGTTACAGAGTGGCGGAGACTATATGGGACAAGGAGGACGCGGAGCGTGCCGAGCAAGGCCTACCGCCCCGCTTCGAGAAACACCGTGACAAGCAAACCAGGAACTAAGTCAGGGCCCGGTACAAGGAGGACCCGGTAACAAAGGAGCTTACCACGGATCCAAAGACCAGGGCGCTTGAGCGTGTTTTGGTTAGGAATACACCCCCCCCCCTTAATTAGCTCCATATGGTTGCATTCTAATTAATGAAGCCAAATTTCTAAATGGTTCACATTCCTTCCGCAGGAGACTGAAAGCAGTAGCGCGGGGTCGTCTCAGAGCACCCCTTGGGACAACACTCTAAATAGGGCGTTGAACGTAATGAAAAACAAGGATAAGCTCAGTAAGCCGTCGTCAGCTAGTCGTGTGGCCGGCAAAGGCTTTTCCACAAAATGGTCGTCATACTATAACGCTGTCGGCGAAAGGAGAGAAAGACCAGCTCAGAAAGCCAGTCACGCGAGGTTCAAGAACTCAAGGCACAAGTGCGCGCGGATTTCGGAGATTGTCCAAGAGCAAGTGCAACAACAACTGGGATCGACGCTCACCGCCATTGTGCCTACCTTAATTCAAGGGCTGACGATGTGGATTGCGGGCGGCCAACAGGGGCCGCCCCCGGTTCCCAGCTTCACGGCCAGCAACTCGCACAACGCGCAGGCGGCGCCATTGGTGTCTCTGGCGGAGGCGGTATTGGTGTCTCCCACGCCGGCATGTGCATTGGAGCTTAATGCACCGGGGTGTACACCGGCCGACACCTCGGCAGCAAGCGGCCCCTCCGTCAATTGCACGCCCGCCGTTGGCGGTGCCTCGACATTAGCCGAGCTCGACGCCATCATGGTAACTAATTAAGCCTCTCGGCCGATGAATTCATCTCCTTGCCTTTGACCGGGCATCCCTGACGCCCTACATGTTTTCGCAGGGCACCACCGACGTTCCATACACTCTCCTGCACTTCGTGGGCGGCGAGTTGATCGATGTCGCCAAGGGAAGAATCGTTCAACCGGGCAACCCCGTGTTCCACGGAAATCCGATGCCACCCACCGTGTATAGGGTTGAACTGGTTCGGGTGCTGCTAGGCTGTGACGAGTTGTTACCTCCGATTTGACCCGCTGGGGCCGACGAAGATGATGTGATGACCCTCAGCGCCTGCGTAAGCTGGCCCCTGCTTTGGCCGAAGAGCCAGATTCGTTTGGGGGCGGGGGACACCACCCCATAGACAACACCGCCAATCGTGCCGGCGCCAAGCCATGGAAAGACCGCCGCAACGCTACCGGACATGCCGGACATCCCTATGGCACAGGGTTCGAACATGCATAGGGCACAGGATCCGGACGACGACGACAACGACGACAGTACATTTACCAACGTTGATAAGCACTTTGCCGAACATGGGTACGGTGATGAATTCTTCGGGCCTCCTTCTCAAGAACCCAACCCTGAAAAAGACGACCGCAGTCATGCTGGTACCACGGAGAAACCAAATTGCAACAGGTGTCATCTGGCGTTCAGTTCTCAGGAGACGCCTCCAGCTGCCGCCTTCACCGAGCCTAAGATAGCCCAGGTGCCAAATATTATCAGCCCCAACACACTCAAGAAGGCGGTTTGTGAGCAGAACTTGATCCCATTACAGCAGAAGAAGAAGGGACGGAAAAGAAAGAATAACAAGTGTGCCAGCCAGCCGGCACCGAGTACGATCCGTACTCAGGACGGTCCACCTTCACCTAAGGATATCTCGAGGAGGGTGCATGTGGCGGGTAGGCCGATACTACCGACTAATCTGCTCAATGCTGCAACCGGTGCTATGCGGTGTCTGCATGACAGTGTTCTTTCTTTGGAGAAGCGGCGTCTCTCCGAGAATGATGTGGCATACCCGGTTTTCGTGGCCATGGTGCCAGAGGGCAAGGGCTTTGTGGATAACGCCATCAGGGGTACGATCATCCTGCGGTTTCATAACATCTTCGCTATGTTTAGAGACAAGACCCCGGACATCGTGATAGTCGACCCCTTCTACATGCGTGCCAAGATCTTGGGCAACGCTAGGGACCGGCAAGTCGCGAGTTCTTACCTCGAAGGCGTCATTCTGGCAAACCCAGATAAGGATAACTTCCTCGTGCCTTACTTTCCCGAGTAAGTCATCCCCTCACCTCCCCGTAACATATGATTTCTTAGATTTCGATCATTTTTTTTCTAACATTCCATGTTTTGTGCAGTGACACACATTGCACACTCATCCTCTTAAGCCCGAAATATTCCATGGCCACGTATTTCGACTCGGACCGCCAGTCGAAGGAAGACTACATAAATTTCAAGAAAGTTCTTGATGATGTTCTCTCGGGCTACGCCAGATCTGGAGGCACCTTCACCAGGCCAGTTCGTAGGTACGGCAAGCACGTGTTCTCCCACACTACGACGTTCCCCTGCATCAAGCAGCCGCCTGGCGGTCATAAGGATGCCTACTACGCCCTCCATCACATGCGGGCGATCGTATGAGACCATAATCACCTTCTTCTACCAAATAATCTCAAAGATTGGGCGGCAAGCTTGTCGGCAATCCAGGACGCAGACATCAAACAAGAATTCTTTCGCATCCAGCCGGAATTTGCGGAAATCATCCATCAAGATGTCCTTCGTACCTCGGGGCAGTTCTACCTCAGATATCAACCGTCCAACAGTGAGATAGACACAACGCTACAAATGCAGGCTGGCAACGCCCGCGATTTCATGACCATCACGAGAGACGGCGGCTTCATCCACGCTCCGGTCCCTGAGTCGACTCGAAAGTGGTGATGCTATGTGTAGTTTTGAAATATCGATTAGCTCATGTTGTGATTAAACTTTAATGAACTTGTATGTCTCTTTGGTTTGGACATTCATTCAACTTAGATGTAATCGATGCTATTTATTAGTAGGACCATGAATCGTGCTATTAATGTCTTGCTTTTCTCTTCTGATCCTTTTGTTGCATACTTATATAGTGCTTATGTATTGTCTGTGAATTGCTACTAATGTTTTGTTTGGCTAGTGCATAGAGATGCCGTCGTATGTCGTGTACAAGGGTAAGGTTCTCGGAGTCTACGACGACTGGGAGGAGTGTTGGGGACAGGTTCACTGTTTCAGCAGTAACAGTTACAAAGGGTACAGCACTAGGGCGGAGGCGGAATCTAGATACGCGCGCTATCTAGCGGGAGAGAGGAGGGAGCGGAGGAGGAACCGGATGAAGACCAGTTTCATCGTGATGATGCTCATCATGGTCACCGCAGCTCTCTTCTATGTGATGGTAGTTTAGATGATCGATATCGACTTGTAATGTGAAGACAAACTCGCTACTCGCGGTCTCGAGACTTGTAATGTTCTATCTTTGTTTGGTCTTTTGAATTCGGAGACTAATATGATGAATTGTATTCGGAGAGTAATCTTTTATTGTATTCGATGAATCTACTGTTACTATGTGGTGCTGTCTATATTCTGTCAAGTAATATATTTTTGTAACCTGTGCAAATATCAGAAAACAAAAAAATCCCTAATATTCATACTAGTGGCGCACCACCAACTAGTGCGCCATTAGTAAGCCAGAGCACACTAGTGGCGCATCATCAACCAGTGTGCCATTAGTAAGCTAGAGCACATGGGTAAATATGGCCCCTGGGAGGCATACTAATGGCGCACCGTGCGACATACTAATGGCGCACTGCGTGGTGCGTCATTAGTAAAAAATACTAATGGCGTGATGCTAGTGGCGCACCTGTAGTGCGCCATTAGTAGGAAAAACAGGTGTGCCACTAGTAGGCCTTTTCCTAGTAGTGGAAAAGAGACCATCACGGCTACACATGTGGTTGATGCATTTTAATTAAGTCAAGTGTCAAGTTCTCTACAATCGGATATTAACAAATTCCCATCTGCCACATAACCACGGGCACGGCTCTCAAAAGTTTAAACCCTGCAGGGGTGTCCCAACTTAGCCCATCACAAGCTCTCATGGTCAACGAAGGATATTCCTTCTCTCGGAAAGACCCAATCAGTCTCGGAATCCTGGTTACAAGACATTTCGACAATGCTAAAACAAGACCAGCAAGACCAGCTGACTGTGTCGACAAATCCCGATAGGAGCTACACATATCTCGTTCTTCGGGCACACCGGATAAGCTAAGCGTACAAGTACCAATATAATCCAAGTTGCCAAGGGACGATCCCGCACGGTGCTCTAGTTTGGACCAACACTCAAAGGAGCACTGGCCAGGGAGGGTAAAATAAGATGACCCTCGGGCTCGCGACAACCCAATGGAAAGGCTTAGGTGAGGCAAATGTAAAACCAACGTTGGGACTTGCTGGAGGAGTTTTATTCAAAGCGAACTGTCAAGGGGTAACCATAACACCCAACCGCGTAAGGAACGCAAAATCAAGGAATATAACACCGGTTTGACGGAAACTAAGGCGGCAAGAGTGGAACAAAACACCAGGCAAAAGGCCGAGCCTTCCACCCTTTACCAATTATATAGATGCATTAATTAAAATAAGAGATAATATGATATCCCAACATATCCATGTTCCAACATGGAACAAACTTCAACTTCACCTGCAAATATCAACGCTATAAGAGGGCCTGAGCAAAAGCGGTAACATAGCCAAACAATGGTTTGCTAGGAAGGTGGGTTAGAGGCTTGACATGGCAATATGGGAGGCATGATATAACAAGTGGTAGGTGGCGTGACATAGCGATAGAGCGAACAACTAGCAAGCAAAGATAGAAGTGATTTCGAGGGTATGGTCATCTTGCTTGAGATCCCGCAAGGAAGAAGAACGAGTCCAAGAAGTAGATGACCCAACGTAGTCGAACGAATCCTCACAACTCTGAAACAAAACCGAAGCTAATGAGAGAAGCAACCCGAAAAGAAGCAAGCAACATAGTAAACAACCATCACATAAGTATGGCATGATGCACAACCAAGTATGATGCATGTCCAGTTTAATGAAACATGGCATGGCAAAGTGCAACAAACAACACTACAAGTTAAGTGGAGCTCAATATCTTGCATATTGACGAAACACCACATGAGTTATTTATTTCTCTCCCGTTTATGTACCCAACAAAATTAAATGTTATTAAACATCACAAGCGTTGAAGCATATGAAAACTACCTATCTAGGCAAGTTTAAATGAGGCTGAAAATAACAACCAACAATTCCGGAAAATCCTCATATGCAATTTATGAATTTGGTACTGTTCTTCCCTAAACCATATTTTAGAGTTGTTGAACATGCAAGATGAGTGCACCATATTAAACTAGGCATTTTTCTACCCCATTTACGTATAAAGTTTATTTAAAATGGAGCTATGGTTATTTAGTTATGAAACAAATCATTTTAGCATGGCATATGAGCAAATTTAAACAAAAAACATTTTAAACATTTTTAACATGGATCAAAGTTGCAAATTATGAAACTAGACAAAATTCTAAGCATTTTACATATATAATGTTTTAATAAATTATACATGGTTATTAAGTTATTATATGCATGAAGAGCAAGGGTTTTTCTGTAAATCTATAAATCCTGGGATAAAAGATTAAATGCGTCCAAAGGAAAAAACACTATACGTGCCGAAACTGATTGGCCCAGCAGTGCTCAAGGAAAAACAGTGGCTGGGCTGAGGCTCACCAGAGGGCCTTGGGCTGATGGTGGAGCTGGGCTAGACGCGTAGTAGAGGGAGGATGGCGCTGGGCCTTGGCGCGGCTTGGCTGGCGGGCCACGTGGAGGACGACGGGTCAACGGGCACGGGCGAATCGAGCAGGAGGAAGCGCTCATTCATCTCGGTCTCGCACAAGAGGAAGCAGGGGGCAGCAGAACTTGCAGGGGAGCCTGGAGATGGGGACGGCGGGGACGGCAAGGGGCGGCGAACCTTCGGATCTGGCCGGCGCGAGCATGGACGGCTACGCGAAGAGAGGCACCGCTGGAGCTGTAGGTCACAGCAACGGCGGGGGCGCGGTTCAGACGAAGCAAGGGCAGCAGCGGCGGGGCTTGAGCCCGAGACAAACAGAGGGATGCCCTCCTCATCGGAACCAAAGAAGACGTCGGAGACAGTGAGCGCCAGGTTGCAGGGGCATCAAGAGGAACTGTTCTGGCGGCGGCGAGCTTGCCGCGTCCGGGACGAGGGCACGCAGCGGCACTCGGGGGGCTGGGCGGCCATGGCATCAGCGTCAGGTTCCTGTTCAAGCCAGTAGAGAGACAGAGCTGAGAGAGGGTATAGGGAGAAGGAAAGGAAGGAGATGGAGGCGACGAGGAAGCTGTAGCATGACCAGGTGCTCCGGTCGGCGAGGTCGATGGAGGCCGGGGCGACGGTACTGTTGGAGGTGCTTGGTACGAGTGGGAGGACAAACGGAGACACACGGGAGGAGAAGTGGAGGCCGGCGTGGTCGGCGGCTTGGAGGTGCTCCCGCTCCTATGCAGCTCGGGTGCCATGTGAGGTGGCAGGAGGAGGCACTCGGGCCAGGAGAGCTGCTGGAGCTGTTGCGGGCGGGAGGAGCTCGGGGTCTTGGTTGCGGGATTGGGCGGATCGAGGGGAGGAGGTGGTTGGCCAGAAGCTTAAAACGAGAGAGGTGGTTGGAGGCTTTAGTGGCGGAGAGGTTGATCTGGGAGGATCCCGATGGAGATGGTGAGTGGGTGGTGGCGGCGCAATGGGAAAGGATGTATGAGACATGAGGCCGAGGAACTAGGGTTGCCCACTATATATAGCTAGTTGATTTGGGTAGGGCTATTCGGTCCCTCAGATCGAAATCGGACGGTTGGGAAACAATAGGCTAGGGAGTCCAATATATAAAATGAAGATATTTTCTGGATGTATGGGGATGATCCAGACCCAACGGTAACGACTGCCCGGGTCGGGATCAGGTAAGTTTCGGTCACGCATGCGAGAGGTTTTTGTGCACTATGCAGAGAGGCTCAAATGGCCGGACAACAAAAGAATGGTTGGTCTCGAAAGGGACGACTAGGGCAATAGGGAGAAGCGGGAACTACGAACGGATGTGACTTTTATGTAAACATGCGGATGCAATGCGGATAATGCGATGATGAATGCAACAGACAAATAAAACACATGGCGGCAACGAAATAACTGGAAGGCATCTAGAGCATCGGTCTCGGGGCATTACATTGTATTAGGTACATGCACTGCAGCAGACCTCTGTCCTCTACGCACTCGCTGAAATGCATCAGTAGTTGCCTTCCCTCTTTTTTCTTCTGCTTCCTCCTCGAGCTGCTCAACTGTTGTTTGAATCTCAGTTACCTTCAGATCAAGACCATAAAATTTGGTTTCTACGATCCTCTTCAAGCTCTCCTGGTTTTGAGTCAGGGTGGCCAGGCCCTTCTCAATCCTTACTGTAGACTGGATCAAATATGCAAGTTGATCTTGCTTGCTCTTCAGGAAAACTTGAGATGCCTCTTCAACACTTGGCATCTTGGCAGCTTTCTCAGCCTTTGCTTTGGCTCTCTTCTCCTGTGCTTGAGCTGATGATGGTTCCTCATCATTCATCACTACAGTGTTGTCTTCAAAATTAGGATTTAAGGGTAGATGCTCCCTATCCAACAGATATGTTCCTTTGCCCATCTTGGAGTTGATGAGCTCTTGAATGTGTGGAGCATACCCACAGCTTCTCTTCTGGTCAGCGGCAGTCCTCTTGATTGTCTCTACAATCAGACTCATGACCTTGAACTTTTGAGGGACATCAAAAAGTTGTAGCAGGTTGGTAGAATACCCTCTGATCATCTTGTGATCTCCTGACTTTGGTAGCAATGTGTGCCTAAGGATCCAGTCGATGGTAGGCAGAACAGACAATAAGAAATGTACTGGCCCAAGCTTGTGAGTCTCCAAAGCTTTATCTGGGATCTCCTTGTACATGTTTGCCATAGTGTTGTGGTCTTTCTTCTTCTTGGCATACACATCCAAGTCATCCGCGTGTTCCTCTGGGGCATTTATCAGCTTGGCCCGTTCTTCAATAGTGGACTGGTACCTAGTACCTTCTAACATCCAAATGATCTTCCCATCTGGGTAAAAGTGAGCAGTGGAGTAAAACTGCATGATCAGCTCATCATTCCATTTTGTGAGCTTCTGTCCAACAAACTCTTCTACTCCACATGTTTTGAAGCTGTCATGAACTCCTGGGAAGTGATCTTCATTCTCCATGATGAATTCCCAATCAACCCATCTCGTGTCACACACAATGGGCTTCTTGTTAAGCAAAATAGTCTCATAGAAGTCTTGTTGTTCTTTTGTGTGGAACATGTAGTCGACTGCAATCCTTCTCCTCACAGCATAGGGATTAGACTATCTCCACAATCTCAGTACAGCATCTTTTTTGATGTGCATGTCTTCAGCCACTGGATGAGTATCATTGTGGTCTGGGATCTTCGGTTTCAACTTTCTCAACACATGGGATTCATCATCCTCTTCTTCAGCTTCAGGCACTGGGGTCTTGTTCTTCTCTTCAGCAGGAATACTTCTGGTGTTCCTCTTGGCCTTCGGAGGCTTCTGAGCTTGAGCTTTTGGAGCAGCTTTGGGCTTTGATTTTGCAGCCCCTAACTTTATAGCATCTCCCATAAGCTTCTGAGCTTCGGGTGCTGGAGCATCCTCTTCCTCTTCTTCTATGGGATCCTTGAACATGGATGATCTCCCTAGAACTCTGGCAGTGGTCTTCTTGACCCTCTCCTTCCTATTCTTGCCTTCTCCACCTTCTTTGGGTTCAAGAGTGAACTCCATTATCTCTTGAGTGGAGGATCTGGCCTTAGACATACGAATCCTTCTTGCTGGAGCCTTCTTATTCATCCCTGGCTTAACTGTAGCACCTGTGCCATACTCCTTTTCAGCACCTTCTTCTTGGAGCTTACTTCCTCCTCAGTAGCAACATGGTCCTCATCCTCTGAATCTGAGGTTCTCTTCTTCCTTGTTCCGGTGGCTGCCTTTGGCAAGTTACTTGGAGTGCTCCTGCCGCCATCATCAGAACTGCTTGAGGGATCTGAACCCTCACTCAGCTGCACATGTTCCTCAGACCTGTTCTGACTGTCACTCTGATCAGACATCTTTGCAAACTTACTAATAGCAGACCCTATGAATAGATGTAGGTGAGGTAGAGTGGATGAGCATCACAAAGTGCAGAGATTTTGCAAAACAGATGACTTAAAAACTTAGTTTTAGTTCTCCACAAAAAGCATTTCGGAGTCCCAGTTTGGTGGCACCGAGACTGCTAGGGTTTCACAAAGAATCAAACTCGGTCACAACGATTTGCAATTTCCGGTCAGACCCAAAATGCATGTGCTATGGCCTAAGCCAAATCGGTGAGACCGATTTCTACAATTCGGTTGGTCCGAGATGAGTTCGGCAGAGACCTAACCCTAAATTTTCAAATCAAATTTAACCTAAAGGATGTTTTCAGTGGATAGAGTGTTTGCATACGTGGTAAGGATCATGGAAAAACAATGTTCTATGCATCAGAGGTAAAATAATAGCACCAAAGGTCGAACCCATACCCTAGTTCGGCAGGAGTTTGCTATGGCGACAACGGTGGGGTAGTTTTCCGTTGCCGGCGACGGAGACCAGCAGTGGGAAGTCCCTGGCGGTGAGGAGATGATCCGAAGACCTGAGGAGGCAGAGCAGGACACACGCGGGGTGAAGAGTTTTGGAGAAATTTCCTAAATTCAACCCGTGAGTATATATATCCCGACCCTATCGGTGTGACTGAGTGGAACAACTCGGTGGCACCGAGATGCAGAATCGGGAGCGGTTACTACAACTTGGTGTGACCGAAAAGTTCAAATCGGTTGCACCGAGATTGAAAACCTATATCAACTTAGTGAACTCGATGTGACCAAAGTGGATGACTCGGTCATACCGAAATGCACAAAGAGGTTTTGGAAGTTTAAGTCTATGACGAATCGGGGACTCCGAGTGCTCCTCACACAGAGTGGTCCTTAGGCATTCTTATCTATCCATTTGGCAAAAGAGAAAAAGCCAAACAATCAAAGCAACAAATGGATGTCCTCGAATGAGTAAAATATGCAACCAACATGCTCACACAATAAGAAGGCAAATAAAATATGTGACAAAGCATGCACAATCACTCTAGCATCTTTCAAGCAATTTTTGATGACTAGGTCATCTATATATGAGTATATTGACGGAGGAGTCAAATGAGAACATTTGATCATAGGTCATACCCATCGTCTAAGGACAAGTGGGGTTGCCACTTTTACATAAGGCATTGTTGTGTTCACACCATTAGAGTTGCTTTGCTCAATTGATTAGAGTAAAGCCCCCCTAGATGTGATATCCCCCCTAAGAGGGATGAACTAACCTTGGGTTTTGTCGATGATGACTTCATGTAGGTGTAGAAGATGTAGATGCTCAATGTTGATGTAGATCATTTGGAGCAATCCATTAGAGTGAGTTGCACTTTCAATACCAACACGGGTTAGTCCCACAAGGAACAAACAAGGATATCCATAGACATAGAATGATGTTCACATAGGATGATGTCCATGAAAGGATTAGGTTACCTTGTCCCTTTTCTTACCAACAAGAGGTTTTGTGACTCCTTGAACTAGTGCAACATGTGGAAGTTGTTTGCACTTGCCCTCACCAAAATGATATGAGTGAAGTATGTTGGCGGAGTCACCCTCAAGAACTCTCTAGTTCTTCTTCTTCGGGATCCACACCATCTTGATGGGAATCCTTGGAGTTGTAGTCGTACTTGATGAAGTAGAACTTGATGTAGTCTTGGGAACCCACTTGACCAAGGCTTTTGGAGCTTCCTCAAATGTATCAATCTCCTCTTGAAGCTTGTCCTTGCCTGTTTGTTTGTGGTCTTGTGGTGGAAGATCATCTTGAGCTTGTGTTCCTTAGAAAGAAGAAGGATCATACTTATCTTGTTGAGTAACAAATTTTGTCTTGGGGTATTGATCTTCTTCCCACTCAACTCCATTGGCATTGAACTTTCGTTCAAAACCAACACCTTGATTCTTCCGGTGTCTTCCTTGCTTGCATACAATTTCCTCAAATTGCTTACTTCCGGCAAGGCTCTTGTAAACACCTTTCTCCATAGTTCCCTTGAATAAGCTATTTTCTTGCTCAAGTGTAACTTGGCTAAGAGAATCATTAGTGGAATCAAGAGAAATACTAGAAGCAACAGGTTTAGCATGATTATTCTTACTGCTAGAAGAAGAATCTTTCTTACTCTTATTGCTACATTTAACTTGTGGCATGTAAGTAGAAAAGAGTAAACACTTGGCAATGTAAGAAGAGCTTTTCTTGCGAAGATCATCATTGATCGCTTTTAAGAACCCATGCTCTTGCTCAAGGTTGAGCTTTTAGAAGCATAACTTCTCATTAGTCTTTAAAAGCTCTCGATGATTTTACAAGGTAGTTTCATGAGCTAACTTAAGAGTGTTTAGTTCATTAGTTAGACACTCAATCTCCTTATTATCATCGTCATTCATTTTATCTTGATTAGCATGATTAATAGCAAGTTCATCATAATTTTAATCACTAGAATTGTCAACAAGTAAATCATCATCACCTAGCAAGTCATCTTCATCACTATTGAAATCAATATACTCGGGGTGTGGTACCTTTGGGCCTTTAGCCATGAAGCATCTTCCAATTCCTTCATTTGGTGAGTCAAATATGCCGTAGGAGTTGGTTGATACATGTGCTAGACCGGAAACACCTTCATCTTGAGTATATTCGGAGTCGGAGCGATAACTTCTCTCGGAGTGATTGTCGGAGTCGGAGCCGAATACCCATTCACCAATGTGAGCTTGATGTCTTCGTTTTGTGTAGCTCCTTGAAGATTTGTCCTTCCTTTCCGAATCCTTGCTTCTCCGTGAGGTTATTCGTTCATAAGGGTCATCTTTACTCCTTCTCTCTCTTGGTGGTGATTCTTCTCTCATGCTCCTTCTTTTGGGAGAATCTTCTATTCTTTTGTAGGGAGCCGTACACTCATTGGAGTAGTGTCCGGGTCTTCCACAATTGTAGCAATTTCGTTCACGGCTTGAAGATCATTTGTCATTGTAGGACCTCGACTTGGAACTTCTTTCCTTGCTTCTATTCTTGTAGAACTTGTTGAAGTTCTTCACCATTAGGCTCAATTCTTCATTGAAGGCTTGTTTCTCACTTGATGATGTGGGAGCATCACATGAGGCTTTGTAAGCACCACTTGACTTGTTGTTAAGCTCTTCCTTATCCTTGGGTGACATCTCATGAGAAACAATTCTTCCAATGACTTCCGTTGGCTTGAGATCTTTGTAATTGGGCATCATTTGGATTAATGTGCACACAGTATCATATTTTCCATCCAAGGCTCTTAGGATCCTCTTGATGATGAATCTATCTGTCATCTCTTCACTTACTAAGCCGGCAATCTCATTTGTGATGAGAGCAAGCCTAGAGTACATTTCAGCGACACCTTCACCATCCTTCATTTTGAACTTGTCAAGTTGAATTTGAAGCACATCCAATTTTAATTCCTTGACGGAGTCGGTACCTTCGTGCATATCAATCAAAGTATCCCAAATTTCCTTTGCATTCTCAAGACGGCTAATTTTGTTGAATTCTTCGGGGCACAATCCATTGAAGAAAATATCACAAGCTTGAGCATTGTATTGCAACATCTTCAACTCTTCCGCGCTATTTTCATGGTTTGGCTCCCATCAAAGAATTCACCTTGCAAGCCAATACACACACAGTAGCCAAAATGGCAGGGTTATGTCCAAGAATATGCATTTTCATCTTATGCTTCCAACTAGCAAAATTTGTACCATCAAAGTAAGGACCTCTATGGTGGTAATTTCCCTCGCTAGACGCCATACTCTCCTAGGTTGTGAAACCAAGGCTATGATCACCAAAAGCTATGGAAATCAAGGAAAATGGAGACCAAAGCTCCAAAACCACTTGTAGGATCGAAAGTATGTCTAGAGGGGGGGTGATTACTACTTGACCAAATAAAAATCTAGCCTTTTCCCAATTTTAAGTCTTGGCAGATTTCAGCAACTTAGCACTAGTCAAGTAAACAATCTACACATGCAAGTCTAAGAGTATAGCAGCGGAAACTAAAACATTGCACAAGAAGGTAAAAGGGAGGAGTTTGGAGGGAGCAAACACAATGTAGACACGGAGATTTTTGGCGTGGCTCCGATAGGTGGTGCTATCATACATCCACATTTATGGAAACTTCAACCCACGAAGGGTAACAGTTGCGCCAGACCATGGAGGGCTCCACCCACGAAGGCTCCACGAAGAAGCAACCTTGTCTATCCCACCATGGCCATCGCCCAAGAAGGACTTGCCTCACTAGGGTAGATCTTCACAAAGTAGGCGATCTCCTTGCCCGTACAAACTCCTTGGTTCAACTCCACAATCTTGACGGGGGCTCCCAAGTTACACCTAACCAATCTAGGAGACACCACTCTCCAAAAGGTAATAGATGGTGTGTTGATGATGAACTCCTTGCTCTTGTGCTTCAAATGATAGTCTCCCCAACACTCAACTCTCTCTCATAGGATTTGATTTGGTGGAAAGATGATTTGAGTGGAAAGCATCTTCAGAAGGCTAGAGATCAAGATTTATGTGGTTGGAGTGGAATATCTTGACCTCAACAGAAGTGTAGGTGGTTCTCTCTCAGAAAATGTATGTTGGAAGTGTAGGAATATTTTGATGGTTCTCTCCACAAATGAAGAGTAGGTGGAGGGGTATATACAGCCTGCACACAAAAACTAACCGTTACACACAATTTACCAAACTCGTAGGGACCGAATCAGGAAACTCAGTCAGACCGATCCAGTTCAAAGTGTGAACGTTAGGATTTCTGGTGGGACCGACATGTCAACTCGGTGGGACCGATTTCATTAGGGTTAGGGCATAACGTAATCTCGGTGGGACCGATTAAACAAACTCTGTGGGATCAATTTTGGTAATAAGCAAACAGAGAGTTGGTCAGGCAAACTCGGTGGATCGATTCACTCATCTTGGTTGGACCAAAACATTAAGGAGGGGAAACAGAGCGTTTGCATTGCGAACTCGGTGGGGCCGATCGCTCATCTCGGTTAGACCAAAACGTTACGAAGGGAAACAGAGAGTATGCAATCCCATCTCGGTGAGACCGAGATCCCTATCGGTGGGACCGAAGTGACTAGGGTTTTGTGGCAGTGGCTATGTCAACTAAACTCGGTGGCGCCGGATGGAAAGTTTCGGTGAGGCTGAGTTTGACTTTTGGTTTGGGACATATGTGGATATGAGAAAGTGGTTGAGTATTTTGGAGCATATCACTAAGCATTTTGAGCAAGTAACCCATTAAGCAACACCTCACCCCCTTTTAATAGTATTGGCTTTTCCTATGGACTCAATGTCATCTTGGATCACTAAAAGGTAAAATGTAGAGTCTTGAGCTTGAGTTTGAGCCAATCTTTTGTCCTTAACATTTTGAGGGGTCCACCTTTCTAATCCATGCCATGCCAATCATTCAGCTTTCCTGAAATATTTATCTTGAAATATTATTAGCTCAATGAGCTATATGTTGTTAGGAATTACCAAAACCACCTAGGGATAGTTGCACTTTCAGTGATGGTGCTACCGAGGAACATTGGGAACCAGTAATTATAGGCAGAAGGTAGGTGAAGCAGTGTGTCGCGGGAAACATGACGGTCATCGGAATTCAATGCATAAGTAGGCATGGCTTAGCGCACCAAGTTACTGCGGAAAACTGGAAAAACTGATGTGTCGTCCCATCCCGTTAGTGGTTCATCCCATCCATGGTAGGTGGCTGTAACACCCACAATGCGGCTATATCTCCCACGTGTCGGGGCACGACTTAGAGGCATAACCGCATGGTAGGCATCTCGCAAGAGGGGTAATCTTTACACATCCCATGTACTGAACAAGAAAGGGATAAAGAGTAGGCTTACAATCGCCACTTCACACAATACATAAATATAGCATTACATCGACCAGAATACAATCAAGATCCGACTATGGAACCAAATAAAGAAAGACAACCCCTAATGCTAGATCCCCGATCGTCCCGACTGGGCTTCACTACTGATCAACTAGGAACGGAACAACACAACAAACACGCTCTTCATCGAGCTCCCACTTGAGCTCAATTGCGTCAACTTCACTGGTATCATCGGCACCTGCAACTGTTTTGGGAGTATCTGTGAGTCACGAGGACTTAGCAATCTCACACCCACGAGATCAAGACTATTTAAGCTTATGGGTAGGAAAGGGTAGTGAGGTGGAGCTGCAGCAAGCACTAGCATATATGGTGGTTAACATAAGCAAATAAGAGCGAGAAGAGAAGCAATGCAACGGTCGTGAACTAGAAGTGATCCTGAAACTACTTACATTCAAGCATAACACAAGAACCGTGTTCACTTCCCAGACTCCGCCGAAAAGAGACCATCACGGCTACACACGCGGTTGATGCATTTTAATTAACTTAAGTGTCAAGTTCTCTACAACCGGATATTAATATATTCCCATCTGCCCATAACCGCGGGCACGGCTTTCAAAAGTTCAAACCCTGCAGGGGTGTCCCAACTTAGCCCATCACAAGCTTTCATGGTCAACGACGGATATTCCCTCTCCCAGGAAGACCCGACCAGACTCGGAATCCCGGTTACAAGACATTTCGACAATGGTAAAACAAGACCAGCAAAGCCGCCCGGATGTGCCAACAAATCCCAATAGGAGCTGCACATATCTCATTCTCAGGGCACACCAGATTGTCCAAACTTCCGGTAGGCTAGCCCAGATTTGCCCCTGGTGGCCACCGACGGCTGACAGGTTGGACCAACACTCAAAGGAGCACAATCTCGGGGGTTTAAAATAAAGATGACCCTCGGACTCCGGTAACCCAAGGGAAAAAGTCTTAGGTGGCAAATGTAAAACCAAGTTTGGGCCTTGCTGGAGGAGTTTTATTCAAAGCGAGCTGTCAAGGGGTTCCCATAACACCCAACCGCATAAGGAACGCAAAATCAAGGAACATAACACCGGTATGACGGAAATTAGGGCGGCAAGAGTGGAACAAAACACCAGGCATAAGGCGGAGCATTCCACCCTTTACCAAGTATATAGATGCATTAATTAAATAAGAGATATTGTGATATGCAAACATATCCATGTTCCAACATGGAACAAACTTCGTCTTCACCTGCAACTAACAACGCTATAAGAGGGGCTGAGCAAAGCGGCAACATAGCCAAACAACGGTTTGCTAGGAAGGTGGGTTAGAGGCTTGACATGGCAATATGGGAGGCATGATATAGCAAGTGGTAGGTAGCGTGGCATAGCAATAGAGTGAACAGCTAGCAAGCAAAGATAGAAGTGATTTCGAGGGTATGGTCATCTTGCCTGAAATCCCGCAAGGAAGAAGAACGAGTCCATGAAGAAGACAAACGGACGTAGTCGAATGGATCCTCACAAACGCGATGTTATCGGAACTAACCCGAAGAAGCAACACCGGAAAGAAGCAAGCAACATAGTGAGCAACCATCAAATCAACATGGCATGATGCAGAACCAAGTATGATGCATGCCCGGTTTAATGAAGCATGGCATGGCAAAGTACACAAGCAATCCTACAAATTAAGTGGAGATCAATATGCAACGAGTTGCATATTGATGAAACACCATGAGACTTATTTAGTTCTCTCCCGTTTATGTACTCAACAATATTAAATGTTGGTTAGCATGGCAAGAGGTGAAGCATATGAAAACTACCTATCTAGGCAAGTTTAAATGAGGCCGGAAAATCCTCATGTGCATATTTTTAGGTTTGGTACTGTTCTGCCCTAAACCAAATTTGTAGACTTGCAAAATAATCATAGTAAAGGCTATCATTGCCACTTTTATTGAAATAAAATATGAAAAAATATATTATAAATAACAGCAAAAGAATCTTAACAAAATAAAATGACGCTCCAAGCAAAACACATATCATGTGACTAATGAAAACATAGCACCAAGTGACGTTACCGATGATGTTGGAGACGTAAGAGGGGATGCCTTCCGGGGCATCCCCAAGCTTAGTTTCTTGGATCTTCCTTGAATATTACCTTTGGGTGCCTTGGGCATCTCCAAGCTTAGGGTCTTGTCACTCCTTATTCTCCTCATATCGACATCTCACCCAAAACTTGAAAACTTCAATCACACAAAACTTATCGGAACTTTGTGACGTAAGTTAGTATTATAAAGAGCAAACCATTTATATTGTGCAATATAAGCCATGGAACTAGAAAACAAGAAAATTATGCATTCAAAATAGAATCTGTCAAAAACAGAATAGTCCGTACTAATGTGTACTACAACCATACTTATGCTACTTCAAAAATCCTGAAAACAGGAAAACCAGGAAATTTGTCTATTAATATTGTGCAAAAAGAATCAACATTTATCACACTTCTGTTAAAAATGAGAATTGTTTTCCTGAGTGCAAAAGTTTCTATTTTCAGCAAGTTCAAATCAACTACCACCGTAAGCCATCACAAAGGTCTTACTTGGCACTTTATTGAAACGAAAGCAATAAAACATGATGACTACAGTAGCATAATCATGTGAACACACAAAAACAGTGGGTAAAATTTTTGGGTTGTCTCCCAGCAAGCGCTTTTCTTTAATGTCTTTTAGCTAGGCATGATGATTTCAATGATACTCGCATAAAAGATAAGAATTGAAACATAAAGAGAGCATCATGAATCATAAGTTCCTCTCTCATAATAATTTTCAGTGGCATCATGAATAAATTCATCAATATAACCATCACATAAAGCATTCCTTTCGCGATCCAAAAGCATTGAAAATTTATTACTCTCCATATAAGCAATTTTATTCTCATTCATAATACTGGGAGTATCACAGGAAACTCGAATACTATAAATTGTTCCCACATTAAAAAAGTAATGTTCAGTCAAAGGATATTAAAAATTATGACAATAATTATCACTACCTTTTTATAACATAAGTGTCATCACAATAACAATCATACGTGGGAGGCATGCAATCATCATAGAAAATTTGATCAGTCAAGGTAAGGGGACTAAAAAGATCATCTTCATCAAGCATAGCATCCCCAAGCTTGGGACAAACATTAATTTTGGCAAATAAATTCTCAAACATGTCATTATCATCAAACATAGCATCCCCAAGCTTGTGGCTTGACATATCATAAGCCTAATCATTCTCATCATTAATAGTATGAATAGCACCAATGGTATAACAATTGCTATCATCATAATTTCCCAAGTTGATGCCAAAAATATTTCCAAGATTATAAGAAGTATTATTATGTTCCCAATCATAATCATCACAACAAGCATTGGGCATAACAAAATCATGATCAATAGTGCTCTCGGACATTGTGCCATCAGACGTAGAAGCAATATCATCATCAAGTGCATCATCTTCCAGAATTATTTTTGATTCATTTTCATGAGGCAGAACAATAATAGGAGCAAAATTATTTGGGAAAGATACCTTTTACCTCTATCTTTCTTCTTTTCAAACTTCTTATTGAGGAGATTGGTTGAATAGGGAGCTCCTCCTCGTCACCTATTTCATCATGAGAGACAATAGGAGGGAAAGTGGAAATCATTATCCTTTCATTAGTATTCTTTTTATATTCTATTAGTTTTCCCATATTTCTATAGTTGGCAATATAAGCATTCTCATTGCAATTTACCTTGCAAAACATATAGATATTCTTTAGTTTAGTTTCAATGTCATCTGTGAGAATGAATACTTGAAACCAACTATTTTTATGTGTCAATTCTTCACTCCCCAAAAATAGACAAAGCTCATTATAATGTCCAAGGGTGACCAAGTTATTACAATATTTGGACACGATTAGATAAAGAGTTTGCATTGGAAATTAAAATGACCAACCTTATTGCAAAGCCCACAAGTAATAGGATAAAGAGAACATAATTTTGTAGCAAATTCATCTATCACTTTGAGCAAAGAATTGGTTCTATCATGTTTATGCTTCCTGCAAAATCTATCTTCCCTATAAGGCACGTCTTCACAAACTTTATGCACTCCACAAAAATTGACATGCTTATAAGAAACATTTTTGTCATGACTTGTGCAATCATCATCATAATTTTGGATATTTAAAGAATTCATACTAACAACATTGCTATCATGCTCATCATTCAAATATTTTGTGCCAAACATTTAATTGACTTCTTCTAACCATTGAGCACAATTTTCCGTTCCATCATTTTCAAGAAA
Source organism: Triticum monococcum (assembly GCA_034509565.1). NCBI lineage: Eukaryota > Viridiplantae > Streptophyta > Magnoliopsida > Poales > Poaceae > Triticum > Triticum monococcum. Next base: position 426,190,489 of record CM067847.1, on the reverse strand, counting down.
GATATTATAAAGATGATCAATGATATGATGTACCCTCAATTCCATTTTTTTGTAGTTTACTTTTATAAAGAAAACTAGTGATAAAACAAGATACTAAAAGATTCGATTGCAAGATCTAAAGATATACCTTCAAGCACTCACCTCCCCGACAACGGCGCCAGAAAAGAGCTTCGTTGACGGGATGTGAGTGCCGCTTACCTAGCCTCCCTGGAAACGGTGCCAGAAAAGAGCTTCGTTGACGGGATGTGAGTGCCGCTTACCTAGCCTCCCTGGAAACGGTGCCAGAAAAGAGCTTGATGTCTACTATGCAACTTTATTCTTGTAGACACGTGTTGGGCCTCCAAGCGCAGAGTTTTGTAGGACAGTAGCAATTTTCCCTCAAGTGGATGACCTAAGGTTTATCAATCTGTGGGAGGCTGTGACGCCCAGATAATTAAGCTACAGTAACCCCATGTTAATGGTGTCATGTCATCACATTACTGTTGCTTAACCATACTTTGATCCAAATGGAGTTCACATTCAAATTCAAATCAAATTTCAAATTTCTCGATCATGAAAACTAAAATGTTCAAGTTGTTGCAATTAATCAATATTTCATATTGGTGGTGAGCCAACATTTTTGAATGGTGGTTTAATGCCCTAATCTATTTAAAACAGTGTTAGAGCGACATATTTAAATGCCTTCCCACTTATGAAAAATGGTTAGATAACTCCAAAGGGCCAGAAACTTTTTGTGCAACCTGGTAATATTGTGCTTGATTTATGTGCCAAGTTTCACACTTTCCAAAAATTCTTTGGTAGCCCAAATAATTGCAATTCCGTAGTTGCTTGATTTGTAGAAAAAGAAAGGGAAAGTACACAAAATCTACTGTGTACTTAAAGCCGAGTTTTACAGTGCGGCCCGGCCCACTCAATGGGCCTTCTCCTTCCATCCTCACGTATAAGAGGTAGGAGGCATGCGTGTCGCACATCCACGGCTGCCATGGCCATGGATGGCCTCCACATCAACTCCCTCGGCTTGTAACTGCACCAACGCAAACCCTAGTCCACTCTTGACTGATCCCCTCTCTTTCCCCCATCGTGCCTCTCCTCGTCTTCTCGAAAACTACACGAGAGCTCGAGCGGTGACTGCGCCACCGCCGCCATTCCCGCGACCTACGAGCTCCCAAACGCTTGTGGAGTTGTCCCAAAGAGTCGCATATGTCGTCTTCATCATCTACGCCCCTGGATCGGAGCTAGGAAGCAACACCGTCATCGTCCACGTCGATCCCCTTCGACGGACATCGCCTCTGCCTCGTCATCGATCCCCTCGACTCCAACTACCTCCGGCTCCCCTGAGCTCCTACAACCCCCCCCATGTGAGCTCCTTCTCCGACTCCCGGCCTTGCCCCCGTCGATCTGTCGCCGTAGTGTCACCCCACAAGCTCTCGCCCGCCGTGCTGCGTTTTGATTTTCGGCCGAAAAAATGAATTTCAGCCGAATTTCAGCCATCTCGCTAGGGGCTGATATATGGGCCTATCGGCCGAATAATTTGGCCCAGTTTGATTTTTTTTTGCCCGGCACAGCTTCAAGAGCCGTCCGGTTAGGCTTTCGCTGAGACAAAACCACGAACACAACAACCTAACCCTAGAATCGCTTGTTTTCTGTCCCTCCTCCTCTGTGCGGCGCCGCCGCTGCGCACAGGACACATCTCAGGCGAGCACTTCCACCCAATCTCCTGGCCCTCCTCCACAGCTCCGGCCAAGGCGCTCACTTCGCCGGCCCTCCTCCATATTCCTCACCTCCACCCCATCCACTTCATGTCCTTTGCTTCTCCAAGACTGCAGCATGGTGCTTGGCGGCTGCGGCATCGGAGCTGATGGTGCGCGAGCCGACCAGTTGAACGGAGGCAGTAGCACGGGGCAGCAGCAACAGCATGGAGGGCGGCCGCTTGATCGGGAAGGTACAGATGTTCTTGATGTAGTTTCAGTACGTGTATGCAGTTTCAGTCTTCAGCAATTTGTCTCGTCCAAGTACGTGTATGCAGTTCCAGTTCTTCAGCAATTTCAGATCGATGTTGCTTTGTTTCTTGGTTATAATCTGTGTCTACGTGTGCTGCTTTAGATTTAGGAGAGGTCCCTGGTAAATGGCTTGGCAAATGCATACATCATACGCGGGGGAAAAGTGAGTCTTGATGAGTTGAACGTATAGCAGTGAGATTATTAATCTGAAATATACGCATCTAGTGGTCACCAAGGAGTCTCACAATGTTTTGGTTTGGTATATAATCTGAAACATACATGCATCTAGTAGTCACTAAGGATGCTCACGATCTGGTAATATTTATTTTGGTCCAACAAAAAAGTGGGTTCCAAATGTTATTCTGAACATCCTAAAATATATAATCGTTCCATAGATCTGGGTTGTGTGCTTGTTTTTGAGCTGTTGAGATGATGCTTGTGTGCAATATTAAAGTTTTTTTATCATGTCCAACCACTGGCTTGTATGTTTGCAGAAGCATCTCATGTTTGAATTGATCATTTATTTAGATCTACAGAACGTCCAATAAAAAATCAGTTGTGTTACTTGTGTATTATTTAGATGTTGATCAATGCTTAATTTCAATGTTCAGCGGTACCATTAAGTGGTGGTTCTAGAACTAAGCTTTGCAGTATCTTTCTCAATAATATATTATAGTTTTTGACTTCTCTTTTTGGCAAACTAGAGCATCATGTTGTATATAAATTACTTATTCCTTAGTATCTAGACTAGAGCATTAAGCTGTACAGTTTTTGTTTATAATTCATATGAGGACACCAAAGTAAGCAAGAGTTGCTTCCTTAGTTACCTACTCTTCATAACCGACCGTTGCTCTTTTGGCATGTGATTTTCAGGTCCTCGAACTGCAAATAGGAGTGGCAGTGGCAATCACGATGCAAATGCAAATGGTTCCCAAAGATCTTGCAAAGGTATTACTATGCTATGCTTGTTCACACGATGCAAATGGAACCATATGATATTGATTTGCTAGGTTCATTTAAAGTGATGTTGTTTGTAACTTTGCAATGCAGAAATTAAAAGACAATAACTTATATGATCCTTGGAACCATGCATGGCCGTATTATGGTGGTTTTGATTGTGTGTACTACAGCCTAAAGCACAAAGGTGGGGGTGCAACCAAAAGAAAAAGAGACACAAATTCAAGTGGAAAAGGACGCACCACCAAGAGATGGCAATTTGGAGACCCGTAGATCTGTACGGCTTGTCAAGAAGAAGACCAAGGAGAAAGGACATCAACAGCCCATACCTTGTTGCTTAGAATCTGCTGGTAAGTCTCTTCTTTTTAGTGTTTTATGATTCATGATAATTGCTAGAAAATTTTAGTTACTTGGAGCTGCTAGTTACTTAGATGTGTTCGCTTTCTATCCATGCCTAGCCTCGTTATCGTGTTAAGGAATGTATTCATATTATCCTAAATTGTTATCACTTGACTATTGTTGCACTAGACACTTCCCTGTTAGTCCATTTTATTTCATTATGCACAAAGTGGAAGAAGAAAATTCTGGTGTTGAACTACATCCATCCTGATCCTTTCTTTGTTTTCTCTAAACCAGAAATGCCACATGAAGAACTAAGGATATCAAGAAGCTTTTGGATGTATGCAAGCTTGGAGCTGCTGTTTTATAGGTATATTAACCACTATATTTATCTTGTAATATGTTTGAGCTTATTCATGATTTTTGATTCACATTTTTCAGCGTGGATTTTCCTTCTGTATGACAATTGACAAATGGCTAGTCCAAGCCAACAATGGGCTGTTTGTGTCTATGTCGCTTTCTATGTATCCTTAGAGTTTTGTTGTGCTGGAGTACAAACTATGAACTAGAATTCATCACTCTAGTATATGGAGGAATTTAACCTTTGCTCCTCAAGCTTTTTGGTGAGTAAAAAACTATATTGCTGTAGTAGATTTGTTATTTGATTCATGAGCATGCATAACATTTGACTATTGTTCTACTAGCCACTTACTTGTCCTGTTAGTCCATTTTATTTTTTATACACAAAGTGGCAGAAGATAATTCCGATGCAGAACTACCTCCATCCTGACCCTTCCTCTATTTTCTCTAAACTAGAAATGGCATTTGAAGAATAACCAAGGATATCAAGAAGCTTTTGGATGTAGGCAAAGCTTGGAACTGCTGTTTCAATGTCATGCTTCGATGGTTGTCTTTTGGAGCTGTTGTTTCTATGTGTAATCCTTTAAGTCTGTTGGCTGTACCGGACTATTTAAACTCTGAATTACGCTGTGATGCTTGAACTAATGTTGGACTGTTAAGGGTTATGACGGAGGCCACTTTATAACTAATGTGTGCCTGTTAAGTTGGACAGATGCAATTTTATTAATCCCTAGAGCTTATTTGCTGAACTTTATATGATCAATCCTGATGGTCGTTGTGCTGCTATATTTATGCTCTGTTTTATTTCAAATCTTGTTTGAATTTCGGCCGAATTTCGGACAAATTTTGGCCAAATTTTCAGATTTTGATTTTGAAATTTCGTCCGAGATTTTGACGAAAATTTTAAAATTCCCGAAATTCGGCCATTCGGCCAAGGACGAAAAGAACACAAACCGAAAATCAAAACGCAGCCGCCGTGGCCGTAGCCCTGCCGCAACCGCACCGGACTTGCCCCCGTACGCGCTCACCGCACCCATGGTCGTGCTCCGCCCCCACGAGCGGCCTCCGTGCCGATGCTGCCCCCTCCCCCCCGCCAGCTCCTCGTCACGCCCGCGTCCGTTGCTTACTGCTGCCGCGTTTGCCGCTGCTGCATCCGCTGGCCGCACCCCGCCTCTGCCCCGCAGCCACGCGACCGCTGGAGCTCAACAGCTGGCTGCGTTGTCCATGAGCCCTGCTGTGCTCCCCGCGCTAGGCCGCGTCCGCCTCCGGCCGCCACTGCCTCGCCCTAGCCTCGCTTCGCTGCTCGCCGCCCCATGCACCGCCGCCCACCTCCTCTGCAACCACCTCTGCTGCCGCCTATAGCGCGTCACAGCCGCGGCCGTTGCACCCCTCTCGCTCATCGTCGTTACACCCCATGCCGCCCGCAGCTCACCGCCGTCGCCGAGCGCTCTGGCCGCTGCCGCGCACTCCTGCCGCTACTGCAATTGCTGCTCGCCCTGCGGCCGCCCCCTGGTCGGCCCCGCACGAAGCCCGCGCGCCCGCTGGCCGCGGCCATGGCTCCAGCCGCCGGCCCTTGCTCCGTTCGTCGCCACTGCTGCCCGCCGGTGTCCCGCCACCCGGCAGCGCCCCCTGGTGGCCTCGGGTGCTCGCTGCACACTGGCACCCGCGCCCCACTTCGCCCAGCGCCCGCTAAGGCATGGCTGGGCCACTGCCAAAGGGGCCCCACCGGCCCCTTTTCTTTAATAAAAATGTGTGTAAAAATATAATATATAAAATATTATTAATTAATTAATTAACTTAATTAAAATGGTTTAATTAAACTAATTATTTAGTTAGTCTAACTAATCTGTAATTAGCTAAATGTGTGTATGACAAGGGGCCCCACCCCCTGTTGACCAGTCAAACATTGACTGGTCAACTAGGACCCCCTGGCACACCTGTCAGTCACTGTGTACACTCTGTGTACACTGTGCTGGGTCCAACTAGCATTTTAATAATTATTTTTGAATTAAAATAATTTTGGAATATTAATAAAACTTTGAAAATTCATATAGAATAATCCGTAACTCAGATGAAAATGTTTTTACATGAAAGTTACTCAAAACGACGAGACAAATCTGAATACGTAGCCCGTTCGTTGACCACGCGTCTCTAGCATAGCGAACCTGCAACCGTCCCCCTTCGGTTCGTCTGTTCGAAAATGCAAAACTTCGGGAAAGCATTCCCGGATGTTATCCCCCTTCGCCGGTAGCGTGTAGCACGACGTTAGAACACGTCCAGATCTGCCTGTTGTCCTATTATGCACTTGCTTGCTATGTATTTACTGTTCTCCCCCCTCTTCTCTTCGATAGACCCCGTGATGGCTTCCGATGCCGTTGTGATTGACTACGTCGATGATGACCCTTCTTCCCTTTCAGCGGAGCATCCAGGCAAGCCCCCCCCCTTTGATCATCCCGATATCGCCCATTTCATTCTCTCATACTTGCATTAGATTTTGCTACTATAATTAATGCTCCCATTCTGATGCATAGCCTGCTTTTGTACCTGTTATTGTTACCTACCTGCTTATAAACTACTTAGTATAGGTTGGTCATTGGTCGATCAGTGACCCCCACCTTGTCCTTGTTGCCCCTAATTCATCATTGACGACTCGATCAACGTGATTGACAACCAGAGCCCGACACCTCACATCACATCATGCCCCTTTTGTTGCTTGACTCTTAAGAGCTACTATCGAGTGCCGTGGGTGATACCTCATAACGCACTCCTGATGATGACTCTGTAGTGTAGGTATTCGGTCGTGGAGATCGAGGGTGATTCCTCCTTGACCACTCCTGATGCAACTCTGTCGTGCAATCCCTCAAGTGTGAACCTCGAGGGTGGTTCCTCTTACGTTCAGCTTGATGATTACATAAAGTGGAATTCACTGAGGGTGATTCCTCAGGTTTTCCTCCTTGATGTTTTGGACACGAGGTTACCTTAACATTACTTGAGACCATTGTTGAAGTCGGGTCGGCCCTGAGGGTTAACAGAAGTTGTTGTGAAAGTCGAGCGGGCCCGCAGAGCACCCGCGAGTTTTCTACGAGGTACGACCGGGCATTCTGGACCCTTGCCATAAGTCCACGAGACCGGGCGACGCGGTCACATTATCGTGAGTCTCTTCTCGTGTCCGTGAGCCCCAATGCACTAACAGGTTTGGGTATTTGTTCTGAGTTGGCCTCTGGCCTTTACGCACTAACAACCACGCGAGAATAGATATGGGTCTCGACGTCACAATATCAGCCGAAGCTTTGTCAGACGTCCAGTTCGGCATTGCGACATGGCCGGATCATGCTGGCCATCCGAGGTGGTGTCGGTGTCCACCCTGCTCGCAACGACCCAGAGTGCAACGGACGATGGGCCCAAGATCCCGGAGTGCTTAGGATGTAGACCGACAGGGACCTCTCTGCTAAGCCTAGGTAGGGTTGCGACGTGTTGATATTTCGAGGTCGGGCATTGACCCCAGAAAGGTGTGTCCGGCTAGAGTAATCAAGCATGTTGGGTAACGTGGTGAACCCCTACAGGGAAGATATACATATACATATACATATATATATGAATACCGTGTCCATGGTAATGGACGTCAAGACTTATATCCTAATCTTATATAACTAGAAATGGATACTTGAGACATGTGATGGATATGTGGCTCCGGGATTGCTTTCTCGCAGGGAGTCGAGGAAGGATCTCTGGGTGTTAATGTTACAACATGTTTGTTAAATATAAACTGCTATTCTTTACTCTCCTACATGCTGCAAGATACTTGGAGCTCCTTAAAGCTGCTAGTCTTTGATATGCTAGGCCTTCCCCTCTATTCTGGCATTCTGCAGTTCAGTCCACAGATACAAACCTTCCTTTGATACCAATGCATACTTAGTATAGATCTGATGCTTGAGAGCGACATCGTCCAGCTTCAAACCTGAGCTCCTCGAGCTGATCTAGGGCGGGGGTTAAGAACCACTCGTCGAACATGGCTTGGACCTTGCAGTTGGTACTAAACATGTGGATGTCAAGGTGTCTAGCTGGCCCAGGGTGCGATGCACGAATCTTGGAGACTACAGCCATGCATTTGCAATCCCCGCCACAGAGGCAGCTATCAACGGTGAGTTTGAGGGGAACGCGGCGCCAGAGGGGGCGCCACCACCGAGAGAGCAGGGTGGTTCGCATGGCAATTTGGTGGGGAGGAGGCTGATGATGACGAGCAACATGTCGTCGGGGAGGCAGCTGATGAAGTCTAGGCTCGCTGGATGCAGTTTTGGCTCGAGCCGCCTCTGCTTGTTGGCTGCCTCACCGTCCATCTTAGTCGGCGGCGACGCCGGTGTACATGTGTGTTGGTGTGTATTGTGTGCTAGGTGTGCGCAAATGTGTCCTTCTGTGCACGCCGTCGCGCAGTGGTGAAGTGTGCACGAGTGCATCCTTCACGCGGAAGAAGTGTGCCCTCAATTTACTAGCATGTGGGGTGCTACCGCGGGTGGTTTCAACTTTGTTTACTTCACCGCGTGTCCAATGGGCCTCTAGTTTACTTATTTTCACCCACTACCACATGGGCCAGCACCCGAAGATAGAGAACATGAGCTGACAACGCGACATGTGGACTGGTTGACCGGTCAACTAAACAATATACGGAGCTATACGCTGACACAGTGACCGTGTAATCTCTTGGTATAGAGAGTTCGAGTGAGAGGGGAGGCCGTGAGAGATAGTAGAGAGAGAGAGAGGTAATTCCTCCGTTCGATAATGTAGTGCCTACATTTTTTTAAAGTCAAACTTTTGAAACTTTGACCAAGTTTATGAAGAAATTACTTATATCTACAATACCAAAGATAAATGATAGTATGAAGTAAGTACTTGTTGTGATGAATCTAATGATCGTTCCAGATGTAAATGTTTTTCTCCACATATACCTGGTCAAACTTTTATGAGGTTTGACTTTTCAAAACATCCATATGTTTATGGAAGTGAGAGAGTACCTAACTAGAGAGAGAGAGAGAGTGAAATATAAAGAGTGACTGAAAAAAGCATGTGTGCGTGCGTGAAAGAGACATGGACAACACACGATAAAAGTAGACAAAAAGTGTGTGTGTCTTATGCAAACATATCACACATGAATCTTTGACAGCGGAAGCGAGGTCAGGAGATAGTGTGTGGTTGTTTGCAACCGAGAGAGAACGACCCATAGCACATGGCCAAGAGAGGTCTGATAAAAAAGGGAGAGAGGTCGAGAGAGATGTATGGAGAAAATGCGGACATGGGGAGGAGAGAGTGTATGTTTGTGATAGAGAGATCCCCTAGAGATCGTGATGGAATACATGAGTGGGAGATCAACTGACAAGGTGTGTACGCGATAGAAGAAACCCCGAGAGATATCGAGATAGACATATGGATGGAAGGAGACACTACGTGTGTTCCTGATGGCTATTGTGAGATAGTCATACTTAGGGGGGGGAGTGCGTGCACCTATGATGGAGTGAGGGATTATGGTACTTAGGGGGGGGGGAGTGCGTGCACCTATGATGGAGTGAGGGATTATGGTACTTAGGGGGGTGCGTGTTAGATAGAGAGAGAACAAGAGCGGAGAGTGTTAGATGGGTCTATGTAGCGCGAGCGAGATATGTGTATGTGTGAACCAGGGAGATATAAAGTTTGAGAGAGATAGAGGAGCCCTGATATGGTTGAGTGGTGCGTCACATAGCTGAGAGGGGGAAGAGATATTCCATCGCTCGATAATGTAGTGCATACAAATTGTTTAGAAGTCGAACTTTGGAAACTTTGACCAGGTTTATGCAAATATTATTTATATCTACAATACCAAAGACACATCATACGAAACTACATCTCATGATGAATCTAATGATATACGTTTGCCGTTCTAGATGTAAATGTTTTTCTCCACATACATGGTCAAACTTCATGATGTTTGACTGTTCAATAAATCTATATGCTATGGACTGAAGAGAATGCCTAAGTCGAGAGAGATCAGGTGCATGTGAAGGAGAATGAGTGAGTGTGCAAAAAGCGTATGTGTGTGAAAGAGAAAGGGACAACAAACGATAAATTAGAGAGAGAGAGAGAGTGTGTGTTTGTTTCTTATACAAACATATCACGCATGCATCTCCGAGATAGAAAAGTGAGGTGAGGCGATACACGAAGATAGCTAGTGTGTGATTGTTTGCAACAGAGAGATACATCCCTATAGCACATGTCCTATAGAGGCCTCGCCAACAAGGAACAAAGGTCGAGAGGGACGCATGGAGAAGATGGACGCATGGGGAGGGAGAGAGGGTGTGTTTGTGATAGAGAGACCCCCTTGAGATCGTGAGGGGACTATATGGGTGGGAGATTGCGGGACGAGGTGCGTGTGCAATAGAAAGATGCCCGAGAGAAATCGAGATAGACCATGCACATGTTTGTGATGGAGACTAAGAATTAGCTAGTCATATACATATAGGGGGGACTGCGTGTGCCTACAATTGAGTGAGAGACCATCATACTTGGCTAGGCGTGAGATTGTGTGTGTGTGTGTGCGTGCGTGTGAGATGTAGAGAGAACGAGGGAGAGAGATAGAGTTTTAGATGGGTCTATCGAGTGCAAGTGAGATATGCATGTGTATGTGTGACCCAGGGAGATGGAGATTTTGAGAGAGAGGGAAGAGCTCCGAGATGGCACAGTGGTGCATGAGAGAGTTACGGGAAATGAGCCAGGAATTTGTGTGCGTACGATGAGTGCACCCAAGATATTTAGCTTGGACTAGAGAATCATACATAGTGTGCGAGTTAGACCTATGCATGGAGTGTGGATGCGAACTAGAAAGACCCCCCCCCCCCCCCGCCACACACAGAAAGAGAGAGAGAGAGATAGAGAGAGAGGGAGGGAGAGGGAATAACAAGGTTTGTGTTTGGATGCGTGCGATAGAATTGAAGATTGTCGGCGAGAGAGAGCGAGAGCGAGAGAGAGAGGGAGGGAGGGAGGGAGGGAGAGAGAGAGAGAGAGAGAGAGAGAGCAGGAGTCCAAGAGAGGGGAGGTCGCGTTTTATGCATCAAAGACTGATATAAACCATGTGATATAAACTTTCATTCAAATATTTAAATTGGAGAACATGTTGTCTGCAATCCAAACAAGTTCATTAATTTGACTTTCAACATGTTCATGGCGTACTATAATATTGTACTACATGCTACTTGATTGAGGTGTTGAATTTTGGATTAAGTTCACTATTTTGACCCGGTGAACGAGCTATTTTATTGAATCGAGATATTTCATTTTGGGTTTGAATCCTGTTTTTGAGTGGGTCAACTATTTGTCATATAGTAAATCGTTAGCAACGAGCATGTAAAAACACATTAGTCCCGAGCATCATCTCTTGATCTAAAAAATAAGTGGCAATCTAATATATCAAAATTTGATTCGAATCGACTTGGTAAGGTAGACGTGGATGATAGTTCTCCCAAAATTGGAACGAACTGCTAAACACCCTCTGCTCCGTAGAATTTGCCCTAGCAAATAAATGGGAGACGCCAAATTACTGGCCTTTGTGAGACACACATCAATTGGCCCGTTGTACGTCGAGGGTTGGTACGTAACTTCATCCAAGCGCACCTTCTCCTCAACCAAAATGACATGTGTCGAATAATTCATAAACCATGGGCGGCAAAACACCCTCTCCTCACCCAAAATCTCTTGCACCGACTACTTCAAAACATGCCCTCCTCGCATGAAATCGCTCGCGCTAGCTATTTCAAAGCATGCCCTCCTTGCCCAAAATTGCTCGCGCCCACTATTTCAAAACACGCCCTCCTCGCCCGAAATAGCTCGTGCCCACTATTTCCAAACATGCCCTCCTCGCCTGAAATATCTCGCGCCCACTATTTGGGAGAAGCAAAGTTACTCTACTATCCCCGACCCTCAGTACACAGACCCAAGCCCAGAAGCCTAAAAGCAGGGGTAGAACTGTAACTCCCCCACATTTCAGACAAATGCATTCACAAGACATGGTTCCCCCTCCCAATTCCCCATTCATACCTCATAGCGCGCCAAATCACCTTCTCCCCGGAAGCTCACTTCTCCCCAGCCGCGAAACCTCAGCCCCTCCTCCATGGCGCCCCCACTGCACCAAATTCACTGTCGCCCTCCTCCCCAATGCCGGAGACGCTGTCCGTTCGTCGTCGTGCACAGGGCCATGTGCCTCTTACTCCGTGCTGCCGGAGCTGCCTGGATGACAGCCGCGAGAACCGTACTATAGCCGATTCACCCCTGCCATTGTGCACGACGCCGGAGCAGCTCCAACTTCAGATGCGTCCAAGGCCTCGGCGTTGCTTCCTCGTAGCCGTCGACTGTCGCGACATCTCTACTTTCCAGCCGCCGGTAGCCACCGCAATCGCGCTGGCCTCACCGACTTGGCAGCTGGAGCTTCCTACATAATCAGGCCGCAAGATAGGTTGTACCCTCATCTCAAATCACTTTATTTAGGTGTCAGTTGTCTGATTTTTTATTCTGGACCAATCGATTCCCAATGGGAAGCAACACCCCACGACGTGGTAGAGCTCCTAGGCTATCGGTTGGCTGGTGTCTAACGTAAGGGTGGGGGGGGCGCAAGTTTGCCGCGGAAGCAGCGCTTAGATGGCTATCTTTGAGTTGTGTGGGTTGAAGGTACTGCGGCCGCCGGATTTGGATGACAGCGAGTCTTTGTGGATTGGCCTAGGGCGGCACAACCACGGTAGTGTAGTGGGGCGGGGAGCGGGGTTTTGGTCAGAGCTCTCATGGCCACGAATCGCGGAGGAAGGTTGCCCTGCTGGTGGTCACAGGCTCTTCAGGGAGGATTCTGCACAGTTTCAGCCAGGAGGCACAAGACGGCCATCAAGCCATCCGGCGTATATCGGACAGTACAAAAATAAAATCGTGTGACCCCAATTTAGTCTTCAGTCAATAGACGTGTGACCACTCTCGTACCTTACTTTTGATCTCTTAGGGTATTTCGTCATATCAGAGATATGTGTCGTTCTTAATGTTATGTGTTTTCTGCATCTCCAGCCACACCGTCTTCCGACTTACCGCAGCTGCTCCAACAAGGGAAGCATACACTAGAAGGGACCTATAGTCCCCACTCAACAGTCCCCTGCATCGAATGCGCATGCCCAACATGGACAGCCCCAACAACTGCAGGGCCATCGACAAGCCAGCACATGATGCTCACTACTATGGATGGCGGCCAGATAGGTTGTACCCTCATCTTACTTGTGTGCAACATTTATGGCTTTGTTATTCATCTAAGCGTGGAAAATAGATTATCACATTTCACTATATATTCATGTTGATCTCTTACAGGTCTTGTTCAGGAGTTGACGTTGTTCCATAGTTCAGCGAAGAGACTTGTTCTTTAGGTTACGCTGTTCCAAAGTTATCATCCAGCAGCCAATGCTATCCCATAGGCTGGTGATTATAGTATTATACCACTTCTAGTATTACCTATGTTGTTCTTTAATACTTTGTGTGCCATCTAGTTAATCTCGAGTACAAACCATACATATTTTGTAGCTTTCATTTGTGTTCTCCCTTTAGTTTTTGAGACTTGTTGCTGCGAGTTAACCCTAGTCCTACTATTTATGTCGTCTCCTACAGGCACTCATTACATAAATCTAAATACTAGTTGTCTTACATGCATGTTATATATAATTGCACACACTGATTTATCCACAAGAACCTCATGGAGCAATGTAACGGCCAACAAACTTAAAGTTAATGATACCCAGTATGATGGAACATGTAAAGGTAGGTATTTAAAAGACTTCCAAAAAGATGATGAATCCTATTCACCCCACAAGGTCCTTGCTCTAACTTGGCCCGTGAAATGGGTACAACATGCATATAATGTCCTAGAGTGCATCTACTCTGTTGCAATGCCATGTGCTTAGTCTGCTAATCATGCATGTAAATATGTCATGCCTTCCTGTTTTTTAGTACCTATTCCATTCATGATAAAATGTTTTCAAATTCAAGTAATGTCATTCTGCTCTATCGCAATGCCATCTGCTTAGTTTGGACGTCATGCTTCTAAATATCTTATGCATTGTTATTCATCGGCATGTACTTCATCTGTCTACCATATCATGGTTTTTTTTACGTTGAAGTGTTATTCTAGTGGTCTGTTGCAATGACATCTTAGTTTCCCAATCATACATGCATATGTTGCCTTAGTGTTTTTCTATATGTATTCCGCTAGCATACAGTTTTACATTCAGCTAGTGTTTTTTTTACACTGTAGTCATGTCGTATCCCTAGCTCTTACATCATACTCCCTACGTTCGGATTACATGTCACAGAAATGGATAAAAATGGATGTGTCTAGAACTGAAATACGCCTAGACCCATGCATTTATTTCCGGATGGATGGAATACATGTTAATATGTCATGCCTTTCTACTCTTCAGTACCTATTCCATCTCTCTGTTGTAGCATGTTTTATAATTGAAGCAACATTCTTCCATATAAGGCATGGAAGGGGAAGATGGCTATGTTCAAATCTAAAGGGTTACAAACAAGGTCTTTGCAAAGGATCCAAATGCCAGGAGATAGTAAACCAACTCTAGTTTTCATAGATACTGCTCCAACACAGAGAAACCCAACTCCTACTGATAATAAACAAATTCCAATGGCTAAAGAACTAGTCCGCTCCAGTCCAGCAAAAATATGTCAAATCCATTCTAAGAAGTGTGTGTGTATCCTTGCATCATGAAATTTTATAGCATTCTGATCATATTTTCTACATGTTTCTTACCCATCTCGCTTTTAGAAAATAATCTTAAAGGTTAGAAGATTTTCTGCACTGGGATCGTATTCGAGGAAAGTATCTTGCGGGAATTCTCTGTACTTCAATGCTGATGTAAGTACCTGTTGTACATCACTATATTTTTACATCAGCATGTATTTTGTTAATCGGCGTGAATCCAACCTTTATCTGATGTAAATTTAGTTGTAACAAAATGTATAATTAAAGGCGACAATGTTGATTTTTGTATGGAAAACTGCCTGGTAGTTTTGCATACTGAGCTCCATAAGTGTACTATCTCATATCATGCACATTACTGAATTGTAGTGCTACTCTGGTTGCCCATTCATTCATTGTGTCAATGTTGCTTTTGTATTACCTTACCTGGCTGATGATAGCTGTGCCATATCGTGTTAATTTGGTGTAGGCTGGTGTGGCCCGGTTGCCCAAATGTTCGTTGTGTCAATGTTGCTTTCGTATTACCTTACCTGGCTAATGATAGTTCTGCCATATTGTGTTAATTTGGTGTAGGCTGGTGTGGTATGGTTGCCCAAATGTTCGTTGTGTCAATGTTGCTTTCCTCTTATCTGACCTGGCGAATGATAGCAATGATAGTGTGTTAATTTGGTGTAGGCCGCTTAAGATAAGAAGACAAACTCTAAAAACAACAAGGCAACCCCATTGTTTCTTTCCAATAAATCTAGGCCAGGTAATATGGCAATAAATCTTGATTAATCCGTTCGGTTCCTCTCCTAATTTATGTTATGATGGAGTGGTTGATGTCTACTACGCAACTTTATTCTTGTAGACTCGTGTTGGGCCTCCAAGCATAGAGTTTTGTAGGAAAATAGCAATTTCCCTCAAGTGGATGACCTAAGGTTTATCAATCCGTGGGAGGTGTAGGATGAAGATGGTCTCTCAAACGACCCTGCAACCAAACACAAGAAATCTCTTGCGTCCACAACACACCCAATACAATGGCAAATTGTATAGGTGCACTAGTTCGGCAAAAAGATGGTGATAAAAGTGTAATATTGATGGTAGAGATATATTTTTATACTCTGAATAAATAAAAACAGCAAGGTATCAAATAGTAAACGGGCACAAAAATGGTATTGCAATGCCTAAAAACAAGGCCTAGGGTCCGTACTTTTACTAGTGCAATCTCTCAACAGTGCCAATATGGTTGGATCATATAACCGTCCCTCAACGTCCAACAAAGAACCACTCCAAAGTTCCTATCTAGTGCAGAACATAAGACAAAATTGTTTGTAGGGTACGAAGCCACATCCAAGCTATTCTTTCCGATCAATCTATCCTAGAGTTCGTACTAAAATAACACGAAGCTATTCTTTCCGATCGATCTAACCAAGAGTTCATACTAAAATAACACCAAAGCTAATTCAGATTCATAATATTCAATCCAACCCAAAGAACTTCAAAGAGTGCCCCAAGATTTCTACCGGAGAAATAAAGACAAAAACTTGCATCAACCCCTATGCATAGATTACCCCAATGTCACCTCGGGAATCCAGGAGTTGAGTACCAAAACATATATCAAGTGAATCAATACGATACCCCATTGTCACCACGAGTATTCAACTGCAAGACATATATCAAGTGTTCTCAAATCCATAAGTATTCAATCTGATAACAACGAAATCTCAAAGGGAAAAACTCAATTCATCACAACAAGATAGAGAGGGGAAAACACCATATGATCCGACTATATTAACAAAGCATGCGATACATCAAGATCATGATATCTGAAGAACACGAGAGAGATATATTAAACACATAGCTACTGGTACAAACCCTCAGCCCAGAGGGTGGACTACTCCCTCCTCATCGTGGTGGCCGTCGGGATGATGAAGATGGCCATCATAGATGATTCCCCCCTCTAGAAGGGTGTCGGAATAGGGTCTAGATTTGTTTTTGGTGGCTACAGAGCCTTAAGGCGGCGGAACATCTGATCTAGGTGAACCCCGAGGGTTTTCAGAATATTTGTGAATTTATAGGGTAAAGAGGGGGCCCAGGCGCGCCCTGGTCGGTTGTGCCCCCCTCAGGGCACCCGCTAGGTGCTTCTCTGGCCCATCCTAGGTGTCCTGGTCCATAAAAATTCTCCAAAAAGTTTCGCGGTGTTTGGACTCCGTTTGATATTGATTTCATGCGATGTAAAAAACAATCAAAAAACAACAACTGGCACTGGGCACTAGGTCAATAGGTTAGTCCCAAAAAATGATATCAAGCTGCTATAAAATGATTGTAATGCATCCAAGAATGATGATATAACAACATGAATACTTCATAATTTATAGATACATTGGAGACGTATCTGTGGTCAAGACACTCTCCACTATCAATAATACAAGCCTGCCAAAATCACCATCTGAATCTGTTTAGTTTCCTCTGTCTCGATTGCAACAGAAAAAATGTATGTTTGTGAACCAATTACTGGCTGAAGCAATGATGGAAATGGTGGAGGAATCAGAGGTGCACATTCTTGCTCAAAACAATTGATCAATTTTTTCAGAGACAGTGTAGCATAGCAAGAAGAACCTGCCCACAAGCTTATGGGCATCATCCGCGCTGAGGTTGCAGATTGTGACATTGTATATTGTTAGGTTCTGTTCATTTATTTGCACTGGCATAAATCTTTGATTGCCAAGTGGATGTAATTTCCTGTAATATATGTTGGATGTGCAACTTTTTTCCCTATATGCCATACCTTTGCTTAGCATGCCTCGCATTCTAGCTAAATGGTCGCTAGGAAGCTGAAAAACTAGTGAAATTATTAGTTAGCATGAACGGTCATGGGCCCTATATGAAGGAAGCATCCCACTACCCTTAATGGGCTTCCCTAATGGGCTCGTAGGGGGCAAAATTCTCATAGGCCTTTGATTGATCAGTTTTGGTCCTGTGCATAATTGCTGGTCGTAATGGGCTCAAATTATCTAATTGGGTCCATTAAGTTAATGGGCTGTTACGAGGCCGAAAGTTAATGTGCGGCCCTGTTACCTCCTAGGTCGTTAACAGGCCAACATCGAAGCGGGCAATAGGTGGGCCCATATGATTTCATGGGCCATTAATAGGATGGTAGTAAGGTCGGCTACATATGGCCCAACTATGCTATGGGCCTTTAGCAAACCAAAAGAGACAGTGGGCTCATACTGGACCATGAAGACCATGGGCCTATAAGAGGACGAAAGTCAGGTCGTACTGTACATGGCCCAACTGTGTTGTGTGCCTTTAGTAGGCCGAAAGAGAAACCAGGCTGGTCTTGGACCATGAAGAGCATGGACCGTTAAAAGGCCAAAACTCAGGTCCGACTGCAAATGGCACAACTCTTTTATGGACCGTCTATAGGCTGAAAGACACACCGGGCCAGAAATTGGCCCAACACTTAAATGGGTCGCTAAAAGGCCGAAAGATATACATCCTGAAAATTGGCCCATCCCTTGAATGGGCCGTTAACAGGCCGAAACCACATCAGGCCGATATTGAGCACAAATATATAGCAGGCTGTTAATGAGCTCGAACTGACGATGGGCTGCAATGGTGTCAAGTCGTTAACGGGCCATTGCCGGGCCGAATTGGCACATCTCGTATGGGCCATGGGCTTAAATGGACCTGACACAAGTAGGCCTTATATGGGCCGGCCTACTAATTTTTACTAGGCCAGCCTTTTTCACTTGAATGGGCCACTGTTGGGCCTTGCCATGTGCCGATGTATCATAGGTGCCTCTCGTACTATGAGTGGATGACATCTGTCCCAATGCTGAGCCGACACGTGGACCCTCTGGCGAATAAGAATTTTACATGTGGAAAATCCCCATTGGTCTGGGCTGTTAACGGGTTATCGGATCCAAACCGGAACCTGATAGCTTAACGGTGACCCATTACGGTGGATGCCATGTGTCGGTTACCCTTGACGAAAGCAATTCTATGACGCGCGATTTATCATCATGGAAGTGGACACTTCCATGATGATAATTTTGGTAATGTCATGGAACACTTCTATGACAGCACAAGTATGACTATCTTGATTCTGTCACAAAATCATCATGGATGTACATGCATGAAAGAAAACGTGACCTACTGTGACAAACACGTATCATCACGGAAGTGTATTTTTTGTAGTGATTCCGGCAACCCCATGGAAGCAGCTCCTTGGTGCGCGGCGTCTTCCCAGTGCGGAGGTAGTACTCCACCTCCTCCGCCTTCTAGCGCTTGACGTACCGATCTGCCTCTTGCTGACAGACGAACGCGAACGATCTTGCCATTTCGTTGGGCGCCCATGAAGCTCCTCGTCGGTGGCACGCTGGATCTTATCGGCCCACCTTCACATAGCGATGAGGCACTTAGCGCCTTTGACCTTCCTCGTGAAGTGCACGTCTTCGTACACCTCCTCCGCATGACGACGCGCCCACCCCCAAAGCTCCACCACCTACTTTTCTCGGGTGGCATCACGGGCTTCACATGCTGCCTGGTACCTGGCTTCCTCCTCCGCAATCTCCTTCTTGAACGCCACTTGCCTAGCTTTCTCAGCCGGCGGCAGCGACTTCCACACACAAAGACTGTACTGGCCCCAAAACCAATCCAAAGTTGGGGGGTCCGGCGTAAGCTCGTCCGGCGGTGCGTAGGGGTCCTCCTCGTCGCTACTCTTCAACTGAGTGTCGTCGGGGCTTGTGACGCCTTGTCGGCGCGTGGGCAGATGGGCAGTGCCATTGCAGAGATTTGAGAGAGAGAGAGAGGGAGAGAGAGAGAGAGAGGGAGAGAGAGAGGGGAGGATGTAGATGAGAATGCAGGTGGGGCGACATGAGGAAGGTAGTTATTGGCAGCCAAAATCTAGATCGATGGGAACAGTACACATGCCAGTCGCCGGAATTTACGAGTATTGTAGTTTGAATTACACACAATTCTCACAGCAAAATCCGTGTGTGAACTGAATAGCTGGCGGTTTCCAATACCGATCCATCTCTGATTAATAACCCCTGACACTCACCTTCCAAACCTCGAGGCGCAAAATAGAGTGCAAATCGTGTGGGGGCGGTTGTCTTGCCAGATCTTTACATTTTCTTTTTTGAACACCAGATATTAACATCGTCTGATGATTTTTTAAATAGCACACAAGTAAACAAAAATAAGATTTTTCAAACCGTTATGGTTATCCATTGCATGTAGATGCTGTTCAAATTTGAATTACGGTCATTAAATGGCTAGAAAATCACCTAAATGTCTTTAAAAGGTCAAATGACCCCTATAACTTTCCAAATTTTCACATGACACTTGTATTAGTGCACGTTAAACGTAGAAAAAATTTGAAGGCCGTCAGAAGCTATCTCTCGTTTGTCATCAAACATGCATTGTTCCCTCTCTAAACCACGAGCCTTCTAGTGAGTTGCTCCGGTTTTTGAGGGGTGTGTATCCAAACTTTCGTCAAACAGACCAATATTTTCACCACATCATCTTGGTGGCATGACATTACATCAAGCAAGGTTTCATGTTATTTTTGATAATTTTTTAATTTTTTGGAATTAAAATGCCATGTCTCCATGCATGTGTCCGTACCGCTAGACCAATATGTTTGAAAATTCCTTCTAATTTACTGCACATGGAATTAACTTGCACACAAGTACACAAATATGATTTTTCAAACCGTTATGGTTAGCCGTTGCATGTAGATGTAGTTCAAATTTGAATTACGATCATTAAATGGCTAGGAAATCACTTAAATGTCTTTAAAAGGTCTAATGACCCCTGAAATTTTCCAAATTTGCACCTGACAATTGTGTTAGTGCAAGTTAAACGTAGAACCAAATTGAAGGTCGTAAGAGGAAGCTATCTCACGTTCATCATCAAACATGCATTATTCCCTCTCGGAACCACGAGCCTTCTAGTGAGTTGCTTCGGTTTCTGACGGGTGTGTGTCCAAACTTTTGTCGTACATTCCAATATTTTTACCACATCATCTTGGTGGGATGACATTACATCAAGCAAGTTTTCATGTTTTCTGATCATTTTTTATTTTTTTTGGAATTAAAATGCCATGGCACTCCATGCACGTGTCCATGTCAGGAGACCATTATGTTTGAAAATTCCTTCCAATTTACTACACATGGAATTAGCTTGCACACAAGTATACAAATATGATTTTTCAGACTGTTATGGTTAGCCGTTGCATGTAGATGTAGTTCAAATTTGAATTACTGTCATTAAATGGCTAGAAAATCACTTAAATGTCTTTAAAAGTTGAAATGACCCCTACATTTCTCCAAATATTCACATTACAGTTGTATTGGTGCACGTTAAACATAGAAAAAAAATTGAAGGCCGTAAGAGGAAGTTATCTCCCGTTCATCATCAAACATGCATTGTTCCCTCTCGGAACCACGAGGCTTCTAGTGAGTTGCTCCTATTTGTGAGGGGTGTGTGTCCAAACATTCGTCAAACAGGTCAATCTTTTTACAACATCATCTTGGTGGCATGACATTACATCAAGCAAGGTTTCATGTTTTTCTGATCTTTTTTTAGTCTTTTTGAATTAAAATGCCATGGCACTCCATGCATGTGTCCATCCCGTGAGACTAATATGTTTGAAAATTCCTTCTAATTTATTGCACATGGAATTAAATCGCACACAAGTACACAAATATGATTGTTCAAACTATTATGGTTAGCCGTTGAATGTAGATGAAGTTCAAATTTGAATTACAGTCATTAAATGGCTAGAAAATCACTAAAATGTCTTTAAAAGGTCAAATGACCCCTGAATTTTTTCAATTTTTCACATGACAGTTTTATTAGTGCACGTTTAGCATAGAAAAACTTTGAAGGTCATAAGAGGAAGCCATCTCCCGTTCGTCATCAAACATGTATTGTTCCCTCTCGGAACCACGAGCCTTCTAGTGAGTTGCTCCAGTTTGTGAGGGGTGTGTGTCAAAACTTTTGTCAAGCATGCCAATTTTTTACCACATCATCTTGGTGGCATGACTTTATATCAAGCAAGGTTTCATGTTTTTGAGATCATTTTTTAATTTTTTGGAATTAAAGTGCCATGGCACTCGATGCATGTGTCATTGTCGTGAGTCCATTATGTTTGAAAATTCCTTCGAATTTACTACACATGGAATTAACTCGCACACAAGTACACAAATATGATTTTTCAAAACGTTATGGTTAGCCGTTGCATGTAGATGTAGTTCAAATTTGAATTATGGTCATTAAATGGCTAGAAAATCACTTAAATGTCTTTAAAAGGTTATATGACCCCTGCAATTTTCGAAATTTTCACATGACAATTGTATTAGTGCCGTTAAATATAGAAAAAATTTGATGGTCGTAAGAGGAAGCTATCTCCCGTTCGTCATCAAACATGCATTGTTCCCTCTCGGAACCACGAGCCTTCTTGTGAGTTGCTCCGGTTTGTGAGGGGTGTGTCTCCGAACTTTCGTCAAACAGGCCAATTTTTTACCACGTCATCTTGGTGGCATGACATTACATCAAGCAAGGTTTCATGTTTTTCCTGATCATTTTGTTTGTAATTAAAATGTGAAATTGCGTTATATTGACAAGAGGGGTGTGATTAGGCGATTTTTACAAATTCGTCGCTGAGGAAATTCAACTTGAGGAATTTGCTAAGCAACAGAATACATGCAGCGGAATAAGTACTCAGGTGCAAGCATAGCATGGCAGTAAGACAATCATCAGGATGATATGAAACAAGCACAGAGCACAGGTAGCGTGTAAACATGATAAGCAGGCTGAAGATCAAATGACTAAAGAATTAGGATTGAGGAAATTGAGAAAGTCTTCAGTCATAGTCTTCAAACAAATGATCAGGTTCATCAACACATGAATGAGGAAATGAAGGGGTTGAAGAAATATAACTCGTAGCTTGGTGAAGACGATGATTTGGTAGACCAGTTCTAACTGCTGTGACAGCCGTACATCTGGTTGAAGCGGCTGGGTATTTAAACCTGAGGACACACAGTCCCGGACACACATTCCTCACCGTACTCTCCTTGAGCTAAGATCACACAGACCTTGCCCAATCACTCGTGGTAAGTCTTCAGGTGACTTACAAACCTTCACAGACTCGGTCACTCAGCGATCCACAATTCCTCTTGGATGCTCTAGACCATGACGTCTAACCGTCTAGAGGATGCACATTCCTTAAAGGTAACAAGGTCGGTTCCACGCAAGAAGAAATCTCTTCAGTGATGCTCAATCACTTTAGGTTGTAGGTGTTTGGGTTTAGGTTTTTCCTCACTAATGATTTTCACTCAAAGTCCTCGAAGGATGGGATGCTCTCAATGACAAGTGTCAGTTTCTCTTCGAGCAGCCAACCAACTAGATGTTGTATGGGGCGGCTATTTATAGCCTAGAGAGCATCCCGACATGATAAGACATAAATGCCCTTCAACGATATGACCGTTAGGTGGATAAGATATTTTGGGACAGCTGGCGTGTAGCACAGCCACGGCTGGAAATTTGAGCTCTCAAATTCCTCAGGGCTATCATGTCCCTCACTTGTAGGCAATCGACACTCGCAAATTCCTAACTCCCTAGTCAGAACAAATTCCTCAGAGAACATAAGATCTTCGTCTCTGTCACTGAAGAAATTGACTGAACTATATGAGATTTCAAATGGCTTCACTTGATGGATTGGGTAGGTGTAGGATTTGCGATGAGCATCACTTGGAAAGTGTTTCCTTAGTTTTACCTCAACCCCCCTTTAATAATATGGTGTTTCCTATGACTCAAGAAAGAGAAAATGAAACTACGAAAAGAAAAGTATCCACGCTTCATAATCCTTGCATCAATATCGAAGCCTTCAAGGTCACACCAATTTCCTCACTTTCAAAGTCTTCAAGAAAACGAAAGTCTTCAAATGAAGACATTCATTTTTAGGGTTCGACTTTCATCGTAAATATCAAACTCCTCATAGGCTTATATAACCTGTATACACTCACAAACACATTAGTCCCTTACCCTATAAGTCTTCAATACAACAAAAGCACTAATGGGCACTAGATGCACTTACAGTCTCCCCCTTTTTGGTGATTGATGACAAATAGGTTAAGTTTTCAATGGGGATAAACATATGAAGTGTAAATACTGATATTGAGGTATTTGATTGCAAGATATAGAAGAACTCCCCCTGATGATGTGTGTATTTGAGGAATTTGCTTTGGATAGCAAATGCACATTATAGAGTAATATCATGGAGATCTCCCCCTATTTCTTGCAATTCATACACGCATTTAACATATGATATGAAGAATTTGAAATGCATAATGAAATATGGTGTCTGACAAAATTCAGCATGCATGCATTAAGGTACTTGAGCAAATAAGCATGTTGAAAGCAGTTCAAAAGTATTAGAGAACCATTGGACTTACGTTTACAACTCACCATAGCAACCACCTTAGAAGAGCAAGAGTTGTAACTTAATGAAAAAATGCCCATATATAAGACCCGCTTGAAGACTAACTCAAATTTCTCCCCCTTTGTCATCGAATGACCAAAAGGGACGAAAAATGAGGACTAACGCCCCTGATGAATATCATCATGATGTAGATGGAGGAGCGCCACCGTCGTTGGGGTCGTCCGTTGAGGTAGGGCCTGCCGTGGTGTCATTCAAGTCTTCAGCTTCATCCGTCTCACGTGATGAAGAATATGAGCTGGTGACGATCTGAGGAACTTTGACCTTCTTGAATTTCTTTGAAGGAGGCTGAGACTAGTCAAAGTCCTGTTGGAAGCCCGTCTTCTTGAGATCTTCATCACCATGGAGGTGAGACAAAACAAACCAAGTGTGGTCGAAGACTTCATGCAAGTAGTAGTGATTCTTCTTCACAGTGTTTTGCGTGATAGTCATATTATGAAGAATTGAGCCAAATTGATGCTTGGCCCACTTGTAATTGCGATCAACCTCTGATGAAGACTTAGAAGAAGCTCATGATTACTCATCACTCATGGAGCAATGGCTTGAGGAATAGGCTTTGAAGCCTTTGCGGCAGAGTCTTGGATTGCAGATTCATCATTGGCGGAATAGGATGCAACTTTGCGAAACTGACCATCCAATGGATGAGTGCCTTCATCAATAATGTAGTGACCCGATCCCAGTGGACCGTAGTCTCTGTGCTTAAGTGTCATCCCTGGATCGGTATTGCTGACACACACAATACTCAAGGATTTATAACAGAGTTCAATCACACACTTATTACTTCGAGGGTCTCATAAAGAGTACTTATTACAATAATATAGCTGAAGGCCATCTAAAATAACCACGGAAGCTTCGAAGATAAATGAGTCCATCCCACTCCACGGCAAAACTGAGTGCGTGACAATGACCTATCGCACCTTACTCTTCATCTGAACATTCTGTAACATGAGACGTTGCAGCCGTGTAGGTCAGCACATGGAATATGCTGGCAAGATCACACTATAGAGGAATGTTGAAATAATAGCTATCACTATATGCATATTTGGCTGGTGGAGGCTCTAAGTTTATCATTTGCATAAAGCTAGTTTTTCCCTACAACAAAGGAATATATTTTATTCAACTACCAAGTTTATGCCATTATTGAGAAGGTTTCCCCAACTCAATTCCTAAATTTACCATGTAACAATATAGTTAACCCAACAAATTCATTAAGTAAAGTGATGAGATCAATCAATAATTTCAAAAACTAGATACTCAAGATTGTCCATAACCGGGGGCATGGCCAATCATGATTAGTTTGTACACTCTGCAGAGGTTTGCACACTTTTCCCCACAAGACTCGACCACCTCCATGATCGGAAGATCGAGACATAGTCTTTCTGAAGAATTAACTCTTTACTATGGGTAGACAGTTACACCTACTTTCCCCTACATCTGCTAGCCTACCACTGAAAGAGGTCACACAACATACTCAATTATGCCAGAGCCCGTAATGGCTTGTGGCTGCACACAGAAGTTTCTAGCATGAATAATCTTATGAATCCTTTGAGCCTGCGTAGCATTCCATAGGATGATCACACGGGTACTTCGGGATATCCTAGGACAACACTGGATTCTCCAGGTGCCTGCAACCAATCCACCCAGATGTGTATTAAAGTAGCCACCTTAAGTTTCCCTTAATTAAGATTACTCTCGCAACTTTCATAAATCTCACATACCAATCCCCATCTACGAGCATGGCTAAGCAATATGAGCATAACGTATATTCCTGGGGAGATCAAAGGTAATAGGTTCCTACCTCAAGAACTACATACCAATAACCACATGTTCCCAATCCTACTCATGCAGTCTTTGATGGTTGAAACTAATGCATAAAAACTGGGTAAAAGAGGGGTATGATCAAAGTGTAACTTGCCTTGCTATCGATCGGAAAACCCTAGAGATTCGTAGTAGCAAGCTTCGCACTCCAGGAAATCTATCATAGAAAACAATAGCATACATAAGCACTCAAGCATAAGATGCAAGGGTAAAACCAAATAAAAAGATCTAAACAGAAAGTTCAAGTGAAGAGCTTTGATTTGCAAAAGAATCAATCAAATCGGAATTTCGAAACTCAAGTTACGATCAAAAGAAGTTCAAATTCAAATCTATTTCAAACCAAACTTTAATCTTTCAAACACATGTTCAAGTTGATGATCTGGACAAAGGGGATCACAACGAAGAATTTGGCGTTGGTTTCATTGGATTTGGATAAACGAGCAAAAAGTTATGAGAGTTTTAAAATTAGGGACTAAACTATAAGAAAAATAATTACGGATAGGTCCTTGGCCGAAAATAAAAATAAAAAGAATAAATCTAACGAACGAACATTTGCTACAGAACCAAATCCGACGAATTCCGTTCGCTACAGAACCCTAACTAACGAACGTTTACTAAATAACTAAAATAAAAAACGAATCGGTTTTTAAAAGAAAACCAAAAAACCAAAAGAAAACCAGCAGTTCGATGACGGCTTTTACCAGTGGTTTGACATCGTCGTCGGAGTCCGGCGGCGGCGGGCGAACGGCGGCGTCGGGGGCTTGGGCCATGGGCGCGGTGCTGCGGCGGCGTGGCTACGCGATGGCGGGGTGCGGCGGCATCGGCGACCTGCGGCGGCGGCTGCAGCTTGCTACTAGTCCGGCGGTTGAGGAGTAGAGGGAGGGGTCGGGGCAGCGCTATTTAAGGAGAGGGAGGGGGCAGGGAGGCTTGCGGGAGGGGGCAGCAAAGGCGACGGCGGTGTTCGAGCCGGACACGGCTGGCGGCGGCGCTGCTCGGGACACCGTCCCAAGCCCGGGGTGGAGCCGCTGGCCGGCGGGGCCGCGACCTGGCTGTTGGGCCGACCTAGTCCGGTCGGTCGAAAACTTTTTTTAAACATTTACCGTAAAGAAAAAACCAAAAAATAGGAATATCCTAATAAAAATATTTTAAAAAATTCCAGAAAAATTCACATAATTCCCTCCTAATATTTGGACTAATGTGAACATTTTTCTGGACCTAAATGCCTGAAATAAAATAATTTTTTTGAGTACTAATAAAATAAATAAACTTGCAAATAAAAATCCAAATAAAATATATTTCTATTCAGAATTAAATTTCCAATATTTCCTTGTTGTTTTGAAGAAGTCATATTATCTTCTCTCATTATTTTATTTATTTTGAAATGACTGGAAAATAATTTCGAATAAAACACTTCGATCCAATTGCCAATTTTGAAAATTCAAAAATGGATTTTTGTGAGAACCTCCAACTCTCTCATTTGGTCCTTGAGTTGCTTAAGGTTTCCATGATAAAAAATTCCAAATAAAACAAATTCAAAAATGCAGAAATTATGGATGCATATGATGACCTAATGAATAACATCCAAAATGCAAATTGGGATGTTACAAATAACGACAGCTTTGCCTTTCTCATCCGCCGAGGAAATAGTCCTTTTGAGGACTTCTAGAGGAGGCAAATAGCTGAAATGATTCTCACAATCTGCCTTGTAATGAATTGAAGACCTTGATCTGATGAATTTCATGATCCAGGGAGCATAAGGCTTCAACTCAAAAGGTGAAAAAAAAATAGTAGCCAAAGTCCTCATGAAGAAATCATGGTAGTTGATGGGAATGCCATGTATGATGTTGAACATCAGATTCTTCATGATGCCAACAACCTCTTCTTCTTCAGAGTTGTGGCCTTTGATTGGACTGAGGGTTTTGGTCAGAATGATGTAGATTGTCCTTGGAGCTTGGAGCTTGGCGATGAATGTGGTTCTTGGAGCTTGGTCTGGCTTCAAAGCCTTCATTAGCACTTGCATCAGATGGTGAGAGAGTTCAGGTTCTTCATACAAAAGCCTTGCGCCTTCAGCGGGAGGAATGAATGGAACAACATGAAGTAACTCAGAGGCCGGATCTTTGTAGTGCGTGTTCTCAGTCATCCAATGAAGCACCAATGAATCCACATCAGCCACATTCTGAGTGAGGTTCGGTGTAGCGTTGAACTAAAGAATTAGCTCTTAATTCTGGTCGCAAATGTCAGCACAGAAGTTCAAGAGCCCAGCATCATGAAGAACAATGAGGACAGGTTGAAAGCATGGGAGAGACTCCATATCCACATGAGGAATTTGACGGTGCTCAAATACCTTGTTCTTATCAAATAAGACTGATGAATAGAAGTTCATTTGGCTGGCGGTCCAGAACCACTTGCGTCGAAGTCTTGCTGAGTCATAAGGATTGAAACCCATGAAGAAATGGTGCTCGGAAAAGAAATCATCAGCCTTGAACTCTGGCCTTTTAGCATGAGGATTTTGCTGCTTGGGCTGGAGACTAGCAGTTGAAGACTTCAGAGCCTCTTGCTTCAAAATCACTTGAGCTGCAGCCTGAGGAATTGAAGCTTCGGGTTCTTCAATAGTAGTTGGTTTCTCCATTTGATCAGCTGCCGCAGCTGGAGCTTCTTCAAGAATGGAAAGAAGTGATGTTTGATGTCCTTCAGATCCCGTTTGAATTTCTTTAGTTTGCACAGGGGACTGAGGAATTTGATGTAGAGGTTTGGTCAATGGTGAATTGTGATGAAGTCTTTCCCAATAGTCATCATTTGGCACATGAGTTGTAGAACCAATGTCCGCATCTTCTTCTTCTTCCATTTCTTCAACGCCCGCCTCTTTAGCTATGAACTGAGGCATGGGCGATGATACTAGTGGTGTTGAAGGGATATCTTCAACTTAAATTTCCTCATCCAACTGCTCTGAAGAAGCAGCAGAGGGATTCTCTTCATCAATGTCACCTGGAATGATATATTCCGCACCAAAAGGAACAATTTCCTTTGATGGCACAATAGAGATAGGAACAACATCAAAGTCTTCACTTTCTTGGGAGTTGAAGACTCTACAGTCGTTGATGCTTTCCTTTTCTTCACAGTTGCCTTCTTAGCAGGCTTGGTTTTCTTCGCTTCTGATGCAGAAGGAAGGCTCATATTCTTCATCTCTGAAGATTTTGCAGTAGGAGCTGATGAGGTTAGTTCAGTGTCGTCAGGCATGACTGATGCAGTCGCCAGATATTTTCAGTTTCTTCATGCACAACAATAGATTCTTCAGCTGGCCTGGGTTGTTCTTCAGGCGCAACATTGGAGGTTGCCCTGGCAATTTCTTCAGGAGCTAGAATTTCTTCAGCAGCCCTAGTATTCTCAGTGTCATCAGCACCCTGATTTTCATCAGTTGTGCTAGCATTTTCTTCAGTGGGCTAAGCAGATGCTTCAGCCTGAGGAATTTCTTGTTGCGATGAAGTTGCAACATTGAGCTTGAGGGAGTTGGAGAGTTTGATGGCTCTGACGTTGGCACCTGGCCAGTTTGCATAGTAGGTGTCAAATTCATCACTGAGATCTTTGATCTCCTTTTGCAGAGCCACAAGTTCTTCAGGAGACATGTTCAGAACATTTTTCTTCAGAAATCGCTCCTTTTTGCACTGAGCTTTCTTGACTTGTCTTCCCTTCTCAAATTTCCATTTTTATTCATTTATGAAGGATGTCAACATGTGATTTTGACCAGGAGTGAGGTTTAGGTCAGGAAGTGGAGTGTTAGGATCCTTGTGCCAGAGATCAATGAAATCAAGGATCTTCTTCGGATCCAGCATGAGGGGCACAACACTTCCTTTGGCTCTAGCGGCCCTTTCTTGATTGTCCCTGATGATTTTCAGCAAGTTCTTCATCATCAGCTTCATCCTCATCAAACAAAACTTGAAAAGCAACTTGCTTCTTGTGAGGACTTGGCCTCGAGCCACGTCCAATAGTGGCCTTTTTCTTCAACAGAGTAGGACCTATTGAGGATTGTGGTGGAGATGAGGAACTTGTAGATTCTCCTGAAGCAATTGAAAACCCCGCAGTCCGTTGGCACGTGGCCAGATGCACATGTGTTGAGGATTTCGTGGCAACAGAGAGAATTGGAGCTGCCCTTGAAGAGGTTGCCTGAGGAATTTGCGGTGAGGGCTTTGAACTCGGCCGTGAGGGAATTTCTGTTGAGGAACTCGGCTTCACAGCTGATTTCTTCGGCAAAGCCTTCTTAGGATTACTTGTAGAGGCCTCAGCAGCAGCAGAATCTTCACTGAATTTCTTCACTGCATCTTTTGCTACTTTAGCCAATTTGGCTTGAAGTCTGGCCCATTCTTTGGGAAATTCCTCACCACTACTGATAGTTGAGTGATCATCATCTTGGCCTGGAGCCAATGGAGGTCTTGGACATGGAGGATTTACAGAGAATTTCTTCATGTACTTTGGAGTATCATAACGATATTCCCTCCATTCCTTAGGCCATCTTCTCTCAATTCTCTATATGTGCACCTTGTGCTCATTCTTAGTCTCTTTGCCATGAGTTACTTCATCAGGAGTACAGTACCCTGCATAGATATCTTCAGGGATCTCAAACACAGTGTTTGTATCTGGCCTCTTTCCTCCCTTCTGAGGTCTTTTACCTGCCATTTTCTTCACCTAAGGATTCTGTGAACATAGTATTGGTGCGAATAATTTGGAGAGGTCATATGCGTTCTCAGAAGTTTTTCAAAAGAATCAAGTTTGAGGAATTTGACGATGGGAGTCTTGTGGAATTTCACTAAGCCTTCTTAACTTAGGTTCTAGAGTTGTATAGATTAGTAAATCCACACAATTGAGGAATCTTGAAAAAAAAACATAGCTTAGAGAAACAAATCAAGGTATTGATGCAACTGGGTGTTTAAGGAATGGGAAGTTGAAGAACAGACACCTTTTGAAGATTTTGTGGAAATCATGAGAATCAAAGTAGGGAAGTAAAATTATATTTTATTTACCCTGGATGAAGAACACAATGAACTGGGAGTGCAGTTGAAGAAGTTTGTCCATTCTGATCTCCCACGTCCTAAATTGGCGGCGGACTAAAGATTTCCATGGCCGGCGCGAGTATGATGGTGACAAGGTCGAGGCAGTGAATCTCTTCCTCACCAGCGATGATGGAGAGTAGCGGCGGCACTAGGTCTCAGAGCTAGAGCGACGAGAGGTCGAGCGGAGTAAATGAAGTATGAGGAAGGGAGGGGGTATTTGTAGCCACGGTGAAAAACTTCCCGTCCAAGGAAATTGGACGAACATGCCCCTAACCCTTGCCATCCTAGCAACATGTGTCACTGACGTACAAAGAGGTGGAGATCATGGTAGACCGTGGGTGAGTAGTTTAATCTTATAGTGGGATGCGGAACGGTTTGAGCGGCAAAAGCCGAAAATTCAGATAAGGAAATTTTAACGTTTCGTTCGCAAATTCTTCAGCTGTCAAGGACATAGTGAAGATTTTGAATGGGTTTCAAATAGAACGCACATGAAGCATTTGCGAACAGACTGGGTTGAGTTTAGCATAGAGGGGGAACTGGTCCGATCACATTAACTTAGAAGAAAATCAATTTGAAGAATTAGCAATAAGTGAATGTTGTTGAGGACATGAAAACATAGATATATAAATATATAATCAATGAAGAACATCAGTCGAAAAGATGAAGACTTCGCAAAGTTAAAGAATTTGAAAATTGAAGAATTTGCTAAATGAAGAAAAACTCAAATTTGAAGATTTTCAACTTTTGTTGGTGGCGTGACCCACCGTATAAGAATGATGGTTTCAGACGCCGCGTACAATTGTCGTAGGGCTTTGAGAATCAAATTCTTCATTAATTTCTTCACACTTGGAGGGTTAGTCTTCATTTATTGAAGAAAAGTGTTACTTCATGTATTGCACATCTAAGTCATCAATTTTGCATAAGTGTTAGGATTTGTGTCCTTTCAAAGACCATTCGATGGTTCTAAGATATTTAGCTCACACCGCAACTTGCTAAATCTCTTCTAATACAAGGGCTTTGTGAAGATATCCGCTAGCTTTTCTCCAGTCTTCACATGTTCGATGGAGATATCGCCCTTTAACACATGATCACGAAGAAAATGATGACGAATCTGGATGTGCTTAGTCTTCGAGTGTTAAACTGGGTTATGAGCAATCTTGATGGCACTCTCATTGTCGGAGTAGAGTGGCACATTCTTCATGTTGATGTTGTAGACATTGAGGGTTTTCTTCATCCACAGCAATTGGGCACATCAAGAACCAGCTGCAATGTACTCAGCTTCAGCAGTAGAGAGTGATACGCAGTTTC
This sequence comes from Triticum monococcum, assembly GCA_034509565.1. NCBI lineage: Eukaryota > Viridiplantae > Streptophyta > Magnoliopsida > Poales > Poaceae > Triticum > Triticum monococcum. The sequence goes on along the minus strand of CM067847.1, from coordinate 426,158,413 downwards.
ATTTCTTCGAGGACCAACATACTAAGGATCATCCGAGGAAATGGCATGTGCCTGATGTTGACTAGCGATCCAATCGATCACCAGCATAGTCAGAGTCAAAATATCCAATGAGATCAAAAGCCGAGCCCTTGGGATACCATAATCCAAGTGTTTGAGTGTGAGCTAGATATTGAAGAATATGTTTCACAACCTTATGGTGTGATTCCTTTGGTGTAGCTTGAAAACGGGCACACATGCAAACACTAAGCATATTATCTGTCCTAGATGCACATAGATACAATAAAGAGCAAATCGTGGAGTGGTATACCTTTTGATCGAAGTCTTTACCATTTCCATTAGTGCATAGATGGCCATTTGTGGGCATAGGGATTTTGACGCCTTTGCAATCTTGTATGCCGAATTTCCTCAGCACATCCTTGAGGTATTTCTGTTGAGATATGAATATGCCATTGCGTTGTTGACGAATTTGAAGACCTAAGAAGAATTTCAATTCTCCCATCATAGACATTTGATATTCCTCACTCATCATATAGGCAAATTCATCACTGTAATGTTGGTTAGTACAGCCAAAGAAAATAACATCAACATATATTTGGCACACGAATAGTTCATCATCATAGGCTTTGGTGAAAAGAGTTAGGTCAAGTGAATCGGGTTTGGAACCTTTCTTCATGAGGAATTCCTTCAAAGTATCATACCACACCCAAGGGGCCTGATTGAGGCCATAGAGGGCCTTATTGATTCTAAAGACTTTGTCAGGATGCTTAGGATCTTCAAAACCTGGTGGTTGAGCAACATATACTTCTTCCTCAAGCTTACCATTGAGGAATGCACTTTTCACATCCATTTGATATACGAGGATATTATGATGGTTAGTATAAGCAAGCAATATGAAAATAGCCTCAAGTCTAGCAACAAGTGCAAAAGTTTCATAGAACTCAATTCCTTCAACCTGTGTGTAGCCTTGAGCTACAAGACGAGCCTTATTCCTCACCACAAGCCCATATTCATCTTGCTTGTTGCGGTAGATCCATTTGGTATTGATGATACTGTGCTTGCGTGGGTCTAGTCTCTTGACAAGTTCCCAAACATTGTTGAGCTCGAATTGGTGTAATTCCTCTTGCATCGCTTGAACCCACTCTGGCTCCAGAAATGCCTCATCAACTTTGGTGTGTTTTGTGATAGAGAAAAAAGCAAAGTGCCCACAAAAGTTAGACAAATGTGAAGCTCTTGAGCGTGTGAGAGGACCTGGTTCATTGCTGTCATCGATGATTCTCTCAATTTGCACTTAATTTGTAATGTGAGGATGAGCAGGTAGACGAATTTGAGTGGGCTCAACATTTTCTTCAGAGCCATTTTCCTCAGATGCACCAGCATGATTTTCTTCACGTTCTGGAATGACTTCTTCAGCAGATTCTTCAGTGGGTATGACATCCTTAGTAGCCTTGAACTTGATGGATTCCTCAGGTGACATTTCATCTAGCACAGGAGGTAGGTGCTCTCTTTGCGAGCCATTAGTCTCATCGAACCGCACATCTACAGTTTCAACAACCTTGTGGTGAAACGTGTTGAAGACTCTGTAGGTGTGCGAGTCCTTTCCATAACCAAGCATAAAACCTTCATGTGCTTTCGGTGCAAATTTAGAATTGTGATGAGCATCTCTAATCCAACATTTAACACCGAAGACTTTGAAATAACACACATTGGGTTTCTTTTCAGTGGGGAGTTCATATGAGGTTTTTTTGAAGAATTTGTGAAGATATACCATGTTGATGATGTGGCACACAGTATCAATAGCCTCGGGCCAGAAGTGATGAAGCGTCTTGTATTCATCAAGCATAGTGTGAGCCATCTCAACGAGAGTCCTGTTCTTGTGCTCCGTGACGCCATTCTGCTGAGGAGAGTATGGGGCAGATAATTCGTGAGTAATACCAACTTCATCAAGACCAGTATTTCTTGAACTCGGTCCCATTGTCACTCTAGATATGCTTGATCTTCACACTGAAATTCGTCGAGACCCTTGAGGAAAATCATTTGAATAATTCCTGCACTTCAGTTTTGTAAGTGATGATATGCACCCAGGTGTAACGAGAATAGTCATCAACAATAACGAAGCCATATAGAGATGCCACATTTGTTAGTGTGTCATAATGGTAGGGCCAAAGTGATCCATGTGAAGCAATTTAAAAGGACGAGTAGTAGTCATGATAGTCTTCGAGGGGTGCTTGGACATGGCCATATTTCCAGCCTCACAACCCCACAAAGATGGTCTTTGAGGAATTTGACACCCTCGATGCCAATGACGTGCTTCTTCTTCGCGAGTGTATGTAAGTTCCTCATGCCAGCATGACCTAGTCGTTGATGCCATAGCCATCCTTCTGAAGCGTTTGCAAGTAGACATGTGGCAGGCTATGGTCCTACAGAGAAATCAACCATATACAAGTCTCCTCTCCTAAAGCCTTCGATGACTTTGGAATTGTCAGATTCCATGAGCACAATGCAATGATATTTGCCAAAGACGACAACCATATCAAGATCACAAAGCATTGAGACATACATGAGGTTGAATCCTAGGGACTCGACAAGCATGACTTTGTCCATGTGTCGATCCTTTGAGATCGCAACCCTACCTAGACCCAATACCTTGCTTTTTCCTTTGTCAGCGCAGGTGATATGCTTCAGATGTGATGGAGATAAAACAGTATCCATCAATAAGTTCTTGTCACCGGTCACGTGATTTGTACATCCACTGTCGAGGACCCACTCAGTAGCTTTGGGTTGATCATCCTGCGGATGAATTGGTACATCTTACGAACTCATATACTTCATCAGTGAAGAATATGACAACAAATTCATCAGATTGAATTTCATCAAGCAGTACAACAGATATCGCAGTATAAGGATGTAACAAATGAATATCCATTTCTTCATGATTAGCTTGCATCCTTTCAAGCATATTCAGGTCTCCAGCAAATTCTTCAGACATTCAAGTTCGTCTGGAGACCTGACCCTGCATAAGAGATTAGTTCTTTTTCTTCACTACACACATCTGGAGGGGTGGCAAGGAGTTCATCATTCTGCGAGCTCCATAAGAGAATGTTGTCATTGAAGCCAGTGCACTTTGTTTCACAGAAGAGGGGGAAAAGTATGCATATGAATAAGCAGAGAAGTTCTTAGGGGACTTATGAACATAATGATTTGAAGAATAATGCACATACTCATAGCTCTTAGATTTTCCGTGTGAAACAGAAGCATTAGCACGATGATGTTCATATGAGGATCTAAATCCACGTGAGGAATTTGATCCATATGAGGAATTTGATCCATATGAAGACTTTGGTCGATATGAAGAATTTAATCCGGGGTTCCTATTCTTCACAGGTGGTGTCATGAGGACATTCACCTAAAGACTTTCAAGGAACCTTTTGGGAACCCAGATTTCCTTCATAGGGGGACCGTTCCCGTAGTTAGTACCAACATATCTAGCAAATACTTCACCATTCTGATTTCTGAATAGTTTATAGTTGGAGTCAAATGACTCATCAAATGAATATGAAGATTCACATGTAAAGCCAGATAAAGTGGATGGATCTACGGGAGGTCCTTTTGCAGCAACCCATGAGGTTTTGGGATACTGCTCAGGTTTCCAGTAGGTCCCATCAGCATTGAGTTTCCTCTCAAAGGCTATACCCTCTTTCCTAGGATTTCTGTTGAGGATCTGCTTTTTAAGCACATCATAAAGAGCCTGATGCCCTTTGAGGCTTTTGTACATGCCTGTCACATACAATTCCTTCAACCCTGCCTTGCCAGTGATACTTGTGGTATCCTCAGATGAGGAATTTGTGACTACAGAGGTAGTTGAAGAATTTATAGCAATATAAGCAATTGAACTTTCAGCTAAAGAATTAGCAGAGTCACATTCAATGCATTTCCAACATGGAGGAATGAATTCATCCTAAGCGGAATTGATCTGTTGTGCATGCAATGAATCATTTTCCTTCTAAAGATCTTCGTAACTCACCCTTAGCTTCTCAAGATCTTGCTTTCTTTGAAGAACTTCATAAGAAAGCTTCTCCTGATCGGCTAAGAGAGTGTTATGATGAGTCTGAAGCTTATCAAACTTACACTCAAGTCGCTGAATATTATCAGTTTGAGTTCGATCCATTTCCTCACCCAATAGGTCATTGCTTTTATCTAGCAGATTTTGAACCTTTTTCAAAAGCCTTTTGTTGTTTGGCGGCAATCTTAACAAGTTTGGAGCAGCTAGGTTTGTGATTATCATCAGACTCATCATCACCAGATTTAGATGAGGAATATTCATCTACCTTTGCACCTTTTGCCATGAAGCATGGTGCTGAAGATGATGGTTCAAGTTCAAAATTCATCGTTTCGAGTGATTCCTTGAACTCATCAAACCAAGGATCCTAACGAGTTCGATGACCTTCGTAGACATCAGAGGTTCGGTCCCAGATGAGATTTACATTACACAGATGCATAATCAGCCTGAACTGATTTATTGATAGGTAGGAGCAGATGATATCCTTCGCCATGGTGTCCAGCCGAGTGTACTTGCGAATATCATCAGCATGCGCCATCTTGCATAGATCGGTAAGGCCAATCTCAGTGATGGTCCACAGCTCACTGTTCATCGCCATGAGGCACTTCCTCATCATGGCCTTCCACTTGGGATAATCATGACCGTCAAAGATGGGGGGCATGACACTTTCTTCATACATGCGGTCGACATAAATAAAACTCGAGGTGGTTAAACCAAAATCACATAAAACAAGGGAGTACCTTGCTCCGATACCAATTGAAAGTGCGATATATCGACTAGAGGGGGTGAATAGGCGATTATTGTCGGATTTTGGATTCCGACAGACCCTTGAGGTTCGAACACTGGGGTGCGTGCGAAGATTTCGCCTCCTACCTACCTGCACCCCTCCGCCTCGCTAAGATCTAAGCTATGGAAAGAAGAACACAAGAGACACATGGTTTATACTGGTTTGGGCCACCGTGGTCGTGTAATACCCTACTGTAGTGTGTGGTGTGGTGGATTGCCTCTTGGGCTGATGATGATGAACAGTACAAGGAAGAACAACCTCGCGAGGGTCTGTTCTTGGCTGGGGGGATGAACTGCTGGGAGGAGTTCAGTCACCCTTCTCTCTCTCTTCTCGCCCCTTTTCTCTCTGTGGGTGGCTGGTCCTATTTATAGAGGCCCTGGTCCTCTTCCCAAATATCGAGCGGGAAGGGAGCCACAATGGCGGGCTAATTTGAAAGGAGACAGCTAGTACCAGCTATCCTGACAAAAGTAGTCTTCGCCTGCACAAAGCTCTGGCGGTGACGCCGTCTTGGGCTCCACGATGATCTCCGTCTTGCAGTCCTCCTGGTCTTGGTCTTGTTGCACCGAAATGGAAACCTTTTCATGATGCCTCGGTACTCCGCGGCTGCACTTGCCCCCTTGGCACCAAAGGGGAAAAGAGGACACTGCATGGGCTGGCACCCGCCTGGCGCCCTTTGTCGTCATGGCTTGCGTCACGGGCACCTCGTGAGGTACCCCACCTTGATCTCTCCGCCTCCTCGTGAGCCAGCCTAATGAGGTCGTGCCCGAGGAAGCTCCGCGTCATCCACCCCGCGAGGGTCTTGGGTCTGCATTGGTGAAGATGGGCCGTGCTGGGCCCCCTTTGAGCCACGCCGCAGGCCGTAGGCAGGCAAGTCTGGGGACCCCCGTTCCCAGAATGCCGACAGTAGCCCCCGGGCTTGGCCGTGCAGGGAGGCGAAAGGGCAAGAGCGAAGCGCCGCGGGCCCTAACAGCCTACGGCCTTGGGTGCCGCGTGGCGGTTGATTGGACGTGGGCGTCTCCACTTCCCCATGGCGCCTCGGCAACTGCACGGATTGGACAAGTCCCTGCATGCAAAGCGGGTCATGATTACCTGCGATCGTGGGGGCCGTCGGTTGGCCCTCGCCAGCTATAAGTACTGATCAACGTGCGCCCTTCCAGTTCATCTCCCCTTGCTTCTTCCTCTTCTTCATGGCCCCGTCGAGGAGGTTCTCGGCCGCAGAGAAGGGGAAGGCTTGCCAGGTTGAGCATGCCTCTCCCCCGCCCAAGCGCGGCCGAGGGCGCCCTCGCAAACATCCTGCGGCCACCACGGCAGCTCCCCGCGGCCGCGGAGACGCTTTCTAGCATGGTGACGGGCGGATTGCTACGGCCGGGGGGCGCTCCAGTCGCGCGTCCCCCTAGGCCGCGCTTTTGCGCTGCAGAGGTGCTGCCAGAGTTCGTCGTGTGGTCGGCGGAGCCGACTAGCACCCGGCTTCCACTTCCTCGCTTCCTCCCCGGCAAGCTCCCGACCGGCACCCCGGGCGGCCTCTGGCTTCAGGCCGATGGCTGCTACAGCCGTGCCTCATGGGCTTCACTGGAGGTCTCCGCAGCCGGCAGCCTGGCCCTGGCCCGCGGTTGACAGATGTTTGCCCGCGCGCGTGGCCTGGGCCGTCGGTGCACCCTGCACTTCAAGTTTGACGGTGATGCCACCCTCTACGTGAGGGTGTTTGGGGAAGATGGTCGCCGCGCAGGGTGCTGCCCCGAGGACGACGACCGCGGCCGGGAACCCAGCTCCGGCGATGATGGAGAGGACAGCGCTCGCGTGACTGGCGGCGCTCGGGATTCTCCAAACTTCTCCCATTCTTCTTCAGGCGGCGACTCCTCCAACGGTGGCCGTGGTCAGCCTCCACGCCGTCGTATCTGCTTGGGAGGTGGTAGCGTGTCCGCCCACCATCGCGCCCCGGTGAAGCATGGGAGGGAGTCTGCCTGATCCCCGGAGGCAGCTCGAGTCTTCCCTGCAAGCCGGTGTGAGGCGAGCCGCGCCTGATTTGTTCTTTCTTTTCCTTTTTCCCGCGCAAAAAGATAGTAGTGTGGAGCCCCGCGGGGGCGTGTTTGGGTTATTGTTGTTAATCACTGTTTTGCTTCCATTACCGTGTCTTCCGGCTACGTGCCCGTGCATGGATAGTTCTCGGCCCCAGCCATGGGGGGGCGACCGACCCAGGCCTTGTGTTCATGTCGCGGTGCCCATGGGGCACGAACTGGAGGGGTGCTCCTGTGATGGACCCAGGTCGCGAACCCTTTGAACGACTAGGACAGGAACACTCACGAGGGCGCTCGGCTGCCCCCTCCCTCGCGAGGCCTTGCATAAGAGAAATCGAGGCAGGAGAGCGAAAAGCCAAAGAACCACAAGCCAAAGACGGCAACATCTTCAATAAAACTTCGAATGAGAAGGAACAAGCCAACTACGGAAAGCAAATGAAAAGCCACGTCCGGCACCTAATCTAGTCTTTGATGTCTTCTCACCAGCGCGGAGCTAAGTGCTGCCACTGGGCGTGGGAGGGAGCCCCGGGGCCTGAGGCCGGCGCTCCTGAGACTCCGGGGCGTGTACGGCCCCAACTCATTATTACGTGAGATTTCATGGGCGGCGAGCTTCACAGGCGTTGGCCTTCTTCACAGGCTCCGGGCCTTTTCCAAAATGCGATAGCTTCACAGGCATTCGCCTTCTTCACAGGCTCTGGGCCTTTTCCAAAACACGATAGCTTCACAGGCATTCACCTTCTTCACAGGCTCCGGGCCTTTTCCAAAACGCGATAGCTTCACAGGCATTCGCCTTCTTCACAGGCTCCGGGCCTTTTCCAAAACGCGGTAGCTTCACAGGCATTCGCCTTCTTCACAAGCTCCGGGCCTTTTCCAAAATGCGATAGCTTTACAAGCATTCTCCTTCTTCACAGGCTCCAGGCCTTTTCCAAAACGCGATAGCTTCACAGGCATTTGCCTTCTTCACAGGCTCCGGGCCTTTTCCAAAACGCGATAGCTTCACAGGCATTCGCCTTCTTCACAGGCTCCGGGCCTTTTCCAAAACATGATAGCTTCACAGGCATTCGCCTTCTTCACAGGCTTTGGGCGTTTTCCAAAATGCGATAGCTTCACAGGCATTCGCCTTCTTCACAGGCTCCGGGCCTTTTTAGGGGTAGAACCTCCAGAGATGCTGGATGTTCCATGCGTTCTGGACCGGCACCCCATCCTGAGTCTCCAAGCGCGCGTAGCCGGGCCTGGAAACATGAACAACTTTGAACGGGCCCTCCCACATGGGGGAGAGCTTGTGCAGCCCCTCCCTGGAGAGAACCCGCCTGAGCACGAGGTCTCCTACCTCGAGAGATCTGGGGTGGATGTTGAGGCAGTGATATCGCCGCAGCGCTTGTTGGTACCTCGCCGCTCGCAGCGCGGCTTCTCGGCAACGTTCCTCCCCAAGCATGAGGTCCATCCCCCGCGTGGCGTCCTACTGCACCTCGTCGAATGCCAGGACCCACGCGGAGCAACGCCTGACCTCGTGAGGGAGGACCGCTTCGGCTCCATAGACCAGGAAGAACGGGGTCTCTCCAGTCGGCTTGGTCGCGGTTGTGCGGATGGACCACAACACGGACTGAAGCTCGTCGTACCAACCTCTGCTGCAGGCCTCCAGCTTCTTCTTGAGCGTCCTGGTCTTGAGGCCCCTCAGGACCTCCGCGTTGGCCCGCTCGGCTTGGCCGTTGCTTCGGGGTGCACCACCGAAGCGTAGCATATCTGCGTTCCAAGGTTAGCACAGTATGTTTTGAAGAGGTTACTGGTGAACCGCGAACCGTTGTCCGTGATGATGCGGTTTGGCACCCCGAACCGGCTCACGATGCCCTTGATGAACTTGACCGCAGAACCCGCCGGAATGGTGCGGACAGCCTCTACTTCAGCCCACTTGGTGAACTTGTCCACGGTGACGTAGAGGTAGCGATAGCCCCCTGGCGCCCATGGAAACGGGCCCAAGATGTCCAGCCCCCAGACTACGAATGGCCACGAAAGGGGTATAGTCTGCTGGCCTCCTGCTGGCTGATGGATTTGCTTGGTGTGGAACTGGCAGGCCTCACAAGCTTTCACTAATTCGACAGCGTCATTGAGTGCGGTGGGCCAATAAAACCCACTGCAGAATGCCTTGCCGACGAGGGTCCGTGATGATGAATGATGTCCACAGTCTCCGCCGTGTATATCTTCCAGCAGTTCCTTCCCTTTCTCCCTGGAGATGCAGTGCAGGGATACATTGTTTGGTCGCTTCCGGTAGAGCTCTCCATCCATGATGCAGTATGCCGTGGCCTGGCGTGCCACTCGCTCCACTTCCTCCTCCTTCTCCGGCAGGGTCCCTTGCGTTAAGTAACTCCAGAGCTCCATGATCCAGCATCCCTCTTGAGGTTCCATCGTCAGGAGCAGGCGTGCTCCTGAGGCCGGGCCGCAGGTCGGAGCTCTTGAGGCAGGTGGCTGGGGGAGCTCCTCCCGAGGCTGAGCCGTGTTTGACATTGACGGCAGGGCCGAGGGCTTGAAGAGCCACTCCTCAAAAACGACAGGCTCCTGAGGTAACCACCTGAATGCCCGTTTGGCAATGTCGTCGGCCTCCTGATTGGTGCCACGGGGCACATGCTGCAACTCCAACCCCCAGAACTGCTTCTCCATCCTGCGGACCTCCGCAAGGTAGGCTTCCATGTGCTCATCTTTCGGCTCGTACACCTTGTTGGAGAAATTGACAAGGAGCTGCGAATCACCCTTGACGGTGAGGCGTTTCACTCCCAAGGCAGCTGCGGACTTCAAGCCCGCTATTAAACCTTCATACTCCGCTATGTTGTTGGAGACCGTTTCACCTTGCTGGAAACAGAGCTGCACAGCGTAGTAGAGCTTGTCCTGAGTGGGCGATATAAGCACCGCCCCAGCCCCAGCGCCATGCCTGGAGAACGCCCCATCGAAGTGCATGACCCAGCCTTCTGGCGCCTCACTTCCCGGGCAGAGGGACCGATCCTTGTCGGCCTTGAGGCCTGGTGCCTCCGTCCATTCTGCCACAAAATCCGCCAATGCTGCTCCCTTGATGACCCTGGTCGTGCTTAATTCGAGCTCAAACGCTTGCAGTTCTATGTTCCACTCAGCGACCCTTCCAGCTGAGTTAGGGCTCCTGAGCACTCTCTCCAGGGGGTATGACAAGACGACCTTGATGGGGTGACCCTGAAAATAATGCCGCAGCTTGCGCGAGGCCACCAGTAGTGCGAGGAGGAGTTTTTGAGGCATGGGGTACCGTGCCCTCGCATCCCGCAACACCGTGCTGACGAAGTACACGGGGTGCTCAACGAGGTTGGGTGCGTCAGTGCTGGCGGCTCCCTCCGGAGACCCTGGCACCTCTTGAGGCGATGAAGCCTCCTGAGGCTGGCCATCTGGGAGAGGGGCCTCTTCCGCCTCCGGTGCACTCCTCTGCGGCGGCTGATCCTCCTCAGCCGCGGTGGCGGTTTCTGTGGCCCTTCCTTGTTCCTGTTCTGCCTTGTCCCGGGCTGCTACCACGGTTTTGATTTGACGCTCCTCTCTAACCGCCACCAGGGCTGTGCTGGCGGAGTAGGTAGTGGCGGCGAGGTAAAGCACCAGGGGCTCTTGAGGGCGCGGAGCCACCATGACCAGTGGGCTGGTCAGGTATCTCTTGAGATCCTGGAACGCCTTGTCGGCCTCTTCTGTCCACTCAAAGGGCCCCTTTTTCTTCATTAGCTGGAAGAAGGGTAACGCTTGTTCCCCCAACTTGGAGATGAAGCGCCCTAGCGCGGTCACACGCCCAGTGCGCTTCTGCATTTCTCTGAGGGTCTTTGGCGGGCTCATGTCTTCCACCGCCTTGACCTTTTCCGGGTTACCCTCGATACCTCGGTGGGACACGAGGAAACCCAAGAGCTTGCCCGAGGGGACTCCAAACACACACTTCTCTGGGTTGAGTCGTAGGTTCACTGCATTGAGACTAGCGAAGGTTTCCTCCAGGTCTTGTATCAGGGTCCCGGCCTCCCGAGACTTTACCACGATGTCATCGACGTAAGCTTCAACATTCTTCCCGAGCTGCGGGCCCAAGGTGATGTGCATCAGCTGCTGAAAGGTCGCCCCTGCGTTACGCAGCCCGAATGGCATGCATGTGTAGCAGTACACCCCACACGGGGTTAGGAAAGCTGTCTTTTCGACGTCTTCTACCGCCATCTTGATTTGGTGATACCCAGAGAAAGCATCCAAGAAGCATAGCAGGTCGCATTCTGCGGTGGAATCAACGATCTGGTCGATGCGGGGAAGCGGGAATGGATCTTGCGGGCATGCTTTGTTGAGGTTGGTGAAGTCAACACACATGCACTCCTTCCCTCCCTTCTTTGGCACAACGACAGGGTTGGCCAACCAATCCGGGTATCGAACCTCGCGAATGACCCCAGCAGCTTCTAATTTGCGGGTCTCTTTGACGATGAAGGCCTGCTTTTCTGTGGACTGCCGCCTGGCCTTCTGCTTCATAGGGCGCACGTTGGGGCACACGTTGAGGTGATGCTCGATTACACTCCTAGGGATCCCTGCCAACTGGTCAGGCTCCCAAGCGAATACCTTCTTGTTTGCGCGCAGGAACCCGACCAGGGCCTCCTCCTACTCGGGTTCGAGGTTGGCGCCTATGGTGAAAGTGGCGTCGGTGGACCCGTCCTCATCGACGGGTATCTGCTTGGTTTCTGCCTTGTCTTGGGTGAACAACTGTTTCTTCTTGGCGGGTGCAGCCCCCTTGGGCTCGGGGGTCTCCAAGTCGGTGGGATGTGCTGGCGCTGCCGTCTTGAAGACGAGTTTGAGCACCCGCAGCGCGTCTCCGGTGTCCCCATGTACGGTGAGGACACCGCTACTCCCAGGCATCTTCATGAGGTTGTACACCGGGTGCGTCGCGGCCATGAACTGGGCTAGCGCTGGGTAGCCGAGGATGGCGTTGTAGGGGAGGCCGATGGGGGCGATGTCAAAGTGGACCAGCTCCGTGCGGAAGTTGTTGTAGGTGCCGAAGGTTACTGGGAGCCGGATCTGTCCCAAGGAGCTGGATGACCTGCCCCCAACGCCTGAGAAGGGCCGGCTGGGCTGCAGCCGTTCCAGGGGTATGCAGAGGAGGTTGAAGGCCTCGACTAAGAGCACGCTGAGGCTCGCACCGCCATCGATGAGAGTTCTGGTGACGGCCACCTGGCAGATGGTGGGGGTGCACAGCATGGGGAGCACACCCGAGCAGGCTGAGTTGGAGGGGTGGTCCTCTGAGCTAAAGGCCAGGCCGGCCTTGGGCGCCGCCCAGTCCGGGAGAGCCCCCTGCCGCGTGGAAGCGGCGCTGACCCGGCGGACGAACGGCTTGACGTGGTGACTTGTAGGCGGCGCCTGCGAGCCACCCAGGAGGGCCACGACGACCAGGGGTGTTGATGTAGCGCGATGGGCGGGGAAGAGGCCGCGGGGCTCTTCCCAGGAGGCCATGGAGGCTGCCGGCAGGTGGGGCAGCCATGTGCGCGGAGCGCCGGTGAGGGCCATGGGGAGCCAGTTGGCCATGACCCTGTCGTCACCTCCGGCTTTGAGGAGGGCCTCCTCGCTCGCCAGCAAGAGGGCTAGCGGATCTGTAGCACCGCCGTAGCGCGGCGGCGCCGTTGGCTTGAACTTGTCCGGCCACCGTACCCGCTGCAGGGCTGGGGCCAGGGCGTGGAGCTCCCTGGCCCCCATGCTGGCGCCGGCGGCCGGAGCGGGCGACGCGCTACCAATCGCGGGGCAGGCCGTTGCGGTGGCGGAAGAGAAAACTCTGGTGCACCCCTACCTGGCGCGCCAAATGTCGGATTTCGGGTTCCGGCAGACCCTTGAGGTTCGAACACTGGGGTGTGCGCGGAGATTTTGCCTCCTACCTACCTGCACCCCTCCGCCTCGCTAAGATCTAAGCTATGGAAAGAACAACACAAGAGACACAGGGTTTATACTGGTTCGGGCCACCGTTGTGGTGTAATACCCTACTCCAGTGTGTGGTGTGGTGGATTGCCTCTTGGGCTGATGATGATGAACAGTAAAAGGAAGAACAGCCTCGCGAGGGTCTGTTCTTGGCTGGGGGGATGAACTGCTGGGAGGAGTTCATTCACCCTTCTCTCTCTCTTCTCGCCCCTTTTCTCTCTGTGGGTGGCTGGTCCTATTTATAGAGGCCCTGGTCCTCTTCCCAAATATCGAGCGGGAAGGGAGCCAACAATTGGCCATTTTGAAGGGGAACATCTTGTACAAGTTATCTGGATCAAAGGTGGTCTTCGGCTGCCAAAAGCACTAGTGATGACGCCGTCTTGGGCTCAACGGTGACCTCCGTCCGGCCGTCCGGCTAGTCTTGGTCTCGTTGCACCGGAATGGTAACCTTTGCCTGATTCCTTGGCCTGTGCTTGCCCCCTTTGTACCAAAGGGGAAGCAAGGACCCTGTGCAGGCTGGCGCCCGCCTGGCGCCCGCCTGGCCTTGATCGTCATGGCTTGCGTATAGTACATGAGTATGGTGTTGAATTTGCTGTCATCCAAACATTGTTGCTATGATTTTCTATGTTGCTATAAACCCATTTCCCCTACAATTGTTACTGATCTAGTTTTAAATATTATAGGATGAATGGAAGTGTTCTTACTTGGAGTGTGTTGATCAAGAGTGGCCATATTATTTGAAGATGTGCCTAGCAAAGCTCTGGAGCATGTATGAGGAAGAGGACAGAGGTAGGCTTAGAGAAAGTGTTGTCAACGCTGAAGAATATTTGAAGATGCGGGATAAAAAGAGGAAGGTGGAGAATGATCTCAGATTTTTTAAATTAGACTTTGCTAAGATGGTGTTGGTGAAGGAGGAGGCACTTTCCTAGTTGGCCAGTGCAAAACAGGTTCTTGCTGAACTGAAAGCAGAGGTGGATAAGACGAGACTGGATGATCTCGATTATGGAAATGAATATATTGTTCTAATATTTTTTTTAAGAAGCTGAACTAGCTATATGCTGTACTGTGTTGTTTTCAGGTAGCTATCGTACTGTGATGTTAAAATATATTGATGTGGCTGATATGAAATTGGCAAACAGATGTTCGATATGAAATGTGAATTTGCGTAATACTGGAATTATTAATTGTAAACTAATAAACCTGCTAAATGGGTCATGGAAGTTTGCAAACGGTTCTAGCAGTAGAAGAGCTTGTGATGGATAGCCCAATGCCACATAGTTTTCTTCATCAAATCATGTGTGATGTAGTTGAATAAAAGCAAATGGTTAACCAGGGAAGAGCGTGTGTGATAGTTACACCTATCACACATGAGCCTATACATAAAACTGTGTGGGATGTACATACGAACGGAAATGTTTTCCCCAGATTGACTGTGTGGGATGTACATACAAACGGAAACATTTTCCCTCGATTGACTGTGTGGGATGTACATAAGAACGGAAACGTATTCCTTGGATTGACTGTGTGGAATGTACATAACAAACGGAAACGTTTGTTTGGGATTGCCTGTGTGGGATGTACATAAGAATGGAAACGATTGGGTTTCGATGCCTCACCCGATCGCACACGAGCTCTGTCGGCGTTCTAGGAACGGGGGTCCCCCAGACTTGCATGCCTGCGGCCTACGGCGTGGCTCAGGCAGGGGCCCAGCACGGCCCATCTTCATCAGCCCAAGCTCAACACCCTCGCGAGGGGCCAACCCTCGCGGGGCGGACGACAGGAAGCTTCCTCAAGAGCGACCTCATCAGGCAGGCTCGCGAGGAGGCGGAGAGATCAATGCAAGGGTACCTCTCGAGGATCCCGTGACGCAAGCCTCTCACTGGCTCTCCATCCTTCACCCCCTGGCCTTGACCCACGGCATCACGACCAGTCACACCAGCGGCGGCTGAGCTCGCTCGAGGGCCGGGACCTGAGGATGTAGAGCATTTGCATTCTAACAACCCTGCACGAACACACCAATTGATAAAGGCCCAGAGCCAGGCGCAACCCGCCTCGAGGTAGGGCCTCGTGAGTCCCGCGCTGGCTCACGGGTGCCCAGATACACCTCTCCTAGCCCTACCGTGTCGGCCATGTGTCAGGGCGGGGCTATACACGCCCCGAGGTCTCCTCCCGGAGGGGAGCCCCCTCCCATGCAACAGTGGAAGCACCATGCTCCGCGCTGGCTGACGACACTGCCGAGGAGCGGCTATGCCCGTACACATACGGAAGCGCTATGCTCCGCGCTGGTGATAAACAACTGAGGGCGGCCCACGGCCGTACCAACCTCGGGGAGCCCAGAGCTCAGTGTCCGGCACCATCGCAATGCCTCCCCTCGGGAGTGCCGCATGAGGGGGGTGGACACGGGGGCTACGCCCGGGCCTCGCCCGAGCGCACGCCACCCAGCCAGGTCCCTTGGACCTGGTCGTCGCGCACCACTCCCTGAGCGGAGCCAAGGTACGAAACCCGTTTGAGCGTCAAGGGGGACTCCTGAGCATCATGACTCAGGAGCCTAACTTGCCACATAGCCCCTCACTCCTTAGTCCCGTCCATGGTTTCCGGTCGGGGCTAACGTTGGGTGAGGTATGAGCGGGGTCGGGCCCTGCCGACGTAGAACAATCAATCCACTCCTCGCTCCCCCTTCCCTACTTGTTGCTCGCGCATCAAGGGGAACTCCTGAGCATTGTGACTCAGGAGCCTATCTTGCCACGTAGCCCCTCACTCCTTAGTCCCGTCCATGGTTTCCTGTCGGGGCTACAGCTGGGTGAGGTACGCGCGGGGCCGGGCCCTGCCGACGCAGAGCGTAAGCAAGTAGGAGAGGAAAATGCAAATTCCAGGAAATTCAAAGCAAATATTACAAGCCATAAGATTGTTCCACAACGCCAAACACAAGTTTAAACGCCTCCGCGGGGCATGATGCATGTGCAGGAATAAAACAGGATGGAAGTCGCGAAGGGATCACTCCCCAGTAACGCCGTCACCGGTGGTGGAGTCACGCTGGACGGCTTCGCCTCTCAAGGTCGTGAGGCCGGCGGCACCGCGCCCGGGCAGGACGCTGGGGGAGCGGAACTTCCCCAGCAAAACCTCGGCTCGGCCTCTCACAGCCTCAACGGTGGCAGCCGCACGGTCGCCGCTCACGGGCTCCAGCAGGCTGTTGAAGTCGACGTTGGGGTCGCGCAGGTAGACATGGCTGAGGACGTGCGTCAGCACCGCAGAAGAAAGGGCACATGCCTCAGCCTCGACCGTGGGGCCAAGGCCATCTGCGACGTCCTCAAGCGCATCAACCAGGAAGGGGAGCAGCTTGGTGGGGTCGTCCTCCACACCAGCCAACGGCTCCTCTAGGCAGCTCTAATACAGCGTCTTCAGTATGCCACGAGCCTTCTTCTCCAGCTTCGCGAAGGCCACCCGGTCCTCCGTCAGGACCTTCGCCTTGGCGCCCAGCTCGATGCTCTCCGCCTTCAGCGACCGCTCCAGCATCTCCAGTCGGCTGTGGCGTTCATCAAGCTTGGCGTCCCGGTCCTTGGCGGCAGCCTCCCTAGCCTTCATCTCCTCCTTCTCCTGGCGGCTGTGCACCTCCTTGGTGACCTCGTCGCGCAGGCCTTGCAGCTCGGCCTCAAGCGTCTTGCGGCGGCCCTGGGCAGTTGCAGCGTCACCCAGGGCAGCATCATGAGCGGCCTTGGCTTGGTTAGCGGCCCGCTTTTCCTTGTCGGAGGACGGCACGGCCTGGCTCAGCACCGCTCGGACGAAAGCAGCAGAGCGGGCCCAGCCAGAGGCCAACTCCAGGCGCCCGGCCACCAGACAAGGGTCCGCGCTCAGGAGATCCTCCCGTAGTTGGCTCAGCTCATTAGCAACATAGTCCAGGACAACAGCGAAGGGAGCAGAAGAGACGAGAACCTATGGAGCAGGCAGAGAAGATGGCAGCGTGACCACAGCTTGGCAGGAAGGGACCTCCTGAGCGTTGGCCGCCACGGCCGCAGCGTCGGGCACAGTCGACTCCAGGTCCAGCGGGGCCACAGGGGCTGACTCCTCGTCGGGGTGCCCCAGTTGGCCTCACGAGGGCGGTTGGGTCAAAGAGGCGCGGGCCTCGTCGTCCTCTCCCCCAACAGCCGAAGGCATCGCCCAGGCAGACGGATTCGCCCCAAGCGGGGCCGCAGAAGCCTCTTTCAACCTCTTTGGCCGCAGGTGCCGTCCTGGTAAAAGAGCACAAATGTCAAGCCTCAGCGGCAGAAACCAAGCAGAGCACGAATTGAGCACTTACTGGACGTCGTCCGTGGACTCAAGCAGCCTCCGGCCAAACTTGAAGCCCGAGAGCCTGCCACGGGGGTCAGCCTTGGGGGGGGCCGAAAGCGGAAGGCGCGTCGGGAGGGATGTAGTTGGCCTTGGACCCCCTAGGGACCAGAGCAGACCCTGGGGGAACCAGGCTCGACCTGCCCTTCCTCGTGACCGAGGAAGAGCCCTCCCTTCCTCGCCTGGCGCTGGCCTCGTCGTCGTCCGGCATGGAGCGGAGGGCCTAGGACCTGCGCTCAGGGAAGGACTCCCCCCAATCCTCGCCAGTCTCCTCCGAGTCGGACGCTTCCTCCTCCACCTCTTCTTCCCCCTTTCCCCTGCTGGAGCTGCCGGAGAGCAAGTTCACCATCGCCAAGACCACCAGATCTTCCGGAGCTGCCTCGGGCACCAGCCCCTCACCATTGAAGGTGGGCATGGTGTTCACCACCTGATCATAGTCGTCATGAAGGAACAGGGGGATGGGGGCGCCCACCGGGCTCGCCACGTCTCCCCCGACCAAGGAATGGAGGGCCGTAGTCAGATCCTCGTTGGTCAGGGTGTCGGAGCTCAGGCGCAGGGCGGCATCTGCTCCTCTAAGCCTCCACAGTTGGAGCAAGTGCTCCTAGAGTGGAGCCACCCGGTGCTCCAAGAACTCCCTCAGGAGCATGGCCCCGGTCAGCTTCGCCACGCCCAAGTTGCTTGGCCTCAGATCCGCGTTCATCCTCCTCAACACCGCCTTCGCGCGAGGGTCAATGAGCTCCACGTGGGACCATGCGTCAACGGACTTAGGTTGCCCCGTGGGCAATACCAGACGAGGGTGGAGGCGCCCGACATCCATCATGACCCACTTGCTCCGGTAGCCCTCGATCCTCTTCCCAGGCTTCGAGATGGCGTTGGAGCTGGAATATGCAATGAAGCTCACGCATGCAGAGACCTGAGTGCCAGAAACCCGGAGGGAGAAAAAGTGGTGTAGCAAGGCCACCGAGGGCTTCACACCAACATGAGCCTCGCAATAGTAGGGGAAAATCGCCAGGAGAAGGACAGATTTGGGGTGGAGATGCAGGGCCTGCAAGTTGTATTGGTGGAGAATGGCATGGAAGAACTCAGAGAAAGGAGGCACCAGACCGGCGACAATGGCACTCACGAAGAACGGGTAGAAGGTGCTCCCCTTGCCCTCAGGCTGGTCAGAGCCGACCTTGAGCACAGTCGCCCCCTCGCTGCCCTGCGCCACCGTCATCAGGCGCGCAAGGGCGAGGTTCTTCTCCGACAAATTCGAGGAATCCAGGGCCGGCGAGTACCAAGCATCAGCCGGGGACTTGCGAGTCGCCATGGCATGCCGGATGCAAAGTATTGAGACGGAACTGGAGGATTTCGAGAGCAAGAGGGAGGAAAGCGAGAAAGGGGATCTAGGGCAAGACGGACGAGAGCAGGGCAAGTAAGCCTGGCCCGGGCACTCCCTTTTGTCAGTCATGCAGTTGCCGAGGCGTCGTGGGAAGTGCAGACGCCCATGTCCAATCAACCGCCACGCCGCACCCAAGGCCGCAGGCTATTGCGGCCCGCGGCGCTTCGTGCTTACCCCTTTGCTTCCCCGCCAGGCCAAGCCCGGGCACGCCTTGGGCCCGGGGGCTACTATCGGTGTTCTGGGAATGGGGGTCCCCATGGCTCAGGCAGGGGCCCAGCGCGGCCCATCTTCATCAGCCCAAGCTCAAGACCCTCGCGAGGGGCCAAGCCTCGCGGGGCGGATGACAGGAAGCTTCCTCAAGAGCGGCCTCATCAGGCAGGCTCGCGAGGAGGTAGAGAGATCAATGCAAGGGTACCTCGCGAGGATCCCTTGATGCAAGCCATGACGATCAAGGCCAGGCGGGCACCGGCCTGCGCAGGGTCCTTGTTTCCCCTTTGGTGCAAAAGGGGCAAGCGTAGGCCAAGGGATTAGGCAAAGGTTACCATTCTGGTGCAACGAGACCAAGACCAGCCGAACGGCCGGACGAAGGTCACCGTGGAGCCCAAGATGGCATCATCACCAGTGCTTTTGGCAGCCGAAGACCACCTTTGATCAGGATAACTTGTACTAGATGTTCCCCTTCAAAATGGCCAATTGTTGGCGCCCTTCCCGCTCAATTATTCGGGGAGAGGCCCAGGGCCTCTATAAATAGAGCTAGCCTCCACAAGGGAGGGGGAGAAAGAAAAGAGAGAAGGGGAGAGAAGAACCCAGTAGAGACTAAGTAGAACACACCGCACCAGCTCAAGAACACCCCTCGCGAGGTTGTTCTTCCCTTGTACTATCCATCATCAGCCCAGAGGCAATCCACCACACCACATTGGAGTAGGGTATTACACCACAACGGTGGCCTGAACCAGTATAAACCTCGTGTCTCTTGTGTTGTTCATCATTTTCATCTTAGTTCGCACGAGAGGATCAGACGTAGATCGGTAGGGGAGAGATCTCCGCGCACACCCCAGTGTTCGAACCTCAAGGGTCTGCCGGAACCCGAAATCCGACAAGCTCATTTTGCCCCAGCCTGTGTGCCAGGAGGGCCTATCCTTGATGGTTTCTGGGTCGTGTGGGAAGGACCCCCTTATCGCCCGCACTCACTTGGTGATGGTTCCAAATGCTGTCATGGGAAGGGGTTAAAAACTATTTGTATACGTCCTCGATGTACCAGTGTATCAACCAATTGCTTATCGGTATGAACATGCTTAAGATGATGTCTCCTTTAGCAACATGATCTCGAATGAAGTGATGATGAACTTCAATATGCTTAGTTTGAGAATGTTGCACGGGATTGTGAGCAATCTTAATAGCACTTTCATTATCACAAAACAATGGAACATGTCTCACATGTATCCCATAATCCTTAAGGGTTTGGGTCATCCAAAGTAATTGAGCACAACATGATCCGACAACAATGTATTCCACATCCGCAGTAGATAAGGATACCAAGTTTTGTTTCTTGGAGGACCAAGACACAAGAGATCTACCAGCATAGTCCGAATCGGACTAACCAACAAGATCAAAAGATGACCTCTTAGGATACCAAATGCCAAAGTTTGGTGTATGAATTAAGTATCTCACTATCCTTTTCATGGCCTTAAGATGATATTCTTTAGGGGCCTCTTGATATCGTGCACACATGCACACACTTAGCATAATATCGGGACGGGAGGCACATAAATATAACAATGAACCAATCTTAGGGCGGTAAACCTTTTGGTCAACCGGTTTGCCATCCTTTGTCAAGTAAAGATGTCCACTAGTAGCCATGGGTGTTTTCATACCTTTGCTTTCTTGCATGTTGAACTTCTTAAAAAAGATCCTTGGTATACTTTGTTTGAGAAACAAAGGTACCTTCCCTAGTTTGCTTAATTTGCAAATCAAGGGAAAACTTGAGTTCACTCATCATAGACATCTAAAACTTCTCCAACATTATCCTTCCAAACTTTTCACTAAAATTGGGGTTAGTAGAACCAAATATGATATCATCCACATAAATTTGGCACACAAATAATTCACCATTAACCCTCTTAGTAAAAAGTATAGAATCAATCTTCCTAATTTCAAAGCCTTTTTTCAATAAGAAACTTAGTCAAGCATTTATACCATGCTCTAGGAGCTTGTTTAAGACCATAAAGAGCTTTGTGAATTATGTAGACATGATTAGGTTTCTTAGGGTTTACAAATCCGGGAGGTTGTTTAACATACACTTCCTCCTCAATTTCTCCATTAAGAAAAGCACATTTAATGTCCATTTGGTATAAAGTGATGTCATGGTGATTGGCATAAGCAAGTTAGATGCGTATGGACTCAAGTCTAGCAACGGGGGCATATGTCTCACCATAGCCCATACCTTCGACTTGGGTGTAGCCTTGGGCAACGAGACATGCCTTGTTGCATACAACTTGTCCATTTGATCTTGCTTATTCCGAAACACCCATTTCGTTCCAATGACATTGTGGTTGTCGTCCGGCTTTTTGACCAATGTCCACACTTGATTCCTCTCAAAATTATGTAGCTCTTCATGCATAGCGTTCACACAATCCGGATCCTCAAGATCTTCTTCAACCTTCATAGGTTCAATACTAGAGATGAATGAGTAGTGTTCAAAAAAGTTAGCCAAACGAGTTTTAGAGCGAGTAATTCTCCCGGTTTGAATATCAACGAAGATTTGTTCGACAGGATGGTCTCTTGTGACTCTTGCTCTATCTCGTCAGAGCTTTTGTTTGGGTTGGGGTGGACCATCCTCTTCATTACCTTCTTCTTCTTCTCTTCCTTCGTTGTTGTTGGTGCTGTCGTTCTCTTGTGGAGGTGGAGAGGGTGGTCGAGGTGGTAAATCTTGTTGTACTTCCTCATTTTCTCCGTCTTGATGTGTTCCACTTGTGGATGACTCCAAATCAACTTGTGGTGCACCTTGATGTGAAGTTGAGGCTTCCACTTGAATGAATGCTCCTTCATCTCCTTTGGGCGAATCTTGCCAATGGACAAATCTTGGATTGCTTCCGAAGGATCTTTGTCTCCTACATCAATTGACAATTGCTCTACTTGCGAGCCGTTAGATTCATCAAACTTCATATCTACCGTCTCTTAAACCTTTCGGGTGAAATTGTTGTAGACACGGTAAGTGTGAGAGTTTGAGCAATAACCAAGTAGAAACCTTCATGAGATTTAGGAGCAAATTTTGAGCGACGATGCTTATCAAGAATGTAACACTTTGAGCCAAATGCTCTAAAATATCCAACTTGGGGTTTGTTACTGGTGAGAAGCTCATATGCCGTCTTGCCGAGAAGCTTGTGAAGATATAGTCGATTTGTAGCATGACAGGCTGTCACAACTGCTTCTGCCCAAAAATGTCTTGGCGTCTTGTATTCGTCAAGCATTATTCTTGCCATCTCAATAAGTGTCCGGTTCTTCCTCTCAACAACTCCATTTTGTTGAGGTGTGTACGTAGCCGAGAACTCATGTGAATCCCTTCTTTGTCAAGATAGGTATCCACATTAGCGTTATTGAATTCCGTTTGGTTGTTGCTTTGAACCTTCTTGATCTTCACTTCAAATTAGTTTTTGGCTTTCCTAGCGAAGTTCTCGAAGATCTTTTGGACCTGCGATTTATCATGAAAAAAGAACGCCCACGTAAATCTTGAAAAGTCGTCAACAATAACCAAATCGAACGAGTTACCACTGAGACTCTTGTAGGCATTGGGACCAAAAAGATTCATATGAAGTAGCTTAAGCGGTCTTCTTGTGGTCATGATGTTCTTCACGGGATGACTTTCTCCAACCTGTTTTCCTGCTTGACAAGCACTACAAAGTCTACCCTTGTCAAATATGACATCTTTAACACCAAGGATGTGATCACCTTTAATAAGCTTATCAAGATTTCGCATGCCCACATGACCTAACCTTCTATGCCATAACCATCCTTTAGAAGATTGATAACCCACAAGTATAGGGGATCGCAATAGTTTTCAAGGGTAGAGTATTCAACCCAAATTTATTGATTCGACACAAGGGGAGCCAAAGAATATTCTCAAGTATTAGCAGCTAAGTTGTCAATTCAACCACACCTAGAAACTTAATATCTGCAACAAGGTATTTAGTAGCAAAGTAATATGATAGTAGTGCTAACGGTAGCAAAAGGTAACAGTAGCAAAAGTAATATTTTTGGGTTTTGCAGTGACTATAACAGTCGCAGCGGAAAAGTAAATAAGCGAAGAACAATATATGAAAAGTACGTACGCAATGGATCAGTGATGGAGAATTATGCCGGATGTGATCGATCATGTAACAGTCATAACATAGGGTGACACAGAACTAGCTCCAGTTCATCAATGTAATGTAGGCATGTATTCCGAATATAGTCATACGTGCTTATGGAAAAGAACTTGCATGGCACCTTTTGTCCTACCCTCCCGTGGAAGCGGGGTCCTATTGGAAACTAAGGGATATTAAGGCCTCCTTTAAATAGAGTACTGGACCAAAGCATTAACACATAGTGAATACATGAACTCCTCAAACTACGGTCATCACCGATAGTGGTCCCGATTATTGTCACTTCGGGGTTAACGGATCATAACACATAATAGGTGACTATGCACTTGCAAGATATGATCAAGAAATCTCATATATTGATGAAAACATAATAGGTTCAGATCTGAAATCATGGCACTCGGGCCCTAGTGACAAGCATTAAGCATAGCAAAGTCATAGGAACATCTATAGAATTCATTGGTCAACATATTATTCAATAGAATTTTAGCTTGATCAACTGTTATTTCCCTAAAAACACAACCAGCACAACTATCCAGGTAATCTCTGGAAGCATCGGTTAGTTCATTATAAAAGATATCAAGTATTTCATTTTTCTTGAGAGGATAATTAGGCAAAGCATTATGTAATTGGAGAAGCCTCCCCCAAGCTTGTGGGAGACTCTCTTCTTCAATTTGCATGAAATTATATATTTCCCTTAAAGTAGCTTGTTTCTGATGAGCGGGGAAATATTTAGCAGAGAAGTAGCAAATCATATCCTGGGGACAACGCACACAACCAGGATCAAGAGAATTAAACCATATCTTAGCATCACCCTTTAATGAGAATGGAAATAATTTGAGGATATAATAGTAGCGAGTTTTCTCATCATTAGAGAACAGGGTAGCTATATCATTTAATTTAGTAAGATGTGCAACAACAGTTTCATATTCATAGCCATAAAAAGGATCATATTCAACCAAAGTAATTATATCAGGTTCAACTGAGAAATCATAATCCTTATCAATAATAAAGATAGGTGAAGTAGCATAAGGAGGATCATATTTCATTCTAGCATTCAAAGACTTTTCTGTAAGTTTAGCTAATAATTTCTTAAGATTACTTCTATCATTGCAGGCAAGAAAGTCTCTAGCAGTTTCTTCATCCTTAACATAACCCTCAGGAATAATAGGCAATTCATATCTAGGGGGAGAATATTCAGCATCACTTTCATCAATATTATCAATTTCAATAATTTCATTCTCTCTAGCCCTAGAAAGTTGTTCATCAAGAAATTCACCAAGTGGCAAAGTAGTATCGAGCATAGAAGTAGTTTCATCATAAGTATGATGCATAGCAGAAGTGGCATCATCAATAACATGCGACATATCAGAATTAATTGCAGAAGCAGGTTTAGGTGTCGCAAGCTTACTCAAAACAGAAGTTGAATCAAGTGCAGAGGTAGATGGCAGTTCCTTACCTCCCCTCGTAGTTGAGGGAAAAATCTTGGTTCTTTGATCTTTAAAGCTCTTCATAATGATAAGCAGATATAAATCCCAAGTGACTCAAAGAATAAAGCTATGCTCCCCGGCAACGGCGCCAGAAAATGTTCTAGATAACCCACAAGTATAGGGGATCGCAACAGTTTTCAAGGGTAAAGTATTCAACCCAAATTTATTGATTTGACAAAGGCGAGCCAAAGAATATTCTCAAGTATTAGCAGCTGAGTTGTCAATTCAACCACACCTGGAAACTTAATATCTGCAGCAAGGTATTTAGTAGCAAAGTAATATGATAGTAGTGGCAACAGTAGCAAAAGGTAACAGTAGCAAAAGTAATATTTTGGGGTTTTGTAGTGATTATAACAGTAGCAGCAGAAAAGTAAATAAGCGAAGAACAATATGTGAAAAGCTCGTAGGCAATGGATCAGTGATGGAGAATTATGCTGGATGCAATCGATCATGTAACCGTCATAACATACGGTGACACAGAACTAGCTCCAATTTATCAATGTAATGTAGGCATGTGTTCCGAATATAGTCATACGTGCTTATGGAAAAGAACTTGAATGACATCTTTTGTCCTACCCTCCCGTGGCAGCAGGGTCCTAGCGGAAACTAAGGTATATTAAGGCCTCCTTTTAATAGAGTACCGGACCAAAGCATTAACACATAGTGAATACATGAACTCCTCAAACTAGGGTCAACACTGGTAGTGGTCCTGATTAATGTCACTTCGGGGTTAATGGATCATAACACATACTAGGTGACTATAGACTTGCAAGATAGGATCAAGGACTCTCATATATTGATGAAAACATAATAGGTTCAGATCTGAAATCAGGGCACTTGGGCCCTAGTGACAAGCATTAAGCATAGCAAAGTCATAGCAACATCAATCTCAGAACATAGTGGATACTAGGGATCAAACCCTAACAAAACTAACTCGATTACATGATAAATCTCATCCAACCCACCACCGTCCAGCAAGCCTATGATGGAATTACTCACGCACGGCGGTGATCATCATGAAATTTGTGATGGAGGAAGGTTGATGATGACGATGGCGACGGATTCCCCTCTCTAGAGCCTCGAATGGACTCCAGATTAGCCCTCCCGAGAGAGTTTAGGGCTTGGCAGCGGCTCCGTATCGTAAAAGGCGATGAATCCTTCCCTCTGATTTTTTTCTCCCCAAACACGAATATATGGAGTTGGAGTTGAGGTCGGTTGAGCGTCAGGGGTCCCACGAGGCCGGGGCGCGCCCAGGGGGTAAGGCCCCCTGACGTGGATCTTTCTTCCAGTATTTTTTTATATATTCCAAAAATAATCTCCGTTGATTTTCTGGTCATTCCGAGAATTTTTATTTCTGCACAAAAATAACACCATGGCAATTCTGTTGAAAACAGCGTCAGTCCGGGTTAGTTCCATTGAAATCATGCAAGTTAGAGTCCAAAACAAGGGAAAAGTGTTTGGAAAAGTAGATACGACGGAGACGTATCAACTCCCCCAAGCTTAAACCTTTGCTTGTCCTCAAGCAATTCTGTTGATAAACTAAAAGTGATAAAGAAAAACTTTTACAAACTCTGTTTGCTCTTATTGTAAATATGTAAAGCCAGCATTCAGGTTTTCAGCAAAGATTATGAACTAACCATATTCACAATAACACTTAGGTCTCATGTTTACTCATATCAATGGCATAATCAAATAGCGAGCAACAATAATAAATCTCGGATGACAACCTTTCTCAAAATAATCATGATATGATATGACAAGATGGTATCTCGCTAGCCCTTTCTGAGACCGCAAAACATAAAACACCTTTAAAGATCAAGGAGTGACTAGACATTGTAATTCATGGTAAAAGAGATCCTGTCAAGCCATACTCAATGTAAACTAACAGTAATGGATGCAAATGACAGTGGTGCTTTTCAATAAGAAGATGATGACTCAACATAAAAGTAAATAGATAGGCCCTTCACAGAGGTAAGCAGGGATTTGTAGAGGTGCCGGAGCTCGGTTTTGAAATAGATATGAATAATATTTTTAGCGGTATACTTTCATTATCAACATAATAACCGAGAGATCTTGATATCTTCCATGCTACACACGTTATAGGCGATTCCCAAACAGAATGGTAAAGTTTATACTCCCCCTCCACCAACAAGCATCAATCCATGGCTTGCTCGAAACAACGAGTGCCTCCAACTAACAAGAATCCTGGGGGAGTTTTGTTTGTAGTTATTTTGATTTGATTTACATAAAGGATGGGACTGGGCGTCCCGGTGACAAGCTGAGGGAGTCCGGGATTAGGGGTCTCCGGACAGCCGGACTATATCCTTTGGCCAGACTGTTGGACTATGAAGATACAAGATTGAAGACTTCATCTCGTGTCCGGATGGGACTCTACTTGGCGTGGAAGGAAAGCTAGGTAGTACAGATATGGATGTCTCCTCCTTTGTAACCGACCTTGTGTAACCCTAACCCTCTCCGGTGTTTATATAAACCGGAGGGTTTTAGTCCGTAGGACACAATAAAATACAATCATACCATAGGCTAGCTTCTAGGGTTTAGCTTCTCTGATCTCGTGGTAGATCTACTCTTGTACTACCCATATCATCAATATTAATCAAGCAGGACATAGGGTTTTACCTCCATCAAGAGGGCCCGAACCTGGATAAAACATCGTGTCCCCTGCCTCCTGTTACCATCCGCCTTAGACGCACAGTTCGGGACCCCCTACCCGAGATCCGCCGGTTTTGACACCGACATTGGTGCTTTCATTGAGAGTTCCTCTTTGTCATCACCGTTAGGCTTGATGGCTCCTTCTACCATCGATAGCGATGCAGTCCAGGGTGAGACTTTTCTCCCTGGACATATCTTTGTGTTCGGCGGCTTCGCACTGCGGGCCAACTCGCTTGGCCATCTGGAGCAGATCGAAAGCTACGCCCCTGGCCATTAGGTCAGATTTGGAAACTTAAATTACACGGCTGATATCCGCGGAGACTTGATCTTCGACGAATTCGAGCCCCTGCCTTGTGCGCCACGCGGTCACGATGAGTATGATTTAGCTCTACCATCGATAGCGATGCAATCCGGGGTGAGACTTTTCTCCCTGGACAGATCTTTGTGTTCGGTGGCTTCGCACTGTGGGCCAACTCGCTTGGCCATCTGGAGCAGATCGAAAGCTACGCCCCTGGCCATCAGGTCAGATTTGGAAACTTAAATGACACGGCCAATATCCGCGGAGACTTGATCTTCGACGGATTCGAGCCCCTGCCTTGTGCACCACGCGGTCAAGATGAGTATGATTTAGCTCTACCTTCGGACCGCATTCAGGAGATCGCACCGGCAGCCGCGCCGAGCCTCAATTCGGAGCTAGTTGCGCCATCCATAGACGGGTGGATAGACCCCGTCACGGAGGTCGTATCCTCAACGGCGATCAAGCCGGATATCGACCTTACCCTTCATGAGAGCCGTGTTGTCAAACTGTCGGATCCTTCTTTGGCCACGGACTCCGAACCTCCTGCGCCCATTCCTAGCGAATCCAATTGGGCACCGATCATGGAGTTCACCTCCGCGGATATTTTTTAGCACTCGCCCTTTGGCGACATACTGAACTCATTAAGGTCTCTCTCCTTGTCAGGAGGATCCTGGCCGAACTATGTCCGGCAGGATTGGGATGCGGATGACAAAGAAATTTGCTCCCCACCCACCACCCACTTAGTAGCCACCGTCGATGACTTAACCGACATGCTCGACTTCGACTCTGAAGACATCGAGGGTATGGACGACGATGCGGGAGACGAAGAGGAACCATTGCCCACAGGGCACTGGACAGCCACCTCATCATACAACATATACATGGTGGACACACCCAAAGAAGGCAATGGCGACGAGACAGCGGAGGATGACCCCTCCAGGAAGCAACCTACGCACCGGCGTCAGCGGCGCCGCTCTAAGTCCCGCCAAAGCAATAAACGGTGATTCCGGCACAGGGGATAACAACACCCGGACAATGCCGAAGACAACCACCTCCAGTAAGATCCAGCACAGGAGGATGGAGAAGCCAGACCTCATGAGAGAGCGGCAGATAGAGAGGAAGAGGATAATAATTACATACCTCCCTCCAAAGACGAGGCAAGCCTCGACAATGACGAATTCGTCATGCTAGAGGATCCCGTCGAACAAGAGCGCTTCAAGCGCCGGCTTATAGCCATGACAAATAGCCTTAAGAAAAAGCAGCAGCAGCTTCAAGCTGATCAAGATCTGCAAGCTGACAGATGGACTGAAGTCTTGGAGGCCGAGGAATTTAAACTCGAACACCCCTCCAAGAGTTACCCAAAATGCAAGTTGCTACCCCAACTAGAGGAAGAAGCGTATGATGCGGCTGATCGGCCACCCCATGGCCCCGATAGAGAGGCATTCCAGCCAAAAGCTCAGCCTGCACCCCGATGCCATTCAAATAAAAAGGCATGGGGAAATACGCCAGAGCTGCGAGATGTATTGGAGGACAAAGCAAAACATGCAAGATCGATCTATGGATCATGAGGGCGCGCCACTATGCGAGACGATAAACGTCACGCCGGATACAGCAAAAGTAAATCCAGCCGGGCCGAACACAGCAGGCAAGACTCATTGGAGCTATTTCACGATACACCCCAGTACTGAGGCGCCGCACACCCCTTATGCTTCACAGACGAAGTAATGGATCATCAAATCCCAGAGGGTTTCAAACCTGTAAATATAGAATCATACGACGGCACAACAGATCCTGCGGTATGGATCGAGGATTTCCTCCTGCATATCCACATGGCACGCGGTGATGATCTACACGCCATTAAATATATCCCACTCAAACTCAAAGGACCAGCTCGGCATTTGCTCAATAGCTTGCCAGCAGAGTCCATTGGCCGTTGGGAGGATCTAGAAGCCGCATTCCTCGACAACTTTCAGGGCACTTATGTGCGACCACCAGATGCCGATGACTTGAGCCGCATAATTCAGCAGCCAGAGGAATTGGCCAGGAAATTCTGGACACAGTTCCTAACAAAGAAAAATCAAATCGTGGATTGTCCGGATGCAGAGGCCCTAGCAGCTTTTAAACACAACATCCGCGAGGAGTGGCTAGCCCGGTACCTTGGTCAGGAAAAGTCGAAATCTATGGCAGCCCTCACGACACTCATGACCCGCTTTTGTGCGGGAGAAGACAGGTGGCTGGCTCGCAGTAATAGCATACCAAAGAACCGTGGTACTTCTGATACCAAGGACGGCAATGGCAGGTCACGTCGCAACAAACATAAGCGCCGCATTAACAGCGACAATACCGAGGATACGGCAGTCAATGCCGGATTCAAAGGCTCTAAACCTGGTCAGCGGAAAAAGCCATTCAAAAGAAGCACTCCGGGCCCGTCCAGTTTGGACCGTATACCTGATCGCTCGTGTCAAATACACGGCACCCCCAACAAGCCAGCCAACCACACCAACAGGGATTGTTGGGTGTTCAAGCAGGCCGGCAAGTTAATTGCCGAAAACAAAGATAAGGGGCCACATAGCAATGACGAGGAGGAGCCCCGGCAGCCGAATACCGGAGCACAGAAGAGGTTCCCCCCACAAGTGCGGATGGTGAACATGATTTACACAACCCACATCCCCAAGAGGGAGCGGAAGCGTGCGCTCAGGGATGTATATGCGTTGGAGCCAGTCGCCCCAAAGTTCAACCCATGGTCCTCCTGTCCGATCACCTTCGATCGCAGGGACCACCCCACTAGTATCCGTCATGGCGGATTCGCCACACTGGTCTTAGACCCAATTATTAATGGATTTCACCTCACTCGAGCCCTTATTGATGGCAGCAGCAGCCTGAACCTGCTTTACCAGGACATAGTGCGCAAAATGGGTATAGACCCCTCAAGGATCAAACCCACAAAAACGACCTTTAAAGGCTTGATACCAGGTGTAGAGGCCCATTGCACTGGCTCAATCACACTGGAAGTGGTCTTCGGATCCCCTGATAACTTCCGAAGCGAAGAGTTAATCTTCGATATAGTCCCGTTCCGCAGTGGTTATCATGCACTGCTCGGGCGAACCGCATTTGCGAGATTCAATGTGGTACCGCATTATGCATACCTCAAGCTCAAGATGCCAGGACCTCAAGGGGTCATTACAGTCAATGGAAACACAGAGCGCTCTCTCCGAATGGAGGAGCACACTACAGCCCTCGCAGCGGAAGCGCAAAGTAGCATCTTAAGGCAATCCACTAGTTCGGCGTTCAAGGACCCGAACACCTTCAAGCGCGCCCAGAATAATCGGCAACTGGACTGCCTGGCACGTCCCGAGCTCGCATAACAATGCGGCCCCCACCCCAGCCCCAGCCAAACGGCGAAATTCATGCCACGCGTACATACTTACACATTAAAAATACCATGGGCACAGGTGGGGAGGGGGGCACAACTACGACACACCCCAAGACGCGGCTTAAACCGCACTAGGGGCTTCCCGCATTGTTATTTTTCTTTCAGGACATTAATCTCTGGAAACCCTATCTGGCAGCATGATTGTCGAACACATGATGCAGCAACCAAGGAGGCAGAAAGGTACATCACAAAACAGAACTCCCGGTTGGATTACGATAACGAGTGAAATACTTGCCATAACATTATTCCTCAGCTTGCCCTTGGAGGGGATATAGTCCTACTTTTTGCTTATTGCACTGCATGTATCATTCCGCTTTAACGCACCTTTTTGAATAAACAATACATAGCATTAAGACTATTATTGCATTCTTCCTTTTATATATATATGTGTTCATTAATAACACCTTGCAACCGTACACTTTGGTACGGCCAATACACCAGGGGCTTAAGTACCCCAGAATATGGTGTGAGAAGTCCGAACACTTTCACAAGTGCGGCACCCCAAACTTATAGCATTATATGCATCAGCTCCGAATCATGTCTTTAGTCAATAGTTGGGTTTGCCCGGCTCCCATGTTTTCGTACCTTACGTTCCGCTATATCGGCTAAGGTAGCACTGGGAGAACTACTGCGATTGTGCCCCGGTTCAGCTGGGCTAAGCACCTCAGTAGAGAAAGGTAAAACTGACTGTCATGATAAGGTGAGAGACTGGTTGCTGTTCGAGAGGTTTTCGAGTCCCTAAAGACTTATGCCGCTTAGAGCCAGGAGTCGGCCCTGTCCGGCTTAACGCGTGTATCGCGCCCCGAATTCGGCCTTCCGAATACTTGGGGCTTCACCGAAATTTAAATTTATAGAATTCTATGGCTAAGTGAAAGTGATAAAGCATTATTAGTCTGATTGCATTGTTCGTTGCGCCAAGCACCTCCCTCGAAGGACCCAAAAATGGGAACAAGAGTGCTCAGGTTTATCCCGAACACTCCAGCACTCGTGGCATGGGGGCAGAAGCCGACGACCAGCCATCTCTCAGATTTGATAAACGGCCAAACCGAAGGTAATATTTAAATTCAAACAAGCGTTGCATAGCGCATATGAAACAGGTTTTCAGCATACAGGATCACACGAGCAAATTCATTCAAATATTACATCTTTCGTACACTCGTCCGCTACGAGACGGGCACCCTTCAGGACACCCTCATAGTACATCTCGGGGTGGCGATGCTCCTTGCCCGCCGGCGGCCCTTCCTTGATCACCTTCACGGCGTCTAGCTTGGCCCATTGCACCTTCACACGGGCGAAAGCCCGGCATGCACCTTTAATGCAGATGGACCGCTTGACGACTTCCAGCCGTGGGCAGGCATCCACAAGCCGCCTCACCAGGCCGAAGTAGCTGTTCGGAAGGGCGTCGCCAGGCCACAACCGGACTATCAAGCCCTTCATGGCCTGTTCGGCCGCCTTGTGTAGCTCGACCATCTACTTTAGTTGGTCGCTCATAGGCACCGGGTGTTCGGTCCAGTATATTGGGCCCAGAACAACTTCTCCGTTGAGCTTCCCTCCTCGGCCTGGTAAAAAGTTGCGGCATCCGACACTTTGCGGGGCAAATCTATGAATGCTCCTGGAGAGCTCCGGATTTGGGTAAGTAACAGGTAATTTACTTTCACATCCTTGCGTTGCATATAGAATGCCTTACCCGCCGCTATCTTCTTCATCGCATCAATCTCCTGGAGGGCCTTCTGTGTTTCGGCCTTGGCACTCTTTGCACTTTCACGGGCGGCGGCAATCTCGGACTCTCGTGTCTTCGAGTCACGCTCCAACGCCTCATGCTTCGACATGAGAGCTTGGAGCTCTTGCTGCACCTCGCCCACCCGTGCCTCTTGCCTTTCCCGCTCGGTGCGCTCCTTGGCCGCTTTGTCTTTGGCCTTGGATAGCGCTTGCTTCAGGGTCGCCACCTCGGTCGTGGCCCCTGGCAAATATACGATGATCCTGTCATTCTGCAATCGCGTCTTCTTTTATATATACATATCTATAGACAGGGTATTACTTACCCTTGTTCTCCTCGAGCTGCCTCTTGGCAAGGCCGAGCTCTTTCTTGGACCCCTCGAGGTCCTGCTTTAGTGTGGCGACCTCCGCAGTCAGTGCGGTTGAGGCCAGCAGCGAAGCTTGCATACGCATATAGACATACTTATGTTAGACTCCTGCGGTATTATTTGATCCTCTATTCGGCTTTTCTTTTTGAACACCGAATAGAGCATCAGGGGCTACTGTCTGTGCGGTAATATTTTTCCTATATTTCAAACACTTACCTCAAAGCCTGTTAGAAGGCTGCCACAGGCTTCAGTCAATCCGCTCTTGGCAGACTAAACCTTCTGGACCACCGCACTCATAATAGTGCGGTGCTCCTCGTCGATGGAAGCGCTGCGAAGCGCTCCCAACAGATTGTTCGGTGCCTCTGGCTGGATAGAGGTCACCGGCACAGGCGTCTTGCCCCTTTTAGAAGGAGGCCGCCTGCCCGGGTCCAGAACCACTGGGGGTTTCGGCGCGGTGTTCTGCTGAGGGCCGAACTCGGAGCCCTCAGGAGCCTTGCTCCCTCTGCTCCCGGAGTCTGGAAGGTCACCTTGAGGCGCCTCCGGGATTGTCTCCCCTCGACCAGGTGCCTCTTAAGACAATACCTCGGCATTGTCCATAGGGCAGGGTGAGGTGGTGGTCGGAAGTGGATCGCTATCCATATCCGACGAGCCCAGGGAGCCGTCCGACGATACATCGATACAGGCTCGTGGCGGTCTGCATAATCATAATTCGGCATTAGAGGAAACAGTGCGACAAATGAATGCTATGAGTTACTCTAGCATCCGAATACTTACGACTTTGCCAGGGGCTTGGCCCTGAGCAGCCACTCATCTTCGCCTTCAGCGGCGGTGGTAGATTAGTCCAGAAGGAGAGTCCTTCCCTTCTTGGACCCTTCAGCCCCCCTGGTTGGGGCGGCCTTCCTTTTCTTGTCTCCCCCAACTGGAGGGGGAGCATCTTCTTCTTCCTCCTCTTCTTCGGGGGAGGAGTGTGCCACAAAGTTATCGGACGATGAGTTCGATAACACCTGGCGCCGGGAACTCTTTCGGGTTCCCTTGGCCCTCTTGGTCTTCTCGGGCACCTTGTAAGGACCCGGAGTCAGCATCTCCGTCAGGAGAGCGTCTGCTGGGCCTTCGGGCAAAGGAGCCGGACAGTCGATCTGTCCGGCCATTTCCTGCCAGTCCTGTCAAAGGTACGGGAGCTTAGATCCCGCATAGAGTCAAACTATGAAAAACAAGTATCCTGTAAGAGGTAAAACAGCTTACCGCACTGGCTTGGCGCTTCGCGCAGAATCCGTGATCCTCGGGAGTGGGAGGGGGAACCTCGGCGCCCTTGAATAGCACCTTCCAGGCATCCTCGTGTGTTGTGTCGAAGATCCTATTCAGAGTTTGGTGCTGGGCCGGGTCGAACTCCCACAAGTTGAAAGCCCGTTGTTGACACGGGAGGATCCGGCGGATGAGCATGACCTGGACTACGTTGACGAGTTTGAGCTTCTTGCTCACCATGTTTTGGATACATGTTTGGAGTCTGGTCAGCTCCCTCGAACTACCCCAGGACAGGCCCTTCTCTTGCTAGGAGGTGAGCCGCGTGGGGATGCCAGATCGGAACTTGGGGGCCGCAGCCCATGCAGGATCACGCGGCTCGGTGATGTAGAACCACCCCGATTGCCACCCCTTTATGGTCTCCACGAAGGAGCCCTCGAGCCATGTGACGTTGGGCATCTTGCCCACCATGGCGCCTCCGCACTCTGCCTGGCGGCTGCTCACAACCTTCGGCTTGACATTGAAGGTCTTCAGCCATAAGCCGAAGTGGGGCTTGATGCGGAGGAAGGCCTCGCACACGACGATAAACACCGAGATGTTCAGGATGAAGTTCGGGGCCAGATCGTGGAAATATAGGCCATAGTAGAACATGAGCCCCTGGACGAATGGGTGGAGAGGGAATCCCAGTCCACGGAGGAAATGGGTAAGGAACACTACCCTCTCGTGGGGCCTAGGGGTGGGGATGAGCTGCCCCTCATCTGGGAGCCGGTGCGCGATGTCGTCGGGCAGGTATCCGGCTCTCCTCAGCTTCTTGATGTGTCCCTCCGTGACGGAGGAGACCATCCACTTGCCTCCCGCTCCGGACATGGTTGGAGAAGGTTGAGGTGGGAAATGCGGACTTGGGCGCTGGATCTTGAGTGTGCGAAAATGGATGAGCAAAGGAGGAAGAAGGCGTGGATGAAAAGGTGAATCCTTGTCCCTTTATATGGGCGGCCGAAACTATGGGCCCCCACTAGCCTGGTAAAACGCGCTTATCCCCCAAGCACTGTAATCAATGGCGCCGTTGGGTTACCCATGCCCGTATTGATGAGAATCCTGTAATCAGGGGACACGATCTCTGCTTTGACAAGACGTGTCAAAAAACTGCCTCGCGTTATGTGCGGGGCTAGTTAAAGGAAACGGTTCGAATAATCACCGGGCCATGACATGATGTCATGTTGCCGAAACGTGTCAGCAGATTAGATTTGTGGAAATATTATTCTCTCTATGGTGGTATGTGGAATTTATTTCGCAGGGTCGGACACTATCCTGGTATTCAAACTCTTCTGTGGTATGTTCGGGGAAGGAACCCGCCTTGCAATGCCGAAGAAAACACTGCGCGCCAGACTCATCATCATTGAAGCCTGGTTCAGGGGCTACTGAGGGAGTCCAGGATTAGGGGTCTCCGGACTATATCCTTTGGCCGGACTGTTGGACTATGAAGATACAAGATTGAAGACTTCATCTCGTGTCCGGATGGGACTCTACTTGGCGTGGAAAGCAAGCTAGGCAGTACGGATATGGATATCTCCTCCTTTGTAACCGACCTTGTGTAACCCTAACCCTCTCCGGTGTCTATATAAACCGGAGGGTTTTAGTCCGTAGGACACAATAACATACAATCTTACCATAGGCTAGCTTCTAGGGTTTAGCCTCTCTGATCTCGTGATAGATCTACTCTTGTACTACCCATATCATCAATATTAATCAAGCAGGACGTAGGGTTTTACCTCCATAAAGAGGGCCCAAACCTGGGTAAAACATCGTGTCCCCTGCCTCCTGTTACCATCCGCCTTAGACGCACAATTCGGGACCCCCTACCCGAGATCCGCCGGTTTCGACACCGACACCAGCCATTTTCTCGTGACTGAGGAGCGGAGTCCACTCCTCTTGAGAATAACCCGCCTAGCATGGAAGATACAGACAACCCTAGTTGATACATGAGCTATTCGAGCATACAAAACAGAACGTTTATTTGAAGGTTTAGAGTTTGGCACATATAAATTTACTTGGAACGGCACGTAGATACCGTAGATAAGTAGGTATGGTGGACTCATATGGAATAACTTTAGGGTTTTTGTAATTGGATGCACAAGCAGTATTCCTGCTTAGTATGAGTGAAGGCTAGAAAAAGACCGAGAAGCGACCAGCTAGAGAGCGACAACAGTCATGAAGATGCATTAAAATTAATCAACACCGAATGCAAGCATAAGTAGGATATAATGCACCATGAACATAAATATCGTAGAGGCTATGTCGATTTTGTTTCAGCTACATGGGTGAACATGTGCCAAGTCAAGCCACTCGAATCGTTCAAAAGAGGATACCACCCTATCATATCACATCACAATCATTTTAATAACATGTTGGCACACAAGTTAAACCGTTATAAACTCCTAGCTAATTAAGCATGGCATAAGCAACTACAATCTCTAATTGTCATTGCAAATATGTTTCTTTCATAATAGGCTGAATCAGGAATGATGAACTAATCATATTTACAAAAACAAGAGAGGTTGAGTTCATACCAGCTTTTCTCATCTCAATCAGTTCATCATATAATCATCATTATTGCCTTTCACTTGCACGACTGAATAGTGTGGATAATAATAATAGTGCACGTGCATTGGACTAAGCTGGAATCTGCAAGCATTCAATTCAAGAGAGAAGACAAGGTAATATGGGCTCTTTGTTAGATCAACAATAATGCATATGAGAGCCGATCAATATTTTCATCATGGTCTTCTCCTCTCGACCCCCAAAGAACAAGAAAAGAAATAAAACTATTTACACGGGAAAGCTCCCAACAAGCAAAAGAAGGACGAGAAATCTTTTTGGGTTTTCTTTTAATTATTACTACTACAGCATGAGAAGTAAATTAGCTAAAAGCTACAACTATTATTTTTGTTTTTCTTAAGGTTTATCAAACACACAAGAAGAAATCATAAAAAGGGAAATAAACTAGCATGGATATTACAATGAAAAAGTATGAGCAACGACAACTAGCATGAGTGTGTGAACAGGAATGTATTGTCGGTGAGAGATGCATACTCCCCCAAGCTTAGGCTTTTGGCCTAAGTTGGTCTATGGCCATGGCTGGCCTGGTGGATATCCAAAGTTATAGTTGGGGTTGTACTGAGATGCAGCGGCAATTGCCTGATGAGACACAGCTTGGAGGCGAGCTATCTCCGCCCTTCTTTCGTACTCGGTCGCCTCCTCCCTGGTTATAAAATATCTCCCCTTTGCCTAAAAGTCAAAGAAAGTAGGAGCAGGGAGAGCGACATGATAGGTGCGTTGTCTATCAAAGATTAGTCGGTACAGGAGGAACTGATCGTTCCTCTCAACAAACTGATGACGAACCATAGCCTCATAATCTAAATAAATAGGAGGCAACTCAATATCATATCCACGTATGGGTATCTCAAGAAAATTAGCTAGACGGGTTGCATAAATTCCACCAAAGAAATCTCCATTAATTCTATTATTATGCAACCTACATGCAACAATGGCCCCCAAGTTATATTGACTATCTCCTAATACGACACTCTTGAGAACACTAAGATCTGGCACACACATGTGACATGCTTCATCCTTACCATTAATGCATTGGGAGAACTTTTATTTTCGGGGTATTTTTTATTGCATCGATAATTCAGAAAACAGACAGAAAAATACTATTTTTGTGTTATTTAATATACATAACAAAAAGTAAAAAGAGGGTACATAGAGTTGAGTTTTCTAAATTCATCCATCTCATGCTCATTAAAAGGAATCCACAAACAACGTTGGTCAGGTCTTGTTAACAAACTCATTTCGAATAACACGAAACCGGAGAATTTTCGAATAACACTAGGTTACCTCAACGGGGATATGCATGTCCCCAACAATAAGAATATCATATTTCTTCTTGATAGTAGGAAGAGGAAATTCAAAGCCTCCAATAGTAATTGTTGAAAATTTTCCAATAAAATTGATACTGTGGACTTGAGGTTGTTTCCTCGGAAAGTGTACCGTATGCTCATTACCATTGACATGAAAAGTGAAATTGCCTTTGGTGCAATCAATAACAGCCCCTGCAGTATTCAAAAAGGTTCTTCCAAGAATAATAGACATACTATTGTCCTCGGGAATATCAAGAATAACAAAGTCCGTTAAAATAGTAACGTTTGCAACCACAACAGGCACGTCCTCACAAATACCAACAGGTATAGCAGTTGATTTATCAGCCATTTGCAAAGATATTTCACTAGGTGTCAACTTATTCATATCAAGTCTACGATATAAAGAGAGAGGCATAACACTAACACCGGCTCCAAGATCACACAAAGCAGTTTTAACATAGTTTCTTTTAATGGAGCATGGTATAGTTGGTACTCCTGGATCTCCAAGTTTTTTGGTATTCCACCCTTAAAAGTATAATTAGCAAGAATGGTGGAATTTCAGCTTCCGGTATCTTTCTCTTATTTGTAACAATTTCCTTCATATACTTATCATAAGGATTCATTTTAAGCATATCAGTCAAATGCATACGCAAAACGATAGGTCTAATCATTTCAGCAAAGCGCTAAAAATCCTCATCATCCTTTTTCTTGGATGGTTTAGGAGGAAAAGGCACGGGCTGCTGAACCCATGGTTATCTTTCTTTACTGTGCTTCCTAGCAACAAAGTATCTCTTGTCATAACATTGATTCTTTGATTGTGGGTTATCAAGATCAACAACAGATTCAATTTCTACATCATTATTATTGCTAGGTTGAGCATCAACATGAACCTCATTATTAACATTATCACTAGGTTTATGTTCATTACCAGATTGTATTTCAGCCTCAGAAATAGAAATATCATTGGGATTCTCAGGTGTGTCTACAACAGGTTCACTAGAAGCATGCAAAGTCCTATCATTTTTCTTTTTCTTCCTCTTAGAAGTACTAGGTGCATCAACGTTATTTGTATGAGAGTCCTGCTCAATTCTCTTAGGGTGACCAAGATACAAAGGTTCCCGAGTCACTTTACCTCCCCTAGTTGCAACTCTAACAGCAAAGTCATTATTCTTACTATTCAATTTATTGAGCAAATCATTCTGAGCTTTAAGTACTTGTTCTACTTGAGTGGTAACCATAGAAGCATGTTTACTAATAAGTTTAAGTTCACCATTAACACTAGCCATATAATCACTCAAGTGTTCAATCATATAAGCATTGCATTTCAGTTGTCTACCAAAATAAGCATTAAAATCTTCTTGCTTAACCATAAAGTTATCAAATTCATCCAAACATTGGCTAGCAAACTCAGCAGGAGGGATTTCAGCTTTATCATTTCTATAGAGAGAATTTACCTTTACTACCTCGGGTTATCAAGACCGTGTATTTTTTCAATAGGTGATGAATTAAGACCATGTATTTCTTCAACAGGAGGTAAATTCTTAACATCTTCATCTTTAATACCTTTTTCTTTCATAGATTTCTTTGCATGTTGCATATCTTCAGGACTGAGAAATAGAATACCCCTTTTCTTCGGAGTTGGCTTAGGAGTTGGTTCAGGAAGTGTCCAATTATTTTCATTGGTCAACATATTATTCAATAGAATTTTAGCTTGATCAACTGTTCTTTCCCTGAAAACACAACCAGCACAACTATCTAGGTAATCTCTGGAAGCATCGGTTAGTCCATTATAAGAGATATCAAGTATTTCATTTTTCTTGAGAGGATGATCAGGCAAAGCATTAAGTAATTGGAGAAGCGTCCCCCAAGCTTGTGGGAGACTCTCTTCTTCAATTTGCATGAAATTATCTATTTCCCTTAAAGCAGCTTGTTTCTTATGAGCGGGGAAATATTTAGCAGAGAAGTAGTAAACCATATCCTCGGGACTACGCACACAACCAGGATCAAGAAAATAAACCATATCTTAGCATCACCCTTTAATGAGAATGGAAATAATTTCAGGATATATAAGTAGCAAGTTTTCTCATCATTAGTGAACAGGGTAGCTATATCATTTAATTTAGTAAGATGTGCCACAACAGTTTCAGATTCATAGCCATAAAAAGGATCAGATTCAACCAAAGTAATTATATCAGGATCAACTGAGAAATCATAATCCTTATCAATATTAAAGATAGGTGAAGTAGCATAAGCAGCATCATATTTCATTCTAGCATTCAAAGACTATTCTTTAAGCTTAGCTAATAATTTCTTAAGATCACTTCTATCATTGCAGGCAAGAAAGCCTCTAGAAGTTTCTTCATCCATAACATAACCCTTAGGAACAACAGGCAATTCATATCTAGGGGGAGAATCTTCATCATCACTTTTATCAATATTATCAGTTTCAATAATTTCATTCTCTCTAGCCCTAGCAAGTTGTTCATCAAGAAATTCACCAAGTGGCATAGTAGTATCGAGCATAGAAGTAGTGTCATCATAAGTATCATGCATAGCAGAAGTGGCATCATCAATAACATGCGACATATCAGAATTAATAGCAGAAGCAGGTTAAGGTGTCGCAAGCTTACTCAAAACAGAAGGTGAATCAAGTGTAGAGCTAGATGGCAGTTCCTTACCTCCCCTCGTAGTTGAGGGAAAAATCTTGGTTCTTTGATCTTTCAAGTTCTTCATAATGATAAGCAGATATAAATCCCATGTGACTCAAAGAATAGAGCTATGCTCAACGGCAATGGCGCCAGAAAATGTTCTTGATAACCCACAAGTACAAGGGATCGCAACTGTTTTCGAGGGTAGAGTATTCAACCCAAATTTATTGATTCGACACAAGGGGAGCCAAAGAATATTCTCAAGTATTAGCAGCTGAGTTGTCAATTCAACCACACCTGGAAACTTAATATCTGCAGCAAGGTATTTAGTAGCAAAGTAATATGATAGTAGTGGTAATGATAGCAAAAGGTAATAGTAGCAAAAGTAATATTTTTGGGTTTTGTAGTGATAGTAACAGTAGCAGCGGAAAAGTAAAAAAGCAAAGAACAATATATGAAAAGCTCATAGGCAATGGATCGGTGATGGAGAATTATGCCGGATGCGATCGATCATGTAACAGTCATAACATAGGGTGACACAGAACTAGCTCCAGTTCATCAATGTAATGTAGGCATGTATTCCTAATGTAGTCATACGTGCTTATAGGAAAAGAACTTGCATGACATCTTTTGTCCTACCCTCCCATGGCAGTGGGGTCCTATTGGAAACTAAGGGATATTAAGGCCTCCTTCTAATAGAGTACTAGACCAAAGCATTAGCACATAGTGAATAGATGAACTCCTCCAAGTACGGTCATCACCGGTAGTGGTCCCGATTATTGTCACTTCGGGGTTAACGGATCATAACACATAATAGGTGACTATAGACTTGCACGATAGGATCAAGAACTCTCATATATTGATGAAAACATAATAGGTTCAGATCTGAAATCATGGCACTCGGGCCTTAGTGACAAGCATTAAGCATAGCAAAGTCATAGCAACATCAATCTCAGAACATAGTGGATACTAGGGATCAAACCCTAACAAAACTAACTCGATTACATGATAAATCTCATCCAACCCATCACCATCCAGCAAGCCTACGATGGAATTACTCACGCACAGCGGTGAGCATCATGAAATTGGTGATGGAGGAAGGTTGATGATGATGATGATGGCGACGGATTCCCCTCTCCGGAGCCCCGAACGGACTCCAGATCAGCCCTCCTGAGAGAGTTTAGGGCTTGGTCGCGGCTTCATATCATAAAATGTGATGAATCCTTATCTCTGATTTTTTTCTCCCCGAACACGAATATAGGGAGTTGGAGTTGAGGTCGGTGGAGCGTTAGGGGGCCCACGAGGCAGGGGGCGCGCCCCTCCCTCGTGGACAGGGTGTGTGCCCCTGACATGGATCTTTCTTCCAGTATTTTTTATATATTCCAAAAATAATCTCCGTTGATTTTCAGGTCATTCCGAGAACTTTTATTTCTGCACGAAAATAACACCATGGCAATTCTGCTGAAAACAACGTCTGTCCGGGTTAGTTCCATTCAAATCATGCAAGTTAGAGTCCAAAACAAGGGCAAAAGTGTTTGGAAAAGTAGATACGATGGAGACATATCAACTCCCCCAAGCTTAAACCTTTGCTTGTCCTCAAGCAATTCAGTTGATAAACTGAAAGTGATAAAGAAAAACTTTTACTGGTAAAGACCATATTATGATTATCTCTTCGAAACACTTGGCAATCTACTTTAGTAAATAGAACATTAAAACTGAAGTCAGCTGGTCCAGATACGGAAAGTAGATTATAACCAAGAGATTCAACGAGCATAACATTTTGGATCGAGCCATCATGGGAGATGGCCACCTTACTAAGGCCAACAACCTTACCCTTGGAGCTGTCACCAAAAGTGACATGCTTGTGGGGACCGTTGTTCTCAGCAAGCTCACGAAACATGTCCATATCTCCGGTCATACGATCAGTACATCCACTATCAAGAACCCATTCCTTTCCTCCGGCCATGTAACCACGAAGGTTAGCCATAGGACCAAAGTATCTGATTGTCTCATCAAGATCAAAGTCACTATCATCATCCTCATCATAATATCCATGTTCAACGTCATCATGTGAATGCTCATCACCTAGAGAGAGTGATTCATTAGATTTATGACCATGATAATGTGCATGTTTATGAATTCTAATAATTCACGAGATGATGCCACTAATAACTCCAACATCTCCTTTGGCATGCATAAGGTCACGGAGCTCAAATAGACAAACATCAAATTTAGGATCACTAGGATCCATATTTTGAAAAGCAATGGACTTTTGAAGAATCTCATCTAGATTTTTCAAGGAATACTTTGGAAAGCGCTCCTCAAGATATTTCCATATAGTG
Source organism: Triticum monococcum (assembly GCA_034509565.1). Classification (NCBI taxonomy): domain Eukaryota; kingdom Viridiplantae; phylum Streptophyta; class Magnoliopsida; order Poales; family Poaceae; genus Triticum; species Triticum monococcum. The sequence goes on along the minus strand of CM067847.1, from coordinate 426,115,446 downwards.
TAAGCACAGTCAAATGTAGGCAAGCATACACGCAAATTACTCGGCAATCCCCTCATGATAAGATCAATAATTTTAAGTTTGCGGGTCATGTAAAGATACTCATCGGGGGTAGGATGCAAAGGATCGATGGGGGGCACTTAAGGGCTAGTAATATACTCGTTCAAATTATATTCATTGAAAATCTCTAGCATCTCATTCTTCCAAGAACTATAGAACTCTTCGTCAAGCATAGGCACTCTACGTCTAATACTCCCGATCGTAGACTCATCCATCTTTCTCCAATGGCGATTAAACCAAAGCAATGGGGACCAAAGCTCTGATACCAATTGAAAGGATTGAGAAGAGGGGTCTAGAGGGGGGCTAATTAGACCCTCAACAAGTAAAAGTGGTAGTTTTTAGGTTCTTCAAGTTGAGGTGGAGTTTTAGCAAAAGTTTAAACATTCACAATACATCTCAAGCAAGCATGACAAGAGTATATGTAGCAGAAAGAGTAAAGCATGATAGTTGCAAGAAAGTAAAGGGATGGTTTTGGAGTGTGCAAACGCAATGAAGACATAGAGATTTTTGGCGTGGTTCCGATAGGTGGTGCTATCGTACATCCACGTTAATGGAGACTTGAACCGACGAAGGGTAACGTTTACGCGAGTCCACGGAGGGCTCCACCCACGAAGGGTCCACGGAGAAGAAAGTTTGTCTATCCCACCATGGCCATCGCCCACGAAGGACTGGCCTCACTCGAGTAGATCTTCACGAATTAGGCGATCTCCTTGCCCTTGCAAACTTATTGGTTCAACTCGACAATCTTATCGGAGGCTCCCAAGTGACACCTAACCAATCTAGGAGACACCACTCTCCAAAAGGTAATAGATGGTGTGTTGATGATGAACTCCTTGCTCTTGTGCTTCAAATGCTACCCAACACTCAACTCTCTCTCACAGATTTGGATATGGTGGAAAGATGATTTGAGTGGAAATCAACTTGGGGAAGGCTAGAAATCAAGATTCTTGTGGTAGGATTGGTATATCTTGATCTCAACACATGAGTAGGTTGTTCTCTCTCAGAAAATGTATGCTAGAAGTGTAGGCATGTTCTAATGACTCTCTCTCATATGGAGAAGGGGATGGAGGGGTATATATAGCCACCACATAAAATCCAGCCGTTACAAACATTTCACCCAACTCTGTCAGACCGAATAGAAGAACTCGGTGAGACCGATTTAGTTCAAAATGTGAACGTTAGGAATCTCGGTGGGACCGACTAGAACAACTCGGTGGGACCGATGTGCTAGGACTTAGGGCTAACATCAACTCGGTGGAACCAATTGCATCAACTCGGTGAGATCGAAGTGAAGTAATAAGGCAATAGAGTGAATGTCAAGCCAACTCGGTGAGACCGATTGCATAACTCGGTGAGACCGAAATAAATTAAAAAATCATAGAGCACTGGCAAAACCATCTTGGTGAGACCGAGATCTGTATCGGTGTGACCGAATTGTTAGGGTTTTTGGAAGTGGCGATGTCATATGAACTCGGTGGCGCTAGATAGAAAGAATCGTTGGGGCAGAGGTGGAGTTTGGTATTTTGACATATTTGGAATGAGAAAGTGGTTTAGGGCATTAGAGCAATATCACTAAGAACTTGAGCAAGTAGACCATTAAGCAACACCTCATCCCCTTTTAATAGTATTGGCTTTACTATGGACTCAATGTGATCTTGGATCACTAAAAAATGAAGAGTCTTGAGCTTTTGTCAATATGTGTCCTTAGCATTTTGAGGGCTCCGCATCTCTAGTCCTTTCCACACCATTGTTTAACTTGTCTGGAATGCACTAGATAAAAGCATTAGTCTAACAAGAGATATGTCGACATTAATTACCAAAATCACCCAGGGAGCACTTGTGCTTTCACCGAGGTAATTTTCTCCAACTCCTAGAGCACCTTACGGTCCTTCCGGGCCGTGGTTTTGAGGTTGGCAAGGGCAAGCCAGAGCTTCTCGAGCTCCTCCTTCGTTCGCTACCCCTCCGCCTGAAGGTTTTCGTGTGCTTGAAACACACCCTTCAGGGTCTCCTCGACCTCAACAACCTGCACCTGGTCCTTGTCTCCTGCCGCCTATTCGGTGACTCGGGCCTTCTCCACATCCGCGGCCACAGCCTCGTGCTTCTTCACCTCCTGCCGAGGTGTTTTGAGCTCGGCCTTGAGCTTCTTAAGCTTAGCTAATGCTACTATCATTAAAACAGTTCGGCTTTAGTTTTTTTAGCAAGACTTATCATCACTCTTTTTGTGCAAAGTATAAATGCAAACTTAACTTTCTTACCTCGAGATTGCTCGAATCTCTGTTTCACCAGGTCGAGGTCCTTCTGGGACCTCTTGAGGTTCTGGTTCATCTCCGCAATCTCTTCAAAGATGGAGTACGGAGTCGACGTTGAGACCTGGAAGGAAAAAATCCGTATTACAAAGGCAACAATTGAAGTTTCAGGGCGACTACATTCAAGCAGCACCCTAGGGGCTCTATGACAGGCTCCTATCAAATTTCACAACCCTAATGTCGGTTTATTGAAACTAACTTTGGGCTTGGGGGCTACTCACCCACTAAGCCATGTAGAACGATGTGGAATTATGTCCTCAGACAAATTAAATTCGGGTCAAGGGTAGAAGCATACCTCGAAGGCCGTTACAAGGTTCTTAAAAACCTCATGCAGGCCGCCCCCCATAGACCAGAATCCCTGTAGCGCCGCGCATATCATGGCACGGTGCTCCTCCTTAAGGGAGGAGCTCTTCAGGATCTCCTCCACCTCCTCGGTCCACCCCATGCCAGCCCGTCCTTGGGCAGCTGGCGGGGGTGGTGGCATGAACTTGGACTCAGGCACCAATGTGCCGGCCCGAGTGGTCTCCTCCTGCGGTGGTGGAGTTGAAGCAGATATTGGTTGGACCAATGACTGGCCCAGCCCCTCTTCAATGACCTCGGGGTGTTTCTCCCTCGGGTCTTGTTGGGCCGAGGTGTCGACCTCGACCATGATGGCCACCTCTTCGGCCCTCGTTGTATTAACTTCCAGGGCCGGGGTGGATGTTGCCTCCCCTAACCCCTCTTGTGCGGGGGGAGGATCAGCGGGTAGCAATCCGCTTGACGAACTGCTTTGAATTACCCTTGGTGGACTGCATAAGAAAAGGCACTCAATGATGTTTTCCCTTGCTAAAAGAACTTGTCAAGATAAAAGGACAAAGTATAAAGACAACGGCTTACCCTCCAGGCGCTGGTTTATTCCTCCCCATCGCGAGGAGGTCTTCTTCCAAGTCACCAGATAGCTCGGCTCTCTTTGGCAACTTGCCGCTGGCACTGGCTAAGGTTATCTTTGGCCTCTTTGAGCCCTTGGGCTGCATCCCGAGGAAGGCGTCCTCCGATGTTGTCCTCTTCCCTTTCGGGGGAGGAACCACCTCAATGTTACCCTCCTCCACGTCGTCGTTATGGGTGTCTCAGGTTCCTCCCCCCTACTTGGAGGAGGGTGATGTTGAGGAGGTTCATCCCTTTGGACCACCCGGCTTGCCCATCTGGGACTTCGTCCCTTTGGGGGCCACCACATGTGGCTCCTTTATCAGCAGCGCCGCAAGCAAGGGGTCATGGGCTCGTCTGGCAGTAGAGTCAGGCATCGCACCCCTTCTACCCAGGCCAGCCACTTCTGCAAGGCGTCAAGCATAATAATTCATTAAATTCAGCTCCTTGATATGAAGGGTAGAAGCATTGACCCGTGTGTAAGATCACTTACCCGGGGGCACTTCATAGCCGTCCTCGAGGCTGCGGTCCACCCCTTCCTTGGGGATCTTGTTCTTTGCTAGGTTCATGACCTTTGTCCACATGGCGGCCAAGGTGGAGCAGAAAAGGCGGTGAGGGGGCTGATCGCTTGAATATGTGTTGGTAATTCCCCGAAGAGGAGAGGATGATGCAGCACAAGAACCGTAATTATTTCCCTCAGTTATTCAATCCAGTAGGAGAACCAAGCAACACTATGTCAACAGCACCTGCACACAAACAACAAAACTTGCAACCCAATGCGCAGGAGGGGTTGTCAATCCCTCCTCGATATTAAGATATATTAAATTGTATGAGATTTGATAAGTAGATCTAGCAAAACCACAAAATAAAATAAATAAAGAAAAGGTGCAGCAAGGTATTTTTGGGTTTTTGGATAAATAGATCTAAAAACAAACTGATAGGAAATAGACATGGGGGCTGTAGATTTCACTAGAGGCTTCTCTCGAGAAAATAGCATACGGTAGGTAAACAAATTATTGTTGGGCAATTGATAAAAAAGCAAATAATTATGACGATATCCAAGGAAATGATCATCTATATAGGCATCACGTCCAAGATTAGTAGACCGACTCCTGCCTGCATCTACTACTATTACTCCAGACATCGACCGCTCTCCAGCATGCATCTAGTGTATTAAGTTCATGAAAAACGGAGTAATGCAATAAGAATGATGACATGATGTAGACAAGATCTATTCAAGTAGGAATAGACCCCATCTTATTGTCCTTAATAGCAATGATACATACGTGTCATGTATCTTTCTGTCACTGAGATTGAGCACCACAAGATCGAACCCATCACAAAGCACCTCTTCCCATTGCAAGAAAAATTAATCTAGTTGGTCAAACCAACCCAAAGTTTCGGGGAAGAAATACGAGGCTACAAATATCATTCATAAAAGAGTCCAACAAAGACTCAAATAATATTCTACAAATATCATTCATAAAAGAGTCCAACAAAGACTCAAATAATATTCATGGATAGATCTGATCATAAACTCATAATTCATCGAATCCCAACAAACACACCGCAAAAAGTCGTTACATCGAATAGATCTCCAATAACATCGAGGAGAACATTGTATTGAAGATCAAAAAGAGAGAAGAAGCCATATTGCTACTACCTACGGACCCGTAGGTCTGTCCTAAACTACTCACACATCATCGGAGGGGCAATAAGGATGATGAAGAACCCCTTCGTGATCGTTGACCACTCTGGCAGAGTGTGAGAAAAGGCCTCTAGATTGAATCTCGTGGTTCTAAAACTTGGGGCGGCGGAAACTGTATTTCCTCGACTTTCCTTGGGATTTTTGGGATTTTAGAGTATTTATAGAGCTGATTGTCAGTGGAGAAGCCTCCCATGGGTTCCACTACCCACCAGGGCGCGCCTGGGGCCTGTGGCGCGCCCTGGTGCCTCGTGGGCCCCATGAGCCTGCTCTGGTGCACTTCCTTGGCCACTTGGGGGTCTTCTAGGCAGAAAAAATTCTCTAAAAAGTTTCGTGGCATTTGGACTCCGTTTGGTATTGATTTTCTATGAAGTAAAAAAATAAGCAAAAGCAACTACTGGCATTGGGCACTATGTCAATAGGTTAGTCCCCAAAATTGATATAAAGTTGCTAGCAAATGAGTATAAAGCATCTAAGAATGAACCTTAATATCATGGAATAATAAAAAAATTATAGATACATTGGAGACGTATCACGGGCCCATGTCCTCAGGCTTTTGTGCCCACATCAGGGCAGCCCGAAGTTGGAGAGTGAGCATGCGGCGGTTGAGCTTGACGTTGATGACGTCGGCGAGCTCGATCTTCCCCATGGTGGACCACCATATGACCTTTTTGACCAGGTCCTCCACCTCCTTTGGTTTCCCCAGGCGACACTTTTCTCTTTTAAAGACTTGAGCTTCTCGAGGGGTCCGACCGAGAAGGCTAGGACCATCGCTTGGCTAGGTGCAAACGGTTCAATGATGTAGAACCATTCCCACTGCCACTCCTTCATTGTCTCGATGAAGGTGCCCTTGGGACATTAGGCTTCCTGGTTCTTGCTAATCATGGCCCCTCCACACTCTGCAAGGTCGGAGCCACTGGATTTCGGCTTGATTCCGAAAATCTTCAGCCACAAGCCGAAGTGTGGCTCGTAGCGGAGAAAGCCCTCGTAGACCATGATAAAGGAGGTGAGGTGGATGGCGGAGTTCGGGGCTAGATGATAAAAATCCATCACGTAGTAAAATATCACCCCGTGCACAAAAGGGTGCAGCAGGAACCCCAGCTCTCGGATGAGGTGGGGGACAAAAACTACCTGCTCCCCAGCGTTGGGAGCGGGCACTTCCTGGCCAGTGGTGGGAGCACATGTGGCAATGTCGGCGGTCAGGTACACCATGTTGCATAGCTCCAGGATGGTGCATCAGTCACGATGGAACCACCTTTGGTGCCCCTGGAGGGTCTCGGCCATGGCTGGCAAAAGAGGATGGACTCGCCGGAGGAAAGGGATGCAGGATGGGACCTGGGCGCTGGAGCTAGATGAAGCAGTAGATGGGAAGAATGGGAGCATGGTCAGTTGAGCTATCATCCCTTTTTCTCTTATAGGCTTGTGAAAGGCCAAGAGTCTCCCTCGCCGCACCGATAAACTCGCCACTCCCATCAAATATGTCGTTGAGCATATGGGGGAAACAAAATCTTGGTGATATCCCTGAGAAAATAGGCATGATCTCAGCCTCGAAGGGACATGCCAATATTTTTTTCCTCAGGCCACGATTTTAGGAGAGCAGTAACTGCTCAACCGGTCGTGCGATGAGCCATTTCAATAAAGTTGTCAGGTTGAGTGGAACAGCTCATGCCGAGGTGCTTGGTCTTCAAGGCTAAGTTATCGAATCTCTTCGGGAAAAGGGAACATGTTCGGTCGGGCTTCGGCTGGCATCACCCACTCGAAGGAGTGGCTCAAAAATTACAAGGAGGAATTTGTCTATCAAGCCAGGAAGATCTGATACGTCTCCAACGTATCTATAATTTTTTATTGTTCCATGTTGTTATATTATCATTCTTGGATGTTTTATATTCATTTTATAGAAACTTTATATTATTTTTTGGGACTAACCTATTGACATAGTGCCCACTGCTAGTTGCTATTTTTTTTGCTTTTTTTACTTCACAGAATATCCATATAACGGAGTCCAAATGCAGTGAAACTTTTTGGAGATTTTTTTCTGCCTAGAAGACAACTTGGGAGCCAAGAAAGTGCCAGAGGGGAGGCCAGTGGGGCCCACAAAACACCTAGGTGCCAGAGGCCCCTGGCGCGCTTAGGTGGGTAGTGGGGCCACGGGAATCCTTTCCACCGTCTCTAAGCTCTATAAATACCCAAATATTCTAGAAACCCTAGGGAAACACAATTTCAGCTGTCGCAAGTTCCAGAACCATGTGATCCAATCTAGAGACCATTGCCGGCACCTCGCCGGAGGGGAACACGTTCACGGAGGGGTTCATCATCCTCATTGGAGCTCCTCCGATGATGCGTGAGTAGTTTACCTCAAACCTATGGGTCCATATGCAGTAGCTAGATGGCTTCTTCTCTCTTTTTGATTCTCAATACAATGTTCTCCTCGATGATCTTGGATATCTATTCGATGTAATGACTTTCTACGGTGTGTTTGTTGGGATCCGATGAATTGGCAGTCTATGATGAGTTCTATCTATGAATATTATCTAAGTATTCTTTGATCTCTTATATGTATGATTTTTTATAGCCTCGTATTTCTTCTCCGAAACTTTGGTTTGGTTTGTCCTACTAGATTGATTTTTCTTGCAATGGGAAGAGGTGCTTTGTGATGGGTTTGATCTTGAAGTGTCCTCACCTAGTGACAGAAGGGGTAGCGAGGCACAGGGGTCTATACCTACATGAATGGATCTTGTTTACATCATGTCATCTTTCTTATTGCATTACTTAGTTTTTCCATGAACTTGATACACTACATGCATGCTGGATAGCGGTCCATGTGTGGAGTAATAGTAGTAGATGCAGGCAGGAGTTGATCTACTAATATTGGACGTGATGCCTATATAGATTATCATTTCCTTGGATATCGTCATAATTATTTGTTGTTTTATCAATTGGCCAACATTAATTTGTTTACCCACCGTATGCTATTTTCTCGAGAGAACCCACTAGTGAAATCTACTGCCCCCAGATCTATTTTCGATCATATTGTTTTCAGATCTATTATTCCAAACCCCCAAAAATACCTTGATGCACTTTTTCTTTCTTTATTTTATTTTTTGTTTTTTCTACATCTATTTATCCAATCAAATACAATTTTATCTATCTAGATACTGAGGAGTTATTGATAACCCCTCTTCGCGTTGGGTTGCAAGTATTTGTTCTTCGTGTGCAGGTACCGCTTACATAGTGTTGCTTGGTTCTCCTATTGGATTGATAACCATGGTTTCAAAACTGAGGAAAATACTTACCATTGTTGTGATGCATCATCCTCTCCTCTTCGAGGAAATACCAAAGCAGATACAAGCAATCAGGAAGAATATCTAGCGCCATTGCTAGGGAGACATCATCAACATCGATCAGGTTTCTAATCACGAATATCATCTCCTTTCCATTTACTTTATTTGCCATTTGCCTCTCGTTTTCATCTCCCCCACTTCTAAAATGTTTTTACAAAAATTCAATTTTTTGCCTTTTCTCATTCGATCTTTTGTTTGCTTGTGTTGCCATGTGCCTCCTATTTGCTTGCATCTTTGTTTGCTAAAAACCTATTGATATGGATCCTCATCCTCTTGCTAATCTTTGTAAAAGATCCAATTATGATGAAGCAATTGCTAGTGATTTGAGTGCACTAGATTATCTTTATGAAGTTTTACTTGAAAATCCTGAATCTGAAAATTGTGATGAAGTGTTAGAGGAAGAAATTTATAAAGTGATTCACGATAGCTCCTTGAAAGAAAAGCATGATTGCAATGATGTTACTATAAATTCTATTAATGTCAATTGTGTTAATGATATGCAAAACCACAAGCTTGGGAATGATAATTTTGTTATGTCCACTACTTATTGCAATGATCATGATTGGGGTGATAATGTTTCTTGCGATCTTGAAAATTTATTTAAGCCTCATGATGAATATGATATTGATAATAATGTTTACAATAATATTGAAAGTGGGTTCTGAATAGCATCAACTTATGTAAAAATAATCCCACATATTTGGAGAGTGTTCAATCTTATGAATTTTTTGATGAAAGTGGGTTTGGAGAGGTCATGACTTCAGTTGATGTTAATCCCACTATCTTGGAAGATTATAAAACTTTTATGCATGTAGATCATGAAGATAAAATTGTATATGATAGCTATATTGTTGAATTTGATTATGATCCTACATGCAATTTTTATGAGAGAGGAAAATATTGTGGTAGAAATTTTCATGTTACTAAATTACCCCTCGTTATGTTGAGATCGAAAATGTTTTATTCTTCCACCTTGCATATGCTAGAAATTTCTTGTCTTGACAATTTGTTTGCTTATAAAATGCCTATACATAGGAAGTATGTTATACTTAAATGTGTTTTTCACATGTTTCATGATGCTCTCTTTGTGTTTCAATTATTATCTTCCATGTTAGCATCATTAAAATTAACAATGCATAGCAAAATGGCTTTAAAGAAAATCACTATTTGCGAGGCAACCAATGAATATTTTTTCTCTCTTTTTCTTTATATTTTTCTTGTGTTCACGCAGTTATGCTACTGTTATGATTGTGATTTTATGTTTTAATTAGTGTTTGTGCCAAGTAAAGTCTTTAGGATAGCTTTGGGTGATAGTTTACTTGATCATGTTGAAAACATAAACTTTTACGTCCAGTAGCTGAATTGTTAAAAATCACATAAGCGACAAATAATACTATATGTTTTACACAAGATTGATATACAAACTGCCTCCGTTGTCCTAATTTTTTTTAGAATTTTTGGAGTTACAGAAGTATGAGTAAAATTCAAGTCTTTATAGACTATTCTGTTTTTTGATAGATTCTATTTTCATTGCATTGTGTGCTTATTTTGATGAATCTATGGATTGTATCGGGGGGTATAAGCCATGGTAACATTAGAATACAGTAGGTACAATGTAATAATAAAATATGAATGGGTTTACAATAGTACCTAAAGCAAAGATTGGTTTTCTTATACTGATGGATCTCACAAAGGTTTTATTAAGTTTTGTGTGATTGAAGTTTTCAAGTTTTGTGTGAGACCACGATGGATGAAGGAATAAGGAGTGAAAAGAGCATAAGATTGGGGATGCACATGGCATCCCAAGGAAATATTTAAGGAGAACCAAGCTTGGGGATGCCCCGGAAGCCATCCCCTCTCTCTTCTAACAACCATCAGTAATTTTACTTGGAGCTATATTTTTATTGGTCACATATCAGAGTTTTGCTTGGAGCGTCTTGTATTATATGAGTCTTTGCTTGTCTTCTTTTTTAGTTTGTCGCAATCATCCTTGCTGGACACACCTATTTGAGAGAGCCATAATGATGCTATGATTTGTTATAATTGCTCTTTGTGCTTCACTTAAATTTTTTGAGCTATGGAATTAATCTAATGCTTCACTTAGATTAATTTGAGAGTTAGTAAATCTTTAAATAAATTCCCTCATGCTTCACTTATATTATTTTGAGAGATGAAAATGTGTATGCTCATGCTCTTCACTTAGATTTATTTAGGAGCTTGTCATTAGCAAGGGTAATATATTAATCTAGTCCCAAAGTGATAGATACTTAAGAGGGATATAATAAAAACTTTCATGTAGGTCAATGGACAAAATAAACTTGATTCTTTGTAATAGTTTTGAGATATGATGATAGTAATATGTGAGTTATCTTGGTGAGTAATTATGCTTTAGTAAGAATATTGATGTTAAGGTTTGTGATTCCCTATACAAGTACGAAAGTCAATAGTTATGCCTACTTGCGGTGGAGTTAGTTACGTCTGATGCTCGTTTATGTGATTTTTTGTTTTTTGGTTGGTTGCTTCTCAATCTATTTACTAGCCTTTCCTTGTACTAATTGGGAATAGTACTTGTGCATCCAAAACCCTTAAACCAACTTGTGCCAAATGAGTCCACCATACCTAGCTATATGCGGTATGTCCATGCCGTTCCAAGTAAATTTCTATGTGCCATCTCTAACTTTCAAAATGAATTTCTTTTTTGTGTGTTCGTACCACTCATGAAGCGGGAGGGGGTGGCCAATATTTTTTCCATTCTAGATGTGTTATTCTTAATATGAGTGTTTATTCACTTTTCATTGCATGAGAGTGTGGCGGTATAATAATAAATTCCGTGGAAAGTGTTGGTATGGAAGGCACCCGTGGATACAGCTAGCCATGGATTGTGAAAGAATGATGGAAAAAGGAATAAACTTTATTTTATGTTTGGGAACCACCTATGATGTACCTAGGATGGAAAGTATTGGGAACTCTCGGACGTTTTCGTTGATGGGGAAAGTATGCCTCTCAAAAAAATTAGCTCTCAGTTTTAGCTTTGAGCTCTAGCACCTCTACAAATCTCTGCTTCCCTCCGCGAAGAGCCTATATATTTACTTTTTGTAATTTTTTATGTGAGTCTCCATCTTCTCTTATAAAAACCAACTAGGGATCACTATGATCATACGTGTGCATTGGATGTAGCTAATATTCGAGTGTGTTTCATGAATGGATCAATGATTGAGCATGATGGGCTAGGGATAACTTTATTTAGTGTTGATATTTTGAAAAACATGGTTGCTTGTTGATATGGTTGAGTATTGGAATCTTCATCTCAAATATAGACTATTGCTTTGAACGATGTAAAATTCCAAATGTCCATGCTACAAAAGAAAAGAATATGTGATGAACATGTCAGGCAGCATTCCACATCAAAAAATCGGTTTTTATTATTTACCTACTCGAGGACGAGCAGGAATTAAGCTTTGGGATGCTGATATGTCTCCAACGTATCTATAATTTTTTTTTGATTGTTCCATGTTGTTATATTATCATTCTTGGATGTTTTATATTCATTTTATAGAAACTTTATATCATTTTTTGGGACTAACCTATTGACATTGTCCCCAGTGCTAGTTGTTGTTTTTGCTTGTTTTTTACTTTGCAGAATATCCATATCAAACGAAGTCCAAACGCCGCGAAACTTTTTAGAGATTTATTTCTACCTTGAAGACAACTTGGGAGCCAAGGAAGTGCCAGAGGGGAGGCCCGTGGGGCCCACAAGACACAAGGGCGCGCCAAAGGCCCCTGGCGCGCCCAAGTAGGTAGTCAGGCCCATAGGAGTTCTTTCAATTGCATCTCAACTCTATGAATACCCAAATATTCCAGAAACCATAGGGGAGTCGACGAAACACAATTCCAGCCGCCGCAAGTTCCAGAACCATGAGATCCAATCTAGAGGCCCTTTCCGGCACCTCGTTGGAGGGGAACACGATCATGAAGCGGTTCATCATCCTCATTGGTGCTCCTCCGATGATGGATGAGTAGTTTACCATAGACCTACGGGTCCGTAGGCAGTAGATAGATGGCTTCATCTCTCTTTTGGATTGTGAATACAATATTCTCCTCGATGTTCTTGGAGATCTATTTGATGTAATGACTTTTTGCGGTGTGTTTGTTGGGATCCTATGAATTGTGAGTTTATGATCAGTTCTATCTATGAATATTATTTGAGTCTTATTTGATCTCTTATATGCATGATTATTATAGCCTTGTATTTTTCCTGCGAAACTTCGATTTGGTTTGGCCAACTAGATTGATTTTTCTTGCAATGGGAAGAGGTGCTTTGTGATGGGTTTGATCTTGCGGTGTCCTCACGCAGTGATAGAAGGGGTAGTGAGGCACGCATGTGTCATTGCTATTAAGGATAAAAAGACGGGGTCTATTCCTACATGAATAGACCTTGTCTACATCATGTCATTGTTCTTATTGCATTACTCTGTTTTTCCATGAACTTAATACACTAGATGCATGTTGGATAGAGGTCGATGTGTGGAGTAATAGTAGTAGATGCAGGCATGAGTCGGTCTACTAATCTTGGACGTGATGCCTATATACATGATCATTGCCTTGGATATCGTCTTAATTATTTGCTATTCTATCAATTGCCCAATAGTGATTTGTTTACCCACCATATGTTATTTTCTCGCGAGAAGCCACTAGTGAAATCTACGGTCCCGGATCTATTTTCTATCATATTGTTTTCAGATCTATTATTCCAAAAACCCAAAAAAACTTCCTTCACTTTTTATATATTTATGTTATTTTGTGTTTTTGCTAGATCTTTTTATCCAATCTGATGCAATTTTACCTATCTCAATACTGAGGAGGGATTAACAACCCCTCTTACGCATTGAGTTGCAAGTATTTGTTCTTTGTGTGCAGGTATCGCTTACATAGTCTTACTAGGTTCTCCTACTGGATTGATAACCTTGGTTTCATAACTGAGGGAAATACTTGTCGTTGCTCTATTGCATCATCCTCTCCTCTTCAGGGAATTACCAATGTAGATACAAGCAATCAAGATCGTCCTCAGCATAGAAGAACAGTTAAGGGGCTACTGACGATGTCCTGGATATGGGGGTACTAACCCAGTTGGCCCATTCTCCATGGGTTGGGTCGGCAAGCCTTCATTCGTGATCAAGATGGACTCCAGAAGCTATAAGCAGGAGGCGTGATCAAGAATGCCTCACCGAACACTTGACGTATACTCCAAGATCTCTACCGCCACCTAGCTCCTAGTTACCGACCTTGTAACCCTAGATATATATAAGCCATAGGGTTTAGCCCATAGAGGGGAGATCAACACAAAATCATTTTCCTAGCCCTAGAGTTAGACCACACATTACAATCTCGAGGTAGATCAACTCTGTACTTGATACATCTTCATCAATATAAACAAGAGCAGGATGTAGGGTTTCACCTCCATCAAGAGGAACCGAACCTAGATAAACATCGTCTCCTTCGTTCCTATTACCCTCGACCCGAGATCCACAGCTCAGGACCGCCTACCCCGAGGTCTGCTTGTTTTGACAATGACACTTATCATGTACTTCTCAAAGCAACGATGTATCTCATTCACTTAATCATTTGTTGAAGCTTTGATCTATAAGTTGTCATCAATTACCAAAAAGGGGGAGATTGAAAGTGCAACAAATCCTCGGGTGGTTTTGGTAATTCATAACAACATATATCTCATTGAACTAATGTCCATTCAAGTTAAAGATTTAAGGATGTTCAATGATTGGCTTGGCAAGGACTAGTGATTGTGGACCCCTCAAAATGCTAAAGACATGGATTTGGAAAAGCTCAAGACTCTGCAATATTCGTTAAGTGATCCAAGATGACACTGAGTCCATAGGAAAGCCAATACTATTAAAAGGGGCGAGGTTTTGATCATGATGTATTTTCTCAAGTGCTTAGTGATATTGCTTCAAAACCCTCAACCACTTTCTCCATCCAAATATGTCCAAACCCTACATTCCAACTCGGCCCCATCGAAATTTCTTATCTAGAGCCACCGAGTTCTTCTAGACATAGCCACTTCCAAACACTAACAAATCGGATCCACCGATATGGATCTCGGTCTCGCCAAGATGTCCTTGGCAACTCTCTGTTACTAGTTGCAATTATTTTGGTTCCATCGAGTTTTGCAATCTGCACCACCGAGATGGCTTGCCAACTTTCTGTTGCCTTATTTCTTCACTTCGGTCCTATCAAGTTGATGCGGTCAGTGCCACCAAAATGAAGTTTGCCCTAGCCATTGCAGATCTGCCCCTTCGAATTGTTCCAGTCGGTCCTACCGAGATTCCTAACGTCGATATCTTATACACAGGCCGGTGCCGCCGAGATTTTGGTTCGGTGCCACTGCGTTTGGTCAAGAGTTATAATGGTTGGATTTTGTGTGTGGGCTATATATACCCCTCCACCCCCTCCTACTTAGTAAGAGAGCCATTGGAACATGCCTACGCTTCCACAATTCATTTTCCGAGAGAGAGCCACCTACTCGTGTGTTGAGATCAGGAGATTCCATCCCTACCATTTGAACCTTGATTTCTAGCCTCCCCCAAGTTGCTTTTCACTCAAATCCTTCTTCCACCATATCCAAATCTGTGTGAGAGAGTTGAGTGTTGGGGAGACTATTATTTCAAGTACAAGAGCAAGGATTTCATCATCATCACATCGTCTATTACCTTTTGGAGAGTGGTGGGAGATTGTTGGAGATATGCCATAGAGGCAATCATGTATGGTGGTATTTCCTATGTGTTTATGAATAAAGATAGTCCTTGGACATTATCAACGATGTGTATCAACAAGTACGTGACTTGTTTATGGGACAATGCATTGTATGATAACTGTCCTAAAAGGTCCCTAGTCGAAAGTGTTGTGTGGATGCACAACTGACTAGACTAGCATATGACACAGTGGACGGCTTTGTCTCACTAGCCATGGAGCATTGGATGCTAGCCAGATAATATGGACTCGGAACAATCTGGTCGGATCCGACATAGTTAGATCCGAGTCGAGATAAGGTCCGAGTCGGATAGACCAAACTATGAGATGCAGCGGTATGTCATCTATGAGTCTCTAGTAAAACATACGTTCTATGTCCGAAGAACTAAGCTGGCGCATGTACTCGGGATGGTGACAGACCTGCTTTGGACCACCAAACGCTACTCCATGACTGGGTAGTTACAAAGGTAGGTTTTGGGCTTGTTGTAACGCCCCAGATATAACTTTCCCAATTTGTACTCCAACTCTTGCCGTTTCCGGCATTAAGTTATATTTATTTCTCGGGTTCGGGTCTTTGTCTCCGTGTGTTGTTTTCGTTTTCATGCATCTCATATCATGTCATCACGTGCATTGCATTTGCATACATGTTCATCTCATGCATTCGAGCATTTTCCCCGTTGTCCGTTTTGTATTCCGGCGCTACGTTCTCCTCCGGTGGTCATTTCTAGCTTTCTTTCGTGTGTGTGGATTAAACATTTCTGGATTGGACCGAAACTTGCCATGCGGCCTTGGTTTACTACCGGTAGACCGCCTGTCAAGTTTCGTACCATTTGGACTTCGTTTGATACTCCAACGGTTAACCGAGGGACCGAAAAGGCCTCGTGTGTGTTGCAGCCCAACAGCCCTCCATTTGGCCCAAAACCCACCAAACTCTGCTCCATGTCCTAGAGCATTCGATCACGATCGCGTGGCCTAAAACCGCACCTCATTTGGACTCTCCTAGCTCCACTTATGCCTATAAATAGCCCCCCCTCCATTTCAGATCTCTCTCTCCCCGAAACCCTAGTAAAAAAAGATCTCCTCCGCCACCGACGGACGCCGGACAACGTCCGATCCGCCGCCGCCTCCCACCGCGCTGGCCCGCGGAGCCCATCACGGGCCCGCACAGGCCCGGTCGCCGCCGCCGCCCACGGGCGCGCGCTCGCGCAGCCGCCTCTCTCCGCCGGCAACCGGCGCCTCGCCGGAGCTCCGCCACCAGCGTCCCTGTCGGCCGCCTCCCTCTGCCGCCTCGCCGAAGCTCCGCCACCAGCGTCCTGCCGTGCCGCCTCGGTCGCCGGAGCCAGACCTCCTCGCCTCGCCGCTCGGCGCCGGCGACCGCGCCGACCGCGCCGGCCGCCCCTCACCAGCTCTGGCCATCTTCCCCATCGCCGGCGTCGAGTTCTTCCCCGGCGAACCTCGAATCCCGCGCCGATGAACAGTGCTCGGTCCGAATCTGGATATGGTTATCCTCTCGGTTGACTTCTCGTCCCTAACCCTAATTTTTCGTGCATAGTTTGACCTGCCGTATCTTTGCATCCGTAGCTCCGTTTTGGACATATGATATATCAAAATCTTCGCCTCGACGAGTACATCATTTCATTCCATTGCATCATTCGCATTTGAGTTCATTTTGATGCCCAAAATGCTGTTAGAAGGAGGCATCGTGAGTTAAATTGCAGATCCGTTAGCTCATCATAGACTTTTGTCATTTTTGCCATGATTATTGTGTGCATGATATGCCTGTGAGTCTTTGGGATGAATTGTTAAGCATTTTGTCTTCTTTCAAAAGGTGCCACCCATGCATTTTTAGGATGTGTGTGGTGACTTGTGCAAGCTTGCAAAGAGGGGCACCTGAGTAATCTGTTTTTAGGGACTTAGTGATTTTCACTAAGTCTGGGATATTTTAGTTCATGATGCCATATGTTCGGCTTGTTTCCTAGTGATCCGTGCCTCTTTTGAGGATGATCAGTAAGGGTGTTTTGATATTTATGTTATCCTCTATCCATCCATGTCTTTGTTTGCACATGTGGAGTGCTCTAGCTTGAGTCAATCGAGCTCTACTTTTGCTTCATGGTAAATCTGGGCAGATCGTCAACTTGTTTGCGATTTTGCCGATGCTATTGTTAGTGATCCGTGCATGCTATGCCATTGTTCTTGCCATGTCTAGCTAGCATTTTGTGTCTTCTTTATGGATATATGCTTGCCTTGCCATGACTTGCACCGTAGTGAGTGCATCGAGCTCGTTTACATGCCTTCGTGAGTTATGATTTCAGCATGTCTCAGTTTTCACTAAGTCTGAAAACTAATTGTGTTTCATCTATGTTCGTGTGCTCGTTAGAGTATTTTGTGAACCCTTTTGGCCCCAGGTCACTTTGGGTGTTTGTTTTGTTAAGCTTGTTGAGTAGCTCCATGCCATGTTCTTACTTGTCATGTTCAGGTTATGTTTCATGTTGTTTTGCTGCTCCGAAGAGAGCATCGTGGTCTGAAATTTCAGACTAGTGTTAATTTCACTAAGTCTGAAATCTGTTTTGCTTATTCAGTTTTGCCATGCTTGTTTGAACCTCTTAATGGATGAATTTGGCTATGGCTCAGTGCTAGTGATTTGGTAAGCATCTTGAGTACATCCCTTCCATGTATTTTGTTTTCATGTTTGGTGGCTGTAGCATGTTCATTTCGTTGCATTTAGGAGCCTACTTGCTGTAAATCGCAGATCGGTTTGTTTCGTAAAACGCTTGCCATTTCCAAACCGTAGCTCCGATTCCTATGATCGTTATATCGTTTTCAGGTGATTTCGTTCCCTCTATCCAGTGGCATACCTGGTTTTCCAAGTTGAGGCCAGGTTCATGCATTTCCTGTCACGTCTTGCATTTTGCATCCCGCATCGCATCCCGCATAGCATACCATCTTTGCATCCTATTGCTTGTCCTTGCACGTGGTTGATTGTATCCCTGTAGCTTGTTTGTGTTGTTGGGTAGAGCCGGGAGACGAGTTCGCTAATGAGGAGCCCGTTGAGTTTGCTTTTGAGGATCCAGTCAACTCTGACAACTGTGCAGGCAAGATGATCATACCCTCGAAATCACTACTATCTTTGCTATGCTAGTTTGCTCGCTCTTTTGCTATGCCAATGCTACGATGCCTACCACTTGCTTGTCAGCCTCCCAATTGCCATGATTGAGCCTCTAACCCACCATTGTCCTAGCAAACCATTGATTGGCTATGTTACCGCTTTGCTCAGCCCCCTTCTTATAGCGTTGCTAGTTGCAGGTGAAGATTGGAGCTGTTCCTTGTTGGAACATTTATTTACTTGTTGGGATATCATTATATTGCCATGTTATCTTAATGCATCTATATACTTGGTAAAGGGTGGAAGGCTCGGCCTCTCGCCTAGTGTTTTGTTCCACTCTTGCCGCCCTAGTTTCCGTCATATCGGTGTTATGTTCCCGGATTGTTGCGTCCCTTACGTGGTTGGGCTATAATGGGAACCCCTTGATAGTTCGCCTTGATTAAAGCTTTTCCAGCAATGCCCAACATTGGTTTTACCATTTGCCACCTAGCCTCTTTTTCCCTTGGGTTTCCGGAGCCCGAGGGTCATCTTTATTTTAGCCCCCCCACGGGCCAGTGCTCCTCTGAGTGTTGGTCCGAACTAGAGTCCTGTGCAGCGCCCCCTCGGGGAAACTCGAGGTTTGGTTTTAGTTGTATGGAGAGATCATCTGAGTGTGCCCTGAGAACGAGATATGTGCAGCTCCTATCGGGATTTGTCGGCACATTCGGGCGGTGTCGCTTGTCTTGTTTTAACCTGTCGAATCATCTTGTTGTACCGAGATACCGAGTCTGATCGGTGTGTCTTGGGTGGAGGTCTATTCCTTCGTTGACCGTGAGAGCTTGTTATGGGCTAAGTTGGGACCCCCTGCAGGGATTGATCTTTCGAAAGCCGTGCCCGCAGTTATGGGCAGATGGGAATTTGTTAATGTCCGATTGTAGATAACTTGAACCTTAATCAATTAAAATGAATCAACTGAGTGTGTTGCCGTGATGGCCTCTTCTCAGCGGAGTCCGGGAAGTGGACACGGTGTTGGAGTTATGCTTGCGCAGGTTGCTCTCTAGTTTTCCGCTCGTGCTTTGCCTCCTCTTCTCGCTCTCTTTTGCGAATAAGTTAGCCACCATATATGCTAGTCGCTTGCTGCAGCTCCATTTATACATTACCCCTTTCCTACCTATTAAGCTTAAATAGTCTTGATCGCGAGGGTGCGAGATTGCTGAGTCCCTGTGGCTCACAGATTACTATTACACCAGATGCAGGGACAGATGATACCGCTCCAGATGGCGCGCTCGAGCTCAAGTGGGAGTACGACGAGGACTCTCAGCATTACTATGTGTCTTTTCCTGAAGATCAGTAGTGGTGCCCAGTCGGGGTAGATTCAGGGCCTTGTCGCATGTTGGGGGTCTTTTCTATTTTGGCGCCGTAGTCGGGCCATGAGTGACTTGTATGATGGATGTTATTTATGTACTTTGATGTGACGTGGCGAGTGTAAGCCAACTATGTTCCTCCCCTTTATATTATTTATGTACATGGGATGCGTGATGATTTCCTGACTTGCGACATTGCTTTCAATGCGGCTATGCCTCTAAGTCGTGCCTCGACACGTGGGCGATATAGCCACATCGAGGGCGTTACAAGTTGGTAATCAGAACCTTCCCCGACCTTAGGAGCCCCCATTGCTTGATCATTTTAGCAGCCGAGTTGTGTCTAGAAAAATGTTTTGAGTCCTTTAGGAATTATATATCGGAGAGCTTAGGAATTCTTTTTACTTCCCAGTCTCCTCATCGCTCTGGTAAGGCATCCTGACGTAGAGTTTTGACTCTTCTCTTCTCAAATTTCACTAAAAAAAATTTAGGATCACGCGAGTATCTTGGATTTGTTCTGATGGCTTATGATGAGAACACTGTCTTGGTGCCTCCTGTCAGGCGTTTAGTGGAAGTGTCCTGGGGAGTTGAGCTCTGAGGTGTTGTCATCATAATTTTATCGTTGCAATTCTGGTATACTTGAGATATGTTCGCGACATCGAAAATCTCCTTTATGCAGTTCGTTGGTGAGATAACCTCGACGCCACCCAGTACTGGGGCGGGAGTTCAGGAGTATCGCCATAACTTCTATAACGGATGCTTTTCGAAGGTTGAGATAGATGGTTTCCGAAGGTTTCTTGGTTATGTGTTGAAGGATGGATACAGCTGGATGTAGGATTTGCTAGTTTGGGTGAGATATTATGCTTCCCCTGTATCCCCAACACCTGATTGCATAACCGGAAAGTTTCGGGAGTTTCATAGGTGGGAATTCAAGTAGCTCTTAGGATATCTTTCCGACAGATGTATGATATGAAATTGGGGTTCGACGTCTAGTGGTTCACCTATTCACGGTCGATTTTACAGTGGTCTCGTTGTGTCTTAAAGAGTCCTTGGCTATGCTGACTCGGGGACGCTTCGTATGTCATGTGCACTTCCTTGTACATGATGGTGCTGTGTTGAATCATTTCGACCCATCTTCACCCAGCCTAATCTCAACCTCAGGCAGACTCGATGGGTCGAAATGATTCAAGAGTACAATCCGAGTATCGAGTATACTCCAGGCAAGGCCAATGTGATTGCTGACGCTTTGAGCAGGAAAGCATATTGCAACAGTCTGATTCTCAAGCCTTATCAACCCGAGCTTTGTGAAGCTTTCCGCAAACTTAATCTGCAAATTGTTCCTCAAGGTTTCCTCGCCAACCTTCAAGTTTCTCCTACACTGGAAGACCAGATTCACCAAGCCCAGCTTATTGATGCTATGGTGAAAAAGGTGAAGATTGGAATCGCAAAGAGTCAGTCCAAGTACAAGTGCTACTGACTTGATGACAAGGACACTCTCTTCTTCGAGGATCGAATTGTTGTGCCCAAAGGTGAACTTCGTAAAGTGATAATGAACGAGGCTCACAACTCTCTCCTCTCCATCCACCCTGGTAGCACGAAGATGTATCAGGATCTGAAGCAAACTTATTGGTGGACGCGAATGAAGCGCGAGATCGCTCAATTCGTGAATGAATGTGATGTTTGCAGAAGAGTGAAGGCAGAACACCAAAGGCTAGCAGGTCTCCTCCAACCTCTTGCCATTCCAGAATGGAAGTTTGACCACATTGAAATGGACTTCGTGACTGGGTTTCCAAAGTCCAAGCGTGGCAATGATGCTATATTCGTTGTCATCGACAAGCTCACCAAAGTGGCTCATTTCCTGCCTATCAAAGAGTCAATCACTACAGCTCAATTGGCGGAACTCTATACCTCTCGAATTGTCTCTCTGCACGGTATTCCTCAAGTGATATCTTCAAACCGTGGCAGCATCTTTACCTCCAAGTTTTGGGATTCTTTGGGATGAATTGTTAAGCATTTTGTCTTCTTTCAAAAGGTGCCACCCATGCATTTTTAGGATGTGTGTGGTGACTTGTGCAAGCTTGCAAAGAGGGGCACCTGAGTAATCTGTTTTTAGGGACTTAGTGATTTTCACTAAGTCTGGGATATTTTAGTTCATGATGCCATATGTTCGGCTTGTTTCCTAGTGATCCGTGCCTCTTTTGAGGATGATCAGTAAGGGTGTTTTGATATTTATGTTATCCTCTATCCATCCATGTCTTTGTTTGCACATGTGGAGTGCTCTAGCTTGAGTCAATCGAGCTCTACTTTTGCTTCATGGTAAATCTGGGCAGATCGTCAACTTGTTTGCGATTTTGCCGATGCTATTGTTAGTGATCCGTGCATGCTATGCCATTGTTCTTGCCATGTCTAGCTAGCATTTTGTGTCTTCTTTATGGATATATGCTTGCCTTGCCATGACTTGCACCGTAGTGAGTGCATCGAGCTCGTTTACATGCCTTCGTGAGTTATGATTTCAGCATGTCTCAGTTTTCACTAAGTCTGAAAACTAATTGTGTTTCATCTATGTTCGTGTGCTCGTTAGAGTATTTTGTGAACCCTTTTGGCCCCAGGTCACTTTGGGTGTTTGTTTTGTTAAGCTTGTTGAGTAGCTCCATGCCATGTTCTTACTTGTCATGTTCAGGTTATGTTTCATGTTGTTTTGCTGCTCCGAAGAGAGCATCGTGGTCTGAAATTTCAGACTAGTGTTAATTTCACTAAGTCTGAAATCTGTTTTGCTTATTCAGTTTTGCCATGCTTGTTTGAACCTCTTAATGGATGAATTTGGCTATGGCTCAGTGCTAGTGATTTGGTAAGCATCTTGAGTACATCCCTTCCATGTATTTTGTTTTCATGTTTGGTGGCTGTAGCATGTTCATTTCGTTGCATTTAGGAGCCTACTTGCTGTAAATCGCAGATCGGTTCGTTTCGTAAAACGCTTGCCATTTCCAAACCGTAGCTCCGATTCCTATGATCGTTATATCGTTTTCAGGTGATTTCGTTCCCTCTATCCAGTGGCACACCTGGTTTTCCAAGTTGAGGCCAGGTTCATGCATTTCCTGTCACGTCTTGCATTTTGCATCCCGCATCGCATCCCGCATAGCATACCATCTTTGCATCCTATTGCTTGTCCTTGCACGTGGTTGATTGTATCCTTGTTGCTTGTTTGTGTTGTTGGGTAGAGCCGGGAGACGAGTTCACTAACGAGGAGCCCGTTGAGTTTGCTTTTGAGGATCCAGTCAACTCTGACAACTGTGCAGGCAAGATGATCATACCCTCGAAATCACTACTATCTTTGCTATGCTAGTTTGCTCGCTCTTTTGCTATGCCAATGCTACGATGCCTACCACTTGCTTGTCAGCCTCCCAATTGCCATGATTGAGCCTCTAACCCACCATTGTCCTAGCAAACCATTGATTGGCTATGTTACCGCTTTGCTCAGCCCCCTTCTTATAGTGTTGCTAGTTGCAAGTGAAGATTGGAGCCGTTCCTTGTTGGAACATTTATTTACTTGTTGGGATATCATTATATTGCCATGTTATCTTAATGCATCTATATACTTGGTAAAGGGTGGAAGGCTCGGCCTCTCGCCTAGTGTTTTGTTCCACTCTTGCCGCCCTAGTTTCCGTCATACCGGTGTTATGTTCCCGGATTGTTGCGTCCCTTACGCGGTTGGGCTATAATGGGAACCCCTTGATAGTTCACCTTGATTAAAGCTTTTCCAGCAATGCCCAACATTGGTTTTACCATTTGCCACCTAGCCTCTTTTTCCCTTGGGTTTCCGGAGCCCGAGGGTCATCTTTATTTTAGCCCCCCACGGGCCAGTGCTCCTCTGAGTGTTGGTCCGAACTAGAGTCCTGTGCAGCGCCCCCTCGGGGAAACTCGAGGTTTGGTTTTAGTTGTATGGAGAGCTCATCTGAGTGTGCCCTGAGAACGAGATATGTGCAGCTCCTATCGGGATTTGTCGGCACATTCGGGCGGTGTTGCTAGTCTTGTTTTAACCTGTCGAATCATCTTGTTGTACCGAGATACCGAGTCTGATCGGTGTGTCTTGGGTGGACGTCTATTCCTTCGTTGACCGTGAGAGCTTGTTATGGGCTAAGTTGGGACCCCCCTGCAGGGATTGATCTTTCGAAAGCCGTGCCTGCGGTTATGGGCAGATGGGAATTTGTTAATGTCCGGTTGTAGATAACTTGAACCTTAATCAATTAAAATGAATCAACTGAGTGTGTTGCCGTGATGGCCTCTTCTCGGCGGAGTCCGGGAAGTGGACATGGTGTTGGAGTTATGCTTGCGCAGGTTGCTCTCTAGTTTTCCGCTCGTGCTTTGCCTCCTCTTCTCGCTCTCTTTTGCGAATAAGTTAGCCACCATATATGCTAGTCGCTTGCTGCAGCTCCACTTATACATTACCCCTTTCCTACCTATTAAGCTTAAATAGTCTTGATCGCGAGGGTGCGAGATTGCTGAGTCCCTGTGGCTCACAGATTACTATTACACCAGATGTAGGGACAGATGATACCGCTCCAGATGGCGCGCTCGAGCTCAAGTGGGAGTACGGCGAGGACTCTCAGCGTTACTATGTGTCTTTTCCTGATGATCAGTAGTGGTGCCCAGTCGGGGTAGATTCAGGGCCTTGTCGCATGTTGGGGGTCTTTTCTATTTTGGCGCCGTAGTCAGGCCATGAGTGATTTGTATGATGGATGTTATTTATGTACTTTGATGTGACGTAGCAAGTGTAAGCCAACTATGTTCCTCCCCTTTATATTATTTATGTACATGGGATGTGTGATGATTTCCTGACTTGCGACATTGCTTTCAATGCGGCTATGCCTCTAAGTCGTGCCTCGACACGTGGGAGATATAGCCGCATCGAGGGCGTTACACTTGTCTAGACCCATGCTGCGAGACATGGTCGAGCAAGATGGGATTTGCCCCTCCAATCAGGAGAGATATACTCTGGGCCCCTCGTGTGATCCGACCAAGATAAGCATGGCCATGCGACAAGGATTATGAGATAATCCGGTTTGTGGTCAGCATCACTGGAATGAGAAAGAGGTCAGGCTAGCACAAGGATGACACACTTGCCTTGAGCCCGACAACATATATTGTGTGGCAAAGGGAACAAAAGTGTGACATGTTGTACATGTTCGCCAACCGGCTTCATTGTCTACTTGGTGATTGGCACGCCTTGATAGAGGCCACTACTAACCGAGCAGGTCGGAGGTGATCCTACCTACGATCAAGCCGACTTGAACCTAAGGGGTCGCACGCTTAAGGGAAGGAACCTCTGAGGATGGATCGGACTCCATGTGTTAGATGTTATCTTGCTCGGACTCGGAACCAGGCCAAACAAATTTTGGGCTCTAGGGTCCGTGCGAGGCCCAATTGTTGAGCCCGCGATGGATGCCTATATATAGTGGAGGTACGGCACACTCATTTTATTGATCACTTTGTTGTTGTCACCAGGTTTTGAATGTGTTGAGAATAGCCACCTCCACACGGTGCCGATTGTGTGATCAGAACTACAAGTCTGCCACACGGTGTTCCTCCTGCATGCGTGGATACCGTTTAGGGCGGTGCACTTGCGCCGCTCCGGCGAACCTGTACATGGGATCTAACGATCGGCTATTCTAGGAAGATGAGACGAGGAGGAGACGATCCACGGGGCCGCGTTGCCCCAACTCTTCTTCCACTGCATGGCACTGCGCGTCTAGTGGTAATGATCCGTGATCCGTCTCCCGTAGCATGATCTTGGTTGTTCTGCGCATAGGAAAATTTTAATTTGTACTCGATGCACCCTACCGTAGATCCCAACATCTCCTAGATTTGTTAGGTGTCTCTTGGGATCCTCCGACATGATGTGGAGTTGAACTAAGAAGTTTGTAAGGGCAAGGAGATCGCCTACTTCGTGAAGATCTACCTGAGCGAGACAATTCCTTCGTGGACGATAGCCATGGTGGGATAGTCAAGGTTGCTTCTTCATGGATCCTTCGTGGGTGGAGCCCTCTATGGACTCGTGAAGCCATTAACCTTCGTGGGTTGAAGTCTCCACCAATGTGGATGTACGATAGCACCACCTATAAGAACCATGCCAAAAATATTCATGTCCCCAATGCGTTTGCTTTCTCCAAACCCCTCCTTTACATACATGTGCAATGTCTTACATTCCACTGCTATACTCTTAGACTTGCATGTGTAAGGTGTTGCTTGACTTGTCATAATTGTTAAAATCTATCTATAAATAAAATTGGGAAAAGGTTAGCTTTTATTTGATCAAGTAGTCTAATCACCCCCCTCTAGACATACTTTTGATCCTACAAGATTACTTGTTGAGATATTTATTTCATGACGATCGCACATTTGACGAGAATACTAAAAAGGAAGCACCTCCCTTAAATATAGGCCAACAAGTTTTCAATGGCATTAATAAACAATATTCTTGGATTTTAAAGGGGAATCAAGAGGGATTCGAGGATGGTCAACTTAGTAGTGCTAAAATTTCTATGGATGATGTGTTCCATATTGTCTTTGCCCTAGTAGAAAAAGGGTCAAACGGGAAGCACACTAGTGCCGGTTTGAATTTGAGCCTGCACTAATGTGTGCATTAGTGTCGGTTCCAATGGCTAGCCGGCCGCTGTCATTAGTACCGGTTCGTGGCGAACCTTTAGCACCGGTTCGTGCCACGAACCGGTTCTAAAGTGAGTGGTGGCAGGATGTTGTCAGTCCGGGGCCCCTCCAGCACCTTTAGTACCGGGTCGTATCACGAACCGGTAATAAAGGTCGTCCTACATAGACCCTTCGTCCACCCGAGCTCGCTCTGTTCTTCCCCTTTCCCCTCTCCTCTCTATTCTTTTCCCTCTTCCTCTCAAGCTCATCACACATTTTGCCCAAATTTTGTCAAGATTTGAAGGCCCCCATCCATTCAAATGATCACAAAGTTTAGCAACTTTGTCCTTTCATCTCTCATTGCTAGATTAGCTCGTGCAATGCTTTATATAGTGATTAATTTTTGAGTTTAGTAATTTGGGAGGAATTATATATATGTGCTAGTATTGGATTTATATGCAATTTGAGGTCAAAAATAACACTTAGTTTGCATATGTAGGTGTGGTTTACTTAGTACCTTCTAAATCTCTGTCGTAACCACCATCGATCGCTCGCAACGTCCCGTCACCGGCACCACCTTGTGGTGAGCCTCTTGTTCATGAAGTTTTATATAAAAAATTGATGTTTGATTTGGATATATAGTTACTCGTATAATTATCTTACCCATACATTGTTTGTTATACATAGTGCCATGGTTTTGATATCCATCCCCGTTGGCCCTCGTCCGGGTTATGATTCGGATGTGGTATATTCTCTTTTACAACTATTCATTGCATTTCGTGTTTATGACAAATTATGCCCATCAAGTTGACATAGATATTTGTATGTAGGAGGTAGTTGAACCGGAAATTCCAACCGACCCTATTGTCGAGAGGTTAAATTTAGTTGAAAGAGAAAATGAGGATTTGAAGGAAAAATTGAAAAGAATTGAGGGGGAGAAGATGGAATTGGAGTTGCATGTTGCCGATGTCGTCGATGATCACAAGATTAAGATGGAGAAAATGCGCTTGAAGATTAGAAACATTAGAAAATATGCCATTCATAGTGAGGCTTGGTATCATTATGCTGTTGGATCAATTGTTACCTTAGTTGCGATCTTGATCGCATTTGTTGTTGCATTTAAATTCTTTAGCTAGAGAGTTATTTGTTTGTTGCATTTAAGTGTTGTATGATCTTTATGTATGAACTTTATGTATTGTATTAATTTGGTGTTTTCGGTGCTGTGTATGGAAGATGAGCCAGCAATGGATGTACGATGACCGATGCTGTCCCGAGTTCATTAATGGCGTGCGTACTTTTCTGCTTGCAGCTGAGGCAAACAAGCGGGTGGATGGTTTTATGCCTTGTCCATGTGCTGGCTGTAAGAATGGTCACAATTACTCTACGTCAAGAACCATTCACATCCGCCTGTTTGAGTCCGGTTTCATGCCCTACTACAATGTTTGGACCAAGCATGGAGAAAGAGTTGTTATGATGGAAGACAATGAAGAAGAAGAGGACGACGACAGCTATCCTGGCCATGGGTTCCCTGAATACGATGATACAACAATGAGGGAAGAAGCTGAGCCGGTAATGCGGGAAGAAGCTGAGCCGGCAATGCGGGAAGAAGCTGAAGAAGAGGCATCGGATGAGCCCGTTGATGATCTAGGTCGGGCCATTGCTAATGCAAAGAGAAACTGCGCAAGTGATTTGGAGAAGAAGAAGTTGCAGCGCATGTTAGAGGATCACAAAAAATTGTTGTACATGAATTGCGTAGGTGACAAGAAAAAGCTGGGCACCACACTAGAATTGCTACAATGGAAGGCAGAGAATGGTGTATCTGACAAGGGATTTGGAAAGTTGCTGGTAATGATAAAGAATATGCTTCCAAAGGACAACGAATTGCCCAAGAATACGTACGAAGCAAAGAAGGATGTCTGCCCTCTAGGGTTAGAGGTGCAGAAGATACATGCATGCCCTAATGATTGCATCCTCTACCGCGGTGAGTACGAGGATTTGAACGCTTGCCCAGTATGCGATGCATTGCGCTATAAGATCAGCCGCGATGACGCTGGTGATGTCGAGGGCGAGCGCCCCAGGAAGAAGATTCCTGCCAAGGTGATGTGGTATGCTCCTATAATACCACGGTTGAAACGTTTGTTCCAAAACAAAGAGCATGCCAAGGCGATGCGATGGCACAGAGAAGACCGTAAGAAAGACGGAAAGTTGAGAGTACACGCGGAGGCAAGCGATTTCAATATGGTCCAAGCCTCGCGCCTCTTCCGTAGAGGCCTTACGACAAGTCCGAGGAGGAAAACATAGCCATATCGAAGGCCGAGGTGGAAGCCCATTTTGCACCGAAACCGCCACCGCCGCCAAGGAAGAAAGTGTGTGTGGAAAAGATTGACCACTTCATTCGTATGGCTAGAGCACCAGCTCCCAAGCCTGTTGACACAGACTATGAGCGCCACATCAAGAAGTTAAATCGAGCACGTCTACAGAAAGAGGCGAGCTCGAGCTCGAGCAAATCAACTGGCAAAAGGAGCGGTAAAACCATTCCCCAGCTGGGAGAACAGGCGGCGCAATCAATCCCCCCCCCCCCCCCCCGCTTGTTGTGCCAACAACACATGAGAGTAGGCGCGCCCAATATTATTGTGGGCAAACCATTAACGTTCCCAGGGTGGGCGATGTGGTAATAACCAAGGAGCATATTGCGCAGGCTAAATCGATCGGGATCACTGTTGGACAACTCCTCGATATCGAGCCCATGTCTCCAACTAGAGAGGAGGAAATAAAACAGAAATATGCCCGGGGCCAACCTTTGGTCGAGCCAGAGGAGGTCAATAAGCTCCCAACAAGAATGTATGAATTGCATCAATGGTACATGGTCATTACCAAGATTTCCAATCGAGAGTCCCTCATGGTGAATGTCAACAAGGATCATTACTACCATGAGAAAGCTGTGACCGTTGAGTATTCAGAACTATTTCAGCTATACAATCAAGACGCACTCGACAAATCTATCGTCAGTTGCTACTGTTTGTAAGTGATTTCTTTCTATAGTTTAAGTCTCAAGCTAGCTGTAGTGATCATTTTGATCAATCATTACCTGTAATTATCCTCACTATATTCTTTTATGTGGTATTATGCAGGATGAAGATTTATGAAATGAAAAAAGGTGGACGCTATGGAATTGGGTTTGTTGACCCAAATACCATTAATGAATACACATGGAAAATAGATCCATATCACGAAAAAAGTGTAGAGGAAAGCATGCTAGAATTCTTCAAGGACCTCGAATACAATGAAGATATACTACTTCCTTACAACTTCCAATGAGTCACACTGTCTTGTACTACAAATTATGTTTTCCCTACTAGCTAGCTACATGTTTTTGCTTACATATGCCCGCTTAATTAAGACATGCAAACATGTGTGTGCATGCAGATTTCACTGGATCTTGTTAATCATTAAATTTGATGAAGGAATAGTTGAAGTACTAGACTCAATACTTAAGAAAGCAAGTGACTACACCATCGTGAAGGGGATAGTCAACAGGTAATTTCAATTATTATTAACTATATCTCGGCCTGTTTAATTAGTTCGTCATTTCCTGATAACAACTATTTAATAACCCATTTATTCATTTTCTTTGTCGGCGGGCAGGGCTTGGGCAAAGTTCATCAGGGCCACTCCAGGCCCATGGAAACAAAATCTGAAATGGTATCGACCCAAGGTAAGTAATTAAGTAGTACTAGCTAGCTGCTATCTCTTTAATTATCATGCTTGATTAATTATTATCTGATCAAATTCCATTCTCGTAAAGGCCCTGAAGCAGGCGTCGGGGAATGATCTGTGTGCATACTACGTTTGCGAGAACATTCGCATGATGGCGTCCGAAAGGAGCAAATCTCAAAAACAGGAGTGGGTACGATATCGATTGTCAGAACACTATTCACAATTTTTACACCATTATTGATATCTAGTCACACAACTAATACACATGCATATTGATCTCCTTCTTAACAGTTCAAAGAGGTGCGGGACAAGCTCCTAGCATAGGACCGCATAGAAGCAATTCAAGAGGAAATAGCGGGATTTTTGCTCGACCAGGTCATAGATCCCAAAAGAGAATACTATTACCCGCTACCGCCCCCATGAACCACTTCCAATTGTTATCATGCTCTGAAGGCACCAATTAGCTAGGCTAATGCCACTAGCTCCGAAGGCACCAATTAGGAGAAATTGTATATATATATATATATATATATATATATATATATATGCATAACGTGTACAATACGTAGTATCGTAAAATACCAGCAAACGAAAAATAATTAAATGGAAAACACAAAATTAAATGAAAAACAAATCATAAACCCAACCCCCCCCCCAACCTTTTAATACTGGTTGGTGACACCAACCGGTACTAAAGGGCTCCCTGCCCCCGAAGCTGGCTCGTGCCACATGGTTGCCCTTTAGAACCGGTTCATGCTGAACCGGTACTAAAGGGGGGGCTTTTGTGCCTACACTTTAGCACCGGTTACCAAACCGGCACTAAAGGGCCTTACAAACCGGTGCTATTGCCCGGTTCTGCACTATTGTTGAAAAGCCTCCCGATAAGAACACATCTTTAGAAGAGAAGATGAAAGGTGGCAACACTTGAAACAATGCATTACGCCTAGCTAGGGGCGTAAAACACAATAATGCTACATCTAGATAAAAGTTACGAAAGCTTAAGTAACCTGCCTAAAGTAAATCCTCCCCCCCCCCCTGATTTCACATGGGGGTGGGCCCCTTCCTCCCCTCTCTCCAATCCCAGCTCACCATGTTTATTTTTATGTTTGTGTTTTATGTACATGTAGCATTACAATAGCGCGAGTTGGGAGGCAACCAAATAGTTATCTTAACTTTCTTGTTTCTTTTTCTGTTTTTTGTGTGCACACAATTATGATACTGTTATGCTTGTGTTTTTGAGTTTAAGTTAGTGTTTGTGCCAAGTAAAGCCTTTGGATGATTTGGATGATAGTTACTTTGATTGTATGCAAAAACAGAAACTTTTGCGTCCACTAGAAGAATTGTTAAAATTTGCTGGAGCATGAAAAAATTCTGAATTTTTTATACATGATTGAGATACAAATTTCCATGTTGTGCTATTTTTCAGAATTATTGGGGTTATAGAAGTATGATTGTTCTTCTGTTTTGACAGGTTCTGTTTTTGTTGTGTTGTTTGCTTGTTTTCATGAATGTATGGATTTTATCAGGGGTATAATCCATGATGAAGTTAGAATACAATAGGTATAATGCATTAATAAAATATGAATGGGTTTACAACAGTACCTAAAGTAGTGATTTGCTTTGTTATACTAACGGATCTCACGAAGGTTTTTGTTGAGTTTTGTGTGTTGAAGTTTTCATGTTTTGAGTGAGATCACGATGGATGAAGGAATAAGGAGTGGCAAGAACCTAAGCTTGGGGATGCCCGAGGCACCACAAGGTAATATTCAAGGACTCGAAAGCATCTAAGCTTGGGGATGCCCCGGAAGGCATCCCCTCTTTCTTCTACCAAGTATCGGTAATATTACTTGGAGATATATTTTTATTCATCACATGTTATGTGTTTTGCTTCGAGCGTCATGAATTATATGAGCCTTTGCTTTGTTTGCTTTTTAGTTTGTCACAATCATATCTTTGCTGAACATACCTTTTTAGAAGGACACGCATTATTTGTGATTTTATAGAGTACTCTATGTGCTTCACTTATATCTTTTGAGCTAGGCAGTTGCTCTAGTGCTTCACTTATATCCTTTAGAGCACGGCAGTGGTCATATTTCAATGAAACAGTTGCACTATCATGCTTCACTTATATCTTTTTGAGAGTTGATAATAGTAATGACAATTAGTACAAATATGAATTTGATCCTAATATGATAGGTATTCAAGAGGGATATAATAAAAACTTTCATGTAGATCACTGAATACGATAAGTTTGATTCCTTGCAATAGTTTTGCGATATAAAGCTAGTAATATGTGGGTTGTGCTAGTGAGTAGTTGTGGTTTATTAGTAATTTTGGTGTTAAGGTCTGTGATTCAGCACATATGTCTCTCGTTATGCTATGAAGTTGGAGCATGATTTATTATTGATTATCTTCCTTATGAGTGGCGGCCGGGATGAGCGATGGTCTTCTCCTACCAAAGTATCCCCCTAGGGGCATGCGTAGTAGTACTTTGCTTCTAGGGCTAATAAACTTTGCAATAAGTATATGAGTTCTTGATGACTAATGTGAGTCCATGGATTATACGCACTCTCACCTTTCCGCAATTTGCTAGCCTCTTCGGTACCGTGCATCGCCCTTTATCACTTTGAGTTGTGGTGCAAATTTCGCCGGTGCATCCATACCCCGTGATATGATACGCTCTTTCACACATAAGTCTCCATATATCTTCCTCAAAACAGCCACCATACCTACCTAGCATGGCATTTCCATAGCCATTCCAAATATATTGCCATGCAACTTCCATCGTTCCATTTTATTATGAGTCTTATGACACACATCATCATTGTCATATTGATTTGCTTGATCATATAGCTAATAGAGTATCTCTGGCTCAGCTACCTTCATCATTTTTATACATGTTATGCTAGATCATTGCACATCCTGGTGCATTGCTAGAGGAATTCATATAGAGTCATATTTTTTCTAGTATCAAATTGTAATTTTTGAGTTGTAAGTAAATATAAGTGTGATGATCATCATATTCATTATTAGAGTATTGTCCCAAGTGAGGAAAGGATGATGGAGACTCCAGACAAAAAATATATATTGCTAAAAATAGCCCATAAAAAAGAGGCCAAAAAGATCCCAACAAAAAAAAGAAAAGAAAAAAAAGAAAAATAGAGAAGGGGCAACGTTACTATCATTTACACACTTGTGCTTCAAAGTAGCACCATGTTTTTCATATAGGGAGTCTCCTATGATTTCACTTTCATATAACTAGTGGGAATTTTTCATTATAGAACTTGGCTTATATATTGCACTAATGGGCTTCCTCAAATGCCCAAGATCTTCATGAGCAAGAAAGTTGGATGCACACCCACTTACACTACAAAAAAAGACACATCTGTGACGTTTTGGGCTGAATGAATTTTTTTCCTGTCATGCTTATGACACTTCTATGACGATAATTGTGACAAAACCTGATATCATCATAGATGTGGTGGGTTCCTACTTCTATGACAAAAAATCATGACAGAAAATGGGCTTTTCGTCCTGGGCGGGACGGAGACACAGCTGCATGACATTCTTTGGGCTGTCCATGACGGAAAAAAACCATGGTAGAAGCGACGGCGAGGAAAATACCGGGGAGTTCCCGGTTACAGTTGGTGGTCGGGACCGAGTCATGCACGGAGGTTTGCGCGTTTCTCTCATACGTGTACGCGCATGTGTACGAGGTGTTGTGCTCGAACTGAACCCGTGTGAGGCGTTCGCCTACTGAACCCGAGCGATTGCACTGCAGGATACGCATTACTGAACCCGAGCGGTCGATCCCTGGCTGTTAACCGAACCCGATCGGGTGATTGCTTTGCTACAGCTGCTAACATAAGCTGATCAAATCCGCTGCCTCTTGATGACGAGTGAGCGTTGTTGGGGGTGGATGAACAGTTGTAACGCCCCAAGACCGGAGCTTCAGATGCCTTCCATGGGTTCTGAGTTTCGTTGGTGTTTTGTTTCGTTCGTTGCTTTCATCATTGCATCATGTGCACTGCATCATGTCATCATGCAACCCGTTTTAAAACTCAACCAAATAAACCGTATGGATCTTCGATCCATTTAAATCGAGCGAGTTCGCATGGTGCAATTCTCTTTATAACATATAAAAGTCTCCTACTATTATTAGGGAGCTATATTTTAAATATTCCTTAATTTGGAATTTATCACAACACACTTGCAAAAATAACCCCATGCCTTTTCTGCTTCGAGTTGATCCCAAAACTTGCCCAATAATTATTTTCCCTTTTACCGGGGCTCCTCCAAAATTCCCAACATTTTTGGACCTATCGAATACCGCCTTCCTTCTCACACTCATTTGATTTAAATTCAAATGAGTTTGAATTCAAACTTCACACGTGTGCTCTTTCCTATTTTCTGGGAACAAGCTCATTTTTTTGAGTCCGGGGAAATTAACCTCCAGCGCAAATTCTTTCCCTAACCTTCCTCTTTCTTTTTCTTCCCCTTAATTGTTTTCTGCTAAAGAAAATAGGAAGAGGAGAGAGAGATAGCCCCTGCCAAGCTGGCCCAACCATCCCCGTGGCCCATCTAGGTCGAGCCAGCCTGCTTAAGGCCGACCTGCGGCCTGACCTAGCCGGCCCAATGCCCAGTCGCTACACCCTCTCTCTCCCTCGATCCCCTCCTCCACACACCGCCAGGGAGATACCCGACCCCCATCCCTCTCCTCTCGATCCCCTCCTCCTTGTTCCTACTCCCGCCGCCTCACACACCCTGCACCGCATCGCCAGGGAGAGGAGCTCCCCAGATCGCGCGCGCCCCTCTCTTCCATCGCCCCCGCTGCCTCCATCCTCGCGTCGTCGCCGTCTTTGGCTGGAGCAGGAGCTCCCTGCTGTCGCTACGGCCGGCGGAGTCCAAGCCCCCGAGCAGTACCGTGCCCTCGTCACGTTCCCCTCTCCCTCCCCCTTCGCCAGCCTCGTCGCTGGCCGACCGAACCGGCAGGAGTTCCCTGCCGCACGCGTCCCTGACGAGCGCGTTGGCCAGCGCCCGACGCCATCGACCTCGAGCTCTCGTGTCCTGCCTTGTCCACGCGCCTCTGGCGAAGCTCCGGGAGCAACCATGGATGTCATCCGCCGCCTACAGCTCGAAGCTCTGGCGCGCCCAAGCCTCGGAGGCAACCAGATCGACCTCCCCAAGCTCCTTCGCGCCCTGCTGCCGCTGTCTTCTGCAGCGCCGCCGTCCGCGTCCGCAGGAGGCCGCCGCTCGCCTCGCCCCTGTGCTGCTGGCGACCGAGGCTGCTGGGGCATGCCCGCAGTCACCCAGCGCCGCCTTGCGCCGCTCCTCTTCCTCGCATGGCCCGAGGACCGTGGTGGCTTCGTTGTAGCGCTCTGCCGCCAAGTCCTCGCCGACCTTCCTCTGCGTGCCCGCAAACTCCACCGACTGCGGGATGTGTGCTTTCCGCTGTCGGATACACCAAGTTCGCCCGGTCCAAGACCACCGCAAGTCCGTCTACACAAAACTGCCAAGTACCTCTACGTATCGGATGTCGCCAAGTACCACGACGCCTTTGGGAGACCTGTGAACATCAAGCTCCTCTGCCACGAACGGTCATAGTGTTGTGGATCCGACAAGTACCCCCTTTGGACCGCCAAGATCCTTTACCGGTGACTCGAACTTCCACGGAACGTGAACGATTACCGTCGCAAGAACGGGACCGGAAAGTTCGAAGACCCCGAGTACCACGACTACCCTCGAGGACATTGGTTCCGTCAAGTTCGACTACAACATGTGTACGACTACCGTCGCCGTGATTTTTAGACAAGACGTCATGAGCCTCTACTTCCACTACCGCTCCGATGATCGCCGATGAACGATAGGACGACTACTTCGGCTACCGTCGCATGAACCACTACTTCCCTCGACGTCCGAGAACGTCTACTTCCACTACTTCCTCTATGCCGACTCGATACACTTCAAAAACGCATGCTTCAAAGGTATAACCCCGAGACGATCGTCCGAGAACGAATGCTTGTGTCGTATGAGATGCACCCTTTGTCTGCACCGTGTCCAGAGTGTCTCTCGCTTCCATGCCATCGACTCGTGGGACACCCGAAATCCGGGAGCGCCCCACCATATTTTGCACGCATCCGCACACTTCTCCTTTGCATCGGTATCTCAATCGAGTTACCGAAACCGAAATGTTGTTGTGGCACCATTTTCGTTTTCGTTGCAGTGGCACCCTTTTTCCTTTCCACCACGGTGACAAATGTTTCATAATGCTCTTGTCAACTTTTAATAAAAATTGCATAAACTTGCACATGCCATCCGCATCATGTTAACAACATTTAAAATGTTTAAATTGTTGTTGCATCAAATTGCTAATGCATATGGGGATTTACCGGATTTGTTGTTTGTTATATCCGGCCCCACTTAAATTGTTTAAATGGTATAGTTTTGTTATGCTTCACCTCTTGCCAAGTTAACCAACATTTAATATTGTTGAGTTCCTAACCGAGAGTGAACTAAATAATTGATGTGGTGTTCCGTCAATATGCAACTCGTTGCATATTGAGCTCCACTTAATTTGTAGTGTTATTTGTTGCACTTTGCCATGCCATGCCTCATTAAACCGGACATCCATCATACTTGTTTGCGCATCGTGCCGTGCTTATGTGATGGTTGTTTACTTTGTTGTTTGCTTTCTTTCCGGTGTTGCTTCTTCAGGTTAGTTCCCATAATGTCACATTTGTGAGGATCCGTTCGACTACGTCCGTTTGTCTTCTTCATGGACTCGCGCTTCTTCCTTGCGGGATCTCAGGCAAGATGACCATACCCTCGAAATCACTTCTATCTTTGCTTGGTAGTTGCACGCTCTTTTGCTATGCCTATGATGCGATACCTACCACTTGCTTTATCATGCCTCCCGTATTGTTAAGCCAAGCCTCTTACCCACCTTCTCCTAGCAAACCGTTGTTTGGCTATGGTACCGCTTTGCTCAGCCCCTCTTATAGCGTTGCTAGTTGCAGGTGAAGATTGGAGTTTGTTCCTTGTTGGAACATGGATATTTGTTGGGATATCACAATATATCTTATTTAATTAATGCATCTATATACTTGGTAAAGGGTTGAAGGCTCGGCCTTATGCCTGGTGTTTTGTTCCACTCTTGCCGCCCTAGTTTCCGTCATATCGGTGTTATGTTCCCAGATTTTGCGTTCCTTACGCGGTTGGGTTATAATGGGAACCCCTTGACAATTCGCCTTGAATAAAACTCCTCCAGCAATGCCAAACATTGGTTTTACCATTTGCCACCTAGCCTCTTTTTCCCTTGGGTTTCACGGACTCAAGGGTGATCTTTATTTTAACCCCCCCCCCCCTCCCCCCGGGGGCCAGTGCTCCTCTGAGTGTTGGTCCGAACTGAGCTGCCTGCGGGGCCACCTCGGGGAAACTTGAGGGTTGGCTTTACTCGTAGCTAGTCTCATCTGAGTGTGCCCTGAGAACGAGATATGTGCAGCTCCTATCGGGATTTGTCGTCACATTCGGACGGTGTTGCTGGACTTGTTTTACAATTGTCGAGATGTCTTGTAACCGGGATTCCGAGTCTGATCGGGCCTTCCCGCTAGAAGGAATATCCTTCGTTGACCGTGAGAGCTTGTGATGGGCTAAGTTGGGACTCCCCTGCAGGGTTTTGAACTTTCAAAAGTCGTGCCGGTGGTTATGGGCAGATGGGAATTTGTTAATGTTCGGTTGTAGAAAACCTGAAGTTGATCTTAATTAAAATGCACCAACTGCGTGTGTTACCGTGATGGTCTCTTCTTGGCGGAGTCCGGGAAGTGAACACGGTGTTGGAGTTATGTTTGATGTAGGTTGTTCTAGGATCACTTCTTGATCATAGTTGTTCGACCGTGCTTTTGCCTTCTCTTCTCGCTCTCATTTGTGTATGTTAGCCACCATATATGCTAGTCGCTTGCTGCAGCTCCACATCATACCTTTACCTTACCCATAAGCTTAAATAGTCTTGATCGCGAGGGTGTGAGATTGCTGAGTCCCCGTGACTCACATATACTTCCAAAACCAGCTTGCATGTGCTGATGAGAACGTGCAGGTGACGCAACCAAGCTCAAGGAGGAGCTCGATGAAGATCTTGTCTGTTGTGCTGTTTCGTTCTAGATGATCAGTAGTGGAGCGCAGTTGGAGTCGATCGGGGATTTGTGTAGCATTTGGGGTAGTCTTCTTTTATTTTGGTTCCGTAGTCGGACCTTGAGTGTATTTGGATGATGTAATGCTTTATTCATGTATTGTGTGAAGTGGCGATTGTAAGCCAACTATGTATCTCTTTCCCTTTATGTATTACATGGGTTGTGTGAAGATTACCTCACTTGCGACATTGCTTTCAATGCGGTTATGCCTCTAAGTCGTGCTTCAACACGTGGGAGATATAGCTGCATCGAGGGCGTTACAGGTTGGTAATCAGAGCCTTCCCCGACTTTAGGAGCCCCCCTGCTTGATCGAATCGCTGGCGTTGTTGAGTCTAGAAAAATGTTTTGAGTCGTATAGGATTATATATCGGAGAGTAGGATTCTTTTTACTCCTTAGTCCCTTCGTCGCTCTGGTGAGGCATCCTGACGTAGAGTTTTGACTCTTCACTTCTCAAATTTCACTAAAAAAAATTTAGGATCACGCGGGTATCTTGAAATTGTTCCGATGGTTTTGTGATGAGAACATTGTTCTTGGTGCCTCCTGTCATTTAGGGGTTGTGGCAGTGTCCCGGGGAGTTGAGCTCCGAGGTGTTGTCGTCACAATTTTATCGTTGCAGTTCTGGAATACCTGAGTTTAGTTTCGCTGACATCGAAAATCTCTTTTATGCAGTTGTTGGTGAGATAACCTCGACGCCACCCAGTACTGGGGCGGGAGTTCGGGAGTATCGCCATAACTCGTATAACGGATGCTTTTCGAAGGTTGAGGTAAACGATTTCTGAAGGTTTCTTGGTTATGTGTTGAAGGAAGGATACAGCTGGATGTAGGATTTGCTAGTTTTGGGTGGGATATTATGCTTCCCCTGTATCCCCAACACCTGATTGCATAACCGGAAAGTTTCGGGAGTTTATAAGTGGGAATTCAAGTAGCTCTTAGGATATCTTTCCGACAGATGTATGATATGAAATTGGGTCCGACGTCTAGTGGTCCGCCTATCCACGGTTGGTTTTATAGTGGTCTCATTGTGTCTTAAAGAGTCCTTGGCTATGCTGACTCGGGGACGCTTCGTATGTCATGTGCACTGCCTTGTACATGATGGTGTTGTACGATCGAGCACGTGTAGGCCCCACCACGAAAACTTCGGATGAAATCTCTATCATATGTTTGTTCCGGCTTATTTTGCAAGCCAATCCTTTGTTTTGTTTTGAGTTGTGGTATTCGAGTTTCTTCGAAGTCAAATGTTGATTCCATGCCTTTTCCTAAGTGGTGTTCTCATATTCCTATGTGGATACTAATACTTCATGATAACCAAAAGTGTCATGTCAATCCTTTTCAACCGGTGTGTTTCTCTTCCAGTGGATCCGATCACTTCAACATTCGCAAGATCAATTATCAGTTCTTCTCAATGGTGTTTGCTTCATCCGTTCCAAGTTGTCTTTGTTTTCCCACCCACCCACCCTTCTTCTTCGAGGACTCAGATTTCTTATTCAAGTATCTTTTTATTGATGGGAAGCTTCTCCATTCCTTTTCCGTCAATATTCTTATCCGGTGATTCTCAAGAAGATGCTAACGAAGCTTCAAGTTCGTCTCTCATCACTCATTTTCTTCTCCGGTGGATTTAATTCAAGCTTTGGTATTGAGCATACTCCTTTTCTTTTTGCCCAATGCCTACTTACGCCGGTGCACCTCTTAATCTTCCCCGCTTGCTATTCTTTTGTTCTGGAGTGCTAAAGATATCTCAGAAGATTCGTGTTTCCACTCTTAATCCGTTCAAGCTATTTTGAGGATGTTATCTCATTCAAGCCTTTTAATTCAACCGGTGCAATCTCTCTTTTTAATCATTCTAACGGTGTTTTCTCTTGAGTGGGCCCTAACCCACTGGGTTTTTCCCAGGATCTTACCTGACTCTTCTAATTTTACCGGAGCTATTCTCAAATTCTTTTCCAAGTTTGACGTAAGAATGAATTATCATCAGTCATATGTATTTCTCCAAGATCGGTCAAATTCTTTTCATCGTCGGATCAACTTCTTCGTTTTTGTTTCTTCCGGAGTGCCTAAATAATTCATGGTGGTGTTTCTCATCGTCATTCTCAGATCTTGAAGACCAAAGAAGAGTTTTCCTCCATATCTTATCCGTTCTCTCAAGGATCCATGGCTCTAGCTTCGTGTCATCCTCTCATTATTGTTTTCGATTGTGAGATATTCTTTTCACCCATCTGGAGCAATCCAGGACTCTTTTCAGTTTGTTTCTCCGGAGTCCATCATCTCAGAATTATTCATTCTCAGCGTGTAGCTATCGTTCTCCAAATCTTACCGGTGCATCATTCAAGTATTCTCTTATCAGCTCGTGATCTCTTCGTTCTCATGTATCTAAATTCTTTCAAGCATCTTCGTTCATTTGCTAATTCTTCCCGGGGTTTCTTTATCTTTTCTTCGTTCTTTTTTTAATTCTTATGGTGGTTCTTCCAAGATTCTTCTTCCTTCGTTTATCATATCAATGGCATTTGTGCTGTCAAACTCTACCAGTGGATAGTTGAAGACCTTCTCAAGTTTGCGTTATATCAATCTTAATCCTTTCTACGAGAACAAGTAGTATGCCAAATCCGTTGCTTGTCATCAATTTAAATTGATGAAGGATAAGAATAATGTAATTCTTATTCTTGTTTCATCCAAGTGATTAATTCCTTATTCCAGAGGTCCATCAAATTCTTGATTTCATTTGTTCATCTTTCTTTTCTGGAGCTCAAAGTTATTTCAATTATATCATTCCAAAGCTCCATCTAATCATCGCAAGGCTTCGATACTATTCTCTCCATCCTTCATTCCTTTTGATCATTCTTTTATTACCGGAGTTCTTCACGAAGGCTCAACATGATGGTTCAGCAAGGAGTTAATTCATTCTCGAAGTGTTCATCGAGATTCTATTCAGAGGAGCTCAAACATTCTTCATCTTGCTATCCGGAGTGCAATTCTTTCTTCTGTATCATTGGAGGTGGTATTATGTCATTCTTGATAATTTGAGTTCATGTTTCGGGATTCACATGTTGTTAAGAATGAGATATTTTAATTCCATCTACCTTTTCGTTGGAATTATTGTGTGTCATGTTTCACCTAAAGCCTTTCCTAAGGACTGTTGCTATTTATGGTGCTCATAAATGACCCAAGTTCTTCATTTATCCTCTCGGTGATATAAGTTTCTCGTCTCCTTGTTGACCTCAATCCAATCTATTGCTTTCGTTAGTGGCAAAATTTCACCTCAGTTTTGAGAAGTTTTCCATAATCCCACTACAAGTTTATTCGTTTCATTGTTGGTTTTCCAACAACTTCGTTATATCTTTCTTGGAAGGGTGCTTTCCAAGCTCACTTGTGGCAGAAGTTGGCATTTTCTTCTCCATTCTTATTCCAATGATCGATACTCTATTCTTTCTCCCGGAGGCTTTGTGATGTTGCTCTTTTCAATCATCATCTCGAATGGTGAGGATCGTGTTCTCTTCGTGCCTATCCATTCAACCGGAGTGTCGTGTTCTTCATTCAAGTTCTCTTATCTTATCAAGTTATGCCTCCCTTCTCAACCGGAGTGCTGTCCGAATTTGTTCTTCTTTGTTCCTCTTTCTTAACGGAGTGCTTTCAACTTTGTTAATCTTCGTTGTTTTCTTTCTTTCAAGTTGTTCAACCTCTCAAGGTTCTTTGGTTTCACTCATTTGTCAAAGAAGCAACTTAATTTTACATCTTCTCTTTCTCTTCCGTTTGCCCTCCGGTGCCATTCTAGATCTCGGGACGAGATCCTCTCGTAGTGGTGGAGTGTTGTAACGCCCCAAGACCGGAGCTTCAGATGCCTTCCATGGGTTCTGAGTTTCATTGGTGTTTTGTTTGGTCCGTTGCTTTCATCATTGCATCATGTGTACTGCATCATGTCATCATGCAACCCGTTTTAAAACTCAACCAAATAAACCGTATGGATCTTTGATCCATTTAAATCGAGAGAGTTCGCATGGTGCAATTCTCTTTATAACATATAAAAGTCTCCTACTATTATTAGGGAGCTATATTTTAAATATTCCTTAATTTGGAATTTATCACAACACACTTGCAAAAATAACCCCATGCCTTTTCTGCTTCGAGTTGATCCCCAAACCTTGCCCAATAATTCTTTTCCCTTTTGCCGGGGCTCCTCCAAAATTCCCAACATTTTTAGACCTATCGAATACCGACTTCCTTCTCACACTCATTTTATTTAAATTCAAATGAGTTTGAGTTCAAACTTCACACGTGTGCTCTTTCCTATTTTCTGGGAACAAGCTCATTTTTTTGAGTTCGGGGAAATTAACCTCCGGCGCAAATTCTTTCCCTAACCTCCCTCTTTCTTTTTCTTCCCCTTAATTGTTTTCTGCTAAAGAAAATAGGAAGAGGAGAGAGAGATAGCTCCTGCCAAGCTGGCCCAACCATCCCCGCGGCCCATCTAGGTCGAGCCAGCCTGCTTAAGGCCCACCTGCGGCCTCACCTAGCCGGCCCAAGGCACAGTCGCTACACCCTCTCTCTCCCTCGATCCCCTCCTCCTCACGCCGCCAGGGAGATACCCGACCCCCATCCCTCTCCTCTCGATCCCCTCCTCCTCGTTCCTACTCCCGCCGCCTCACACACCCTACACCGCATCGCCAGGGAGAGGAGCTCCCCAGATCGCGCACGCCCCTCTCTTCCATCGCCCCTGCTGCCTCCATCCTCGCATCGCCTCTCTCCCCTTCCTCCCGTCGCTGTCTTTGGCTGGAGAAGGAGCTCCCTGCTGTCGCTCCGGCTGGCGGAGTCCAAGCCCCCGAGCACCACCGTGCCCTCGTCACGTTCCCCTCTCCCTCCTCCTTCGTCAACCTCGTCGCCGGTCGACCGAACCAGCAGGAGTTCCCTGCCGCACGCGTCCCTGACGAGCGCGCTGGCCAGCGCCCGACGCCATCGACCTTGAGCCCCGTGCCCTGCCTTGTCTGCGCGCCTCTGGCGAAGCTCCGGGAGCAGCCACGGATGTCGTCCGCCGCCTACAGCTCGAAGCTCTGGCGCGCCCAAGCCTCGGAGGCGACCAGATCGACCTCCCCAAGCTCCTTCGTGCCTTGCTGCCGTTGTCCTTCTGCAGCACCGCCGTCCGCGTCTGCAGGAGGCCGCCGCTCGCCTCGCCCTTCTGCTGCCGGCGACCGAGGCCGCTGGGGCATGCCCGCAGTCACCCAGCGCCGCCTTGTGTCGCTCCTCTTCCTCGCGTGGCCTGAGGACCCTGCTGGCTTCGTTGTAGCGCTCTGCCGCCAAGTCCTCGCCAACCTTCCTCTGCATGCCCGCAAACTCCACCGACTGCGGGTTGTGTGCTTTCCGCTGTCGGATACGCCAAGTTCGCCCAGTCCAAGACCACCGCAAGTCCGTCTACACAAAACTACCAAGTACCTCTATGTATCGGATGTCGCCAAGTACCACGACGCCTTTGGGAGACCCGTGAACATCAAGCTCCTCTGCCACGAACAGTCATAGTGTTGTGGATCCGACAAGTACCCCCTCTGGACCGCCAAGATCCTTTACCGGTGACTCGAACTTCCACGGAACATGAACAATTACCATCGCAAGAACGGGACCGGAAAGTCCGAAGACCCCGAGTACCACGACTACCCTCGAGGACATTGGTTCCGTCAAGTTTGACTACAACATTTGTACGACTACCGCCGCCATGATTTTTTGACAAGACGTCGTGAGCCTGTACTTCCACTACCGCTCTGATGATCGTCGATGAACGATAGGACGACTACTTCGGCTACCGTCGCGTGAACCACTACTTCCCTCGACGTCCGAGAACGTCTACTTCCACTACTTCCTCTACGCCGACTCGATACACTTCGAAAACGCACGCTTCAAAGGTATAACCCCGAGACCATCGTCCGAGAACGAATGCTTGTGTCGTATGAGATGCACCCTTTGTCCGCACCGTGTCCGGAGTGTCTCTCGCTTCCATGCCATCGACTCATGGGACACCCGGAATCCGGGAGCGCCCCACCATCTTTTGCACGCATCCGCACACTTCTCCTTTGCATCGGTATCTCAATCGAGTTACCGGAACCGGAACGTTGCCGTGGCACCGTTTTCGTTATCGATGCAGTGGCACCCTTTTTCCTTTCCACCACGATGACAAATGTTTCATAATGCTCTTGTCAACTTTTAATAAAAATTGCATAAACTTGCACATG
Source organism: Triticum monococcum (assembly GCA_034509565.1). Classification (NCBI taxonomy): domain Eukaryota; kingdom Viridiplantae; phylum Streptophyta; class Magnoliopsida; order Poales; family Poaceae; genus Triticum; species Triticum monococcum. The sequence continues at coordinate 426,071,174 of CM067847.1, read as the reverse complement.
CCATCCGCATCATGTTAACAACATTTAAAATATTTAAATTGTTGTGGCATCAAATTGCTAATGCATATGGGGATTTACCGGATTTGTTGTTTGTTATATCCGGCCCCATTTAAATTGTTTAAATGGTATAGTTTTGTTATGCTTCACCTCTTGCCAAGTTAACCAACATTTAATATTGTTGAGTACCTAACTGAGAGTGAACTAAATAATTGATGTGGTGTTCCGTCAATATGCAACTCATTGCATATTGAGCTCCACTTAATTTGTAGTGTTGTTTGTTGCACTTTGCCATGCCATGCCTCATTAAACTGGACATGCATCATACTTGTTTGCGCATCGTGCCATGCTTATGTGATGGTTGTTTACTTTGTTGTTTGCTTTCTTTCCAGTGTTGCTTCTTCAGGTTAGTTCCGATAACGTCACATTTGTGACGATACGTTCGACTACGTCCGTTTGTCTTCTTTGTGGACTCGCTCTTCTTCCTTGTGGGATCTCAGGCAAGATGACCATACCCTCGAAATCACTTCTATCCTTGCTTGCTAGTTGCTCGCTCTTTTGCTATGCCTATGCTGCTATACATACCACTTGCTTTATCATGCCTCCCGTATTGTTAAGCCAAGCCTCTAACCCACCTTGTCCTAGCAAACCGTTGTTTGGCTATGTTACCGTTTTGCTCAGCCCCTCTTATAGCGTTGCTAGTTGCAGGTGAAGCTTGCAGTTTGTTCCTTGTTGGAACATGCATATTTTGTTGGGATATCACAATATATCTTATTTAATTAATGCATCTATATACTTGGAAAAGGGTGGAAGGCTCGGCCTTATGTCTGGTGTTTTGTTCCACTCTTGCCGCCCTAGTTTCCGTCATATCGGTGTTATGTTCCCAGATTTTGCATTCCTTACGCGGTTGGGTTATAATGGGAACCCCTTGACAGTTCGCCTTGAATAAAACTCCTCCAGCAATGCCCAACATTGGTTTTACCATTCGCCACCTAGCCTCTTTTTCCCTTGGGTTTCGCGGACTCAAGGGCCATCTTTATTTTAACCCCCCCCCCCGGCCAGTGCTCCTCTGAGTGTTTGTCCGAACTAAGCTGCCTGCGGGGCCACCTCGGGAAAACTTGAGGGTTGGTTTTACTCGTAGCTAGTCTCATCTGAGTGTGCCCTGAGAACGAGATATGTGCAGCTCCTATCGGGATTTGTCGGCACATTCGGGCGGTGTTGCTGGACTTGTTTTACCATTGTCGAGATGTCTTGTAACCGGGATTCCGAGTCTGATCGGGCCTTCCCGCTAGAAGGAATATCCTTCGTTGACCGTGAGAGCTTGTGATGGGCTAAGTTGGGACTCCCCTGCAGGGTTTTGAACTTTCGAAAGCCGTGCCCGCGGTTATGGGCAGATGGGAATTTGTTAATGTCCGGTTGTAGAAAACCTGAAGTTGATCTTAATTAAAATGCACCAACCGCGTGTGTTACCGTGATGGTCTCTTCTCGGCGGAGTCTGGGAAGTGAACATGGTGCTGGAGTTATGTTTGACGTAGGTTGTTCTAGGATCACTTCTTGATCATAGTTGTTCGACCGTGCTTTTGCCTTCTCTTCTCGCTCTCATTTGCGTATGTTAGCCACCATATATGCTAGTCGCTTGCTGCAGCTCCACATCATACCTTTACCTTACCCATAAGCTTAAATAGTCTTGATCGCGAGGGTGTGTGATTGCTGAGTCCCCGTGACTCACAGATACTTCCAAAACCAGCTTGCATGTGCCGATGAGAATATGCAGGTGACGCAACCAAGCTCAAGGAGGAGCTCGATGAAGATCTTGTCTGTTGTGTCGTTTCGTTCTAGATGATCAGTAGTGGAGCGCAGTTGGGGTCGATCGGGGATCTGTGTAGCATTTGGGGTAGTCTTCTTTTATTTTGGTTCCATAGTCGGACCTTGAGTGTATTTGGATGATGTAATGCTTTATTCATGTATTGTGTGAAGTGGCGATTGTAAGCCAACTATGTATCTCTTTCCCTTTATGTATTACATGGGTTCTGTGAAGATTACCTCACTTGCGACATTGCTTTCAATGCGGTTATGCCTCTAAGTCGTGCTTCGACACGTGGGAGATATAGCCGCATCGAGGGCGTTACAACAGTTCCCGGTGGGGGGTTGGATGAACAGGACGCCATGGTAGTAGAGGACGTTGCCGCTGGATGAACAAGACCCCAATCGAGCCGGTTGGGGTGGATGAACAGGACCCCGTGGAGGGCTGGATGAATAGGACCCCATGGAGGGCTGGATGAACAGGATCCCGTGGAGGGCTGGTTGAACAGTAGCTAGTGGAGGGTTGGATGAATAGTTCCCCGTGGAGGGGTGGTTGAACAGGACCCCGTGAAGACGGCTAGTTGAACAGTAGCGGGTGGAGGAGCAGTGGAGGCTGGATGAACAGGAGCCCGTGGATGAACAATCGCAGGTGGAGGCCAGAGGAGGTCAACCGTGGATGAATAGTAGCCCGTGGAGACTCAAGGAGGTTGATGGTGGAGATGAACAGTAGCCTGTGGAGTCCCATTTTGCGGTACGCCACACCCCTCCCGATGAACATGACCCCCGTTTCGACCGTAGCGCTCCAACGCAAGTCCGTTTCCTCCGTTTTGCGGTACACCACACCCCTCCCGATCAATAGGACCCTGTTTCGGCCGTAGGACGTCCAAGAGAAGTCCATTTCCTACGTTTTGCGGTATGCCAAACCCCTCCCGATGAAGAGGATCCCGTTTCGACCGTGGCCGGTCAAACAGAAGGTTGTTTTCCTCCGTTCTGTGGTACGCCAGGCCTCGTTTCGATCGGCTAATCCATCCAAGTCGGTTGGCTCCCGATGAACATGGCGACACAGTTTCTCCATTCCGGCCTAGCCGGTTGGCTACCGATGAACAGGACGCCTTCACAGCCTCTCCATGTACACGAGCCATGGCCGTACGTATGCGCAAGTAGGCGTTCGAGACCCCGCCCGTATGTATGTACATGGCCGTATTTACTTTCTTGCACCCTGGTTGTACGTACATGTACATGCTACGTGTGCGCCTCTACTATGACATGTGCCCTTCCTTACTCAGCCACTGCAGCCTACAGATAGACCGATCGACTAGTATGTACGTACACGTTCACGACCAGAATGACAACGCTACATACGCTTCGACCAGGTGGGTCCTGACTGTCAGGGAGGATAAGGAGGCACTTCCTTGCATGCGAAGATGTAGCTGGTGGGTCCTAGCAGTCAGGGGGGACGTTTTTTCACGAAGTACGATGGCATGTCCGATGGGTCCTTGCTGTCAGGTGGAGGAATCATTATTTTGTGCGTAATAAGGTTGCACTTCCTTGCTGCGGCCGGGGACCCAACTGTCAGCCTCTCCACGTACAGTACTCTTCCAATGGAAGTCGTTCCTTGACCACATTGACCATGCCGCGCCAAAAGCACCAAGGCGGTGGACGACGGCAAGGCCTAGGAAGGGGACGACACGGAGCCGGGGAAGACGTAGCAGTGGATGCCCATGGGTAGAGGAGTATGAGGGTTCACTGATTCGGCTACGGTGTGAGGCTGCCATCGCCGTAGAATAATAGGCCTCCGTGGTAGCATAGACGACCACGGGAGGCAGGAGCACGCGGAATGACCGACACTTGTTTGGGCGGCTGGAGCAAGAAGACCAGAGGTTGAAGAAGCACTACGGCCGTTGGATGGAAATCATACGGTCACTAGAGCTAGAATCATTCATATTGACTAAGTTGACAAAGCCCTCCATCCCCGTCAACTTAGTAGTCCCACAAGTCAGCCTCCCACTATGGTGGTTCCCAACTAGCAGGGGGAGTATTCATATTTTTGTGTGTTCACCACACCATGCCGAGTGCATCCAAGGTGGTGGATGAGGGCGAGGCCTCGGACAGCAGCGAGCCGAAGATGGGAAGACACGGGAGTGGAGTCGCAGATGAGAGGTGTACGAGGGTTAACTGGTTCTGGTGCGGTGTGGTTCGGCAGTCGGTAGAGAAGAACAAGAGGTATGGAGCGGTGGAGGGATGGCCAGGCCGGCAGTGGGGTAGCGCTTCACAACGAAGCGTGCAAAGCAGAGCTGCTAGCAGCAGGAGGCGGGAGCAGGTGGTCCCAGCGGCGCTGGAGGAAGAAGACGAGAGATTGAAGATGGATGCCGGTCGTTGGATGTCGGCTAACGATATCAGAATCATTTGTTGACTAAGTTGACAACGATTTGCGTTGGCTTCGACCTATTGGCCCACATTTCAGCCTCCAAAAATGTGGCACGTATTCAACCCATTTTTCCAGAATTTACAGTCAATTTGATCTCTCTTTTTTGAGAATTACAGTCCATTTGCTGAGGTGGGTGAACAAATAATGTAGCGTCCATGCGGCCCATTTTTCTAAAAATACAGCCCATTTTCACCTTCTCGAAATACATGAATTTGCTGGGCTGGCTAAACAAATAATGTAGCGCCTGTGTGGCCCATTTATTTTTTTCCTAAAAAATACAGGCCATTTGCACTTTCTCGAAATACACGATTTTGCTGGGCTGGTTCTAATTATAATGTTGGGCTGGGTGCAGCAATGTTGTCAAAAAATAAACAGGTGTTGAACATTTTCTTATAAATATATTTAAATAATAAGTGATTTATTATTACATTGCTCCTTAAATCTTACCAAGCTTTTGTACACAATCACCAGGGTTTTCGTTCCCTTAATGTAAAAAAATCCATGATTTTATTGTTAAGAAATTATTTTTGTAAGTTAATAAGATCTGGGATATTGTTTTCTTATATATGTAAGTATCTGTTAAATATATGATGACAATAACAATAATATATAATAACATATAAAATAATTTAAATATATATAATATAGTTAGCAGGGAAACATAAGTTGGACCAGGCGTTCCTATTCTTATATAGAAAAACGGAACAGACCTCTGCGTTTTCTTCAAAAAAATACATAAGTTGGGCTGCCGATGTTTCAGGAAAAATAAAACCTCGGATGGGAGGTCCGTAGGCCAGTCGATACGTGATGGCCCTCAAGAAAATACAAACCGGCATTGCCATGGGTTGTGCATGTTAAAAAAGAAAGCCTAAACGGGGCAGCCCACAACCCAGCTGATACTTGCTGCCCCACTGATAATAAATGATACCTGCCAGCTCCGCGGCTTCATTGTAAATTTATCTCCTTTAGTAACTACATTGAAGCACCTCAAAAAAATGTAACTATGTTGACAAACCCATGGGCCCCAATGTCAGTATAGCATTAGGAGGAAGTGTTTTTTAATAAGGAACTTGCTTGCGTACGACCATAGACCTGCTGGGTCCTGACTGTTCGCCTCTCCAGGTATAGTCCTCTCTAGATTCCTCTCATTTGTTCAGCATGTTCACAACGGCAGGCAGCGGCACCGCGGTGAGCGCACAAAGGCACATGACGAGATCAAACCACATGAGGCAGTGCCTTATTTCTATTGAAACTACTGAAAAATCCTAGTGGCCAAGTGACACTAGCCGACCGTTGTTCCTCCCGGGTTTGACTCCACCTGATGCAGGGAAAATATCTCCAATTTTTTTGCCTCTGCCATTATTGACATGTGGGTCCCCATTGTTATCTACGCACACCATGTCCAACACTTGCCAAAACTTCATCCCTCGTTTTCTCTGTTTTTCGCACACTCGACATTGTAATGGCATTTTGAAAATAGCATATCTTTTTGACTATGCATCATATGAAGATGTGCTATGCATGAATGTTGATCATCATGATGTTAACTGGCTAGTAGTTCCATTTTTGGTCATGAATAAAACGTCGAACATGATGTTATCCCTATTTGAAAAGGGCGTGTTAATATAAATGTTCTGCCTTTGAGACTTGCAGTTTCTTATCTGAAACTGAACTTGAAGTTTCTTATCTGAAACTGAAACTTGCAGTTTCTTCTTCGAGAATCACATTGTTTGCACTTTTATACTCCTATGAAACTATATTTTTAAGTGCTAAAAATAGATCTCTAGAATTTATAAAATAGTTCATATGCTCAATACTGCAAATCAGAAATTCAAAAGACATTCATATCTGAAAGTACTCTCAAAATACACAACACAAAACACAATTCACAACCTACAGATACTGACAACCCTAAGCTCCTCCTGATAATTCACAGCCTGCCCGAGTATTGGGCTGGGGGCAGTCCCCTCCTATTCCTCGGCGGCAGATAGCCGCCCCATGAGACAATGTGAACGGCGAGGGAGAGGATGGCGGGGAAGGGTCGTCGGGCCAACTGCTTTTCTCCTCTTGTAGTTGGGTTCGGATGACGAAGACTCCATCGGCTAGCTTTGGGACGGCACCCTCACAAACGGCACCATGTAGATGCTCGATCCTTCAATCTCTGGTGGATTCTCCATCTGGGATCGATACTCCCACCACCGCTGCCTCACGATCGGATTCGGTGAATCCGTTTTCTCTATAGCCCAGAGGAGCAGCTCTATGTACTCCGGTGCGACTCCCTTCGGGAGTATCGCCGCCTTTTCGCTCTGTTGCGGATATTTGGACATGGATATCACCGTCGCCGCTAGTTGGTCCTTGTTGTCAAACCAAGACTGTATCTCCAACATCCTAGCTAGCTTCATAGGGTCGCCGTCTGTGATCATCACGTATCGGTTGTACTCCTCCATCGATCTACTTCTCCACAGCACCTTCACTAGCCGGCGGTGGTATTTGAATGGAAGAGGAGAGGAGCGGCGCTAGTTTTGGATTAGAACAGGAGAGGAGTGGCGCTGCTTTTGGATTGGAACAGGAGAGGAGGGCGGTGGTTTTGAAATGGAAGAGGAGAGGAGCGGCGTTGGATTTAGATTGGAACAGGAGAGGAGCGGCAGTGATTTAAGAGGAGATTAGCAGCACTGGTCTTAGAAGTATTTTTTTGTTTTGTGTATTTTGGGTCAAAGTTTGTCCACGTACTGTATTTGACAAGCAAAATGTGAATGCATGTCATCAAGAAATGTATCATTTGGTTCATATCTGAATGTACTTTCAAATTATATTATTTTTGCAACGTATAACATATATTTTATTTATGAAAATCATGGTAAATTATGACCTAGAATAAAAGGGAGACCAACTAATGTGGGGTCGCTTTCTTAATTAAATGGTGAATTGATTTTGATTTTGATCGAGTCATAGCGCGCCGACCCTCTCGTCCAATCCTAAATCGCTATCGCATGCTTCTCTCCCTCTTCTCTATTGCAAAATCACCTCCTCTCCTCTCCATCATATCCATTCCAAAACCACCGTCTCGCCTCTCCCTCTTCTCCATTGCAAAACCACCCCCTCTCCTCTCCATCTTATCCATTGCAAAACCACTGTCTCGCCTCTCCCTCTTCTCTATTGGAAGACCACCATCTCTCCTCCCATCTTCCAAAGCTAGCACCGGACCTCTCAGAAGGCCATCTATGGAGAGGATGCAGCAGCGAATCGGGCAGATCGCTGGCGGCGACCAGGCAAAGTTAGCCAGATTGAAGGAGATCTGTGGGGACTTGGCGCTTCATCATGGCCCGCCGGAGGATTGGCGACTCACGAGTTTGGCAGTTCAGTGGTGTGACGACTCACGAGCCTGGCGACTTAATGATGGACTCGACGGCGGGTCAGACAGATGACAAGGGCCCAAGGCCCAGTAGGCCAGCTCATGTTATAGTGGGCCGGCTTAAGACGGAAGGCATGAGGAATATTTCCTTTACGAGGAAGCAAGACATGTACTTGTATCCGACTTGTAATAAGAGAATAAGTTAGTTCTAATCCTACTAGGACTCTACATGTAAGTCACCCCTTCAACTTATATAAGGAGGGGCAGGGCTCCCCAAAGAGGGACAAGCAACAAGCAATAATATCTAGGGCTAGACACAAAGGGGGATCCGGCTCATGCGGCGGCTCTCTCATGAACATAATGAGATCTAGCCACAAACATCATGTAGGGCTATTACCAGATGATGTTTCCCGGGGCCTGAAGCTGTCTAAATCCTTGTCTTGTGCGTTGATCCGCCCTGCGTCTCTCATCCCGATCAACCCCTCTCAAGCTACCACAAAGAGGTGTTGGCCTCATTATTAAGTCCTCACACTAGGACATCTGCCGTGACAATTCCACGACAGTTGGCGCCCACCATAGGGCCCGCGTACGGTGGTGTTGAGTTCTTGGAGGGATTCTTCCCAGGGTTTTGAGAAGTTCATGATTTTCAGATGAAGAAGAGATGGATCACGTCTGTGTGCATGGTCACACGCAAACACGCGATCTGTAGATCACTTTTTGCTGCACCATTGTGAGAAGCCAAGGGCAGAGGGGGTTTCATCGGTACGGATAAAATCATGAGTGAATTGCACAGAACATCAACTTCAGGGGCACTTATAACACTTTACCCCACCTTTTGGAGAAGTTTGCACAAAACCACAACCTTTGGGCTAACTAGTAACACACAACCCAAATCCAACACACACAGTCTAAATCTGTCGGCGTTCTGGGAATGGGGGTCCCCAGACTTGCCTGCCTGCGGCATGGCTCGAGTGGGGGCCCAGCACGGCCCATCTTCATCAACACGAGGCTCAAGACCCTTGTGAGGGGCCAAGCCTCGCGAGGCGGACGACACAGCGCATCCTCAGGCACAGCCTCGTCAGGCTGGCTCGCGAGGAGGCGGAGAGTTCAAGGCGGGGTACCTCGCGAGGTGCCCATGACGCAAGCCGTGACGACACGGGGCACCAGGCGGGTGCCAGCGCGCGCAGCGTCCCTCTTTCCTCTTTGGTGCAAAGGGGGCAAGCGTATCAGCGGAGTACCGAGGCATCAGGTAAAGGTTGCCACTTCGGTGCAATGAGACCAAGGCCAGGAGGACTACGAGACGGAGGTCACCATGGAGCCCAGCTCGGCGTCATCACCCAGAGCCTTTGGCAGGCGAAGACTGCTTTTGTCAGGATAGATGTACTCGTTGTCCCCCTTCAAATTAGCCCACCATTGTTGGATCCCTTCCCGCTCAATATTTGGGGAGAGGACCAGGGCCTCTATAAATAGGACTAGCCACCCACATAGCAAGGGGTTCGATTCCTGGTGGTTCGGTCCAGGATCTAAGAGAGAAAGAGAGAGAGAGGGTGACAGAACCCTTCATGGCAGTTCATCACCACAGCCTAGAACAGACCCTCGCGAGGCTGTTCTCCCTTGTATTGTTCATCCTCACCAGCCCCAGGAGGCAATCCATCCACCACACACTGGAGTAGGGTATTACACCACATGGGTGGCCCGAACCAGTATAAATCTTGTGTCTTTCGTGCAGTTCTTTTAGTAGTTTAGATCCCATTGAGGCGGAGAGGTTGAAGGTGAGATTTCCGCGCGCACCCCGGTGTTCGAACCTTAAGGGTCTGCCGGAACCCGAAATCCGACAAAATCCTCTAACTAATGCCCGTACTAACAGCCACCTACATCTGCGTGCATGCCGTCTCCTCCCAAGCCAGAGTCGATGGCTAGCTCGTCGCCGGCAGCTCGCTGGTTCATCCATCCCGACGTCGTCTCCTCCACCAGCACCTCTTCCTTCGTGTCAGCATTGGCTCGTCCACCCAGCGGCATCGTCGACGCCGTCGGCCATCCTGTACAGAGCTCCTCCCCAATGAGTTTAGGCTGCTTCATTTGTCCTTTCTTTTTTCAGAGTTCAACAGCAAATAGCTACAGATTTTCTTCAGTGTAATCCAGCGATGCATCATGCTGTGTATCTGTGAATATGAACCAATGAAAACTGACACAAAAGAAACTATAGAATGATCCAAAATAGCTACGACTGAATCATACTGGCCTACAATGATTTGCCCTGGTCTTCTCAAGTTCCAACTTCTCTGCATAGTTTCGTGTGATCTCCCAATTTGAATTAACAAGCCCCTCTCTATTGCTGTTGTATCTGACCATTAGCTTTGTCCTAATGTTGTCTATCATGGTTTGAATGGGCTTGTCTCTAGTTTCTAGGATATACTTGTTGAATACTTCACTTAAGTTGTTCACCACTAAATCTGTTTTGCAATTTGTGTCCATGTCATGCCTTGCCCAATGCCTAGGTGGAATTTTGGACAACCATTCCCATGCACTTTCACTCTCAGCCTTCAAGTCACTCATAGAAGCATCATAATCAGACTTTTGGTAAGCATATGCAGCACTATCCATGTGTTTTTTAAGATCACCACCCTTGTGACCAGCAGTTTGAAAATTTGCGTAAATATGCCTAAGACAATATCTCTGATCACAATTAGGAAATACTTTGTCTATGGCATTCAGCAGGCCCTTTTGTCTGTCTGACATGATAGCCCACCTTCCAAATGGCCCTGAGTTGCCACCAAGAGCATACTTGAGTTGTTCAAGGAACCAACACCAATTAGGAATGTCTTCTTTGCCAACAACTCCAAATGCAATGGGGAACAAGTTGTTGTTGTCATCCCTTCCAGAGGCGGCCAACACTTGTGCTCCTGTAGTCAGCTTAACAAAGCATCCATCAAGACCAATGAATGGCCTACATCCATGCAAAAATCCCTCCTTAGATGCATTCACACAGAAGAATAAGCCATGAAACCTAGGATTCATTGCAGGTGGTGGCTGCTGAACCGTGGTCACGATGCATCGGCTGCCTGGGTTTGTATCAAGCACTGTCTGCAAGTAGTCCCTGATCCTCACATACTGTTGTTTGTGATTTCCTAACACAATATCCGCTGCTTTATTCCTTGCCCTATATGCCATCATGGGAGTGATGTCTACACCATGATTTCTCTTGGTAGTGTCTATTAGCGCGCTTATCTTCCAATCTGGATCGCCTCTAAAGTTCTCCTCATACCTGTTGCTCAGCCATGTGTTGTCCACTCTAGAAGTATCATAGGTAATGCCACAAGTATGAGGTAACACCATCTTCCTAATGCAAACAGTCTCTTCTCTCTTGATAGCTGAAGCTGTCATATAGAATTGGCAAAGTTCAGTCACACAACAAACATTGACCCGATCTCTATCATTTCTAAGATACATATAGTCTCTACTTTGAAGTATATGATAATTCTTCAAGGCTCTTATGCATTGATGCATGTTCACAAAACACATATGCAAACAGAGTTGTTCACCTCCAAGCAACCTGCCCTCATCATACCACACTCTAGTTGGAAGTGGTTGTGCTCTACTCTTCTTGCATTTTGGTGCAACGGATATTGCAGGTTCAAAGCCATCATCATCGCTTGATATTATATACATTCCAATATCCTCACTTCCTGGATCTGAAAGTTCACATGCTTGAGTGTTGGTTACATCTCGCAACTTTGCTTGTGAACCGAGAATAGCATCCTTCCTCAGTTTCTTCTTCTGCCATGCTTCTGCTCTCTTCTTTGATGGATTGCAAGAATCAATTGTGCTACCTTCAATAGGAATAAAAGGTGTATCATCTAGTAGAGGATAAAGGTCCTCAATATCGGTGTCGCCCTCCATGTGCTCCGCGGGATCTTCTTTCTGTCTCTTTAATCGAGCAAGATTTTCCAAGTCTTCATCATCATAATTCTCAGCCACTGCCATCTCTTCTTTTTCCTCTGCCACTGCCATCTCTTCTTATTCCTCTGTCACCTCAACTTTTTCCTCTAACACATTTTCTTGCTCAACTATGACTTTGTTAATGCCCTCTTTGGTTGGCTGCTCTATCAACAATGCTTGCTTCCTCGTTCTTTTCTTGTGGCGGGTTGGTGCGGGTCTCCTCAAAACTGACAGATTCAACATCTTAACGCTCTTGTACTGATTTACCATTGTTGTCACCTTCTTATTACTGTCCAATAGCTCCATGCCAACTAATCCTCCGCACTGATAATAGATGGTATCCTTTTTGTTATAGCCAACAGAGCACACCAAGCTCACTAACTTGAGAAAAGTGATATCAGACAGTCCAATTATCCTTTGCACATTATCCCCTAGACCATTGATTGGCAGCACATTAACCACCCAAAGTTCATCATCTACACTGCATAATGAAACATACTTGTATATCAGAGAAAGAAAAGCAACAAAAAAGACATGATTTTTTGCTTCAATTCCAACCCTAGATAGCTCGAATCTGATTTAAAATGTAATTAGCTAATACCAATATTGTAACAAATTAGGCGCCTGCTGAGAACTAGTAAAATCTACCAACATAATCACGTCGGTCATGAGCAATCACTGAAAATCACTACCTATTTGGTTACAACCAACCCTAAAATCCCCAAAACAAACCAATTTATCAAAGCCAAAAGGAGCAGGAGAGTGGGTGCATACTCAATGCCGGAATTATGGAAGCTCCACTCCATGATGCGTGTCTGCGAGTCGCCGCGCAACGGCTACCCCAGTCCAAGGAAGAAAGGAGAAGAGGCGCGAGGAACTGGGTGGGTGTGGAGGACGACGGCGCTGGGAAGATGAGCCGGTGTTGAAGCGGAGGAGGAGATGATGTCGGGGAGAGGGGGGGCGCTGGGGCAACTGGGGCGACGGGGGCAGCGACCTACCGGCGACGAGCGAGCCGGCGGCGGCTTGGCTCTCGCTCGGGAGGACACTGCACGCACGCACATGTACAACGTTTGTGTTACTGGGCATTAGTTAGAGGATTTGGGCTGTGTGTGGTGGATTTGGGCTGTGTGTTACTAGTTAGCCCAAAAGTTGTGCTTTTGTGAAAACTTCTCCAAAAGGTGGGGTAAAGTGTTATAAGTGCCCCTGAAGTTGATGTTCTATGCAATTCACTCTAAAATCATCAGATTATGGTTGTTTTTGTCAAATTCGCCGAGTCGCTGCCGCCGCGTACAGAGTCGCCGAGACTGTCACCTGAAGCCAGATCGGGATCCATCATGGGAGATTACAACAAATAGGACTCGGTCTCAATCTCCGCTTCGGTCTTCACTTTCGAGCCACCCGTAGTGGAACTGCCGCCGGGTCTTTGCCTCTGCCTCCGACGCGGACGAACCTCTGAGTCGCCAGGAGGACCTCGCTCCGAGCCGTTATTTCCAGCTCGCCTTCGCCGCGCGTCGTAGTGGCAAGCCGCCGCCTGCCTTGAGCCACCGGACTCCGACTCCGAGTGGCCTCTGCTCTGACCCGTTCCAACTCGGCCATGCTCTGATCTGCCCTCACCTCGTCGACCCGCCAGCCGTTGAGCCTCCCGGACCGCCGTTGACCCGCCTGAACCTGCTGCTCCGACTCTGCTGCAAATCATCGCAGGTTTTGAGCCCAGCCTCGCGTTGCCTCCGTCGTTAAGCCGCCCGGCCGTTATTGGCAAGCCGCTGCTGCTTCGAGTGACCCGCCACTAGGCGGCCTTCCCTCCGTCTCTATGGTCAGAGGCTTCACCTCCACCGGTCCTCGCTCCTGCGCGTGCCTATAAGCCGCGCCGGACTCGCCTCGACCGTCGCCGTCTTGCTTTACATTAAGCTGCAAATCTCTGTCACCACCTGGCTCTATTGTCACCACAGCCAAGTCGCCGCTGCCTCTGTTAGCGGCCAAGCCGCCTCCGCCGAGGATCGCTGCACCTCAAGCCGCCGGGGACCTCCTCGGCCGCGGCCGCCACCGAGCTGCCTCTAGCTCGGTCGTCACTGAGCTGCCTCCGCCTCGTCCGTCTAAAACACAAGTTGGATGTGTGAATGCCAGATGCAATTACAAGTCTACAGCAGGTGCAGAGGAGCGCGCCTTCTAGTCACCTTAATATCTCAACGGACCCCGCAACCTTTATTCAGACAAACCTAGCGAGGTGCCGCAGTTTGCCAAAGCCGATGCAGTCAGTATATTAGTAGTGGTGTATTACTACTTGGGGTCACTTCAAATCCTGACAGATGGACGTGGAATACTAGATGGGCATGGACCTCAAAGCTTGATGGATGACGGAATAATCCGGTCAAGACTATGCAAGATTGTCCGCCCGGCTAAATTGCCCAAAGAACAGGCGCACGCGTTCGTCCAAATCCGGTCTGCATCAACATATGGGGATGCCCGACGACTAACGGACACGCAGAACACGCTTTTCTTCTTTGGCCCGAGCAATGTTAGCGAAGGCTGCTCTAGCGTCTATCCATGATGTCCTACTGTGCGCTCACACGCGCGCATCTCGTCGTCTAAGTCGCGTGCTCTGCCTATTGCCGCATGCAAAGATTCTACACACAGGATCACCAGTCATTCAAAGATATCAGGTGATATCTTTCCTCTTTATTTTATCAGCATGTTAATTCGTCGGAGAACAATTATTTAGGCATATAATATTGTTTCGCAGGACAATTATCCATGACAAAGTGGTATAACACCTCGGAGATGGAGGCGTACCAACATCATTCGTCACAGGTGGTCGTCCTTACTTAAAGGACTCTTGCACCGGCTTATAATGCCATGGCCGGCTCACCCGTCCGCGCCGCCTTACAATGCCACGGACCACTCGCTCATCTGCCCTCATGGTGGTTCAGACGTCGGCACCGGTTTACAACACGGAGGACAACTTGCTCGTCTGCGCCGGCTTACAACACTGCGGCTGACTCATCTGTCTGTGCCGCCTTTGATGTTGCGGTCGTTTTACTGTCCGCCCTGCGGTCCGGCCTATTCAACGTGTCGGGTTGACTAACGGATACCGCTGAGGATCATAAGTTCCAAATACATCAGGGGATATATGTCCAGACTATTTTAAATAGCACGTATCAATTTTTTTTTCTTTTGAGAACAATTACTCTGGTTTATAATATTACCTATGTAGGACATTTGATCACAGCAAGAGCGGTAGCGATTCTCCCGCGTCCATACTGTCTCTAATGTTGTGGGTTTTTTTTCGTCCGCTTCCGCGGTTTGGTGTATATCAACACAATGCGGCTAACTTGCCGATCGCACGGTTTACCGCGCCGCTTCACCATGGTGGTCAAATGATCATCAACTCCACGGCCGATAAATTTTGGCCTGACATATCAGGTGTTCACTGTAAGAGCGATGGTCATGTCATGGATATCATGAATCAGCATCTGACCCGCCATAATGATCAATGAATATATGTGCAAGTCGCCGCCTTTACGGCCCAATTTATATTAGCATGATGAGGCCGAACCGCCCGTCCACGTGGTTTACCGCGCTTGCGATCGACTCGCCCGTCCGCACCGGCTTATAACACCGCGACCGACTCCGCTATCTGTGTTGCCTCTGAAGCCGTGGTCGTCTTTGTTGTCCGTCTCTCGCGGCCTGGTCTACATCAACACACTGGGCCGCACCTGTCTGCATGAGCTGTTTATTGAGTATAAAGCCAGTCACTGCTCGGGTAGCCCTATTTTCTTTCAAATTGGAGGCAAATTATCATCAACCGTCGTCTGCACTGGATGGTTCAATGAGCAGGCGCACAAGTCGCCGCCTCTGCAGTTTGGTTAACTTCAAATAGCCAGTTGGAAGGAACCATTGGCCGAATTGCTGACACGGCTCATACGGGATCATTTATAACCCGCCGCAGTCACCTCAACCTTCTGTGGATTCACATCGCGCTATCAACACCAATGATATACACTTTCTACTATGATCTAATACAGAGAGTCTCAAGCCAACTCCTCAAGTAGTCTTAAGACTCGGGGGCTACGATGACATGACTCAGTAAATGACTGACAGTTTAAAGCAATTCAAGAACCCCAGGACGATGTAGGGAAAGATAACCCGGTCCCGGAGGCTACTACCATATTGATGAAAATTTAAAGGCCGTTAGAAAATTGTCGGTTCAAAATAATGATTCCAGTTTAAAATCCGGTTCAAGAGACATCTCTCTCCCGCAAAGCTTTGAAGCTCTCAAATCCGGTTCAAACATCCGACTCAAGGTAAATTTGTCTCTTACAAAGCTTTTAAGCTCTCAAATCCGATTCAGACATCCGGTTCAAGGACAATCAATCTCCCACAAAGTTTTGAAGCTTTCAAATCTGGTTTATAGTTCCGGTTCAAAAAGAATTAATCTCTCGCAAGATGCTAGTTCTCAGAAAAAATAAAGGTTCCCAAAGAGAACTTGATGCTATGATGCGCGGTTCAAACATGGGTATCCTGACTTACGGCTTACCTTATTATGGTCACTTGGGGGCTTCTTGTTTATCGAGCATAGCTGTCGGTACCCTCTTGATCGGTGCGATGCCAAAATTTATATGGTCACTTGGGGGCTTCCTGTTCAAACATAGGTCGTATTCGAACCAAAGAGAATATAGCTGTCGGTACCCTCTTGATCGGCACACTGCCAAACTCACTAGGCAGCTTCTTGCTCGTATTCGAATCATAGCTTAACCCCTTTGGGGTCCGACTTTGATCGTATTCGAATCAGAGTCATTAAAAAACTCTCAAGGTCATTTAGGGGCTTCCTGTTCAAACATAGGTCGTATTCGAACCAAAGAGAACATAGCTGTCGGTGCCCTCTTGATCGGCGCAACGCCAAAGCCACTAGGGGCTACATGATCGTATTTGAATCCTAGCTTAACCCCTTTGGAACGGTTTATTGATCGTATTTGAATCAGAAGCCTCGATTTTTTCTTTCTATTTGGTTTAAGTTTTTGCAAACAATCTTTGGTTTTGTCTTGAGACTTTTTTATTCAGATCTAAGTATAAGTGTGGTTTAAATTTAAACCGGCTTGGCTTTGGACGATAAGTTGCCAGCATGTGACAATCACCATATATTTGGAAGTATTGGCTTCTAAGGATTGGGTTATCACCCTTACTGCACAGGTCATGTAAATCGGCAGTACAAATTCAATATCACAGTGGTTATATGTGAGATATTATGACCCGCCCTACGGTAAACCGCCAAGGGATCTTGTGATCTACTTATGTGCAGGATTTACAGAGCTATGACTTACATAAATGATTAAGTTCAAGCCCATCATCAAAAGATTGAAATTGGTGTCTCAAAAAGGTTATCAATTCTTGATTTTTCTCAAAGGTTATAAGCCGTCGGGTTATAAAAATTCCGGCTTACAATGGAGGCGTATTAAATCGCCATCGGAAAAGTGCCATCGGTATTTAAACTCCGGATTTACTTATTAATAGATGAGGTATTCAAAGTCGCTTTGGCGCAATGGCTATTATTTTATCAATGGCTATGATTTATTCTACAATGGAAGGAATAGTCTCGAGTCGCTGCAGGCTTACAACCCGGCACTTGGGGGCTACATTATTTAAATTGAGATTACATCAAATATGCAAGTCCCATGTCACTGCCAGCATGCACCATGGCACTTGGGGCTAATGTAAAGTCACTTTTTGTTCAACTTATTGAAGACTCGACTCATCACATTGTAATGAGCTGGCCCTTGGGGGCTACCAATTGCTCCTGTCAAAAATTCAAGGTACACAAGCATTAATCCATTTTATTGAACGGTCCACTATTGAGTTTGTAGAGTACAAAGCTCTTAACCTTGTGGACGTGGGTTCAAGCCCCATGGTGGAGAATTATATTATATGATGTTATTATCAATAAATTATATACAAAGTCCCAGCACAGTATTATCTTACTAAGCCGGCCCTTGGGGGCTACACATTGCTGTTCAAGTTTACATGGTTATATCTACAAAGTCCCTGCTCATTATTGCATAATGACCTGGCCCTTGGGGGCTACACTGGTTGAAGTTTTCAAGAATAAGAAAATTACAAGTGCCAGGTTGCTATAAGCATGAGAACCCGGCACTTGGGGGCTACAGGTGATATGCATATAACGGAGAAAAAAAATCTTCAAATTCTCAATTTAGAGTAGACCAGATTAACCCGGTGTCTGCAACAATCATGACCGGCCATCATTTATTTATAACCCGACAATTTTGGAAATTATAAATCGGCAAGATCTACATCTTTAAGCCAGTTGAATATCAGTTGAATATTTCAAGACCAATATTTTTGTCAAGTCAGAGCATTGAAGGACGACTCAAATGGATTATTCCTTATAATAATTCTCTAGAAGAGCCAATGTCAGCAAATTGGTTATGAAGCTGGCCTATTGACCCTGATTTTTTAGAAGTGCCTGGATTTTTGCATTGGCAAGGTTTGGACATATCTGTTAAAAGAGATTTGCTATAAGATCTTGAATATGCATCCAGGAGGAAATGACAAGGACTTAAAGATGACCAGGTGCCAGTTCAGGAAAATTGTTAACCCGGAGCACAACCTATCAAGTTTGTTCTTGTGTTTATTTTACAGGATTAGTTTAACATGGATAAATCTAAATTAAACTGGGGGCTAATGTCAGTGATATACCCCGCGGTATGACCCGGCCGGAAGTATGACCCGGCTGGACTTGGTGCTTCATCATGGCCCGCCAGAGGATTGGCGACTCACGAGTCTGGCAGTTCACTGGTGTGATGACTCACGAGCCTGACGACTTAATGATGGCCCCCACGGCGGGTCTGACGGATGACAAGGGCCCAAGGCCAAGTAGGCCGGCTCATGTTATAGTGGGCCGGCTTAAGACGGAAGACATGAGGAATATTTCCTTTACGAGGAAGCAAGATCTGTACTTGTATCCGACTTGTAATAAGAGAATAAGTTAGTTCTAATCCTACTAGGACTCTACATGTAAGCCACCCCTTCAACTTATATAAGGAGGGGCAGGGCTCCCCAAAGAGGTACAAGCAACAAGCAATAATATCTAGGGCTAGACACAAAGGGGGAGCCGGCTTATGCGGCGGCTCTCTCGTGAACATAATGAGATCTAGCCACAAACAGCATGTAGGGCTATTACAGGATGTTGTTTCCCGAGGCCCGAAGCTGTCTAAATCCTTGTCTTGTGCGTTGATCCGCCTTGCGTCTCTCATCCCGATCAACCCCTCTCAAGCTATCACAAAGATGCGTTGGCCTCACGATTAAGTCCTCACACTAGGACATCTGCTGTGACAATTCCACGACAAGATCCTTACTTGGTTTTACAATGAGTGGGAGATTTCGAGGACGGTGAGGGCCAGGTTGCAATGTATGCAAAAGAGCAAGACAGCGGCGATGAGCGCGGCGCTGTACTCCTCGGCGGCAGTCACACACAGTCCTTCGAGTTCATCGAGTGTCTCCTTTGGGCGATGGAGCAGATAGATTCGCCCAAGGCTAAAGTCAGGCGTAGGTGGTGGGCGTACAGGTCGAAGGTCGAGCATCCAGAGGATAATGAATCGATAGAGTACGGTGTGCCGTTCATAAGGGTGCAGTTCTAGCCGGAGCCCCAGGAGTATTCGTTCTCCCGGCGCAAGAGGAGGATAGATGGCGTGACGTTGCTTCCCCGCCATTCTCCACGATTCCCTCGACGCTCGCCTCGTTTCAACGACGGCGGTAGGGTTTAAGGTAAGATTCACACTAACCTAATCTTCCATCTTCTCATGCTTACAATCAAGGTGACGACTAATGAAAATCATGCTTACAATCAATCTCCGAGTACTATGCCAATCACCCTAAAATAGCTCTGGACCTTTGGGTCAAAGTTGTGACATTGTGTACAAATAAAGAAAAATAGATTGATGCTTCTTTCAGAAAAGTGTACTCCCTAGAAACTGCCAGTATAAGCTACTAGTATTTGGTTAGGGGATTTGCTGCCGAGAAAGTTTCGTCCACAGAGAGCACCACGCATCCCACTAGTGGTGATGGATGCCAATGCGTGCATGGAGCATGGTTGGTGTCAGTGATTTTTACTTGGCACACCTCGCACTCTTCATATATGCCGGTTCCATCCGTACATTTGTGCAATTCCACCAAAATGCAGCTGAATAATCCTATTTGCATAGATAATGAAAAAGCGTGATTGCATTATAGTGGCACTAGTTGATGAAACATACACTAATAAATAGAAGAAAATATTGCGATAGTATCATAGTATGCCATGCTGCGAGGGCGAGATGGGCCCTGCGACGCCTCATACGGTAGGCCTTATACTGGAAATCAACCCAAGTCTCCCGGATACACCTTCTGCCAGTGATGACCATCAGTGTACATCGGTACTACAAGGAGGGGCCTTGAGACATTCCAATCTCTATTTTTGTGCGGATCAACTAAAATTAAGCACCCCAGTTTGCAGAAACGCTTAAACATTAACAATGGGACTAGTTGATGAAACATATACAAAGAAAGAGAAGCACTTTATTTATCTACATTGGAAATGAAATGATAGAGAGGACACTCGCTCTATTTTAACTATATTATTACTTCATTTTATCAGTGGCACTAGGGTCGAGCAGGTGGCAAACGACATGTACCGTGCGTTGCAAGGATGGAGGCCGGGGGTGCTTAGACTAGGATGCTAAAGCTAGCTCTTTCAGTCCCTATCTTCCCCCCTGATGTTTTTGTGGTAGCATTTGGGTTGTAATCCAAACTTGGTCGAGCTGGTGTTGCGTCCCCCTACCTGCCTAGTGTATGTGGCAAACTTGTCTCCTGCTAGTACTCAGTCTGTTCCAGTAGTAGTTGCATAACTGCCCGTTTACACTGAGATGTTGTCAGATAATGTGTGACGGCCGGATAATTAGGCTACAGTAAACCTCTGCTAATGATGCCACGTCACCCCGATTTACTGTTGCTAATCTCGCGTTAGGTCGAAAACAGTTCGAATTCAAATTCAAAATCAAGCAAACGATAAAAGTTTTCAAATATTAAAACTAATATGTTCAGAGTGAGCCAAATAATGCATAGGTAATTATGGTGGAGAAACCACACTTTTATAAAAGTGTTTAAATACACTTAACTAAATAAAACAGTAGCAAAACAATAATGTGAATGCCTTTAAATTAATAAATAATTGTTAAACTAGTTTATGTAGTCACCAAACTTTTTAAGGCCGTGGGTTATTCAGAGACATTAATTTAGGAGCTATTGTCATATTTTACAAAACTAAAGAAATTAAAAGTAAAATAAAACAGAAAGGGAAAAATAAACAAAAGAAAAGAAAACAGACAAAAAGAAAAGAAAAGAGAGAAGCCCCCCCCCCACTGGGCTTCGGCCCAGCAGGCCGGCCCGTTCGGCCACCGGCCCAACCGGCCACCCCCCTCACTCCCATAACCCCTTAACCCCTGAAACCCTAGCCCGTAACCCCACTCCTCCCCCCCCCCGATCCCCACGTCTCCCTCATCCCCCGACTCCGCCGCCACACACACGCACGCATGCACACTCGATGGAGCGGGCACCCGAGCCGCCGCACTCCTGAGGCCGCCGACCGCCGGCGCCGGGAGCCGCCACCCCCGGCCTCCTCCTCGCGGCTCCCAACCTCCTGCACCGCATCCCCATCCTCCTCCTCACCGGACTCCGCCACAACCCCGACGCCGGACACCATCACCGGACTGCCTCCCCGTCGTCCTCTCTGTCGCCTACTCGTCCCCATCCTCCTCCTCGCCGGACCACGTCGTGCCTCGCCGCTCCCTCTCCCCATCAACGCTGGTGAGGCCCCGGGCCTACCTCTCTCTGTCTCCCCATACCGAGCCGGCCCTTGCCGTCCTCCCCGCGGCTCCGCTGGCGCCGCCGTGGCCTTGCCGCGCCCGACGTGCCCCCGCGCACGCGCGCCCGAGCCCCGCCTCACTCTGCCGCGGCGCTGCTCGCTCGCGCTGCACCGCCCACACGTCGCCCGCGCGTCGCCCTACTCCCATTCCCCCCCCCCCCTCGAGCCGCACTGATGGTGCTGCTCACCATGGCCTCACCCCGCTGACGCTGCTCGCCGGCCACCGCGGTCGACCTCGCCCCTCACCCCCAGCCTCTACCCCCCCCCCCCCCGCTCCGATCCGTTGCCGTGGCCGATGCCCCATTGGGCGGCCACGGGCGCACGGCCAGGCGCCCGCAACCCCATGGCGCCCTGCTCCGTTTCCCCCCTCGCGCCATGCGCGTCCGCTGAGGCCGCCGGCGCCACCGGCCCCCTGCGCCGGCCCCTGCCGGGTCCGCTCGCACTGGGCGTGCGCCCGCTCGGGCGCGTCCGACGCCCGCGGCCTGCACCCAGCGCCCGCAAGGCCCCCCGGGACAATGACGTGTGGGGCCTAGCCCCCACAGAACGTTTCTGTTAAAAGAAAAGAGATAAAAATATATATTAATAATATTAAAATTAATTAATTAATTAATTTCATTAACTCTGATTAAATTAACTAATTATGTTTAATTAACCTAATGACTAATTAACCTAGTGAAATACTGATAATTAACTAAACAGTGAATGACAGGTGGGTCCCACTAGACCCACACACAAGGTTGACCGGGTCAACGGTCAACGTTGACTGCTGACGTCATGCTGACATCAGCATATACTATTCTGGATAATGTTAGAGTTAAATAATTAAATAAATTCTAAAAATGATTAAATCTTTAAAAATTAATATGAAATAAACCGTAGCTCAGATGGGAAAACTTTGTACATGAAAGTTGCTCAGAACGACGAGACGAACCCGGATACGCAACCCGTTCGTCCGTCACGCATCCCTAGCCTAGCAAACTCGCAACTTTCCCCCTACGGCTCCTCTGCTCGAAAACGCAAAACACCGGGGATACTTTCCCGGATGTCATCCCCCTTCACCGGTAGCACCTATTACCGCGTTAGGGCACCTCTAACGCCGTTACTTGTCATGTCATGCATCACTATGCATATGCTTGCTTAAATATTTATTGTTTCTTCCCCCTCTTCTCTCGATAGACACCGAGACCGACGCCGCTCCTACCCAGTACGACTACGATGATGACGACCCCTCTCTCTTGCCAGAGCAACCAGGCAAGCCCCCCCCCCTTTGATCACCAGATATCGCCTACTCTTCTCTATACTGCTTGCATTAGAGTAGTGTAGCATGTTACTGCTTTCCGTTATTCCTATCCTGATGCATAGCCTGTCCTTGCTACTACTGTTGTTACCATTACCTGCTATCCTACTGCTTAGTATAGGATGCTAGTGTTCCATCAGTGGCCCTACACTCTTGTCCGTCCGCCATGCTATACTACTGGGCCGTGATCACTTCGGGAGGTGATCACGGGCATATACTATATACATTACACTGCTACCTTACTTATGATACTGTTCGGAGATGGGGGCTGAAGGGGCAGGTGGTTCCACCCAGGTAGTGGTGGGCCTGGGTTCCCGACGGCCCCCGATTGTTACTTTGTGGCGGAGCGACAGGGCAGGTTCCGACCACCTAGGAGAGAGGTGGGCCTGGCCCTGGTCGGCATTCGCGGATACTTAACACGTTTAACGAGATCTGGGTATTTGATCTAAGTCTGGCCATTTGGTCTATATGCACTAACCATCTACGCGGGAGTAGTTATGGGTATCCCGACGTCGTGGTATCAGCCGAAGCCTTCGTGACGTCAGCGACTGAGTGGCGCGCGCCGGATTGGACTGGAAGGCCACTAGGCTAGGTCTGCTTCCGGCCGCGTTCGCAACGTGCAGGTGTGCAAAGGGCGATGGGCCCAGACCCCTGCGCCATAGGGTTTAGACCGGCGTGCTGACCTCTCTGTTGTGCCTAGGTAGGGCTGCGACGTGTTGATCTTTCGAGGCCGGTCATGACCCAGGAAAGTGTGTCCGGCCAAAGGGGATCGAGCGTGTTGGGGTATGTGGTGCACCCCTGCAGGGAAGTTAATCTATTCGAATAGCCGTGTCCCTCGGTAAAAGGACGACCCGGAGTTGTACTTTGACCTTATGACAACTAGAACCGGATACTTAATAAAACACACCCTTCCAAGTGCCAGATACAACCGGTGATCGCTCTCTCACAGGGCGACGAGGGGAGGATCATCGGTTAGGATTATGCTATGCGATGCTACTTGGAGGACTTCAGTCTACTCTCTTCTACATGCTGCAAGACGGAGGCTGCCAGAAGCGTAGTCTTCGACAGGACTAGCTATCCCCCTCTTATTCCGGCTTTCTGCAGTTCAGTCCACTTATAATAGCCTTATCCCAGTTGATACCAATGCATACATATGTAGAGTAGCTCCTTGCTTGCGAGTACTTTGGATGAGTACTCACGGTTGCTTTCTCCTTATTTTCCCTCTATCCCTTCTACCTGGTTGTCGCAACCAGATGTTGGAGCCCAGGAGCCAGACGCCACCGTCGACGATGACTCCTACTACACCGGAGGTGCCTACTACTACGTGATGCCCGCTGACGACGACCAGGAGTAGTTTAGGAGGATCCCAGGCAGGAGGCCTGCGCCTCTTTCGATCTGTATCCCCGTTTGTGTTAGCCTTCTTAAGGCAAACTTGTTTAACTTATGTCTGTACTCAGATATTGTTGCTTCCGCTGACTTGTCTATGATCGAGCTCTTGTATTCGAGCCCTCGAGGCCCCTGGCTTGTAATATGATGCTTGTATGACTTATTTTATTTGTAGAGTTGTGTTGTGATATCTTCCCATGAGTCCCTGATCTTGATCATACACGTTTGCGTGTATGATTAGTGTACGATTAAATCGGGGGCGTCACAAGTTGGTATCAGAGCCGACTGCCTGTAGGAATCCCCCTTCCACACTCCTTGGCCGAAGTCGAGTCTAGACATTACAAAACTTTTACTAACATGGCTGTTCGGCTTGCGGGCCCACGTCGCCATTTGGGTGGTATTAGAATCTTTTATTCCTCGCCTTTACTCTGGGACCCTGATCTCTCTTCTATTCGGGTTAAATGGTTTTGCTAACTCTGACTCTAGGATCTCGTAAATACTTTCTCCCGGAGAGCCCCTTCATTCCAGATGATGGCCTGCTTCACCGGAAGATTCCGAAGATACTCTTTGCTATTCCTCTCGAGACTTTGTGCCCATCACTTTTGCTATTCCCGACCACCGATAAATCCTTATGGATAACTACTTACACTTGCCATTCATACGATCATCCCCCATTGATCTTGTATTGCAAGATACCCCGGAGTCTTCTCTATTGTTCCGAGAATACTTTGTGCCTACTGCCTAGCAGTTCCTTGCCACATGAATACCCCTTCAATTAAATCCTCGCACTTGTCGAGTATCCACTCATCCCCAGTTGTTCATGTGTTTCACAATGGTCTTTGAAATACTATTCGATCCTCCAAAAATCCTTAGTAGCTTATTGCTCTGCAATACTTGCCTGATTGCATTATGGATGCTTTCCATATGTCTGGCGATATTCGTTAGTATCCTTAGGCATCATCTTTTGATCCTATTGATTCAACTTGAGTGCGAATGCACGCAATCATCAGTTGATCCTTTTAAATTATCTTTCCGGCTTAGACGTTATTTTAAAACATGAGCTGAATCTCGACCAATCAAATTGCTGTCGATTGTACCCTTAAGGCTATTCAACTTATCCATCCCTGATCAGAGCATTGCTTCTGATCCCTTGTCTTGGAATTGATAATTCCTTTGCATTTGAGCCTTGAATTAGTCAGTTGTTTCTAAAGTCTGATCTCCTTGCATTGTTTCTCCCTCTGGTTGAGTACTGATGCTCGCACCAGATTCCTTGAGAACCACCAGATCATTTGCGGGATTTTATCCGACAACGTCCTTCATATTCAATAAGTCTGTGAGCCTTTCCTCGGATACATAATACCTTTGGTAAAATGTATCCTCTGCTTTCTCAAACATGCTCTACTATCGAGCTGGAGTTATTTATTCTTAAAATTTGTGGTATATACTCCTAAGATGCCCTGATGGGTTGAACATATGCCTTCTCTAAACTGTGTGAACTCGAAAGTTTTCACGAGTCATACTCTTCTGGTATTTTGCTAGATAAAATTTCTATACTACAGCTTCATCAAAAGCGAGAAGTAAAATGAAAGGTTATGCATGGAAGAATTGGGAGTCGACCTTGAGCCTTTGCGTTCATGCCCATGGACCCGATGTGAAACTTATCATCGAAGCTTCTTGTAAATGATATTAGTTCCCTTGGTATAAGTTCATCTTATATCTGGGATCCGGCCTTTTACAATCGTGGTTCCGACCATGTTCTCTTTTAAATACCATTTTTGATGCAAGTGTAAGCACTTGTCTCATGTGGATCAATACCTCGGTCCAACCTCTACTTTGATCCGTCTTCGAGTATTACCCCCCTGGTATCTCGAGATTATCTTGAAACTGCATAACTTCTTATGAGTTCTTCATCAAGTACTACATTCTCACTGATTACAGTTTTCATGGGCTCTGAGTTATTAAACACTCAAAGACACCGATAACTGAACCGAGTCTGCCCTACGGTTCAGCAACTCTTGATAATCTTCTTTAAGTCCGAGTTTGTACTCGATCATGTCATTCCTAGCCTGATCGGCTATATCATTATCGTGCTAAATTTTAACTGTGCTACCTGGTCCTTAATCCCGGAGCACAACTTTCGATGATGAGCTAAGCTTACGTCGATCTTCCTCGTCATATCAATTCACCTTGAACAACAAGCTTGATTTCAAGTTTGTGCCCTACCCATGGTTCCAATAACCTTCCGCTTCATCGTTCCTTTGATTTGATGTTGTCACTGATTGATTACATCTTGAAATCTCTCGACCAATGTGCCGTGAAGATCATCAACCTTATGAGGTCTTCCTGGATATCAATTGAATTCATGATGAGAAATACCATCCTTGCCCTCGATGAGTCGTGTTATTATCGGCCACTTTATTGCCTTCCCTCCGACACAAACTTGTTCGTGTTTTGTGTTATGCCTTGGGATCCTTGCTATCCAGCATTTGATCTTAATTACCTTGGAATATTACCACCTTTTATGTCAAGAATGTCGTGGTAATTTTACCACCTCTTGAGAATTCTTGATATAGTAATATCTCTCGCCTTTTGCGTTCATTTCTTGGTCTCCGTGTTGTTTCTAACCGGAATACCGATAAATGGTCTGTGATGTGTAAATTCTAAACTTCTAGCAACCCTATTGCTTGAAGTTATTGGTCTACAGTTTCATTCTAAGACTATTGATTATTGAATCATCATTCAAACATTGATCGTGCTACCTAGTCCAGATTCCTGGGTGCACCCTTCTATCATTGTTCAGTTGTGTATGTTTCCCTCGAGCATACATCATTATGACATTTGATCCGACAAATGATATTTCCTTGTTCACATAATTGTGGAAATCAATCCTTTGGAAATCTTGATGATTTGTTGCTGAGCCTATCAGCCACCTCCTCATCCTCTCCTTGGATTACTGATGACCTCTTGTTTCAGAGCTCACTTACATAGATCACTTCTGAGAATCTCACAATGTGATCTCGTCAAATTGTGTTGCACCTTTTCTTCTCAGGCATCCCGAGTCTGAGGTACCCTGACACCAATCAAATCTGAATCTTAGTCAGATATGATGGTTGGAACATATTTCCAAGAGTTATAACATTGGTCTTTAGATGACCCGGTAAGGTGGTATCATACCTAGCCCACCTGGCCGGAGACCCTATTGTTATAGTTCCCTTTTAGCAATGCTATCCATTCTTCCATGAGGAAACTGTAAGACTTATTCTACAAGTTATTCCTAATGGATCCTTTTTGTTTCCAAAGTCTGATTTTCACCTGTTGACCATGTCAATGCTATCTTGAAGCACGTTTATGGTACTCCGTTCTTCAACAAGAACAGTTGAAGCACCATGCTAAATGTTTCTTGTTGAATTTACCCAAACACCGTTGTATGGGTAATGTCATGAAAAATTGTCTCTCCTACCTAAAAGAGTTTTCTACCTTCTATCCGGTCTTGGATATCATACCCTGCTTGTTCTTGGGAAGGATATACCCTTGAAATATGTGTTTAATCACATTTTCCTTTCCATTCTTCTGTTTAATCTGATAATCACATTTTCCTTTCCATTGTTCTGTTTAACCTTCTTGAGGTTTATATGATCTAAGCAGTAATACGTCACTGCTTTTATAAGCACCTCAGCGTACAACTCTGTCAGTAAGACCCTGTTACCATTGTTGATAGCATCCCGGTAACCACCGGTGGACGAGAACTTTGCCTATTAGTCTGCCTCGTTCAACGAGCAGGAAAATGGTTCTCTTCGTCCCTCGCCCTTGGTACCGATGTTGTTGCCGACGTAACTGATAGGCTGATCCTCTGACATGCCTTGCTATCATGACCATGCAAGATGTCAACGCCCATCCCTATTTTAACCCACATGGTGGGCCCATAACCCACAGTTCCACAGGATCGAAACCTGACTCTCCTGTACACCCTGTTGTCAAAGTTATTCCTCGTGCTTGACTTTGTATGTAATTCATGGGCCTCCTGCCTGTTGATCTATTCTGGTATAAGACGCAATACTTATTCCCGATTGCTTTGAACCGCTTTCATGCCCTGTAACGGGCATCGAACGATTGTCTGTCCACTTGAAACTTCTTATGGTACCTTCTTACCTTGCTCTCGGTGTTTTTCATTTGTTCAACTCGAGAGATACTCATATGTTCGTTTTTGGGATACCCCAGATGATTTTCCCTTATAACATCCTATCGTTGTAGGGCTGCCCCTTACCTATTCGTAAGTACGATGGAGTTCCTCGAAGAAAGGACGACAACTCCATCATGATGCATTGGAATAAAGAGCTGAAGACATCAACGAAGGGAGTTAACTTCTTTGAGAAGTTCCATTAGCATATCGTAACCAGAACTTTCCCCTTACTCCCCTCTTAAATCTCGGGACGAGATTTCTTGTAGTGGAGGAGAATTGTGATGCCCGGATAATTAGGCTACAGTAAACCTCTGCTAATGATGCCACGTCACCCCGATTTACTGTTGCTAATCTCGCGTTAGGTCGAAAACAGTTCGAATTCAAATTCAAAATCAAGCAAACGATAAAAGTTTTCAAATATTAAAACTAATATGTTCAGAGTGAGCCAAATAATGCATAGGTAATTATGGTGGAGAAACCACACTTTTATAAAAGTGTTTAAATACACTTAACTAAATAAAACAGTAGCAAAACAATTATGTGAATGCCTTTAAATTAATAAATAATTGTTAAACTAGTTTATGTAGTCACCAAACTTTTTAAGGCCGTGGGTTATTCAGAGACATTAATTTAGGAGCTATTGTCATATTTTACAAAACTAAAGAAATTAAAAGTAAAATAAAACAGAAAGGGAAAAATAAACAAAAGAAAAGAAAAGAGAGAAGCCCCCCCCCCCCACTGGGCTTCGGCCCAGCAGGCCGGCCCGTTCGGCCACCGGCCCAACCGGCCACCCCCCTCACTCCCATAACCCCTTAACCCCCGAAACCCTAGCCCGTAACCCCACTCCTCCCCCCGATCCCCACGTCTCCCTCATCCCCCGACTCCGCCGCCACACACACGCACGCACGCACACTCGATGGAGCGGGCACCCGAGCCGCCGCACTCCTAAGGCCGCCGACCGCCGGCGCCGGGAGCCGCCACCCCCGGCCTCCTCCTCGCGGCTCCCAACCTCCTGCACCGCATCCCCATCCTCCTCCTCACCAGACTCCGCCACAACCCCGACGCCGGACACCATCACCGGACTGCCTCCCCGTCGTCCTCTCTGTCGCCTACTCGTCCCCATCCTCCTCCTCGCCGGACCACGTCATGCCTCGCCGCTCCCTCTCCCCATCAACGCTGGTGAGGCCTCGAGCCTACCTCTCTCTGTCTCCCCATACCGCGCCGGCCCTTGCCGTCCTCCCCGCGGCTCCGCTGGCGCCGTCGTGGCCTTGCCGCGCCCGACGTGCCCCCGTGCACGCGCGCCCGAGCCCCGCCTCGCTCTGCCGCGGCGCTGCTCGCTCGCGCTGCACCGCCCACACGTCGCCCGCGCGTCGCCCTGCTCCCATTCCCCCCCCCCCCCCGAGCCGCACTGATGGTGCTGCTCACCATGGCCTCACCCCGCTGACGTTGCTCGCCGGCCACCGCGGTCGACCTCGCCCCTCACCCCCAGCCTCTACCGCCCCCCCCCCCCCCGCTCCGATCCGTTGCCGTGGCCGATGCCCCATTGGGCGGCCACGGGCGCACGGCCAGGCGCCCGCAACCCCATGGCGCCCTGCTCCGTTTCCCCCCTCGCGCCATGCGCGTCCGCTGAGGCCGCCGGCGCCACCGGCCCCCTGCGCCGGCCCCTGCCGGGTCCGCTCGCACTGGGCGTGCGCCCGCTCGGGCGCGTTCGACGCCCGCGGCCTGCACCCAGCGCCCGCAAGGCCCCCCGGGACAATGACGTGTGGGGCCTAGCCCCCACAGAACGTTTCTGTTAAAAGAAAAGAGATAAAAAATATATTAATAATATTAAAATTAATTAATTAATTAATTTCATTAACTCTGATTAAATTAACTAATTATGTTTAATTAACCTAATGACTAATTAACCTAGTGAAATACTGATAATTAACTAAACAGTGAATGACAGGTGGGTCCCACTGGACCCACACAGAAGGTTGACCGGGTCAACGGTCAACGTTGACTGCTGACGTCAGCATATACTATTCTGGATAATGTTAAGGTTAAATAATTAAATAAATTCTAAAAATGATTAAATCTTTAAAAATTAATATAAAATAAACCGTAGCTCAGATGGGAAAACTTTGTACATGAAAGTTGCTCAGAACGACGAGACGAACCCGGATACGCAACCCGTTCGTCCGTCACGCATCCCTAGCCTAGCAAACTCGCAACTTTCCTCCTACGGCTCCTCTGCTCGAAAACGCAAAACACCGGGGATACTTTCCCGGATGTCATCCCCCTTCACCGGTAGCACCTATTACCGCGTTAGGGCACCTCTAACGCCGTTACTTGTCATGTCATGCATCACTATGCATATGCTTGCTTAAATATTTATTGTTTCTTCCCCCTCTTCTCTCAATAGACACCGAGACCGACGCCGCTCCTACCCAGTACGACTACGATGATGACGACCCCTCTCTCTTGCCAGAGCAACCAGGCAAGCCCCCCCCCCTTTGATCACCAGATATCGCCTACTCTTCTCTATACTGCTTGCATTAGAGTAGTGTAGCATGTTACTGCTTTCCGTTATTCCTATCCTGATGCATAGCCTGTCCTTGCTACTACTGTTGTTACCATTACCTGCTATCCTACTGCTTAGTATAGGATGCTAGTGTTCCATCAGTGGCCCTACACTCTTGTCCGTCCGCCATGCTATACTACTGGGCCGTGATCACTTCGGGAGGTGATCACGGGCATATACTATATACATTACACTGCTACCTTACTTATGATACTGTTCGGAGATGGGGGCTGAAGGGGCAGGTGGTTCCACCCAGGTAGTGGTGGGCCTGGGTTCCCGACGGCCCCCGACTGTTACTTTGTGGCGGAGCGACAGGGCAGGTTCTGACCACCTAGGAGAGAGGTGGGCCTGGCCCTGGTCGGCGTTCGCGGATACTTAACACGTTTAACGAGATCTGGGTATTTGATCTAAGTCTGGCCATTTGGTCTATATGCACTAACCATCTACGCGGGAGTAGTTATGGGTATCCCGGCGTCGTGGTATCAGCCGAAGCCTTCGTGACGTCAGCGACTGAGTGGCGCGCGCCGGATTGGACTGGAAGGCCACTAGGCTAGGTCTGCTTCCGGCCGCGTTCGCAACATGCAGGTGTGCAAAGGGCGATGGGCCCAGACCCCTGCGCCATAGGGTTTAGACCGGCGTGCTGACCTCTCTGTTGTGCCTAGGTAGGGCTGCGACGTGTTGATCTTTCGAGGCCGGTCATGACCCAGGAAAGTGTGTCCGGCCAAATGGGATCGAGCGTGTTGGGGTATGTGGTGCAGCCCTGCAGGGAAGTTAATCTATTCGAATAGCCGTGTCCCTCGGTAAAAGGACGACCCGGAGTTGTACTTTGACCTTATGACAACTAGAACCGGATACTTAATAAAACACACCCTTCCAAGTGCCAGATACAACCGGTGATCGCTCTCTCACAGGGCGACGAGGGGAGGATCATCGGTTAGGATTATGCTATGCGATGCTACTTGGAGGACTTCAGTCTACTCACTTCTACATGCTGCAAGACGGAGGCTGCCAGAAGCGTAGTCTTCGACAGGACTAGCTATCCCCCTCTTATTCCGGCTTTCTGCAGTTCAGTCCACTTATAATAGCCTTATCCCAGTTGATACCAATGCATACATATGTAGAGTAGCTCCTTGCTTGCGAGTACTTTGGATGAGTACTCACGGTTGCTTTCTCCTTCTTTTCCCTCTATCCCTTCTACCTGGTTGTCGCAACCAGATGTTGGAGCCCAGGAGCCAGACGCCATCATCGACGATGACTCCTACTACACCGGAGGTGCCTACTACTACGTGCTGCCCGCTGACGACGACCAGGAGTAGTTTAGGAGGATCCCAGGCAGGAGGCCTGCGCCTCTTTCGATCTGTATCCCCGTTTGTGTTAGCCTTCTTAAGGCAAACTTATTTAACTTATGTCTGTACTCAGATATTGTTGCTTCCGCTGACTTGTCTATGATCGAGCTCTTGTATTCGAGCCCTCGAGGCCCCTGGCTTGTAATATGATGCTTGTATGACTTATTTTATTTGTAGAGTTGTGTTGTGATATCTTCCCGTGAGTCCCTGATCTTGATCGTACACGTTTGCGTGTATGATTAGTGTACGATTAAATCGGGGGCGTCACATAATGGTTTCTATGGTTGGGTTTGTTTAATGAAATCAAAGGAAACCCCCTCTTTCGATATATAAAAAAATTAGTGGCACTAGCGGTACCAAAACATTGCCTCAAATTAATAGTGCCACTAGATTAAGGTGCAAAATAATAACATTACTGCTTTATCATGGTAGTGCCAAAACAGTAGCACAAGAGCAGACTCAACATGCAGGATGTTTGGCAAACGGTCAGACCAAAAAGGAACATACCTCGTGATGGGAACCATATCTGCAGTCAATGCCATCGTAGAAGGGATGACACCAGTCACCAACATGGATGATTTAATTCATGGGACCTTTTGGTGTAGTTCACCTAAAATGAAGCAATGTCCCATGAGCTAGTAGCTTCTTCTTCATGTTGTTAAGAAAAGGGCTCCAGCCCCGGTTCCATTTCCATCAGAAAACGAAACCCACAGAGCTTCTTCTTCATTAGTTGCAATAAAATTGAGCAACATCAAGGTTGGTTGTGAAGCTCGTGGAATGTTCAACTATAATTTGGATATCATTTGTGTAGTTCAACTAAGATCAAGCCTGGAATGTATATCTCTGTTTGCACAAACAAGGTGGAAAGGAGGGTGACTAACAAGTGATGAAACATACATCAAATGAAAAGAAGCATGTTCCTTATCTGAATGGCAATCCTACAAGGACAGTAGCAATTTCTAAAGCAGCAGCATTGCTAGATATTAGTGTGGGCATTAGGATTAACTATGATAACCGTTAAATATGACATTACTTTAATGATGCCATTGCTTCATTTTACCAGCAACATTACATTAACAGGTGCTATAGAGTTGGTATTTGGGCACGAGAGAGTAGGCGGACCAGGACAGTTGCATTTCTAATGAAAAGAAGCAACTTATCTTAATGGGAAATTTAGCAGGACATGAAAAACAGTGCCATTGATTCCTATTACGGGAGGCATTACATTGAAAACAACATTGGTTTAATGTGTCCTTACTTTTAATAGTGCGACTGCTACATTTTACCAGTGGCATTACATAAGAGTGGCTCGGGGCAACAAACATCAGAACAGGATATCTGGGTTGGTCCCATTTTTTTCGGTATAGCCACCTTATACTATGTGAGGCTAGCAAATCTAGTGCTGGACATAATCTATTGCCTTGTCCCCCAGTTCCCACTTTCTTTCCTTTTTCAACCAATAGATCGGGTTTATATTGAGTTTGTACTGCATTTCCCTTTACTTCCCTCTTAGACCAAGAGACCAGTTGGATATCCACTCTCTACTACTTTTCGCCCCCATTATTTCCTCTTTTGACCAAGTCCTAGATCTGGGTAACAAATCTTCCCCCACTCCCACCACCTTTTCTTCCTTGTTTGAACCAAGTAGTACTAGATTCGAGTGGATGAACTAGTTTTACCACTTAATAGTAAAAATTTAGGTGGCTTTTGAATAGCCGATCGATCCTATCTACGAGGGGCCCTGAGAAATAGTAAAAGATACAAATCCAGTGATGTCAGGAGCTCGGGAAGTAGAGCAAGGACGGTTTTGAAGGAAGTTATACCTAAGGGTCACCGGGATGTGGCTAAGTGGGCGGCGGGAGGCCAGATCGACCCACACTACGGCAACAAGGAAGAAGGGGTCAGAGGCCCTAGCTAGCCGGCAGTGCGTGGGAGAGGACGACAAGACACGCTGATCGGGATGTGTCGGCAGTGAGTAAGAGCCGTCGCCGAGGACGACCGCGTGAACGTTGCACCTTCTCACCTTCCTCGGCGAAGAGGATCTGGCTAGACCTGTGACCAGCGGTGAGCAGAGAGAGAGAGTGTGGCCACCGTTGTCGTGTTTAGATCTGGAGAGGACGAGATAGTGTGAAGAGAGCAACACTAGCAAGCAAGCGCAAAGACTCCTGCCTATATAGTGGAGTATTTTTATTTTGTCTACCGGAGCCAGCTTGACCTCGTCAATGACTATCGATAAGTCTTCATGCACGTGCCTCGGAGGCACAGTTGTCGTCATTTTGATCTGAAGCACCGGATTATAAAATATAACACGAAGAAATGCCACATGACAAGAAACCATAACCTTACTACCCCAAGGAGACAACATGAATCCCGACGGACAAACTAGACGAGGATCAAAGCTCAGATTAAAGATAAACTTACAGAAAAGGGGTCCATCAATAGATGTCCTAATTAACATAGCCGGCTTGACCTAGATGGCAGCCGAGTAGACTTCGTGCATGTGCCCCCAATAACCAGCGCCTTGGAGGAACTCAGTTGTCGCTATTTAACCCTTGGAGTGATCCGAAGCACGTGACACCTAATATTGCGAGATGACAAGAAACCTTTTTTTAGATTTCTCATCAAAACTACAGCCCTGTACAACACAGCCTGCATGATATGTAGACAATAGCCAATCCAGCCGTGTATGCTGGAGTCTGGTCACATGCATGGACGAACTAATCTTCCGTGTCATGCAGGGATCGTCCAGGCACCAACGACTGTACAAAACTGCTCCAGTACTATCGCTCGTCTCTCTCTTCTATTAACTCACCCGACTTGCGGGGCCGGGGAGTGTGCCTATGGTCAGTTGTCAATTGCGGTCTAACATGTGACTGCAGGCACAATATGATGCACGTTCCATTCGGAGAGCAGCGTGCTAGACCGATTGACCATCTGGGTGCGACGCGAACGCGACGGACGTGCTGTATACTCTGTACATGTGTATTGCCATTTTCTTGAGGCTTTGCTCCATGGCGCAATCCATGAATACAAAATTATACTGTACTATTTAAAAGATGAGGGTGGGGCTTTGCCCGCGCGGTAGGCAGGGCAGTTCCGCCAAGTCGGTTCGACAGAGATGCGAGAAGATGAGGGAGTAGGCTGCTGCAAACGTAAGGGCTATGTGATTTGACAGCAAGTTACTGTTGGACAGGTGGGGTGTCGGTGTCAAAACCGGCAGATCTCGGGTAGGGGGTCCCGAACTCTGCGTGTCGGTGTCAAAACTGGCGGATCTTGGGTAGGGGGTCCCGAACTATGCGTCTAAGGCAGATGGTAATAGGAGGCGGGAGACATGATGTTTACCCAGGTTCGGGCCCTCTCGATGGAGGTAATACCCTACGTCCTGCTTGATTGATCTTGATGATATGAGTATTACAAGAGTTGATCTACCACGAGATCGTAGAGGCTAAACCCTAGAAGCTAGCCTATGGTATGATTATGTGTTGTCTTACGGACTAAACCCTCTGGTTTATATAGACACCGGAGGAGGCTAGGGTTACATAGAGTCGGTTACAAGAGAGGAGATCTACATATCCGTATTTCCAAGCTTGCCTTCCATGCCAAGGAGAGTCCCATCCGGACACGGGACGAAGTCTTCAATCTTGTATCTTCATAGTCCAACAGTCCGGCCAAAGGATATAGTCCAGCTGTCCGGAGACCCCCTAATCCAGGACTCCCTCAGTAGCCCCCAAACTAGGATTCAATGACCATGAGTCCGGTGCGCAGATTGTCTTCGGCATTGCAAGGCGGGTTCTTCTCCAAATTCTGAATATCTGCTGAGTAGTGTCCAGCTCCCCATAAATGTTGCACTTCTTGGCTTCCGTGCCCAATGAGGGCTATCTTCCACGTGCCGAGCGAATGCGAGCAGCCAGGGCATTTTTACATTCGCCACCCTAACCATGTAAGTAAACCGTCTATTAAAGAGACAGGGATTCTTAGATCCAGACCACACCATCCTCCCACGGCGAGTATCCATCGGAGCGCGCTCGGAAAAATCCATTCCAACATGGCCGGCCATCGCAGCTCCTCCTCCCGCTCCCGTAGCCCTAAGCCCGGTGATTGGGAGAAGTGTTCCGTCCCGCACAGCCAATTAGTAGAGTTACAGACCCAAGGATTTCTCCCTCCAGCGTATATGGTCCCCGTCCGAGCCGGGCTCGCCACCTATAATGGCAGGGAGCAAGCGGAGAGCTTCCCTAATCCCTCCAAGGGGGAGCGTGTATGCCTGTCCCTTATTTACTAAGGGGACTTGGATTTCCAATCCATCCGTTCCTCTGCGGGCTCCTGGAGTTTTATGGCCTCTAGTTGCATAATTTCACCCCCGCTTCCATATTACATATCGCTGGTTGTGTTGCCCTTTGTGAGCTGTTTCTGCGCTGCGAAGCTCATTTCGAGCTGTGGAAGAGGCTATTCTGCCTTGTGCCCCGTACACAGAAGGGGTCAATATATCAAGTGGGCGGAGCCGAAATATGGCGCATCGCCGGGACCAGATACCTGTCTAGTACCCCGAAGAAGACATCCGAAGACTGGCCTTCGGAGTGGTTTTACATGGAGGACGTCCCCCTTCCAGATCCTATTCGGATGGGTCTTCCTGAGTTAGACAATGCCCCTTTGAAGAAACGCCGAAGCTGGCGCCCACGGAGCCCTCAGGAGGAAGATAGTGAAGAAGTCCTTTACCTGATGGGCCGGATAAAAGTGATGGCTCAATCAGGACTGACAATAATTGAGGTTATGTCAATATGTATAATGCGGGGGTGCAGTCACTTCAATATCGAGGGCACCCCATGTGGTGCTTTAACGGGGAAGATGATGCCACCTGCTGCGGGCGTAAGGGACTAGACTCAGCTACTACTTTAGCAAAAATTATGTCCGATTTGTTCAAGGGAGAGGAAGAGGAGTTCATCCATATTAAGCCACGGGATGGATTCTCCATGTACAACCCTCCAAGCTGGATGAGCTGTCACTTTTTACTCCCAATCTTCCCGCATTCTTCGTCATAAATACTCACCTTGCCGTTTCATGGTAGGAACTGCGAAAAGCTGTAAGGGAGGTCAACAGCCCACCTCCACAACCGGAGGACCTTGACCGGGCCCTCGATCCCGGACTCGAAGAGGATCCGGACATATTTGTGGAGCTGATCCACATGACATTCTATCAATTGAGCTGGGATGATGCCATGGTGGCCATCATAGCCGACTATCCCGGGCTACTCCCTGCATCGCATGTAAGAAAAACCGGAGTCCCAACTTCCGAGAAGGATCCGCTTTTATGCACTTCACCTACCGTACACATATGGTGTTTTACAGGGAAGGCCCTCGGGACGCCATGCCGAACCCGCAGTGACTCGCCAACAAGGGACACCGAAGCCGAGTAGGCTAAAAAGGAAGGCGGTCAGGACTGAGACGCCGGCACAGAGGTATGATATAGAACCTCGCTCCGTGGTTGTCGTCTTTCTTAAAATATAATGATGTCCATGTTTCCTAGTAGGAAAAACGCTCGCCGGACTATATCCGGAGAGGTTGCCGATCACGCCTCCACCAGTCGGGCTCCAGGGCCGGACATAGAGGCGGAAGCTAACACGGGACGAACGCTGGATGCTCCTCCTACAGAGGATGCGGATAGACTATCCGCTACAAATTCCGAAGTGGAGAGCGCCATGAATCACAGGCGTCGCCGGGCCGTACTTCGTGGCGCTTGTTTCTCCCAAGAGGCGTTCGATGCCTTCAACTCAGGAGACACGTACATCTGTGCTGCTCAAAACAGTCTTGCCAGAGCCACGAACCAGTATGTAAAGGATATACGGGTAAGAAAATATGACGATTATATATATCAGTAGCCCCTAAGACTTGAAACAGTTGACACAACTGATTTAAGGATCATTATTTGTGCAGGTTCTTACAGAGAAGAATACCCAATTGTCTCAAGAGCTGGAAGAGTGCAAAGCCCAGCTACGGGCCGCAGTTGCCGCGTTGAAGGAGTCCGAGAAGGCCCCCTCTGGTAACACTTGTTTCCATTGCAAAGAATGACAGGTACCAGATAGAATGCGGCATGCATGCAAATCTAACAATAGATGTCGCAGATGACTCCAGAGTGAATCCAGAGGCCATGCCGGAGAATGCGCAATGTGCTAATCGACAGCTAAGTGCTAGCGAGCGCATGCTTATGCGGGTCAGGAAGGAGAAAAATAATCTCCAGGACGCCAATATCCAGCTGTGCGTCGAACTGAAATATGTCCGAGCCCAGCTTGCGGACTCCGTGAGGGAGAATAAGTGGCTTCGACGCGGCATTTTCAGTAAGTGCTTGAACAAACTTTTGAGAGAGTTCGGTGAAGAAGCCGGGTTGACAGAGTTATGTCTGTAGGTATGCTGACGGGTCGTCCTGTGGAGGAGATGCCTGGGTCTGCGGGTGATCTTCTACCAGAGCTCTCACAACTGCACGAACAAGTTCGGCAGGTGATGTAGGGTATTGCCCAAGCCTTGTGGCCATCCGCCTCCCCGCCAGGAGGCATGGGGGAGCTTATAGAGAAGCTCAAGGGAGCGCGGCAGTGCTTCCGATTATGGAAGATATCAGCCTGCCGACAAGGTGCAAGGGAAGCCTGGGCCATGGTGAAGACGCGATATACCAAAGTTGACCCAAACCACATGGCCGAGGTCAGACTTGTGGGGCCCGATGGGAAAGAGATCCCCGTCAGTTTGGTGTATGACCAAGTAGAATTAGCCGCAATGTATTCCCAACAGGATTGTAGGCTAGAAAGCCTGTTGGATGGTATAGAAGAAGAATTTAGTCAGTCTTAGTGACTGTGTACTTTAAGTGACATATATCATGTCCCTAGCCGGATTGTAAATCATTTGTCATGGCGGACCTTTTCGCTTCGACCTCTGGACCCGATAGTCCGGAGTGTATCCAAATACCCGCTCGGTTATGTAAAAACCAGGGTATGCGTGGAAACCAGGCGTAGGGGTCATAAGTGCTTGAACAGACAAGTACCCAACTAGCTATGTTATATTACATGGATAGTAAGAAACATCTTCCAGGGAGAATAGTTCCATTAAGGGTTCCTTTCCCTGGGGTACGCATGCCCTAATGTGCATGTCCGGACTGCGAAAAGAGACACAAGCTATAAACATCTGGGGGCATGTATCAAAATAAATAAAAGTCATCTTTTGTTCGTCGACCGAATATTCCCTTAAGAACGCTAGCTTTCGGCTTCACCCAGTCTGAGGTACACATCCGGCTGACCCGGCAATAACAATCGCAGAGGTGCTCCCCTTATGCCCTAGCCGGATTAACGGGAACGTAGGTCATAAATACAAGAGCCAGGCAACCCAGCTTGGCCAAAACTTAAGTCATATCGATGCATATAATGGCGAAAAAAGGTACATATGGAAGAATAACACATGTGTGGGGCATAAAGCCCAGAAAAATAGTTATATTAAGCTTCTGTATAAGAAGCCCCCAGGTATAATGAGCACAGTTAGCACGTCAAGATTGTGTAGTCAAGACACAAGTTAGCCTTTTAAGGCCTTGAGGAGAAGGAAAAAAGAAGAGAGAAAGAGAGACAAGACAGATAACGGATATGCAAAAAATTGATGGGGGTAAGGAGACGAACATAGAGTCCGGCACTAGGCGTAGAATCTGTGGAGTCTGGCTGCGTTCCATGGGTTTGGCTCGAGTCGATTGTCCGATGCATCCCACAGACGGTACGCTCCACCGGTCAGAACCTGGTCAATAATGAAGGGACCTTCCCATTTGGGCTTGAGCTTGTTCTTTTTCTTCTCCGGTAGGCGTAGAACTAGTTCGCCAACGTTATAGGTTTTGGCCCGTACCTCTCTGTTTTGATACTTTCGAGCCTGTTGCTGATAGAATGCGGAACGGGCTTTTGCCACGTCGCGCTCCCCTCCAGGGCGTCCAAACTGTCCTGCCGATCGAGCTGGCCTCTTTTTCTTCATACATGCACACTCAAGGTGAGTCATGAATTATGTCGCAAGGCAGAACCGCCTCTGCGCCGTACACCATAAAAAATGGTGTGTATCCGGTCGTGTGATTCGGTGTGGTCCGCAGCCCCCATAGTACGGTGTCGAGCTCCTCTACCTAGTGCGTGTTTGCTTCCTTTAAGGACCGCACTAATCTTGGTTTGATGCCGCTCATGATAAGACTATTTGCTCGCTCGACTAGACCGCTAGTTTGAGGGTGATAAACAGAAGCATAATCGAGCTTGATGCCCATGTTGCTGCGCAAGAGTTTCACCTCGTCGGCTGTAAAGTTCGTGTCGTTGTCAGTAATGATGCTGTGGGGGATGCCATAACGGTGTACAACCCCAGATATGAAGTCTATCACCGGTTCGGATTCAGCCGTTTTAACGGGATTGACTTCTATCCATTTGGTGAATTTATCCACCATGACCAGTAAGTATTTTTTTCTTATGGGTTCCCCCTTTGAGGGGCCCGACCATATCAAGCCCCAAACCGCAAAGGGCCAAGTAATGGGGATTGTTTGGAGAGCGGTAGGCGACATATGGCTTTGGTTTGCAAAAAGCTGGCAACCGACGCAACGTTGGACCAAATCCTATGCATCTGCTCGGGTCATCGGCTAATAGAAACTTGTACGGAAGGCCTTGCTTACAAGGGCCCGGGCTGCGGCGTGGTGGCCGCCGAGTCCAGCATGGATTTCTGCCAAAAGCTCCCGCCCTTCCTCTTCGGAGATGCACCTTTGAAGCACTCCGGTAGTTCTTTTCTTATAAAGCTCTCCCTCGTGGACCTTGTAGGCTTTAGACCGCCGCACTATGCAGCGTGCCTAATTTTGGTCCTCGGGTAGTTCCTGCCTGGTTAGGTAGGCCAGTAATGGTTCTGTCCACGGGGCGGTGACGGTCATTATTACGTGGGCTGAAGGTGTTATTTCGATGGCAAGGCCTCCGATTGTGTCAGATTGTTCGGTATCTGGTGTTGTGGCCGGGTCCGGACTATTGTTACCAGTGTCCCCTTCCCATACCACGGATGGCTTAAACAGCCTTTCCAAGAAGATGTTAGGTGGGACAGGCTCGCGCTTAGCACCGATACGGGAGAGGATATCCGCCGCCTGATTGTTTTCCCGAGCCACATGGTGGAATTCAAGCCCCTCGAACCGAGCTGACATTTTGAGGACGGCGTTGCGATATGCCGCCATTTTTGGATCCTTGGCATTGAAGTCTCAATTTATTTTAGATATTGCAAGGTTCGAGTCCCCACGCACCTCCAGGCGTTGAATGCCAATGGAAACTGCCATCCGAAGACCATGTAATAGGGCCTCGTATTCGGCTACGTTGTTGAAGTTTCTGTATAGTATTTGGAGTACGTATTGGACTGTATCTCCGGTGGGGGGTGTTAGAACGACGCCAGCCCCTAGACCAGCCAGCATTTTAGAGCCGTCAAAGTGCATGATCCAATTGGAGTACGCGCCGTACTCTTTAGGGAGTTCGGCTTCTGTCCACTCGGCGACGAAATCGGTTAGTACTTGCGACTTAATGGCTTGCCGTGGTTTATATGTTATGTCGAACGGGAGGAGCTCGATAGCCCATTTGGCAATCTAGCCCGTGGCATCGCGGTTGTTTATTATGTCATTGAGTGGTACTTCTGAGGCCATTGTAATTGAACACTCTTGAAAGTAGTGTCATAATTTTCGGGATGCCATGAATACCGCGTATGCTATCTTTTGATAATGTGGGTACCGTGATTTGCATGGAGTGAGGACAATGGATACATAATATACTGGCTTTTGAAGTGGGAATTTATGTCTGTCCGTCTCTCGTTTGACGACGAGCACTGCGCTTACAACTTGGTGAGTTGCCGCTATATATAACAACATTGGTTCACCGACATTTGGCACGGCCAAGATTGGGTTGGTGGCCAGGATGGCTTTTATTTCTTCCAATCCAGCCGTGGATGCGTCCGTCCACTCGAAGTGTTCGGTGCACCGAAGAAGGCGATAAAGGGGGAGTGCCTTTTCTCCTATTCGGGAGATAAAGCGGCTTAAGGCCGCCACACATCCAGTTAACTTTTGGATTTGCTTGAGGTCAGTTGGGATAGCCAACTACGACAGAGCTCGGATTTTAGCCGGATTTGCTTCAATTCCTCTACTAGAGACGATGAAGCCCAGGAGCTTTCCGGCGGGTACGCCGAAAACACATTTTTCTGGATTGAGCTTAATGTTGTATGTTCGGAGATTGTTGAACGTTAGCCTCAAGTCGTCTATTAAGGAGTCGTCGTGTCTGGTTTTAACAACCACATCGTCTACTTATGCCTCCACTGTTTTGTTGATCGGCTTTTCCAGACATGTCTGAATCATGCGTTGATACGTTGCGCCGGCGTTTTTGATCCCGAAGGGCATTGTGTTAAAACAGAAGGGCCGTATGGAGTGATAAATGCCGTTGCGGCTTGATCGGACTCCGCCATCTTAATTTGGTGGTAACCGGAGTATGCATCGAGGAAGCACAATGAGTCGTGTCCTGTGATGGCGTTGATAATTTGGTTGGTGCGAGGGAGGGGGAAGGGATCCTTTGGGCAAGCCTTATTAAGGTCCTTGAAGTCGACGCATAGGCGCCAGGATTTGTCCTTCTTTGGTACCATTACCAGGTTTGCTAGCCAGTCCAGATGTTTTATTTCTCTAATGAATTCGGCCTCCAGTAACTTGGCTAGCTCCTCTCCCATGGCCTGTCGCTTAGGTTCGGAGAAACGCTGAAGAGTCTGCTTCACCGGCTTGAATCCCTTTAGAATGTTAAGGCTATGCTCGGCCAGCCTGCGTGGGATTCCTGGCATGTCTATAGGATGCCAGGCGAATATGTCCCAATTCTCGCGCAGGAACTCCCATAGTGCGGCGTCTATAGCAGGGTTTAACTGTGCCCCGATGGATGCTGTTTTTGCGGGGTCCATTGGATGGACTTGGAATTTGACTATTTCATCCGCTGGTTTAAAAGAGGTGGACTTGGATCTTTTGTCGAGTATCACGTCCTCCCTGTCCACTATGGAGTACAGCACAGTTAATTCCTCCGCCGTAAGGGCTTCGGATAATGCCTCGAGGGCCAGTGCGGCTGTTTTGTTCTCGGTGTGGAGTGCTATGTCCAGATCACTAGCTAGAGTGATGATTCCATTGGGCCCGGGCATTTTGAGCTTCATGTACCCATAATGGGGTATGGCTTGGAAGATCGTGAATGCCTCCCGCCCTAGAAGGGCGTGGTATCCGCTACTGAACAGGGCCACTTGGAATGTAATTTCTTCGGACCTGTAATTCTCCGGAGTGCTGAATACCACATCTAGTGTGATTTTCCCAGCGCAACGTGCCTCCCGATTGGGGATTATTCCTCGGAAGGTCATCCTGCTTTGCTCAATACGGTTTCTGTCTATTTCCATTTTTTGAAGAGTCTCCTCATAAATGAGGTTTAATCCGCTGCCGCCGTCCATGAGCACTTTAGTAAGCCAAAAGCCGTCCACAATTGAACTAAGGATCAAGGCGGCTGGTGCTCAGGTTGTTAGGAATTTAGGTTCGTCACTGGCATTGAAGGTGATAGCCGTGTCGCTCCATGGATTTATTGCTGCCATGTGGCAGACATCGGCAAGGCTCCGGAGTGCTCGCTTACGCCTATTATTTGAGGCGAAGGTCTCAAAGACTCTCAATACTGTATTGTTATCCACGGGATGGTGCTCTGTGGTGTCTTGAATGAGGATATCCTCACCGCTCTTGGCCACCTGCCGGAGTACCCAACATGCTCTAAGGCTATGTGTTGGTATGGTATCTGCTGTACTATGAATTTTGCAGGGCCCGTTTAAGCCATCCCTCCAATACGGTTCCATCCCTGTAGTGGGCTTTTGCTTCTTTGTAATTGAGTCAGGTGACTTATGAGAGTGCATCCTTTTAGTTCGTACTGGGGGTTTGGTCAGAGCCGGATTATCCCAAAATTTTGTGTGGGGTTTCCACGCGCTTTCCATCGCACAGTACTTCCGTACTATGGCCGCCAAGTCAGTGAAGTGTGCTATGTCACGGCGACTTATGGCGTTGAGGATTCCCTTGTCCGTGCAATTGTTGCAAAAGAACGAAATTGCGTCTTCCTCGTGACAGTCCTTGACCTTGTTCATTACAAGGCGGAATCTGGCCCAATAGTGATGTACTGTCTCTTGGGGCTCTTGCCTAATGTGGGAATGATCATTTATATCTGGGTGGGTGGGTGGATTTAAGTCCAGACCTTGATCCAATCTGAGATCCGGGGCGGGGGAGTTTCTAGGATCTAGAAGTTCGGGCTCTGGGATGTTGCCGCGCAGGTTCAACATGTTGCCTGATTCTAGGTTAAGGGTTAGGGTGATGTCCTCCCGTGGATGGGTATCCGGCTCGGAGAGCTCGGGAATCCGGACATAGTTCGTCCTCAGGATAGAGGAAGAATCGCTGCATTGCCCCTCCACCACCGCTATCTGATGGGTGACTGGCGGAGAGTTAATCTCCCTTTGGTCGGGTTTAAGCCCAATCCGATCGTAGTCCGTAGTGACTCCTAGAGCGGTGATGCGATCCAAGAGCTCGTTCAAAGAGGAGAGCTCCATTGGATCCATCTGCTCGGTGAATTTAGAGCCGATGTGGAGGCTATTTTCGATGACCCGAGAAGTCATCGTCGGTGCAGCGGCCGATCGGGCGGT
Organism: Triticum monococcum; assembly: GCA_034509565.1. Classification (NCBI taxonomy): domain Eukaryota; kingdom Viridiplantae; phylum Streptophyta; class Magnoliopsida; order Poales; family Poaceae; genus Triticum; species Triticum monococcum. The sequence continues at coordinate 426,026,284 of CM067847.1, read as the reverse complement.
CATGATGAAGCCGCCTAGTCGGAGAGTTTGGCCTACAGCCAGGGCTCCCCCAAAGGTGATGTTGTTCTTTGACAACGAGACGATCCATCCCTCCTTATGATGACGACACAGTGGAACTCTCAATGAAAGCACCAATGTCGGTGTCAAAACCGGCGGATCTTGGGTAGGGGGTCCCGAACTGTGCGTCTAAGGCGGATGGTAACAGGAGGCGGGGGACATGATGTTTACCCAGGTTCGGGCCCTCTCGATGGAGGTAAGACCCTACGTCCTACTTGATTGATCTTGATGATATGAGCATTACAAGAGTTGATCTACCACGAGATCAAAGAGGCTAAACCCTAGAAGCTAGCCTATGGTATGATTGTGTGTTGTCCTACGGACTAAACCCTCTGGTTTATATAGACACCAGAGGGGGCTAGGGTTACACAGAGTCGGTTACAAGGGAGGAGATCTACATATCCGTATTGCCAATCTTGCCTTCCACGCCAAGGAGAGTCCCATCCGGACACGGGACGAAGTCTTCAATCTTGTATCCTCATAGTCCAACAGTCCGGCCAGAGGATATAGTCCGGCTGTCTAGAGACCCCCTAATCCAGGATTCCCTCAATGCGTCTAAGGATTGATGGTAACAGGAGAAAACACGATGTTTTAACCAGGTTCAGGCCCTCTTGATAGAGGTAATACCCTATGTTCTAATTGATTGACTTTGATGAGTATAGGGGTTACAAGAGTTGATCTACCACTAGATCGTAATGGCTAAACCCTAATTGTCTAGCATGTATGATTATGATTGTCTCTACAGACTAAACCCTCTGGTTTATATAGACACTGGAGGGGGCTAGGGTTGTATAGAGTCGGTTTACAGAGAAATGAATATTCATATCTGCATGGTAAGCTTGCCTTCCATGCCAAGGAGAGTCCCATCCGGACACAGGAGGAAGTCTTCTGCCTTGTATATTCACGTCCCATTAGTCCAGCCCATGTCATATAGTCCGAACACGTGAGGGCCCCTTAACCCAGGACTCCCTCATGCGGCCCCGTGATTTGACTTTCCATTATCATTTTAACTTTGGCGCTACAACCGGCGTTAGTCACCCGCTTCCTGACCACCTCCATGGTATACAGGTGCCCCTCCCAATGCTCCACCATGTAGAGGCTGGCTCTTGCATGAGAGCCCACTCCTCCACTTTTTCCTTGCCTCTCTCCTACACATATGCAAAAATGCCATGTAAGCGGGTGTATAGCCCACTATTGTACTTGCTAGTACAGGTGCTAAGCCTACCACATAGGCATAAAGTCTGATGTGGCAAGTTAATTAAGAAGATAGAGACTAGTTTGGTGACCCCAGGAAGAAACGGTGCTAAGTGCATGTAACTAGGTGAAAAGATAATTTTGAGTCTATAGCTAATTAAATGAAGCAAGCTTAGCAATAAAAAACTAAGCACCTATGCATTGGGGACTTCAGTTGCTAAGCCATTTAATGCCCTTAGCACCTCATCTAAGCACCATTTCTTTGGAAGAGGTCACTCCTTGGCAAATGCAATAAATACTACGAAGAAAGAGATAGAGAGAAGTCAAAAATATACTCTTATAGCCAACCTTATAGCTAACCTTGTTGTATGAGTGACTAAGTGATGACTATGTATGACATGCCAACATCAGATAGCCTAACGCATCGTGTTAAATCTCCAAGGGCGCGACCGCGCGAGCGAGGCGACGGACGTGGTGGGCGCGACCATGATACGGGCTGCTGGCAGCCCTTGGATCTGAGATCGAACGGTCGCATGCTAAGTTGCTGAAAATTTGCAGAATAACCCTCCAGGACAGGATATTCACCCATCATCTAGAATCATGCCATGCAACCGCTCGATCTCAGATCCAAGGGCTCTCGGAAGCCCGTATCATGGGAGAATGGAAAGCTTCTAGTCGAACTTGTAATTTGTAGAATGATGAGCTTATAGTTGAAATTTGCAGAATAACCCTCCAGGATAGGATATTCACCCACCTGTAATTTTCCCGACGCTTGACGTGCGAACACGCAAATGCATGAAGCCATTTAATTGGGCGTCGAGTAGACATGGCATCTAATTGGGCCCCCATAGTACTGTGAATGAATCCCTTTATCCACCAGGAAAGGCACTACCCTGCCGTTCGCACACCCCACTCAGCATTTTTACGATCAAAAAACCGCTAGTAGTTCGCTCCTACTCGTCCCCGGATGCCCTTTAACATTACGGCAGTTTGCTCCTAGTCGTCCCGTCCTTTCACATTACGACAGTTCCACTAATCCTAACCCTCCTTCCAAATCCATGGCGTCCCAAATCTCCATGAACGGCGGTGAGTACAAGGTTAGAACCATCATCGGTGATGAGTTCGACATCATCTACACCCGTTCTTCCAGAACGGTGAAAGGGTGCCTTGCTCGCTTCAGACGCATGTTCGAAAACTCAAATGATGAGCGGGTCGCTAGGCTAGATGTTGAGTACACCATAGCCCCAGACAAAGAGAAGAATCTAAAGGAGGAAGAGAAGATGAAGCCCGTCGTGATACAAGTTTGCGTGCATAACTTGTGCTTGGTCTACCACATATGCCATGCCGAAGTTGAGTGCGAGGAATTTAAGAAGTTCCTCGCGGGCGGCCTAGTCAAATTCATTACTGTAGACTTAATGACCGACAGAAGAGTTCTGGGTTGGATAGGCCTTGTTGCAGGTGAGAACTTCGACCTCCAAAAGAATGGGCTGGTGCCCTCCCGTGATCAGCCTTCGATGTTGACCCTAGCAGGAGCCATGGTTCATCCTTCGTACGGCAAACTGAAGAAACCTCCGCCCAAGTTTCATCATCATGCATGGCAGTGGAATGTACTAGATATAGACCACATCTAGTACGCTGCAATGAATGCCTACCTTTGTTTCAATATCTACAAGGGTTGGATGAAGAGAAAGAGCCAAGTGTGTGGTTCAAGCAAAGAAGTATCGACCAAGAGGAAGAGGGACAAGGACGAAGTCGAGCACGTGGACGAGGAGTCCGAGTAAGGTGGCAGTGTCGTTGCTCGTGGTGGTTCTAATGCGGTGTCTACCGGATTAGTTGCTTAGTTTAATTTCAAGGGTCCTTCATTTTATTTGAGGGGTGTGTTGTGCTAAGCCCCCAGCAGAACTACGTTATGTTCCTTCTCGTTACTTTAACTCTTCAGTACGTACATACACTAGTATTTCTTACAGTTCGTCTTTTAGTTGGTATAGTACTACCACTCGTTTCTTGACATTATATATGGCCACCATCATATAGCCAGCAGTTTAGTTGTCAAAGAATTTCAAGGCGCTTAGTTTTATTTGAGGGGTGTGTTGTGCTGGACACCATTATTGTGACTCAAATCTCTTTTGCCATGTTATAATGACATAAATACCTATGAACCAACATGCCAACTCTCCCTCTATCTCACTATAATACAATAAAGTGTGGGTCCTACTTGATCCCAACAGTGTTCTTATTTTCCTGTAAAATTATTCGCTTGGTTACTCACGACAAGCGGGGCCACACTTATCATTGTGAGAATCGGCTTATTTCTATCATATAACATGGTCAACGGGTTTGACGTGAAAATAACAATGTCTAATGGCATTTTTGAGCAAACATCTAACAGAACGATGGCATTTTTAAGATATCTAATTGCATTTTGAGCAAGCATCTCACAGATTGATGGCATTTTTTAGTAGTTGTAACTTCTAATGGAAAAATTGAGTAGTGATACACAACTAGTGGCATAAATAATAAGAACCCAAGAATTAAATAGGTATGCTAATTTCTTTAATAGAATTTAGCACACCATTTAAGCACGTACTAGCTTTTTTAATAGTACTATATGCATAATTTGGAGACGAGCGCTCTCTATATGTACCACCTTTTTTCTTTAATTGCATCTTGTTAGTTTTGCTCCATGGCGCAATCCATCGATACTACTATTTTACAGAAGTATACATTTTTAAAAGGCTAGAGGGCGGAGCAATCTCGCTTGGTCGGTTTCATGAGAGGCGAGGGCCTTTGTGATTTGATGGCTCATTACTACTGGAAGGCGGGGCCTTGTGATTCGATTGCTCGTATAAATGTTGACAACAACCTGAGGAGGAGCAAAGAACTGTGCGGTATACTCAAGTTTTCCACTGGAGTACTAGTACGACGAAGGAGCACGAAACACGGCAGCCCAGTGCCATATGGTGATAAAAATGATCTAATTTGCTAGTCATCGATCCCACTGCGCCGCTCATCGTTAACATTGTTCTATTCATGCCGCGCAGAGAACGTGACACGTGCGGAGAAACACCCGAAGTAAAAGAAGAAACACAGGAGCAAAAGAAGAAGGAAGATTATCACCCCAAAAAAAGAAGGAAGACGCACACACAAGTCTGGGGCACTGCTCTCTACTACATGAAGGGTTGCTGGCCGCGGCGTCGTAACTGCTCTTCATCACCTCCACGCCCTCCATCTCCTTGCGCATCTCCTCCGCCATCTTCTTCATTCTGTCCATGACGCGGGATTTCTGGGCGCAAGCCTTCATCATATGTTCCATAGACGCATTACGTACCTTGACAGCAGTCGGGTGCTCGATGCGAAGCTTCGCCAACTCCTCCCTCTATTCCATGAAGAGGGCCTGCAACATCTTCATTGAGGAACTACTCTTCCCATGCATCTTCTTCCAGCCGGCCTTGTCCTCCTTCAGCAGGTTGAGCTCATGGCAGAGCTTCGCCTTGTCCTCTTGAAGTTGCAAGATTTCGCTGGTCGCCTTCTTATCCGAGGAATTTCTCTTCTTCAGTAGCATCACCAACCCGGCGGTCAACTCCCCCTGCTCATTGAGCTAAGCGGGCATGTCGTCGAGGCTCTCCTTCAACAGGGCCACCAAGCCGTCGATGAACTCCTCCTTCTTATTGAGCTGATCGGGCATGTCGTCAAGGGATAACGACTCCAGCACCGCCAGCTCGGCATGTTCGCCTCTGCGGCTAGGGCACTCCTGGGAGCCCTCGCCTCTACGACTAGGGCACTCCTGGGAGCACTCGCCTCCGCGGCTAGGGCGCTCCTAGGAGCCCTCACCTGCCCGTGAGAGATCTTTCAATGTCTCTGCGAGGAGGCGAGCCCTCTCTTTTTTCCATGGACTTGGTTGCCGCTCCCTTCTTACGAGTAGTTCTCAACCTACAGCTCTGCACACCGGCCATGGCAAGGATAGACGAACAAGAAAGACTTATGAGGAGGAAGAGGTAGAGTGATTTTTGGCTAGGTACTAGTTCCTGTCGGATTTCGGGTTCCGGCAGACCCTTAAGGTTCGAACACTGGGGTGCGTGCAGAAATCTCGCCTTCAACCTCTCCGTCTCGAGGGGATCTAAACTACTAAAAGAACTGCACGAAAGACACAAGATTTATACTGGTTCAGGCCACCGATGTTGTGTAATACCCTACTCCAGTGTGAGGTGGATGGATTGCCTCCTGGGGCTGGTGTGGATGAACAATACAAGGAAGAACAGCCTCGCGAGGGTCTGTTCTTGGCTGTGGTGATGAACTATTGTGAAGAGCTCAGTCACCCTCTCTCTCTTTCTCTCTACTTGCGGACCGAACGAACCAACGGACCGACCAACCAAAAACCGAACCGAACCGAACCGAACCGAACCCCTTGCTATGTGGGTGGCTAGTCCTATTTATAGAGGCCCTGGTCCTCTCCCCAAATATTGAGCAGGAAGGGATCCAACAATGGTGGGCTAATTTGAAGGGGGACAGCGAGTACATCTATCCTGACAAAAGCAGTCTTCACCTGCTAAAGTCTGTGGTGATGACGCCGCGCTGGGCTCCATGGTGACCTCCGTCTTGTAGTCCTCCTGGCCTTGGTCTCGTTGCACCGAAGTGGCAACCTTTGCCTGATGCCTCGGTACTCCGCTGATACGCTTGCTCCCTTTGCACCAAAGAGGAAAGAGTGACGCTGCACGCGCTGGCACCCGCCTGGTGCCCCGTGTCGTCATGGCTTGCATCATGGGCACCTCGCGAGATACCCCGCCTTGAACTCTCCGCCTCCTCGCGAGCCAGCCTGACGAGGCTGTGCCTGAGGATGCGCCGTGTCGTCCGCCTCGCGAGGCTTGGCCCCTCGCGAGGGTCTTGAGCCTCATGTTGATGAAGATGGGCCGCACTGGGCCCCCACTTGAGCCACGCCGCAGGCCGCGGGCAGGCAAGTCTAGGGACCCCCGTTCCCAGAACGCCGACAGTAGCCCCCGGGCCCAAGGCGCGTATGGACTTGGCCGTGCCGAGAGGCGAAAGGGCAAGGGCGAAGCGCCGCGGGCCCCAACAGCCTGCGGCCTTGGACGCCGCATGGCGATTGATTGGATGTGGCGCCTCCGCTTCCCCACGACGCCTTGGTGATCGTGCGAGTTGGACAAGTCCCTGCATGCAGAACGTGTTATGATTACCTGTGATCGTGGAGACTGGCGGTTGGCCTTCGCCGGCTATAAGTACGGCACCGCTCGTGCCCGTCCAGTCCATCTCCTCTTGCTCTCTCCTTCGCCTCACTTCTTGCTCCGTCTTGGCGTGATGGCTCCGATTCGCCGATTCTCTGCAGCGGAGAAGGGAAAGGCTCCTCGAGAAGGGCCAGACCCTCTCCCGCCGAAGAAGCGACTCGCCCATTGCGGCCGGGACAATGAGGACAATCCGGTGGTGGCGAGGCCTCGAGGCGAGCAGGCTCCGCTGGGGTTCCCGCTACCTTTGTACGCCCACGTCGAGGGCCCCGGAGGTGTTGATGCTGATCCCCGCGGTCAGCGCCGTCGTCGGCGCCGTCGGGTTATGAAGGCGTGGGTGGTTCCTCCTGGAGTCCATGCCGAGGGCTCCTCCCATGAGTTCGTGCTCCACGTCGTCACTCCTCTTCAGTCCTGGATCCGCCTTCCTCCCTTCTTCTCCTCCGTGGTTCTTCCAGGGAGGCCTATGGAGCTCCAGCTGCAGCACGCCGACTGCGGCGCCCCTGCGACCGAGGCCGAGGTCGTCGTCGCTGCCCCGGGCGCGGTCTACATGTCCCGCGACTGGAGGGAGATCGCCCGGGTCTGCAGGGAAAGAGGCGTCTTCACGGTCCACCTGGAGTATGACGGCGTGGCGGTGATGTTCCTCAAGGTCTTCGACGCGATCGGGCGCCGGCTGGAGTGCTGCCGCGGGAGAGGCGACCAGGACCTCGCCCTGGTGAGGGCTAGGCCCGTCGACCGCCCCCTTGGCAGTGGCGCCCGAGGGTCCAGCGGCTCCAGCGAGATCTTCGCGACTCCAGAGACGAGCGACGACAGCTACGAGCCCCCGAGCCAGCGCCGCTCCCGGAGCAGGGCTGGCTCGTCAGGCCGTCGCCGACCCTGATCTGGATGTGGTTGGCGCGAGTGCCTGACGGCCCACTGTTGATGATGGCATCTTCTGCAGGAGCCCATGTAGTTAGCCCTCCTTAGGATCCGTTCCCTGCGAGGAATCGAAATGCGCCCCATGGGGGCTTGTAAGGTGTCTGTAGTCCCGTTTGTTAATATATGACCTTTGCTATGGATTCGTGTGAGTTGCTGATTCCGTCATAGCTTAGTTCTCCCTTTCGAACCTCGTGAGGGCTTGGTGCTCTACGCCGACAGGTCCCAGTCCCAAGGCGGCGTCAGCCGTCGCTGGTATGCCAGGTCACGATGTCGTGGTCAAGGCCAGGAGGTGAGCGACCCGAGGTCCGGTAAGAGCACCTGAGTCGTGATGCTCAGGAGGTCCCCTTTGGCGCCCAAGCAGCCATCACTTAGTGAGAAAGGGAAGCAACGTCGTTAGTACGGAGTCGCTTTAGGTGCGGGGGTAGTGCTGCAGTAGCCAGTGCCGTGGGTGGTAACTTATCTTGAGGATCAAGGGCCGTTCCAGGTGTGCCGTTGGGTCCGTGTGTGGATAGGAGCGGGAACGCTCGGCAAGGTCCTCGTGAGGCCCCTTCTTCCCCGCCTCTGCTCCCCTTTCTGCTCTACGTCCTCGGGTCCCGGCCCTCGAGCTTGTCTCAGCCGTCGCTGGTATGCCAGGTCGCGATGCCGTGGACAAGGCCAGAGGGTGAGGGCTGGAGAGCCAGTAAGAGCCCTGAGTCGCGATGCTCAGGCACCCCCCCCCCCTTTAACATGCAAGCGGTTCGCGCGGGCGAGGGCGAAGGAAACCTCGTGAGGGCCTCGACTTACGCGGTTCCCTCCAGGGATCCTGCAGGGTCATCACAGAAAGAAGATGGTGTTACCACGGCGGCCATTAGTCGATCGTTAGTCACTCAAGAGCTTGCTGGTTGAGGTAGGCCACGCGTATCTGGGCACTCGTGAGCCAGCGCGGGACTCCCGAGGCCCTACCTCTGGGCGGGTTGCGCCCGGCACCGGGCCGTATCTTGGAATGTGTCCCTGCAAAATTTGGTTAGATGCCGGTACTCTACGTCCTCGGGTCCCGGCCCTCGAGCTTGTCTCGGCCGTCGCTGGTATGTCAGGTCACGATGCCATGGACAAGGCCAGAGGGTGAGGGCTGGAGAGCCAGTAAGAGCCCTGAGTCGCGATGCTCAGGCACCCCCCCCTTTAACGTGCAAGTGGCTGACATGGGAAGAGAAGATGCCGCGGACGGGCACCATGCAGCTAAGCGTGATAGGTAATGCATAGTTGGAAATAAACACTATGGAGATACACGCCGCTGGGCCTGGCCCCAGCGGCTTGGGGATGATGCAGCCCGAGGGACGCCCCCAACAAGGCAAGCTAGCGACGGAAAGGTAAATGCAGATACATGCCGCGGGGGCGGACCCACGCGGCCTGGGAGTGATGCAACCCCGGGGGGTGCTCCCAGCTGAGAACGGAACTTGAAAGATGTCACCTGAGGATGTCGCCGGCGTGGTGGCGTTGGTGCAGCAGACTTGACGGGTTACAGAAGCCGATCCTCACGAGCCCCCAGGCCCCGGGGCCTCGGGAGGCTCCGGAGGCGCTGGTGACCCCACGCGAGCTGCCTCCATCTCTGCCAAGGCCGCGGAACGCCTGTCTTCCTGAGCCTCCACGATGCCCTTCATGAGGCGCTGGTACGCCGCAGCCATGCTCGGCAGGCCGTAAGGCATGCGAACATAGCTGTGGGGTGGACCTCCGCAGTGCCCCACTTGCGAGGGCCAGAGGCGCTCCGTTGTGGCGATCTGATTGAGCCCTGGTACGCCGACGCAGATGCGCAGCCCACCATCCTCGCCTGGATGTGGGGCCACAGCTAGTAAGCGGCGGCAACCTCTCATGATCCTTGTCTCCTGTAGCTCTTGAATGGCCTCATCAACGAACTCTTGCAGGTCTGATCTTCCTCTCCTGGCTCCCTCTCAAGGGAAACGTGCTGCGAAGCACGCCTCCACATGGTGCCCAAGCGCCTCCCTCGTGACTCCGGCTAGGTCGGTGGCCCTCCAGGTGAGATCCCCCGAGCCTTGCCTAAGGAGGGCGCTGGGCGCGCTTTCCTATGCGATGGACGGAGGGCCCTCCTGAGGAGGCACGGGCCTTGAGGGGCCTGCCTCCTGAGGGGCTGAGCCTGACGACGTCTTCTTCTTCTTGGGGATGGTCTCAGGAAGCCTCCTACTTCCGCGATCTGGGTCTTCTAGCGACGCGGCCTGAAAAGCTCGCTCCAGGGAACACACTGCATCTCTCTCTTCACAGGGCATCGTGATGACGCCGCCACTTCCTGGCGTCTTGAGGACGTTGTAGCCGTGGTGGGTCACGGCCATGAACTTGGCCAGCGCTGGGTACTCGAGGATGGCGTTGTACAACAGGCGGATGTGGGCGACGTTGAAGTCGATGAGCTCGGTGCGGTAGTTGCTGCGGGCTCCAAAGGTGACAGGGAGGCGGACCTGCCCGATCGGGATTGTGGAACCGTCGGTGATCCCGGAGAAAGGCCTGGTTGGCTGAAGCTGGTCATAGGGCACTTGGAGGTTGTTTAATGTTTCCACGGACAGGACGTTGAGCCCCGCCCCGCCATCGATGAGGGTCTTGGTGACCTGCACGTTGCTGATGACCGGGGAGCAGAGCATCGGGAGGGCTCCTGAAGTGGCCGCGCACTTGAGCTGGTCTGCCGAGCTGAACGTGATGGGGCACGCCGACCACCTGAGGGGGCGCGTTGCTTCGAGCTTGGGGAGGACTGCATTCACTTCATGGGCAAACTGCTTGAAGATACGTTGGGAGGCTGGGGCTTGAGCTCCGCCCAGGATGCAGGCGATCGCACGCGGCTCCTGGAAGCCCCCAGCCCCCTCGTCTTGATGGCGGTCTTCGTTCCTTCTTGGTGGAGGCGGCAGCGGAGGTAGGCCTGCGTTGCCATGAGGGCGGTCCTCACGAGGCTGGTCTCTCCAGTCCCCCTCGCGAGGCAGGTCCCGCCAGCGGTCCTCGCGAGGTTGGTCGCGCCACCCCTGGCGCGGGCCACGGTCTTCCCAGCGCCCTGGGTTTCTTCCTCCTCCTCGGTCATAGCCCCAGTCAGCACGGTCAGGGCGACGGCCGATCCTTCCTTCTCGTACGGCGCGGAGCTCTTGACATTCGTTGGTGTTATGGGTGTGGAGGTCATGGTACACACAGTACCGGCTGCCTCTGGAGGGTTCGGGCAGATCCTTGCCCCGCTTGGTGTCTGGTTCGGCTGCGAGCACGGCAGCCCCCTTGCGCTTCACGTCCTTGGCCTTGGGCTTCTTCTCTTCTGGGTCCGCGGCAGGCAGCTCGAGGAGGGAGAGACGTCCCTCCTCAGCCTTGGCGCACTTGTTCGCCAAGTTGAACAGCTCCAGGGAGGTGCAGAGGTCTTCGTGCATCGCCAGCTCCTCCTTCATCTTGATGTCACGCACGCCGTCAGAGAAGCCGGAGATGATGGCCTCCTCTGACACCCTGGGGATCTTGAGGCGCGCGCTGTTGAAGCGCTGGATGTACTTTTGCAGGGTCTCTCCGGGTTGTTGCTTAATGCGGCGCATGTCGCTCACGGCAGGCGGCCGGTCGCGAGTACCTTGGAAGTTGGCGATGAAGCGGGCGCGCATCTGGTCCCAGGAGGAGATAGTGCCTGGAGCCAGATTCAGGAGCCAGGTTCGCGCCCCTTCCTTCAGCGCCATAGGGAACCAGTTAGCCATGACCTTTTCATCCCCGCCGGCAGCCTCGATACCCAGCTCATAGAGCTGGAGGAACTCTGCGGGATCGGTTGTGCCATCGTAGCGAGGAGGCAGGTCGGGCTTGAACTTGCCGGGCCACGCGATGCTGCGCAGCTCAGTGGTGTAGGCGTGGCAGCCCGCGGTGGCCACGAAAGGCCTCGGTTGGTGGAGAGCTTGGTCTTGAGGGTCCCCACGCGCTGCAGCTAGGAGCAGGGCGGGGTCTTGACGTGCCGGAGCTGGAGCAGGGTCGCGGCGTGCCGGAGCACGGAGCGCCCTGGCAGCCCCCTGCGGGCAAGGGATTTCTTGGCAGCTTCGCTCTTGTTGCGATGGCGCCTGGCGGAGCGGGTTCCGCCCAGGGGCCAGTCGCCTTGGAGCCACGGCATCTTCTTGGAGGGGAGGCGGCTGGTGCGCCTCTGGAGCTTCGTTGCCCGCGCGGGGCGGAGTGCGGCGCAGAGGGACGGACGGCGCGGAAGAGCCCCCTGCGGCGCGGACAAGCTCGGCGATGCGGTCGAGCCATTCTTCATCGACGTCGTGATGCGCGGGAGCTTGTTTGCCGCGAGGAGCGCAGCTCGAGCCTCCAAGGGTGCGCGGAGCGCGCGGGACGAAGAACCGGCTGGAGCGAGTGATGGAGTGGCGGTGCGGCCGTCTTGCCGCACGGACGGGTGCTGAGACGATGCCTGCTGCTCGCCCCCCGCCGGGCCGGTGGCGGCGTTGATGGCGGGCGACGGGGAACGACGAGGACGCCCACCGACAGCGGCCGTCTGGGCGACGCGAGAAGCGATGGCGGCCCGGCGCTCGGCGCTCGGCGCGGGCTCGACGAGCGTCTAACATGGATGCGACAGTCGGAGGAGAGCGGAGCGGTGGAAGACGAATTCCGGCGCACCCCTACCTGGCGCGCCAAATGTCGGATTTCGGGTTCCGGCAGACCCTTAAGGTTCGAACACTGGGGTGCGCGCGGAAATCTCGCCTTCAACCTCTCCATCTCGAGGGGATCTAAACTACTAAAAGAACTGCATGAAAGACACAAGATTTATGCTGGTTCGGGCCACCGATGTGGTGTAATACCCTAGTCCAGTGTGAGGTGGATGGATTGCCTCCTGGGGCTGGTGTGGATGAACAATACAAGGAAGAACAGCCTCGCGAGGGTCTATTCTTGGCTGTGGTGATGAATTGTTGTGAAGAGCTCAGTCACCTTCTCTCTCTCTTTCTCTCTACTTGCGGACCGAACGAACCAACGGACCGACCAACCAAAAACCGAACCGAACCGAACCCCTTGCTATGTGGGTGGCTAGTCCTATTTATAGAGGCCCTGGTCCTCTCCCCAAATATTGAGCGGGAAGGGATCCAACAATGGCGGGCTAATTTGAAGGGGGGCAGCGAGTACATCTATCCTGACAAAAGCAGTCTTCGCCTGCCAAAGGCTCTGGTGATGACGCCGCGCTGGGCTCCATGGTGACCTCCGTCTCGTAGTCCTCCTGGCCTTGGTCTCGTTGCACCGAAGTGGCAACCTTTGCCTGATGCCTCGGTACTCCGCTGATATGCTTGCTCCCTTTGCACCAAAGAGGAAAGAGTGACGTTGCGCGCGCTGGCACCCGCCTGGTGCCCCGTGTCGTCATGGCTTGCGTCATGGGCACCTCGCGAGGTACCCCGCCTTGAACTCTCCGCCTCCTCGCGAGCCAGCCTGACGAGGCTGTGCCTGAGGATGTGCCGTGTCATTCGCCTCGCGAGGCTTGGCCCCTCGCGAGGGTCTTGAGCCTCGTGTTGATGAAGATGGGCCGCGCTGGGCCCCCACTTGAGCCACGCCGCAGGCCGCAGGCAGGCAAGTCTGGGGACCCCCATTCCCAGAACGCCGACAGTTCCCCTTTTTATAACCTAGTACTAGCACTAGTACTAAAACCTGCATAGTGGGAACACGTTCAGGTTTGATATGTAGTACTAGGTGTGAGCAGGTTTGCACTTAATTATACTATACGTTTTGGAATGTGATGGACACAAGCTAAAGATTAATTGATGGTTTTGTTTTCGAGGCCCGAAACGACTCCGAATGAGTTTCCTAGGATACGATTTTCATGTACTACTGGTCAAATACGATCACACAAGTAAGTGATGTAACTGGCCATACATATCAGACCAAGCCGATGCGTGTCACGGGTCCGACCGACTGTCTATTTGTGTGACCAACCATAAGTATTACGCGATGGAGACTTCTGGTTGTGGTTTCGGGTGATTGTCACAACCAAGCATTCAAAAACTAGTGATAAATCAATTACCATCTTCTTCCAGACGACCAAGTATTTTCACTGGAATACAATACATATAGATGGAGTGATTGTCACGGTTGCAAACCGCCATGGCGTCGCAAGTTCACAGCAGCAGCAACCGAGTAGGTCACTGCATCGCAGGCGGGGAAGGAGGCCAGCTCACCTCGCCTACGATGCATGCCCAGCGGCGCCACCGCAGCTGGTCCCGCGATTTGTCTTCTCCTATCGCCCATTTGAACAGTTGCACCGGCTGCTCATGCCATTCCATAGGCATGCTCGTTCTTTCCTCCATAGTTGACACCGTGAATATGATCTCTGCCATTAGCCCTAGCTCGAAATCAACACGACGCTGCCAGATGCTGACATCCCTCAGCATCTCTCCCCTGAGATCAACTTGCGCCTCTACCTTGTGATGCGCCAGGCGCAGCTCCTTCGAACTTCTCTCCAATCGATGCGACGCTTCCTCGATCCGATTTGCCCTTGCTGCCTACCACCTGAAACGCAGCCTTGGCATGTCCTCCGGCGCCACAGATCTGTGATTCTAGAGCAATGGATCCCCTCTAAAACACATAAGGGTTTTGCTCAAAGGTGGCAGTGTTACGGGCCGCAGCGAGACGGCATCCCGCGAGATCCTGGGATCTAAGGGATTATCCATGGTGGGATCCTCCATGGCGGGATCTGGTGGGCGAGGCGAGGAGGTGAGCCTAGGCGCTGGGAGACCCTACGAGGCTAAGATAAAGATAGTACTAGTACTCCACTCCGTCCATATTTAAATACAAAGGCCACCAATAGTAGCCCTAGCAAAAATTGATCATGCTGCCTGCGTCCTAGTTTATTGGCCCCCTTTTTTGTGCCACTTTTTATGAGATGCATAAATATTATGTTACTTAAAAATATGGTCAAAATTGGCACAACATACGAAGGAGACCAATGGAAGTAGAAACCCATGATTTAACTACTCGCATGCATGCAGTGGAGTAGTAATGTCTTTCTCAACTACTCCCTTCCTCACGTCCACTCAATTTGCGTGCGCCTCTTCTCCCCCTCGTTTTTGCACGCTCTAGCTCCGTTCCCCGCCATGACCATAGCTCCTCGCCGTCGTTCATGTCACCGTCGTGGCTAGGGCCACCGCAGCTCGCGCCCACGCATGTTCCCGCGCTCAGCAGCCTCCCAAAAGGCCAACGCCACCGCCCGCAGCTCCTACCGTGCACTGCAGCACCGTGTGCGCACCTGGCCGTGCTCCGACCACTGCCCTGAGCTCGTTTCCGATGAGCTCCGGCGCCCCCGCAGCCTCCCGCTTGCTCTCCTGGATGCGGACGAGCCCGGGCTACGCCAGGGTGCTCTCAAAGGCCGCCCCCGTTGCCCGTAACATGGACACCGTCATGTCCCGTGGTTGCGGGCGACGGCCTCGCCGGCCTGACAGGTGGACCCCACCGGCCAGGAGATTAGTTTAACACTAACACCCCTTAAAGACACTGACAGTGGGCCCCAGCGCCCACTAATCCTTTTAGTTAGGCTAAATACCCATGTTAACTAACCGTGTCACTGATGTGTGGACCCCACACGTCAAGTTTGACCTGGTCAGCGCTATTGACTTGCGGATGCAGGCATGATGCAGTGTTGATGCAATTAATCATTTTCTGGATTTAAAATAAGTCGGAATTTCCAGAAAATTGCTTAAACTTCAAAAAATCACAGAAATTCAACCATAGCTCAGATTGAAATAATTTATATATGAAAAATTATCATAAAAATTCAATCTATCCATCTGTAATAGGTTCATGCATGACAAACCAACTAATACCTATTGTATAAGTGAAAACACATTGAGGGCATTTAAAATGCTTAAGTTTGGAGTTGCATTTGAATCCTTGACTCAAATGAGCTCCATTGAACTTGTTGCTAGTTGCATTAGGATAAACCACATCACATCTACAGGCCATGATCATGCATCATATTGTTGCATATGCTTGTGTACTGATTGGCGACACCGTCCTTCTCGATGGTCCTACTCCAACGAGTGCTCCAGAGTACCTGTCTACGGAGCAGTGCCCCCTATTGATCTTCCAGGCAAGCAATACCCCCTTGGTCATTTCGATACAATCCCCCACTCTCGCTCATGCACTCTTTTATTGCATTAGGACAACAATGATTCAACTACTACTTTGTGTTGTGGTAGTTGAACCCATTCCTTTGCATGACCTGTCATTGCCACCGTAAATAGATGAAACCCACTAGCATGTGTAGGAGTTGATTGAGCCATGTTGTGTTCCTACCTTGCCATGCCTGCTATTGCTTAGAGTTGTGTCAGGTCTGATTCATTGGTAATGAATTGGAGTGTTATGCCATGTTC
The DNA here is from genome assembly GCA_034509565.1 of Triticum monococcum. Lineage (NCBI taxonomy): Eukaryota > Viridiplantae > Streptophyta > Magnoliopsida > Poales > Poaceae > Triticum > Triticum monococcum. The sequence goes on along the minus strand of CM067847.1, from coordinate 426,010,560 downwards.
TGATGTAGAGACTTAAGCGTGTGAACACGATTTGGTAAAGGTAGTGGTGAGAGGCCATGTAGGAGTACATGGTGGGTTGTCTCATTAGGACTGTTCTTAAGCATTGAGTTATGTGTATGTTGTCCAAGACTAGCTACTACCACACATTGGGTTTCGGTAAATCGACCCCTCTTAGCTTTTTTAACCGTCTTTTTCTCTGTCCAGGTGTTGCAACTAGTTTCTGGTGTTTGTAGGTAGTGCTATTTTTCTACCGAGTGGCATCCGGCAGGGTGGACTTGGGACAGACAAGGCACCGTGGCACGGTGTACCAAGCGTACATCCATTCGGTGAGGTGGGCTTGGGGACCCTACACACATCGTTTGGGGCCGTGAGTGAAACCCCGGCCGGATCTCCTTGTGGATGGAACCCGAATAGGCGATAAACCTGGACCAGAGTCTTGCGTGGTTAGTCAGGTCGTGGCCGACACCCTCGCCAGGATTCTGCTTGAAGGTTGCCGAGATACATGAGATGTACATGGCAGTAAGTGCTGAGAGCGTGTGTGAAGAAGTACACCCCTGCAGGGTTAACATGATCTATTCGAATAGCCGTGTCCTCTATTATGGATACTTGGATACTTATATGGTACATAGACAACTTGAAGTGGATACTCTAAAATGCTCAACATAAGTGTGAGTGCTATGGATGGCCTTCTCGTAGGGAGACGAGAATGAATCCATAGTAGTGTATTGAAGTGGCGATTAGTGGACTCGTGTGCGTTTTCTCACCTCAAAGAAGTTACTCGTAGTCGAAGAACAAGATAGCCACTGAGTCAAAGCTGGCTTGCTGCAGCCAAACCACACATTGCCTTCTTGATACTAATGCATGTATGATAGGATCTGATGTAAGTCTTGCTGGGTACCTTTGTACTCACATTTTCTTTATTTATGTTTTGCAGAGGAGACCTCGGTCTCACTAGTAGCTCCTCATGGACTTCGATGAGTAGCTTGTTACCTCAGCTACGATCTTGTACCCTTGGGAGGGTCTTGTAGATAGTCAGGCTTCTCAGCCTTTTTCATTTGTAGTTGTCTGTACTCAGACATGTTATGCTTCCGTTGCTTGTATGCTCTGAATGATTGTAGCGCCCAAGATGCGATTCTATCCCAATCACGTGATGAATTCATGATCGGGGCACAATCGCATTTCGAGCGCATAGCAAGGTGGATATCATTACAACATACCATGTACTAAATAGATGAGAATACATGGTAAAGGCTTACACTCGCCACAAGATACAACATGAATACAGTACTACATCAATACATAGCAATCATCATATAGAAGAGCACTATCCGACTATGGATGAAATAAAACGAAAAGAAGAATGACATCCACCCTGCTAATCCCAGGCTCCCTGACCCGGAACCTATCCCTTGATCGAAGAAGAACTCTAAAAGCAATCAAGCATCGCTCTCACGTTAGATCATCGCATTACCTGTACCTGCAACTGTTGTTGTAGTAAACTGTGAGCCACGAGGACTCAACAATCCCATTACCATGGGTATCAAGACTAGCAAAGCTTAATGGGTACGGAATGGATAAGTGGTGAGGTTGCAGCAAGCGACTAAGCATTGTATAGTGGCTAACTTATGAGTACAAGAGTAAGATGAGAAACTATGCAAACGGTCGCAAACTAGTAATGATCAAGAAGTGATCATGAACTACTTACATTCAAACATAACCCAACCGTGTTCTGTTCTCGAACGCACCCGAAAAGAGACAGTCACGGTTACGCATGCGGTTGGTGTATTTTAGTTGAGTTTACTTCAAGTCCTCTACAACCGAATATTAACAAATTCCCATCTACCACATAACCGTGGGCACGACTCTCGAAAGTTTAAACCCTGCAGGGGTGTCCCAACTTAGCCCATGACAAGCTCATGATCTGCAGAGACAATCCTCCACCGCGGGACCCTCCGATCAGACTCGGAATCCCAGTGCACAAGACATTTCGACAATGGTAAAACAAAACCAGCAAGACCTCCTGATGCACCGACCTAGCCTGATAGGAGTCACACGTATCTTGTTCTCAGGGTACACCAGATGGGCAAGACATCAGGTTTGCTGAGACCCTGGCTGCCCAGGGGGCACCGGACATCGCTCAGTTTGGACCAACACTCATGAGGAGCATTGGCCCGAGGGTTGATTAAGAGTCCTCGGGTGCTAGCCGGTCCCTATGCAAGTTTTAGTTGTTATTAGGCAAATGGTAAAACCAATGTTGGGCCTTGCTGCAAGAGTTTTTGATGCGGAGCATCCTTCCATCATCCCCATGGACTCTACACCGACACATCAAGCCCCATGTGGACCTATGACAAGAGCTAGAGCACGTACTTTGGAAACTGAGGTGAACTCCTTCCTACTTAGCTTGCATATGGATACGAATGGAACATTGTTGCTACCTCACCAAGATACGCTATGTCTCATTAGGTACGAAGAGGAACACCACCAAGAGGCTCAGGAGCACCCCCAAGGAGAAGAGGAACCACCCCAAGGCCACGCGGACCAAGACGGAGTGCAACAATAGCAAAACTGGAAGTCCCAGGTGACCCCGTGCGCATGGGCCCCCGAGACCCCGTGCCCATGGACTACCCAGGAAGTTGACGCTGGAGCACCCCGTGCGCACGGGCCTGTACCGTGCCCACGGGACCCCGTGCGCACGGGCCAAACTTACCCCGTGCGCACGGGCCTCCCAGGATGGACGGCTGTGATCCCCAATCTGAGCCCCTCTTCATCTACTTCGACCCCAAGACTATATAAACCGTACCTAGGGCTATGTTTAGGGTTAGCAAAGTGTGAGATGAGATATTTGTGAGCTTTGCTCCTTCTACCTTCCCACTTGTGGAATCAAGGCCCCTTTGGGAAGAATCCTAGTGGATTTCAAGACCTCCTCTAGGAGAAGACTATCTTCAAGACCTCATCTCCTAGGAGTGGGAAGAACTATGCCATTGTATCTTTCCTTTGATTGTGTTTGTGACTTGTGGATCTTGTATTGCTATTCTAGTGGATGTGTAATTGGGGAATTGTTTGAGTGATTTCCTCTTTGTGTTCTTGAGAGTTTGCCCTTTTCCCCCTCCAAGTGTGAAAAGATCCCCCTCTAGGATTTCATCCTATATCATTTTGGTATCATGAGCAAGGTTGATTCAGATCATGGAGTCCCATCCCCCCATTTGCTAGCTTGATTTTGTTGTTTTTCGTCCAAATTCGAAAATCCCCACAAAAATAGCCCAAAAAAAATTCTTGCAATTTGTTGGATCTTGTGAGATTTGGTTGTTTTGATCCACGAATTTGGAGTTTGGCAAGTGGATCTACCCATCTTCCTGCTTCCCCACCTTCCAAACCCTCGAAATGGCCTTAACTTGGAAATTCCCCACGGATCCGGAGCTTTTCATCCGCTCCCAGCACACCCCGTGCACACGGGCCCTCGAGACCCCGCGCACACGGGACCCCGTGCACACGGGCCTCACTTACCCCATGCGCACAGACCATCCAGTAACTTTTGGCCATCTTTTGTTTTGCACCATTTTGCTTCCTTACTAACACTTGTGTTCTTCCGCACTATTTCACGTGGTTGTTTGAGTTTCGGACCGCGGTTTCTCTTGTGTCCTAAGGTGTTTCGGCTACTTAGGCGCATTTGGACATCATCATCGCCGCCACTCGATCATCAACTCGGACACCACACCATCTTCAACAACTTCATTCATACCATTAGATTGGACGGTAACCGCGACGACATCTCACCCTTGCTTTTGCATTGATAACTCGAGCCATTTCGCGTAGCTTACCCATCGAGACTAGAAAGTTGAGAATTGCCGGGCCACGCTATTGTGCACCGTAGTGATCTTGTTATCATCTTAGTGTCATAAGTCTCTCCCATGCATATCTTACATACTTGTCTCATATCATACTTGGCTCTAGCTTCAAAAAAACAAGAAAATCTTTTAAGCAAAAGAGGAGCAACAAAGAGCTTGTAAGCAATAGCATCGAGCCATTTTTGCATATCATCTTTGACACCTCTTACGTGGCATAGTTGGGATTGAAGACGACACGTTTCTCTTATAGGTTGGTGCACATGCGTATCTAGCCCATTTGAGCAATCGAGCTAGCGTCTCTCTAGTATTCGCACAACAAGAGCATTTTCCGTGGTTGCACATTTTGAGCTCACCCCTTGGTTGTGCGGATCCCATCTATCTTCCGTGTGTGTGTTCCTAGTGATACCATTGGGTTTGATCTATTTCTTTTTACTTGCATTTTTGTGAATCTTCTCAACCTTATCGACATCTTGACTAACATTTGCTTGAAATTTTTGCCACCATCCTAACCGAGCTCCTCCATAAGCCTTTTACTTGTAGGTGTGAGAAACAATTCCCGGTACCAATTCCCCTATTATAGCATCACGTGAGATCATACTTGTTACATCCACAATCTTCGGAAAAGGTAACTTTGGTTTGTTCTCTCATTTTTCCTACTCACCACCACTTTCTCATGATGGATAGGCCGAGTTCTTCTACGAATCCACTCTTCCTAGAACAAGATGGCGACATGAAAAACTTCGTCACCAAGTCGCAACTCTTTGGCGCACATCGAGCTTTGCATCAAGAACAACTTGCTTTGGGCGACCGCATAGACAATCTCGCCACCAACCTACGACAATCCGAGCAACGTACAAGGGACTACTTCAACACATCATTGAGTTCCCTCAAAGACGATATCCGAACCATGATGGTAAATTGCTCTTCTACAACTTCGTCCTCTTCAAGACGGAGCCGCTCAAGTCGACACTCCGATGACATCATCTCCGGTTCAAGTACACCGTCTTCGAACACTCTTCGATGTGCCGCGCGCAACGAGCATCACGCAAACCGCAATCCTCTACGCGACACCGACTCGCAAGAGCATCGACGACGTCAAACCCAAGAAGCCTTAGCACTAGCACGAGAACGGCAACGTCAAACGCCAACATGAAGAGGAAGAACGCGCGCTTCTACACCAAAATGCACAAGATGCCGAGGAACAACGTCAAGAACAACAACTCCGTGACGCTCAAGCACTTGCGGCACAACAAGCTCTATGCGATTCGGGTCAAGCCGTTGCCGACCGAGGCTGTCAAGCCCGTGAACAAGAGGAAGCATTTCGCGAAGAAATTCAAGAACAAAGATCTCAAGCTCGCGTGCATCGTCAAGTTCCTCCTCGAGCTCGCGAAGCTCCCCCACAAGCTCGCCAACACCATCAAGTTCATTGAGAGCATGAAGACAATGGAAATCCTCCACGACAAGAGCAACATGAGGTTGACAACCCTCCGGGTCAAGAGCACCACTAGTTGAACAATCATCTACAACATGGGCATCATCATCCCCGACCCCAATACAATGAAGAGCAACGCTACGGCAAGCTCAAGTTCACCATGCCCAAGTTCAATGGAAGCACCGACCCTGAAGAGTACCGTTCATGGGCATTGAAAGTTGACAACATCTTCCGTTTGCACAATTATGAAGAAGAGAAGAAGATCGCGATGGCATCCCTTGAGTTCCAAGACTATGTCCTTATTTGGTGGGAACAAGTCATTGAGCGCCGAGAGGCAAGAGGTGATCCACCCATCACTACTTGGGCGCAAATGAAGGATGTCATGAGAGCATGCTTCGTACCTACCTACTACAACCGCGACCTCTTCAAAAAACTCCAACAACTCAAGCAAGGAACCAAGAGCGTTGAAGAATACTACAAGGAGATGGAGATTGCAATGATAAGAGCCAATGTCACGGAAGATGATGAGCAAACAATGGCACGCTTCTTGAATGGCCTCAACCATCCCATCAAGAAGATCGCCGACTTCCAACCATACTCAAATCTCATCGAGCTAGTGCACCAAGCCACCAAAGCGGAACACCAAGTGCAAGATGACTTCAAATATGCCAAGTACTCATCCAAGACCTACGGCTCCTCTTATCAAGCTCTCGCGACTTCGAAACTCCTGCCTCAACTAGAGCATCACCAAGTACCGGTGACAAGTCAAGTTATAAGAAGACTTCGACAAGCGCAAGTCGTCCTCCTACTACAAGAAACTTCAAGCCGAAAGCTTCATCATCATCTACTCCAACCGATGAGACCATCAAGACAAGTTCCATCAAATGTTTCACATGCGGAGGCCGAGGCCACAAGTCCTTCAAGTGCACAAACAAGCGCACCATGATCCGCAACGACGACGGAACCTACGACTCCATGAGTGCAGGAGAAATGGAATCTCTTGAGCAAGTGGCCATGCACCGACAAGTGAACAACGAGGACGAAGATGATCAAGTCTTTTGTGATGAAGATTCAAGTCCCGCTCTTGTTGTCTCCAAGGTCTTGACTCTTCAACATCAACAAGACGAAGATCAAAGATGCCATATCTTCCACACAAAGGTCGGCATCAACGGACGGTCCGTCAAGGTCATCATCGATGAAGGTAGTTGCCACAACTTAGCAAGTGAAGAACTATGCTCCAAACTCCAATTGGTCAAGATGAAGCACCCTCACCCCTACAAGGTTCAATGTCTAAGTGACACCGGAACCATACAAGTCGAGCATCGAGTACAAGTCTCTTTCAAGATCGGCGCCTATGAAGACACTTTGGAGTGTGATGTCCTTCTGATGACCGTTTGCCACATCCTTCTTGGGCGGCCATGGCAATTCGACCGAGGTGTCATTCACAATGGGCGTACCAATCACTATAGCTTCAAAATGAAAGGGAAAGAGTTTGTACTGCGTCCTATGTCTCCAAGCCAAGTGCTCGCCGACAAGCAAAACACCCATCGTGGAGAGAATAGTGAGCGAGCGAACCACCAAAAAAGAGAGTGAGCGCCACAAGCCCAAATTGAGTGCCTCCACGATGAGCGACGAGAAACACTTAGTCCTATTTGCCACCAAACGTGAGATGAGAGAAGTGTGTGAGAACCCATCAAGTGTCCTACACTATGTCCTATTGTGCAAGGATGAGGCACCAAAAACTAACACCTCTCACAATCTACCTTTGGTGTTATCTTCTCTATTGCAGGAATTTCAAGATGTTTTCCCCGATGAGCTACCTCCAGGACTACCTCCACTATGAGGCATTGAGCACCGCATCAACCTCATCCCCGGAGCACCTCTTCCGAACAAAGCTCCCTACCGCGTCAACCCCGAAGAAACCAAAGAGATTCAAAGGCAAGTAAAGCATCTCATAGACCATGGACATGTGCGTGAAAGTTTGAGTCCTTGTGCCGTACCTGTCATTCTTGTGCCAAAACGTGACGGTAGCTTTCGCATGTGCTCCGATTGTAGACCTATCAATGCTATCACCGTTCGCTATCGATATCCCATTCCACGCCTAGATGACATGCAAGATGAACTTAGTGGTGCCACTATATTTTCCAAAATTGATCTTAAGAGTGGTTACTATCAAATCCGCATACAAGAAGGTGATGAATGGAAAACCGCATTTAAAACCAAGTTTGGTTTGTATGAGTGGTTGGTCATGCATATGGGTCTCTCGGAAGCACCGGGCACTTTTATGCGCCTTATGAATCATGTCTTTCGCCCTTACATTGGTATATTTGTTGTGCTTTACTTCGATGACATTCTTGTGTTTAGCAAATCTATCAAAGAGCATGTCACTCATGTCCACACCATTTTGCACACTCTTAGAAAAGAGCACCTCTATGCTAATATGGAGAAATGCCTTTTTGGTGTTGATAAGATCATTTTCTTGGGTTTTGTTGTTTCTTCTAAGGGTGTTCATGTAGACGAGTCCAAGATCAATTCTATTAAGACTTGGCCGCAACCAACCAACTTGCATCAAGTGCGTAGTTTCCTTGGTCTTGCGGCTTTCTATCGTCGCTTTGTGAAGGATTTTAGCACCATTGCTTCTCCTTTGCATGCTTTGAGCAAGAAGAATGCGCCTTTTATTTGGGGACCATCCCAAGATATCGCATTCAATGAGCTTAAGAATTTGCTTACTCATGCTCATGTGCTTGCTTTACCCAACTTCGATAAACCTTTTGAAATTCATTGCGATGCTAGTGGTAATGGCATAGGAGGTGCGTTAACGCAAGAGAAGCGCCCCATAGCTTACTTTAGTGAGAAACTTTCCGGAGCGCAACTCAATTACCCTATCTACGACAAAGAGCTATATGATTTAGTTCGTGTTTTGCATGAATGGGAACATTACCTTCGTCCCCATGAGTTTATCATTCATACCGATCACGAGACTCTCAAGTACCTTATGGGACAAACAAAGTTGAACAAAGGTCATGCTAAATGGAGTGAATTTATTGAGTCTTTTCCCTATGTCATAAAGTACATCAAGGGCAAAGAAAACATCATAAAGGATGCTCTTTCCCACATATGCATGCTTGTCACGCAACTTGAGTTAGATGTCATTGGCTTCGAGCATATCAAAGACTTGTATGTGCATGATGCAACTTTTGCTACTTCTTATGCCAAGTGTTTGTCGCATACATCTTTGGAACGCTATTACCTAAAAGACGGATATCTTATGAGAGCTAACAAACTTTGCATTCCCGAGTCCTCTCTTCGTTTGTTGCTTTTGCAGGAATCCCATGGAGGAGGCTTAATGGGACACTTCGGACACGACATGACGTTCGCCACGCTCTCGAAGAGCTACTTTTGGCCAAACACGTTTCGGCACGTCAATCGTTTCACCAACCGGTTTCTACATGTCACAAAGCTAAGTCCAAAACTCAATCTCATGGTCTCTATATGCCTTTACCAATTCCACACCAACCTTGGGAAGACATTAGCATGGACTTTGTACTTGGTTTGCCTAGAACTCGAAATGGCAAGGACTCCGTGTTTGTTGTTGTGGACCGTTTCTACAAAATGGCTCATTTCATTCCTTGCAACAAGATAGACGACGCTTCACATGTTGCAAATTTGTTTTGATGGGAAATATTATGTCTTCATGGAATGCCAAGGACAATTGTCTCGTACCGCGACGTCAAGTTCTTGAGTTACTTTTGGAAGACCTTATGCGCCAAGCTCGGAATCGAGTTACTCTTCTCCATGGCGTACCACCCTCAAACCGACGGCCAAACGGAGGTGACAAACCGTACACTCTCCACTCTACTACGAGTCTTGATCAAGAAGAACATCAAGGAGTGGGAGGAGTGTCTCCCAATCGCCGAGTTCGCCTACAACCATGCAAGACATTCGACTACCGGCAAGTCCCCTTTCGAGGTCGTCTATGGATTCAACCCATTGTCCCCATTGGACATTCTTCCTCTACCACTACAAGAGCGCATCAACATGGACGCGAGCAACTGAGTGAACCACCTCAAGAAGATGCATGAAGATACACGGCACACCATAGAGCGCCAAGTACAACGACTCGCGACCAAGCGCAACTCCAACAAGTCCCCAATGGTGTTCCAACCGGGTGACCTTGTTTGGGTACATCTCCGCAAGGATCGTTTTCCCAAGGAGTGCAAGTCCAAGCTACTTCCAAGATCCGATGGCCCATTCAAGGTACTCGCACGCTACAATGACAACGCCTACAAGGTCGACATCCCATGAGACAAGTACAATGTGAGCAACACATTCAACGTCAAAGACTTGGCCAAGTACCATGGTGATGGTGATGAAGATCACGATCCGTGGACGGATCTCTCCCAAGGGGGGGGAGATGATGCGGAGCATCCTTCCATCATCCCCATGGACTCTACACCGACACATCAAGCCCCACGTGGACCTATTACAAGAGCTAGAGCACGTGCTTTGGAAACCGAGGTGAACTCCTTCCTACTTAGCTTGCATATGGATACGAATGGAACATTGTTGCTACCTCACCAAGATACGCTATGTCTCATTAGGTACGAAGAGGAACACCCCCAAGAGGCTCAGGAACACCTCCAAGAAGAAGAGGAACCACCCCAAGGCCACGCGGACCAAGACGGAGTGCAACAGCAGCAAAACTGGAAGTCCCAGGTGACCCCGTGCGCACGGGCCCCCGAGACCCCGTGCCCACGGACTACCCAGGAAGTTGACACTGGAGCACCCCGTGCGCACGGGCCTGTACCGTGCCCATGCGACCCCCATGCGCACGGGCCCAACTTACCCCGTGCGCACGGGCCTCCCAGGATGGACGGCTGTGATCCCCAATCCGAGCCCCTCTTCATCTACTTCGACCCCAAGACTATATAAACCATACCTAGGGCTATGTTTAGGGTTAGCAAAGTATGAGATGAGATATTTGTGAGCTTTGCTCCTTCTACCTTCCCACTTGTGGAATCAAGGCCCCTTTGGGAAGAATCCTAGTGGATTTCAAGACCTCCTCTAGGAGAAGACTATCTTCAAGACCTCATCTCCTAGGAGTGGGAAGAACTTTGCCATTGTATCTTTCCTTTGATTGTGTTTGTGACTTGTGGATCTTGTATTGCTATTCTAGTGGATGTGTAATTGGGGAATTATTTGAGTGATTTTCTCTTTGTGTTCTTGAGAGTTTGCCCTTTTCCCCCTCCAAGTGTGAAAAGATCACCCTCTAGGATTTCATCCTATATCATTTTTATTCAAAGCGAACTGTCAAGAGGTCCCCATACCCCTCACTGTATTAGGGACGCAAAATTAAGGAACATAACACCGGTATGATGGAAACTAGGGTGGAAAGAGTTTAACAAAACACCAGGCATAAGGCCGAGCCTTCCACCCTTTACCATGTATATAGATACGTTAATTAAATAAAAGATATTGTGATATCCAATGATATCCATGATATCCATGTCCCAACATGGAACAACCTGTAACTGCACCTGCAACTAGCAATGCTATAAGAGGGGCTGAGCAAAGCAGTAACATAGCCAAACAACGGTTTGCTAGAAAGGGTAAAAGGTTAGAGGCTATCATGGCAATTTGGGAGGCTTCATAAGCAAGTGGTAGGTAGCGCGACATAGCGATAGCATCGAGACAACTAGCATAGCAAAGATAGTAGTGAGATCCAACGTGACGGTCATCTTGCCTGAAATCCCGCTAGGAAGAAGAACGAGTCCATGAAGTAGACGAACCAACGTAGTCGAATGGATCCTCACAATCGCAACATAACCGAAACTATCAAGGAGAAGCGGAACCAGAAAGAAGCAACCATCATGGTAAACAACCATCACATAAACATGACATGATGCACAACCAAGTATGATGCATGTCCAGTTTAATGATTCATGGCAATGCAAAGTGTAATAAACAATACTATAAATTAAATGGAGATCAATATGCAATGAGTTGCATATTGACGGAACACCACATTTAATTGTTTAGTTCTCTTACGTTTAATCTACTCAACAATATTAAATGTTGTTAAACATGGCAAAAGGTGAAGCATACATGAACTACCTATTTAGGCAAGTTTGAATGAGGCCGGAAACAACAAACAACAATTCTGGTAAATCCCCACATGTTATTTAGCAATTTAATGCAAACAACAATTTTAAAAGTTGTTATAATGATGCGGATGACATATACAAGTTTTATGCAATTTTAAGAAAATGTCGGCATGAGCATGTTATGAAGCATTTCTCAATGTGGCGGCGCGAAAGGGGTGCCACGGCAACGACAACGGAAATGGTGCCACGGCAACATTCCGATGATCCGACAACTCATTGAGATTCCGGTGCACAAGAGAAAGTGTGCGGAACATGCTAGAGATGGTACGGTGATCCCGGTTACCGGGTTCCCACGGGTCGACGACATGGCAAACAATGAGGAATGTGCAAGAGATACATCGTGCGCGGGGAGCAACAGATACATGCAACCATCTCATACACACATCATATGCACACGGTCCACGGGTGGTCATCTCGGCGTTATACCTTCGAAGCATACATTTTCGGGGCGGAACGAGTTCACTGCGGTGTAGGGGAAGTAGACGTTCTTGGGACGTCGTAGTGAAAGTAGTGGTACACGTTGTCTTGCCGAATCCATGGCGGCGTTAGGAGTTCACTTGATAGTCTTCGGCGATGGTAGTCGTACACATGTTGTGGTCAAACTTGACGAAGGCTCCGGGCGACGTGGTACTTGGCATCTCGAAATGGTCTTGACGATCCGAGGAGACGACATGGTTCAGGGCAGTCTCGATCTTGACGGTCTTGGCGAATCCTCAGGGTGGTTGTTGGACTTGCGGTTTGGAGGCATCGGTGGTTCCAGGGTACTTGACGAATGCATGTAGTCGCACACGAGTCGTCGTACACTTCACGGGTAAGAAAGAGGAACTTGGCGCATCCAAAATGAAGCAACACAAAAGGCCTCGTGTCTTGGTGGTCAACGCAAAGATGCGGCCCTGGATGGAGCTACGAGCAGAGGACGAACCGGGACTTGGCGCGTGGTGCAACCGATGATCAACGAGGAGGCGAAGATGGAGCAGGTCCGGCAAGGGGGGGCAGGGCGGCTGAGCAGGGGACTTGGCGACGCTCAGCAGCAGGAGGGAGAAGGGCGCGGAGCAGGCAAGAAGGCGCGGCGGCGCCTGCTGCAAGGTCGGGGACGCGAGCGTTCGTGGCCTCGGCAAGGGGGTCGGGGCGCGAGGCTCCTAAGGCGGCCATGGCTGCACAAGCTAGCGGACGGAGCTGCGGGCACGAGAAGCCGGAGGAGGGCGTTGGCGCGGGAGGAGATGCATGGCACAGAGGAGAAACTGTGGGCCAGCACGGAGGCCTCCATGGCCGGCGGCCATGCGGGTCTTGTAAGGTGAAGGGGCGCCGCAGGAGGCAGCGGCGAGCTTGAGGGTCAGCAGCGCGCATGGAGGATCTGCGGTGCCTGGGCGACGCTGGTAGCCTCCGACGGCACCGGATCGAAGGCGGAGGAGGTCGCGGGATGCCGATCCAGACCGGATCCGGACGAAGGAGGGTTAGCCTAGGCACAGGTCACCGGATCGGGAGGCATGGCGCTGTGTGCGTGTATCTGTGAGTGTGGCAGCGCCGCCAGGAGGAACGAGGACGAAGGGGGAGATGGGGATCGATCGGAAGGAGCCCCCTAGTGCTAGGTTAAGGAGGAGGACGGTCGGTCTGGTGGACTCCGGGGGAAGGATGGGCCGACCTGGTGGGCTGCGCTGGAATCTCTCTCCCTCTATTTTATTTTCTATAAACAGAAAATAACAAAGAAGAAAAGGAGAAGAAAGGAGGTGTTGGGGAAGAAGTTGGACACGCAGATAATTTCCTGGACCCACAAAAATGAGCTTGATCCAAGAAGATAGAAGTTGGCATGAATGCAAGATTTAAATTGAAACTCATTTGAATATCATTTAAATGGGTTTGAATTGGGACTAGGTTTTAGAAGTGCTCAAAAATGTTGAGAATATTGAAAGAGCCTCGATAGATGGGAAAAGAATTATAGGCAAGGTTAGAGAGTCGAAACTTGAAGAAGGAAAGGAAGGGATTTAACATGCATGTGTGCTGTGGTAAATTCCAAATTAATGGAATATAATTTTATAGCCTAATAATATTGGGAGGATATATGTTATAAAGAGAAATCACCATGTACATTTCCCTTGATTTAAATGGACTGAAGATCCATACAATTTATTTTATTGAGTTTTAAAACGAGTTGCATCATGACATGATGCAATGCGAATGATGACATGATGCGATGCAACAAACAAATAAAAAAACAGGGACAACGAAAAACATGGAAGGCGTCTGGAGCGCCCGTCTCGGGTCATCACAATGATGGGTCATGTGACCCCTGTTTGTAATATAATGCTATGCTGGCTCTTCTGGTCCTTTATCTATATGAGTTGTTGAGTTATGTGTTGGGGATCGTTGCAGAAATTAAAAAAATTCTACGCATCACCAAGATCAATCTATGGAGTTTACTAGCAACAAGAGGGGGGTGCATCTTCATACCTTTGAAGATCGCGATGCGGAAGCGTTGCAATAACGCGGATGAAGGAGTTGTACACGAAGCGATTCAGATCGCGGCCGAATCCGATCTAAGCACCGAACAACGGTGCCTCCGCGTTCAACACACGTGCAGCCCGGTGACGTCTCCCGCACCTTGATCCAGCAAGGAGAGAGGGAGAGGTTGGGGAAGACTCCGTCCAGCAGCAGCACAACGGCGTGGTGGTGGTGGAGGAGCATGGCACTCTAGCAGGGCTTCGCCAAGCACTGCGAGAGACGAGCAGGGAGAGGGGTAGGGCTGCGCCAGGAGAGAGGGAGACTCGTGTCTCTGGCAGCCCCAAAACCCCCACTATATATAGGGGAAGGGGAGGAGGCGCCTGCCTTCTAGATCCATCTAGAGGGGGGGGGGCCTCAGGGGGGGGGCAACGGCCCCCTTAGGGTTTCCAACTAGGGGGCGCCCTCCCCCCCCCCCCCCCCGAGGAGGGCAGCGGCCCCCTAGGGTTTCCAACCCTAGGTGCCTTGGACCCTTGGGGGGCGCACCAGCCCACTAAGGGGCTGGTTCCCATCCAACTACAACCCATTAGGTCCTTCGGGGTATGTGGACCCTCCCGGTGGATCCCCGGAACCCCTTTGATGGTCCCGGTACAATACCGATGAACCCCGAAACCTTTCCGGTAACTGAAACTGGACTTCACATATATAAATCTTTACCTCCGGGCCATTTCGGAACTCGTCGTGACGTCCGGGATCTCATCCGGGACTCCGAACAACATTCGGTAACCACGTACATCAATTCCCTATAACCCTAGCGTCATCGAACCTTAAGTGTGTTGACCCTATGGGTTCGGGAACTATGCAGACATGACCGAGACATCTCTCTGGCCAATAACCAACAGCGGGATCTGGATACCCATGTTGGCTCCCACATGTTTCACAATGATCTCATCGGATGAACCACAATGTCAAGGATTCAATCAATCCCGTATACGATTCCCTTTGTCTACCGGTATAACACTTGCCCGAGATTCGATCGTCGGTATACCGATACCTTGTTCAATCTCGTTACGTCTAGTCTCTTTACTCGTTCCGTAACACATCATCCCGTGACCAACCCCTTAGTCACATTGAGCTCATTACGATGATGTCTTACAAAGTGGGCCCAGAGATACCTCTCCGTCATAAGGAGTGACAAATCCCAGTCTCGATTCGTGCCAACCCAACAGATACTTTTGGGGATACCCGCAGTGTACCTTTATAGCCACCCAGTTACGTTGTGACGTTTTGCACACCCAAAGTACTCCTAAGGTATCCGGGATTTGCACAATCTCATGGTCTAAGGAAAAAGATACTTGACACTAGAAAAGCTTTAGCAGACGAACTACACGATCTTGTGCTATGCTTAGGATTGGGTCTTGTCCATCACATCATTCTCCTAATGATGTGATCCCGTTATCAATGACATCCAATGTCCATGGTTAGGAAACCGTAACCATCTATTGATCAACGAGCTAGTCAACTAGAGGTTCACTAGGGACATGTTGTGGTCTATGTATTCACACATGTATTACGATTTCTGGATAACACAATTATAGCATGAACAATAGACAATTATCATGAACAAGGAAATATAATAATAACCATCTTATTATTGCCTCTAGGGCACATTTACAACATTATGTTGTGATGCCATGTTGTACAACACATACTTGCGTGTTATGCGTACGTGTAATGTGCATTCCTATGTGTGGGATCCGACACCTAGTTGGTTATTCTTGGTAGCCTTTCTTATGGGGAAATGTCTCCTGGTGCTTCCATTTAGCCATGGTAGCTTGCTACTGCTCCGGAACACTTAGGCTGGCCGGCATGTGTCCTTGTTCGTTCTTGTGTCTGTCCCTTCGGTGAAATGTCACACGTTGTTCCTTTAAGTCCTTGTAGCTTGCTGCGACTTGGATTCATACGTTGATGATCGACACGTTCGTTGCCGGGTCATGTATGCCTATCCCTGTAAGTTAGTGCTACCTTGGATTCACGACTAGTCATGTCAACCCGGGTTCTCTGTCATATGGATGCTAGCGACACTATCATATATGTGAGCCAAAAGGCGAAAACGGTCCCAGGCCAGGTAAGGTGGCACCCGTGGGAATACCGTGCATGAGGTCGCAAAGTGATATGATGTGTTACATGCTAGATCGGTGTGACTTAGGATCGGGATCCCGACATGGGCCTTCTTCTGTACAGAGTGTCATCGACAAACTGGTACATACTGGCCCTCTGGGCTACTCTTTCAGCTTGATCTTGGTCGCCGGGAAGCTCTCCGGTTTGGAGGAAGTGGACTATGTGCCTTGCCCAACTTGGAGCCTGGGGCTCGGTAACGAGGACTAGCGGCACCTCCTCTGCCGCGGGAGCACCTGCCTCGTTCGTGGGGTCCATGGGCCCAGCTGCGGGAGCGGTGAGGAGTTGTTGTCGGCAGGGTCTCTGCCAAGAGCGGGCGGCTCTACCGGGAGAGGCTTACCGGATTCCAACTTTCTCCTTATTTGGGCCACTGTTGCCAGGGATACAGAGGGTTGAGTAAGATGGAGAACAAAAGTCCCTGGTTTCATCGGAAGCTTCTGCGCAGCACACTTTGGTAGATGATCAGCTATGCTGTTTTCCACACGGGGTACGTGCTCTGTTTGCAGTCCGTCGAAGTGTTCCTCCAATCTTCTCACTTCCTTGACGCATGCCTCCATCAATGTACTTTGGTAATCCTTGTTGACTTGTCTGACCACAAGCTGTGAATCTCCTCGAATGATCAGCTTCTTAATTCCCAATTCTGCTGCAATCCTGAGCCCAACAAGGAGCCCTTCAAACTCTGCTTTATTGTTGGTTGCCTCTTCCCAGGCAAAATGCATCTGATGACGTACTTCAAGTGCTCCCCGGAGGGGGAACAAGAAGCATGCCAGCCCCTGCACCTTGTAGGGAAAAGGCACCATCAAAATACATAATCCATTCTTGGGGCGATTCCTTGCCGGGGATAGCTGTCTCTGGCACTTCCTCGTCAGGGGTTGGTGTCCATTCTGCAATAAACTCTGGCAATGCCCTGCTCTGGATTGTTGCTGTGCTCTCAAACTTCAAACCAAAGTTGGATAACTCCAAAGCCCAATCCACTATTTTGCCAGTAGCCTCAGGGTTTCGGAGTATCCTTTGCAATGGGAAGCGAGTGACAACCGTGATGTCATGGGCTTGTAAGTAGTGGTGTAGTTTCCTTGAGGCCATGATGAGGCCAAAGATCAACTTCTGCATGCCAGACTACCTTGATCTAGCCTCCTGTAGCAAGGAGCTGACGAAGTACACTGGGCGTTGCACCACTTTCTTCCTTGCCGCATCCTTGGGGTCAATCTCGCTCTCGTGCTCATTTCTTCCCTGATCCTTTTCTGACTCTGTCGGTCCTTGCTCATTCTCTGCTGCATCGACTTCCCGCTGTGCCACCAAAGCCGCGCTAACCACTTGGTTGGTTGCTGCCAAGTACAGCAACAACGGCTCTTTCCGTTTGGGAGCAACAAAGGTAGGCATAGAGGACAAGTAGGTCTTGAACTCTTGCAAAGACGCATATGCCTCCGGTGTCCACTTCATGGGCCCTGCCATCTTCAAAAATTTGAAGAACAGCAGGCCGCACTTGGAAGACTTGGAGATGAATCTGCTTAGCACAACAACGCATCCTATCATACGCCTCACAACCTTGACTGTCCTTGGCGCCTGGATCTGCTCGATGGCCTTAATCTTGTCAGGGTTGGCTTCGATCTCCCAGTGGGACAAAAAGAACCCAAGCAGCTTGCCGGAGGGAACGCCGAACACACACTTCTCTAGGTTGAGCTTCAAGTTGATCTTGCACAGATTAGCAAATGTCTCCTCCAAATCCTGAACAAGGGTGGCTCTATCCTTGGTCTTGACCACAATATCATCCACATACGCTTCAGTGTTTCTGTGCAGCTATGGCTCAAAACCAATCTGGACTGCACTTGCGAAAGTGGACCTGACACTCTTCAATCCAAACAGCGTGCGGACAAAACAATACGTATGATACGTCTCCAACATATCTATAATTTTTTATTGTTCCATGCTATTATATATTCTATTTTGGATGTTTAATGGGCTTTATTATACACTTTTATATTATTTTTAGGACTAACCTATTAACAGGAGGCCCAGCCCAAATTGTTTTTTGCCTATTTTAGTGTTTTGTAGAAAAAGAATATCAAACGGAGTCCAAACGGAATGAAACCTTCAGGAGTGTGATTTTTGGAACAAACGTGATCCAGAGGACTTGGAGTGAACGTCAAGCAACCAACGAGGAAGCCACGAGGCAGGGGGCGCGCCTACCCCCCTGGGCGCGCCCTCCACCCTCGTGGGCCCCTCATGGCTCCACCGACCTACTTCGTCCTCCTATATATACCTATGTACCCTGAAAACATCGGAGAGCACCACGAAAACCTAATTCCACCGCCGCAACCTTCTGTACCCATGAGATCCCATCTTGGGGCCTTTTCCGGCGCTCCGCCGGAGGGGGCATTGATCATGGAGGGCTTCTACATCAACACCATAGCCTCTCCAATGATGTGTGAGTAGTTTACCTCGGACCTTCGGGTCCATATTATTAGCTAGATGGCTTCTTCTCTCTCTTTGGATCTCAATACAAAGTTCTCCTCAATCTTCTTGGAGATCTATTCGATGTAACTCTTTTTGCGGTGTGTTTGTCGAGATCCGATGAACTGTGGGTTTATGATCAAGATTATCTACGAACAATATTTGAATCTTCTCTGAATTATTTTATGCATGATTGGTTATCTTTGCAAGTCTCTTCGAATTATCAGTCTAGTTTGGCCTACTAGATTGATCTTCCTTGCAATGGGAGAAGTGCTTAGCTTTTGTTTCAATCTTGCGGGCTCGATCCCAGTGACAGTAGGGGAAACGACATGTATTGTATTGTTGCCATCGGGGATAAAAAGATGGGGTTTATATCATATTGCATGAGTTTATCCCTCTACGTCATGTCATCTTGCTTAAAGCGTTACTCCATTCTTATGAACTTAATTCTCTAGATGCATGCTGGATAGCGGTCGATGTGTGGAGTAATAGTAGTAGATGCAGGCAGGAGTCGGTCTACTTGTCACAGACGTGATGCCTATATACATGATCATACCTAGATCTCATAACTATGCTCAATTCTATCAATTTCTCGGCAATAATTTGTTCATCCACCGTAATACTTATGCTATCTTGAGAGAAGCCACTAGTGAAACCTATGGGCCCCGGGTCTATTTTCCATCATACAAGTTTTCAATCTATTTTATTTTGCAAACTTTGCTTTCAATTTGTATCATAAAAATAACAAAAAAATTTATCTTATTATTATTATCTCTATCAGATCTCAGTCTTGCAAGTGGCCGTGAAGGGATTGACAACCCCTTTATCGCGTTGGTTGCGAGGTTCTTATTTGTTTGTGTAGGTACGAGGTGACTCGCGCGTGGTCTCCTATTGGATTGATACCTTGGTTCTCAAAAACTGAGGGAAATACTTACGCTGCTTTGCTGCATCACCCTTTCCTCTTTAAGGAAAAATCAACGCATGCTTAAGAGGTACCAAGAAGGATTTCTGGCGTGGTTGCCGGGGAGATCTACACCAAGTCAAGACATAAATTTTTTCAAGTTCTTGGTAAAGATTTGATGGATTATGGAACAAGGAGTGGCAAGAGCCTAAGCTTGGGGATGCCCAAGGCACCCCAAGGTAAAATCCAAGGATACCAAAAAGCCTAAGCTTGGGGATGCCCTGGAAGGCATCCCCTCTTTTGTCTTCGTTCATCGATAACTTTACTTGGAGCTATATTTTTATTCACCGCATGATATGTATTTTGCTTGGAGCGTCTTGTATGATTTGAGTATTTAATTTTTTAGTTTACCACAATCATCCTTGCTGTACACACCTTTTGAGAGAGACACATATGAATCGGAATTTATTATAATACTCTATGTGCTTCACTTATATATTTTGAGCTATATAGTTTTTGCTCTAGTGCTTCACTTATATCTTTTAGTGCAGGGTGGTGGTTTTATTTTATAAAAATAATTGATCTCTCATGCTTCACTTATATTATTTTGAGAGTACTTTAGAACAACATGGTAATTTTCTTTTAGGCATAATAAAAACTTTCATATAAGTGCATTGAATACTATGAGAAGTTTGATACTTGATAATTGTTTTGAGACATGGAGATGGTGATATTAGAGTCATGCTAGTTGAGTAGTTGTGAATTTGAGAAATACTTGTGTTGAAGTTTGCGATTCCCGTAGCATGCACGTATGGTGAACCGTTATGTGATGAAGTCGTAGCATGATTTATTTATTGATTGTCTTCCTTATGAGTGGCGGTCGGGGACGAGCGATGGTCTTTTCCTACCAATCTATCCCCCTAGGAGCATGCGCATAGTACTTTGTTTCGATAACTAATAGATTTTTGCAATAAGTATGTGAGTTCTTTAAGACTAATGCTGAGTCCATGGATTATACGCACTCTCACCCTTCCACGTTTGCTAGCCTCTCTATTACCGCGCACTTTTCGCCGATATCATACACCCACCATATACCTTCCCCCAAAAAGCCACCATACCTATCAATTATGGCATTTCCATAGCCATTCTGAGATATATTGCCATGCAACTTTGCACCGTTCCGTTTGTTATGACACGCTTCATCATTGTCATATTGCCATGCATGATCATGTAGTTGACATCGTATTTGTGGCAAAGCCACCGTTCATAATTTTCTTTCATACATGTCACTCTTGATTCATTGCATATCCCGGTACACCGTCGGAGGCATTCACATAGAGTCATATTTTGTTCTAAGTATTGAGTTGTAATTCTTGAGTTGTAAATAAAAAGAAGTGTGATAATCATCATTATTAGAGCATTGTCCCAGTGAGGAAAGGGTGATGGAGACTATGATTCCCCCACAAGTCGGGATGAGACTCCGGACAAAAAAAGAGGCCAAAATAAAAAAAGAAGGCCACAAAAAATTAGAGAAAAAGAGAGAAGGGACAATGTTACTATCCCTTTTCCACACTTGTGCTTCAAAGTAGCACCATGATCTTCATGATAGAGAGTCTCCTATGTTGTCACTTTCATAAACTAGTGGGAGTTTTACATTATAGAACTTGGCTTGTATATTCCAATGATGGGCTTCCTCAAATTGCCCTAGGTCAAGCAAATTGGATGCACACCCACTTAGTTTCTTTTGTTGAGCGTTCATACACTTATAGGTTTAGTGCATCCGCTGCATGGCAATCCCGACTCACTCACATTGATATCTATTGATGGGCATCTCCATAGCCTGTTGATACGCGTAGTTGATGTGAGACTATCTTCTCCTTTTTGTCTTCTCCACAACCACCATTCTATTCCACCTATAGTGCCATGTCCATGGCTCACGCTCATGTATTGCGTGAAAGTTGAAAAAGTTTGAGAACATCAAAAGTATGAAACAATTGCTTGGCTTGTCATCGGGGTTATGCATGATTTAATATTTTGTGTGATGAAGATAGAGTATAGCCAAACTATATGATTTTGTAGGAATAACTTTCTTTGGCCATGTTATTTTGAGAAGACATGATTGCTTAGTTACTATGCTTGAAGTATTATTATTTTATGCCAATATTTGTGATGGCCTGGCTTATTAGGGATGATAGACTACTCACATCAATAAGGAATTCCTTCTTTTCCGGGAGCCCATTCGGACAGAACTCCAAAGTTAAGCGTGCTCAGCTTGGAGTAGTGTCAGGATGGGTGACCGACCGGGAAGTTGCTCCCGGGTGCGCACGAGTGAGGACAAAGTGCGCAGAAAAGACTAGTATTGATCTGTGGGGCCAGTCTAGATCCCGCCAGGAGTAACGACCACCGGCGGGTGTGTCCGGGGCGTTACAAGTTGGTATCATAGTCGACCCTCGCGGTTACACGGATGGTTGCGGACAGGTGCGTGGTCATGTTGTTCATGACGTTTGTGACCCGTCGTGGCACCCGACATGGCACATGTACCAGACTGGAAGCACAGACGTTTGTGCCAAGAGGGAACGTTCCTGTGGCCCGACGAGGACGTCGGTTCCTCTGAGTGGGGGTGTATGTGATGGCCTGGCTTATTAGGGATGATAGACTACTCACATCAATAAGGAATTCCTTCTTTTTCGGGAGCCCATTCGGACAGAACTCCAAAGTTAAGCGTGCTCAGCTTGGAGTAGTGTCAGGATGGGTGACCGACCGGGAAGTTGCTCCCGGGTGCGCATGAGTGAGGACAAAGTGCGCAGAAAAGACTAGTATTGATCTGTGGGGCCAGTCTAGATCCCGCCAGGAGTAACGACCACCGGCGGGTGTGTCCGGGGCGTTACAATATTAAACTTTTATCTTGAATCTTTCGGATCTGAACATTCATGCCACAATAAATAAAATTACATTCAGAAATATGTTAGAAAGCATTCCACATCAAAAATTCTTTTTTGATCATTTACCTACTCGAGGACGAGCAGTAATTAAGCTTGAGGATGCTTGATACGTCTCCAACGTATCTATAATTTTTATTGTTCCATGCTATTATATATTCTGTTTTGGATGCTTAATGGGCTTTATTATACAATTTTATATTATTTTTGGGACTAACCTATTAACCGGACGCCCAGCCAAAATTGTTGTTTTTCCCTATTTCAGTATTTCGCAGAAAAAGAATATCAAACGGAGTCCAAACTGAATGAAACCTTCGGGAGCGTGATTTTTGGAACAAACGTGATCCAGATGACTTGGAGTGGACGTCAAACAACCAATGAGGAAGCCACGAGGCAGGGGGGCGCGCCTACCCCCTGGGCGCGCCCTCCACCCTCGTGGGCCCCTCGTGGCTCCACCGACCTACTTCTTCCTCCTATATATACCTACGTACCCTGAAAAGATCGGAGAGCACCGCTAAAACCTAATTCCACCGCCGCAACCTTTTGCACCCGTGAGATCCCATCTTGGGGCCTTTTCCGGCGCTCCGCCGGAGGGGGAATTGATCACGGAAGGCTTCTACATGAACACCATAGCCTCTCCTATGATGTGTGAGTAGTTTACCTCAGACCTTCGGGTCCATAGTTATTAGCTAGATGGCTTCTTCTCTCTCTTTGGATCTCAATACAAAGTTCTCCTCGATCTTCTTGGAGATATATTCGATGTAACTCTTTTTGCGGTGTGTTTGTCGAGATCCGATGAATTGTAGGTTTATGATCAAGATTATATATGAACAATAGTTGAATCTTCTCTGAATTCTTTTATGTATGACTGGTTATCTTTGCAAGTCTCTTTGAATTATCAGTTTTGTTTGGCCTACTAGATTGATCTTTCTTTCAATGGGAGAAGTGCTTAGTTTTGGGTTCAATCTTGCGGTGCTCGATCCCAGTGACAGTAGGGGAAACGACACGTATTGTATTGTTGCCATCGAGGATAAAAAGACGGGGTTTATATCATATTGCATGAGTTTATCCCTCTACATTATGTCATCTTGCTGAAAGCGTTACTTCGTTCTTATGAACTTAACTAGCGGAGCTACCCGCGCATTTGCGCGGCTAGACTATTTATTTATGATTACATTGGTTTGGACTTTTGACTTTATTTGTGCATTTTACATTATGGTGTGATATTTTAGCATTCATTAAATATTTTAGCATGAAATTATTTTTTCTTTGTATGTGCTAATTTTTTCCATTATATGAAAATTATATATGATAGATTTATTTCGAAAGATTTTTATTATATTCGCGAGTGTGTGTTAGAAGGTATTAAGTATTGTGTTTTTTGTTGCGAACCAGCCTATGGTTATGTAGTTAGGAGTACAGTGGTATTCCCAATTTATCGGCGTTCAAATCCTTGACTTTGACACTATTGCCGATAAGTCGAGTAAGTCTCTTTAATCCACTCGTACGTGTGCTTGCCTGTCCTCATAGCAGTGAGTGTATATGCACATGTATGAGTGTCTGCATTTGTATTGTGTTAAAAATATTTATATATATATATATAATTAAGAATCGAACCATTTAGCTAACATAAAAACTATTGAAAGGAAATGCCCTTTCTATTTATGTATTCATTTTGTTCATTTCATGAAAATTATGCATGATAGATTTAAACTTTTTTGTGACTGTCTTTTACTCCATCCGTTTTTAAATATAAGTCTTTTTTAGAGATTTCAATACGGACTACATACAGATGTATATAGACATATCTTAAAGTGTACATTCACTTATTTTGCTTTGTACGTAGTCCATATTGAAATTTTTAAAAAGATTTATATTTAGGAACGGAGGAAATAGAAGGTTCGAAGTATTCTTTTATATGGAACTGTACGGCTATGTGTGAAGTTGATTCCATTCGTACTCTATTCTTGACTGGACCAAAATATCGTCTAGAAAAAGACTGGACCAAAATATCATCAAGAAGGCCTCTAGCATAGCTCTTCTCCCCTGCTTTTCAGTGGCAGCAGTGGCGGATCCAGGGATTGAACTTAGCCGGGCGGAATATTTGAGGTGCAAATTTTTCATTGACAAATGCAAGTCCGCTAAACCAAACTTCATAAAATTCAAATATGAAGCTAGATCCACGGTAAAATTAACATAACCAATGATGTAAAACAGTTCAAGATTCTCAACAACTAGGTGATGAAATCACCAAAAATCACAAAATCTAATATGAACATGCTGCGAGGGAAATCATGACCATACTGCTGATATGGGTCTTTCTTCAAATATTCCCTCCTCGCTGCATCTTTGAATTCTGGAGCAGAATAATCACAAATTTGTTTTCGGAGTCCCGGATCATGTTGAATTATAATAGAAGTTCGCAAAGTGTTATCATGAGAATCCTGATTAGATACTTCAGGTTCATGAACAAGATCTTCTACAATGTTTGCATCCGAGGTTTTATTGGATGAAATGTTTGCATCAGTTTCATGAACAGGAACAGGAGCTTGAGATTCATTAGTTAGGTGATTTCCAAAATAAGTAGCAATTGGTTTCATTTTCTTACAAAATCCTACATTACAACATAACCATGCATAGCACTGGATTGCTGCAATTGGTTCCAAAATAAGCAGCAATTTGTAGTTAGGTACACATTGAAGATCAACATCAGAAGAAAATGGATTGGAGTTGGACTACCTGCTGATTGCGCTTGCTGATTTTGCAAACTATAGCTGCGCGTTTACACGAGTTAGATGCTCTGCCGCCGCTGCCTCTTCCCAGACCCGGGACATCTTTTGGTTCGCCCCATTTGCGGAACTAGATCTGGATCAGGTGTCCGGCGGCTGTCGGACGGTGGCTGGCGGTCGGGCGAGGCAGAGCTCTGTGACGGCGAGTCGGCGGCAGCTAGGTTGGCCTCGCTAGGCGCTAGCTGCATGGCTGGATTTGGGGGTTTACTGGGATTGCATGTACGTGTTCGGTGGATTGGGGCGTGGCCGCTAACATATTGGGGCTATGGGCTGCTACTGGGCTTGTGTTTGACTGTGCAGTCCAGTGCAAGTCCCCGCATGTATCAGCCCATGTAGCAAACGAGTCGTATTTTTCGTATACGGGGATTTCGGCGACCCGGGGCGGCCGACCATAGTCGCCCCTACCGTGGCGCCGCCACTGAGTGGCAGCACCATCGCATGCGCTCGTCGCTGGCTCGGCTGCGTACCGCCGCCAACCATAGCTTCAGCGGATGGAAGATGTATGCCGCAGCGTCTCTCCCGATCTCTTCTTCCGAATGGATTTGAGGGAGCCTTTAGCCCTTCACAGGTAAAATCCCTAATTTTTGTGCATCTCACATGAGGTAAATGTCATCCCAGATTAGAAATTGTTGGGTAAAATCTCCATGCCACAACCACGCTCAAGATTTAGTAAAGAAGATATTTAAATCTCCTTGCTGCAGGAACTTTTTCTTGGATCTGCTACAAAATAGATTGAGAATTGGGGACTATTCATTAGAGGGATCAGAGTTGGTATCGTGATCTTCTGGAAGTATGTGGTATGAGAGAGATGATGTTATATTCAGTAGAGTTGATATCCATTGCCAAATGAAAAAGGTACGATCTGTATTTTTTGCTCTCAGAAATTACTTCTAAGTTTATATAAATATTAATGTAGAAAGAACTTATGTGTACAAACATGATAGAGTTAGTTCACGGATACAGAACTGATGAACAGAAATTTATATATTTTATTGAAAGATTAAAGATCCATATGTACGCATACATTTATTCGCTCGAGGAGGCTAATGCCTATGTTTTTAGAGAGACAAATTGAGGAGATTTGGGGAATCGGAAACTATTTGTGTGAGAGATGTGAGTGTTAGATTGTGAGAGATTAGTAATGGCTATTTAGGGGAATTAATTGGTGAACTTTCTATAGAACGTTTTTAAAAGATTTGGATTTTGAGATTAACCGTGAATGTATTTTAGTTGTGGGTCCTGGCTATAATGTGGGAGATTGTGAAAAGCTTATTGTAGGTGGAATCCATTGGTGATTTCATTGTTTCATCTGCTGCGATATTTTTTGTGTTAAAAATATTCAAGGATAAATAACTAATTTTAAATTTAATATTTTACAGAAAGATCAAACATATATATCTATGGATTAATAATTATTTAAAAATTTAACATGCCAACCAAGTAAATGTGTTGTTCAAAATGTATGGTAAGGTTGTTTGTGACTCTATGTAATTATACATGAATTGTCTAATGACTTGAGGAACTGCACTATCAATTAAAAAATCTCTTTGTAAACAATATTCTTTGTGACATCTTCGGTTGGACACTCTTCGTCATCGATCAGCACCTCAATCCTTCCTTGTTTGTCACTCTTGATAGTGCCACATATAGTTGTCCATGGCAGAACACTTGCTTAGGCAAATATATGCCTACCTTGTTTAAGGACTAACCTTGGCTCTTGTTTATTGTCATTGCAAAGCACACTGATAATGGATATTGCCTTCTTTTCAGCACGAATGGCCATTTTGAGTCGCTTGGTGACATGATGATTCGAGGTATGTATACCTTATCGCCGACATGTGTTCCTGTGATTATTTGTGTCTCGATGTATTTGTTTCCAGGATGTGTAATTGTCATTCTTGTACCGTTGCATAAGCCTGCTGCTTGGTTGATGTTGCGTGGGAGCATGACCGGCAAACCTACCTTCAGTTTTAACTTATGGTCTGGTATTCCTGGGGACGTTAAGGTGTTGAGGAGCTCAGTAGGCTGCATGTTCATCATGGTGTTGGTATTTGTCGTTGCCTTGCACACTGTGTCCAGGCTTAGGTATGTCACCTCTTCACCTTGTATTTGGCTCATTATGTGGTCATTTATCTCCTTGACTGTATCATTTCTTGGACATGGTATTGCTCTTTCTTCTAGGTAATCCCGCTCATGGTATTTTTGCAGCAAATTTGGGTTTATGCTTTTGACGATTTGTTCTTTACGATTTTCTCCTTTCTCTAGCAGTAGGTCTTTTGGTATTTTTATCCAATCCTCTCCTTCATCTGATGTTGTTTTTCCATCGCCAATCTGTAGTATCCACTCTGCAAATTCAGCGACCTTTTGCTTTTGTATTGGATCATCTAACAAACACTTTAGCCGCATATTTTGTGTTAACTCAAATATTTCAAAGTGTTTCCACAGATATGACCTTTTGATTGAAGCATTTACTATCTGCTCTCTCCTTCCTTTGGTTATAACTGGCAGGATTTGTCTGAAGTCGCCTCCTAGTATAACTGTCATTCCACCAAATGGCTTTTCATCGCTGTTTTCATTAGTGAACCTTAGAATATCTCTCAGGCTTTTGTCTAGTGCCTCGAAGCAGTGTTTGTTTGCCATAGGAGCCTCGTCCCACAATATAAGTGAGGTCTTCTTTAGCAGTTCAGCCAAATGCGAGCCTTGTTTTATTTCACACGTTGATTCTTCAGTGATATTAAGTGGAATACGGAACCTTGAGTGTGCTGTTCTTCCACCTTGGAGAAGCAACACTGCAATGCCACATGATGCTACCGCAAGCACTACCTCCCCCTCTGATCTTAGCTTTGTCGTTATTGCTTTCCATAGATAGGTTTTTCCTGTGCCACCGTAGCCTTCGACAAATATCTGCTTTCCTAGGCCTTTGTCGACTGACTCCATTATTGCATCATAGGCCTTTTTCTGGTCTTTGTTAAGATTGTTTAGTATGATTTTGTGCTCATCCTTGAGTTTGTCCATGTCGTAGTTGACCTCTTCGTTTATTAGTCTGTTCCCAAGTTCTTCTAGCTCTGTAGCATTTGGTAGTTCTATGTCTGGATAGTCCTTTAGTGACTTTCCTACTTGCCTCATCAGTTTTTCTATCTCAATCAGACCATACGCTTTCTTCTGTGTGTTTGTAAGCCAAAGTGTTGGAAAGTTTAGAATAGTCCTTCTTTTGTATTGCATATCTTCACACAATGCCTCCCATGTTGAATCCCACAATACCTTTGGGTTTGTGACTTCGCAATGGGACAATATGGTGGTGAATAACTGACGCAGTTGTGTTCCGGAAGCCCAACTTGATGCTTCATTGATACAGTCAATCCACTCGGTGTCATCATCGAGAAATCCGAGGGCTTGGGATGCTGATTTGTATGTTGGGTGAATGACTCCATCAACGGTCCTAATGTCCTCAAATGATGTGCATCCTTTCTTGGTGTTTAGAAGCATCCTCATATGATATCTCTCGCCACTTGCGGGATGTGCATAGTAGATTCTTCCAATTGCGTAGTCCCTTTTTCGCTTCTGCCAACATTTTGTTTCGCTTTTCCATACAAACTTTGTAGGGAATTCTGCGTAAGTCAATCCTTTTCCTAGATCATATATTTTATTTGCCTCCATCCACTGAGTGAACTTGGTGATTTTAGATCCGTCCCTTGTTACTATCTTTTCAAGATCAGTGGAGTCTGGAAAAACGACTTGTTGCTCATTTTCAAGATGGAAAGGTAGCCTCTCAACTGCTGGATCGCGATACTGAAGATCAAACTGAAATATCCTCCAGCATGCTTCTGATGTTGATATGTATCTCATCTCTAGGTATTTCTTGATCTCGTCAGTTTCGTTTGCCGTGCCACTTTCCTTGAGCAAGGCTGTAACATGGTCGTCATCTTTATGGATATACTTAAATAGGTACTTGATTGATCTGGACCTATTGCACCACTCAACATTTATGTGAGCTTGATACTTGACCAGAAGGTTCCGGTTGTATGGCACGACAAATCTGTTGTCGAGCATCACCCCTCCCTTTTTGATCTGCCTTCCGTCATCCCTCCTTTTATATACTGGAAATCCGTCCTCGTCAATGGTAGTGCTGGCATTGTATCTTTTTGGGAAATGCTTGGTGCATCTATGGTCCACCATGCATGGTGAGTTTTTCTTAGCCTCTCCGCACGGGCCATGCATCATGAAGTTCTCAACAGCTGCAAATGCCTCTGGATCCTCATCCTTGTTTGGGATCTCAGCGCTTATTATTTTTTCGATTTGCGATGGTTCCGGGTACTTGTCTTTGTCCTTCAAAAATATGAGTATGTGCGCATGCGGGAGTCCTCTCTTCTGGAATTCTATTGTGTAGATGACTGCAGTTGATTAATAGTTTGTCAGATTTAGCTTAAATTGGAATGCATGTTACTAAAGAGCTAGAATCTGACGGAGTATAAGATGATGCATGTTTCTAAAGAGCAACAGTCTGACGGACTATAAGATGATGCAAGAAAGAGTAAAGATTGATAGTCAATGGGACTTACTTGCAACTGTTTCTCCAAAGTATTTCTTTTCTTTTATGTCTCTCATTAGCTCCTTTAGTTTGATCATAAATACTCTGTTCACAATGTCTGGCCGATCGGCTGGCTTTTGGCCACCTCCCGCTTCATCTAGCATGTATTGGATCTCAGGCCACTTTGCATTGCATGTGAATGTTATAAATAGGTCTGGGTATCCAGCCCAACGGCATATTGCAAAGGCATCTTGCAAATATTGTGCCTTGCTTCTTCTACCACCTGTAAAAGATGAAGGCACAATTATCCTCTTTCCAACTTGCTCTGTTCTTGTGTCCCCTCGCTCAATCACATCCTGCAATCCACTATAAAGTTCAGTTCGTAGCTTTCCTTGATTGTGTCGGATCTAGTTTAGTCTATTTTGCTCGATACATGTGTATACATCCTCCCAAAATTGCAGTGAAAAATGCCCGGACTTGAGTAGTAACATTCCTTGATCAGGACGTTGCTGTAGGTAGAATGCATAGTAGTCCAACAACGTTACGTATTTCCTGCTATTTGTACCTCCTTTTGTTTTCTTGTAGGGTATCTCAAGTTTAAAACCATCTTCTCCATATGGGTGTTAGAGTTATCATATAAGTCATGTACCCCTTTGTATTTATCCCGTTGTATAAGCGGTTTCCTGCATATGTTCCATACCTGTACATGTATATATATATCGGCCTATGGCCTCATGGGAATACAAGTTGCTTATTCCTAACATGGTATTAGAGCTAGGTCAATTTTTTGCATGCTGCAACTCATGCATTTGATCCGTCTGTTCGATCTCCAACCCCGCTCGATCTCCTCTCTGTCTGCTCGATCGACGCAGGGGCTCGTTCCGCAGGCGCCCTCGATCTCCTCTCCAGCCAGCTGCTCGAAGGCCTCCTGCTGCCTGCCCCGATCCCCCATCCAAGTCGCCTCGAGTCAGATCGGCCGCTGCCTGCCCGTCCCGCTCTCCCGCCGGGCCCGTCCCGATCTCCCGCAGGACCCGTTCCCGATCGGAGCCGCCTCGAGTCGCCCTGCTCACCTGTTCAGATCGGTCGCTGCTCTCGTCCCGATCTCCTGCAGCACCGGTCGTCGCTTGTCCCGATCTCCCACAGCACCTTCCCGCAGCTGCCTCGCCCGTCCTGACCGTCCTGATCTCCCGCTCGACGCTGCTCCCGATCTGGTCGCTCTCGTCGGATTCTAAAAAAAAATGTCTATTGGATCAGGCTATGTTGTTGTTCCTCGTTGTCCGGTGATTTTTGATGGCTCTAACTACACCGAGTTCGTTGGCTTCATGCGCATTCACATGCGTGGCATCCGTCTCTGGGGTGTTCTTTCTGGCGAGGTCTGCTGTCCGCCACGTCCGGTTCCTCCGGTGGCCCCTACTCCGCCGACTCCACTGGTTCTTGCTCCGGATGCTAATCAGGCCGCCAAGGATGCGGCTAAGCTTGCTGATGAGGCTGCTGATCGTGCGTATGATGAGAAGGTTTTGGCTTATGAGGAGGCTCTTCAGATTTATCATGGTGCTCTGTCTGCTTACACCCAGTGGCTTGATGATGATGCTCGTGCTGCCGCTGTTCTCACTGCTAGTGTTTTGCCTCAGTTTGCTTCTGAGTTTCTGGGTCTCCCTACTGTCTTTGAGATGTGGACCCGTCTTCGTCAGCGCTATCAGCCCTCTGGTGATGCCTTATACCTCTCTGTGGTCCGTCAGGAGCATGCTCTTCAGCAGGGTGACTCTACTGTTGATGACTTCTATGCACAGAGTTCTGCTATCTGGCGACAGCTTGATTCTCTCCGCAGTGCTGGGTGTCGTACCTGCCCCTGTTGCCAGGCTGTCCAGGCCAATTTGGAGTTTCATCGCGTCTATGAGTTCCTGTCTCGGCTCCGTAAGGAGTTTGAGCCCCGGCGTGCTCAGTTGTTTGCTCGTGGCCGTATTTCTCTCATGGAGGCGCTTTCTGAGATTCGTGCTGAGGAGACTCGCTTACGTGGTGCTGGTTTGCTGGAGGTTCCTTCTGTGCTTGCTACTCGTGCTCCTACGTTAC
Source organism: Triticum monococcum (assembly GCA_034509565.1). Lineage (NCBI taxonomy): Eukaryota > Viridiplantae > Streptophyta > Magnoliopsida > Poales > Poaceae > Triticum > Triticum monococcum. The sequence continues at coordinate 425,978,827 of CM067847.1, read as the reverse complement.
CTGCTGCACCGACCCCTTCTCGCTCGAGTGCTTCGCCGCTCTTGCCCACTCCTTCTGGAGGCTCAGGTCGCCCCCGTCCACATTGCGACTACTGCAACCATGATGGTCATCTTGAGTCTCAGTGCTACACGAAGAAGAAACACCTGCGCAAGGCGCGATCATCATCTTCAGGGACTTCGTCATCTACCTCGACAGCTTCAGCCATTGCTTTGACTGAGCAGGATATTCTGAGACTTAAGCGTCTGCTCGCAGCTTCAGGTTCTTCCTCGACGGGTACTGCTGGTTCTGTGACTGATACTTCCCGCACTGAGCAATCACCCTCTACACAGTCAGGTACATCCCCATGGGTTCTGGACTCTGGAGCTTCTTTTCATATGTCTTCTCATTCTTCCACTTTGTCCTCTCTTCGATCCCTGGATTCTCCTGTTCATGTCTTTACTGCTGATGGTACTCCACTTTCTGTTGCTAGTAGAGGCAATCTTACCACTCCTTATTCTGTTCCTGATGTTGCTCATGTTCCTCGACTTACCATGAATCTGTTTTCTGCTGGTCAACTTACTGAGTCTGGTTGTTGCGTCATCCTTGACGTTGACTCTTGTTCTGTCCAGGACCGTCGCACGCACACTCTGGTTGGGGCTGGCCTTCGCCGCCGTGATTCTCAGGGTCTTTGGGAGTTGGACTGGCTTCATGTTCCTTCCGCTGCCACCACCATCGCCAGTTCTTCCGCTTCTGTCGCCTCCGTTACTGGTTCCTTCCAGCAGTGGCATCATCGACTTGGTCATCTGTGTGGTTCTCGGTTGTCTTCTTTAGTTCGTCGAGGTCTTCTGGGGTCTGTCTCAGGAGATGTCTCTTTAGAGTGTCAGGGTTGTCGTCTTGGCAAGCAGATTCAGTTACCATATTCACATAGTGAGTCAGTGTCCAAGCGTCCTTTCGATTTAGTCCATTCTGATGTATGGGGTCCGGCCCCTTTTGCTTCGAAAGGTGGTCATAAATATTATATTATTTTCATAGATGATTTCTCTCGTTACACATGGCTTTATTTCATGACTTCTCGTTCTGAGGTGTTGTCTATTTATAAGCGTTTTGCTGCCATGGTTCATACTCAGTTCTCTTCACCCATTCGTGTTTTTCGTGCTGACTCTGCTGGCGAGTATATCTCTAAGATGTTGCGTGGTGTTCTTGCTGAGCACGGGACTCTCTCTCAATTCTCTTGTCCTGGTGCTCATGCTCAAAATGGTGTGGCTGAGCGAAAGCATCGACATCTTCTTGAGACGGCTCATGCATTGATGATTGCTACCTCTCTCCCGCCTCACTTTTGGGCTGAGGCCGTCTCCACATCTACCTATCTTATCAATATACAGCCTTCCGCTGCTCTACAGGGTGGTGTTCCTTTTGAGCGACTTTTTGATCGTTCTCCCGATTATTCGATACTTCGCTCGTTTGGTTGTGTTTGCTATGTTCTTCTTGCCCCTCGCGAACGCACCAAACTGACCGCTCAGTCTGTTGAGTGTGTCTTCTTAGGCTACAGTGATGAGCATAAGGGCTATCGTTGTTGGGATCCTATTGGTCGTCGGATGCGTATCTCTCGAGACGTGACTTTTGATGAGTCTCGTCCCTTCTACCCACGCCCATCTTCCTCGACTTTTTCAGTGCGGGATATCTCTTTCCTCACTTTTCCTGACTCACCTATCACCCCCATCGAGACTGTACCTCTCCGTTCCACTTCCTCTCGTTCTCCACTTTCATCTCCGGTGACTTCCTCCCCGGTCTCCTCTCCCAGCCTGTCACTGGCTTCTACACCTTCATCTCCGGTGACTTCTTCGTCGCCACCCCCCGATTCTACCTTGACGATTCCTTCTTCTATTATTCCATCTTTTCCTCAGCATTACACTCGTCGTCCACGACCAGTCGATGCCTTTGTGGATGAGTCGTCATCTTCCTCTCAGCCTACTTATGGCTTGCGTTCTTGTCCTCGTCCGCCTGTTGATCGCTTTGGATTTCCCACCGCTGGTGCTGCTGTTCTTGAGCCGACTTCTTACCATCAGGCTGTTGTTCATCCTGAATGGCAGTTTGCGATGGCAGAGGAGCTTGCTGCTCTTGAACGCACTGGTACCTGGGATCTTGTTTCTCTTCCTCCCGGAGTCCGTCCGATCACTTGTAAGTGGGTCTACAAGGTTAAGACTCGCTCCGATGGTTCTCTTGAGCGTCACAAAGCTCGTCTTGTGGCTCGTGGTTTTCAGCAGGAGCATGGTCGTGATTATGACGAGACTTTTGCTCCTGTGGCCCATATGACCACTGTTCGTACACTTCTTGCCGTTGCCTCTGCGCGCCACTGGTCTATATCTCAGCTTGATGTTAAGAATGCCTTTCTTAATGGTGAGCTGCGTGAGGAGGTGTACATGCAGCCACCACCTGGGTATTCTGTTCCTGATGGCATGGTCTGTCGTCTTCGTCGCTCTCTCTATGGCCTTAAGCAAGCCCCCCGCGCCTGGTTTGAGCGCTTTGCCTCTATGATCACTGCTGCTGGTTTTTTAGCAAGTGCTCATGATCCAGCATTGTTTATTCACCTTTCTCCTCGTGGTCGGACTCTTCTTCTTCTTTATGTTGATGACATGATCATCACGGGGGATGACCCCGAATATATTGCCTTTGTAAAGGCCCGTCTTAGTGAGCAGTTTCTTATGTCTGATCTTGGACCTCTTCGCTATTTTCTTGGGATTGAAGTCTCTTCTACCTCTGACGGCTTTTTTATATCCCAGGAAAAGTATATCCAGGATCTTCTTGCTCGTGCTGCTATTACTGACGAGCGCGTTGTTGAGACTCCTATGGAGCTCAATGTTCACCTCCGTGCTACTGACGGTGATCCTCTTCCTGACCCGACGCGTTATCGTCATCTTGTTGGCAGCCTTGTCTATCTAGCTGTCACTCGTCCGGACATCTCTTATCCGGTTCATATTCTCAGTCAGTTTGTCTCTGCTCCCACCTCGGTTCACTATAGTCATCTCCTTCGTGTTCTTCAATATCTTCGAGGCACGATCTCTCACCGTCTATTCTTTCCTCGCTCCAATTCTTTACAGCTTCAGGCCTATTCGGATGCTACGTGGGCTTGTGATCCTTCAGATCGCCGTTCACTTTCTGCTTACTGTGTTTTTCTTGGTGGTTCTCTCATTGCCTGGAAGACGAAGAAACAGCTTGCAGTTTCCCGTTCGAGTGCCGAGGCTGAGTTGCGAGCAATGGCTCTTTTGACGGCAGAGGTGACTTGGTTACGGTGGTTACTTCAGGATTTTGGTGTTTCTGTCACTACACCGACTCTGCTCTTATCGGACAGTACATGTGCTATCAGCATTGCACGCGATCCTGTGAAGCATGAGCTCACCAAGCATATTGGTGTTGATGCTTTCTATGTGCGCGCTGGTGTGCAGGATCAGGTTATTGCTCTTCAGTATGTGCCTTCCGAGTTACAGTTGGCGGATTTCCTGACGAAGGCTCAGACTAGAGCACAACATGGCTTTTATCTCTCCAAACATAAGGTCCTTTGCGAGTGTTTATTTCCTTGTCCACAGCTCCTTCCATCGATGTGAATGAAAACATTGAGTTGTATGACCTTATATTTTCTTTGAAGTTTACCAAATCCTTCCCTTCACTTCTTAAGAGGTTTCTAAGGTATGGTGGAGGTTCTCTTAGTGGCGGCAGATCGATTTTCCCTTGTTTGCAGCATATTCCAAAAGAGGGTGTCGTAGTTCCTTTGTTTGAATTTAATCTTTCTTCACACCATAGCAATGCTTTGCAATATTGGCATTTGTATGTTGGCCTTCCGAAGTTCCATGGCTTGCTATTAGCACTTGTCGAGGTTCTGGTTCTGTTGTTGTCTCCAATATTGACTCTAGTGTTGTTTTTGTTGGTTTCGCTTCTGGCGCGCTTCAGTTCCCTATCTTCTTCAGCATTAGCCTTTCTCAATCGTTTAGGAGCCTCGGTGTTCGCATTTCTTCTTCCCTCTGCAGTCCTTGTCCGCTTTGTACTCCTTGAGTTTAGAGGTTGTTCTTTCTTTCTTTTTGTCTGGTGAGCTGCTGGGTCTAACGTATGTTGGACTCTCATATCTGCAAATGTGATTTCGTCAGTGCATATAGTTTCCTTAACATAGTATCATGTAATATGATTTATTTTGTAATCCCTCCGTAGAGAAATATAAGAGCGTTTAGATTACTAAAGTAGTGATCTAAACACTCTTATATCTCTACAGAGAGAGTACTTAATAGTGTTTTGCTTTTGCAGGCATGCAAGTGCATTTGGTGATGGCTACTAATGGACGTTGTCACATACAGTACATCTGGAGATTAATGTTGTTTATCTGGTAGGGAACTAAAAATCAATAATTGTTCAACCATGTTGCTCCTTTTGTAGCTTTCACATTATTATCATGGTAGTGTTAGGATGCATGAAAAAAAAGAGCTTTACAGTTCAGTATGAGAAGAGTTTTGATGCAATGTTGAGCTGAGATCAAAATGCAGGCACACACATGAAGAATTGCATTGGGATATTACCTGAGGCTGATGGTGCTGATGTTGTGTCTTCAGTTCGTTGGACGTTTCTTTGTGCCTGTGATCGTTTGGGTGTCGTCGGCGTATATTGGATGCAAGTTGCTGGAGTTGTTGCCATACCTTCAATTTGTCGGCCGTCTCGTGTGTTTGATCTTCCCGACATCATGAAAAAGTAGCTATTGAGAAAGTGCATCATGGGTCATTTATGAATGTATGTCTTGTAAAATTATGGTTGAATGATGTTTATGTGATATAAGCAGAGGGATGAGTGTGTGACCATACCTCTTGTTTGTTTTCTGAGACTGATCTAGCAATTTGACTAATGTAGATCACCCAAGGAGAAAGTTTTTGTGAGAATATGTTGGCTGATAAGGAAGCTAAAATAATGCACAGATTAAAGAGAGAAAATATATAATACCCTGGAACCTTTGCCTGCTTAGTCGTCGAGTTGCTTCGAATTTGAGAAGACGGATCAGTCGGCGATGAGGCTTGTTGTGCTAGTAGGACGTGATATGATGCACTTTATATAATGATATGGTTAGATGTTTTCCTAGACGTGTAGGATTAGGAATCATGTAGTGAGTCAAAATCGGACAGTACAATACGGATTGTCTTTAAAGGAAATTTAGCTTGAATAAATAGTAGCTTTTTTTGAGCAACGACTAATAGTTAGTCCTACACCAGCAACTTCTGATTAATGAGCTAATTTGGGCTGGTGCTTGGCTGTCAGAAAGCTGTCTAGCTCCCCTAAAAATGTACTGCATTTTATTCGCACTTCAACTCTCCTGCTACAGTGCTGTCCAAATAAAATAAAATAAAATTCCTGCTAAGCCGCTTATTATCTTCTCACACTTCATATCAATGGACTATTCCTCTTCCGCACAGTTCCTTCTAAAAGGATATTCTTTGGATGAGCAAATTGCTTCCGATTAGCTTCGGGCGATTTGCTGGGCTAAGGGGGTATTTGGTTGAGAAGTCCTAGGACTTTTTCTAGTCCTAGGGACTAATCAAAAAAGATTCTTTAGTAAAGTCTTTTTTTAGTCTGTGTAGAAAAAGTCCCTTCTATTTGGTTCCTAAAGACTTTTTAGAGACTTTTTCTAGTCTCTGGGACTAAAAAGTCCGTGAACCAAACACCCTCTAAGATTCTCACTGGATCAGCTCTTGCGCCAAGGAAGGCATGCGGTGGCGCGGCCGGCGGCCGCATGGAAACGCCGGCACAAGCGAGCTTTCGCGAGGTGAACCAAGTAGCTATCAACCTGAGTGGAGCAGCGCCGCGCAGCAGGCACTAAGGAGCAGAACCTGGGTGCATCAGTGCCGCAAGTAGCAGCGCAAGTTTGGCCTTCAACTATCTTGCCTAGTCAGTACCTAGTTCAGCTAGGTATGCGTCTGGCCCAAATACATTTTGTCTGCAAAATAATTTGGTCGGATCTTTTGAGGGTTAGTGAGAAAAAAATAAGCTTAAGTCTGTGAGTCCCCATCCATATGCTTGTTCGTGATGTAATAATATACGCCCCGGATAAAAGCTCAATCCATCTTTCTGTCGTTTTAAATTTCATTGTGGCTTCATATGGAACAATTCGCGGTCGATGATTTTGATTACTTTTTTCATAGTATTCCAGATGGATTTCCAACTCAATCTTTTCAAACACAGTTGAGCATTTTTGTTCTCATATATTCTAGGCCATGCTAGTACATTGTAGTTTTAGCAAATGTTGCAGGCACATTAGAGCTTTGACCAACCACACAAATGCCATGCTAAATTGGTTAAGATCAAAGGAATGTACTGGTCATTCTCTCTTCTGAATAGTATACAATACTTGAATTATTTGAAAACAAAATGTCATATTGTTCATACATATTGATCATATATAAAAACACACTAAATATTCCAGTCCTCGGATACATTAAAATAATAAATATAGGATAAAGTACTGTCCCAGAAAATTTCTGGAAAAGGTCCTTCCTCTCTTGGGTCTTGTTTGGTGTACTTGATCTTTGAGTTGACGATTACATCGTCTTGATGCTATTAGTCTTCTTGGTCAAACTTCGTGTCATCCTTGTGGAGCCTTCATGTTCAACTTTTGTCTTCTTGTTTTTTGCATGAACACTTCTGGTGCTTTTGGGCGCTGCCTTTTCTAATTTTTCATATATACTATTTTCCACTTCTTCATCTTCCGAGTCTGATAATACAACAGATCTTCGCCTCCTTTTCCCACCATCGACACTCGTTGATGATTTTTGATGTTGATGCTCCTTCTGATGTACTGTACTCCCATTGCTTTATCTTATGGCTCCTCTTTCACAGGGACCAACTCACATATGTTTTTGCTAAGTTCACACTTGCTGATTTGTACCTGCAAAAATCACATAAATGGATGAATTAAGAGATGAATTTATGTAAAGAAAAGCTTGTACGGTGAAGTATTCAATCACCTTTTTGACTGGCTCATTCGGTTTCTTTGTTTCTCGTTTTAACATGTTGTCCACTTCATCATCCATCAAATCCTGTTGAGCACAATGGATCAAGAATTGTAAATACTTGCTTCAATAGTTCCATATAAAAGAGTATAATAATTGGTGTTTAAATAGATTTGATAGTTTAATAGACCATTACCCCTTCAATTTTATCCTCTAAGTATCGCTTCTCAAGCTTCTCATCAGGCACAAATATTTTCTTTACCGCATAGTTCTGCATGCCTAGAGTGAGGTTCTTATTGTTGAGTTTGAATCGAAAGATAAGTCTTTGTCCACATAATTCTTGTATAATCTTTGGGACTTCTTCAGATTTTCCATCTAAGGAATCCAACAGGAATGAGACTGATGTATTGAGCATTCTTTCAGCCTCTTCATCAAATAAAGTGCAACTTGTAGTAGCAGTGTGATCACTAATTTGAAGCCGAATACGATACCTAGAATCACATTTCATTAATGTAACACAAATGTGATAGTACATAATGATGGTCAAATCAAGAGAATATGCTTACCTAGGTGTTAAACCTTCTGGATACGTATCACAATTCTTGCAATAATAATTATGTGATTCTTTCGTAGCAATTTTGTTGCAAACATCACATGATATGTACCACCATTGAATATTTTCTTGTAACCGATCAATTGTAGCAATTGTTGTGAACACAAAGTCCTGAAAGTTGATGAAGAAAATATAGCTCTTTAAAGAATATGCGGTCACTCATACAAATATGTCAAATACATCTGTAGGTATTGGAGGCTTCTACAATATCATGTCTTAGAAGAGTTTTGATTCATTACCTCATCTGTTGGGTTATCGTGCCTAATTCCAGTAAGTTCTTTTAAGGTTATCCTTCTGTAAAACATTTGATCTTCTAGTTTCCCTTGAGTACTTTTATCTATCTCCATCATTTTTGGTAAAGTTTGTTCGGTGGAGTGGCTATAAAAAAAGTTAGTAAATGAAGATATATTATGAAATTCTATATGACCAGAACCTACAAATTGTGCTTAATACCTGCCACGAAGTTCCCAAGTCTCGGGTATATCTAGATTCGTATATAATCTTGTGGCGCTAGTTGACTTTAGGCACAAACCTATTTAATGAACAATAAATTAGTTAGATTTATTATTTTGGTATGAAAAAAGACATGTAAACAGATTCAACTTACCATTGAATTTTTGCACCATTGTTGAGGTAACAATAATAATTGTTTTTTAGATAAAAGGCGCGAGCCCGACTTTATAGATAAAGCCACCAGGCAGAGTCACAACCACAGAGTAAACCACTCAGTTTAACACAGCACGAATAGAAAGTATGGGTACAAGGCATCCAGCCTGTCAAGGCATGCAGGCCAGCCAAACGATCAATCAAAGACACTAAGAAACCGTCCTCCTGGACTGCCGCAGTAGAGAAGAAGCCGTAGATTTCATTTTGGATAGCATATCATCGAAAGCCTCAATGTCCCCATCCTTAGTCAACGATCTCCACTGCTGCAAAAAGACATTAGCTTTAAATAAGCAACTCACAGGGTTAGCCGGGAAAATGTGTTCAATAGTGAACTTGTTTCTAGTAGTCCAAAGCGCCCAACAGATCGCTGCCCAGCCCATCATGAAAACCCGTTTAGACTGGCCTGCTAGAGTATTGATACATCGCCGAAGATCCTCAAAGGAGGCAGGGTTCTAGGGAACATGAAGCCAAAGTCTAATGCAACTCCAGATGAATTTAGCTAACGAGCACTGGAAAAATATATGCTCTGTATTCTCTAGGGCGCCACACAGTTGACAACTGTCAGAACCCGGCCCTTTCCTCTTTTTAATCTGATCAGCCGCAGGGAGTTTGCGACGAAGAGCTTGCCAAAGGAAGATTTTGATCTTAGGCGGTATGCGGGCAGACCAGACAGGTTTAAACTTGTCAGAGCGAACACCAGCGATTAGACGCGAATAGGCCGACTTAACAGAAAAACGCCCCGAAGGGGAGTGAGGCCAAAAAACGGAGTCCTCTTCCTCCGAGAGCAGGGGGAAGCAGGCAGTAAGGCGTTGCCAATCTTCCAACTCCATAGGGGAAAGAGAGCGCCGGAAATCTAAAACCCACCCCTGGGCTGAGAGCTCAGAGATAGAGATCTCAGGGTTATCACAAAACGAAAACAGAGTCGGATAAGCCACCGCAAGGGTGGTGTCTCCAACCCACCAGTCTAACCAAAAACACGTAGATTTGCCATTATGGACTACGAATTTCACCAGGGACCGAAATATCGGTCTAATACTAACAAGCTGGCGCCAAAATTGAGAGCCACCAGAAGAGGAAGCGAACATAGGACTCGAGAAGGGAAAATATTTAGCTTTGAGAAGGTTTAGCCAAGCAGGACGATCATCAAGGGACATAATCTTCCACCACCACTTTATTCCACCACCACTTTAACAAGAGACACTTATTCATGATTCTGGTGTTAATGATGCCAAGGCCCCCCTGTTCTTAGGTCTGCAAATGAGGTCCCATTTGACCATCCTATATTTGCGTTTGTTATCGGAGGAATTCCAGTAAAAGGCACCCCTGTGCTTATCGAAACCAGCGTGAGTCCCATCTGACAGAAGATAGAAGCCCATTAGAAACATCGGGAGAGAGGAAAGGCAGGAGTTGGTAAGGGCGACCTTGCACGCCTGATAATTATAGCGCCCTCGCCACGGCAAAACTCTGTTGCCAACTTTAGTAACACCCGGTGCAAACTCTTTGGCCAAAAGCTTAAGCGGGGAGATGGGTAGGCCCAAGTATTTGAGAGGAAAGGACCCTAGCGAGCAGTTCAAGAGATGTGCAACCCTCTGCGCTTCCGAGACAGATACCCCCGTCACAATGACCTCACTTTTAGAAAAGTTGATTTTAAGGCCCGACAGGGCTTCAAAGCAGAGAAGAAGAAATTTCAGATTCATGATGGAGTTATCATTAAGTTCGACCAAAATGATGGTGTCGTCCGCGTACTGGAGGTGGGAGATGCCATTAGGAATAAGATGGGAGCTAACCGGCGAGATGTGACCAGCAGTCGCAGCCCTAGACAGAATATGAGATAAGGCATCAGCCACAAAATTGAAAAGCAGGGGAGAAGCCAGATCTCCTTGCCTTAGGCCCCTACCGTTGGCAAAGAAGTTACTAGTCTGGCCATTGACAGCCACCGCCGTGTGCCCACCATCGAAGCCCTTGGCAAACAGAACTTGGCGAAGAAAACTCAAGCTGACTGAGTCATACGCTTTTTCGAAATCAAGTTTAAGAACTACAACCTTAGTGTGCTTAGAGTGAAGGTCATGAATTATCTCGTGAAGGCAAAGCACCCCGTCCAGAATGAATCTCCCCTTAATGAACGCGGATTGGAAGGGGCTAATAACCCGATGGGCGATCGGAGAAATCCTAGTAGCCATTCCCTTGGCAGTAATCTTAGCAAAATTGTTAATCAAAAGCAATGGGTCTAAATTGGGATATCAAGTCAGCGCCTTTGACTTTAGGAATGAGGGTGAGAACGGCGTAGTTAATGATAATTGTTTGATTGCCAATTACATTCTCACTTAAATGATGAGCTAATCTTCCCCATAATGATACTCTGATTCTATCACCCCTGAATAATTCATTCCAAAGTAATTAATGGTAATAATAATATAAGTGGAAGAAAACAGCCTTTACCCTTTAGTGAAAAGTTGATACATGGATATACACTTACTCTGGCATTAGAATTTCAATCTGACGTACATCTGCAGGTGTTTTCTTCTTTGTCATCCTTGATTCTATTGGCTTAATCTTGGTAAGTAACCCAATGACATCTGCAAATTGGAAGATTAAATACTTCAAAATTAGAATTTATCCATTTAAGTTTATTAATACAACCACCAAGAAATGACATCAAATTTAAATTGTCCACTTGGAAGTAAGAATATGATTGTCAACATACCTGAGCATTGTTGGTCTTTTTCTAGACATTCTTGTAGGGTATTTTGCTAGCAAACTCAAAGTAGTAATCTGGAAAATTATCCGATGAACCTTTCATCTCCTTTAATTTTGTGTTGTATAAAAAAGTAATTTTAATTTCATTGCTGACTGGTCGATATTTTGTCGAATCTACAACTTTAAAATTGCTAAAAGAATATATAGAACCCTCATTGATCTTTGCTCTGTAAGTGTCTATTAGATTCTTCCAAATAGTAGCATGAACTGTATGGCCCTTCAAACTTCAATGAAAGAAAAATCTTAGTAGTAATTTCAACAATAAAACAATCCCCATTGTTAATTATGTGAAGAAAATATCTGCTCATCCATCAAGATCATATCGATGCTTATAAGTTCATCAGTCGAAGGATTGATCGAGTCCCACATTCTCATTACTTTGGCTTTAATATTCCATGCCTGTCCTCTTGTGGTTAACTCACTCAACTTCGTGTACGCCATGGAGATGTTGCCTTCAAAAAAATTAGAAGGAGTGGTTCATATGGTAATGCAATAATGAAATTTGGTTAGAAAGAAGTGTTCTAACTAATGGTTAATGAACAGGAAAACATGGTGTTCATAAGGAGGTTGCAAAGACATGCAGGGATGGAAAGATGTAAACAGACTTCAAGATTTAAGCTATATATATTACCCAAACTTGATGTGTCTGTCGTTTCTTCTTCCGTCCTTTGATGTGCTGGGCGTTCCGACGTATGTCGCCCCTTCGATTTGTGTGGATATGTTGTTGTGTGGATCTCCCTTCAATGGGTGTTCTGGCGTCTATTATTCCGTGGGTGTTCTGGGGTGTCTGCCCCAACCTTTATACTAGTCAAAGGTTGCTGAGTTTGAATTCTGTACAGATGACTTTTGCAATAGTATACGACCGCATCCTTGACTAATAGCAATCCGTGTCATAGTCTTCCACGTGCAGTAGTATATGTCCGTGTACACTTGCCTAATGTTACGTGCAATAGGATATGTTCGTTTCAGTTTTTTTTTCAGGTGAAAAAAATTCACGTGCAATAGTACACGTCCGTGTGCACTTTCCTAATATCAACCCGTTTTAGATCTTTTCTAGAAAAAACAGTTTTAGATCTTCACCGTTGATACATCTTAGCTTTTACAGTGCCAAATCATCACCATTGGCTTTCTATCGTTTTAATTATATAATAGATACTCTAGAAGCATGCTGGATAGCGGTCGATGTGTGGAGTAATAGTAGTAGATGCAGGCAGGAGTTGGTCTACTTGTAACGGACGTGATGCCTATATACATGATCGTACCTAGATATTCTTATAACAATGCTCAATTCTATCAATTGCTCGACAGTAATTTGTTCACCCACCGTAATACTTATGCTATTTTGAGAGAAGCTACTAGTGAAACTGTCATGGAATTGTCATGGCAGATGTCCTAGAGCAAGGACTTAGTCATAGGGCCATCGCACTAGGAAGCTTAAAGGGGTTAATCGGGACAAAGGACACGAGAGAGTTTTTATACTAGTTCGGCCCCTTACGATGAAGGTAAAAGCCTACGTCTAGTTGGGTTTGGTATTGCTAGGGTTTCGATCTCCAAGAGGCTCAACTCGCCGGCTTGGTTATCGATTTGCTGTCTCTTCCCCTAAGCCGCCACCGGGTTGTCCACTTATATACATGGGTTGACGCCTGGTGGCCTACGGAGTCCCGGCCGGCTTATAATCGTATCCGGCTCGGTGACTTCCTTTACATGCCTTTCTTTACAAGTCTTTCCTTACATATGGCGGTTCATAATATCAGGCCTTAAACCGCCTTCAGGCCCTTGGGCCTTTTATAATACTTAATAAACTACAATCTTGGATGTTTACTGGGCTTCTTGCGTAACCCACCATTGGGGTTTATCCGGCCCCTCCTGGGCGGGTCTCAACTGATAGTAATATCCCCAACATTAGGCCCCAGGTTGACTATGAACTTTGTTCTTTGTCAATCTTCCATACTCAGTAAAAAATCCATCTTCTTATCTTTACTGAAATTTCTTTGTAACCCGCCGTGACGTCATCTCTTGGAAACACAAAAACTTTCATGATGTCAACCTCCAACGGATCTTTTATCTTTAATGTTTCCCGAGAATCGAAGCGCCTGTTTAGCTGGATAACCATTTATTCGGCTCTTCCTTGATTTTCGTGCCTGTCTGTTCACCTTTTCCTTTATAAATAGGCTCGCCCCGGCCTTCCTCATTCTTCTCTTTCTCTCCACCTTCTTCCTCTCGGGACTCTGCTTGCTGCTCGAGCTTCGCCACCGCCGCGCCTCATCTTCGTCGCCGACTCTGGCTGCTGCATCGACCTGAACCGATCCAGAGAAACCCACGGCGACCTCCGCAGTAGACCTGCAAACGTAAGCCTTCTTTTCTTCGTGTCTCAGATCTTCATTAGGGTTTCGCAGTTCATCATAGTTCTTCATAGTTCTTCCATTGTCTCTTCTTTCTGATCCAAAAGAGATGTATGTTCATGCAGTAGTTGTTTGGTGCCTCCTTTTGATACTAACATACCCCTTTTTCTGGTACAAGAGCTATATTTAGATCTAATGAACTCATCCGGACTGTATTTTTAGGTCTAGAAATTTTTCCATTTTGAACATGCATTTGATCTGAAATAATATCAAGCATTTTGGGAAACCTGTTTGTCCGAACACTTAGCTGAATCCGCTTTCTGAAAGAATCTGTAGTCATGGCGGCTTACCGCACCGGCTTTCTTTTCCTTATATGTCATTAGCCCTTAGTTAAGCCACCATTAATTGTTTTGCATCTTCATCCTTTAACTGTTAACTTCACCATAAAACTGAACCGACATGTTGCTTTTCTTTTCAGTTCCTTGCACGTCATGCCGTCAAAGACACCAACCATCTGTAACTGGGTCCCCTCAACCATAACTAAGGAACGTTTAAAAGAGTTCTTTGTCATAGGATTTCTGCCATCAAAAGTTGTGATGTCTTATCGTGCCCCTGATCCGGAAGAAGAACGGCCCAGTCCGAGAGATGGTGAGGTGATCGTTTTTACTGACCACATGAATAGTGGCTTGTCACCGCCCGGCTCAAAGTTCTTCAGAGAGGTCCTCCATTTTTTCAAACTCCACCCTCAAGATATCGGGCCCAACTCCATATCTAACATCTGTAATTTCCAAGTGCTCTGTGAGGTATATCTTCAACAAGAGCCGACCGTGGAGTTGTTCAGAGAATACTTTTATCTGAACCGGCAGAATGAGTGCACCAACGGCCTTAGTTTAGAACTTGGAGGTATATCAATCCAGCACCGGCAGGGTGTCGTCTTTCCCCTTATTGTCTTACCAAGCCATCCAAAGGACTGGAACCAGACTTGGTTCTACCGTCAGTACACTTCACCAGCAAACGAGAAGCCCCTGCCGGGTTATCACCCCGATCGCCTTGACTCCAAGTTCGCGCTTCCTGATAAGCTGACTGTTGCTGAACGCAAGAGGCTACTTCCATCCATCAAAAGGATCAATGCTCTGTTGGGGAAAGGGTTAACTGGAATTGATCTGACCCGTTGCTAGATCTCATGGCGGGTCATCCCGTTGAGCCGCCAGTCAAAGCTGATGTATGAGTATGGTGGAGGCCCGGAGGACTCCCTTCATCACAACCCCGTTCAATTGACAGAGGAAGATATTGTCTCAATGTCAACTCTTTTGGTGAACGGGAAATATGAAGATTGCAGTGTCGTCGGGTTAAACCCCTTCTGTCAGCTTAACCCGGTTCCAGAAGTAAGGATGTCTTTATTTATCTCTTTTGTATTTCTCCAGCTGTATTGCTTTAATACTTGCCTGATTCTTTACCTGTCTGCAGTCCAATTCTGATTTCCGGAAAGTTAAGTATGACCATGAGGCGGCGAAGAAAGCGAAAGCCGCCGCCATAAACGCCAAGAAAACGACTCAGAGGTCAAAAAAGAAGAAAAAGAGTACTGCCGAAGACCTGATGAAGCTTGATGATACATCTGACTCGGAGGTAGCCCTTGATTCCCTTGGCCAATTTTTTAACAATCTTATTGACGCTGATTATTACCAGGATGACACTGGGGCCAGTCAGGCTGGGGAAGCAGAGGTAACTATCATTTCCTCGGACTCAGAGCCCTTACCAAGACACAAAGTTCAACGAGTGATCCGTAAAGTAAGGTTTTCTAACCCTTTAGCTCACTTGGATCCCAACTTTCGTTTGAAAAAGCAGCAACATGAAAGCCATCGTCAAGCTGGGATTGAAGATGAACCGGCTGTCGTTCTTCAACAGACTCCTCGGAAACGTCCAAATGAGGTTTACTTATTTCCGTCTTTAACTCTGTTTAATGGATCCTTCTCCTTGAATTTCTTCTAACTCTATTTTATCCTTTCAGGAGGTGTCTCGCTCTTCTGGCGACTCATCGCAAACGCAATTCTCGGCTTTCAAGACTGCTCCCAGGTAATCAGAAATCCTTCTTTCTTTCGGATTGTTCAACTGTATCTTTATACTGACAATCCTACAACATTTTTTCTTAGTGGCCAAGCTAAATCCAAGAAAACGAAGGCAGCTAAGCCATCGGAAGACCCGCCAGTGCTGGCATCTGACCCGGCTAGGCCTTCTTCTCCGTTAACTGATGCTCCAGAAGACCCGCCTGTTGACACCGAAGCAAATCCTCCTGAGCCGTCGTTTGACGAAACCACGGTAAACCCTTCCACAACCGGACCATCAACCTCAGCCAACCCGCCGTCTCCGTCTGCACAAGATGTTCAGATTACTGGGAGCCGCTTTATTGAACCGGGGAACCCAACTATGCTGGCTCGGTGTACAGCAAAATAAGAGGCGTTGGAGAGGCAGAAAGTTCGCTTTGACGTTGCCAACTATGACCGTCTCAATGCGAATGATATTTTATCTGACTATCTTAACCATGTACACTCTAGCCGCGACTCTAAGATTGAAATGGTCAAACAACTGCAGTTGAAATACAAGGTATGTTTCCGGCTTATCTGTATTCCTTCAGCCCCCAAGTCTTCAGATTATGAGAGAACCGAATTGATCTGTAGACTTTAAAACATAGGCCGAGACCTTTACCTTTGAAACTTTTCTTGACTTTAAGAGATCAAAGCTTCACCTGTAGTCCCTAAGGGCCGGTTCATTTTGATAATAACTGAACCGGTACTTTAAATTGTTTGGTTATGTATTTAAAAGGCTTAATATTCCGACTTAACCTTTGAGAAACTTGCTGAACTGCATACATTAGCCCCCAAGTGCCAAGTGATGTTACGTTGTAAGGTACTTGGGACTTAAATATGTCCGTGGAGTTGTAGAAATTTGATTTGGCATACATTAGCCCCCAAGTGTCAAGTGGTTTTTTTGTAAAGTACTTGAGACTTGAACCTTGATTTTTGAATTTGAAACCAAATCTTGACTCATCTAAATGCTTTGCAGAATGCCTTATCTAAATTGAACTCTCAATTGACTGACGCGAAGACCCGGCTAGCGAGTCAGGAGACAGAAATCAAATCCGCTAACTCCAAACTGAAAATAAGTCTCTCTGCAACGAAAAATTTAAAGACCAGCTTTGCTGCCAAGGAGAAAACTTGGGCAGAGGAAAAAGAGCTTTTGACCCAACATGCTGAGACGCCAGAAACAGCTCTGAAAGAGATTTCAACAGAGTTGAACGGGTTAAAGGGTCAGGTGTCTCAAATGGTAGCCACTATCTTTGGTAAGCTGTCTGACTAACTTTTGTGTGCTGTTTGCAAATCCGGAGTCTAATCCGCCAACTGACTTTGCGTGTAAAATTTATGCAGGTCCTCGAAGCAAAAATCTGAGCCAAGACCCGTTGATTAAACTGAAGGCAGTATATACTTTGGTTGAACAACTATATATTGGCGCACAGGGGGCTCTGGCCGCCATCTCTCCTGCTAATCAATGACCCAACCGGCTTAGCGACGTCCTGAAGAAACTGTCCATCCTTCCTACCAGGTTTCAAGAAGTAAAATGCTCCTGCGCACGAGCCAGAGCTTTGACTGCCCTGAGTCGCTCCAAGGCTTGGGTGCCAGACCTAGACCCTACGGACGTTGCCAGAGGCTATCCCACCGTGAAGGAAGACGGGTCTCCTTTTGACCAGGATGACTTCATGGCTTGCGTGCGCGGAGTCCGGCCTCAAGCAAATACCCTTGGGGATGATACCAATGTTGATAAATACCAGCCGAGTTTTGATAGTGAGAATAAGAAGATGACCACTCCCTCATACAAGGTAACAGATATGATCCCACCGGTGAGAGAAGATACATTTGCCCCGGAAGTTCACCCGGTCGGCCTGATCGACGACGAAGCCGAATTTGTCTCCGTGAATGGTTTTGATTGGTCAAAACCCAACTTCCAGCCAACAGAAGGTGGTGAACCGGCGAGGGAGGAACAATGATCATCTTCATGGGCTTATAAAGCCTTGTAATAACTTAGTTGTGAAAATACTGTAGGCTTTGCTTATGCCGTCGCGCATAAAACACCTTTTATGGGAGTCTTTTTCCTGATGCCAATGTATGCATCGTATTTAATGTTTGTTTCTGCAATGTTTGAACTCTGTTCCTGTAAATACAAGGAAAAGACTGGCTTGGCGGCTTAGAACCAAACAGGTTAAAACACCCAATTTATAGCCAATACGTTTACCACATTAAGAACCAGAGACAGATATAAATAAAGGACAAGGGCTAACTCTTTAGTTAATGCATATAAGTAATAACCATACCTTGTCCCTTTTGATCCTCAGACCGCCAGTTTAGATAACCCGGGTGATGAATTTTATAATTCAAACTTTATGAAAAGCCAATGCTTTTTTGAATACTCAATGATTAGTATACCTTGATAGGTTGCATCTTTTGATCCGTAAGCCGTCAGTGTGAATGACCCGGGCAGCTGTGTTGTCAAATAGTCGAGCCCGTGAAGAAGACAAGGCTAATTGTTTGTAATATTGAAACAACAAAAACTAAAAAGCAAGTAACAGATAATAAGCATGATTTAACCCTGTATTCAAAAGGTTGGGGGTTTCTGATTTGAATACGATCAGTAAACCGGACCAAAGGGGTTAAGCTAAGGTTCGAATACGACCATATAGCCCCCAGTGGCTTTGGCGTTGCGCCGATCAAGAGGGTACCGATAGCTATGTTCTCTTTGGTTCGAATACGACCTATGTTTGAACAGGAAGCTCCCAAATGACCTTGAGAGGTTTTTAACGACCCTAATTCGAATATGATCCAAGTCGGACCCAAAAGGGGTTAAGCTATGATTCGGATACGATCAAGAAGCCCCCAAGTGAGTTTGGCTTTGAGCCGATCAAGAGGGTTACGACAGCTATGTTCTCTTTGGTTCAAATACGACCTATGTTTGAATAGGAAGCCCCCAAGTGACCATGAGATTGCAGCTAGATTCGGATACGATCATAAGCTGGACCAAAAAAGGATATACTTTATTCAAATATGATCAGCTCCTTAATAGTCATTTGAAAAATAAGAAATAACAAAGATGCATAATCTTTGAAAAGAAAAGAGACCGATGGTCTTACTTTATTGCTTAACATGGTATACACAATGTTAAAGTATGTACATGATGAGAGCCGGCGGCTCAGGTGTAGTATGGCCGAAGTTGAGCAATATTCCACGGCCGGCGGGTCTCTTCCTCTGACTTACGTGAGTCTTGGTGCTCTCGAACGTTAATGAGGTAATATGACCCATTGTTTAAGTTCTTACTGACCACAAAGGGTCCTTCCCAAGGTGGGGATAACTTGTGTGCATCTGACAGATCCCGAATGAGCTGGAGCACCAAGTCGCCTTCCTGAAAAGTCCTGGATTTAACCCAGCGGCTGTGATAACGATGTAGGTCCTATTGATAAATTGCTGACCGGGCTGCCGCTAAGTCTCTTTCTTCATCCAACAAGTCAAGTGCATCCTGTCTGGCTTGTTCATTATTGGCTTCAACATAAGCCGCCACACGGGGCGAGTCATGACGGATGTCATTAGGAAACACTGCTTCTGCTCCATAAACCATGAAGAAAGGTGTGTAACCTGTAGACCTGTTGGGTGTGGTGTTGATACTCCACAGCACCGAGGGTAACTCCTCTACCCAACAACCCAGCGTTCGCTGTAAGGGAACCATAAGCCGGGGTTTGAGCCCTGTCAAAATTTCCTGATTGGCTCTCTTAGCTTGACCGTTGGATTGAGGATGAGCTACAGAAGAAACATCAAGCCGGATGTGCTCTCGTTGACAAAACTCCTCCATAGCCCCTTGGGACAGATTAGTGCCATTGTCAGTGATAATACTGTGTGGAAAACCAAAACGGAAGATAACCTTTTTCATGAACTGAACCGCCGTGGCCGCGTCACACTTACTCACAGTCTTCGCCTCAACCCACTTGGTGAATTTGGCAACTGCCACCAGGAGATGTGTCTTTTTATCCTTAGATCTTTTGAAAGGTCCCACCATGTCAAGCCCCCAGACCGCAAACAGCCAAGTGATTGGAATCATCCGGAGCTCTTGAGCCGGCACATGCGCTCGTCGTGTAAATTTTTGACATCCATCAAATCTACTGACCAGATCTTCTGCATTAGCGTGAGTCGTCAACCAGTAAAAACCATGATGAAACACCTTGGCCACCAAAGATTTTGACCCGGCAGGATGACCACAATCACCTTCATGGATCTCACGAAGGATTTCTTGACCTTCTTTGGGGGAAACACACCGCTGAAACGCTCCGGAAACACTACGATGATATAACTCTCCATCTGAAATCGTCATTGACTTAGACCACCGGGTTATTTGTCGAGCCATGGTCTCATCCGCTGGCAACTCTCCCCGGGTCATGTAAGCCAAAAACGGCACTGTCCGTTCTAGGATGACGTGAAGAGCCGCCACCTACTGCGCCTCCGGGTCAGGAACAACTAAATCTTCTTCTGTGGGCAACTTGACAGAGGGGTTATGCAAAATATGTAAAAAGGTGTTAGGTGGCACCGGCTTACGCTGAGATCCCAACTGGCTTAGGGCATCAGACGCTTCATTCTTTCGACGATCAATGTGCTCCACCTGATAACCTTTAAAATGCCCTGCAACAGCATCAACCTCCCGGCGATAAGCCGCCATGAGAGGGTCCTTGGAATCCCATTTGCCAGATACATGTTGAGCCACTAGATCTGAGTCACCAAGACATCTGACCCGGCTGAAACTCATCTCTTTCGCCACTCGAAGACCATGGAGAAAGGCTTCATACTCTGTTGCGTTGTTGGTGCAAGGAAACATCAACTGTAACACATAACAAAATTTGTCACCTCGTGGGGAAGTTAACACAACTCTAGCCCCTGAGCCTTCCAACTATCTGGACCCATCAAAATGAATAGTCCAATACGTGTTGTCTGGTTTCTCTTCTGGCATCTGCATCTCTGTCCAGTCATTGATGAAGTCAACCAGTGCTTGAGATTTGATCGCAGTACGCGGCACATACTTCAACCCATGAGACCCAAGCTCAATCACCACTTGGTGACTCGTCTAGTGGCTTCTCTGTTTTGAATAATGTATCCCAAAGGAGCGGAGCTGACCACAGTGATCGGGTGACCCTAAAAATAATGTTTAAGCTTCCGGCTTGCCATGAATACCCCATATACGAGTTTCTGCCAATGCGGATATCGTTGCTTGGATTCAATCAACACCTCACTGACATAGTAAACCGGCCGTTGAACCGGATGTTCCTTGCCAGCCTCCTTGCGCTCTACCACAATAGCCACACTAACAGCCCGTGAGTTGGCAGCCACATATAATAACAACGACTCTTTTTCAACTGGAGCAGCAAGAATCGGTGGCTCAGCAAGCTGTGCCTTCAGATCCTCAAAAGCAGTATTTGCAGCATCACTCCAAATAAAATCATCTATTTTCTTCATCATCTGATACAAAGGCATTGCCTTCTCTCCTAACCGGCATATGAACCGGCTCAAGGCCGCAACACCACCCGCCAGCCGTTGAACGTCATTGATGCACGTTGGTTTGGCTAAAGACGTAATTGCTTTGATTTTCTCCGGCTTAGCTTCAATACCTCGGTTGGACACCAAAAAACCCAAGAGCTTGCCAGCTGGGACTCCAAAAACACACTTGGCCGGGTTAAGCATCATTTTGTAGATTCGGAGATTATCGAATGTCTCTTTCAGATTTGTGACCAAGGTTTCCTCCTTCCTGGATTTTACCACTATATCATTCACGTAAGCATGAACATTGCGCCCAATTTGATCGTGAAGACAATTCTGCACACACCGTTGGTAAGTCGCCTGGGCACTCTTAAGCCCAAAGGGCATAGACACATAGCAAAAAGCTCCAAAAGGAGTAATAAAGGCTGTCTTCTCCTGATCCTTGACCGCCATCTTAATCTGATGATAACTGGAATAAGCATCCAAGAAACTCAAACGTGCACAACCTGCCGTAGCATCAATGATTTGATCAATACGGGGGAGAGCAAAAGGATCAGCCGGACAAGCTTTGTTCAGATCGGTGTAATCTACACACATACGCCAGGTGCCATTCTTTTTGAGCACAAGCATCGGGTTAGCTAACCATTCGGGGTGAAAGACCTCCACAATGAACCTGGCTGCCAAGAGCCGGGCCACCTCTTATCCAATGGCCTTGCGCCTTTCTTCATTGAACCGTCGGAGAAACTATCTGACAGGTTTGAACTTTGGATCAATATTAAGAGTGTGCTCAGCGAGTTCCCTCGGGACACCCGGCATGTCTGAAGGTTGCCATGCAAGTATGTCCCGACTCTCACGGATGAACTCAATGAGCGCGCTTTCCTATTTCAGATCCAAGTTTGCGCTGATGATAAACTGTTTGGATGAGTCGCCAGGCACAAAGTCAACCATCTTAGTGTCATTAGCTGATTTGAATTTCAACACCGTCTCATGCTCTGTTGTTGGTTTCTTTAATGATGTCATGTCTGCCGGGTCAACATGAACCTTGTAAAATTTTAACTCCTCTGTTGCACAAACAGATTCAGCGTAGGCAACATCACCTTCTTCACACTTCAAGGCTATCTTCCGGCTCCCATGTACTGTAATGGTGCCCTTATGACCCGGCATCTTGAGCTGTAAATACACATAACATGGCCGAGCCATGAACTTGGCATAATCCGGCCGCCCAAACAGAGCATGATATGGGCTCTTGATCTTAACCACCCCAAAGGTTAATTTTTCCGCTCTGGAGTCATACTCATCCCCAAAGGCTACTTCCAGCTCAATCTTACCAACTGGGTATGCCGACTTGCCAGGTACCACACCATGAAAAATAGTGTTGGATTGTTTAAGATTTTTATCAGTCAATCCCATCCGGCGGAACGTCTTATAATAGAGGATGTTGATGCTGCTGCCTCCATCCATGAGTACCTTAGTAAACTTGTATCCACCAACTTGAGGTGCCACTACCAAAGCCAAGTGACCCGGATTATCAAACCAGGGCGGGTGATCCTCTCTGCTCCACACAATAGGCTGCTTGGACCAACGCAGATAACGTGGAATCGCCGGCTCAACGGCATTGACGACCCTCTTGTGAAGCTTCTGGTCCCTCTTACATAAACTGGTGGTAAATAAATGGTATTGCCCACTACTCAGCTGCTTCGGGTTGCTCTAATAACCGGATTGCTGCTGCTGATTACCTTGGCCAGGTTGCTGATTATATCCTCCTTGGTGACCAGGATAACCTTGACCGTGAAAACCTCCTCCGCCTGCACCGGCGCCCGGGCCGTGAAAACCGCCTCTGTCTGAACCGCCACCTGGGCCGTGACCTCCATCAAACGTGTTTGAATTTTTAAATGACTTCATGATCGTACAATCTTTCCACAGGTGGGTGGCTGGCTTCTCCCGGGTACCGTGCTTTGGACAAGATTCATTTAACAACTGCTCAAGAGTGGGACCTGACCCGCCCGATCGAGGGGGTTGTCTGCCTTTGCGCCGTTGATTACCACCCTGTGCATTAGTGTTAGCAACAAACTCATCTGCCTTACGTTTATTACCTCCCTGATTTGCCGGGTTATGCTGGTGACCCTTGCCATTGTCGTTCTTCTTTCCCTTCGTTGCCTTTTCTTCGTCAGACACCGGATCCTTGGTGGTATCAGAATCAGCATACTTAACGAGAGCCGCCATCAACGTTCCCATGTCATTACAGTCACGCTTGAGCCACCCCAGCTTCTGCTTTAGAGGTTCAAAATGACAATTTTTCTCCAACATTAAAACCGCTGAGACGGCATCCATCTTATCAGATGAATGTATTATCTCCTTGACCCGGCGCACCCAATGGGTTGTGGATTCACCATCCTCTTGCTTGCAATTGGTCAGGTCTACAATCGACATAGGCTGCTTACACGTGTCTTTGAAGTTCTAGATGAACCGGGCTTTCAACTCTGCCCATGAGCCGATAGAATTGGGTGGCAATCTCTTTAACCAAGTACGAGCTGTTCCATCTAACATCATGGTGAAATATTTGACCATAGCAGCATCGCTGACCTCCAATAATTCCATAGCCATCTCATAACTCTCAATCCAAGCCCCCGGCTATAGGTCAGCCGTGTAATTAGGCACTTTACGAGGTCCCTTGAAGTCCTTTGGCTAACGCTCATTGCATATGGCCGGCACCAAGCAAGGCACGCCTTCGGTTCTTGTGGCCACTCCTGCCTCAACCGAGGTTGCTGGATAAGCCGGAGAGGTTTGATGAGCCACCTGATCTGCTGTCATTTGAGCTGCTCGTTCCACCTCGTGACGAATCCTCTCCTGATCTGCCAAGGTAAGGACTCCAGCCCACACCGGCTCATGCCTCTATGGCCGGTTGTGGTGCTGAGCATTGCTTGACATATCTGCGGACTCCATATGCCTACTGTAACTCGGGCTCCGGCTTGGGCGAGGAGTTGAATGGATCCTGTCTCGACTGTAGGAGTACGCATCCTGCTGCACCGGAGCCGTTTGAAGAAGTTCTCTTATCCTCCATGTTTCAACTGCTGCTGGCGAGTCGCCTTCCATTGGGAGAGCCGCCAAATGAGCCGACGCTGTGATGAGGTTTTCCAAGGGGTTGGACAAGTGACCCGGCGGTGTTGGCACATAATGAGGTGGAGCGGTAATTATACGAGGTGGCTCCGTGGCACGTGGCTGAACCTGTGCGTCGGGTGTCGTGATCCGGTTTGCCTCCGGTGGGTTACTCCCCCCATCCCTGGGTGTATGGAACAGGTTCCTCGGATCAAGCATTAGAGGCAGACATGATTGAGTTTTCTGATGCCTCCTCCTCATGACCTCGTTTGATGCGTTAAGGTCCACCGAGAGCTGAAAAGTCTCTGCTTGAAGTTGTTGAGCACGAGCATCCAAAGCCGCCCGCTCTGCTGCCATCCGGGTTTCCTCTGTGGGTAGATTTTCCTTAGCTTGCACCATCTCTTCACGCACGCGTGCCACCTCTACGTCGTGCTGGGCTTTATCCGCCGGCTCTACCATGACGGTTAACAGAGTTGTCAGTTTGTCCATGAGGTCCATTAGAATCTGAGCCGGGGGCGCGCGGGGTCTCCTAACCCGGCTGCAGCCGACCCGGTAGCTGTTGCTGCCGCTGCGGTAGAGTTCTGCCCGGGCTGTGTCCCTGCCATGAAGACTCCGGCCCAATTCGGCGGCTCAAGGGGGTCCGGAATACTGCTGCCATTGGAACAGCCCCCGAGCATGCCGTCTTGTAGCTGGTACAAAGAGTCCGTCTTGCCCGTTGATGATGCAGTGTCAGAACAGAGGGCCGTCTCACCGCCCTCCATTGATACTTTAGAGTATTCACCGCTGTGGATGCAGCCTACGAACGCACGCTTCACGACAGATTGAACATGGGTGGTCCTTGTGCACTGAGCCGTTTTGATGAGGTTGGTGTGGATGTCCGGCTCAGGGCCCGACTCGCCGATCCGGCCGATGAAAACGTGAATTCCGCCGAAGGGGACCCGGTACCCGTACTCGATTGAGCCGGCCTCGGGGCCCCAGCCTTCGTCGTCGATGTAGAGCTTGCCGCGACGACTCTTGGTGATCCGGCCCACAGCGTATCCCTTGAGCCCTTCGAAGTTGCCCTTCAAGAACTCAAATCCACCGTGCGCTGGCCCCACGGTGGGCGCCAACTGTCGTGGAATTGTCACGGCAGATGTCCTAGAGCAAGGACTTAGTCGTAGGGCCATCGCACTAGGAAGCTTAAAGGGGTTAATCGGGACAAAGGACACGAGAGAGTTTTTATACTAGTTCGGCCCCTTACAATGAAGGTAAAAGCCTACGTCTAGTTGGGTTTGGTATTGCTAGGGTTTCGATCTCCAAGAGGCTCAACTCACCGGCTTGGTTATCGATTTGTTGTCTCTTCCCCTAAGCCGCCATCAGGTCGTCCCCTTATATACATGGGTTGACGCCTGATGGCCTACGGACTCCCGGCCGGCTCATAATCGTATCCGGCTCGGTGACTTCCTTTACATGCCTTTCTTTACAAGTCTTTCCTTACATATGGCGGTTCATAATATCAGGCCTTAAACCACCTTCAGGCCCTTGGGCCTTTTATAATACTTAATAAACTACAATCTTTGATGTTTACTGGGCTTCTTGCGTAACCCGCCATTGGGGTTGATCCGGCCCCTCCAGGGCGGGTCTCAACTGATAGTAATATCCCCAACAAAAACCTATGGCCCCGGGTCTATTTCCCATCATACATGTTTCCAATCTATTTCATTTTCCAATCTTTACTTTCAATTTATATCATAAAAATACCAAAACTATTTATCTTATTATTATTATCATCTCTATCAGATCTCACTCTTGCCAGTGGCCGTGAAGGGATTGACAACCCCTTTATCGCGTTGGTTGCGAGGTTCTTATTTGTTTGTGTAGGTACGAGGTGACTCGCGCGTGGTCTGCTACTGGATTGATACCTTGGTTCTCAAAAACCGAGGGAAATACTTACACTGCTTTGCTGTATCACCCTTTCCTCTTCAAGGGAAAACCAACACATGCTCAAGAGGTAGCAACGTAGCACATAGTGTGATGAACGACGTATTCTCTTCATCTTCCTTGGACATGAAGATCTGATGATACCCAGAATATGCATCCAGAAAGGAGAGCAAAACACATCCTGAAGTGGAATCCACAATATGATCGATGTGCAACAGGAGAAATGGGTCCTTCGGGCAAGCTTTGTTGAAATATGTGAAATCTATGCAAAGCCTCCACTTCCCGTTAGCCTTCCGGACTACCACTGGATTTGCCAACCACATGGGGTGTAGCCCTCCTCTGACCAAACCAGCTGCTTCAAGTTTCTTGATCTCTTCTGCAATGAACTGCTGCCTTTCCAAGGCCTGCTTCCGGACTTTGTGCTTGACAGGTCGAGCATGTGGACAGACAACAAGGTGGTGCTCGATTACTTCCCTGGGAACACCAGGGATATCAGATGGTTGCCAGGCAAACACATTGATATTCGCCCGCAAGAAGGCAACGAGCGTGCTTTCCTATTTGTCATCGAGGGCGGCACTGATAGTGAAAGTACCATCAAGGCCAGCCAGCCCTGCCGGGACATTCTTCACTTGGGGTGCGGTGACCATGGATCTCCTGCTGTTGGAGCCCTCCGGCAAGTCATCAACAGGCGCAGCGCACTCTGAAGAGGTACGCTTCCCAGATTCCTTGCCAGCATCCTTGCTACCCTTCTTCTTTCCTCTGTCCTCCTTGGTGGGAACTGCCGCTGCCACTACCTCCGCCGTGACAGCATCCCGATACATCTTGTCCACGCAAATGAATGCATCCTTATCATCTGATGGGATGGCGATGACTCCCAGAGGCCCAGGCATCTTCAAGGTGTTGTAGGCATAGTGCGATGCCACCATGAATTTAGCCAGGGCTGGGCGTCCAAGAATCCCATTGTATGGCAGGGGGAGGTCAACCACATCGAACACGATCTTCTCAGTCCAGTAGTTAAGCTCTCCCCCAAACGTCACCGGCAACATGATCTTTCCCTTAGGATGACTCCTGCCGGGATTAACTCGTTGAAACGTGCCGGTAACTTCTAGCTCTTCTTCTGCTATTTGAAGTCTTCTGATGATTGCCGGGGAGATCAGATTCACACCAGCCCCTCTGTCCGCCAACATCTTTGTGACCTTGAGGTTGGGAATTGTTGGGGAGACCAACAACAGTAAGCACCCTACCGCAGTGGTATGGCTAGGATGATCCTCTTCATAAAAAATGATGGGCGTGCGTGACCATTTGAGCGGCTTCCGGGCCTCTGGCACTGGTTCCACGACATTGACTTCTCATGCCCACCGCCTGAGCTGGCGGTGAGAGGTGTGCAAAGATGCAACCCCGTCAATGCACAGGGTGTCAGTGGCCTTCTGAAACTCATGCTCACTAGTTTCCTCTTCATCTCCTCCATCACTCTCATCATCACAGGCTTCCTTCTCTCGACCTCTGGCGGGTTTTCCTTGGTTCTGAAAGGGTTTGCTGGGGCAATTTACTTCACCGCCCCAACCCTTACTGCTAGTAGCATTCTGACATTTTTCCTTACCACGCTTCTCGTATTATGCTCTCTGTCTCTTGACGAGCTGCTCAACCTGATAACACTCTTGAAGGTCGTGGCCCTTGGTCCGATGAATCTTGCAATACGACCCATCACCTTTCCCAGCCTTCTCGGCAGCCGTGGCTTCCCGGTAGTTAGGGCACATGACAGCTTCCTTGCCGGGGACCTCAGCTTTGGCCTTCTTGCCTGTACTAGGTGTACCTGATCCTTAAACAGTCATCACTACCTTATCCTTCCGCTTCTTGCTGCGCTTCTTGCTCTTCTTCTAACTGGTTGACTCATCATGATCCTCTGAATCAACGTTGATGCAATCTTCCTCTCCGAGCAACTTCCTTCCCTCCTCCATCCGAGCACATTTATCCACTAAGGTTTAGAGCTCATTCACAGTCTTGGGCAACCACATGTTCATATTGGAACAAATCCGGCGGTTGTGCACATTGCACTAGAAGGCAGCAATCACAACTGCCGGATGGATATTTGGGATGTTCCTATGAACTTTGCTGAATCTGTGTAAATACTTACGGAGGGTTTCTCCTTCCTTCTGTTGGAGAAGCTACAAGTCACTGGGTCAGCCTGGCTCTTGATGGCCACTGGCTAAGGCGCTAATGAACTCATGACACAGGTCAGCCCATGATGAAATGAGGTTCTGTTGGATTCTAGGCTTCGCAGACCCTTGAGAGGTTCGAACACTAGGGTGCGTATGAAGAACTCCTTCTTCCCGACCTGCTGGCCCAACGATTCCACAGCCTAGCTCGACGAACCCAAGGGATAAGAGATACAATAGTTTATCCTAGTTCAGGCCACCTTGCGGTGTAATACCCTACTCCAGCTTTGTGGTCGATTGCCTCGACGGGCTGAGGATGAACTAGTACGGTGGTTGAATAGCCTCAGGAGGTGAGGTGTTCTTGAGCTCGATGAGCTGGTGGGTGTGAGGATGGTCTAAATGATCCGATCCCTCTCTCGGGTGGTGGCTAAGTCCTATTTATAGTGGCTTTGGTCCTCTTCCCAAATGTAGGCGGGTAGGGATCCCACAATGGCCAAATTCAAAGGGAGACAACTAGCACATGTTATCCTGACAAAAGTAGTCTTCATCTGCAAAGGCTCTGGTGGTGACGCTGTAGTGGGCTCCGCGATGACCTCCGTCCTGTCATCCTGGCGGTCTTGGTCTCGTTGCACCAATATGGAAACCTTTGCATGATTCCTCGGGGCTTTGCGCCCGTGCTTGCCTCCTTGGCACCAAAGGGGAAACTGGCACACTGCGCCTGCCTGGACTTGGTCATCATGGCTCACGTCATGTGAACCTCACGAGGTGCACCCTGCCTTGATATCTCCGCCCCTCGGGAGCTAAACTAGTGAGGCCGCCCCCCAGGGAGGTCTTGGCGTTATCCGCCTCGCGAGGCTTTGCCCCTTGCGAGGGTCTTATGTCGTTGCTGCCGAAACTGGTCCATACCGGGCCGCTGATGGAGCCACGCCATGGGCCACGGGCAGGCAAGTCTGGGTACCCCCGTTCCCAGGACGCCGACAATAGCCCCCGGGACCAAGGCGCGCTCGAGCTTGGCTTTGAGGCGAAGCCAAAGGGTAAATGTGGAGCACTATGGGCCCCAACCGCCTGCGGCCATGCTCGATGTGTGGCGATTGACGGGACATGGGCGCCTACACTTCCCCACGCAGCCTTGATATTCGCCGGGCTTGGTGGCCGCCGCCACCGGCTCAGCTCCATCTTCATTGCTTGTCACGTGCTTCCTTGGCCCCTTGATCTTATCAGCTCTCACGTGTCATCATGGCGCCGAAGTTGGCGAAGAAGAAGAAAGTGAAGTGCCGCGCTTTGGCCGAATCTCCGTCGGCCTTCGAGCCCACTCTCGAGTGGTCGACGGTGGTTAACCAGGAGATGCTGGACCAGGTCCGTCCGGCGCTTGCCGCCAATTCCAATGAGTGGAACGTGACTGTGGCTTGGCCTGCTTCCCGCGCCATGGTCGACATGGCGGCCACTGAGATCCCCATTCATCCCCACGCCCTCTTGGCAGGCTTGATTCCCCCCTTTTCTGATTTCTTCAACGCCGCAATCTCGCTTTACCAAGTCCACACGCTGCATCTGAATCCCCAATCCATCCTTCTCCTTGCCGTCTTCACCTTTGTCTGCGAGGCCATGGCGGGTATTGTTCCCTCTGTGGCCTTGTTCCACCATTTCTTCTCGCTCCACTTGATCGATGCCTGCCAGTGCTCAGGGTGCGTGACCTTCCAGGCCGTGGTGGAGGCGGTGGGCTTAGTGATCGAATTTGAGCTCTCGCTGGTCATACATGGATTCCGGAAGTGGTGGGTGTTCGTGGATGCCGGCGTGCTCAATCCCCTACTCTTGCTCCCCCGGGCACCAGCGGAACCCAGCTCTGTATGTGTGCACGTGAAGTTCATCGACCCTCAGCTTGCCCACGTTTGGCGCCGGCTAGCTAGGTTGAAGGAGCTTGGGGTGATGGCGCCCATGGTGGTGCAGGAGTTCATACAGCGCCGCATTGCTCTGTTCTAGCGCCATTCTCGATAGATGTGGACATTTGCTGGCAGCAGTGACTCCATGAGGCTCCAGGTGCCTGCGCTTCCTCCCAAGACTCTGCACATGCTGCTTGACCTCTTGACTGGTGACTCTGCGCCAGCCATGCTTCCGAAGGAGGGCTGCCTTTTGTATTGCTGCTCAAACATGGAGGTGTTCGTGAGGCAGATGCCCCTCTTCGACGAGTGGGGGTTGCCCCCCGCTAAGCTTAGGGGCCCTGTGAGAACCCCGTTCTTGTGGTCCCCCTGCTTGTTGTCCCTGCGGCTACTACCTCTTGAGCATGCGTTGGTTTTCCTTTGAAGAGGGAAGGCTGATGCAGCAAAGTAAAGTAAGTATTTCCCTTAGTTTCTGAGAACTAAGGTATCAATTCGGTAGGAGACTACACGCAAGTCGCCTAGTACCAGCACAAACAAATAAGAACCTGGCAACCAACGCGATAAAGGGGTTGTCAATCCCTTCACCGCCACTTGCAGAAGTGAGATCTGATAAAGATAATAAGCTAAATAGTTTTGGTATTTTTGTTGTATAGATTGAAAAGTAAAGATTGCAAAATAAATAGTAAACTAGAATTATAGATCGGAAACTTATATGATGTAAAGTAGACCCGGGGGCCATAGGTTTCACTAGTGGCTTCTCTCAAGATAGCACATATTACAGTGGGTGGACAAATTACTACCGGGCAACTGATAGAAAAGCGCATAGTTATGAGAATATCTAGGCATCATCATAAACATAGGCATCACGTCCGTATCAAGTAGACCGAAACGATTCTGCATCTACTACTATTACTCCACACATCGACCGCTATCCAGCATGCATCTAGAGTATTAAGTTCATAAGAACAGAGTAACACATTACGCAAGATGACAGGATGTAGAGGGATAAACTCAAGCAATATGATAAAAAACCCATCTTTTTATCCTCGATGGCAACAATACAATACGTGTCGGTTCCCTTTCTGTCACTGGGATCGAGCACCGCAAGATTGAACCCAAAGCTAAGCACTTCTCCCATTGCAAGAAAGATCTATCTAGTAGGCCAAAATAAACCAAAAATTCGAAGAGACTTGCAAAGATATCAAATAATGCATATTAGAATTCAGAGAAGAATCAAATATGGTTCATAGATAATCTTGATCATAAACCCACAATTCATTGGATCTCGGTAAACACACCGCAAAAAGTATTACATCGAATAGATCTCCAAGAACATCGAGGAGAACTTTGTATTGAGAACCAAAGAGAGAAAAGAAGCCATCTAGCTAATAACTATGGACCCAAAGGTCTATGGTAAACTACTCACACATCATCGGAGAGGCTATGGTGTTGATGTAGAAGCCCTTCGTGATCGAATCCCCCTCCGGCAGATCACCAGAAAAGGTCTCCAGATGGGATCTCACGGGTACAGAAGGTTGCGGCGGTGTAAAAGTGGTTTCGTGGCTCTATCGGATGTTTTCAGGGTATAACAGTATATATAGGCGAAAGAAGTAGGTCGGTGGTGTTGGGGAACGTAGCAGAAATTCAAAATTTTCCTACGTGTCACCAAGATCTATCTATGGAGAGACCAGCAACGAGGGGAAGAAGAGTGCATCTACATACCCTTGTAGATCGCTAAGCGGAAGCGTTCAAGAGAACGGGGTTGATGGAGTCGTACTCGTCGTGATCCAAATCACCGATGATCCTAGTGCCGAACGGACGGCACCTCCGTGTTCAACACACGTACGGAGCAGCGATGTCTCCTCCTTCTTTATCCAGCAAGGGGGAAGGAGAGGTTGATGGAGATCCAGTAGCACGACGGTGTGGTGGTGGAAGTAGCGGGATCCAACAGGGCTTCGCCAAGCGCTGCGGGAGGAGGGAGATGTGTCACGGGAGGGAGAGGGAGGCACCAGGGCTTAGGTGGGGCTGCCCTCCCTTCCCCCCACTATATATAGGTCCAAGGGAGAGGGGGGAGGGGGGGCGCAGCCTTGGCCCTTCCTCCAAGGAAGGGTGCGGCTAGGGAGGAGTCCCTCCTCCCCAAGGCACCTAGGAGGTGCCTTCCCCCTTTAGGACTCTTCCTTTCCTTATCTCTTGGCGCATGGGCCTCTTGGGGCTGGTGCCCTTGGCCCATATAGGCCAAGGCGCACACCCCTACAGCCCATGTGCCCCCTGGGGCAGGTGGCCCCACCCGGTGGACCCCCGGGACCCTTCCGGTGGTCCCGGTACAATACCGGTGACCCCGAAACTTGTCCCGATGGCCGAAATAGCACTTCATATATATAATTCTTTACCTCCGGACCATTCCAGAACTCCTCGTGACGTCCGGGATCTCATCCGGGACTCCGAACAACATTCTAGTTACCGCATACTAATATCTCTATAACCCTAGCATCACCGAACCTTAAGTGTGTAGACCCTACGGGTTCGGGAAGCTTGCAGACATGACCGAGACGTTCTCCGGTCAATAACCAATAGCGGGATCTGGATACCCATGTTGGTTCCCACATGTTCCACGATGATCTCATCGGATGAACCACGATGTCGAGGATTCGATCAATCCCGTATACAATTCCCTTTGTCTAGCGGTACGATACTTGCCCGAGATTCGATCGTCGGTATCCCGATACCTTGTTCAATCTCGTTACCGGCAAGTCTCTTTACTCGTTCCGTAACACATCATCCCGTGATAAACTCCTTGATCACATTGTGCACATTATGATGATGTCCTACCGAGTGGGCCCAGAGATACCTCTTCGTCACACGGAGTGACAAATCCCAGTCTCGATTCGTGCCAACCCAACAGACACTTTCGGAGATACCTGTAGTGTACCTTTATAGCCACCCAGTTACGTTGTGACGTTTGGCACACCCAAAGCACTCCTACGGTATCCGGGAGTTGCACAATCTCATGGTCTAAGGAAATGATACTTTACATTAGAAAAGCTTTAGCGAACGAACTATACGATCTTTGTGCTAGGCTTAGGATTGGGTCTTGTCCATCACATCATTCTCCTAATGATGTGATCCCGTTATCAATGACATCCAATGTCCATGGTCAGGAAACCGTAACCATCTATTGATCAACGAGCTAGTCAACTAGAGGCTTACTAGGGACATGGTGTTGTCTATGTGTCCACACATGTATCTGAGTTTCCTATCAATACAATTCTAGCATGGATAATAAACGATTATCATGAACAAGGAAATATAATAATAACCAATTTATTATTGCCTCTAGGGCATATTTCCAACAGTCTCCCACTTGCACCAGAGTCAATAATCTAGTTCACATCGCCATGTGATTAACACTCACAGGTCACATCGCCATGTGACTAACACCCAAGAGTTTACTAGAGTCAGTAGTCTAGTTCACATCACTATGTGATTAACACTCAATGAGTTCTAGGTTTGATCATGTTGCTTGTGAGAGAGGTTTTAGTCAACGGGTCTGCAACATTCAGATCCGTATGTACTTCGCAAAATTTCTATGTCATCTTGTAGATGCAACTACTACGCTACATTTGGAGGTATTCCAAATAACTGTTCTACTATACGAATCCATTTTACTACTCAGAATAATCTGGATTAGTGTCAAAGTTTGCATTGGCGTAACCCTTTACGACGAACTCTTTTACCACCTCCATAATCGAGAAAATTCCTTAGTCCACTAGTTACTAAGGATAACTTTGACCGCTGTCCTGTGATCCATTCTTGGATCACTCTTATACCCCTTGACTGACTCATGGCTAGGCACACTTCAGGTGCGGTACACAGCATAGCATACTGTAGAGCCTACGTCTTAAGCATAGGGGATGACCTTCGTCCTTTCTCTCTATTCTGCCATGGTCGAGCTTTAAGTCTTAACTTCATACCTTACAACTCAGGCAAGAACTCCTTCTTTGACTGATCCATCTTGAACACCTTCAAGATCATGCCAAGGTATGTGCTCATTTGAAAGTACCATTAAGTGTTTTGATCTATCCTTATAGATCTTGATGCTCAATGCTCAAGTAGCTTTATCCAGGCTTTCCACTGAAAAACACTTTCCAAATAACCCTATATGCTTTCCAGAAATTCTACGTCATTTCTGATCAACAATATGTCAACAACATATATTTATCAGAAATTCTATAGTGCTCCCACTCACTTCTTTGGAAATACAAGTTTCTCATAAACTTTGTATACACCCAAAATCTTTGATCATCTCATCAAAGTGTACATTCCAACTCCGAGATGCTTACTCCAGTCCTTAGAAGGATTGCCGGAGCTTTGCATACTTGTTAGCATTTTTCAGGATCGACAAAACCTTCTGGTTGTATCTCATACAACCTTTCCTCAAGAAAATCGTCAAGGAAACAATGTTTTGACATCCTATCTGCAAGATTTCAAAAATAATGCAGTAATCGCTAACATAATTCCAACAGACTCTTTGCATCGCTACGGGTGAGAAAGTCTCATCGTAGTCAACTCCTTGAACTTGTCGAAAAACATCTTAACGACAAGTCGAGCTTTCTTAATGGTGATACTTACCATCATTGTTCGTCTTCCTTTTAAAATCCATATGTACCTAACAACCTTACGACCATCAAGTAGTTCTTCCAAAGTCTACACTCTGTTTTCATATATGGATCCTCTCTCGGATTATATGGCCTTGAGCCATTTTGGAATCCAGGCCCACCATCGCTTCTCCATAGCTCGTAGGTTCATTGTTGTCTAGCAACATGACTTCCAAGACAGGATTACGTACCACTCTGAAGTAGTACGCATCCTTGTCATCCCACGAGGTTTGGTAGTGACTTGATCCGAAGTTTCATGATCACTATCATAAGCTTCCACTTCAGTTGGTGTAGGTGCCACAGGAACAACTTCCTGTGCCCTGCTACACACTAGTTGAAGAGACGGTTCAATAACCTCATCAAGCCTCCACTATCCTCCCACTCAATTCTTTCGAGAGAAACCTTTCCTCGAGAAAGGACCCAATTCTAGAAACAATCCCTTATTGCTTTCGGATCTGAGACAGGAGGTATACCCAACTGTTTTGGGTGTCCTATGAAGATGCATTTATCCGCTTTGGGTTCGAGCTTATCAGCCTGAAACTTTTTCACATAAGCAGCCCCAAACTTTTAAGAAATGACAGCTTAGGTTTCTCTAAACCATAGTTCATACGGTGTCATCTCATCGGAATTACGTGGTGCCCCTTTTAAAGTGAATGTGGTTGTCTCTAATGCATAACCCTTAAACTATTGTGGTAATTCGATAAGAGACATCATGGTATGCATCATATCCAATAGGGTGCAATTGTGATGTTCGGACACACCATCACACTATGGTGTTCCAGGCTGTATCAGTTGTGAAACAATTTCTACAATGTCTTAATTCTGTGCCAAACTCGTAATTCAGATATTCATCTCTATGATCATATCATAGATCTTTTATCCTCTTGTCACGACGATCTTTCAACTTCACCCTGAAATTACTTGAACCTTTCAATAATTCAGACTCATGATTCATCAAGTAAATATACTCAACATCTACTCAAATCATCTGTGAAGCAAGAACATAATGATATCCACTACATGCCTCAGCACTCATTGGACTGCACACATCAAAATGTATTACTTCCAACAAGTTGCTTTCTAGTTCCATTTTACTGAAACCGAGGCTTTCAGTCATCTTGCCCATGTGGTATGATTTGCATGTCTCAAGTGATTCAAAATCAAGTGAGTCCAAATGGTCCATTTGCATGGAGTTTCTTCATGCATATACACCAATAGACATGGTTCGCATGTCTCAAACTTTTCAAAATGAGTGAGCCCAAAGATCCATCAACATGGAGCTTCTTCATGCGTTTTATACCGATATGACTTATGTGGCAGTGCCACAAGTAGGTGGTACTATCATTACTATCTTATATCTTTTGGCATGAAAAAGTGTATCACTATGATCGAGATTCAATGAACCATTCATTTTAGGTGTAAGACCATTGAAGGTATTATTCAAATAAATAGAGTAACCATTATTCTCCTTAAATGAATAACCGTATTGCGGTAGTCATAATCCAATCATGTCTATGCTCAACGCAAACACCAAATAACAATTATTTAGGTTTAACGCCAATCTCGATGGTAGAGGGAGCGTGCGATGCTTGATCATATCAACATTGGAAACACTTCCAACACATATCGTCAGCTCACCTTTAGCTAGTCTCTGTTTATTCCGTAGCTTTTATTTTGAGTTACTAACACTTAGCAACCGAAACGGTATCTAATACCCTGGTGCTACTAGGAGTACTAGTAAAGTACACATCAACACAATGTATATCCAATATACTTCTATTGACCTTGCCAGCCTTCTAATCTACCAAGTATCTAGGGTAATTCTGCTCCAGTGGCTGTTCCCCTTAATTACAGTAGCACTTAGTCTCGGGCTTGGGTTCAACTTTGGGTTTCTTCACTTGAGCAGCAACTGACTTGTCGTTTCATGAAGTATCCCTTTCTTGCCCTTGCCCTTCTTGAAACTAGTGGTTTTTAATTAACCATCAACAATTGATGCTCCTACTTGACTTCTACTTTCGCGGTGTCAAGCATCGTGAATATCTCAAGGATCATCACATCTATCCCTGATATGTTATAGTTCATTACGAAGCTCTAGCAGCTTGGTGGTAATGACTTCGGAGAAACATCAATGTCTCATCTGGAAGATCAACTCCCACTCGATTGAAATGATTGTTGCACTCAGACAATCTGAGCACAAGCTCAACAATTCAGCTTTTCTACCTTAGTTTGCAGGCTAAGAAAATCGTCGGAGGTCTTATACCTCTTGACGTGGGCACGAGCCTGAAACCCCAATTTCAGCCCTCAAAACATCTCATATGTTTCGCGACGTTTTAAAACGTCTTCGGTGCCTCAACTCTAAACCATTTAACTGAACTATCACGTAGTTATCAAAATGTGTATGTCAGATGTTCGCAACATCAACAGACGACATTCGAGGTTCAGCACACTGAGCGGTGCATTAAGGACATAAGCCTTCTATGAAGCAATGAGGACAATCCTCAGTTTACGGACCTAGTCCGCATAATTGCTACTATCAACTTTCAACTAATTTTTTTCTCTAGGAACATATCTAAACAGTAGAACTGAAGCGCGAGCTACGACATAATTTGCGAAGATCTTTTGACTATGTTCGGGATAATTAAGTTCATCTTATGAACTCCCACTTAGATAGACATCCCTCTAGTCATCTTAAGTGATTACATGATCCGAGTCAACTAGGCCGTGTCCGATCATCACGTGAGACGGACTAGTCAACCTCAGTGAACATCTTGATGTTGATCGTATCTGCCATACGACTCATGCTCGACCTTTCGGTCTTCTGTGTTCCGAGGCCATGTCTATACATGCTAGGCTCGTCAAGTCAACCTAAGTGTTTGCATGTGTTCCGAGGCCATGTCTGTACATGCTAGGCTCGTCAACACCCGTTGTATTGGAACGTAAGAATCTATCACACCCGATCATCACGTGGTGCTTCGAAACAACGAACTTTCGTAACGGTGCACAGTTAGGGGGAGCACTTTCTTGAAATTTTAATGAGGGATCATCTTATTTACTACCGTTGTTCTAAGCAAATAAGATGCATAAACATGATAAACATCACATGCAATCAAA
This sequence comes from Triticum monococcum, assembly GCA_034509565.1. Classification (NCBI taxonomy): domain Eukaryota; kingdom Viridiplantae; phylum Streptophyta; class Magnoliopsida; order Poales; family Poaceae; genus Triticum; species Triticum monococcum. The sequence continues at coordinate 425,941,122 of CM067847.1, read as the reverse complement.
TAGTGACATGATATGGCCATCATCACTTTGCTCCTTTTGATCTCCATCTTCGGGGCTCCATGATCATCATTGTCACCGGCATGACACCATGATCTCCATCATCATGATCTCCATCATCGTGTCTTCATGAATTTGTCTCGCCAACTATTACTTCTACTACTACAGCTAACAGTTAGCAATAAAGTAAAGTAATTACATGACGTTTATGTTGACACGCAGGTCATAAATAAATAAAGACAACTCCTATGGCTCCTGCCGGTTGTTGTATTCATCGACATGCAAGTCGTGATTCCTATTACAAGAACATGATCAATCTCATACATCACATATATCATTCATCACATCCTTTTTGCCATATCACATCACATAGCATACCCTACAAAAACAAGTTAGACGTCCTCTAATTGTTGTTTGCATGTTTTACGTGGCTGCTATGGGTTTCTAGCAAGGACGTTTCTTACCTACGCAAAGACCACAACGTGATATGCCAATTGCTATTTACCCTTCATAAGGACCCTTTTCATTGAATCCAATCCGACTAAAGTGGGAGAGACAGACACCCGCTAGCCACCTTATGCAACTAGTGCATGTCAGTCGGTGAAACCAGTCTCACGTAAGAGTACGTGTAAGGTCGGTCCGGGCCGCTTCATCCCACGATGCTGCCGAATCAAGATTGGACTAGTAACGGTAAGCATATTGAACAAAATCAACGCCCACAACTACTTTGTGTTCTACTCGTGCATAGAAACTACGCATAGACCTAGCTCATGATGCCACTGTTGGGGAACGTAGAAGAAATTCAAAATTTTCCTACGTGTCACCAAGATCTATCTATGGAGAGACCAACAACGAGGGGAAGAAGAGTGCATCTACATACCCTTGTAGATCGCTAAGCGGAAGCGTTCAAGAGAACGGGGTTGATGGAGTCGTACTCGTCGTGATCCAAATCACCGATGATCCTAGTGCCGAACGGACGGCACCTCCGCGTTCAACACACGTACGGAGCAGCGATGTCTCCTCCTTCTTGATCCAGCAAGGGGGAAGGAGAGGTTGATGGAGATCCAGCAGCACGACGGCGTGGTGTTGGAAGTAGCGGGATTCCAACAGGCTTCGCCAAGCGCTGCGGGAGGAGGGAGATGTGTCACGGGAGGGAGAGGGAGGCGCCAGGGCTTAGGTGGGGCTGTCCTTCCTTCCCCCCACTATATATAGGGCCAAGGGAGAGGGGGGAGGGGGGGCGCAGCCTTGGCCCTTCCTCCAAGGAAGGGTGCGGCTAGGGAGGAGTCCCTCCTCCCCAAGGCACCTAGGAGGTGCCTTCCCCCTTTAGGACTCTTCCTTTCCTTATCTCTTGGCGCATGGGCCTCTTGGGGCTGGTGCCCTTGGCCCATATAGGCCAAGGTGTACACCCCTACAGCCCATGTGGCCCCCTGGGGCAGGTGGCCCCACCCGGTGGACCCCCGGGACCCTTCCGGTGGTCCCGGTACAATACCTGTGACCCCGAAACTTGTCCCGATGGCCGAAATAGCACTTCATATATATATAATTATTTACCTCCGGACCATTCCGGAACTCCTCGTGGCGTCTGGGATCTCATACGGGACTCCGAACAACATTCGGTTACCGCATACTAATATCTCTATAACCCTAGCGTCACCAAACCTTAAGTGTGTAGACCCTACGGGTTCGGGAAGCATGCGGACAGGACCGAGACGTTCTCCGGTCAATAACCAATAGCGGGATCTGGATACCCATGTTGGTTCCCACATGTTCCACGATGATCTCATCGGATGAACCATGATGTCGAGGATTCGATCAATCCCGTATACAATTCCCTTTGTCTAGTGGTACGATACTTGCCCGAGATTCGATCGTCGGTATCCCGATACCTTGTTCAATCTCATTACTGGCAAGTCTCTTTACTCGTTCCGTAACACATCATCCCATGATCAACTCCTTGATCACATTGTGCACATTATGATGATGTCCTACCGAGTGGGCCCAGAGATACCTCTCCGTCACACGGAGTGACAAATCCCAGTCTCGATTCGTGCCAACCCAACAGACACTTTCGGAGGTACCTATAGTGTACCTTTATAGCCACCCAGTTACGTTGTGACGTTTGGCACACCCAAAGCACTCCTACGGTATCCGGGAGTTGCACAATCTCATGGTCTAAGGAAATGATACTTTACATTAGAAAAGCTTTAGCGAACGAACTATATGATCTTTGTGCTAGGCTTAGGATTGGGTCTTGTCCATCACATCATTCTCCTAATGATGTGATCCCGTTATCAACGACATCCAATGTCCATGGTCAGGAAACTGTAACCATCTATTGATCAACGAGCTAGTCAACTAGAGGCTTACTAGGGACATGGTGTTGTCTATGTATCCACACATGTATCTGAGTTTCCTATCAATACAATTCTAGCATGGATAATAAACGATTATCATGAACAAGGAAATATAATAATAACCAATTTATTATTGCCTCTAGGGCATATTCCCAACAGGTGGAGCTACGAGGGGCCCACGAGGGTGGGGGGCGCGCCTACCCCTGGGCGCGCCGCCCTACCTCGTGGCCGCCTCGTTGCTTCCTTGACCTCCACTCCAAGTCTCTTGGATTGCGTTTGTTCCAAAAAAGATCATCACGAAGATTTTGTTCCGTTTGGATTCCGTTTGATATTCCTTTTCTGCGAAACACTGAATTAGGCAAGAAAACAACAATTTGCACTATGCCTTCGGTTAATTGGTTAGTCCCAAAAATAATATAAAGTGCATATTAAAGCCCATTAAACATCCAAAATAGATAATATAATAGCATGGAACAATAAAAAATTATAGATACGTTGGAGACGTATCAAGCATCCCCAAGCTTAATTCCTGCTCGTCCTCGTGTAGGTAAATGATAAAACCAGAACTTTTGATGTGGAATGCTACCTAACATAATTTTCAATGCAATTTCCTTTATTGTGGCATGAATATTCAGATCCGAAAGATTCAAGACAAAATTTTAATATTGACATAAAAACAATAATACTTCAAGCATAATAACCAAGTACTTATGTCTTCTCGAAATAACATGGCCAAAGAAAGCTATCCCTACAAAATTATATAGTCTGGCTATGCTCTATCTTCATCACATAAAATATTTAAATCATGCACAACCCCGATGACAAGCCAAGCAATTGTTTCATACGTTTGATGTTCTCAAACTTTTTCAATCTTCACGCAATACATGAGCATGAGCCATGGATATAGTACTATAAGTGGAATAGAATGGTGGTTGTGGAGAAGACAAAATGGAGAAGATAGTCTCACATCAACTAGGTGTATCAATGGGCTATGGAGATGCCCATCAATAGATATTAATGTGAGTAAGTAGGGATTGCCATGCAACGGATGCACTAGAGCTATAAATGTATGAAAGCTCAACAAAATAAACTAAGTGGGTGTGCACCCAACTTGCTTGCTCACGAAGACCTAGGCCATTTTGAGGAAGCCCATCATTGGAATATACATGCCAAGTTCTATAATGAAAAATTACCACTAGTATATGAAAGTGACAACATAAGAGACTCTCTATCATGAAGATCATGGTGCCACTTTGAAGCACAAGTGTGGAAAAAGGATAGTAGCATTGCCCCTTCTCTCTTTTTCTCTCATTTTTTATTTGGGACTTTTCTTTTTGTATGGCCTCTTTTTTTTCTTACTTTTTTTTCGTCCAGAGTCTCATCCCGACTTGTGGGGGAATCATAGTCTCCATCATCCTTTCCTCACTGGGACAATGCTCTAATAATGATGATCATCACACTTTTATTTACTTACAACTCAAGAATTACAACTCGATACTTAGAATTTTTTTTGACTCTATGTGAATGCCTCAAGTGGTGTACAGGGATGTGCAATGAATCAAGAGTGACATGTATGAAAAATTATGAACGGTGGCTTTGCCACAAATACGATGTCAACTACATGATCATGCAAAGCAATATGACAATGATGGAGTGTGTCATAATAAACGAAATGGTGGAAAGTTGGATGGAAATATATCTTGGAATGGCTATGGAAATGCCATAATAGGTAGGTATGGTGGCTGTTTTGAGGAAGGTAAATGGTGGGTTTATGGTACCGGTGAAAGTTGTGCGGTACTAGAGAGGCTAGCAATGGTGGAAGAGTGAGAGTGCGTATAATCCATGGACTCAACATTAGTCATAAAGAAGTCACATACTTCTTGCAAAAATCTATTAGTTATCGAAACAAAGTATTACGCGCATGCTCCTTGGGTGATAGATTGGTAGGAAAAGACCATCGCTCGTCCCCGACGACCACTCATAAGGAAGACAATCAAAAAATAAATCATGTTCCGACTTCATCACATAACGGTTCACCATACGTGCATGCTTCGGGAATCACAAACTTTAACACAAGTATCTCTCAAATTCACAACTACTCAACTAGCATGACTATAATATCACCATCTTCATATCTCAAGCAATAATAAAGAATCAAACTTCTCATAGTATTCAATGTACTTTATATGAAAGTTTATTATTATTATTATACCCATCTTGGATGCCTATCATATTAAGACTAATTTTATAGCCAAAGAAAATTACCATGCTGTTCTAAAAGACTCTCAAAATAATATAAGTGAAGCATGAGAGATCAATAACTTCTATAAAATAAAACCACCACCGTGCTTAAAAAAGGTATAAGTGAAGCACTAGAGCAAAATTATCTAGCTCAAAAGATATAAGTGAAGAACATAGAGTATTCTAATAAATTCCGATTCATGTGTGTCTCTCCCAAAATGTGTGTACAGAAAGGATGATTGTGGTAAACTAAAAATCAAAGACTCAAATCATACAAGACGCTCCAAGCAAAACACATATCATGTGGTGAATAAAAATATAGCCTCAAGTAAAGTTACCGATAGACAAAGATGAAAGAGGGGATGCCTTCCGGGGAATCCCCAAGCTTAGGCTTTTGGTTGTCCTTGAATTTTACCTTGGGGTGCCTTGGGCATCCCCAAGCTTAGGCTCTTGCCATTCCTTGTTCCAAAATCCATCAAATCTTTACCCAAAAACTTGAAAACTTCACAACACAAAACTCCAACAGAAAATCTTATGAGCTCCGTTAGTATAAGAACTGTAATGAACTCATTATTTATTTATATTGGTGTTAAACCTAATTTATTACAACTTCTCTATGGTTCATACCCCCCGATACTAGCCATAGATCCATCAAAATAAGCAAACAACACACGAAAAACAGAATCTGTCAAAAACAGAATAGTCTGTAGTAATCTGTAGGTTTCGAATACTTATGTAACTCCAAAAATCCTGAGAAATTAGGACGTCCTAAATAATTTGTATATTGATATACAGAAGTTGGAATTTGTATTTTTTCTCTCTCTATAAAAAATGAAAATTATTCTCGTGAGCGCATACTTTCTGTTTTTTTCAGCAAGATCAAATAACAATCACCCAGGAAGATCCTAAAGGCTTTACTTGGCACAAACACTAATTAAAACATAAAAAACACAACCATAACAGAGGATAGATGATTTATTTATTACTAAACGCTAACAAAAAGTAAAGAACAAAAATAAAATTGGGTTGCCTCCCAACAAGCGCTATCGTTTAACGCCCCTAGCTAGGCATAAAAACAAGAATAGATCTAGGTATTGCCATCTTTGGTATGCAATTCTTCAATTGAACACTTATAACCCTTAGGAGGTTTTTTGTTTTTGCAAATGATCAAACTCCTAGGTAGGAAATCAAGAAATTCATTTGTAGCAAAAGGTTCCTTAATGATATCTAAAAAGTTGGGGTGAACACTTATTGATTTGAGATCTTCATTTTTCTTACTAGAAGATTCACCCTTATTTTTAGGAACATAGATAAATTTGGCAACTTTGGTAGGAGGAGGATTTGAGGTGTTTTTAACGGCAGAAAAAGTGGACCCCAAGTTGGTAATAATTTCTTCGAGTTTATCAATTCTAGTGGAATCTTGATCTATCTTTTCATTGACCATGGGTTCCTTTTCCTTAACATTTTTTAGAGTAACTCCTACCTTAGATCCATATTGAGTAATTTGGTTGTGGATCTTTTCAACCAAATTTTCAATTCACTCTACAGTGGCAAATTTTTTTCAATAATATCAAGCCTTTGCATCACATGTTCCAATGTTAAAATACTTCCACTGACCAAAAGAGGTGGTGGGCCTAACAAATCTATCATAGCATTACAAGAATCAAAAGTATGGCTCCCAAGAAATTCCCTCCGGTGATGGTGTCAAGAACATATCTATACCAAGGAGTGATGCCTACGTAAAAACTGTGAAGAATAACGGAAGTAGATTGCTTTTTAATAGATCTATTTTGAGTACTGAAATTCTATACCAAGAATCTTTTAGGTTTTCTCCCTCCCTTTGTTTAAAATTAAGAACATCATTATCGGGAGTGTTAAAAATGATAGGAGAACTAGCCATGAGGGCAAATAAATGATCCAACACATGGATACACAAGAGGCAAGTGGAAAGAGACGAACGGAAAAGGGCGAATAAAATGGCAAAGGTGAAGTGGGGGAGATGAAAACGAGAGGCAAATGGAAAATAATGTAATGCGAGGGATAAGAGTTTGTGATAGGTAGTTGGTATGTCTTGACTTCAGCGTAGATCTCCCCGACAACGGCACCATAAATCCTTCTTGCTACCTCTTGAGCATGCGTTGGTTTTCCCTTGAAGAGGAAAGGGTGATGCAGCAAAGTAGCGTAAGTATTTCCCTCATTTTTTGAGAACCAAGGTATCAATCCAGTAGGAGACTACATGCAAGTCGCCTAGTACCTGCACAAACAAATAAGAACCTTGCAACCAACGTGATAAAGGGGTTGTCAATCCCTTCACGGCCACTTGCAAAAGTGAGGTCTGATAAACATAATAAGATAAATATTTTTGGTATGTTTGTTGTATAGATTGAAAAGTAAAGATTGCAAAATAAATAGTAAACTGAAATTATAGATTCGAAACTTATATGATGTAAAGTAGACCCGGGGGCCATAGGTTTCACTAGTGGCTTCTCTCAAGATAGCATATATTACGTTGGGTGAACAAATTACTGCCGAGCAATTAATAGAAAAGTGCATAGTTATGAGAATATCTAGGCATGATCATAAACATAGGCATCACGTCCGTATCTAGTAGACTGAAATGATTCTGCATCTACTACTATTACTCCACACATCGACCGCTATCCAGCATGCATCTAGAGCATTAAGTTCATAAGAAGATAGTAACGCATTACAAAAGATGACATGATGTAGAGGGATAAACTCAAGCAATATGATACAAACCCCATCTTTTTATCCTCGATGGAAACAATATAATATGTGTCGGTTCCCTTTCTGTCACTGGGATCGAGCAACGCAAGATTGAACCCAAAGCTAAGCACTTCTCCCATTGCAAGAAAGATCAATCTAGTAGGCCAAACTAAACCGAAAATTCGAAGAGACTTGCAAAGATATCAAATCATGCATATAAGAATTGAGAGAAGAATCAAATATTGTTCATAGATAATCTTGATCATAAGCCCACAATTCATCGGATCTCGGCAAATACACCGCAAAAAGTATTACATCGAATAGATCTCCAAGAACATCGAGGAGAACTTTGTATTGAGAACCAAAGATAGAGAAGAAGCCATCTAGCTAATAACTATGGACCCGAAGGTCTGTGGTAAACGACTCACACATCATCAGAGAGGCTATGGTGTTGATGTAGAAGCCCTCCTTGATCGAATCCCCCTCCGGCAGATCGCCGGAAAAGGTCCCTAGATGGGATCTCATGGGTACAGAAGGTTGCGGCGGTGGAAAAGTGGTTTTGTGGCTCCTTCGGATGTTTCCAGGGTATAAGATTATATATAGGCAAAAGAAGTAGGTCGGTGGTGCAACGAGGGGCCCACGAGGGTGAGGGTCGCGCTGTCAGGACCCCGATTCCAAGTCACATCGATCTAGCTGGTAACACCTCATATCACTTTGTGGCCTCACGCACGGTATCCCCACGGGTGTCGCCTTACCATGGCCCGGGACTGTTTGCGCCTTTTGGCTCATGTATATGATAGTGTCGCTAGCATCCATATGACAGAGAACCCGGGCCGACATGGCTAGTCGTGAACCCAAAGCGACACAAACCTATGGGGACAGGCATACATGAATCACATCGAGCATGTCGGTCAACAGCGTGTGAATCCGGGCTGTAGCACTGGGCTAACAGGACTCCAGGGAACCCGGGCTGTAGCAGGCTAGGCAGGACTCCGGATGTCACCCCATGACATTTCCCCAAAGGGACGGACATAGGAACGAAGTGAAACACATGTCGGCCAGTCAAGTGTCCTGATCAGTAGTGCTGGGCTAGTAGGACTCCGGTGAACCCGGGCTGTTGCGGACTACTATGGCTCAAGGAGGCACTAGACTACATTTCCCCATAAGAGAGGCTGCCAAGGATAAACAACTAGATTGTCGGATCCCACACATACCAAGCATTTCAATCATACACACAATATGCTCGATATGTGTAAATACAACATGGCATCACAACAAAACTCTACAACTCAAGTACTTTATTTAAAGGCTCCGGAGAGCCATACATAACATGTTCATACAGGTAGGGGTCACATGACCCGACACTCAAGTCATACAAGCACATGCGGAAGCAAATAAGTCTGAGTACAGACACTAGAAAGAAAGAAGGCTTGACGAAGCCTGTCTACCTACATAGGGCCCTCCATGGCCAGAATCACTACCTGGGTGGCAAGTTACTCATCGACGTTGAGGTCTACGTAAAACCCATCGGAGGGGGCGGTGTTGTTGTCTGAAAACAGTAACTAAAGCAACATGAGTACAAAGGTACTCAGCAAGTCTTACAACAGATCCTACTATACATGCTCATTCTCAAGAAGGTGGTGGAGTTATTGTAGCAAGCCAGCTTTGACTCTTGGCTAAGCTATCCTACGAGACACCACTGTAAAATAGTTTTCGCACACGAGTCCACTAATCACCAACACAATACTCCACCGAGGATCCTCCCTCGTCACCCTACGAGAGCGCCATCCTCGGTACTCACACTTATCTTGAGTCTTATAGTGGTAACCATTAACTTGTATATGAACTGTATAGGCAACCAAGTAGTCCTTTACCGCGGACGCGGCTATTCGAATAGTTTTATACCCTGCAGGCGTGTACTTCGTCACACATGTTTCCACCACTTAGCGTTTGCACACGACATGTGCTCGGCAGACTTCAAGCGAAAGCCGACGTGGGTGTAGACCACAACTTGACTAACCACACAAGTCTCTAGTCCAGGTTTATCGCCTATTCGGGTTCCATCCGCAAGGAAATCCGGCCGGGGTGTCCTCAACGTCCCCAAACGTTGTGTACAGGGTCCCGAGACGCCAAACGGGCGCTCGCCATATCTGGCCACGGTGTATCTACCGCATGATAGCCCACCCCTAGGGTCAGCGCTACGCACGGCCACCAACACATAACCTATAAACACCAGAAAATAGTTGCAACTCCTGGACAAAGGACGAGAGGGGTCAGTAAGTCGAGCAGGGTCATATTTCAGGGCCCAATGTGTGGTAGTAGCTGAATCTTAAATCACACATACAGATCTCAGTTCTTATGGACGACCTCAATGAAACAACCCACCATGTAATCCTACATGGCCTCTCATCGATACCTTTACCAAAACATGTTCAACACATCCCTCACATTGCCGTCATAACCATTTCACTCTAGCCCATCACCCAGATGAACCAGACCTGACACAACTCTAAGCATAGCAGTCATAGCAAGGTAGGAAACACATACATGGCTCAATCAACTCCTACACATGCTAGTGGGTTTCATCTAGTTACTGTGGCAATGACAGGTCATGCAGAGGATAAGGGTTCAACTACCGTAGCACACAGTAGTTTGAAACGTTGTTGTCTTAATGCAGTAAATGAGAGCAGAAGCGAGAACATGGGGTTGTATCGATATGATCAATGGGGCTGCTTGCCTGATGGAGTAGTAGTAGGGTACTGCCCTTCAGTTGGATACTCGGAAATATCTTCGGAGGCAGAACCTACCACGAAAGACACCACATAACACAATCATCACATGGCAATATGCAACAATATGGTGCATGCTATGACATGGCAATATGAGGTGTCCTGCCTAATGCAATGTGAAACAAGTTGGTTTGAGTCCATTTGAATCAAGGATTCAAATGGAAGCTTATCTTCTTAAGCCTTATAAGTGTATTAGCTTGTTTCACCTAAACAGCAAGGTTAAAGTGTTTTGTCATGCATGAAACCATTACAGATGGAAAGATTGAATTTTTCTGATCAAATTTCATACATAAATCTTTGCATTTGGAGTTACAGATTAAAAGTTATGAATTTTTGAAGTTTGTAATATTTTCTGGAATTTCCTGTATAAGAAAAATTCCAGTAATTGAATTATTTCGTCAGTGTTGCGTCAGGGTGATGTCAGTTATCAATGGGGCCGGTCCAGGTCAAACCTGACCAGTGGGACCCGCGTGTCAGTAGTTAATTAACTAACTAAATTTAGTTAGTGCTAATCTAAGTTAATTAGCAGGGCGGTTCCACTTGTCATAGACTCAGGGGAAGTCAACCTGGGCCCACACGAGGTCAACCAGGGTCAAACTCGCCAGCGTTTAGCTGCCGGCGAGGCTAGACGCGGCGGAGTGATGCGGGTTTCATGCTCCGGTGACCAAAACGACGGCGGAGCACATCTATGTGATGCGGGGAGTGAGACGCGTCGAGTGGAGGCAGTGGGTGGAGCTGGGGTGGCCGGAAACGTCGCCGGCGACGACCTTGGCAGTCACCGGAGTTCAGGCGAGGTCGAAACCGAGGCTACGGGGCACGGCGAGGCGCGTGGAGTGGTGCTACGGGCTCCTGCGAGTGCGTTGAGTGCGTTGGTCACAATGGTGTGGCCAGTGGGTGGCCGGAGTCACGTCGGCGATGAGCTCGACGGCGGCGGGTGCTCGGGTGAGCGTGATGCAGTGCAGACGGTGCAGGAGGGAGTTAACGGAGAGGGGGAGGACGGAGCTGAGCTCACGGCAGTTGCAGCAAGCGTCAAAGCGGGCTCGGGGAAGGCCGGAGCTGAGCGGGGCGACGATGGTGATCTCGGCGGCCGGAGTTGGGGGAGATGGGGTCAGCGGCGACTCCAGAGCGGGCGAGCGCTCGGGGCTCGGCCTGCTCGACGTAGTCGACAACGGCGGAGCTCGTGGACACGGTGACGAGGCACGGGGACGATGACGGATGCAGTTATCACGGTGGCGCGGGCGCGGCAGCGTTGGCCATGGTGCAGGAGAGCGAGGGAGAGGAGCTAGGGAGGAGAGGGCGTGTCTGCGAGCTCAGGGGAGAAGTCTGTGACCAAACCAGGGCAGCAGCACGGCAAGGGGAGGAAGCAGGGCGGCGGGCAGCTACGTGGCGCGCGCAGGTGCCGGCGTCGAGCACCTGCCTGCCTGCCTGGCCAAGCCAAGCAGCTCGCTGGAGCGGTGGCTGGGCTGGGCCGGTAGGTGGGCCTGCTAGGTGGGCGCCAGGTAAGCCTCTACTCTCTCTGCGTTTTGTTTTCTTTTTATTTATTCCTGTTCTGTGTTTTGAAATAGTAAAATTACTATTCCATTTAGGAAAAACCTAAAAATATTCAGAGGAACATTTGAAAATATTCTCAACAGCCTAAAAATACTTTCAGGATTATTTGAGCATTTTAAAATATTTATATGATTTAAATTGCCCAAATGCAAATAGTAATGATTTAATCCAATGACCTTATGATGTCCTAGAAAAGTGTGCACCATTTTTGTCAAAGGTTCTAGACCAAGGCAAAGATGATGAACATTTTAGAAGGGCATTTTAGGTTCATTGAAAAAGATTTTAGTAAACCCTAGTTGTTTCCAGGGGGTGTTGGGGGTTCTGTCATCCCCATTTCAGTTTTCTGGAAAAGAAGACATGATGCAACACTCTAATGCATGAACTAGCTAGGGTGTGACACACGCCTACCCCCTGGGCGCGCCGCCCTACCTCGTGGCCACCTCGTTGCTTCCTTGACCACCACTCCAAGTCTCCTGGATTGCGTTTGTTCCAAAAAGATCCTTGCGAAGGTTTAGTTCTGTTTGGATTCCGTTTGATATTCCTTTTCTATGAAACACTGAAATAGGCAAGAAAACATCCATTTGCACTGGGCCTTCGGTTAATAGGTTAGACCCAAAAATAATATAAAAGTGCATATTAAAGCCCATTAAACTTCCAAAACAGATAATATAATAGCATGGAAAAATCAAAAATTATAGATACGTTGGAGACGTATTAGCGGCGCACGCCTTGGCGGTGGATGCTGGGGGCGGGCACAACTTGATGCCGTCGAGTCGGCTGCTGATGGAGTGTCTGAGACATGGAGTGTCTGAGACAAGTGCCTCTGAGATGGCAGCCCCCAAGGCACGGGGGAGCCATCCAGAGGGGGTGATCGAAGACTTGGCATGACCCGAGGCTCCCGAGGTCGCCGCCCCTGGAGCTCGGGGAAGCAGTCTTGAGGTGGAGGCCAGAGAGCTGCCGTAGACCGAGGCTCCCGAGGTCGCCATCTCAGGAGTCCCGCCGACTGCCCCCGATGCTGATGGTCGTGCCCGGGGCTTTGGCCAACTCCAACTGAACTTTGAGGCACTCTGCAAGAGAAAAGGGGCTTTGTCGGTGTCAAAACCGGCGGATCTTGGGTAGGGGGTCCCGAACTGTGCGTCAAGGCCGGACGGTAACAGGAGACAAGGGACACGATATTTTTACCCAGGTTTGGGCCCTCTCGATGGAGGTAATACCCTACTCCTGCTTGATTAATATTGATGACATGGGTAGTACAAGAGTAGATCTACCACGAGATCAAGGAGGCTAAACCCTAGAAGCTAGCCTATGGTATGATTGTTGTATATGGAGTTGATGTCCTACGGACTACAACCCTTCGGTTTATATAGACACCGGATAGGGTTAGGGTTACACAGAGTCGGTTACAATGGTAGGAGATCTTGAATATCCGCATCGCCAAGCTTGCCTTCCACGCCAAGGAAAGTCCCATCCAGACATGGGACGAAGTCTTCAATCTTGTATCTTCATAGTCCTGGAGTCTAACTGAAGGTATAGTCCGGCTACCCGAAGACCCCCTAGTCCAGGACGAGCATAACCTGGATTACATTAACCAGGCTTCAATGACGATGAGTCCGGCGCGCAGATTGTCTTCGGAATTGCAAGGCGGGTTCCTCCTCCAAGTCCTTCATAGAAGATTGTAAACACCAAGAGTAGTGTCCGGCTCTGCAAAATAAGTTTCCACATATTGCCATAGAGAGAATAATATTAACACAAATCAAATCTGCTAACGTATTCCGCAGTGCGTCATCACACTACGGCCAAGTCCTTTACTCGAATCGTTTTTACTTTTCCACCTCAGCATGTTTTGCGAGGCGGTTTCCTTGGCACGTCTTGTCAAAGCAGAGATCGTGTACCCCTTTTTACGGGATTCTCATCAATACGGACGTGGGTAATCCAACCGCGCCATTTATCATGGAGCTTGGGAGGCAAGCGAGTTTTACTAGGCTGGTGGGGACGCAGAACCGCATCCGCCCATATAAGGGGATAAGGATCCACCTTTTTACCTACGCCTTCTTCCTCCTTTGCCTATCCATCTCCTGCGCACTCGAGCTCCAGCGCCCAAGCCCGCACTTCCCACCTCAACCTTCTCCAGCAATGTCCGGAGCGGGAAGCAAGTGGATGGTCTCCTCCGCCACGGAGGGCCAAGTCAAGAAGCTAAGGAAGCCCGGATACCTGTCTAAGGACATCGCGCACCGACTTCCCGAAAAGGGGCAGCTTCTCCCCACCCCAAGGCCCCATGAGAGGGTAGTATTTCTTCCCCACTTCCTCCGCGGACTGGGTTTTCCACTCCACCCATTTGTCCGGGGGCTCATGTTCTACTACGGCCTGGATTTCCACGATCTGGCCCTGAACTTCATCCTCAACATCTCGGCACTTATCGTCGTGTGCAAGGCTTTCCTCTGCATCCGCCCTCATTTTGGCCTCTGGCTCAAGACCTTCAACGTCAAGCCCAAGGTGGTGCGCGGCAGCCAGGCGGAGTGCGGAGGCGCCATGGTGGGCAAGATGGCCAATGTCCTATGGTTCGAGGGCTCTTTTGTGGAGACCCTAAAGGGGTGGCAATCCGGGTGGTTTTACAGCACCGAGCCACGCGATCTGAAATGGATCGCAGCCCCCGAGTTCCGATCTGGACCACCCACACGGCTTATGTCCTGGAAAGAGACGGGTCTGTCGTGGGTGAGGAAAAAGAGGTGACCGGACTGCAAACATGCATCCAGTCCCTAGTGAACAGGCTAATCCGGCTTGTTAATGTAATCCAGGTTATGCTCGTCCGCCGGATCCTCCCGTGCCAGCAACGGGATTTTAATCTGTGGGAGTTCGACCCGACGCAGCACCAAACCCTTAGCAGGCTCTTCGACACAACATATGAAGATGCCCGGAAGGTGCTATTCAAGGGCGCTGAGGCACCCGCATCCGCTTCCGAGGACCGCGGATACAGCTCGCAGCGTCACGCTAGCGAGGTAAGCCATCTTCACCTTTTACAGGATGTGAAGCTTTTTTCATAGTTTGACTCTATGCAGGATCTAAACTCCCTTACCTTTGACAGGCTTGGCGGGCGATATCCGGACCGATTAACTGTCCGGCTCCGCTGCCCGAAGACCCAGCCCCAGCTCTACTAGTGAAGCTGCTGGTTCCGGCGCCTTATGTGGTGCCGGAGAAGAAGGCCAAGAAGAAGAAGACCACGGGGACTCGAAAGAGTGCCCGTAAGATGGTGGTGTCGGACTCGTCATCCCAGCGGAGGGAGGAGAGAAGAGGAAGGCCGCCCCGACGGGGGAGGCCGAGGGGTCTAGGAAAAGGAAGACCCCTCCGCCGGACTACTCCCCCGACACCGAAGAGGGCGAAGAGGAGTGGCCAAACAGGGCCAAGCGTCCGGCGAAATCGTATGTTCAGATATCAGAGTAACTCATGATGTTCCTTTGTTGCACAAATTTCCCTAATGTCGAACGTAATTATGTAGCCCGCCCCGGGCCGAATTCAACGAATCGTCGGGCGGCTCCCTGGACTCATCGGACGTGAACTCAGTTCCGCCCGCTCTCTCCCCCTGCACAACAGACGACGCCGAAGTGGCGTCGTGACAAGCTCCGAGGCAGTAGGAGGTGGTCCCGGAGGAGCCGCAAGGCAACCTCCCGGACTCCAGGAGTGAAGGGCATAAGGCCCCCCAGGGCTCCAAGTCCGGCTTTGTGCCGTACACCGCGTCGAAATCTTCCACAGTTCCAGACCGCGGTAGGCGAACTCCTTCCAAGGGGAGCAAGCCTTCTCAGCCGGAGGCCTCCGTCCAACTGGAGGTGCCGGACAATCTGCTGGAGGTGCTAGACGGCGCCTCCATCGACGAGGGGCACCGTACTATTATGAGTACAGTGATCCAGAAGGTTCGGTCCGCCAAGAGCGGACTGACTGAAGCTTGCGCTAGCCTTCTAACAGGCTTCGAGGTAAGTAAAAATATGTAAAAATATTACTGCATAGACAGTAGCCCCTGATGCTCTGTTTGGCGTTCGGAAAGAAAAGCCGAATAGAAGATCTATTAAATTTCGAAGGAGTCTAACAAAAAAGAGTCAATATGCGTATGCAGGCTTCGCTGCTATCCACCGCCACACTGACTGCGGAGGTGGGTGTCCTGAAGCAGGACCTCGAGCGGACCAAGCAAGAGCTCAGCCTTGCCAAGCGGCGGCTCGAGGAGAAAGAAGGTAAGAAATACCTTACAGAAAAAGTGCCTATAAAAAGGCGTGATTGCAAAAAAATAACAGGATTGTACCGCTTATTGTAGGGGCCACGACTAAGGTGGCGACCCTTAAGCGGGCACTGTTTGAGGCCGAAAAGAAAACGGCCGCGGAGCGCACCGAGCGAGACAGACTTGGGGCTCAGGTCGGCGAGGTGCAGCAAGAGCTTCAGGCTCTCATGAAAAAACATGAGAGTTTGGAGCTTGAGTCAAAGGCGCAAGCATCCGAGCTCGCGATGGCCCTTGAGACTGCCAAGTGTGCCAAAGCCGAAGCCCAAAAGGCCCTCCAAGAGTTGGAGGAGATGAGGAAGATAGCAGCGGGTAAGGCATTCTTTATGCAAAGCAGAAATATAAAAGTAAACTACTTGTTACTTACCTGAATCCGGAGCTCTCGAGGGGCATTCGCAGATCTTCCCCGTAGCGTATCCGACGCCGCCGCATTCTATCGAGCTCAAGAGGGCAGCTCTACGGAGAAGGTGTTCTGGTCTCAGTATTCTGAGGCCGGACACCCTGTGCCCTTGAGCGACCAGCTGAAACAGCTGGTCGAGCTCCACAAGGCGGCCGAACAAGCCATGAAGGGCTTCATAGTTCAGCTGTGGCCGGGAGAGGCCCTGCCTGGGAGCTATTTCGGGCTGGCGCGGCGGCTGGTGGAGGCCTGTCCGAGGCTCGAGGTCATCAAGCGCTCCGTCTGCATCGAAGGTGCCCGTCGGGCCCTTGCCCGTGCAAAGGTGCACTGGGGTAAGCTGGACGGTGAGAAGCTTGTGAAGGACAGGCCGCCGCCGGGGAAGGAGCATCGCAAGCCCGAGAACTACTACAAGGATGTTCTTGCAGGTGCCCGCCTTGTGGCGGATGAATGTACCAAGGATGTGATTTTTGAATGAACTCGCTCGTGTTTATCCTGTGCGCTGAAAACTTGTTCATATGCGCTAAGCAATGCTTATTGAATTTAAAATATTACTTTCTGTGCGGCCGTTTATCAAAAAATTGACAGATGGCCAGTCGTCGGCTTCTGCCCCCATGCCACTAGTGCTGGGGTGTTCGGGATAAACCTGAGCGCTCTTTTTCCCATAGTTGGGTCCTTCGAGGGAGGCGCTCAGCACAACGAGCCAGGCAATCGGACTATAATGCTTGAACACTCTCACTTAGCCATAGAACTCTATAATTTTAAATTTCGGCGAAGCCCCTAGTTCGGAAGACCGAGTTCGGGGCGCTATCCACGCCTTGGCCGGACAAAGCCAGCTCCTCGCTCGAAGCGGCATAAGTCTTTAGGGACTCAAAAAACCTCTCGAACAGCGACCGGTCTCTCGCCTCATCATGACAGTCAGTTTTAGCTTTCTCCACTGAGGTGCTTAACCCAGCTGAACCGGGGCACAATTGCAGTGGTTCTCCTAGTGCTACCTTAGCCGATATAGCGGAACGTAAGGTACCAAAACATAGGAGCCGGGCAAACCCAACTATTGACCCAAATCATGATTCGGAGCCGATGCATATAGTGCTATAAGTTCGGGGTGCCGCACTTGTGAAAGTGTACGGACTTCTCACACCATAATGAGGGGTACTGAAGCCCCTGGCGTGTTTGCCGTACCATGGTGTACGGGTGCAATCATGTCATTTAATAAACATATATGTGAAAAGAGGATAATGCAAAAAATAGACAAAAAGCTATGCATTGTTTATAGAGAGGATATTTATCAAAGCCGAATGTTACAAATAGTGCGATAAGCAAAAAGGTATTGGACTATTTAACATGTCTTGACCAAGGGCAGGCCGTGGAATTGTATTCAAAACAGGTATACTGCTCGCAACAGAGACCACCTGGGAGTTCCATAATGCGGCATGGCTTGTCTGCCTCCCTGGATCTTGCATTGTTTGTGCGGCAGTCAAATTGCCGAACAGGTCGTCCGAAGTATGGAGTCCTGAAAGTAAGAAAAAATTAAAAAAAGAATTCGGCAGCCCCTAGTATGTTTTAAGCCGTATTTTGGGCATGCCGTTATTGTGCCCCTTCCCCTATGCCAATGGTATTTCAAGGGTGTAGTTATGTACGCGAGGCACTGGTTTCTCTATGTCGCGACAGCTGGGGTTGGGGCCGCATGGCTACGCTTGCTCAGAGCGTGCCAGGCGGTCCTGCTGTGGGTTACTCCGGGCGCGCTTGGCAGTGTCTGGCTTTTTAACGGCCGGACTGGAGAATTGCCTAAGAAGGATACTTTGTACTTCCGCTGCAAGAGCCGCCGTGTGCTCCTCCGTACGGAGGGAGCGTTCGGTGTTTCCGTTGACCATGATTACTCCTGGAGGGCCTGGCATCTTGAGCTTGAGATATGCGTAGTGCGGCACCGCATTGAACTTCGCGAATGCGGTTCGTCCGAGCAGGACGTGATAGCCACTGCGAAACGGGACTATATCAAAGATTAACTCTTCGCTTCGGAAATTGTCCGGGGATCCGAAGACCACGTCAAGTGTTACTGAGCCTGCACAGTTGGCTTCTACACCTGGTATAACGCCTTTAAAGGTCGTTTTTGTGGGCTTAATCCTTGAGGGATCTATGCCCATTTTCCGCACTGTATCCTGATAAAGCAGGTTTAGGCTACTGCCATCGTCCATGAGGACTCTTGTGAGATGAAATCTGTCGATGATTGGGTCGAGAACCAATGCGGCGAAGCCACCATGACGGATGCTAGTGGGATGGCCCCTTCGATCAAAAGTGATCGGGCAGGAGGACCATGGGTTGAACTTTGGGGCGACTGGCTCCATCGCGTATATGTTCCATAGCGCACGCTTCCGCTCCCTCTTGGGAATGTGGGTTGCGTATATCATGTTCACCATCCACACTTGTGGGGGAAAGCCCTTCTGTCCATTGTTGTTCGGCGGCCTGGGCTCCTCCTCATCGTCGCTGTGCAGCCCCTTGTCTTTGTTTTCAGCTCTTAACTTGCCTGCCTGCTTGAACACCCAACAATCCCTGTTAGTGTGATTGGCTGGCCTTTCGGGGGTGCCATGTATCTGGCACAAGCGGTCGAGTATTCGGTCCAAACTGGACGGGCCCTGAGTATTCTTTTTGAATGGCTTTTTCCGCTGACCGGATTTATAGCCTCCGAATCCGGCATTGACTGCCGTGTCTTCATTGCTGTCGCTGCTGATGCGGCATTTTTGCTTATTCCGATGTGTCCTGCCACTTTTGTCCTTGGTATTCGAATTACCAGGGTTCTTTGATAAGTTGTTACTGCGGGCTAGCCAGCTATCTTCTCCCGCGCAAAAGCGGGTCATGAGTGTCGTGAGGGCTGCCATAGATGTCGGCTTTTCCTGTGCCAAGTGCAGGGCAAGCCGCTCATCGCGGATGTTATGCTTGAAGGCTGCTAGGGCCTCTGCGTCTGGACAGTCGACTATCTGGTTTTTCTTTGTTAGGAAATGTGTCCAGAATTGCCTGGCCGATTCCTCTGGCTGCTGAATTATGTGGCTTAAGTCGTCGGCATCCGATGGTCGCACGTAAGTGCCCTGGAAGTTATTGAGGAATGCGGCTTCCAGGTCCTCCCAAGAACCGATTGAGTCTGCTGGCAAGCTATTAAGCCAATGCCGGGCCGGTCCTTTAAGTTTGAGCGGGAGGTATTTGATGGCGTGTAGATCATCGCCGTGTGCCATGTGGATGTGAAGGAGATAATCCTCGATCCATACCGCCGGATCTGTTGTGCCATCATATGATTCGATGTTTACGGGTTTGAAACCCTCTAGGATTTTATGATCCATTACTTCATCCATGAAGCATAGCGGGTGTGCGGCGCCTCTGTACTGGGCTATATCACGACGCAGCTCGGAAGAGCTATGTCTGTTGTGTTCGGCCCGGCCGGAGTGAAGATCATCGTCACGTGCCGTAGGGCGCCTGCGTGATCCGTAGATCGATCTTGTTTGTCTTGCCTTATCCTCCAGTACGTCTCGCAGGTCTGGCACATTTTCCCGTGCCTTAGTTGAGTGGCGTCGGGACATGGCTTGGGTGGAGGGCCAAGAGGCCTCTCTGTCACGGCCGCGAGGTGGCCGGTCTGTCATGTCGTGCGCTGGTGATGTAGGTGCTTCCTCCTCTGATCGGGGTAGCGGCCTGCGCTTTGGGTAACTCTTGGAGGGGCGTTCGAGTTCATACTCTTCGGCTGCAAGGACTTCAGTCCATCTGTCAGCTAGCAAATCCTGGTCAGCTCTAAGCTGTTTCTGCTTTTTCTTGAGGCTGCTTGCCGTGGCTAAAAGCCTGCATTTGAAACGCTCTTGTTCGGCGGGGTCTGATGGTACGACGAATTCGTCGTCATCGAGGCTTGCCTCGTCTTCGGAGGGAGGCATACAGTTATCATCCTCGACCTCTCGGTCTGCCGCTCTCTCATGAGGGCTGGCTTCTCCATCTTCCTGTGCCGAATCTTGCTGGGGTGGGTGTTCTTTGGCGCTATCCGGGGTAGTATTATCTCCCATGCCGGAATCACCGTTTTTGCTTTGGCGGGATTTAGAGCGGCGCCGCTGACACCGGCGCTTTGGCTGTTTCTTGGAGGTGCCATCCCCCGCTATTCCATCGCCATCTCCATCTTTTGGAGTATCCACCATATATATGTCATATGACGAGGTGGCCTTCCAGCGCCCTACAGGTGCTGGTTCCTGTTCGTGTCCTACATCGTCGTCCATACCGTTGATGTCTTCGGAGCCGAAGTCAAGCATGTCGGTTAAATCGTCGACAGTGGCTACAAAGTGGGTGGTGGGTGGCCTTTGAACTTCTTCATCGTCCGTATCCCATCCTCGCTGACCGTAATCCGGCCAGGGCTCTCCTGATAAAGAGAGAGACTTGAGAGAATTCAAGATGTCGCCAAAAGGCGAGTGCTGAAAGATGTCCGTGGCGGTGAACTCCATTATCGGCGCCCAGTCAGATTTGATTGACAGGGGCGCGGGGGGTTCGGAGTCCAGGGAGGAGTCCGGATCCTCGGAGTCACCGGTCATGCAGAGTGTGGGGCTGGCGTTCGGCTCGATCGCCTTTGAGATCGCAGCCCCCGAGGTGACGTCCAACCGCTCATCCTCGATTGGCGCAATAGGCTCCGAGTTAGGGGTCGGAACCAGTGCATGTGCGGCCTCCAGGACACTATCTGGAGGCAGAGCTAGATCATACCCCTCAAGATAGTGCAGCGCGCTTGGCCGTGGTTCGAACCCGTCGAAGATCAAGTCTCCGCGGATGTCAGCTGTGTAGTTTAAGCTTCCAAACCTGACTTGATGGCCAGGGGCATAGCTTTCGATCTTCTCCAGGTGGCCAAGCGAATTGGCCCGCAGTGCAAAGCCGCCGTAGACGAAGATCTGTCCGGGGAGAAAAGTCTCACCCTGGACCTCATCGTTGTTGATGATCAAGGGAGCCATCGGGCCTAAAGGCGACGACGCAGAGGAACTCTCAATGAAAGCACCAATGTCGGTGTCAAAACTGGTGGATCTCAGGTAGGGGGTCCCGAACTGTGCGTCAAGGCCGGATGGTAACAGGAGACAAGGGCACGGTGTTTTTACCCAGGTTCGGGCCCTCTCGATGGAGGTAATACCATACTCCTGCTTGATTAATATTGATGACATGGGTAGTACAAGAGTAGATCTACCACGAGATCAAGGAGGCTAAACCCTAGAAGCTAGCCTATGGTATGATTGTTGTATATGGAGTTGATGTCCTACGGACTACAACCCTCCGGTTTATATAGACACCGGATAGGGTTAGGGTTACACAGAGTCGGTTACAATGGTAGGAGATCTTGAATATCCGCATCGCCAAGCTTGCCTTCCACGCCAAGGAAAGTCCCATCCAGACATGGGACGAAGTCTTCAATCTTGTATCTTCATAGTCCTGGAGTCCGACTGAAGGTATAGTCCGGCTACCCGAAGACCCCCTAGTCCAGGACGAGCATAACCTGGATTACATTAACCAGGCTTCAATGACGATGAGTCTGGTGCGCAGATTGTCTTCGGCATTGCAAGGCGTTTTCCTCCTCCAAGTCCTTCATAGAAGATTGTAAACACCAAGAGTAGTGTCCGGCTCTGCAAAATAAGTTTCCACATATTGCCATAGAGAGAATAATATTAACACAAATCAAATCTGCTAACGTATTCCGCAGTGCGTCATCACACTACGGCCAAGTCCTTTACTCGAATCGTTTTTACTTTTCCACCTCAGCATGTTTTGCGAGGCGGTTTCCTTGGCACGTCTTGTCAAAGCAGAGATCGTGTACCCCTTTTTACGGGATTCTCATCAATACGGACGTGGGTAATCCAACCGCGCCATTTATCACGGAGCTTGGGAGGCAAGCGAGTTTTACTAGGCTGGTGGGGACGCAGAACCGCATCCGCCCATATAAGGGGATAAGGATCCACCTTTTTACCTACGCCTTCTTCCTCCTTTGCCTATCCATCTCCTGCGCACTCGAGCTCCAGCGCCCAAGCCCGCACTTCCCACCTCAACCTTCTCCAGCAATGTCCGGAGCGGGAAGCAAGTGGATGGTCTCCTCCGCCACGGAGGGCCAAGTCAAGAAGCTAAGGAAGCCCGGATACCTGTCTAAGGACATCGCGCACCGACTTCCCGAAAAGGGGCAGCTTCTCCCCACCCCAAGGCCCCATGAGAGGGTAGTATTTCTTCCCCACTTCCTCCACGGACTGGGTTTTCCACTCCACCCATTTGTCCGGGGGCTCATGTTCTACTACGGCCTGGATTTCCACGATCTGGCCCTGAACTTCATCCTCAACATCTCGGCACTTATCGTCGTGTGCAAGGCTTTCCTCTGCGTCCGCCCTCATTTTGGCCTCTGGCTCAAGACCTTCAACGTCAAGCCCAAGGTGGTGCGCGGCAGCCAGGCGGAGTGCGGAGGCGCCATGGTGGGCAAGATGGCCAATGTCCTATGGTTCGAGGGCTCTTTTGTGGAGACCCTAAAGGGGTGGCAATCCGGGTGGTTTTACAGCACCGAGCCACGCGATCTGAAATGGATCGCAGCCCCCGAGTTCTGATCTGGACCACCCACACGGCTTATGTCCTGGAAAGAGACGGGTCTGTCGTGGGTGAGGAAAAAGAGGTGACCGGACTGCAAACATGCATCCAGTCCCTAGTGAACAGGCTAATCCGGCTTGTTAATGTAATCCAGGTTATGCTCGTCCGCCGGATCCTCCCGTGCCAGCAACGGGATTTTAATCTGTGGGAGTTCGACCCGACGCAGCACCAAACCCTTAGCAGGCTCTTCGACACAACATATGAAGATGCCCGGAAGGTGCTATTCAAGGGCGCTGAGGCACCCGCATCCGCTTCCGAGGACCGCGGATACAGCTCGCAGCGTCACGCTAGCGAGGTAAGCCATCTTCACCTTTTACAGGATGTGAAGCTTTTTTCATAGTTTGACTCTATGCAGGATCTAAACTCCCTTACCTTTGACAGGCTTGGCGGGCGATATCCGGACCGATTAACTGTCCGGCTCCGCTGCCCGAAGACCCAGCCCCAGCTCTACTAGTGAAGCTGCTGGTTCCGGCGCCTTATGTGGTGCCGGAGAAGAAGGCCAAGAAGAAGAAGACCACGGGAACTCGAAAGAGTGCCCGTAAGATGGTGGTGTCGGACTCGTCATCCCAGCGGAGGGAGGAGAGAAGAGGAAGGCCGCCCCGACGGGGGAGGCCGAGGGGTCTAGGAAAAGGAAGACCCCTCCGCCGGACTACTCCCCCGACACCGAAGAGGGCGAAGAGGAGTGGCCAAACAGGGCCAAGCGTCCGGCGAAATCGTATGTTCGGATATCAGAGTAACTCATGATGTTCCTTTGTTGCACAAATTTCCCTAATGTCGAACGTAATTATGTAGCCCGCCCCGGGCCGAATTCAACGAATCGTCGGGCGGCTCCCTGGACTCATCGGATGTGAACTCAGTTCCGCCCGCTCTCTCCCCCTGCACAACAGACGACACCGAAGTGGCGTCGTGACAAGCTCCGAGGCAGTAGGAGGTGGTCCCGGAGGAGCCGCAAGGCAACCTCCCGGACTCCAGGAGTGAAGGGCATAAGGCCCCCCAGGGCTCCAAGTCCGGCTTTGTGCCGTACACCGCGTCGAAATCTTCCACAGTTCCAGACCGCGGTAGGCGAACTCCTTCCAAGAGGAGCAAGCCTTCTGAGCCGGAGGCCTCCGTCCAACTGGAGGTGCCGGACAATCTGCTGGAGGTGCTTGACGGCGCCTCCATCGATGAGGGGCACCGTACTATTATGAGTACAGTGATCCAGAAGGTTCGGTCCGCCAAGAGCGGACTGACTGAAGCTTGCGCTAGCCTTCTAACAGGCTTCGAGGTAAGTAAAAATATGTAAAAATATTACTGCATAGACAGTAGCCCCTGATGCTCTGTTTGGCGTTCGGAAAGAAAAGCCGAATAGAAGATCTATTAAATTTCGAAGGAGTCTAACAAAAAAGAGTCAATATGCGTATGCAGGCTTCGCTGCTATCCACCGCCACACTGACTGCAGAGGTGGGTGTCCTGAAGCAGGACCTCGAGCGGACCAAGCAAGAGCTCAGCCTTGCCAAGCGGCGGCTCGAGGAGAAAGAAGGTAAGAAATACCTTACAGAAAAAGTGCCTATAAAAAGGCGTGATTGCAAAAAAATAACAGGATTGTACCACTTATTGTAGGGGCCACGACTAAGGTGGCGACCCTTAAGCGGGCACTGTCTGAGGCCGAAAAGAAAATGGCCGCGGAGCGCACCGAGCGAGACAGACTTGGGGCTCAGGTCGGCGAGGTGCAGCAAGAGCTTCAGGCTCTCATGAAAAAACATGAGAGTTTGGAGCTTGAGTCAAAGGCGCAAGCATCCGAGCTCGCGATGGCCCTTGAGACTGCCAAGTGTGCCAAAGTCGAAGCCCAAAAGGCCCTCCAAGAGTTGGAGGAGATGAGGAAGATAGCAGCGGGTAAGGCATTCTTTATGCAAAGCAGAAATATAAAAGTAAACTACTTGTTACTTACCTGAATCCGGAGCTCTCGAGGGGCATTCCAGATCTTCCCCGTAGCGTATCCGACGCCGCCGCATTCTATCGAGCTCAAGAGGGCAGCTCTACGGAGAAGGTGTTCTGGTCTCAGTATTCTGAGGCCGGACACCCTGTGCCCTTGAGCGACCAGCTGAAACAGCTGGTCGAGCTCCACAAGGCGGCCGAACAAGCCATGAAGGGCTTCATAGTTCAGCTGTGGCCGGGAGAGGCCCTGCCTGGGAGCTATTTCGGGCTGGCGCGGCGGCTGGTGGAGGCCTGTCCGAGGCTCGAGGTCATCAAGCGCTCCGTCTGCATCGAAGGTGCCCGTTGGGCCCTTGCCCGTGCAAAGGTGCACTGGGGTAAGCTGGACGGTGAGAAGCTTGTGAAGGACAGGCCGCCGCCGGGGAAGGAGCATCGCAAGCCCGAGAACTACTACAAGGATGTTCTTGCAGGTGCCCGCCTTGTGGCGGATGAATGTACCAAGGATGTGATTTTTGAATGAACTCGCTCGTGTTTATCCTGTGCGCTGAAAACTTGTTCATATGCGCTAAGCAATGCTTATTGAATTTAAAATATTACTTTCTGTGCGGCCGTTTATCAAAAAATTGACAGATGGCCAGTCGTCGGCTTCTGCCCCCATGCCACTAGTGCTGGGGTGTTCGGGATAAACCTGAGCGCTCTTTTTCCCATAGTTGGGTCCTTCGAGGGAGGCGCTCAGCACAACGAGCCAGGCAATCGGACTATAATGCTTGAACACTCTCACTTAGCCATAGAACTCTATAATTTTAAATTTCGGCGAAGCCCCTAGTTCGGAAGACCGAGTTCGGGGCGCTATCCACGCCTTGGCCGGACAAAGCCAGCTCCTCGCTCGAAGCGGCATAAGTCTTTAGGGACTCAAAAAACCTCTCGAACAGCGACCGGTCTCTCGCCTCATCATGACAGTCAGTTTTAGCTTTCTCCACTGAGGTGCTTAACCCAGCTGAACCGGGGCACAATTGCAGTGGTTCTCCTAGTGCTACCTTAGCCGATATAGCGGAACGTAAGGTACCAAAACATAGGAGCCGGGCAAACCCAACTATTGACCCAAATCATGATTCGGAGCCGATGCATATAGTGCTATAAGTTCGGGGTGCCGCACTTGTGAAAGTGTACGGACTTCTCACACCATAATGAGGGGTACTGAAGCCCCTGGCGTGTTTGCCGTACCATGGTGTACGGGTGCAATCATGTCATTTAATAAACATATATGTGAAAAGAGGATAATGCAAAAAATAGACAAAAAGCTATGCATTGTTTATAGAGAGGATATTTATCAAAGCCGAATGTTACAAATAGTGCGATAAGCAAAAAGGTATTGGACTATTTAACATGTCTTGACCAAGGGCAGGCCGTGGAATTGTATTCAAAACAGGTATACTGCTCGCAACAAAGACCACCTGGGAGTTCCATAATGTGGCATGGCTTGTCTGCCTCCCTGGATCTTGCATTGTTTGTGCGGCAGTCAAATTGCCGAACAGGTCGTCCGAAGTATGGAGTCCTGAAAGTAAGAAAAAATTAAAAAAAGAATCCGGCAGCCCCTAGTATGTTTTAAGCCGTATTTTGGGCATGCCGTTATTGTGCCCCTTCCCCTATGCCAATGGTATTTCAAGGGTGTAGTTATGTACGCGAGGCACTGGTTTCTCTATGTCGCGACAGCTGGGGTTGGGGCCGCATTGCTACGCTGGCTCAGAGCGTGCCAGGCGGTCCTGCTGTGGGTTACTCCGGGCGCGCTTGGCAGTGTCTGGCTTTTTAACGGCCGGACTGGAGAATTGCCTAAGAAGGATACTTTGTACTTCCGCTGCGAGAGCCGCCGTGTGCTCCTCCGTACGGAGGGAGCGTTCGGTGTTTCCGTTGACCATGATTACTCCTGGAGGGCCTGGCATCTTGAGCTTGAGATATGCGTAGTGCGGCACCGCATTGAACTTCGCGAATGCGGTTCGTCCGAGCAGGACGTGATAGCCACTGCGAAACGGGACTATATCAAAGATTAACTCTTCGCTTCGGAAATTGTCCGGGGATCCGAAGACCACGTCAAGTGTTACTGAGCCTGCACAGTTGGCTTCTACACCTGGTATAACGCCTTTAAAGGTCGTTTTTGTGGGCTTAATCCTTGAGGGATCTATGCCCATTTTCCGCACTGTATCCTGATAAAGCAGGTTTAGGCTACTGCCATCGTCCATGAGGACTCTTGTGAGATGAAATCTGTCGATGATTGGGTCGAGAACCAATGCGGCGAATCCACCATGACGGATGCTAGTGGGATGGCCCCTTCGATCAAAAGTGATCGGGCAGGAGGACCATGGGTTGAACTTTGGGGCGACTGGCTCCATCGCGTATATGTTCCATAGCGCACGCTTCCGCTCCCTCTTGGGAATGTGGGTTGCGTATATCATGTTCACCATCCACACTTGTGGGGGAAAGCCCTTCTGTCCATTGTTGTTCGGCGGCCTGGGCTCCTCCTCATCGTCGCTGTGCAGCCCCTTGTCTTTGTTTTCAGCTCTTAACTTGCCTGCCTGCTTGAACACCCAACAATCCCTGTTAGTGTGATTGGCTGGCCTTTCGGGGGTGCCATGTATCTGGCACAAGCGGTCGAGTATTCGGTCCAAACTAGACGGGCCCTGAGTATTCTTTTTGAATGGCTTTTTCCGCTGACCGGATTTATAGCCTCCGAATCCGGCATTGACTGCCGTGTCTTCATTGCTGTCGCTGCTGATGCAGCATTTTTGCTTATTCCGATGTGTCCTGCCACTTTTGTCCTTGGTATTCGAATTACCAGGGTTCTTTGATAAGTTGTTACTGCGGGCTAGCCAGCTATCTTCTCCCGCGCAAAAGCGGGTCATGAGTGTCGTGAGGGCTGCCATAGATGTCGGCTTTTCCTGTGCCAAGTGCAGGGCAAGCCGCTCATCGCGGATGTTATGCTTGAAGGCTGCTAGGGCCTCTGCGTCTGGACAGTCGACTATCTGGTTTTTCTTTGTTAGGAAATGTGTCCAGAATTGCCTGGCCGATTCCTCTGGCTGCTGAATTATGTGGCTTAAGTCGTCGGCATCCGGTGGTCGCACGTAAGTGCCCTGGAAGTTATTGAGGAATGCGGCTTCCAGGTCCTCCCAAGAACCGATTGAGTCTGCTGGCAAGCTATTAAGCCAATGCCGGGCCGGTCCTTTAAGTTTGAGCGGGAGGTATTTGATGGCGTGTAGATCATCGCCGTGTGCCATGTGGATGTGAAGGAGATAATCCTCGATCCATACCGCCGGATCTGTTGTGCCATCATATGATTCGATGTTTACGGGTTTGAAACCCTCTAGGATTTTATGATCCATTACTTCATCCATGAAGCATAGCGGGTGTGCGGCGCCTCTGTACTGGGCTATATCACGACGCAGCTCGGAAGAGCTATGTCTGTTGTGTTCGGCCCGGCCGGAGTGAAGATCATCGTCACGTGCCGTAGGGCGCCTGCGTGATCCGTAGATCGATCTTGTTTGTCTTGCCTTATCCTCCAGTACGTCTCGCAGGTCTGGCACATTTTCCCGTGCCTTAGTTGAGTGGCGTCGGGACATGGCTTGGGTGGAGGGCCAAGAGGCCTCTCTGTCACGGCCGCGAGGTGGCCGGTCTGTCATGTCGTGCGCTGGTGATGTAGGTGCTTCCTCCTCTGATCGGGGTAGCGGCCTGCGCTTTGGGTAACTCTTGGAGGGGCGTTCGAGTTCATACTCTTCGGCTGCAAGGACTTCAGTCCATCTGTCAGCTAGCAAATCCTGGTCAGCTCTAAGCTGTTTCTGCTTTTTCTTGAGGCTGCTTGCCATGGCTAAAAGCCTGCATTTGAAACGCTCTTGTTCGGCGGGGTCTGATGGTACGACGAATTCGTCGTCATCGAGGCTTGCCTCGTCTTCGGAGGGAGGCATACAGTTATCATCCTCGACCTCTCGGTCTGCCGCTCTCTCATGAGGGCTGGCTTCTCCATCTTCCTGTGCCGAATCTTGCTGGGGTGGGTGTTCTTTGGCGCTATCCGGGGTAGTATTATCTCCCATGCCGGAATCACCGTTTTTGCTTTGGCGGGATTTAGAGCGGCGCCGCTGACACCGGCGCTTTGGCTGTTTCTTGGAGGTGCCATCCCCCGCTATTCCATCGCCATCTCCATCTTTTGGAGTATCCACCATATATATGTCATATGACGAGGTGGCCTTCCAGCGCCCTACAGGTGCTGGTTCCTGTTCGTGTCCTACATCGTCGTCCATACCGTTGATGTCTTCGGAGCCGAAGTCAAGCATGTCGGTTAAATCGTCGACAGTGGCTACAAAGTGGGTGGTGGGTGGCCTTTGAACTTCTTCATCGTCCGTATCCCATCCTCGCTGACCGTAATCCGGCCAGGGCTCTCCTGATAAAGAGAGAGACTTGAGAGAATTCAAGATGTCGCCAAAAGGCGAGTGCTGAAAGATGTCCGTGGCGGTGAACTCCATTATCGGCGCCCAGTCAGATTTGATTGACAGGGGCGCGGGGGGTTCGGAGTCCAGGGAGGAGTCCGGATCCTCGGAGTCACCGGTCATGCAGAGTGTGGGGCTGGCGTTCGGCTCGATCGCCTTTGAGATCGCAGCCCCCGAGGTGACGTCCAACCGCTCATCCTCGATTGGCGCAATAGGCTCCGAGTTAGGGGTCGGAACCAGTGCATGTGCGGCCTCCAGGACACTATCTGGAGGCAGAGCTAGATCATACCCCTCAAGATAGTGCAGCGCGCTTGGCCGTGGTTCGAACCCGTCGAAGATCAAGTCTCCGCGGATGTCAGCTGTGTAGTTTAAGCTTCCAAACCTGACTTGATGGCCAGGGGCATAGCTTTCGATCTTCTCCAGGTGGCCAAGCGAATTGGCCCGCAGTGCAAAGCCGCCGAAGACGAAGATCTGTCCGGGGAGAAAAGTCTCACCCTGGACCTCATCGTTGT
Source organism: Triticum monococcum (assembly GCA_034509565.1). Lineage (NCBI taxonomy): Eukaryota > Viridiplantae > Streptophyta > Magnoliopsida > Poales > Poaceae > Triticum > Triticum monococcum. The sequence goes on along the minus strand of CM067847.1, from coordinate 425,911,292 downwards.
TGATGATCAAGGGAGCCATCGGGCCTAAAGGCGACGACGCAGAGGAACTCTCAACGAAAGCACCAATGTCGGTGTCAAAACTGGTGGATCTCAGGTAGGGGGTCCCGAACTGTGCGTCAAGGCCGGATGGTAACAGGAGACAAGGGCACGGTGTTTTTACCCAGGTTCGGGCCCTCTCGATGGAGGTAATACCATACTCCTGCTTGATTAATATTGATGACATGGGTAGTACAAGAGTAGATCTACCACGAGATCAAGGAGGCTAAACCCTAGAAGCTAGCCTATGGTATGATTGTTGTATATGGAGTTGATGTCCTACGGACTACAACCCTCCGGTTTATATAGACACCAGATAGGGTTAGGGTTACACAGAGTCGGTTACAATGGTAGGAGATCTTGAATATCCGCATCGCCAAGCTTGCCTTCCACGCCAAGGAAAGTCCCATCCAGACATGGGACGAAGTCTTCAATCTTGTATCTTCATAGTCCTGGAGTCCGACTGAAGGTACAGTCCGGCTACCCGAAGACCCCCTAGTCCAGGACGAGCATAACCTGGATTACATTAACCAGGCTTCAATGACGATGAGTCCGGTGCGCAGATTGTCTTCGGCATTGCAAGGCGGGTTCCTCCTCCAAGTCCTTCATAGAAGATTGTAAACACCAAGAGTAGTGTCCGGCTCTGCAAAATAAGTTTCCACATATTGCCATAGAGAGAATAATATTAACACAAATCAAATCTGCTAACGTATTCCGCAGTGCGTCATCACACTACGGCCAAGTCCTTTACTCGAATCGTTTTTACTTTTCCACCTCAGCATGTTTTGCGAGGCGGTTTCCTTGGCACGTCTTGTCAAAGCAGAGATCGTGTACCCCTTTTTACGGGATTCTCATCAATACGGACGTGAGTAATCCAACCGCGCCATTTATCACGGAGCTTGGGAGGCAAGCGAGTTTTACTAGGCTGGTGGGGACGCAGAACCGCATCCGCCCATATAAGGGGATAAGGATCCACCTTTTTACCTACGCCTTCTTCCTCCTTTGCCTATCCATCTCCTGCGCACTCGAGCTCCGGCGCCCAAGCCCGCACTTCCCACCTCAACCTTCTCCAGCAATGTCCGGAGCGGGAAGCAAGTGGATGGTCTCCTCCGCCACGGAGGGCCAAGTCAAGAAGCTAAGGAAGCCCGGATACCTGTCTAAGGACATCGCGCACCGACTTCCCGAAAAGGGGCAGCTTCTCCCCACCCCAAGGCCCCATGAGAGGGTAGTATTTCTTCCCCACTTCCTCCGCGGACTGGGTTTTCCACTCCACCCATTTGTCCGGGGGCTCATGTTCTACTACGGCCTGGATTTCCACGATCTGGCCCTGAACTTCATCCTCAACATCTCGGCACTTATCGTCGTGTGCAAGGCTTTCCTCTGCGTCCGCCCTCATTTTGGCCTCTGGCTCAAGACCTTCAACGTCAAGCCCAAGGTGGTGCGCGGCAGCCAGGCGGAGTGCGGAGGCGCCATGGTGGGCAAGATGGCCAATGTCCTATGGTTCGAGGGCTCTTTTGTGGAGACCCTAAAGGGGTGGCAATCCGGGTGGTTTTACAGCACCGAGCCACGCGATCTGAAATGGATCGCAGCCCCCGAGTTCCGATCTGGACCACCCACACGGCTTATGTCCTGGAAAGAGACGGGTCTATCGTGGGTGAGGAAAAAGAGGTGACCGGACTGCAAACATGCATCCAGTCCCTAGTGAACAGGCTAATCCGGCTTGTTAATGTAATCCAGGTTATGCTCGTCCGCCGGATCCTCCCGTGCCAGCAACGGGATTTTAATCTGTGGGAGTTCGACCCGACGCAGCACCAAACCCTTAGCAGGCTCTTCGACACAACATATGAAGATGCCCGGAAGGTGCTATTCAAGGGCGCTGAGGCACCCGCATCCGCTTCCGAGGACCGCGGATACAGCTCGCAGCGTCACGCTAGCGAGGTAAGCCATCTTCACCTTTTACAGGATGTGAAGCTTTTTTCATAGTTTGACTCTATGCAGGATCTAAACTCCCTTACCTTTGACAGGCTTGGCGGGCGATATCCGGACCGATTAACTGTCCGGCTCCGCTGCCCGAAGACCCAGCCCCAGCTCTACTAGTGAAGCTGCTGGTTCCGGCGCCTTATGTGGTGCCGGAGAAGAAGGCCAAGAAGAAGAAGACCACGGGGACTCGAAAGAGTGCCCGTAAGATGGTGGTGTCGGACTCGTCATCCCAGCGGAGGGAGGAGAGAAGAGGAAGGCCGCCCCGACGGGGGAGGCCGAGGGGTCTAGGAAAAGGAAGACCCCTCCGCCGGACTACTCCCCCGACACCGAAGAGGGCGAAGAGGAGTGGCCAAACAGGGCCAAGCGTCCGGCGAAATCGTATGTTCGGATATCAGAGTAACTCATGATGTTCCTTTGTTGCACAAATTTCCCTAATGTCGAACGTAATTATGTAGCCCGCCCCGGGCCGAATTCAATGAATCGTCGGGCGGCTCCCTGGACTCATCAGACGTGAACTCAGTTCCGCCCGCTCTCTCCCCCTGCACAACAGACGACGCCGAAGTGGCGTCGTGACAAGCTCCGAGGCAGTAGGAGGTGGTCCCGGAGGAGCCGCAAGGCAACCTCCCGGACTCCAGGAGTGAAGGGCATAAGGCCCCCCAGGGCTCCAAGTCCGGCTTTGTGCCGTACACCGCGTCGAAATCTTCCACAGTTCCAGACCGCGGTAGGTGAACTCCTTCCAAGAGGAGCAAGCCTTCTGAGCCGGAGGCCTCCGTCCAACTGGAGGTGCCGGACAATCTGCTGGAGGTGCTTGACGGCGCCTCCATCGACGAGGGGCACCGTACTATTATGAGTACAGTGATCCAGAAGGTTCGGTCCGCCAAGAGCGGACTGACTGAAGCTTGCGCTAGCCTTCTAACAGGCTTCGAGGTAAGTAAAAATATGTAAAAATATTACTGCATAGACAGTAGCCCCTGATGCTCTGTTTGGCGTTCGGAAAGAAAAGCCGAATAGAAGATCTATTAAATTTCGAAGGAGTCTAACAAAAAAGAGTCAATATGCGTATGCAGGCTTCGCTGCTATCCACCGCCACACTGACTGCGGAGGTGGGTGTCCTGAAGCAGGACCTCGAGCGGACCAAGCAAGAGCTCCGCCTTGCCAAGCGGCGGCTCGAGGAGAAAGAAGGTAAGAAATACCTTACAGAAAAAGTGCCTATAAAAAGGCGTGATTGCAAAAAAATAACAGGATTGTACCGCTTATTGTAGGGGCCACGACTAAGGTGGCGACCCTTAAGCGGGCACTGTCTGAGGCCGAAAAGAAAACGGCCGCGGAGCGCACCGAGCGAGACAGACTTGGGGCTCAGGTCGGCGAGGTGCAGCAAGAGCTTCAGGCTCTCATGAAAAAACATGAGAGTTTGGAGCTTGAGTCAAAGGCGCAAGCATCCGAGCTCGCGATGGCCCTTGAGACTGCCAAGTGTGCCAAAGCCGAAGCCCAAAAGGCCCTCCAAGAGTTGGAGGAGATGAGGAAGATAGCAGCGGGTAAGGCATTCTTTATGCAAAGCAGAAATATAAAAGTAAACTACTTGTTACTTACCTGAATCCGGAGCTCTCGAGGGGCATTCGCAGATCTTCCCCGTAGCGTATCCGACGCCGCCGCATTCTATCGAGCTCAAGAGGGCAGCTCTACGGAGAAGGTGTTCTGGTCTCAGTATTCTGAGGCCGGACACCCTGTGCCCTTGAGCGACCAGCTGAAATAGCTGGTCGAGCTCCACAAGGCGGCCGAACAAGCCATGAAGGGCTTCATAGTTCAGCTGTGGCCGGGAGAGGCCCTGCCTGGGAGCTATTTCGGGCTGGCGCGGCGGCTGGTGCATCGCGCTTGGCCGTGGTTCGAACCCGTCGAAGATCAAGTCTCCGCGGATGTCAGCTGTGTAGTTTAAGCTTCCAAACCTGACTTGATGGCCAGGGGCATAGCTTTCGATCTTCTCCAGGTGGCCAAGCGAATTGGCCCGCAGTGCAAAGCCACCGAAGACGAAGATCTGTCCGGGGAGAAAAGTCTCACCCTGGACCTCATCGTTGTTGATGATCAAGGGAGCCATCGGGCCTAAAGGCGACGACGCAGAGGAACTCTCAACGAAAGCACCAATGTCGGTGTCAAAACTGGTGGATCTCAGGTAGGGGGTCCCGAACTGTGCGTCAAGGCCGGATGGTAACAGGAGACAAGGGCACGATGTTTTTACCCAGGTTCGGGCCCTCTCGATGGAGGTAATACCATACTCCTGCTTGATTAATATTGATGACATGGGTAGTACAAGAGTAGATCTACCATGAGATCAAGGAGGCTAAACCCTAGAAGCTAGCCTATGGTATGATTGTTGTATATGGAGTTGATGTCCTACGGACTACAACCCTCCGGTTTATATAGACACCGGATAGGGTTAGGGTTACACAGAGTCGGTTACAATGGTAGGAGATCTTGAATATCCGCATCGCCAAGCTTGCCTTCCACGCCAAGGGAAGTGCCATCCGGACACGGGACGAAGTCTTCAATCTTGTATCTTCATAGTCCTGGAGTCCGGCTGAAGGTATAGTCCGGCTACCCGAATACCCCCTAGTCCAGGACTCCCTCAGGCTCCCTGCTGCAATGGTGACACCTACCGGCCGCTGAAGCAGAGGAAGTACATAGCCATAGATGAGTAAGTTCCTCTTCTTCGCAATTTCCTGTCTATTGCATCCTTTCCTGAGAGTGGCTCTTCAGGATCCATTCATCTTCGGTAGCGAGATATCATGCAGGGCGGTCTCCCCCGGTCCTCGACTCTCCCTGGTCTCGAGCTCCCCCCACCGGTGGGCTGAGTGCGGCGCAGGGCCTATCTTGGAGCCGGACGTGCTGACGGGGGGCCTTGATCCCGCATTCCTGTCATCACTCCTCCATGGTCTTCCCTGGGGGCAGTAGGCGTGTTGAGGGCTCCACCGCTAGCCGCCACTCGTGGTTGGCGGCGCCAGCCTTGGATTCATCTTCGAGCGGCGAGGTTGTGCCACCTGGTGCCTCTGCCAAGGCCCGGAGGATGGTGAGGAAGGTGCCAGCCCCAGCTCGTCGCCAGGGGCAGGCATGCCGCCTCAGGCTTCACCAGCAACCTCCGTCATTAAGGACGGGCTCGATCGTGAGCTGGAACTCGTGCATGGGCGCGGCCCTGTACACCACGAGCTCTTCCAGGAGGCAATGGGTGCTATGCGCCGGCTCGAAGATGAGCTCGCCGACGTCGACGCCCGCCTTGAGGCGGAGGACCTCCAGTTGGTGGATGAGTGTCATCAGTTGAAGGTGGCCGCCAACCTCGGGCGTCTTCAGCACGAACGCGCCAATGTGAAGGCCGAGGCGTCCCTCGTGACATCACGCGAGGCCTGCGCCCGGGCCTTGGAAGAGGCCAGTGCAACTGACCATCGTCGCCAGGCTGTCGAGGGGCGCGAACAAGAACTCCTGGCCTCCCACCCTACCCTCGAGCAGCGAATCGAGGCGCGTAGGGCCTTCTTGGCGTCAATGAGGGGAGCGCCTTCTAGAGAGGAGGATATCCAGAAGCGCGAGGAGGCACTGCTGTTGGAGGACTCGGAGCGCAGCCTCGAGCTCGAGCGGCTGGAGATGAGGGAGAGCCAGGTGGCCATGGCTGAGGATGCTGTCATTGTGCATTGAAGCCAAGATCCAAGAAGAGGTTGACCGGAGGGTGGCGAAGGCTTGTGCAGATCTTGCCGACGAGCACCGCCTGGTGCTGGTGTTCTTGGAGGCTGGGGCTAAGGGCAGGATCACCGCCCTTAGGACGAAACTGGATGAGGTGGAGCAGCGCGAGAGGGCCGCTGCGGCGGCTCAGACCTCTGCCCAGGCTGAGCTGGCCTCCGTGCGCACCGACTTGCTTTCCCTCCACCGTCAGATTGATGGCGCCACATCCCTCGCGAAGAAGAGCATGGAAAAGACATGTTGTCGCCGAACACTACAGCGCGATCACGCTTCTATGCTCCAGGGCCTCAAGGTGAGAGCCAACCGCACCCGGAGCACTATCTGTAAGGAGAGTGCCACTCACCACACGAGGAAGATTATGCCAGTCTTCACCGACATCTTGACACGCCTGGAGGACCAGGCCATGAGGGCTCGCGAGCTTGTTGAGGAAAGGAGCCGGGGCCTCCTTGGGCGCGCATTATCGCGTGTATTCAGCCACCTTCAGAACCTCGATCCCCATTTTGACTTCAACGCTGCCACAGCCCCCGTGCCCAGGGTTATCTGAGACAACTTGTCGGACTGGGTGGACAACAAGGTGGATGCTTCGGTTAGAGAGTTCACCCCCGAGGAAAATGCGGAGGTGATCGTGGCGGACGAAGATGGCGTGGACGATGATTATGAGGACAACGTCAGTGACAGCGCAAGTAGCACGGACAAGAGCGACCAGGGCGGTGCTGGGGGCAGCACGACCAGTTAAGCCTGCATTCCTTCGCTTGAACCTGCATGCAAAGACTTGGAAACGGCACCGCGGGGCGTGAGAGCATTTTAGAGTGGAGCCCCTCTAATGTGTAAATTAATGTTTTGTCTTTTAAAGCCGGACTCGAAATGTGCTTTTGCGAGCTTGTGAGCCCCCGAGCAGGTTTGTCGCTGAGACTTATCTTGATCCTAGCAAGCCTTGAGTGGGTTCTGAGGTCACTGGCGTGCCTTCCTCCCGAGGAGATCCCTTAGAAGCTCGCGAGGCTTTGGGCCTCCTGACAAGCCAGCGGATCCGTCTGAGAGGGCCATGCCAGGAGCGTCCGGCGGACCGTGGCAGGATGCGCACACATCAATCTTGCGACGTGTGCACTCTCGCCCTGAGGGGGTCCTATCTAGGTTACCCAGATGTGCCTAGCGCGGTCTGCCGACCAGCCCCCGAGACGTGGGGCACTCGTAAGAGGGGGGCCGGGGGCGCGAGCCTTAAAACCAAAGCATGCGACCAGAATGCAATAAAACCAACAGAAATGAGAGCAAAACTCCCCCCCCCAATTTTTAGATAACACAAAAGAACTTCAACTCTCAATCCGAAATGAAGAAGGCGATCAACTTACAGATAAAGGGGCAAAGGAAAACAGTCGCGTCTGGCACCTAGCTAGTCTTCTTGTCTTCTCACCAGCGCGGAGCTAAGTGCTTTCACTGGATGTGACCATAGTCATTGGGGGACAGTGTCGACAGCCAGCACGGAGCATGGTGCTTCCACTTGGACGTGGGCGGGAGCCCCGAGGCCGAGGGGGGGCACACTGGAGACTCCAGGGCGTGTACAACCCCACTTATTATTACGTGAGAGTGTCACAAAGTGGAGACCTTCACAGGCGTGAGCCTTGCTTCATATCGCCCGACGAGGGCCCCGCCGTGCGCCTCCCTGACCACCGTTGGGTCGTCTAGAAACCAGGACGAGACCAACGGGCAAGGGGGACACTAGAGGCACCCTCGGCGACCACGGGTCCTCTATCGGGTGGGAGGGCTCGCCGGTGCCTCCCTCGGCAGAGGACCTACCTCCGTGCAACGCCTTACTCTACAGGACGTGAGGGGGGCCTCACGTCCAGGCCCTGCCTGACAGCCCCTAGTGCGCCGGTCTTGCTGGGGGTGGGGATGCCGTGCCGGGGTCTCCGACCACTGTCGTGGACTGGTTCACCTGCGCTTGATGGTTAGCGTAAGCATGTCCTTGGGGTATCGGCTGTACCCTATGGTTGTTGTCGTTCAAGGATTCGGCGAAGCTTCTAGGCAACTCATGGAAAGCCCAACCTCCAGTGAATCTCCTGCCCAGCTCGGCTCGGGAAATGAGCTGGGGTCTTCCTCGGGCGTGTATTCTAGGTACATCATGTGGGGCATGTAGGCATCAGGGGCGGCTACACCGGGGCCTTCGCCTGGTTTCCCCACACCTTGGATTTCTGGGACCTATGCTTGGCACTGGTGGTCACGGGGCGACGCCCCAATGTAGCCCCTTAGGGGACCACCAGGGCCTGCCCCAGCCGAGGGTCGTGTTGTTGTGGTCGAATCCTTCGAGTGCTCCGTGGGGCGCACGGGCACGCTGGGGCCTGACACGGGCCTCCGCCACCACCTGTTGGGTGGATAGGGAGCAAAAAGGCATTGCACCCCTGTAGGAGGCGTCGAGCAGTTTGGCGACCCACTCCAGTAAGGCATCACGGCCGCTCTCAGCCAACCTGCAACGTAGTAGCTCTCGCGCCATGATGATGGCGGACCGCATGTTCACTTGCTCCCGACGAATACGCGGTGCCGTCGCCGCGGCATAACCCGAAGACCGCGCGGCGGCGCACGCCGAGTGGCTAAGGCGGGCGGCGCCGGCCTGCGTCTAGCGGAGTTGGGCGGTGTACGAGCCGCCCGGAGCATGGAGTGGAGGTCTTCCTGGACAGATGACATCGCCCAGGCGGGCCAAGCGGCCCAGTGCCCAGCATGAGCCCTCTGATTGTCGGCCATGTGGGTTGTTGGCCGGCAAGAAGAGGAGAGGCCCCGACGCACCCCTACCTGGCGCACCAAATGTCGAATTCCGGGCTCCACATACCCTTGAGAGGTTCAAACACTGGGGTGCATATGAAGAACTCCTTCTTCCCAACCTGCTGGCCCAATGATTCCACGGCCTAGGTCGACGAACCCAAGGGACAAGAGACACAACAGTTTGTCCTGGTTCGGGCCACCTTGCAGTGTAATACCCTACTCCAGCTTTGCGGTGGATTGCCTCGAGGGGCTAAGCATGAACTAGTACAATGGTTGAACAACATCAAGAGGTGAGGTGTTCTTGAGCTCGATGAGCTGGTGGGTGTGAGGATGGTCTGAATGATCCGATCCCTCTCTCAGGTGGTGGCTAAGTCCTATTTATAGCGGCCTTGGTCCTCTTCCCAAATGTAGGCGGGAAGGGATCCCACAACGGCCAAATTCAAAGGGAGACAACTAGCACATGTTATCTTGACAAAAGTAGTCTTCACTTGCAATGGCTCTCGTGGTGACGCTACAGTAGGCTCCACGATGAGCTTCATCCTGTCGTCCTGGCGGTCTAGGTCTTGTTGCACCAATATGGAAACCTTTGCCTGATTCCTTGGGACTCAGCGCCTGTGCTTGCCTCCTTGGCACCAAAGGGGAAACTGGCACACTGCGCCCGCTGGCGCCCACCTCGCCTTGGTCATCATGTGAACCTCGTGAGGTGCACCTTTCCTTGATATCTCCGCCCCTCGGGAGCTAGCCTAGTGAGGCCGCCCACCAGGGAGGTCTTAGCGTCATCTGCCTTGCGAGGCTTCGACCCTCACGAGGGTCTTGTGTCGTTGCTGCCGAAACCAGGCCGTATCGGGCCGTTGATGGAGGCACCCCGTGGGCCGCGGGTAGGCAAGTCTGGGTACCCCTTTCCCAGGACGCCGACAAGTTCACTGGCAGGTGCATCCGCCAAGACCTCACATTGGAATTGAGAGCCAAAGGGAAGTAGTTGGCGAACACCTTCTCATCTCTTCCCCCGACAACCTGAAAAGCGATGGTGTAGATGCTCAGGAACTCTGCCGGGTTCAGCATCCCATCGTACTTCTCAAGTATCTCTAGCTTGAACATGCGAACAGAAGGCCAATGGACTTACCGCAGCTCACAAGTAAAGGCAGGGCTCCCAACCTCGATAGGTAGGCACCCGCCAATACCAAGTGGAAGCTCGTCGACGTCGGGGCCATCTCACCCATCGTTCTGGCGGTGGTCATCGTGGCGTTGCTCAACAACGATGCGCGTATCTCCCCTCCGCCTATCCTCCGAGGCACGCCGTCGGCCTGGACGTGCTCGAGGGTCAGAGGAGGCCATCGAGACATCGTCAGGGTCTTGATTCTGTTGTGCTCAAGTGGGCTGCCGTGGCGGGGATTGCACCGTGGGGTTGCCCCTTCCGTATGGCAAGCAGCTCGAGCCGTCGTCGTCGCTTGGGGAGGCCATGGCGGGCCACCTCGCTGAGAGCCCCCAGCTTCAGCAAAACCGAGCAGGCTTTGGATGGTGGCACGCCATTCGTCCATCTGCTTGGTTGCTTGAGGAAACCTCGGCAGCAGCCGAGCCCGCACCATGGCCTCCTTGGCTGTGTTTGGCATGGGTGATGACGAATTAGACCGCGTCGTTGCTCGGCTCCTGACGGTGCTAGCGGCGGCAGCACCGCACCCCCGCTGTTGCGGAGTGGCCATCTGGATGGCATGGGAGTGCGGTGAAGGTGCTCGAGGGCCAGTGGCTCCGTCGGGCGCAGCAACTTGGTTGACCCATCCCGGGGGAGACGCGCGTGTGGCGGTTGCTCCCATGGTGGGCGTGGCTGGAGGGCTGCGGCTGTCGGAGGGATTGCCCATGGGTAGCCTCATTAGCACCCCATAACACTTCAAGACATCGGGTTTAGCAAAGCACCTCGTGCCTTTCGGACGATCGACCGACTCCTTGGGCCGGCCGGTCCAGAAGGTCGGCTGCCAGAAGACGACGAGCTCTCAGAAGGCGGCCTCAGGGAGCCAGCACCTAGCAGGCGGCCTTGTGTCCCCTCAAATTTGCACCCATTTATTACGACGAGATGGGCATGGCTACAGGACCATCTACCACCCTTGAATCCCCAAGGAGTGTGGACATAGTGCGGGCATACCAAGCAGGCACCCCTCGACCAGCGCGGCACTGTAGCCATGCGACTTGTGACGCGGCCTACATCAGCTAGGGACATGCTCCCACGACGGGTGGTCGGTACGGCCCGCAGACGGTGAGCCCTACCTATCCGCGAGTAACTAGAAGACGGCGCACCCCGAGCAATCGACCTCGAGGGCAGGCCGACCTCTAGTAGGCTGCGCTCCCTCCCCTTGGAGTCTGCGAGAGTGGCTACAGTAAGCGCCCGCTAGGAGGCCTGACTGTAGCCATGCTTCCCCCAACGAGGCCTTCATCAGCAAGGGCGAAGCTACAGTAAAAGGCGGTCGGCATGGCCCGTAGGTGGCGGGCCCTACCTGTTGGCGAGTCCACGGCAGCCGGTGGGACCCACCAAGCGACGGGTCCTAGTAGCCGGCGGAGAATCCGACATCCAGAGGCACTGACATCTGGGTCCTACACCCAGACGGATTACCATTGTACCCCTGGGGGGGGTAGGCCTATATAAACCCCCTAGGTTCACCCATGCAAAGGGTTCAGCACCCTAGCCAGCATACACCCACGTAGCTAGAGAGAAAAAGAAGCTAGCCTTGCCCTTCTTCCTCCTCTACCCGAATAGCTCAGGGTGCAACCTTTTAGCCACCTATTGACGATAGTCATCATGCAGAGACCCCGCAGAGTAGGACTAGGGGTGTTATCTTCACGGAGAGCCCCGAACCAGGGTAACACTCATAGGTGTTCGAGATGTTGCTCACTCTCGCTTCCAGGGCCCGACGACGTACTCATGTCCCCATCCATGATAAGCTACCCCCAGGCATATGTCGCTAGATATCCCCGACATTTGGCACCCACCGTGGGGCTAAGCGCACCATCGGCCGGAGACATGTTCTAGACAAGAACCCTCTTCCTTCCTAGCGAGTGCAGCCAGCACAACAAGCCTGATGGCGTTTGCGTCACCATGCTTTCTGGCACGGAAGCAGCTTGCACCGTGAGCTGTCTTGCTGATCTCATCGGCGGGATCAGCCTCTCCGACGAGCTCGCGCCCGATGCGGGAGCGGCTAGCTCCGAGAGCTGCCTCGTCGACCTCCTCGGCAAGCAATGCATCGCTAACGAGCCCGCCTCTGACTTGGAGTCCATTAGCTCCACCGACCCGCCTGTCGAGATGCTCATCGACTCCAACGCGACTTCCATCGATGCCTTCCCTGGCAACGTGGTGATCATCGACGACCTGCTCCCTCTTGTCGCCAGCGGCGCCAGTGCCGGCCTCATCACGGAGGTGATGGTCACCGGCCACAGCGGGGACGCTAATGAGGTAGCCCAGGACTCGCTGCGAGCCGCCCTGCAGGGCCTATCTACCCCCGTCGCTTCCAACATTGACGGGGACACACTGGAGGCATTCCGCGTCTCGCTCCTCAACAGCGCCAACACGTTGGCGGCCATGAGGCACTGCTTCGAAGCCTGCCAGCGCGAGATCGACCGCGTCATGGGTAGCACATCGGCTGCTGGCGAACATAGTCGAGTGGGAGCGGTTTGGTAGCATGGCGTGGCTATCGCCATCATGCTGGGAGCCGGACTCCCTGTCTACGCTACCCCGATGGAGAACCTGCGCGCCGCCAAGGCGGCAGCAGATGAACTAGACTACCTGGAAGGCGATGAGCACCACAGCCAGATGGCACGCCTCCAGGATCTCCTCGACGCGGCAGGCGCGCAGCAAGACGCAGGCCACCATGTGATGGAACCCTACGAGCAAGCCGAAAGCCATCCCCCCGCTGTGAGCATGGAGCGACCTCCCGGTCCCCAGCAGGCGGCGTTCGCGACCAGCGAGACCGGGAGCCGGCTGCCCGCCGCAGTCGGCACACTCGCATGACGATTGTGCACGACCAGCATGGTCGCCCACGAGCACAAGAGCGGCGGGATGACTGTCCGCCTTCTCCTCATAGGGAGAGGCACGCTTCCCTGCCGCATGTTGATCATCTGACTCTTGGAGGCCGGTTGGGCCCCCATGAAGTAGTCGGAGAGAACGACGAGTGCCACCGGATCTAGCGGCTTGCTCGGTCCCTGGCCGTAGAGGAAGAAGATGCAATCGGCCCGTCCTGCTTCAGGCCCTGCATTCGCGATGAGCCCTTCCCCAAAGGATTCTCCCTCCCTCGAGATACTCCCAAGTACACCGGCCCTGTGAAGCCTGAAGACTGGCTGGTCAACTACTCCATGGCCGTGAGCATAGCAAACAGCAACAAGCGCATTGCCGTGATGTATGTTCCGCTCATTCTCCAGGGCACTGCCCGGACATGGCTGAATAGCCTCAAGCCATATAGCGTCAACAACGGGCTGGACTTTGCCGATGTCTTCATCCGCAACTTCACCAGCACCTACAAGTGGCCGCCCATGCCCCGCCAGCTCTCCATGTGTGTCCAAAGCCCGACTGAGTCCACCCGCGACTACCTGACACGCTGGGCCGAGTTGCACAACTCCTGCGAAGGGGTGCATGAGGTGCAGGCCATCGAGTACTTCACTGCCGGGTGCAGAGAGGGCACTCTTCTCAAGCACCGTCTGCTGTGCGATGAGCCGACCACCCTAGATGAGCTTTTGATCGTGGCGGGCAAGTACGCCACTGCCGACTCCTCGATGAAGTCGGAGATCCGGGTGGATGCATCCGGGAAGGTGCTCTCGCCAGCTCCTCATACGCCAGCTGGTGACTCCAACCGGTGCTAGCGGCCGAACGACAACAAGCGCAAGGCCCAACAGCCAGCTTCCAGCAGCCGGCAAGTGGCAATAGTCGAAGACCAGCAGCCGGAGGGGCAACCCAGCCCAAAGCGTCAGAACGACGGCAAGGCCGCTCGGTTGCCCGCCTTCTCCTACGAGCAAAACCTTGACGCACCATGGAAGTTCCACAATGGCGCCAAGTCGTCCAACCACACCACTCGGAAGTGCCACTGGTTCACCCAGATTGCCAACGGCGAGGGTCTGCCGCCTTCTCCAGCCGGCCCGACACCGCCGCCTCCTCCGGCACCGACTCCCCGGCAAGTCGGCATGCTCGAGGATGAGTTCCCCGATGCCAGCACCACCAACAAAGTCTTCACTAGTGAAGCCGACGAAAAGCACAACCGGCGTCAGCATCACCGCGAGGTGAATGCCATCGCCTCAGAGGTCCCTAAGTTTATGCATTGGTCCGAGAGGCCCATCAGCTAGAGCCGTGCTGATCACCCGGTCGTGATGCCCTGGCTGGGTGCCTATGCAATGGTGCTGGACTCAACCTTCTCAACGGAGAGGCGGGCCTGCCATTTCTCTCGGATCCTGATAGACGGCGGTAGCAGCATCAACATCCTCTACCGCGACACCATGGAGAAGCTGGGCATCAAGGAGAAGCAGCTCCTGCCCAGTTGGACAATTTTCCATGGCATCATACCCGGACTTTCCTACTCTCCAATCGGCAAGACCAAGAACGATGTCCTGTTCGGAGACAACCTCCATTTCTGCCGCGAGCCGATCTGGTTTGAGGTGGTCGATCTGGACAACCCCTACCATGCGCTCTTGGGCCGGCCTGCACTAGCCAAATTCATGGCAGTACCGCACTACGCCTACCTCAAGATGAAGATGTCGGGTCCCAAGGGCATCATCACCATTGCCGGCGACTACTAGAAGTTGCTCATGTGCACCGTCGCCAGCATTCAGCTGGCCGAGTCCCTCGTCATCGCCGAAGAAAAGTGTCTCCTTGACCAGGTGGTCGCCATGACCAGCAAGCAAACAGACATACCATCCGACCCCAAGGACACGGAGTTTCAGGTTCTAGCCGTCCAAGGAAACCTCGAGAGCAAATAGGAAAGCGAGCTCGTCGATTTCCTCCGTGAGAATGGGAAATTGCTACCTCTTTTAGCACTGCGTTGGTTTTGCCTAAAAAGGAAGGGATGATGCAGCAAAGTAGCGTAAGTATTTCCCTCAGTTTTTGAGAACCAAGGTATCAATCCAGTAGGAGGCTACGCGCAAGTACCTCGTACCTGCACAAAACAAATAAATCCTTGCAACCAATGCAAATAAGGGTTGTCAATCCCTATAGGGCCACTTACGAGAGTGAGATCTGATAGATATGATAAGATAGTATTTTTGGTATTTTTTATGATAAAGATGCAAAGTAAAATAAAGGCAAAGTAAATAACTAAGTAGTAGGAGATTGATATGATAAAGATAGACCCAGGGGCCATAGGTTTCACTAGTGGCTTCTCTCGAGAGCATAAGTATTCTACAGTGGGTGAAAAAATTACTATTGAGGAATTGACAGAATTGAGGATAGTTATGAGAATATCTAGGTATGATCATGTATATAGGCATCACGTCTGAGACAAGTAGACCGACTCCTGCCTGCATCTACTACTATTGCTCCACTCATCGACCGCTATACAGCATGCATCTAGAGTATTAAGTAAAAACAAAGTAACGCCTTATGCAAGATGACATGATGTAGAGGGATAGACTCATGCAATATGAAGAAAACACCATCTTGTTATCCTCGATGGCAACAATAAAATATGTGCCTTTTTGCCCTTACTGTCACTCGGAAAGGACACCGCAAGATTGAACCCAAAGCTAAGCACTTCTCCCATTGCAAGAAAGATCAATCTAGTAGGCCAAACCAAATTGATAATTCGAAGAGACTTGCAAAGATAACCAATCATACATAAAAGAATTCAGAGAAGATTCAACTATTATTCATAGATAGACTTGATAATAAACCCACAATTCATCGGTCTCAACAAACACACCGCAAAAAGAAGATAACATCGAATAGATCTCCACAAGAGAGGGGGAGAACATTGTATTGAGATCCAAAAAGAGAGAAGAAGCCATCTAGCTACTAACTATGGACCCATAGTTCTGAAGTAAACTACTCACACTTCATCGGAGAGGCTATGGTGTTGATGTAGAATCCCTCCGTGATCGATGCCCCCTCCAGCGGAGCTCCGGAACAGGCCCCAAGATGGGATCTCATGGATACAGAAAGTTGCGGCGGTGGAATTAGGGTTTTGGCTCCGTATCTGAATGTTTGGAGGTACGTGGGTATATATAGGAGGGAGAAGTACGTCGGTGGAGCAACAGGGGGCCCACGAGGGTGGGGGCGTGCCTGGTTGGGTAGGGCGCGCCCCCCTACCTCGTGGCCTCCTGCTACGTGCCTTGACGTAGGGTCCAAGTCTTCTGAGTTATATTCGGTGAGAAAATCACATTCCCTAAGGTTTCATTCCATTTGGACTCCGTTTGATATTCCTTTCCTTCAAAACCCTAAAACAGGCAAAAAACAACAATTCTGGGCTGGGCCTCCGGTTAACAGGTTAGTCCCAAAAAATATAAAAGTGGATAATAAAGCCCAATAATGTCCAAAACAGTAGATATTATAGCATGGAGCAATCAAAAATTATAGATACATTGGAGACGTATCAAGCATCCCCAAGCTTAATTCCTGCTCGTCCTCGAGTAGGTAAATCATAAAAACCGAATTTTCGATGCGGAGTGCTACTTGGCATAATTTTAATGTAATTCTTCTTAATTGTGGTATGAATATTCAGATCCGAAAGATTCAAGACAAAAGTTCATATTGACATAGAAAATAATAATACTTCAAGCATACTAACAAAGCAATTATGTCTTCTCAAAATAACATGGCTAAAGAAAGTTATCCCTACAAAATCATATAGTCTGGCTATGCTCTATCTTCACCACACAAAATATTTAAATCATGCACAACCCCGATGACAAGCCAAGCAATTGTTTCATGCTTTTGACATTCTCAAAACCTTTTCAATTTTCACGCAATACATGAGCGTGAGCCATGGATATAGCACTATAGGTGGAATAGAGTGGTGGTTGTGGAGAAGACAAAAAGGGAGAAGATAGTCTCACATCAACTAGGCGTATCAACGGGCTATGGAGATGCCCATCAATAGATATCAATGTGAGTGAGTAGGGATTCCCATGCAACGGATGCACTAGAGCTATAAGTATATGAAAGCTCAAAAAAGAAACTAAGTGGGTGTGCATCCAACTTTCTTGCTCATGAAGACCTAGGGCAATTTGAGGAAGCCCATCATGGAATATACAAGCCAAGTTCTATAATGAAAGATTCCCACTAGTATATGAAAGTGATAACATGAGAGACTCTCTACTATGAAGATCATGGTGCTACTTTGAAGCACAAGTGTGGTAAAAGGATAGTAACATTGCCCCTTCTCTCTTTTCCTCTCATTTTTTTATTTGGGCCTTTTCTCTTTTTATATGGCCTCTTTTCTTTCTCTTTTTTTATTTGGGCTTCTTTGGCCTCTTTTATTTATTTTTCGTCCGGAGTCTCATCCTGACTTGCGGGGGAATCATAGTCTCCATCATCCTTTCCTCACTTGGGACAATGCTCTAATAATGATGATCATCACACTTTTATTTTTCGTACAACTCAACAATAACAACTCGATACTTAGAACAAAATATGACTCTATGTGAATGCCTCCGGCGGTGTACCGGGATATGCAATGATGCATGAGTGACAAGTATGAAAGAATTATGAACGGTGGCTTTGCCACAAATACTATGTCAACTACATGATCATGCTAAGCAATATGACAATGATGGAGTGTGTCATAATAAACGGAATGGTGGAAAGTTGCATGGAAATATATCTCGGCATGGCTATGCAAATGCCATAATAGGTAGGTATGGTGGCTGTTTTGAGGAAGATATATGGTGGGTGTATGATACCGGCGAAAGGTGCGCGGTATTAGAGAGGCTAGCAAAGGTGGAAGGGTGAGAGTGCGTATAATCCATGGACTCAACATTAGTCATAAAGAACTCATATACTTATTGCAAAAATCTACAAGTTATCAAAGCAAAGTATTACGCGCATGCTCCTAGGGGGATAGATTGGTAGGAAAAGACCATTGCTCGTCCCCGACCACCACTCATAAGGAAGACAATCAATAAATAAATCATGCTCCGACTTCAGCATAACGGTTCACCATACGTGCATGCTACGGGAATCACAAACTTCAACACAAGTATTTCTCAAATTCACAACTACTCAACTGGCATGACTTCAATATCACCATCTCCATATCTCAAAACAATTATCAAGTATCAAACTTATCATAGTATTCAACACACTCAAAAGAAAGTTTTATTATTAATCTTGCATACCAAGCATATTAGGATTTTAAGTAAATTACCATGCTATTTAAAACTCTCAAAATAATCTAAGTGAAGCATGAGAGATCAATAGTTTCTATAAAACAAATCCACCACCATGCTCTAAATGATATAAGTGAAGCACTTAGAGTATTCTAATGTCGGGACCCCGATTCTAAGTCACACCGATCTAGCATGTAACACCTCATATCACTTTGCGGCCTCACGCACGGTATTCCCACGGGTGTCGCCTTACCATGGCCCGAGTCCGTTTGCGCCTTTTGGCTCACGCATATGATGGTATCGCTAGCATCCATATGACAGAGAACCCGGGCCGACATGGCTAGTCGTGAACCCAAAGCGGCACAAACCTATAGAGACAAGCATACATGAATCACATCGAGCATGTCGGTCAACATCGTATGAATCCGGGCTGTAGCACTGGGCTAACAGGACTCCGGGGAACCTGGGCTGTAGCAGGCTAGGCAGGACTCCAGAAGTCACCGCGTGACATTTCCCCGAAGGGACAGACATAGGAACGAAGTGGAACACATGCCGGCCAGTTAAGTGTTCTGAGCAGTAGTGCTGGGCTAGCAGGACTCCAGTGAACCGGGCTGTAGCGGACTACGATGGCTCAAGGAAGCACTAGACTACATTTGAGGCTGCCAAGGATAAACAACTAGATTGTCGGATCCCACACATAGCAATACACGTCACACATACGCATAACATGCAAGTATGTGCTTTACAACATGGCATCACAACATGACGCAAACTCATATAGATAAAGGCTCAGAAGAGCCACATCACATTAATACAAACAGGGGTCACATGACCATCATTCAGAGCATACAAGCAACGGAAGCATTACATGTCTGAGTACAGACAACTACAAAAGAAAAAGGCTGGGAAGCCTGACTATATACAAGTCCCTCCAAAGGGAACAAGATCGTAGCTGAGGTAACAAGCTACTCGTCGAAGTCCAAGCGGAACTACCGGTAAGACCAAAATCTCCGCTGCAAAAACATAAATAAAGCAACATGAGTACAAAGGTACTCAGCAAGACTTACATCAGATCCTATCATACATGCATTTGTATCAAGAAGGTAATGTGGGGTTTAGTTGCAGCAAGCCAGCTTTGACTCAGTGGCTATCCTGTTCTACGACAACGAGAAACTTCTTTGAGATGAGGTAGTGCACACGAGTCCACTAATCACCACATCAATACGCCACTATGGATTCATCCTCGTCTCCTTACGAGAAGGCCATCCATAGCACTCACACTTGTCTTGAGCATTTTAGAGTATCCACTTAATGTTGTCTATGTACCACGTAAGCGTCCAAGAAGTCCATAACCGAGGCCACGGCTATTCGAATAGATCATGATAACCCTGCAGGGGTGTACTTCTTCACACACGCTCTCACCACTTATCACCATATACACGTCATGTATCTCGGTAACCTTCAAGCGGAAGCCTAGCGAGGGTGTCGGCCATGACCTGACTAACCACACAAGACTCTAGTCTAGGTTTATCGCCTATTCGGGTTCCATCCGCAAGGAGATCCGGCCGGGGTGTCGCTCACGGCCCCAAACGATGTGAGAAGGGTTCCCAAGCCCACCATCCGGGTGCCACTTGGTACACCGTGCCACCTATGCCTAGTCTGTCCCGAGCCCACCCTGCCGGGTGCCACTCGGTAGAAAAATAGCACTACCTACAAACACCAGAAACTAGTTGCGACTCCTGGACAGAGATCAAGTTGGTTATTAAGTCGAGAGAGCTTGGAGCGCCCAGAGCTCAATATGTGTTAGCAGCTAGTCATTGGACAACTTACACAGAACTCAGTTCTTAAGGACGGTCCCAATGAGACAACCCACCATGTACTCCTACATGGCCTCTCACTGCTACCTTTTACCAAATCGTGTTCACACGCTTAACTCTCAAAATCAGAACATAGCACTGTACTCCAATTCATTCCCAATGAATTAGACCTGACATACTCTAAGCAATAGCAGGCATGGCATGGCAGGAACACAACATGGCTCAAGCAACTCCTACACATGCTAGTGGGTTTCAACTATTTACTGTGGCAATGACAGGTCATGCATAGGAATGGGTTCAACTACCGCTGCATAAAGTAGTAGTTCAATCGTTGTTGTCCTAATGTAGTAAAAGGGAGCAGGAGCGAGAGAGTGGGATTGTATTGGAATGAACAAGGGGGGTTGCTTGCCTGGTAGATCAATAGGGGGGCACTGCTCCTCAGACAGGTACTCTCGAACACTCTCCGGATCAGGACCTATCGAGAAGGAACGGTGTTGGAAATCAAACACAAGCATATGCAACAATATGATGCATGAACATGGCATGAGTATGTGCTGTTGTTTGAGTTAATGCATCTAGCATTTATTTAGTTGAGGTCCATTTGAACCAAGGGTTCAAATGCAACTCCAAATTAAGCTCTTAAAAATGCCATAAGTGTGTTTTCATATATACAGCATGTATAGGTTGGTTTGTCATGCATGAAAATGGTATAGATGGATAGATTGAATTTCTATGATCATTTTTCATATATAAATTATTTCAATCTGAGCTACAGTTGAATTTCTATGAATTTTTGAAGTTTAGAATATATTCTGGAATTTCCTGATTTAATTTTAAACCAGGAAATGAAAAACTGCGTCAGCATTGCATCATGCCTGCGTCAGCAGGTCAACGGAGCTAACCAGGTCAAACCTGACATGTGGGGTCCACATGTTAGTGATCGGTTAGTTAACATGGGGTTATTATACTAATCTATTTAGGATTAGTGGGCGCCGGGCCCACTGGTCAGTGACTAACTAGGTAACTAACCTAGGTTACTTAGTGTTAATCTAATACTAACTAAAATGTCAGGGGGGTGGCCCATGCATCAGTGACCCAAGGGGGAGGGTCAAACCCTGGTCAGTGGGTCAAACCTGCCGGCGACTCGACGCCGGCGAGGCCTGAGACGGTGGCGCGGCTCGGAAAACGCCCACAGAGCACGGTTTTACTCGTGGTTTGCTGCTACGGCTAGCTGGCGATGCGGCACATCTAATGGAGCGAACGGGAGGAGCTGGGGTGGCCTGAGCCGACGACGGCGAGCTCTTTTGCGGCCGCCAGAGTTCGGCCATCGGTAGTCTTGCTGCTGCGGTGTGCTAGCGGGCGAGCGGATGCGCTAGCGAGGGTCTACGGGGTGCGGGGAGAGGTTTGGACTCCCCGGGGCGACCATTTGGTCACCGGAGCTGCGTCGGCGACGAGCTCAGGCGGCGACGGTCACGGTCATCGGCGAGGCAGCGGCTACGGCATGCAAGCGAGCAAACGGAGAGGGGGAGGAGAAGCAGCAGCTCACAGCAGTCTCGGTGGGCTTGACGTCGAGCTCGGGGATGCACTGAAGACGGCAGGGCGGTGATGGGGATCCACGGCGGCCGGAGATGAAGACGGCGGCGATGGAGGCGCTCCAGGGCCTCCCGAGGCGCGTGGCTCGACGAAGAGCTTCAGGGCGAGGTGGCGGAGCTCGCAAACATGGAGAGAGGCCGAGGGGGCCGGTGGCTGCCGCTACGGCGTGCGGCCGCGACGACAGCGCTTGGGCGTTCATGGGGGAGGGCGAGAGAGACGAGGGGAGGCCACTGGAGAGAGGGAGAGAGGTGCGGGGCGGCGCGTGGCGTCGCGTAGGGCATCCAGGCGACAAGGAGGAGGACAGGCAGGCAGGTGCCGTGGTGCGCGGAGCGCACGTGCGCCGGGCACACGCCTCGCCTACTGGCGCGAGGTGGAGGACGGTGCGGTGGCTAGTGGGGTGGGCCAGCACAGTTGGGCTGGCACAGTGCCAGGCCGCCGGTGGCCCAGGTAAGCATTTTTCCATTTTTGTTTTCTTTCTATTTTCTGACATTTGTTTCTGATTTAGTAAAATACTAAATCATTTTATTTTCTTCTGACAATTTTTGCAGGGGCCTAAGGGATTATTCCAAAGCCCCTCACCAAAATTCAGAATTATTGGACAATATTTCATATATATATAAATATTTATCCAACGCAAATAATTACTGGATTAATTCCAAATGTCCAAAATAAATATTTATGAGCTCCTAAAAATATTGGTTTGATTTTTACCTCTGACCAATATTTTCAGAGAGTAACATGAATATTTTCTTGGACCTTTTTGGAGCAATTTTTATCTGGATTATTTCTAGAAATGATTTCTGAGGGTTTCACAAATCCCCATTTCTAATTTAAATGTAATTTAAACATGATGCAAACATGAAGGCTAGCCTAGGTCATACCAGAACTAGGGATGTGACAACTCGCCCCCACTTGAAAAAATCTCGTCCCAAGATTCAGGAGTTGGCGGAAAGAAAGTGGGGTACTCAAGTCGAAGACGATCTTCACGCTCCCAGGTAGCTTCTCTCTTGGAATGATGGGACCACTGAACCTTGAGAAACTTGATGTTATGACGTCGAGTGACACGCTCTGCTTGATCAAGGATGCGAACAGGGTACTCTCGATAGGTGAGGTTATCTTGAAGATCAAGCACTTCGTGGTCCACTCCATGGATGGGATCCGAGAAGCAACGCCTGAGTTGAGAGATGTGGAAGACATCATGAACTTGAGAAAGATGTGGGGGTAGTTCCAACTGGTAAGCAACCTCTCCTCGTTTAGCGAGAATGCGAAAAGGACCAATGTATCAAGGAGCCAACTTGCCCTTGATACCGAAACGATGGGTACCCTTCAGGGAGTAAACCAAAGATAAGCCTTGTCGCCAATTCCATAAGCCACTTCCTTATGACTATGGTCATACTGGCTCTTTTGACGAGATTGGGCTGTTTTCAAGTTCTCACGAATGATGCGAACTTGCTCTTCTGCCTCCTGGATCATATCCGGTCCAAAGAATTGTCTTTCACTGGTTTCTGACCAGTTCAAAGATGTTCGACATCTTTGTCCATACATAACCTCAAAAGGAGCTTTCTTGAGGCTGGATTGGTAGCTGTTGTTATAAGCAAACTCGGCGAAGGGAAGACACTTCTCCCAATCCATACCGAATGAGATAACACAAGCTCTAAGCGTGTCTTCGAGAATTTGGTTGACCCTTTCCACCTGACCACTTGATTGAGGGTGGAAAGCGGTACTGAAGGAAAGATGGGTGCCCATGGCAGTTTGGAAACTCTCCCAGAAATGAGAAGTGAACAGACTACCACGGTCTGAATTGATCTCTAGTGGAACACCATGAAGTGACACTATTCGAGAAACATATAAGTCAGCGAGCTGACTAACAGTGATACTCTCTCGAACAGGTAGGAAGTGAGCCACTTTGGAAAGATGATCCATGACTACGAAGATAGCATTATTCCCTTTCTTGGTCCTAGGAAAGCCGGTGATGAAGTCCATACCAACTTTATCCCATTTCCATTCAGGAATAGTTAAAGGCTGAAGGGTGCCAGCAGATCTCTGATGCTCTGCCTTCACGCCACGACAAACGTCACAGTTAGCAATAAACTGAGCGATTTCTCTCTTCATCCTAGTCCACCAGAACCTCTGGCGTAGGTCCTGATACATCTTAGTACTACCGGGATGAATCGTGAGAGGAGATTCATGCACCTCCTTAAGGATTAGTTGTCGAAGATGGTGATTCTTGGGAACCACCAAGCGACTCTCAAAGAAAACAACACCACGATCATCTATAGAGAAACTACCACCAACTCCTTTGTTAATGTTTCTCTTGATCCGGGAAATTCCCGTATCCTGCTTCTGAGCAGAGATGATCTGATCCACAAGAGTAGGTTTCGCCACCAAGGTAGAAAGGAATCCATGAGGAGCAATGTGAAGGTTAAGCTTACAGAATTCCTCATGAAGAAGTGGTTGGCCCTGCTGCAACATGAGATTGTTGCAATAGGACTTACGACTTAGCGCATCAGCCATGACATTGCCCTTGCCTAGGGTGTAGGTAATCCCTAAGTCATAATCTAAGATCAACTCCAACCAACGTCTTTGCCTAAGGTTCAAAGCTGGTTGGGTGAAGATATACTTGAGACTCTGGTGGTCGGTGTAAATCTCGCAATGTTTACCGAGAAGGTAATGTCGCCATGTCTTAATTGCATAGACTACAGCTGCAAACTCTAGATCATGTGTAGGATAATTCTCCTCATGTGGATGCAACTGTCGAGATGCATAGGCAATCACATGATGATCCTGCATAAGGATGCAACCTAGTCCCTGTCGTGAGGCGTCGCAGTAGATAACAAAGTCCTTAGTGAAATCTGGTGGCACAAGTATGGGAGCAGAAGTCAGGCGTCTTTTCAGTTCCTGAAAACTGTGCTCATACTATGGGGACCACTCAAACTTTTTATCTTTCTTGAGAAGTTCCGTGAGAGGTTTGGCCACTTTGGAGAAGTTCTCAACAAAGCGGCGACAATAACTGGCTAGACCAAGGAAAATCCTAACTTGCTTAACTGTTTCAGGTGGAGTCCAATCAAGAACGGCCTGAACTCTCTCGGGATTGACAGCAATGCCCTTACCAGATATCACGTGGCCTAGGTAGGTCACTTCTGGCAACCAAAATTCGCACTTGGAGAACTTGGCATAAAGGCGGTGCTCTCTGAGTTTTTCTAGCACAAGTCTAAGATGTTCGACGTGATCTTCCTCGTTCTTCGAGTAAATAAGAATATCGTCGAGGTAAACCATGACGAACTTATCTAAGTACTCCATGAAGATCGAGTTCATCAAGCGAGAGAAAGTAGCTGGAGCATTGGTTAGACCAAAGGACATGACAGTGTACTCGTACTGACCATAACGAGTGACAAAAGCCGTCTTAGGAATGTCCCCATTTCTGATCTTGATTTGGTGGTAGCCTAACCTCAAATCCATCTTGGAAAAGACTGAGGATCCAGCGAGCTGATCATACAGGTTGTTGATCCTGGGGAGCGGATACTTGTTCTTTATCGTGACCAAATTAATGGGACGATAATCTACAACCATCCGGTCCGTACCATCCTTCTTCTTGACGAAGAGGATGGGGCAAGCCCAGGGAGAAGAACTAGGATGGATGAAACCCTTTTGCAAGGATTCATCGAGTTGTTTCTTAAGCTCAGCTAGTTCTAAGGGTGCCATCTTGTAAGGTCTCCTAGAGATTGGAGCGGTTCCTGGGATAAGATCTATGACAAACTCTACATCTTTGTCAGGTGGAATACCTGGCAGTTCCTCTGGAAAGACATCCAGAAAGTCACGGACTATCGGGATATCTTCAAGGTCAGAAAGAGGGTTGGCATTAAGAGAATAGAGTTGGCGCTTTGCAACTCTAGTGGAGACAGTGACTATCTTGCCAGATGGGTGTGTAAGCTGAACAGACCTTGTGTAACAATCAATCTTGGCATAATGAGCTTTCATCCAGTCCATACCCAAGATGATGTTAATATCTGTAGACTTGAGGGCTATAAGTGATGCAAGGAATACAAGTCTGTCGACAAGGATTTCATTACCATGGCATACACTAGAAGTTTGCCATTTGGATCCAGGAGTCTGAATGACTAGTGGAGAGGGAAAATCACAAAATGAAATATTGTGCAAGTTAGCATAGCTTTCAGAAATGAAGGAGTGAGATGCTCCAGTGTCGAACATAAACGATCCTGGATGGCAGTTGACAAGGAGTGTACCAAGAACGACATCCGGATCATCATGAGCGTCTTTAGCTAAGACGTGATGCACACATCGATGTTCAGTGGGAGCTGACTTGACACTGATCATCTTGCGTGATGGCTTACCACGAAGAACAGACTTCTCAGGCTGGGGTGGAGCATAGTTGGCTTTAGAGCAGTCACATGCATAGTGTCCTGGCTCTCCGCATGTGAAGCAAATCCCTGAAGTTGGACGTGGACCCGCATTGACAAGGGGTCTACCAATAGGTCTGGGTGGAGCATACTGCTGAACTGGGTGAGGCGCCACATAAGATGGCCTCGGTGAATATCCGGGTGGAAGAGCGGAGTTCGGAACCCAAATCCGGCGCTTCTGCGAACTAGAACCGGAAGAAGAACCCAAACCACAGGTGTGCTTACGAGACTCCTCGTAAGTGAGTTGAGCTGTCTCCGCATTAATGGCCTTGTTCACAAGAGCCTAGAATGTATTGCAATGGTGCAAGTGGAGATCACGACGCAACTTGGGGTTGAGACTCTTCCGGAACCTAGCCTGCTTCTTGGCGTCTGTGGACACTTCTTCTGAAGCATAGCCAGCGAGGTTCTCAAATTCTCTACTGTAAGCATCAACAGCCATCTCACTCTGAGGGAAACTACAGAACTCTTCTCTCTTGCGGTCAATGAGAGCTTGAGAAATGTGATGCTCGTGAAAAGCCTCAGTGAAATCTCTCCAGGTGGTTATCTGGGCAGCTGGAAGCATAGCCTCATAGTTCTGCCACCAAATACTAGCAAGACCTTCTAGACGATAAGCAGCGTAGGTGACCTTGTCACTTTCAGCTATGTTCGCAGAACGCAGCTTGTGTGTGATACTATGGAGCCAGTCATCTGCATCGAGTGGTTCAATGGAAGGATGGAAGGTAGGTGGTTTCGGACCAATGAAATCATAGATGGTCGCCGACTCTTTGTGCTGATGGGAGGTGTTCTCCTCAATACGTGCTAACAAGCGGTTAGATTCTCGCTTGTTCTTCTCCATTTCTAACATGAACTCTGCCAACAAAGGCTGGTCGGGAGGATCCTCATCCCTACCATCTCCGTGGTTCCGGCTATGAGCACCAGAACTTCGGTTAACTGACGACATCCTGAAAAACCAACCAAGGAAACAAGGATGGATTCAGCATCATCATAAGGATGTAGAATATAGTACGAGGAAAAATACTATCTCTTGAACTCCTAGGACAATTCCGGCAGCATAACGACAGTAAAATGCTCGAAATGAGACATTCTGCAAAAGACGGAGTAGCACCATACTCAACATCATCACTCAAGGTTTTGAGATATTGCTAAATAGGCTACACCGGAGGTACTCAAACTAGGATAAGACTCTGATCAACCAAACCTTAGAGACTACGGAGTAGTAACACATGATCCTGATAGACGGAAGAGAAAGCCTAGTTCCTTAACCCCGTAGGAAGGATAGGATGACTCAGATCAGGAGGGCATGAGGTATAAGGAGTAAAAAGACCCTTACGTTCCCTTCCACAATCAATTACCCTACATAACTAAAGAATTTCTAGACTCAACTTCGACCAGGTTGGCTTGGTAATCCTACAGGGAGTCAGGCTCTGATACCAAAGCTGTCGGGACCCCGATTCTAAGTCACACCGATCTAGCATGTAACACCTCATATCACTTTGCAGCCTCACGCACGGTATTCCCACGGGTGTCGCCTTACCATGGCCCGAGACCGTTTGCGCCTTTTGGATCACGTATATGATGTTATCGCTAGCATCCATATGACAGAGAACCCGGGCCGACATGGCTAGTCGTGAACCCAAAGCGGCACAGACCTATGGAGACAAGCATACATGAACCACATCGAGCATGTCGGTCAACAGCGTATGAATCCGGGCTGTAGCACTGGGCTAACAGGACTCCGGGGAACCCGGGCTGTAGCAGGCTAGGCAGGACTCCAGAAGTCACCACGTGACATTTCCCCGAAGGGACAGACATAGGAATGAAGTGGAACACATGCCGGCCAGTCAAGTGTTCTGATCAGTAGTGCTGGGCTAGCAGGACTCCGGTGAACCGGGCTATAGCGGAGTACGATGGCTCAAGGAAGCACTAGAGTACATTTCCCCATAAGAGAGGCTGCCAAGGATAAACAACTAGATTGTTGGATCCCACACATAGCAATACACGTCACACGTACGCATAACATGCAAGTATGTGCTTTAAAACATGGCATCACAACATAACGCAAACTCATATAGATAAAGGCTCAGAAGAGCCACATCACATTAATACAAACAGGGGTCACATGACCCATCATTCAGAGCATACAAGCAACGGAAGCATTACATGTCTGAGTACAGACAACTCCAAAAGAAAAACACTGGGAAGCCTGACTATATACAAGTCCCTCCCAAGGGAACAAGATCATAGCTGAGGTAACAAGCTACTCGTCGAAGTCCAAGCGGAACTACCGGTAAGACCAAAATCTCCGCTGCAAAAACATTAATAAAGCAACGTGAGTACAAAGGTACTCAGCAAGACTTACATCAGATCCTATCATACATGCATTTGTATCAAGAAGGTAATGTGGGGTTTAGTTGCAGCAAGCCAGCTTTGACTTAGTGGCTATCCTGTTCTACGACAACGAGAAACTTCTTTGAGATGAGGAAACGCACACGAGTCCACTAATCACCACATCAATACGCTACTATGGATTCATCCTCGTCTCCCTACGAGAAGCCCATCCATAGCACTCACACTTGTCTTGAGCATTTTAGAGTATCCACTTAAAGTTGTCTATGTACCATGTAAGCATCCAAGAAGTCCATAACCGAGGACACGGCTATTCGAATAGATCATGATAACCCTGCAGGGGTGTACTTCTTCACACACGCTCTCACCACTTATCACCATATACACGTCATGTATCTCGGCAACCTTCAAGCGGAAGCCTAGAGAGGGGGTCGGCCATGACCTGACTAACCACACAAGACTCTAGTCCAGGTTTATCGCCTATTCGGGTTCCATCCGCAAGGAGATCCGGCCGGGGTGTCCCTCATGGCCCCAAACGATGTGAGCAGGGTTCCCAAGCCGACCATCTGGGTGCCACTTGGTACACCGTGTCACCTGTGCCTAGTTTGTCCCGAGCCCACCCTACCAGGTGCCACTCGGTAGAAAAATAGCACTACCTACAAACACCAGAAACTAGTTGTGACTTCTGGACAGAGATCAAGTTGGTTAATAAGTCGAGAGAGCTTGGAGCGCCCGGAGCCCAATATGTGGTAGCAGCTAGTCATTGGACAACTTGCACAGAACTCAGTTCTTAAGGACGGTCCCAATGAGACAACCCACCATGTACTCCTACATGGCCTCTCACTGCTACCTTTTACCAAATCGTGTTCACACGCTTAACTCTCAACATCAGAACATAGCACTGTACTCCAATTCATTCCCAATGAATCAGACCTGACATACTCTAAGAAATAGTAGGCATGGCATGGCAAGAACACAACATGGCTCAAGCAACTCCTACACATGCTAGTGGGTTTCAACTATTTACTGTGGCAATGACAGGTCATGCAGAGGAATGGGTTCAACTACCGCAACATAAAGTAGCAGTTGAATCATTGTTGTCCTAATGCAGTAAAAGGGAGCAGGAGCAAGAGAGTGGGATTATATCAGAATGAACATGGGGGTTTGCTTGCCTGGTAGATCAAAAGGGGGGCACTGCTCCTCAGACAAGTACTCTCGAACACTCTCCGGAGCAGGACCTATAGAGAAGGAACGGTGTCAGAAATCAAACACAAGCATATGCAACAATATGATGCATGAACATGGCATGAGTATGTGATGTTGTTTGAGTTAATGCATCTAGCATTTATTTAGTTGAGGTCCATTTGAACCAAGGGTTCAAATGCAACTCCAAATTAAGCTCTTAAAAATGCCATAAGTGTGTTTTCATATATACATCATGTATAGGTTGGTTTGTCATGCATGAAAAAGGTACAGATGGATAGATTGAATTTTTCTGATCATTTTTCATATATAAATTATTTCAATCTGAGCTACGGTTGAATTTCTATGAATTTTTGAAGTTTAGAACATATTCTGGAATTTCCTGATTTAATTTAAAACCAAAAAAATGAAAAACTGCATCAGCATTGCGTCATGGCTGCGTCAGCAGGTCAACGGAGCTGACCAGGTCAAACTTGACGTGTGGGGTCCACATGTCAGTGACCGGTTAGTTAACATGGGGTTATTATACTAATCTAATTAGGATTAGTGGGCGCCGGGCCCACTGGTCAGTGACTAACTAGGTAACTAACCTAGGTTAATTAGTGTTAATCTAATACTAACTAAAATGTCAGGGGGTGGCCCACGCGTCAGTGACCCAAGGGGGAGGGTCAAACCCTGGTCAGTGGGTCAAACCTGCCGGCGACTCGACGCCGGCGAGGCCCGAGACGGCGGCGCGGCTCGGAAAATGCCCATAGAGCACGGTTTTACTCGTCGTTTGCTGCTACGGCTAGCTGGCAATGCGGCGCATCTAATGGAGCGAACGGGAGGAGCTGGGGTGGCCTGAGCCGACGACGGCGAGCTCTTTTGTGGCCGCCGGAGTTCGGCCATCGTTGGTCTTGCTGCTGCGGCGTGCTAGCGGGCGAGCGGATGCGCTAGCGAGGCTCTACGGGGTGCGGGGAGAGGTTTGGACTCGTCGGGGCGACCATTTGGTCACCGGACCTGTGTCGGCGACGAGCTCAGGCGGTGACGGTCACGGTCATCAACGAGGCAGCGGCTACGACATGCAAGCGAGCAAACGGAGAGGGGGAGGAGAAGTAGCAGCTCACAGCGGTCTCGGTGGGCTTGACGGCGAGCTCGGGGATGCACTGAAGACGGCGGGGCGGCGATGGGGATCCACGGTGGCCGGAGATGAAGACGACGGCGATGGAGGCGCTCCAGGGCCTCCAGAGGCGCGTGGCTCGACGGAGAGCTTCAGGGCGAGGTGGCGGAGCTCGCATACACGGAGAGAGGGCGAGGGGGAGGCGGTGGCTGCGGCCACGGCGTGCGGCGGCGACGGCAGCGCTCGGGCGTTCGTGTGGGAGGGCGAGAGAGAGGAGGGGAGGCCACTGGAGAGAGGGAGAGAGGTGCGGGGCGGCGCGTGGCGTCGCGCGGGGCATCCAGGCGACGAGGAGGAGGACAGGCAGGCAGGTGCCGTGGCACGCGGAGCGCGCGCGCCGGGCACACGCCTCGCCTACTGGCGTGAGGTGGAGGACGGTGCAGTGGCCAGTGGGCTGGGCCAGCACAGTTGGGCCGGCACAGTGCCAGTCCGCAAGTGGCCTAGGTAAGCATTTTTCCATTATTGTTTTCTTTCTATTTTCTGACATTTGTTTCTGATTTAGTAAAATACTAAATCGTTTTATTTTCTTCTGACAATTTTTGCAGGGGCCTAAGGGATTATTTCAAAGCCCCTCACCAAAATTCAGAATTATTGGACAATATTTCATATATATAAAAATATTTATCCAATGCAAATAATTACTGGATTAATTCCAAATGTCCAAAATAAATATTTATGAGCTCCTAAAAATATTGGTTTGACTTTTACCTCTGACCAATATTTTCAGAGAGTAACATGAACATTTTCTTGGACCTTTTTGGAGCAATTTTTATCTGTAACATTTCTAGAAATGATTTCTGAGGGTTTCACAAATCCCCATTTCAAATTTAAATGGAATTTAAACATGATGCAAACATGAAGGCTAGCCTAGGTCATAGCAGAACTAGGGATGTGACATCTAAAAAATTCCAAATCATGTATGGCTCTCTCAAAAGGTGTGTACAGCAAGGATGATTGTGGTAAACTAACAAATAAAGACTCAAATAATACAAGACGCTCCAAGCAAAACACATATCATGTGGCGAATAAAAATATAGCTCCAAGTAAAGTTACCGATAGAAGTAGACTAAAGAGGGGATGCCTTCCAGGGCATCCCCAA
Organism: Triticum monococcum; assembly: GCA_034509565.1. NCBI lineage: Eukaryota > Viridiplantae > Streptophyta > Magnoliopsida > Poales > Poaceae > Triticum > Triticum monococcum. The sequence continues at coordinate 425,879,885 of CM067847.1, read as the reverse complement.
GCTTTGGATTTTAGGTGTCGTTAGATTATCTTGGGGGTGCCATGGGTATCCCCAAGCTTAGGCTCTTGCCACTCCTTGTTCCATAATCCATCAAATCTTTACCCAAAACTTGAAAACTTCACAACACAAAACGTAAAGTAGAAAATCTCATGAGCTCCATTAGCGAAAGAAAACAAAAGACCACTTCAAGGTACTGTAATGAACTCATTCTTTATTTATATGGGTGTTATATGTACTGTATTCAAACTTCTCTATGGTTTATAAACTATTTTACTAGCGATAGATTCATCAAAATAAGCAAACAACACACGAAAAACAGAATCTGTCAAAAACAGAACGGTCTGTAGTAATGTGTAGCTAGCGCAAGATCTGGAACCCCAAAAATTATAAAATAAATTGCTGGACGTTAGGAATTTATCTATTAATCATATGCAAAAATAATTAACTAAATGTCGCTCTCCAAAAATGACAGCAGTTCTCGTGAGCGCTAAAGTTTCTGTTTTTTACAGCAAGTTCAACAAGACTTTCCCCAAGTCTTCCCAACAGTTCTACTTGGCACAAACACTAATTAAACACAAAAAACACAACCAAAACAGAGGCTAGATAATTTATTTATTACTAAACAGGAGCAAAAATCAAGGAATACAAAAAATGGGTTGCCTCCCAACAAGCGCTATCGTTTAATGCCCCTAGCTAGGCATAACAAGCAAGAATAGATCTAGGTATTGCCATCTTTGGTAGGAAATCCATAAGTGGCTCTCATAATAGATTCATAAGGTAATTTAATTTTATTTCTAGGAAAGTGTTCCATGCCTTTCCTTAATGGAAATTGGAATATAATATTTCCTTCCTTCATATCAATAATTGCACCAATCGTTCTAAGGAAAGGTCTACCAAGAATAATAGGACATGAAGGATTGCAATCTATGTCAAGAACGATAAAATCTATGGGCACATAATTCCTATTTGAAACAATAAGAACATCATTAATTCTTCCCATAGGTTTCTTAATAGTGGAATCCGCAAGGTACAAGTTTAGAGAGCAATCATCAAAATCACGGAAACCTAACAAATCACACAAAGTCTTTGGAATCTTGGAAACACTAGCACCCAAATCACATAAAGCATAGCATTCATGATCTTTAATTTTAATTTTAATAGTTGGTTCCCACTCATCATAAATTTTTCTAGGGATATAAACTTCCAATTCAAGTTTTTCTTCATAAGATTGCATCAAGGCATCAACGATATGTTTAGTAAACGCTTTATTTTGACTATAAGCGTGAGGAGAATTTAGCACGGATTGCAACAAGGAAATACAATCAATCAAAGAGCAATTTTCATAGTTAAATTCCTTGAAATCCATAATAGTTGGTTTAGCAACATCTAGGGTTTTAATTTCTTCAATCCCACTTTTATCAAATTTAGCATCAAGATCAAAAGATTCAGAATTCTTGGAACACCTACTAGGTAAAGGTGGATCATATTCAGTCCCATCATTATCAAGATTCATATTGCAAAACAAAGATTTAACAGGGGACACATCAATAACTTTTAGATCTTCATCATTATTTTCATAGGAACTAGAAGAACACACTTTTATAAAGGCATCTTTCTTAGCACGCATCCTAGCGGTTCTTTCTTTGCACTCATCAATGGAAATTCTCATGGCTTTGAGAGACTCATTGATATCATGCTTAGGTGGAATAGATCTAAGTTTCAAAGAATCAACATCAAGAGCAATTCTATCAATGTTCCTAGCCAAATCATCAATCTTAAGTAATTTTTCTTCAATCATAGCATTAAAATTCTTTTGCGAAGTAATAAATTCTTTAATATTAGAACCAAAATCAGAGGGCATCTTATTATAATTTCCATAAGAATTGTTGTAGCAATTACCATAATTATGTAACGCCCCAGACACACCCGCCGGTGGTCGTTACTCCTGGCGGGATCTAGACTGGCCCCATAGATCAATACTAGTCTTTTCTGCGCACTTTGTCCTCACTCGTGCGCACTCGGGAGCAACTTCCCGGTCGGTCACCCATCCTGACATTACTCCAAGCTAAGCACGCTTAACTTTGGAGTTATGTCCGAATGGGCTCCCGAAAAAGAAGGAATTCCTTATTGATATGAGTAGTCTATCATCCCTAATAAGCCAGGCTATCACATACACCCCCACTCAGAGGAACCGATGTCCTCGTCGGGCCACAGGAATGTTCCCTCTTGGCACAAACGTCTGTGCTTCCAGTCCGGTACATGTGCCATGCCGAGTGCCACGACGGGTCACAAACGTCATGAACAACATGACCACACACCTGTCCGCAACCATCCGTGTAACTGCGAGGGTCGGCTTTGATACCAACTTGTAACGCCCCGGACACACCCGCCGGTGGTCGTTACTCCTGGCGGGATCTAGACTGGCCCCACAGATCAATACTAGTCTTTTCTGCGCACTTTGTCCTCACTCATGCGCACCCGGGAGCAACTTCCCGGTCGGTCACCCATCCTTACACTACTCCAAGATGAGCATGCTTAACTTTGGAGTTATGTCCGAATGGGCTCCCAGAAAAGAAGGAATTCCTTATTGATATGAGTAGTCTATCTTCCCTATAAGCCAGTCTATCACAAATTATTAGAGGGATTACTAGGATAGGGCCTAGGATTGAAATTTCCTCTATACGCGTTGTTACCAAAATTGTTCCTACCAACAAAATTCACATCCGTAGATTTATTATTATTCTCAATCAAAGTAGACAAGGGCATATCATTAGGATCAGAAGAAACACTTTTATTAGCAAATAATTTCATAAGTTCATCCATCTTTCCACTCAAAACATTAATTTCTTCTATCGCATGTACCTTTTTATTAGTAGATCTTTCAGTATGCCATTGAGAATAATTAACCATAATATTATCTAGGAGTTTAGTAGCTTCTCCTAAAGTGATTTCCATAAAAGTGCCTCCCGCGGCCTAATCTAAAAGATTTCTAGAAGCAAAATTCAATCCGGCATAAAAAATTTGTATAATCATCCACAAATTTAAACCATGAGTAGGGCAATTACGTATCATTAATTTCATTCTCTCCCAAGCTTGTGCAACATGTTCATGATCAAGTTGCTTAAAATTCATAATATCGTTTCTAAGAGAGATGATCTTAGCGGGAGGAAAATACTTAGAGATAAAAGCATCTTTGCACTTATTCCATGAATCAATACTATTCTTAGGCAAAGACGAAAACCAAGCTTTAGCACGATCTCTAAGCGAAAAAGGAAATAGCTTCAATTTAACAATATAATTATCCACATCTTTCTTCTTTTGCATCTCACCCAAATCAACGAAGATATTTAGATGGGTAGCGGCATCTTCACTAGGAAGGCCGGAGAATGGATCTTTCATAACAAGATTCAGCAAAGCAACATTAATTTCACAAGATTCAGCATCGGTAAGAGGAGCAATCGGAGTGCTAATAAAATCATTGTTGTTGGTATTGGTGAAGTCACAAAATTTAGTATTATCTTGAGCCATCATGACAAGCAAGCAAACTAACACACAAGCAAACAAAAAGCAATCGGACAAAAAGAGGCAAATAGAGAGGGAGGATAGGGAGAGAGAGAGGGCGAATAAAAAGGCAAGGGTGAAGTGGGGGGAGAGGAAAACGAGAGACGAATGGCAAATAATGTAATGCGGGATATAAGGGTATGTGATGGGTACTTGGTATGTTGACTTTCGCGTAGACCTCCCCTGCAACGGCGCCAGAAATCCTTCTTGCTACCTCTTTTAGCACTGCGGTTGTTTTCCCCGAAGAGGAAGGGATGATGCAGCAAAGTAGCGTAAGTATTTCCCTCGGTTTTTGAGAACCAAGGTATCAATGCAGTAGGAGGCTACGTGCAAGTCCCGCGTACCTGCACAAAACAAATAGATCCTCGCAACCAACGCAAATAGGGGTTGTCAATCCCTATAGGGCCACTTACGAGAGTGAGATCTGATAGATATGATAAGATAATATTTTTGGTATTTTTATGATAAAGATGCAAAGTAAAATAAAGGCACAGTAAATAGCAAAGTAAATAACTAAGTAGTAGGAGATTGATATGATAAAGATAGACCCGGGAGCCATAGGTTTCACTAGTGGCTTCTCTCGAGATCATAAGTATTCTACGGTTGGTGAACAAATTACTGTTGAGAAATTGACAGAATTGAGCATAGTTATGAAAATATCTATGTATGATCATGTATATAGGCATCACGTCCGAGACAAGTAGACCGACTCCTGCCTACATCTACTACTATTACTCCACTCATCGACCGCTATCCAACATGCATCTAGAGTATTAAGTAAAAACAGAGTAACGCCTTAAGTAAGATGACATGATGTAGAGGGATAGACTCATGCAATACGATGAAAACCCCATCTTGTTATCCTCGATGGAAAAAATACAATACGTGCCTTGCTGCCCTTACTGTCACCGGGAAAGGACACTACAAGATTGAACCCAAAGCTAAGCACTTCTCCCATTGCAAGAAAGATCAATCTAGTAGGCCAAACCAAACTGATAATTCAAAAGACTTGCAAGGATAACCAATCATACATAAAAGAATTTAGAGAAGATTTAAATATTATTCATAGATAGACTTGATCATAAATCCACAATTCATCGATCTCAACAAACACACCGCAAAAAGAAGATTACATCGAATAGATCTCCACAATAGAGGGGGAGAACATTGTATTGAGATCCAAAAAGAGAGAAGAAGCCATCTAGCTACTAACTATGGACCCGTAGGTCTGAAGTAAACTACTCACACTTCATCGGAGAGGCTATGGTGTTGATGTAGAAGCCCTCCATGATCGATGCTCCCTCCGGCGGAGGTCCGGAACAGGCCCCAAGATGGGATCTCGTGGATACAGAAAGTTGCGGCAGTGGAATTAGGGTTTTGGCTCCGTATCTGATCGTTTAGGGGTACGTGGGTATATATAGGAGGAAGAAGTACGTCGGTGGAGCAACAAGGGGCCCACGAGGGTGGGGGCGCACCTGGTAGGGTAGGGCGCGCCCCCTACCTCGTGGCCTCCTGTTACGTGCCTTGACATAGGGTCCAAGTCTCCTGAGTTGTATTCGGTGATAAAATCACGTTCCCGAAGGTTTCATTCCATTTGGACTCCGTTTGATATTCCTTTCCTTCGAAACCCTAAAACAGGCAAAAAACAGCAATTCTGGGCTGGGCCTCCGGTTAATAGGTTAGTCCCAAAAATAATATAAAAGTGGATAATAAAGCCCAATAATGTCCAAAACAGTAGATAATATAGCATGGAGGAATCAAAAATTATAGATATGTTGGAGACGTATCAGACATCTTTGCATGGTCTCCCAAAGACATGCCAGGTTTTCCAACGGATTTCGCTGAGCACAAGCTACACGTGAGACCGGATGCGAAGCCGGCCAAGCAACCCCTCCGCCGCCTGTCAGAGGATAAGAGAAGGATTGCTAGTGAAGAGATAGTCTGGCTTCTAGCAGCCGGCTTCATCATGAAATTGTTATACCCGGACTGGCTTGCCAACCCAGTCCTGGTTTTGAAGAAGAACAACGAGTGGCGTATGTGTATCGATTACACTAGCCTCAACAAAGCCTGCCCCAAGGACCCTTTTGCCTTGCCTCGGATAGATCAAGTGACTGACTCCACAGCCGGATGCGAGCTGCTGTCATTCTTGGACGCCTACTCCGGCCACCACCACATTAAGCTGAACCAGGCCGATCGGCTGAAGTCCGCCTTCATCACACCATTCAGAGCCTTCTGTTTCCTGACCATGACGTTCGGCCTGAGGAATGTCAGCGCCACGTTTCAGTGTTGCATGCAGAAGTGCCTCCTCAAGCAACTCAGCAGAAATGCCCATGTCTATGTAGACGATATTGCGGTGAATACGAGAAGCGTGACACACTTCTAGAGGATCTCAAGGAGACCTTCGACAATATGTGCTGTTTTCAAATCAAGCTCAACCTGGAGAACTGTGTCTTTGCAGTACCAGCCGGCCAGCTCCTTGGTTTCCTTGTCTCTGAACGCGGCATTGAGTGCAACCCCATGAAGATCAAGGCCAATGAGCAGATGCAGAGGACGACCTGGCTGTGGGACGCCCAGAAGTTCACTTGGTGCTTGGCATCTCTCAGCCGGTTCATTAGTCGGCTGGGTGAGAAGGCCCTCCCACTATACCAGCTAACGGAGAAGACCACCTGCTTCAAGTGGAATGACAAGCCGGACGAGGCTTTTCTCCAACTCAAGCGGATGCTGACCACACTGCATGTCTTGGCTGCTCCGGCTACTAAGGAACCCATGTTCCTCTTCTTCGCCACCACCAGCCGGGTGGTCAGCATCGTGATCGTGGTCGAGCACCCAGAATACAGCAAGGCATAGCGGGTCCATAGGCCCGTCTACTACCTGAGTGAGGTGTTGTCCGCCTCCAAGCAGAACTACCCCCACTACCAGAAGATGTGCTACGACGTGTACTTTGCTACCAAGAAGCTCAAGCAGTACTTCCAGGAGCATACCATCACGGTCGTTTGCACCGCCCCAGTTGCCAAGATCATAGGCAACAGAGATGCATCAGGCCGGGTGGCGAAGTGGGCATCGAGCTAGCTCCCCACACCATCTTCTACTAGCCCCGCACCGCCATCAAATCCCAAGCGCTGACCGACTTCCTAGTCGACTGGGGAGAGACCCAGTACCTGCCGCCAGCACCGGATTCCACCCATTAGCGCATGCACTTCAATAGCTCGAAGATGCACACTGGTTTGGGAGCCGGAATCATCCTCACCTCTCCCAAAGGCGACAAGCTCAAGTACACACTTGAGATCCACTTTGACGCCTCCAACAATGTGGCCGAGTACGAGGCGCTCATCCACGTGCTCCGGCTAGCCAAGGAGATCGGCATCCCCCCAAGTGTTGTGCTACGGCGACTCGGACTTGTGGTCTAGCAGTCGTCTGGTGACTGGGATGCCAAATATGCGAACATGGCGAGCTACCGCTTCCTCATCCAGCAGATCAGTGGGCACTTTGATGCATGCGAGTTCCTTCATGGGCCACGGGACGAAAACAAGCAAGCTGATGCCCTTACCTAGATCGGCTCCACCCGGCAGGCCATACCAGCAGGCGTCTCCCTCCAGTGGCTATGCAAGCCATCTATCATGCCTTCGCCGGAATAATAATCCTCTTCATGCCAGCTAACCCCGGAACAGTCGGATCCGGCTCAGGGACTTCAGCAGTCGGCACGGGGACTTCAGAACCCGGCCCGGGGGCTGCAGCAGTCGGCCCGGGGACTTCAACGACACAGCATGCAACGTCCGGCTCTGACTCGCCGCCTCCCAACCCAATCGCCCTGGTTCCGGTTGTTGTCATTTCAGTGGTAGAAGCACCATCTTGGGCACAACCCATCCTCAACTTCTTGGTGAGCAGATAGCTACCAGCCGACGAGATTCTCGCCCGGCAAGTGCAACGCCGGGCATGAGCATATACAATAGTGAACAGAGAGCTTGCCAGGCGCAACGTGACTGGTGTCTTCCACTACTGCATAGAGCCAAAGAAGGGCATGACAATCCCGAGAGATATTCACCAAGGCAAATGCGGCCACCATGCCGCCTCCAGATCCCTTGTCGCCAAAGCTTTCCGCCATGGTTTCTTCTGGCCGACTACTTTAGATGATGCCAAGGAGTTGATCCGCAAGTGCAAGGGGTGCCAACGCTTCAGCTCCAAGCAACACCTACCGGCTTCTGCACTCAACACCATCCCCCTCCCTTGGTCGTTTGCCGTCTGGGGGCTGGACATGGTGGGCCCGTTCAAACTAGCACGCGGCGGCATGAGCCCTCTGCTGGTCGCTGTGGACAAGTTCACGAAGTAGATTGAGGCAAAGCCAATCAAGAAGCTGAATGGTCCGACTGTTGTGACCTTCATCGCGGATATCACTGTTCGGTATGGTGTCCCGCATAGGATCATCACCGACAATGGCACAAACTTCGCCAAAGGCACCTTGGCCCATTTTTGCGCAATGCGGGGCATCCGACTATACTTAGCATCCGTTGCCCGCTCACAGTCAAACGGCTAGGTGGAGCGAGCAAATAGATTCATCCTATCTGGCATCAAGCCCCGGCTGGTCGAGCCGTTGGAGCGCTCGGCCGGCTGCTGGATCGAGGAGCTGCCGGCCATCCTTTGGAGTCTCTGGACTACGCCAAACAAAGCAACCGGCTTCACTCCCTTCTTCCTCATATACGGGGCCAAGGCCGTCATCCCAACTGACATCGAGTTCGACTCGCCTCGCATCACCATGTACACGGAGGCGGAAGCGAAAGAAGCGTGAGAACACAGCGTCGACCTGCTGGAAGAGGCCCAGCTACTGGCACTAAGCCGGTCCGCCATCTACCAGCGGAGCCTGCGCCGATACCATAGCCGGAAGGTCAGGCCACGATCCTTCCGCGAGGGGGACCTTCTGCTCTGGCTGGTCCAGTGAACAGCCGTCCAGCACAATCTCTCAATAAGGACAGCACAAGCTCTCTCTTTGGGAGAGGTCTTTCATATCAGCAAGGCCCTGGGCAAGGACTCCTACTACCTCATTGACGCACAGAAGCCCAGGGCACACAAGAGGGACAATTCTGGCAAGGAAACAGAGCGCCCATGGAACACGAATCTTATCCGTCGATTTTATAGTTAATGCAATATGTACCACGCTGCCTTTTGCATTAAGCAAACACAACAGCCGCCCCGAGGAGCACTCGGGGGCTATATTTTTATCTATATGATAAGATCCACCTCTGAATGTGTTATTTCATTCTTTTTCCCTGCACCGGGTCCGGTCAGCCGGCCCGGGAGCTCGCCGCCTTGACCTAAGTTGGTATGACCTACAGTCGGCAAATTAGTGTACCGACATCTAAGCCCTCTCTTGCCTTAAGCCATAGCTCGCAGAGCGACTATCCGGCTGGCAAGAGCTAAAGGCAGGAAATGATGTCCACACAAAATATGACTCAGGAAGAATGCCAACATAGGCCAAGTCGGCTCATCGCCTCCCCCGTCTGGCTGTTGAGCAGCCGGCCAGCCGGCTTCTCGCTTGACTAGCTACACTCTACATGGCTGAAGAAACTTGTCTATCCTAAACGGCAAGTCCCTGACCTGGCCATAGACCGCAGAGCGGCTGACCGGCTGGCAGGGCAGCAGCTAAAGGAAGGCGACAAAGGAAAAAGCCAAGCACAAAAGCCAAACCAAGCCAGATCCCGACAAGAGCACAAGGATGTGCGAGAATAAGATTATTTACATAAGCAAAAGGCCCGTGGCCAGCATTCAACAGAGTTTGAATTACACCCCCAGTGGGTGGAACTGCGCTGTTCAAAGTACAAGACAAGAAAAACTTGAAAGATAAATGGCCGCCTAGGCCAGGGGCATTGCGGGCGGCATGGACAACTCGGCAGAGGCACCGGCTGGTGGAGCATCTGACTGGTGGGTCTCGGCTTGGTCGGCATCGGCAGTAGTCGACGCGGTCTCCCGTGGCTCGCTGGTCGAGGCTTGATCAGGGTGAGGCTGGCTGGTCGCTCCATCATCCGGTGCGACGTCTTCGCCTTCCTCGGCCTCATCTTCCACGCCCTCGTCGCTGGAGGCGATTCCCTTCGCCGAATCCTCCCCATCCTCTGGGTTCAGCCCGAACTAGTTGGGCGGCACCTTAGCGTCCTCTTCGTCCCGCTCCGGGATGAAGACATCGGTGTCGGCATACTCAACAATTGCCACCACGCACTTGACAATCTTGTCGCGCTCCAGCTCGGGTCTGGCCTCCTGCTGGAAAGTGGCCAACTGCGCCAGCCGCCGGTCCGGATACCAGGCCTTGGCAAACTCCAACGCAGTCCTGATGCCTGCTCGAGCTGCGGCGCCCTTCTAGGCCTCGAACTGCTTGGCCGCCACCTCCAGCCAGTCAGCCATTCGACTGGGAGTGCGAGGGACCTGAGCATCCGGCCGGAGCCCCGCCGGGACCAGTGACCTAGCGCACTGTAGATGGCGGAGCACATGGTGTGCTGGCTCAAGGCGCATCTTGATGGACAGGAGCTGCTGGCCAAGATTCTGTGGCGCGTTCGACGAAATGTCCACGCCCGCCCTCCGCCGTTGCTCATGCCATGCCTTGATGGCCTGACAGACGGCAATAGAGCGACCTGGAAGAAATTCTGTCCAAAAAGAAGACCGAGAGTTTAGAAGCCGGCTCATGAAGCAGTCGGCGACTAAGCAACAAGGAAGAAATGACTTACCATCAACCATGTCCTCGATAACTCCGTAGCCGTCCTACAGCAGGATCTCCCTCTCGGCCCAGTCTGAGCGCTGAGTCTCGAACTCGGCCTTGAGGATCCCCTCACCATCCTTCACCTGCTGGATCTCTACCTTGTGCTTCTTCGCCTGGTTCGCCAGCTCCTTCGCCAGTGGGTCGCACTCCTTGGTGGACTGGCTGCGCTCCTGCTCCTTGGTCTGGAGCTTGGCCTTGAGCTCGGCCACGCGCGTCCATGGCTGAGCGGAGGCCTCTGCAAAGAACAAGAAAGAAAAACGTCAAGCATCGATGTAAGACAAGTGGTTGCCAGAAGATCCGGCCCGACTGCTCAGCAGTCGGCCCGAATCTCGGGGGTTACACCCAGCGGGTGCGCTTGCGCGCCCCCACTCAAAGACAAATTTCATGCCTCGGCTCTGGTTCAGGTCGGCGGTCCGCTTGGAAAACGCCTGGTTCTAGGAGTTGTAGGCGGCTGCATGCAGGTTGTGGTAATCCTGCAACAGAAGACAATTCAGCACTCAGAAGCTCACCTTGAAGTTCCGGCCTGCCTGCTCGGTAGCCGGCCGGAACTCGGGGGCTACACCCAGTGGGTGCACTGACGCGCCCCCATGGACGATTACAAGAATCAAAAACAATATTACAAGAAGCATACCCGGACAGCCGTCTGCATCGCCAGCAGCTCGCTCCTCAGAGGGTGGTGCCATGGGCGTTGAACTGCTCCAAGATGCCCTTCACCGCCATGTTGAGGACACCTGAGCCGGCTCCTGACGCCCAGTCTGGCAGAGCGGCGCTGGTGGCCTTGGTCTCAGGCATCGACGAGCTCGCGACCCCAACCTCCATCGGCCTCGGCGCTGAAACCGCCCACGCGGGCGTTGACGTGCATGGGCGCGGCTCGTCACCGCCTGGCCCACCACCAGCTCACCGCCAGACGGCGGCACCTCCGGCACTTTGGCCCGGCTGCCCCTCTTGCCAGCAGTTGGCGCACGCGGAGGCACATTTGCCTCTGAGATGATGGGGTCGGCCTCTCCCCTCTCCAGAGCCATCTGATCGGCCTCGGCCCCTCTAGTTGGCACCTAGCCCTCCACCACCGGCGGCTCCGTCTACTGCGGGCCGGTGGCCTCCGGAGCCCTGTCGTGGACCAGCACTTCCTCCCACGCCTTGGCCGCTACGTCTGCCCACTCCTTGCCCGCCGCGTCGATTTGTGCCTTGGCCGCCATGTCAGCCGCCACCCGTGCCGCCTCCGCCTCTGCTCGGGTCACGACGTCCCGCTGCTGTTGTGCCTACTACGCGTTCCTCTCTGTTGCCTCCCAAAGGGTGGCGGCCGGGTCCACGTGATTGCCGTCTTCGGGGCCATCTACCGCCCCAATTACCAAGGCGGACAAGGCCCGCGACAAAGAAAGCGGAGCCCTACACAACACGGCAAGAGAAGCTCAGAAGAGTTTGCAAGACAGAAATTCACAAGAAGAAGCAAACACAAGAAAAAAATGATCAAGACAAGAGCGACAAAGATACTTACGCGGACACCATCGGGCGCTGCTTCGGGCCCTTCCGGATGGTGGCTGCCTTCACAGCCTCTTGCCGCTTGGTCGCGGTGACCGTTGCCCTGGCCTTCTTGGACAGCCGGCTGCCGAACATCCCGTTGTCGGCACGGCGCTTTCACGTGCCGGGTGCTCCAGTTGGCGCCGTCGAGGAGTCGGCGCCTGTCCTGCCGGCGTTGCTCATCATCCTCCTCGTAATCGCCTACCACTCCCCTATGTTGCCTCTTGCGGTCACGCCTGCCACATCGCCGCCTGCAGCGGCATCGTCCTCCTCCATCCTGGCCGCCCCCAGCTTGGGGTCGTCCACGTCGCTCTCCATGCGGTCCGTCAGGTACTGATGGCCTGGGTCTAGCGCGTCGACTGCCATCTGGTCTGGGAAGCTTTGCATCATAGCCAAACGGTTAGGCGGCACGAAGAGCTTGACGCAAGCAAAGAAAAAAAACCAGAGACTAACCGGAGGCGGCGGGTTGGCGCGGTTGTACGGCTCCTTGCCGAACTGCCAGCTCCCCTCGACGAGCTTGCAGTCGAAGAAGTAGTTAATGAGCCAGACCACCTCCACACTCGTCAGCGCGTTGGCGGACATCTAGCATGGATCGTGGCGGCTGCTCATGGTGCCGATCAGATGAGGCCGGGCCTAGAGAGGCAGCACCCAGCGTTCGATAAAGGTGCCAGTAGGTCCGAAGCCCTAAAGCCCTCCGACTCCATCATTTCTTGGAGCCGGGTGAGGGCGGTGGTGATGGTGGCCGACAACATCTTCGGTAGGAACTTCAAGTTTCTCCGGGGCTCGGGCGGCTGGCAGGCTGCGTAAGCCGGCAAGTTGACATAGTCCTGCATCCCGTGGATGTTTCGAACATAGAAGTACGACTTTTGCCAGAGTTTGGCTAACTCCAGTAGAGCGAGGGCCGGGAAGCGGATCCCGGAGCCAGTGCGCCACACCACCATGCAAGATCCGCACTGAGCAGCCTCGCCCTTGACAGCGGTGCCGAGCTTGAGGTAGAAGATCTCCCCCCACAGCTCGATCGTGGGCAAGACGCTGAGGTACCCCTCGCAAAGGGTAACGAGGGTGGAGTGCACCACCATTATACGTCTCCAACGTATCTATAATTTATGAAGTATTCATGCTATTATAATATCAACCTTGGATGTTTTATATGCATTTATATGCTATTTGATATGATTTTTGGGACTAACCTATTTACCTAGAGCCTAGTGCCAGCTTCTGTTTTTTTCATGTTTTAGTGCATCACAGAAAAGGAAAACCAAACGGAGTCCAATTGACCTGAAACTTGACAGAGCTTATTTTTGGACCGGAAGAAGGCCATGGAGTAAAAGAGTTGGGCCAGAAGTGTCCCAGGCTGCCCACGAGGGTGGGAGGTGCCCCCTGGGCGCGCCCCCCTACCTCGTGGACAGCCCGGAGACCCCCCTGACTAGTTCTCGATACCAAAACCTCTTATATATACAGAAACCTCCAGAAATTAACCTAGATCAGAAGTTCCGCCGCCGCAATCCTCTCTAGCCACGAGAAATCAATCTAGGCCCTCTCTGGCACCCTACCGAAGGGGGCCATCATCATCACCGGAGGGCATGTACGAGGATCCCGGAGGGGCCATCATCACCATGAAGGCCAAGGACCAGAGGGAGAACCTCTACCCATCCAGGGGGAGGCCATGGAGGAGGAAGCACAAGGGGGGGGGGGGAACCTCTCCTCCTCTCTCTCGGTCGCACCGGAGTGCCATCAGGAGGGGAATCATCGCTGCGGTGATCGTCTTCATCAACATCACCATCCTCATCTCTTTTACGCTGTCAACTCTCCCGCACCCCGCTGTAATCCCTACTTGAACATGGTGCTTTATGCCACATATTATGATCCAATGATGTGTTGCCACCCTATGATGTTTTGAGTCGATATCCTTTGTCTTTGGGTTGATTGATGATGTAGATTGGTATGAGTTGTATGTTTTACTTTGGTGTTGTCCTATGGTGCCCTCCGTGTCGCACAAGCATGAGGGATCCCCGCTGTAGGGGGTTGCAATATGTCTATGGTTTTCTTATTGTCTGCGTTGTGTGAGTGACTGAAACACAAACACAGATAAGCAGGACATGGCGTATGGGAATAAAGAGGACTTGATACTTTAATGCTATGGTTGGGTATTACCGTAATGATCTTTAGTAGTTGCGGATGCTTGCTAGAGTTCCAATCATAAGTGCATATGATCCAATAAGAGAAAGTATGTTAGCTTATGCCTCTCCCTCATATGAAACTTCAATAGTGATTACCGGTCTTGTTAACAATTTCCTAGGACAATTCCGCACACCGATCCACCATTATTCCACATTTGCTATTTATAATATTTAGTAATATATTCTAACTTTACGATAACAACAACTACTTTTATATTTTATCTCTCCGATACCATGCAAAGTTATCCTCTTCATACCCACAACGTAGTTTTATTTCTCGTTTCTAGTTGGAAGCAAACATTCGGTGTACGTAGAGTCGTATCAGTGGCAGATAGGTCTTGAGAGAATATTGATCTTACCTATAGCTCCTTGTGGGTTCGACACTCCATACTTATCACTTCCACCATTGGGAATTGCTACGATGATTCCCTACACTTGGGGATTATCAAGCTCTTTTCTGGCACTGTTGCCGGGGAGCAATAGCGTGGGGTTGATATTCTCGTGTGTGCTTGTTTTATTTCTTCACTAAGTAGATTTTGTTTTTCCTTTTTTGTTTCTATTTAGTTTTGGGTGAAACACAAAAAAAATTTAAGGAATGAAAATACAAAAAAATAACTTGCCTCTCATGCCTAAAAAGTTTTTTTAGAAAGAGAAGTGATTGGAAAGTTATGCATTGAAGAAGTGAGGGTCGACCTTGAGCACTCGTGTTCATGCTCACGGAAACAATGTAGAATTTTTCATTGAAGTTTCTCTATAAATAATTATCCCCTTATATATATATCCATTGTATTATAAAAATAATGTGCTAAGCTTTGGTTTTAGGATGATTAGATTGCTTGTTTACTATGTGCAGAACAAAAAAGAGAAACTTTGGTTGTAGCGCATGATTTTACATTTTTTACTAGAAAGTCAAATGTGTCTAAAACTTTTTGCACATTACTTGTGTACAAATTGTCAAATTTATCTCATAATTTTTGGAGTTACAAAAGTGTACTAAACCTCCAGATTACTACAGACTGTCCTGTTTTAGACAGATTCTGTTTTCCGTGTGTTGTTTGCTTATTTTGATGCATCTATGGCTAGTATCAGAGGGTATGAACCATAGGGAAGTTGGAATACAGTAGATATAGTTATAATATGAAATTGGAATGAGTTTGAAATAGTACCTAAAGGTAGTGATTTGCTTTATTATACTAACAGATCTCACAAAGTTTTTGTTAAAGTTTTGTGTGGATGAAGTGTTCGAA
This sequence comes from Triticum monococcum, assembly GCA_034509565.1. NCBI lineage: Eukaryota > Viridiplantae > Streptophyta > Magnoliopsida > Poales > Poaceae > Triticum > Triticum monococcum. The sequence continues at coordinate 425,864,640 of CM067847.1, read as the reverse complement.
GAACGAGCAGTTACCGATGTGAGAATAATAAAGAGAGGCAAGAGTTCAAGCTTGGGATGCCCAAGGCACCCCAAGTAAAAATTTCAGAGGATACTCAAGCATCTAAGCTTCGGGATGACCCGGTTAGCATCCCATCTTTCTTCTTCAACAAATATCGGTATAACTCGGTTTTTGTTTTGTTCACATGATTTGTGTCCCTTGTGTTTTTCTTTTTATTTAAGAACCATGCTAGTATGAGATGTACCTTCATCAATTTATAGAATACTTCATGTGCTTCGCTTATATCTTCTAAGTATGATCTTATAGAATTGCTCTTTGAGCTTCACTTAAATCTTTTGAGTATGGCTTTATAGAATGCTTTGTGTGCTTCACTTATACATTTTGAGCTTGGATATTGTTAGTCTATATTAATTGTAGAATGCTCCATGAACTTCACTTATATCTTTTGGATTATGAATAATACTATCATCTTAAGTGGGTTTGGAAGAGTGTCAACTTTAGGAACTAGTGATCCCGCCATTCCGAATGGTGAGAATTTTGCTTATGTGGAGAGTAGTAAAATTTCTATGCTCGTAGATCATGAAAAGAATGCTTTTATGTGATGGTAATATTTTTGAACTCATTCATGATGCTACTGAAAATTATTATGAGGGAGGAATACATGTTTGTAGGAGTTTCAATAATATCAAGTTTCCTCTCTATATGCTTAAAGTTTTGAAGTTATACTTGTTTTTCCTTCCTATGCTTGTTGATTCTTGTTCCTATAAATTATTTGCTCACAAAATCCCTAGGAATTGGAAGTGGGTTAGATTTAAATGTGCTAGTAATATTCTTCATGACGCTCTCTTTATGTTTCAATTCTTATCTTTTATGTGAGCATCATTGAAATCATCATGCCTAGCTAAAAGGCAGTAAAGAAAAGCGCTTGTTGGGAGACAACCCAATATTTACCCTAACTGATTTTGTGTGTTCTCATGATTAATCTACTATATTAATCTTGTATTATAGCTTTTGTTTCAATAAAGTGCCAAGTAAGACCTTTGGGAAGACTTGGGTGAAAGTTAATGTGATCTTGCTGTAAAAAACAGAAACTTTGCGCTCACAAGATTAGCTGCCATTTTTTTTTACAAAAGAGTGAGATTGAGTTGATTCTTTTTTTCATAAGATTAATAGTAAAATTTCTCACGTCCACCAATTTATTTCAGAATTTTTGTAGTAGCATAAGTATGGTTGGTGTTCAGATCATTACAGAATGTTCTGTTTCTGACAGATTCTGTTTTCATTGCATAGTTTGCTTGTTTTCTACTCCCTCCATTCAGAATTACTTGTCGCAGAAATGGATGTATCTGGATGTATTTTAGTTCTAGATACATCCATATCCAAGACAAGTAATTCCGAACGGAGGGAGTAGTTTCTATGGCTTATATTTCTCAATATAAATTGTAGAAATGATATGGTACAGTAGGCATTGTGCGAGAACAATTATGAGCCTTGTCTTTGACAGTACCAAAGTGAATGGTTTACTCTTTATCATACTAACCTATCTCACGAAGTTCTGTTAAGTTTTGTGTGATTGAAGTTTTCAAGCTTTGGGTGAGATATCGATATGAGGAGAATAAAGGAGTGGAAAGACCCTAAGCTTGGGGATGCCCAAGGCACCCCAAGGTTATATTCAAGGAAGACTCAAGCGCCTAAGCTTGGGGATGCCCCGGAAGGCATCCCCTCTTTCCTCTTAAAAATTATCGATATACCTTACTCGGAGCTATATTTTTATTCGTCACATGTATGTCTTTTGCTTGGAGCGTATTTTCAATTTTACTTGCTTTTTGAATAAAATCATTGGATCTGAAGTCTTGAATGAAAAAAAATCCTCCCATGGCTAGTTAATTATTTGACTACTCAGTGTCCTTCACTTATATCTTTTTGGAGTAGTTTGTCATTTACTCACGTGCTTCAAATATATCCTATGAGTAAATGGTTGAATGAATTGAATATCATAAATCTGAATTTATATATTTTTCATATGCTTATACCATGGGGAGTAATGACTTCACACAGAATAAGTATAGGTAGTAAACTTATTGAAAGTTAGCAAACATAGAATTGGTCACTTGAACAATTCATGAAAGAATATTGAAGGAAGAGAGATTTCACATATAAATATACTATCTTGGACATCTTTTGTAATTGTGATCACTCATTAAAATATGAAATGCTAAAAGGTTGATGCTGGACAAGGAAGACAACATAATGGGTTATGTTTTTGTAACGCCCCGAGACTGTTGCGCCAGGTGTATTCCAGTTATTCGCTGTTATTCCCTTGTCATTGCTTGCATTTCATGCATTGCATATCATGTCATCATGTGCATTTCATTTGCGTACATGTTCATCTCATGCATCCGAGCATTTTCCCCATTATCCGTTTTGCATTCCGGTGCTCCAATGCCCTCCGGTGGTCCTTTCTACCTCTTTTCGTGTGTGGGGGTTAAACATTTCCGGATTGGACCGAGACTTGCCATGCGGCCTTGGTTTACTACCGGTAGACCGCCTATCAAGTTTCGTGACATTTGGACTTCGTTTGATACTCCGACGGTTAACCGAGGGACCGAAAAGGCCTCGTGTGTGTTGCAGACCAACACCCCTCCAAAGTGGCCCAAAACCCACATAAATCTCCTCCATCATCTCGGTCGTTCGATGACGATCGCGTGGCCGAAAACCGTACCTCATTTGGAATCTCCTAGCTCCCTCTACCTATAAATATGTGCTCCCCTCCCGAAATTCGCGGATGAACCCTAAAACTCTTTCCCTCGCGCTGTCAGACAAATTCCCCGACGGTCGGACATGTCCGCCGCCTCAGCCACGTCGCTCCGGCCAATCCGGAGGCGACACGTCATCACCACCGCCCCCGCGCCCTATCCCATCTCGCCGCGTGGCGCCGCCGCGCTCGCCCCCACCGCCGGCCCGCAAGCCCGCGTCGGGCCCACGGGGCCCAAACCGCCGTCTCCACCGCCTGTGTGCCCGCGCGCCACCCGAGGCGCCCGCCGCCGCCGCAACATTGCTTCGCCGTCGCCGATTCTCGCCGGAGACGCCACTCACCGCCGCCGACGTCCCGCTCCGCCACGAGCCACTCCCATGCGCCGCCTCCGCCGGCGACCGTCGCCGACTCCCCGCCATTCCACGTGGCCCGAGCCGGCCACCGCCTCCGCCAGCCTCGTCGCGTCCGGCCACCGCCGGCTCCGCCCCTGACGTCCACCGGAGCTCTGGCCACCTCGCCCCCAGCTTCAGCCTTCTTCTCCGGCGACGATGATCGACTTCGCTGAACAGTTCCCGCGAGATCCCGATCTGGATCTGACATTCGAATCTCGGTTGACTTTTCCCTCGAACCCTAATTTTTATGCAATCTTCGTCATGTCATAACTCTGCATCCGTAGCTCTGATTCGTGCGTGTAGCATATCAAAATGTTCGTCTCGATGAGTACATCATTTCATCTCATTGCATCATTTTCATTTGAGCTCATCTTGATGTCCGAAATGCTGTTGGAAGAGGGCTATGTGATGAATATGTCAGATCTGTTTCAGCAAATGACCTTTTGTGATTTTTGCCATGATTAATGTGTGCATGCTATGATCCTGAGCTCTACATGTGTTTTGTAGAATGCCATTCCATCTTTACAGAGGTGTATGCCATGTATTTTTGTGATCTTTGTGGTGACTAGCACAAGCATGCAAAGTAGCCTACTCGTTGATGCTGATTTCAGGGACTTACAATTTCACCAAGTCCTTGTCCTGGTTTTGTCTTTATGCCATATGTTCATGTTGTTTCCTAGTGATCCGTGCCTCTTTTGAGGATGATCAGTAAGGCTGTTTTGTTAATATTGTGGTGCTCTATCCATCCATGTCTTTGTTTGCAATTATGGAGCACCCTAGCTTGAGTCAATCGAGCTCTACTTTTGCTATAAAATGATCCTGGCAGGTTATTGACATGTTTAGCGATTTTGTCGAGGATGTTGCTATTGATCCATGCATGCTATGTTGTTGTCTTGCCATGTCTAGCTTCTATGCCATGTCTTCTTGATGGGTGTATGCTTAGTTTGTCATGCAATGCACTATAGTGAGTGCATCGAGCTCATAAACGTGCCTACTCGTTGACTGATTTGCATGCTCCAGTTTTTCACTAAGTCTGAATCTGTTTATGTTTTTGCCATGTTCACATGCTTGCAATTGTATTATCTGATCCCTTTTGGCTCATGGTCACTAAGGGACTTTTGTTTCATGCTTTGAGTAGCTTCATGCCATGCCTTGCTTTGCCATGATATGTTCCTGTAGCATATAGTTATCGTGCTCTAAACATTGCTTCCTGATGATAAATTGCTGACATGTGACTCAGTTTAGGTATCTATCAAAACTCTAATTCATGACCCCCCTCCTCCTCCCGCGACGCTCCCGCGAGCGTCCGGGAGGAAACCCTAGCGCCGCCGCCTCTCTTCCCCTCCTCCTCTCCCCCCCACGCTGCCGCCGAGGGGCGCGAGCGGGCGAAGCCCGGTCATCGCCAGCGGCGGCGGGGCCCCCCCTCATCTCCTCGCGCGGGGATCTCGGCGCGGGCCGGATCTCGCGTGCCGGGACGCGGTGCTGCTTGCCGGGCGCGGCGGCGCTCCGGCGGGGGCCGACGACGGTGGCGTGGCGGCTGCGTGATGGGCGGCAAGGCGCGTGGTGGTGCAGGCCGGCGGGCGGGTTTAGGCGGCGGTTGCCTCCCGGCAGCTCCGGCGAGCCTCCCCTGGCGCTGCAGGTCATGTGCGACCGGTTCGCGGGCGGCCCCTCTCGCCACGGCTCTCTGGTGGAGGGGCGGCGCGGCAGCGGTGGTGGTGGGCGCCCCTGTCCAGTTGGGCCCTTGCGGCTGGACGGCGGAGCTCGGCGCGGGAAGACCTCCCTGATGGCCTCCCTTGGCTGTGGCGGCAGCAGATCTGCCATCTCATCCATCTTCCTCGACATCGGGTGGCGGTGGCTGCTCTCCGGCGGGTCCGGACCTCCGGCTTCGGGGGCGAAACAGGTGGTTTCGGGGGGGGGGGGGGGGGAGGCTGGTTGGGGGATGAGTTCGTCCTTGGCCATTCGCTGTTCCCCCACCCCCTTCCCCCGGGCAGCGTCATGTCGCGGTTCATCTCGAGGCAGCGCCCGCTGGCGACTCCAGGAGGCGGTTGGGGGCGTGGATTTGGTCAAAGTCGCGTCCTTTGGTAGTTCTCGCGGTGGTCTGGTGGCAGGGCGGCGGCCTTGGCGGTGGGAGACGCGGCGGTCGTGGAAGGACTGCGCGGCTCGGATGCGGGCGGGCATCTATGGCCGCTCGGGTGGCATAGCTGCGGGTGGCTGTCGGACCGGGGAGGCGACGGAAGAGTTGAAGCACTGGAGTACATCACTTGCCCAGTACGCGTTCTGGCCGACGATGATGGCGTCCGCGGACATCGTGTTCCTCCCTGTAGGCTTCGTCGTGGTGCTCCTTCTCCTTCCTTCTAGCTCCGGGTGAAAGCTTGATCTTCGGATCGGACGGTGGCGACATTCCATGGTCGTACCCCTTCTTGGAGGCATCGTCTTGGAGCCCTCGGTCCGGCGTGGTCCGTCACACTTCTTCCCGGTTCATCAGGCATCCTGTGGGTGCGTGGTAGTCGTTGAGGGTGTGTGTCGGTGCCCGGCATCCTTGTATCTCTTCTTGGGTGTGTGTGGTGTGCGTTTGTATCGGTGGCTTGGTTGTGGATGTTGGTTGCTTTATAATCTAAAGCGGGGGGGAAACCCTTTTTCGGAAAATTGCTGACATGTTGTTTATTTCACTAAGTCTGTAACCTGTTATCTTTTGCACTTTTGCCATGATTGTTTGAACCTATTAATGAGTGAATTAGCCATAGCTCAGTGTTCATATTTTGTCCAGCATCATGAGTGGATCCCTGCCATGTTTTTTGTTGCCATGTTTGAGTGATGTAGCATATTTATCTTGATGCATTTAGGAGGCTACTTGCTGTTTATCGTAGACCGGTGCCATATTTGTTTTGCTTGCCATTTCCAAACCGTGCATCCGATTCCGATGATCTTTATATCAATTTTGACCGAAATCACCTCACCTTTCCAGTGGAACTCTTGTATTTCCATGTTGAGGCCAGGTTCAATCATTCCTTGCCATATCATGCATATGCAACACATACCGCATCCCGCATATCATACCATGTTCATGTGTTGGTTGTTTACTATGTTGTGTGCTTCTTTCCGATGTTGCTTCTTCGGGTTGGTTCCGATAATGTCGTGTTTGTGAGGATCCGTTCGTCTATGTCCGTTTGTCTTCTTCAGGGACTCGTTCTTCTTCCTTGCGGGATTTCAGGCAAGATGACCATACCCTCGAAATCACTTCTATCTTTGCTTGCTAGTTGCTCGCTCTTTTTCTATGCCTATGCTGCGATACCTACCACTTGCTTATCATGCCTCCCAAATTGTTAAACCAAGCCTCTAACCCACCTTGTCCTAGCAAACCGTTGTTTGGCTATGTTACCACTTTGCTCAGCCCCTCTTATTGCGTTGTTAGTTGCAGGTGAAGATTGGAGTTTGTTCCTTGTTGGAACATGGATATTTTTGTTGGGATATCACAATATCTCTTATTTAATTAATGCATCTATATACTTGGTAAAGGGTGGAAGGCTCGGCCTTTCGCCTAGTGTTTTGTTCCACTCTTGCCGCCCTAGTTTCCGTCATATCGGTGTTATGTTCCCGGATTTTGCGTTCCTTACGCAGTTGGGTTATAATGGGAACCGCCTGACAGTTCACTTTGAATAAAACTCCTCCAGCAAGGCCCAACCTTGGTTTTACCATTTGCCACCTAGCCTCTTTTTCCGTTGGGTTAGGCTAGCCCAAGGGTCATCTTTATTTTAAACCCCCGGGCTAGTGCTTGTCTAAGTGTTGGTCCAACCCAGAGCACCATGCGGGGCCGTCCCTTGGCAACTTGGGTTACGTTGGCTCCCGTACGCTTAGCTTATCCAGTGTGCCCTAAGAATGAGATATGCGCAGCTCCTATCGGGATTTGTCGGCACAGCGGGTGGTCTTGATGGACTTGTTTCACCATTGTCGAGGATGTCTTGTAACCGGGATGCCGAGTCTGATCGGATTGTCTTGGGAGAAGGAATATCCTTCATTGACCGTGAGAGCTTGTGATGGCCTAAGTTGGGACTCCCCTGCAGGGATTTGAACTTTTGAAAGTCGTGCCCGCGGTTATGGGCAGATGGGAATTTGTTAATGTCCGGTTGTAGAAAACCTGATGTTGATCTTAAATTAAAATACATAAACCGCGCGTGTAACCGTGATGGTCTCTTCTCGGCGGAGTCCAGGAAGTGAACATGGGTAGGAGTAATGCTTGACGTAGGTTGTTCTAGGATCACTTCTTGATCATAGTTGTTCATCCGTGCTTTTGCCTTCTCTTCTCGCTCTCATTTGCGTATGTTAGCCACCATATATGCTAGTCGCTTGCTGCAGCTCCACTTCATATCTTGTCTTACCTATAATCTTAAATAGTCCTGATCGCGAGGGTGCGAGATTGCTGAGTCTCTCTGACTCTCAGTTTACTTCCAAAACCAGAAGCAGGGACCGACGATACCGTTCCAGACGATGCGCTTGAGCTCAAGTGGGAGTTCGATGAAGACTCTCGTCGTTACTATGTGTCCTTCCCAGATGATTACTGGCGGTGCCCAGTTGGGGCCATCGGGGACTTTGTCGCATGTGGGGGTTGATCTTTATTTTGGTACCGTAGTCGGACCATGAGTGTATTGGATGATTGTAATGTTATTCATGTATTTGTGTGACGTGGCGAGTGCAAGCCAACTATGTATCTTTCCCCTTTTAATTATTTACATGGGTTGTTGTGAAGATTACCTTACTTGCGACATTGCTTTCAATGCAGTTATGCCTCTAAGTTGTGCTTCAACACATAGGAGATATAGCCACATCGAGGGCGTTACAAGTTGGTATCAGAGCCTTCCCCGACCTTAGGAGCCCCCTGCTTGATCGAATCGTTGGAGTTTTTGAGTCTAGGAAAATGTTTTGAGTCATTTAGGAATTATATATTGGAGAGTTAGGAATTCTTTTTACTCCTCAGTCCCTTCATCGCTCTGGTGAGGCCTCCTGACGTAGAGTTTTGACTCTTCTCTTCTCAAATTTCACTAAAAAAAATTAAGGATCACGCGGGTATCTTGGAATCGTTCCGATCGATTTGTGACAAGAACATTGTTCTTGGTGCCTCCTGTCATTTAGGGGTTGTGGCAGTGTCCCGGGGAGTTGAGCTCCGAGGTGTTGTCGTCACAATTTTATCGTTGCAGTTCTGGAATACCTAAGTTTAGTTTCGCCGACATCGAAAATCTCTTTTATGCAGTTGTTGGTGAGATAACCTTGATGCCACCCACTTCTGGAGCGGGAGTTCGGGAGTATTGCCATAACTCGTATAACGGATGCTTTTCGAAGGTTGAGGTAAACGATTTCCGAAGGTTTCTTGGTTATGTGTTGAAGGATGGATACAGCTAGATGTAGGATTCGCTAGTTTGGGTGAGATATTATGCTTCCCCTGTATCCCCAACACCTGATTGCATAACCGGAAAATTTCAGGAGTTTATAAGTGGGAATTCAAGTAGCTCCTAGGATATCTTTCCGACAAATGTATGATATGAAATTGGGGTTCGACGTCTAGTGGTCCGCCTATCCACGGTTGGTTTTACAGTGGTCTCGTTGTGTCTTAAAGAGTCCTTGGCTATGCTGACTCGGGGACGCTTCATATGTCATGTGCACTGCCTTGTACATGATGGTGCCGTACGATCGAGCCCGTGTAGGCCCCACCACGAAAACTTCGGATGCAATCTCTATCATATGTTTGTTCCGGCTTATTCTGCAAGCCAATCCTTTGCTTTGTTTTGGATTGTGGTATTCGAGTTGCTTCGAAGTCAAATGTTGATTCCATACCTTTCCTAAACGATGTTCTCATACTCTGATGTGAATACTAATCCTTCTTGATAATCGAGATTTTCATGTCAATCCTTTTCACCATTGTGTTTCTCTTCAAGTGGGTCCGATCACTTCAACATCCGCAAGATCAAGTATCACTTCTTCTCAACGGTGGTTGTTTCATCGGCCTCCAAGTTGCCTTTGTTTTTCCCACCCTCCCTCCCTTTGTTTCTTCAAGGACTCAGATTTCTTCATCAAGTATCCATTTTATTGATGGGAAGTCTCTCCATGCTTTCCGTCAATGTTCTTATCCGGTGATTCTCATGAAGATTCTAATGGAGCTTCAAGTTCGTCATTCCTCATTCTTTTTCTTCTCCGGTGGAACTAATTTAAACTTTGTTAATCATATCCTTTCCTCGTTGCAATGCTTTCTCATGCCGGTGCACCTCTTAATCATCTACTTCTCGCTATTCAATTGTTCCGGGGGTGGAAGATATCTCGAAAATTCGCGTTTCCATTCTCAATCCGTTCAAGCTATTTCGAGATTGCTATCTCATTCAAGTCATTTAATTAAACCGGTGCAATCTATCTTTCAAATCACTAAATGACGTTTCTTTTGGGTGGGCCCTAACCCACAGGTCTTTCCCCAGGATCCTACCTGACTCTTCTAATCTCCCCGAATCTATTCTCAAATTCATTTCAAAGTTTGACGTAAGAATGAATTATCATCAGTCAGATGGTTTCTCCAGGATCTTTCAAATTCTTTTCATCGTTGGCTCAACCTTTCCATTCTTCATTCCGGAGTGTCTAAATAATTCATGGTGGTGTTTCTCGTCGTCATTCTTGGATTTTGAAGACCGAAGAAGAGTTTCTCTTTAGTCTTGCTCCATTCTCTTCAAGATTCATGGTTCTAGCTTGATGCCTTCCTCTCATAATTGTTATCGATTGTGAGAATTCTGTTCACCCATCCGGGGCAATGCATGGTTCTTTTCAGTTTGATTCTCCGGAGCCCATCATTTCAGAAAGACTTATTCATTCTTAGCTTTCAGCTATCATTCTCCAAATCTTACCAGTGCATCATTCAAGTATATTCTCTATTAAGTTCGCGATCTATTCGTCCTCATGTATCAAATCCCCTCAAGTATCTTCATTCGTTTTCCCAATTCTTCCCGGTGTTTCTTTATCTTCTCTTCGTTCATTTTCATTTCTTACGGTGGTTCTTCCAGATTTCTCTTCCTTATCAATTTATTCGTTGTCAATCCTACCGGTGGTTCATAGAAGACCTTCCCAAGTTGGCGCTATATCTATCTTAATGCTCTCTACGAGAATAAGTAGTATGTCAAATCCACTGCTTGTCATCAATTTAAATTGGTGAAGGATACACATAACGTAATTCTTATTCTTGCTTCATCCAAGTGATTAATTCTTTATTCCGGAGGCTCATCAAATTCCTGATTTCAATTATTTTATCTTTTCTTTTCCCGAAGTTCCAAGCTCTCATCATCACGGAGATCCATCTAGATCATTACAAGGTTTCACTTTATGTTTTCAACTTCTCTTTCCTTCCGTTTGATCATTCTTTTGTTTAACGGAGTTCTTCATGGAGGTTCTACATGATAGTTCATCAAGGATTTAATTCCTTCTCGAAGTGTTCATCAAGATTCTTTTCAGAGGAGCTCAAGCATTCTTTTTCTTGCAATCCGGAGTGCAATTCCTTTCTTCCATATCATTGGAGGTGGTATTATGTCATTCTTGATAATTTGAGTTCATGTTTCATGATTCACAGGTTGTTATGAATGGGGTATTTTAAATCCATCAACCTCTTCATTGGAGTTATCTTGGGTTATATTTCACCTAAAGACTTCCCAAAGAATTGTTGCTACCTATGGTGCTTATAAAGGACCAAGCTCTTCTTTTATCCTACCGGTGAAATAGTTTCTCGTCTCCTTGGTCATACCAATCCAATTCTTTTTCCCGTGAGTGGCATGTTGTCACCTCATAATTTGAGATGTATTCCATAAGACCATATCAAGCTTACTCTTTTCGTTGTTGGTTTTCCAACAACTCCGTTCGACCCTTCTCCTAAGGATGCCTTTTCAAGCTCATTCGAGATAGAAGATCTTGTTTCCCTTCGTTCATTCCATACCATTCTTTCTTTTGTTCCGGACGCATTGTGATGTTGCTCTCTTCAACCCATCTTCTTGTTTTGTCAGGGTCGTGTTCTTTTCTGGGTTTATCCATTTAACCGGAGTTTTGTGTCCGCTGCTCAAGTTCTTTCATTTTATCAAGTCTTTCATCTCTTTTCAACCGAAGCGCTACCCAAATCGGTTCTTTATTTTTCCCCTTTCTTAACGGAGTGCTTTTAACTTTATTCTTCTCCTTTGCTATCTTTCTTTAAATTTGCTCAACCTTTTCAAGGTTCTTTGGTTTCACTCGTTTGTCAAAGAAGCAACTTAGTTTTACCTCTTCTCTTTCTGTTCCGTTTTCCCTCCGGTGCCATTCTAGATCTCGGGACGAGATCCTCTCGTAGCGGTGGAGTGTTGTAACGCCCCAAGACCGTTACGCCAGGTGTCTTGCAGTTATTCGCTGTTGTTGCCTTGTCATTGCTTGTGTGTCATGCATTGCATATCATGTCATCATGTGCATTTCATTTGCGTACATGTTTGTCTCATGCATCCGAGCATTTTCCCCGTTGCCCGTTTTGCATTCCGACGCTCCTATGCCCTCCGGTGGTCCTTTCTACCTCTTTTCGTGTGTGGGGGTTAAACATTTCCGGATTGGACCAAGACTTTCCATGCGGCCTTGTTTACTACCGGTAGACCGCCTGTCAAGTTTCGTGACATTTGGACTTCGTTTGATACTCCAACGGTTAACCGAGGGACCGAAAATGCCTCGTGTGTGTTGCAACCCAACACCCCTCCAAAGTGGCCCAAAACCCACCTAAACCTCCTCCATCATCTTGGTTGTTCGATCACGATCGCGTGGCCGAAAACCGCACCTCATTTGGACGCACCTAGCTCCCTCTACCTATAGATATGTGCTCCCCTCCCGAAATTCGTGGATGAACCCTAAAACTCTTTCCCTCGCGCCGCCGGACAAATTCCTCGACGGCCGGACATGTCCGACGCCTCAACCACGTCGCTCCGGCCAATCCGGAGGCGACATGTCATCACCGCCGCCCCCGCGCCATATCCCATCTCGCCGCATGGCGCAGCCGCGCTCGCCCCCGCCGCCGGCCCGCAAGCCCGCGTCGGGTCCGCGGGGCCCGAACCACCGTCTTCGCCGCCTGTGCGCCCGCGCGGCACCCGAGGCGCCTGCCGCCGCCGCAACATTGCTTCGCCGTCGCCGATTCTCGCCGGAGACGCCGCTCACCGCCGCCGACGTCCCGCTCTGCCGCGAGCTACTCCCATGCAGCGCCTTCGCCGCCGCATCCTCCGGTGACCGTCGCCCGCTCCTCGCCGTTCCACGCGGCCCGAGCCGGCCACCGCCTCCGCCGGCCTCGTCGCGTCCGGCCACCGCCGGCGCCGCCCCCGACCTCCACCGGAGCTCCGGCCACCTCGCCCCCAGCTCCGGCCTTCTTCTCCGGCGATGACGATCGACTTCAGTGAACAGTGCCCGCGAGATCCCGATCTAGATCTGACATTCGAATCTCGGTTGACTTTTCCCCCGAACCCTAATTTTTATGCAATCTTCGTCATGTCATAACTCTGCATCCGTAGCTCCGATTCATGCATGTAGCATATCAAAATGTTAGTCTCGATGAGTACATCATTTCATATCATAGCATCATTTTCATTTGAGCTCATCTTGATGCCCGAAATGCTGTTGGAAGAGGTCTATGTGATGAATATGTCAGATCTGTTTCAGCAAATGACCTTTTGTCATTTTTGCCATGATTAATGTGTGCATGCTATGATCCTAAGCTCTACATGTGTTTTGTAGAATGCCATGCCATCTTTACAGGGGTGTATGCCATTTATTTTTTTGATCTTTGTGGTGACTAGAACAAGCATGCAAAGTAGCCTACTCATTGATGCTGATTTCAGGGACTTAGAATTTCACTAAGTCATTGTCCTGTTTTTGTCTTTATGCCATATGTTCATGTTGTTTCCTAGTGATCCATGCCTCTTTTGAGGATGATCAGTAAGGCTGTTTTGAGGATGATAAATTCCTGACGTGTTTATTTCACTAAGTCTGTAACCTGTTATCTTTTGCACTTTTGCCATGATTGTTTGAACCTGTTAATGAGTGAATTAGCCGTAGCTTAGTGTTCATCTTTTGTCAATCATCATGAGTGGATCCCTGCCATGTATTTTGTTGCCATGTTTGAGTGCTGTAGCATATTTATCTTGATGCATTTAGGAGGCTACTTGCTGTTTATCACAGACCGGTGCCATATTTGTTTTGCTTGCCATTTCCAAACCGTGCATCCGATCCCGGTGATCTTTATATCGATTTCGACCAAAATCACCTCACCTTTCAAGTGGCACTCTTGGATTGCCATGTTGAGACCAGGTTCAATCATTCCTTGCCATATCATGCATATGCATCACATATCGCATCCCGCATACCATACCATGTTCATGTGTTGGTTGTTTACTATGTTGTGCGCTTCATTCTGGTGTCGCTTCTTCGGGTTGGTTCCGATAACGTCGCGTTTGTGAGGATCCGTTCGTCTACGTCCGTTTGTCTTCTTCAGGGACTCGTTCTTCTTCCTTCCAGGATTTCAAGCAAGATGACCATACCCTCGAAATCACTTCTATCATTGCTTGCTAGTTGCTCGCTCTTTTGCTATGCCTATGCTGTGATACCTACCACTTGCTTATCATGCCTCCCAAATTTGTTAAACCAAGCCTCTAACCCACCTTGTCCTTGCAAACCGTTGTTTGGCTATGTTACCGCTTTGCTCGGCCCCTCTTATAGCGTTGTTAGTTGCAGGTGAAGATTGGAGTTTGTTCCTTGTTGGAACATGGATATTTTTGTTGGGATATCACAATATCTCTTATTTAATTAATGCATCTATATACTTGGTAAAGGGTGGAAGGCTCGACCTTATGCCTGGTGTTTTGTTCCACTCTTGCCGCCCTAGTTTCCGTCATATCGGTGTTATGTTCCCGGATTTTGCGTTCCTTACGCGGTTGGGTTATAATGGGAACCCCTTGACAGTTCGCTTTGAATAAAACTCCTCCAGCAAGGCCCAACCTTGGTTTTACCATTCGCCACCTAGCCTCTTTTTCCCTTGGGTTAGGCCAACCCAAGGGTCATCTTTATTTTAAACCCTCGGGCCAGTGCTTATCTAAGTGTTGGTCAAACCCAGAGCACCGTGCGGGGCCGTCCCTTGGCAACTTGGGTTATGTTGGCTCCCGTACGCTTAGCTTATTCGGTGTGCCCTGAGAACGAGATATGTGCAGCTCCTATCGGGATTTGTCAGCACAGCGGATGGTATTGCTGGACTTGTTTTACCATTGTCGAGTATGTCTTTTAACCGGGATGCCGAGTTTGATCGGATTGTCTTGGGAGAAGGAATATCCTTCATTGACCGTGAGAGCTTGTGATGGGCTAAGTTGGGACTCCCCTGCAGGGATTTGAACTTTCAAAAGCCGTGCCCACGGTTATGGGCAGATGGGAATTTGTTAATGTCTGGTTGTAGAAAACCTGAAGTTGATCTTAAATTAAAATACATCAACCGCGTGTTTAACCGTGATGGTCTCTTCTCGGTGGAGTTCGGGAAGTGGACACGGTGTAGGAGTAATGCTTGACGTAGGTTGTTCTAGGATCACTTCTTGATCATAGTTGTTCGACCGTGCTTTTGCATTCTCTTCTCGCTCTGATTTGCATATGTTAGCCACCATATATGCTAGTCGCTTGCTGCAGCTCCACCTCATACCTTGTCTTACCTATAAGCTTAAATAGTCTTGATCGCGAGGGTGCGAGATTGCTGAGTCCATGTGACTCATAGTTTACTTCCAAAACCAGATGCAGGGACCGACGATACCGTTCCAGACGATGCGCTTGAGCTCAAGTGGGAGTTCGATGTAGACTCTCGTCATTACTATGTGTCCTTCCCAGATGATCAGTAGTGGTGCCCAGTTGGGGCGATCGGGGACTTTGTCGCATGTGGGGGTTGATCTTTATTTTGGTACCGTAGTTGGACCATGAGTGTATTGGATGATTGTAATGTTATTCATGTATTTGTGTGACGTGGCGAGTGTAAGCCAACTATGTATCTTTTCCCCTTTTAATTATTTACATGGGTTGTTGTGAAGATTAACTTACTTGCGACATTGCTTTCAATGCGGTTATGCCTCTAAGTCGTGCTTCGACACGTACCAACATATTGAGCTTGCTTTTCCCCCTCATGCTACCCAAATTCTTTGCACCAAGTAGAGATACTACTTGTGCTTCCAAACATTCCTTAACCCAGTTTTGCCATGAGAGTCCACCATGCCTACCTATGGATTGAGTAAGATCCTTCAAGTAAGTTGTCATCGGTGCATGCAATAAAAGTTGCCCTCTAAATATGTTTGATCTATTAATGTGGAGAAAATAAGCTTTATACGATCTTGTGATGTGGAAGAAATAAATGCGATGGACTGCATATTAAAGGTCCATATCTCAAGTGGCAATATAAAGTGACGTTCTTTTGCATTAAGATTTTGTGCATCCAACCATAAAAGCGCATGACAAACTCTGCTTCCCTCTACGAAGGGCCTATCTTTTACTTTTATCTTCTACCCTTATGCAAGAGTCATGGTGATCTTCACCTTTCCTTTTTACATTTTATCATTTGGCAAGCACATTGTGTTGGAAAGATCCTGATATATTTTTCGAATTGGATGTATTATATGAACTATTATTGTTGACATTACCCCTGAGGTAAAAGGTTGGGAGGCGAATCTATAAGCCCCTATCTTTCTCTGTGTCTGATTAAAACTTTGAACCCATAAATATCACGTGAGTGTTAGCAATTGTGAAAGATTAAATGATAGTTGAGTATGTGGAGTTTGCTAAATCAAAGCTCTCACATAGACCCTTCCTGAAAATAAGATGAATTGCAATTGTTTGATGATTGAGAATATAGTTTGTTAGTTTCAAGAAAGTTTATGATCTATACTTCAACATGTGAACAGCTTGTTACTTGATCATGAAAAGTTTTATGAAGATGAGGTACTGTTATGATATATAATGATGCTAGAAAAAGTGATTGGAACTATCATTGATGAAACTTATGCACATGCCAGCATTCACACTTCATAAATTATTTCTTTTATCATTTACCTACTCGAGGACGAGCAGGAATTAAGCTTGGGGATGTTGATACATCTCCAACGTATCTATAATTTATGAAGTATTCATGCTATTATATTATCAACCTTGTATGTTTTATATGCATTTATATGCTATTTTATATGATTTTTAGGACTAACCTATTAACCTAGAGCCCAGTGCTAGCTTCTGTTTTTTCCTTGTTTTAGAGTATCGCAGAAAAGGAAAACCAAACGGAGTCCAATTGACCTGAAACTTGACGAAGCTTATTTTTGGACTAGAAGAAGGCCAAGTAGTAAAAGAGTTGGGCCAGAAGAGTCCCAGGCTGCCCACAAGGGTGGGAGGCGCCCCACTGGGTGCGCCCCCCTACCTCGTGGACAGCCCGGAGACCCCCCTGACTTGTTCTCGACGCCAAAACCTCTTATATATACAGAAACCTCTAGAAATTAACCTAGGTCGGAAGTTCCGCCGCCGCAAGCCTCTGTAGCCATGAGAAATCAATCTAGGCCCTCTCTAGCACCCTGTCGGAGGGGGCCATCATCACCGGAGGGCATGGAGGAGGATCCCGGAGGGGCCATCATCACCATGAAGGCCAAGGACCAGAGGGAGATACTCTCCCCATCCAGGGGGGCCATGGAGGAGGAAGCACAAGGGGGAGAACCTCTCCTCCTGTCTCTCGGTGGCACCGGAGTGCCATTAGGAGGGGAATAATTGCCACGGTGATAGTCTTCATCAACATCACCATCATCGTCACCATCCTCATCTCTTTTACGCGGTCCACTCCCCCGCACCCCGCCGTAATCCCTACTTGAACATGGTGCTTTATGCCACATATTATGATCCAATGATGTGTTGCCATCCTATGATGTTTTGAGTAGATATCCTTTGTCTTTGGGTTGATTGATGATCTAGATTGGCATGAGTTGTATGTTTAACTTTGGTGACGTCCTATGGTGTCCTCCGTGTCGCGCAAGCGTGAGGGATCCCCGTTGTAGGGTGTTGCAATATGTCTATGGTTTGCTTATTGTTTGCATTGCGTGAGTGACTAAAACACAAACACGGATAAGCGGGACATGGCATATGGGAATAAAGAGGACTTGATACTTTAATGCTATGGTTGGCTATTACCTTAATGATATTTAGTAGTTCCGGATGCTTGCTAGAGTTCGAATCATAAGTGCATATGATCCAAGAAGAGAAAGTATTTTAGCTTATGCCTCTCCCTCGTATGAAACTGCAATAGTGATTACCGGTCTTGTTAACAATTGCCTAGGACAATTCTGTACACTGATCCACCATTATTCCACACTCGCTATTTATAATATTTAGTAATATATTCTAACTTTATGATAACAACAACTACTTTTATATTTTATCTCTCTGGTACCATGCAAAGTTATCCTCTTCATACCCACAACGTAGTTTTATTTCTCGTTTCTAGTTGGAAGCAAACGTTCGGTGTACGTAGAGTCGTATCAGTGGCAGATAGGGCTTGAGAGAATATTGATCTTACCTTTAGCTCCTTGTGGGTTCGACACTTCATACTTATCATTTCCACCATTGGGAATTGCTAAAGTGATTCCCTACACTTGGGGATTATCACACCACCATATTCGGTGTGAGCTGGTGGGGCTGGAGAAGGGAGAAGTCGAGGAAGGAATAGAAGAAACCGCTCGCGGGCAGGCCAAAGCCATGGAGGAAGTGAGTCCTAAAGACGACGTGCTTGCCGGCCTTCGGTGCCGGCGAGATCTCACTCTCGTGGGGAACCAGGACCTCCATGTGCACCGCGCGGGGGGTGGCCTCGTCTGGTGGAGGAACTCGAGGTGGTCGTCGTGGATGTTCGAACCATCCCAGTCGCCTCGAGCCATTCCTTGTGGTTGCTTCTTGGTGGTGCGGCGAGGTCACGCGATGGCGAGGTCGCGGCGACGCGGAGAAGTTGTCGGCGTCCTAGGAACGGGGGTGCCCAGACTTGCCTGCCTGCGGCCTAGGGCGTGGCTCCACTAACGGCCTGGTACAGCCCATCTCCAGCAACAACAACTCAAGACCCTCGCGAGGGGCCAGGCCTTGCGAGGCGGACGACGCCAAGGCCTCCCTGGTGACAACCTCAGTAGGCTGGCTCCTGAGGAGGGGATATATCTATGCAGGGAGCACCTTGCGAGGCTCATGTGACGTGAGCCATGACGACCAAGGCTAGGCGAGCGCCAGCGGGTGCAGTGTACCAGTTTCCTATTTGGTGCTAAGGAGGCAAGCGCAGGCGTGGGGTCTAGAGGAATCAGGCAAAGGTTTCCATATCAGTGCAACAAGACCAAGACCAGCAGGATGGCAGGACTGAGGTCATCGTGGAGCCCACAGCAGCATCACCACCAGAGCCTTTGGCAGGCGAAGACCACCTTTTGTCAGGATAGCTTGTACTAGTTGTCCCCCTTCAAACCTGGATGTCGTGGGATCCCTTCCTGCCTAACATTTGGGTAGAGGACCATGGCCACTATAAATAGGACCTAGCCAACCCCGTAGTGGGGGATGGACTGATCTAGCAGAGAGGGAGAGAGAGAGAGCGGGGATGGACTCATCTAGCAGAGAGAGAGAGAGAGCGGGGATCAGATTTCTTCCACCCGAACGAGCTCACCAGTTCATCGAGCCCAAGAACACCTCGCCTCCTGAGGTTGTTCATACGTTGTATTAGTTCATCCTCAGCCCCCGAGGCAATCCACCCACAAACTGGAGTAGGATATTTTTAGGATCGAAAGTATGTCTAGAGGGGGGTGATTAGACTACTTGACCAAATAAAAATCTAGCATTTTCCCAATTTTAAATCTTGGCAGATTTTAACAACTTAGCCCAAGTCAAGAAATCAACCTACACATGCAAGTCTAAGAGTATAGCAGCTGAATGTAAAACATTGCACATGAAGGTAAAGGCAAGAGTTTATAGGAGCAAACACAATGTAGACACGGATATTTTTGGCATGGTTCCGATAGGTGGTGCTATCGTACATCCATGTTGATGGAGACTTCAACCCGCGAAGGGTAATGGTTGCGTGAGTCCACGGAGGGCTCCATCCACGAAGGGTCCACGAAGAAGCAACCTTGTCTATCCCACCATGGCCATCGCCCACGAAGGACTTGCCTCACTAGGGTAGATCTTCACGAAGTAGGCGATCTCCTTGCCCGTACAAACTCCTTGGTTCAACTCCACAATCTTGACGGAGGCTCCCAAGGGACACCTAACCAATCGAGGAGACAACACTATCCAAAAGGCAATAGATGGTGTGTTGATGATGAACTCCTTACTCTTGTGCTTCAAATGATAGTCTCCCCAACACTCAACTCTCTCTCACTGATTTGGATTTGGTGGAAAGATGATTTGAGTGGAAAGCAACTTGGGGAAGGCTAGAGATCAAGATTCATATGGTTGGAATGCAATATCTTGGTCTCTGAAAGTGCTAGTGATCGACTAGAGGGGATGAATAGGCAATTTTTATGAAAGTCTTCAAAACATGGGAGTTTCGAAGACAAACGATAGAAATAAACCTATTACCATATAGTGGGAGGTAGACTACACAAAGCAAGCCATAGTCAAGTATTCAATGAAATGAAAGCACAAAGACTAATAGCAGCTAGGCAGTATAGATCAGGATGGAAGATAGTATGAAGCCAATCAGAACAAGCACTCACACAGTGAAGACAAATAGATAATGCAAACAGGCAATGACTTCACAAGGACCAATCTGCAAATAAAGAGATGGGAAGGATAGAACGAGTGGCTCGTTGAAGACAATGATTTGTTGGACCAGTTCCAGTTGCTGTGACAACTGTACGTCTGGTTAGGGAGGCTGAGATTCAACTCAGAAGACCGATTCTTCACCTTATTCCCCTTGAGCTAAGGACACCCAGTCATCACCCAATTACTCTGGTAAGTCTTCAAGGTAGACTTCCAAACCTTCACAGACTTTGTTCACCGGCGATCCACAATGACTCTTGGATGCTCAGAACGCGATGCCTAACCGGCTGGAGGATTCACAGTCCTCAAGTGTAATAAGTCTTTAGATCACACAGACAAGAAGACTTAAGTGATGCCTAACACTCTTTCGCTCTGGGTGTTTAGGGTTTTGTCCTCGCAAGGATTTCTCTCTCAAAGGCTTCGAGGTGGGTTGCTCTCAAACGACAAAAGTCGTGCACTAACTCTGAGCAGCCAACCAATTTATGGTGTAGGGGGTGGGCTATTTATAGCCACTAGGCAACCCGACCTGATTTGTCTGAAATGACCCTGGGTCACTAAGTAACTGACATGTGTTCCAACGGTCATATTTCAAACACACACGGCAATTTACTTGAGCTACAAGCAAAGCTGACTTATCCAGCTCTGGATAAGATTTGCTCTTATTGTCTTTGCTCGAAGACATAGGATTTTAGTTAAGCATCACTTCAGTCATTCTGAATGGTTTACTTGGACCCCACTTAACAGTACGGTGGTTCCTATGACTCGACAAAAAAGAAAAAGAATGGCGAAACAACTAAGTCTTCGCGCTCCATAGTCTTCACGCGATGTCTTCTCTTGTCATAGTCTTCAATGTGAATGTCTTCACATACCACCTTTAACTTCAATGTCTTCATACATTTTTAGGGGTCATCTCTGGTAGGAAAACCATATCAATGAGGGACTTCTACCTGTGTTATCCTGCAATTCTCACAAACACATTAGTCCCTCAACCAGGTTTGTCGTCAATACTCCAAAACCAACTAGGGGTGGCACTAGATGCACTTACAATCTCCCCCTTTTTGGTGATTGATGCCAAACTGGTTGAAGTTTTCAACGGGGATAGAAATATGTGAAATTGTAAAGGATTTAAGTATTGTCTTCGTAAGTAGCAGAAAGGCTCCCCCTGAAGATGTGCATATAAGTATTTTTCTTTTGAATGCAAATGCACATGGCAGGTTGTACTTGCGGAGCTCCTCTTTTACTTATGAAGACAATTCATCATGCATGAAAGGTTATATCGAAGATAATGACATGCATAATGAAAAATGGATGTATGCAAAATGACCTAAGTGCGGAAGTTATCATTGCACATGCGGAATTTATCATCGCATCACAGAATAGCAAATAAGTAGCAGACGACCATCAATTTGAAGTGTTACAACTCAAAGAACCAAAGGTATCAAAAGGTGAGAGTTGTAGACACTAGGCAAAAATATAAAGCAACCGCCCATATGGACCCGCTTGAAGACTATCAACTCATATGCTTCTCCCCCTTTTGTCAGTAAGGACTAAAAAGGTTTGAAGACATAGAGCTTCTACTCGTTCCCAGAGGGAGTAGGTGAAGCAGCAGGGTTGTCATTGGCGTTTGGCGGTGCAGAAGACCTCGGCGCTGTGTCGATATGTGGCGATGCAGACATTGGAGAAGTCACATCATCTTCATCCTCGATGACTCTGGCATTTACAGTAGCCGCTGGAGAGGAGTATTCAGAGTCTTGAAGAGATGGAGTCCGACGCAAGTGAGCATTCCTTGGAGGAGTGGAGTCAAACTTGAATCTTTCTGTGAAGCCATCGTCTCTTAAATCATCTTCAGAGCACAGAAGTGTCAGACTCTTCCAAGATCGCCGACAGGCGTCATGGGAGACAAATGTGTTCTTGGTGGCAAGATTACGAATGCGATTGACATCCACCAAGAGAATATGCATTTAATGCTTCAGCCAGTCATGATGCTTATCTTGCTTTTGATGAAGTGCGACAAGAAGTTCTCAGTCATTTAGAACACGAGAGCGCTTCCAAGGCCTTTGAGAAATAGTGCTTTCTGTGTTGGCTTGAAGAGGGGCACGAGTATTGCCTGCCAATGGATAAACACGAGTGATAGCATTGGGCACATAATGACTTGGAATAGGCTGAGTGAAGCTTTGATGGTCTGCATTGTGAAGACATAGCGGCTCCTTTGCAGGGTCAGGGTAAATGGCATCAACAGACAGATTGACCTCCAGCAAAAAGACAAGATGGTTTCGTCCAGAGGGCTGATAGTTGATTGCAGAGTGAAGATTGATGAGGCGCATGACCCATGGAGCATAGAACTTCAGTCCAAAGATGTCTGAGCCTGATGCTGCCAGTTGAGAATGAAGAAATCTTGTGCATTGAAGCTCTTGCCATTGAGAATATATAAGACCAATGTCTTCATTGTACCTTCAAGTTTTGCAGCTGGAGAATGTCCTTTGATAGGCCAGAGAGTTCGCTGTATGATGTGGTAGATGGTGCGTGGCAGATACTCAAGGTCTTCAACAAAGAACGCCTGAGGATATTCAGCAGCTGCAGGCAAAGGCTTCATCATACTGAGCATCTCGCTCATGTTGGGCTCGGGCTTCTGAAAAATGCTCTCCAAAGCATCACGGTGAAGCCTACAACCAGGTTCAAACAGAGCGCCTGGAGTGGACAGGCCAGTTAGCTCAATGATATCAAGAACTTTGGCTTCATGATGGACATTGCCCGTCATCCACTCAAGGACCCAAGTCTTTGGATCCCTGTTGTAGTCGCGAATGTGAAGAGTTGCATAAAACTGTAATAGAAGCTCTTCATTCCAGTGTTCCTTGTCTGTGACAAATTGCAGGAGTCCAGCGTCTCTGAAGCAATCCAACGCTTCTTCTAGACAGGGCAGGCCAGCTATAGCTTCAGTGTCGAGACGCATATGTGGAAATATGCGCATTTGATTGTATAAGACGCATGAATAGTAGTTGCGCTGCTGATAGCTCCAGAACTGATCCGATGAAATGCAAGGTTTGGAGTATGGGTTCTTGGCACTGTTGAAGAAGGTGTTATGTGCCACGAAGCCATTCACATTGAAGACCCCAGGTGAGGTTGCAGTGCCTGGGAATCTTGCAAGTCTTGGCTTGGGTTTCTGGACTTGAGGCATGTGCTCGACATGATAGTCAAATTGTGGACCCGCAGCAGGTGGAGGAACCAAAATGGGCCATCGGACCATAACAGGCTGACCATTATCAAATGCCAGCTCAACAGTATGAGTTCTTGGAGGGGGTACAGGAGCATTGGCATTTTCGTTGACATGGGCTGCAAGTGGCACAATAGCTTCAGGAGGAATGATTATGTCTGGTGCAGCATCCACATTGGCTTCAGGTGCTTCATTATTGGCTTCGGGCATGACGACATCAGTGTCGTCAGCAGTGTTGTTGGTGGTGGCGACGTTAGCTTCAACCTCCACTTGTGTGGCTGAAGGGTTGGACACATTTTCCTTGGGAGCAGCATCTTGGTGGACTGGGGAAGTTGCAACTCGTTCTTCTTCAACTCTTGGTTCTTCTTTATCATCGGCTGATGCAGCAGGAATATCTTCAGCCCTTTTGGCTTCAGACTTAGAGACGTTCACAGTTGGAGTGGCTTCTGGGAACACTTGACGTGCAACAGATCGGTGGTGCACTTCTCCTTCTGGAATGCTCGGAAGAGTGACTTGGGGCCTTGGTCCTTTGCGAAGCCTGCGTAACGCTGGTGATGCCTGTGGAGATGGAGTTGGCTGGGCCTCAAAGTCATCATCATCTTGCACTGGTGAGGTGACTTGTGGTTGGGGAGTACTTGGGGTGTCTTGTTGTTGTGGGTGATCAGCCCATGATGCATCCTAAGCAATTGGCGTCAGAGGACGACCAATGCTGATGAGCTCGCTGTGCGTGAGCACAGGCGATGATACCACATTTTGTTCAACCTAAGGAAGGACTTCATCATCTTCTACATTGTCGTGGTGACCAATGTCTTCAGCTGCGGTGGGGTCAACAGCTGGAATATCTTCAACTTCAGGAGCCTCTGTGGAAGCAGGCTCATGAACTATCATACGACGTTCACGATGTTCAGACGCAGGACGAGCAACAGAAATTGGCTCGACAAGAAGGGGCTCTATAGAAGTAGCCCGGTCTCTCTTCTTTGTTTTCCTTTTCTTGGTTGGGGGAGCATCATCAGTGGTGGCTTTGGTCTTGCGCTTTCTGGCTTCGGCTTCAGCTGCTCTAGTTTTCTTGAATTCCGAAGCCACTGTGGGGACCTTAGGCTTTCCGCCTGTCATACTGGCTGGGAAGACAATGCGAGGTTCTTCCTGCCTTGATGCTTCTGGTTCTACCACAGCTGGCTTCTTCTTCTTGTTGGCAGCCATTCTGGGGTCGATGCCTGGTCACCCCAAGGCCTTGCACTTTTCAGCTTCATTGTAGCCTTGAACACATTTGGTAGAAAGATTCTTCATGCGCTCATGAGAACCTTGGGCTTCATCACATTTCTTGAGAAATGCTTCCTTGAGCTCATGTAGCATGATCTTGAAGTTTTGCACATCCTTCACATTGAGCCTGGCCATATGCTTCTTGAACTGAGCCTTTTCAAAATCAATCTTGTGCTTCAACTCAACAATTTTTTGAGCAAGAGCTAACTCAGAAGCAATGGCGCCGTTGAAGGAGACGCTGAGGCCAGTTGGAAGTTGTAGATCATCAAAACTAAGTTCTGGATTGTCAAACCAGTCATCGATGAACTTGTTCAGAATCTCAACATCGAAGAGGGGAAGATCATTGAAGATTTCCGCCTGCTGCTTGCTCTTAATCAACAGCTCAAGAGCGTCATTAGTAAGATCGTCGTCACTTGACAGATCAATGGCCTCATTTCTCAGAATGGCAGTAGGGGTTAGAGCAGGACTTGAGGAGTGCATAGGCTTCTTCTTCATCATCTCGGTCTTGGAGACGCGAGAGAGATCTTCAGACTGCACACTTGGTGCAGGTGGAGCGATGGCCAAGGTCTTCACTCGTGAAGCTTTTGGTGGAGAGGAAGGCTTCAGAGCCTTGGGTTTCTTCTGCTTCTTTGGCTTCAGAGGTGTAGGCGCTTCATTAGAGTCAGCGTCATCTGCAGGTAGATCCAGATCTGCCCCTTGAACCCTGATATGAGTGATGAGACCTTCTAAGTCATAGAAGGGCCCAACAAGATTTGGTTCAGCTTCGTGTGTGCCATCGGCACGAGACGTAGAGGGGCCAGGATTGAATTCTAATCCCCAAGATTTCTTGCTCTCCTTGGCCGAGTTCTTGGCAAACTGAAAGTTGCGCTTGAACAGATTGTCATCCCGACACCATAGCAGAGATGTGGGATGAGCATCAGTAGGTTGAGGTCCACGGACCATGCAAGGGAAGAAACCCTAAGCAATGGCTCCAGTTCTGGTCTTGGGTTGATGATTTTTATAGAGAATATCTCCCCAAGGACGCTTGATAGCATTCTTCTCAGCATACTCCTTGGTGACGAATCTGTACTTAAACCATTGCTCGGCCCAATATCTTTGAATCCACT
Source organism: Triticum monococcum (assembly GCA_034509565.1). Taxonomy (NCBI): domain Eukaryota; kingdom Viridiplantae; phylum Streptophyta; class Magnoliopsida; order Poales; family Poaceae; genus Triticum; species Triticum monococcum. The sequence goes on along the minus strand of CM067847.1, from coordinate 425,839,122 downwards.
GGATTCGATTTTTGCGTTCATTATAGGTTTCTTCAGGATCAGTTTTGTACAGTTCATGCAGATCAGCTGGCAAATCCTTTGATGTTTACCCGCGGCGCTGTCTGCCGCCCTTCCTCACTGACTTTTGCGAAACCATGAAGTTCAAACTATATGGCTTCAACACTGACAAAGGCTTCTTGGTCAGACAAGAACTGTCTTCGGGAGAGTTGATATGATGCTGTAAGAATTCTGCAAATGAATGCAGACTATGAGAACCAAGGGATTATCCCACAGACATGTACCTGTGACAGCAGTAAAGATGCGAGGGAAGGGGAAGAGGTCATATGCATTCTTAGAAGATTTTCAAGATAAATCAGTTTGAAGACATTGACCTCATAACGCGAAGACATTCACTTATGTGTTTGAAGTTGGTTCCAGATTTGTACGAATCCAAGAATAGGTACAAGTGATGAATCTAACTAGTTTAGATGCATAAGTGAAGATGCTAGGCACAGTATGAGATGCAGAACTAGATAGATCCAAGTTTGTAGTCACAAAAACCACTTTTGGTGAAGAAGGATGAATCGATTAGATCAAAAGACGGCAAAAAGTGAGATTTTAATTACCACACGATGAACTACTAGATGAGAAGAGTAGGAGACCGAGCAGTTTGATCCGCCATGCCCTAACTTGGAGACGGAGGACACCTACGGCGGCGGCGAGAAGACGATGCCCGCGGCCGGCGTGAGGACGGCGTCGGTGAAGTCGCGACAGCTAAGCGCTTCGTCGCCGACGTCATCGAGAGCTAGCAGAGGCGCTAGGGTTTTGACGAGGTGGAGAGGTGTAAGAAGGATTTTTGACCATGAGGGGACATGTATTTATAAGGAAAAGAACGGCACAGTGCAATTACGCACGTGCCCCTGGCTGTTCACATCTGAGGGACACGTGGCGAACATGCAACACATTGAAAGCAGTTCCATGTTCCCACACCCGTCTAGATTGTCGGGCGGTTGTTCCGGCTTCTCCGGGTTTCAGGCAATAAGGATTAAGCATTTAAAAGAGATTAAATGTTTTTCTCTATGTCTTCTGCTAACAAGGACGCAGAGAAGACATTCGACAGTTTCAATAGAATGCATATGATTTGGATAGATTGATTTGAGGTAGAAGCATCGAGAGGTTAGGGTCTGATCACATTCACTTAGATCAAAAGATTCAAATGAAAAGACATAGCTATAAGTGAATGATGTAGAGGACAGAACACTTAATATATGCATATACCAACTCAACATTGTGAAGATAAACAAGAAAGCAAATCAATGTTGAAGACAAATCAAGTGTGAAGACTTTGCAAAAGTAACGCCATGAGAAAAACACTTCTAAAGGAAGAATTTGGTGGTGGCGTTACCCACCGTATAGGAAGTATTAGACCCAGACACGACGCACAATTATCATGGCGCTCCGAAGTCAAATTCCATGTTAATGTATTCACACTCAGAATGTAAGTCTTCATTGATTGAAGATATACTTTACTTCGAGTGTTGCACATCTAAGTCATCAACATACATAAGTTTTAGGATGTGTGCCTGATCACAGGACATTTGAGGATTCCAAGATATTTAGCTCACACCGTAACTTGCAAAACCTTTTCTCATCCAAGGGCTTTGTGAAGATATCTGCCAGTTGCTCTTCAGTGTTGACGTGTATGATATCAATATCTTCCTTCATGACATGATCTCTGAGAAAGTGATGACGGATCTGAATGTGCTTTGTTTTCGAGTGCTGAACTGGGTTGTTGGCGATCTTGATGGCGCTTTCATTGTCGCAGTAGAGTGGCACTTGCTTCAGATGAATACCATAGTCTTTGAGTGTTTGCTTCATCCATAGAAGCTGAGCGCAGCAAGATCCAGTAGCAATGTATTCAGATTCAGCAGCGGAGAGAGATACACAGTTCTGCTTCTTTGAAGACAAACACACAAGTGATCGTCCCAGAAAGTGACATGTGCCTGATGTAGACTTGCAATCCACCTTGTCACCGGCATAATCAGCATCCGAGAATCCAACTAGATCAAACTCTGAGCCCTTTGGATACCATAATCCTAGTGTTGGGGTGTGAGCCAAATATCGAAGAATTCGCTTCACCGCTAAGTGATGCGATTCCTTTGGTGCCGCTTGGAATCAAGAACACATGCAAACACTAAGCATAATATCTAGCCTAGATGCACATAAATAAAGCAAAGAACCAATCGTGGAGCGGTATACCTTTTGATCAAACTCTTTACCATTGTCGTCGGGACCCAGATGGTGTTTAGCTGGCATTGGCGTCGTGTAACCTTTGCAATCTTGCATTCCAAACTTCTTCAGGCAATATTTGAGGTATTTATCTTGAGATATGAAGATGTCGTTGCATTGCTGTCGTATTTGAAGACCAAGGAAGAACTTCAACTCACCCATCATGGACATCTGATATTGCGCTTGCATCATGTATCCAAACTCATCACTGTATTTCTAATTAGTGCAGCCGAAGATAATGGCATCCACATATATGTGGCACACAAATAGTTCACCATCATATGTCCTCGTGAAGAGCGTGGGATCCAGGGAACCAGGTTTGAATCCTTTGCTCTTCAGGAAGTCCTTGAGTGTGTCATACCAAGCACGAGGGGCTTGTTTGAGGCCATACAGTGCCTTGTTGAGCTTTTCAACCATGTCAGGATGTTTTGGATCTTCAAAGCCAGGCGGTTGTGCAACATACACTTCTTCTTCAATCTTGCCCTTGAGAAAGGCACTCTTCACATCCATTTGATACAGAAGAATGTTATGATGGTTTGCATGGGCCAGCAGTATGCGTATAGCTTCAAGCCTAGCCACAGGAGCAAATGTTTCATCGAAGTCAATTCCTTCAACTTGAGTGTATCCTTGAGCAACGAGACGAGCCTTGTTTCTGATAAGTTGACCATGCTCATCTTGCTTATTGCGATATATCCATTTAGTGCCTATGATATTGTGCTTACGAGGATTAGGACGCTTGACCAGTTCCCATACATTATTCAGCTCAAATTGTTGAAGCTCTTCTTGCATAGCTTGAATCCATTCAGGTTCCATGAAGGCTTCATCAACTTTCTTGGGTTCAGATATTGAGACGAATGCGAAATGCCCACAGAAATTTGCTAGTTGTGTTGCCCTGGAACGAGTGAGTGGACCAGGTGCATTGATGCTATCAATTATTTTCTCAATCTGTACTTCATTTGCAACACGTGGATGAACAGGACGAAGATTTTGCTCTTGCTGATCATTGTCATCGTTAGAAGGATTGTCTTCAGGCTGAGCATTGTCTTCAGGTTGATCAGGTGCAGAGATGATGAGTTCCTCTTCGGGCTGTGCTTCAGACGGTATGATTTCTCCAGTTCCCATAAGCTTGATGGATTCACTGGATGGAACTTCATCTAGCACATTTGGCAGGTGCTCTCTTTGCGAGCCGTTAGTCTCATCGAACCGCACATCCACAGTTTCAACCACTTTATAGTGTAAGAGGTTGAAGACTCTATAGGAGTGCGAATCCTTTCCGTATCCAAGCATAAAACCTTCATGTGCTTTCGGTGCAAATTTTGAAGTGTGATGTGGATCCTTGATCCAGCACCTGGCACCAAATACTCTGAAGTAACTGACATTTCGCTTCTTACCAGTGAGGAGCTCATAGGATGTTTTGTTTAGAAGCTTGTGAAGATAAACATGGTTGATGATATGGCATGCAGTATCAATGGCTTCAGGCCAGAACTTTCTTGGAGTCTTGTATTCGTCGAGCATCGTTCGGGCCATCTCAATGAGTGTTCTGTTCTTGCGTTCCACGATGCCATTCTGCTGCGGCGTGTACGGAGCTGAGAACTCATGAGTGATGCCCAAAGTATCACGATAAGTGTCGAGGCCGGTGTTCTTGAATTCAGTGCAATTGTCACTTCTGATGTGCTTGATCTTGACGCCATAGTTGTTCATGGCTCGATTGGCGAAGTGTCTGAAGACATCCTGCACTTCAGTCTTGTAGAGGATTATATGCACCCATGTATATCTTCAATAATCATCAACAATGACAAAGCCATAGAGACAAGCAGTAGTAGTAAGAGTTGAGTAGTGAGTGGGACCCAAGAGGTCCATGTGTAGCAGTTCGAAGGGTTGAGTCGTTGTCATGATTGTCTTCGAGGGATGCTTGGCCCTCGTCATCTTTCCAGCTTCGCAGGCACCTCATAAGTGAACCCTCTTGAACTTGATGCCCTTGATGCCTATGATATGCTTCTTCTTTACAAGAGTGTGCAAATTCCTCATGCCAGCATGCCCTAGCCTCCGATGCCAGAGCCAGCATTCTGAAGCTTTTGTAAGAAGACATACGGCAAGTTGTGGTCCTGTTGAGAAATCTACCATGTACAAATCATCTTTCCGATACCCTTCAAAGACTAGAGACTTGTCAGATTCCATTAGAACAAGGCAACGCTATTTTCCAAACATCACAATCATGTTTAAATCGCAAAGCATTGAGATAGACATTAAGTTGAAACCAAGGGATTCAACAAGCATCAATTTATCCATGTGCTGATCCCTTGAGATTGCAACTCTAACTAGACCCAATACCTTGCTTTTACCAGTATCAGCAAATGTGATGTGACTCTTGGGACATAAGGTTGAGTCCATGAGAAGACTTCGCTTGCCAGTCATGTGATTAGTACATCCACTATCAATAATCCATTCTGAAGCAGCCGGTGTCATACCCTATAGTGCAGTTAGGGGGATAGGCTTCACGACGAGAATTGTGAAGCATAAACATTTGACAAGCAAGTGGATTATGAAAGCTTAGATTGAGGTTAGGACTGGTAGGGCAAGTAGCAAGCGACCCAGGAACAAAATACATAATAAGACCATTTGGGCATTTGATCTTGCGCCCTACAAGATGTTTAAGGTCCCCAGCAATAGCTTTAGACGCATTTGATTTTCGGCTAGAGACCCTTCCCTGCAAAAAAGAGTTAAGCTTTCTTAGCCACCCACATCTTCAAGGTTGGCTTAGAAGCAATGAGTCTAAGTGCATCATCTGAGAACTTTGGCTTTGGAGCCCTAGCAAATAGTCTTGCAGGTGGACAATAGTACTCATAAGAATAAGCAAAGTAGTTCTTGGTCTTATGAACATGGCGGTACGATGAAACACACTCATATTCATAGGCCTGAGTATGGTTTCCATGCAAACCATTTGCGTTAGTGCGACTAAGGTGAGTCCTCTGTCTATATGAAGCCTTTGGACCATATGAAGCCCATGGTCTGGGGTTTGTCTTCTTCACTTGTGGTGTCATGACAACATACATAGGAAGATTTTCTAGACACTTTTTCGACACCCAGACTTTCTTCATAGGTGGCCCATTCCTGCAGTTAGTACCAATATACCTGGCAAACACTTCACCATTCTAATTCTTAAACAATTTATAGTTTGCATCAAAGGATTCATCAATAACAATGGGATTAGCACAAGTGAAGCCAGATAGGGTGGATGGATCCACTGAAGGTTCCTTTGTAGCAACCCATGTGGTTTTGGGGTACTGCTCAGGTTTCCAGTAAGAGCCATCAGCATTCATTTTCCTTTTGAACCCAACACCCTCTTTCCTAGGGTTTCGGTTTAGGATCCCCCTTTTGAGGACATCACATAGTGTCTGATGCCCTTTGAGACTTTTGTACATCCCTGTTTCAAGCAATGTCTTCAACCTAGCATTTTCATCAGCAATAACAGTGGCATCCTCAGCAGAGGGGTTAGTTACCACATCAACAGATGAAGATATTGCAACAGTAGCAGTAGTAGAACATCCAGCAATAGAAGTAGTGTTGTCACGCTCAATGCATTTACGACATGGTGTTTCAAATCCTTCCTGAGCGGAACTGATCTGTTTGGCGCGAAGTGACTCGTTTGCCTTTTGAAGATCTTCATGAGCCGCTCTCAATTTCTCAAGATCTTGCTTCCTTTGAAGATAATCATAGGAAAGCTTTTCATGAGTTGTTGAGAGCGTTTCCTAACGACTTTCAAGTTCCTCATACTTAACATGAAGATTTTTTATGTCTTCAATTAAGGACTGAGATCGAGTCATTTCAGCGTCTAACAGGTCATCGCTTTTGTCTAACAGTTTTTGAATATGTTCCATTGCTTTCTGTTGTTCAGTTGCAATTTTAGCAAGTGTTTTGTAGCTGGGTTTGGAACCACGATCAGAGTCATCTTCACTGGATGTTTGATAGTGAGTAGTTGTAGGATCGAAAGTATGTCTAGAGGGGGGGGGGTGATTAGACTACTTGACCAAATAAAAACTTAACCTTTTCCCAATTTTAGTTCTTAGCAGATTTTAGCTATTTTAGGACAAGTCAAGCAATCATCACACAATTAAAGCAAGCATGCAAAGAGTATATTGGCAGCGGAAAGTAAAGCATGCAACTTGCAAGAATGTAAAGGGAAGGGTTTGGAGAATTCAAACGCAATTGGAGACACGGATGTTTTTTCCGTGGTTCGGATAGGTGGTGCTATCCTACATCCACGTTGATGGAGACTTCAACCCACGAAGCGTAACGGTTGCGCGAGTCCATGGAGGGATCCACCCACGAAGGGTCCACGAAGAAGCAACCTTGTCTATCCCACCATGGCCATCGCCCACGAAGGACTTGCCTCACTAGCAGTAGATCTTCACGAAGTAGGCGATCTCCTTGCCCTTACAAACTCCTTGGTTCAACTCCACAATCTTGTGGGAGGCTCCCAAGTGACACCTAGCCAATCTAGGAGACACCACTCTCCAAGAAGTAACAAATGGTGTGTTGATGATGAGCTCCTTGCTCTTGTGCTTCAAATGATAGTCTCCGCAACACTCAACTCTCTCTCATAGGATTTGGATCTGGTGGAAAGAAGATTTGAGTGGAAAGCAACTTGGGGAAGGCTAGAGATCAAGATTCATATGGTAGGAATGGAATATCTTGGTCTCAACACATCAGTAGGTGGTTCTCTCTCAGAACATATGAGTTGGAAGTGTAGACGTGTTCTGATAGCTCTCTCCACGAATGAAGAGGAGGTGGAGGGGTATATATAGCCTCCACACAAAATCCAACCGTTACACACAATTTACCAATCTCGGTGGGACCGAATCAACAAACTCGATCGGACCGAAATAGTAAACCTAGTGACCGTTAGAGATTTTCGGTGGGACTGACATGCAACTCGGTAGGACCGATTTTGTTAGGGTTAGGGCATAACGTAATCTCGGTGAGACCGATTACACAAACTCGGTGAGACTGATTTTGGTAATTAGCTAACCAGAGAGTTGGTCAGGCAAACTCGATGGGACCGATTTGCTCTTTCGGTGAGACCGAAAAGTTACAAAAAGGAAACACTGAATTTACATTGCAATCTCGGTGGGACCGATCCGCTCTTTCGGTGAGACCGAAAAGTTACGAAAGGGAAACAGAGAGTTTGCAATCCCATCTCGGTGAGACCGAGATCCCTATCGGTAGAACCAAATTGCTAGAGTTTGGCAGTGGCTTATGACAAGTGAAACTCGGTGGCGCGGAATAGGAAGAATCGGTAGGACCGAGTTTGGCTTAGGGTTTAGGTCATATGTGGATATGGGAAAGTACTTGAGGGTTTTGGAGCATATCACTAAGCACATGAAGCAAGAGGCTCATTAAGCAACACCTCATCCCTCCTTGATAGTATTGGCTTTTCCTAAAGACTCAATGTGATCTTGGATCACTAAAATATAAAATGAAGAGTCTTGAGATTTTGAGCTTGAGCCAATCCTTTGTCCTTAGCATTTTGAGGGTTCCACTTTCACCATCCATGCCATGCCAATCATTGAGCTTTCCTGAAATAATCATCTTGGAATAGCATTAGCTCAATGAGCTATATGCTGTTATGAATTACCAAAACCACCTAGGGATAGTTGCACTTTCAATCTCCCCCTTTTTGGTAATTGATGACAACATATAGATCAAAGCTTTGACAAATGATAATAAGAATGAATTACATCGTCGCTTTGAGAAGTATGTGATAAGTAAGAGCTCCCCCTAAATTTGTGCATATTTGAGATTTGCTTTGGACTGCAAATGCACAAAGAGTTAGAGCCATGGGTTAGTCTTCCATGTCACATACATCTTGGTGGAGAGCTTAAAATGATAAGAATGAAATACATGCACTCATCACCAAGAAAAGTGAATGATCACATAAGATAGATAAGATATATCAAGCATGCATAAGTGTAGCTTATGATCAAACACATGATCATCAATGTCTCACAAGCATATCAAAGTATCTCGACCAAAAGCAAACAATGTTCAAAAAACCACCAAATAAAGCAAGAGAGAAAAGCAACACTCTCTCTCTCGAAGCCTATGATCTATACATTTTCTCCCCCTTCGGCAACAAGTTACCAAAAAGTTCCTAGAAAATGCATAGTGCTAAATCGACACTCAGGCTTGATCTTCAGGTGGTGGTGGGGTCCGGATCACTCCAAGGACAAAGGCTTCCGTAGACGTGGTTGGAGTTGGAGCTGAAGTAGATGCTGGAGCTGGTTGGGCTGGTGCTGCGGCTGGAGCTGAGGCGGTTGCTCTTGTGTCAGGAACTGGCACTGCAGACGACCTCATACCTCGTGGCACTCTGGAAAATGCATCAATGGTTGTCTTCCATTTCCTCTCCTGCATGTCATCTTGGAGATGCTCCACTGCAGTCTGAATCTCTGTCACCTTGATATCCAAGTCATAGAACTTTTGTTCTACGATTCTCTCTAGGCTTGCCTGGTTCTGAGTTAGGGTGGCCAGTCCTTTCTCAATCCGCAGGGTGGATGCAATCAAGTAACTGATCTTTTCTTGCTTGTTCTTCAAGAAGTACTCAGATGTCTCCTCTTGAGTTGGCATCTTGGCAGCTTTCTCCTTTATTGCCTTCTCCTTCTTGGCTTATGCATGGGCTGAAGATGGTTCATCTTTGGTCATCACAACTTGGTTGTCCTTGAAATTTGGATAGATAGGGAAATGTTCCTTGTCCAACAAGTATGTGTCTGTGCCCATTCTTGAGTTAATCAACATCTGGATCTGAGGGGCATATCCACAGCTCCTCTTCTGATCTGCTGCAGTCCTCTTGATAGTCTCTACCATGAGGCTCATGACCTTGAATTTCTGAGGCACATCAAAGATATGTAGCAAGTTAATGGCATGACCTCTGATCATCCTATGATCTCTAGACTAGGGCAAAAGTGTGTGCCTAAGGATCCAGTTGATGGTTGGCAGCCCTGACAGAAGATAATGCACAGACCCAAACTTGAAAGTATCAAGTGCCTCGTTTCGAATTTCCTTGTACATATTGGACATAGATTTATGATCCATCTTCTTCTTGGAATAGACATCCAAGTCATCTTCATTTTCCTTTGGGGCATTGATAAGCTGTGCCCACTCAGCAACTGTTGATTGGTACCTTGTACCTTCAGACATCCAAACAATCCTCCCATCTGGATAAAAATGTGCTGTGGAGTAGAACTGCATGATAAGCTCCTCATTCCACTTTGTGAGCTTCTGCCCAACAAAGTCTGCTACTCCACATGCCTTGAAGCTATCCTGCACTCCAGGGTAGTGCTCTTCATTCTCCTTGATATATTCCCAGTTGACCCATCTCATATCACATACAATTGGCTTCTTGTCTAACAAGACTGTCTCATAGAAGTCCTGCAGTTCCTTAGTGTGGAACCTGTAGTCAACAGCAGTTCTTCTCCTTGAAGCATATGGATCTACTTCTCTCCACTTCCTCATCCCCGAGTCTCTTCTGAGCTTCATGTCCTCAGCCACAGGATGAGCATCATTGTGGTCTGGGATCTTGGGCTTGAGCTTTCTCAGAACATGCTCTTCATCATCTTCTTCAGCAGCTTCAGGCACTAGGGCCTTGTTCTTCTCAGTTGCAGGTATGCTCCTCGTATTTCTCTTTGGGGCAGACTTGGGCTTGGAGGCAGCTTTGGGTGCTTCTTTGGGCTTGGATGCAGCAGCCCCTGTCCTGATAGCATCACCCATAAGCTTAGGTGCCTTAGGTGCTGGTGCAGCAACCTCTTCTTCTTCCTCTTCTTCCATGATGGAAGCCTTTCCAAGCACTCTGGCTACGGTCTTCTTGACCCTTTCCTTCCTTTTCTTTCCTTCAGCAGCAACTGGCTCTATGGTTGCAGGCTTTTCAGGAATCTGAGTTGAAGCTCTGGCCTTTGGCATAGGCTGCCTGCCTGCTGGCCTTTTGACCTTTAAGCCTGGCTTGGTGCTCTGTCTTGAGCCATGCTCCTTTTTGAGTGCAAATCTCTTTGATGTGGCTTCCTCTTCCTCTGCCACATAATCTTCATCCTCAGAATCTGAAGTTCTCTTCTTCCTCTATCTGGTGGCAGCTTTTGGCAAATTGCTAGGGGTGCTCCTGCTGCCATCATCTGAAGAACTGGAGGGACTAGTGCCCTCACTCATTTGCACTGGCTGCTCTGACAAATTCTGGCTATCACTTTCGTCTGACATTATGAACAAGCTGACTGCTGACCCTGTGAACAGTTTATAGATGAGGTAGAGTGGATGAGCATCACAAAATGCAGAGATTTTTGCAAAAGAATGATTCAAAAACTTAGTTTTAGTTTCCCATAGAAAGCATTTCGGATCTACCGATTTGTGAACTCGGTGATACCGAAGCAGTTTTTGGAACCTAAACTAGTGAACTCGGTCAGACCGAGTCACAGTTCGGTGACACCGAGACTGCTAGGGTTTCACAAAGTTCCAAAATCGGTCACACCGATTAGTAATACTCGGTCAGACCGAGTCTTACTTGTGCAATGGCATGAGCCAAATTGGTGGGACCGAGTTTTTCAACTCGGTGGGTCCGAGAAGGTTTCGGCGGAAACCTAACCCTAAAATTTTCGAATCAAACCTATTCTACGAACGCATTGACTGGATAGGAGTGTTTCAAACGTGGCTAGAATCAATATGATCACAATGTGCTAGGAATCAGATTGGGAATAGCACAAAGATCGAGTCCATACCCTAGTTCGGTGGAGACTCGCTACGGCGGCAACGGCGGGGTAGAATTCCGTTGACGGCGACGGAGACCAGCGACTGGAGGCGGCTGGCGGCGAGGAGACGATCCGGAGACCACGTTGGCAGAGCGAGCTATCGCGCGGGCGAAGGGGTTCGGAAAAATTTCCAAATTTTTGCCCGTGACTATATATAGCCCGACCCTATCGGTGTGACCGAGTGGAACAACTCGGTGGCACCGAGATGCAAAACTGTATACAGTTATTGCAACTCGGTGTGACCGAATGGTTCAAATCGGTTGCACCGGGATCGAAAATTCAGATCAACTTAATGATCTCGGTAGGACCGAAAGTAGGATATCGGTCAGACTGAGAATCATAAAGAGGTTTTGGAAGTTTAAGTCTATGACGAATCGGGGACTCCGAGTGCTCCTCACAGAGAGTGGTTCGAATCTGACTTGATCAAATTTTGTGATGTAGCATGAATAGAGTTTGAGACAAGAAAAGCATAGATAGCTAGAGGAGGTTCTTAGGCATTCTTGTCCATCCACTTGGCAAAAGGAAATAAAACCAAACAATCAAAACAACAAGTGGATGTCCTCGAATGAGTAAAATATGCAACCAACATGCTCACACAATAAGATGGCAATTGAAATATGTGACAAAGCGTGCACAACCAATTCTAGCATCTATCAAGCAATTGGCGATGACTAGGTCATCTATATATGAGTATATTGACTTAGGAGTCAAGTGAGAACACTTGATCATAGGTCATACTCATCGTTTTAAGCTCAAGTGGGGTTACCACTTTTACATAAAGCATTGTTGTTCTTGTTACTAGACTTGACTTGAGGCATGTAAGTGGATAAGAGTAAACGCTTGGCAATGTAAGAAGAACTTTTCTTGCGGAGATCATCATTGATTGCCTTTAAAAACTCATGCTCTTGCTCAAGATTGAGCTTTTCAAAGCGTAACTTCTCATGAGCTCTTAAAAGTTCTCGATGATCTTCGAAGATAGTTTCATGACCTAACTTAAGAGTGTTTAGTTCTTTAGTTAGAGCCTCAATCTTTTCCTTATCATTGTCATTCGTTTTATCTTAATTAGCATGATTAATTGACGTTTCATCATAGTATTCATCACTAGAGTTGTCAACAAGTAAATCATCATCACCTAACAAGTCATCTTCATCACTATTAAAATCAACATACTCGGGGTGTGTTACCTTAGGACCTTTGGCCATGAAGCATCTTCCAATTCCTTCATTTGGTGAGTCAAATATGTCGTAGGAGTTGGTTGACACAAGTGCTAGACCGACAACACCTTCATCTTGAGTATATTCGGAATCGGAGTGATAACTTCTCTCGGAGTGGTCGTCGGAGTCGGAGCCGGATACCCATTCACCAACATGAGCTTGATGTCTTTGTTTTGTGTAGCTCCTTGATGATTTTTCCTTCCTTTCCGAATCCTTGCTTCTCCGTGAGTATCTTCGTTCATAACGATCATCTCTACTCCTTCTCTCTCTTGGTGGTGATTCTTCTCTTTTGCTTCTTCTTTTTGGAGAGTCTTCTCTTCTCTTGTAGGGAGTCGTACACTCATTGGAATAGTGTCCGGGTCTTCCACAATTGTAGCAGTTTTGCTCTCGACTAGAAGATCTTTTGTCATTGTAGGAACTTGACTTGGAGCTTCTATCTTTGCTTCTACTCTTGTACAACTTGTTTAAGTTCTTCACCATTAAGCTCAATTCTTCATTGAAGTTTTGTTTCTCACTTGATGATGTAGGGGCTTCACATGAGGCTTTGTAGGCACCACTTGATTTGTTGTGAAGTTCCTCTTTATCCTTAAGTGACATCTCATGAGCAACAATTCTTCCAATTACCTCCGTTGGCTTGAGATCTTTGTAATTGGGCATCATTTGGATCAATTTGCACATGGTATCATATTTTCCATCCAAGGCTCTTAGAATCTTCTTGATGATGAATCTATCGGTCATCTCTTCACTTCCTAAGCCAGCAATCTCATTTGTGATGAGAGCAAGCCTAGAGTACATTTCAGCAACACCTTCACCATCCTTCATTTTGAACTTGTCAAGTTGACTTTGAAGCACATCCAATTTGGATTCCTTGACGGAGTCGGTACCTTTGTTCATATCAATCAAAGTGTCCCAAATTTCCTTTGCATTCTCAAGACGGCTGATTTTGTTGAATTCTTCGGGGCACAATCCGTTGAAGAGAATATCACAAGCTTGAGCATTGTATTGCAACATCTTCAACTCATCCGCGGTAGCTTCACGGTTTGGTTCTCTCCCATCAAAGAAGTCACCTTACAAACCAACACACACAATAGCCCAAACGGCGGGGTTATGTCCAAGAATATGCATTTTCATTTTATACTTCCAACTAGCAAAATTAGTACCATCAAAGTAAGGACCTCTACGGTGATAATTTCCCTCGCTAGACGCCATACTCTCCTAGGTTGTGAAACCAAGGCTATGACCACCAACAGCTATGGAAATCAAAGCAAATGGAGACCAAGGCTCTGATACCACTTGTAGGATCGAAAGTATGTCTAGAGGGGGGGGTGATTAGACTACTTGACCAAATAAAAACTTAACCTTTTCCCAATTTTAGTTCTTGGCAGATTTTAGGTATTTTAGGACAAGTCAAGCAATCATCACACAATTCAAGCAAGTATGCAAAGAGTATATTGGCAGCGGAAAGTAAAGATGCAAGTTGCAAGAATGTAAAGGGACGGGTTTGGAGAATTCAAACGCAATTTGAGACACGGATGTTTTTCCCGTGGTTCGGATAGGTGGTGCTATCCTACATCCACGTTGATGGAGACTTCAGCCCATGAAGGGTAACAGTTGCGCGAGTCCACGGAGGGCTCCACCCACGAAGGGTCCACGAAGAAGCAACCTTGTCTATCCCACCATGGCCATCGCCCACGAAGGACTTGCCTCACTAGCGGTAGATTTTCACGAAGTAGGCGATCTCCTTGCCCTTAGAAACTCCTTGGTTCAACTCTAGAATCTTGTCGGAGGCTCCCAAGTGACACCTAGCCAATCTAGGAGACACCACTCTCCAAGAAGTAACAAATGGTGTGTTGATGATGAACTCCTTGCTCTTGTGCTTCAAATGATAGTCTCCCCAACACTCAACTCTCTCTCATAGGATTTGGATCTGGTGGAAAGAAGATTTGAGTGGAAAGGAACTTGGGGAAGGCTAGAGATCAAGATTCATATGGTAGGAATGGAATATCTTGGTCTCAACACATGAGTAGGTGGTTCTCTCTCAAAACATATGAGTTGGAAGTGTAGATGTGTTCTGATAGCTCTATCCACGAATGAAGAGGAGGTGGAGGGGTATATATAGCCTCCACACAAAATCCAACCATTACACACAATTTACCAATCTCGGTGGGACCGAATCAACAAACTTGGTCGGACCGAAATAGTAAACCTAGTGACCATTAGAGATTTTCGGTGGGACTGACATGCAACTCGGTAGGACCGATTTTGTTAGGGTTAGGGCATAACGTAATCTCGGTGAGACCGATTACACAAACTCGATGAGACCGATTTTGGTAATTAGCTAACCAGAGAGTTGGTCAGGCAAACTCGGTGGGACCGATTTGTTCTTTCGGTGAGACCGAAAAGTTACAAAAAGGAAACACTGAATTTACATTGCAATCTCGGTGGGACCGATCCGCTCTTTCGGTGAGACCAAAAAGTTACGAAAGGGAAACAGAGAGTTTGCAATCCCATCTCGGTGAGACCAAGATCCCTATCGGTAGAACCGAATTGCTAGGGTTTGGTAGTGGCTTATGACAAGTGAAACTCGGTGGCGCCGGATAGGAAGAATCGGTTGGACCGAGTTTGGCTTAGGGTTTAGGTCATATGTGGATATGGGAAATTAGTTGAGGGTTTTGGAGCATATCACTAAGCACATGAAGCAAGAGGCTCATTAAGCAACACCTCATCCCTCCTTGATAGTATTGGCTTTTCCTAAAGACTCAATGTGATCTTGTATCACTAAAATATAAAATGAAGAGTCTTGAGCTTTTGAGCTTGAGCCAATCCTTTGTCCTTAGCATTTTGAGGGTTCCACTTTCACCATCCATGCCATGCCAATCATTGAGCTTTCCTAAAATAATCATCTTGGAATAGCATTAGCTCAGTGAGCTATATGTTGTTATGAATTACCAAAACCACCTAGGGATAGTTGCACTTTCAGTAGTGCGTGAGTTTACCTTGGCACCGCGTGCCATGAAGCAATAGGTGGGAGCGGAGTTGTCCTTGTCATTAGCATCGGCGTCGGTGATGAAGTCATTGTCTTTAATGTTGAAGATGAACTTGGCAACGTAAGCTGTAGCCAGACCTGCAACGCCAGAATCGGACTCCTCCTCAGACTCCACCTCCGCCTCCTCAGAAGCAGACTCCTCCTCTGAATCCATTTCCTTGCCAATAAACGCATGAGCCTTGCTAGATGAGCTCTTCTTGTGTGATGAAGACTTTGATGAAGACTTGGAAGAAGACTTTGAGTATTTCTTCTTCTTCTTCTTGTCGTCAGAATCATATTCCTTGCTCTTCTTCTTCTTGTTGTTCTCATTGTCCCACTGCGGACACTCAGAGATGTAGTGACCATGTTTCTTACACTTGTGGCATGTTCTCTTCTTGTAGTCATGAGCAGAAGATTCATCATTCCTTGAGCTGGATTGTGAGGACTTTCTGAAGCCTTTCTTCTTGGTGAATTTCTGGAACTTCTTCACAAGCATAGCAAGCTACTTTCCAATGTCTTCAGGATCATCAGAACTGCGATCAGATTCTTCTTTAGATGAGGAAACAACTTTTGCCTTCAAAGCACGAGTTCGCCCATAGTTGGGACCATAGATGTCTCTTTTCTCAGAAAGCTAAAACTCATGTGTGTTGAGACTTTCAAGTATGTCAGACAGATCGAGTGTTTTGAAGTCAAGGCATTCTTGAATCATCAGGGCTAGGGTGTCAAACAAGCTGTCAAGTGATCTCAGGAGTGTCTTGCCGACTTCATGCTTGGTGATCTCAGTAGCGCCGAGGGCTTGAAGCTCATTTGCGATGTCAGTGAGTCGGTCAAACGTGAGCTGAACATTATCGCTGTCGTTTCTCTTGAAGCGGTTGAAGAGGTTGCGAAGGACACTGATTCTTTGATCTCTCTGGGTTGAGACGCCTACGTTGACCTTGAAGAGCCAGTCCCAGGCTAGCTTGGATGTTTCCAGAGCACTCACACGGCCATACTGTCCTTTGGTCAGATGACCACAGATGATGTTCTTGGCAGTGGAATCTAGTTGAACGAACTTCTTGACATCAGCAGCGGTGACACCTTCACCAGCCTTGGGGACGGCATTCTTGACGACATACCAGAGGTCGACATCAATGGCTTCCAGATGCATGCGCATCTTATTCTTCCAGTAGGGATATTCAGTTCCATCGAAGACTAGGCATGCAGCAGAGACTTTGATTATCCCTGCAGTCGACATAGCTAAAACTCCAGGTGGTTAAACCGAATCACACAGAACAAGGGAGTACCTTGCTCCGATACCAATTGAAAGTGCTAGTGATCGATTAGAGGGGGGGGGGGTGAATAGGCAATTTTTATGAAATTCTTCAAAACATGGAAGTTTCGAAGACAAACGATAGAAATAAACCTATTACCATGCAGCTGAAGGTAGACTACACTAAGTAAGCCATAGTCAAGTATTCAATGAAATGAAAGCACAAAGACTAATAGCAGCTAGGCAGTATAGATCAGGATGGAAGATAGTATGAAGCCAATCAGAACAAGCAGTCACACAGTGAAGACAAATAGATAATGTAAATAGGCAATGACTTCACAAGGACCAATCTGCAAATAAAGAGATGGGAAGGATAGAACCAGTGGCTCGTTGAAGACAATGATTTTTTGGACCAGTTCTAGTTGTTGTGACAATTGCACGTCTGGTTAGGGAGGCTGAGATTCAACTCAGAAGACCACGTCTTCACCTTATTCCCCTTGAGCTAAGGACACCCAGTCCTCGCCCAATTACTCTGGTAAGTCTTCAAGGTAGACTTCCAAACCTTCACAGACTTCGTTCACTGGCGATCCACAATGACTCTTGGATGCTCAGAACGCGACGCCTAACCGGCTGGAGGATTCACAGTCCTCAAGTGTAATAAGTCTTCAGATCACACAGACAAGAAGACTTAAGTGATGCCTAACACTCTTTGGCTCTGGATGTTTAGGTCTTTGTCCTCGCAAGGATTTCTCTCTCAAAGGCTTCGAGGTGGGTTGCTCTCAAACGACAAAAGACGTGAACTAACTCTGAGCAGCCAACCAATTTATGGTGTAGGGGGTGGGCTATTTATAGCCACTAGGCAACCCGACCTGATTTGTCCGAAATGACCCTGGGTCACTAAGAAATTGACATGTGTTTCAACGGTCAGATTTCAAACACACACGGCAACTTTACTTGAGCTACAAGCAAAGCTGGCTTATCGAGCTCTGGATAAGATTTGCTCTCATTGTCTTCGCTCGAAGACATAGGATTTTGGTTAAGCATCACTGCAGTCATTCTAACTGGTTTACTTGGACCCCACTTAACAATACGGTGGTTCCTATGACTCAACAAAAGATAAAAAGAACGATGAAACAACTAAGTCTTTGCGCTCCATAGTCTTCACGCGATGTCTTCTCTTGTCATAGTCTTCAATGTGAATGTCTTCACATACCACCTTTGACTTCAATGTCTTCATACATTTTTAGGGATCATCTCTGGTAGGAAAACCGAATCAATGAGGGACTTCTACCTGTGTCATCCTACAATTCTCACAAACACATTAGTCCCTCAACCAGGTTTGTCGTCAATACTCCAAAACCAACTAGGGGTGGCACTAGATGCACTTACAGTCTCAACACATGAATAGGTGGTTCTCTCTTAGAAAATGAATGTTGGAAGTGTAGGCATGTTCTCATGGCTCTCTCCATGAGTGAAGAGTGGGTTGACGGCTATTTATAGCCTCCACACAAAATCAAACCGTTACACACAATTCACCAAACTCGGTAGGACCGAATCAGAAAACTCGGTGGGACCAATTCAGTTCAAAATGTGAACGTTAGGCTTTTCGGTGGGACTGACATGTCAACTCGGTGGAATTGATTTGATTAGGGTTAGGGCATAACGTAATCTCGGTGAGACCGATTACACAAACTCGGTGGGACCGATTTTGGTAATAAGCTAACCAGAGAGTTTGTCAGGCAAACTCGGTGGGACCGAATCTCTCATTTCGGTGAGACCAAAACGTTCCGAAAGGGAAACAGAGAGTTTGCATTGCGAACTCGGTGGGCCCGATCGCTCATGTTGGTTGGACCGAAACGTTATGAAGGGAAACAAAGAGTTTGCAATCCCGTCTCGGTGAGACCGAGTTCCCTATCGATGAGACCAATATGATTAGGGTTCCTGGCAGTGGCTATATCATGTGAACTCTGTGGCACCGGATACAACATTTCGGTGGAGCCGAGTTTGTCTTTTGGTTTGGGACATATGTGGATATGAGAAAGTGGTTGAGGGTTTTTGGAGCATATCACTAAGCATTTTGAGCAAGTAAGTCATTAAGTAACACCTCATCCCCTTTTAATAGTATTGGCTTTTCCTATGGACTCAATGTGATCTTGGATCACTAAAATGAAAAAAGTAGAGTCATCATCTTGAGCCAATATGCGTCCTTAGCATTTTGAGGGGTCCACATTCTTAATCCATGCCATGCCAATCATTGAACTTTCTGAAATGATCATCTTGAAATAGTATTCGTTCAATGAGCTATATGTTGTTAATAATTACCAAAACCACCCAGGGATAGTTGCACTTTCAATCTCCCCCTTTTTGGTAATTAATGACAACATATAGATCAAAGCTTCGACAAATGATAATAAGATTGAAATACATCGTCACTTTGAGAAGTTTGCTTTGGACTGCAAATGCACAAGGAGTTAGACTCATTGGTCACTCTTCCATGTCACATACATCTTGGTGGAGCGCTCAAAATGATATGAATTAAAACATGCACTCATCACTAAGCAATGTGAATGATGATATAAGGATATAAAAGGTAATGTCATCCAAGCAAGCATTAAGGTAGCATATGATCAAACACATGATCATACAAGTATCTAACACAAGGACATAGAGTATCAACCAAGCACACAATAAAGTTCAACCAAAAACAAGAGAGACAAAGAAGCAAAACACTCTCTCTCGAAGCTTATGATCTATACATTTCTCCCCCTTTGGAAACAAGTTACCAAAAAGACAAAAATGCATAGTGCTATGTGTCTCTCAGGCTTGGTCTTCCGCATGTGCTGTAGAGAGAACTCCAAGGAAGAAGGCATCAGTGGATGATGTTGGAGCTGGTGGTGGTACTAAAGTTGTCGCTGCTGCAGATGAAGTAGATCTTGTATCTGATAGTGGCACTGCAGCAGACCTCTGACTCCTTGGCACATGCTGAAAAGCATCCGTAGTTGCCTTTCCTCTCCTCTCCGCAGCTTCCTCCTGGAGCTTCTCGACTGCCGTCTGTATTTCAGTCACCTTGAAGTCAAGATCATAGAACTTGGTCTCTACGATCCTCTCCAAGCTCGCCTGATTCTGAGTTAGGGTGGCCAAGCCCTTCTCAATCCTCAATGTAGCTTGAATTAGATAACCCTCAATTGATCTTGTTTGCTCTTTAGGAACACCTGAGATGCTTCAGCAGTTGGCATCCTTGCAGCCTTTCCTGCCTTTGCCTTGGCTCTCTTCTCCTGTGCTTGTGCTGATGATGGTTCATTCTCATTCATTACAACTTCATTATCTTCAAAATCTGGGTATAAGGCTAAATGCTCCTTATCCAACAAGTAAGTACCTGTGCCCATCTTTTAGTTGATGAGCACCTAAATGTGTGGAGCATACCCACAAGATCTCTTTTGGTCACCAGCTGTCCTCTTGATTGTCTCCACAATCAGACTCATGACCTTGAATTTTTGTGGTACATCAAAGATTTGCAGCAAGTTGATGGAATGTCCCCTTATCATCCTGTGATCTCTAGATTTGGGTAACAGAGTACGCCTTAAGATGGTGTTGATAGTGGGCAGACCAGACAACAAATAGTGCACAGATCCAAGCTTGTGTGTCTCCAAAGCTTTATCGGGGATCTCCTTGTACATATTTGCCATTGAGTAGTGGTCCTTCTTCCTCTTGGCATACACATCCAAATCATCTTCATGTTCCTCTCGAGCATTGATCAACTTGGCCCATTCATCTATAGATGATTGGTACCTTGTACCTTCAGACATCCACACTATCCTCCCATTTGGATAGAAATGAGCAGTGGAGTAAAATTGCATGATTAGCTCATCATACCATTTTGTGAGCTTCTGTTCAACAAACTTGTCAACTCCACAAGCTTTGAAGCTTTCATGTACACCCGGGAAGTGATCCTCATTCTCATCAATAAATTCCCAATCGACCCATATCATATCTGAAAGTGCAACTATCCCTAGGTGGTTTTGGTAATTCATAACAACATATAGCTCATCGAGCTAATGCTATTCCAAGATGATTATTTCAGGAAAGCTCAATGATTGGCATGGCATGGATGTTGAAAGTGGATCCCTCAAAATGCTAAGGACAAAGGATTGGCTCAAGCTCAAAAGCTCAAGACTCTTCACTTTATATTTTAGTGATCCAAGATCACATTGAGTCTTTAGGAAAAGCCAATACTATCAAGGAGGGATGAGGTGTTGCTTAATGAGCCTCTTGCTTCATGTGCTTAGTGATATGCTCCAAAACCCTCAACTACTTTTCCATATCCACATTTGACCTAAACCCAAAGCCAAACTCGGTCCTACCGATTCTTTCAACCCGGCGCCACCGAGTTTCACTTGTCATAGCCATTGCCAAACCCTAGCAAATCGGTTCTACCAATAGGGATCTTGGTCTCACCGAGAAGGGATTGCAAACTCTTTGTTTCCCTTTCGTAACTTTTCGGTCTCACCGAAAGAGTGGATCGGTCCCACCGAGATTGCAATGTAAACTCTCTGTTTCCTTTTTGTAACATTTCGGTCTCACCGAAAGAGCAAATCGGTCCCACCGAGTTTACCTGACCAACTCTCTAGTTAGCTTATTACCAAAATCGGTCTCACCGAGTTTGTGTAATCGGTCTCACCAAGATTACATTATGCCCTAACCCTAACCATATCGGTCCTACAGAGTTGCATGTCAGTCCCACCGAAAATCTCTAACAGTCACTAGGTTTACTATTTCGGTCCGACCGAGTTTGTTGATTCGGTCCCACCGAGATTGGTAAATTGTGTGTAACGGTTAGATTTTGTGTGGAGGCTATATATACCCCTCCACCTCCTCTTCACTCGTGGAGAGAGCCATCAGAACACATCTACACTTCCAACCCATATGTTCTGAGAGAGAACCACCTACTCATGTGTTGAGACCAAGATATTCCATTCCTACCATATGAATCTTGATCTCTAGCCTTCCCCAAGTTGCTTTCCACTCAAATCTTCTTTCCACCAAATTCAAATCCTGTGAGAGAGAGTTGAGTGTTGGGGAGACTATCATTTGAAGCACAAGAGCAAGGAGTTCATCATCAACACACCATTTGTTACTTCTTGGAGAGTGGTGTCTCCTAGATTGGCTAGGTGTCACTTGGGAGCCTCCGACAAGATTGTGGAGTTGAACCAAGGAGTTTGTAAGGGCAAGGAGATCGCCTACTTCGTGAAGATCTACCGCTAGTGAGGCAAGTCGTTCGTGGGCGATGGCCATGGTGGGATAGACAAGGTTGCTTCTTCGTGGACCCTTCGTGGGTGGAGCCCTCCGTCGACTCGCGCAACCGTTACCCTTCGTGGGTTGAAGTCTCCATCAACATGGATGTAGGATAGCACCACCTATCCGAACCATGGGAAAAACATCTGTGTCTCCTATTGCATTTGAATCCTCCAAACCCTTCCCTTTACATTCTTGCAAGTTGCATGCTTTACTTTCCGCAGCCAATATACTCTTTGCATGCTTGCTTGAATTGTGTGATGATTACTTGACTTGTCCGAAAGTAGCTAAAATCTGCCAAGAACTAAAATTGGGAAAAGGTTAAGTTTTTATTTGGTCAAGTAGTCTAATCACGCCCCCTCTAGACATACTTTCGATCCTACAAGTGGTATCAGAGCTTTGGTCTCCATTTTCTTTGATTTCCATAGCTTTTGGTGGTCATAGCCTTGGTTTCACAACCTAGGAGAGTATGGCGTCTAGCGAGGGAAATTATCACCGTAGAGGTCCTTACTTTGATGGTACTAATTTTGCTAGTTGGAAGCATAAAATGAAAATGCATATTCTTGGACATAACCCCGCCGTTTGGGCTATTGTGTGTGTTGGTTTGCAAGGTGACTTCTTTGATGGGAAAGAACCAAACCGTGAAGCTACCGCGGATGAGTTGAAGATGTTGCAATACAATGCTCAAGCTTGTGATATTCTCTTCAATGGATTGTGCCCCGAAGAATTTAACAAAATCAGCCGTCTTGAGAGTGCAAAGGAAATTTGGGACACTTTGATTGATATGCATGAAGGTACTGACTCCGTCAAGGAATCCAAATTGGATGTGCTTCAAAGTCAACTTGACAAGTTCAAAATGAAGGATGGTGAAGGTGTCGCTGAAATGTACTCTAGGCTTGCTCTCATCACAAATGAGATTGCCGGCTTAGGGAGTGAAGAGATGACCGATAGATTCATCATCAAGAAGATTCTAAGAGCCTTGGATGGAAAATATGATACCGTGTGCACATTGATCCAAATGATGCCCAATTACAAAGATCTCAAGCCAACGGAGGTAATTGGAAGAATTGTTGCTCATGAGATGTCACTTAAGGATAAAGAGGAACTTCACAAAAAATCAAGTGGTGCCTACAAAGCCTCATGTGAAGCCCCTACATCATCTAGTGAGAAACAAAACTTCAATGAAGAATTGAGCTTAATGGTGAAGAACTTCAACAAGTTCTACAAGAGTAGAAGCAAAGATAGAAGTTCCAAGTCAAGGTCCTACAATGACAAAAGATCTTCTAGTCGAGAGTGAAACTGCTACAATTGTGGAAGACCCAGACACTATTCCGATGAGTGTACGGCTCCCTACAAGAGAAGAGAAGGCTCTCCAAAAAGAAGAAGCAAAAGAGAAGAATCACCACCAAGAGAGAGAAGGAGTAGAGATGATCGTTATGAACGAAGATACTCACGGAGAAGCAAGGATTCGGAAAGGAAGGAAAAATCATCAAAGAGCTACATAAAACAAAGACATCAAGCTCATGTTGGTGAATGGGTATCCGGCTCTGACTCCGATGACCACTCCGAGAGAAGTTATCACTCCGACTCCGAATATACTCAAGATGAAGGTGTTGCCGGTCTAGCACTTGTGACAACCAACTCCTACGATATATTTGACTCACCAAATGAAGGAATTAGAAGATGCTTCATGACCAAAGGTCCCAAGGTAACACACCCCGAGTATGTTGATTTTAATAGTGATGAAGATGACTTGTTAGGTGATGATGATTTACTTGTTGACAACTCTAGTGATGAATACAATGATGAAACATCAATTAATCATGATAATCAAGATAAAACGAATGACAATGATAAGGAGAAGATTGAGGCTCTAACTAAAGAACTAAACACTCTGAAGTTAGGTCATGAAACTATCTTCGAAGATCATCGAGAACTTTTAAGAGCTCATGAGAAGTTACGCTTTGAAAAGCTCAATCTTGAGCAAGAGCATGAGTTTTTAAAGGCAATCAATGATGATCTCTGCAAGAAAAGTTCTTCTTACATTGCCAAGCATTTACTCTTATCCACTTACATGCCTCAAGTCAAGTCTAGTAACAAGAACAAGAAAGATTCTTCCTCTAATAGTAACAATGATCATGATAAATCCAATATTGTTGCTTCTAGTAGTTCTCTTGATTCCACTAATGATTCTCTTAGCCAAGTTACACTTGAGCAAGAAAATAGCTTATTGAAGGGAATTATAGAGAAAGGAGTGTACAAAAGCCTTGATGGGAGTAAGCAATTCGAGGAAATTGTACGCAAGCAAGGAATGCACCGGAAGAATCAAGGTGTTGGTTTTAAACGAAAGTTCAATGCCAATGGAGTTGAGTGGGAAGAAGATCAATACCCCAAGACAAAGTTTGTTCCTCAACAAGAGAAGTATGATACTTCCTTCAAGGGGACACAAGCTCAAGATGATCTTCCACCACAAGACTACAAGCAAAAAGGCAAGGACAAGCTTCAAGAGGAAATTGATGCATTTGAAGAAGCTCCTAAGACCTTAGTCAAGTGGATTCCCAAGACCACTCCAAGTTCCACTTCATCAAGTACGACTACAACTGCAAGGATTCCCATCAAGATGCTGTGGATCCAAAATAAGAAGAACTAGAGAGTTCTTGAGGGTGACTCCACCAACATACTTCACTCTTATCATTTTGGCAAGAACAAGTGCAATCAACTTCCACATCTTGCACTAGTTCAAGGAGTCACAAACCCTCTTGTTGGTAAGACAAGGGACAAGGTAACCTAAAAGTTTTCATGGACATTATCTTGTGTGTGCATCACTCTATGTCTATGGATATCCTTGTTTGTTCCTTGTGGGACTAACCCATGTAGGTATTGAAAGTGCAATTCACTCAAATGGATAGCTCCAAGTGATCTACATCAACATTGAGCATCCACATCTTCAACATCTACATGAAGTCATCATCGACAAAACCCAAGGTTAGTTCATCCCTCTTAGGGGGGATATCACATCTAGGGGGAGCTTTACTCTAAGACTTGAGCTAAAGCAACTCTGAAGATGTGAACACAACAATGCTTTATGTAAAAGTGGTAACCCCACTCGAGCTTAAACGATGAGTATGATCTATGATCAAGTGTTCTCACTTGACTCCTAAGTCAATATACTCATATATAGATGACCTAGTCATCGCCAATTGCTTGATATATGCTAGAATTGGTTGTGCATGATTTGTCACATATTTCAATTGCCATTTTATTGTGTGAGCTTGTTGGTTGCATATTTTACTCATTCGAGTACATCCACTTGTTGTTTTGATTGTTTGGTTTTATTTCCTTTTGCCAAGTGGATTGACAAGAATGCCTAAGAATGTCCTCTAGCTATCTATGCTTTTCTCTTCTTAAACTCTATTCATGCTACATCACAAAATTTGATCAAGTCAGATTCGAACCACTCTGTGTGAGGAGCACTCGGAGTCCTCGATTCGTCATAGACTTAAACTTCCAAAACCTCTTTATGATTCTCGGTCTGACCGATATCCTACTTTCGGTCCTACCGAGATCATTAAGTTGATCTGAATTTTCGATCTCGGTGCAACCGATTTGAACCATTCGGTCACACCGAGTTGCAATAACTGTATACAGTTTTGCATCTCGGTGCCACCGAGTTGTTCCACTCGGTCACACCGATAGGGTCGGGCTATATATAGTCACGGGCAAAAATTTGGAAATTTTTCCGAACCCCTTCGCCCGTGCGATAGCTCGCTCTGCCAACGTGGTCTCCGGATCGTCTCCTCGCCGCCAGCCGCCTCCAGTCGCTGGTCTCCATCACCGTCAATGGAATTCTACCCCGCCGTTGCCGCCATAGCGAGTCTCCGCCGAACTAAGGTATGGACTCGATCTTTGTGCTATCCCCAATCTGATTCCTAGCACATTGTGATCATATTGATTCTAGCCACGTTTGAAACACTCCTATCCAGTCAATGCGTTCGTAGAATAGGTTTGATTCGAAAATTTTAGGGTTAGGTTTCCGCCGAAACCATCTCGGAGCCACCGAGTTGAAAAACTCGGTCCCACCGATTTGGCTCTTGCCATTGCACAAGTAAGACTCGGTCTGACCGAAAATTACTAATCGGTGTGACCGATTTTGGAACTTCGTGAAACCCTAGCAGTCTCGGTGCCACCGAACTGTGACTCGGTCTGACCGAGTTCACTAGTTTAGGTTCGAAAACTGCTTTGGTATCACCGAGTTTAAAAATCGGTAGATCCGAGATGATTGTTGTGGGAAACTAAAACTAAGATTTTGAGTCATTCTTTTTCAAAAATCTTTGCATTTTGTGATGCTCATCTATTCTACCTCATCTATAAACTATTCACAGGGTCAGCAGACAGCTTGTTCATCATGTCAGATCAGAGTGACAACCAGAATGTGTCAGAACAGCAAGTGCACATGAGTGAGGGCACTAGTCCCTCCAGTTCTTCTGATGAAGGCAGCAGGAGCACCCCTAGCAATCTGCCAAAAGCTGCCACCAGACAAAGGAAGAAGAGAACCTTAGACTCAGAGGATGAGGACTATGTGGCAGAAGAGGACGCTACTTCCAAGAAAGTAGTGCTCAAGAAGGAGTATGGCTCAGCTAAAGACACAAATCTAGGATTGAAAATCAAAAGGCCAGCAGGTAGACAGCCTATGCCAAAAGCCAGAGCTTCAACTCAGATTCCTGAAAAGCCTGCACCCATAGAGCCAGTTGCTGCTGAAGGGAAGAAGAGGAAGGAAAGGGTCAAAAAGACCACTGCCAGAGTGCTTGGGAGATCCTCAATCATGAGAGACTCAGAAGAGGAAGAGGAAGAAGAGGTTGCTGCACCAGCACCTAAGGCACCTAAGCTTATGGGTGATGCTATCAGGACAGGGGCTGCTGCATCAAAGCCCAAAGAAGCACCCAAAGCTGCCTCCAAGCCCAAGCCAGCACCAAAGAGGAATACAAGGAGCAACTTCAGGATGATATGCAGGAGAGGAAGGGCAAGACTACAACTGATGCATTTGCCAGAGTGCCACGAGCTCAGAGGTCGATTGCAGTGCCAGTTCCTGACACCAGAGCCACCACCTTAGCTCTAGCTACAGCACCAACCCAACCAGCTCCAGCATCTACTTCAGCTTCAACTTAAACCACACCTATAGAAGGCTTCGTCCTTGGAGTGCTCCGGACTCCACCACCACCAGAAGATCAAGCCTGAGAGTCGATCTAGCACTATGCATTTTCTAGGAACTTTTTGGTAACTTGTTGCCAAAGGGGGAGAAAAATGTATAGATCATAGGCTTCGAGAGAGAGAGTGTTGCTTTTATTCTCTCTTGCTTTATTTGGTGGTTTTTCGAACTTTGTTTGCTTTTGGTTGAGATACTTTGATATGCCTGTGAGACATTGATGATCATGTGTTTGATCATAAGCTACACTTATGCATGCTTGATTTTATCCTATCTATCTTATGTGATCATTCACTTTCTTTGGTGATGAGTGCATGTATTTCAATTCTTATCATTTTGAGCGCTCCACCAAGATGTATGTGACATGGAAGAGTAACCAATGAGTCTAACTCCTTGTGCATTTGCAGTCCAAAGCAAACTTTAAATATGCACAAATTTAGGGGGACCTCTTACTTATCACACACTTCTCAAAGCGACGATATATTCCATTCTTATTATTATTTGTCAAAGCTTTGATCTATATGTTGTCATCAATTACCAAAAAGGGGGAGATTGAAAGTGCAACTATCCCTAGGTGGTTTTGGTAATTCATAACAACATATAGCTCATTGAGCTAATGCTATTTCAAAATGATTATTTCAGGAAAGCTCAATGATTGGCATGGCATGGATGTTGAAAGTGGATCCCTCAAAATGCTAAGGACAAAGAATTGGCTCAAGCTCAAAAGCTCAAGACTCTTCACTTTATATTTTAGTTATCCAAGATCACATTGAGTCTTTAGGAAAAGCCAATACTATCAAGGAGGAATGAGGTGTTGCTTAATGAGCCTCTTGCTTCATGTGCTTAGTGATATGCTCCAAAACCCTCAACTACTTTTCCATAGCCACATTTGACCTAAACCCAAAGCCAAACTCGGTCCTACCAATTCTTTCAACCCGGCGCCACCGAGTTTCACTTGTCATAGCCATTGCCAAACCCTAGCAAATCGGTTCTACCGATAGGGATCTCGGTCTCACCGAGATGGGATTGCAAACTCTCTGTTTCCCTTTCGTAACTTTTCGGTCTCACCGAAAGAGCCGATCGGTCCCACCGAGATTGCAATGTAAACTCTCTGTTTCCTTTTTGTAACATTTCAGTCTCACCGAAAAAGCAAATTGGTCCCACCGAGTTTAGCTGACCAACTCTCTGGTTAGCTTATTACCAAAATCGGTCTCACCGAGTTTGTGTAATCGGTCTCACCGAGATTATGTTATGCCCTAACCCTAACCATATCGGTCCTACCGAGTTGCATGTCAGTCCCACCGAAAATCTCTAACGGTCACTGTCGTGGTTCTAAGTCTGACAGTGAGGTAGGGGGGTGTGTATGAAGAGGCTAGACCTTAGCTATTGGGAAGTTGTAAGCACACAAGGTTTACGAGTTCAGGCCCTTCTCGGAAGAAGTAACAGCCCTACGTCTCGGTGCCTGGAGGCGGTCAATTGGATTATGCGTGTGTAGATAACAAGGGTGCGAACCCCTCATACTGAGGAGGGGGTGGCTTATATAGAGTTCGCCGGCCCTCTCCTGCCCTCAGTAATGCAGGATTTAAGGTACATTTAAGGTGGGGCGTTACTGATAACGTCCCTAATAAAGTGTCATAATAACCATAAAGACTACTTAATAGCCGACCGTTTGCCTGCGGAGTGACTTCAGGTCTCTTGGTCAGTCGAGTGGTTGGCTTCATGGTCGAGTGTCTTCAACCCGTCGAGTGGGATACCTTCGAGTTGATTGAAAGGTGACTTCTTCTAGGGATGTCCTCGGGTAGGGCTCTTTAGGACGGGTCCGTGCCCCTACCGTAGGTACATAGCTTCATCATTAGCCCCCGAATGGATCGAGGCTAGAGTGAGAAAAGGGGTTAGGGACCTTTCCGACTGATTCTTCGGGTTATATGAGTGCTTCGTTCTGGGTCGACTGTCACGGATGACGTCATTAACCTCTTTCAGTCGCCTTGATCCGTTCCAGGCCTTTCGTCTAGTGGATTTCTTTACCTGTGAGGTACCGAGCGCCGGTGCACGCGGGATTTCTGTTTTGACAAGTTGTTCTGCAGCCAGCGGATATCACAGGATTCGGATTTTTTGGGAAGCGCGCGGAACGGGGGCGGCCGCAGTAATCGGAAGTGACAATGCGAAGGCTCCTCGATCTCCGCGCCGCCTTTTTCGCCACGTACTGCACGCGTGCCTGCCACGGGATTTGACTGGATAGCCTGGGCCTACTGGTCAGCCACTCGGAAGCGGCCCCTTATAAGTTGCCGTCTCAGAGTCCCCCAACAGTGCGCGTGCTCTTCTCTTCTACTTCTTCCTCTCTTTCTTCGTAACCTCTTCCGCTGCCTTCGCTCTTGCCCAACCACCGCAAACCAGCTCGAGATCTCGCTGGCGATGATGGTGAAGGGTAAGACGACCGCTCTGGAGCACGCGAAGAAGGCGGCGGCGGCGGCGAAGGGGAAGAAGTCTGCGCGCGGCGGATCTTCCTCCCGGACGGCCCTGCCCAAAGGTTGGATCCAGGGCGACTGGATGCCATCGGTGCTCCGGCAGGAGGATCTTGATGACCTGGTTGAGGGGGGAGCCATCCCCCACAAAGCCGCGCGTCTTCCGGGGGGAGAGATCGAACCCCAACCTCGCGACGGTGAGTGCGTGCTTCTGGCCACTCACATCGACCGAGGGTTTTCTCTGCCGCCCCATTCTTTCTTCCGCAACTTCTTGAATTTCTTTGGAGCGCAGCTCCATCACTTTACCCCAAATTCCATCGTCTACCTCGCCGCTTTCATTTCTATGTGTGAGGCGTTCCTGGGTTGCCGCCCACACTGGGGGCTTTTCAAGCATATCTTCACTTGTCGCTCTCAGTCGGTCAAGAAGGCCAAGTCGAGTGATGAGAAGACGCAAGTGATCCAGATGTGTGGGGGCTTGGCGATCCAGACGAGGGGGAAGAGCTGTTTCCCATCCATTACTTTCCCGGAGTCGGTCCGAGGTTGGCAGGCGACTTGGTTCTACTGCCAGGACCAGGCGACTCCAGGGCAGTCGACTGGACTCCCACCTTTCTCTCTCGACCGAGCCGAAAAGCCTGCTTCTCTGAAGGTGACACCGGAAGAAAAAGCCCAGGTCAAGGTACTGGCGGGTCGAGTGGTTGAACTTGTCCGTGAGGGTGTGACGGGAATGGATCTGCTGGAAGTCTTCCTCAAGAGGCGAATCCAACCGCTCCAGGCTCGTGACCACCCGATGTGGCTGTACTCTGGCCTCGAGGACACCACTCGGATCCACCCAGAGGAGGTCACCGACGAGATGTTGGAGGGGTGACTGTCAAGTATCAAGGGGAACAAGGACAACCCCCGAGGAGCCAGGAGGGTCATTCCACTCGACAGTTCGTATGAAGTCGACCAGGTGTGTCTTTATGCTCCCGACTGAAATCTTTGTTTTCTGCGTTGGTCTTCTTTTGAGTAGGTCGATTGACTTTCGTTTTGTCTGCTGTTTTCCAGGCGACCACTGAGATGTACTCGACGCCCAACGGGGCGCAGGGGTCGACTGAGGAAGGGGAAGGGAGCGGAGGTGAGAGCGGGGATGACCAAGGCGAGTGGGAGTCTGATGGTGAAGGAGAGGGAGGCGATGACGTTTTATCAAGCGAAGGGGAGGAGGAGGTGGTCGAACCCCCCAACCCGGAGAGGCGATCCAAGCTCGCACATGACCCGGCGCAGGAACGTGGCAAGGCGACTGCCTCTGTAGGGCCGTCGTCAAAACGCCCTCGGACTTCTTCTCCAACACCGACTGGGAAGGTCTCCGAGCAACCACGCACGACGCTATCCAAGCCGCCCAAGGCTCTGCCCAAGATGAAGATAGCCGTCCCTATCATTTCCGGGTAATAAATCTTGTTTTCTTTCGTCGACCGTGCACGGATCCTTGGTCGATTCATTGAGCCAACTGACTGAATTTTCGAAATTTGTAGTGCTGCTACTTCTGAGGTCTTTGTGAAGGACGACGACCAAGAGATGGGGGACGCTGGTACCTCCAACCCTGGTACGGTTACTAACGTCCTGTTTTTGAGTCGTCTGGTCGTTTCTTGCGATTTTGGTCAATTGAAAGTTTCTCTTGCAGCCCCTCCTCATGTTATCAACCTCCCGGATGACGATGACAACGAACCGCTGAGGATGAGGAGGACCAAGAGGTCGTCGGCTGACAGGACTCCCCAGCCTACTCCGGCGCCTGAGACCATGGCTCGGGATGGTGGCGACGTCCCTCGGGCTTCTGTGACCTTTGCCAATCCTCTGTCGAGTGCGCAGCCTTCGGCGTCGACTGTAGATCCAACTTTGCTTTTTGTTGTATACCTCGTCCCTGAGGACGAAGTGGCTGCTGCGAAGGAGGCTATACGCCAGGCGGGGGTCATGATGGGGTAGGTGAAGAAGGCTCGGGAGGCCAGCCAGGCAGCCTATGACGCAAGTTCGGCGCTTCAGAGCAACGTCCAGGTCAGTCGACTTGAAGAGTCTTTCTCCCCCTCTTTTTTTGAAGATCTTTGTATCTGTACACCCGCTGGGTGTGTTTACCCCTTCTTGGACTAGTGGGGGCACGCTGAGTGCACCCACTGGGTGTAGTCCCTGAGACTACGGTGGACTGCTGGCAGTCGACTGTTATAACACCCTCGATGCGACTATATCTCCCACGTGTCGAGGCACGACTTAGAGGCATAATCGCATTGAAGGCAATGTCGCAAGTGAGGTAATCTTCACACAACCCATGTAATATAATAGGGGAAAAAGTTACATAGTTGGCTTACAATCGCCACTTCACACAATTACATGAATAAACATTACATCAATCAAATACACTCATGGCCCGACTACGGAACCAAAATAAAAGAAGAACCCCAAATGCGACAAAGGTCCCCGGTCGACCCCAACTGGGCTCCACTACTGATCAACTAGAACAAAGCAACACAAAGGACAAGATCTTCATCGAGCTCCTCGTGAGCTGGGTTGCGTCATCTGCACGGACTCATCGGCACCTGCACACTGGTTTTGGAAGTATCTGTGAGCCACGGGGACTCAGCAATCTCGCACCCTCGCGATCAAGACTATTTAAGCTTATGGTAAGGTAAAGGTAAGAGGTGGAGCTGCAGCAAGCGACTAGCATATATGGTGGCTAACATACGCAAATGAGAGCGAGAAGAGAAGGCAAAGCACGGTCGATAAAAGCATGATCAAGAAGTTATCCTAGACTACCTACGTCAAGCATAACTCCAACAACCATGTTCACTTCCCGGACTCCACCGGAAAGAGACCATCACGGTTACACACGCGGTTGATTCATTTTAAATAAGGTCGACTTCAGGTTTTCTACAACCGGACGTTAACAAAATTCCCATCTGCCCATAACCGCGGGCACGGCTTTCGAAAGTTCAAATCCCTGCAGGGTGTCCCAACTTAGCCCATGACAAGCTCTCACGGTCAACGAAGGAATAGACCTCCACCCGAGATATTCCGATCAGACTCGGTATCCCAGTACAACAAGACATTTCGACAAGGTAAAACTAAACCAGCAACACCGCCCGAATGTGCCGACAAATCCCGATAGGAGCTGCACATATCTCTTTCTCAGGGCACACTCAGATGAGTGCTCCATACAACTAAAACCAAACCTCGAGTTTCCCCGAGGAGGCGCTGCACAGGACTCTAGTTTGGACCAACACTCAGAGGAGCACTGGCCCGGGGGGGGGGGGGGGTTAAAATAATGATGACCCTTGAGCCGGCCGACTCAAGGGAAGAAAAAGGCTAGGTGGCAAATGGTAAAACCAATGTTGGGCATTGCTGGAGAAGCTTTACTTAAGGCGAACTGCCAAGGGGTTCCCATTATAGCCCAACCACGTAAGGGACGCAAAATCCGGGAACATAACACCGATATGACGGAAACTAGGGCGGCAATAGTGGAACAAAACACCAGGCATAAGGCCGAGCCTTCCACCCTTTACCAAGTATATAGATGCATTAATTAAATAAGATATATGTGATATCCCAACAAGTAAAACATGTTCCAACAAGGAACAACATCTCCATGTTCCAACAAGGAACAAACTTCAGTCTTCACCTGCAACTAACAACGCTATAAGAGGGGCTGAGCAAAGCGGTAACATAGCCAATCAACGGTTTGCTAGGACATTGGTGGGTTAGGGGCTGAACATGGCAATTTGGGAGGCTGACAAGCAAGTGGTAGGCATCGTAGCAATGGCATAGCAAAAGAGCGAGCAAACTAGCATAGCAAAGATAGTAGTGATTTCGAGGGTATGATCATCTTGCCTGAAATCCCGCAAGGAAGAAGAACGAGTCCATGAAGAAGACAAACGGACGTAGTCGAACGGATTCTCACAAACAAGACGTTATCGGAACCAACCCGAAGAAGCAATCACCGGAAAAGAAGCACACAACATAGTAAACAACCACGACATGAACATGGCATGATGCACAACCAAATATGATGCATGTCCGGTTTAATGAAGCATGGCATGGCAAAGTGCACAAACAATCCTACACATTAAGTGGAGCACAATATGCATCGGGATGCATATTGACAAAACACCACATCAATTATTTAGTTCTCTCTCGTTTATGTACCCAACAATATTAAATGTTATTAAACATGGCAAGAGGGTGAAGCAAAGCAAAACTACCTATCTAGTCAAGGTTAAATGAGGCCGGAAGCAACGAACAACAATTCCGGTAAATCCCCATAGCATATTTTAGATTTGGTACTGATCGGACCTAAACACAATTTTAGAGCTGTTTAACATGCGAAGTAAGGTTACCATGATAAACTAGGCAAAATTCTACCCCATTTACATATAAAGTTTATTAAATTCGGAGTTCTGGTTATTTAGTTATGAATTAAATCATTTTAGCATGGCATGGGAGCAAATTTAAACAAACATCATTTTAGACATTTTAACCGTTGTTGTCATGATGCGGATGTCATGTACAAGTTTATGCAATTTTTAAGAAAAATGTTAACAAGAGCATATTATGAAGCATTTGTCATTGTGGCGGAAAGAAGAAGGGGGTGCCACGGCAACGAATCCGAAAATGATGCCACGGCAACATATCGGTTCCGGTAACTCGATTGAGATCCCGGTGCAAACGAAAGTGCGGCGCGAGCGTGACATGCGATAGGAGGTGGGGTGATCCCGGATACCGGGTTCCCACAAGATGGTGACAAGGCAAAAGAGGGGCAACATGCACCGAACAACTCCGACACGGAGCAAACACGAGCATTTCATACATCACACATGCATTCATTCGCGGCGGTCGTCTCGGGGTTATACCTTCGAAGCGTGTCAACGGGACGGTTCGGGTTCGTCAAGGGGAGTAGAGGAAGTAGTCGTTCTCGGGCATCGAGGCAAGTAGTGGTTCACGCGACGATAGTGGTACACGGACATCGTGGAAGTAGTTGTTCTCGCACGCTCTAGGGTCGACGGTAGAGGTTCTCGCGACGGTAGTCGTTCACGTTTGTTCGGAGAGGTACTTGATGACTCCAACGTCTTCGGGGCGACGGTAGTTGTACACGGTCCACGAGACATCGATCGTTCGGGATCTGATTTGCGGTTCTTGCCGACACGAGCGGTACTTGGCGTTTTTGTGTAGACGAACTTGGCGCATCTGAAGGGGTACTTGGCGTACAACGGTCGTCGTGGTACTCGTCGTTCCATGTAGACGTTCTCGTAGGTCTTGGCGATCTTGACGAATCCGAATGGCTCTAGGCACACGTCCACGGTGGTCTTCCATCGTCTTGTATCCTGTACAAGTCTTGACCGATCCAGGATTCGAGGGTGGCCAGAGAAGGATGAGGCCGGCGACGAACTTGGGCGGAGGAGGCAAGAAGGTACGGCGGCGGGTACGACCGGACGAGATCCCGCCGGATCCGAGGCCAGACGTCGGTATGGAGAGGCGGACGAGCTCCAGGACGGCAGCGAGGTCGGCGTCCAAGGCGACGGCCGCAGGATGGAGCTCGGGCGCGCGAGAGGCCCGGCGAGGACGCGGCTTGAGCTGCAGCATCCATGGCGCGACGGCAGAGGAGTTCCTGTTGGCTTGCTTTGGCGTGGTGGGACTCCGGCGACGTGGTGGAGCGATGAGGATGGACGGCGCCGGCATAGAAGAGGGAGGAGGGCGGAGCTTGGCGTCCCCGATGATCCGGCGGCCTCCTGGCGATGCAGCGGACTCCTGGACGCCGCGCGCGTGGAGAGGCTTGGGGTCGCACGCAGGGTCGCCCTCCTGGTGGTCGCCGACGGCGGCGGGTGGCGACGAGGCTCCGGCCTGGTGCCCTTCTCCGGCAAGGGCGGAGCGCGGGGCAGGGGAGATGGGGTCAGGCCCCCCTGGTGAGAGCGAGAGGGGGAGGAGAGGTGGCCGCGGGAGATCGGGGTGGCTCTTGGCATCGGCGTAGGAGGGATCGATGGGAGAGGGAGATCGAGGGGATCGGGATCGAGCCGAGGGGACTCTCCTGGCGGCGCGAGGGGAAAACGGGAGGGAGAAGGGATCGAGGGGGAGATCGAGAGAGAGAGAGGGCTAGCGAGCGAGGGGACTGGGCTAGGGTTTGGCGAAAAAAAGGTGGGCCGGTGCTGGATGGCCCTATAGGCCGGCTAAGCTAATGGGCCGCCCGGATGGCCGAGGCCCAGGTAGCTGCTGCTGCTGCTTTCTATATCTCCACGCAGAAAAACAAAAGGAAAGAGCAGGAAAAGGAGAGGAGCTAGAGAAATAAAATAAAAAAATATACTCGTGATCCTGAAAATGTGCTCTATTTAATAAAATTGGTTTGGAGATTTTTAAAGGAAGTAAAAAATAATTCAAGTTTGAATTAAATTCAAACTTGAACCATTTTAAACCCTATCCAAAACAATTTCAATAGAGATGAAATTTGACATAGAGGCTAGGTGCATGGTGTTGGAATATTGAGGCAAAGATGAACATTAAAAGAGAAGGGAATGTGACACTTGCCAAAAGAAGGAAGTAGGGGGAAGTAGAAGGTGATGAAGCAAGATTCATGCATGGAACATGCATCAACTTAATATGTATTAAAAACACACAATGCACATGATGACATGATGAAATGCAACATGATGCAATGATGAATGCAAAGAACCAAACAAATCACACGATGAAACTCGGAACCCAAGGAAGGTATCTGAAGCTCCGGTCTTGGGGCGTTACAACACTCCACCACTACGAGAGGATCTCGTCCCGAGATCTAGAATGGCACCGGAGGGAAAACGGAGGAGAAAGAGAAAAGGTAAAACAAAGTTGCTCCTTGACAAACGAGTGAAACCACGAACCTTGAAAAGGTTGAACAAATTCGAGAAAAGAATACCACGAAGGTGAACTAGGTTGAAACACTCCGTTAGAAACGAGGGACAAAGAGCATTGCGAAACCTTGAGGTTGAAGGGAAGATATATATAGAAAACACTCCGGTTAAGGAAGGGGATCAAGGAAGACCAAAATTCGGGCAGCACTCCGGTTGAAAAGAAAAGGAATTGAATAAGGTCTTGTTAAGATGAGAAGATACTTGATGAAATCACCACACACTGCCACCGGAACTATTGAATGAATGGAACAATAGTTAAGAAAGGTTTCAGACAGCACTCCGGTTGATAAAGGATGTAAAACTTGATAAGATGAGAGGACTGGCATGAAAAACACAACACTCCGGTTAAATGGATAAGCATGATAATAACAAGATCCTGACAAGAACAATAAGAAGGCTTGAAAAGAGCAACATCCCAAAGCCTCCGGAACAAAAGAATAGAAGATAGATAATTGAAATAAGAGAATTGAGAAGAAAATGCCAACTTCTGCCACAAAAGAGTTTGGAAAGGCATCTTTAGGACAAGGGTCGAAGGGAGTTGTTGGAAAACCAATAACGAAAATAATAAGCTTGATATGGTCTTATGGAATACATCTCAAAATTATGAGGTGACAACCTGCCACTCACGGGAAAAGAATTGGATTGATAAGAACAAGGATAGGAGAAGCTTATTTCACCGAGAGGATAAAAGAAGAACTTGGGTCATACATGAGCACCATTATAGCAACAATCCTTAGGGAAGGCTTTTAGGTGAAATATAACCCAAAACAATACCAACGAATAGGTTGATGGATTTAAAAATATCCCAATCTTGACAGCATGTGAATCATGAAAACATGAACTCAAATTATCAAGAATGACACAATACCACCTCCGGTAATATGGTAGAAAGAATTGCACTCCGGATTGCAAGATGAAGAATGCTTGAGTTTCTTAGAAAAGAATCTCAATGAACACTTGGAGAAGGGATATAAATCTTTGATGAACCCACATGTAGAACCTCCATGACGAACTCCGGTAATAAAAGAATGAACAAAAGAAAGAGAAGTTGAGAACATAAGGTGAATCCTTGTAATGACTTAGATGGATCTCCGTGAAGAAATAGTTGAAAAGGTTGGAACTCCGGGAAAAAGAGAAGATGAACAATTGGAAACAAGAATTTAATCATCGAGAACAAACTCCGGTAAACAAAAGGATGAACAAACGGAAGGAAAAAGAAGTTGAAAATATAAAGCGTCTCGAACCAAGAATGTGATATGATGCACCTCCGGAATAAGGAATTAATCATTTGGATGAAACAAGAAGAAGAATTACATTATGCGCATCCATCACCAAATTAAATTGATGACAATCCACGGATTTGGCATATTACTAATTCTTGTAGAAAATATTAAGAGAGATATCGCGTAAACTTGAGAAAGTCTTCAACGAAACACCGGTGGAATCGAAACAACGAATGAATTAATATGACAACGAATGACAAGAACTCTTGAACGAACCACCGTGAGAATTGAAAAGGAAAACGAAGAGAAGATAAAGAAACACCGGGAAGAATTAAAAATGAACGAAGATGCTTGAGAAAATTTAGATACAAGAGGACGAATAGTTCACGAACTGATTAGAGAATACTTAACTGATGCACCGGTAAGATTTGGCGAAAGAGAGCTGAAAGCTGAGGAATGAATAATTTCTGAGATGATGGGCTTCGGATAATCAAACTGAAAAGACTGTTGAATTACTCCGGATGGTTGAAAAGAATATCTCACAATTGCAAATAATTATGAGAGGATGGCAACAAGACAGAATCACGAATCTTGAAGAGAATGTAGCAAGAATAAGGAGAAACTCTTCTTCGGTCTTCAAAATCCAAGAATGACGACGAGAAACACCACCAAGAATTATTTAGACACTCCGTAGGAATCGAAACGAAGAGGTTGATCCAACGATGAAAAGAATTTGATAGATCTTGGAGAAAATACATATGACTGATGATAACTCATACTTACGTCAAACTTTGAAAAGAATTTGGGAGTAACTCCGGAAAGAATGGAAGAGTCAGGTAAGATCCTGGGAAAAGACCTGTGGGTTAGGGCCCACTCAAAAGAAACCCCGTTGAAATGATTTAAAAGGGAGGTTGCACCGGTTGAATAAAAAAAGGCTTGAATGATAACATCCTCAAAATAGCTTGAACGGATTAAGAGTGGAAACACGAATCTTCTGAGATATCTTCATCACCCCGGAACAAATGAATAGCGAGAAGTGAATTATTATGAGGAGCACCGGTAAGAGAAGGTACTTGAAATGAGGAAAAATGATATGATCAACACGAAAACTAGAATTAAATCCATCGGAGAAGAAAAAGAATGAAGAATGACGAACTTGAAGCTCCGTTAGAATCTTCATGAGAATCACCAGGTAAGAACATTAAGGGAAAAGAATGGAGAGACTTCACAAGAATAAAAGGATACTTGATTAAGACATCGGATTCCTTGAAGAAACAGGGTGGGTGGGCGGGAAAACAAAGGCAACTTGGAGCGGATGAAACAAACACCGTTGAGAAGAATTGATAATTAATCTTGCGGAAGTTGAAATGATCGGATCCACTTGAAGATAAGCACACCGATTAAAAGGGATTGACATGATAGTCTCGATGACCGAGAAGGATTAGTACTCACATCGGGGTATGAGAACACCACTTGAGGAAGGTATGGAATCAACATTTGACTTTGAAGCAACTCGAATACCACAACTCAAAACAAAACAAAGGGTTGTCTTGCAAAATAAGCCGGAACAAACATATGATAGAGATTTCGTCCGAAGTTTTCATGGTGGGACCTACACGGGCTCGATCGTACAGCACCATCATGTACAAGGCAGTGCACATGACATACGAAGCGTCCCCGAGTCAGCATAGCCAAGGACTCTTTAAGACACAACGAGACCACTGTAAAATCGACCGTGAATAGGCGAACCACTAGACGTCGAACCCCAATTTCATATCATACATCTGTCGGAAAGATATCCTAAGAGCTACTTGAATTCCCACCTATGAAACTCCCGAAATTTTCCGGTTATGCAATCAGGTGTTGGGGATACAGGGGAAGCATAATATCTCACCCAAAACTAGTAATTCCTACATCCAGCTGCATCCATCCATCAACACATAACCAAGAAACCTTCGGAAACCATCTATCTCAACCTTCGAAAAACATCCATTATACAAGTTATGGCGATACTCCCAAACTCCCGCCCCAGTACTGGGTGGCGTCGAGGTTATCTCACCAACGAAATGCATAAAGGAGATTTTCGATGTCGCGAACATATCTCAAGTATACCAAAATTGCAACGATAAAATTATGATGACAACACCTCAGAGCTCAACTCCCCGGGACACTTCCACTAAACCCCTGACAGGAGGCACCAAGACAGTGTTCTCATCATAAGCCATCGGAACAAATCCAAGATACGCGCGTGATCCTAAATTTTTTTTAGTGAAATTTGAGAAGAGAAGAGTCAAAACTCTACGTCAGGATGCCTCACCAGAGCGACGAAGGGACTGGGGAGTAAAAAGAATTCCTAAGCTCTCCGATATATAATTCCTAAAGACTCAAAACATTTTTCTAGACACAACTCGGCTGCTAAAAACGATCAAGCAATGGGGGCTCCTAAGGTCGGGGAAGGCTCTAATTACCAACTTATAACACCCTTGATGCGACTATATCTCCCACATGTCGAGGCATGACTTAGAGGCATAATCGCATTGAAGGCAATGTCGCAAGTGAGGTAATCTTCACACAACCCATGTAATATAATAGGGAAAAAAGTTACATAGTTGGCTTACAATCGCCACTTCACACAATTACATGAATACACATTACATCAATCAAATACACTCATGGCCCGACTACGGAACCAAAATAAAAGAAGAACCCCAAATGCGACAAAGGTCCCCGATCGACCCCAACTGGGCTCCACTACTGATCAACTAGAACAAAGCAACACAAAGGACAAGATCTTCATCGAGCTCCTCGTGAGCTGGGTTGCGTCATCTGCACGGACTCATCGGCACCTGCACACTAGTTTTGGAAGTATCTGTGAGCCACGGGGACTCAGCAATCTCGCACCCTCGTGATCAAGACTATTTAAGCTTATGGTAAGGTAAAGGTAAGAGGTGGAGCTGCAGCAAGCGACTAGCATATATGGTGGCTAACATACGCAAATGAGAGCGAGAAGAGAAGGCAAAGCACGGTCGATAAAAGTATGATCAAGAAGTGATCCTAGACTACCTACGTCAAGCATAACTCCAACAACCGTGTTCACTTCCCGGACTCCGCCGGAAAGAGACCATCATGGTTACACACGCGGTTGATTCATTTTAATTAAGGTCGACTTCAGGTTTTCTACAACCGGACGTTAACAAAATTCCCATCTGCCCATAACCGCGGGCACGGCTTTCGAAAGTTCAAATCCCTGCAGGGTGTCCCAACTTAGCCCATGACAAGCTCTCACGGTCAACGAAGGAATAGACCTCCACCCGAGATATTCCAATCAGACTCGGTATCCCAGTACAACAAGACATTTCGACAGGGTAAAACTAAACCAGCAACACCGCCCGAATGTGCCGACAAATCCCGATAGGAGCTGCACATATCTCTTTCTCAGGGCACACTCAGATGAGCGCTCCATACAACTAAAACCAAACCTCGAGTTTCCCCGAGGGGGCGCTGCACAGGACTCTAGTTCGGACCAACACTCAAAGGAGCACTGGCCCGGAGGGGGGGGGGTTAAAATAATGATGACCCTTGAGCCGGCCAACTCAAGGGAAGAAAAGGGCTAGGTGGCAAATGGTAAAACCAATGTTGGGCATTGCTGGAGAAGCTTTACTTAAGGCGAACTGTCAAGGGGTTCCCATTATAGCCCAACTGCGTAAGGGACGCAAAATCCGGGAACATAACACCGATATGACGGAAACTAGGGCGGCAAGAGTGGAACAAAACACCAGGCATAAGGCCGAGCCTTCCACCCTTTACCAAGTATATAGATGCATTAATTAAATAAGATATATGTGATATCCCAACAAGTAAAACATGTTCCAACAAGGAACAACATCTCCATGTTCCAACAAGGAACAAACTTCAGTCTTCACCTGCAACTAACAACGCTATAAGGGGGGCTGAGCAAAGCGGTAACATAGCCAATCAACGGTTTGCTAGGACATTGGTGGGTTAGGGGCTGAACATGGCAATTTGGGAGGCTGACAAGCAAGTGGTAGGCATCGTAGCAATGGCATAGCAAAAGAGCGAGCAAAC
Source organism: Triticum monococcum (assembly GCA_034509565.1). NCBI lineage: Eukaryota > Viridiplantae > Streptophyta > Magnoliopsida > Poales > Poaceae > Triticum > Triticum monococcum. The sequence continues at coordinate 425,797,415 of CM067847.1, read as the reverse complement.
TAGCATAGCAAAGATAGTAGTGATTTCGAGGGTATGACCATCTTGCCTGAAATCCCGCAAGGAAGAAGAACGAGTCCATGAAGAAGACAAACGGACGTAGTCGAACGGATTCTCACAAACTCAACGTTATCGGAACCAACCCGAAGAAGCAATCACCGGAAAAGAAGCACACAACATAGTAAACAACCACGACATGAACATGGCATGATGCACAACGAAATATGATGCATGTCCGGTTTAATGAAGCATGGCATGGCAAAGTGCACAAACAATCCTACACATTAAGTGGAGCACAATATGCATCGGGATGCATATTGACAAAACACCACATCAATTATTTAGTTCTCTCTCGTTTATGTACCCAACAATATTAAATGTTATTAAACATGGCAAGAGGGTGAAGCAAAGCAAAACTACCTATCTAGTCAAGGTTAAATGAGGCCGGAAGCAACGAACAACAATTCCGGTAAATCCCCATAGCATATTTTAGATTTGGTACTGATCTGACCTAAACACAATTTTAGAGCTGTTTAACATGCAAAGTAAGGTCACCATGATAAACTAGGCAAAATTCTACCCCATTTACATATAAAGTTTATTAAATTCGGAGTTCCGGTTATTTAGTTATGAATTAAATTATTTTAGCATGGCATGGGAGCAAATTTAAACAAAAATCATTTTAGACATTTTAACCGTTGTTGTCATGATGCGGATGTCATGTACAAGTTTATGCAATTTTTAAGAAAAATGTTAACAAGAGCATATTATGAAGCATTTGTCATCATGGCGGAAAGAAGAAGGGGGTGCCACGGCAACGAATCTGAAAATGATGCCACGGCAACATATCGGTTCCGGTAACTCGATTGAGATCCCGGTGCAAACGAAAGTGCGGCGGGAGCGTGATATGCGATAGGAGGTGGGGTGATCTCGGATACCGGGTTCCCACAAGATGGTGACAAGGCAAAAGAGGGGCAACATGCACCAAACAACTCCGACACGGAGCAAACACGAGCATTTCATACATCACACATGCATTCATTCACGACGGTCGTCTCGGGGTTATACCTTCGAAGCGTGTCAACGGGACGGTTCGGGTTCGTCGAGGGGAGTAGAGGAAGTAGTCGTTCTCGGGCATCGAGGGAAGTAGTGGTTCACGCGACGATAGTGGTACACGGACGTCGTGGAAGTAGTTGTTCTCGCACGCTCTAGGGTCGACGGTAGAGGTTCTCGCGATGGTAGTCGTTCACGTTTGTTCGGAGAGGTACTTGATGACTCCAACGTCTTCGGGGCGACGGTAGTTGTACACGGTCCATGAGACATCGATCGTTCGGGATCCGATTTGCGGTTCTTGCCGACACGAGCGGTACTTGGCGTTTTTGTGTAGACGAACTTGGCGCATCCGAAGGGGTACTTGGCGTACAACGGTCGTCGTGGTACTCATCGTTCCATGTAGACGTTCTCGTAGGTCTTGGCGATCTTGACGAATCCGAATGGCTCTAGGCACACGTCCACGGTGGTCTTCCATCGTCTTGTATCCTGTACAAGTCTTGACCGATCCAGGATTCGAGGGTGGCTAGAGAAGGATGAGGCCGGCGACGAACTTGGGCGGAGGAGGCAAGAAGGTACGGCGGCGGGTACGACCGGACGAGATCCCGCCGGATCCGAGGCCAGGCGTCGGTATGGAGAGGCGGACGAGCTCTAGGATGGCAGCGAGGTCGGCGTCCAAGGCGGCGGCCGCAGGATGGAGCTCGGGCACGCGAGAGGCCCGGCGAGGACGCGGCTTGAGCTGCAGCATCCATGGCGCGACGGCAGAGGGGTTCCTGTTGGCTTACTTCGGCGTGGTGGGACTCCAGCGACGTGGTGGAGCGATGAGGATGGACGGCGCCGGCGTAGAAGAGGAAGGAGGGCGGAGCTTGGCGTCCCCGATGATGCGGCGGCCTCCTGGCGATGCAGCGGACTCCTGGACGCCGCGCGCATGGAGAGGCTCGGGGTCGCGCGCAGGGTCGCCCTCCTGGTGGTCGCCGACGGCGGCGGCTGGCGACGAGGCTCCGGCCTGGTGCCCTTCTCCGGTGAGGGCAGAGCGCGGGGCAGGGGAGATGGTGTCGGGCCCCCCTGGTGAGAGCGAGAGAGGGAGGAGAGGTGGCCGCGGGAGATCGGGGCGGCGCTTGGCATCGGCGTAGGAGGGATTGATGGGAGAGGGAGATCGAGGGGATTGGGATCGAGCCGAGGGGACTCTCCTGGCGGCGCGAGGGGAAAACGGGAGGGAGAAGGGATCGAGGGGGAGATCGAGAGAGAGAGAGGGCTAGCGAGCGAGGGGACTGGGCTAGGGTTTGGCGAAAAAAAGGTGGGCCGGTGCTGGATGGCCCTATAGGCCGGCTGAGCTAATGGGCCGCCCGGATGGCCGAGGCCCAGGTAGCTGCTGCTGCTGCTGCTTTCTATATCTCCAGGCAGAAAAACAAAAGGAAAGAGCAGGAAAAGGAGAGGAGCTAGAGAAATAAAATAAAAAAATATACTCGTGATCCTGAAAATGTGCTCTATTTAATAAAATTGGTTTGGAGATTTTTAAAGGAAGTAAAAAATAATTCAAGTTTGAATTAAATTCAAACTTGAACCATTTTAAACCCTATCCAAAACAATTTCAATAGAGATGAAATTTGACATAGAGGCTAGGTGCATGGTGTTGGAATATTGAGGCAAAGATGAACATTAAAAGAGAAGGGAATGTGACACTTGCCAAAAGAAGGAAGTAGGGGGAAGTAGAAGGTGGTGAAGCAAGATTCATGCATGGAACATGCAACAACTTAATATGTATGAAAAACACACAATGCACATGATGACATGATGAAATGCAACATGATGCAATGATGAATGCAAAGAACCAAACAAATCACACGATGAAACTCGGAACCCAAGGAAGGTATCTGAAGCTCCTGTCTTGGGGCGTTACAACTGTAGTCTTTACATTGTGTTTCTGTATCTGTATTCCTTTTCTTGGTCTGGTCGAGCCATGTCGAATGGATCTGTATCCCGTCGACTGCGGACAGTCGATTTTTTTTAAACCAGTGGGGGCATGCTGAGTGCACCCACTGGGTGTAGTCCCCGAGACTAGTGTCGAATGTTTTTGATTCGGCTGTAGTCTTAGAAACGTCACCTTTTTCCTCAGTTACTCGGAAGCAACTTATCTTGGATGTCTGTCGACTGATTTTTCCTTTTGCAGAAATCTTGTGAACTTGCGTCTCGCTATACTGAGTTGGAGAAGCAGCAGATTCAACTGACCCTCGATCTGGAGCTGGCCAGAACGGAGCTGCAGAAGGTCAGATATGGCGTTGCTGGTAAGACGACCTTGTCGACTGGTTTTGTTTTTAGGCTTGAGTACCCTTCTGCTGTTTCTGAACCAATCACCGTTTCTTTTGCAGGAGAACTGAGCGAGGCCCTGGCGAAGAAGGATCGGGACTTGGCTGCTGCCAACAAGGAGGCTGACGACAAGGTTGCTCTGGCTAAACAGAAGCTGGCTTCGGTCAGCAAAATAGAAGATGAGAATACTAGGCTGAAGACCGCTCTGAATGAAGCCAACAGGGAGTGCTCGCGTTGGAAGAAGGAGCACCTCTCCCTGAGCGAGCAGATGGAAGGCGTTGCTCGTAGGAGGGATGACCTGGAGAGCTACTTGAGGAGCCTCGCCAAGACGTTGTACACCAAGCTCGAAGGTGCGCATTCAATTCTGACTTGTTTTCTTTTGCGTCGACTCAGTTTGTGAGAATTGACTTATCCTTGGGTCGTGTCTGCAGAGTTTTGCCAGAACTTTGAAGAGGAGACCGGGCGGATTGAAACGGGTTTGGACCCAATCAATTCTCCGGTGAATGATGAATCTGCCATGAATCTGCTCCGACTGGGATCTCGTATCGATGGCGTCGTGGATTACTTGGCCCGGTTGAAGGTTGCCATGTCGCGGATCGACCAGACACTTTGGCCAGAGTCTACGCTCTAGAACGATCTCGAGTCTCTGATGACTCAACTTGACAGAGTCCCTGACCGAGTGCAGGAGTGGAAGAAGTCTTCTGATCGGTGCGGCGCTGATGTGGCTCTATCTTTAGTCCGTGTCCATTGCAAGGAGGCGCGAGAAGAGAAGTTGGCCGCCATCCAAGTCGCCAATACCAAGAGGCACATCTTTCAAGACTTCATGGAGACCTTCATTGCTGCTGCCACTCGTATTGCGGACGGAATCAACCTGGATGAGTTCGTCGCCCCTGCCAATCCTCCACTTGAGGAATGAAAAACTTTTATGCTTCTCCTTAAATTTGCCTTGGAATGCCGAGTGGATTTGTAACCGTTTAAACTCTGCCGAGCCGAGGGCTCGAGTACTTTGATTTGAGGCCTGGGGTCTTTTAGGCTTTATCCGAACTTGATTTCTTGTTGAATATCTTCATGGTTTTGATCTGTCGTGTGGAACTTTGGTCTTGTATTCAGACGAGTGCTGGACTGCAGCTAAGTCCCCGAGTGCGAGGTTGGCTCTCCACTCGGTAGGGTTTTTTCAAACTTAGGCGAGTGCTTGACTGCAGCTAAGTTTCCGAGTGGGAGAACTTAGGCGAGTACTGGACTGCAGCTAAGCCCCCGAGTGGGAGGATTGCTCTCCACTCGGTAGGATTTTTTCAAACTTAGGCGAGTGCTTGACTGCAGCTAAGTTTCTGAGTGGGAGAACTTAGGCGAGAACTGGACTGCAGCTAAGCCCCCGAGTGGGAGGATTGCTCTCCATTCGGTAGGATTTTTTCAAACTTAGGCGAGTGCTTGACTGCAGCTAAGTTTCCGAGTGGGAGTACTTAGGCGAGTACCGGACTGCATCTAAGCCCCCGAGTGGGAGGATTGCTCTCCACTCGGTAGGATTTTTTTTTTCAAACTTAGGCGAGTGCTTGACTGCAGCTAAGTTTCCGAGTGGGAGAACTTAGGCGAGTACGGGACTGCAGCTAAGCCCCCGAGTGGGAGGATTGCTCTCCACTCGGTAGGATTTTTTCAAACTTAGGCGAGTGCTTGACTGCAGCTAAGTTTCCGAGTGGGTGAACTTAGGCGAGTACAGGACTGCAGCTAAGCCCCCGAGTGGGAGGATTGCTCTCCACTCGGTAGGATTTTTTCAAACTTAGGCGAGTGCTTGACTGCAGCTAAGTTTCCGAGTGGGAGAACTTAGGTGAGTACCGGACTGCAGCTAAGCCCCCGAGTGGGAGGATTGCTCTCCACTCGGTAGGATTTTTTCAAACTTAGGCGAGTGCTTGACTGCAGCTAAGTTTCCGAGCGGGAGAACTTAGGCGAGTACCGGACTGCAGCTAAGCCCTCGAGTGGGAGGATTGCTCTCCACTCGGTAGGATTTTTTCAAACTTAGGCGAGTGCTTCACTGCAACTAAGTTTCCGAGCGGGAGAACTTAGGCGAGTACCGGACTGCAGCTAAGCCCCGAGTGGGAGGATTGCTCTCCACTCGGTAGGATTTTTTCAAACTTAGGCGAGTGCTTGACTGCAGCTAAGTTTCCGAGTGGGAGAACTTAGGTGAGTACTGGACTACAGCTAAGCCCCCGAGTGGGAGGATTGCTCTCCACTCGGTAGGATTTTTTCAAACTTAGGCGAAACGGATTCGCAGCCAAGTCACCCACTGGGGGGTTTTGTATGCAAACGAAGTGACAGCCATTATTGGAACACTCTTGTCTTTGAAAAAAATGAACTGTAGAAATTATTTTTTGTTATTACATCTCATCTAAGGGAGAACTCAGGTGTAAAAGGGGCGGAGCAGTTCCGCGTTCCAAGCTCGTGGCTCGTCGATCTGGCGATCGACATTGTAGAGGTGGTATGCTCCATTGTGGAGGACTCTGGTGATTATGAAGGGGCCTTCCCTAGTAGGAGCAAGTTTGTGCGGCTTCTGTTGATCCACTCGGAGGACCAGATCTCCTTCTTGGAAGGCTTGACTTTTCACGTTCCGGGCGTGAAAACGGTGCAAGTCTTGCTGATAAATGGTCGATCTGATCATGGCCATCTCCCTTTCTTCTTCTAAGAGTTCGACTGCGTCTTGCTGGGCCTGTTCTGCTTCATCTTCGGTGTAAAGTTCAACTCGGGGTGCATTATGAAGAAGATCACTCGGCAGGACTGCTTCGGCTCCATAAACCAGAAAGAATGGAGTTCTTCCAGTCGACCGGTTAGGGGTGGTCCTTAATCCCCACAGAACTGACGGAAGCTCGTCGACCCAAGCGCCTGCCGTGTGCTTGAGATCGCGCATCAATCGAGGCTTTAGCCCTTTGAGAATCAGACCATTCGCTCTCTCAGCCTGTCCATTCGACTGGGGATGAGCGACCGATGCATAGTCGACTCGTGTGCCTTGAGAGGCGCAAAAAGCTCTGAACTCATCCGAATCAAAGTTTGACCCGTTACTCAGTGATGATGCTATGCGGGACTCCATATCTGAAGGTTAACCCTCTGACGAAACTAATAGCAGTGCTAGTGTCGAGGTTCTTGATGGGCTTAGCTTCGATCCATTTGGTAAATTTGTCGACTGCCACAAGCACATGAGTGAATCCACTCCTGCCTGTTCTTAGTGGACCAACCATGTCCAATCCCCAAACGGCAAAGGGCCAGACGAGTGGAATGGTCTTCAGGGCTGATGCAGGCTTGTGCGACATGTTGGAGTAGAACTGGCACCCTTCACACTTGTCGACTATCTCTTTTGCCATCTCATTTGCTCTTGGCCAGTAAAATCCAGCTCGGTATGTTTTAGCCACAATAGTCCGAGAGGACGCATGGTGACCACAGGTCCCCGAGTGGATATCATTAAGGATTATCTGACCCTCTTCTGGTGTTATGCATTTCTGGCCGAGGTCGCGCTCTCTCTGTACAGCTGTCCCCTTATGACTGTGAAGGCCTTGGATCGGCGGACGATCTGTCGAGCCTCCTCCTCGTCTTCCGGGAGTTCTTTCCTTAGGATATACGCGATGTACGGTATTGTCCAGTCAGGGGTGATTGCCAAGACTTCCATGATTAGGTCGACCACTGCAGGCACTTCAACTTCAGTCAGATCTGTGGCACTTTTCGGCTGCGGGGCTTCTTCTGTGAAAGGATCCTCTTGGACTGACGGTGAGTGAATGTGTTCCAAGAACACGTTGCTGGGAATGGATTCTCTCTTGGAGCCTATCTTTGCCAAGTCGTCAGCTGCCTGATTTTTCAGTCGGGGGATGTGGTGGTGCTCTAACCCCTCGAACTTCTTTTCTAGCTTTCGCACTGCATTGCAATACCCAGTCATTGCCGGACTCCTGACGTCCCACTCCTTCATCACTTGATTAACCACCAAATCTGAGTCGCCATAGACCATGAGGCGACGGACGCCGAGTGAAATGGCCATGCGCAACCCATACAAAAGTGCCTCATACTCTTCTTCGTTATTGGAGGAATCGAAGTGAATCTGGAGAACATATCTGAGCTTATCTCCTCAGGGGGAGACTAAGATTACTCCTGCACCCGAACCATTCAGCATCTTGGATCCATCGAAGAACATGGTCCAGTGCTCCGAGTGGACTTGAGTCGGAAGTTGCTGTTCAATCCACTCGGTGATGAAATCCGCGATTGCTTGGGACTTGATAGCCTTCTTTGCTTCAAACTTGATATCTAAGGGAAGGAGTTCAATCGCCCACTTGGCCACTCGACCAGTTGCGTCTCTGTTATGTAGGATCCCTGATAGTGGGGCGTTGCTGACGACTGTAATGGAGTGGTCAGAGAAATAATGTGCAACTTTCTTCGTGGTCATATAAATCCCATATACATGCTTCTGGTAGTGGGGGTATCTTTGTTTTGAAGGGGTCAAAACTTCAGACACATAATATACTGGGCGTTGAACTTTGAAGGCCTTTCCTTCCTCTTCTCGCTCTACCATAAGTACTGTACTGACAACTTGTCCTGTGGCTGCAATGTAAAGCAACAGAGGCTCTTTGCTGATTGGGGCAGCTAGCACCGGCTGGGTGGAGAGCAGAGCTTTGAGCTCTACAAACGCTGCATCAGCTTCTGGAGTCCACTCGAACTTGTCAGACTTCTTCATCAGTCGGTAAAGAGGAAACACCTTTTCACCAAGTCGAGAAATGAATCGACTTAAGGCGGCCAAGCAGCCTGTAAGCTTTTGGACATCATGCACGCGTACATGACGCTTCATCCGGAGTATGGTGCCAATTTTTTCAGGATTGGCGTCGATTCCCCGTTCGGAAACGAGAAAACCGAGTAACTTTCCACCTGGAACCCCGAAATTGCACTTTGATGGATTGAGCTTGATATCGTACCTCCTGAGGTTGGCAAAGGTTTCGGCAAGGTCAGCCCGCAGGTCGGAACCTTTCCGGGACTTGACCATAATATCATCCATGTACGCCTCCACATTCTGACTGATTTGAGTGAGTAAACACTTATGGATCATTCTCATGAATGTGGCTCCGGCGTTCTTGAGGCCGAATGGCATGGTGACGTAACAGAAGCATCCGAATGGAGTGATGAAAGCTGTTTTGATTTCGTCGGGACCATATAGACGGATCTGATGGTACCCGGAATATGCATCTAGAAAAGACAATCTCTCGCATCCCGCAGTTGAGTCGACTATTTGGTCGATGCGAGGGAGAGGAAAATGATCTTTCGGGCAGGCCCGATTGATATGTTTGAAATCAATGCACATGCAGAATGACTTGTCCTTGTTGGGGACCATGACGACATTGGCGAGCCACTCGGAGTGGTAAATCTCTCGGATGAACTCAGCTGCTAAGAGCCGAGCCACCTCCTCGCCAATGGCTTGTTTCTTCTGGACGGCGGACCGTCGAAGATGTTCCTTCACGGGCTTGAACTTTGGGTCGACTCGCAGACGGTGCTCAGCCAGCCCCCTGGGAACTCCAGGCATGTCAGAGGGTTTCCATGCGAAGATATCCCAGTTCTCACGGAGGAGCTGGATGAGCACTTCTTCCAATTTGGAGTCGAGCGTCACCGAGATGTGAGTCGGAGCAGCGTCGGGGTCGGTCGGGTGAATGTGGACTATCTTTGTTTCACCAGCCGACTGAAAAGCTGACTCGGAGGCAGGCTTCTTAGCTCGCAGTAATTCACTCGAATCGACAGTCTTTTGGTACTCTTTCAGCTCGACCACTGCCATCTGAGCGTCAGCGATCTTTGATCCCTTCTGAAAACATTCTTCTGCTTTCTTCCGGTTGCCCGTAATGGTGATCACACCTTTGGGGCCAGGCATTTTTAATTTAAGATACACGTAACATGGTCGAGCCATGAAGCGTGCGTAAGCTGGCCTGCCCAAAATGGCGTGATAAGCACTCTGGAAGTCCACAACCTCAAATGTCAACTTTTCCTTGCGGTAATTCTTTGAATCACCGAAGACCACATCGAGAGCAATCTGGCCGAGTGACTCGGCTTTCTTCCCAGGAATGACTCCGTGGAAGCTCATGTTGCTGGTGCTGAGTCTGGACATCGGAATGCCCATTCCTTTCAAAGTTTCAGCATACAGTATGTTCAGGCCACTGCCGCCATCCATCAGGACTTTGGTCAGTCGAGTGCCTTCGACGACTGGGTCGACCACCAAAGCTTGCCTCCCTGGGGTGGCAATGTGCGTTGGGTGATCAGACTGGTCGAATGTGATGGCGGTCTGAGACCACTTGAGGTAACTAGGTGTTGCCGGAGCAACCATGTTTACCTCACAGTTAATGACTTTCAGTCGACTTTTGCTTTCGACATCAGCAAAAATCATCAAGGTGGAATTGACTTGGGGGTATCCATCGTCACTATCCTCCTTGTCCTCAACTCTGTCTGGTTCCTTTTCCTTATCCTTGGGCTGCTTGCCCTGAAACTGCTGGATCAGGAGCCGGCACTATCGAGTGGTATGTTTTGGGAAAATAAAATTGCCCTCTTCATCTTTCTTAGTGTGGATGTGACATGGCAGGTCCAAAACATCATTCCCATCCTGATCTTTAACTTTCTTGGGCTTCCATGTGCCCTTGGGTTTCCCCTTGAAGTTTCCCTGAGCCACAGCCAAGGCCTCCCCAGGGGCGGCTGGCTCGGCCTTCCGCTTCTGCTTTCGACTGGAGTTTCCTCCGGTTTCTTGGGCGACTGATTTGAGTTTGCCACTTCGGAGTCGGTCCTCGTCTTCACCATTAGCGTACTTGGTGGCAATCTCCATCATCCGATTCAGGGACATCTCTCCAGTTCGACTGAACTTCAGATTCAACTCTCTGTATTTGACGCCTTCCTTGAAAGCGCAAACTACTTGATGGTCTGGCACATTCTCGACCGAGTGTTGCAGTGTGATCCATCTTTGGATGTATTCCCTCAGTGTTTCATTCGGCTTCTACACGCAAGACCGCAACTCTGTAAGGCCTGCAGGGCGCTTGCACGTTCCTTCGAAGGTTGTGATAAACACTCGGGCGAGGTCCTCCCAAGTGTAAATGCTGCTGGGTGCCAACTGATTCAGCCACGCTCTGGCTGAACCTTCCAACATGAGAGGTAAATGCTTCATAGCCACCTCATCATTGGCACCGCCAATCTGCACAGCCACTCGGTAGTCTTCGAGCCATGTGTCGGGCTTGGATTCACCGGTGAACTTGCTGACTCCAGTTGCCAGCCTGAAGTTGGGAGGGATCACCGCGGCCTTGATGGCTCGACTGAAACATTCAGGCCCCGAAGCATGTCCCCTGCGGCCGGTGGGTGTATCTCTGTTGTGGCCCTCTCGATGAGCCCTGTTCCTGTCCACCAAACCTTGAACGAGGATGGATCTCGCGTCAAAGCCTGGGTCTCTGGGGTCGACTGGGATCCTCTGCCCAACATTATGGGGGCGCCTGTCATCTCGATGTCGAGGCGCATATGACCCACTCCTCGGGGGAGGGGATGGCACTCGACGTCGATCATCACGGTCGGGTCGGTGATCATACTGCTCATTCCTCCTGTATTGATCGTGCCGGTCTCCATGTCCCTCACTCCTCGGGGGCGATCTCAGGCTGTGAGCTGACTGGACTGTTTCTATTGCAACGGATCGACTATGGATCCTGTCCCACGACTGAGAGACGGCAGAATTCTGATTTTCCGCCGCTCGGAGCAATGCTCTGATCTGCAACAAGCCCCTGCCAGCCTCCAACTGGGAGGGCTGAATTGACTCTGCTATGCGGGCCGCGGCAGCCATGTTTTGAACTGGAGTTCGGTATACTTGCGGCGGCGGGAAGAGCTGACGTCGACTGGATTCGGGAGCTTGCTATCGTCGACTGGACTCGGGAGCCCGCTGACGCGCTTGCTCGTCGAGTGCTCGCTGTAGATTTTCCAGTCGAGTGCGCTCGGCCTGATTAGCCAAGCGCGCGTCCTCCAAGGCCCGGGCCTCGGGGGTTTCTCCAACAATAGGAGTGTGGAGCGTGTCCATGTTCCGGCGGCGAAGCTCCTCTCGCTGCAATGACGTAAGAGGTTCGGGAAGGTACTCGTCGTGGGGATGCGACGGATCACCTCTATCCACACCACCATCGGCGCGATGGAATCCAGGAGGACTGTGTGTTCCCTCGACCGCCAGAACCTCAGCCAAAGGGTCGCTGCTATCGCACTCGGATGTGGTCTCCGCGGAGCCAGTTGACAGATCGAACATGCCGCAGAGGGATTCGTCGGGCTCGATTGCCGCGACTTGTGGGGCCGCCGACTGGCGGGCCACGGCGTGCCTCACCCACCGCTGGAGTCTCGACCGACCTGAGCGCTTGCGCTGGTGGGAGACGGGGCGGGGAGACGGCACAGGGGCCGACCGATATTGGGTCGACGGCTGCCGCAGGGGGACGCCACGAACGCACGCGCGGAAGTGCGTCGCACCGCGGACGGGGAGCGCGTCGATGTCGAGCGGCGCCTCCTGGAGCCAGGCGGAGTCGTCGGCGATGAAGGTGAGCGCGCCGAGACGGATCTCGCAGCCCTCTGCCAAAACTCCACAGGAAACCATGATCAAATGGATCGGAAAAATCGCAACTCCTCCAATTAGGCGCTAAGACTAATGCCCCACGGTGGGCTCCAACTGTCGTGGTTCTAAGTCTGACAGTGAGGTAGGGGGGTGTGTATGAAGAGGCTAGACCTTAGCTATTGGGAAGTTGTAAGCACGCAAGGTTTACGAGTTCAGGCCCTTCTCGGAAGAAGTAACAGCCCTACGTCTCGGTGCCCGGAGGCGGTCGATTGGATTATGCGTGTGTAGATAACAAGGGTGCGAACCCCTCATACTGAGGAGGGGGGTGGCTTATATAGAGTTCGCCGGCCCTCTCCTGCCCTCAGTAATGCAGGGTTTAAGGTACATTTAAGGTGGGGCGTTACTGATAACGTCCCTAATAAAGTGTCATAATAACCATAAAGACTACTTAATAGCCGACCGTTTGCCTGCGGAGTGACTTCAGGTCTCTTGGTCAGTCGAGTGGTTGGCTTCATGGTCGAGTGTCTTCAACCCGTCGAGTAGGATACCTTCGAGTTGATTGAAAGGTGACTTCTTCTAGGGATGTCCTCGGGTAGGGCTCTTTAGGACGGGTCCGTGCCCCTACCGTAGGTACATAGCTTCATCAGTCACTAGGTTTACTATTTTGGTCCGACCAAGTTTGTTGATTCGGTCCCACCGAGATTGGTAAATTGTGTGTAACGGTTAGATTTTGTGTGGAGGCTATATATACCCCTCCACCTCCTCTTCACTCGTGGAGAGAGCCATCAGAACACATCTACACTTCCAATCCATACGTTCTGAGAGAGAACCACCTACTCATGTGTTGAGACCAAGATATTCCATTCCTACCATATGAATCTTGATCTCTAGCCTTCCCCAAGTTGCTTTCCACTGAAATCTTCTTTCCACCAAATTCAAATCCTGTGAGAGAGAGTTGAGTGTTGGGGAGACTATCATTTGAAGCATAAGAGCAAGGAGTTCATCATCAACACACCATTTGTTACTTCTTGGAGAGTGGTGTCTCCTAGATTGGCTAGGTGTCACTTGGGAGCCTCCGACAAGATTGTGGAGTTGAACCAAGGAGTTTGTAAGGGCAAGGAGATCGCCTACTTCGTGAAGATCTACCGCTAGTGAGGAAAGTCCTTCGTGGGCAATGGCCATGGTGGGATAGACAAGGTTGCTTCTTCGTGGACCCTTCGTGGGTGGAGCCCTCCGTGGACTCGCGCAACCGTTACCCTTCGTGGGTTGAAGTTTCCATCAACGTGGATGTAGGATAGCACCACCTATCCGAACCACGGGAAAAACATCCGTGTCTCCAATTGCGTTTGAATTCTCCAAACCCTTCCCTTTACATTCTTGCAAGTTGCATGCTTTACTTTCCGCTGCCAAGATACTCTTTGCATGCTTGCTTGAATTGTGTGATGATTACTTGACTTGTCCTAAAGTAGCTAAAATATGCCAAGAACTAAAATTGGGAAAAGGTTAAGTTTTTATTTGGTCAAGTAGTCTAATCACCCCCCCTCTAGGCATACTTTCGATCCTACAATATCACTGGCAATTGGCTTCTTGTCAAGTAGAATGGTCTCATAGAAGTCTTGTTGTTCTTTGGTGTGGAACCTATAGTCCACTGTCCACTACAGTTCTCCTCCTTATAGCATCCTTCCTGATGTTCATGTCCTCAGCCACTGGATGAGTGCCATTGTGGTCTGGAATCTTAGATATCAATTTTCTCAGGACTTGGGCTTCATCTTCTTCTTCTTCAACTTTAGGCACTGGGCCTTGTTCTTCTCTTCAGCAGGAATGTTTCTGGTGCTTCTCTTGGGCTTAGAAGGCTTCTGAGCTTGAGCTGTTGCTTTGGGAGCAGTTTTGGGATTTGATGTTACAGCCCCTGACTTGGTTGCATCTCACATGAGCTTCTGAGACATGGGACCTGGAGAAGCATCCTCTTCCTCTTCATCTTCTTTTGGCTCTCTCATTATGGAAGATCTACCAAGCACTCTGGCAGTGGTCTTCTTGACCCTCTCCTTCCTCTACTTGCCATCTCCAGCCTCTTTGGGTTCAAGAGTGAACTCCATAGTTTCTTGAGTGGAGGCTCTGGCCTTAGACATAGGAATCATTTTTGCCGGTGCCTTCTTGTTCAACCCTGGCTTAATTGTTGCAGCTGTGCCATACTCTTTCTTCATCACCTTCTTCTTGGAGCTGACTTCCTCTTCAGTGGCCACATAGTCCTCATCTTCAAAATCTGAGGTTTTCTTCTTCCTTGTTCTGGTGGCTGCTTTGGGCAAGTTGCTTGGTGTGCTCCTACTGCCCTTATCATAGCTGCTTGAGGGACTAGTGCCCTCACTCAATTGCACTTGCTCTTCTGACCTGTTCTGGCTATCACTCTGGTCTGACATTCTGGCAAGAAAACTGATAGTAAACCGCGCGAATAGATGTAGATGAGGTAGAATGGATGAGCATTACAAAGTGCAGAGTTTTTGCAAAACAAATGAGTCAAAAACTTAGTTTTAGTTCTCCAGAAAAAGCATTTTGGAGCTACCGATTTCTTAAACTCGGTGATACCAAAGCAACTTTGGAACCTAAACTAGTGAATTCGGTCAGACCGAGTCATAGTTTGGTGGCACCGAAATTGCTAGGGTTTCATAGAGAGTCGAACTCGGTCACACTGATTTGCAATTTTCGATCGGACTGAAAACGCATGTGCAATGTCCTAAGCCAAAATCGGTGAGACCGATTTCTACAACTCGGTCGGTCCGAGATGAGTTCGGCAGAAACCTAACCCTAAATTTTTGAATCAAACCTAACCTAAAGGATGTTTTCTCTGGATAGATTGTTTTCAAACATCGTAATGATCATGGCAAAGCAATGTGCCAGGAATCAGAGTAAGGAAATAGCACAAAGTACCGAACCCATACCCTAGTTCAGCGGGAGTTCGCTACGGCGACAATGGCGGAGTAGAATTCCATTGACGGTGACGGAAACCAGCGGCAGGAGGTTGCTGGTGGCGAGGAGATGATCCGGAGACCCGATGAGGCAGAGCAGGATATGCGCGGGCTGAGGAGGTTTGAAGAAATTTCCAAATTCTTACCCGTGGGTATATATATCCTGACCCCGTCGGTGTGACCGAGTGGAACAATTCGGTGGCACCGAGATGCAGAATCGCAAGTGGTTACTGTAACTCGGTGTGACCGAATAGTTCAAATCGGTTGCACCGAGATGGAAAACCTAGACCAACTTGGTGAACTCGGTGCGACCGAAGTGGATGACTCGTTCGTACCGAAATGCACAAAGAGGTTTTGGAAGTTTAAGCCTATGATGAATCAGGGACTCCGAGTGCTCCTCACACAGAGTGGTTCGAATCTGACTTGATCAAACTTTGTGATGTAGCATGAATAGAGTTTGAAACGAGAAAAGCATAGATAGCTAGAGGAGGTTCTTAGGCATTCTTGTCCATCCACTTGGAAAAAGAGGAAACGCCAAACAATCAAAACAACAAGTGGATGTCCTCGAATGAATAAAATATGCAATCAACATGCTCACACAATAAAATGACAAATGAAATACGTGACAAAGCATGCACAAACACTCTGGCATCTATCAAGCAATTCGCGATGACTATGTCATCTATATATGAGTATATTGACTGAGGAGTCAAATGAGAACATTTGATCGTAGTTCATACTCATTGTTTAAGCACAAGTGCGGTTACCACTTTTACATAAAGCATTGTTGTGCTCACACCTTTAGAGTTGCTTTAGCTCAATTGATTAGAGTAAAGCTCAACCTAGATGTGATATCCCCCCTAAGAGGGATGAACTAACCTTGGGTTTTGTTGATGACTTCATGTAGGTGTTAAAGATGTGGATGCTCGATGTTGATGTAGATCATTTGGAGCAATCCATTGGAGTGAGTTGCACTTTCAATACCTATACGGGTTAGTCCCACAAGGAACAAACAAGGATATCCATAGACATAGAGTTATGTACAAACAAGATGATGTCCATGAAAGCATAGGTTACCTTGTCCCTTGTCTTACCAACAAGAGGGTTTGTGACTCCTTGAACTAGTGCAAGATGTGGAAGTTGTTTACAGTTGTCCTTACCAAAAGGATATGAGTGAAGTATGTTGGCGGAGTCACCCTCCATAACTCTCTAATTCTTCTTCTTCGGGATCCACATCATTTTGATGGGAATCCTTGGAGTTGTAGTCGTACTTGATGAAGTAGAACATGATGAAGTAGAACTTGATGTAGTCTTGGGAACCCACTTGACCAAGGCCTTAGGAGCTTCTTCAAATGCATCAATCTCCTCTTGAAGCTTGTCCTTCCCTTTTTATGGTGGAAGATCATCTTGAGGTTGTGTCCCTCAGAAAGAAATAGGATCATACTTCTCTTGTTGAGGAACAAACTTCGTCTTGGGGTATTTGTCGGCGTTCTAGGAACGGGGGTCCCCAGACTTGCCTACCTGCGGCGTGGCTAAGCCAGCAGGCCGTACGGCCCATCTTCATCAACAAGGCATCCAAGACCCTCGCGAAGGGCCAAGCCTCGCGAGGCAGCGACACAAGACTTCCTCTAGAGTGGCCTAGTCGGGCAGGCTCACGAGGGGCGGAGATAACAAGGCGCGGCAAACCTCACGAGGCTCTCATGACATGAGCCATGACGATCGACACCAGGCGGGCGCCAGCACGCGCAGTGTCCTTGTTTCCTCTTTGGGCTAAGGAGGCCAGCACAGGTGAGGAGTACCGAGGCATCAGGAAAGGGTTGCCATATCGGTGCAACAGGACCAAGACCAGAAGGACGGCAAGACGGAGGTCATCGTGGAGCCCAAGACGGCGCCACCGCTAGAGCCTTTCGCAGGCGGAGACCACCTTTGTTAGGATAGCTTGTACTAGCTATCCCCCTTCAAATTTGCCCGCCGTTGTTGGCTCCCTTCCCGCTCGATATTTGGGAAGAGGACCAGGGCCTCTATAAACAGGACTAGCCACCACCATAGGCAAGGACGAATCCTGAAGATCATCCCCACACACACAAGTTAGCCAAGCATGAGAACACCTCACCCTCAGGAGGCTGTTCTTCCCATTGTATTGTTCATCATCAGCCGAAGAGGAAATCCACCACCACACTGGAGTAGGGTATCACACCACAACGGTGGCCCGAACCAGTATAAATCTTGTGTCTTTCTATGTTGCGAGTTTGTCAAGTTCGTCCGCGGGATCTTAGCGAGCTAGGGCGTAGATCGGTGGGACGAAAAGACTTCGCGCACACCCCAGTGTTCGAACCTTAAGGGTTTGCCGGAACCCAACATCCGACATTTGGCACGCCAAGTAGGGGTGTGCCGGAGCTTCTTCTTCACCAATCAACTTGCAGACGCTTCGCGGCCGTGATGTCTGACGACCCAAGAGCTGACTTCGACCGCTGGGCAGCCTGGCCAGCCCGATCGGCGCCGCCCACCTATGAAGACGTCAACCCCGCGCTCCAGGCAACACGAGCACCGTCCAATCCTGCAGGGCACGGGCAATGCGGCCAGGCATCATCTACCCTCATTCCACGGCAAGTGCGAGCCACTGCCAGAGCCGCAAGCCACACTGCGGCGACGGCGCTGCACTCACAGCGGGAACAGAGAAACACACGGGCCGCACATACCATGGCAAGGGAGCTGATGCGGTGCCGGCTGATGGAAAGCGACCGGGATGCGCTGCTTGATTGCGTTGCCGAGCTGCTGGACGCAGCAGCCTCGGGAGCCCCGCCCTTCTGCCATCAGGTCTCTCCTCGGGCCGCTGCAGGGATTCATGGCAGACCATGCCGCCACCATGCACCGTCAGGTGCGCCAGGGGGCTTCATCAACACCAGCATGGCCGGCGGCACCGGGGGCTCTGCCGCCCCCATACCGCCCGCAACAAGCATGAGCACAAGTGTCGCCTTCCATGTCCCAAGTGGGACACTGCGCTATCACCCCCAGGATGTCGCACTGGGCCGGGCGGCATGGAGTGTGGGGCATCACGGCGAGGTGTTCGGGGTAACAGCCCCCGGAAGCCTAGCCCCGCATGACAGACCAGGAGCACACACCGGAGGATGAATCCCGGCTCGTTCGTTGGAGAAGATTGGGAAGAAGGGACGTTAGGAGTCGAAGCCTTCCAGGAGCTGTCGGGGAACCACCATGACCGCGTGGGAGACGACCACTAAAGGGTACCCCTAATCCCTCAGGAGCAAGCTTATGCTAACCATGAGTCATAGGAGGAATAGATCGCCGCAACGACTGGCGGCCCCAGCTCGACGGCCTCCCTGACGTCGGGAGGATCGCGCTGGGGGCAGCAGGAGAGGGGTCGGGAGCTAGGCCCCTCCCAAAAGCGTGCAAGGCCAGGGGATACCCGGAGGTAGGCCCTCAGCCAGGGAGGCTTCGATGACGCTTCCCCCGGCAGAGGACCTGTGGTCGCCGAGGGAACCGCTGGCGTCCCCTTTCCCTCTTTTGTGTCGTCCTGGTGACCGGTCGGCACAAAGGAGGTCAAGGGCGGCGAAGGCGGGGCCCTCGTCTGGTGATATGAAGCAAGGCCGGTTCTTGTGAAGAAGGCCCAGTGCCTGTGAAGCTCGCCGCCCGTGACACTCTCACGTAATAATGAGTTAGGGTTGTACACGCTCCGGAGTCTCAGGAGCGCCTGCCTCAGGCCCTGGGGCTCCCTCCCACGCCTAGTGGCAGCACTTAGCTCCGCACTGGTGAGAAGACTTGAAGACCGGAAGACTAGACTAGGTGCCGGACGCGGCCTTTTGCTTTGGATCTCTCTTTCTGTGGTTTTGCTTTCTGGATCTGGATTTAAGTTGAAGCCGAATTTTTATCGATGCGCGTGGGGGGTGCCTTTTCTCGCTCGAGCCATTTCTTGCCTTCTGGATCTCGCTTGGTTTGGGAGTCAAGTCCATCACCTTTCCCTCGCGACTGCTCGCGAGCGGGACCGCGCGAAGCGCACGCTCGTCAAGCATGCGCCAGCACTGCGGCTGGCGCTCACCTCTTGTGGGGCCCCCTCATACAGGGCGATAAGCTCCGCAGGATTCTCAGAAACTCATCGCTGCATGACCCAGCCCGAAGCTGATGCTGACTAAGGTAAACCACGACGGAAAACTCGCCCCCGGCTCCAAGAGTTCACGAGGACACATACCCACATCGCATAGGAAAGTAAAAAACTACAATTTGCTTACATGAGGGGCTCCCCCTCTCAAAATGCTCTTACGAGTCTTCCAAGGGTGATGCCCTAGTTTTACGTGCAGGATGAAACGACAAGAGAACATGGGATCAGCCAGAAATATCACTCGCTACATCACCCGCGGACGCGTCGCTCACATCGTCATCGTCTTCGCAGGTATCGTCGCCGCCGTCAGCGACGCCCCCATCACCGTCGTCAACCACATCGCCTTCGTCTGTGATGACCACCACTGCGTCATCCTCCGAGGTGAAGGCCCTAACCAACGTGTCCACATTGTCCTCTACCCAACGTGCCAGGTCACCCCGGACGGCCGTGGGTACGGGGGCAATGGCGGCATCGAAATCGAAGTTGGGGTCGGCATTCAGAAGGTGGCTGAAGACACTGGAGAAAGCAAGCTCAAGCAGGCCACGACCCCTTTCCTCCACAAGCTGGTGAGCTCTGGGAGATCGAGCCTCCAGGCGCGTCACCACCTTGGTAAAGAAGGTCAGGTGGCTGGCATAGAGTGAGGGGCCGGAGCATTCTCGTCGCAGATGTAACCCAGGGCGGTGTTGGCCCTGTTCTAGAGGTCTTGAAGCATAGGAGCATGCTCGCGCTCCAGAGACCGGCACTGGAGCACTTCCTCCCTGTTTCATCATGCGATGGCCTCGGCATCATCAACTCGGTTCTGGAGAGAAAGCAGTTCGGCGCGGGCGGAGGCCAGGTCCGCCTGCGCCGTAACCAGGGTGGCGGCCATGGCCTCGGCGCGCCTCTCGGCCTCATCGATCCTGGTCCTGAGGGCGGTGTCCCTACCAGCATCCTCCACACCCGCGAGCTTTAGCTTCAAGTCGTACCTGCCCTCCAGATTTGCGCAAACCTCGGCCACCCGCCGATTGATCTCCTCCTCGACTCCGGCCTCGCGGGCCCCGACGGCATCTTCTGCTTGAGCAACTTGACGCTCCCTCGTCTCCAGTTGCTCGAGCTCGAGGCTACGCTCCATGGCTTCCAGGGCCAGCAACTCCTCGCGCTTCCGGACCTCCTATTCCTCCGCGGACGTCCCCATTAGCGATGCAAGAGCAGCCCTGTGCGCCTCCACCTGATGCTCAAGGGACACGCTCCAGGCCTGGAGCCCCCTGTGCGCGCTCCTTCACAGCCTCGCGACGGCGGTCAGCCTCGCAAGCCTCTTCCAAGGCTCGCGAGCGGGCTTCATGGGCGATCTTGAGGGACGCCTCGGCCTTCACATTCTCGAGGTCGCGCTGATAGCGATCGAGGTTGATGGCCACCCTCAGCTTGCGCCGCTCCTCCACCAGCCGGAGACCTTCAGCCTCAAGACGCGAGTCGACACTAGCGAGCTCTTCATCGAGGCAGCTCATCGCACCCATCGCCTCCTAGAAGAGCTCATGGCGGACTATGCTCCGCCTGCGCTCGAGCTCGAACACTCGACCCGCCTCGTCCTCCACCTCGAGGGCTGCGGGCGGAGCGCCAAGTGGCGCGCTACCTCCCAGCAGGGGGCTGGGGGCTGACTCCACGCCTGACACCAGCCCGTCCTCGCGAGGAGCCCAAGCTGATAAGGGCTCGCCGCTTGAAGAGGAATCAAAGATTGAAGTCAACCAGCGGTTTTCCATGAGCAAACGAGGAGTCTTGGGCACGCAGGTCCAGCTCCACGCCAGACCGTGGAGGAGGGGCGGCCAAACTATGGACTGAGCGCGCCACGAAGGCGGGGATGCTCCCTCGACCGACGCTGCTCCAGGGGCGGTAGGCAGGCCAGGAATGCTCAAGGCTGATGGGGGAGTCGATGAAGGAGGAGGCCGCATCTCGAAAGACGTAACAGCTTTAACAGAGGGAGCCCTGAAGGACATACGTCAAGACAAGAAGACCACACGCAAGAAGCCACGGCAATAAGATGCTTACGCATCAATGGAGATGTACTTTCGCTGCTTCAATGGCCCGAAGATATTGCTGCCGCTGGGGGATCCCTTCCTCTTGCGGAGCTCCTCGAAGTCCACACAAACACGGCCGAAGCGCCGGACGTGACGGCCGGTGCGCGGCGGAGCCGGAGAAGGACTAAGAGGGATGGCTTGAGGCGAGCCCAGTCGTGGCGAGCAGCCCAGCGCCCTCTCGCTGCAACCTCCCGAGGCTCCTAGAGCCTCAGCCTCGGGAGTCGCATGTCGCGGCTCCTCAGCAACCGACGCCTCAGGAGGGGGGTCGCAGGCCCCTGAGGACGATGCCCCCGGATCACAACTCGGCGTGTGCTCCTCAGCACTCGAGCCGCCGACCCCCGTCGGAGCTCGCTCTCCCGCATTGTGTCACAGCCCCAGATCAGCCCTTGCTTGATTTTTCTTGCATCCATGCATCATGTCTAAATTTCTTTTAAATTTGAATTGGGGAATTGGAGAGCCTTAGAAATCATTTATAAAAATGATCAACATTAAAAATTGCTTCAAATGTTTCCAAGGAAATGTTCCTTTTCAGCTTTGAAAAATATTGGCAAGAATAAAATTCAAACCAATATTTTTGGAGGTTCAAAAGTATTTATCTTGGGCCTTTGAGTTAAATCCTATAGTATTTGAATTGGATTTATATTCATAATAATTATTTAACTAATCCAATAATTCTGAAAATTGGTGGGTGGCTCTGAATATATTATACATAGCCACATGATTATTTTCAGAAGCTAAAAAAATAGTTTAGTGCCTGAACTAAATCAAAACACAAAAAAAAACAAAATAGAAAACAGAACAGAAATTATGAAAAGACAGAAACCTCACCTGGGACTTACCTGGCAGAAGAGGCCCAGCCCACTAGGGCCTGAGTGGTCTTCTTCCTCCTGCCAGGAGGACAGACAGGTGCGTGGCGAGCGCACCGACGACGCCTTGCCACCTCCTGCTTCAGCCGCACGATCCTGAACCCTCCAGACGTGCCACGGAGACGCCCAACGCTCCCTCTCGCTTCCCCTCCTCTCCCTGGACCTCACTCCCCTCTCTGCTCTCTCTGAAGGAAATATGCCCTAGAGGCAATAATAAAGTTATTATTTTATTTCCTTATATCATGATAAATGTTTATTATTCATGCTAGAATTTTATTATCTAGAAACATAATACATGTGTGAATACATAGACAAACTAAACGTCACTAGTGTGCCTCTACTTGACTAGCTCGTTAATCAAAGATGGTTATGTTTCCTAACCATAGACATGTGCTGTCATTTGATTAACGGGATCACATCATTAGGAGAATGATGTGATTGACATGACCCATTCCATTAGCTTAGCACCCGATCATTTAGTATGATGCTATTGCTTTCTTCATGACTTATACATGTTCCTATGACTATGAGATTATGCAAATCCCTTTTGTCGGAGGATCACTTTGTGTGCTACCAAACGTCACAACGTAACTGGGTGATTATAACGGAGCTCTACAGGTGTCTCCAAAGGTACATGTTGGGTTGGCGTATTTCGAGATTAGGATTTGTCACTCCGATTGTCGGAGAGGTATCTCTGGGCCCTCTCGGTAATGCACATCACATAAGCCTTGCAAGCATTGCAACTAATGAGTTAGTTGAGAGAAGATGTATTACGAAACGAGTAAAGAGACTTGCCGGTAACGAGATTGAACTAGGTATTGAGATACCGATGATCAAATCTCGGGCAAGTAACATACCGATGACAAAGGGAACAAAGTATGTTGTTATGCGGTCTCACCGATAAAAGATTTTCGTAGAATATGTGGGAGCCAATATGAGCATCCAGGTTCCGCTATTGGTTATTGACCGGAGACATGTCTCGGTCATGTCTACATTGTTCTCGAACCCGTAGGGTCCGCACGCTTAACGTTACGATGATAGTTTCATTATGAGTTTACATATTTTGATGTACCGAAGTTTTTTCGGAGTCCCGGATGTGATCACGGACATGACAAGGAGTCTCGGAATGGTCGAGACATAAAGATTGATATATTGGAAGCCTATGTTTGGACATCGGAAGTGTTCCGGGTGAAATTGGCATTTTACCGGAGTACCGGGAGGTTACTGGAACCCCCCGGTAACCTAATGGGCCTAGTGGAGGAAGAGGAGAGGAGGCCTAGGGGCTGCCACGCGCCCCTCCCCCCTAGTCCGAATTGGACAAGGAGGGAGGGCGGCGCCCCCCTTTCCTTTCTTCCCTCTCCTCCTTCCCCCCAAGTCCTAATCCAACTAGGGAAAGGGGGGGACTCCTACTCCCGGTAGGAGTAGGACTCCTCCAGCGCGCCTCCTCCTAGGGCCGGCCGCACCCCCCCTTGCTCCTTTATATACGGGGGCAAGGGGGCACCTCTAGACACACAAGTTGATCCTCGTGATCGTTTTCTTAGCCGTGTGAGGTTCCCCCTTCCACCATACTCCTCGATAATATTGTAGCGGTGCTTAGGCGAAGCCCTGCGACGGTAGAACATCAAGGACGATGCGCGTGGGAAATGGTTCCAAAGTCGATGTGATCTCGATCGGCACGCTACCTCTACATCTACCTTCGGGATTAGTATTAGACCTAAATAATTGTTATTTGGTGCCAGCGTTGAGCATGAACATTATATCTGGATCTTGTTTGATGCGAGACGGTTATTCATTTAAATCAAAGAATAATGGTTGTTCTATTTATATGAGTAATATCTTTTATGGTCATGCACCCTTGAAGAGTGGTCTATTCTTATTAAATCTCGATAGTAGTGACACACATATTCATAATGTTGAAGCCAAAAGATGCAGAGTCGATAATGATAGTGCAACTTATTTGTGGCACTACCGTTTAGGTCATATTGGTGTAAAACGCATGAAGAAACTCCATACTGATGGGCTTTTGGAGCCACTTGATTATGAATCACTTGGTACTTGCAAACCGTGTCTTATGGGCAAGATGACCAAAACACCGTTCTCCGGTACTATGGAGAGAGCAACAGATTTGTTGGAAATCATACATACAGCTGTATGTGGTCCGATGAATGTTGAGGCTCGTGGCGGATATCGTTATTTTCTCACCTTCACAGATGACTTAAGCAGATATGGGTATATCTACTTAATGAAACATAAGTCTGAAACATTTGAAAAGTTTAAAGAATTTTAGAGTCAAGTTGAAAATCATCGTAACAAGAAAATAAAATTCCTACGATCTGATCATGGAGGAGAATATTTGAGTTACGAGTTTCGTGTACATTTGAAACAATGCAGAATAGTTTCGCAACTCACGCCACCTGGAACACCACAGCATAATGGTGTATCCGAACATCGTAATCATACTTTACTAGATATGGTGCGATCTATGATGTCTCTTACTGATTTACCGCTGTCGTTTTGGGGTTATGCTTTAGAGACGGCCGCATTCACGTTAAATAGGGCACCATCAAAATCCGTTGAGACGATGCCTTATGAACTGTGGTTTGGCAAGAAACCAAAGTTGTCGTTTCTGAAAGTTTGGGGCTACGATGCTTATGTGAAAAAGCTTCAACCTGATAAGCTCGAACCCAAATCGGAGAAATGTGTCTTCATAGGATATCCAAAGGAAACTATTGGATACACCTTCTATCACAGATCCTAAGGCAAGACTTTTGTTGCTAAATTCGGAAACTTTCTAGAGAAGGAGTTTCTCTCGAAAGAAATGAGTGGGAGGAAAGTAGAACTTGATGAGGTAACTGTACCTGATCCCTTATTGGAAAGTAGTACATCACATAAACCTGTTTCTGTGACACCTACACCAATTAGTGAGGAAGCTAATGATAATGATCATGAAATTTCAGAACAAGATACTACTGAACCTCATAGATCAACCAGAGTAAGATCTGCACCAGAGTGGTACGGTAATCCTGTTCTGGAAGTCATGCTACTAGATCATGATGAACCTACGAACTATGAAGAAGCGATGGTGAGCCCAGATTCCGCAAAATGGTTTGAAGCCATGAAATCTGAGATGGGATCCATGTATGAGAACAAAGTGTGGGCTTTGGTTCACTTGCCCAATGATCGGCAAGCAATTAAGAATAAATGGATCTTCTAGAAGAAGACTGACGCCGACGGTAATGTTACTATCTACAAAGCTCGACTTGTCGCAAAAGGTTTTCGACAAGTTCAAGGGATTGACTAGATGAGACCTTCTCACCCGTAGCGATGCTTAAGTCTGTCCGAATCATGTTAGCAATTGCCGCATTTTATGATTATGAAATTTGGCAGATGGATGTCAAAACTGCATTCCTGAATGGATTTCTGGAAGAAGAGTTGTATATGATGCAGCCAGAAGGTTTTGTCGATCCAAAGGGAGCTAACAAAGTGTGCAAGCTCCAACGATCCATTTATGGACTGGTGCAAGCCTCTCGGAGTTGGAATAAACGCTTTGATAGTGTGATCAAAGCATTTGGTTTTGTACAGACTTTTGGAGAAGCCTGTATTTACAAGAAAGTGAGTGGGAGCTCTATAGCATTTCTGATATTATATGTAGATGACATATTACTAATCGGAAATGATATAGAATTTCTGGATAGCATAAAGGGATACTTGAATAAGAGTTTTTCAATGAAAGACCTTGGTGAAGCTTCTTACATATTGGGCATTAAGATCTATAGAGATAGATCAAGACGCTTAATTGGACTTTCACAAAGCACATACCTTGACAAAATTTTGAAGGATTTCAAAATGGATCAAGCAAAGAAATGATTCTTGCCTGTGTTACAAGGTGTGAAATTGAGTAAGACTCAATGCCCGACCACTGCAGAAGATAGAGAGAAAATGAAAGATGTTCCCTATACTTCAGCCATAGGCTCTATCATGTATGCAATGCTGTGTACCAGACCTGATGTGTGTCTTGCTATAAGTCTAGCAGGGAGGTACCAAAGTAATCCAGGAGTGGATCACTGGACAGCGGTCAAGAACATCCTGAAATACCTGAAAAGGACTAAGGATATGTTTCTCGTATATGGAGGTGACAGAGAGCTCATCGTAAATGCTTACATTGATGCAAGCTTTGACACTGATCCGGACGATTCTAAATCGCAAACCGGATACGTGTTTACATTAAATGGTGGAGCTGTCAGTTGGTGCAGTTCCAAACAAAGCGTTGTGGCGGGATCTACATGTGAAGTGGAGTACATAGCTGCTTCAGAAGAAGCAAACGAAGGAGTCTGGATGAAAGAGTTCATATCCGATCTAGGTGTCATACCTAGTGCATCGGGTCCAATGAAAATCTTTTGTGACAATACTGGTGCAATTGCCTTGGCAAAGGAATCCAAATTTCACAAGAGTACCAAGCACATCAAGAGACGCTTCAATTCCATCCAGGATCTAGTCGAGGTGGGAGACATAGAGATTTGCAAGATACATACGGATCTGAATGTAGCAGACCCGTTGACTAAGCCTCTTCCACGAGCAAAACATGATCAGCACCAAAGCTCCATGGGTGTTAGAATCATTACTGTGTAATCTAGATTATTGACTCTAGTGCAAGTGGGAGACTGAAGGAAATATGCCCTAGAGGCAATAATAAAGTTATTATTTTATTTCCTTATATCATGATAAGTGATTATTATTCATGCTAGAATTGTATTATCCGGAAACATAATACTTGTGTGAATACATAGACAAACTAAACGTCACTAGTGTGCCTCTACTTGACTAGCTCGTTAATCAAAGATGGTTATGTTTCCTAAGCATAGACATGTGTTGTCATTTGATTAACGGGATCACATTATTAGGAGAATGATGTGATTGACATGACCCATTCCATTAGCTTAGCACCCGATCGTTTATTTGGTTGCTATTGCTTTCTTCATGACTTATACATGTTCCTATGACTATGAGATTATGCAACTCCCGTTTGCCAGAGGAACACTTTGTGTGCTACCAAACGTCACAACGTAACTGGGTGATTATAAAGGAGCTCTACAGGTGTCTCAAAAGGTACATGTTGGGTTGGCGTATTTCGAGATTAGGATTTGTCACTCCGATTGCCCGAGAGGTATCTCTGGGCCCTCTCGGTAATGCACATCACATAAGCCTTGCAAGCATTGCAACTAATGAGTTAGTTGCGGGATGATGTATTACGAAATGAGTAAAGAGAGTTGCCGGCAACGAGATTGAACTAGGTATTGAGATACCGACGATCGAATCTCGGGCAAGTAACATACCGATGACAAAGGGAACAAAGTATGTTGTTATGCGGTCTGATCGATAAAAGATCTTTGTAGAATCTATCGGAGCCAATATGAGCATCCAGGTTCCGCTATTGGTTATTGACCGGAGACATGTCTCGGTCATGTCTACATTGTTCTCGAACCCGTAGGGTCCGCACGCTTAACGTTACGATGACAGTTTCATTACGAGTTTAAATATTTTGATGTACCAAAGTTTTTTCAGAGTCCCGGATGTGATCACGGACATGACGAGGAGTCTCGGAATGGTCGAGACATGAAGATTGATATATTGGAAGCCTATGTTTGGACATCGGAAGTGTTCCGGGTGAAATCGGCATTTTACCGGAGTATCGGGAGGTTACCGGAACCCCCCGGTAACCTAATGAGCCTTAATGGGCCTTGTGGAGGAAGAGGAGAGGAGGCCTAGGGGCTGCGCGCGCCCCTCGCCCCCTAGTCCGAATTGGACAAGGAGGGAGGGCGGCGGCCCCCTTTCCTTTCTTCCCTCTCCTCCTTCCCCCCAAGTCCTAATCCAACTAGGGAAAGGGGGGGGGGGAGTCCTACTCCCTGTAGGAGTACGACTCCTCCAGCGCGCCTCCTCCTAGGGCCGGCCGCACCCCCCTTGCTCCTTCATATACGGGGGCAAGGGGGCACCTCTAGACACACAAGTTGATCCTCGTGATCGTTTTCTTAGCCGTGTGCGGTGCCCCCTTCCACCATACTCCTCGATAATATTGTAGCAGTGCTTAGGCGAAGCCCTGCGACGGTAGAACATCAAGATCGTCATCACGCCGTCATGCTGACAGAACTCTTCCCCGACACTTTGCTGGATCGGAGTTCGGGGATCGTCATCGAGCTGAACGTGTGCTAAAACTCGGAGGTGCCATAGTTTCGGTGCTTGATAGGTCGGGCCGTGAAGACGTATGACTACATCAACCGCGTTGTCATAATGCTTCCGCTATCGGTCTAGGAGGGTATGTAGACAACACTCTCCCCTCTCATTGCTATGCATCACCATGATCTTGCGTGTGCGTAGGAATTTTTTTGAAATTACTTCCTTCCCCAACTCTCTCTCTCTCGCGCGCGCGACCGAGCGGAGCTCGTCGCCGCCGACACCGTCCACCGCAGCCACCAGCCCTTCCCGCCCAACGGTTGTGCTCTAGTGCTCCGCCTTGACGCCCGCATCGTCCTTGCCAAGCCACGCAACCCGGGGCGCATCGAATCGCCGCCATCGACGTCGTCTTCCACCCCGGCCGTCCGAGATCGCCGGTAATGCCCCATCGCCGTTCGTCTTCTCGAGAGCCCGCGGAGCATGCCCGTCGACCCGCTGTGAGCTCCCCTCTGTTTTCTCTCCTTCCTCGTGCTCGATTTCGCACTCCAGCCCCGCGCCGAAACACGCCCGTAGCTCTGACCCCCGCCGTCGTCGTGGTTGTCGTCGCCACGGACCACCCCACGGCCAGGCACGGCCATGATTTGAAGCGCCTCGTCGCGCTGGTTCCGTAGAGCCTAAGAGCGCGAGCTCTCGTGGCCGGAATCGCCCGTCCGGCGAGCCGCCGCCGCGCTGTGAGGTCACCGGCGACTAACCCCGGTGGCCGCTGACGTGGACCCGTCATTCGCACTAATGACGGGGCTAACTAACCCACTAGCTCACTGACATATGGGCCCCATGCACTAATTAACCTCGGGTTAATCCTGCTTAGATTTAACTTAATCATGGTGGCCCCACATGTCAGCTTTGACTTTGGTCAAGTCAACGTTGACCGGTCCCACCTGTCATCCAGCCAAATCAGCTTGAGACGCTGATGTATGGGTCCCACAGGTCAGTTTTAACCTCGCCGACCCAGTTGACCTGCTCACGTTACACCCATGTCATGCTGACGCAGTAAGTGATTTTCCAAATTTTTAAATAATTCAGAAAATAGTTAAAACTTCTAAAATTCATAGTAAATCAACCATAGCTCCAAATCAAATAAATTATATATAAAAAGTGATTAGAAAAATCCAAAGAATCTGTTTATGGCATTTTCATGCATGTTAGAGCAACTTATATCCTCTTTTTAGGATAATTCAATTAAATGGCATTTAAGAAAGCACATATGATGTTTGGAATTTGAACCTAGTGTTCAAACCAACTCCATTTAACTTGCTGCTAGTTGCATTAGGCCAATCAACAGCATATTGCCATGTCACATTCATGCATCATATTGTTGCATTGCATTGATTGTGTCCTTCTCTGTTTACCGGTAACCATCCCCTCTGAGTCGACGAAGTTTCTGATGACGTGATCGATGACACCGATGAAGAACTGTATTATCTTCGGAAGTGCCAGGCAAGCAAAACCCCCTTGTTCATTCTGATACAATCCCACTCTCTCGCTCCTGCTCTCTTTTACTGCATTAGGACAACAACGATTCATCTGTTACTTGCTGCGGTAGTTGAACCCCTTATCCTCTGCATGACCTATCATTGCCACAGTAAATAGATGAAACCCACTAGTATGAGTAGGAGTTGTTTCAGCCCTGATGTGCCTACTCATTCATGCTAGTTTGTCATGCCTGCTACTGCTTAGAGTTGAGTCAGGTCCGATTCATCGGGGATGAATTGGAATACTGATGAACATGTCCTACTGTGTGTGAGCTAAGTGTGTGAACATGATTTGGTAAAGGTAGCGGTGAGAGGCCATATAAGAGTACATGGTGGGTTGTCTCATTGAAACCGTCCTCAGGAACTGAGTTCTGTGTCTGTGATCAATGACCAGCTACTACCACTCATTGCGAGTACATCTATCCTGACAAAAGCAGTCTTCGCCTGCCAAAGGGTCTGGTGATGACGCCGCGCTGGGCTCCATGGTGACCTCCGTCTCGTAGTCCTCCTGGCCTTGGTCTCGTTGCACGGAAGTGGCAACCTTTGCCTGATGCCTTGGTACTCCATTGATACGCTTGCTCCCTTTGCACCAAAGGGGAAAGAGGGATGCTGCGCGCGCTGGCACCCGCCTGGTGCCCCGTGTCGTCATGGCTTGCGTCATGGGCACCTCGCGAGGTACCCTGCCTTGAACTCTCCGCCTCCTCGCGAGCCAGCCTGAAGAGGCTATGCCTGAGGAAGCGCCGTGTCATCCGCCTCGCGAGGCTTGGCCCCTCGCGAGGGTCTTGAGCCTCGTGTTGATGAAGATGGGCCACGCTGGGCCCCCACTTGAGCCACGCCACAGGCAGGCAAGTCTGGGGACCCCCGTTCCCAGAACGCCGACAGTAGCCCCTGGGCCCAAGGCGCGCATGGACTTGGCCATGCCGAGAGGCGAAAGGGCAAGGGCGAAGCGCCGCGGGCCCTAACAGCCTGCGGCCTTGGACGCCGTGTGGCGGTTGATTGGACGTGGGTGCCTCCGCTTCCCCACGACGCCTTGGTGGTCGTGCGAGTTGGACAAGTCCCTGCATGCAGAACGTGTTATGATTACCTGTGATCATGGAGACCGTCGGTTGGCCTTCGCCGGCTATAAGTACGGCAACGCTCGTGCCCGTCCAGTCCATCTCCTCTTGCTCTCTCCTTCGCCTCGGTTCTTGCTCCGTCTTGGCGTGATGGCTCCGATTCGCCAATTCTCTGCAGCGGAGATGGGAAAGGCTCCTCGAGAAGGGCCAGACCCTCTCCCGCCGAAGAAGCGACTCGCCCTTTGCAGCCGGGACGATGAGGACGATCCGGTGGTGGCGAGGCCCCGGGGCGAGCGGGCTCCGCCGGGGTTGCCGCTGCCTTTGTACGCCCACGACGAGGGCCCTGGAGGTGTTGATGCTGATCCCCGCGGTCAGCGCCGTCGTCGGCGCTGTCGGGTTATGAAGGCGTGGGTGGTTCCTCCTGGAGTCCATGCTGAGGGCTCCTCCCATGAGGTCGTGCTCCACGTCGTCACTCCTCTTCAGTCCTGGATCCGGCATCCTCCCTTCTTCGCCTCCATGGTTCTTCCAGGGGGCCTATGGAGCTCCAGCTGCAGCACACCGACTGCGGCGCCCCCGCGACCGAGGCCGAGGTCGTCGTCGCTGCCCCGGGCACGGTCTACATGTCCCGCGGCTGGAGGGAGATCGCCCGGGTCTGCAGGGAAAGAGGCGTCTTCACGGTCCACCTGGAGTATGACGGCGCGGCGGTGATGTTCCTCAAGGTCTTCGACGCGATCGGGCGCCAGCTGGAGTGCTGCCACGGGAGAGGCGACCAGGACCTCACCCTGGTGAGGGCTAGGCCCATCGACCGCCCCCTTGACAGTGGCGCCCGAGGGTCCAGCGGCTCCAGCGAGATCTTCGCGACTCCGGAGACGAGCGACGACAGCTACGAGCCTCCAGGCCGCCACCGCTCCAGGAGCAGGGCGGACGCGTCAGGCCGTCGCCAACCCTGATCTGGATGGAGTTGGCACCAGTGCCTGACGGCCCACTGTTGATGATGGCATCTTCTGCAGGAGCCCATGTAGTTAGCACTCCTTAGGATCCGTTCCCTGCGAGGAATCGAAGTGCGCCCCATGGGGGCTTGTAAGGTGTCTGTAGTCCCGTTTGTTAATATATGACCTTTGTTATGGATTCGTGTGAGTCGCTGATTCCGTCATAGCTTAGTTCTCCCTTTCGAACCTCGCGAGGGCTTGGTGCTCTACGCCGACAGGTCCCAGTCCCAAGGCGGCGTCAGCCGTCGCTGGTATGCCAGGTCGCGATGCCGTGGTCAAGGCCAGGAGGTGAGCGACCCAAGGTCCGGTAAGAGCCCCTGAGTCGCGATGCTCAGGAGATCCCCTTTGGCGCCCAAGCAGCCATCACTTAGTGAAAAAGGGAAGCAACGTCGCTAGTACGGAGTCGCTTTAGGTGCGGGGGTAGTGCTGCAGTAGCCAGTGCCGTGGCTGGTGACTTATCTTGAGGATCAGGGGCCGTTCCAGGTGCGCCGTTGGGTCCGTGTGTGGATAGGAGCAGAGACGCTCGGCAAGGTCCTCGCGAGGCCCCTTCTTCCACGCCTCTACTCCCCTTTCTGCTCTATGTCCTTGGGTCCCGGCCCTCGAGCTGGTCTCAGCCGTCGCTGGTATGCCAGGTCGCGGTGCCGTGGACAAGGCCAGAGGGTGAGGGCTGGAGAGCCAGTAAGAGCCCTGAGTCGCGATGCTCAGGCACCCCCCCTTTAACGTGCAAGCAGTTCGCGCGGGCGAGGGCGAAGGAAACCTTGTGAGGGCCTCGGCTTGTGCGGTTCCCTCCAGGGATCCTGCAGGGTCATCACAGAAAGAAGATGGTGTTGCCACGACGGCCATTAGTTCATCGTTAGTCACTCAAGAGCTTGCTGGTTGAGGTAGGCGAGGCGTATCTGGGCACCCGTGAGCCAGCGCGGGATTCCCGAGGCCCTACCTCTGGGCGGGTTGCGCCCGGCACTGGGCCGTATCTTGAGATGTGTCCCTGCAAAATTTGGTTAGATGCCGGTACTCTACGTCCTCGGGTCCCGGCCCTCGAGCTTGTCTCAGCCGTCGCTGGTATGCCAGGTCGCGATGCCAGGGACAAGGCCAGAGGGTGAGGGCTGGAGAGCCAGTAAGAGCCCTGAGTCGCGATGCTCAGGCACCCCCCTTTAACGTGCAAGTGGCCGACATGGGAAGAGAAGATGCCGTGGACGGGCACCATGCAGCTAAGCGTGATAGGCAATGCATAGTTGGAAATAAACACTATGGAGATACACGCCGCTGGGCCTAGCCCCAGCGGCTTGGGGATGATGCAGCCCGAGGGGCGCCCCCAACAAGGCAAACCAATGACGGAAAGGTAAATGCAGATACATGCCGCAGGGACGGACCCACGTGGCCTGGGAGTGATGCAGCCCTGGGAGGGTGCTCCCAGCTGAGAGCGGAACTTGAAAGATGTCACCTGAGGATGTCGTCGGCGTAGTGGCGTTGGTGCAGCAGACTTGACGGGTTGCAGAAGCCGATCCTCACGAGCCCCTAGGCCCCGGGGCCTCGGGGGGCTCCAGAGGCGCTGGTGACTCCTCGCGAGCTGCCTCCATCTCCTCCCAGGCCGCGGAACGCCTGTCTTCCTAAGCCTCCACGATGCCCTTCATGAGGCGCTGGTACGCCGGAGCCATGCTCGGCAAGCCGTAAGGCATGCGAACATAGCTGTGGGGTGGACCTCTGCAGCGCCCCACTTGCGAGGGCCAGAGGCGCTCCGTTGTGGTGATCTGATTGAGCCCTGGTACGTCGACGCAGATGCGCAGCCCACCACCCTCGCCTGGATGTGGGGCCACGGCTGGCAAGCGGCGGCAACCTCTCATGATCCTTGTCTACTGTATCTCTTGAATGGCCTCATCAACGAACTCTTGCGGGTCTGATCTTCCTCGCCTGGCTCCCTCTCGAGGGAAACATGCTGCGAAGCACGCCTCCACATGGTGCCCAAGCGCCTCCCTCATGGCTCCAGCTAGGTCGGTGGCCCTCCAGGTGAGAGCCCCCGAGCCCTGCCTGAGGAGGGCGCCGGGCGCACTTTCCTATGCGATGGACGGAGGGCCCTCCTGAGGAGGCACGGGCCTTGAGGGGCCTGCCTCCTGAGGGGCTGAGCCTGACGACGTCTTCTTCTTCTTGGGGATGGTCTTAGGAAGCCTCCTGCTTCCACGATCTGGGTCTTCTAGCGACGCGGCCTGAAAAGCACGCTCTTTGGAACACACTGCATCTCTCTCTTCACAGGGCACCGTGATGACGCCGCCACTCCCTGGCATCTTGAGGACGTTGTAGCCGTGGTGGGTCATGGCCATGAACTTGGCCAGCGCTGGGTACCCGAGGATGGCGTTGTACGGCAGGCGGATGTGGGCGACGTCGAAGTCGATGAGCTCGGTGCGGTAGTTGCTGCGGGCCCTCAAGGTCACAGGGAGGCGGACCTGCCCGATCGGGATTGTGGAACCGTCGGTGATCCCGGAGAAAGGCCTGGTTGGTTGAAGCTGGTCATAGGGCACTTGGAGGTTGTTGAATGTTTCCACGGACAGGATGTTGAGCCCTGCCCTGCCATCAATGAGGGTCTTGGTGACCTGCACGTTGCTGATGACCGGGGAGCAGAGCATCGGGAGGGCTCCTGCAGTGGTTGTGCACTTGAGCTGGTCTGCCGAGCTGAACGTGATGGGGCACGCCGACCACCTGAGGGGGCGCGTTACTTTGAGCTTGGGGAGAGCTGCATTCACTTCGTGGGCAAACTGCTTGAAGATGCGTCGGGAGGCTGGGGCTTGAGCTCCGCCCAGGATGCAGGCGATCGCGCGTGGCTCCTGGAAGCCCCCAGCCCCCTCGTCTTGATGGCGGTCTTCGTTCCTTCTTGGTGGAGGCGGCAGCCGAGGTAGGCCTGCGTTGCCATGAGGGCGGTCCTCACGAGGCTGGTCTCTTCAGTCCCCCTCGCGAGGCAGGTCCCGCCAGCGGTCCTCGCGAGGCTGGTCGCGCCACCCCTGGCGCGGGCCGCGGTCTTCCCAGCGCCCTAGGTTTCTTCCTCCTCCTCGGCCATAGCCCCGGTCAGCATGGTCAGGGCGTCGGCCGATCCTTCCTTCTCGCACGGCGCGGAGCTCTTGACATTCGTTGGTGTTATGGGTGTGGAGGTCATGGTACACACAGTACCGGCTGCCTCTGGAGGGTTCGGGCAGATCCTTGCCCCGCTTGGTGTCTGGTTCGGCTGCGAGCACGGCAGCCCCCTTGCGCTTCACGTCCTTGCCCTTGGGCTTCTTCTCTTCTGGGTCCGCGGCAGGCATCTCGAGGAGGGAGAGACGTCCCTCCTCAGCCCTGGCGCACTTGTTCGCCAAGTTGAACAGCTCCAGGGAGGTGCAGAGGTCTTCGTGCATCGCCAGCTCCTCCTTCATCTTGACGTCACGCATGCCGTCAGAGAAGGCGGAGATGATGGCCTCCTCTGACACCCTTGGGATCTTCAGGCGCGCGCTGTTGAAGCGCTGGATGTACTTTTGCAGGGTCTCTCCGGGTTGTTGCTTGATGCGGTGCATGTCGCTCACGGCAGGCGGCCGGTCGCGAGTACCTTGGAAGTTAGCGATGAAGCGGGCGCGCATCTGGTCCTAGGAGGAGATCGTGCCTGGAGCCAGATTCAGGAGCCAGGTTCGCGCCCCTTCCTTGAGCGCCATGGGGAACCAGTTCGCCATGACCTTTTCATCCCTGCCGGCAGCCTCGATACCCAGCTCATAGAGCTGGAGGAATTCCGCGGGGTCAGTTGTGCCGTCGTAGCGAGGAGGCAGGTCGGGCTTGAACTTGCCGGGCCACACGACGCTGCGCAGCTCAGTGGTGTAGGTGTGGCAGCCCGCAGTGGCCACGAAAGGCCTTGGTTGGTGGAGAGCTTGGTCTTGAGGGTCCCCACGCGCTGCAGCTAGGAGCAGGGCGGGGTCTTGGCCTGCCGGAGCTGGAGCAGGGTCGCGGCGTGCCGGAGCAGGGAGCACCCGGGCAGCCCCCTGCGGGCAAGGGATTTCTTGGCAGCTTTGCTCTTGCTGCGCTGGCGCCTGTTGGAGCGGGTTCCGCCCAGGGACCAAGCGCCTTGGAGCCACGGCGTCTTCTTGGAGAGGAGGCGGATGGTGCACCTCTGGAGCTTCGTTGCCCGCGCGGGGCGGAGTGCGGCGCAGAGGGACGGACGGCGCGGAAGAGCCCCCTGCGGTGCGGACAAGCTCGGCGACGCGGTCGAGCCATTCTTCGTAGACGTCGTCGACAGGACGGTAGCGCAGGAGCTTGTTTGCCGCGAGGAGCGCAGCTCGAGCCTCCAAGGGTGCGCGGAGCACGCGGGACGAAGAACCGGCTGGAGCGAGTGATGGAGTGGCGGTGCGGCTGTCTTGCCGCACGGACGGGTGCTGAGACGATGCCTGCTGCTCGCCCCCCGCCAGGCCGGTGGCGGCGTTGATGGCGGGCGATGGGGAACGACGAGGACGCCCACCGACGGGGGCCGTCTGGGTGACGCAAGAAGCGATGGCGGCCCAGCGCTCGGCGCGGGCCCGACGAGCGTCAGACATGGATGCGACGGTCGGAGGAGAGCAGAGCGGTGGAAGACGAATTCCGGCGCACCCCTACCTGGCGCGCCAAATGTCGGATTTCGGGTTCCGGCAGACCCTTAAGGTTCGAACACTGGGGTGCGTGCAGAAATCTTGCCTTCAACCTCTCCGTCTCGATGGGATCTAAACTACTAAAAGAACTGCACAAAAGACACAAGATTTATACTGGTTTGGGCCACCGTTGTGGTGTAATACCCTACTCCAGTGTGTGGTGGATGGATTGCCTCCTGGGGCTGGTGTGGATGAACAATACAAGGAAGAACAGCCTCGCGAGGGTCTGTTCTTGGCTGTGGTGATGAACTGCTATGAAGAGTTCAGTCACCCTCTTTCTCTCTCTCTGTCTCTCTACTTGCGAACCGAACGAACCAAAACCCCACCCCTTGCTATGTGCGTGGCTAGTCCTATTTATAGATGCCCTGGTCCTCTCCCCAAATATTGAGCGGGAAGGGATCCAACAATGGCGGGCTAATTCAAAGGGGGACAGCGAGTACATCTATCCTGACAAAAGCAGTCTTCGCCTGCCAAAGGCTCTGGTGATGATGCCGCGCTGGGCTCCATGGTGACCTCCGTCTCGTAGTCCTCCTGACCTTGGTCTCGTTGCACCTAAGTGGCAACCTTTGCCTGATGCCTCGGTACTCCGCTGATACGCTTGCTCCCTTTGCACCAAAGAGGAAAGAGGGACGCTGCGCGCGCTGGCACCCGCCTCGTGCCCCGTGTCGTCATGGCTTGCGTCATGGGCACCTCGCGAGGTACCCTGCCTTGAACTCTCCGCCTCCTCGCGAGCCAGCCTGACGAGGCTGTGCCTGAGGAAGCGCCATGTCGTCCGCCTCGCGAGGCTTGGCCCCTCGCGAGGGTCTTGAGCCTCGTGTTGATGAAGATGGGCCGCGCTGGGCCCCCACTTGAGCCACGTCGCAGGCCGCAGGCAGGCAAGTCTGGGGACCCCTGTTCCCAGAACGCCGACACCTTATGCCTGCTGATCTGAGTCATCCTCTTATTTTCTACAAGGTTTAAGAACTAGGCTTCTCATCTTTCTATGAGGATCACGTGTTGCTAATCCGTAGAATCTTAGGATTGTTGGTTCCAGGCCTCAGTTCAGTTTTACTACTTTTAGTATGTTGTCAGTTGAACCAGAACCTTGATATGATGTTGTTAAGTGGCTATGCAAATCCTCGTGAATGTTTCAAATCTTTTTCTGAGCATTTATAGCCGTTATGTTGTCCGAGTCATCCCAGGTTTCTAAAACAGTCTGATGCATTCGCAAATCCTTTCCATGTTCCCGATGCCCATTTGGGCCAGATTAATCGCACTAATCGGTGAGTTGAGGTACTCTGTTGGCTCGACATATAAGTTGTAGCTATTATTATGACCCTAGGTGTTTTAGGGATCACCTAGTAATCTACTCTATTTTTTGTTCCCCGTGTGATGATTCTGGCCATCATTCTCGAAAGCATCCCGTGATGTTATTACTTAGTAGGTATTCTATTCCTGGATTCTTGAACCCGAGATTCACCTTACTTAATTCATGTTGATAGTGCTTGCTAGTTCCTTTAGGATAATTAGTAACCCTTGTGATAGTCCTCGAGGTCCATGGTATATCATTCTTCCAGATACCATGAACCATCCTTGGCGGAAGTTCTTTGAACCAAAATATCACAACTAGAGTACTCTTCATGAGTTCTCCATTATACTTGTGACTCTGCCAATCCTACCTCTCTGCATGGGTTATCCGGAAGAAATATGTTGAACTCGTTCGGCATGTTAATCTATGCATCCACAACTCAGAAAGTTATATGTTCCTTTGAGTTGTCCCTCTTTAGTTGTTTCCTGACCTTCGGATATCAATTTATAGTCAAGAGTATGCATGCATTCATTCAATGATGCCTATTATTCTTGTGGTCTGTCAAGCCATTCTATTCCGGAATGACTAGGAGAAACAAACTCCAGTACCTCGTTCATTTCTTGGACTGGTCAAAGCAGTTGTGTTCCACAGATCAAAATGCCAATCTAGCTTTTGTTCTGTTCTACCTGGAGTATTACCCCCTTTATGTCAGGATTGTCATGAGAATTGCACCATCTCTCATGAATTCTTGACGCAATGATACTTCTTGCCATCATTTTTCATTCCTCGGTCCCGTGTTGTCGCAACCGGAATGCCGGCAAGTGAACCATGATGTGTGAAATCAATACTACTAGCAACCCCGTTGCTTGGTAGCTAATGGACAATAATTTCATTCTTAGCATGTTGGTTATTGAATCATCATCCTAAGACGGATCGTGCTACCTAGCCCTTATTTTCAGTGCACTCTTCGATCAATGAGATAGGATTATGGCAATCCATCACTCTCTTGGTCCCATCGTCTTGCCATAAAAAGCAAGAATGTTCTCGAGTTTAGTTACATATCGGTGGTTCGTGATTTTCCGAATATCTTCTCGAAAGTATTACCAGGTTGTCACCTGGCCGCTATGTTGAGCTCGTGATCAAATTGGTTTTCTTATAAACCACCCCTTCTCGAAGAATCTATGTTGGATATCCCTGAGCTAGTTGGTTGGGCTAGACAACAACTTGGAGAGTTGGAAGATGGAAGCTTGTTCTGCTTAGTTCATCTCCAAAGGGATATCCTTGTGTTTGTGTGTTTGTTGAAGAAAGATGATATCTCCATCGATTGGTCCTCGTGATCAGTTGTTGGATCCATTTCCTTGTCAAAACTTTGACTTGATTATGGGCTATTCTCAAGTCAAATCAGAACCAACGATGTTCGTAATGTTGTCTTACTCGTGGTTGATCCCTCGAGCATACACCATTACATCTTTTGGTCTGACCAATGCTATCACCGTGTTCACATGATGGTGGAAGTCTAGTGATATGGAAATTCCGATGAGTTGATGTTGAGCTCATCAGCGGCATTTTGTCTCCCCCATGAATCGTGTTGAACATTGAGCTAGTGTTGGAAACTTTGTAAGCATTTCCTTCGTGTTCCGCTCATGAGGTATATGTTTGGTGAAAGAAGTGACTTTCTCTAAGTTCACATGCATTAGGTGTAAGTTGTCGCCATGAATTTGAGAAAGGTTTGTTCTGTTTCCCCTGGAATCATCCCAAATCAGTCATGCCTACGTGCGAAGTATTCTATGGTTTGGTAGATTAATTACCTCCACTCCATATGTATTCCCTAGCACACCAAGCCACTGATTGATTTGTTCAAGGAAAAGGAGTTGCTGTGCGAATACTAGTTCATGCACAAGGACTTCGATATCCTCAATGATGGTTCCCTAACTGAACTCGGTAGTGTTTTGTTGTAAGACTTCTACATGGTCATGCTTGCCTTGGACAACATGTTCACATGTATGTAGCAGGACCAGCTCATGTTTTGGAGTTTACTATCGTAGTTCAATTCCCGAGAATCTCGCAACATCATCTCGTCGGTTTGTGTTGCAAACTTTCTTTCCAGACATGTTGTCTGAAATATTCTGTTACCAACCAGATCTAAATCTCAGGCAGATATGATGGTTGGAGCTATTCCAAGATTTATGATGTAGGTCCTGACAAGGTTGATGTTCTGGCTGACACACCTAGCCGGAAGATCTATTGTTGTAGTATCTTGATTGAGCTATTTGACCATCTTCTCCATGAGGATTTAGTGCAACTTATTCTAGAAGTTGTTCCTCAGGGGTCGTTGTGCTCTCGGTTTCCTCGATTATACTAGAACCATTCAAACAGTGGAATCACTCTCTACTGTTGAGTTTCTCCCTAGTTACTAGAATCATTCCCAACATTTGCATTTTGTCCCCAGCTTGCACCCACCATTGTGCCTTTTCACTATGATCCACCTTCTCAATAGTTGTTGTCCAACATCATCTTCAAAAGTGGACGTACCATGGGTCCCATCCATGTCTGATGATAAGCAAAAATCATCCCTTGCGTTGTCTTCAACAAGGTAGTCCACATCATCCATCCTAGTCCGGGTACGCCATCCCTTCGTATTCCTCCAAACTATTGTTGTGATTTGCCCTAGGCTGGTATGAAGAGTTTCAGCGATCTCTGAATCAAAGTAATTCTTTTTGCCACTTAAGGGAATAATTCTACGAGTCACCTCCCCTAAGGTGCCCCATTATGGAATCATAGGCAATTATTTCATCGCTATCTTGAGATCTTGCCCCCACCCTCTTCAGCGTGAGATTTTTGCCTACCCAGTAGAACCTTGTCATCTACCTCTTTCCATCACTCCTAATGTGTGATTCGCGTCTCAGCTCATGAGATGTATCTATGTCTATTCCGTGAGTTAATCCTGAGTGGCTCGATCGTCGAAAAGATCGATCCTTCTAGAGTTTCTTTTCCCTCTCATTGTCATGTTGGTAGGAGTTCCTGGAGCAAGACTTCAAGACAATGATGGTGATCGAATCAATGTTCTTATGGAGTGCACCATGTATCGTGAAGATTGTGTTAGTTTGCGTTCCCTCTTCATCTTACCTCACGTCTTGAATCTCGGGACGAGATTCTTGTTTAGTGGGGGTGAGCTGTCACAACCCCAGATCAGCCCTTTCTTCATTTTTCTTGCATCCATGCATCAAGTCTAAATTTCTTTTAAATTTGAATTGGGCAATTGGAGAGCCTCAAAAATCATTTGCAAAAATGATCAACATTAAAAATTGCTTCAAATGTTTCCAAGGAAATGTTCCTTTTCAGCTTTGAAAAATATTGGCAAGAATAAAATTCAAACCAATATTTTTGGTGGTTCAAAAGTATTTATCTTTGGCCTTTGAGTTAAATCCTATAGTATTTGAATTGGATTATATTCATAATAATTATTTTACTAATCCAATAATTCTGAAAATTGGTGGGTGGCTCTAAATATATTATACATAGCCACATGATTATTTTCAGAAGCTAAAAAAATAGTTTAGTGCCTGAACAAAAACAGGACACAAAAAAACAAAATAGAAAACATAAATTATGAAACGATAGAAACCTCACCTGGGCCTTACCTGGCAGAAGAGGCCCAGCCCACTAGGGGCTGAGTGGTCTTCTTCCTCCTGCCAGGAGGACAGACAGGTGCGTGGCGAGCGCGCCGACGACGCCTTGCCACCTCCTGCTTCAGCCGCACGACACCGACCCCTCCAGACGTGCCACGGAGACGCCCAGCACTCCCTCTCGCTTCCGCTCCTCTCCTTGGACCTCACTTCCCTCTCTGCTCTCTCTCTCTTTCTCGCGACCGAGTGGAGCTCGTCGCCGCCGACACCGTCCACCGCAGCCACCAGCCCTCCCTCGCCCAATAGTTGTGCTCTAGTGCTCCGCCTCGATGCCTGCATCGTCCTCGCCAAGCCACGCAACCCGGCGCGCATCGAATCGCTGCCATTGACATCGTCTTCCACCCCGGCCGTCTGAGATCGCCGGCAATGCCCCATCACCATTCGTCTTCCCGCGAGCCCGCGGAGCACACCCGTCGACCCGTCGTGAGCTCCCCTATGTTTCCTCTCCTTCCTCGTGCTTGATTTCGCACTCCAGCCCCGCACCGGAATTCGCCCGTAGCTCCGGCCCCCGCCGTCGCCGTGGTTGTCGTCGCCACGGACCACCCCATGGCCAGGCACGGCCATTATCTGAAGCGCCTCGTCGTGCTGGTTCTGTAGAGCCTAAGAGAGCGAGCTCTCATGGCCGGAATCGCCCGTCTGGCGAGCCGCCGCCGCGCTGTGAGGTCACCGGCGACTAACCCCGGCGGCCGCTGACGTGGACCCGTCATTAGCACTAATGATGGGGCTAACTAACCCACTAGCTCACTGACATATGGGCCCCAAGCACTAATTAACCCCGGGTTATTCCTGCTTAGATTTAACTTAATCACGGTGGCCCCATGTGTCAGCTTTAACTTTGGTCAAGTCAACGTTGACCGGTCCCACCTGTCATCCAGCCAAATCAGCTTGAGACACTGACGTATGGGTCCCACAGGTCAGGTTTGACCTGGCCAACCCACTTGACCTGCTTATGTCACACCCATGTCATGCTGACGCAGTAAGTGATTTTCCAGATTTTTAAATAATTCAGAAAATTCCAGAAAATAGTTAAAACTTCTAAAATTCATAGTAAATCAACCGTAGCTCCAAATCAAATAAATTATATATGAAAAATGATCAGAAAAATCCAAAGAATATGTTTGTGGCATTTTCATGCATGTTAGAGCAAGTTATATCCTCTTTTTAGGATAATTCAATTAAATGGCATTTAAGAAAGCACATATGGAGTTTGGAATTTGAACCTAATGTTCAAACCAACTCCATTTAACTTGTTGCTAGTTGCATTAGGCCAATCAACAGCATATTGCCATGTCACATTCATGCATCATATTGTTGCATTGCATTGATTGTGTCCTTTTGTGTTTGCTAGTAACCGTCCCCTCTGAGTCGATGAAGTTTTTGATGACGTGATCGATGACATCGATGAAGAACTATATTATCTTCAGAAGTGCCAGGCAAGCAAAACCCCCTTGTTCATTCTGATACAATCCAACTCTCTCGCTCCTGCTCTCTTTTACTGCATTAGGATAACACCGATTCATCTGTTACTTGCTGCGGTAGTTGAACCCCTTATCCTCTGCATGACTTGTCATTGCCACGGTAAATAGATGAAACCCCCTAGTATGAGTAGGAGTTGTTTCAGCCCTGATGTGCCTACTCATTCATGCTTGTTTGTCATGCCTGCTACTGCTTAGAGTTGAGTCAGGTCCGATTCGTCGGGGATGAATTGGAATAGTGATGAACATGTCCTATTGTGTGTGAGCTAAGTGTGTGAACACGATTTGGTAAAGGTAGCGGTGAGAGGCCATATAGGAGTATATGGTGGGTTGTCTCATTGAAACCGTTCTTAGGAACTGAGTTCTGTGTTTGTGATCCATGAACAGGTACTACCACGCATTGGGCCTGAAACCAATGGACCCTCTTGACTTATTAACTGCCCTTGTCCTCTGTCCAGGAGTTGCAACTAGTTTCTGGTGTTTGTAGGATATGTGTTGGCGGCCGTGCGTAGCGCTGACCCTAGGGGTGGGCTATGATGCGGTACATACACCGTGGCATGGTGTACCGGGCGCCCGTTTGGTGTCTCGGGAACCCTGCACACATCGTTTGGGGCTGTCAGCGAAACTACGGCCGGATCTCCTCGCGGATGGAACCCGAATAGGCGATAAACCTGGACTAGAGACTTGTGTGGTTAGCCAGGTCGTGGCCGGCTCCCTCGCTAGGCTTCCGCTTGAAGGTTGCCGAGATACACGACGTGTACATGGTGGTAAGTGGCGAGAGCGTGTGTGAATAATAACACCCCTCCAGGGTTATAAATGATCTATTCGAATAGCCGTGTCCATGGTAAAGGACTTCTGGGTTGCATGTACAGTTCATAGATAACTTGAAGTGGATACTCTAAAACTCGCAAGATAAGTGTGAGTGCTCTGGATGGCCTTCTTGTAGGGAGATGGGGGCGGATCCATAGTGGTGTATTGAATGGTGAATATGTGGACTCGTGTGCGCCACCTCAAAAGAGTTGCTTGCAGTCGTAGTTCAGGTTAGCCTGAGTCAAAGCTGGCTTGCTGCAGTTAAACTCCACCACCACCCCTTGTTGATACCGATGCATATGTAGTTAGTTCTAATGTAAGTCTTGCTGGGTACATTTGTACTCATGTTTGCTTAATTTATGTTTTGCAGAGAGACGTCAGTCTCGCTAGTAGTTCCGTGTGGACTTCGATGTTTAGCTTGTTACCTCAGCTACAATCTTGTGCCCTCGGAAGGGTCTTGTAGATAGTCAGGCTTCTCAGCCTTTTTCATTTGTAGATGTCTGTACTCAGACATGTTAAGCTTCCGCATGTGATTTGATTTGTATGCTATGATTGTTGGGTCAGGAGACCCATGTTTGTAATATCTCGCTCCTCGGAGCCTAATGAATAAATACTTGAGTCATAGAGTTATGTTGTGGTGCCATGTTGTATTTACACATATCGAGCATATTGTGTGTATGATTGAAATGCTTGGTATGTGTGGGATCAGACAATCTAGTTGTTTATCCTTGGCAGCCTCTCTTATGGGGAAATGTAGTCTAGTGCTTCCATGAG
Organism: Triticum monococcum; assembly: GCA_034509565.1. Lineage (NCBI taxonomy): Eukaryota > Viridiplantae > Streptophyta > Magnoliopsida > Poales > Poaceae > Triticum > Triticum monococcum. The sequence goes on along the minus strand of CM067847.1, from coordinate 425,753,105 downwards.
CCATAGTAGTCCACTACAGCCTGGTTCACCGGAGTCCTGCTAGCCCAACACTACTGCTTAGGACACTTGACTGGCCGGCATGTGTTTCACTTCGTTCTTGTGTCTGTCCATCCAGGGAAATGTCACGCGGTGACATTCAGAGTCCTGCCTAGTCTGCTACAGCCCGGGTTCCCAGAGTCCTGTTAGCCCAGTGCTACAGCCCGGATTCACACGCTATTGACTGACATGCTCGATGTGATTCATGTATGCCTGTCCCCATAGGTTGGTGCCGCTTTGGGTTCCCGACTAGCCTTGTCGGCCCGGGTTCTCTGTCATATGGATGCTAGCGACACTATCATATACGTGAGCCAAAAGGCGCAAACGGTCTCGAGCCAAGGTAAGGCGACACCCGTGGGAATACCGTGCGTGAGGTCACAAAGTGATATGAGGTGTTACCGGCTAGATCGATGTGACTTGGAATCGGGGTCCAGCCACATTGTCACCTGGGGCAAGCTCGGCACGGACGGCGAGGAAGGGAACCACGACGACAGGGTTCTCACGGGGCCCCACCAAGCCGATTGGGCGCAGCCCCACTTATCAAAGGAAGGCATGCTCGCGGCAAATGCGGCTTTATTCTCGCAGCGGTACAACATGCAGCTGTTCTTGGGCATCTCATCCGGCAGGGGGACACCCAATAGGACCATGAGCACTATTTGCCGCGCCGCAAGAGGAAGCCCCTTCTCCTGAAACCTCGTGTTGTCCTAGCTACGGAGCAAATCCCACATAGGGCAGGTGTGGCGCTAAAGCAGAGCGACTGAGCGCCTGACGAACTCCTTCACCACCATGGGCGCAGTCACATCAAGGTCCTCCAACCACCTCAGCCTGGCCTAGACGGGGGCAAGGCAGGTGCTCGTGAGCTTCTGATGGCCCTAGCCAGAGTTCGGAACAGCGGGCCCCACCGGAACTTGGAGCAGAGGGTTGAGCACGCCGGCGTCAACAAACACCCATCGAATACGGAACTCGCTCGTGGATGAAGGAAGCTCGAAGTCGATCCCCGTGCCCGCCGTCGCGGCCACGGCCTGGAAGCTCACGCACCCCGAGCTCTGCCGGGAATCGGTGAGATGCAATGAGAAGAAGTGGCGGAGGAGTGCCATGGAAGGAGCGATGCCCACCATGGCCTCGCACAAGAAGGCGAAGACGGCAAGAAGGGTCACAGATTGAGGGTCGAGATGGAGCATGTGGATCTGATAATGCTCGAGCACCGCGTTGAAGAAGGCGGAGAAGGGAGGAATCAGGCCAGCCCAGAGAGGGCTCTATGAAGATCGGAACCGCGGTGACTGCCCGAGCCATGCAAGTACGAGACGCGGGCCAAGCCACCGTCACTCCCCACTCATTGAAACGGGAGGCAAGCATGGGGCGCACCTTGTCCATGGCCTCATCGTTGAGCACCCGAGGTCGGCCGAGCACCGGCTCAATGGATGGAGGTGCAGTTGGTGGAGACAGAGGTTTCTTCCCCTTTTCGGCTTGTTTCGACGCCATGGCGGTGAAGCAGGCGGAGCGCAAGTCAGACTGGGAGGGCAGAGCAGGGCCTCGAGGAAGCTGGGTGATTGGAAGAGCCAGGCGTGGCGAAGGAAGAATAAGTGTGTAAGAGGCGGGGGCCGCATAGCCAGGCGGGTTCAAAGGCAGCGAGGGGAATTGGAGACGCCCATGTCCAATCAACCGCCACGCGTCAACCGAGGCCGCAGGCTTTTGGGGCCCCGTCGTGCTTCGTACTTGACTCTTGGCTTCGCCACGAAGCCAAGCCTGAGCGCACCTTGGGCCCGGGGGCTACTATCGGCATTCTAGGAACGGGGGTCCCTAGACTTGCCTACCTGTGGCCCGCGGCGTGGCTAAGGCAGCAGGCCGTACGACCCATCTTCATCAACAAGGCATCCAAGACCCTCGCGAGGGGCCAAGCCTCGCGAGGCGGATGACACAAGACCTCCTCTGGAGTGGCCTAGTCGGGTAGGCTCACGAGGGGTGGATATAACAAGGTGAGGCAAACCTCACGAGGCTCTCGTGATGTGAGCCATGAGGATCGACACCAGGCGGGCGCCGGGCGGGCGCCAGCGCGCGCACCGTCCTTGTTTCCTCTTTGGTGCTAAGGAGGCCAGCGCAGGCGAGGAGTACCGAGGAATTAGGCAAAGGTTGCCATATCGGTGCAACAGGACCAAGACCAGAAGGACGACAAGACGGAGGTCATCGTGGAGCCCAAGACGGTGTCACCGCCAGAGTCTTTCGCAGGCGGAGACCACCTTTGTTAGGACAGCTCTTACTAGCTGTCCCCCTTCAAATTTGCTTGCCATTGTTGGCTCCCTTCCCGCTCGATATTTTGGAAGAGGACCAGGGCCCCTATAAATAGGACTAGCCACCACCATAGGCAAGGACTGATCCTGAAGATCATCCCCACACACACAAGTTAGCCAAGCACGAGAACACCTCACCCTCAGGAGGCTGTTCTTCCCATTGTATTGTTCACCATCAGCCCAAGAGGCAATCCACCACCACACTTGAGTAGGGTATTACACCACAACGATGGCCCGAACCAGTATAAATCTTGTGTCTTTCTGTGTTGCGAGTTCGTCGAGTTCGCCCACGAGATCTTAGCGAGCTAGGGCGTAGATCGGTGGGAGGAAAAGACTTCATGCGCACCCCAGTGTTCGAACCTTAAGGGTTTGCCGGAACCCCACATCCGACAGTATTGATCTTCTTCCCACTCAACTCCATTGGCATTGAACTTTTGTTCAAAACCAATACCTTGATTCTTCCGGTGCCTTCCTTGCTTGCGTAAAATTTCCTCAAATTGCTTACTTCCGGCAAGACTCTTGTAGAAACCTTTCTCTATAATTCCCTTCAATAAGCTATTTCTTGCTCAAGTGTAACTTGGCTAAGAGAATCATGAGTGGAATCAAGAGAACTACTAGAAGAAACAATATTGGATTTAACATGATTGTTGTTACTACTAGAAGAAGAATCTTTCTTACTCTTATTGCTAGATTTAACTTGTGCCATGTAAGTAGACAAGAGAAAATGCTTGGCAATGTAAGAAGAACTTTTCTTGCAGAGATCATCATTGATTGCCTTTAAGAACCTATGCTCTTGCTCAAGGTTGAGCTTTTCAAAACGTAACTTCTCATGAGTCTTTAATAGACCTCGATGATCTTCCAAGGTAGTTTCATGAGCTAACTTAAGAGTGTTGAGTTCTTTAGTTAGACGCTCAATCTCCTTCTTATCATCGTCATTCGTTTTATCTTGATTAGCATGATTAATAGCAAGTTCATCATAGTTTTCATCACTAGAGTTGTCAATAAGTAAATAATCATCACCTAGCAAATCATCTTCATCACTATTGAAATCAATATACTCGGGGTGTGATACCTTTGGACCTTTAGCCATGAAGCATCTTCCAATTCCTTCATTTGGTGAGTCAAATATGTCGTAGGAGTTGGTTGACATAAGTGCTAGACCGGCAACACCTTCATCTTGAGTATATTCGGAGTCGGTGTGATAACTTCTCTCGGAGTGATTGTCGGAGTCGGAGCCGGATACCCATTCCCCAACATGATCTTGATGTCTTCATTTTGTGTAGCTCCTTGATGATTTGTCCTTCCTTTCTGAATCCTTGCTTCTCCGTGATGTTCTTCGTTCATAACGGTCATCTCTACTCCTTCTCTCTCTAGTGGTGATTCTTCTCTTCTACCTTTCGTTTTGGGTGAATCTTCTCTTCTTTTGTAGGGAGCCGTACACCCATTCGAGTAGTGTCTGGGTCTTCCACAATTGTAGAAATTACATTCATGACTCGAAGATCTTTTGTCATTGTAGGACCTTGACTTGGAACTTCTTTCCTTGCTTCTACTCTTGTAGAACTTGTTGAAGTTCTTCACCATTAGGCTCAATTCTTCATTGAAGGCTTGTTTCTCACTTGATGATGTAGGAGCATAACATGAGGCTTTGTAAGCACCACTTGACTTGTTGTGAAGCTCTTCCTTATCCTTGAGTGACATCTCATGAGCAACAATTCTTCCGTTGGCTTGAGATCTTTGTAATTGAGCATCATTTGAATCAATGTACACACGGTATCATATTTTCCATCCAAGGCTCTTAGGATCTTCTTGATGATGAATCTATCGGTCATCTCTTCACTTCCTGAGCCGACAATCTCATTTGTGATGAGAGCAATCCTAGAGTACATTTCAGCGACACCTTCACCATCCTTCATTTTGAACTTGTCAAGTTGACTTTGAAGCACATCCAATTTGGATTCCTTCATGGATTCGGTACCTTCGTGCATATCAATCAAAGTATCCCAAATTTCCTCTGCATTCTCAAGATGGCTGATTTTGTTGAATTCTTCGGGGCACAATCCATTGAAGAGGATATCGCAATCTTGAGCATTGTATTGTAGCATCTTCAACTGTTCTGTGGTAGCTTCACGGTTTGGTTCTCTCCCATCAAAGAATTCACCTTGCAAGCCAATACACATAATAGCCCAAACGGCGGGGTTATGTCCAGGAATATGCATTTTCATCTTATGATTCCAACTAGCAAAACTAGTACCATCAAAGTAAGGACCTCTACAATGGTAATTTGCCTCTCTAAAGGCCATGCTCTTCTAGGTTGTGAAACCAAGGCTGTGATCACCAAACGCTATGAAAATCAAGGAAAATGGAGACCAAAGCTCTGATACCACTTGTAGGATCGAAAGTATGTCTAGAGGGGGTGATTAGACTACTTGACCAAATAAAAATCTAGCCTTTTCCCAATTTTATGTCTTAGCAGATTTTAACAACTTAGCACAAGTCAAGCAATCAACCTACACATGCAAGTCTAAGAGTATAGCAGCGGAATGTAAAACATTGCACATGAAGGTAAAGGGAGGAGTTTGGAGGGAGCAAACGCAATGTAGACACGGAGATTTTTGGCGTGGTTCCGATAGGTGGTGCTATCGTACATCCACGTTGATGGAGACTTCAACCCACGAAGGGTAACGGTTGCGCGAGTCCACGGAGGGCTCCACCCACGAAGGGTCCATGAAGAAGCAACTTTGTCTATCCCACCATGGACATCGCCCACGAAGGACTTGCCTCACCAGGGTAGATCTTCATGAAGTAGGCGATCTCCTTGCCTGTACAAACTCCTTGGTTCAACTCCACATTCTTGACGGAGGCTCCCAAGTGACACCTAACCAATGTAGGAGACACCACTCTCCAAAAGGTAATCGACGGTGTGTTGATGATGAACTCCTTGCTCTTGTGCTTCAAATGGTAGTCTCCCCAACACTCAACTCTCTATCTCACTTATTTGGATTTGGTGGAAAGATGATTTGGGTGGAAAGCAACTTGGGGAAGGCTAGAGATCAAGATTCATATGGTTGGAATTGAATATCTTCGTCTTAACACATGAGTAGGTGGTTGTCTCTCAGAAAATGAATGTTGGAAGTGTACGAATGTTCTGATGGCTCTCTCCACGAGTGAAGAGTGGGTGGAGGGCTATTTATAGCCTCCACATAAAATCTAGCCATTACACACAGTTCACCAAACTCAGTAGGACCGAATCAGAAAACTCGGTGGGACTGATTCAGTTCAAAATGTGAATGTTAGGCTTTTCGGTGGGACCGACATGTCAACTTGGTGGGACTGATTTGATTAGGGTTAGGGCATAATGTAATCTCGGTGAGACCGGTTACACAAACTCGATGGGGCCGATTTTGGTAATAAGCTAACTAGAGAGTTGGTCAGGCAATCTCGGTGGGACCGGATCGCTCAGTTCGATGAGGCCAAAACGTTACAAAAGGGAAATAAAGAGTTTGCATTGCGAATGCGGTCGGACCGATCGCTCATCTTGGTTGGACCGAAACGTTATGAAGGGAAACAAAGAGTTTACAATCCCATCTCGGTGAGACCGAGATCCCTATCGGTGAAACTGATATGACCAGGGTTCCTGGCAGTGGCTATGTCAAGTGAACTCGGTGGCGCTGGATAGAACATTTTGGTAGGGCCGAGTTTGACTTTTGGTTTGGGACATATGTGGATATGAGAAAGTGGTTGAGGGTTTTTGGACCATATAACTAAGTGTTTTGAGCAAGTAAGTCATTAAGCAACACCTCATCCCCTTTTAATAGTATTGGCTTTTCCTATGGACTCAATGTGATCACTAAAATGAAAAAGGTAGAGTCTTGAGCTTGTCCTTAAATTTTGAGGGATCCACATTCTTAATCCATGCCATGCCAATCATTGAACTTGCTGAAATGATCATCTTATAATAGTATTAGTTCAATGAGCTATATGTTGTTAATAATTACCAAAACCACCCACAGATAGTTGCACTTCGAGTATTACACCGCAAGGTGGCCCAGACCAGTATAAACCCTCGTGTCTCTTGTTCTTTGGGTCCGTCGAGCTAGGTCGTGGAATCGTTGGGTGAGCGAGCGAGGAAGAGAGTGTTCTTCGTGCGCACCCCAGAGTTCGAACCTCACAAGGGTTTGCCAGAACCCGTAATCCGACATTTGGCGCGCATGGGAGGGGTGCACTGAAGCCTTTCTTCCGTCGATCGACGCACCACTGCTCCACCGTATCCATGGCTGATGCTTGCTAGGCCCGTGTTGAGCGCCAGGCCGCCCTTGCTGCTCACGTCCCCCAGACGGCGCCTGTCAGCGGACCTCCCCGTCACTCTCCATCGCCCCTGCCAACACCGCCACCGCGCCGTCAAGAAACGAGCAGCAAGCTTGATCGCTGCACCCTCTGTGCAGAGGGACGGACGCACTGCCACCCCGTCATTGACTCCGTCCGGCTCGTTGTTCCACACTCGCCGCGGGCCCACTGACGCACAGGCCACGCTGCTTATGGCGCGCGAGCTCCTGCGTTACCGCTCCATCAATGACATCTACGAGAAGTGGTTGGACCGCATCGCCGAGCTCGTCAGCGCTGCTGGGGGCTCTCCTGCACCATCCCTTTCGCTGCATCGTCCGCCCCCTGCTGTGGGTGCAGTAGCCCATGGAGCACCTCCGCCACCTTCACATCAAGACGTCGCCCTCTCAGGAAGACGTGTGGCCCTGCAGTGCGACCCACCGCGCAGGGCGCCCGCGCGTGAGGAAGGGAGCTGCCGAGAAATCCCGTGGCCACAAGAAGATGCTCCTGCACTCCCAGCACCACCACGTCAAGACCATGCGCCGCGTATGGCGGTGGCGCGTGGGTACCAAGACCAGGCTCCACCTCTAGGACGGGCTCCGGTGACCACGGTGGGTTGTCGCGCCTTCACCCCGAGCTACGCAGTGTTGTCTGGCCCGGCAAGTTCAAGCCCGATCTGCCTCCACGCTACGACGGCACCCCCGACCCTGCTGAGTTCTTGCAGCTCTATGAGCTTAGCTCGAGGTGGCCAACGGCGACGAGAAGGTTATGGCGAACTGGTTTCCCATGGCCCTCAAGGACGGCGTGCGCTCATGGCTCTTGAACCTGCCTCGCAAGGGTGCCTTGAGGGAACAGCCTCGTGAGGACCGCCCTCAGGGCAACGCTGGCCTCCCTCCGCTGCCGCCACCACCAAGGAGGAACGACGACCATCACCAGGACGAGGGGGCTGGGGGCTTCCAAGACCCGCACGCCGTCGCCTACATCCTGGGTGGCAGTCACAGCCCTAGAATTTGATTGCAATTAGTTTCATAAGCATCCATGCAATCATGTTTAAATTTCTAAAAGTTGAATTGGGGAAAGCTGAAAGCCTTAGAAATCATTTCAAAAAAAAGATGATCAACATTAAAAATTGCTTCAAATAACCCAATAAAATGTTCCTGTTAAGCTATAAAAATATTGGCAAGAGGTAAAATTCAAACCAATATTTTGGGTTCACAGAAATATTTATTTTGGGCATTTGAATTAAATCAATAATTATTTGAATTGGATTTATATCTACTATTAAATAAATACATGTCCAATAATTCTGAAATATTTTATGGAGCTTTGGTTTAATTCCGTTAGCTTCTAAAAATATTTCCAGAAGCAACAAAATTGATTTGGTTTCAAAACCAAATTCAAAACAAACCTGCAAAATAGAAAACAGAACAAAATTAGATAAAACAGAAAGAGAGACAGAGGGTTTTACCTGCTGCTTACCTGGCTAGGCCCAGCACGGCCCGGCCCATCTGGCCGCGCCAGTCATCACCTACCTCTGCCAGTAGGCAGAGGAGGGAGCAGCGCACACGCGCCCGCGGCGCCACGCACCTCCCTGCTCGCCTGCGACATCGAGGCCACCGCGACGCCTCGGGCCTTCTCTTCGGCGCCGCCCCGAACCCCTGGACGTCTCAGTCTCCCCCTCTGCCCTCTCTCCCTCTCCTCTGATCGCCATGGCCGACGCTGCCGAGCGCTCGCCACCGTGAAGCTCGCAGCCACCGTGCTCCCCTCGCCTCCCCGACGCGCCAAGGAGCTCCTCCGTCGACCTCTACATCGTCTCCGTCAAGCCGCGCGAGCGGACGTGCCTCGCCTCACCGTCCCCGACCCCTTCTTCCTCCTCGGTCACCGGAGATCCATCTCGCCGCCCCGACCACTCCTGGCCTCCTCAGAGCTTGCTGTCCGCACCGCTGCAACCGCCGTAAGCCTCTCCCTCGAACCCCCCTCTCTGTTGTCCCATTTTCACGCCGTAGCGCTGTTCCCCACGAGCACCGGAGCCGCCGTCCGCCATAGCTGCTGCACGCATAGCCTGCGTGCTCCCCTGGCCTCACCGTGCTGCTCTTAGTGCTCCCCATGTCTAGCCGGTGCTACCCAGCCTCTCCATTTGCTCCCTGATGCACCATAGCGACGAATCCGTCGAGCCCGTGCTCCGGCCATCTCCGTTTTGGTCGCCGTCGTTGACTCCGTCCATCCCCGCTCGAACCACGGCCACCCACGGTTGCGTTTCTCTCCCCTCTTTCAAACGTGCCCTTCCGCACGTCGAACGGTGGCCCATAGAGCAAACCCGAAGTGGGCACCGGCGCGGCCTGTCGTCGCCGGCGGTTAAACACCGGTGGCCTACGTGGCGCCGTCATTAGGGGCTAATCACGCCCTAATTAACCCCCCCCCTTGCTCACTGACACGTGGGCCCCCAGCCACTAATGAACCAGGATTGGATTTAACTTACAGTAGTTAAACTAATGACCCTGACACGCGGGACCCACATGTTAGAGTTGACCTGGACCGTGCCTTTGACCTGCTGACGTCACCCCAACGTCAGGCTGACGCAGTTAATAATTTTCTAGATTTAAAATTATTGAGGAAATTCCAGAAAATGTTTAAAACTTCTAAAAATCATAGAAATTCAACTGTAACTCCAAATGAAATAATTTATATATGAAAAATTATCAGAAAAATTCAAGGAATCTGTTTATGGCATTTTCATGCATGTTTGAACAACTTAACCTAACAGTTTAGTCCAAAACATGATAATGCACTATTTGAATTCATAGTTTGAATTTGAATTTGAACCTAGTGTTCAAACCAACTCCATTTAACTTGTTGTTAGCTGCATTAGCTCAATCAACAGCATATTGCCATGTCATGATCATGCATCATATTGTTGCATCGCATTGATTGTGTTCTTCCTTGTTTGCCGGTAAATGTCCCCTCTCGATAGACGATGTACCGACGCTGTGATCGTTGACACTGATGAAGACTCAATGTTATCTTCAGAAGTGCCAGGCAAGCAAAACCCCCTTGTTCATTCCGATAGAATCCCCCTCTCTCGCTCCTGCTCTCTTTTACTGCATTAGGACAACAACGATCATCTGTTACTTGTTGCTGTAGTTGAACCCCTTTCCTTTGCATGACCTGTCATTGCCATAGTAAAATCGATGAAACCCACTAGCATGAGTAGGAGTTGTTTGAGCCTTGATGTGCCTACTCATTCATGTTTGCTTGTCATGCCTGCTATTGCTTAGAGTTGTGTCAGGTCTGATTCATCGGGGATGAATTGGAAAGTTGTGAACATGTCCTACCGTGTCTGAGCTAAGGGTGTGAACACGATTTGGTAAAGGTAGCGGTGAGAGGCCATGTAGGAGTACATGGTGGGTTGTCTCACTGAAACCGTCCTCAGGAACTGAGTTCTATGTTTGTGATCCATGAAACAGCTACTACCACACGTTGGGCCCTGAAATATGACCCCGCTCGACTTACTGACCCCTCTCATCCTCTGTCCAGGAGTTGCAATTAGTTTCTGGTGTTTATAGGATCTGTGTTGGCGGCCGTGCATAGCGTTGACCCTAGGGGTGGGCTATGATGCGGTAGATACACCGTGGCACGGTGTACCGGGCGCCCGTTTGGTGTCTCGAGAACCCTGCACACATCGTTTGGGGCTGTGAGCGAAACTCCGGCCGGATCTCCTCGCGGATGGAACCCAAATAGGTGATAAACCTGGACTAGAGACTTGTGTGGTTAGTCAGGTCGTGGTCTACACCCACGTCGGCTTTCGGTTGAAGTCTGCCGAGCACATGTCGTGTGCAGATGCTAAGTGGTGGAAACATGTGTGACGAAGTACACCCCTGCAGGGTTATAAATGATCTATTCGAATAGTCGTGTCCGCGGTAAAGGACTTCTGGGTTGCCTATAACAGTTCATAGACAAGTGAAAGTGGATACTCGAAAACTCGCAAGATAAGTGTGAGTGCTATGGATGGCCTTCTCGTAGGGAGACGAGAGCGGATCCATAGTGGTGTATTGATTGGTGAATATGTGGACTCGTGTGCGCCACCTCAAAAGAGTTGCTTGCAGTCGTAGTTCAGATAGCCACAGAGTCAAAGCTGGCTTGCTACAGTTAAACTCCACCACCCCCCTTTGTTGATACCGATGCATATGTAGCTAGTTCTGATGTAAGTCTTGCTGAGTACCTTTGTACTCACGTTTTCTTAATTTATATTTTGCAGAGATATTTCAGTCTTGCTAGTAGTTTCGCGTGGACTTTGACGTTTAGTTTGATACCTCAGCTACGATCTTGTGCCCTCGGCAAGATCTGGTGGATAGTCAGGCTTCTTAGCCTTTTTCCATTTGTAGATGTTTGTACTCAGACATGTTAAGCTTCCGCATGTGCTTGATTTATATGCTATGATTGTTGGGTCATGAGACCCATGTTTGTAATATCTCATTCATCGGAGCCTAATGAATAAATACTTGAGTTGTAGAGTTGTGTTGTGATGCCATGTTGTATTTACACATATCGAGCATATTGTGTGTATGATTGAAATGCTTGGTATGTGTGGGATCCGACAATCTAGTTGTTTATCCTTGGCAGCCTCTCTTATGGGGAAATGTAGTCTAGTGCTTCCATGAGCCATAGTAGTCCGCTATAGCCCGGTTCACCAGAGTCCTGCTAGCCCAGCACTACTGCTCATGACACTTGACTGGACGGCATGTGTTTCACTTCGTTCCTCTGTCTGTCCCTTCGGGGAAATGTCACGCTGTGATATCCGGAGTCTTGCCTAGCCTGCTACAGCCCGGGTTCCCCGAAGTCCTGTTAGCCTAGTGCTACAGCCCGGAATCACTCGCTGATGACCGACATGCTCGATGTGTTTCATGTATGCCTGTCTCCATAGGTCTGTGCCGCTTTGGGTTCACTACTAGCCATGTCAGCCCGGGTTCTCTGTCATATGGATGCTAGCGACACTATCATATACGTGAGCCAAAAGGCGCAAACGGTCCCGGGCGTGGTACGGCGACACCCGTGGGATACCGTGCGTGAGGCCGCAAAGTGATATGATGTGTTACCGGCTAGATCGATGTGATTTGGAATCGGGGTCCTGATAGCGTTGGTATCAGAGCCTGACTGCCTGTAGGATTACCAAGCCAAACTGGTCGAAGTTGAGTCTAGAAATGCTTTAGTTATGTAAGGGAATTGATTGGGGAAGGGAACGTAAGGTTCTTTTTACTCCTTATACCTCATGACCTTCTGATCTGAGTCATCTTATCTTTTCTATGGGGTTAAGTACTAGGCTTCTCTTCTATCTCTCAGGATGACGTGTTACTGAACCGTAGTTGCCTAGGATTGTTGAGTTCAAGCCTTAGTTCAGTTCCTACTACTTCCATATGTTCATAGCTGGCACCCTAACATTGATATGATGTTGTTAAGTGATTATGCCACCATGTTTGCAGGTTGTCTCAAATCTTTTTGAGCAATTACAGCCGTTATGCTGTCCGAGTCATCTCAAGTCTCTACATAGTCTTATGCATTTGCAAACCCTTTCTTTCCGTTCTCGATGTCCTTTTGGGCCAGTTTAATCACACTAATCGGTGAGTTGAGGTACTCTGTTGCCTCGACATATATGTTGGAGCTATTACTATGACCCTAGGTGTTTTAGGGAGTCATCTAGTGATCTAGCCATGTTTTGTATTTCCAGTGTGTGATTCTAGCCATCATTCTCAAAAGCATCCCGTGATGCTATTAGTTAGTAGGCATTCTATTCCTGGGTTTTTGAACCTGAGATTCACCCTACTTACTTCATGTTGATAGTGTTTGCTCGTTCCTTTAGGTTATTAGTAACCTTTGCATCAGTCCTCGAGGTCCGTGGTATTTCCTTCTTCCAAATACTATGAACCACTTATGGCAGAAGTTCTTGAACCAAAGGATCACAACCAGAGTGCTCTTCATGAGTTCTCCATTCTATATTGTGGCTCTGCCAGTTCTACCTTTCTGCATGGGTTATCCGGAAGAAATATGTTGAACTCATTCGACATACTAAACTATGCATCCACAACTCAGAAAGTTATATGTTCTTTTGAGTTGTCCCCCTTGAGTTATATTCCGACCTTCATCTATCAATTGATAGTAAGGAGTAGTTGGCAATCGTGTTTATCGATGCCTATTACTCTAGTGGTCCGTCAAGTCATTCTATTTCAGAATGACTAGGAGAAACAAACTCCAGTACCTCATCCATATCCAGGATTGGGTCAAGGCAGTTGTATTCCGCAGATCAAAATGCAACCCACCTTTTGGTTCTGTTCTACCCTGAAGTATTACCCACTTTATGTCAAGAGCGTCGTGAGAATTGCACCTCTCTCATGAATTCTTGACGCAGTGATACTTCTTACCATCATTATTCATTCCTCGGTCCCGTGTTGTCGCAACCAGAATGCCGACAAGTGAATCGTGATGTGTGAAATCAATACTCCTAGCAACTCCGTTGCTTGGTAGTTAATGGACAATATTCTCATTCTTAGCGTGTTGGTTATTGAATCATCATTCTAAGATAGATTGTGCTACCTAGTCCTTATTTCCTAGTGCACTCTTCGATCAACGGGTTAGGATTTTGCTAAACCCTCGCTCCTTGATCATATCGTCTTGCCCTGAAAAGCAAGATTGTTCTCGAGCTTAATAACATATCGGTGGTTCGTGATTTTCCGAATATCTTCTCGGAAGTGTTACCAGGTTGTCACCTGACCGTTATGTTGAGTTCGTGATCAAGATGGTTTTTCAATAAACCACTTTTCCCCAAGAACCTGTGTTGGATACCCCTAAGCTAGTTGGTTAAGCTTAACAACAGCTTGGAGAGTTGGAAGATAAAAGCTTGTCTGACTTAGTTCATGTTAAGGGATATCTTTGTGTTTGTGCGTGTGTTGAAGAAAGATGATATCTTCACCAATTGGTCCTCGTGATCAGTTGTTGGATCTATTGTCTTGTCAAAACTTTGACTTGAGTATGGGCTATCGTCAAGTCAAATCAGAACCAATGATGTTCGTAATGTTGTCTTACTTACGGTTGTCCCTCGAGCATACACCATTATATCTTTGGTCTGACCAATACTATCACATTGTTCACATAGTGGTGGAAGTCCAGTGATATGGAAATTCCGATGAGTTGCTGTTGAGCCCATCAGCGGCATGTTGTCTCCTCCATGATTGTGTTGAACATCCAGCTAGTGTTGGAAACTTTATAAGCATTGCCCTCATATCCCGATCATGAAGCATATGTCCGGTTGAAAGATGTGACTTCCTCTAATTCATGTGCATCTGATGTAAGTTGCCGCCGTGAATTCGAGAAAGTTTGTTTTTGCTTCCTCTGGAATCATCCCAAGTCAGTCATGCATGTGCGAAGTATTCTGTGGTCTGATAGACTGATCATCTACATTCTATACGTATCCCTAGCACACCAAGCCACTGATTGATTTGTTCAAGGAGAAGAAGTTTCTTCTTAAGGGTTAGACCTACACAAGGACTTCGATATCCTCGTTGATGGTTCCCCCTGAACTTGGTAGTGTTTCATTTTAAGACTACCAGGTGACCATGCTTGTCTAGGACAACGTGTTCACATGCTTGTAGCAGAACCGGCTCATGTTTTGGAGCTTACTACCATAGTCCATTTCGTGAGAATCTCGCAATGTCATCTCGTCGATTTGTGTTGCAAACTTTCATTTTGTTTCTAGACTCGATGAGTCTAGAATATCCCGTCACCAACCAGATCTGAATCTCAGGTAGATATGATGGTTGGAGCATTTTCCAAGAACTATAATATTGGTCTCCCGATAACCGGTAAAGTGGATGTCCTGGCCAACACATCCAGCCGGAAGACCTATTATTGTAGTATCTCGATTGAAGAAAGTTGGCCACCTTCCCATGAGGATTTCATAGGATTTACCTCCGTAGTTAATCCTTACAGATTCTTGAGCTTCCGAAGTCCGACCTTTACTTGATGTCCTAGATACCAAACCGTATCAATAAATGGGATACACTAGCACATCAAGGAGAACATTAGAAGCGGAGTGCTATATGTCTCTTGGTTGATCATCCAGATTTTGTTCCCTTGGCCTCGCTAAGGTGAAATCTGAGAAAGTGTTATCTTCCTTTTCATCTGCATCTTCCACCATTATTCATCATGGTAGCATGTTGTGTTGCCAGGATCCTCGACTCGGATGTTGATAAGACCTTGATGAGTATGGAAATGCTCAAGTTCTTGAGAGCATGCTCAAGCACTAGGTTTTACCATTGGCGTTAACTGGGATTTGCTCCATGTTTCCTCGATTATGTTATAACCTTTTCAAACAGTGGACTCACTCTCGACTATTGAGTGCTCCCCAGTTACCAGAATCATTCCCAACATTTGCATTTTGTTTCTAGCCTGCACCTCAGTAGTTGTTGTTCATGATCATCTTCAAAAGTGGACTTACCATAGGTCCCATCCATTTCCGATGATAAGCAAAAATCATCCATTGTGTTGTCTTCAACAAGGTAGTCCACATCATCCATCCTAGTCCAAGTATGCCATCTCTTCAAGCTATCTCAAACGATCAATTGTAAATTGCTTTAAGCTGGTGAGAAGAGTTTCAATGATCTCTGAATCAAAAGTAATTCTTTTGCCACTTAAGGGAATATTTCTGCGAGTCACCTTCCCTAAGATGTCTCGTTATGGTATCATGACAATTATCTCCTCGCTACTTTGAAACCATGCACCATCCTACTCCAACGTGGAATCGTTGCCTACCAATTTGAACCCTTGTCATCTATTACCTTCCATCTCTCTCGATGTGTGTTTTGCCTCTCAGCTCCAGAGAAGTTTCTATGTCTCATTCAATGAGTTGATCTTGTGATCATTGAGATGATCCTAAGTTGCTCGAACCTCAGGAAGGTCGATTCTTCTTAAATTCTCCCTTTCTACTTGTTGTCATGTTGGATGTAGTTCTCGAAGCAAAGATGTCAAGATCAATATGATGCAATGAATCAACATCCTCGAGAAAGACATCTGGATCGTGAAGATTGTGTTAGCTTGTATCCCCTTCGTCTTCTTACCTCACGTCTTGAATCTCGGGACGAGATTCTTGCTTAGTGGGGGCGAGTTGTCACAGCCCTAGAATTTGATTGCAATTAGTTTCATAAGCATCCATGCAATCATGTTTAATTTTCTGAAAGTTGAATTGGGGAAAGCTGGAAGCCTCAGAAATCATTTGAAAAAAAAGATGATCAACATTAAAAATTGCTTCAAATAACCCAATAAAATGTTCCTGTTAAGCTATAAAAATATTGGCAAGAGGTAAAATTCAAACCAATATTTTGGGTTCACAGAAATATTTATTTTGGGCATTTGAATTAAATCAATAATTATTTGAATTGAATTTATATCTACTATTAAATAAATACATGTCCAATAATTCTGAAATATTTTATGGAGCTTTGGTTTAATTCCGTTAGCTTCTAAAAATATTTCCAGAAGCAACAAAATTGACTTGGTTTCAAAACCAAATTCAAAACAAACCTGCAAAATAGAAAACAGAACAAAATTAGATAAAACAGAAAGAGAGAGAGAGGGTTTTACCTGCTGCTTACCTGGCTAGGCCCAGCACGGCCCGGCCCATCTGGCCACGCCAGTCATCACCTACCTCTGCTAGTAGGCAGAGGAGGGAGCAGCGCACGCGCGCCCGCGGCGCCACGCACCTCCCTGCTCGCCTGCGTCGTCGAGTCCACCGCGACGCCTCGGGCCTTCTCTTCGGCGCCGCCCCGAACCCCTAGACGTCTCGGTCTCCCCCTCTGCCCTCTCTCCCTCTCCTCTGATCGCCATGGCCGACGCTGCCGAGCGCTCGCCACCGTGAAGCTCGCAGCCACCGTGCTCCCCTCGCCTCCCTGACGCGCCAAGGACCTCCTCCGTCGACCTCTACATCGTCTCCGTCAAGCCGCGCGATCGGACGTGCCTCGCCTCACCGTCCCCGACCCCTTCTTCCTCCTCGGTCACCGGAGATCCATCTCGCCGCCCCGACCGCTCCTGGCCTCCTCCGAGCTTGCTGTCCGCACCGCTGCAACCGCCGTAAGCCTCTCCCTCGAACCCCCCTCTCTGTTGTCCCATTTTCATGCCGTAGCGCTGTTCCCCACGAGCACCGGAGCCGCTGTCCGCCATTGCTGCTGCACGCATAGCCTCCGTGCTCCCCTGGCCTCACCGTGCTGCTCTTAGTGCTCCCCATGTCTAGCCGGTGCTACCCAGCCTCTCCATTTGCTCCCTGATGCACCGTAGCGACGAATCCGTCGAGCCCGTGCTCCGGCCGCCGCCGTTTTGGTCGCCTTCATTGACTCCGTCCATCCCCGCTCGAACCACGGCCACCCACGGTTGCGTCTCTCTCCCCTCTTTCAAACGCGCCCTTCCGCGCGTCAAACGGTGGCCCGTAGAGCAAACCCGAAGCGAGCACCGCCGCGGCCTGTCGTCGCCGGCGGTTAAACGCCGGTGGCCGACGTGGCGCCGTCATTAGGGGCTAATCATGCCCTAATTAACCCCCCCCCTTGCTCACTAACGCGTGGGCCCCAGGCCACTAATGAACCAGGATTAGATTTAACTTAAATTAGGTAAACTAATGACCCTGACACGCGGGACCCACATGTTAGAGTTGACCTAGACCGTGCCTTTGACCTGCTGACGTCACCCCGACGTCAGGCTGACGCAGTTAATAATTTTCTGGATTTAAAATTATTCAGGAAATTCCAGAAAATGTTTAAAACTTCTAAAAATCATAGAAATTCAACCGTAACTCCAAATGAAATAATTTATATATGAAAAATTATCAGAAAAATTCAAGGAATCTGTTTATGGCATTTTCATGCATGTTTGAACAACTTAACCTCACTGTTTAGTCCAAAACATGATAATGCACTATTTGAATTCATAGTTTGAATTTGAATTTGAACCTAGTGTTCAAACCAACTCCATTTAACTTGTTGTTAGTTGCATTAGCTCAATCAACAGCATATTGCCATGTCATGATCATGCATCATATTGTTGCATCGCATTGATTGTGTTCTTCCTTGTTTGCCAGTAAATGTCCCCTCTCGATAGACGATGTACCGACGCTGTGATCATTGACATTGATGAAGACTCAATGTTATCTTCAGAAGTGACAGGCAAGCAAAACCCCCTTGTTCATTCCGATAGAATCCCCCTCTCTCCCTCTTGCTCTTTTTTACTGCACTAGGACAACAATGATCATCTGTTACTTGTTGCGGTAGTTGAACCCCTTTCCTTTGCATGACCTGTCATTGCCACAGTAAAATAGATGAAACCCACTAGCATGAGTAGAAGTTGTTTGAGCCCTGATGTGCCTACTCATTCATGTTTGCTTGTCATGCTTGCTATTGCTTAGAGTTGTGTCAGGTCTGATTCATCGGGGATGAATTGGAAAGTTGTGAACATGTCCTACTGTGTGTGAGCTAAGTGTGTGAACATGATTTGGTAAAGGTAGCGGTGAGAGGCCATCTAGGAGTACATGGTGGGTTATCTCACTGAAACCGTCCTCAGGAACTGAGTTCTGTGTTTGTGATCCATGAAACAACTACTACCACACGTTGGGCCCTGAAATATGACCCCGCTCGACTTACTGACCCCTCTCGTCCTCTGTCCAGGAGTTGCAATTAGTTTCTGGTGTTTATAGGATATGTGTTGGCGGCCGTGCATAGCGCTGACCCTAGGGGTGGGCTATGATGCAGTAGATGCACCGTGGCACGGTGTACCGGGCGCCCGTTTGGTGTCTCGGGAACCTTGCACACATCGTTTGGGGCTGTGAGCGAAACTCCGGCCGGATCTCCTCGCGGATGGAACCCGAATAGGCGATAAACCTGGACTAGAGACTTGTGTGGTTAGTCAGGTCGTGGTCTACACCCACGTCGGCTTTCGCTTGAAGTCTGCCGAGCACATGTCGTATGCATACGCTAAGTCATGGAAACATGTGTGACGAAGTACACCCCTGCAGGGTTATAAATGATCTATTCGAATAGTCGTGTCCACGGTAAAGGACTTCTGGGTTGCCTATAACAGTTCATAGACAAGTGAAAGTGGATACTCGAAAACTCGCAAGATAAGTGTGAGTGCTATGGATGGCCTTCTCGTAGGGAGACGAGAGCGGATCCATAGTGGTGTATTGATTGGTGAATATGTGGACTCGTGTGCGCCACCTCAAAAGAGTTGCTTGCAGTCGTAGTTCAGATAGCCACAGAGTCAAAGCTGGCTTGCTACAGTTAAACTCCACCACCCCCCTTTGTTGATACCGATGCATATGTAGCTAGTTCTGATGTAAGTCTTGTTGAGTACCTTTGTACTCACGTTTTCTTAATTTATATTTTGCAGAGATATTTCAGTCTTGCTAGTAGTTTCGCGTGGACTTCGACGTTTAGTTTGATACCTCAGCTACGATCTTGTGCCCTCGGCAAGATCTGGTGGATAGTCAGGCTTCTTAGCCTTTTTCCATTTGTAGATGTTTGTACTCAGACATGTTAAGCTTCCGCATGTGCTTGATTTATATGCTATGATTGTTGGGTCATGAGACCCATGTTTGTAATATCTCATTCCTCGGAGCCTAATGAATAAATACTTGAGTTGTAGAGTTGTGTTGTGATGCCATGTTGTATTTACACATATCGAGCATATTGTGTGTATGATTGAAATGCTTGGTATGTGTGGGATCCGACAATCTAGTTGTTTATCCTTGGCAGCCTCTCTTATGGGGAAATGTAGTCTAGTGCTTCCATGAGCCATAGTAGTCTGCTACAGCCCGGTTCACCGGAGTCCTGCTAGCCCAGCACTACTGCTCATGACACTTGACTGGACGGCATGTGTTTCACTTCGTTCCTATGTCTGTCCCTTCGGGGAAATGTCACGCTGTGATATCCGGAGTCCTGCCTAGCCTGCTATAGCCCGGGTTCCCCGGAGTCCTGTTAGCCCAGTGCTACAGCCCGGAATCACTCGCTGATGACCGACATGCTCGATGTGGTTCATGTATGCATGGCTCCATAGGTCTGTGCCGCTTTGGGTTCACTACTAGCCATGTCGGCCCAGGTTCTCTGTCATATGGATGCTAGCGACACTATCATATACGTGAGCCAAAAGGCGCAAATGGTCCCGGGCCATGGTAAGGCGACACACGTGGGATACCGTGCGTGAGGCCGCAAAGTGATTTGAGGTGTTACCGGCTAGATCAATGTGACTTGGAATCGGGGTCCTGACTGTGGCGCTCAGGCCCCAGCCTCCCAGCGCATCTTCAAGCAGTTTGCTCGTGTGGTGAACGCGGCCCTTCCCAGGCCCGAGGCTCAGGTGGTCCAAGTACACCATTACCTTTAGCTCATCCGACAAGCTCAAGTGCGCAGCAACTACCGGTGCCCTCCCGATGCTCTCCTCGCCCATCATCAGCGACGTCCTCGTCACCAAGACCCTCATCGATGGCGGGGTTGGCCTCAACGTGCTCTTCATGGGAGCTTTCGGCTTGCTCCACGTACCGCACGGCTGACTTCGTCGCACCAATCCCTTCTTCGGAGTTCGTGGCGGTTCCACCAGCCCCCTAGGGAAGATCCGCCTCCCCGTCACCTTCGGCACCCGCGACAACTACCGCACTAAGCTCATCGACTTTGACATCACTCGCATCAGCCTTCCGTACAACGCCATCCTCGGTTAACCAGCCCTAGCTCAGTTTATGGCAGCAATTCACCCCGTATACAACCTCATGAAGTTATCGGGGAGCAACGACGTCCTCCCCATGGCTGGAGACACCAAGGAGGCCCTGATGGCCCTCAAGCTCGCCTTCAGGGCCGCGGCGCGCCCTGCGGGCAAAGCAGCACCCGAGACCCAGGGGGCTGCACATGTGAAGAAAAAGAAACTATTCTCCCATGATCGGGACAAGACGAAGCAGGTGTTGGTCAACGAGGACGGGGCCTCAGGAGCCACCTTCACCATAGGTGCCAGCCTCGACCAGGACCAAGAAGAGGCACTCGTGAAATTCCTATGCGTGAATAAGGATGTATTCGCCTGGGAGCCCAAGCAGCTGGTGGGAGTCCCAGGGGGAGTAATCGAGAACCAGTTGAGGGTGTGCCCCAATGTGCGCCTGGTGAAGCAAAAGGCGTGACGATAGTCCACAGAGAAACAGTCCTTCATCGTCCAGGAAACCCGCAAGCTATAGGCGGCGGGTCTTATCCGCGAAGTCCGGTACCTGGAGTGGGTGGCAAACCCCGTCGCCGTGCCCAAGAAGGGTGGGAAGGAACACATGTGCGTCGACTTCACCAACCTCAACAAGGCCTGCCCTCAGGACCCGTTCCTGGTTCTGCGCATCGATCAGATCATCGACTCCACCGTCGAGTACGACCAGCTATGTTTCCTAGATGCCTTCTCAGGTTACCACCAGATCAAGATGGCGGTGGAGGATGTAGAGAAGACGGCGTTCTTAACCCTGTGCGGGGTGTACTGCTACACCTGCATGACATTCGGGCTGCGTAAAGGTAGATCTGCGGCTCAATCCGGAGAAATGCGTGTTCAGCATCCCCTCTAGCAAGCTGCTGGGTTTCCTCGTATCGCACAGCGGGATCGAGGCGAACCTGAGAAGGTCAAAGCAATAGAAGACATGAGCCTGCCGCAGACTCTCAAGGAAATGCAAAAGCTCGCGGGCTGTGTAACCTCACTGGGGCGCTTCATCTCCAAACTAGGGGAGTGCGCCCTCCCGTTCTTCAAGCTGATGAAGAGGAAGGGCCCTTTCGAGTGGACTTCGAAGGCTGATGTGGCGTTTCAAGACCTCCAGAGATACCTAACCAGCCCACCGGTGATGGTGGCCCCTCGTCCTCTCGATCCCCTAGTGCTTTAGCTGGCCGCCACAACTCATTCCGCTAGCGCGCCACTGGTGGCCGTCCGGGAGGAGCGCCAGGCCAAGAGCCTGCCGCCTGATGCCGCACATCCGGTTAGAATGGTGCAGCACCAAGACGACGCCCCTGAAGCCACAGCAGAGCCAGCAGACGGCCGGGCTCCACAAGATGGCGCTCCTGAGGCCACGGTAACCCCGATAGGCGACCGAACTCCTGTGGTTCCCCAGCCTCAGGGAGCGTCCCGGCCTCAGGAAATCATGGACTCCGCCAACGCTTCCGCCCTCGTCGAGCACCTGGTGTACTTCATCAGCACGGTGTTGCGAGACGGACGGGCCCACTACCCCTTGCCGCAGAAGCTTCTGCTCGCGCTCCTCATGGCCTCGTGCAAGTTATGCCACTATTTCAAGGCCACCCCATCGAGGTCACAGCTTACCCGCTAGAGAGGATACTCCGAAGCCCCAACATAGTGGGGAGGGTCGCTGAGTGGAACATCGAGTTGCAGGCCTTCTGCTGGAGTTCAGCACCACCAGGGTCATCAAGGGAGCCACGCTCGCAGACTTCATGGCGGAATGGACTGATGCTCGAGGGCCTAAAGCATGCGAGCATCAGTCTCTCTCGCCAGGGAGCAAAGCACCAGACGGCTAGGTCATGTACTTCGACGGTGCCTTCGCACGCCAGGGCACGAGGGCTGGAGCTGTATTCATCTCGCGCACCTAGGACAAGCTCTACTACACCGTGCAGCTCTGCTTCCAATGGGGTGAGAAGGTCCCCAACAACATCACGGAGTATGAAGGTTTGATCGCCGGCCTCAAGGCTGTGGCGGCCTTGGGGGTGAAGCATCTCACCATCAAGGGTGACTCTCACCTCCTCATCAACTTCTCTAACAAGGTGTACTAGCCAAAGGACGAGCACATGGAGGCATACCTCGCGGAGGTACGAAAAATGGAGTAGCACTTTTTTGGCCTAGAACTGCAGCATGTGCCCCGCGGCACAAACAAGGAAGCTGATGATATCGCCAAGAGGGCGTCAAGGTGATAACCCAAAAGTATAGGGGATCGCGACAGTTTTCGAGGGTAAAGTATTCAACCCAAATTTATTGATTCGACACAAGGGGAGCCAAAGAATATTCTCAAGTATTAATAGTTGAGTTGTCAATTCAACCACACCTAAAACACTTAATATCTACGGCAAAGTATTTAGTAGCAAAGTAATATGGAAGTAACGGTAACGGTGGAAAAAGTAACAGTATTGGTTTTGAGGTGATTGTAACAGTGGGGCGGTAAAGT
Source organism: Triticum monococcum (assembly GCA_034509565.1). Taxonomy (NCBI): domain Eukaryota; kingdom Viridiplantae; phylum Streptophyta; class Magnoliopsida; order Poales; family Poaceae; genus Triticum; species Triticum monococcum. The sequence goes on along the minus strand of CM067847.1, from coordinate 425,730,266 downwards.
AACTAAGCAAAGATCAATATATGAAAAGATCATAGGCATTGGATCAGTGATGGATAATTATGTTGGATGTGATTCCTCATAGAACAGTTATAACATAGGTTGACACAGAACTAGCTCCAGTTCATCAATGTAATGTAGGCATGTATTCCGAATATAGTCATACATGCTTATGGAAAAGAATTTGCATGACATCTTTTTTCCTACCCTCCCATGGCAGTGGGGTCCTATTGGAAACTAAGGGATATTATGGCCTCCTTTTAATTGAGTACTAGACCAAAGCATTAACACTTAGTGAATACATGAACTCCTCAAACTATGGTCATCACCGGGAGTGGTCCCGATTATTGTCACTTCGGGGTTACTGGATCATAACACATAGTAGGTGACTATTGACTTGCAAGATAGGATCAAGAACTCACATATATTCATGAAAACATAATAGGTTCAGATCTGAAATCATGGCACTCGAGCCCTAGTGACAAGCATTAAGCATAGCAAAGTCATAGCAACATCAATTTCACGACATAATGGCTACTAGGGATCAAACCCTAACAAAACTAACTCGATTACATGATAAATCTCATCCAACCCATCACCGTCCAGCAAGCCTACGATGGAATTACTCACGCACGGTGGTGAGAATCATGAAATTGGTGATGGAGGAAGGTTCATGATGACGATGGCGACAGATTCCCCTCTCCGGAGCCCCGAACGGACTCCAGATCAGCCCTCCCGAGAAAGATTAGGGCTTGGCGGCGGCTCCGTATCGTAAAACACGATGAATCCTTCTCTGTGATTTTTTCCCCCCGAATGTGAATATATAGAGTCAGAGTTGAGGTCGGTGGAGCCTCAGGGGGCCCACGAGATAGGGGGCACGCCCCCCACCCTCGTGGACAGGGTGTGGGCCCCCTGACATTGATTCTTTCGCCAGTATTTTTTATATGTTCCCAAAATATTCTCCATGAAGTTTCAGGTCATTCCTAGAACTTTTATTTCTACACAAAAATAACACCATGGGAATTCTGCTGAAAACAACATCAGTCCGGGTTAGTTCCATTCGAATCATGCAAGTTAGAGTCCAAAACAAGGTCAAAAGTGTTTGGAAAAGTGGATATGAAGGAAACGTATCAACTCCCCCAAGCTTAAACCCTTGCTTGTCCTCAAGCAATTCAGTTAACAAACTGAAAGTGATAAAGAAAAACTTTTACAAATTCTGTTTGATCTTGTTGTTTTAAATGTGTAAAGCCAGAATTCAAGTTTTCAGCGAAGATTATGAACTAACCATATTCACAATAACATTTAGGTCTCATGTTTACTCCTATCAATGGCATAATCAACTAGCGAGCAATAACAGTAAATCTCGGATGACAACACTTTCTCAAAACAATCATAATATGATATAACAAGATGGTATCTCGCTAGCCCTTTCTGTGACCACAAAATATAAATGCAGAGCACCTCTAAAGATCAAGGACTGACTAAACATTGTAATTCATGGTAAAAGAGATCCAGTCACATTCATACCCAATGTAAACTGTTGGATTTCGGGTTCCGGCAGACCCTTAAGGTTCGAACACTTGGGTGCGCGCGGAAATCACGTCCTCAACCTCCCCATCTCGCAAAGATCTAAACTACTAAAAAGATCACACAAGAGACACAAGATTTATACTGGTTCGGGCCACCATTGTGGTGTAATACCCTACTCCAGTGTGTGGTGGATGGATTGCCTCTTGGGGCTGAGGATGAAGAACAATACAAGGAAGAACAGCCTCGTGAGGGTCTGTTCTTGGCTGGGGCGACGAACTGCTGGGAGGAGTTCGGTCACCTTCTCTCTCTCCCTCTCTCTCTACTTGCCAGTCGGATCGGCCTACTCTGTGTGCTTCCCTATGAAAACCGAACCCTTTGCTATGTGGGTGGCCGTCCCTATTTATAGTGGCCCTGGTCCTCTTCCCAAATATTGAGCGGGAAGGGAGCCAATAATGGCGGGCTAATTTGAAGGGGGGCAGCGAGTACATCTATCCTGACAAAAGGTGGTCTTCGCCTGTGAAAGACTCTGTGGTGATGCCCTGCTGGGCTCCATGGTGACCCCCGTCTCGTAGTCCGCTTGGTCCTGGTCTTGTTGCACCAAAATGGCAACCTTTGCCTGATGCCTCGGTACTCTGCGGCTGCGCTTGCCCCCTTTGCACCAAAGAGGAAAGGAGGACGCTGCCCGCGCTGGCGCCCGCCTGGCACCCTCGATCGTCATGGCTTGCGTCACGGGCACCTCGCGAGGTACCCCGCCTTGATATCTCCATCTCCTCGCGAGCCAGCCTGAGGAGGCTGCGCCTGAGGATGCGCCGTGTCGTCCGCCTTGCGAGGCTTGGCCCCTCGCGAGGGTCTTGAGTCTTGTGCTTGATGAAGATGGACCATGTTGGGCCCCCACTCAAGCCACGCCGCAGGCCGCAGGCAGGCAAGTGTGGGGACCCCCATTCCCAGAACACCGACAGTAGCCCCCGGGCCCAAGGTGCTCATAGACCTGGCCATGCCGAGAGGCGAAAGGGCAAGGGCGAAGCGCCGCGGGCCCTAACAGACTGCAGCCTTGGGCGCCGCGTGGCGGTTGACTGGACGTGGGCGACTCCACTTCCCCACGACGCCTTGGTGTCCGCGCGAGGTGGACAAGTCTTGCATGCAAATCGTGTCAAGATTACCTGTGATCGTGGAGGCCGGCGGTTGGCCTTCGCTGGCTATAAGTACGACACCGCGCATGCCCTTCCGATCCATCTCTTCTTGCCCTCTCATCCGCCTCAGTTCTCGCTCCGTCTTGGTGTGATGGCTCCATCAAGGAGGTACTCGGCTGTACAGAAGGGGAAGGCCCTCCAGGTTGGTTCTGCCTGTCCCCCACCCAAGCGCGGTCGTGGGCGCCCTTGGAAGCATCCAGTGGCCGCCCCGGCCGCGCTCGGTGGCCACGGGGGCGGCTCCCAGCGCGGCGGCGGACAGGCCGCCGCAGCCGATGGACGCGCCTGGGTCGCGCGTTCTCCCAGGCCGCGCTTTCGCACGATGCAGGCGCTGCCAGAGTTCGTCGTTTGGTCGGCGGAGCCGACTCGCGCCTGGCTCCCGGTCCCTCGCTTCCTCCTTAGTCAGCTCCCGGCCGGCGCTCCTGGTGGCCTCTGGCTCCAGGCGGAGGGCTACTGCAGCAGGTCCTCGTGGGTCGCGCTGGAGGTCTCCGCCGGCGGGGGCTTGGCCTTCACTCGTGGCTGGCAGGCGTTCGCCCGCGCTCGCGGCCTGGAGCGTCGGTGCACTCTGCACTTCAGGTTCGACGGCGATGCCACCCTCTATGTGAGGGTGTTTGGGGAAGATGGTCGCCGCGCGGGGTGCTGCCCTGAGGACGACGACCGCGTCCACGGGCCCCGCTCCGGTGGCGATGGAGGAGATAGCGCCCGCGCGGATGGCGGCGTCCGCGACTCCCCAAGCTTCGTCAGCTCTTCCTCAAGCGACTCCTCCAGCGGTGGTAGCAGTCCTCCCCCGCGCCGTCAAGCTTGCTTGGGAGGTGGCGGTTCGTCCGTCCGCCGTCGTGCCCCGGTGAAGCGCGAGAGGGAGTCCACCTGAGGCCCTGAGGCAGCCTGCGTTGCCTCCACAGGCTAATGTGAGGGGGGCTGCGCCGGGCTCGTCTTTTTCCTTTCTCTTTTGTTCCCTGCGTAAGACAGAACAACTGCATGGAGCCCCCTTGGGGCGTCTTGGAAAACATTGCCATTTTAGCATTTTACCTTGACCTCATTTTTTGCACCTCTTGATTTCTCGCCTGTGCGTAGATAGTTTCCGACCCCTGCCGGGGGGTGGGGCGACCGACCCAGGCCCTGTGTGCGCGTCGCGGTGCCCGGGGGGCACGGACTAGAAGGGGTGCTCCTGTAATGTGCCAGGGTCGTGAAAACCTTCCTGCGGCTAGGGCAGAAACCCTCGCGAGGACGTCCGAGCACCATCCCTCGCGAGGTAGTTTACGAGAGAAACCAAAGCGAGGAGCGAAAATCGACGAACGACAAATCAGCAACAGCGACAACTTCAATAAGACTCCAAATGCAAACAAGCACGTCAACTACGGAAAGCAAATGAAAAAGCCGCGTCCGGAACCTAATCTAGTCTTCGACGTCTTCTCACCAGCGCGGAGCTAAGTGCTGCCACTGGGCGTGGGAGGGAGCCCCAGGGCCTGAGGCCGGCGCTCCTGAGACTTCAGGGCGTGTACAACCCCACTCATTATTACGTGAGAGTGTCACAGGGCGGCGAGCTTCACAGGCTCCGGGCCTTTTTCCAAAGAGATGGTCTTCACAGGCACTCGCCTTGCTTCACAGGCTCTGGGCCTTTCAAAAAAGAGATAATCTTCACAGGCACTCGCCTTGCTTCACAGGCTCTGGGCCTTTTTTCCAAGAGATGGTCTTCACAGGCACTCGCCTTGCTTCAGAGGCTCTGGGCCTTTTTAGGGGTAGAACCTCCGGAGGTGCTGGATGTTCCACGCGTTCTGGACCGGCACTCCCTCCTGAGTCTCCAAGCGCGCGGAGTCGGGCCTGGAAACATGAACAACCGTGAACGGGCCCTCCCACATGGGAGGGAGCTTGTGCAATCCCTCGCTGGAGAGGACCCGCCTGAGCACGAGGTCTCCTACCTCAAGGGTCCTGGGGCGGATGTTGCGGCAGTGATATCGCCGCAGCGCCTGTTGATACCTCGTCGCTCGCAGCGCAGCCTCCCGGCGACGTTCCTCCCCCATCACGAGGTCCATCCCCCGCATGGCGTCCTGCTGCACCTCGTCGAATGCCAGGACCCGCACGGAGCGACGTCTAACCTCGTGAGGGAGGACTGCTTCCGCTCTATAGACCAGGAAGAATGGGGTCTCCCCAGTCGGTTTGGTCGCGGTGGTGCGGATGGACCACAGCACGGACTGCAACTCGTCGTACCAACCTCGGCCGCAGGCCTCCAGCTTGTTCTTGAACGTCCCGGTCTTGAGGCCCCTCAGGACCTCCGCGTTGGCCCGCTCGGCCTGGCCGTTGCTTCGGGGGTGCGCTACTGAAGCGTAGCATATTTACGTTCCAAGGTTAGCACAGTATGTTTTGAAGAGGTTACTGGTGAACTGCGAACCATTGTCTGTGATGATGCGGTTTGGCACCCCGAACCGGCTCACGATGCCCCTGATGAACTTGACCGCGGAGCCCGCGGGGATGGTGCGAACGGCCTCCACTTCAGCCCACTTGGTGAACTTGTCCACGGCGACGTAGAGGTAGCGGTAGCCCCCTGGCGCCCAAGGAAACGGGCCCAGGATGTCCAGCCCCCAGACTGCGAATGGCCACGAAAGGGGTATAGTCTGCAAGCCTCTCGCTGGCTGATGGATTTGTTTGGCATGGAACTGGCAGGCCTCACAAGCTTTCACTAGTTCGACGGCGCCATTGAGCGCGGTGGGCCAATAAAACCCACTGCAGAACGCCTTGCCGACGAGGGTCCGTGATGATGAATGATGTCCACAGTCTCCGCCGTGTATGTCTTCCAGCAGTTCCTTTCCTTGCTCCCTGGAGATGCAGCGCAGGGATACATCGTTTGGTCGCTTCCGGTAGAGCTCTCCATCCTTGATGCAGTACGCCGTCGCCAGCCGTGCCACACGCTCTGCTTCCTCCTCCTCCGGCAAGGTCCCTTGCGTTAAGTAACTCCGGAGCTCCGTGATCCAGCACCCCTCCCGAGGTTCCATCGTCAGGAGCAGGCGTGCTCCTGAGGCCGGGCCACAGACCGGGGCTCCTGAGGCACGGGGCTGAGGGAGCTCCTCCCGAGGCTGAGTCGTGTTTGACAATGACGGCAAGGCTGAGGGCTTGAAGAGCCGCTCCTCGAAGACACCAGGCTCCTGAGGTAACCGCCTGGACGCCCGTTTGGCGATGTCGTCGGCCTCCTGATTGGTGCCACGGGGCACATGCTGCAACTCCAAACCCCAGAACTGCTTCTCCATCCGGCGGACCTCCGCAAGGTAGTCTTCCATGTGTTGATCTTTTGGCTCGTACACCTTGTTGGAGAAATTAACAAGGAGCTGCGAATCACCCTTAATGGTGAGGCGTTTCACCCCCAGGGCTGCCGCGGCCTTGAAGCCCGCTATCCAACCTTCATACTCCGCTATGTTGTTGGAGACCTTTTCACTTTGCTGGAAACAGAGCTGTACGGCTTAGTAGAGCTTGTCCTGAGTGGGCGATATAAGCACCGCCCCAGCCCCGGCACCATGTCTGGAGAACGCCCCGTCGAAGTGCATGACCCAGCCTTCTGGCGGCTCGCTCCACGGGGAGAGCGACCAATCTTCGTCAGCCTTGAGGCCTGGTGCCTCCATCCATTCTGCCACAAAATCCGCCAACGCTCCTCCTTTGATGACCCTGGTTGTGCTGAACTCGAGCTGAAACGCCTGTAGCTCTATGTTCCACTCAGCGACCCTTCCGGCTGAGTTAGGGCTCCTGAGCACTCTCTCCAGGGGGTATGACGAGATGACTTTGATGGGATGAGCCTGGAAGTAGTGACGCAGCTTGCGCGAGGCTACCAGTAGCGCAAGGAGGAGCTTCTGAGGCATTGGGTACCGTGCCCTCGCGTCCCGTAGCACCGTGCTAACAAAGTAAACTGGGTGCTCGACAAGGCTGGGAGCATCTGTGGTTGCCGCGCCCTCAGGAGGTAAGGGCGCCTCACGGGGCGTCGTGGCTTCGGGAGGTGGACCATCTGGTCGGGCGGCCTCCCCTGCCCCCGGTGCATTCCTCGGCAGCTGACCCTCCTCAGCTGCGGTTGCAGTTTCTGCAGGCTTTCCTTGTTCCCGTTTTTTCCTGCCTCAGGCTGCCGCTGCGGCCTTGACTTGGCGCTCCTCCCTAACTGCCACCAGGGCTGCGCTGGCGGAGTAGGGTGTGGCGGCAAGGTATAGCAGCAGGGGCTCCTGAGGGCGCGGAGCCACCATGACTGGGGGGCTGGTCAGGTACCTCTTGAGATCTTGAAACGCCTTATCTACCTCTTCAGTCCATTCGAAGGGCCCCTTTCTCTTCATCAGCTGGAAGAAAGGCAGCGCTCGCTCCCCCAGTTTGGAGATGAAGCGCCCTAGCGCGGTCACGCGCCTAGTGAGCTTCTGCATTTCTCTGAGGGTCCTTGGTGGACTCATGTCTTCGACCGCCTTGACTTTCTCGGGGTTGGCCTCGATGCCGCGACGGGACACGAGGAATCCCAAGAGCTTGCCCGAGGGGACGCCAAACACACATTTCTCCGGGTTGAGCCGCAGGTTTACTGCGTCGAGCCTCGCGAAGGTCTCCTCCAGGTCTTGTATCAGGGTCTTGGCCTCCCGAGATTTTACTACAATGTCATCAACGTAGGCTTCGACATTCTTTCCGAGCTGCTGGCCCAAGGTGATGTGCATCAGTCGCTGAAAGGTGGCCCCTGCGTTACGCAGTCCGAATGGCATGCATGTATAGCAGTATACCCCGCATGGGGTCAAGAAGGCGGTCTTCTCAAGGTCTTCCACTGCCATCTTGATCTGGTGATACCCGGAGAAGGCGTCCAGGAAGCATAGCAGGTCGCACTCCGTAGTGGAATCGACGATCTGGTCGATGAGGGGGAGCGGGAATGGATCTTGCGGGCATGCCTTGTTGAGGTTGGTGAAGTCGACACACATGCGTTCTTTCCCCCCCTTCTTGGGCACAACGGCAGGGTTGGCCAACCAATCCGGGTATCGGACCTCGCGAATGACCCCAGCGGCCTCTAGTTTGCGGGTCTCTTGGGCGATGAAAGCCTGCTTCTCCGTGGACTGCCGCCTGGCCTTCTGCTTCACGGGGCGCACATTTGGGCACACGTTGAGGTGATGCTCGATAACACTTCTGGGGATCCCCGCCAGCTGATCTGGCTCCCTAGAAAATACCTTCTTATTCGAGCGCAGGAACTTGAACAAGGCCTCCTCCTGCTCAGGCTCAAGGTTGGCGCCTATGGTGAAAGTGGCACTGGAGGACCCGTCCTCATCGACGGGTATCTGCGTGGTTTCTGCCTTGTCCTGGGTGAATAACTGCTTCTTCTTGGTGGGTGCAGGCCCCTTGGGCTCAGGGGCCTCCGCGCTGGCGGGCCATGCCAACGCCACTGTCTTGAAGGCGAGCTCGAGTACTCGCAGGGCGTCTCCGGTGTCCCCGCGCACGGTGAGGGTACCATTGTTCCCAGGCATCTTCATGAGGTTGTATGCCGGGTGCGTGGCGGCCATGAACTGGGCCAGTGCCGGGTAGCCGAGGATGGCATTGTAAGGAAGGCCGATGGGGGCGATGTCGAAGTCGACCGTCTCCGTGCGGAAGTTGTCATAGGCGCCGAAGGTCACCGGGAGCCGGATCTGTCCGAGGGAGTCGGATGATCTACCCCCGACGCCCGAGAAAGATCGACTGGGTCGCAGCCGCTCCTGGGGGATGCAGAAGAGGTCGAAAGTCTCGACCGAAAGCACGCCGAGGCCCGCGCCGCCGTCGATGAGGTTTCGGGTGACGGCCACCTGGCAGATGGTGGGGGTGCACAACAAGGGGAGCGCGCCTGAGCTGACCGGGTTGGTGGGGTGGTCCTCCGAGCAGAAGGTCAGATCGACCTCGGTCACCGCCCGGTCCGGGGGAGTCCCCTGCCGTGCGGCAGTGGTGCTAACCCAGCGGGTGAAAGGCTTGACGTGGCGACTTGTGGGCGGCGCTTGCGAGCCGCCCAGGAGGGTCGCAACGACCGAAGGCGTCGGTGTCTCGGCGCAGTTACTCTGTCACGTAGGTGGATGCTGGGGTGGTGCGTGCAGCTCGTTGCCCGCCGTGCCAGTGGCGGCGCGAGCCCGTATGGCACCGCGCATGGCTGCGGCGGCCGGAGGAGGGCGGAGAGGTGGAAGACGGATCCAGGCGCATCCCTACCTGGCGCGCCAAATGTCAGATTTCGGGTTCCGGCAGACCCTTAAGGTTCGAACACTGGGGTGCACGCGGAAATCACGTCCTCAACCCCCCCGTCTCGCAAAGATCTAAACTACTAAAAGGATCACACAAGAGACACAAGATTTATACTGGTTCGGGCCACCATTGTGGTGTAATACCCTACTCCAATGTGTGGTGGATGGATTGCCTCTTGGGGCTGAGGATGAAGAACAATACAAGGAAGAACAGCCTCGCGAGGGTCTGTTCTTGGCTGGGGCGACGAACTGCTGGGAGGAGTTCGGTCACCTTCTCTCTCTCCCTCTCTCTCTACTTGCTAGTCGGATTGGCCTACTCTGTGTGCTTCCCTATGAAAACCAAACCCTTTGCTACGTGGGTGGCCGTCCCTATTTATAGGGGCCCTGGTCCTCTTCCCAACTATTGAGCGGGAAGGGAGCCAACAATGGCGGGCTAATTTGAAGGGGGACAACGAGTACATCTATCTTGACAAAAGGTGGTCTTCGCCTGCGAAAGACTCTCCGGTGACGTCGTGCTGGGCTCCATGGTGACCTCCATCTCGTAGTCCGCTTGGTCCTGGTCTTGTTGCACCAAAATGGCAACCTTTGCCTGATGCCTCGGTACTCTGCGGCTGCGCTTGCCCCCTTTGCACCAAAGAGGAAAGGAGGACGCTGCGCGCGCTAGCGCCCGCCTGGCACCCTCGATCGTCATGGCTTGCGTCACGGGCATCTCGCGAGTTACCCCACCTTGATATCTCCATCTCCTCGCGAGCCAGCCTGAGGAGGCTGCGCCTGAGGATGCGCCGTGTCGTCTGCCTTGTGAGGCTTGGCCCCTCGCGAGGGTCTTGAGTCTTGTGCTTGATGAAGATGGGCCATGTTGGGCCCCCACTCGAGCCACGCCGTAGGCCGCAGGCAGGCAAGTTTGGGGACCCCCCGTTCCCAGAACGCCGACATAAACTAATAGTAATACATGCAAATGACAGCGTTGCTCTCCAACTGGTGCTTTTTTAATAAGACGATGATGACTCAACATAAAAGTAAATAGATAGGCCCTTCTCAGATGGAAGCAGGGATTTGTAGAGGTTCCTCACTTGATGTTGGTTCATCGATATCTCATTGCCCCATACGCAGAAAGGGTCGAAGCATGGATCTTTACCAATGACATATGTACCTAAAAGCACCAAGTTAATATTAGAAGCTAAACAACAATTGCACAATGATGTAGCACAACACTCTTTTATAATATGTCTATATACATCTGTATGTGGTAGTCCATTTGAAATCTCTAAAAAGACAAATATTTAGGAATGGAGGGAGTATCTTATAATATCCAGTATACTCACATATTAGATGAATTAACATCTTAGATTATGGGCCGGAAGGAGTTTAGTGCATTCTTAAAAATTATCGGCTGATTAAATGTTGCTGTATCCAGGGGTTACAGTTAGTTTTAGCTAGTTCGGGCTAAAATAGCCCTAAAGTATATCTAAACATGAGGGCTAGTTTGAGCTAGCTGCATCTATAACCCACCCAAAAAAACGATCCAACCCATGAGGTGCTAATTGGAGCTAGTTCTCCTAGTGCATTTATTTTGAATCTAACCCTGCCATCCAAACAACTCTTTGGATGGAGTTAGGTTAGGGTTAGTAATGAGCAAGAAACTAACTCTAACCTCTAGCTAAGTTGAGTATCCAAACAGGGTTGTGTTGTTGTTGTTGTTGTTGTTGTTGTTGTTGTTGTTGTTGTTGTTGCTGCCGCTGCTCTTCTACGTATATCTAGACATCATTAGAACATTAATGTAACACTCTTCCTTTTTGCTACGTAGCCTAGGATTGCATATTTAGACATTAAGTACAATGCATGTTGCTATGTAGCCTCAGATATATTACATATGGCCCTAGTTAACCTAACGATAAATGGGTTGCAAATATATTCAGTTAAAAGTCCGATTCACCTATTAGTCCCTTATCAGCCGCCGACCTATATGGTACCAGCTACCAATATCCTAGACAGTGAGCAGATATAAGCCATGGGATCAAACTAACCTCGATGGAAAACAGCAGTCGTTCCCAAAATTGTCCTGTATAGGTACATCGAGAAACATGCTAAGCACAACAGTTCGTACTTGCACATATAGAACATCATGTTGTGAATAACTGGAATAAACAAGGCATACTACGAACAACCAAAGATAGCATTTGAAACTAGACATATGCTAACTACAAACAACCGAACAATCAAAAACTTTAAAAGAGGCATATGCTAGCTATAACAAGCTTAACAACAAGCAAATATATGCATTCCTATTGCTATGTTTAAAACTAGATTGATGAAATGTACTTCACAGTAAATAATTGCACATATAGAGCATCACATTGTGAACAACTGAAATAAATAAGGCATACTGCAAAAAACCAGATATAGCAATTAAACTGGACATATTCTCACTACACTACAAAAGGGACTCGACAAAACAAATCATTGGTTTCCCCTATGAAGAGGCACAGCAAAACAAATCATGGGTTTCCTCAATTGTCACAGATGGGCTCGTTCTTGTGGAAAGAGCACGGACCCTGGATGCGCTCCATGTTGTCGCAGATGGGCTCCTTCCCCTTGGAAGAGCACGGCTGTAGGGTGCCCTCCCTGATGTCGCAGATGGGCGCTTCCCCTTGGAAGAGAAGATGGGCTCTTTCCCCTTGGAAGAGCCGGAGAGGGTGCCCTCCTCGTGGTCGCCGTCGATGAGGTCTGACTTGGAAGCTGTGGATCCCAAGCCAGTGTCGCAGAACGTGTCCTTCAGAAATGACAAAAGGGGCTCGATGGCGATGTAGAATGGCAAATTGTTGACAGCGAGTGAGAGGAGATCAGCGGCAGGGCCATGGATGAGATCGACATCGATTGAACCCGAGGGGTTGGGGGTGGGCCACTTAACCTATGACATAGCCCGCCTCAGACCGTCGTTGTCGATGACCTCGATGTCATAGCTGGTGGACGAGACATGCCCGCATACTCTAGCCCGCTGCTTAAGTGCCCGCCGCTAGTAATCGTTGTCAGCTTCCTCGGCGACGTCGGGTGAAGAGACCGCTATACACCTCTTTTGGGCCAGTCGCTCCTCGAGCTCCACGGGAAGTGTAGCCGGGCTTAGGCTACGACACTCTAGAGTGGAGGATGGGGATGGGGATCTGTGGGAAAGGGGCATTTGGCAACCGCCATCTAAGAAACTCAAGGCAGCCTGGGTATGGAGATCAATGGGTAAGCTGCACAGGCAAACCGGCAGATGTTGACAATGGAGGCCTTGCAGCGGCGGTGGCCGCGGCGGCAGCGGCCGCGGGGACCTTGCTAGGGTTTCGAGTGAGGGACGGGATATGTGTGTGTGTGCGCACGCCCGAGGAGGTTTTGGTGTGTGTGTGTGTGTGTGTGTGTGCGCGCGCGCGCGTGCGCGTGTGTGGAAGGCGCGCGTGGTGTTTGAGGAAATGACGCGGGTACTGAAAATTTTACTATGCGAGAGTCAAACATGGGATTGAAATGCCGGGCTATTGAAACTTTTGATGATAGTGCATCATACACGGTCCGGATATAACAACCGTGTGTTATGAAAGAGAAAAACCCTTGAGGCAGGCAGATATTTTCTAGGGATGTAGGTGGGATTGGGAACAAGAAACATCGCACACGGTCCGGAGATAACAACCGTGTGTTATGAAACAGAAAAAACCCTCGAGGCGGGCAGATATTTTTGAGAGGGGGAGCCTCGTGGAGCCCAATGTACTGCGCGGATGTGTGGGTGACAGGTGCACCGGCGTGGCACACGGTTAGTTTGAGTGAATCGTGTCTGTTGCGTCATCTGACTTATCTAATGTTCATAAATTTGGCGAAAAATGACGCGGGAGAGGGTCAGAACATGAACGCACTTGCACGTGGACCAGATTTATGTATCAAAAGGGTGGTTTGATTTTCAAATACCAAATGCAACTTCGATGTGGCACCTCTCTCGCAAAGCGCACTGTATTGCTTGCCCCCACCCCCCGCCTCGTGTCGGCACGAAAGGAATCCTAAGCTATGAATGCATGCCCCCTCCCCCCAACCGAGGTTCACCTAGCAAAGTGCGAAGTAGCTAGCAGCCCCCCTCCTCCCTCGTGTCGGCACGAAGGGAATCCTAAGCTATGAATGCATCCCCCCCCAACCGAGGTTCATTCACCTAGCAAAGTGCGAAGTAGCTAGCAGCCCCCCTCCCCCTCCCTCGTGTCGGCATGAAGGGAATCATAAGCTATGAATGCATGCCCCCCAACCAAGGTTCTCCCTAGCAAAGTGCGAAGTAGCTAGCAGCCCGCCCTCCCTCGTGTCGGCACGAAGGGAATCATAAGCTATGAATGCATGCCCCCCAACCGAGGTTCACCCTGGCAAAGTTTGAAGTAGCTAGCAAGCCCCCTCCCTCGTGTCGGCATGAAGGGAATCCTAAGCTATGAATGCATGCCCCCCAACCGCGGTTCACCTAGAAAAGTGTGAAGTAGCTAGCAGCCCCCCTTGTGTCGGCACGAAGGGATTCCTAAGCTATGAATGCATGCCCCCCAACCGCAGTTCAGCTAGCAAAGTGCGAAGTAGTTAGCAGCCCCATACCCTCGTGTTGGCATGAAGGGAATGCTAAGCTATGAATGCATGCCCTCCCCCAACCGAGGTTCACCCTAGCAAAGTGCGAAGTAGCTAGCAGCCACCCTTCCCTCGTGTCGGCACGAAGGGGACCCTAAGCTATGAATGCATGCCCCCCCCGGCCGTGGTTCACCTAGCAAAGTGCAAAGTAGCTAGCAGCCCCCCCTCGCGTCAGAGCGAAGGGAATCCTAAGCTATGAATGCATGCCCCCTCCCAACCGAGGTTCACCTAGCAAAGTGCAAAGTAGCACCCTCACACACACACAGAGACTTCCAGTCGGCGGGCCAGAGAGGCATATATCTCACCAAGATGGATCGTAAAACGGACCAAGAATAATCCACCTTGGTCATACAAGCTCTCTCTTGTTGTTGGTCAAAGTGATGGTCGTCCATGCGACCATGGAGATGGGCTAGCTTGCCAATAATGACGCAAGTAGCTAGTCCCCGAAGACAACCACTACATGCGTGTGGCCCAAACATGTGTATGGAGAGGTGTGTTTTTGAGTAACAATGGAACAACTTTGATATGGCACCATGATTTCGAACTACAAATCCCTAGACTGAGTGAGGGTTAGGTTGACGATGCATATGTTTGTTACACCACCCTTCAAGCCAACGACAGGGATTCATGCATGCATGCGTGCATAGTATATGCGCTCAAACTTAATTAGGTCTGAATCTCACCATGACCTATACTACGATAACACGAACCAAATGAAGAATCCGCCATGGTAACCTATCTTGTTGTTAGTCAGGTGATCATGGATGCCCACGCGGGCCCATGAATATATAGGCTTGTCACCGATAACCACACGAGGGAGTGTACCATTCGAAGGCAACCACTACATGCATATGTACGGAGGTGACGCGTGCACGCATGTTTGAATACAAAACATTGATGTGGCGCTTGTGTCAAAAATCGTACACTAGCTCCCCACACAGAGCGAGATCGGTTCATGATGTGTCGTTGTACTAGCCTCTTCGACTCGATGGGAGGGATTCATGCGTACACATGCATGTGTGTGTGCTCAAGTTGTATCATGCATGTCATCCTAGAGCAAAACTAATAATCTCCTCCTAAGTCAAATTAACCTCTCTTGTTGTCAAGAAAAAAGTAGTGATGGACCAAGTGGGCCCACAAATGGAAAGCATCGATATCGCTGATAACTGCTTAAGTGGGGGTGAGAGGACAACCACCACCGCTTTGCATGTCGGCCAAATATATATATGTTGAATACCCAAAATGCACAACTTTGATGTGCCACATGCCTCCAAAACCGTAAACCATGCACCCACACAGAGTAAGGTTCATATGAAGCGTACTACATATGATGGTCCCCTTTCCCCCTCTTCACCACATACTATATGCTCCTGCCATAATATATTTAACCCAAAAGAATCCTCATCGATGGTGAAATTAATTAACCTCTCCTGTTGTAGGTCAACGTGATGCATGCATGCATCGACGATGGCCTCGTGGGCCCACAGATGGAAGCGTCACACGTGAGTGTCCTAGCTAGGATATGCATGTGGCCAAAAAAGGTGTTGTGTGATGTTTGAATAACCAATTTGTCAATTTTGATGCGGCACATGCCTCGAAAACCAAAAAGTCTCGACACTGAGTGAGGTGTACTTGTTCACGGACGCATACGTATAGTATATATGCAAGTCCCCTCCCAACTCTTCGACGCGTACTATATACCACCATAACACAAACAAAAAAGATTCTACCTTGCTAGTCAAATTAACCTCACTGCCGGCTGTTCATCAAAGTGATGGACGACGACCTCGCGGGCCCATAGATAACGTCACACGCGAGTATCGAGTGTCATGTAGGATAACCATCGACTCCATGTGGCCAAAAAAATTATGTATGACAGGGTTGTGTAATGTTTTAAATAACGATTTCATGACTCTGATGTGGCACCGGCCTGCCTAACAAAACGGCCAACCCACATGGTGGCTCACAACTCATAGTGTACTGCGAGCCACCCGCCACCCCCAGACGCACACACCCACACACACACCGCGAATCTACCGCAACTACGATGCATGTTAAATTAATTATTCCGTGGTGAACATAAATGTTACCAAAGGAGGGACATTTTAATTTCAAAAAAATCACAGAGATCATTAAGATGTTTTAGTACATTAATTGATTGATTTTCTACGGGTATAATGTGCAAAAACCAAATTTGAGCTACTTGCACACGTGACAGTGCACCTAAATGGATTGCAAAAACACATGTGTCTCACTGGGTGCATGTTTACTCCCCGTGCAACAAATTTCAAACATTGAGAATCTTGATTTTTAACTTCTAGTACATCCAAAACTTATTTTAATTTCATGAAACTTATTGTGTTGTCATATGGACACCAATACAAAGTGGCATTGTACTTTTTTTTCAAAATTGAGACCAGTTTTGATGTAATCTTTATCTAATTACAGATGGGAGATTATTAATAATTGGGAACCAATATCCCAAATGGATTATTTATTCAAACCGTGAGTGTTAGACCAAGAGTGGATACGTGTCATGCTTTGGTTAAGCAATAAAGCAGCAGCATTAATCATCCAAATAGAAAAAACAATATACATGCCACCACGCGACCCGTGTGGCATGCGAGCAGGCGTGAGTTGACGGGACGCATCCGCCGCGTGGGCAAAAGGGGAGGCGTGTGTGCAGGTGTGTGAATTGACGGAGGCGTGCTCACTGCGCAGTGTCATCTAGAGCGCGTGCAAGTAGCTGTGTGAAACTTTGGTAGGCATGCCAGTAGTCCGGTGCGCAGGCTCACCGGGAGACGAGACATCGGTTTGACCGCCGCCCGCCTCTCTCCCACAACCACCACTACTCCATATTAATGGAGCGCCCGAGCGGCCGCGCGCCCCATCCTCGCTACACACACAATCCTCTCTCTCCGCTTGCATCCTTGACGCTACTCTCAATACTCAAAGCCGTCAGTGTATGAGGATGCCGTTGAAGCGCCTCATCGGAGGGAGTGGTGGCACCGTGGCTGCTAAAGCACCGGAGCACGGCGTGGAGATGGAGACAAAGGTTGCCATCACTGCCGGTGAGTTATCGCTGCACCCTGATGTCGTCGACGGCGTCGAACTTCCACAGCCGGAGGCGGAGTTCCACACCGACTCCGACGACCACTCCGGCGATGACTCCGACGACGACGGATAGCTGGTTAGTCATCTATACCCATTTATGTGTCAACTAGATCATAGGGTTTCTCTGGTTACTCCTCCTCCCCCTTTTTTAGTAGAAATCCTATGGTTATGTTCTCCCAATCTATGAAATCTGAGTAAGTTTCGTTAGATCTGTGTAGTATATTGATTGTTTGAATGGTACAGGTGATAAGTGATTAGTTGTTTCATCCATGTAAATGATTTTTGTTAGTAATCTGACTAGGGTTAGTGTTCGTGCTAATAATTCCTAGCCAGGGCTTGAGAATAGATTTTCAATGACCTACATATGTTTGTGCCATCATTTTCTTCAAGATTGGTTTGTACATAGACGACTGCGCTTAAAACTCAAACCATAATCTCTGGATATGTATAAATAAATAGCCATGAATTCCTAATCCTACTTCATGGCATGTAATCATTGATTTGATGCCAAATTTGTTTTACTATTTGTATAGGTGATGTCTGACGATGTGGACATCGAGGATGAAGATGTCCAGAGGAGGTACAACAGGCAAATCCTGAGGGAGCTTTATGCGAGAATGCATAGCAGGCGTATTAGGACCTGGAACGGCGGCTATGGATGCCGATTTTGCAACCAGAAGCTTCATGACGCGTATCTAAGTGTTCTGGCACATGCAAGAGGACGGGCCGTTGGCTCCTTCAAGCAGAAGTATTCTCGCAGGGTGGCGCACGACGCGTATGCCGAGTACCTGGAGAAGCTTCAGGATTGTGTCGTCTTGTGAGATGAGATGTGGGATGGACAGAATTATATATGTACGCTTGAGTATGCTTAATAGTGTTGAACTATGTACTACTTATGGTTGAACTATGCTTATCTACGTGTACGCTTATTATCTATGTCTGAGTATGTTAAATATTTCGCCAAATTTTGGTAAAAATTACAACGGGGGACCAATAAACCAGGACGGAGGTAGTACGTCAATCACACACGGTTCCTAAAATTGGAACCGTGTGCAATGACTTTCATTTTACCTGATGCGTCAATCACACATGGTTCGCTCTAGCAAACCATCGCCCCCAAAATCCTTTGTGGGACAGAAAACCCTCACCACCCAATCCAAAAAAATAAAAAATAAAACCCTCACCATACCCATGTCACAAAAACCCTCACCCCGCCCGCCACCCCCTCGGCCCCTCCGTTATGTTCCCCATTCACATCTGCACAAGCTCCTCCGCGTCTATGCCATGGCACCGCCTATCATGGCGGTAAACACTTAGCTCGACGCTTGCCGGTGTCGCCAGGCTGCCGGCAAAGCCCACCGCATTTCGCCACTTCTGCTTGCCGCCGCCTATCGCCATCGACTTTCTCGATGCTGCTCACAATCGACCCAGCTCCGCTCGGTTGGGGAATCTGCCGTACTGAGGGTTCTTTCTCATGGACGACAAGGTAACTAGTGAAACGAGATATTATCTCATCTCTGTTCCCAGTTCATCTGCCTCCTTTAATCACCCGGCGGAAATTGCCATGAATTCATTTTTATTTGAGCTGATTTGAGGGTTTTCTTTCATTCATAGAATGTATAGTGCACTGACACTTCATGACTTTGCGACCGCTGCCAGAGATCCATCTCTCCCTACCAGATAACTTGAGCACCCGCGCGGTATGTTCAATCTCACCCTAAATCGATTGGCATGGCCTACTTTCCTGAACATATTCTAAATATTGCTACATTTGGATAAAAGGTGCCACATGCACCATATACGTCAAAGGGGATTTTTTCCCTCTCTTTTCTATATTAGGCAAATTAATGATGTATTGTTCTTTCGATTACTCTCAATTTTCCATGACATCATGTTTACCCTATTTGTTTAATTATAGATTTTTGTCCTTCGATTTCAGCTGTTGTACAGTTCTTTCAATTTGGGCCCATATTTGCATGTTACCATACTTTCTTTAACAATCCTACCATTTTCTGCAGAACATTCCTTGCTATGCAACAGATTATGTAGTGCACTATTTTTCCCTTTACATAGATCAAGGCTCCATGGATGTCATACTGCACACAAACCAAGGATTTCAATCGTTGCTACTGTAAGACTTGATGAACATGGTGACTCCTATTTTGGCACTGGCTTTTGGAATGAAATTGCGAAGTTTTATGTACTAAAAGCCGGCACTAAAATTGCACTGCACATAAAAGGGCCTGGTCATGAGATATATGCTAACTTCCCCGACAAAATCATCCATCCAAACTTTGTTTGAAGTAAGTTTTCTTTTCAATTATCTGCATATGTTGACCTACCCCGCAATGTCAAATGAATTGTGTAGTATTTAAGCAACCAATTGTTATTCCCTTTTCTTACTATATTCCTACCTAATAACTTATAGTTACCAATACACTTCTCTATTTCCCTGTTTTAACTAAATATTCCCTGTACTCCCATTTCTATCAGAAAGCGCCGCTAACAAGGAGACTCCAGAGGTCGAGAACGGGGCTGCTAACAAGCGGAGGCGGGGCGAGCTAGAACCGCAAGCAACTCCAGCAGGCCTAAACTTAATCAGCAGCCTCCCTGATGATATGTTCAGAGTCATCATCTCCCTCCTCCCAATCAAATATGGGGTGCGAACAACCCTCCTTTCCTGGTGGTGGCACCCCCTATGGAACTCCAGCCCTCTTGACCTCATCGACACCCTCGATGCGGCTATATCTCCTACGTGTCGAAGCACGACTTAGAGGCATAACCGCATTGAAAGCAATGTCGCAAGTAAGGCAATCTTCACAACATCCGATGTAAATAGATAATAAGGGGTAAGGTACATAGTTGGCTTACACTCGCCACGTCAAACAAAGTACATAAATAGCATTACATCAACCAATACAATCATGGTCCGACTATGGTACCAAAATAAAAGATCAACCCCAACAAGCGACATGGTCCCGATCGCCCCAACAGGGCACCACTACTGATCATCAGGGAAAGACACATAGTAACGATGGGAGGCTTCATCGAACTCCCACTTGAGATCAAGCGCATCATCTGGAACGGAGTCATCGGGCCCTGCATCTGGTTTGGAAGTAATCTGTGAGCCACGGGGACTCAGCAATCTCGCACCCTCGCGATCAAGACTATTTAAGCTTATAGGTAAGGCAAGGTAATATGTGGAGCTGCAGCAAGCGACTAACATATATGGTGGCTAACCTGTTCGCAAAAGAGAGCGAGAAGAGATGACAAAGCATGAACGAAGAACTAGAGAACCAACTACGGCAAACATTACTCCAACACCGTGTTCATTTCTCGGACTCCGCCGAGAAGAGACCATCACGGTAACGCACACAGTTGATTCATTTTAATTAAGTTAAGGTTCAAGTTATCTACAACCAGACATTAACAAATTCCCATCTGCCCATAACCGCGGGCACGGCTTTCGAAAGTTCAAATCCCTGCAGGGGAGTCCCAACTTAGCCCATGACAAGCTCTCACAGTCAACGAAGGATATACCTTCTCCCGAGTCATTCCGATCAGACTCGGCATCCCGGTTCTACAAGACAACTTCAACAAGTTAAAACAAATCCAGCAACACCGCCCGAATGTGCCGACAAATCCCGATAGGAGCTGCACATATCTCGTTCTCAGGGCACACTCAGATGAGACATCCTACGAGTAAAACCAAACCTCAAGTTGCCCCGAGGTGGCCCCGCAGTCTGCTCGATCGGACCAACACTCATAGGAGCACTGGCCCAGGGGGGTTTAAATAAGATGACCCTTGGGCTCCGGAAACCCAAGGGAAAAAGAGGAAAGGTGGCAAATGGTAAAACCAAGGTTGGGCATTGTTGGAAGAGTTTTATCCAAGGTGAACTATCAAGGGGTTCTCATTATCACCCAACCGCGTAAGGAACGCAAAATCCAGGAAGATAACACCGATATGACGGAAACTAGGGCGACAAGAGTGGAAAAACCACTAGGAAAAAGGCCAAGCCTTCCACCCTTTACCAAGTATATAGATGCATTAAGATAACAAGATAATATAATGATATCCCAACAAAAAATAATGTTCCAACAAGGAACGATCTCCAATCTTCACCTGCAACTAGCAACGCTATAAGAGGGGCTGAGCAAAGCAGTAACATAGACAATCAACGGTTTGCTAGGACATGGTGGGTTAGAGGTTTGACATGGCAATTTGGGAGGCATGATAAGCAAGTGGTATGCATCATAGCATAGGCATTGCAAAAGAGCGAGCATCTAGCAAAGCAAAGATAGAAGTGATTTCGAGGGTATGATCATCTTGCCTGCAAAGTTGTCAGAGTTGACTGGGTCCTCGAAAGCAAACTCAACGGGCTCCTCGTTAGCGAACTCGTCTCCCGGCTCTACACAAACAAGACAAACAATCAAGAGGAACACAATCAACCACGTGCAAAGCTCAAACAACATGATGCAAACATGGTATGCTATGCGGGATGCGATATGTGATGCATATGCAAGATTTGACAAAGGATGAATGAACCTGGCCTCAACTTAGAAATCCAAGAGTGCCACTGGAAGGGTGAGGTGATTTTGGTTGAAATCGATATAAAGATCGTCGGAATCGGATGCACGGTTTGGAAATGGCAAGCAAAACAAATATGGCACCGGTCTACGATAAACAGCAAGTAGCCATCTGTATGCATCAAGATAAATATGCTACAGCACTCAAACATGGCAACAAAATACATGGCAGGGATCCACTCATAAAGCTTAACAAAAGATGAACACTGAGCTACGGCCAATTCATCCATTAACAGGTTCAAACAAGCATGGCAAAAGTGCAATTGATAAACAGGTTTCAGACTTAGTGAAATTAACACAAGCCTGGAATTTCAGATCAGGTAGCACACTTTGGAGCAAGAAAACTAGATGCTACAGGAACTTGACATGGCAAAGCAAGGCATGGCATGAAGCTACTCAAAGAGCTTAACAAAAGTCCCTTAGTGACCTTGAGCCAAAAGGGATCAGAAAATACAATTGCAAGCATGTGAACATGGCATGTTCATGAGCTCGATGCACTCACTACAGAGCAAGGCATGACAATCTAAGCATACACCCATCAAGAATACACATTGTATAAGCTAGACACGGCAAGAACAACAACATAGCATGCACGGATCAACAACAACATCATCGGCAAAATCGCTAACAAGTAGACAATCTGCCAGGAATTACGAAATAGAAAAAGTAGAGCTCGATTGACTCAAGCTAGGGTGCTCCATTGTCGGCGTTCTGGGAATGGGGGTCCCCAGACTTGCCTGCCTACGGCCTGCGGCGTGGCTCGAAAGGGGGCCCAGCACGGCCCATCTTCACCAAAACAGACCCAAGACCCTCGCGAGGGGCCAAGCCTCGCGGGGCGGACGACACGGAGCTTCCTCAGGCACGGCCTCATCAGGCTGGCTCACGAGGAGGCGGAGAGATCAAGGCGGTGTACCTCACGAGGTGCCCGTGACGCAAGCCATGATGACCAAGGGCGCTAGGCGGGTGCCAGCCCACGTAGTGTCCTCCTTTCCTCTTTGGTGCAAAGGGGGCAAGCGCAGCCGCGGAGTACCGAGGCATCAGGCAAAGGTTGCCATTTCGGTGCAACAAGACCAAGACCCGGAGGACTGCAAGACGGAGGTCATCGTGGAGCCCAAGACGGCGTCACTACCAGAGCTTTGTGCAGGCGAAGACTACTTTTGTCAGGATAGCTAGTACTAGCTGTCCCCTTTCAAATTAGCCCGTCATTGTTGGCTCCCTTCCCGCTCGATATTTGGGAAGAGGACCTGGGCCTCTATAAATAGGACTAGCCACCATAGTAAGAGGGGAATCGAAATCCGAGAGAGAGAGAGAGAAGGGTGACTGAACTCCTCCCAGCAGTTCATCCCCCCCCCAGCCAAGAACAGACCCTCGCGAGGCTGTTCTTCCTTGTATCATTCATCATCATCAGCCCAAGAAGCAATCCACAACACCACACACTGGAGGAGGGTATTACACCACCATGGTGGCCCGAACCTGTATAAACCCTGTGTCTCTTGTGTTGTTCTTTCCATAGCTTAGATCTTAGCAAGGAGGAGGGGTGCAGGTAGGTAGGAGGCGAAATCTCCGTGCGCACCCCAGTGTTCGAACCTCAAGGGTCTGCCGGAACCCGAAATCCGACATTTGGCGCGCCAGGTAGGGGTGCGCCGGAATTCGTCTTCCACCACCCCGTTCTCCCCCGACCATTGCGCCCATGTCTGACGCTTGTCGGGAACGCGCCGAGCGCCGGGCCTCTCTCGCTTCCCGCGTCGCCCAAACGGCCCCTGTCGGCGGGCGTCCTCGCCGTTCCCCGTCACCTGCCGTAAATGCCGCCACTGGCCCGGCGGGGGACGAGCAACAAGCATCGTCTCAGCATCCGTCCGTGTGGCAAGACGGCCGCACCGCATCGTCCCGCGCGCTCCGCGCACCCATGGAGGCTCGAGCTGCGCTCATCGCGGCAAACAAGCTCCTGCACTACCGTCCCGTTGATGACGTCTATGAAGAATGGCTCGACCGTGTCGCCGAGCTCGTCTGCGCCATAGGGGGCTCTCCTGCACCGTCCGCTCCGCTGCACCGCACCCCGCCTCGCACGGGCGATGAAGCTCCGGCGGCGCCCCGGCCGCCTCCTCCTCAGGAAGGCGCCATGGCTCCAAGGTGCATGGTCCCTGGGCGGAACCCGCTCTGTCAGGTGCCAGTGCGGCAAGAGCAGAGCTGCCAAGAAGTCACTCGCCCGCGAGAAGCTGCCCGGGCGCTCCCTGCTCCAGCACGTCACGACCATGCTCCTGCTCCCGCATGTCAAGACCCCGCGCTGCTCCTAGCTACAGCGCATGGGGACACGCAAGACCAAGCTCTCCATCACCCAAGGCCTCCCGTGGCCACAGCAGACTGTCGCGCCTTCACCACCGAGCTACGCAGCATGGCGTGGCCCGGCAAGTTCAAGCCGGACCTACCTCCTCGTTACGACGGCACGGCTGACCCTGCGAAGTTCCACCAGCTCTACGAGCTGGGCATCGAAGCTGCCAGCGGAGACGAGAAGGTCATGGTGAACTGGTTTCCCATTGCGCTCAAGGACGGGGCCCGCACCTGGCTCCTGAACCTGGCCCCAGGCACAATCTCCTCCTGGGACGATGTCGGCGTTCTGGGAACGGGGGTCCCCAGACTTGCCTGCCTGCGGCCTGCGGCGTGGCTCAAGTGGGGGCCCAGCACGGCCCATCTTCATCAACATGAGGCTCAAGACCCTCGCGAGGGGCCAAGCCTCGCGAGGCGGACGACACGGCGCATCCTCAGGCACAGCCTCGTCAGGCTGGCCCGCGAGGAGGCGGAGAGTTCAAGGCAGGGTACCTCGCGAGGTGCCCATGACGCAAGCCATGACGACACGGGGCACCAGGCGGGTGCCAGCGCGCGCAGCGTCCTTCTTTCCTCTTTGGTGCAAAGGGGGCAAGCGTATCAGCGGAGTACCGAGGCATCAGGTAAAGGGTGCCACTTCGGTGCAACGAGACCAAGGCCAGGAGGACTACGAGATGGAGGTCACCATGGAGCCCAGCGCGGCGTCATCACCAGAGCCTTTGGCAGGCGAAGACTGCTTTTGTCAGGATAGATGTACTCGTTGTCCCCCTTCAAATTAGCCTGCCATTGTTGGATCCCTTCCCGCTCAATATTTGGGGAGAGGACCAGGGCCTCTATAAATAGGACAAGCCACCCACATAGTAAAGGGGGGGGGTCAGTTGGTTCGTTTGGTTCACAAGTAGAGAGAGAGAGAGAGAAAGAAAGAGGGTGACTGAACCCTTCATAGCAGTTCATCACCACAGCCTAGAACAGACCCTCGCGAGGCTATTCTTCCTTGTATTGTTCATCCTCACCAGCCCCAGGAGGCAATCCATCCACCACACACTGGAGTAGGGTATTACACCACACCGGTGGCCCGAACCAGTATAAATCTTGTGTCTTTCGTGCAGTTCTTTTAGTAGTTTAGATCCATTTGAGACGAAGAGGTTGAAGGTGAGATTTCCGCGTGCACCCCAGTGTTCGAACCTTAAGGTTCTGCCGGAACCCGAAATCCGACATTTGGCGCGCCAGGTAGGGGTGCGCCGGGATCCGTCTTCCATCGCTCCGCCCTCCTTCGGTCACCGCAACCATGCGCGGCGCCAGCCGGGCTCGCGCCGCCCCGGCGGCCCTCGCTGGCGGGCGCTCTCATCATCCCCCGCCGCCCGCCGTCAACACCACCACCGGCTCGGCGGGGAACGAGCTACAAGCACCACCCCAGTGTCCGCCTACGCGACAGAGCAACTGCACCGCGGCACCGACGCCTCCGGTCATTTGCAGCCCTCCTGGGCGGCGCGGAGGCACCGCCCACAAGTCGCCACATCAAGCCTTTTGCCCGTTGGGTTAGCACCGCTGCCGCACGACAGGGGGCTCCCTCGGATCGGGCGGCGAGCGAGGTTGATCTGACCTTTAGCTCGGAGGACCACCCCGCCAACCCGGTCAGCTCAGGCGCGCTCCCCTTTTTGTGCACCCCCACCATCTGCCAGCAGGCCGTCACCCGGACCCTTGTCGACGGCGGCGTGGGCCTTAGCTTGCTTTCGGTCGAGACTTTCGACCTCTTCCGCATACCCCGGGAGCGGCTGCGACCCAGCCACTCCTTCTCAGGCGTCGGGGACGGATCATCCGGCTCCCTGGGGCAGATCCGGCTCCCGGTGACCTTCGGCACCTACGACAACTTCCGAACGGAGACGGTCGACTTCGATATCGCCCCCATCGGCCTTCCTTACAACGCCATCCTCGGCTACCTGGCGCTGGCCCTGTTCATGGCCGCCACGCATCCAGCGTACAACCTCATGAAGATGCCCGGGAGCAATGGTACCCTCACGGTGCGCGGGGACACCGGGGACGCCCTGCGAGTACTTAGGCTCGCCTTCAAGACAGCAGCGTCGGCACGTCCCGCCAACGCGAAGGCCCCTGAGCCCAAGGGGGCTGCGCCCGCCAAGAAGAAGCAGTTGTTCACCCAGGACAAGGCAGAGACCAAGCAGATACCCGTCGACGAGGACGGGTCCTCTAGTGCCACTTTCACCATAGGCGCCAACCTTGAGCCCGAGCAGGAGGAGGCCTTGGTCAAGTTCCTGCGCTCGAACAAGAAGGTATTTGCTTGGGAGCCGGATCAGCTGGCAGGGATCCCCAAAAGCGTCATCGAGCACCACCTCAACGTATGCCCAAACGTGCGCCCCGTGAAGTAGAAGGCCAGGCGGCAGTCCACGGAGAAGCAGGCTTTCATCGCCCAAGAGACTCGCAAGCTAGAGGCCGCCGGGGTCATTCGCGAGGTCCGGTACCCGGATTGGTTGGCCAACCCTGTCGTTGTGCCCAAGAAGGGGGGGGGGGGAAGAACGCATGTGTGTCGACTTCACCAACCTCAACAAGGCATGCCCGCAAGATCCGTTCCCGCTCCCCCGCATTGACCAGATTGTCAATTCCACTGCGGAGTGCGACCTCCTATGCTTCCTGGATGCCTTCTACGGGTATCACCAGATCAAGATGGCAGTGGAAGACGTTGAGAAGACCGCCTTCTTGACCCCGTGCGGGGTATACTGTTATACATGCATGCCGTTCGGGCTGCGTAACGCAGGGGCAACCTTTCAGCGACTAATGCACAATACCTTGGGCCAGCAACTCGAAAAGAATGTCGAAGCCTACCTTGATGACATTGTGGTAAAATCTCGGGAGGCCAAGACCCTGATAAAATACCTGGAGGAGACCTTCGCGAGCCTCGACGCAGTAAACCTGCGCCTCAACTCGGAGAAATGTGTGTTTGGCGTCCCCTCGGGTAAGCTCTTGGGATTCCTCGTGTCCCATCATGGCATCGAGGCCAACCCCGAGAAGGTCAAAGCAGTCGAGGACAAGAGCCCGCCGAAGACCCTTAGAGAAATGCAGAAGCTCACGGGGCGCGTAACCGCGCTAGGGCGCTTCATCTCCAAACTGGGGAGCGAGCGCTGCCTTTCTTCCAGCTAATGAAGAAGAAAGGGGCCTTTGAGTGGACTGAAGAAGCAGATAAGGCGTTTCAAGATCTCGAGAGATACCTGACCAGTCCCCCAGTCATGGTGCTCCGTGCCCTCAGGAGCCCCTGCTGCTGTACCTCGCCGCCACACCCTACTCCGCTAGTGCAGCCCTGGTGGTGATTAGGGAGGAGCGCCAAGTCAAGGCCGCAGCGGCAGTTCGGGGCAGGACAAAATGGGAACAAGGAAAGACTGCAGAGGCCGCAACCGTAGCTGAGGAGGGTCGGCTGCCGAGGAATGCACCGGGGGCAGGAGAGGCCGCACGACCAGATGGTTCACCTCCCGAGGCCACGACGCCCCGTGAGGCGCCCTTACCTCCCGAGGGCGCAGCAACCCCAGATGCTCCCAGCCTTGTCGAGCACCCAGTTTACTTTGTTAGCACGGTGCTATGGCACGCGAGGGCCCGGTACCCAATGCTTCAGAAGCTCCTCCTCGCGCTATTGGTAGCCTCACGCAAGCTGCGTCACTACTTCCAGTCTCACCCCATCAAAGTCGTCTCGCCATACCCCCTGGAGAGGGTGCTCAGGAGCCCTAACTCAGCCGGAAGGGTCGCTGAATGGAACATAGAGCTGTAGGCGTTTCAGCTCGAGTTCAGCACAACCAGGGTCATCAAAGGAGCAGCATTGGCGGATTTTGTGGCAGAATGGACTGAGGCACCAGGCCTCAAGGCCGACGAGGATCGGTCCCTCTTCCCGGGGAGCGAGGCACCAGAAGGCTGGGTCATGCACTTTGACGGGGCGTTCTCTAGACATGGTGCTGGGGCTGGAGCGGTGCTTATATCGCCCACTCAGGACAAGCTCTACTATGTCGTACAACTCTGCTTCCAACGAGGTGAAAAGGTCTCCAACAACATAGCGGAATACGAGGGTCTAATAGCAGGCCTGAAGGCCGCGGCAGCCCTGGGGGTGAAGCGCCTTACCAGTAAGGGTTATTCACAGCTCCTAGTGAACTTCTCCAACAAGGTGTACGAGCCGAAAGACGAGCACATGGAAGCCTACCTTGCGGAGGTCCGCCGGATGGAGAAGTAGTTCTGGGGGTTGGAGTTGCAGCATGTGCCCCGTGGCATCAATCAGGAGGCCGACGACATCGCCAAACGGGCATCCAGGCGGTTGCCTCAGGAGCCTGGTGTCTTCGAGGAGCGGCTCTTCAAGCCCTCAGCCTTGCCGTCACTATCAAACACGGCTCAACCTCAGGAGGAGCTCCCCCAGCCACCTGCCTCAGGAGCCCCGGTCTGTGGCCCGGCCTCGGGAGCACGCCTGCTCCTGACGGTGGAACCTCAGGAGGGGTGCTGGATCACGGAGCTCCGGAGCTACCTAACTCAAGGGACCTTGCCGGAGAAGGAGGAGGACGCGGAGCGTGTGGCGCGGCAGGCCACGGCGTACTGCATCAAGGATGGAGAGCTCTACCGGAAGCGACCAAACAATGTATCCCTGCGCTGCATTTCCAGGGAGCAAGGAAAGGAACTACTGGAGGACATACATGGCGGAGACTGCGGGCACCACTCATCATCGCGAACCCTCGTCGGCAAGGCGTTCCGCAGCGGGTTTTATTGGCCTACCACACTCAATGACGTCGTAGAGCTGGTGAAGGCTTGTGAGGACTGCCAGTTCCACGCCAAGCAAATCCATCAGCCGGCCGGAGGCCTGCAGACTATACCCCTTTCATGGCCGTTCGCAGTCTGGGGGCTGGACATCCTGGGCCCATTTCCTCGGGCGCCAGGGGGCTACCGCTACCTCTACGTCGTCATGGACAAGTTCACCAAGTGGGCTGAAGTGGAGGCCGTCCGCACCATCCCCGCGGGCTCCGCGGTCAAGTTCATCAGGGGCATCGTGAGCCGGTTCGGGGTGCCGAACTGCATCATCACAGACAACGGTTCGCAGTTCACCAGTAACCTCATCAAAACATACTGTGCTAACCTTGGAACGCAGATATGCTACGCTTTCGTGGCGCACCCACGAAGCAACGGCCAGGCCGAACGAGCCAACGTGGAGGTCCTGAGAGGCCTCAAGACCAGGACGTTCAAGAAGAAGCTGGAGGCCTGCGGCCGAGGTTTGTACGACGAGCTTCAATCCGTGCTGTGGTCCATCCGCACCACCGCGACCAAGCCGACTGGGGAGACCCCATTCGTCCTGGTCTATAGAGCGGAGGCCGTCCTCCCTCACGAGGTCAGACGTCGCTCCGCGCGGGTCCTGGCGTTCGACGAGGCGCAGAAGGACACCATGCGGGGGACGGACCTCGTGTTGGGGGAGGATCGACGACGGGAAGCCGCGCTGCAAGCGGCGAGGTATCAGCAGGCGCTGCGGCGATAACACTGCCGCAACATCCGCCCCAGGACTCTTGAGGTAGCAGACCTCGTGCTCAGGCGGGTTCTCTCCAGGGAGGGGATGCACAAGCTCCCTCCCATGTGGGAGGGCCCGTTCAAGGTTGTTCATGTTTCCAGGCCCGGCTCCGCGCGCTTGGAGACTCAGGAGGGAGTGCCAATCCAAAATGCGTGGAACATCCGGCACCTCCGGAGGTTCTACCCCTGAAAAGGCCCAGAGCCTGTGAAGCAAGGCGAGTGCCTGTGAAGCTATCGCGTTTTGGAAAGGCCCGGAGCCTGTGAAGCAAGGAGAGTGCCTGTGAAGCTATCGCGTTTTGGAAAGGCCCGGAGCCTGTGAAGCTATCGCGTTTTGGAAAGGCCCGGAGCCTGTGAAGCAAGGCGAGTGCCTGTGAAGCTATCGCATTTTGGAAAGGCCCGGAGCCTGTGAAGCAAGGCGAGTACCTGCAAAGCTATCGCGTTTTGGAAAGGCCCGGAGCCTGTGAAGCAAGGCGAGTGCCTGTGAAGCTATCGCGTTTTGGAAAGGCCCGGAGCCTGTGAAGCAAGGCAATTGCCTGTGAAGCTATCGCGTGTTGGAAAGGCCTGGAGCCTGTGAAGCAAGGCGAGTGCCTGTGAAGATCATCTCTTTTTGGAAAGGCCCGGAGCCTGTGAAGCAAGGCGAGTGCCTGTGAAGATCATCGCTTTGGAAAAAGGCCCAGAGCCTGTGAAGCAAGGCCAATGCCTGTGAAGCTCGCCGCCCCGTGACACTCTCACGTAATAATGAGTGGGGCTGTACACGCCTCGGAGTCTCAGGAGCGCCGGCCTCAGGCCCTGGGGCTCCCTCCCACGCCCAGTGGCAGCACTTAGCTCCGCGCTGGTGAGAAGACGTCGAAGACTAGATTAGGTGCCGGACGCGGCTTTCCCATTTGCTTTCCGTAGTTGACGTGTTTGTTTGCATTTGGAGTCTTATTGGAGTTATCGCTATTGCTGATTTATGGTTCGTCGATTTTCGCCCCTCGCTTTGGTTTCTCTCGTGAACAACCTCACGAGGGATGGTGCTCAGGTGCCCTCCCGAGGGTTTCTGCCCTAGCCCCAGGAGGGTTTCACGGCCCTGGCGCATTACAGGAGCACCCCTCCTAGTCCGTGCCCCTCGGGTACCACGACGCGCGCACAAGGCCTGGGTCGGTCGCCCCACTCCCCAGCAGGGGTCGAAAGCTATCTACCCACAGGCGTGAAATCAGGAAGTACAAAAATGAGATCAAGGTAATAGCTGAAGCGGCAACATTTCCCAACACGCCCCCAGGGGGCTCCATGCAACTGTTCTGTCTTACACAGGGAACAAAAGAGAAAGGAAAAAGACAAGCCTGGTGCCGCCCCTCCCACATCGGTCCACGGCGGCAACACGTGCTGCCCCGGGGCCTCAGGCGGACCCCCTCTCGCGCCGCGCCGGGGCACGACGACGGGCGGACGAACCACCACCTCCTAGGCAGATCCGACGGCGCGGGGGAGGACTGCCGCCACCACTGGAGGAGTCGCTTGAGGAAGAGCTGACGAGGCTGGGGGAGTCGCTGACACCGCCGCCCGCTCGGGCGCTATCTCCCCCATCACCATCGGAGCGGGGCCCGCGGACGCGGTCACCGTCCTCAGGGCAGCACCCCGCGCGGCGACCATCTTCCCCAAACACCCTCACGTAGAGGGTGGCGTCGCCATCGAACCTGAAGTGCAGAGTGCACCGACGCTCCAGGCTGCGAGCACGGGCAAACGCCTGCCAGCCGCGAGTGAAGACCAAGCCCCCGCTGGCGGAGACCTCCAGCGCGACCCACGAGGACCTGCTGCAGCAGCCCTCCGCCTAGAGCCAGAGGCCGCCAGGAGCGCTGACCGAGAGTTCGCCAAGGAGGAAGCGAGGGAGCGGGAGCCGGGCGCGAGCTGGCTCCGCCGACCAAACGACGAATTCCGGCGGCGCCTGCCCAGCGCGAAAGCGCGGCCTGGGGGAGCGTGCAACCCAGGCGCACCCTCCGGCTGCGGCGGCTTGCCCGCCGCCGCGCTGGGAGCCCCCCCCCCACGGCCGCTGGTAACTGTCGGGCCGGCCACCGGGTGCTTCCGGGGGCGCCCACGACCACGCTTGGATGGGGGAGAGGCAGGACTGACCTGGAGGGCCTTCCCCTTCTCTGCGGCCGAGTACCTCCTCGATGGAGCCATCACACCAAGACGGAGCAAGAACTGAGGGGCAGGAGAGAGCAAGAGAAGATGGACTTGATGGGCACGAGCGGTGCCATACTTATAGCCGGCGAAGGCCAACCGCCGGTCTCCACGATAATAGGTAATCATAACACATTCTGCATGCAGCGACTTGTCCAACTCGCACGATCACCAAGGCGTCGTGGGGAAGCGGAGGCGCCACGTCCAATCAACCGCCACACGGCGTCCAAGGCCGCAGGCTGTTAGGGCCCGCGGCGCTTCGCCCTAGCCCTTTCGCCTCTCGGCACGGCCAAGCCCATGTGCGCCTTCGGCCCGAGGGCTACTGTCGGCATTCTGGGAACGGGGGTCCCCAGACTTGCCTGCCTGCGGGCTGCGGCGTGGCTCAAGTGGGGGCCCAGCACGGCCCATCTTCATCAACATGAGGCTCAAGACCCTCGCGAGGCTCCAAGCCTCGTGAGGCGGATGACACGGCGCATCCTCAGGCATAGCCTCGTCAGGCTGGCTCGCGAGGAGGCAGAGAGTTCAAGGCGGGGTACCTCGTGAGGTGCCCATGACGCAAGCCATGACGACACGGGGCACCAAGCGGGTGCCAGCGCGCGCAGCGTCCTTCTTTCCTCTTTGGTGCAAAGGGGGCAAGCGTATCAGCGGAGTACCGAGGCATCAGGTAAAGGTTGCCACTTCGGTGCAACGAGACCAAGGCCAGGAGGACTACGAGACGGAGGTCACCATGGAGCCCAGCACGGCGTCATCACCAGAGCCTTTGGCAGGCGAAGACTGCTTTTGTCAGGATAGATGTACTCGTTGTCCCCCTTCAAATTAGCCCGCCATTGTTGGATCCCTTCCCGCTCAATATTTGGGGAGAGGACCAGAGCCTCTATAAATAGGACTAGCCACCCACATAGCAAAGGGGGGGTCAGTTGGTTCGTTTGGTTCACAAGTAGAGAGAGAGAGAAAGAGGGTGACTGAACCCTTCATAGCAGTTCATCACCACAGCCTAGAACAGACCCTCGCGAGGCTGTTCTTCCTTGTATTGTTCATCCTCACCAGCCCCAGGAGGCAATCCATCCACCACACACTGGAGTAGGGTATTACACCACACCGATGGCCCGAACAAGTATAAATCTTGTGTCTTTCGTGCAGTTCTTTTAGTAGTTTAGATCCCATTGAGACGGAGAGGTTGAAGGTGAGATTTCCGCGCGCACCCCAGTGTTCGAACCTTAAGGGTCTGCCGGAACCCGAAATCCGACAGACGAGATGCGCACCCGCTTCATCGCCAACTTCCAAGGTACTCGCAACCGGCCACCCGCCGTGAGCGACATGCGCCACATCAAGCAACAACCCGGGGAGACCCTGCAGAAGTACATCCAGCGCTTCAACAACGCACCCCTCAAGATTCCCAAGGTGACTGAGGAGGCCATCATCTCAGCCTTCTCCGACGGCGTGCGCGATGTCAAGATGAAGGAGGAGCTGGCGATGCATGAAGACCTGTGCACTTCCTTGGAGCTGTTCAACTTGGCAACCAAGTGCGCTAGGGCTGAGGAAGGGCGTCTCTCCTTCCTCGAGCTGCCTGCCGCAGACCCAGAAGAGAAGAAGCCCAAGGCCAAGGATGTGAAGCGCAAGGGGGCTGCCATGCTCGCGGCAGAACCAGACACCAAGCGGGGCAGAGATCAGCCCGAACCTTCCAAGGGCAGTCGGTATTGTGTGTACCACGACCTCCACACCCACAACACCAATGAATGTCAAGAACTCCGAGCCGAGCGAGAAGGAAGGATCGGCCATCACCCCGACCACGGTGACCGGGGCTACGGTCGAGGAGGAGGGAACGCAGGACGCTGGGAAGACCGTGGCCCGCGCCAAGGTTGGCGCGATCAACCTCGCGAGGATCGCTGGCAAGACCCGCCTCGCGAGGGAGACTGGAGGGTTCAGCCTCGTGAGGATCGCCCGCAAGGCAACACAGGCCTCCCTCCGCTACCGCCGCAGCCAAGGAGAAACGAGGACCGCCACTAGGACGAGGGGGCTGGGGGCTTCCAGGAGCCACGCGCGGTCGCCTGCATCCTGGACGGGGCTCAAGCCCCAGCCTCTCAACGCATCTTCAAGCAGTTCGCCCGCGAAGTGAATGCAGTCCTCCCCAGGCTCGAAGCCACGCGCCCTCTCAGCTGGTCGGCATGCGCCATCACGTTCAGCTCAACAGATCAGCTCAAGTGTGCGGCTACAGCCGGAGTCCTCTGAATGCTTTGTTCCCCAATCATCAGCAACATGGTGGTCACCAAGACCCTCATCGATGGCGGGGCAGGGCTCAACTTCCTGTCCGAGGAAACATTCAACAATCTCCAAGTGCCCTACAGCCAACTTCAGCCAACCAAGCCTTTCTCCGGAATCATCGATGGCTCCACGGTCCCGATTGGGTAGGTCCGCCTCCCTGTCACCTTCGGGGCACGCGACAACTACCGCACCGAGCTCATCGACTTCGACATCGCTCACATTCGCCTGCCGTACAATGCCATCCTTGGGAACCCAGTGCTGGCCAAGTTCATGGCCGTAACTCACCACAGCTACAACGTCCTCAAGATGCCAGGAAGTGGCGGAGTCATCACGGTGCCCTGTGAAGAGTAGGACGCGGTGTGTTCCCTAGAACGAGCCTTTCAGGCCGCGTCACTGGAAGACCCGGATCGCGGAAGCAGGAGGCTTCCCGAGACCCCCCCCCAAGAAGAAGAAGACATCGTCCGGCCCGGCCCCTCAAGAGGCAGGCCCCTCTGGGCCCGTGCCTGCCCAGGGGGAACCTCCTTCCATCTCATAGGAAAGCACGCCCGGCGGCCTCCTTAGCGGCATGTATCCCATTTGCGTTTATTTCCAGTTATGCGTTAGAACCACCATGCTTGATTATTTGATGCCAGTCCACGGCACCTCTTCTTCTCCATGCCGACCACTTGCACGTTAAAGGGGGGGTACCTGAGCATCGCGACTCGGGACTGCAAGACGGAGGTCATCTGGAGCCCAAGACGGCGTCACTACCAGAGCTTTGTGCAGGCGAAGACTACTTTTGTCAGGTAGCGGGTACTAGCTGTCCCCTTTCAAATTAGCCCGCCATTGTTGGCTCCCTTCCCGCTCGATATTTGGGAAGAGGACCAGGGCCTCTATAAATAGGACTAGCCACCATAGTAGGAGGGGGATCGAAATCCGAGAGAGAGAGAGAGAGAAGGGTGCCTGAACTCCTCCCAGCAGTTCATCCCCCCCCCAGCCAAGAACAGACCCTCGCGAGGCTGTTCTTCCTTGTATCATTCATCATCATCAGCCCAAGAGGCAATCCACCACAGCACACACTGGAGTAGGGTATTACACCACCACGGTGGACCGAACTAGTATAAACCCTGTGTCTCTTGTGTTGTTCTTTACATAGCTTAGATCTTAGCAAGGCGGAGAGGTGCAGGTAGGTAGGAGGCGAAATCTCCATGCGCACCCCAGTGTTCGAAACTCAAGGGTCTGCCAGAACCCGAAATCCGACATCCATAATTGCAAACAAAGACATGGATGGATAGAGCACCACAAGGTTAACAAAACATCCTTACTAATCATCCTCAAAAGAGGCACGGATCACTAGGAAACAACATGAACATATGGCATATTGATAAGAACAGAACAAGGACTTAGTGAAATTGCTATGTCCCTGAAATCAGCATTAACGAATGCACCAATTTGCAAGCTTGTGCTAGTCACCACACACATTACAAAAATACATGGATAGCACCTCTGTAAATATGGAAAAGGATATAACAAAACACATGTAGAGCTCAGGAGCATATCATGCACACATTAATCATGGCAAAAATGACAAATAGCTATTTGGTGCAGCAGATCTGACAATTAACTCAAATAGCTCTCTTCCAACAGCATTTCGGGCATCAAGATGATCTCAACTGAAAATCATGCAATGGGATGAAATGATGTACTCTCTGAGACAAACATTTTGATATGCTACACGCCCAAAATGAGGCTACAGATGCAGAGTTATAGCATGATGAAAAATGCAAATTATTAGGGTTTCGGGGATAAAAAGTCAACCGTCCCAACTCAGATCCAGATCCGGCCGGGATCACTATTCACGCGCGGAAGTCGAGGTCTCCGGAACTTTACTGAAGACGTCGCCGAGAAAAGGTGGAGGTCGGGGCGGCGCGGATCCGGGCGCGGAGGCGAGGAGGCGAGGCCGGGTCGGCACCGGAGCGCTCGCCGGCGTCGAGGGGCGGCGTCCCCCGGTGGAAACGGCGGCTGGAGTGGAGGAGGCGGTGGCGGCGATGGTCTTGCCGCGGCGGAGCAGTGAGGGACGCGGCGGCGTCGGGCGGCCGGCGCCGAAGGAGGAGAGAGGCGCGGGCGGCGCCTCTTCGGGCCCGGTCGGCGACGGGAAAGGTCCCGCCTTGGGCCCGGCGGGCTTCGGCGGGAGGAGACTGGCGATGTGGGCGCGCTGCCCATGTGGCACTCAGCGATTGGCCCGGGCGAGCGGCGGACAATGTCCGGCGGCCAGCGGACGTGTCCGGCTGCGTGGAGAGGAGCGGGACTAGGGTTTCGGGGGAAGAAGGAAACGTGAATTTCGGAGGGGGCTATTTATAGGCATAGAGGGAGATAGGAGTGTCCAAATGAGGTGCGGTTTTTGGCCACGCGATCGTGATCGAACGCTCTAGATGATGGAGAGCGTTTTGGTGGGTTTTGGGCCAAATTGGAGGGGTGTTGGGCTGCAACACACACGAGGCCTTCTCGGTCCCTCAGCTAACAGTTGGAGCATCAAACGAAGTCCAAATGGTACGAAACTTGACAGGCGGTCTACCGGTACTAAACCAAGGCCGCTTGGCAAGTCTCGGTCGAATTCGGAAATGTTTAATCCCCACACACGAAAAGAAGGTAGAAAGGACCAGCGTAGGAGATAGGAGCACCGGAATGCAAAACGGACAACGGGGAAAATGCTCGGATGCATGAGACGAACACGTATGCACATGCAATGCACATGATGACATGATATGAGATGCATGACAACGACAACAACACACGGAGACAAAAACCCGAACCCGAGGAAATAAAATAACTTAGCGCCGGAAACGACAAGAGTTGGAGTACATATTAGGTAGATTACATCCGGGGTGTTACAACACTCCACCATTACGAAAGGATCTCGTCTCGAGATCTAGGACTGGAAGAATGCGGGGTACTCAGAACGGAGGTGATCCTCGCGTTCCCAGGTGGCTTCACGGTCGGAATGGTGTGACCACTTGACTTTGAGGAATTTGATTGACTTATTGTGAGTCTTGCGTTCAGTCTCTTCAAGAATAGCAACGGGGTGCTCACGATAAGAGAGACCTTCTTGGAGATCAATGTCTTCGAAGTTGACTGTGAGGTCAGGAGTCTTGAAGCACTTGCGGAGCTGAGAGACATGGAACACGTCGTGCTCATTTGCAAAGTTTGAAGGAAGCTCGAGTTGGTAGGCGAGATCGCCTCTCTTGCTGACGATCTTGAAAGGACCCACACATCTAGGATCAAGCTTCCCTTTGATACCGAAGCGACGAGTACCTTTCATTGGAGAGACGCGGAGGTAAACATGATCTCCGATCTCGAAAGCCAAATCACGGTGCTTACTATCATAGTAGCTCTTCTAGCGCGATTGCGCTGCTTTGAGGTCATCTCGAATGACTTTGCACATCTCCTCTACCTCTGTGATTAAGTCATTTCCCAGAAGTTGACGTTCGCCGGTTTCTGACCAGTTAAGTGGAGTAAGGCACTTCCTGCCATACAGAATTTCGAATGGGGCCTTGCCCGAACTGGCTTGAAAACCGTTGTTGTAGGAGAATTCGGCGTATGGAAGGCAATCCTCCCACTTCATACCGAAGGAGATCACACAAGCCCTGAGCATATCTTCAAGAATCTGATTGACACGCTCGACTTGAACGCTAGTTTGAGGATGGAAAGCTGTGTTGAAGCGGATGTTGGTGCCCATGGCCTTCTGAAAAGACTCCCAAAACTTGGAGGTAAAGATGCTGCCACGGTCTGAAGAGATCACCTGTGGAATACCATGCAGAGAGACAATCCGAGAGGTATAGAGCTCCGCCAATTGATCTGCAGTGATAGACTCTTTGATAGGCATAAAGTGAGCCACTTTGGTGAGTTTGTCGACGACAACGAATATAGCATCATTGCCATGCTTGGACTTTGGAAACCCAGTCATGAAGTCCATCTCAATGTGGTCAAACTTCCATTCTAGAATGGAAAGAGGTTGGAGGAGACCAGTTGGCCTTTGGTGTTCTGCCTTCACTCTTCTGCAGACATCACACTCATTCACGAACTTAGCAATCTCTCTCTTCATTCGAGTCCAGCAATAAGCCTGCTTGAGGTCCTGATACATCTTCGTACTCACAGGGTGGATGGAGAGGAGTGAATTGTGATCCTCATTCATGATCACTTTACGAAGGTCACCTTTGGGCACAACAATACGATCCTCGAAGAAGAGAGTGTCCTTGTCATCAAGGCGGTAGCACTTGTACTTGGGTTGACTCTTGGCAATCCCAATCTTCACCTTCTTCACCATAGCATCAAGAAGTTGAGCCTCGCGAATCTGGTCTTCCAAGGTAGGAGAGACTTGAAGGTTGGCGAGGAAACCTTGAGGAACAACTTGCAGATTGAGTTTGTGGAAAGCTTCGCAAATCTCATGTTGATAAGGCTTGAGAATCAGACTGTTGCAGTAAGCCTTCCTTCTCAATGCGTCAGCAATCACATTGGCCTTGCCTGGAGTATACTCGATACTCGGATTATACTCTTGAATCATTTCGACCCAACGAGTCTGCCTGAGGTTGAGATTAGGCTGAGTGAAGATGTACTTGAGACTCTTGTGGTCAGTGAATATGTCCACTTTTCTTCCCAATAAGAGATGTCTCCAAGTCAAAAGAGCATGCACAACTGCCGCCAACTCGAGGTCATGAGTGGTGTAGTTCTTCTCATTGGGCTTCAACTAGCGAGAGGTA
This sequence comes from Triticum monococcum, assembly GCA_034509565.1. Taxonomy (NCBI): domain Eukaryota; kingdom Viridiplantae; phylum Streptophyta; class Magnoliopsida; order Poales; family Poaceae; genus Triticum; species Triticum monococcum. Next base: position 425,692,025 of record CM067847.1, on the reverse strand, counting down.
TAAGCCACAACTTTCTTCTCCTGCATCAACACTGCACCAAGACCTTGAAGAGAGGCATCGCAGAAGACCTCGAACGGTTTGGATTCATCAGGAGGACTCAAAACTGGAGCAGTGACCAATTTCTCTTTCAAAGTGTTGAAAGTGATGTCACATTCCGGAGACCAAACGTACTTGACGTGCTTCTGGAGAAGGTTTGAAAGAGGCTTCGCGATCTTTGAAAAGTTCTCAACGAACCTTCGACAATAGCTTGTGAGACCGAGGAAGCTACGGAGTTGCTTCACGTTCTGAGGTGGTTCCCAATTCACAATTGTAGACACCTTCTCAGGATTCACTGCAATGCCCTTGGCAGAGATGATATGCCCAAGATAAAGAACCTCATCGAGCCAAAACTCGCACTTTGAGAACTTGGCGTAGAATTGATGTTCCTTGAGCTTATCGAGCACCAAACACAAGTGCTTGGCATGATCTTCATTGTTCTTCGAAAAGACCAGAATGTCGTCGAGATAGACCAAAACGAAGTCATTTGTGTAGGCGCTGAAGATGAAGTTCATCATGCGAGAGAAAGTCGGAGGAGCGTTGACGAGGCCAAAAGACATGACAGTGTATTCATATGAACCATAGCTTGTTCTGAAAGCCGTCTTGGGAATATCTTGCTCACGGATTCGAATATGGTGATAACCCATACGGAGATCAAGCTTGGAGAATACTTGGGCACCTTTGAGTTGTTCGAACAGCTCGTTGATGTTGGGAAGTGGGTACTTGTTCTTGATAGTCTTCTTGTTCAATGGACGGTAGTCGACACAAAGTCGGTCCGTTCCATCCTTCTTCTTCACAAAAAGTACTCCACACCCCACAGAGAAGAACTAGGTTGGATGAGACCCATTCGCTCTTGAATATCGAGTTGCTTCTTTAGCTCCTTCAACTCTTCAGGACCGAACTTGTAAGGACGTTTGCAAACTGGTTCCGTGCCAAGCTCAAGATCGATGACGAATTCAACTGGCCGGTGCGGAGGCATTCCTGGAAGCTCTTCTGGAAAGACGTCTTGATATTCGCAAACGACTGGAATTTGCGAGATGGCATCTAGTTCACCCTTCTCATTGAGAGAAAACAGACGGATGGTATCATCACGAGCGGCAAAGACAATTACATCCTCAGACGAATGAGTCAATTGAATCTGCCTGGCAGCACAATCAAGATGCTCCTTATGCTTAGAAAGCCAATCCATTCCGAGAAAAAGATGAATATCTGAGTTTCCAAGAACCACCGGAGAGGACAGGAACTTGTAGTTTCCCAACTTGATATAGATATCAGGAGCAACCAAACTAGAAGTCAAAAGCTTGCCGGGAGAAACAACTTGCATGACTTTGGGCATGACCTCAGTATCAACATTGTGCTTCGATGCAAATGGGCATGACAAGAAAGAATGCGATGCACCAGTATCAAAAAGTACTTTTGCAGGAACATTGTTAACAGGAAGGTTACCCATGATGACATCTGACGAGTCCTCTGCCTGAGTTGCATTCATCAAGTTGACCTTGGCGTGCTTGGGGTTATGCTTGACCACAACTGTACTTACCGATCTCACAGGAGAAGGAGGAGGGAGACGCCTCTGATTGAAGCACTTGTTGGCATAGTGACCCTTCTATTGGCACTTGTTGCACGTGACCTCTGGAAGCAGACGATGATACGGAGCACTCGATCTTGAAGCTTGAGACAAAGTCTTATTCTGAAAGCCAGGGTTGGGTGGGTGGGAAGATCCACTGCCACCTTTGCTCTTCTGTTGATACGGCTGACGGAACGGAGGAGGAGGAAGCCAATACTTCTGCTGCTTAGCCACTTGAGTAGAGGAAGAAGGAGTAGCATCTCTGACTCGCTTCTTGGAGGCATCACACTTCAGTTGAGCAGCCTCTTGCTTCAACGCCATGTTGTAGAACTCATCGTACCTCAAGGGATCAAAGAGAACAAGAGATAGCTGGATTTCTTCTTTGAGACCACCCCTGAACTGGTATATCATGCTCTTCTCGTCAGGGACGTCCTGCTTAGCAAAGCGGGCGAGCTTTTGAAACAACTTGTTGTAGTCATAGACAGACATAGAGCCTTGCTTCAGGTTGCAGAATTCCTCACGCTTGCTTTCAACCACGCTCTGAGGAATATGATGAGCTTTGAAGTCTTGACGGAATTCATCCCAGGTAATCATACAGCCTCCTCTGGAATCTTTGTACTGCTGAAACCATTCTGCAGCTTGGTCATTGAGTTGGAAGGAAGCGAACTTGACAAAGTCCTCAGGCCTGATGTTACTGCACTCGAAATGCTTGCACAAGTCCATGAGCCAATCGTCAGCATCAGTTGCCTCAACACAATTGCTGAAGGTCTTTGGCTGGTTAGCAAGGAACTGGTTGAGTGTAGCAAAGTGATTCTGATTGTTGCCCTGGTTGCCTTGGTTGCCTTGGTTCGCTTCGTTGCACTCTTGAAGAATTTGCATGATCAACTGCATGTTAGCATTGGTTCTGGCCATCACAGCTTGCCATGCCTCCGGAGGAGAAGGTGGTGGTGGCGGATCAGGATTCGGAGTCGTGCGTGTTGGAGGAGCCATCCTTAAGAGGTTGACATCCATTAGCACATTGATTGACAAATATTGAAGCTGAATCCAACGGGTTGAAATTGCAACATATAGTCTTCACATCCGAACAGAAAGAACGAATGCATTCCAATTGAAATGGTCACATATCCGTAAATTGAGAAGCCACTTAGAATTTAGGTAGAGGAATAAAATTAACAAGCTACGGAGTAAGAACGAATACTCGGTAAAGATTACCCAATCTCAACCAAAATATCCGTGGAAGAATTACTAGAGCTACAAGAATTCCCACCTATGAAACTCCCGAACCTTTCCGGTTATGCAATCAGGTGTTGGGGATACAGGGGAAGCATAATATCTCACCCAAATCTAGCAAATCCTACATCCAGCTGTATCCATCCTTCAACACATAACCGAGAAAAACTTCGGAAACCATCTACCTCAACCTTCGAAAAGCATCAGTTGTCGGCGTTCTGGGAATGGGGGTCCCCAGACTTGCCTGCCTGCGGCCTGCGGCGTGGCCCAAATGGGGGCCCAGCGCGGCCCAACTTCATCAACGCGAGGCTCAAGACCCTTGTGAGGGGCCAAGCCTCGCGAGGCGGATGACACGGCGCATCCTTAGGCACAGCCTCGTCAGGCTGGCTCGCGCGGAGGCGGAGAGTTCAAGGCGGGGTACCTTGCGAGGTGCCCATGACGCAAGCCATGACGACACGGGGCACCAGCCGGGTGCCAGCGCGCGCAGCATCCCTCTTTCCTCTTTGGTTCAAAGAGGGCAAGCGTATCCGCGGAGTACCGAGGCATCAGGCAAAGGTTTCCACTTCGGTGCAACAAGACCAATACCAGGAGGACTACGAGACGGAGGTCACCATGGAGCCCAGCGCGGCGTCATCACCAGAGCCTTTGGCAGGCGCAGACTGCTTTTGTCAGGATAGATGTACTCCCTATCCCCCTTCAAATTAGCTCGCCATTGTTGGATCCCTTCCCGCTCAATATTTGGGGAGAGGACCAGGGCCTCTATAAATAGGACTAGCCACCCACATAGCAAGGGGTTCGATTCCTGGTTGTTCGGTCCGGGATCTGAGAGAGAAAGAGAGAGAAAGGTGACTGAACTCCTCATAGCAGTTCATCACCACAGCCAAGAACAGACCCTCGCGAGGCTGTTCTTCCTTGTATTGTTCATCCACACCAGCCCCAGGAGGCAATCCATCCACCACACACTGGAGTAGGGTATTACACCACATCAGTGGCCCGAACCAGTATAAATCTAGTGTCTTCTCTGCAGCTCTTTTAGTAGTTTAGATCCCATCGAGACGGAGAGGTTGAAGGTGAGACTTCCGCGTGCACCCCAGTGTTCGAACCTTAAGGGTCTGCCGTAACCCGAAATCCGACATTTACCACGCCAGGTAGGGGTGCGCCGGGATCCGTCTTCCACCACTCCGCCCTCCTCCGGCCGCCGCAACCATGCGCGGCGCTAGCCGGGCTCGCGCCGCCCCGGCGGCCCTCGCCGGTGGGCGCTCTCGTCGTCCCCCGCCGCCCGGCGTCAACACCGCCGCCGGCTCGGCGGAAAACGAGCTGCAAGCGCCACCCCAGCATCCGCCTACGCGACGGAGCAACTGCACCGCGGCACCGATGCCTCCGGTCGTTGTGGCCCTCCTGGGCGGTTCGCAGGAGCCGCCCACAGGTCGCCACGTCAAGCCTTTTGCCCGCCGGGTTAGCACCACTGCCGCGCGGCAGGGGGCTCCCCCGGACCGGGCGGCGAGCGAGGTCGATCTGACCTACAGCTCGGAGGACCACCCCACCAACCCGGTCAGCTCAGGCGCGCTCCCCTTGTTGTGCACCCCCACCATCTGCCAGGTGGCCATCACCCGGACCCTCGTCGACGGCGGCGCGGGCCTCAGCTTGCTTTTGGTCGAGACTTTCAACCTCTTCCGCACACCCCGGGAGCGGCTGCGACCCAGCCGATCCTTCTCGGGGGTCGGGGGCGGATCATCCGACTCCCTGGGGAGATCCCGCTCCCGGTGACCTTCGGCACCTACGACAACTTCCGCACGGAGAGGGTCGACTTCGACATCGCCCCCATCGGCCTTCCTTACAAAGCCATCCTCGGCTACCCGGCACTGGCCCAGTTCATGGCCGCCACGCACCCGGCGTACAACCTCATGAAGATGCCTGGGAGCAATGGTACCCTCACTGTGCGCGGGGACACCGGGGACGCCCTGCGAGTACTCAAGCTCGCCTTCAAGACAGCAGCGTCGGACGGACCGCCAACGCGGAGGCCCTGAGCCCAAGGGGGCTGCGCCCGCCAAGAAGAAGCAGTTGTTCACCTAGGACAAGGCAGAGACCAAGCAGATACCCGTCGACGAGGACGGGTCTTCCAGTGCCACTTTCACCATAGGCGCCAACCTTGAGCCTGAGCAGGAGGAGGCCTTGGTCAAGTTCTTGCGCGTGAATAAGAAGGTATTTGCTTGGGAGCTCGATCAGCTGGCGGGGATCCCCAGGAGCGTCATCGAGCATCACCTCAACGTGTGCCCAAATGTGCGCCCCGTGAAGCAGAAGGCCAGGCTGCAGTCCATGGAGAAGCAGACTTTCATCGCCCAAGAGACCCGCAAACTGGAGGCTGTCGGGGTCATTCACGAGGTCCGATACCCGGATTGGTTGGCCAACCCTGTCGTTGTGCCCAAGAAGGGGGGGAAAGAGCGCATGTGTGTCGACTTCACCAACCTCAACAAGGCATGCCCGCAAGATCCGTTCCCGCTCCCCCGCATCGACCAGATTGTCGATTCCATTGCGGAGTGCGACCTGCTGAGCTTCCTGGATGCCTTCTCCGGGTATCACCAGATCAAGATGGCAGTGGAGGACGTTGAGAAGACCGCCTTCTTGACCCCATGCGGGGTATACTGTTATACATGCATGCCATTTGGGCTACGTAATGCAGGGGCAACCTTTCAGCGACTGATGCACATCACCTTGGGTCAGCAGCTTGGAAGGAATGTCGAAGCCTACGTCGATGACATAGTGGTAAAGTCTCGGGAGGCCAAGACCCTGATACAAGACCTGGAGGAGACCTTCGCGAGCCTCGACGCAATAAACCTGCGGCTCAACCCGGAGAAATGTGTGTTTGGCGTCCCCTCGGGCAAGCTCTTGGGATTCCTCGTGTCCCATCGTGGCATCGAGGCCAACCCCGAGAAGGTCAAAGAAGTCGAGGACATGAGCCCGCCAAAGACCCTCAGAGAAATGCAGAAGCTCATGGGGCGCGTGACCGCGCTAGGGTGCTTCATCTCCAAACTGGGGGAGCGAGCGCTGCCTTTCTTCCAGCTAATGAGGAAGAAAGGGACCTTTGAGTGGACTGAAGAAGCAGATAAGGTGTTTCAAGATCTCAAGAGGTACCTGACCAATCCCCCTGTCATGGTGGCTCCACGCCCTTAGGAGCCCCTGCTACTGTACATCGCCGCCACACCCTACTCCGCCAGCGCAGCCCTGGTGGCGGTTAGGGAGGAGCGCCAAGTCAAGGCCGCAGCGGCAGCCCGAGGTAGGACAAAACGGGAACAAGGAAAGCCTGCAGAAGCCGCAACTGCAGCTGAGGAGGGTCAGCTGCCGAGGAATGCACCAGGGGCAGGAGAGGCCGCCCGACCAGATGGTCCACCTCCCGAGGCCACGATGCCCTGTGAGGCGCCCTTACCTCCCGAGGGCGCAGCAACCCCAGATGCTCCCAGCCTTGTCGAGCACCCAGTTTACTTCGTCAGCACGGTGCTACGGGACACGAGGGCCCGGTACCCAATGCCTCAGAAGCTCCTCCTCGCGCTACTGGTAGCCTCGCGCAAGCTTCATCACTACTTCCAGGCTCATCCCATCAAGTTCGTCTCGTCATACCCCCTGGAGAGAGTGCTCAGGAGCCCTAACTCAGCCGGAAGGGTCGCTGAGTGGAACATAGAGCTGCAGGCGTTTCAGCTCGAATTCAGCACAACCAGGGTCATCAAAGGAGCAGCGTTGGCGGATTTTGTGGCAGAATGGACAGAGGCACCAGGCCTCAAGGCCGACGAGGATCGGTCCCTCTCCCTGGGGAGCGAGGCGCCAGAAGGCTGGGTCATGCACTTCGACGGGGCATTCTCCAGACATGGTGCTGGGGCTGGGTCGGTGCTTATATCGCCCACTCAGGACAAGCTCTACTACACCGTACAGCTCTGTTTCCAGCAAGGTGAAAAGGTCTCCAACAACATAGCAGAGTATGAAGGTTTGATAGCGGGCTTGAAGGCCGCGGCAGCCCTGGGGGTGAAACGCCTCACCATTAAGGGCGATTCACCGCTCCTTGTTAATTTCTCCAACAAGGTATACGAGCCGAAAGATGAGCACATGGAAGCCTACCTTGCGGAGGTCCGCCGGATGGAGAAGCAGTTCTGGGGGTTGGAGTTGCAGCATGTGCCCCGTGGCACCAATCAGGAGGCCGACGACATCGCCAAACGGGCGTCCAGGCGGTTACCTCAGGAGCCTGGTGTCTTCGAGGAGCGGCTCTTCAAGCCCTCAGCCTTGCCGTCGTTGTCAAACACGGCTCAGCCTCGGGAGGAGCTCCCCCAGCCACCTGCCTCAGGAGCCCTGGTCTGTGGCCCAGCCTCGGGAGCACGCCTTCTCCTGACGATGGAACCTCGGGAGGGGTGCTGGATCACGGAGCTCTGGAGCTACCTAACACAAGGGACCTTGCCAGAGAAGGAGGAAGAAGCGAAGCGTGTGGCACGGCAGGCCACGGCATACTGCATCAAGGATGGAGAGCTCTACCGGAAGCGACCAAACGATGTATCCCTGCGCTGCATCTCTAGGGAGAAAGGAAAGAAACTGCTGGAAGACATACACGGCGGAGACTGTGGACATCATGCATCGTCACGGACCCTCTTCGGCAAGGCGTTCCGCAGTGGGTTTTATTGGCCCACCGCACTCAATGACGCCGTCGAACTGGTGAAAGCTTGTGAGGCCTGCCAGTTCCACGCCAAGCAAATTCATCAGCCGGCGGGAGGCCTGCAGACTATACCCCTTTCGTGGCCATTCGCACTCTAAGGGCTAGACATCTTGCGCCCGTTTCCTCGGGCGCCAGGGGGCTACCGCTACCTCTACGTCGCGGTGGACAAGTTCACCAAGTGGGCCGAAGTGGAGGCCGTCCGCACCATCCCCGCGGGCTCCGCGGTCATGTTCATGAGGGGCATCGTGAGCCGGTTCGGGGTGCCGAACCGCATCATCACAGACAACAGTTCGTAGTTCACCAGTAACCTCTTCAAAATATACTGTGCTAACCTTGGAACGCAGATATGCTACGCTTCAGTGGCGCACCCTCGAAGCAACGGCCAGGCCGAACGAGCCAACGTAGAGGTCCTGAGAGGCCTCAAGACCAGGACATTCAATAACAAGCTAGAGGCCTACGGCCGAGGTTGGTACGACGAGCTTCAGTCCGTGCTGTGGTCCATCCGCACCACTGCGATCAAGCCAACTGGAGAGACCCCATTCTTCCTGGTCTATGGAGCGGAGGCAGTCCTCCCTCACGAGGTCAGACGTCGCTCCGCGCGGCTCCTGGCGTTCGACGAGGCGCAGCAGGACGCCTTGCGGGGGACAGACCTCGGGTTGGGGGAGGAACGACGACGGGAAGCCGCACTGCGGGCGGCGAGGTATCAGCAAGCTCTGCGGCGATACCACTGCCGCAACGTCCGCCCCAGGACCCTCGAGGTAGGAGACCTCGTGCTCAGGCGGGTCCTCTCCAGGGAGGGATTGCACAAGCTCTCTCCCATGTGGGAGGGCCCGTTCAAGGTTGTTCATGTTTCTAGGCCCGGCTCCGCGAACTTGGAGACTCAGGAGGGAGTGCCGGTCCAAAACGCGTGGAACATCCAGCACCTCCGGAGGTTCTACCCCTAAGAAAGGCCCGGAGCCTGTGAAGCAAGGCGAGTGCCTGTGAAGATCATCTCTTTTGGAAAGGCCCACAGCCTGTGAAGCAAGGCGAGTGCCTGTGAAGATCATCTCTTTTGGAAAGGCCCGGAGCCTGTGAAGCAAGGCGAGTGCCTGTGAAGATCATCTCTTTTGGAAAGGCCCGGAGCCTGTGAAGCAAGGCGAGTGCCTGTGAAGATCATCTCTTTTGGAAAGGCCCGGAGCCTGTGAAGCATGGCGAGTGCATGTGAAGATTATCTCTTTTGGAAAGGGTCGGAGCCTGTGAAGCAAGGCGAGTGCCTGTGAAGATCATCTCTTTTGGAAAGGCCCAGAGCCTGTGAAGCAAGGCGAGTGCCTGTGAAGATCATCTCTTTTGGAAAGGCCCGGAGCCTGTGAAGCAAGGCGAGTGCCTGTGAAGATCATCTCTTTTGGAAAAGCCCGGAGCCTGTGAAGCAAGGCGAGTGCCTGTGAAGCCCTCGCGCTCAAGGAAAAGGCCCAGAGCCTGTGAAGCAAGGCCAATGCCTGTGAAGCTCGCCGCCCTGTGACACTCTCACGTAATAATGAGTGGGGCTTTACACGCCCCGGAGTCTCAGGAGCGCCGGCCTCAGGCCCTGGGGCACCCTCCCATGCCTAGTGGCAGCACTTAGCTCCACGCTGGTGAGAAGATGTCGAAGACTAGATTAGGTGCTGGACGCGGCTTTTCCATTTGCTTTCCGCAGTTGACGTGTTCGTTTGCATGTGGAGTCTTATTGGAGTTATCGCTGTTGCTGGTTTATGGTTCGTCGTTTTTCGCCCCTCGCTTTGGTTTCTCTCGTGGACAACCTCGCGAGGGATGGTGCTCAGACGCCCTCGCGAGGGTTTCTGCCCTAGCCACAGGAGGGTTTCACGGCCCTGGTGCATTACAGGAGCACCCCTCCTAGTCCGTGCCCCTCGGGTACCACGACGCGCGCACAGGGCCTGGGTCGGTCGCCCCACTCCCCGGCAGGGTTCGAAAGCTATCTACGCACAGGCGGGAAATCAGGAAGTACAAAAATGAGATCAAGGTAATAGCTAAAGCGGCAACGTTTCCCAACATGCCCCAAGGGGGCTCCATGCATCTGTTCTGTTTTACATAGGGAACAAAAGAGACAGGAAAAAGACGAGCCTGGCGCCGCCCCTCCCGCATTGGCCCACGGCGGCGACACAGGCTGCCTCAGGCGGACTCCCTCTCGTGCCTCACTGGGGCACGACGGCGGGCGGACGATCCACCACCTCCTAGGCAAACCCGGTGGCGCGGGGGAGGACTGCTGCCACCACTGGAGGAGTCGCTTGAGGAAGAGCTGACGAAGCTGGGGGAGTCGCTGACGCCGCCGCCCAGTCGGGCGCTATCTCCCGCATCACCATCGGAGCGGGGCCCGCGGGCATGGTCATCGTCCTCAGGGCAGCACCCCGCGCGGCGACCATCTTCCCCAAACACCCTCACGTAGAGGGTGGCGTCGCCAGCGAACCTGAAGTGTAGAGTGCACCGACGCTCCAGGCCGCGAGCGCGGGCGAACGCCTACCAGCCATGAGTGAAGGCCAAGCCCCCGCTGGCGGAGACCTCCAGCGCGACCCACGAGGACCTGCTGCAGCAGCCCTCCGCCTGGAGCAAGAGGCCGCCAGGAGCGCCGGCCGGGAGTTCGCCAAGGAGGAAGCGAGGGAGCGGGAGCCGGGCGCGAGCCGGCTCCGCCGACCAAACGACGAATTCTGGCAGCGCCTGCACGGCGCGAGAGCGCGGCCTGGGGGAGCGCGCAACCCGGGCGCACCCTCCGGCTACGGCGGCTTGCCCGCCGCCGCGCTGGGAGCCCCCCCCCCCCATGGCCGTTGGAAGCTGCCGGGGCGCCCACCGGGTGCTTCCCAGGGCGCCCGCAACCACGCTTGGGTGGGGGAGAGGCAGGACCAGCCTGGAGGGCCTTCCCCTTCTCTGCGGCCGAGTACCTCCTCGATGGAGCCATCACACCAAGATGGAGCAAGAACTGAGGCGAAGGAGAGAGCAAGAAGAGATGGACTGGACGAGCACGCGCGGTGCCGTACTTATAGCCGGCGAGGGCCATCCACCGGCCCCCACAATCATAGGTAATCATAACACAATCTGCATGCAGGGACTTTCCCAGCTCGCACGACCACCAAGGCGTCGTGGGGAAGCGGAGATGCCACGGCCAATCAACCGCCACGCGGCGCCCAAGGCCGCAGGATGATAGGGTCCGCGGCGCTTCGCCCTTGCCCTTTCGCCTCTCGGCACGGCCAAGTCCATGCGCGCCTTGGGCCCGGGGCTACTGTCGGCGTTCTGGGAACGGGGGTCCCCAGACTTGCCTGCCTGCGGCTTGTGGCGTGGCTCAAATGGGGCCCCAGCGCGGCCCAACTTCATCAATACGAGGCTCAAGACCCTCGCGAGGGGCCAAGCCTCGCGAGGCGGACGACATGGCACATCCTCAGGCACAGCCTCGTCAGGCTGGCTCGAGAGGAGGCGGAGAGTTCAAGGCGGGGTACCTCGCGAGGTGCCCATGACGCAAGCCATGACGACACGGGGCACCAGGCGGGTGCCAGCGCGCGCATCATCCGTCTTTCCTCTTTGGTGCAAAGAGGGCAAGCGTATCCGCAGAGTACCGAGGCATCAGGCAAAGGTTGCCACTTCGGTGCAACGAGACCAAGACCAGGAGGACTACGAGACGGAGGTCACCATGGAACCCAGCGCGGCGTCATCACCAGAGCCTTCGGCAGGCGCAGACTGCTTTTGTCAGGATAGATGTACTCGCTGTCCCCCTTCAAATTAGCCCTCCATTGTTGGATCCCTTCCCGCTCAATATTTGGGGAGAGGACCAGGGCCTCTATAAATAGGACTAGCCACCCGCATAGCAAGGGGTTTGATTCCTGGTTGTTTGGTCCGGGATCTGAGAGAGAAAGAGAGAGAAAGGTGACTGAACTCCTCATAGCAGTTCATCACCACAACCAAGAACAGACCCTCGCGAGGCTGTTCTTCCTTGTATTGTTCATCCACACCAGCCCCAGGAGGCAATCCATCCACCAGACACTGGAGTAGGGTATTACACCACATCGGTGGCCCGAACCAGTATAAATCTTGTGTCTTCTGTGCAGCTCTTTTAGTAGTTTAGATCCCATCGAGACGGAGAGGTTGAAGGTGAGACTTCCACGTGCACCCCAGTGTTCGAACCTTAAGGGTCTGCTGGAACCCGAAATCCAACATCAGTTATACAAGTTATAGCAATACTCCCGAACTCCCGCCCCAGTACTGGGTGGCGTCAAGGTTATCTCACCAACAACTGCATAAAAGAGATTTTCGATGTCGGCGAACTAAACTCAGGTATTCCAGAACTGCGACGATAAAATTGTGACGACAACACCTCGGAGCTCAACTCCCCGGGACACTGACACAACCCCTAAATGACAGGAGGCACCAAGAACAATGTTCTCGTCACAAATCCATCGGAACGATTCCAAGATACCCGCGTGATCCTAAATTTTTTTTTAGTGAAATTTGAGAAGAGAAGAGTCAAAACTCTACGTCAGGATGCCTTACCAGAGCGATGAAGGGACTGGGGCGTAAAAAGAATTCCTAAACTCTCCGATATATAATTCCTAAATGACTCAAAACATTTTTTCTAGACTCAACAACGGCTGCTAATTACGATCAAGCAGTGGGGGGCTCCTAAGGTCGGGGAAGGCTCTGATTACCAACTTGTAACGCCCTCGATGCGGCTATATCTCCTACGTTTCGAAGCACAACTTAGAGGCATAACCGCAATGAAAGCAATGTCGCAAGTAAGGCAATCTTCACAACATCCCATGTAAATAGATAATGAGGGGAAATGTACATAGTTGGCTTACACTCGCCACGTCAAACAAAGTACATAAATAGCATTACATCAACCAATACAATCATGGTCCGACTACGGTACCAAAATAAAAGATCAACCCCAAGAAGCGACATGGTCCCGATCGCCCCAACTGGGCATCACTACTGATCATCAGGGAAAGACACATAGTAACGACGGGAGGCTTCATCGAACTCCCACTTGAGCTCAAGCGCATCATCTGGAACGGAGTCATCGGGCCCTGCATCTGGTTTGGAAGTAATCTGTGAGCCACGGGGACTCAGCAATCTCGCACCCTCGCGATCAAGACTATATAAGCTTATAGGTAAGGCAAGGTAATATGTGGAGCTGCAGCAAGCGACTAGCATATATGGTGGCTAACCTGTTCGCAAAAGAGAGCAAGAAGAGACGACAAAGCACGAACAAAGAACTAGAGAACCAACTACGGCAAACATTACTCCAACACCTTGTTCACTTCCCGGACTCTGCCGAGAAGAGACCATCATGGTAACGCACACAGTTGATTCATTTTAATTAAGTTAAGGTTCAAGTAATCTACAACCGGACATTAATAAATTCCCATCTTCCCATAACCGCGGGCACGGCTTTCGAAAGTTTAAATCCCTGCAGGGGAGTCCCAACTTAGCCCATGATAAGCTCTCACGGTCAATGAAGGATATACCTTCTCCCGAGACATTCCGATTAGACTCGGCATCCCGGTTCTACAAGACAACTTCGACAAGTTAAAACAAATCCAGCAACACCGCCCGAATGTGCCGACAAATCCCGATAGGAGCTGCACATATCTCGTTCTCAGGGCACACTCAGATGAGACATCCTATGAGTAAAACCAAACCTCAAGTTGCCCCGAGGTGGCCCCGCAGTCTGCTCGGTCGGACCAACACTCAGAGGAGCACTAGCCCAGGGGGGTTTAAATAAGATGACCCTTGGGCTCCGGAAACCCAAGGGAAAAAGAGGCTAGGTGGCAAATGGTAAAACCAAGGTTGGGCATTGCTGGAAGAGTTTTATTCAAGGCGAACTATCAAGGGGTTCCCATTATCACCCAACCGCGTAAGGAACGCAAAATCCGGGAACATAACACCGATATGACGGAAACTAGGGCGGCAAGAGTGGAACAAAACACTAGGCAAAAGGCCGAGCCTTCCACCCTTTACCAAGTATATAGATGCATTAAGATAACAAGATAATATAATGATATCCCAACAGAAAATAATGTTCCAACAAGGAACGATCTCAAATCTTCACCTGCAACTAGCAATGCTATAAGAGGGGCTGAGCAAAGCGGTAACATAACCAATCAACGGTTTGCTAGGACATGATGGGTTAGAGGTTTGACATGGCAATTTGGGAGGCATGATAAGCAAGTGGTAGGCATCGTAGCATAGGCATAGCAAAAGAGCGAGCATCTAGCAAAGCAAAGATAGAAGTGATTCCGAGGGTATGATCATCTTGCCTGCAAAGTTGTCAGAGTTGACTGGATCCTCGAAAGCAAACTCAACGGGCTCCTCGTTAGTGAACTCGTCTCCCGGCTCTACCCAAACAAGACAAACAAGCAAGAGTAACACAATCAACCACGTGCAAAGCTCAAACAACATGATGCAAACATGGTATGCTATGTGGGATGCGATATGTGATGCATATGCAAGATTTGACAAAGGATGAATGAACCTGGCCTCAACTTGGAAATCCAAGAGTGCCACTGGAAAGTTGAGGTGATTTCGGTTGAAATCGATATAAAGATCGTCGGGATCGGATGCACGGTTTGGAAATGGCAAGCAAAACAAATATGGCACCGGTCTACGATAAACAGCAAGTAGCCATCTAAATGCATCAAGATAAATATGCTACGGCACTCAAACATGGCAACAAAATACATGGAAGGATCCACTCATAAAGCTTAACCAAAGATCAACACTGAGCTACGGCCAATTCATCCATTAACAGGTTCAAACAAGCATGGCAAAAGTGCAATTGATAAACAGGTTTCAGACTTAGTGAAATTAGCACAAGCCTGGAATTTCAGATAAGGTAGCACACTTTGGAGCAAGAAAACTAGATGCTACAGGAACTTGACATGGCATGACAATGTAAGCATACACCAATCAAGAATACACATTGTATAAGATAGACATGGCAATAACAACAACGTAGCATGCACGGATCAACAACAACATCCTCGGCAAAATCGCTAACAAGTAGACAATCTGCCAGGAATTACGAAATAGCAAAAGTAGAGCTCGATTCACTCAAGCTAGGGTGCTCCATAATTGCAAACAAAGACATGGATGGATAGAGCACCACAAGGTTAACAAAATATCCTTACTGATCATCCTTAAAATAGGCACGGATCACTAGGAAACAAGATGAACATATGGCATATTGATAAGAACAGATCAAGGACTTAGTGAAATTGCAAAGTCCCTGAAATCAGCATTAACGAATGCACCACTTTTCAAGCTTGTTCTAGTCACCACACACAACACAAAAATACATGGATAGCACCTTTGTAAAGATGGCAAAGCATATAACAAAACACATGTAGAGCTCAGGAGCATTTCATGCACACATTAATCATGGTAAAAATGACAAATAGCTATTTGGTGCAGCAGATCTCACAATTAACTCAAATAGCACTCTTCCAACAGAATTTCGGGCATCAAGATGATCTCAACTGAAAATCATACAATGGGATGAAATGATGTACTCTCTGAGACAAACATTTTGATATGCTACACGCCCAAAACGAGGCTACGGATGCGGAGTTATAGCATGATGAAAAATGCAAATTATTAGGGTTTCAGGGATAAAAAGTCAACCGTCCCAACTCAGATCCAGATCCGGCCGGGATCACTGTTCACGCGCGGAAGTCGAGGTCGTCGGAACTTTACCGAAGACGTCGCCGAGAAGAGGTGGAGGTCGGGGTGGCGCGGATCCGGGAGGGGAGGCGAGGCCGGGTCAGCACCGGGGCGCTCGCCGGCGTCGAGGGGCGGCGTCCCCCGGCGGAAACGGCGGCCGGAGTGGAGGAGGCGGTGGCCGGTGATGGTCTTGCCGCGGCGGAGCGGCGAGGGACACGACGGCGTGGGGCGGCCGGTGCCAAAGGAGGAGAGAGGCGCGGGCGGCGCCTCTTGAGGCCCGGTCGGCAACGGGAGAGGGCCAGCCTTGGGCCCGGCGGGCTTCGGCGGGAGGAGGCTGGCGATGTGGGTGCGCTGCCCACCTGGCACTCAGCGATTGGCCCGGGTGAGCGGCGGACAATGTCCGGCGGGCGGCGGATGTGTCCGGCTGCGCGGAGAGGAGCGAGACTAGGGTTTCGGGGGAAGAAGGAAACATGAATTTCAGAGGGGGGCTATTTATAGGCATAGAGGGAGCTAGTAGTGTCCAAATGAGGTGCGGTTTTCGGCCATGCGATCGTGATCGAACGCTCTAGATGATGGAGAGGGTTTTGGGCTAAATTGGAGGGGTGTTGGGCTGCAACACACACGAGGCCTTCTTAGTCCCTCGGTTAACCGTTGGAGTATCAAACGAAGTCCAAATGGTACAAACTTGACAGGCGGTCTACCGGTAGTAAACCAAGGCCTCTTGGTAAGTCTCGGTCTAATCCAGAAATGTTTAATCCCCACACACGAAAAGAAGGTAGAAAGGACCACCGGAGGAGATAGGAGCGCCGGAATGCAAAACGGACAACGGGGAAAATGCTCGGATGCATGAGACGAACACGTATGCAAATGCAATGCACATGATGACATGATATGAGATGCATGACAATGACAACAACACACGTTGACAAAAACCCGAACCCGAGGAAATAAAATAACTTAGCGCCAGAAACGGCAAGAGTTGGAGTACATAGTAGGTAAATTACATCTGGCGTGTTACAACACCCATGAGCTCTGCCATGGCTAACGCGAAAGCTTGGATATGTTCTCCAAGATCCTCGGCAGTCACCTTGGCCCAACCAAAGGCCTTAGAATGGGCAAGTTCCGTTCCAACGGCAAGGACCAAGCCAAGCTTGACGACTAGTTCCGATCCCCCGCCCTAGATCAGCTCGAGGAGCTCCCTTTTCATGATGGGCATATGCGGTCGCTGTGAACGTCCGCACTCCGCCTCGCGCCCATGTTACGCGTCACCATGTTCAGGAACTGCCATTTCCCGCCCCTTAATGACGCGCCCGCTCTTATTCCACCACGACTGAAGCACCTCGAGCTCGTCGTAGTCTGCCTCTCAAAGGGTGACATGGAGCGCCTGCTCCGTGGCTGTACTGCACTCGAGTACCTTCGTCTTCAAGCGATCAATGGGTTGAGTACCTTCCACATCACCTCCATGACTCTCTGGACTATTTATGTGTGTCGCTAGTGCGGCAGGAAGACATCACAAGATGTGTGCCACGGTATGGTCATCCAGCACACACCTGCACTTGAGAGATTACTTGTAGTTGATCAGGAAGGTCCAACAATAATCAATGTCATTTCTGTGCCGAAATTGATAGTGGTGGGATACTCGTCTGACAGATGCTCCGAACTTGTTATCGGATTCACACCCGTTCAGGTACAACAGCCACCTTCTACCTCTCCTACAAATTAACATTATTTCTAATTTTGAAGATGTTTGTTCGTCTGTCATTCAGAAAATGATTCCAACAAGCTTGACCCCGAAACTGCGCACAGTGAAGGTCTTGGCACTAGAATCTATCGAGCCCGACCTGGAGCAAGTTGTCAGTTTCCTGAGATGCTTTCCATGCCTGGAGAAGCTATGTATCGAGGTGATGTTCCTTTCCTGTTAAATGTTAACCATAAGGGAGTTCAATTTGTGACACCTTTTTCCAAGTTTACAATGACAATGTACTATGATTTTTGAAGGTTCTTTTGGATGATTTCAGTACATACATGCCCCCCCCATATTGGTTGCTTGATCCATATGGTTACAATCAATAAGCATTTCTCCTTTGGAGTCATCTGTACTAATTTCCTTAGGGAACTTTTCATCCACTCCAACCTCTTGTGAAGAAGGCTACATTTTTCTAGAATGTAATCAAATGCCCATGTTAATCATGTCAGATCGAAGATGGCATGTCAGTGCACTTTACAAATCCTGCAAACCAAATAGTTAGGCCTAACACGTTTTCTTCTGTTGCAGATAAGATTAGGCCCAGTGGTGGATAGTGTGATACAATATAACAATCACGTGGAATGCCTAGATCTGCATCTCTCAGAAATTACTTTGAACTCCTACCGAGGGACCTTACCGGAGATTATATTCGCCAGGTTCTTTGTTCTCAAAGCAAGGGTGCTGAAGAAAATGAGTTTTGCCCTACATTTATTTCACAAAAATGAATGGTTTGTTGATCAGCGTGGCGCCTGCGGCAGAATGGAGTAGGCTCCAATAATGCTGAATTTCATTTTGGAACTTCAGATGACAGAGTATTCGGAAGTCATCGTGTCAACCCCATACATGACTTCTCAGTGCTTGACCCCTTTGCAAAAATTGTGAGGTTTCGAAGCCAGACTTAGAAGCGGTTATATTAGTTTGAACCTCTCTGATATCCATGTTCAGCGGATCAACGTGAGCGTCTGCAGCTGATGAGCTAAATTTCGTTTCTAATATCAATTTGAACCTTGTAATCTTCGAATTTGAGCCATATAACTATGGAATTTTAACCTTGTATCATTTTGAGCTTTTGTGGTACAATTGTTGAAATGGCATCGTATGAGACTCGTATATTGCTAGCACTAGTTTGACCTTAATATGCAATGGTCTTAGATTTTATTAACCATTCTCGAATTAGTTTACCTTGTCGATCTCACAGCACACAATCTGTATAGCTAACTCGACTGTGATCTTCGACATTATTGCACATAGTTGGTTTCTTCCACCGTGTGCACTGTAGAGCGCAGAATTAGTTATCGCACTCGAGTGTCCATCATCACCCTTCTGTGACACTTTGACCTCATCACCCAAGGGTAAACTTATGACTGAAGTCATTCCACACACTTCGTTTTTACATAGCTTTTTTGCCAATAAACGCCCATGATTTGTCCCTTTTCTAGCCAATGCATGGCCAAACTAGCAGGGCGGGAAGCTTGCGTGGTAAACAGCACGGTAGCGCCGGAACAGGCTCACCGACGATACGTTTGGCGCCTCTTCGAGCCCACGCGTGTGGTGCGGTGTTGTCAAGCATGCACTAGAATCCTCCTCTATGAACATCGTGACAAGACATGACGATTACAGTACGGCCGGGCCCCATTTATTACAGCGGCCATTTAACCTAACCTTGTGTCTCTTCAACCTTTTGATTGCGCCCCACCAGTGCAAGAAGCACACCCATCACAAGAAATTCTTAGAGGGTATCCTGTGCAGCTCCAATGGCGCTCCGAGCGGGTGCCGACGACGAGCAGCAGTTCACCATGCGTGCCGTGGTGGACACCCACAGAAGGTTCATGGACCTCTCGCTGGTGTACACCAACGACCCGGTCTGGGTGGAGCACCCCATCCACATCATGGAGCTGTTGCTTGCCGCGGAGAAGTACAAGGTGGTCGGGTTCGACCTCTAGTACACCCGCGCTCGTGCTGGGTCTCGTCCCAAGGTTGCCGTCGCCTAGATGTGTGTGCGCCACCACGTCCTCGTCTACCACTACTGCCTGGCCACAAGGCCTTGCGAGTGTTTCGCCAGGTTTGTCAACAGCCCCCACTACATGTTCGCCACGATGGACATAACCAACGATGTAAAGGCGCTCGAGAATTCGGGCATCACCTGCCAGAATCTTTGAAAGTGCTAGCTGTCGACTAGAGGGGGGGTGAATAGGCGATTTTTTTGAAAGTCTTCAAAACATGGAAGTTTCGAAGACAAACGATAGAAATAAACCTATTACCATGCAGCGGAAGGTAGACTACAATAAGCAAGCCATAGTCAAGTATTCAATGAAATGAAAGCACAAAGACTAATAGCAGCTAGGCAGTATAGATCAGGATGGAAGATAGTATGAAGCCAATCTGAACAAGCATTCACACAGTGAAGACAAATAGATAACGCAAACAGGCAATGACTTCACAAGAACCAATCTGCAAATAGAGAGATGTGAAGGATAGAACCAGTGGCTCGTTGAAGACAATGATTTGTTGGACCACTTCCAGTTGCTGTGACAACTGTATGTCTGGTTAGGAAGTCTGAGATTCAACTCAGAAGACCGCGTCTTGACCTTATTCCCCTTGAGCTAAGGACACCCAGTCCTCGCCCAATCACTCTTGTAAGTCTTCAAGGTAGACTTCCAAACCTTCACAAACTTCGTTCACCGGCGATCCACAATGACTCTTGGATGCTCAGAACGCGACGCCTAACCGCCTGGAGGATTCATAGTCCTCAAGTGTAATAAGTCTTTAGATCACACAGACAGGAAGACTTCAGTGATGCCTAACACTCTTTGGCTCTGGGTGTTTAGGGCTTTGTCCTCGCAAGGAATTCTCTCTCAAAGGCTTCGAGGTGGGTTGCTCTCAAACGACAAAAGCCGTACACTAACTCTGAGCAGCCAACCAATTTATGGTGTAAGGGGTGGGCTATTTATAGCCACTAGGCAACCCGACCTGATTTATCCGAAATGACCCTGGCTCACTAAGGAACTAACACGTGTTCCAATGGTCATATTTCAAACACACATGGCAACTTTACTTGGGCTACAAGCAAAGCTGACTTATCCAGCTCTGGATAAGATTTGCTCTCATTGTCTTCGCTCGAAGACATAGGATTTTGGTTAAGCATCACTTCAGTCATTCTGACTGATTCACTTGGACCCCACTTAACAGTACGGTGGTTCCTATGACTCAACAAAGAAGAAAACGAAACAACAAAACAACTAAGTCTTTGCGCTCCATAGTCTTCACGCGATGTCTTCTCTTGTCATAGTCTTCAATGTGAATGTCTTCACATACCACCTTTGACTTCAATGTCTTCATACATTTTTAGGGGTCATCTCTGGTAGGAAAACTGAATCAATGAGGGACTTCTATCTGTGTTATCCTGCAATTCTCACAAACACATTAGTCCCTCGTCAATACTCCAAAACCAACTAGGGGTGGCACTAGATGCACTTACAATCTTGTCGACATCTAGGGCCAATACAAGATCTGGGTAGCAAGGAGCATGAGAAGGACTCACTTGTTCACCTTGCCGAGGCCATCATCGACCCCTACTACAGAGACATGAAGGATTCGTGCAACAAGGACAAGCGTGCCTGGCACTCGGCCTGGATGGAGAAACTCGACAAAGATCACGTCGTGTACGCGTCCAAGGAGGCGTACACGAGCTACGACATGTACAGGCGGATCATTGACATGACGAAGTGCCTCCTTCCCCAAAACGGCCAG
Organism: Triticum monococcum; assembly: GCA_034509565.1. NCBI lineage: Eukaryota > Viridiplantae > Streptophyta > Magnoliopsida > Poales > Poaceae > Triticum > Triticum monococcum. The sequence continues at coordinate 425,671,322 of CM067847.1, read as the reverse complement.
GGATCCAGCCGGAAGCAGAGCAATGGCAAGCGTCATCGCAACAATAAGTAGATGGTTAGATCCTTGTTTCTCCTACTTTAGTATGCATGTAATTGCTTTCTTTGGTGTGTGGAAATGTTATGTGCGTAGTCACTTGTGTAATTGTATGCTTAATTTAGTTATGCAATGCTGTCATTTTAAGTATATAAGTTGATGCTCTATAGACAGAGCGTAGATGTTGTGCGGACAAAGAAAATCACATCGCACATGGACTAAACAATGGAACCCGTCGGTGATGTTTTCATCAATCACTCACAATTATATACTAGCAATCGTTTGCTCACAACACACACGGCTTGTTAGCAGTAATCGTCTGTGTTGTTATCGGTCTTCGCACACGTTTCCGATTACAGACCCGTTTGCCTCGTATCACACACATATTGTTCATTTGGACCGTTTCTGTTCTCTTGTCTCAACGCACAGTTCATATGAGTGAACCGCATGCCGTATATCGCACACACATTTGATCTGGCTGACAGTTTCTTTTGTGTTGCCTAATCACAAACAGTTCATCCGAGTGAATCGTATGATGTACATCGCACACACCTTCATCTGGCTGCCCGTTTCTTTTGTTCCTCCTCATCGCGAATGGTTAATTGAACTGAACCGAATGCCCTCAATCGCACACGCAACTAAAATCTGAACCGTGTTTTATGCATCCTCCATCGCAAATGTTTTGCACCTTTTTTGATGGTTTTTTTACACCATCGTTTGCGATTATGGCATCGCACACAGTTTCATCAAAGGGTCTCTGATAGTAGTGTCGCGTTAGCAGCATCCTGCAGTAGTGTGAAATCGTGGAGCTCACCTGGCATGGAGGGCGAGTATATGATGTGATGCACAAAAACTTCATCTTCAAGGCACAGCTAAAGGATGGCGGCGCGTTGGACATGCCAGTGGGATGCTCCGTATACTCTGCGTCGAGACTGATAACCTTCAAACAAGTTGTGTCTCCACCTTTTCGAGGGAGTTGGATACATTGTTTATCCACTCTCAAACAACCATTAGGTGATCGTTGACAGTAGAAACTATGCTCCATGAGCCTTCGATGAGGACATGTTTCACGCTAAAGACCTGCATCTGGATCTCTTTCGCCATTTGGAACCGCTGGACTGGAGGGCTATGGTTTGGAGAATTACTAGGATTAAGATGGCTAGTGTAATTGAAGAAGATGATTATTTAGAGGGGCTTCAGAATTACTCTAGGAGTATCTGAAGAGGTTAAAACAATCTGAATCCAGTGGGTGTTAAATGCAAATGAAGGAGAGGGAAGATGCCGAGGAAAACCGGTTCCCGATGGAGAAGTAAATGGGAGAAGTGGCATGCATGCAGTTGATTATACGGCTAGGTAGACCAACCTGCAAAACGAAAAGGCTATGTGGGTAGTGTAGTAAGAAGTGGTACGTGTCCCCATCCTTCTATCGCTACATGTGCCACTGGTTAGTTGAGGTCACTCTTTCGAATCACCATGGCGAAAAAATTTATGATTCCTTTGTATTTCTGCACCCCTCCTGACAGGTGGGACCTACACAAAACCCACTTGGGTGGACGAACAGATATTCAAACATATCCATCTCTTTGCACAAAAAAACGGTTGAAGCTGGTTCGGATGGATATTGGCGCATGCCTGTAAGACACAACCTTTTCTGGTTAAGGAATATGAGGTTATCCTAAAAATCTTCTTCGCGCTTCCGCATGCACGAGAATTTGGTTCTGCTCACAATATGGATGCTACCTGAAGGATGAAGTGAACCCTGACACATACTAGCATGGGAGACCTCTTTCTGCTATACAGTACTACTTTGTATGTTACTACTAGTAGTAGTACAACTGTAGTACACTTGATGGTAAAAAATATAATTCATCCGGTCCTCACAGTGAAGTGACAAGACCCTGCGCCCGAGGTGACACTAGTCCAGGCGGTGTGTTCGGGTTACCAAAGTCAGCCTCACCTTGTGCATTGTGTAGTCACTATCACCACCATTGTATAGCATGCCTCGCCTCGTCTCCCTCTCCCCTAGCACCACCCAATCTCCATCTCGCCGGAGATCCTGAGGTCACTCTTCATCATCTCACTATGCCCCCATGTACCCTCGCCTCACTCACCTCCCCAAGTACCACTATTCCCTCGCTAGCTGCTCCAGCACCGAGAGCCTTCTCCCTCGTAAATCAATCCCCAAAAAACCCCACCTTCCAAACTCCACCATGACCGAAGGAGAACCACGCAACATCCATATGAGAAGCAACTGGGGCGATCTCCCTAGTGACATCCTTGACCTCTGTTGTTAGCGTATGGATATGTTGAGAGACGTGCAACTGGCTACATGCTTGAGAGACATGCACGCGGCCATCGTCGAAGCGAGGCCCGAGCTTTTCAAGACACCCTGCTTGCTGCTATCTTCTCTTGCGAAATGCACTCACCATGATACGGAGGCGTACATGATGCCCCTCGACTTCATTCCAACCTCCATGAGCCGAAACTTCTTTGAAGGTATGTACTAGGTCGGCGTACATCACGCCCCTCGACTTCGATCCCATCACCATTGCCCAAAACTTCTTGGCAGGTATGTACCAGGTCGGCATGAACTCCCAATGGATAGCTGCCATCAGAGAAGACCAGAAAAAGTTGGTGCTCGTGAACTTCCACACCTCCCATTCGATTATCCTTCCTTTGTTGGATTATGTAGGGTTTTACCGTCGCGGCCCAAGTCATCTAGATTACCACGTTAGTTGGACGGACCTTATTTTGTAGAAGATTGTAATCTTCCACGTGCCCACATGATATGCGGATTATGCAAACTTCAAGCTAATTGCCTTGTTCGGCCGCGGACTCACTGATGACCCACAAGTATAGGGGATCTATCGTAGTCCGTTCGATAAGAAAGAGTGTCAAACTCAACGAGGAGCAGAAGGAAATGATAAGCGGTTTTCAGCAAGGTATTCTCTGCAAGCACTGAAATAATAGGTAACAGATAGTTTTGTGATAGGATAATTGGTAACGAGCAATAAGTAACAAAAGTAAATAAAGTGCAGCAAGGTGGCCCAATCCTTTTTGTAGCAAAGGACAAGCCTGGACAAACTCTTATATGATGTAAAGCGCTCCTGAGGACACATGGGAATATCATCAAGCTAGTTTTCATCATGTTCATATGATTCGCGTTCAGTACTTTGATAATTTGGTATGTGGGTGGACCGGTGCTAGGGTACTGCCCTTACTTGGACAAGCATCCCACCTATGATTGACCTCTATTGCAAGCATCCGCAACTACAACAAAAGTATTAAGGTAAACCTAACCATAGCATGAAACATATGGATCCAAATGAGCCCCTTAGTTCCCAATGCCTTCCTCTAGGCCCAAATAATGGTGAAGTTTCATGTAGTCGACGTTCACATAATACCACTAGAGGAGAGACAACATACATCTCATCAAAATATCGAACAAATACCATATTCACATGACTACTAATAGCAAGACTTCTCCCATGTCCTCAGGAACAAACGTAACTACTCACAAAGCATATTCATGTTCATAATCAGAGGGGTATTAATACGCATATAGGATCTGAACATATGATCTTCCACCAAATAAACCAACTAGCATCAACTACAAGGAGTAATTAACACTACTAGCAACCCGCAGGTACCAATCCCGGGCTTAGAGACAAGAATTGGATACAAGAGATGAACTAGGGTTTTGAGAGGAGATGGTGCTGGTGAAAATGTTGATGGAGATTGCCCTCTCCCGATGAGAGGGGCGTTGGTGATGACGATGGCAATGATTTTCCCCTCCCGGAGGGAAGTTTCCCCGACAGAATAGCTCCGCCAGAGCCAGGTTCCACCTCGTGGCGGCGGAGTCTCGTCCAGAAAGATGGCTTATGATTTTTTTTATCATCGAAAGACTCCATATAGCAGAAGATGGCCATCGGAGGGCCACCAGGGGGCTCACGAGGTAGGGGGCGTGCCCAGGGGGTAGGGCGCCCCCTCCCCACCCTCGTGGGCACGGTGTGGCCCCCTGGTGAACTTATTGCGCTCAGTATTTTTTATATATTCTGAAAACGTCTTTCGTGAAGTTTCAGGACTTTTGGAGCTGTGGAAAATAGGTCCCTAATATTTGCTCCTTTTCCAGCCCAGAATCCCAGCTGCTGGCATTCTCCCTCTTTATGTAAACCTTGTAGAATAAGAGAGAATAGGCATAAGTATTGTGACATAATGTGTAATAACAGCCCATAATGCAATAAACATCGATATAAAAGCATCATGCAAAATGGACGTATCAACTCCCCCAAGCTTAGACCTCGCTTGTCCTCAAGCGAAAGCCGAAATCGAAAAATATGTCCACATGTTTATTGTTAGAGGTGTCGATAAAAATAAAATACGGACATGAGGGCATCATGATCATTCTTAGAACAGCAACTTATATAATTCTTGTCATCTGATCTCTTACGCTAGAATAACAAGTCAATCACAATTTCAAGTATGAATCATAAACTTCATTGAAAACTAACAAACTATAATCTCAGTCATTGGAGCAAGTGCAATTTATCATAACATAGGAAAGAGTCAATACAAGAGCTTTTCAGCAAGTCCACATACTCAACTATCATAGTCTTTCACAATTGCTAACACTCACACAATACTTATGGGTATGGAGTTTTAATCGAACACAGAGAAAGATAGGGGCTTATAGTTTTGCCTCCCAACGTTTTACCTCAAGGGTAATGTCAACAATAATAGTTCATGAAAACTCACATTCAATTAGCCATATATACCAGGATCTCTCCAACATGTTGTGCTTGCCAAAAGATAAAATGTAAAAAGGAAGGGTGAAGATCACCGTGACTCTTATGTAAGGTAGGAGATAAAAGTAACAGATAGGTCCTTCGCAGAGGGAAGCAGAGGTTGTCATGCGCTTTTATGGTTGGATGCACAAAATCTTAATGCGAAAGAACGTCACTTTATATTGCCACTTGTGATATGGACCTTTATTATGCTGTCTATCACTTTTATTTCTTCCCTATCACACGATTGTATAAAGCTTATTTCCTCCACACCAATCAATCATACATATTTAGAGATCAATTTTTATTGCTTGCACCGATGACAACTTACTTGAAGGATCTTACTCAATCCATAGGTAGATATGGTGGACTCTCATGGCAAAACTGGTTTAAGGGTGTTTGGAAGCACAAGTAGTATGTCTACTTGGTGCACAGAATTTGGCCAGCATGAGGGGGAAAGACAAGCTCAATCATGTTGGATGATCCATGACAATATAATTTATCTCAGATGTAAGAAAACATAACCCATTACGTCGTCTTCCTTGTCCAACGTCAACTCTTTAGCATGTCATATTTTCATGAGTGCTCACAATCATAAAAGATATCCAAGATAGTATATTTATATGTGAAGACCTCTCTTTCTTTATTACTTCCTATTAATTACAACGATGACCAAAACTATGTTTGTCAACTCTCAACAACTTTTATTCATCATGCTTTTTCTATCTGAGCTCATTACTCTCCATAAGATCCATATGATCTCTTTTATTCTTTTTATTTTTCTCTTTTCTTTTATTCACTCAAGATCATGGCAAAATAATCAAGCCCTTGACTCAACACTAATCTTTATTATATATAGCTCACGGACTCGATTACATAGAAGGATCATAAAGCAAAACTCACAATTAGATCATAATAAACTTTATTCTACTAGATCAAGATATTATCAAAAGGATCGAACTAAGAAAAGCGGTAAAGATAAAAGTGATGGTCATACGATACCGGGGCAATCCCCCAAGCTTGGCAGATGCCAAGGGGAGTGCCCATACCCATGTGATTATGTCTCCTTTGTTGGTGAAGAAGATGGTGGTGATGATGGGTAGTCACACATTGAGCATAGGAGGTCTTCCAACTTGCGGATAAGGCCTTTGAGTGTGATGATATGCTCCTTCAACAAAATATTTTCATGTGTGAGATACTTGTTTTGTATAAGAGCTAGCTCAATCATCTTGAAAGCTTCGATCTTAGTTGGGGTAAGAATATTGTGATCAAGTTGAAGGATGTCTTCTATTGCTGGAACTTGGTCCTCCGTGGCCTTCTTGATCCCTCCATCCTTGTTGATCTCCATGGGTTCTTCTCTCTTCATCTCTATCTTCATTAGCCAAGCGTTGTTTCCCTCATTGTTGGAGGAGGAGGGAGATGACATGATGCTTAGCTTTGACAATCCTGGCAGAAAACAGCTCGAAACAAGAACAAAAGATTTTTGCGTGATACGGTGGTCAAAACCTTCGGAAGATTATATAATGAATTTTTACCGACCAAAATACGTAACGTGTACGAAAACGGAGTCCGGAGAGTACAAGAGGTGCCTACGAGGTAGGGGAGCGCGCCCATGGGGTAGGGCGCGCCCTCCACCCTCGTGTCCTTCCCGGACTACTTCTTATTTTTCTATTTTTCTAAATATTCCAAAACGGAGAAATATTGCCATAAAAATTGTTTTGGAGTCGGTTTACTCATCGTACCACATAGCTATTCCTTTTCGGAGTCTGAAATGTTCCGGAAAGTGTCCCTTATGTATTCCTCCGGGGTTACGGTTTCAATAACATTGGTTTCAACATTTATAGGATTACCTGAGATATAATGTTTAATTCTTTGACTATTCACCACCTTCGGATTTGTGCCTTTGAAGTTGTTCATTTTTATGGCATCGGAACAAAAGACCTACTCGATAACGTAAGGACCTTCCCATTTAGAGAGAAGTTTTCCTGCAAAAAATCTTAAACAAGAGTTGTATAGCAATACATAATCACCTACATTAAACTCACGCTTTTGTGTCCTTTTGTCATTCCATCTTTTAACCTTTTCTTTAAATAATTTGGCATTCTCATAGGCTTGGGTTCTCCATTCATCAAGTGAGCTAATGTCAAATAACCTCTTCTCACCGGCAAGTTTGAAATCATAATTGAGTTCTTTAATGGCCCAATAAGCCTTATGTTCTAGTTCGAGAGGTAAGTGACATACTTTTCCATAAACAATTTTATACGGAGACATACCCATAGGATTTTTATATGCAGTTCTATAGGCCCATAATGCATCATCAAGTTTCTTGGACCAATTCTTTCTAGATCTATTAATAGTCTTTTGCAAAATTAATTTGAGCTCTCTATTACTCATTCTACTTGACCACTAGACTGTGGGTGATAAGGAGCTGCAATTCTATGATTAACATCATATTTAGCAAGCATTTTACGGAAAGCACCATGAATAAAATGTGAAACACCATCAGTCATTAAATATCTAGGGACTCCAAACCTTGGAAAAATAACTTCTTTAAGCATTTTAAAAGAAGTGTTATGATCAGCACTACTAGTTGGAATAGCTTCTACCCACTTAGTAATGTAATCAACAACAACTAAAATATGTGTATATCCATTAGAGGAAGGAAACGGTCCCATATAATCAAAGCCCAAACATCAAATGGTTCAATAACAAGTGAATAATTCATAGGCATTTGTTGACGTCTAATAATATTACCAATTCTATGACATTTATCACAAGACAAAACAAACTTAAGGGCATCCTTGAAGAGAGTAGGCCAATAAAAACTGGATTGCAATACCTTATGTGCAGTTCTATCTCCAGCGTGGTGTCATCCATAAGCCTCGGAGTGACACTTGCATAGGATCTGTTCCTGTTCATGCTCAGGTACACAACGTCTAATAACACCATCTACTCCTTCTTTATAAAGATGTGGGTTATCCCAAAAGTAATGCCTCAAATCAAAGAAGAACTTTTTCTTTTGCTGGTATGTGAAACTATGTGGTATAAATTTACCAAAAATGTAATTAGCATAATCAACTTACCATGGAGCAGTTTTGAGAAGCATTTATGACATTTAATTGTTCGTCGGGAAAGCTATCATCAATAGGTAGTGGGTCATCAAGAACATTTTCTAACTTAGACAAGTTGTCTGCAACGGGGTTCTCAGCTCCCTTTCTATCAATGATATGCAAATCAAATTCTTGTAGCAAGAGAACCCATCTAATAAGTCTAGGTTTAGCATCTTTCTTTTCCATAAGATATTTAATAGCAGCATGATCAGTGTGAATAGTTGCTTTAGAGTCAACAATATAAGGTCTAAACTTATCACAAGCAAATACAACTACTAGGAATTCCTTTTCAGTAGTAGCATAATTTCTCTGAGAATTTTCTAGAGTTTTACTAGCATATTGAATGACATTTAATTTCTTATCAACTCTTTGCCCTAGAACAACACCTACAGCATAATCACTAGCATCACACATAATTTCAAAAGGTAAATTCCAATCAGGTGGCTGAACAATAGGTGCAGAGATTAATGCTTTCTTAAGTATTTCAAATGCTTCTACACAATCATCATCAAAAACAAATGGTATATCTTTTTGCAATAAATTAGTCAGAGGCCAAGAAATTTTTGAGAAGTCCTTAATGAACCTCCTATAAAAACCAGTGTGACCAAGGAAACTTCTTATACCTTTGATGTCCTTGGGACATGGCATCTTTTCAACAGCATCAACCTTGGCTTTATCAACCTCAATACCTCTTTCAGACACATTATGCCCCAAGACAATACCTTCATTAACCATGAAGTGGCACTTCTCCCAATTCAAGACAAGGTTAGTTTCTTCACATCTCTGCAAAACTCGATCAAGGTTGCTTAAGAAATCATCAAAAGAGGATCCATAGACAGAAAATCGTCCATGCAAACCTCACAAATCTTTTCACAAAAGTCAGAGAATATAGCCATCATGCATCTTTGAAAGGTAGCAGGTGCATTACATAAACCAAAAGGCATACGTCTATAAGCAGAAGTACCAAAAGGGCAAGTAAAAGTAGTCTTTGGTTGATCATTGGCTGACACAGGTATTTGAGAGAAACCAGAATAACCATCTAGAAAGAAAAAATGTGTATGTTTGGATAATCTTTCTAGCATTTGATACATAAAAGGTAAGGGGTAATGATCTTTTTAGTAGCTTTATTTAATTTTCGGAAATCAATTTCCATCCTATAACCTGTAATAATTCTTTGCGGAACCAACTCATCTTTATCATTAGGAACGACAGTAATACCTCCCTTCTTAGGGACACAATGCACAAGACTTACCCACTGACTATGAGCAACGGGATAAATTATACGTGCCTCAAGAAGCTTTAGTATTTCCTTTCTTACCACTTCCTTCATCTTAGGATTCAGTCGTCGTTGATGATCACGAACTGGTTTAGCCTCTTCCTCCAAATTTATTTTGTGTTGACATAGAGTGGGACTAATGCCCTTAAGATCATCAAGAGTATATCCAATACAGCATGGTGCTTCTTCAGAGTTTTCAATAATCTCTCTTCTTCATGCTCTGAAAGGTTAGCACTAATAATAACATGATATATCTTTTTCTCATCAAGATAAGCATATTTAAGAGTATCAGGTAACAGTTTAAGCTCAAACACGGGATCACCCTTGGGTGGAGGAGGATCCCCTAGGATTTCAATAGGAAAATTGTGTTTCAGGATGGGTTCCTGTTTAAAGAATACTTCATCTATTTCCCTTCTTTCATTCATAAACATATCATTTTCATGGTCTAGCAAATATTGTTCTAAAGGATCACTAGGAGGTACGGCGATAGAAGCAAGACCAATAATTTCATCTTTACTAGGCAATTCCTCTTCATGGTGTTGTCTACAAAATTTAGAGAAATTAAATTCATGAGACATATCACTTAAACCAATAGTAACAACATCCTTTTTGCAATCTATCTTAGCATTAACAGTGTTCAAGAAGGGTCTAGCAAATATAATGGGACAAAAGCTATCTTGTGGGGAACCAAGAACAAGAAAATCAGCAGGATATTTAGTTTTCCGACACAAGACTTCAACATCTCTAACAATTCCAATTGGTGAAAAGGTATCTCTATTGGCCAGTTTGATTGTGACATCAATATCTTCTATCTCAACAGGTGCAATATCATGCATAATTTCTTTGTATAAGTCACGAGGTATAGCACTAGAACTGGCATCCATATCACATAAGCCATGATAACAATGATCTCCTATTTTAACAGAAATAACAGGCATGCCTACCAACGATCTAGGTTTATCTTTAGCACAAGGTTTAGCAATTCTAGTAGTCTCATCACGGAAATGAATAGCATGCCCATCAATATTATCAGACAAGAGATCTTTAACAATAGCAATATTAGGTTCAACTTTAATTTTCTCAGCAGGTGTATAAGTTCTAATATTGCTTTTACGAACCACAGTTGAAGCTTTAGCATGATCTTTTATCCTAACAGGAAAAGGTGGTTTCTCAACATAAGCAGTAGGAACAATAGGATCATTATAAGTGATAGTCTCTCCTTCAACTTTAATAGGTGTAGCTACTTTTACTTCTACGGGAGGATGATATTTAAACCACTTCTCCCTAGGGAGATCAACATGAGTAGCAAAAGATTCACAGAAAGAAGCTACTATCTCAGAGTCAAGTCCATATTTAGTGCTAAATTTACGTAAAACATCGGTATCCACAAAAGATTTAATGCAATCAAACTTAGGTGTCATACCTGACTCCTTACCTTCGTGGACGTCCCAATCTTCAGAGTTGCATTTAATTCTTTCCAATAAATCCCATTTGAATTCAATAGTCTTCATCATAAAAGAGCCAGCACAAGAAGTATCGAGCATGGTGCGATTGTTATCGGAAAGCCGAGCATAGAAATTTTGAATAATCATTTCTCTTGAGAGCTCATGATTGGGGCGTGAATATAACATTGATTTAAGCCTCCCCCAAGCTTGAGCGATGCTTTCTCCTTCGCGAGGACAAAAATTATATATATAATTGCGATCACAATGAACAAGATGCATAGGATAAAACTTCTGATGAAATTCCAATTTCAATCGTTTGTAGTTCCATGACCCCGTATCATCACATAGCCTATACCATGTCAATGCATCTTCCTTCAAAGATAAAGGAAAGACCTTCTTCTTAATAACATCTATGGGTACACCTGCAAGCTTAAATAATCCACAAACTTCATCCACATATATTAAGTGCTCATCAGGATGCGTTGTTCCGTCTCCTGCAAAAGGATTAGCTAGTAGTTTTTCTATCATACCCGAAGGAATTTCAAAGCAGACATTTTCATTGTCAGTCGGTTCGGTAGGTTGAGGAGCAACTCTTTGCTCTACTGGTCGGGGTGAAGATACCCCGAACATGCCCCTTAGAGGATTACTTTCCATAGTAACAAGTGACAGTAAATTTCAGCACACTATATAAATTTTTCCTTACCAAATTCCACCTACCAAAGGCGCTACACTCCCCGGCAACGGCGCCAGAAAAGAGTCTTGATGACCCACAAGTATAGGGGATCTATTGTAGTCCTTTCGATAAGTGAGAGTGTCGATCCCAACAAGGAGCAGAAGGAAATGATAAGCGGTTTTCATCAAGGTATTCTCTGCAAGCACTGAAATAATAGGTAACAAATAGTTTTGTGATAGGATAATTGGTAACGAGCAAAAATTAACAAAAGTAAATAAAGTGCAGCATGGTGGCCCAATCCTTTTTGTAGCAAAGGACAAGCCTGGACAAACTCTTATATGATGTAAAGCGCTCCGGAGGACACATGGGAATATCATCAAGCTAGTTTTCATCACGTTCATATGATTCGCGTTGGGTACTTTGATAATTTGGTATGTGGGTGGACCGGTGCTTGGGTACTGCCCTTACTTGGACAAGCATCCCACTTATGATTAACCTCTATTGCAAGCATCTGCAACTACAACAAAATTATTAAGGTAAACCTAACCATAGCATGAAACATATGGATCCAAATCAGCCCCTTACGAAGCAACGCATAAACTAGGGTTTAAGCTTCTGTCACTCTGGCAACCCATCATCTACTTATTACTTCCCAATGCCTTCCTCTAGGCCCAAATAATGGCGAAGTGTCATGTAGTCGACGTTCACATAACACCACTAGAGGAGAGACAACATATGTCTCATCAAAATATCGAACGAATACCAAATTCACATGACTACTAATAGCAATACTTCTCCCATGTCCTCAGGAAAAAACGTAACTACTCACAAAGCATATTCATGTTCATAATCAGATGGGTATTAATATGCATATAGGATCTGAACATATGATCTTCCACCAAATAAATCAACTAGCATCAACTACAAGGAGTAATTAACACTACTAGCAACCCACAGGTACCAATCCCGGGCTTAGAGACAAGAATTGGATACAAGAGATGAACTAGGGTTTTGAGAGGAGATGGTGCTGGTGAAGATGTTGATGGAGATTGCCCTCTCCTGATGAGAGGAGCGTTGGTGATGATGATGGCGATGATTTCCCCCTCCCAGAGGGAAGTTTCCCCGGCAGAACAGCTCCGCCAGAGCCCTAGATTGGTTCCGCCAAGGTTCCGCCTCGTGGCGGCGGAGTCTCGTCCGGAAAGATGGCTTATGATTTTTTCCTCATCGAAAGACTCCATATAGCAGAAGATCGCCATCAGAGGGCCACCAGGGGGCCCACAAGGTAGGGGGTGCGCCCAGGGGGTAGGGCGCGCCCAGGGGGGTAGGGCGTGCCCCCCACCCTCGTGGTAGGGTGTGGCCCCCTTGGTGAACTTCTTGCACTCTGTATTTTTTATATATATTCTGAAAACGTCTTCCGCGAAGTTTCAGGACTTTTGGAGCTGCGCAAAATAGGTCTCTAATATTTGCTCCTTTTCCAGCCCAGAATCCCAGCTGCTGGCATTCTCCCTCTTTATGTAAACTGTCGTCGTTCTGGGGACGAGGGTCCCCAGACTTGCCTGCCTGCGGCCTGCGGCGTGGCTCAAAGGAGGCCCAGCATGGCCCATCTTCATCAACACAAGACTCAAGACCCTCGTGAGGGGCCAAGCCTCGCGGGGCGGACGACACGGTGCATCCTCAGGCGCAGCCTCCTCAGGCTGGCTCGTGAGGAGGCGGAGGAAGCAAGGCGGGGTACCTCGCGAGGTGCCCATGACGCAAGCCATGACGATCGAGGGTGCCAGGCGGGCGCCAGCGCGTGCAGCGTCCTTCTTTCCTCTTTGGTGCAAAGGGGGCATGCGCAGCCGCGGAGTACCGAGGCATCAGGCAAAGGTTGCCATTTCGGTGCAACGAGACCAAGACCAGGCGGACTATGAGATGGAGGTCACCATGGAGCCCAGCACGGCGTCACCGCAGAGCCTTTCGCAGGCGAAGACCAACTTTAGTCAGGATAAGTGTACTAGATGTTCCCCTTCGAATTGCCAATTGTTGGTGCCCTTCCCGCTCAATATTTGGGAAGAGGCCCAGGGCCTTTGCCTATAAATAGGACCGGCCACCCACGTAGCAAAGGGTTCGGTTCGTTCGGTTCATTCGGTTGGTTCATTGGTTGGCCCGGCTAGCAAGCAGAGAGAGTGAGTGAGAGAGAGAGAGAGAAGGGTGACTGAACTCCTCCTAGCAGTTCATCGCCCTAGCCAAGAACAGACCCTCGCGAGGCTGTTCTTCCTTGTATTGTTCATCATCACCAGCCCCAGGAGGCAATCCACCAACCACACACTGGAGTAGGGTATTACACCACAATGGTGGCCCGAACCAGTATAAACCTTGTGTCTCTTGTGCAGTTCTTTCAGTAGTTTAGATCTTTGTGAGACGGGGAGGTCGAGGGCGTGATCTCCGCGCGCACACCAGTGTTCGAACCTTAAGGGTCTACCGGAACCCGTGATCCGACATTTTGGCGCGCCAGGTAGGGGTGCACCGGAATCTGTCCTCCACCACTCCGTTCTCCTCCGACCGTCGCGTCCATGTCCGACGCTCGTCGGGCCCGCGCCGAGCGCCGGTCCGCCATCGCTTCTCGCGTCGCCCAGACGGCCCCCGTCGGTGGGCGTCCTCATCGTTCCCCGTCGCCCGCCGTCAACGCCGCCACCGGCCAGGCGGGGGGCGAGCAGCAAGCGTCGTCTCAGCATCCATCCGTGCGCCAAGACGGCCGCACCGCTACTCCATCGCTCGCACCAGCTGGCTCTTCGTCCCGCGCGCTCCGCGCACCCTTGGAGGCTCGAGCTGCGCTCCTCGCGGCAAACGAGCTCCTGCGCTACCGCCCCGTCGACGACGTCTACAAAGAGTGGCTCGACCGCGTCACCGAGCTTGTCCGCGCCGCAGGGGGCTCTTCCGCGCCGTTCGTTTCTCTGCGCCACACCCTGCCCCGCGTGGGCAACGAAGCTCCAGAGGCGCACCAGCCGCCTCCTCTCCAAGAAGATGCCATGGCTCCAAGGCGCATGGCCCCTGGGCGGAACCCGCTCCGTCAGGTGCCAGCGCAACAAGAACGGAGCTGCCAGGAAGTCCCTCACCCGGAAGGGGCTGCCAGGGCGCTCCCTGCTCCGGCACGCCGCGACCCTGCTCCAGCTACGGCACGCCAAGACCCCGCTGTGCTCCTAGCTGCAGCGCGTGGGGACCCTCAAGACCAAGCTCTCCACCAGCTGAAGCCTTTCGTGGCCACCGCCGGCTGCCGCGCCTACACCACCGAGCTGTGCAGCGTCGCGTGGCCCGGCAAGTTCAAGCCGGACCTGCCTCCTCGCTACGACGCTACAACTGACCCCGCAGAGTTCCTCCAGCTCTATGAGCTGGGCATCGAGGCTGCCAGCGGGGATGAAAAGGTCATGGCGAACTGGTTCCCCATGGCGCTCAAGGAAGGAGCTCGAACCTGGCTCCTGAATCTGGCTCCAGGCACGATCTCCTCCTGGGACCAGATGCGCACCCGCTTCATCGCCAACTTCCAAGGTACTCGCGACCGGCCAACCGCCATGAGCGACATGCTCTGCATCAAGCAACAACCCGGAGAGACCCTGCAAAAGTACATCCAGCGCTTCAATAGCGCGCGCCTCAAGATCCCCAAGGTGTCCGAGGAAGCCATCATCTCGGCCTTCTCCGATGGCGTGTGCAACGTCAAGATGAAGGAGGAGCTGGCGATGCACGAAGACCTCTGCACCTCCCTGGAGCTGTTCAACTTGGCGACCAAGTGCGCCAGGGCTGAGGAGAGACGTCTCTCCCTCCTCGAGCTGCCTACCGCGGACCCAGAAGAGAAGAAGCCCAAGGCCAAGGACGTGAAGCGCAAGGGGGCTGCCGTACTCGCAGCAGAACCAGACACCAAGCGGGGGAAGGATCTGCCCGAACCCTCCAGAGGCAGCCGGTACTGTGTGTACCACGACCTCCACACCCACAACACCAACGAATGTCAAGAACTCCGCATCGTGCGAGAAGGAAGGATCGGTCGTCGCCCTGACCTTGCTGACCGGGGCTACGGCCGAGGAGGAGGAAGAAACCCAGGATGTTGGGAAGATCGCGGCCCACGCCAGGGGTGGCGCGACCAACCTTGCGAGGACCGCTGGCGGAACCTGCCTCGCGAGGGAGACTGGAGGGATCAACCTTGTGAGGATCGCCCTCATGGCACCGCAGGCCTACCTCCGCTGCCGCCTCAGCCAAGGAGGAATGAAGACCGCCATCAAGACGAGGGGGCTGGGGGCTTCCAAGAGCCGCGCGCAATCGCCTGCATCCTGGGCGGAGCTCAAGCCCCAGCCTCTCAACGTATCTTCAAGCAGTTTGCCCGCGAAGTGAATGCAGTTCTCCCCAAGCTCGAAGCAACGCGCCCCCTCAGGTTGTCAGCGTGCGCCATCATGTTCAGCTCAGCAGACCAGCTCAAGTGCGTGGCCACGGCCGGAGTCCTCCCGATGCTTTGCTCCCCAGTCATCAGCAACGTGCTGGTCACCAAGACCCTCATCGACGGAGGGGCGGGGCTCAACATCCTGTCCGTGGAAACAGTCAACAATCTCCAAGTACCCTATGACCAGCTTCAGCCAACCAAGCCCTTCTCCGGAATCACCGACGGTTCCACAGTCCCGATCGGGCAGGTCCGCCTCCCTGTCACCTTCGGGGCTCGCAGCAACTACCGCACCGAGCTCATTGACTTCGGCGTCGCCCACATCCGCCTTCCGTACAACGCCATCCTCGGGTACCCAGCGCTGGCCAAGTTCATGGCTGTGACTCACCACGGCTACAACGTCCTCAAGATGCCAGGAAGTGGCGGCGTCATCATGGTGCCCTGTGAAGAGAAGGATGCAGTGTGTTCCCTGGAGTGATCCTATCAGGCCGCGTCGCTAGAAGACCCAGATCGCGGAAGCAGGAGGCTTCTTGAGACCACCCCCAAGAAGAAGAAGACGTCGTCAGGCTCAGCCGCTCAGGAGGCAGGCCCTTCAGGGCCCGTGTCTGCCCAGGGGGACCCCCCATCCATCGCGTAGGAAAGCGCGGCCAGCGCCCTCCTCAGGCAGGGCTCGGGGGCTCTCACCTGGAGGGCCATCAACCTAGCCAGGGTCATGAGGGAGGCGCTTGGGCACCATGTGGAGGCGTGCTTCGAAGCACGTTTCCCTCGAGAAGGAGCCAGACAAGGGAGGTCAGACCAGCAGGAGTTCGTTAACAAGGCCATTCAAGAACTACAAGAGTCAAGGATCATGAGAAGTTGCCGCCGTCTACCGGCTGGGCCCCCCATCTAGGCGAGGATGGTGGGCTGCGCGTCTGCGTCGACATACCAGGGCTCAATCAGATCGCCACGACGGAGCGTCTCTGGCCCACGCAAGTGGGGCGCTGCGGGGGTCCACCCCACAGCTATGTTCGCATGCCTTACGGCCTACCGAGCATGACTGCGGCGTACCAGCGCCTCATGAGGGGCATCATGGAGGCTCAGGAAGACAGGCGTTCCGCGGCCTTGGCGGACATGAAGACAGCTCGCGAGGAGTCACCAGTGCCACTGAAGCCTCCCGAGGCCCCGGGGCCAGGGGGCTCATGAGGATCAGCTTTCGCAGCCCACCGAGTCTGCTGCACCAATGCCACTTCGCCAACGACATCCTCAGGTGACATCTTTCAAGCTTCATTCCCAGCTGGGAGCACCCTCCCAGGGTTGCATCACTCCCAGGTCGCGTGGGTTCGTCCCTGCGGCATGTATCCCCTTTTATTTTTCGGTCGATAGTTCGCCTTGTTGGGGGCGCCCCTCGGGCTGCATCATCCCCAAGCCGCTCGGGCTAGGCCCAGCGGCGTGTATCTCGCTCGCGTTTATTTCCAACTATGCATTGCCTATCACGCTTGATTGCCTGATGCCTGTCCGCGGCATCCTTTCTTATCCATGTCGGCCACTTGCACGTTAAAGGGGGGGTGCCGGAGCATCACGAATCAGGGCTCTTACTGGCTCTCCAGCCCTCACCCTCTGGCCTTGTCCACGGCATCGCGACCTGGCATACCAGCGACGGCTGAGACAAGCTCGAGGGCCGGGACCCAAGGACGTAGAGTACCGGCATCTAACCAAATTTTGCAGGGACACATCTCAAGATACGGGCCAGTGCCAGGCGCAACCCGCCTAGAGGTAGGGCCTCGTGAGTCCCGCGCTGGCTCACGGGTGCCCTGATACACCTCACCTACTCCAACCAGCGAGCTCTTGAGCGACTAACGATCGAATAATGGCTGCCATGGCAACCCCATCTTCTTTCTGTGATGAACCTGCAGGATCCTTGGAGGGAACTGCGCTAGCCAAGGCCCTCACGGAGTTCCCTTCACCCTCGCCCGTGCGAACCGCTTGCACATTAAAGGGGGCTGCCTGAGCATCGCGACTCAGGACTCTTACTGGCTCTCCAGCCCTCACCCTCTGGCCTTGTCCACGGCATCGCGACCAGGCATACCAGCGAGGGCTGAGACCAGCTCGAGGGCCGGGACCCGAGGACGTAGAGCAGAAAGGGGAGCAGAGGCGAGGGAGAAGGGGCGCGTGAGGGCCTCGCCGAGCAACTCCATTCCAACTACCCCACGGACCCAACGATGCGCTGGGGGCGATCCCCGATCGTCAAGATAAGTCATCATCCAAAGCACTGGCTACCGTGGCACTACCCCCGCACCTAAAGCAATTCCGTACTAGCAACGTTGCTTCCCTTTCTCACCAAGCGACGGTTGCTTGGGCGCCAAAGGGGACCTCCTGAGCATCGTGACTCAGGGGCTCTTACCGGACCCCAGGTCGCTCACCTCCTGGCCTTGACCACGGCATCGCGACCTGGCATACCAGCGACGGTTGATGCCGCCTTGGGACTGGGACCTGTCGACGCAGAGCACCAAGCCCTCGCGAGGTTCGAAAGGGAGAACTAAGCTAAGACGAAATCAGCAACTCACACGGCTCTGCGACAAATGTTATGTATTAACAAACGGGACTATAGGCACCTTACAAGCCCCCGTGGGGCGCATTTTGATTCCTCGCAGGGAACGGATCCTAAGGGGTGCTAACTACACGAGCTCCGGCAAAAGATGCCATCATCAACAGTGGGCCGTCAGGCGCCGGCGCCAACCCCATCCAGATCATGGTCGGCGACGGCCCGACGAGCCCGCCCTACTCCGGGAGCGGCGCCGGCTCGGGGGCTCGTAGCTGTCGTCGCTCGTCTCCGGAGTCGCGAAGATTTCACCGGAGTCACTGGACCCTCCGGCGCCTCCGCCAAGGGAGCGGTCAGCGGGCCTAGCCCTCAACAGGGCAAGGTCCTGGCCACCTCTCCCGGAGCAACACTCCAGCCGGCGCCCGTTCGCGTTGAAGGCCTTCAAGAACATCACCGCAGCGCCGCCGTACTCCAAGTGGACCGCGAAGACGCCCCTTTCCCTGCAAACCCGGGCGATCTCTCTCCAGGCGCGGGACAAGTAGACCTCGCCTGGGGCAGCGACCACGACCTCTGCCTCGGTCGCAAGGGCGCTGCAGCCGGCGTGCTGCAGCCAAAGCTCCAGGGGCCCTCCTGGAGGGATGATGGAGGCGAAGAAGGGAGGCAGACGGATCCAGGCCTAGAGAGGAATGGCAACGTGGAGCATGAACTCTTGGGAGGAGCCCTCGGCATGAACTTCAGGAGGAACAACCCACGCCTTCACGACCCGACGGCGCCTATGGCGGCGCATACCGCGGAGATCGGCGTCGACACCTTCGGGGCCCTCGACGTGGGCGTACAAGGGAAGCGGGAACCCCGGCGGAGCCCGCTAGCACCAGGGCCTCGACACCACCAGACGGTCTTCCTCGCCACGGCTGCAAAGGGCGAGCCGCTTCTTCAGCGGGAGCAGGTCTGGCCCCTCTCGAGGAGCCTTTCCCTTCTCCGCTACAGAGAATCGGCGGATCGGAGCCATCGCAGCAAGACGAAGCAAGGATCGGGAAGAAGGAGAGGCCAAGAGGAATGGACTGGAAGGGCACGCACAGCTTCATACTTATAGCCGGCGAAGACCAACCGCCGGCCTCCACGATCACAGGTAATCATGACACGATTTGGATGCGGGGACTTGTCCACCTCGCGCGGTCACCGAGGCGTCATGGGGAAGTGGAGACGCCCACGTCCCATCAACCGCCACGCGGCGCCTAAGGCCGCAGGCTGTTAGGGCCCGCGGCGCTTCGCCCATCCCCTTTCGCCTCCCAGCACGGCCAAGTCCATGCGCGCCTTGGGCCCGAGGGCTACTGTCGGGATTCTGGGAACGGGGGTCCCCAGACTTGCCTGCCTGCAGCCTGCGGCGTGGCTCAAAGGAGGCCCAGCATGGCCCATCTTCATCAACACAAGACTCAAGACCCTCGCGAGGGGCCAAGCCTCACGGGGCGGACGACACGGTGCATCCTCAGGCGCAGCCTCCTCAGGCTGGCTCGCGAGGAGGCAGAGAAATCAAGGCGGGGTACCTCGCGAGGTGCCCATGACGCAAGCCATGACGATCGAGGGTGCCAGGCGGGCGCCAGCGTGCGCAGCGTCCTTCTTTCCTCTTTGGTGCAAAGGGGGCAGGCGCAGCCGCGGAGTACTGAGGCATCAGGCAAAGGTTGCCATTTCGGTGCAACGAGACCAAGACCAGGCGGACTACGAGACGGAGGTCACCATGGAGCCCAGCACGGCGTCACCGCAGAGCCTTTCGTAGGCAAAGACCAACTTTAGTCAGGATAAGTGTACTAGAAGTTCCCCTTCGAATTGGCCAATTGTTGGCGCCCTTCCTGCTCAATATTTGGGAAGAAGCCCAGGGCCTTTGCCTATAAATAGGACCGGCCACCCACGTAGCAAAGGGTTCAGTTCGTTCGGTTCGTTCGGTTGGTTCATTGGTTGGCACGGCTAGCAATCAGAGAGTGAGTGAGAGAGAGAGAGAAGGGTGACTGAACTCCTCCTAGTAGTTCATTGCCCTAGCCAAGAACAGACCCTCACGAGGCTGTTCTTTCTTGTATTGTTCATCATCACCAGCCCCAGGAGGCAATCCACCAACCACACACTGGAGTAGTGTATTACACCACAACGGTGGCCCGAACCAGTATAAGCCTTGTGTCTCTTGTGCAGTTCTTTCAGTAGTTTAGATCTTTGTGAGATGGGGAGGTCGAGGGCGTGATCTCCGCACGCACCACAGTGTTCGAACCTTAAGGGTCTGCCAGAACCCGTGATCCGACATAAACCTTGTAGAATAAGAGAGAATAGGCATAAGTATTGTGACATAATGTGTAATAACAGCCCATAATACAATAAACATCGATATAAAAGCATGATGCAAAATGGACGTATCACTCGCCTATCTTTCAGCCGGTGCCTTCTTTAGCTAGAGATGACTCACCCCACGGTGGATCGTCAAAGCTGATACGCACTTCTGTGATGCTATTGAACACAATGGCATCATCTATGTGATCGACAAAGCAGATGGCACCACGTATTGTTGGGACGACGTGTGTAAATTGTTTTCGTATGATTTCAATAATAACGCCACGACACTGTTTGAACTTTTTGTGATTATTGGCATACCCCTGTTTGAGTATAATTTGAGTAGAACTATGGCAATGTATTAGAGACTGTCGGTGTTCTGGGAACGGGGGTCCCCAGACTTGCCTGCCTGTGGCCTGCGGCATGGCTCAAAGGGGGGCCCAGCACGGCCCATCTTCACCAACACAAAACCAAGACCCTCGCGAGGGGCCAAGCCTCATGGGGCGTACGACACGGAATCTCCTCAGGCACGACCTCGTCAGGTTGGCTCACGAGGAGGCGGAGTGATCAAGGCGAGGTACCTCGCGAGGTGCCCGTGACGCAAGCCATGACGATTCAGGGCGCCAGGCGGGCGCCAGCCCGCGCAGCGTCCTCCTTTCCTCTTTGCTGCAAAGGGGGCAGGTACAGCTGCGGAGTACCGAGGCGTCAGGCAAAGGTTGCCATTTCAGTGCAACGAGACCAAGACCAGGAGGACTACGAGACGGAGGTCACCGTGGAGCCCAAGACAGTGTCATCACCAGAGCTTTGCGCAGACGAAGACTACTTTTGTCGGGATAGCTGATACTTGCTGTCCCCCTTCAAATTAGCCCGCCATTGTTGGCTCCCTTCCCGCTCGATATTTGGGAAGAGGACCAGGGCCTCTATAAATAGGACCTGCCACCCATATAGCAAAGGGGGTCGGTTCCGTTCGGTTCGGTTCGGTCGCTTCCAAGGGCTCGACAAGTCGGTGAGTTAGAAGCAGAGAGAGAGAGAGAGAGAAAGGTGACTGAACTCCTCCCAGCACTTCATCGCCTCAGCCAAGGACAGACCCTCGCGAGGCTGTTCTTCCTTGTATTGTTCATCATCATCAGCCCAAGAGGCAATCCACCACACCACACACTGGAGTAGGGTATTACACCACAACGGTGGCCCGAACCAGTATAATCCCTGTGTCCCTTGTGTTGTTCTTTTCGTAGTTTAGATCCTAGCACGGCGGAGGAGAGCAGGTAGGTAGGAGGCGAAATCTCCGTGCGCACCCCAGTGTTCGAACCTCAAGGGTCTGCCGGAACCCGAAATCTGACATTTGGCGCGCTAGGTAGGGGTGCGCCGGAATTCGTCTTCCACCACCCTGTTCTCCTCCGACCATCACGCTCATGTCTGACGCTCGTCGGGCCCGCGCGGAGCTCCGGGCCGCCCTCGCTTCCCGCGTCGCCCAGACGGCCCCTGTCGGTGGCGTCCTCGCTGTTCCCCATCACCTGCCGTCAACGCCGCCATCGGCCCGGCGGGGGACGAGCAGCAAGCGTCGTCCCAGCATCCGTCCGTGCGGCAAGACGGCCGCACCGCGACTCCCTCGCTCGCCCCAGCTGGATCTTCGTCCGGTGCGCTCCACGCGCCCATGGAGGCTCGAGCTGCGCTCATCGCGGCAAACGAGCTCCTACGCTACCGTCCCGTCGATGACGTTTACGAAGAATGGCTCGACCGCGTCGCCGAGCTTGTCTGCGCCGCAGGGGGCTCTTCCCCGCCGTCTGTTCCGCTGCACCGCACCCCGCCCCGCGCGGGCGACGAGGCTCCGGCGGCGCCCCGGCCGCCTCCTCCTCAAGAAGATGCCATGGCTCCAAGGCACGTGGCCCCTGGGCGGAACCCGCTCCGTCAGGTGCCAGTGCGGCAAGAACAGAGCTGCCAAGAAGTCCCTCGCCCGCTAGAAGCTGCTCGGGCGCTCCCTGCTCTAGCACGTCGCGACCATCCTCCTGCTCCGGCGCGTGGGGACATGCAAGACCAGGCTCTCCATCATCCAAGGCCTCCCGTGGCCACAGCAGGCTGCCGCGTCTACACCACCGAACTGCGCAACGTCGCGTGGCCAGGCAAGTTCAAGCCGGACGTGCCTCCTCGCTATGACGGCACGGCCGACCCTGCGGAGTTCCTCCAGCTCTACGAGCTGGGCATCGAAGCTGCCAACGGAGACGAGAAGGTCATGGCAAACTGGTTTCCCATGGCGCTGAATGACGGGGCCCGCACCTGGCTCCTGAACCTGGCTCCAGGCACAATCTCCTCCTAGGAAGAGATGCGCACCTGCTTCATCGCCAACTTCCAAGGTACTCGCGACCGGCCACCCGCCGTGAGCGACATGCGCCGCATCAAGCAACAACCCGGGGAGACCCTGCAGAAGTACATCCAGCACTTCAACAACGCACGCCTCAAGATCCCCAAGGTGACTGAGGAGGCCATCATCTCAGCTTTCTCCGACGGCGTACGCGACGTCAAGATGAAGGAGGAGCTGGCGATGCATGAAGACCTGTGCACTTCCTTGGAGCTGTTCAACTTGGCAAACAAGTGCGCCAGGGCTGAGGAGGGGCGTCTCTCCCTCCTCGAGCTGCCTGCCGCAGACCCAGAAGAGAAGAAGCTCAAGGCCAAGGATGTGAAGCGCAAGGGGGCTGCAGTGCTCGCGGCAGAACCAGACACCAAGCGAGGCAGAGATCAGCCCGAACCTCCCAAGGGCAGCCGGTACTGCATGTACCACGACCTCCACACCCACAACACCAGCGAATGCCAAGAACTCCGAGCCGTGCGAGAAGGAAGGATCGGCCGTCGCCCTGACCACGGTGACCGGGGCTACGGCCGAGGAGGAGGAAGCAACGCAGGGCGCTGGGAAAACCATGGCCCGCGCCAGGGGTGGCGCGACCAACCTCGCGAGGATCGCTGGCAAGACCCGCCTCGCGAGGGAGGCTGGAGGGGTTAGCCTCGCGAGGATCGCTCGCAAGGCAACACAGGCCTCCCACCGCTGCCACCGCAGCCAAGGAGAAACGAGGACCGCCACCAGGACGAGGAGGCTGGGGGCTTCCAGGAGCCGCGCGCGATCGCCTGCATCCTGGGCGGAGCACAAGCCCCAGCCTCTCAACGCATCTTCAAGCAGTTCGCCCGCGAAGTGAACGCAGTCCTCCCCAGACTCGAAGCCACACGCCCTCTCAGGTGGTCGGCGTGCGCCATCACGTTCAGCTCAGTAGATCAGCTCAAGTGTGCGGCAACAACCGGAGTCCTCCCGATGCTTTGTTCCCCAATCATCAGCAACGTGGTGGTCACCAAGACCCTCATCGATGGCGGGGCAGGGCTCAACGTCCTATCCGTAGAGATATTCAACAACCTCCAAGTGCCCTACAGCCAACTCCAGCCAACCAAGCCTTTCTCCGGTATCACCGACGGCTCCACGGTCCCGATTGGGCAGGTCCGCCTCCCTGTCACCTTCGGGGCACGCGACAACTACCGCACCGAGCTCATCGACTTCGACGTCGCTCACATCCGCCTGCCGTACAACGCCATCCTTGGGTACCCAGCGCTGGCCAAGTTCATGGCCGTAACTCACCACGGCTACAACATCCTCAAGATGCCAGGAAGCGGCGGGGTCATCACGGTGCCCTGTGAAGAGAAGGACGCGGTGTGTTCCCTAGAGCGAGCCTTTCAGGCCGCATCACTGGAAGACCCGGATCGTGGAAGCAGGAGGCCTCCCGAGACATCCCCTAAGAAGAAGAAGACATCGTCCGGCCTGGCCCCTCAGGAGGCAGGCCCCTCTGGGCCCGCGCCTGCTCAGGGGGAACCTCCTTCCATCGCATAGGAAAGTGCGCCCAGCGCCCTCCTCAGGTAGGGCTCGGGGGCTCTCCCCTGGAGGGCCACCGACCTAGCCGGGGTCACGAGGGAGGCGCTTGGGCACCACATGGAGGCGTGTTTCGAAGCACGTTTCCCTCAAGAAGGAGAAAGGCAAGGAGATCCACACCCACAGGAGTTCGTCAGCAAGGCCATTCAGGAGCTACAGGAGTCAAGAGTCATGAGAGGCGGCCGCCACCTACCTGGAGTGGCTCCCCATCCAGGCGAGTATGGCGAGCTGCGCGTCTGCATCGACGTACCAGGGCTCAATCGAGTCGCCTCCCTGGAGCGCCTCTGGCCATCGTGAGTGGGGCGCTGTGGAGGTCCACCCCACATCTATGTTCGCATGCCTTACGGCTTGCCGAGCGCGGCTGACACGTACTAGCGCTTCACGAGGGGCATCACGGAGCACGAGAGGCCAGGCGTTCCGCAGCCCTGGCGGAGATGGAGATGGTTCGCGAGGAGCCGCCAGCGCCTCCGGAGCCTCCCGAGGCCCCTGGGCCTGGGGGCTCATGAGGATCAGCTTCCGCAGCCCACCGAGTCTGCTACACCAACACCCCTTTGTCTTCAGCGTCATCAGGTGACATCTTTCAAGTTTCACTTCCAGCTGGGAGCGCCCCCAGGGCTGCATTATTCCCAGGCCGCGTGGGTCCGTCCCTGCAGCGTGTATCCCTTTTCATTTTGCGTCGTTAGCTTACCTTGTTGGGGGCGCCCCTCGGGTTGCACCATCCCCAAGCCGCTCGGGCCAGGCCCGGTGGCATGTATCCCATTTGCGTTTATTTCCGGTTATGCGGTAGAACCACCATGCTTGGTTATTTGATGCCAGTCCACGGCACCTCTTCTTCTCCATGCTGACCACTTGCACGTTAAAGGGGGGGGTACTTGAGCATCACGACTCAGGGCTCTTACTGGCTCTCCAGCCCTCACCCTCTAGCCTTGACCACGGCATCGTGACCTGGCATACCAGCGATGGCTGAGACCAGCTCGAGAGCCGGGACCCGAGGACGTAGAGTGCAGGAATCTAACCAAATTTGCAGGGACACATCACAAGATAAGGCCCAGTGTCAGGCGCAACCCGCCTAGAGGTAGGGCCCCGTGAGTCCCGCGCTGGCTCACGGGTGCCCAGATACACCTCGCCAGGCCCTACCATGCCAGCCACGTGTTAGGGCCGGGCTGTACACGCCCCAGGGGCTCCTCCTGGAGGGGGGCCCCTCCCACGTACCAGTGGAAGCACCATGCTCTGTGCTGGCTGACGACACTGCCGAGGAGCAGCTATGCCCGTACACATACGGAAGCGCTATGCTCCGCACTGGTGATAAACAAGTGAGGGTGGCCTCTGGGCCGCATCAACCTCAGGGAGCCCAGAGCTCAGTGTCTAGCCTCATCGTAACGCCTCCCCTCGGGAGTGCCGTGCGAGGGGGCTGGGCAGGGGGGCTGCGCCTGGGTCACGCCCAGACGCACGTCGCCCAGCCAGGTCCCCCCGAGCCTGGTTTGTCGCTCGCCTCTCCTCGAGCGGAGCCAAGGTATGAAGGCCGTTTGAGCGTCAAGGTGGACTCCTGAGCATCGCGACTCAGGAGCCTAACTGGTCACGTAGCCCGTCACACCGTGGCCCCATCCTGGTTTCCGGTCGGGACCATTGCTGGGTGAGGCACGCGCGCGGCCGGGCTCCGCAGACGTAGAACGGTGGATCCACCCACATCACACCTCCCTACTTGTTGTTCGTGCACCAAGGGGGACTCCTAAGCATCGCGACTCAGGAGCCTAACTTGTCATGTAGCCCCTCACTCCTTGGTCCCATCCTGGTTTCTGGTCGGGGCTATTGCTGGGTGAGGTACGCGCGGGGCCGGACTCTGCCGGCGTAGAACATAAGCAAGTAGGAAGGAAAAGCGCAAATTTCAAAGGAATTCGAAAGGAAATATTACAGTCCACACTGTTATCCCAATATCAGACGCAAGTTTAAATGCCTCCTCGAGGCATGATACATGTGCAGGAATTAAAAGCAGGACAGGAGCCACGATGGAGTCACTTGGCGGCGGGGGAGCAGCGTGGAGTGGGTTTGCCTCACGGAGCAGCGGGGTCGGCAGCGCCTTGCTCCGGCTTGGTGCTGAAGGCCCGAAACTTCCCCAGCAGAGCCTCCGCGCGACCCTTCACGGCCTCAGCGGCAGCAGCGGCACGCTCGCCGCTTGCTGGCTCCAGTAGGCTGTCAAGGTCGACGCTGGGATCGTGAAGGTAGATGTGGGTGAGGACCCGCGTCAGCACTGCAGAAGACAGGACACGCGCCTCAGCCTCGGCCGTGGGGCCAAGGCCAAGGGCGACATCTTCAAGAGCATGAACCAGGAAGGGAAGCAGCTTGGCGGGGCCATCCTCGGTGCCAGCCAGCGGGATCTCCAGGCCGCTGTCGTAAAGCGTCCTCAGCGAGGAGCGAGCCCTCGCCTCCAACTCCATGAAGGCCACGCGGTCCTCGGCAAGAACCCGGGCCTTGTCATCCAGCTCGGCCTTCCTCGCCCCCAACTCCTGCTCCAGCACGCCTAGGCGGTCACGGCGCTTCTTGAGCTTGGCCTCTCGGCCCTAGACGGCCGCCTTGCGAGCCTTCACGCCTTCTTCCTGCTCTTGGCGAAGGCGGACCTTTTTCGTGAGTTGATCCCGCAAGCCCTGCAGCTCGTCCTCCAGCGCCTTGCAGCGACCACGGACATCGACCACCTCCCCCAGGGCTGCATCACGAGCAGCCTTCGCCTCAAGGATGGCCTGCTTCTCCTCGTCGCATGCCGTTGAGGCCTGGACCAGCGCCGCCCGAATCGAAGCGTCAGAGCGGACCCATCCTGAAGGCAACTCCAAACGCCCGGCCACCAAGTGGGGGTCGGCGCCAAGAAGATCCTGCCGCAGTCGGTCCCGCTCAGCAACAGCATGATCCAGAATGGCAGAAGGAGTCGGAGAGACAACAGCCAGTGGAGTAGGAGGAGAAGGCGGCAGCACAGCCGCAGCATCCTGAGGCGAAGTCTGCCGCGCCCCGACAGCTGTAGTGGCGGCAGTAGGCGAGAGCACCTCGGGAGCCACTTGGGTCGTGGGGGCTAAGCTCGCACCAGCCGGCTCAGCCAGGCCTCGCGAGGACGACCAGGCAGGAGAAGCCAGTGCGTCGCGGTCACCCTCCTTCAGGGGCGCTGCCACGGACGGAACCTCAGGAGCCCCCTTTGACTTCTTCGCTGCGGGCGCCAGCCTATCCAAGGGATGCGATCGTCAAGCCTCAGAAGCAGAGCAAGAAGTAAAGAAAAGAATCGAATGCTTACGGGTCGCTGCCAGTGAGCTCAAGCAGCCTCCGGCCAAACCTGAAGCCTGAAAGCCGGCTGGAAGGGTCAACCTCGGGAAGCTTGGAGGCGGAAGGTGCGCCTGCGGTCCGCCCCGAGGCCAGGGCAGACCCGCGGGAGATCAGCCCGGTCCTGTCCTTCTTCGGGATCGGGGGTGAGCTCCCGCCATCCTGCTCGTCGTCGTCCACATCGCCGTCCTCGTCGTCATCCTCATCATCATCGCTCGGAGGAAGGCGGAGAGCACGGGACTTGCGCCGGGGAAGGGGAGCCCTCGACTCTCCGTCAATAGCCTCGAAGTCAGGCCCTCTTCCCCGCTCCCCTCCTTCCTCCTCTTCGCTGGAGTCGTCAGAGGGCACGTCCATCGGTTCCTCGGGAGTTTCCATGGGCACGGGCCCATCCTCGTTGAAGACGGGCATGGACTTCACTACCCGCTCCTAGTCGTCGCGGAGGAACAAGGGCGTAGGAGCGCCCTCCAACCTCACCACATTGCCCCCAACCAGAGATTGGAGAACCGCAGCCAGGTCTCCGTCGGCCCAGGCCGCGGGGCTCGGACGGGGCCTCCACATTGGAAGCAAGTAATGCCGAAGCGGAGCCAGCTGGTGCTCCAGGAACTCCCTCAGCAACGACGCGCCGGTCAGCTTCACCGTTGCCATGTCGGTCGGCCTCAGATCCGCGTCCATCTTCTCCAACACCATCTTCGTGTGGGGATCGGTGAGCTCCGCTCGACCACAGTGGCTGGAGCTCATGGGCTGCTTCGTGGGCAAGATCAGCCGAGGGTGGATGCGCTCAGCATCCACCAAGACCCACTTGCTCCTGAAACCCTCAATCCTCTTCCCAGCGTTCGAGATGGCAATGGCGCCACCGTACGCGATGAAGCTCGCGCACGCGGAAGCAGGACCGCGAGAGGTCCGGAGGTAGAAGTAATGGCGCAGCAAGGCCACTGAGGGCTGCACCCCAACATGGGCCTCGCAATAATAAGCAAAGATCGTGAGGAGAAGGACGGAGTTGGGATGGAGATGCATAGCCTGTAGCTTGTAATGGCAGAGGACAGAGAAGAAGAACTCGGAGAAGGGAGGCACCAGGCCAGCAATAATGGCACTTACGAAGAGCGGATAGAAGGTGCTCCTCTGACCCTCAGGGGTGGCGGAGCCGGCCTTGAACACCTTCGCCCCGTCGATGCCTCACGCCGTCGCTATCCGGCGCAACCGGGCAAGGCCCGCCTCCGACACGTTCGGCGGGTCCAGGGCAGACGAGTACCACGCTGCGGCCGGGGGCTGGAGAGGCGCCATGGCTTCCTAGGTCGCACAGTCAGAGCAGATCTGGCGATTTCGGAGGAAGGAAGGAGGGGTGCAAGAAAGGAGATCTGAGCAGCAACCAGGGAAAGCAAGAAGAAGGGCCTAGGCGGATGCTAAGGCGCCCACGTCCAGTCAACCGCCACGCGGCGCCCCCTTATCAACTCGCGCGGTTGCTAAGGCACCCACGTCCAGTCAACCGCCACGCGGCGCCCAAGGCCGCAGGCTGTTAGGGCCCGCAGTGCTACGCTCTTGCCCTTCCGCCTCCCTGCACGGCCAAGTCCGGACGCGCCTTGGGCCCGGGGGCTACTGTCGGCGTTCTGGGAACGGGGGTCCCAAGACTTGCCTGCCTGCGGCGTGGCTCAAAGGGGGGCCCAGCACGGCCCATCTTCACAAACACAAAACCAAGACCCTCGCGAGGGGCGAAGCCTCGCGGGGCGGATGATGCGGAACCTCCTCAGGCACGGCCTCGTCAGGTTGGCTCACAAGGAGGCGGAGAGATCTAGGCGGGGTACCTCGCGAGGTGCCCGTGACGCAAGCCATGACGATTCAAGGCGCCAGGCGAGCGCCAGCCCTCGCAGCGTCCTCCTTTCCTCTTTGGTTGTCGGGTGGTAGGATCGACATATGCCAACGGGTGGCTTATCATTGCGGGGGCCAATAGAACGTCGCCGGTGCCTGGAAACGGGATGAGGCGTAGACATGCACGCCGGCGAATCTTACCCATCTTCAGGGCTCTCCGGGGAGATAACACCCCTACTGCTGCTCTGCGGGGTCTCCGCATGGTTACTAAAATCACAGGTGGCTACAATGCTCCTTGAGCTGTTTGGGGGCAGAAGGAGGAAGAAGGGCTTAGCTCAGCCTGCCTCTTCTCCTTGTGAGTGTTTATGTCTAGAAAGAGAGTTCAACCCTTTGCATGGGTGCACCGGGGGGTTTATATAGGCCTACCCCCGGGGGTACAATGGTAATCCGACTGGGCACGGGGCCCAGCTGTCGGTGACTATGCTCGCCGGCTTCTCCGCCGGCTTCTGGGGCCCGCCGGCTGGTGGGTCCCGCCGACTGCCGGCTCCTGGGTCGACAGGCCGGCCCCACCGGCCAGGGCCTTGTCGGCGGCCGGTTACTGTTGCTCCGTGTTTGTTGGCGCAGGCTTGGTCGGGGTAAGCGTGGCTACAGTAACGCCGCCCTGGCGGGCGATTACTGTAGCCCCGCCGCACCTTGTCTCCTTAATGGGCGTCTCCTTCGAGGAAGGCGGCAGGCCGGCTACGCGAAGCCGGCCCTCTGTCTCGCCGGCTTGAGA
The DNA here is from genome assembly GCA_034509565.1 of Triticum monococcum. NCBI lineage: Eukaryota > Viridiplantae > Streptophyta > Magnoliopsida > Poales > Poaceae > Triticum > Triticum monococcum. Next base: position 425,640,986 of record CM067847.1, on the reverse strand, counting down.
GGGGGTGTGGCCGCCTTCGGCATCTCTCTGCCCGAAGGGGCCCACCGCCTCGGAGGCCATGCTGGTGGCCCGTCGTGGACGGCGTCAAAGCCGCCGTGGCTACAGTGCCGCGCCGGGCGGGCCGCAGCGGCCCGCACGACGCGCTGTACCAGGCGTGCTCCGGGTTTTGGGGGTGGCAGGCTCCACTGTAGCCACGCCCCGCTTCATCATCGCAGAGTGGACACGTACATCGCGGGTACGGCGTTGACTGCTTTATCGGAGCCGGCCCGGCGGTAGCCGGCCTTGCCATAGCCGGCCCTGCCGCAGCCGGCCATGCCGTAGCCGGCCCTCCACAGTTTTCTTCATGGGGGTAAAAAGGGCGGGCCGCCCCCCAAGCCGGCTAGGATGGCAATCGGCTAGGGGGAGGCGGTCCCAGGTCTTGAGTCTCCTTGTGAGCCGGATGGGCTCATAATTTTTTCTGAGGGGACAGGGGAAGCCGGCTGGGCTACCCATGGCTATTTACCCCGACAGTAGTCCCCGAAGGCGGGCGAGCTTCACGGCGGACGGAAGGACGGGAAACTTGGCCGGCTTCATACCGTGAGGGGCCGACTACGTCGTTGCAGCCGACTTCGGAGCGCTTTTCTTTATTAGGGCGACAGTGGTTGACCCGCGGACCGGCCGCGGGCCCCACGACGAGCCACGTGGCGGGGAAGTCCTGCCGTCGCACGTGCGCGATGGGATGCCGCCGCAGGCCCGGGCCCGCCACTCCCTGGCCTCGGCCCGGGCGCAGATCTTCTGTGGCCCGAGGGGGCCGCTCGCCTCCCCGCGGCCGTTACCTCGCGTCATCAAGGCGCGTAATTAACGCGGGCGTGGGGGAGATGGGCACGATCGATCCCCATGATCCCCCACGCCGCGCCTCCTCGTCTCCGGCGCACGCGCCTACAAGTAGGGGGGGAGGGGGAGAGGCACGGGCCTGTTCGCTCCCCCGCTCCCCGTCCCTCCTGCTCTTCTTCTTCTTGCTCTTCTTCTTCTTCCTCGCGCCCGACGCAGTTTCTCGCCGTAGCCCACCCACGCCGCCATGTCGCTGGCTTTGTCGAGCTCGTGGGATGGGTCCAACGTCCACGACGAGCACATCGAGTTCCTCCGCCAGACCAGGCATCTGCCCGCCGCCGACCTCGTGCAGGTGCGCCTGGCGCCCGCGAAGGAGGTCTCGCCGGTGCCGGAGGAAGGCGAGCGCGTCGTCTTCCGCACGCACTTCCTTCGGGGCTTCGGCTTCCCGGTGAGCAGCTTCATGCGGTCCTTTCTCGAGTTCTACAACCTCCAACCGCACCACGTCACGCCCAACGCAGTGCTGCAACTCTCGGCCTTCGTCACGCTCTGCAAAGGGTACTTGGGGGTGCTGCCGACGCTGGAGCTCTGGGCGGAACTGTTCCAGAACAAGCTCGGCACCGTCTCCGCCGGCGTGCCGGCTCCCTGCGGCGCCTTCATCGCGATGAAGAGGGCAAGCAATGACAACCCCTTCCCCCATATTCCTCTGATCCAGTCGGTCAAGCTATGGCAGAAGTCTTACTTCTACGTCAAGAACGTCGCCCGGCACGGCGACTACATCAACCTGCCGGCTTACGTAGCCGGCCCGCCGGCTGGGAGGCGGCGGACCTGGGGCTACCGGTCGAAATCCCTGTCTCCAGCGGGGAACGCTTCCATCTCCCGGCTTCGGGTGATGATCCAGTCGGAAGGTCTGCTCGCGTCCGACTTGGTAACCGCCTTCGTCGAGCGCCGGATCTTGCCTCTTCAAAGCCGGCCGCACATGATGTGCCAAATGAGTGGCCGGTTCGATCCTTGCCGGCTGAGCACATGGGAGATGCCCCACGCCGAGGTGGCTCTGATGGCGAACTACGTCACCAACTTGAAGCTCACCGACGAGTGGCAATTCGGCAAGGCGCCATACTCCCGTGCCCAGCCTCCGCCTGTGGTAAGTTTTTCTTCTCGTCGTCTGCCGGCTTGGGTTAGCCGGCCTCTGACCAGGCGGCTATTTTTTTCTTTTTTCTCTTCATCGGAATCCTCTCCTCCCGCCGCCAGCCAGGGCAGCCGGAGTCGACCGAGAGTACGCCCCAGACCGCATGGTGGACGACCCCGATGACCCGGATCTCTCCGCCGTCGCCATGGAGGACGCCGCCATGGGGGATGCCGCCGAGCTCGGCGGCACCGGGCTTTCGGCCAGTTTCGACGACTGGCCGGACGATTTTGAAGCCGAAGAATTCCCGCGCCGCCAGCCGGCAACCGACCGCCGCGGCGCGAGCTCGTCTGCCGCGCCGACTGCCGGTGGCGGGAAGGGAAAACGCCGAGCCGCGCTCCCGCTCTTCGGAAGCCGGCCGAAGAAGCCCCCGTCAGTTTCCGCGTAAGTCTGGTAGCCGCCTGCATGCTTGTTATTCTGAAGTTTTCTTTCCTTGAATGTTTTTCTGATTTCCTGGGCAGGGCGCCGCTTTCCCTCGAACGAGGCCCAGCCGGCTCCGTGGTCGGGCCGAGCGCCGGTTCCTCAGGGTCCCGCCGAGTGGACCCCCACGCCGAACTTGACGCAGCCACGCAGCGCAACGCTCGCGAGGCGCGCCGAGAGAGGGAGGCGGCCGAGCGAGCGGCGGCGGAGCGAGAGGCCGCCCAGACGGCGCCAGGGCGAGCGAGCGCGGCGGCCTAGACTCCGTCGGAGCGGGCGGCCGTGGAGACGGAGGTGGAAGGCGCGCGCAGCCAGACTCCGCTGCTTGCCATCCCCCTCCAGACCTTGGATCCGGATATTCCTCTGCCCACGGCGGAGGAGATTATCCCCGAGCAGCCGCTGGTGCAGAGGGATGAAATCCTCGGGGCTTCTGTTGAGAGGACATCGCCGGCAGCGCCAGCCGGAGCAGGCGAAGGTGGCCAATCGTCGGCGGTGCCGGAGGAGCCGGCCCGGGCCGCGCCCGAGGCCAGAGCCGGCCTTGAGGTCGAGCTGGCGGTGGGCCGGCCCGCTGGAGGGAGCACGGCCCCACCGGACACGCGCCGAGCCGCGGGAGCCGAGCGGACGGCAGACGCCTTGGAGGCGGCCAGCTCCGCTACGTCCGGGTGGACTCCCAGCGGAGGGAGCGGCGAGCTGAACGTCGCGGCCCAAGAGGTTCCGAGCCGGCTGCAGGCACAGGCCGGCCTCCTGAGGCAATTCACTCAGGAGTTTCTGTCGGCGCGGTCTGCAATCCGGGTAAGTCTTCACTCCTTGACCGCTCTGGTCCTTTGAATTTTTTCCGTGGGGGCGCGCTAGCGCACCCACTGGGTGTAGTCCCCGAGATCCGGGCCGACTGCAGCGCAGTCGGGTCGGATCTTACTTGACGACTTTGTTGACTGTTTTTTCTGATCTTCAGGATTATCACAATTCTCGCGCGGCCGCCTTCAACTCCCAGGCTCAGGAGCTAAGCCGGAGGACCGAAGACCTCGCCAGCAGCCGGCGTAAGTGTTTTGTCATTATTAACTTCTCGTGGGGGCGCGACAGCGCACCCACTGGGTGTAGTCCCCGAGATCCGGGCCGACTGCAGCACAGTCGGGTCGGATCTTACTTGACGACTTTTCCTTTGCTGATTTTTCTCTTTATTTCTTGCTCGTGCAGAGGCCAACGCCGACCCGCGGAGGGAACTCGGCGTGGTGCAGGCCGCTCTTCGTGCCAAGGACGCCGAGTACGTTGACTTGGCTCAAGAGCGCGACCGCCTGGCGACGAAACTGGCCGACCAAGAGGAGAGCCACAAGGCGGCCCTGCAAAAGGCGCAGGACGGCGAGGCTACCCTGAGGGCGGAGTTCGGGGCCAGGGAGGCGAGCTGGGCTGAGACGCGCCGGGCGCTGGAAGAAGGCTTCGGCCGGGTCGAGGATCTCATTGACGGTAGGCTGTCTTTCTTGCTCTTCTTCCATTCGCCGGCCGCCTATGGTTTTGTTTTGACTTGTGTTTGCTGTCTTGCGCAGAGTACTTCCCCGGCCAGTCCGTCCTTGCCGCCCAAGCCATCGAAGCCTAGCGCGAGGAGCGCCGTCAGGCCGGGGTCGTGATTCCGCCGGATGCGAACCGGACGTTGTCAGAGCAGCTTATCGCCGTCCAGGCGCGGCTGCAGCCGGCCCACCGGTTGCTCCGCCGGCTCCAACGCGCCGGGGCGACGATGCTGGCCGCGCTCTGGCCCGGCCAGGCAATTCCCCGGACCCCAAGCCGGACGGCCGACTGGCTCAAAGTCGCAGTCGGCCGCTTCGAGGCCTGGAAGGCGTCCGCGGCCCGTCTTGGAGCCGGGCGCGCGCTGGAGTTCGTCCGCGCGTGGTACCCAGGGCTAAGCCTGGACCAGCTGCGGACGTGGCGGTCAGAAGCCGATGCCGAGCTGGAGGAGGTGCGGCCGGCGATCGCGCAGCGCGCCTCGACGATCGCCGAGTGTACCGACACCAGCATCTTTGCGCCGGAGCTCAACGACGATGGCGCTGCCCAGCCGGAGGAATGGTTCGGGCTGAACCCGGCGGACGGCGAGGACTCGGCGGAAGAGATCGCCTCCAGCGACGAGGGCGAGGACGACGAGGAGGAGGACAGCGAAGACGCCGAGCCGACTGGTGGGGCGGCCGACCGTCCCCCAGCCGATCGTGCCTCTAGCAACGAGCCACGCAGGAACGCGCCCTCTGCCGGAGACGACGATCAAACCGAGGTTGGCCAGCCGGCCGCTCCTCCAGCCGGCGCGACTACTTCCGCCGCCTAACCCAGCTCGTCTGCGGCCCCGCCGGCTTGATCTGCCGTTCTTTTTGTCCCTATCTTTCTTTTTGGACAAATTTAAGTTTCTGCAATTCCACCCACTGGGGGTGTATTGAACAATGCTGTGTGTCGACCTCTCTGGAGGCTTTTTGTGTAATATATTAATATATGCATGTGTTGGCGTCCATCCGAGTGTACTTTTTGTCCTTAGGCTCTTTCCTTTGCCGCCTTCCCTCTTTGGGAAGGCAAGTACTTGAGTTTTCTTGGATTTGAAGTAGACTGAATGTAAGCCGGCCGGCCGGCTACTCTGGTAGTCGGTCGGCGGGAGGCAGCAAGCCGGCTTTTGTTATATATGCGAGCATGTTTCGTCCCTAGCCGTTTTTCATGTGCGCACCCTTTCCGGCTGGTGACTCTTGCCAGCCGGGCAGTCGGTTCTTCGAGCTGCGATTTCGGCAAGAGCCAAGCCTGGGTGTCGGCACATTACTTGTCTGACTGCGGGTGAGGCTCCTAATATAACTCTAGTCGGCTAGTCCCCGGGCCGACTCGTCGGACCCGGTACCGGACAAAATAAATGAAAAGGTAATATCATACGCATGATAACTTTCATTCATAAAACAACGGGTGGCAGTCCCCGAGTCTTTCTCGGGGAGCCTACTGTATCGTACTAAATACAAAAGTGGGCATGACACATACTGCGCTTTAACTGTAAAACTTCCGAAGGAGGTTTGCGTTCCACGGTCGTTCCGACTCCTTGCCGGAGTCGTCTCTCTTGCGTGCCTTCGGCTTCTGCGCGTCGATGAGGTAGTAGGCGTCGTTGCCCAAGGTTCTGCTGATGATGAAGGGGCCTTCCTAGGGGGCTGCGAGCTTGTGCTGGCCGGCTGTTCGCTGGATTAGCCGGAGCACAAGGTCGCCCTCCTGGAAGGATCTTGGGCGGACCCTCCGGCTATGGTAGCGGCGCAGACCCTGCTGGTAGATGGCAGACCGGCTGAGGGCTAACAGTCGGGCCTCTTCCAGCAGGTCGGCGCCGTCTTCTCGTGCTTCTTTGGCTTCCGCTTCCGTGTACATGGTTACCCGAGGCGAGTCGAACTCGATGTCTGTTGGGATGACCGCCTTGGCACCATATACAAGGAAGAAGGGAGTGAAGCCGGTTGATCTGTTGGGAGTAGTGCGCAGACTCCATAGGACAGCCGGCAACTCATCGAGCCAGCAGCCGGCTGAACGCTCCAGGGGTACGACCAGTCGAGGCTTGATGCCGGACAGAATGAGGCCATTTGCTCGCTCCACTTGGCCGTTTGACTGCGGGTGAGCGACTGACGCAAGGTCCAGCCGGATACCTTGCACAGCGCAGAACCGTGCCAGGGCACCTTTGGCAAAGTTCGTGCCGTTGTCGGTGATGATGCTGTGCGGTACGCCGTAGCGGGTTGTTATATCTGCAATGAATGTCACTGCAGTCGGCCCATTCAGCTTCTTGATCGGCTTCGCCTCGATCCACTTGGTGAATTTGTCAACGGCGACGAGCAAATGTGTCATGCCGCCGCGCGCCATCTTGAATGGGCCCACCATATCCAATCCCCAGACGGCAAAGGGCCAGGTGATGGGAATGGTCTTGAGTGCTGAAGCCGGCATGTGTTGCTGCGAGCTGAAAAGCTGGCAGCCTTTGCAGTGTTTGACTAGCTCTTTGGCGTCGTCCAAAGCAGTCGGCCAGAAGAAACCGTGGCGGAAGGCTTTGGCGACCAGTGATCTTGATGCGGCGTGGTGGCCGCATTCTCCTTGGTGTATATCCCTGAGGATCGCGATGCCTTTCTCCTGCTCGATGCATCGCTGCAAGACTCTGGTGGCGCTGCGCTTGACAACCTCTCTATTGACGATTGTGTACGCTCCAGCCCGGCGCTGAACTTGTCTTGCTTCGTTTTTGTCAGCCGGCAGGTCATGGTTCACCAGAAAGTTGCGGATGGCTTGGGCCCGTGATGGGGCGGCGACCTCCTCAGCCACCAATGTGGCCAGAGCCACCAGGGTGGTGGGTTGGGCAGTGCAGCGCTGGAGTCGGCCGCCGCTTCCTATGCTGAAGAAGTCCCCGGGCCGGCTACTGCAGTCCCCGGGCCGGCTACTGCAGTCCCCGGGCCGGGTGCGGCAGTCCCCGAGCCGAATATTGAAGTCCCCGGGCCGGCTGCTTGATTCTTCGAGCCGGACCCGGCCCCCTCGGGGTTAGGCGGCACGAAAATGGAGTCGGATTCCGGAGACGGCTTGATTGAAGGCTTGAGGAGGCGCTGCAGGGCGACGCCGGCTGGTATTGCTTGCCGCGTGGAGCCTATTCGTGCCAGAGCATCTGCTGGCTCGTTGTCGGCTCGCGGCACGTGAAGGAACTCACACCCGTTGAAGTATCCGCTGATTTGCTGCACTAGGAAACAGTAGCTCGCCATGTTCGCGTCCTTGGCGTCCCAGTCGCCAGAAGACTGCTGCACCACCAGATCCGAGTCGCCATAGCACAGGATCCGGCGAATACCAAGCTCCTTGGCAAGCCGGAGCCCGTGTATGAGCGCCTCGTACTCGGCTACGTTGTTGGAGGCGGCGAAGTGGATCTGCAGCGTGTATTTGAGCTTGTCGCCCTTTGGAGAAGTGAGGACGACGCCGGCTCCCAAGCCGGTACGCATCTTCGATCCGTCAAAGTGCATGCGCCAATGGGTGGAGTCGGGTGCCGGTGGTAAGTACTGGGTCTCGGCCCAGTCGACGAGGAAGTCGGCCAGCGCTTGCGTCTTGATGGCGGTGCGGGGTTGGTAGAAGATGGTGTAGGGGCCAGCTCGATGGCCCATTTGGCCACCCGGCCGGATGCATCCCGGCTGCCTATGATGTCGGCAAGCGGGGCAGTGCATACGACCGTGATGGGATGTTCTTGAAAGTACAACTTTAGCTTCTTGGCGGCGAAGTACACGCCATAGCACATCTTCTGATAGTGCGGGTAATTTTGTTTCGAGGTGGACAGCACCTCGCTCAGGTAATAAACCGGCCTCTGGACCGGCTGGGCTCGGCCTTCTTCGGGGCGTTCGACCACAATGACGGTGCTGACCACCCGGCTAGTGGCGGCAATATATAGGAGCATGGGCTCCTTCTCAGTCGGTGCCGCCAAGACAGGCGGCATGGACAGCATTTTCTTCAGCTCGTGGAAAGCTTGGTCGGCCTGGTCGTTCCACTCAAAGTGAGTGCTCTTCTTCATGAGGCGGTAGAGGGGGAGAGCTTTTTCTCCAAGCCGGCTGATGAAGCGGTTAAGAGAGGCCAGGCACCCGGTGAACTTCTGAATCTCTCTGAGCTTGGTTGGGACCGCCATCCTCTCGATGGCCTTGATCTTCACAGGGTTGCACTCTATGCCGCGTTCAGAGACCAGGAAGCCTAGGAGCTGGCCGGCTGGCACTCCGAACACGCATTTCTCCGGGTTGAGCTTGATCCGGAACCGGCGCAGGTTCTCGAACGTCTCCTTCAAGTCTTCCAGCAGAGTGCCACGCTTCTCCGTCTTCACCACAACATCATCCACGTAAACGTGGGCATTCTTGCCGAGCTGCGTGAGGAGGCACTTCTGCATGCAACGCTGAAACGTGGCGCCGGCGTTCCTCAAGCCGAACATCATGGTCAGGTAGCAGAAGGCTCCAAACGGCGTGATGAAGGCGGTCTTCAGTTGGTCATCCGGGTTCAGCTTGATCTGGTGGTATCCCGAGTAGGCATCCAAAAACCTCAACAGCTCGCATCCCGCTGTGGAGTCTATCACTTGATCAATCCTGGGCAGAGCAAAGGGATCCTTTGGGCAGGCTTGGTTGAGGCTCGTGTAATCTATACACATGCGCCACTTGTTATTCTTCTTCAGCACGAGAACCGGGTTCGCGAGCCATTCGGCGAAGAAAACTTCCATGATGAAGCCGGCTGCAAGGAGCCGGGCTATCTCCTCCCCTACGATCCTTCTCTTCTCTTCTGACAGTCGGCGGAGGGGCTGCTTGACTGGTTTAGCATCCTCCCGCATGTGAAATTTGTGCTCGGCGAAATCCTCCGGAACACCCGGCATGTCCTTGGGGGACCATGCAAAGATATCCCGATTCTCACGGAGGAAATCGGCGAGCTCGCCTTCCTATTTGCTATCCAGACTCGCCCCAATGACAGCAAACCTCTCGGGGTGCTCGGGGTCGAGCTGTATCTTCTTGGTCTCCTTGGCCGGCTGGAAAGATCCTTGGGCATCATACTCCTTGGAGTCGGCGGGTTGGTTTAGCTGCTTGCTGGCCAGGGCCACGACCCGGTCCAGCGTCTTCCTCTCGGCTGCGATCACGAGGGATTCGACCAGCCGGCTGCTGGCCGCGGCGCAGTCGGCGGACTTCTTGTAGTCGCCGACGATGGTGATGACACCCTTTGAGCTCGGTATCTTCATCTTGAGGTAAGCATAGTGGGGGACCGCCATGAACTTGGCCAAGGCGGGTCAGCCAAGCAAGGCATGATAAGGGCTATCCAGGTCCACCAACTCGAACTAGATTGCTTCCCGGCGGAAATGATCCTTGCCCCCAAAGAGTACATCGATCTTGAGCTTGCCGATGGGGGCACAGGACAATCCGGGTACGATGCCGTGCAACACCGTTCGAGTCGGCACAAGTTGCTTGGCCTTGACGCCCAGCTTCTCCATGGTGTCGCGGTACAGGATGTTGATGCTGCTTCCGCCGTCGATCAGCACGCGGGAGAAGCGTGCGGCGCGCGTATCCGTTGCGAGGGTGGCCTCCAGGACCAATGCGTAGGAACCGGGGGATGGCATCACCTCTGGGTGGTCGGCCCGGCTCCAGCTGATGGGTTTCTCCGACCAGTGCATGTGGCCGGCTGGGCTGGTGGCGGCCATGTTGACCTCCTATTGCTCTCGGCGCTTGCTGCGCCGGTCTTCGGGCTGGCTCGTGAAGATGACATAGGACGCTTGCTCGTCGGGGAACTCGTCCTGCATGGCGTCGACCGCGGGCCGGGCGGCTTTGGGCGGCGGAGCCGGCGGCGGCGGGCCGGCAGGCGGAGTCGGCGTGAGCCCTTCGCCCTTCGAGATTCGGGCGAGCCAGTTGCATTTGCGGGTCGTGTGGTTAGACGGCTTCGCGCCGCTGTGGAACTTGCACGGGGCATCAAGGGTTTGCTCGTAGGAGAAGGCCGGCTGCCAAGCCGGCCAGCCGCCCTTGGGCTTCTTGGGTGCGGGCCGCCCTTCAGGCGGCGCGTCTTCGACCGTGGCCACCTGCCGACTGGCGGGAGGCGGTGCAGGGCCCTTGCGTTTTTGATCGTTCTGGTGTTGGCGTCGGCCGCCGTCTCCAGCCAGCGCTTTGGGCGCCGGATTGAGCACCTTTCCGGATGCGTCCACCCAGAGCTCGGTCTTCATCAAGGAGTCGGCGGTGGCGTACTTGTCGGCGATGTTCAAGAGCTCGTCGAGGGTAGTCGGCTCATCGCAGAGAAGCTTGTGCTTGAGGAGGGTGCCCTCTCGGCACCCGGCCATGAAGTATTCGATGGCTTGCACCTCGTGCACCCCCTCACAGGAGTTGCAGAGCTCGGCCCAACGCGTCAGGTAGTCGCGAGTGGACTCGGCTGGGCCCTATACACACAGGGAGAGCTGTCTGGGCTTGGGAGCCCGCTTGTAGGTGCTGGTGAAGTTGCGAACGAGGGCTTCAGTGAAGTCCACCCAGTTGTTGATGCTGAGCGGCTTAAGGCTGTTAAGCCAAGTCCGCGCCGTGCCTTGCAGCATGAGGGGCACGTACTTTACGGCAACGCGCCGGTTGCCATTGGCGATGCTGACGGCTGTGGAGTAGTCGGTCAGCCAGTCCTCCGGCTTCACCGAGCTGTTGTACTTGGGTGTGTCTCTTGGGAGCGAGAACCCTTTGGGGAAGGGCTCGTCGCGGATGCGGGGGCCGAAGCAAGGCGGGCCGACATCGTCTTCTTCTTCTAGCGCCAGGGATCGGGCCAGGCGGTCGATCCGGTGGCGGGCGTCGTTTTCGCCGATTCCCTCCCGGCGACCAAGCCGGCCGCCGAGAGTCGGGTGAGCCACTGGGGGCGGGGTAGGATATCTTTCTCCGCGAGCTCGAGGTGGAGGCGAGGTGCCCCGCCATTCCATGGCTCGGGGGCGGCCGTCCGCGTCTCGCTCGATGGAGACTTGGGTCCGGCTTCGGCTGGAAACCGGCTCTTTCTCGCGCCGCGCGCGGGTGTAGCTGGTAGTCGGCGACCGGGAGGTCGCGCCGTGTTCGCGGCGCGGGGGAGGGCTTCCCGTGCAGGCGTCGGCCTCGTGCCGTCGTGCGGCCGCATCGATTAGTTGCTGGATGCGCCGCGTCATATGGGGGAGATCTTCGGCTTCCAAGCCGTCTAGCTCGTCTACGGCCGCCTGGGCGGTGCGCAGGTTCTCGAGCGGGGTGGCGTAGACCGGGCGATCCACCCCAAGCGTGTCGGCGATGACGGCGCCGCGTTGCCTGACAGCGCCGGCCCGGCTAGGGCCAGCCGGAGCCGGCGTGCCGAAGGCGGCGCGGTCAGCTTTGCGCTGGTAGGCCTCGGTGAGGCGTCTTACGGAGGCTAGCCGCCGGCCCTCCGCGAGGAGGGCGAGGCGGCATGCCTCCAGAACTTCGTCGCTGGCGTCAGCCGGAAGGGGGACGGACAAGTCTTGGGCTGCCGCGCGCGGGGAGTCGCGGGCGCCCTCGTCAGTCGGGCCGTCGAGGCCGATAACCATCACCTCGGGGGAGTCAGAATCGCGATCGCCAGCCGGAGGGAGCGGGTCGTTGTAGACCGTGACGTTGGTGGGGAAGGTGTCGTAGGATGCCGCGTCGGAGTCGACGGGCATCGGGTCGGTGGAGCCAACCGACTCCAAGTCCGCAGCGGGCTCGCTGGAGACGTGGAGCTGGCTGAGGAGGTTGGCGAGGTGATCCGTGCCCGCATCGGAAGCGAGCTCGTCGGAGATGCGGGCCTTGTCGAAGAGGCTGGCGAGGCCGCTAGCCGCGCAGGCGTCGGCGACGCCGTGCAGCGTGTCGTGGCAAGCGCCATCGGGCGAGCCAGGCTGGCTGCGCCCGCGAGGAAGGAAAAGAGTTCCCGTCCAGAACAGGTCTCCGGACGACGGTGCACCTGGCCCCACGGTGGGCGCCAAATGTCGGGTGGTAGGATCGACATATGCCAACGAGTGGCTTATCATTGCGGGGGCCAATAGAACGTCGCCGGTGCCTGGAAACGGGATGAGGCGTAGACATGCACGCCGGCGAATCTTACCCAGCTTCAGGGCTCTCCGGGGAGATAACACCCCTACTGCTGCTCTGCGGGGTCTCCGCATGGTTACTAAAATCACAGGTGGCTACAATGCTCCTTGAGCTGTTTGGGGGCAGAAGGAGGAAGAAGGGCTTAGCTCAGCCTACCTCTTCTCCTTGTGAGTGTCTATGTCTAGAAAGAGAGTTCTACCCTTTGCATGGGTGCATCGGGGGGGGTTATATAGGCCTACCCCCCGGGGGTACAATGGTAATCCGACTGGGCACGGGGCCCAGCTGTCGGTGACTATGCTCGCCGGCTTCTCCACCGGCTTCTGGGGCCCGCCGGCTGGTGGGTCCCGCCGACTGCCGGCTCCTGGGTCGACAGGCCGGCCCCACCGGCCAGGGCCTTGTCGGTGGCCGGTTACTGTTGCTTCGTGTTTGTTGGCGCAGGCTTGGTCGGGGTAAGCGTGGCTACAGTAACGCCGCCCTGGCGGGCGATTACTGTAGCCCCGCCGCACCTTGTCTCCTTAATGGGCGTCTCCTTCGAGGAAGGCGGCAGGCCGGCTACGCGAAGCCGGCCCTCTGTCTCGCCGGCTTGAGAGGGGGTGTGGCCGCCTTTGGCATCTCTCTGCCCGAAGGGGCCCACCGCCTCGGAGGCCACGCTGGCGGCCCGTCGTGGACGGCGTCAAAGCCGCCGTGGCTATAGTGCCGCGCCGGGCGGGCCGCAGCGGCCCGCACGACGCGCTGTACCAGGCGTGCTCCGGGTTTTGGGGGTGGCAGGCTCCACTGTAGCCACGCCCCGCTTCATCATAGCAGAGTGGACGCGTACATCGCGGGTACGGCATTGACTGCTTTATCGGAGCCGGCCCGGCGGTAGCCGGCCGTGCCATAGCCGGCTTTGCCATAGCCGGCCCTGCCGCAGCCGGCCATGCCATAGCCGGCCCTCCACAGTTTTCTTCATGGGGGTAAAAAGGGCGGGCCGCCCCCCAAGCCGGCTAGGATGGCAATCGGCTAGGGGGAGGCGGCCCCAGGTCTTGAGTCTCCTTGTGAGCCGGATGGGCTCATAATTTTTTCTGAGGGGACAGGGGAAGCCGGCTGGGCTACCCATGGCTATTTACCCCGAAAATGGTGCAAATGGGCCAAGCGCAGCCGCGGAGTACCGAGACATCAGGCAAAGGTTGCCATTTTAGTGCAACGAGACCAAGACCAGGAGGACGACGAGACGGAGGTCACTATGGAGCCCAAGACAGCGTCATCACCAGAGCTTTGCGCAGACGAAGACTACTTTTGTCAGGATAGCTGATACTTGCTGTCCCCCTTCAAATTAGCCTGCCATTGTTGGCTCCCTTCCCGCTTGATGTTTGGGAAGAGGACCGGGGCCTCTATAAATAGGACCGGCCACCCACATAGCAAAGGGGGTCGGTTCGGGTCGGTTTGGTTCGGTTCGGTCGCTTCCAAGGGCTCGACAAGTCGGTGAGTTAGAAGCAGAGAGAGAGAGAGAGAGAGAGAGAGAGAGAGAGAAAGGTGACTGAACTCCTCCCAACAGTTCATCGCCTCAGCCAAGGACAGACCCTCGCGAGGCTGTTCTTCCGTGTATTGTTCATCATCATCAGCCCAAGAGACAATCCACCACACCACACACTGGAGTAGGGTATTACACCACAACGGTGGCCCGAACCAGTATAATCCCTGTGTCCCTTGTGTTGTTCTTTTCGTAGTTTAGATCCTAGCACGGCGGAGGAGAGCAGGTAGGTAGGAGGCGAAATCTCCGCGCGCACCCCAGTGTTCAAACCTCAAGGGTCTGCCGGAACCCGAAATCCGATAGAGACGCCGTAAATCAGCTATATTTGGAATGAGTTAATTTAGGCGATTGTGACCATCTCATTACAGCCAATTTTTACCCTTAAATAATCAAATGGTTAGGAAGATATGGATATTCTCCTTACTTTATAGTAATCTATATACTACTAAATATGAGTGTGTATCAATAGCCATGTTAGTTTCCGCATTTTCATGATGTAGAAACATGCATCACACTGTTGGTGTCATCTAACCATACATTAGGGAAGTAAATGTGCATATGGAGAACTCTATATTTGGAAGTAGTGAAATCTTGCAATTCTTACCATGTGTACATACCTATATCGCCCTTTAGCAATCAATGTATAGAATAATATCCTCACAGAATTTTTCCCATGGAACATGAGTATATAACAATGCATGGTGTGTTACTTTCCTTGAAGAATTTATTTGTGAGGACATAACATGATTACATAACATGCAAGGCATGGTGGTTTCCTTTGAAGAATCGATTGCGAGATAACATGAGTATAACCATGCATGTCACTTCTATATTTTTGAACCCAGTATACATTTCCCTGTATTTTCCTCTATGTTCCAACAGGGATAGATCAATGTTGTTTCTTGCATTATCCTACTCATACTCTAAACAATGCTGATCTTACATTAATGATGCCTGCCTTTTTGATATGATGCAGTGTCCCTACAGCTATTGCCCTTTGTAATCAGACCACCTTTTCCAAAAACATGGAAGCACAATTGGTTCCTTGCTCGATTAGACAATGGAAAAAGACTGATGATCATTCGCACACATGAGCCGACAAAGTTATATTGCAAAAACCCCATTGTGTACAATCACTGTGAAATACGTGAGTATCTGGAGAGTGGTTGTTACGTCTATGAGCAGGATACCAGCTTGTTGGGGCCTTCATGATTTCTGAGTTGGAGGTGCATAAATAGCCTTGGTTCACACTCCTTGTTTCTCAGACTCAATTATCCAATTAACCAGAAGATCACCATTGGCAAGGACCTTGATGGAAGAGAGGCTCTATTTGCTAGGGAAAATTATGTCTACACGGCGAGCCCTAAGACTTCGGGAGAAAATTTCCCTGATTGTCAACGATACAACCTGCAACAAAAAGAAGGTGAGAATGACAAAGGCATCTGGATTAACTTTGATCCTTGGATTCTGACAGTGCAACTAATCCCTAGGTGGTTTCGGTAATTCATAACAACATATAGCTCATTGAACTAATATACATTCAAGTTTAATATATCAGAAAGTTCAGTGATTGGCATGGGATGGACTAGAGATGTGGACCCCTCAAAATGCTAAGGACAAAGATTGGAAAAAGCTCAGGACTCTTCATTTCTATTTTAGTGATCCAAGATCACATTGAGTCCATAGGAAAGCCAATACTATTAAAAGGGGATGAGGTGTTGCTTAATGGTCTAGTTGCTCAAAGTGCTTAGTGATATTGCTCCAAAAACCCTCAACCACTTTCTCATTTCCACATATGTCCAAAACTCAAAAGTCAAACTCGGCCCCACCAAAATGATCCATCCGATGCAACCGAGTTCAGTTGACATAGCCACTGCCAGAAACCCTCGCAATTCGGTTACACCAATATGGATCTCGGTCTCACTGAGATGGCCCTGCAAACTCTCTGTTACCTGTTACAATTATTTCAGCCTCATTGAAATGTGCAATCGGTCCCACTGAGTTTGCTTGACTAACACTCTGTTTGCTCTTTGTTGAAATCGGTCTCACCGAGTTCAAGCAATCGGTCTCACCGAGATGAGGTTTTGCCCTAGCCCTAACACATCGGTCGCACCGAGATTCCTAACATTAACATTTTGAACTAAATTGCCTGCATCGAGTTCTTCTATTCGGCTTGACCGAGTTGGGTCAAATGTGTGTAATGGCTGGATTTTGTGTGGAGGCTATATATACCCCTCCACCCATTCTCCATATGTGAGAGAGCCATCAGAACGTGCCTACACTTCCACTACTCATGTTCTAAGAGAGAACCACCTACTCATGTGTTGAGACCAAGATATTCCAATCCTACCACAAGAATCTTGATCTCTAGCCTTTCCCAAGTTGCTTTCCACTCGAATCATCTTTCCACCAAAGCCAAATCTGTGAGAGAGAGATAGTTGAGTGTTGGGGAGACTATCATTTGAAGCACAAGAGCAAGGAGTTCATCATCAACACACCATCTATTACCTTTTGGAGAGTGGTGTCTCCTAGATTGGTTAGGTGTCACTTGGGAGCCTCCGACAAGATTGTAGAGTTGAAGCAAGAAGTTTCTATAGGCAAGGAGATCGCCTACTTCATGAAGATCTACCCGAGTGAGGCAAGTCCTTCGTGAGCGATGGCCATGGTGGGATAGACAAGGTTGCTTCTTTGTGTACCCTTCATGGGTGGAGCCCTCCGTGGACTCACGCAACTATTACCCTTCGTGGGTTGAAGTCTCCATCAACGTGGATGTACGATAGCACCACCTATCGGAACCACGCCAAAAAATCTCCATGTCTACATTGTGTTTTCCTTCTCCAAACCCTTCCATTTTCCTTCATATGCAATGTTTTACTTTTCTGTTGCTAGACTCTTAGAATTGCATGTGTAGGTTGATTGCTTGACTTGTGCAAATTGCTAAAATATGCCAACAATTAAAATTGGGAAGAGGTTAGATTTTTATTTGGTCAAGTAGTCTAATCACCCCTCTCTAGACCTACTATTGATCCGACAAGTGGTATCAAAGATTTGGTCTCCAATTGCCTTGATTTTCATAGATTTGTTGATCATAGTCTTGGTTTCACAACCTAAGAGAGTAGGGCGTCTAGCGAGGGAAATTACCACAGTAGAGGTCCTTACTTTGATGGTAATAATTTTGCTAGTTGGAAGCATAAGATGAAAATGCATATTCTTGGTCATAATCCCACCATCTAGGCTATTGTGCGAATTGGCTTGCATGGTGAATACTTTGAGGACGGAAGAGAAACGAATCGTGAAGCATCCGCAGAAGAATTGAATATGTTGCAATACAATGCTCAAGGTTGCGATATTCTCTTCAATGAATTGTGCCCCGAAGAATTCAAAAAAGTCAGCCACCTTGAGAATGCAAAGTAAATTTGGGATAGTTTGGTTGATATGCACGAAGGTATTGAGTCCATCAAGGAATCCAAATTGGATATGCTTCAAAGTCAACTTAACAAGTTCAAAATGAAGGATGGTGAAGGAGTCGCTGAGATGTACTCTAGGCTTGCTCTCATCACAAATGAGATTGCCGGCTTAGGAAGCGAAGGGACGACCGACAAATTTATCATCAAGAAGATCCTAAGAGCCTTGTATGGAAAATATGGTACCATGTGCACCTTGATCCAAATGGTGACCACCTATAAAGATCTCAAGCCAACAGAAGTCATTGGTAGAATTGTTGCTCATGAGATGTCACTCAAGGATAAGGACGATCGTTACAACAAGTCAAGTGGTGCTTACAAAGCTTCATGTGATGCTCCTACAACATCAAGTGAGAAGCAAGTCTTCAAAGAAGAATTGAGCTTAATGGTGAAGACCTTCAAAAAATTCTACAAGAATAGAAGCAAAGAGAAAAGTTCCAAGTCAATGTCCTACAATGAAAAAAGATCTTCTAGTCGTGATCACAATGGCTACAATTGTGGAAGACCTGAACACTACTCCAATGAGTGTACGGCTCCCTACAAGAAAAGAGAAGAGTCACCTAAGAGAAGAAGTAAGCGAGATGAATCACCACCAAGAGAGAGAAGGAGCAGAGATGATCGTTATGAACGAAGACCCTCTCGTAGAAGCAAGGATTCAGAAAGGAAGGACAAGTCATCAAAGAGCTACACAAGACGAAGACATCAAGCTCATGTTAGTGAATGGGTATCCGGTTCCGACTCCAACAAATACTCCAAGAGAAGTTATCACTCCCACTCCGAATATACTCAAGATGAAGGTGTTGCCGGTCTTGCACATGTACCATCCAACTTGTACGACATATTTGACTCACCAAATGATGGAATTGGAAGATGCTTCATGGCTAAAGGCCCTAAGGTATCACACCCTGAGTACGTTGATTTCAATAGTGATGTATATGATTTGCTAGGTGATGATGATTTACTTGTTGAGAACACCAGTGATGAAAACTATGATGAAATTGTTATTAATCATGCTAATCAAGATGAAAGAAACGACAATGATAAGCAGGAGATTGAGCTTCTAACTAAAGAACTAAACACTCTTAGGTTAGCTCATGAAACAACTCTAGAGGATATCGAGAGCTTCTAAGGACTCATGAGAAGCTACGGTTCGAGAAGATAAATTTAGAGCAAGAGGATGGGTTCCTAAAAGCAATCAATGATGATATTTGAAAGAAGATTTCTTATTACATTGCCAAGCGTTTGCTCTTGTCTATTTATATGCCACAAGTAAAATCTAGTAACAAGAGCAAGAAAGATTCTTATTCTAGTAGTAAAAATAATCATGTTAAATCCAATATTGTTGCTTATAGTAGTTCTCTTGATTCCACTAATGATTCTCTTAGCCAAGTCGCACTTGAGAAAGAAAATAGCTTATTGAAGGGACTTATAGAGAAAAGTGTTTAAAAGAGCCTTGTCGGAAGTAAGGAATTTGAGGAAATTGTACGCAAGCAAGGAAGGCACCGAAAGAATCAAAGTGCTGGTTTTGAACGAAAGTTCAATGCCAATGGAGTTGAGTGGGAAGAAGATCAATATCCCAAGATGAAGTTTGTTCCTCAACAAGAGAAGTATGATCCCACTTCTTTCAAAGGAACACAAGCTCAAGATGATCTTCCACCACAAGACTGATACGTCTCCAACGTATCTATAATTTTTGATTGTTCCATGCTATTATATTATCTGTTTTGGATGTTAATGGGCTTATTTATACACTTTTATATTATTTTTGGGACTAACCTACTAACCCAAGGCCCAATGCAAATTTCTGGTTTTTTACCTATTTCGGTGTTTCACAGAAAAGAAATATCAAACGGAATCCAAACGGAATAAAACCTTCGGGAGAGTTATTTTTGGAACAAACATGATCCATGGGGAATGGAGTGGACGTCAAGCAACCAACGAGGAGGCCACGAGGCAGGGGGAACGCCATCCACCATCGTGGGCCCCTCGCGGCTCTACCGACCTACTTCTTCCTCCTATATATATTCATATACCCCGAAAACATCCAGGAGCACCACACAACCCTATTTCGACCGTCGCAGCCTTCTGTACCACAGAGATCCCATCTTGGGGCCTTTTCCGGAGCTCCGCCAGAGGGGAATCGATCACGGAGGATGAGGGAGTCCTGGATTAGGGGGTCTCCAGACAGCCGGACTATTGGACTATGAAGATACCAGATTGAAGACTTCGTCTCGTGTCCGGATGGGACTCTACTTGGCGTGGAAGGCAAGCTAGGCAATACGGATATGTATATCTCCTCCTTTGTAACCGACCTTATGTAACCCTAGCCCTTTCCGGTGTCTATATAGACCGGAGGGTTTTAGTCCGTAGGACAACATAGAATCATACCATAGGCTAGCTTCTAGGGTTTAGCCTCTCCGATCTCGTGGTATATCAACTCTTGTAATAATCATATCATCAAGAATAAATCAAGCAGGATGTAGGGTTTTACCTCCATCAAGAGGGCCCAAACCTGGGTAAAACATCGTGTCCCCTGCCTCCTGTTACCATCCGCCTTAGACGCACAGTTCGGGACCCCCTACCCGAGATCCGCCAGTTTTGACACCGACATTGGTGCTTTCATTGAGAGTTCCTTTGTGTCGTCGCCGTTAGGCTTGATGGCTACTACGATCATCGATAGCGATGCAGTCCAGGGTGAGACTTTTCTCCCCGGACAGATCTTTGTGTTCGGCGGCTTCGCACTGCGAGCCAACTCGCTTGGCCATCTAGAGCATATCGAAAGTTACGCCCCTGGCCACCAGGTCAGGTTTGCAAGGTTAAACTACACGGCCTATATCCGCGGAGACTTGATCTTCGATGGATTCGAGCCCCTGCCTTGTGCGCCACGCGGCCACGATGAGTACGATTTAGCTCTACCATCGGACCGTATTCAGGAGATCGCACTGGCAGCCGCTCCGACCCTCAATTTAGAGCCAGTTTCGCCATCCGAAGGCAGGTGGATAGACCCCGTCACGGAGGCCGTACCCTCTGCGGCGATCGAGCCAAATATTGACCTTACCCTTCACAAGAGCCGTGTTGCCAAACTGCCGAATCCTTCTCCGGCCACGGACTCTGAACCGCCTGTGCCCATTCCTATCGAATCCGATTGGGTGCCGATCATGGAGTTCACCTCCGCGGATATTTTTCAGCACTCGCCCTTTGGCGACATACTGAACTCATTAAGGTCTCTTTCCTTGTCAGGAGGATCCTGGCCGAACTATGTCCGGCAGGATTGGGATGCGAATGACGAAGAAACTCGCCACCCACGCACTACCCACTTAGTAGCCACTTTCGATGACTTAACCGACATGATCGACTTCGACTCTGAAGACATCGACGGTATGGACGATGATGCGGGAGTCAAAGAGGAATCACTTCCCACAGGGAACTGGACGCCCACTTCATCACATGAGTATACATGGTGGAGACACCCAAAGAAAATAACGACGACGAATGAAAGGACGGAGCGACGGGGGGTTCCCTCGAGCAGCAGTCAAAGCGGCGGCGTAAACACCGCCCGAAATTCCGCCCCCGCAGAAATAACGATCACATAGACCCAGCGTTAGAGCAGGGTGAACCATTGCCCGACCACAGTAACACAGAAAATCAAGCTGAACAACCCAACCCCGTCGAAGGTAACAGTCCGGACGACATCACACCGGACAGGCGCCAGGAGCAACATAATGCCCACCAAAGGCTTGTTGCCACGGCGAGGAGTCTGAAAAAACAGATGCAAAGGCTCAAGGCTGCACAAGACACACTCAAAATCAAATGGAGCGAAATACTCAACACAACAGCAAAGTACGGCAGTAATCGCCACACCAAGAGCTAGCCGAAGCGGAAGTTGCTACCTGAATTCGATGAGGAGGCCTTAGATCCCCCGCAACCAAAAATTAAAACGGCCATCCGGCCGGATAGACGACCTCATGGCCAACATAAAGCGGTGAACAACGATGCACATAAGTCAATAGCGATCCACGCGAGGGCTCGCATCAAAAGGACGGCGCAACCAGATCCATTTATGGACCACTCAAGCGCGCTCCAGCATATGATGCAACACAACAAACATCCGAACACCATGGTACACCCAGATACAGGGGTGCCGCACACCCCCTATGTTTCACCGATGAGGTGCTGGACCATGAATTTCCAGAGGGATTCAAACCCGTAAACATAGAGGCATATGATGGAACAACAGACCCTGGGGTCTGGATTGATGACTATATCCTCCATATCCATATGGCTCGAGGAGATGATCTCCATGCCATCAATTACTTACCCCTCAAGCTCAAAGGGCCAGCTCGACACTGGCTTAAAAGCCTCCCCGAAAGCTCCATTGGAATCTGCGAAGAGCTCGAAGACGCCTTTCGGGCAAATTTTCAAGGGACATATGTCCGACCACTGGATGCAGACGATTTAAGTCATATAACTCAACAGCCCGGAGAGTCAGCCCGAAAGCTTTGGAACAGGTTTCTCACTAAAAAGAACCAAATAGTCGACTGTCCGGACGCCTAAGCCTTGGCAGCCTATAAGCACAGCGTTTGAGATGAATGGCTTGCCAGGCACCTCGACCAAGAAAAGCCAAGAACAATGGCAGCATTAATAAGCCTCATGACCCGCTTTTGCACAGGCGAGGATAGCTGGCTAGCGCGATGCATCATCAGTGACCCAAGTACATCCGAAGTTAGAGATGGAAACGGGAAATCACGACGCGGCAAAAATAATAAGCGCCGGAACAAAGAAGACAACCCGAAGAGCAAGGCGGTAAACACCGGGTTTAGAAGCTCTTGGCCAGGTCAGCAAAAGCCGCCCTCTAAAGGCGCCAGAGATGAACTGTCCAGTTTAAACAAAATTCTGGACCAAATATGTCAGATCCATAGCACCCCGATAAACCTGCAAATTATACCCACAGAGAATGTTGGGTCTTCAAGCAGTCCGGCACGCTCATCACCGAACATAAGGGGCAGGATACACCAAGCGAAGACGAGGATGAGCCTCGCAAGCAAAACACTGGGGAACAGAAGAAATTTCCACCAGAAGACCAAACAGTAAATGTGTTACACGTGATAAAGGGGAGAAGCAAAGCGACACTCCCAGACAAACATGCCCAAGGGCCTATCACCGCGAAGTTCTGCCACTGGCCGTCTCAACCGATCACTTTCAACCATCACGATTACTCAGCAAGTATCCGGAACGCAGGGCGGGCTGCCTTGGTATTAGATCCAATAATTGACAGATACCACTTCACACGAGTCCTAATGGACGGCGGCAGCAGCTTAAACCTGATATATCAGGACACAATCCACAAAATGGGGATAGACCCAACAAAAATTTGCCACAACAATACTACCTTTAGAGGAGTAACGCCAAGCCCAGGGGCTCATTGCACGGTCTCCCTGCTACTAGAGGTTATATTCGGCTTCCCCGATAACTTTCGTAGCGAAAATTCAACCTTCCACATTGCTCCATTCCAAAGTGGCTATCAAGCACTACTTGGACGCGAAGCTTTCGCTCGCTTTCATGCAATACCGCATTACGCTTCCCGCACACTTAAGATGCCCAGTCCACGTGGCATCATCTCTACTACTATAAAATAAGCAAATGTTAACTCCACTAAACGCACCCCGCTTACTGTACACAGAAGAAAACACATCAATTGGAGGGTCAAGATAAGCCTGCTCAATGGGATCTAACCGTGAATACACGAAATTACCCCTGACGTTGTACGCTAAGCAATTTAGGTGGGCGGACGAAACTCCGCCGTCCTTCAGCCAACGCCAACAAAAAGAAAAACAAAACACACCAAAACAGCCACATCCGCTCCAAAATTAGCGGCGATCAATCCTCCTGTCGCTCTTCAGATTTGCCCTCCATCGAAACGCCTGCGCCGAGGACGCCCGCACCAACGACGCCAGACGACAGCCGCACCGACGACGCCGACGACGCCCGCGACATCCACGACGACGACCTCCTCGCCAACACAGGTGCATGCTTTCTCTTCAATCTTTCAGACGCCGTCGCCCACAGTGCCGCGACTGTCTCCGGACTGCGCATCCGTGGCGGCAAACTCCTCGGCAGGCTGATTTGCACGCATGTGAAGATGTTAACAATGACATCCGTTCATTGCTCATGTTTCTGTTCTGCATGGTTCTGCATAAATAATGAAACCATGGTCCAAGTAATCGATGCAAGAGATGAACCATATGCCGTGAGCATATGTTCTGAAAACCAATCATAAAGTGCATGAGCAAGTGAAATCATACCACGGATCCTCAGCAGATCCCTATGGTACTGAAAATTTGATACCACTGACCTAACCTATGACTGAAACAAATCTTTGTAGTTTGCCACAATGTTTTGTCAAATTCACAATGTTCTGTCAAATTTACAAACTACAGAGCTACATGTTTACCGCCAATGTCCCCTCAAAATCATATGACCATAAGAAAATACACCCTATGCATGAGGCCTCTTGATCGAAAGCGACAATTGCGATTGAATCTATTACAAAGATGTCAGGTCAAAATCATATGACCATAAGAAAATACACCCTATGCATGAGGCCTCTTGAAACTGACAATTGCGATTGAATCTATTACAAAGTACAGCATTACATTTCGAGGTTGTTGGTTCCATATTCTAAATGATGGTCTTGCACTCCATTAAATATATTGATCTCACATCTTTTTACAGGAGTTCATATGGGCCCTACCACTCCCAACAGGACCCCCACTTCCAGCAGGACGCGCACCCACTTCCAGCAGGACGCGCACCCCCTTCCAGGATATAAGCAACAACCAAACATCAGGTATTGATCATAACCCAGTCAGGACGCGCACCCCCTTCCAGGATATAAGCAACAACCTCACATCAGGTATTGATCATAACCCAGTCACTCAAGTTCAATATAGTATTACAACTGCTGAACTGTGTCATGATTTGCAGACCCAAAGGAACTAAAAAGGCAGAGGGATAGAGAGCGGTATGCAAAAAATAAAGATGAGATTAATAAGAGAAGGCGTGAAGCCTACAAAAGAAAAAAAAATGCCACTGAGGAAATAGATGGCCTACATAACGGAACACCAGCACAGCTAGCTGTACCACAAGGTAATGATGATCAAATTTCATTATCTATGCCCCAATTGAATTGGCATGTAATTATTTTTTCTTCATCTCTTCAGACACTAATGAGACTAAGAATCAGAGGGAAAGGGAGCGTTATGCACAGAATAGAGAGGAAATATTAAAGAGACAATGCCAAACCCGTGAGCTACATAGAAATATTACTGCTGCTTTCGATGGTAGTAACCTTGTGTCGCATATACCAGCTACTGGACAAGAGGCGGTCACCCAACTGCAGAACATTACTGCTGCTTTCAATGCCAGTAACATCGTGTCACATGTGCCAGCTACTGGACAAGAGGCGGTCACCAAGCTGCAGAACATCACAGGCCCAGTTGGTGCAGTACCAACTTTAAGACCATACAATGGATTCATACAAACTGACAAGGAGAATTTTTCTGACAATGATGAAGACGATTGGCTGCACAGAAATGATGTGTACCAGATGCATCCATGTTCAAGAAGAATGACACAACTGTCAGGGGTTGACAACCCCCAACTCAATACAGTCATCAATCTATGTACCCCAGGGGTAACTTTTCATGATCAGGGTTAGTTCATCGGTTTAATTAAGTTGCTAAATTATCAATGGTGTTTGTTTCTCCTTTAATTGAGCACTCTGTTCTTCATTTGATTGAGACTAGCATTTGGTTCATATCTTCGGTTCATCCCTGCTACTTACTCACTGGGGTCAAACAATGTTATTAGGCAACGACCATGGCGAAGATGCGTATGGAATACTGGAGCCCGATGTCCAGACCGTAATACTTGATGGTATGCAAAATGGCAGTTTAAGATTCCTCTACCCCGATAATATGTGTCATATGCATAATTTACGTGACCTTGTGCATCATAACTCTGTCCTAATCATGATTTACTAGAATGCTTGGGAGACCGGAACCTGGAGAAACTGGTGATGTTGACCCTGATGAAGAAGCTAGGATGTTTGCTAGACCAGGTAGATTGTTGCTATCATGAGTTATGAATATGACATAAGATAGTTATATGGTTCATGCACAAACTTTAAATAATGCAATTGTCCATTCTTTTCCAGATGTTGATTTTGAATCCTACCGAGTGGCACGGCATCATGGTGATGGAACTATCACTAATGAGCATCATGACAGAGTTTACATGAACCTGCCCAAAAATCACCATGTACTTAGAAAAGTTAACGACTGCTGCCACTGTGGAGCTTTGCGGTTCCAATGCGAGGGGCCTGCATTTTGTTGCAGGAAGGGAAAAGTTGGTGTATTTACTCCAGAGGTTGATGAAGAGTTGAAACGATTGTTCACAAGTCAGGATGATGAGGATGCAAAATATTTCAGAGAGAACATACGGTATTTCAACTCCCACTTCTCATTCACCAGTCTTAGAGTCACCCTTGATCGTCGAGTCAGCACTACGGCAGGAATAGGTGTATATACATTTCGTGCCTGTGGGGGATTGTACCACGCTCTTGATGATCTGTCGTCTGGTGATAATGGCCCTCGGCATTTGCAGCTATATATTTATGATACGGATGAAAACTTGCTTCACAGAGTTAAGAGGTCTCCGGATCTTAGGCTGGATCTCATACGGAAGATTCTAACAATACTAGAACATAACCCTTATGCTCAGGTTTTGAAGAGCCTTGGTGCTGTTCCGAATCTGGATGAATATAGGATCTCACTAAACACAGATATCAATCTCGATCAACAAAGGTACAATGCGCCAACTACTTCTCAGGTTGCAGCAATATGGGTTGAAGGAATCGACCCACATAAAACCTTTGATAGGAGTGTTGTCGTATATGGTAAAGGAGACCGTCCCCTGTATATTAGAGCATACCATGGCTGCTACGACCCTTTGTCATATCTACTGTTCTTCCCACGTGGGGAGATCGGTTGGAATCGTTGGATGCCATATATTCAGTTAGTCGAGGACACAAACCAAGTTTCGGTAGATGAATTTGCACACCAGAACTCAGCCTATGGTTTTCCTTCAGGTATGATGTTAAAAATTGGTATATATCACTCTCTATTATTTAAATTAAAACTTATGCAGTCATCCATCTTTCAGATGATAACGTGATTAGAGAACAAGTTGGTCATAACACACAGCATGAACAGCAACCCACTGATTTACCTGAAGGTATAGTTCGTCATTACTACTTCTATTATTCTCTAAATAAAACTTATGCAGTCATCCATCTTTCAGATGATAACATGCTTAGAGAACAAGTTGTTCATAACACACAGCATGAAGACCAACCCACTGATTTAACCAAAGGTATAGGTCGTCATTACTACTTATGGTTGTACCTACCATAACAATTTTTATGTTGTTAACCAATTATTAGGTGACGATGATGATAACCCAGATGAGGATTTTGGTGACGATGAGATGAATCCAACAAAATCAAGGAAATTTGTTAGCGCGAGAGAGTACTATTGCTTCAAGCTGTGTGTCCGGAAGAAGCTTTTTAACATCATCTTGTTCGGGGGGCGCCTTTTCCAACAGTGGGCTGTTGACATGTACATCAAGATTGAGACAATGAGGCTTGACTGGTATTCAAAGCCAGCAAATCAAAAGGTTATACGCGCTGACCTGTACCAGGTAACGTGCTTCTATTTATCACAAAATTTACATTATAGATGCCTCACTCTTTGCTTGAACCTTTATACTAATTGGAGTGAAATATTGTTTTATTATAGGGTCTTGTTGACACCGTCGTTGCTGGCGAGTCACGCGGTGATCGGATTGGCAAGAGAATCGTGCTTCCACATACATTTCCTGGTGGTGACCGTGACATGCAGCGCAGGTTTCTGGATGCGATGGCAATTGTGCAATGTTGGGGTAAACCGGATTATTTTGTCACGATGACATGCAATCCCTACTGGGAGGAGATAACGCAGGAATTGTTGCCTGGACAGCTGCCACAAGACCGCCCAGACCTTGTGGCAAGAGTATACAGAGCTAAGCAACGAAATATGATGGACTTACTAACTAAGGGTAAGCATTTCGGAGAAGTCGCAGCTTATGTACATGTCACAGAGTTTCAGAAGCGAGGTCTCCCGCATGAGCATATACTTCTAATCATGAAAGAAAAAAGCAAGTTAAGGACCCCAGATGACTATGATCAGGTGATATCTGCAGAGATACCCGACAAAAAGAAATATCCTGTCCTCCATGATCTGGTAGTCAAACACATGTTGCATGGCCCATGTGGTGCACTCCAGAAAAGTTGCCCTTGCATGATAGATGGACAATGTCGATTTCATCACCCGCGAGATTTCTGTGATGCTACATTACAAGGGAAAGACTCATATCCCATCTATAGAAGGAGGGACGACGGGGTTCGAGTAAGGATCAGAGGAGCAGATTTGGACAATAGATGGGTGGTCCCTTACAACCCCTTTCTGCTTATGAAATACAACTGTCACATAAATGTCGAAGCATGCTCGAGCATCAAGGCAGTCAAGTACTTATTCAAGTACATCTACAAAGGGCATGATAAGGCATCATTTGCATTCGAGCAGGATATTATCAATGATGGGGGAATCATTAATGAAATTCGTCAATACAAGGATGCACGCTATATATCTCCTCCAGAAGCTATTTACAGGATTTTTGGGTTTAAAATGTTTGGTGTTAGTCCATCTGTGTTACAGCTACAGCTTCATTTGCCAAACATGCACACAGTCGCATTTAAGGGTTATGAAAATCTGGAAGATGTTGTCGCTCGCCCAACTTCTTCCAAATCCATGCTTACCGAGTACTTTGAGATGAACAAGAAGTATCCAGCGGCACGAAAATGGCTGTACAGAGAGTTCCCAGAACATTATAGGTGGATTGCCGCTAATAAAAAGTGGCAAACGAGAAGAAGTAAGAGATCACAGATTGGAAGACTGGTGTATGCACACCCTGCTGAAGGAGAGAGGTACTACTTGCGGGTGCTCCTAAGTCATGTCCGAGGTGCCACTTCATTTGATGATTTAAAAACAGTAAATGGCAAGCCATGCACTTCCTTCAGAGAGGCATGTGAGCACTTAGGCCTCATTGAGCATGACAGGACACTGGATGATTGCATGATGGAGGCAACAACATTTCAAATGCCTTCTGCTCTTAGACGGTTGTTTGCGACTATACTGGTATTCTGTGAGGCAACACAAATCCGTCAATTGTGGGACAAACATCTACCATCGATGGCTGAAGATTACCGCCGCACTGAGTCGAACGAGGCAACACTTGAGCAGATGGTCCTTAGAGATGTCAGGGATCTGGTGCAATCCATGGGTAAGGATATTAAAATGTATGGACTTCCAGATCTGGTTGACACAGATGGTTCTTCTGACGCCGAGTATAGAGAGGTAACAGAGGAGAGACAAGTTAGAGTTGACCAAGAGCATCTAGATCTATTTAGCTGTTTGAACAGTGAACAACTGGATGGTTTCAGCGAGATAATGGATCATGTGACGAACCAAAAAAGCCAGATATTTTTTGTTGATGGTCCAGGAGGCACTGGGAAGACGTACCTGTACAAGGCATTGCTTGTGAAGGTCCGTTTGATGGGCCTAATAGCGATCGCAGCTGCTACATCAGGTATAGCGGCGTCAATAATGCCTGGAGGCCGGACTGTGCACTCCAGGTTCAAAATCCCAATCAAGCTCACTGACAACAGCATGTGTGGTTTCACAAAGCAGAGTGGTACGGCAGAGTTGCTTAAACAGGCGTCCTTGATAATTTGGGATGAAGTTGCTATGACAAAGCATCAAGCAGTTGAGACGCTTGATAGATCGCTACAAGATATAATGGAATGTCCTCTGCCGTTTGGTGGAAAGGTTGTTGTCTTTGGTGGGGATTTCAGGCAGGTCCTCCCCGTTGTTACACGAGGGACAAGAGCACAGATCACGGATGCTACACTGTTGAGATCCTATCTGTGGGATAAGATCCGCAAGATACGCCTCACGCGCAATATGCGGGCACAGGCGGACCCTTGGTTCTCCGAATATCTCCTAAGGATTGGCAATGGAACGGAAGAAACTATTGGTGACAACTATGTGCGTCTCCCTAAAGACATTGTGATTGGTTATACTGAGGGCGAAGAACCTATTAACAAGCTCATCGAAGATGTCTTCCCATCCCTGCACACCAATGCTAGGTCGAGGGAGTACATGAGCAAACGTGCAATTCTCTCGACCAAAAACGAGCATGTGGATGACCTGAATGACAAGATGATCTCTAGGTTTCCGGGAGAAGAAAAGGTATACCATAGCTTTGACTCTATCGAGGATGACTTCCAGAATAATTACACGATTGATTTTCTAAACTCCATCACACCAAATGGCTTGCCCCCCATGTCTTGAGAGTAAAAATCAACTGCCCGGTCATTTTGCTACGGAACCTCGACCCTCATAATGGCTTGTGTAATGGAACACGGCTTATGATCAGAGCCTTCCAGGATAATGCAATCGATGCGGAGATTGTTGGTGGCCAGCATGCTGGAAAGAGGGTGTTCATACCTAGGATCCCTATGTTGCCATCGGAGGACACCTCACTTCCCTTCAAGCTTAAGAGAAAACAATTCCCCATCCGCCTGAGTTTTGCGATGACCATTAACAAGGCACAGGGTCAAACCATCCCGAATGTCGGTATTTACCTTCCCGAACCTGTTTTCTCACATGGCCAGCTATATGTTGCATTGTCAAGGGGTGTGTCAAGAAAGACGACACGAATTTTAGCCAAGCCTAACAAGGAGGTTGATAAATCTGGGAAGAGCACCAAAAACATTGTCTACAGAGATGTTTTAGAGGGGTGAGGCAGGTACGATCTTTCGTGTATTCTTTGCACCTTTGCTTTTGTATCTATATAACTAATTCTCGACGTAACACTTTTCTTTCCTTTTATTTTCAGGTCTTGTTAGGGACAGAGTGTGAAGCTTCCTTTACTTTGCGGTGGAGATGAGTGATACAATAAACCAGGCGCCATATTAGCCATATTAGGAACAGCCTATGTTGTATTCTGTGCTATCTAAATATACTGTAGCATTCTATTCTGTTGAAGATGTTCTCGAACACCAATGTGTCCTGCAGTCTTTGAACCCCTTTCATTTTCTTTCATGTAAAGTTTTTTTGAAGATGTCTCCGGCTGTTGATCAACTTAACTTATGTTAGCTATGTCATATATTTGTGATGAAAACTGCAAGAGTCTATGAGATTTGCAGAATGTAGTGAAGTTGAGAGGCATTATTACTACTGTATGAACATACGTCGTTCCCGAATCTGTGGTACATGAGCTCACATGCTTTCTTTTTTCAGAAAAACAATAGAATATTAGATAGCTTTAGGTTTTCTTCATTGTTTACCTGAAAATTGGGGACAGCAACAGGCGCGGAATCGATTATGGAACCCTTAATCTCCTGCACCGCTGAAGGATCTTGCCGCTGCAAATTGACATCAAGATAACCACACATTACTAAACACCGAGTCGAAAAAACAGACAGTAGAATAGGTACAAGAACGTTCCAAGCAAAGCAATCTTTACCCACAGGATCCCCTTGACTTGCCTTACAGACTTGTGACTGTATCACATTCTTGGAACGACTTAAAGCACTTCCCTGGCCCCTCCTATCAAGCACGGCCGCTGAGGGTACATTAACTAGCTGGCAAGACAAATGATACAAGAATTATATTTCTATACAGAGAGGTAAACTTTATGTATATAAAAAAGGTAAGAGAAAGCACACAAAAGTATCGATGAAACGTTCCGATGAGCTGAACCCAATAATTCTGTATAAAAAAGTATTACGAAAATAACTCCTTTAATTCTGTATGTGTGGGGTATAAAAAAACAAAAAAAACATTGGGCCTGAGATAAACGAGGAAAGCGTGGGGCCTGAGATACTCTTGCTCCTCAATGAGTACTCATGCAGGTCAGCCCTGCAAATACCACCAAGGTAGTTCAATTAACCCAGGTGTGGTATATGGATGATGGTTTCTTTCATATAAGAAATCATGTATGAAGTTTTTCCAGACCAGGCTATATTACTAGCGTGCAAGAAATATTGAAAAAAATTCTTGTACACGTTAGCAGCAATATATCTAAAAGGTTGTGCAACATCATGAATATCACTTGTGTAGCTGCCGTAAGTAGTACTGAAGATGCCAGAGATGTTTATGGACTTCTAATAAAGCAAGTTATTCCAAGAAAAGGAACTTTTGAGGTGATAAGCTCTTTTAGCCAACCACCGTCCTCTATATGACAGCCATAGCATCATCATTATCCTACATTATCAATTATTCACTCTTCAACCTGTATTATCCTAGAGTCATACATACTTATCCTACTATGCTTCTCTTGATCCTCTTTTATTTGCTATAAAGCTCGCATTTGGGAACTTCTAAAAACATGCTTTCACTTTTCAAAAAAGAAGTAACTTTCTTTGGCAGGATGAAGCCAAATCAACCTCATCCGTCTTGGTCCCTAGCGCCCCTAGCCACCTAGATTTCAAATCTACCTATCAATCAACATTATCGCAGCATGGTTGTCTCAATAATATTAACTAACTAAAATCCCCACTCATAACAGTTGCTGCAACCAAGTTAAGAATGTCTAATCGAACAACTTCTAATTTTTCTCCCTGATTCTAAAATGACTCTCATGCTTAAACTAGACTACTGAGCTACTTGTGTATATTCAGGAATAGATAGAAATTAGGAATTAGCAGAAGTGGGTAATGGGGAGTATCTCAAATCAGAAATAAGCATATATGAAAGCCGAAGTGGGGAATAGATCGTCTATCAGCACCGGCTTGCACTTGCAGGGGACCAGCCACCGCGGCACTGCTGCCGCACATGGGCATTGCAGGGCGCAGCGCAGTCGCAGGCACAGGGTGGTGGGAGCCGCCGACGAGCGAGATGGAAAGGAAGGCACCAGCCACGGAGGTTGCGACACATGATTGCCACAGCCCCCGATCTGGTGGAGACAAGTCCCGTGCCTCCGCGTTGGCCTTCGTCCGGCGCCCAGTGACCATACCGAGCTCGAGCGGATCCTCGGGCACTCCGGCGACCGATTCGACGAGGAGGGGCTGAGAAGAGTGGGAAGAGTGCGAGTCCTTTGCGCCGGCGGTGGGGACGAACCGGAGGGGCGGCTTGAGGAGAGAGAGAGAGAGAGAGAGAGAGAGAGAGAGAGTTGTGGGCTTGTGGCCACCATGGAATAGGGAGCAGTGGGGAGACAGTGAAGGGATAAGGGAAGGTAGGTGATGAGGCAAGAATTGAGAGGGGGCGTCCGGTGTGTCTTTTTCTTTTACCTTCTCTTTTTTTAATTGGTTTTTTAGCCTTTTTTGTCAAGTCAGATATAGCATCCGGTGTTGTCCAATTTAGTTTTTTTATCAATAGATGAATTGAATGATATTTCTGCTTCCATATATTTATTTTAACGGTAAAAATGATGTCTGATGTGCACGAGGTATATATATTTACACAATAGCTACATGTCAGTCGCCTGACTTTTGAATTTGGGTCAGTCGATTTTGTTTGAAGGGAGAAACAGGCGAAGAGGAGGAAGAAGTTCACCGGAGGGGAGGAAGAAGCTTGCTAGCAAGCTACATCATCATCTATCTTAAGGTAGGGGTGGGGGAGGCAGCACAACAGTGGTGAGGGCGGCAGCACGGCATGATGAAGATTCCCGGAGAAAAAACAGGCGAGGCCCGGGGCTAGAGGGATGGCCGAGGGCGGCGGCGGCACGGCGGTGGGAGGACGTTCCAGGGAGGGCCGGACGATGGTGGTTGGCGGTCTGGCCGGGGTCCATGGGACGGCTGGGGGAAGAAACTGTCGGAGGTAGAAGGAAGTCCTGAGGCTGAACAAGGGATCGTGTTGTTCATTTTGCATCGGATGGCCAGAAAGAATCGACTGCCCAGTTTAAATTTCCAGTCGATTTACACTTGGCCACTCCCATATTTTTATGTATGTACCCTTATTGCATATAAATGGGTACAATTTATGTGTTAATGGAGACTTGCGTTGCACATACACACTTACTAGTTACAGTAAATGGAAATATTGAGCGATCTGTGCGTGCCGAAGAGAGTGTGGCTGCCTTGGCAGCCGCACACTAAAACGGCCTCACCAACTAAAGCATTCGATAGGTTGTCAAGACCACGGACACGGTTAGACGAGTCCGGCGCAGCTATATGTAATTCATACCGGTTTGATGGCCACACCCCTATTACAAATACAAGGGGCTCAACACGCAGACAAGTGTCAATTTTTACTCATCTTGAACTGTAAATGGTTTCTTTAAACCCACCTTTTTGCACGACAACTTCTCACCTAAGTTCCTCTCTTTTACAGATGACAATCGTGCTACACCCGTCCAGGATACGGCACAACGGAGACACATGCGCAGACGTGCAGTAGGGACCCGTTCCAAGGATTCTTTTTAGATTAAGACCCTGCGTCAACCTTTTTTACCGTCTCTTGTTGATACACATCCCTCCGATTCTCAGTACAATTGAGAAGGATGCTGACATCTTCGCATGTGGCCACGTCAGAACAATGCACGTACCTGGACACTAGGGTCTTCTCACAAAGGGCAGTGTTTAGGCCCGGTTTACACCATAAAGACCGAATACCTTAGGGAGTGTTCGGCGTCGCGAGTTTGGCCTTATATGCATCAGCTCCGAATCATGTCTTGGGTCAAATGTTGGGTTTGCCCGGCTCCTGTGTTTTGCTGCCTTACGTTCCGCTCTATCGGCTAAGGCGGCACCAGGAGAACTACTGCGATTGTGCCCTGGTTCATCCGGACGAGCACCTCAGTAGAGAAAGCCGAAAACTGACTGTCATGATATAGCGCGAGACTGGTTAACCACTCGATGACCTATCGGAATCCTAGAATTCCTCCGCCTTAACGAAGGGCCGTTTTCCGGCCGGGCATGTATGCACCCCGAACTCGGGTGAGTGCGGAGCCACCAGGGGCTATATAGTAGCCCCATTGTCAAACTCCTATGGCTAAGTGAAAGTGTTAAAGCATTATAGTCCGGTTGCCTAGTTCGCTGCGCTATCACCTCCTTATTAGGACCAAGACGTTGGACTAAGTGTGAATACGCGTCTTCTGCAAACACCCCCGCATTATATGCGTGGGGGTTGAAGCCGACGACTACAATCTTTCATGTTATATACATGTATACATAAAACGGCCGCACAGGAGGCATCACAATACTTTCCGACAAAAGTATAAATACAGCCTTGATAAAATTAATAAAACATTGTTTTTACAATGGGAATACATGTCACTCAAACATAATATTCTTCGAGCACTGGGCCTCTATCAAACGAGCACCCTCAAGAACTTCTTCAAAATAGTGCTCGGCAGCCACGCGGCCTATGGCCGAACCCTGCGCCACGATAGTGGTAGCATCCATCTCCGCCCAGTATGCTTTGACATGGGCAAGGGCCATCCGCGAGCCTTCTATGCACGCCGGCCTTTTCATCGCATTGATGCGCGGCACTGCACCAAGGAACTGCTGCACCAGGCTAAAATAATTGTTCGGCTTTGGCCTTTCCGGCCACAGCTGATCCACGACTGACCTCATGGCGAGTCCGGACAACCTATTGAGTCCGACCCATTCGGCTAACTGATCGGTCAATGGAAGCGGACGCTCCGGAAGGTTAAACTGCGACCAGAACAACTTGTCCACTTCCCGGTCTGTTTGATCTCGGAAGTATTCGGCCGCATCGACAGCGCTCGCCGCCAAGTCCAGATATGCGTCTGCCGAACTCCATAGCCGATCTAGAGGGGCATACCGCGGATCTTCGAACTTCCTCCGCAGCAAAAAGGGCTTCCCAGCCACAATGTCATAGGCTTCACGTAGCACCTCCTTCTTCGCTCTCATGGCAGAACGGGTGTCTTTGGTCGCCATCGTGGCCTTTTCAAGGTCTGTTGCCTTCACTCAGTTTTCTTCTTCAAGGAACTGGCAACGGTCGGCAGTGTCTTTTAACTTTACAGTTGTCACAGCCCTAGAATTTGTTTGCAAATAGTTGCACAAGCATCCATGCATCATGTTTAAATTCAAGAAACTTGAATTGAGGAAAATTGAAAGCCTCAAAATTTAAATTAAAAGAAGGGCAAATAACCCTGGAAATGCATCCAATGTTTCCAAAATGCTCCCCAATGATGTTTAATATTTATGGCAAGGGTTTTGGTCCAAACCAAAAATATGGAACATTTTTGAGGAATTACTTTGGCCATTTGGATTTAAATCAATAAATATTTGAGTTGGATTTAATTCTTATATAAAAGAATTGCAAGTCCAAAAATCCTGAAAACCTGTGAGTGGCTTTGAATATATTGCATCAAGCCACATAAATATTTTTAGGAGCTACTAAATGATTTGGTCTGTGAATCAAATCAAAACAGAATTGAAATATTAGAAAACAGAAATAAAACAGACGGAGGCTCACCTGGAGCAAACTTACCTGTGCGGCCCATGAGACGGCCCAGCCCACCAGGGGCTCCTCCCTGTCGTCTTCCCCCTTGCCAGGAGGACGAGCGCGTGGCCGGCGCGCGCGAGCACGCGTCCGCCCACCTCCTGCTTGCTCGCCGCTGCTGGAGGCTACCCTGAGCGCCACGACACCCCTGGAACCCCCCCCCCCTGCACTCCTCTCCTCTCTCCCTCGAGCGCCCTCCCTCCTCTGTCTCTCTCGCTCGCGTTCGTCCGAACGCGCCCGTCGCCACCGACGCCGTTCGCCGCGGCCACAACCACCGCCTCGCCTCCCCGACGCCTCCTAAAGCTCCGCCTCGACCTACTCTTCCTCCTCACCGCTCCAAGCGACACCGGGAGCCCTGCAGTGACGCAATCGCCGTCGTCTTCACCGACGGGCACCGAAGATCGCCGGCCCCGATTCTCCGTATCTAGGTCGTCCCCAAGCCCACTGAGCTGCGCTTCAACCTCCTAGTGAGCTTCTCCGTCGTTTCCCCCTAACCCCGCGGCCTAGCGCTCGCTGTAGCACCGCTTCCCATGACGCCCGAAGCACACCGCCGCACGAACTCGTCACCGACGAGGCTCCGGTCGCCAATCGGCCCCGTTCATATGCCCGTTGGCTTTGTGAGAGCCTGCAGAACGCGTAGGTGCTACCCGTTGATCCTCCCGTGCACGGTGTCGTCATTTTCATCGGCGCCCGAACTCCGGCGGCCGCAACCGAGCTCGCTGCCGTCGACTCCGGCCACCCCCGGCCCGGAGACCACCACCATCTGACGCGCCATCGCGCCAGCTCTCCGTAGGGCCAAAGGGCGCATCGAACGGTGCACGGTAGGCGAAACCCGAGCAACCCCGATGCGTCTCTGCCGCGTTTTTGGTCGTCGCCGATGAAACTCCGGCGAGCCAACGTGGCACACTTAGTTAACACTAATGACGCCATTAGCTGATCACTGTGTCACTGACGGATGGGCCCCACGCGCTAATTAACCCCGGAATTTATTCGCTGTTTAACTTAGACTAACCCACCGGGCCCACATGTCAGGTTGACTTTGCTGACGAGGCAGTTGACCAGGCCCACATGTCAGCGACCCTAACCAGCACTGGTTCACTGACTAATGGACCCCACTGGTCAGGTTTGACCCGGGGCAGCCCTGTTGACCTGCTGAGGTCAGCATGACGTAATGCTGACCCAATAATTCATTTTCTGGAATTAGTTAATTCTAAATATGTCAGAAAATTTCAGAAAATGCCCAAAACTTCTAAAAATCACAGAAAATCAACCGTAACTCCAAATGAAATAAATTATATATGAAAAATTATCAGAAAAATTCAGGGAATCTGGTTATGGCATTTTTCATGCATGTTTGAACAACTTAACCTCACTGTTTAGTCCAAAACATGATAATGCACTATTTGAACTCACAGTTTGAATTTGAATTTGAACCTAGTGTTCAAACCAACTCCATTTAACTTGTTGTTAGTTGCATTAGCTCAATCAACAGCATATTGACATGTCATGATCATGCATCATATTGTTGCATCGCATTGATCGTGTTCTTCCTTGTGTGCCGGTAAATGTCCCCTCTCGATAGACGATGTACCGACGCTATGATCGTTGACACTGATGAAGACTGAATGTTATCTTCAGAAGTGCCAGGCAAGCACAACCCCCTTGTTCATTCCGATACAAGCCCACTCTCTCGCTCCTGCTCTCTTTTACTGCATTTGGACAACAACGATTCAACTGTTACATGTTGCGATAGTTGAACCCCTTTCCTCTGCACGACCTGTCATTGCCACAGTAAATAGATGAAACCCACTAGCATGAGTAGGAGTTGTTTGAGCCCTGATGTGCCTACTCATTCCTGTTTGCTTGTCATGCCTACTATTGCTTAGAGTTGTCAGGTCTGATTCATCGGGGATGAATTGGAAAGTTGTGAACATGTCCTACTATGTGTGAGCTAAGTGTGTGAACACGATTTGGTAAAGGTAGCGGTGAGAGGCCATGTAGGAGTACATGGTGGGTTGTCTCATTGAAACCGTTCTTAGGAACTGAGTTCTGTGTTTGTGATCCATG
This sequence comes from Triticum monococcum, assembly GCA_034509565.1. Lineage (NCBI taxonomy): Eukaryota > Viridiplantae > Streptophyta > Magnoliopsida > Poales > Poaceae > Triticum > Triticum monococcum. Next base: position 425,603,388 of record CM067847.1, on the reverse strand, counting down.
AAACAGTTACTACCACGCATTGGGCCCGAAACCAATGGACCCTCTCGGCTTCTTGATCACCCTTGTCCTCTGTCCAGGAGTTGCAACTAGTTTCTGGTGTTTATAGGATATGTGTTGGTGGCCGTGCGTAGCGCTGATCCCAGGGGTGGGCTATGTTGCGGTAGATACACCGTGGCCGCACATGCCGGGCGCCCGTTTGGTGTCTCGGAACCCTGTACACATCGTTCGGGGCCGTATGTGGAAACCTCGGCTGGACTCCCTGCGGATGGAACCTGGATAGGCGATAAACCTGGACTAGAGACTTAGGTGTTTAGGTAGGCCGTGGCCGACACCCTCGTTGGGCTTCCGCTTGAAGGTTGCCGAGTACATGTCGTGTAAACGGCGGTAAGGTGAGAGCGTGTGTGAAGAAGTACACCCCTGCAGGGTTAACATCATCTATTCGAATAGCCGCGTCGGCGGTAATGGACTTCTGGGTTACCTATAACAGTTCATAGACAAGTGAAAGTGGATACTCTAAAACTCGCAAGATAGGTGTGAGTGCTATGGATGGCCTTCTCGTAGGGAGACGAGAGCGGATCCATAGTGGTGTATTGAATGGTGAATATGTGGACTCGTGTGCGCCACCTCAAAGAGTTGCTTGTAGTCGTAGTTCAGGTTAGCCACTGAGTCAAAGCTGGCTTGCTGCAGTTAAACTCCACCCCCCCCCCCCCTTGATGATACCGATGCATATGTAGTTTAGATCTGATGTAAGTCTTGCTGAGTACCTTTGTACTCACGTTTGCTTAATTTATGTTTTGCAGAGAGATTTCAGTCTCGCTAGTAGTTCCGCATGTTATTCGACGTTTAGCTTGATACCTCAGCTACGATCTTGTGCCCTCGGCAGGATCTGGTAGATAGTCAGGCTTCTTAGCCTTTTTCCATTTGTAGATGTCTGTACTCAGACATGTTAAGCTATGATTGTTGGGTCATGAGACCCATGTTTGTAATATCTCGCTCCTCGGAGCCTAATGAATAAATACTTGAGTTGTAGAGTTATGTTGTGATGCCATGTTGTATTTACACATATCGAGCATATTGTGTGTATGATTGAAATGCTTGGTATGTGTGGGATCTGACTATCTAGTTGTTTATCCTTGGCAGCCTATCATATGGGGAAATGTAGTCTAGTGCTTCTGAGCGATAGTAGTCCGCTACAGCCTGGATCACCGGAGTCCTGCTAGCCCAGCACTACTGCTCGGAACACTTGACTGGCCGGCATGTGATTCACTTCGTTCCTGTGTCTGTCCCTTCGGGGAAATGTCACGCGGTGACTTCCGGAGTCCTGCCTAGCCTGCTACAGCCCGGGTTACCGGAGTCCTGTTAGCCCAGTGCTACAGCCCGGATTCACACGTTGATGACCGACATGCTCGATATGATTCATGTATGCCTGTCCTCATGGGTTAGTGCCGCTTGGTTTCACGACTAGCCATGTCGGCCTGGGTTCTCTGTCATATGGATGCTAGCGACACTATCATATACGTGAGCCAAAAGGCGCAAACGGTCCCGGGCCAGGTAAGGTGGCACCCGTGGGAATACTGTGCGTGAGGCCGCAAAGTGATATGATGTGTTACATGCTAGATCGGTGTGACTTAGGATCGGGGTCCTAACAGCGTTGGTATCAGAGCCTGACTGCCTGTAGGATTACCAAGCCAAACTGGTCGAAGTTGAGTCTAGAAATGCTTTAGTTATGTAAGGGAATTCATTGGGGAAGGGAATGTAAGGTTCTTTTTACTCCTTATACCTCATGGCCTTCTGATCCGAGTCAACCTCTTCTTTTCTACGGGGATTAAGAACTAGGCCTTCCCATCTATCTATCAGGATGACGTGTTACTAACCTGTTGACTTATAGGATTGATGGATTCATGCTGCAGTTCAGTTCCTACTACTTCCATATATTCATAACTGGCCTCAGAACCTTGATATTATGATTCTGAGTGGTTATGCCACCATTTTTGCAGGATGTCTCAAATCTTTTCGAGCATTTACAGTCGTTATGCTGTCCGAGTCATCCCAGGTTTCTAAATAGTCTGATGCATTTGCAAACCTTTTCCCCTGTTCCTGATGTCCATTTAGGCCAGGTTAATCACACTAATTGTGAGTTGGGGTATCCTTTTGCCTCGACATATATGTTGGAATTATTATTATGACCCTAGATGTCTTAGAGTGCCACCTAGTAATCGAACCATGTTTTGCGTTTCCAGTGTGATGATTCTGGCCGTTATTCTTGAAAGCATCCCGTGATGCCATTTAGTTAGTAGGCATTCTATTCCTGGGTTTTGAACCCGAGACTCACCCTACCTGCTTCATGTTGATAGTGTTTGCTAGTTCCTTAGGATATTAGTAACCTTTGCGATAGTCCTCAAGGTCTGTGGTATATCATTCTTCCAATACCATGAGTCAATATGACAGAAGTTATTTGAACCAAAAGATCACAATCGGCGTACTCTTGAGGAGTTCTCCATTCATAATTGTGACTCTGCCAGTCCTACCTCTCTGCATGGGTTATCCGGAAGAAACATGTCGAACTTGGTTTGACATATTAATCTATGCATCCACAACTCAGAAAGATATATGTTCCTTTGAATTGTCCCCCTTCCATTATATCCTGACCCCCGTCTATCAATTGATAGTCAGGAGTAGTTGTGCATTGATGTTATCGATGCCTGTTATTCATGTGATCCGTCAAGCCATTCTATTTCAGAATGACTAGGAGAAACAAACTCCAGTACCTCATCCATATCCAGGATTGGGCCAAAGTAGTTGTATTCCGCAGATCAAAATGCAACCCAGCTTTTGGTTCTGTTCTACTCTGAAGTATTACCCACTTTATGTCAAGAGCGTCGTGAGAATTGCACCTTCTCCTATGAATTCTTGACGCAGTGATACTCTCTCCATCATTATATCATTTCTCAGTTTCCATGTTGTTGCAACCGGAATGTCGACAAGTGAATCGTGGTGTGTGAAATCAATACTCCTAGCAACCCTGTTGCTTGGTAGTTAATGGACAATATTCTCATTCTTAGCGTGTTGGTTATTGAATCATCATTCTAAGATAGATTGTCCTACCTAGTCCTTATTTCCTGGTGCACTCTTCGATCAACGAGCTAGGATTTTCCCAAACCCTTGCCCTATCGATCATATCGTCTTGCCCTGAAAAGCAAGATTGTTCTCAAGCTTAATAACATACCGGTGGTTCGTGATTTTCCGAATATCTTCTCGGAAGTGTTACCAGGTTGTCACCTGACCGTTATGTTGAGTTCGTGATCAAGTTGGTTTTCCGATAAACCACCTTTCCCCAAGAACCTGTGTTGGATACCCCTGAGCTAGTTGGTTAAGCTTAACAACAGCTTGGAGAGTTGGAAGGTAAAAGCTTGTCTGACTTAGTTCATGTTAAGGGATATCTTTGTGTTTGTGCGTGTGTTGAAGAAAGATGATATCTTCACCAATTGGTCCTCGTGATCAGTTGTTGGATATATTGTCTTGTCAAAACTTTGACTTGAGTATGGGCTATCGTCAAGTCAAATCAGAACCAATGATGTTTGTAATGTTGTTCTACTTGTGGTTGATCCCTCGGGCATACACCATTACATCCTTTGGTCTGACCAATGCTACCACCGTGTTCACATGATGGTGGAAGTCCAGTGATATGGAAATTTTGATGAGTTGTTGTTGAGCCCATCAGCAGCATGTTGTCTCCCCCAAGATTCATGTTGAACATCTAAGTTAGTGTTGGAAACTTTATAAGCATTGCCCTCATGTCCCGATCATGAAGCATATGTCCAGTTGAAAGATGTGACTTCCTCTAATTCATGTGCATCTGATGTAAGTTGCCGCCGTGAATTCGAGAAAGTTTGTTTTTGCTTCCTCTGGAATCATCCCAAGTCAGTCATGCATGTGCGAAGTATTCTATGGTCTGATAGACTGATCATCTACATTCTATACGTATCCCTAGCACACCAAGCCACTGATTGATTTGTTCAAGGAGAAGAAGTTTCTTCTTAAGGGTTAGACCTACGCAAGGACTTCGATATCCTTGTTGATGGTTCCCCCTGAACTCGGTAGTGTTTCATTTTAAGACTACCAGGTGACCATGCTTCTGTAGGACAACGTGTTCACATGCTTGTAGCAGAACCGGCTCATGTTTTGGAGCTTACTACCATAGTTCATTCCCCCAAGAATCTCGCAATGTCATCTCGTCGATTTGTGTTGCAAACCTTCATTTTCCTTTCTAGACTCGATGAGTCTGGAATATCCTGTCACCAACCAGATCTGAATCTCAGGCAGATATGATGGTTGGAGCATTTTCCAAGAACTATAATATTGGTCTCTCGATAAACGGTAAAGTGGATGTCGTGGCCAACACATCCGGCCGGATGACCTATTATTGTAGTATCTCGATTGAAGAAAGTTGGCCACCTTCCCATAAGGATTTCGTAGGTTTTAATCCAGAAGTTGTTCCTTATGGATCTATTGTATTCCGAAGTCCGACCACTACTTGGCGGCTATGCCGATGCTTAAAGCATGACCGTGGTAACCAGTACATCAAGGAGAACATTAGAAGCGGAATGCTAAATGTCTCTCGGTGGATCATCCAGATTTTGTTTCCTTGGCTTCGCTAAGGTGAAATCTGAGAAAGTGTTATCTTTCTTTGCATCTGCATCTTCCACCATTATTCATCATGGTAGCATGTTGTGTTGCCAGGATCCTTGACACGGATATTGGCAGAACCTTGATGAATACGGAAATGCTCAAGTTCTTGAGAGCACGCTCAGGCACTAGGTTCTGATGTTGTCGTTAACTGGAATGTGCCTCCTTCCTCTCAGTTGTTCGATAGCCATCCAATTGGTGGAATCACCTTTGCCGGTGAAATTTCTCCCCAGTTACTAGAATCATTCCCAACATTTGCATTTTGTTCCCAGCTTACACCTCAGTAGTTGTTGTTCAGGATCATCTTCAAAAATGGACTTACCATGGGTCTCATCCATTTCCGATGATAAGCAAAAATCATCCATTGCGTTGTCTTCAACAAGGTAGTCCACATCATCCATTCTAGTCCAAGTATGTCATTCTTTCAAACTCCTTCAAAAGATCGATTGTGATTGCCTTAGACTGGTATAAAGAGTTTCAATGATCTATGGGTCAAAAGTAATTCTTTTTGTCACTTAAGGGAATAGCTCTACGAGTCACTTTCACTAAGGTACCTCGTTATGGTATTATGGGCAACATAACTTCTCGCTACTTGAAACCCCCTCACCATCTATTTAGGCGTGGAATTGTTGCCACCAAATCAAACCCCGTCGTTGTTCTTCCATCCCTCTCGATGTGTTTTGTGTCTCAACTTGAGATGTTTCAACATATCATTCCGCGAGTTGATATTGTTTAGCTCGATCTTCGAGAAGATCAATCCTAGTTGAGTTTCTTTCCGTCGTCATCGCATGGATGAAGATCTCAAAAGCGAGGGTGTCAAGATCGACATGATGCAATGAATCAACATCTTCGGGAAGGGCAATCGGATCGTGAAGATTCTTTATTGGCGTTCCCTCTGTCTTCTTACCTCACGTCTTGAATCTCGGGACGAGATTTTTGTTTAGTGGGGGTGAGTTGTCACAGCCCTAGAATTTGTTTGCAAATAGTTGCACAAGCATCCATGCATCATGTTTAAATTCAAGAAACTTGAATTGAGGAAAATTGAAAGCCTCAAAATTTTAATTAAAAGAAGGGAAAATAACCCTGGAAATGCATCCAATGTTTCCAAAATGCTCCCCAATGATGTTTAATATTACGGCAAGGGTTTTGGTCCAAACCAAAAATATGGAACATTTTTGAGGAATTATTTTGGCCATTTGGATTTAAATCAATAAATATTTGAGTTGGATTTAATTCTTATATAAAAGAATTGCAAGTCCAAAAATCCTAAAAACCTGTGAGTGGCTTTGAATATATTGCATCAAGCCACATAAATATTTTCAGGAGCTACTAAATGATTTGGTCTGTGAATCAAATCAAAACAGAATTGAAATATTAGAAAACAGAAATAAAACAGACGGAGGCTCACCTGGAGCAAACTTACCTGTGCGGCCCATGAGACGGCCCAGCCCACCAGGGGCTCCTCCCTGTCGTCTTCCCCCTTGCCAGGAGGACGAGCGCGTGGCCGGCGCGCGCGAGCACACGTCCGACCACCTCCTGCTTGCTCGCCGCTACTGGAGGCTACCCCGAGCGCCACGACACCCCTGGACCCCCCTGCACTCCTCTCCTCTCTCCCTCGAGCGCCCTCCCTCCTCTGTCTCTCTCGCTCGCGTTCGTCCGAACGCGCCCGTCGCCACCGACGCCGTTCGCCGCGGCCACAGCCACCGCCTCGCCTCCCCGACGCCTCCTAAAGCTCCGCCTCGACCTACTCTTCCTCCTCACCGCTCCAAGCGACGCCGGGAGCCCTACAGTGACGCCATCGCCGTCGTCTTCACCGACGGGCACCGAAGATTGCCGGCCCCGATTCTCCGTATCTAGGTCGTCCCCAAGCCCACTGAGCTGCGCTTCGACCTCCCAGTGAGCCCCTCCGTCGTTACCCCCTAACCCCGCGGCCTAGCGATCGCTGTCTCACCGCTTCCCATGACGCCCGAAGCACACCGCCGCACGAACTCGTCACCGACGAGGCTCCGGTGGCCTATCGGCCCCGTTCATATGCCCGTTGGCTTTGTGAGAGCCTGCAGAACACGTAGGTGCTACCCGTTGATCCTCCTGTGCACGGTGTCGTCGTTTTCATCGGCGCCCGAACTCCGGCGGCCGCAACCGAGCTCGCCGCCGTCGACTCCGGCCACCCCCGGCCCGGAGACCACCACCATCTGACGCGCCATCGCGCCAGCTCTCCGTAGGGCCAAAGGGCGCATCAAACGGTGCACGGTAGGCGAAACCCGAGCCACCCCGATGCGTCTCCGCCGCGTTTTTGGTCGTCGCCGGTGAAACTCCGGCGAGCCAACGTGGCACACTTAGTTAACACTAATGACGCCATTAGCTGATCACTGTGCCACTGACGGATGGGCCCCATGTGCTAATTAACCCCGGAATTTATTCCCTGTTTAACTTAGACTAACCCACCGGGCCCACATGTCAGGTTGACTTTGCTGACGAGGTAGTTGACCGGGCCCACACGTCAGCGACCCTAACCAGCACTGCTTCACTGACTAGTGGACCCCACTGGTCAGGTTTGACCCGGGGCAGCCCTGTTGACCTGCTGAGGTCAGCATGATGTAATGCTGATGCAATAATTCATTTTCTGGTATTAGTTAATTCTAAATAATTCAGAAAATTTCAAAAAATGCCGAAAACTTCTAAAAATCGTAGAAAATCAACCGTAACTCCAAATGAAATAAATTATATATGAAAAATTATCAGAAAAATTCAAGGAATCTGATTATGTCATTTTCATGCATGTTTGAACAACTTAACCTCACTGTTTAGTCCAAAACATGATAATGCACTATTTGAACTCATAGTTTGAATTTGAATTTGAACCTAGTGTTCAAACCAACTCCATTTAACTTGTTGTTAGTTGCATTAGCTCAATCAACAGCATATTGCCATGTCATGATCATGCATCATATTGTTGCATCGCATTGATCGTGTTCTTCCTTGTTTGCCGGTAAATGTTCCCTCTCGATAGACGATGTACCGACGCTGTGATCGTTGGCACTGATGAAGACTCAATGTTATCTTCAGAAGTGCCAGCCAAGCACAACCCCCTTGTTCATTCCGATACAAGCCCACTCTCTCGCTCCTGATCTCTTTTACTGCATTTGGACAACAACGATTCAACTGTTACATGTTGCGGTAGTTGAACCCCTTTCCTCTGCATGACCTGTCATTGCCACAGTAAATAGATGAAACCCACTAGCATGAGTAGGAGTTGTTTGAGCCCTGATGTGCCTACTCATTCATGTTTGCTTGTCATGCCTGCTATTGCTTAGAGTTGTGTTAGGTCTGATTCATCGGGGATGAATTGGAAAGTTGTGAACATGTCCTACTGTGTGTGAGCTAAGTGTGTGAACACGATTTGGTAAAGGTAGCGGTGAGAGGCCATGTAGGAGTACATGGTGGGTTGTCTCATTGAAACCGTTCTTAGGAACTGAGTTCTGTGTTTGTGATCCATGAAACAGTTACTACCACGCATTGGGCCCGAAACCAATGGACCCTCTCGACTTCTTGATCACCCTTGTCCTCTGTCCAGGAGTTGCAACTAGTTTCTGGTGTTTATAGGATATGTGTTTTTTTTACCATGAAGACTGCAGGGCTTACACCCCACAGCATTTTATTAATTAAGCCAAAATAAATACAAGGTATGCATCCTCAAGATGAGGACGAAGCTATACAGGGAAAGGAAGACTATACCTAAATAATTACAGAGGGAAGAAAAGCAACATGAGCTCTCCTCAAGGGGGAAGAAAATCAATCCACTTAAGAAGGGTTTCCCTGTTCTTCCGTTTGATCCGATGAGAGAGCAGAGTAAGGTCATGAATGAAACCATTCCTCCAGGCCTTGAATGTTGGTTGGATGTTCCGGAAAGCTCTATCATTCCTGACCTTCCAAATATTCCACCATGCCGTAAACACCACCTCCCCAAAGAAAGGCTTGTTGAACTCCTTCCTAGCTTGACGAGCAATATCCAGCATATCATTACCATTGATCCATTCAATTTGCAGATAGTTCCACACTCGAGTACTATAATTGCACTGGAAGAAAAGATGGTTTCTGTCTTCCAGAATTCCAGTGGGACAAAGCACACATTCTGGTCCTTCATTAATCTTCCAATGCCTCCGCTGAATCATGTCTTTAGTGTTAACCCTGTCCATAATTACAAGCCAAGCAAACATCTTGATCGACATGGTGCAGCAACTCTTCCATATCCACCCCAGAATAGGGTTTGATACCATTGGCTGATATACAAAATCGTAAAACCTCTTTGCAGTAAAAACTGCTTTCTTGCCATGCCTCCAGCTCCAGCTGTCCTTGGAGGTATTATCGAACTGAAAAGTCCTCATTAGGGAAGAAAGTTGCTGCAATTCCTGAAAGGCTTGTGCAGTGAGAGGTAAGTAGAGTAGGTCTTGGAAACTACTAGCCGCAAAGACTTCCTTGACTGAGAGATTTTTGTCAAGACAAAAGGAGTAGAGCCTAGGAAACCGATCTTGCAGTGGGACTGAACTGCCCCCAATTTGCCAGTAGTCAGACCAGAACAAAACCGTATCACCCGTAGCAACATCCACCGATGTAACTGACCGAAACTTGTCCATCAGCTTACATACATCTCTCCACCAAAAGGAGCCACAAAGAACCGTGTCATGTGGAATCCTCTGAAAGTAGTAAGAATCCCAAACTAACTGCACCCATGGCACATCCATCTTGTTATAAAATTTATTGAGATGTTTCATCAGCATAGCATCATTCTGTAAACCTAAGTTCAATATTCCAAGCCCTCCTTTGGACTTAGGTCGACCGACTAGTGGCCAAGCCGCCAGTGAGTGTCCCCTTTCCTGGCCATACTTCCTCCATAAGCACTGCCTCTGAATTCTTTCCAGTTGTTTCAAAATGCCCTGAGGAAGTGACAAGCTGGAAAGGAAGAAGATAGGCAATGAAGAGATGACAGAATTAACTAACAGCAGTCTGCTTCCTTGAGGTAAAAACCAAGAGCTTGCAGTCAATCTTCTCTCCATGCAATCCACCAGGGGAAGAAGATCCACAATTTTTGGCCTGGTGGTCCCCACAGGCAGACCCAGGTAAGTAAAAGGCATCTTGCCTAACTTACAACCAAAATCAGCAGCCAGCTCTGAAGCATCTGGGTCTGTCATATTGATGGGATACATTGAGGATTTATGAAAATTAATTTGAAGTCCAGTTGCCTGAGAGAAAGAGTGTAAGACACGTTTCAAAGCCCTCAATTGATCTTTGTCAGCATTGAAGAAAAGCAACGTATCGTCAGCATATTGGACTACAGGGAAATCTGGGTCATGTGTGGGCAGAGGTCTATTGACCTTGATGAAGAAGATCATTTATCAATGTTTGCAAGAGATCCGCCGCAATCACAAAGAGCAAGGGAGAAATGGGGTCCCCCTGCTTGACGCCGCATTTGCATTTGAAGTAATTTCCAGGAACTCCGTTCAAAAGAACGGAAGAAGTGCCAGAGGACGGCAACTGTTTAATCCAAGTGATCCATCTATCGTCAAAACCTTTTGCAATTAGGATCTTGATGATAGCCTCATGCTGGATAGAATCAAAAGCCTTTTCGAAATCCAGTTTAAGCAAAATGATGGGCCTCTTAGATTGGGTACATTGGTGAATGTACTCAAATGTCCAAGCTAGGCAATCCTGGATTGTTCTTGATTTTATGAAACCATATTGGTTTTTATGCACACATTTGATGATTTCCTGTTGGAATCTGTTAGCTGCGAGTTTGGTGAGAAACTTCAAACCCACCGAGGTAAGGGAGATCGGCCTGAAGTCTCCTACACCCTCCGGTGACTGCTTCTTAGGGATCAGGGTGATATACGCGTCATTCAAGTTCTCCAACTGAACTGTTCCAGCATGAAACTCCTGAACCAATTTGATGAAATCAGCAGAAATTATGTGCCAACACTTTTTTTAAAAAGTCCATTAAAGCCATCAGGCCCTGGGGCCTTATCAATGGGCATTTCCTTGATAACCTGCTCAATTTCTTTCATATCAAACTGGTTCGTGAGCGCCGTAAGGCCCTGGACCCTAGGAATAAGGGACAATATGTTTTCATCCAAACAAATTGGTCGTACTGTCCCCATTCTGTTTCGGAAGGCTGTCAAGAATTCCTTGGCCATTTCATCATGGTTTGACGTTATGGATCCATCAGCCAACAAAAGACTGGCAATAGAGTTTTTCCTGTATCTCTCGGTTGCCATAGCCTGAAAAAAATTTGAGTTCTCCTCCCCCACTTTAATATACCTGATTGTACATCTCTTCTTCCAATAGAGATATTGCATGTGCAGCAGACGCTCATGATGTAGTTTTATGATTTTCCTGAAATTAAACTCAGGCCTGGACAGAGACCTTCTGTCCTCAAGATTGTCCAACCAAAGAATTACCCAGTTACACTTCTCAAGCAACCTTTTGATATGGGATAACCCCTTTTGCCATTTTTTAGTGCATACCTCAACGCCTTTAGTTTGTCCACAATTATAGCTGCAATATGAGTTTTGCGAGAGGGTCTATTCCAAACCTCCTGAACACACTCCATAAAACCAGCCTGATGGATCCAAAAGTTTTCAAACCTGAAAATGTGTGCTTTAGGAATTGCTGTATTGATGGTAACCAAACAAGGCACATGATCCGACGCAGTTTTGGCCAGGGGGGTCAGTTGTGTCATTGGGTAAATGTGTATCCAACTCGCCGATGTGAAAACCCAATCTAACTGTTCCAAAAGAGGTGTGTCCTGCATATTAGACCAAGTAAATTTTCTTCCTTTCAAGGGAATTTCCAGCAATCCCAAATGGCCAATTATCTCATTGAATAGAAACATGTCATTTATATCACCCCCAGGTAAGTTCCTATTATCCATTGAACGGATGAAATTGAAGTCTCCCATCAACATCCACAACTGATCCGGATCAATACCTAAATTGTACATCCAAGAAACGAACTCATCACGTAGCTCACCCTGACAAGGGCCATACACATTCACCATGAACCACTTTTCATTATTGTGAACCGAGGTAAACTGCATGACTATAGCGTAGGGTTTAACTTCAAGTAATGTGCCATGAAACACATCTGAACGCCACACTGTTAATAGGCCCCCAGATGCTCCACTAGAGGGAGACTCCACAAATTGATCAAAGCCATGGGGGCAAATGCTTTTAATGTCTGACCGCGAGCAAGTGGAAAGCTTCGTTTCCTGCAAGCAAAGCACTGAACATTGACTCTCTATCACCTTTTCCCTGATAGAGCGCTGTCTCGCTCCCGAATTGAGACCGCGAACATTCCAACATAACACTTTCCAGCTACGCGTTGTAACACGATTCATTAAAAACCATAACGTCTAGTAGCAAAAGAAATATGGCACCTAATGCCATACCATCCATAATGAACTTAAGTTCAGGATCCCAAAATGTCTCGTCACAGACTGAACATAGTTCAACAGAAAAGAAAACAAGCCTAACCAGCACCTTCCACATAGACATAGTCATAAGAAACTACGCTATAGATGCAGACGAGTCCTCCTGTGGGTTAGCCATAAGCTTATCCACCGAAATGAGCGCAGGATCAATCTCTAATTCCTCACCCACAGCTTGCAGAACCTGAATCGGAGTGTGAGGCGGCACCGCAGGAAGAGCCTCTTCAGAATCATCAACTGGAGTGGGCTGGGCCTTGTCTTCCATGGGCTTTGCACGAGGACGCTTCTTGGATGGCTGCAGTGAGAGCTGTTCAAAAACTACGTTCTTGTAGCCATCCAATTTTGCCGCGCTCCTTGTGCATCGCCTGAGAGATGTGTCAACCACCGGAGTATTCTGCTTTTGTCGCCGTTTACGCCTAGTTGATTGATCAACAGAGAAAACCATGCTAGATTGTGCGGAGACAGGAACTGCAGAACCCTCCGTCCCTCCTTCTTCCAAAACAGAGTCTTGAACATTGACAACCGGCAACTCCTCAAATAAGGCTCTGGCCACTGGGCGCTTCGCCAAGACAGACTGCCTGGTGACAGGCACCACAGGCAAAGAGGCAGCTAAAGAAGAAATCATCCTTTCTTCATCAAAGGCAATGGACCAAGACCTCTTCGAGTAAATGACTGTGCCCAGTGGTTTGAAGAAAATGGCCCTGGGGACATCTTTAACCGAGAAATCAACCATCAGATTTTCAAAGGACCTTTTCCAAACCATCTCCGGAGGAAGAGGAGGACCAGCCACAATGCGTGCCATGCCAATAAAAATTTCATGCTGCTAAATCACCGGAGGCTGATAAGGCACAATTGCAAGCTGGTTCTCATCTAAAACCGGATGCTGAGCTTCGGGGAGTGGTTCATGGTGCTGCTGGACATCATCTTCTGGTTGAAGCTGCTCGACAGACGCAGACCCTTCCGGCTGATCAATGACTATTGAGACCTGATCCTGTTCTGGAGCCGCAGGGTGTGGGGCCTGCTCAATCTCTGCATCCTCTCCCCATATGGCATTTCCCCAAGCAGGATCATTATTATTCACAGGCGGAGGGGGTGGAGCAAGAGGAGCATCGTTCCAACCAAGCATCGGATATGGAGGCAAAGCAAACATCAGATTATCCTGCACCAGATTGCCAGGTAACGGATGAGGATTTCCATCCAAGGGCATGGGATCTTCGTCATGTGGCATCTGGTCAGCAAAATCTGCACCTAAGACATAGCAAGCAGCAGTCCAAGATACTTGTGCATCACCATACTCCGCATAATCACAAAAGACAACATCCCTTGGAACCAGCGGTGTATCCAGAAAATAAGCCTCCACTACGGTCCTGAGCAGATAAGGATCCTCACTATCCCAAGAGATAAATTTTCCAAAAGTGCCTACCGCCTGAGAGATATATTCAGTGGTGCGATAATCGAGAGGAATCCCAATAAACATTAACCAGCCCTTGCGAAAACACTGCATCCCTCTATAATTTTGTCCATCATCATGCTTCATAAATCTGATAGAGCGATCATGACCAAAAGGAAACGGTGCATGCTGGATCAATGTGTATCTGACTGAAGAATCCCTGACTTGAAACAGCCCTACCCCATGAAACCACGGCTGCGCAGATCGAACAAAAATACCTCTGTTGTGCAGAAACTGAACAACTTCTTCCCGTACTGGGCCAAACGGCCCCTCCGGCTCCGGCATGACCTCTGCCACCATGAAGTCCTCATGGCGACGAGCCGGCCGCACAGCGGGCGTGAAGAAGGAGCGGGGTAGCCGACGATCGCCCCCATCAATGATGTGATTACCCGGGGGCACAAAGCGTTGGGGATCAAGATCATAGTTCGCCATGGAATCTTCAGTAGCAGGTCGGGGGTTTTCTTTGGCTTGAGGGGAAGGAAGATGTAATGTGGGCGGCGGCGATGGGACTGGACAGTCTATCCCAATAATGCCGGCTCTGTTCCCATGAGTAGCAGCAGATTCCGATAAACTTGTTTTTTGTTGCACCAGAATTGGCCTCCAAACCAGACCCTTGGAGCGCGCGAAATCATTACAGTCACGTCTAGAGTGACCAGGGCGAGAGCAACTTGTGCAGACCGCTCACATTCCACAAGCGGCTGACAGGTGGCCCCTTTGAGAACAAACTGTACAGGTAATCACGCGGTCCACCATGTCATCGACCATGGCCTCAAACTGCCTTGCAGCCTCTTGAGATGAAGGTATATCAAGACCGTGGCCCAAAGGAGTTGGGGTCGTAGACGTAGGTGGCCCAGAGATAGATGGGCTGGGTCTTGAAAGTGGGCTATCGGGCAGGTTGGCCTCCATGGGAGCTGGCGGTGTTTATAGGATATGTGTTGGCGGCCGTGCGTAGCGCTGATCCCAAGGGTGGGCTATGTTGCGGTAGATGCACCGTGGCCGGGCATGCCGGGCGCCCGTTTGGTGTCTCGGAACCCTGTACACATCGTTCGGGGCCGTATGTGGAAACCTCGGCTGGACTCCCTGCGGATGGAACCTGGATAGGCGATAAACCTGGACTAGAGACTTAGGTGTTTAGGTAGGCCGTGGCCGACACCCTCGTTGGGCTTCCGCTTGAAGGTTGCCGAGTACATGTCGTGTAAACGGCGGTAAGTGGTGAGAGCGTGTGTGAAGAAGTACACCCCTGCAGGGTTAACATCATCTATTCGAATAGCCGCGTCCGCGGTAATGGACTTCTGGGTTACCTATAACAGTTCATAGATAAGTGAAAGTGGATACTCTAAAACTCGCAAGATAGGTGTGAGTGCTATGGATGGCCTTCTTGTAGGGAGACGAGAGTGGATCCATAGTGGTGTATTGAATGGTGAATATGTGGACTCGTGTGCGCCACCTCAAAGAGTTGCTTGTAGTCGTAGTTCAGGTTAGCCACTGAGTCAAAGCTGGCTTGCTGCAGTTAAACTCCACCACCCCCCCCCCCCTTGATGATACCGATGCATATGTAGTTTAGATCTGATGTAAGTCTTGCTGAGTACCTTTGTACTCACGTTTGCTTAATTTATGTTTTGCAGAGAGATTTCAGTCTCGCTAGTAGTTCCGCGTGGACTTCGACGTTTAGCTTGATACCTCAGCTACGATCTTGTGCCCTTGGCAGGATCTGGTAGATAGTCAGGCTTCTTAGCCTTTTTCCATTTGTAGATGTCTGTACTCAGACATGTTAAGCTTCTGCATGTGCTTGATTTATATGCTATGATTGTTGGGTCATGAGACCCATGTTTGTAATATCTCGCTCCTCGGAGCCTTATGAATAAATACTTGACTTGTAGAGTTATGTTGTGATGCCATGTTGTATTTACACATATCGAGCATATTGTGTGTATGATTGAAATGCTTGGTATGTGTGGGATCCGACTATCTAGTTGTTTATCCTTGGCAGCCTATCATATGGGGAAATGTAGTCTAGTGCTTCTGAGCGATAGTAGTCCGCTATAGCCCGGATCACCGGAGTCCTGCTAGCCCAGCACTACTGCTCGAAACACTTGACTGGCCGGCATGTGATTTACTTCGTTCCTGTGTCTGTCCCTTCGGGGAAATGTCACGCGGTGACTTCCGGAGTCCTGCCTAGCCTGCTACAGCCCGGGTTACCGGAGTCCTGTTAGCCCAGTGCTATAGCCCGGATTCACACGTTGATGGCCGACATGCTCGATATGATTCATGTATGCCTGTCCTCATGGGTTAGTGCCGCTTGGTTTCACGACTAGCCATGTCGGCCCGGGTTCTCTGTCATATGGATGCTAGAGACACTATCATATACGTGAGCCAAAAGGCGCAAACAGTCCCGGGCCAGGTAAGGTGGTACCCGTAGGAATACCGTGCGTGAGGCCGCAAAGTGATATGATGTGTTACATGCTAGATCGGTGTGACTTAGGATCGGGGTCCTGACAACAGCCATCTTGGCCATTTTCTCTTTGCTCTCGCAATGCGCAGCCTTCTCGGCCCTTAACTCTTCGGCCGCCTTCAAAGCAGCCGCATTACTACTCCTTGCTTGTTCTTTGGCTTGGGCAAGTTCCGCCCGAAGGGTCTCCACGGTGGCAGCTCCATCTATAGTCACAAAATATTAAAGATACTAGCATCACGCTGCTCTTATTACGTGACATTCACCAGAAAATATCACTTACCCTGTGCCTCATCAAGCCACTTGTTAACAAGCTCGATGTCGGCATCCGCCACATCCAGTTGCCGCTTTAGTTCGGCAAACTCATGAGTCCGGCTAGCCACCGGAGCTTCCACTATCTACACATAAAGGCGGTATGATTATGACCTGGGACTACGATCCTCTGTTTGCCGCCGTTCTTGGTGACAAACAGAGTCTCAGGGGCTACTATCTACACAGGGCACACCTAAAAATGTGCGGTACTATCACAAAGGTATATCATTTTACGTACCTCAAAGCCCGTTAGTAGACTCATGAAGGCATCATGCAACCCGCTTTCGGCGGACGAAATCCTTTCCATCACCGTGCCCATCAACGCACGGTGTTCTTCCGAGATGGTCGCTCGCTTCAGCAGATCCCTCAGTATGTCCGACCGCATACCAGACGGCGCTGGACTCTTTTGTCTGCCATCTTCAAGATCCGGATGCTGGGGACTTCGGGTGATTATGGGATTATCTTCTGGCCTCACCGGATCCGGAGAGGCCCTCCGTGACGACACTTCAAGGTCGCCCGCTTCTTGAGCGGGGGAGTCTGGGGGAGGCGTTTCGCTCTCCATCATCTCCGGAGGAAGGTCCCCTGAAGACGAGCTCTGTTGAGAAGGGCTAAGATCCAAACTGCAAGATAAATGATTTGGTTATTTTCCTCGGAAGTAAACTAGAATATCTCTACTATTAAGTAAATTTTGATCACTTATGACTCGTTAGAGGGCTGAACCCCACACGAACTTTGTGCGGCAAAAGCACCCTCCGAAACGGGACCCTCTGGTGGAGTTTTCTTCTCCCGTTTGGAAACCTTGGTTTCTGGATCATCAGAGGTAATCCTCTTACTCCCCCGGGGCGAACGAATGTCAGACTCCTTCTCTTGGCTATCCTCCCTCACGGAGGTGCTTGTTCCCTTGGTTGGAACAGATAGCGGTGGAGGCCCGCTTTGGCCCTCGTTATTCCCCCTTCCTCTTCCTTTGCGGGTACCAGGCAAGGTGCAGGCTCGAGCATCTTTTCCAGCACCGGATTGTCCAAGCCTTCGGGAAGGGGAGCCAAACACTGGATCATCTTCGCCTTTGCTATCCAGTCCTGGTCAAAGAGCGATCCTTCAGAATGATGTCATGATAAAAGAAAGATAGTGTGTTCGGCTAGAGGGTTACTTACTTGGGCCGCGGTGCGGTTGCTGCTCAGGCCCACGTCCTCGGAGGTGTCCGAACACTCTATCTGGGGTCCAAAGAACGACTTGTACATCTCCTCGTGCGTCAGGCTGAGGAAATTCTGAATAGTGTGCAGTCCTTCTGGGTTGAATTCCCATAAACGGAGGGGCCGGCGTTTGCAAGGCTGGACTTGACGAACCAGCACGACTTGCACTACCATAACCAAACTAAAATCTCCCTCGAAGTGATCCCGGATGCGGCTCTGCAGTATGGGCACATCCTTGGCTGGACCCCAGCTCAGCCCTCTGCTGATCCATGACATCAGTTGTGGTGGAGGGCCTGAGCGAAAGGCGGGGGGATCTACCCACTTGGCACTTCTGGGAGCGGTGATGTAGAACCACTCCCTTTTCCATAATCCAGACACCTCTGGAAAGGAACCTTTAGGCCACGAAGCTCCAGCAATCTTGCTTATTAATGCACCTCCGCATGCTGCATACTGCCCCTCGACCGTCTTCGGCTTCACATCAAAGGTCTTGAGCCACAGGCCGAAGTGAGGGGTAATGCGGAGGAAGGCCTCACATACGACAATAAATGCTGAGATGTGGAGAAAGGAATCCGGGGCTAGATCGTGGAAATCAAGCCCATAATAGAACATCAAACCCCTTACGAAGGGATTCAGAGTGAGGCCTAGTCCTCGGAGGAAGTGGGAGATGAACATGACGTCTTCGTTCGGTTTGGGAGTAGGGACGACCTGCCCTCGGGCGGGTAGCCGATGCGAGACTTCGGCGGTCCAGTATCTTGCCTCCATCAACTTCTTGATATCCTCTTATGTGACGGAGGAGGACATCCACTGGCCCTGGAGGCTGGACCCGGACATAATTGAAGGTTCGGAGCACCTGACCTGGGCTTTGGGTGTTAGAACTCGAGGCGGGGGAAGGATTCGATTGAGCATGGGAGGAAAAAAGTAAAAACCTTGACCCTTTATAAAGAGGGTGAATATCAAGCGTCCTCCTCGTGGCCGTTTGGGACTTGCCTAACATCTAGGAGTCCTTGGCACGGTTGGGTTACCCATGCCCGTATTGATGAGAATCCCGTAATAAGGGGGACACAATCTCTGCTTTGACAAGACGTGTCAAAAAACTGCCTCGCGTTATGTGCGGGGCTAGTTAAAGGAAACGGTTAGAATAATCGCCGGGCCATGGCATAATGTCGTGTTGCCAAAACAAGTCAGTAGATTAGATTTGTGGAAATATTATTCTCTCTATGGTGGTATGTGGAACTTATTTTGCAGGGTCGGACACTATCCTTGTATTCAAATTCTTCTGTGGTGTATTTGGAGGAGGAACCCGCCTTGCAATGCCGAAGACAATACTGCGCGCCGGACTCATCATCATTGAAGCCTGGTTCAGGGGCTACTGAGGGAGTCCTGGATTAGGGGGTCTCTGGATAGCCGGACTGTTGGACTATGAAGATACCAGATTGAAGACTTCGTCTCGTGTCCAGATGGGACTCTACTTGGCGTGGAAGGCAAGCTAGGCAATACGGATATGTATATCTCCTCCTTTGTAACCGACCCTGTGTAACCCTAGCCCTTTTCGGTGTCTATATAAATCGGAGGGTTTTAGTCCGTAGGACAACATACAATCATACCATAGGCTAGCTTCTAGGGTTTAGCCTCTCCGATCTCGTGGTAGATCAACTCTTGCAATACTCATATCATCAAGAATAAGTCAAGCAGGACGTAAGGTTTTACCTCCATCAAGAGGGCCCGAACCTGGGTAAAACATCGTGTCCCATGCCTCCTGTTACCATCTGCCTTAGGCGCATAGTTCGGGACCCCCTACCTGAGATCCGCCGGTTTTGATACCGACAGAGGGCCTCTACATCAACTCCATGGCCCCTCCGATGATGTGTGAGTAGTTTACTCCAGACCTTCGGGTCCATAGTTATTAGCTATATGGCTTATTCTCTGTCTTTGGATCTCAATACAATGTTCTCCTTGATCTTCTTGGAGATCTATTCGATGTAGCTCTTTTTGCGGTGTGTTTGTCGAGATCCGATGAATTGTGGTTTATGATCAAGTTTATCTATGAACAATATTTGATTCTTCTATGAAATCTTTTATGTATGACTGGTTATCTTTGCAAGTCTCCTTGAATTATCAGTTTGGTTTGGCCTACTAGATTGATCATTCTTGCAATGGGAGAAGTGCTTAGCTTTGGGTTCAATCTTGCGGTGTCCTTTCCCAGTGAAAGCAGGGGCAGCAAGGCACGTATTGTATTGTTTCCATCGAGGATAAAAAGATGGGGTTTATATCATATTGCTTGAGTTTATCTCTCTACATCATGTCATCTTGCCTAATGCATTACTCTGTTCTTATGAACTTAATACTCTAGATGCATACTGGATAGCGGTCGATGTGTGGAGTAATAGTAGTAGATGCAGAATCATTTCGGTCTACTTGTCGCAGACGTGATGCCTATATACATGATCATGCCTAGATATTCTCATAATTATGCACTTTTCTATCAGTTTCTCGATAGTAATTTGTTCACCCACCGTAGCACTTATGCTATCTTGAGAGAAGCCACTAGTGAAACCTATGGCCCCCGGGTCTATTCTCCTTTATATTAATCTCCCGTCAACAAGCTATTTCTGGCACCGTTTATTTTGCAATCTTTACTTTAAATCTATATCATAAAAATACCAAAAATATTTATCTTATTATGATTATCTCTATCAGATCTCACTCCCGTAAGTGACCGTGAAGGGATTGACAACTCCTTTATCGCGTTGGTTGCGAGGTTCTTATTTGTTTGTGTAGGTACGAAGAACTTGCGTGTAGTCTCGTACTGGATTGATACCTTGGTTCTCAAAAACTGAGGGAAATACTTACGCTACTTTGCTGCATCACCCTTTCCTCTTCAAGGGAAAACCAACGCAGTGCTCAAGAGGTAGCAAGAAGGATTTCTGGCGTCGTTGCCTGGGAGGCTTACACCAAGTCAAGTCAAGACTCGATCTCCCGACAACCTGCGATTTCTGGCGCCGTTGCCGGGGAGATCAAGTTTACATGCGATGGATATGAGGAGGAAATCAAGACACTACTGGAGAAGAATGACGACCTGATTAAGAAGATCGGAGTATTCATGGGAGGTCCAGCACCGGGAGTAGAAGATGACGATTCCACTTGCCCGGACAAAAACATCATCATCGACGACACCAATTCCGATCCAAGTGATGATGACTTCGAAGACGAAGCTGGAGCAGATATCATGGAGTCTTCCACCGATCAAAATTTCTAGAGGACCACCATATATTAGTAGTATTTTCCCCATGTATTTAGTAGTAGTTGAGCACTTTTGCGATAGTTCCAGACCGTTTGTATGCCCTTGCTTGATTGATTGAGTGAAATGACTGTGTTTGTCTCATGTGCATATGGGTAGTGCCTTCTCATTGGACCCCTTTTCTATTCTGATCTCTTCCATCTAAACCCATCAGATGCCTCCGAGACGTGACCCCGGTTTTGTTTTCCCACCGGAGCTCACCCAGTTGATCCAGCAGTAGAATACTTTGATGCAATTGCTAGTTCAGAACCAGGGCAACAACAACAACAACCCGCCACCAGTGGACAACCCAGCCCGCTTTCTAAGGTTACAACCGCCGGTGTTTTCCGGTAGCACCAAGCCTATAGTTGCAGATGATTGGCTCCGCAGGATTGGAAGGGAGTTAACCACTGCGGGATGCACTGATGCTGAGAAGGTGCGTTTTGCCGCATATCAGTTGGATGGACCAGCAGCATCATGGTGGGAGAATTACACTGTCGCCTACCCCATAGCCACGGTGACATGGGACCAGTTTCAGCAAGCTTTCCGCACAGCCCATGTCTCAACCGGAGCTATGCAGATGAAGAAGCGAGAGTTCTGCAACTTATGCCAGGGGAACCATAATTTGGCTCAGTACGCGGATGAGTTTAGCAAGTTATCACGCTATGCCCCTGATGATGTGGCCACAGATGCTGCAAAGCAGGAGAAGTTTATGGAAGGGCGGAATGACGAGATGAGCATGCAGTTGATGGTATCAACATTCAACAACTACCAGGAGTTGGTAGACAAGGCTCTTATGATTGAAGGGAAGCAACAGCAGATTGAGAGCCGTAAGAGGAAGTACGGACAAGGGAAGTATAACTCAGGAGCTCAGCAGAAGCGTCGCCTAACCCCGAACTCGGGAGGACTAGTTCATAACCATGGAGGTCACAACCACGCTGGAGGGGGATCGCATAACCACAATGGTGCTAAGAATGGGAATGGGAACGGAGCTAACAACAATCAGAACCGCTCCAACCCAGCCACACCCTCCAAAAGAGATCTAAGTCAAGTTACTTGCTTTAAGTGCGGGAAGACATGGCACTATGCCAATGATTGCCCTGAAGGAAGGAATGGAAACGGAAACGGGAGCGCGGGGAAGAAGCCTAATCCATTCAACAAAGGACAAGTGAACCACGTTAACGTGGAGGAGGTTGAAGAGCAGCGGGACGCGGTAATAGGTAAGTTTTTGGTTAAGTCAGTTACCGCTCTTGTTCTTTTCGATACTGGTGCATCGCATTCATACATATCAAGGGGATTCGTGGATAAGTTTAAACTACTGACCCAAACCCTTAGGACCCCTCTCTTCGTGTGTTCACCTGGAGTAGAATACATGGCTAGCTGATGGTGCAACCAGATATCCCTAACCATTGGTACACATGTTTTTCCGTCCGACCTAATTATCTTGGAGTCACAAGGATTGGATGTGATATTAGGTATGGACTAGATGTCAAAGTATGGAGGAAGCATTGACTGTGCTAGTAAGTCGATTTATCTCACCACCCTGGAGGGAAAAATGATTAAGTATGTATCTAGGCATGTGCCTAGGAGGACCCAAGTGAATTCCCTTATGGGAGTTGTTCAGGAGGAAGTGCCTGTAGTGAAGGATTACCCAGATGTTTTTCCAGAGGAGTTACCAGGCATGCCACCGGATAGGGACATTGAGTTTCTGATAGAGCTATTGCCAGGTACCGGGCCAATATCCAAGAGACCCTATCGGATGCACGCGAATGATATGGAGGAAATTAAGAAACAAATCAAGGGAGTTATTGGAGAAAGGGTACATTCGCAGAAGTTCATCACCTTGGGGAGCCCCAGTGCTTTTGGTTGAGAAGAAGGATAAATCCCTAAGGATGGTTGTTGATTATCGAGCTTTGAATGAAGTGACGATCAAGAACAAGTACCCACTGCCGATGATCAATGATCTGTTTGATCAACTGCAAGGAGCTAAAGTGTTTTCTAAGATCGATCTGTGATCAGGATACCATCAGTTGAAGATTCGACAGAAGGATATACCAAAGATAGAGTTCACCACGCGGTATGGATTATACGATTATACGGTCATGTCGTTTGGACTGACTAATGCGTCTGCCTATTTCATGAGCATGATGAACAAGGTGTTCTTGGAATATTTGGACAATTTTGTTGTGGTGTTTATAGACGATATTATGGTATACTCGAAGAATGAAGAGGAGCATAAAGAGCATTTGTGATTAGTTCTCGAGAAACTCAGGGAACACCAGTTGTATGCTAAGTTTAGCAAATGCAAATTTTGGTTGAAGGAAGTCGGATTCCTTGGACATGTTATATCAGGGGAAGGAATAGCAGTGGACCCCAGCAAGGTTCAGTCAGTCACTGAATGGTTCGCACCCACTTTAGTTAGCGAGATCCGCAGTTTCCTTGGACTCGCAGGATAGTACCGGAGATTCCTTGAGAATTTTTCCAAGATTGCGAAGCCAATGACTAAACTATTGAAGAAGGATACTAAGTTTAAATGGACAGAAGATTGCGAGGCAAGTTTCCAGGAGTTGAAGAAATGTTTGACTACAGCCCAGTGCTGACACTGCCAGATATACATAAGGATTTCCAAGTGTATTGAGATGCCTCTCGCTTAGGACTTGGATGTGTACTTATGCAGGACCGAAGAGTTGTTTCATATGCCTCACGACAACTAAAACCTCATGAATTGAACTATGCCACGCATGATTTGGAGCTAGCAACCGTAGTGCATGCATTGAAGACTTGGAGACATTACCTTATTGGAAACCGTTGTGATGTGTACACGGATCATAAGAGTTTGAAGTACATTTTCACACAGCAGGAGCTGAACCTTAGACGGAGGAGATGGTTGGAGCTTATAAAGGATTACGATATGAAGCTACACTATCATCCCGGAAAGGCCAATGTCATAGCAGACGCTTTGAGCCGAAAGAGTTATGCTAATATCCTTGAAAGTAAGGGATTGCCGAAGGAGTTAGCAGAGGATATAATGGAACTTCGGTTGGAGATTGTTCCAAGAGGTTTTGTTGCAACAATGGAGGTTCAGTCTACATTGTTGGGCAAGATTTGAGAAGCTCGGAAGGATGACAAAGAGAATGCCGAGATAAAGGAGAAGATGAGCAAAGGAAAGGCCAAAGGTTTTCGTGAGGATGAGCACGATACCTTATGGTTTGAGGGCCGAGTTTATGTACCCAATAACCTAGAAATCAGGAAGCTAATACTTCAGGAGGCTCATGACTCACCATACTCGATACACCCCGGAAACACCAAGATGTATTTGGATTTGAAGGAACGTTTCTGGTGGACTCGTATGAAGAAGGATATTGCCGAGTACGTAGCCGTATGTGATGTATGTCAGAGAGTGAAGGCAGAGCATCAGAAGCCAGCAGGACTGTTACAGCCTATGCCGATACCCGAATGGAAGTGGGATAAACTTGGCATGGACTTTATCACCGGATTGCCCAGGACCAAAGTAGGATATGATTCAATATGGGTAGTAGTTGATCGCTTGACCAAAGTGGCTCACTTCATCCCAGTGAAAACCACTTATACGAGTGCAAAGTTGGCCAAGATATATATGTCCAGGATCATATGTATGCATGGAGTTCCGAGGACCATCGTATCAGATCGAGGAACACAGTTTACATCAAAGTTTTGGCATCAGTTACACCAGACCTTGGGTACAAGATTGGAGTTCAGCACAACATTTCACCCGTAGATGGACGGACAAACTGAGAGAGTCAACCAGATACTGGAGGACATGTTGAGAGCATGTGCGCTAGATTATGGATCTAGTTGGGACGACAATTTGCCTTACGCAGAGTTCTCATACAACAAGAGCTATCAAGCCAGTTTGAAGATGGCATCGTTTGAAGCTCTGTATGGATGCAGATGCAGAACGCTGTTAATGTGGGATGGGGTAGGAGACCGACAGTTGTTTGGACCAGACTTAATCAAAGAGTCTAAAGAGAAGGTTAAATTGATTCGTGATAGACTGAAGATTGCTCAGTCCAGACAGAAGAGTTACGCAGATTCAAAACGCAAGGAGGTAACCTATGAAATTGGAGACAGAGCATACCTGCGAGTATCACCCTTGCGAGGAGTGAAACATTTTGGTGTTAAGGGAAAGTTAGCCCCAAGATTTGTAGGACCGTATCGTGTTCTAGAATGGATGGGAGAAGTTGCCTAAAAGTTGGAATTACCTGAGGGATTGTTAGGAGTTCATGATGTGTTCCACGTTTCACAGCTGAAGAAGTGTCATGCTAAGATGGCCGATATACCGTTAAGAGATACAGTACCCTTGGAGGCGATTCAGTTGGACAGTGATTTGACTTATGAGGAGAGGCCAATTAAGATTCTTGAGTTTGCCAGCTGAGTCGCCCGCAGCAAGGTTATCAAGTTTTGCAAAGTTCAGTGGAGCCACCATACCGAGGATGAAGCCACCTGGGAACGAGAGGATGATCTACTCAAAGACCACCCGCACCTATTTTCTAGCCAACCCGAATCTCGAGGGAGAGATTCATCTTAAGGGGGGTAGGTTTGTAACATCCCAAATTTTCAATTTGGAATGTTATACATAGGTCATCCATGCATATCATATTTTATTGCATTTTCATTTTGCAATCCTCAAAATTCTAAGCAACTCAAGGACCCTCTGAGAGAGTTGGGGATTTCCCCGGTTTTCATATTTTATTTTTATCAAATAATGAAACGAGGATTTGGATTTTAATTATTTTTCCTTCCTAAAAATATTTCATATTAAAATATATGAGAGGAGATAATATGACTTATCCAAAATAATTGAAATATTGGAGTAAAACTATTAAAATCATTTATTTGATTTTATTTTATTTGGATTTTATTTGCATTAGAAAAATTGCACGTTTTCAAAATTGCATTTTAGGGCCAAGAAAATTTTCATCTCGTTCTAAATATTTTATTTACACGGGGAAAATTTGTTTTGGCATTTTTAGGTTTTATTTTATTTTCTAGGGTTTTATTTCTGTCGGCGTAATTATTTAAAAAAATGTTTCCCGCGCCCGACTGGGCCTAAGGCCAGCCAAGCCAGGCCGGCCCGAGCCGCCACCGCCCCGCGCGCGTGCGCCGTCCCGCCGCCGCTCGGACCAGAGTCCGAGCCGGACTCCGCCTCCGCCGCATCTTGCCCCCTCCCCCAAGTCGCCGCCCTGCCCCCCTTTATAAGCCGCCACCCCAACACCCCAAACCATCACCACCACCGCAACCACCGCCGCCCCAAGCCGCAGCCGCCGCCGCCTGC
Organism: Triticum monococcum; assembly: GCA_034509565.1. Taxonomy (NCBI): domain Eukaryota; kingdom Viridiplantae; phylum Streptophyta; class Magnoliopsida; order Poales; family Poaceae; genus Triticum; species Triticum monococcum. Next base: position 425,577,230 of record CM067847.1, on the reverse strand, counting down.
CTCGCCGCCGCCGCAGCCGAGCGCCGCCGCCGCCGAGCCCTGCCGCCCGCGAGTCGCCGCCGATGCCCAAGCCCACCCCGCCGGAGCCCTCGTCGGAGGTACCGCGCCGGTTCCGAGCCGCCGTTTTTTTTTAAAACCATTCGGGTTTTTTTTGAAACCCTAGATCCGTTTTTTTTAGTTCGCCGGTTTTTCTCGGTTCTTCTAGTTAGCGGACGTTCGTCTGTACGTTCGTTTTAACGAACGGTTTTCACCCGTTAGTTACAGCTAACGAACGCTCGTTCGTTAGTCTGTTCGTCAGTTTTCTTTTTATCGGATTTATCCGCGTTTTTCTCGATCGCGATTTCTGATCCGATCTTAGTTTATGTTTATCTTTTCGCTCGTTAGTCGGAATCAGGCGACTCAAGAGCCTAGATCTTCATCTCGAAACCCTCTTTCTGTTTAATCAACTTGAACAAGTTTTTGCTACTGTAAAATTTGACCTAGGTCCAGATTAGTAAACGGATCGTGTTTCTTTCGCCGTTTGAGTTTCGTTGCTCCGTTTGATTTGATTCTTTTTGCTAACCAGAGTTCTTAAGTTGAACTTTCCGGTCAACCTCTTTTATTTGAGTTTTACTTGCACATCTTTGCTTGTTGCTTATGTATGTTATTGTTTGTTTGTGATAGAATACCCGGAGTGCGAAGCGTGTTACTACGAGTCCCTAGGTTTTGCGGATCGTCAGCAAGGCAAGTAACACATTGATCATACTCTTTCCATACCCAGTTTTTATGCATTAGTTCCAATCCTCAAACATTGCATGATTAGGATGTCATTAACTTGTGGGTTGGGAAGTAGTTATTGAGGTAGAACCTATTACCCCGTTACTATCAAACCCTTGGGAGTTACTTCTACGCGTTGCTTATATTACTATGCTATGCTATGCTCGTAGACGTGGTTTGGGTTTGGGTGAAATCCATGATAGATGTGAGATTGTTAATTAATGGTTCAACTTAAGGTGGCAACTTAAATAAACATCTGGGTGGATTGAGGCACCTAGGGAACCCAGTGTTGTCTGTTTTTTTGGAAATCCCGGGGAACCCGTGTGATCTTCCTATGGACCGCCACCCAGGGTCAAAGGGAACTGAGATGATTCATGCTAGAAACTTCCGTGTGCAGCTACAAGCTATTATGGGCTCTGGCATAGTTAAGTAAGTTACGTGAAGCTCTTGAAGAGGTAGATCAACAGGTAGTGGGTTTTGTAGGTTTGGTATGGTCTACCCGGAGTAGAGAGTTAATGTTTCTGAAAGACTGTGTCTCGGTCATCCGTTTCTCAAACACCTTATAGTGCGAGAAATCCAACGGAGGCGATCGAGTCTTGTGGGGAAAAGTGTGCAAACCTCTACGGAGTGTACAATATAATCATGGTTAGTCATGTCCCCGGTTATGGACAATCTTGAGTATCTAGTACTTGGGTTATCACATGTATCTCATCACTTTTAATTAAATTTGTTGGGTTCTTAATCACTTCAATTGGGATTGAGTTGGGGTTACCTTCTCAATGTTTCCACCACCATGATAGTTAAATTAAAATCTATTCCTTTGTTGTAGGGGAAAATTGGCTTTTCGCAAAAACTATAACCCTAGAGCTTTCCACCAGCCAAATATGCATGTAGCATTAGCGTTATTCTGTTCTTGCTCTACTGTGTTATTTTGCCAGCATATTCCATGTGCTGACCCGTTTTCGGGCTAGAATGTATTATGTTGCAGACTTTTTAGACGAGGAGTAAGGTTCGTTAGGTCGTTGCCATGCAGCTCAGCTATGCCGTTGGAGTTGATGGACTCACTTTATCTTCCAAGCCTTTCGATATTATCGCATTAGATGGCCTTAAGCCATATTATTGTAATAAGTTCTCTCTTGAGACATTCGATGTAATAAGTGTGTGATTGCTACTCTGTTATAAATCCTTCGAGTACTGTGTGTGTCAGCATTACCGATCCAGGGATGACACTGAAGCACAGAGACTTGACCATTTGAGGTCGGGTCACTACATAATATAACATGCATCCAAGATGGGTATAATAAAAACTATCATAGAAAGTGCATTGAATACTATGAGAAATTTTGTACTTGATAATTGTTTTGAGATATAAAGGTGGTGATATTAGAGTGTGCTAGTTGAGTAGTTGTGAATTTGAGAAATACTTGTGTTGAAGTTTGCAAGTCCTATAGCATGCACGTATGGTAACCGTTGTGTAACAAATTTGAAACATGAGGTGTTCTTTGATTGTCTTCCTTATGAGTGGCGGCCGGGGACGAGCGATGGTCTTTTCCTACCAATCTATCCCCCTAGGAGCATGCGCGTAGTGCTTGGTTTTTGATGACTTGTAGATTTTTGCAATAAGTATGTGAGTTTTTTATGACTAATGTTGAGTCCATGGATTATACTCACTCTCACCCTTCCATCATTGCTAGCCTCTCCGGTACCGTGCATTTCCCTTTCTCACCTTGAGAGTTGGTGCAAACTTCGCTGGTGCATCCAAACCCCGTGATATGATACGCTCTATCACACATAAACCTCCTTATATCTTCCTCAAAACTGCCACCACACCTACCTATTATTGCATTTCCATAGCCATTCCGAGATATATTGCCATCCAACTTTCCATCATTTCATTTATGACATGCTTCATCATTGTCATATTGCTTTGCATGCTCATGTAGTTGACGTCGTATTTGTGGCAAAGCCACCATGCATAGTTTATCATACATGTCACTCTTGATTCATTGCCCTTCCTGGTACACCGCCGGAGGCATTCTTATAGAGTCATATTTTGTCCTAGTATCGAGTTGTAATCATTGAGTTGTAAATAGATAGAAGTGTGATGATCATCATTAATAGAACATTGTCCCAAGTAAAAAAAGAAAGGCCAAATAATAATAAAAGGCCCAAGAAAGAAAAGAAAAAAGGACAATGCTACTATCCTTTTTTTCCACACTTGTGCTTCAAAGTAGCACCATGATCTTTATGATAGAGAGTCTCTTGTTTTGTCACTTTCATATACTAGTGGGAATTTTTCATTATAGAACTTGGCTTGTATATTCCAACAATGGGCTTCCTCAAGTGCCCTAGGTCTTCGTGAGCAAGCAAGTTGGATGCACACCCACTTAGTTTCTTTTGTTGAGCTTTCATACATTTATAGCTCTAGTGCATCCGTTGCATGGCAATCCCTACTCCTTGCATTGACATCAATTGATGGGCATCTCCCTATCCCGTTGATTAGCCTCATCAATGTGAGACTTTATTCTTTTTTTGTCTTCTCCACATAAACCCTATCATTATTCTATTCCACCCATAGTGCTATATCCATGGCTCACGCTCATGTATTGCGTGAAAGTTGAAAAAAGTTTGAGATTACTAAAGTATGAAACAATTGTTTGGCTTGTCATCGGGGTTGTGCAAGATGAGAGCATTCTTGTGTGACGAAAATGAAGCATGACCAAACTATATGATTTTGTAGGGATGAACTTTCTTTTGCCATGTTATTTTGAGAAGAGAGGATTGCTTAGTTAGTATGCTTGAAGTATTATTATTTTTATGTCAATATTAAACTTTTGTCTTGAATCTCTCGGATCTGAACATTCATGCCACAATAAAGAAAATTACATTGAGAATTATGCTAGGTAGCATTCCACATCAAAAATTCTGTTTTTATCATTTACCTACTCGAGGACGAGCAGGAATTAAGCTTGGGAATGCTTGATACGTCTCCAACGTATCTATAATTTTTTATTGTTCCATGCTTTTATATTATTTGTTTTGGATGTTAATGGTCTTATCTATACACTTTTATATTATTTTTGGGACTAACCTACTAACCCAAGGCCCAGTGCAAATTGTTGTTTTTTGCATATTTCAGTGTTTCGCAAAAAAGGAATATCAAACGGAATCCAAATGGAATCCAAACAGAATAAAACCTTCGGGAGAGTTATTTTTGGAACAAACGTGATCTAGGGGACTTGGAGTGGACGCCAAGCAGCCAACGAGGAGGCCACGAGGCAGGGGGTGCGCCTACCCCCCTGGGCGCGCCCTCCACCCTCGCGGGCCCCTCGTGGCTACACCGACCTACTTCTTCCTCCTATATATATTCATATACCCCGAAAACATCCAAGAGCACCACGAAACCATATTTCCACCACCGCAACCTTTATGTACCCAAGAGATCTCATCTTGGGGCCTTTTCCGGAGCACCGCCGGAGGGGGAATCGATCACGGATGTAGCGACCCGACCTCAAACGGTCAAGCCTCTGTGTATCCGTGCCATCCCTGGATTGGTATGCTGGCACACACAGTACATCAATGTATATATCAAAGTGCAATCACATGTATAAATAACGTAAAACTGACATATACCTCATAAGTCTTAGCAAAAACAAACGAACGGGTGTGGAGTCCCATCAACGCCAACGGCAAGTTGAGTGTAGACCGTAACCCTACAACGTAACTCTTACTCGTCGTAGAAAATTCCTGCAACATAAGACGTTGCAGCCCTGTAGGTCAGTACATTGAATGTACTGGCAAGTCACATCATAAGGATAATGAACCTATTTGTACATGCAATTTGGCTGGTGGAAAGCTCTAAGTTTAGTTTTTGCATAAAGCTAGTTTTTCCCTAGAATAAAAGATATCATTCTACCACTACTGTATAGCATAGGATGAGTTGGTAAACCCAACTCAATCCATTCCCAAAGTTTCATTTAAACCCAGCTGTTTAAATTAAGAGTGATGAGATCTCCCAGCATTTCCACTACTAGATGCTCAAGTTGTCCGTAACCGGGGACACGGCTAAAAGATTAGGTTTTAACACTCTGCAGAGGTTTGCGCACTTTTCCCCACAAGACTCGATCGCCTCCCTTGAAGTTCTCGCACTGCCTGGCGTTTGAGAACAGGATGACCGAGACATAGTCTTTTGAAAATGTTCCCCCTTAACCCACAGATAGGCCGGTACACCTACATCATTCTACATCTGCTAGCCCATCCCGGAAGGGGTCACACTAACTACTCAACTAAGCTAGAGCCCATATTGGCTTGTGGCTGCACACATAAGCTTCTAGACATGAGAATACGATTGATCTCTTTGAGCCTGAGCGGACGGTCCACTAGTGGTGCACCACCATGGATTTCCCATGCATGCCCCACTGTACTTCGCCACCATTCCATCAAGTTTCCGCCCAGGTAGTTCATTAATTATCTTAGGTCCTATTTACTACATTGTCACTCATACTTTACGATGATCACTCCCCAATCCACGTCTACTTAGCGAAGCATCAATAATGTAAAATGATGGCGACAATATTATACGGTTCAGACCTATCTCAATGAACTACTGGGTGAAAAGCATAGTCATGCGGCATCAATTCCTACCATGCAGTCCTACCGCAAAGAACTAAGTGCATAATAAAAACATAGGTAATGAAATATGATCAAGATGCAACTTGCCTTGGTAATAGTTGATGAAGATTATATCACTCTCAGAAATTTACTTAATAGAACTATTCGTCACTCTCCGATGAAAATCTATAAAGTCAAGCATTGCATTCACATAAGCAATCATTTCAAAGAACCAAATAACATGCAACATGAAAAGACTCGGAAAATCCAAATGAACACACAACACACTTAACTATCAAAAGTAAATACTAAGTGCAAAACAACATAGGGCCTGGGTGCCAAAGATTGTGACGTGGACCACGGTGCCTACTAGGCATACGAGTAAAACTACTATGGACAGATCCTAATGTGTGAAAAATATTGTGAGATAGGTCCTAGTGATAGGGTTTTGCAATGGTGACACGGTGCAAAAAGAATCACGTCAATCGGAGCTACGGTTTAGGAGATATGGCCAATTGAAGTTTGAATTCAAATCTGAATAAAGTTCAAATTTGAATTTGGCCAAAAGTTTTCAAAGTTTGTTTTCTGGATAAAGCTATTCGAGACGAACATTTTGCCGCTAGTTTCGTCGAATTTGGAGTTACAGTTAAAAAGATACAACCATTTGAAGTTTAGGGGCTAAACTGAAATTTATAGGGACTTGACTGTGAAAATTTTATTCGCGACCAGGTCCCTGGACACATGGCGGCTTCCTACTGGCCGAGTAGCATTCGCTGCGGAAGCTTTTCGGCGAACGGCCGCTACCTAAGCAAAACAGCTACCACGGCCAAAAAAATGAAAACCGGAGACCGGGTTTTTTTTAACTAAACCGCACGGTTTATTTAAAACCGTGGTTAACCGAACTAAAACAAAACTGCTAATAAAAAAACTAAACGAACGGGAAGAAGCGGGCGGCTTATAGCGAGCGAGGACGGCGAACAGGGGCGGCGGCGCTGGCGTCAGGCGGCGGACGGGCGGTGGCGGCTGTGCTCCTCGGCAGCGGGGGAGGAGACGACCGGGACGGGAACGACGTGGGCAGTCCGGTGGTGGCGACGGCGCGCATCGGGGTGACCCAGACGGGCGGAGCAAAGTGCGGCGTCTCCGTGCTCTGGCGAGGACGCAGGTCGTGGGGACAGCGTCTCTGGCGAACCTAGGGGCAAAATGAGATGTCAACTAGGTGCGGAAGACCTTGGGGAGTAGTTTGATGGAGTTTGAGGCCTCGGGGTGGCTTACGGTCGTCGAGCGCCTCCGGCAAACGTAGCTCCGGCCGGCGAGATCCAACTGACGAAGGCGGCGCCTGTGATGTGCGAGAGGATGAGTGAATTGGCAGAACGGAGAGAGAGGGGGTCTTGGGGGTTTTATAGGCGCGGTTAGGAGCTCGGGGAGCGAGGGATAAGCTCTATCCCTAGAGCTTCGGCCGGCAGGTTCGGGTGTGTGTGTGCTCATCCAGCGGGGTCTGCGGGAGGTTTGGGACGATGGGTGGGCCCCATGCGTCAGTGGCAGCAGCAGGTAGCGAGCGAAGGGAGGAGCTGGCGGCTCGTGCGTGCGGCCCTAGGGCGCTTGCCGCTGGCTGCCCTAGCGCTACAGCTGGGCCTTGGCCTAGCTGGCCTGTGGCTCGGCCGGTCGGTGCGCCCCTGGGCCGAAGTGGCCTCGATCCAGGTAGTGCGGTGTGCGTGCGTGTATTTTTTTTTTGTTTTTTTTGTTACAGAAAACGTGGTGAGGTCAAAAACAACTCCAACGAATTCATAAAAATTCCATAGTAATTCCTAAAATAACTATTGATAATATATATAATAATGAACATTAATCCCAGCACATATAATTTTGAATTTTTTTATCTAATGCAGTAAATGCACTTTTTGCCAAGAAAATAAATACCAAACAAATTCCAAAAAACCAAATAATATTATAATGAATTCTCCAGCTCCTTTTCGTTTGAGGAAGTCATTCTATCCTCTCTCCTTTATTTCTCTTGAGTGGAAAATAATATTTGAATATCCCAGAAAACTCCAAAATGCAATAAATCATGAGATGCAAATGATTTCAAATATATTTTTTAAATAACTTCTATTGGTTTCATAATCCATTTCCATATTTTATTTTTGATATTTGAAGGAGTCCTATTTCCTTCTCTCTTTATTTTATTTGAATGAATGGAAATGTTTTTGAGACTCAAAACGAAAAACTTTCCAAAAGTGAACCAAATGAAATTGAAAAGTGCTCCTCATCACTTCCCACTCTATTTCATATATTTTAAAGAAGTCCTATTATCTTCTCTCATGAAAATCCTTGAGTGGCATAAAGTCTCTGAGTTGGACTATTGTTCAAATGGAATTCAAATCTACTTCAAAACCCCTTTTTCATTTCTTTAAATGGAAGAAGCCATACTATCTCCACTCTAGGGTTTTGAGATGAAATGAATTTGAATTCATGGAGATCAAAATTCAAAATGAAAGGTTTTGGGAATGTCCTTTTATTCCCTCTCATTCAACTTTCAAAAAAGTTTCTATTTCCACTCAATTTCACACAATCAACCACACAACAATCACAATTATTTATTTAATATAACATTCCAAAATTTAGAATTTTGGGATGTTACAAACTACCACCCTTAAAATGAATCTCGTCCTCGAGATTCGGAGAGGCTAGAAAGAAGGTTAGATTTGGGGGGGGGGGGGGGGTCTCCTTGAAAATCCATTCATCAACACAAGGTATGGGGTGCTACCACCCTTAGAAGCGTGGTTACGGTTCCAACAAAACTCATGTACTCCATCCTTTGCATTAACGGTGTCGGTCTTCTCATATTCTCCGAGATCGCTCCTTCATTGGTGTTCTTCCGGTGAGCGCATAACCATTTTTTCCTCAAAAACTTGAGTCTTTTCATACAAATAAGATCCTCCCGAGACTGAGTCTTCTTAGGTGATAGGTCTGTCGCCAATGCTAAACAACTATCGAAAATCTCATGGTGGTCAACAATTTTTGGTTTCTCCTGCTGGAAATGGGTCTGGGTTGAACCTCGCTGCATAACCTACGATTGGCAAAAGGTGCCTGTACAGGGTTTCCATCATCCTGCCATTCTAAGGCTTTTGATTTGTCGTGTCGACACTCTTCTAGGGTTTTCAAGCTCTCTGATTTTCCATCAACATATGATAGTTCATCATAGAAGTCTCCGGTATGGGGGCCAATCCATCCCGTACTTGAATCGTTACCACATACGCAGATAGTGAATCACGTATTCTAACACTTCGGCATCCTCACAAGCATTGCAGAACTTCTCTTCTCCATGATCTGGGTTCGGATAAATCCATTTGTGCTGCAAGCCAAACAAAATCTCTATCGCTTCTTCACAACTCTCAGGTTTTACGTAACCTCCTATGAAACCTATGATGATCAAATCATAGCTTCTTTCAGAATTATTTTCTTCAACAAGATTGTGCTTGTTTCCTTATCAAATCCTGGGTCCTATGGGATCTGGCCCACTTCAACACTTGTATATCTTTAACTCATCCTTGGAGTTACTATTGCTCCATATTCCAACATTACATCTCCTTTAAATCCAATAGTACTTCATTACTTCATACTCTTGGGGTAACCATCATAACTAAAACAAAACTCCAACTCATTTGTCCAAACTCCTACATTATATGGAACAACATTTTCCTTTCCATCGGTCAATTGTTCACACAGACAAGTATCGCCAAAAAAATGCACTGGTTCATCCATAATTCATATTCTCTTCATATCAAATCCCTTATTACATCCTTAACCACTACTCAAAACTCAAATTTCAAAAGTACTCTATTACAAAAGCTGCCATCCACATACTTTGGTATGGTCAAGCATTACTTCCATCTTTATTCATTTGCCCTTCTTGAAGATGTTTTAGTCCCACCGGAATTGTGCGATGTGATCCTTGAAATCATCGACCTTTTGCTTCATCATGGTGGCCATGAGCTTCATCTCCATCATCTTTGCATGGACCTCTCTCAGGTATTCCTTAGTGTGATGGAGTCATGCTTCTAGTATTTCTCCAATCTGACGTATGGCTTCCATAGCAGCTTCATGAACAGAGTCGAAGAATGTTGCTCGTGGTACTCGAGAAATGAAAAGGTATTGCCCCATAGTCTTTGGGCAAACTCCCTTCACACGGTGGAGGTGTACCTCCACGTACCAAAGTTCAACTCCATTCTCCATGAAAGGATAACCCTTGTAGACTGCATCTCCTTCAAGATGAATATGCTTCATCATGTCCTTCAGGATTTTTTTTGGGTAATCCTGATCACTAGTCAGGGTCATGATCGTTTCCGGGCCCTTGAGAAAAGACTCGTAAAGGGTGCAGGTATAAGATAGAAGGGGTACTCAGGATACTGTATGTATTTCCTTGGGTGAAATGTGGTTATTTTTCGGGGAAAGGTTTGGTGTCAGCTTGGCCATGGGTTCAAGGTTTAAGTCTAGGTGACATAGTGAGAGAGGCACTCACACTCAACAACAACTCATAACATTTCACATGAGATTCCAACCACATCAACTTTTATTGCTTCATGAGCTATTACAATTTCCATTTCATAACTCAACTCAATATCCCCAAAAATAAAAGTGTATTCCACATTTATTACATGCTTTATTCCAATCTCAAGATCTCAACTACTCAGCTCAAGCTTTCCTCGGATCTGAACATTCTCTAACAAAATGTCCTACTCCTTTGCAGCGTAATCAAATGGCGTGAGACAAATCTAGGGCTTCCTGGTGGTTATCTTGGCTCCTTGGGTACTTGGCTTCCTTGCTGGGCATTTGCTAGCGTAATGACCTAAATCCTTGCACCTGTAACAAGTGATTTGACTCAGGTCCTTTTCTGCAGAAACTGGGTTGTTCTGGGGACACATGCGCTTTCTCTTCCTGGACTTCTTTGTTCCGATCAATTCTTCTATCTCTTGTCGATCAAACTCCACTTCTTCCGTCGAGAAGTCTCCCAGATACTCTTGGCTTTCCTTCGTGCAATACTGAGAAAAGTGTCCTTCTTCTCCACATGAGTAGCAGGCATTGGAGTAAAATCTGTTTAGGCCTTCTCCATTAGGGTCGTCAATATCTTCCTTCATCACCGGTTCTTTTAAGCTTTCCCTGAGGGCTTCTTTCATTGCTCCCTTCTGCTGCTTGCTAATTTCGTGTACCTTGGGATAAATATGACATTGGGCAGGGTAGTGTGTAGTTCCTTCACACAAGAAACAAGTAACCTTCATGGTTGGACATTCTTCAGCTTGGTGATTTCCTTCACAATGAGGGCATCCATCCTTGTGTTCTTCATGGGTATGTCCTATCTCACCACAAATCTTGCATGCACAAGGTTTCTTCATTTTATTGCCATAGGGCTTCTGAATAAGATGAGACCTCAGTAGAGTCATCTTGAATTCCTCCCAAGTTTTTGCTCCCTTACATCCTTGTATGGCCTGATGCATTTTCCACCAGGTTGCAACACTTTTTGTAAAGTACTGAAGAGCGTATTGAACCTCATACTTCCTTGCAACCAATTTGCTCTTGAAGTGATTCTCCATGTTTTGAATCCATAGCTCTGCCTCCAACTGAGTGATCGGTTCAGAGAATACAAGTCCATCTTCATTCATCATCTATTGGTCCAAGGGTTTTGGTATGAGATACGAGAGAGGGATATAGACATACACACAAATATAGTTTTGAAAATAAGTTTTATTTGAGGTTGTCAGGAAAAACATCAAACAATGACAGCTCACAAAAAACACATCTATCGTGAGTATACAACAGGGGTTTGGTCTTCTAAAGGTCATATAAATCTGGGAATTTATCGGTGTCTTCAAATTCTTCGATTCTTCAAAGGCTTCGACTGTTGTAGCTTCAATTCTTCCAGTGTATGGTGAAGTCTGATATCTTGTCGTTCTCGGAGCGGCTTCAGTTCATCCTCCGTGTGGTCCAAAGGGAGCGGGGTTCGTCTAACTATTTGAGGTAAAAGAAAAGATTTGATAAAGCTCGGAAAAGAAGAGAGGTAAAGGATCTTTTTAAAAAAATAAAGTTTTAGAGAAATCCTTTCCAAAGAGCTTTCCAGTTTCTAGGGTTACGTCCTATAGTCAACATGTGCTCTGTTACCATCTCTGTAACGAACCGACCTCAAACGGTCAAGCCTCTGTGTATCCGTGCCATCCCTGGATCGGTATGCTGGCACACACAGTACATCAATGTATATATCAAAGTGTAATCACATGTATAAATAACGTAAAACTGACATATACCTCATAAGTCTTAGCAAAAACAAACGAACGGGTGTGGAGTCCCATCAACGCCAACGGCAAGTTGAGTGTAGACCGTAACCCTACAACGTAACTCTTACTCGTCGTAGAAAATTCCTGCAACATAAGACGTTGCAGCCCTGTAGGTCAGTACATTGAATGTACTGGCAAGTCACATCATAAGGATAATGAACCTATTTGTACATGCAATTTGGCTGGTGGAAAGCTCTAAGTTTAGTTTTTGCATAAAGCTAGTTTTTCCCTAGAATAAAAGATATCATTCTACCACTACTGTATAGCATAGGATGAGTTGGTAAACCCAACTCAATCCATTCCCAAAGTTTCATTTAAACCCAGCTGTTTAAATTAAGAGTGATGAGATCTCCCAGCATTTCCACTACTAGATGCTCAAGTTGTCCGTAACTGGGGACACGGCTAATCGATTAGGTTTTAACACTCTGCAGAGGTTTGCGCACTTTTCCCCACAAGACTCGATCGCCTCCCTTGAAGTTCTCGCACTGCCTGGCGTTTGAGAACAGGATGACCGAGACATAGTCTTTCGAAAATGTTCCCCCTTAACCCACGGATAGGCCGGTACACCCACATCATTCTACATCTGCTAGCCCATCCCGGAAGGGGTCACACTAACTACTCAACTAAGCCAGAGCCCATATTGGCTTGTGGCTGCACACGTAAGCTTCTAGACATGAGAATACGATTGATCTCTTTGAGCCTGAGCGGACGGTCCACTAGTGGTGCACCACCATGGATTTCCCATGCGTGCCCCACTGTACTTCGCCACCATTCCATCAAGTTTCCGCCCAGGTAGTTCATTAATTATCTTAGGTCCTATTTACTACATTGTCACTCATACTTTACGATGATCACTCCCCAATCCACGTCTACTTAGCGAAGCATCAATAATGTAAAACGATGGCGACAATATTATATGGTTCAGACCTACCTCAATGAACTACTGGGTGAAAAGCATAGTCATGCGGCATCAATTCCTACCATGCAGTCCTACCGCAAAGAACTAAGTGCATAATAAAAACATAGGTAATGAAATATGATCAAGATGCAACTTGCCTTGGTAATAGTTGATAAAGATTATATCACTCTCAGAAATTTACTTAATAGAACTATTCGTCACTCTCCGATGAAAATCTATAAAGTCAAGCATTGCATTCACATAAGCAATCATTTCAGAGAACCAAATAACATGCAACATGAAAAGACTCGGAAAATCCAAATGAACACACAACACACTTAACTATCAAAAGTAAATACTAAGTGCAAAACAACATAGGGCCTGGGTGCCAAAGATTGTGACGTGGACCATGGTGCCTACTAGGCATACGAGTAAAACTACTATGGACAGATCCTAATGTGTGAAAAATATTGTGAGATAGGTCCTAGTGATAGGGTTTTGCAATGGTGACACGGTGCAAAAAAAATCACGTCAATCGGAGCTACGGTTTAGGAGATATGGCCAATTGAAGTTTGAATTCAAATCTGAATAAAGTTCAAATTTGAATTTGGCCAAAAGTTTTCAAAGTTGGTTTTCTGGATAAAGCTATTCGAGACGAACATTTTGCCGCTAGTTTCGTCGAATTTGGAGTTACAGTTAAAAAGATACAACCATTTGAAGTTTAGGGGCTAAACTGAAATTTACAGGGACTTGACTGTGAAAATTTTATTCGCGACCAGGTCCCTGGCCACATGGCGGCTTCCTACTGGCCGAGTAGCATTCGTTGCGGAAGCTATTCGGCGAACGGCCGCTACCTAAGCAAAACAGCTACCACGGCAAAAAAAATGAAAACCGGAGACCGGGTTTTTTTTAACTAAACCGCACGGTTTATTTAAAACCGTGGTTAACCGAACTAAAACAAAACCGCTAATAAAAAAACTAAACGAACGGGAAGAAGCGGGCGGCTTACAGCGAGCGAGGACGGCGAACAGGGGCGGTGGCGCTGGCGTCAGGCAGCGGACGGGCGATGGCGGCTGTGCTCCTCGACGGCGGGGGAGGAGACGACCGGGACGGGAACGACGTGGGCAGTCCACTGGTGGCGACGGCGCGCATCGGGGTGACCCGGACGGGCGGAGCAAAGTGTGGCGTCTCCGTGCTCCGGCGAGGACGCAGGTCGTGGGGACAGCGTCTCTGGCGAACCTAGGGGCAAAATGAGATGTCAACTAGGTGCGGAAGACCTTGGGGAGTAGTTTGATGGAGTTTGAGGCCTCGGGGTGGCTTACGGTCGTCGAGCGCCTCCGGTGAACGGAGCTCGGGCCGGCGAGATCCAACTGACGAAGGCGGTGCCTGTGATGTGCGAGAGGATGAGTGAATTGGCAGAATGGAGAGAGGGGGTCTTGGGGGTTTTATAGGCGCGGTTAGGAGCTCGGGGAGCGAGGGATAAGCTCTATCCCTAGAGCTTCGGCCGGCAGGTTCGGGCGTGTGTGTGCTCATCCAGCGGGGTCTGCGGGAGGTTAGGGACGATGGGTGGGCCCCATGCGTCAGTGGCAGCAGCAGGTAGCGAGCGAAGGGAGGAGCTGGCGGCTCGTGCGTGCGGCCCTAGGGCGCTTGTCGTTGGCTGCCCTAGCGCTACAGCTGGGCCTTGGCCTAGCTGGCCTGTGGCTCGGCCGGTCGGTGCGCCCCTGGGCCGAAGTGGCCTCGATCCAGGTAGTGCGGTGTGCGTGCATGTATTTTTTTTGTTTTTTTTTGTTACAGAAAACGTGGTGAGGTCAAAAACAACTCCAACGAATTCATAAAAATTCCATAGTAATTCCTAAAATCACTATTGATAATATATAGAATAATGAACATTAATCCCAGCACATATAATTTTGAATTTTTTTATCTAATGCAGTAAATGCACTTTTTGCCAAGAAAATAAATACCAAACAAATTCCAAAAAAACCAAATAATATTATAATGAATTCTCCAGCTCCTTTTTGTTTGAGGAAGTCATTCTATCCTCTCTCCTTTATTTCTCTTGAGTGGAAAATAATATTTGAATATCCCAGAAAACTCCAAAATGCAATAAATCATGAGATGCAAATGATTTCAAATATATTTTTTAAATAACTTCTATTGGTTTCATAATCCGTTTCCATATTTTATTTTTGATATTTGAAGGAGTCCTATTTCCTTCTCTCTTTCTTTTATTTGAATGAATGGAAATGTTTTTGAGACTCAAAACGAAAAACTTTCCAAAAGTGAACCAAATGAAATTGAAAAGTGCTCCTCATCACTTCCCACTCTATTTCATATATTTTAAAGAAGTCCTATTATCTTCTCTCATGAAAATCCTTGAGTGGCATAAAGTCTCTGAGTTGGACTATTGTTCAAATGGAATTCAAATCTACTTCAAAACCCCTTTTTTCATTTCTTTAAATGGAAGAAGCCATACTATCTCCACTCTAGGGTTTTGAGATGAAATGAATTTGAATTCATGGAGATCAAAATTCAAAATGAAAGGTTTTGGGAAAGTCCTTTTATTCCCTCTCATTCAACTTTCAAAAAAGTTTCTATTTCCACTCAATTTCACACAATCAACCACACAACAATCACAATTATTTATTTAATATAACATTCCAAAATTTAGAATTTTGGGATGTTACAACGGAGGTACTCTACATAAACTCCATGGCCCCTCTGATGATGTGTGAGTAGTTTACTTCAGACCTTCGGGTCCATAGTTATTAGCTAGATGCCTTCTTATCTCTCTTTGGATCTCAATACAATGTTCTCCTCGATCTTCTTGGAGATCTATTTGATGTAACTCTTTTTGCGGTGTGTTTGTCGAGATCCGATGAATTGTGGGTTTATGATCAAGTTTATCTATGAACAATATTTGATTCTTCTCTGAAATCTTTTATGTATGATTGGTTATCTTGGCAAGTCTCTTCGAATTATCAGTTTGGTTTGGCCTACTAGATTGATCTTTCTTGCAATGGGAGAAGTGCTTAGCTTTGGGTTCAATCTTGTAGTGTCCTTTCTCAGTGACAGCAGGGGCAGCAAGGCACGTATTGTATTGTTGCCATCGAGGATTAAAAGATGAGGTTTATATCATATTGCTTGAGTTTATCCCTCTACATCATGTCATCTTGCCTAATGCATTACTTTGTTCTTATGAACTTAATACTCTAGATGCATGCTGGGTAGAGGTCGATGTCTGGAGTAATAGTAGTAGATGCACAATCGTTTCGGTCTACTTGTCGTGGACGTGATGCCTATATACATGATCATGCCTAGATATTCTCATAATTATGCACTTTTCTTTCAATTGCTCGATGGTAATTTTTTCACCTACAGTAATTCTTATGCTATCTTGAGAGAAGCCACTAGTGAAACCTATGGCCCCCGGGTCTATTCTCCTTTTTATTAATCTCCCGTCAACAAGCTATTTATGGCACCGTTGATTTTGCTATCTTTACTTTCAATCTATATCATAAAAATACCAAAAATAGTTATCTTATTATTATTATCTCTATCAGATCTCACTCTCGTAAGTGACCGTGAAGGGATTAACAACACCTTTATCGCATTGGCTGCGAGGTTCTTATTTTTTTTGTAGGTACGAGGGACTTGTGTGTAGTGTCCTACTGGATTGATACCTTGGTTCTCAAAAACTGAGGGAAATACTTACGCTACTTTGCTACATCACCCTTTCCTCTTCAAGGGAAAACCAACGCAGTGCTCAAGAGGTAGCAAAGACCACAAGCTAAAATGCAAGGACAAGCTTCAAGAGGAAATTGATTCATTTGAAGAAGCTCCTAAGGCCATTGTCAAGTGGGTTCCCAAGACTACATCAAGTTCCACTACATCAAGTACGACTACAACTCCAAGGATTCCCATCAAGTTGATGTGCATCCAAAAGAAGAAGAACTAGAGAGTTCTTGAGGGTGACTCGGCCAACATACTTCACTCACATTCATTTTGGCAAGGACAAGTGCAATCAACTTCCATATCTTGCCCTAGTTCAAGGAGTCACAAACCCTCTTGTTGGTAAGACAAGGGACAAGATAACCTAATGCTTTCATGGACATCATCATATGTGTGTTTCACTCTATGTCGATGGATATTTTAGTATGTTCCTTGTGGGACTAACCCGTGTAGGTATTGAAAGTGGAACTCACTCCAATGGATTGCTCCAAATGATCTACATTAACATTGAGCATCCACATCTTCAACACCTACATGAAGTCATCATCAACAAAACCCAAGGTTAGTTCATCCCTCTAAGGGGGGATATCACATCTATGGGGTGCTTTTCTCTAAGAATTGAGCTAAAGTAGCTCTAATGATGTGAACACATCAATGCTTTATGTAAAAGTGGTAACCCCACTTGTGCTTAAACGATGAGTATGACCTACGTTCAAATGTTCTCATTTAACTCCTTAGTCAATATACTCATATATAGATGACCTAGTCATCACCAATTGCTTGATAGATACTAGAGTGTTTGTGCATACTTTGCCACATGATTTATTTGCTATCTTATTGTGTGAGCATGTTGGTTGCATAATTTTCCCCATTCGAGGACATCCATTTGTTGCTTTGATTGTTTGGTTTTTCTTTTTGCCACATGGATGGACAAGAATGCCTAAGTACTCCCTCTAGCTATCTATGATTTTTATCGTCTCAAACTCTATTGATGCTACATCACAAAGTTTGAACAAGTCTAATTCGGACCCTCCGAGTGAGGAGCACTCGGAGCCACCAATCCGTCAAGGGCTTAACTTCCAAAACCTCTTAATGCCTTTCGATTAGACCAACTCACTCCTACTCGGTCTCACTGAAGTCATTAAGTTGATCTAGGTTTTATCTCGGTGCAACTGATTGGATCCATTTGGTCACATCGAGTTGCAGAAACTGCTAGCAGTTTTGCATCTCGATGCCACCGAGTAGTTCCACTCGGTCACATTGACAGTGTTTGGGTATTTATACTCCGAGTACCCATACGGTTGAAAATCACTTCAACCACAGGAGCACGGACCCTAGCACTGCCTCCCCTGGTCTCTAGATCGTCGCCGTTGTCACCAGCGACCTTCTGCCGCTGGTCTCCGCCGCCGTCAACGGAAACCTCATCACTGTTGTTGATGTAGCAAGTCCGTCACCAAGTTAGAGTACGGATTTGACCCTTTTTCCTTTCCATTACTCCAATTCGTGCACAAAGCTTAATGCATATGTTCTTCCCACGTATGAGATTGATCTATCCACCAAACAAACTCCTTATAATAGATTTGACGCAAAAACTTAGGGTTAGGTTTCTGCCGAACCCATCTCGGACCGACCGATCTGAGGATCTCAGTCACACCGATTGGCCCTGGCCATTGCACAAGTACAACTCGGTCTGACCGAAGTGCACTGATCGGTG
This sequence comes from Triticum monococcum, assembly GCA_034509565.1. Lineage (NCBI taxonomy): Eukaryota > Viridiplantae > Streptophyta > Magnoliopsida > Poales > Poaceae > Triticum > Triticum monococcum. The sequence continues at coordinate 425,559,193 of CM067847.1, read as the reverse complement.
CGACTGAAATCACTTTCTCTGTGAAACCCTAGCATCTCAGAGTCACCAAACTGCATTTCGGTCTCACCAAAACTGTGTGTTTAGACTCTGTTAGTGCTTCGGTGTCACCGAGTTTGTCAAATCGGTAGCTCCAAAATGGTTTCTATAGAAAACTAAAATTAAGTTTTTGACTCAATATTTTTGCAAAAAAAGTTATACTTTGTGATGCTCATCCACTCTATCTACACCCAACTTTTCACAGGGTCGGTTTTAGCAATGTCAGAGGGCAGTGATAGTCAAAACAGGTCTGAAGAGCAACTCAACCTCAGTGAGGGCACTAGTCCCTCTAGCAGCTATGATGAGGGGAGTAGGAGCACTCCCAGCAATTTGCCTAAGGTAGCAACTAGACATAGTAAGAAAAGAACATCTGAGTCTAAGGATGAAGATTTTGTGATTGGGGAGGATGTGACCTCCGAGAAGAAAGTACTCAAGAAAGAGTATGTTGCTGCTACCAAGCCTGTAATTCCCAAGAAAGCTCCACCTAAGACAGCTCCAATGTCTAGACCCAGGAAAGTTCCAACTCAAGAAACTATGCAGTTCACTTTGGAGCAATATGTTGATGATGAGGTTGCTCGCAAGAAGAAGAGGGCAAGAACTACTACTGGTAAGGTGCTTGGAAAGCCTTCCATGAGGGAAGATGAAGAAGAGGAGGAAGAAGAGCCTATTGCACCTCCTGCAAAGACTCAAAAGCTTATGGGGGATGCCATAAGGACTGGGGCTACTCCATCTAAGCCCAAGTCTGCCCCCAAGCCTTCTGCTAAAGCTCAACCTCCCAAGCCATCTGCACCTAAGAGATCAACAAGGAATATTTCTGCTGCTGAAAAGAACAAGGCCCAGTGCCTGAAGCTCAAGAAGAAGAAGAGCCACAAGTGCTCAGAAAGCTCAAGCCCAAGATACCAGACCATAGTGATGATCATCCTGTGCTAGAGAACATGAATTTAAGAAAGGATGCTGGTCTGAGACTATGGAGACAAAAAGATCCCTATGCCACCAGGAGAAGAACTGTTGTGGACTACCACTTTCACGCAAAGGAACAACAGGATTGTTATGAGACTGTCCTATTGGACAAGAAGCCCATCATTTGCGATATGAAATGGGTTGACTGGAAATACATTGATTACAATGAAGAGTATTTCCCAAGTGTGCATGAGAGCTTCAGAATGAATGGTGTTGACAAGTTTGTTGGTCAGAGGTTGACTAATTAGAACGATGAGATGATCATGCAATTCTATTCCACTGCTCACTTATACCCTGATGCAAAGATAGTCTGGATGACTGAAGGAACGAGATATCAATCTACTATCTCAGAATGGGCCAAGCTGATCAATGCCCCATAGGAAGAGGAGAATGACATTGATGTGGGTGCTAAGCCTAGGAATGATCACAACTCCATGGCTAACATGTACAAGCCAATTCCTGATAAAGACTTCGAGACTCACAAGCTTGGATCAATATACTACCTACTTGATGCTTTGACCACCATAAACACTATATTGAGGCACATTATTTTTCCCAAGACAGGAGATCACAGAATGATCTGTGGTGACTCCATCAACCTACTTCACATGTTTGATGTTCCTCAGAAGTTCAAGGTGATGAGCCTGATTGTGGAAATTGTGAAGAGAACAGCTACAGATCAGAAGAGATCTTGTGTATATGCCCCTCAAATTCAAATGTTCATCAATTCCAAGATGGGAACCGAGACATATCTACTAGATAGTGAGCATCTACCCCTGAGGCTAGACTTTGAGGACAACGAGGTTGTCATGGATGCTTCCCATCCTACTTGTGTTGAAGCCCAGGAGAAGATAGAGAGATCAAAGGCTGCCAAAGCAGCAAAGGCAGTAAGTGCACCAAATGCCTCCACAGTGCTACCCAAGACCAAGCAAGATCAACTCAGTTATCTGCTTGAGGCTATAGTGAGAATTGAGAAGGGCTTTGCCACCCTGACTCAAAATCAAGAAAGTCTTGAGAGGATCATTGAGACTAGATTCAATGACCTAGATGTGAAGGTCACTGAGATACAGACCATTGTGGAGAAGCTCCAAGAGGATGCTAAGGATAGGGAGGATAGACCAACTACAAATACTTTCTAGAGAGTGCCAAGGGCACAAAGGTCATCAGCAGTGCTAGTTGTCAAAGACTCCAAGACTACTACTTCAGCACCTGCAACAACTGCCATGGTTGTACCTCCAATTTCAACCACTCCATCTCCACGGACTTCTGCCAAAGCTTTTGCAGATGCCCTCCTCTCCGCGCCATCTACGCACACCGGAGAGACAAGCCATAAGGCCCCTTTAGGAGCTCCCGAAGATCGTGCCTAAAGTGTCGTATAACACTATACGTTTTCGAACTTTTTGGTAACTTGTTGCCAAAGGGGGAGAAAGTGCATAGATCATAGGCTTCGAGAGAGAGAGAGTGTGTGCCTTGCCTTCATTTTCTTATTTTTCTACTTTGATCGTTTGGTTGTTTGATTCCTATGCTACAATTTGAGTTATGCTCATGAGATACTTATGTGATCATGTGTTTGATAATACTATGCTTAATGTGTGCTTGCATGGTTATATCTATGTTTTATTTGTGTATGATCAATCACTTGTACCCTCGGTGATAAGTGCATGTTATTTAACTCTTATCATTTTGAGCGCTCCAGCAAGATGTATGTGACATGGAAGAGTGACCCATGATCCTAATCGATTGTGCATTTGCATTCAAAAGAAAATTTCAAATAATGCACATATTTAGGGGGAGCCCTTGCTTATCACATACTTCTCAAAGCGACGATGTACTTCATTCATATTATCATTTGTTGAAGCTTTGATCTATATGTTGTCATCAATTACCAAAAAGGGGGAGACTGAAAGTGCAACTAATCCCCGTGTGGTTTTGGTAATTCATAACAACATATAGCTCATTGAACTAATATCCATTTAGGTTTAATATTTCAGAAAGTTCAATGATTGGCATGGCATGGACTGGAGATGTGGACGCCTCAAAATATTAAGGACAAAGATTGGCAAAAGCTCAAGACTCTTTATTTCTATTTTAGTGATCCAAGATCACATTGAGTCCATAGGAAAGACAATACTATTAAAAGGGGATGAGGTGTTGCTTAATGGTCTACTTGCTCAAAGTGCTTAGTGATATTGCTCCAAAAACCCTCAACCACTTTCTCATTTCTACATATGTCCAAAACTCAAAAGTCAAACTTGGCCCCACCAAAATTACCCATCTGACGCCACTGAGTTTAGTTGACATAGCCACTGCCAGAAACCCTAGCAATTCGGTTACACCGATAGGGATCTTGGTCTCACCGAGATGGCCCTGCAAACTCTCTGTTACCTGTTGCAATTATTTTGGTCTCACCGAAATGTGCAATCGGTCCCACCGAGTTTGCTTGACCAAGTCACTGTTTGCTCTTTGCTAAAATAGGTCTCACCGAGCTCAAGCAATTAGTCTCACCGAGATGAGGCTTTTCCCTAGCCCTAACACATCGGTCCCACTGACTTGTTCCAGTCGGTCCCATCGAGATTCCTAATGTTCACATTTTGAACTAAATCGGTCGCACCGAGTTCTTCTTTTCGGTCTGACCGAGTTGGGTCAAATGTGTGTAACGGTTGGATTTTGTGTGGAGGCTATATATACACCTCCGCCCCCTCCTCCATATGTGAGAGAGCCATCAGAACGTGCCTACACTTCCACTACTCATTTTCCGAGAGAGAACCACCTACTCATGTGTTCAGACCAAGATTCCAATCCTACCACAAGAATCTAGATCTCTAGCCTTTCCCAAGTTGCTTTCCACTCAAGTCATCTTTCCGCCATACCCAAATCCGTGAGAGAGAGTTGAGTGTTGGGGATACTATCATTTGATGCACAAGAGCAAGTAGTTCATTAACACACCATCTATTACCTTTTGGAGAGTGGTGTATCCTAGATTGGTTAGGTGTCGCTTGGGAGCCTCCGACAAGATTGTGGAGTTGAACCAAGAAGTTTGCACGGGCAAGGAGATCGCCTACTTCGTGAAGATCTACCCGAGCGAGGCAAGTACTTCATGGGCGATGGCCATGGTGGGATAGACAAGGTTGCTTCTTCGTGGACCCTTCGTGGGTGGAGCCCTCCATGGACTCGTGCAATTATAAACCTTCGTGGGTTAAAGTCTACATCAACATGGATGTACGATAGCACCACCTATCAGAACCACGCCAAAAATTTCCGTGTCTACATTGCGTTTGCCTTCTCCAAACCCTTCCCTTTACCTTCATATGCAATGTTTTACTTTCCGCTGCTACACTTGTCGGCGCTCTGGGAATGGGGGTACCTAGACATGCCTGCTTGCGGCCCATGACATGGCTCCATCGGCGGCCTGGTATGGCCCAGCTTCAACATCAACAACTCAAGACCCTCGTGAGGGGCCAAGCCTCACAAGGAGGATGACACCAACACCTTCACGTGGGGCGGCCTCCCCAAGCTGGCTCACGAGGAGCAGAGATATCTATGCAAGGTTCACCTCGCGAAGTTCGGATGACGTGAGCCATCACGACCAAGGCCAGGCAGGCGCCAGTGGGCACAGTGTACCAATTCCCTCTTTGGTGCTAAGGAGGCAAGCGCAGGCGCGGGATCCCGAGGAATCAAGCAAAGGTTTCCATTCCGGTGCAACAAGACCAAGACCGCCAGGACAGCAGGATGGGGAGGCTTTTTGCAGGCGAAGACTACTTTTGTGAAGATAGCATGTACTAATTGTCTCCCTCCAAAATTGGCCATTGTGGGATCCCTTCCCGCCTTCGTTTGGGAAGAGGACCAAGGCCACTATAAATAGGACCTAGCCACCACCATAGAAAAGGGACGGATCATTCAGATCATCCTCACATCCACCAGCTCATCGAGCACAAGAACACCTCTCCTCCTGAGGTTGTTCTCCATTGTACTAGTTCATCCTTAGCCCCTCGAGGCCAATCCACCACAAAGTAGGAGTAGGGTTTTACACCGCAAGGTGGGTCGAACCTAGGTAAACTGTTGTTTCTCTTGTCCATTTGATTCATCAAGCTAGGCCGTGGGATTAGAGAGCAGGCAGACTGGGGAGGACAAGTTCTTCGCATGCACCCCAGAGTTCGAACCTCTCAAGGGTCTGCGGAACCTGAAATCCTACATTTGGCATGGCAGGTAGGGATTCGTCGGATATCCGCCACCTTGTCTCCTACGCTCTGCTGTTCGGACGAGCCGAGGGGCTCCGAGCCTGGACCCCCGCCCTGCGACGAGTGCAGTGGCCGCCCAAGTTGAGTCTGTCCGTGCCGCCCCGATACGATGGCGCGGCGGACCCGACAGGCTTTGTCCAAGCGCACGAGGAGGCTGTTTGGGCGGCAGGCGGCGACAACAAGGTCATGGCAAACTGGCTCCCCATGGCCCAGGCAGGCGCGCCGCCCTCCTGGATTCTCAACTTGCCAGGGTATTTTGTGGCATCCAGGGAGAAGCTTCACGGCCTCTTCATCACGCGCTTTGCGGCACCAGCACCCCACACTATCGCAGCCCTCCTCGGTGGCTCACAGGCGCCACCCTCGGACCACCATCTCAAGCAGTTCTTCTGCCAGGTGGGTGTCGCCCACGTGCAGCAGGGACCTCCTCCGGGATGGGCGGCGCCCAAGGCTGGCCTCACCTTCAACTCAAGAGATCACCCCGCGACCACCGCTACCGCCGGCGCGCTCCCGATGCTTTGCACCCCCACCATATGCAACATGGCGGTCACCAAGACCCTCATCGACGGTGGAGCTAGCCTCAATGTGCTCTTTGTGGAAGCTTTCTTCTTGCTTCATGTACGACATGCCCGGCTCCGCCGCACCAAGCCATTCTTCGGAGTCATGGACGACTCCACCTGTCCCTTGGGGAAGATCCGCCTCCCCATCACCTTCGGCACCCGTGACAACTACCGCACCGAGCTCATCGACTCCAACATCGCCCACATTGGCCTCCCTTACAACGCCATCCTCGGATACCCGGCCTTCGCCTAGTTCATGGCAGTGACCCACCCCGCCTACAATCTCATGAAGATGTCGAGGAGCAGTGGCGTCCTTACTATGGCTGGGGACACCAAGGAAGCCTTGTCGGCCCTCAAGCTTGCCTTCAGGGCCGCGGATGTCATGCGGCCAGGTGAGGAAGGAGCCCCAGAGGCTCCGGGGGCTGCGCCAACAAAGAGGAAGTAGTTGTTCTCCCAAGATTGTCCCGAGACGAAGCAAGTATCAGTTGATGAGGACGGGGCATCGGGCGCCACCTTCACCATAGGTGCCGGCCTCCCTTCAGATCACATTGGTCAGCTTCTTGTGCGAGAACAAGGATGTGTTCGCATGGGAGCCTAAGGATCTAGTCGGGATCCTGAGGGGGATAATCGAGCACCACCTAAGGGTGTGCCATAACGTGCGCCCAGTAAAGCAAAAAAGCGCGGCGGCCGTCCACAGAAAAGCAGTCGTTCATCGTCTAGGAGACTCACAAACTCCAAGAAGCCGGTGTCATTTGGGAGGTACGGTACCCAAAATGGCTGGCGAATACATTTGTTGTCCCCAAGAAGGGCGGGGAGGAGCGCATGTGCATCGACTTCGCCAACCCCAACAAGGCTTGCCCACAAGACACCTTCCCACTTTCGCGCATCGATTAGATCGTCGACTCCACAGCCGAGTGCGACCTGCTGTGTTTTTTGGACGCCTTCTCAGGCTAACACCAAATCAAGATGGAGGTACAAGATGTTGGGAAGACGGCTTTCCTGACACCATGCGGGGTGTACTGCTACACCTGCATGTTGGTCGGCCTGCGTAACGCCGGAGTAACTTTCTAGCGGCTGATGCACATTGCTCTAGGCCGGCAGCTTGGGAGGAACGCTGAGGCCTATGTTGATGATATAGTGGTGAAATCTCGGGAGGCATGGACTCTCATTGAAGACCTGGAGGAAACATTCGCCGGCCTGCGCAAGGTGGATCTACGGCTCAATCCGGAGAAATGCGTATTTGGTGTCCCCTCCGGCAAGCTGCTGGGCTTTCTGGTGTCGCATAGAGGAATTGAGGCCAACCCCAAGAAGGTCAAGGCCATAGAAGGGACGAGCACGCCACAGACCCTCAAGGAGATGTAGAAGCTGGCAGGCTGTGTGATCTTGCTAGGGCACTTCATCTCCAAGCTGGGGGAGCATGCCCTCCCATTCTTCAAGCTGGTGAAAAAGAAGGGACCATTTGAGTTGACTCCGGAGGCCAACACAGTGTTCCAAGACCTCAAGAAGTACCTCACCAGCCCGCCGGTGATGGTAGCTCCACACCCCTCGAGCCGCTGGTGCTCTACCTGGCCGCCACCCCTCACTCGGCCAGCGCGGCGTTGGTGGCGGTCCGGGAGGAATGCCCAGCCAAGGACTCTCAAAGCAGCACCCCGCAGCTGGCTGGAATTCACTAGTTCCAGGATGGCGCTCCTGAGAACTCGGCTACCCCAGCAGAAGACCAAGCCCCTCAGGATGGAGCTCCTGAGGCCCTGACTACCTTGACCAGCGACTAGCCTCCTGAGGCTGCCAGGCCGTAGGAGGCGCAAGGCGTCACCCACACTTCCACCCTCGTCGAGCACCCAGTGTACTTCATCAGCACGGTGTTGCGCGATGTGCGGGCACGCTACCCCATGCCACAAAAGCTCTTGCTCGGGCTCCTCGTCGCCTCATGCAAGTTGCGCCACTACTTTCAAGGCCACCCCATCAAGGTCGTCTTAGCTTACCCGCTGGAGAGGGTGCTCAGGAGCCCCAATGCAGCAGGAATGGTGGCAGAATGGAATATCGAATTGCAGGCATTCCATTTGAAGTTCAGGACCACCAGAGTCATCAAGGGCACCGCACCCGCCGACTTCGTAGCAGAATGTACCGACGTCCCCAGCCTCAAAGCAGGAGAGGACTGATCCCTCTCAGCAGGGAGTGAGGCACTAGATGGCTGGGTCATGTACTTCAACGGTGCCTTTGTGCGTCCAGGCGCGGGGGCTGGCGCCGTGCTCATCTTGCCCACCCAGGACAAGCTCTACTATGTCGTGCAGCTCTGCTTCTAGCAGGGAGAGAAGGTCTCCAACAACATCGCGGAGTACGAAGGCCTGATGCCGGTCTCAAGGCAGCAACAGCCTTGGGGGTGAAGCGCCTCACCATCAAGGGCGACTCCCAGCTCCTCATCAACTTTGCCAACAAATTATATGAGCTTAAGGACGACCACATGCAGGCATACCTTGCGGAGGTATGAAAAATTGAGAAACAATTCTTGGGCCTGGAACTGCAGCATGTGCTGCGCGGCACGAACAAGGAAGCTGACGACATCGCCAAGAGGGCGTCCCGGCGCTTTCCCCAGGAGCCTGGCATCCTCGAGGAGCGGCTCTTCAGATCTTCAGCAATCCCTCCTGCTGTGGAACCAGCATCGCCTCAGGAGGAGCTCCCACTAGCACCCCTCTCGGGAGCCACCGCTTGTGGCCCAACCTCGGCAGTGCATCTACTTCTCGCGCTCGAGCCTCAGGAGTGGTGCTGTTCCAAAGAGTTTAGGGCGTACCTGCTTCAGGGGACCCTGTCGGAGAAGGACAAGGATGCGGAGCATGTGGCTCGACAGGCTAGTGCCTACTGCATCCAGAACAGTGAGCTCTATAGGAAGCCAAATGATGTTTCTCTGCGATGCATCTCCAGGGAGCAGGGACATGAGCTGTTGGTGGACATACACGGCGGGGACTGCGGGCATCACTCGTCATCGCGCACCCTCGTGGGCAAGGCGTTCCGCAACAGGTTCTACTGGCCCACGGTGCTCAATGATGCCACCGAACTAGTGAGATCATGTGAAGCATGCCAATACCATGCGAAGCAGATCCACGAGCCCGCTCAGGGCCTCCCGACCATCCCGCTCTTGTGGTCGTTCGTGGTCTGGCGGTTGGACATCTTGGGGCCATTCCCTCGGGCACCCGGGGGCTACCACTACCTCTATGTCACCATCTACAAATTCACCAAGTGGGCGGAGGTGGAGACTGTCTGCACTATTCCAGTCGGCTTAGCAGTAAAGTTCATCAAGGGCCCCGTGAGCCGGTTCGGGGTCCCCAATCGCATCATCACTGACAACGGCTCACAGTTCTCTAGCAACCTTTTCAAAACATATTGTGCTAACCTTGGAACACAGATATGCTACGCCTCAGTGCCACACCCCAGGAGCAACGCCCAGGCCAAACGCGGCAATGCAGAGGTCCTGAGAGGCCTCAAGGCAAGAACCTTCAAGAAGAAGCTCGAGGCCTGTGGCAGGGGCTGGCTAGACAAGAACCAGTCTGTGCTATGGTCCATCTGCACCACCGCGACCAACCCAACAGGTGAGCCTCCATTCCTCCTCGTCTATGGAGCCGAAGCAGTTCTCTCTCACGAGGTCAGGCATCGCTCCACGCAGGTCTTGGCATTTGATGAGGCACGCCAGGATGCCTCACGGGGGATGGACCTCATGCTGGGGCAGGAACGCCGCCGTCAAGCCACGCTCTGAGCAGCAAGGTACCAGCAGGCGCTGCGGCGGTACCACTGTTGCAGCATCCGCTCCAGGACACTCGAGGTGGGTGATCTTGTCCTGAGGCAGGCGCTCTCCAAGGAGGTACTGCATAAGCTTTCACTCATGTGGGAGGGCCCGTTCAGGATCGCCCGTGTCTCCAAGCCTGGCGCCGCACACCTGGAGACGCGGGATGAGATCCCCATCCAGAACGCGTGGAACATCCAGTAGCTCAGAAAGTTCTACCCATGATGCAAGGCATGTGCCTGTGAAGGTCTCTGCTCGTGACACTCTCACGTAATAATGAGTGGGGTTGTACATGCCTCGGGCCTCGGGGGCTCCCTCCCACGTCCTAGTGGCAACACTTAGCTCCATGCTGGTGAGAAGACTAGACTAGGTGTCGAACGTGGTTGTTCATTTGCTTGCTTTCTGTAGCTGGTTTGCAGCTTCTTAATGGAATTTGAAGTTCTCGCGTTTTTTCGATTGACAAGTTGGATTCTCCACTTTTATTTCTCTCGCCTTTTAGTCTTGGCTCAGGGGAGCGGCAGTTGCCCGTCGCTCCTCCTCGCACGTCTCGCGCGCGGGGGCTGGGCAGGTGTGTGCGCGTGCTGGGTTCGCCTGCGCCGCAAATACACTTCGCCAAAGCCATGTCGCCCTAGAGCCTCGGCTTCCAGAGCTTCCTTGATCCTCGTGAGGCACTCTCGAATGAGCTCATGGTCGAGAGCACAATTTAAGTATGTTCCCCTTGGGTAGCGCGACGCAGTGCACTAAGCCACAGCTAACTCACGCCTGGGGGCTCACGTAGGGAAGAACAAGGCACCCCGCCATATTTTCTAACATCTCTGCAGCTCTAGAATGTGTCATGAGGCTGATGGCTCCTGAGTCGTCGAGAAAGGAGCTTCACCAGATGTCAAAGGGCGCGCCCTCGTGAGATGTGAAACTAAACTACCGCGAGCATGCCAAGCTAAGTTACCCAAACCGCACGTATTCGGAACACAGATAGCATGACATAACATCAAGATAACAAGCATAGCATAGTGGCATAAGTGTCGCAGTTCATTACACACCCCAGCGGGGCCATCTACTTTCTTCAAAATGCAGGAAAAAGGAAAGGTTAAACAAAAGTGGCCTGCACGGCCGCAGTAACTCCTGAGCCAGGCTCCGGCAGCCGCATGCTGAGCCGGAGTCCTCCTCCTGCTTCACCGGAGCACTGCGGCGGGACGGCCCATCACCTTCCCCGGTCCAAGCCCGGCGGCAGGGCGGCTGATCATAGCCGCCGCTGCTGGTGCTCTCGCCGGAGGAGGAGCCCCCGCTACTGGGGGAGGCTTGGCCGTCACCAAGGGCGAGCTCGCACTCGTCATCGTCTCAGCTGTCGGCAAGGCCAAGCTCATCGTCGATGCTCCCGCGTGACGGCCGTCCACCCGGAACACCCTCACGTAAAGGGTTGTGACGCCGTCGTACCTAAAGTGGAGGGTGCACCTCCTGCTTAGGCTGCTGATAACACACAAGTATAGGGGATCGCAACAGTTTTCGAGGGTAGGGTATTCAACCCAAATTTGTTGATTTGACACAAGGGGAGCCAAAGAATATTCTCAAGTATTAGCAGCTGAGTTGTCAATTCAACCACACCTGGAAACTTAATATCTACAGCAAGGTATTTGGTAGCAAAGTAATATGATTGTAGTGGTAACGGTGGTAAAAGGTAATAGTAGCAAAAGTAATATTTTTGGTGTTTTATAGTGATTGTAACAATAGCAATGGAAAAGTAAATAAGAGAAGAACAATATATGGAAAGCTCGTAGGCAATGGATCGGTGATAGAGAATTATGCCGGATGCGATCGATCATGTAACAGTCATAACCTAGGGTGACATAGAACTAGCTCCAGTTCATCAATGTAATGTAGGCATGTATTCCGAATATAGTCATACGTGCTTATGAAAAAGAATTTCATGACATCTTTTGTCCTACCCTCCCGTGGCAGCGGGGTACTATTGGAAACTATGGGATATTATAGCCTCCTTTTAATAGAGTACCGGACCAAAGCATTAACACTTAGTGAATACATGAACTCCTCAAACAATGGTCATCAGCGGGAGTGGTCCCGATTATTGTCACTTCGGGGTTACTGGATCATAATACATAGTAGGTGACTATTGACTTGCAAGATAGGATCAAGAACTCACATATATTCATGAAAAAATAATAGGTTCAGATCTGAAATCATGGCACTCGGGCCCTAGTGACAAGCATGAAGCATGGCAAAGTCAGAGCAACATCAATTTCAGAACATAATGGATACTAGGGATCAAACCCTAACAAAACTAACTCGATTACATGATAAATCTCATCCAACCCATCACCGTCCAGCAATCCTACGATGGAATTACTCACGCACGGCGGTGAGCATCATGAAATTGGTGATGGAGGAAGGTTGATGATGACGATGGCGACGGATTCCCCTCTCCGGAGCCTCGAACGGACTCCAGATCAGCCCTCCCGAGAGAGTATAGGGCTTGGCGGCGGCTCTGTATCGTAAAACATGATGAATCCTTCTCCCTGGTTTTTTTCTCCCCGAAAGTGAATATATGGAGTCAGGGTTGAGGTCGGTGGAGCATCAGGGGGCCCATGAGGCAGGGGGCGCCCAGGGGGGTAGGGCGCACCCCCCACCCTCGTGGACAGGTGGAGGCCCCCCTGACGTGGATCTTCCTTCCAGTATTTTTTATATATTCCAAAATAATTCTCCGTTGATTTTCTGGTCATTCCGAGAACTTTTATTTCTGAACAAAAATAACATCATGGCAATTCTACTGAAAACAGCGTCAGTCCAGATTAGTTCCATTCAAATCATACAAGTTAGAGTCCAAAACAAGGGAAAAGTGTTTGGAAAAGTAGATACGACGGAGACGTATCAGTCGCGCGCGCGAGCAAACGCCTGCCAGCAGCGGGCCAATGGTATGTTACCGATGGTGGTAACTTCGACCCCAACCCATGAAGCCCTGCTGCAGCAGCCATCGGCCTACAGCCAGAGGCCGTCAAGCCCCGCGGACGGTATCTCACCCGCGAAGAAGCGGGGGAGTGGGAGCCAGGTGCCGGTCGGCCTCTCCGACCACACGACGAACTCCGGGAGCACCTCCGCCGAATGGAAGCGCGACCGAGGAGGCCAGGAAACCATGGCACGCCTCCCCTCGTCATAGGAAACCAAGGCGACGCTGGCCCCCGAAGGAGTGCACCGGCGCCCCTGAGGGGCCACCTCATGGGTAACATCGTACTTGCGAGGGCGTCCTCTGATACGTCTCCAATGTATCTATAATTTTTGATTGCTCCATGCTATATTATCTACTGTTTTGGACATTATTGGGCTTTATTATACACTTTTATATTATTTTTGGGACTAACCTATTAACTGGAGGCCCAGCCCAGAATTGCTGTTTTTTTGCCTATTTTAGGATTCCAAAGAAAAGGAATATCAAACGGAGTCCAAACGGAATGAAACCTTCGGGAACGTGATTTTCTCACCGAACATGATCCAGGAGACTTGGACCCTACGTCAAGCAACCAATAGCGAGGCCACAAGGTAGGGGGCGCGCCTAGCCCCTCCCCCTCCCCAAGCGCGCCCTCCACCCTCGTGGGCCCGCTATTGCTCCACCGACGTACTTCTTCCTCCTATATACCTACGTACCCCCAAATGTGATCATTGATACCCATCACATACCCTTATCTCCCGCATTACATTATTTGCCATCTACCTCTCGTTTTCCTCTCCCCCACTTCACCCTTGCCGTTTTATTCGCCCTCTCTTTCTCTCTATCCTCCCTCTCTTTCTCTATTTGCCGTTTTATTTACCCGTTCCTCGTTTTCTTGTGTGTTGGATTGCTTGCTTGTCACGATGGCTCAAGACAATACTAAATTGTGTGAATTTACCAATACCAACAACAATGATTTTATTAGCACTCTGATTGCTCCTCTTACCGATGTTGAATCTTGTGAAATTAATGCTGCCTTGTTGAATCTTGTCATGAAAGATCCGTTTTCCGGCCTTCCTAGTGAAGATGTCGCTACCCATCTAAATAGCTTCGTTGATTTGTGTGATATGTAAAAGATGAAAGATGTGGATAATGATATTGTTAAATTGAAGCTATTTCTTTTTTCGCTTAGAGATCGTGCTAAAGCTTGGTTTTCGTCTTTGCCTAAAAATAGTACTGATTCGTGGAATAAGTGCAAAGATGCTTTTATCTCATATTTTCCTCCCGCTAATATCATCTCTCTTAGAAACAATATTATGAATTTTAAGCAACTTGATCATGAACATGTTGCACAAGCTTGGGAGAGGATGAAATTAATGATACGTAATTGCCCTACTCATGGTTTGAATTTGTGGATGATTTATACAAAAAAATTATGCCGGATTGAATTTTGCTTCTAGAAATCTTTTAGATTCGGCCGCGGGAGGCACTTTTATGGAAATCACTTTATGAGAAGCTACTAAACTCCTAGATAATATTATGGTTAATTATTCTCAATGGCACATTGAAAGATCTACTAATAAGAAAGTGCATGCGATAGAAGAAATTAATGTTTTGAGTGGAAAGATGGATGAACTTATGAAATTATTTGCTAATAAAAGTGTTTCTTCTGATCCTAATGATATGCCTTTGTCTACTTTGATTGAGAATAATAATGAATCTTTGGATGTGAATTTTGTTGGTAGGAACAATTTTGGTAACAACACGTATAGAGGAAATTTTAATCCTAGGCCTTATCCTAGTAATTCCTCTAATAATTATGGTAATTCCTACAACAATTCTTATGGAAATTATAATAAGATGCCCTCTGATTTTGAATCTAATATTAAATAATTTATTACTTCGCAAAAGAATTTCAATGCTTTAATTGAAGAAAAATTTCTTAAAATTGATGAGTTGGCTAGGAACGTTGATAGAATTTCTCTTGATGTTGATTCTTTGAAACTTAGATCTATTCCACCTAAGCATGATATCAATGAGTCTCTCAAAGCTATGAGAATTTCTATTGATGAGTGCAAAGAACGAACTGTTGGGATACATGCTAAGAAAGATTCCTTTATAAGAGTGTGTTCTCCTAGCTTCCATGATAATAAAGATGAAGATCTAAAAGTTATTGATGTGTCCCCTATTAAATCTTTGTTTTGTAATATGAATCTTGATAATGATGGGACTGAATATGATCCACCTTTACGTAGAAGGCGTTCCAAGAATTCGGAGTCTTTAGATCTTGATGCTAAAATTGATAAAAGTGGGATTGAAGAAATCAAAACTCTAGATGTTAATGAACCCACTATTTTGGATTTCAAGGAATTTAATTATAATAGCTGCTCTTTGATAGATTGTATTTCCTTGTTGCAATCCGTGCTAAATTCTCCTCATGCTTATAGCCAAAATAAAGCTTTTACCAAACATATCATTGTTGCTTTGATGCAATCTTATGAAGAAAAACTTGAGTTGGAAATTTCTATCCCTAGAAAACTTTATGATGAGTGGGAACCTACTATTAAAATTAAAATTAAAGATCATGCATGCTATGCTTTGTGTGATTTGGGTGCTAGTGTGTCCACGATTCCAAAGACTTTGTGTGATTTGTTAAGTTTTCATGATTTTGATTATTGCTCTTTAAACTTGCACCTTGCGGATTCCACTATTAAGAAACCTATGGGAAGAATTAATGATGTTCTTGTTGACACCAGATTTTGGCACGGCCAACAACTTAATTAAGATGGCCTCAAATAGAGAAGTGCTCAAAGTGAGAAAGTTCTGTATCGTCAAAAGGGAAAACTTTGATATTTGGGCCATAGTCATCCGGTCTCATCTCTAAGGCTGAAGTTGTGTTCGAAGTACTCAGATTTTGTATTCAGAATACTATTCGGCTGATTACGCCCCCAAGATGGCCTCATATGGGAAAAGTTTCTAGACGGATTGTCTTCGTATCGTCAAAACGATTGATTTTCATATAAAGAACGTCTAAATCAGAGGTCGTATGCAACCTGTCGAGACAAAACAAGGTCGGAAATAGAAGCTGCAGAGTCATTTCTGACTGACCGAGTTGATTGACTCGGTGAGACCGAGTTGATCCGAAAAATTACAGAAAGTTATAGAAAGTTTGCAACGTTCACTCGGTGGGACCAAAGCAAACTAATCGGTGAGACCGAGTTGGTCCGGGAAATTACCAAAGATTCCTGTTCGAGTTAGGTTAGGGTTTTTGGTGTTTTGGACGGAATTTTTAGTCCTTTTCTTGTACGGGAAGTCCAGTCGCCTCATAAATATATGAGAGGTGACGGCCGATTGAACAACACACAATCGCAAAACACATCTACTTTTTACCCTAGTTTTACATCCTTCGCTTGTTCTTTCTATCTCGTTCTTCGTTCGTTCTTCGTGTTGAAGGGCAGCGATCCTCGAGGCTCTAGGGCCGGGCGAACCGACCTAGGGCAGCCCATAGCCGCCGCACGTCCAGACGGGGTCCCTCCCGGGCGCGTGGGGTTTCGGGTCCTGAAAAGCACCCACCGGATTGCTTGCGTACCGCGCTTCCGGACGGGTCTCCTTCGACGTGAGCTGCGGTGCATCACCCTCGGCGTTGGAGGTACACGGTGATGTGTTTGTGTGCGAACACACTTTTTGGCGACTCCGCTGGGGACGAAAGATCAAGAATCATCATCAACCATGTCTAATCTCCCTAAGCCCTCAGAAGTTGACGTCGATAACATCATTAAGCCCCGTCTTGATGAACTATCGAATGAACATCGCCAAGCCTACGAAGCGCACAAGAAGCAGCGTGAAGAGGCTTTTGAGGCGCTCAAGAAGAAGCGCGAAGAGGAGCATTTGGAAGCGTTTCTTTCAAGTTTCAAGAAGGACCGTCAAGGCAACATCACTCCGGTTGGAAACACCAATTTTCCTCCCCTCATCGACGAACAAGATCTAATCACTGTGAGTAAAGTTTTTTCTCCAGAGCAAGTGGCTGTGATTGAAAGTCTTGTTAGTAAGGGTAATGTGATGGCATACAATTCTTTTGTGGCTAGTGCTAATGCTCAGAAAAATATGCCTCCATCATCTAGTGGTACTGTTGGTATATCTGAAAACCCTAGTCCAATTTTACCTATTTCATCGGCACCACCTATGCAACAACAATATAATATGCCATTGAATTTTTACCCTACTCAAACCAACCAGCTTGTGGCTGCACCTACATACTCTAATCCTATTATGAGTGTGCCCAATTAGGCGTCAACGCCGAATCACTTTGTCACACCACCCATAGGCGCAGGCATGTTTGGTCTTCCGCCGAATTATGGTTCGGCGCCCATCCCACAAGTTGCACCAATAGCTAGTACTCAGGTTGCTTCTATGTCATTACCACGAACATCTTCATCTACCTCGGATCCAATTTTAGCTAAATTAAGGGAGGATTTGCATAAGATGTTTCTAGAAACTTTCGGAAATGAGACGAAAGTAAAGAGTCGTGTGTACCAAAAGCCTTATCCTGAACACTCCGATGCAATTTCTTACCCTCAAGGTTATAAGGTTCCTGATTTTGTTAAATTTAGTGGTGAGGGTACGAAAACAACTTGGGAGCATGTGAGTCAGTATCTAGCACAGTTGGGTGAAGCAGGTTCCATAGAAGAATTGAAAGTGCGTTTATTTCCATTATCTTTAACTGGTACCGCATTTTCATGGTTTGCTGCTTTACCACATGGCTCAATTCTCTTATGGTCGCAATTAAAGCAAAAGTTTCATGATCACTTTTATAGCAGCGATAATGAGCTAAAGTTGTCACATCTTACATCGGTTAGGCAGAAACATGATGAATCGATCACCGATTATGTTGAGAGGTTTAGATATATAAAAAACCGATGTTATAGCTTAGTGATAACTGAGAGAGACTTGGCAGATCTTGTTCTTAATGGTTTGAAAACTCACATTACAGAGAGGCTAGAAAGTTATGAGTTTTTGAGCATTAATCAAGTCTTGCAAAAAACTTTGGCCCAAGAGAGTCGAAGTAAAGAGGTCCATAGGTCTACAACCGATCGTCCTAGAATGCATATGGTTGAACACAATGATGATAATTCGGACGATGAGGTTGATGTCTATACTACTGAATTTGTTTGGTCCTCAAAGGCCAAACCCTATATGTGCAATGCTCTTAAGCCGATTCGCAAGAATCGTGATGAGGAGATGAGGTTTACTTTTGATATATCAAAGTGTGATAAAATATTTGATGCACTCTTGCAAGATAAGATGATTAGAATATCACACACCATACCGCCGTTTGAGGAGCTCAAACGGTGTGCTTATTGCAAGTACCATAATTCATTTTCTCATGCTACTAACGATTGCAATGTTTTCCGACGACAGATACAATCGGCCATTAATGACGGACGATTGAATTTTGCTGAGATGCAAGTTGATAAACATCCCTTCCTGATAAACACCATAGACTCGGAGGGAAAGAAAATGTTGATTCGGCCTAGCATAGCCGAATCTGCTAATAAAGATAATGTTGTTATTGGTGAACCCAGGAATAGCAAGGAGGGCGACAAGGTCTTGGGAAGAAAGATTGTGCTTGAGAAGGAACCCGATGGCAAGGAAGTGTTGAAGATCACTATAAAAATGCCACACTCGGGGGGCAACCACAAGTACAAGAGGATGCTCATGTTAAATTGATCAAGCCCAAGAATTCAGAAGTTGGCAAGTGGAAAAAGAATGAAACTAAGAACAAGAGAATCAAGCCAACTTTTGATATGTTGCTATCCAAATATGCAAGTCAAGCGGCCGGTTCTAGCTCTAATCGGCCATCACATTCAAAGCGTTCAAGATTGCCTCCAGAGCAAGAGTTTCGACGATATGCAAGGCCATATGGGTCATGGGCACCGACACCATGGATGTCACAACCCTTCTATGCACCATATTACATGAGAGGCTTCAGTGGAGGATGGGGGGCAGCCCCCAATGGCTCCTTATGCTTTCCATATGGGGTGGACAGCACCTAGAAGGCCTGCTCGCGAGAGGCTTTATTATCCCACACAAGGCCGTTTGAGCTATGGTGCAAATTGGCCAACAAAAATTTCTCCAAGTAAGGCCAATAAAAAAGTGTGGCGTGTTAAGTCGTCTAATGCGAAAATTTCAGAATGCGACAAGCAAAAGGAGATCGGAAAGCCGGTTGTTGGTAATCTGGCTACTTCTAATGGTGATATTGTTATTGTTCAGCAGGGTTCCATGGTTAGTGATCATGAGGCGAGCACAAGCAAGGCCAAACCAAGGGATCCCAAATATACTGAACCTAAGTGGTGTCCTCCCAGTTTAACCAAGACCATGAAAAGGAGATTACAATGCATGAGGAACCATGAGAAGGTAGAGCACAAAGAGGAGAGGCAAAGGGACGAATTGTTAAGTGAAATTCGGCCCATGGCACTCACAAAACAAGTGTGGAGGCCTAAACAAAAACAAAACACAGATGCTTCTACATTAGCTGCAGCAACACCTTCACCACCAAAAGAGGATGACGCAACCCCTATTACATCGTCCACACCACCTGAAAAAGCCCCTTCGATTGAGGAAACTTTAAGGCCAATATACACATTGGGGGATGAAGATGAGATGGTGGATTATGACACTATGCCGGTTCAGGGAGGTATGGATATTAATATGGTGTATTACTTACCTGTCGAGTTTCGTGCTATAGGTGAAGAAGGGGAGGTGGCTCAACTGGATTTTGGTCCAAAGAACGCTATCTTCGAGAAGCCAAAAGAACCGGTGAAACACTTGAAGCCATTGTACCTCAAAGGTCATATTAACGGATCGCCGGTTGCTAGGATGCTCATTGATGGTGGTGTTGTGGTAAATCTTATGCCCTGCTCGGTCTTCAAGAAGTTGGGATTAGATGATGATGCATTGATGAAGACCAATATGGTACTTCATGGATTTGAGGGTAAAGAGAAGACAGAGGCCAAAGGTGTGATGTGCATGGAACTCACCGTGGGAAGCAAGACTTTGGCCACCACATTCTTCATCGCCGAGGTGCAAGGTAACAATAATGTTATATTAGGCCACGATTGGCTTCATGCTAACCAATGTGTGCCATCTACCATGCATCAATTCATAATACAATGGGTCGATGATGAGGTAGAAGTCATTCACGCGGATAATTCGGCTTGTGTTGCTTTGGCCGATACATCGGTGGATTGGAATCATCCGGATGTTACTTGCTTAACAGGGCGTGACCTCTCGGAGTTTGATTTCCTTAGTGCTACGAGGAACGGGTTCATTCCCATCTCTTTAAAGCCGATTTGTGGCAATCGGTTCCAGGGTATGATGTAAACAAGAAGTTAAACATGGCCGATATAGAAATTATCTCCCTAAGCACATAGAATGGCCGATGGAGTGTTGACATCGTCCTTAGGAAAATCATCATGCAAGTTATTTTTCGGCACACAAGTTTGCCGAAAAACAGGGGGGCATGTGTTGACACCAGATTTTGGCACGGCCAAGAACTTAATTAAGATGGCCTCAAATAGAGAAGTGCTCAAAGTGATAAAGTTCCGTATCGTCAAAAGGGAAAACTTTGATAGTTGGGCCATAGTCATCCGGTCTCATCTCTAAGGCTGAAGTTGTGTTCGAAGTACTCAGATTTTTATTCAGAATACTATTCGGCTGATTACGCCCCCAAGATGGCCTCATATGGGAAAAGTTTCTAGATGGATTGTCTTCGTATCGTCGAAACGATCGATTTTGATATAAAGAACGTCTAAATCGGAGGTCGTATGCAACCTGTGGAGACAAAACAAGGTTGGAAATAGAAGCTGCAGAGTCATTTCGGACCGACCGAGTTGATTGACTCGGTGAGACCAACTTGATCCGAAAAATTACAGAAAGTTACAGAAAGTTTGCAAAGTTCACTCGGTGGGACTGAAGCAAACTAATCGGTGAGACCGAGTTGGTCCAGGAAATTACCAAAGATTCCTGTCCGAGTTAGGTTAGGGTTTTTGGTGTTTTGGACGGAATTTTTAGTCCTTTTCTTGTACCGGAAGTCCAGCCGCCTCATAAATATATGAGAGGTGACGGCCGATTGAACAACACACAATCGCAAAACACATCTACTTTTTACCGTAGTTTTACATCCCTCCCTTGTTCTTTCTATCTCGTTCTTCGTTCGTTCTTCGTGTTGAAGGGCAGCGATCCTCGAGGCTCTAGGGGCGGGCGAACCGACCTAGGGCAGCCCATAGCCGCTGCACGTCCAGACGGGGTCCCCCCCCGGGCGCGTGGGGTTTCAGGTCCTGAAAAGCACCCGCCGGATTGCTTGTGTACCACGCTTCCGGACGGGTCTCCTTCGACATGAGCTGTGGTGCATCACCCTCGGCGTTGGAGGTACACGGTGACGTGTTCGTGTGCGAACAGTTCTTATTGCTGCAAATAGGAATTATGTACCCGTAGATTTTATTGTTCTTGACATAGATTGCAATCCTTCATGTCCTATTATTCTTGGTAGACCTTTCCTTAGAACGCTTGGTGCAATTATTGATATGAAGGAAGGAAATATTAGATTCCAATTTCCATTAAGGAAAGGCATGGAACACTTTCCTAGAAAGAAAATTAAATTACCTTATGAATCTATTATGAGAGCCACTGATGGATTGCCTACCAAAGATGGCAATACCTAGATCTATCCTTGCTTGTTATGCCTAGCTAGGGGCGTTAAACGATAGCGCTTGTTGGGAGGCAACCCAATTTTATTTTTATTCCTTGCTTTTTGCTCCTGTTTAGTAATAAATAATTTATCTAGCCTCTGTTTTGGTTGTGTTTTTTTGTGTTTAATTAGTGTTTGTGCCAAGTAGAACCGTTGGGAAGACTTGGGAAAAGTCTTGTTACACTTGCTGTAGAAAACAGAAACTTTAGCGCTCATGAGAACTACTGCCATTTTTATTTGGAAAGTGCTATTTAGTTAATTATTTTTGCAGATGATTAATAGATAAATTCCTCACGTCCAGCAATTTATTTTAGAATTGTTAGGGTTCCAGATCTTGCGCTAGCTACAGATTACTACAGACTGTTCTGTTTTTCGTTTGTTTGCTTATTTTGATGAATCTATGGCTAGTAAAATAGTTTATAAACTATAGAGAAATTGGAATACAGTAGGTATAACATCAATATAAATAAAGAATGAGTTCATTACAGTACCTTGAAGTGGTCTTTTATTTTCTTTCGCTAACGGAGCTCACAAGATTTTCTACTTTGAGTTTTGTGTTGTGAAGTTTTCAAGTTTTGGGTAAAGATTTGATGGATTATGGAACAAGGAGTGGCAAGAACCTAAGCTTGGGGATGCCCATGGCACCCCCAAGATATTCTAAGGACACCTAAAAGCCAAAGCTTGGGGATGCCCCGGAAGGCATCCCCTCTTTCGTCTACTTCTATCGGTAACTTTACTTGGAGCTATATTTTTATTCGCCACATGATATGTGTTTTGCATGGAGCGTCTTGTCTGATTTGAGTCTTTACCTTTTAGTTTACCACAATCATCCTTGATGTACACACCTTTTGAGAGGGCCATACATAATTTGGAATTTGTTAGAATACTCTATGTGCTTCGCTTATATCTTTTGAGTTATATAGTTTTGCTCTAGTACTTCACTCATATCTTTTAGAGCACGGTGGTGGATTTGTTTTATAGAAACTATTGATCTCTCATGCTTCACTTAGATTATTTTGAGAGTCTTAATAGCATGGTAATTTGCTTAAAATCCTAATATGCTAGGTATTCAAAGTTAGTAAAATTTTCTTAAGAGTGTTTTGAATACTAAGAGAAGTTTGATACTTGATGATTGTTTTGCGATATGGGGGTAATAATATCAAAGTCGTCCTAGTTGAGTAGTCGTGAAATTGAGAAATACTTGTGTTGAAGTTTGCAAGTCCCATAGCATGCACGTATGGTAAACGTTGTGTAAGAAATTTGAAACATGAGGTGTTATTTGATTGTCTTCCTTATGAGTGGCGGTTGGGGACGAGCGATGGTCTTTTCCTACCAATCTATCCCCCTAGGAGCATGCGCGTAGTGCCGAGGTTTTTTATGACTTGTAGATGTTTGCAATAAGTATGTGAGTTCTTTATGACTAATGTTGAGTCCATGGATTATACGCACTCTCACCCTTCCATCCTTGCTAGCCTCTTCGGTACCGTTCATTGCCCTTTCTCACATTGCGAGTTGGCGCAAACTTCGCCGGTGCATCCAAACCCCGTGATATGATACGCTCTTTCACACACAAATCTCCTTATATCTTCCTCAAAACAGCCACCATACCTACCTATTATGGCATTTCCATAGCCATTCCGAGATATATTGCCATGCAACTTTCCACCATTCCGTTCATCATGACATATTCATCATTGTCATATTGCTTAGCAAAATCATGTAGTTGACATAGTATTTGTGGCAAGGCCACCATTCATAATTCTTTCATACATGTCACTCTTGGTCCATTGCATCCCGGTACACTGCCGGAGGCATTCATATAGAGTCATACTTTGTTCTAGTATTGAGTTGTAATCATTGAGTTGTAAATAAATAGAAGAGTGATGATCATCATTAATAGAGCATTGTCCCAAAAATAAAAAAGGAAGGGCCAAATAAAAAAAAGGGAAGGCCAAATAAAAAATATAAATAAAAGGGGCAATGCTACTATCCTTTTTTTCCACACTTGTGCTTCAAAGTAGCACCGTAATCTTTATGATAGAGAGTCTCTTGTTTTGTCACTTTCATATACTAGTGGGAATTTTTTATTATAGAACTTGGCTTGTATATTCCAACAATGGGCCTCCTCAAGTGCCCTAGGTCTTCGTGAGCAAGCAAGTTGGATGCACACCCACTTAGTTTCTTTTGTTGAGCTTTCATACATTTATAGCTCTAGTGCATCCGTTGCATGGCAATCCCTACTCCTTGCATTAACATCAATCGATGGGAATCTCCATAGCCCATTGATTAGCCTCGTTGATGTGAGACTTTCTCCTTTTTTGTCTTCTCCACATAACCCCCTCATTATATTATATTCCACCCATAGTGCTATGTCCATGGCTCGCGCTCATATATTGCATGAAAGTTTGTAGGTTTGAGATTACTAAAGTATGAAACAATTGCTTGGCTTGTCATTGGGGTTGTGCGTGATGAGAGCATTCTTGTGTGACGAAAATGAAACATGACTAAACTATACGATTTTGTAGGGATGAACTTTCTTTGGCCATGTTATTTTGAGAAGGCATAATTGCTTAATTAGTATGCTTGAAGTATTATTATTTTTATGTCAGTATGAACTTTTGTCTTGAATCTTTAGGATCTGAATATTCATACCACAATTAAGAAGAATTACATTAAAATTATGCCAAGTAGCACTCCATATCAAAAATTCTGTTTTTATCATTTACCTACTCGAGGACGAGCAGGAATTAAGCTTGGGGATGCATGATACGTCTCCAATGTATCTATAATTTTTGATTGCTCCATGCTATATTATCTACTGTTTTGGACATTATTGGGCTTTATTATGCACTTTTATATTATTTTTGGGACTAACCTATTAACCGGAGGCCCAGCCCAGAATTGTTGTTTTTTTGCCTGTTTTAGGGTTTTGAAGAAAAGGAATATCAAACGGAGTCCAAACGGAATGAAACCTTCGGGAACGTGAATTTCTCAACGAACAAGACCTGGGAGACTTGGACCCTACGTCAAGACACAAAAGAGGAGGCCACGGGGTAGGGGGCGCGCCTGCCTACCCCAGGCGCGTCCTCCACCCTCGTGGGCCCCCTGTTGCTCCACCGACGTACTCCTTCCTCCTATATATACCTACGTACCCCCAAACGATCAGATACGGAGCCAAAAACCTAATTCGACCGCCTCAACTTTCTGTATCCACGAGATCCCATCTTGGGGCCTGTTCCGGAGCTCCGCCGGAGGGGGCATCGATCACGGAGGGCTTCTACATCAACACCATAGCCCCTCTGATGAAGTGTGAGTAGTTTACCTCAGACCAACGGGTCCATATTTATTAGCTAGATGGCTTCTTCTCTCTTTTTGGATCTCAATACAATGTTCTCCCCCTCTCTTGTGGAGAACTATTCGATGTAATCTTCTTTTTGCGGTGTGTTTGTTGAGACCGATGAATTGTGGGTTTATGATCAAGTCTATCTATGAATAATATTTGAATCTTCCCTGAATTCTTTTATGTATGATTGGTTATATTTGCAAGTCTCTTCGAATTATTAGTTTGATTTGGCCTACTAGATTGATCTTTCTTGCAATGGGAGAAGTGCTTAGCTTTGGGTTCAACCTTATGGTGTCCTTTCCCAGTGACAGTAGGGGCAGCAAGGCAAGTATTGTATTGTTGCCATCGAGGATAACAAGATGGGGTTTTCATCATATTGCATGAGTCTATCCCTGTACATCATGTCATCTTGCTTAAGGCGTTACTCTGTTTTTAACTTAATACTCTAGATGCATGCTGGATAGCGGTCGATGAGTGGAGTAATAGTAGCAGATGCAGGCAGGAGTCGGTCTACTTGTCTCAGACGTGATGCCTATATACATGATCATACATAGATATTCTCATAACTATGCTCAATTCTGTCAATTGCTCAACAGTAATTTGTTCACCCACCGTAGAATACTTATGCTCTCGAGAGAAGCCACTAGTGAAACATATGGCCGCCGGGTCTATCTTTATCATATTAATCTCCTACTACTTTGTTATTTCCTTTGCTCTTTACTTTGCCTTTATTTTACTTTGCATCTTTATCACAAAAATACCAAAAATATTATATTTATCATATCTATCAGATCCCACTCTCGTAAGTGGCCGTGTAGGGATTGAGAACCCCTATTCACGTTGGTTGCGAGGATTTATTTGTTTTGTGCAGGTATGAGGGACTCGCGTGTAGCCTCCTACTGAATTGATACCTTGGTTCTCAAAAACCGAGGGAAATACTTACACTACTTTGCTGCATCATCCCTTCCTCTTCGGGGAAAACCAACGCAGTGCTCAAGTGGTAGCAGTGAACAAGCGAGTTGGATGCACACCCACTTAGTTTCTTTTTGAGCTTTCATATACTTATAGCTCTAGTGCATCCGTTGCATGGCAATCCCTACTCACTCACATTAATATCTATTGATGGGCATCTCCATAGCCCGTTGATACACCTAGTCGATGTGAGACTATCTTCTCCTTTTTGTCTCCTCCACAACCACCATTCTATTCCACCTAAAGTGCTATATCCATGGCTCATGCTCATGTATTGCGTGAAAATTGAAAAAGTTTTGAGAATGTCAAAAGTATGAAACAATTGCTTGGCTTTTCATCAGGGTTGTGCATGATTTAAATACTTTGTGTGATGCAGATAGAGCATAGCCAGACTATATGATTTTGTAGGGATAACTTTCTTTGGCCATGTTATTTTGAGAAGACATAATTGCTTAGTTAGTATGCTTGAAGTATTATTATTTCTATGTCAATATTAAACTTTTGTCTTGAATCTTTCGGATCTGAATATTCATAACACAATTAAGAAGAATTACATTGAAATTATGCCAAGTAGCATTCCACATCAAAAATTCTGTTTTTATCATTTACCTACTTGAGGACGAGCATGAATTAAGCTTGGGGATGCTTGATACGTCTCCAACGTATCTATAATTTTTGATTGCTCCATGCTACATTATCTACTGTTTTGGACATTATTGGGCATTATTATACACTTTTATATTATTTTTGGGACTAACCTATTAACCAGAGGCCCAGCCTAGAATTGTTGTTTTTTGCCTATTTTAGGGTTCTGAAGAAAAGGAATATCAAACGGAGTCCAAACGGAATGAAACCTTCGGGAACGTGATTTTCTCACTGAACATGATCCAGGAGACTTGGACCCTACGTCAAGCAACCAACGGGGAGGCCACGAGGTAGGGGGCGCGCCTACCCCCCCCCCCCCCCCCCCCAGTTGCGCCCTCCACCCTCGTGGCCCCCCTGGTGCTCCACCGACGTACTTCTTCCTCCTATATATACCTACGTACCCCCAAACGATCAGATACGGAGCCAAAACCCTATTCCACTGCCGTAACTTTCTGTATCCACGAGATCCCATCTTGGGGCCTGTTCCGGAGCTCCGCCGGAGGGGGCATCGATCACGGAGGGCTTCTACATCAACACCATAGCCTCTCCGATAAAGTGTGAGTAGTATACCTTAGACCTACGGGTCCATAGTTATTAGCTAGATGGCTTATTCTCTCTTTTTGGATCTCAATACAAAGTTCTCCCCCTCTCTTGTGGAGATCTATTCGATGTAATCTTCTTTTGCGGTGTGTTTGTTGAGACCGATGAATTGTGGGTTTATGATCAAGTTTATCTATGAACAATATTTGAATCTTCTCTGAATTCTTTATGTATGATTGGTTATATTTGCAAGTCTCTTAGAATTATCAGTTTGGTTTGGCCTACTAGATTGATCTTTCTTGCAATGGGACAAGTGCTTAGCTTTGGGTTCAATCTTGCGGTGTCCTTTCCCAGTGATAGTAGGGGCAGCAAGGCACGTATTGTGTTGTTGCCATCAAGGATAACAAGACGGTTTTTTTATCATATTGCATGAATTTATCCCTCTACATCATGTCATCTTGCTTAAGGCGTTACTCTGTTCTTAAGAACTTAATACTCTAGATGCATGCTAGATAGCGGTTGATGTGTGGAGTAATAGTAGAAGATGCAGGCAGAAGTCGGTCTACTTGTCTTGGACGTGATGCCTATATACATGATCATACCTAGATATTCTCATAACTATGCTCAATTCTGTCAATTGCTCAATAATAATTCGTTCACCCACCGTAAAACACCTATGCTCTTGAGAGAAGCCACTGGTGAAACCTATGGCCCCCGGGTCTATCTTCATCATATTAATCTTCCAATACTTAGTTATTTTCATTGCCTTTTATTTTACTTTGCATCTTTATCATAAAAATACCAAAAAATTTATCTTATCATATCTATCAGATCTCACTCTCGTAAGTGACCGTGTAGGGATTGACAACCCCTTATCGCGTTGGTTGCGAGGATTTATTTGTTTTGTGTAGGTGTGAGGGACTCGCGCGTAGCCTCCTGCTGGATTGATACCTTGGTTCTCAAAAACTGAGGGAAATACTTACGCTACTCTGCTGCATCACCCTTTCCTCTTCAAGGGAAAACCAACGCAATTGCTCAAGAGGTAGCAGCCTCGCCCTCTCTTAGGAGGCGACGAGCTGGGTCCCTCCTTGGGGGCCTTCCCCTTCTCGGTGGTGGAGAACTTCCTCATCGGCGCCATGGGAGATATAGCAAGATAGCAAGGCAGAGAGGATGAAGAAGGAGAGGGTGGTGAGAAGATGGAGATGAGCAAGGAGGGCTCTGCCCCTCTCCTCATTTATAGCCGGAGGGAAGCTAACCACCGGCCTCCACGATCGCACGCAATGATGATTTTCTCTGCGTGCAGCATGGTCTCGTCAAGTCGAATGGTTGCTGAGGCGGCATGGGGAAGTGGAGATGCCCACGCCCCATCAACCGCCACGCGTTGACCGCGGCGCTCCGCGCTTGCCCTTTGGCTTCACCTCGAAGCCAAGTTCGAGCGCACCTTGGGCCCGGCGGCTACCGTCGGTGTTTTGGGAACGGGGGTACCTAGACATGCCTGCCTACGGCCCACGGCGTGGCTCCATCGGCGGCCTGGTACGGCCCAGCTTCAACATCAACAACTCAAGACCCTCGCGAGGGGCCAAGCCTCGCGAGGCGAACGACACCAAGACCTCCATGTGGGGCGGCCTCCCCAGGCTAGCTCATGACGAGTGGAGATATCTATGCAAGGTTCACCTCGCGAGGTTCAGATGACATGAGCCATGATGATCAAGACCAAGCGGCCGCCAGCGGGCACAGTGTACCAGTTTCCTCTTTGGTGCTAAGGAAGTAAGCGCGGGCGCGGAGTCCCGAGGAATGAAGCAAAGGCTTCCACTCCGGTGCAACAAGACCAAGACCGCCAGGACAGCGGGATGGAGGTCATCACCGAGCCCACCGCAGCGTCACCACCAAAGGGTTTTTGCAGGAGAAGACTACTTTTGTCAGGATAGCATGTACTAGTTGTCTCCCTCCAAAATTGGCTGTTGTCGGATCCCTTCCCGCCTTCATTTTGGAAGAGGACCAAGGCCACTATAAATAGGACCTAGCCGCCACCATAGAAAAGGGATGGATCATTCAGATCATCCTCACATCCACCAGCTCACCGAGCACAAGAACAACTCTCCTCCTGAGGTTGTTCTCCAGTGTACTAGTTCATCCTCAGCCCCTCGAGGCCAATCCACCAAAAAGCAGGAGTAGGGTTTTACACCGCAAGGTGGCCCGAACCTGGGTAAACT
Source organism: Triticum monococcum (assembly GCA_034509565.1). Lineage (NCBI taxonomy): Eukaryota > Viridiplantae > Streptophyta > Magnoliopsida > Poales > Poaceae > Triticum > Triticum monococcum. Next base: position 425,530,230 of record CM067847.1, on the reverse strand, counting down.
ATTGTGTCTCTTGTCCATTCGGTTCGTCGAGCTAGGCCGTGGGATTAGAGAGCATGTAGACTGGGGAGGACGAGTTCTTCGCACGCACCCCAGTGTTTGAACCTCTCAAGGGTTTGCAGAACCCGAAATCTGACAAAACTCTTAGAATTGCATGTGGGGGTTGATTGCTTGACTTGTGCTAATTGCTAAAATCTGCCAACAATTAAAATTGGGAAAATGTTATATTTTTATTTGGTCAAGTAGTCTAATCACCCCCTCTAGACCTACTTTCGATCCTACAATGTCTCAACTCCGACAGGTAGTGATGTGGTTCAAGCCTTTAGGTTGATAGGTAATTGGGTTGTTGCATCGAAAGGGTGGAGGCCTGGTGTCTCCGAATCACTCATGGTTCAAGCGGGGCTGCAAGTTATGATGGTGTTGGATCATCCCTCTTCGAATGACTTGTTGTTTTTGCTGCTTATTCTTGATGGGTAGTTCTCTCTTTTGTTATGCAGATTCCTTGACATTTGGTCATCCTTATCTATGTCACTCTTACTATGTAATAGTTGCCTCTCTTTAGAATGGCATTCTCGTCTGGATCATGAGAGTCTAAGCGCTGCAAAGGGGTGCATTTTGGTGGTGTAGCAAGACTTCTTATGAACTATCATGTCTTGTTGTTTATGTCAGTAGTAGTCACCAGTCAGTGTTTGAATGTTGTATATATCATTGTTTTGAACTGTTTATTGTCTTGAACTGCTGATGGGCTAAATGAAGGCATCACCATTCTCCAGTGTTTAGTGTACATATCATTTTTTTCAAGTTATAATTTGAGCTCAGTGTGTTTTCGATGATGTACGCTTGTTTGGGCCAATGTGAGGTGTCGTTGAATATGGGCCAAGTAGTAACGCAATGCCAAATAGGTCAATTATCACTCTTAGGTCAGGCGCTCAAAAAAATAAAGAAAAGGACTCTTAGGCTGACATCAGTGACCCGCCGACGTTTTTGTGTGCTTGTGCACCAAGAGTGTATTGGCGCGTGTTCAAAATTCATGCTACCTTTTCATCCCTAATCTATCGCCCCTCCCCCACCTCTGGAATCTTGATTAATACTCCAGTGTCCAGTGTCCAGTTCCCCCAAATCCCCCTCCTATACTCCCTGTACTCAAGCACACTATCATGTCTCCGGTTAATGTAGATCTCCGAGCCGAAGATCCTTAGGTCTGTCCTGCCTTCGGGCGCTGTGTGCTGTCGCTCAATGGTGGCATGGTGGCGCTTGATGACTAGTTCGTCGGCGAAGTGCTGATGGTAACCATTAACGGCAACGGGCCTCCTGTCTCGCCGGACGACCTTGTCAAAGCTCATGGCATTGTGCACGACATCCAAATAAGCAACTTGCTCATCGAAGTCTGTCCGCCACCGGCTGACTTTTTTCGTTAGGTTCCGGACAACTTTTGACTGCAGTCGTGTGTTCGAATCTTCCCGGCGTTTGTTCTGTGATGGTGCACTGACGAGCTTTCATCGGTGGCACCCAGGATGGAGCTCGGTGCCCTCTAAGCTTGAGTTTTTAACAAATCTTATCTTCCATGGCATGCCTTGACGTGCTTGGAACAGCGAGTCCATGAATGAGCTTATCAACAACCTAGGGGGTGAGCTCGTAAGTATGTTTGTTCCTCCATAATGATGAAGAAGCCTTCCACCATAACGAAGGTGATTGGTGTTGAGATACCTGTATAGGAATCGGGATTAAACTATTTGTCACCACCAAGGCTGCCGCGGACCATGTTAGGGATGTACATGTACCGAGTGTTCGTGCATGTCGAAGAAGTGGTCAATCCATCAATCAAAGTCATGCCGTCGTTGCTGGTGCCAGGGTGCATCGACGACGTCTGCTAGAGTAGTCAACGTCAGACTTTCCCCGTGTTGCTCGAAATGATGGATGGCACAGGGCCTACTCTATCGCGCGGCGGAGGCCACTGCTTCTTTGGCAGAAGAGGCAAGGCTGGCTGCCTGGATGTGCTCTAATTTGAGCAAGTGAATCTTCTCAGATACTAGTTAAATTCGAGCTATCAATGTGAAGCACTGATGTGCCAGTACATTTGATTGTGACCTGTTATATTTTTGCATCTGAACTTTTTCTAGAAAGGGGTGTACGTCAACTTAATGTGCCAGCGGAACTTATTGTGTTGTTTGTCTATTTTCTTTGCACACCATTCAAGATATTTTCCCGTCATTGATAAAGACGATGAAAGGTCATGTACGAGTTTGTTGGTTTCAACATAGCCCTACCCATAGCGATCCACTGCTTCCACCCCGATTGTCCCGCCTGCGTGAAATTTTTGTATGCAAGTTTGATGTGCTATGATGTTGTATATGATTGTGTGAACTATATAAGTTTTTACTGAGCATTAGCAATGCATATGGCTGAAAGATGTATTCATGAGCATTGACTGATGGGTGTGACACCCCGATAATTAAGCTATAGTAAACTCCTTCTAATGACTGCCAAGTCATCAGAATTATTTTGCTAATCATCATTTTGTTCCAAATCAAACTCAAGTTCAAATTCAAATTGCTAGTCAAATTATTTTCTTGAAAATTTTAAAGAAAAAATGTTCGTTGGGTTGCAAATATTCACTAGCTAATTATCATGTATAAACCAACATCATTCGACTCACCATTTAATCCCTAGGGAAATATGAAGTGGTCCAACAACATCTTAATTGGCTTATTCAATTTCAAAAAAATGCTTGAACAATTCCTTTGGCTTTGAATCTTTTTATGAAACACTACAATGTTGTGCATGATTTATGTGTTAAGTTTAACATTCAACTAAATTCATTTGGTCACTCAAATTAATACGAAACAATAGCTAACTTAGATACATAAAAGAGAAATAGAAATATGGCCTAACTAACTGCTGTGCCACCGAGCCTTTGATGACCACAAGACTTTTGGCCCAGCCCAACTTACTTTTCCTCCACCTCCCGCTACAGGAGACAGAGGACGTGCGTGTCACGCATCCATGGCGCATTGGCCATCGATGGCCTCCACGCAGCCCCCTCTGGACCTACAAATAAGCCCCTCGAAAGCCCTAGCTCGCGCCCATCTGATTCCCTCCCATTCCCCATCGCACCCCTCCTCCTCGGCTCGAAAACGAGCTCAGAGCTCATGCGGTGACCGCGCTCATCGTCATCATTGTCGTGGCCACTGCCGTCCCCACTCCAAGTTAGTGTGTCGACCGGCTTCCTCATCGTCTTCCACGTCGTCTACAAGTCTAGATCAAGCCAGGGCATCGCCAAACGACGGGATCAAGATCATCTTCTTCCTTCTGCTGTCATCGATTTCCGCCTCGATTCGCCGCCTCCTGCAGCTACTAAACTCCCGCCGGCCTTTCTTGCGCCTCGCGGTGAGCTCCGCCACCGAATCCCCCTATTCCCCTCTCGATTTAGTCGTGTAGTTGTCTGATTATTGTCGTAGGCCGCCGTCCGTAGCTGTCGGTCTTCGGCCAGTGGCCACCGCAACCGTCGAGCCCCGCGTCACCATTCCCCCTCGCGCCCTTGCAGCACGCCCGCGCGCGGCCTCGCGCTTCCATCCTTGCTCGTCGCTGCTGCTCCCACATGCTCGGCTTGCGCGCGTGCCCGCTGCCTCCCACTGTTGCCGCTCTTCCTGGCTCCCGCCACCTACCACCTCCGGCCTCCCCTGCCGCGCCCCGCCACGGCCGGCGCCGCCCACGGCCGCCCGAGCTCGGACCTGCCTGCTTCTGACCATGGCCGCCGGTCCTCCTCCGCGAGGCCGTGCGTGCTGCCCAGCCACAGGAGGGCTGTGACCCCCCCCCCCCTTGCCAAGTGGGGCCGGCCCTTTAAAAAAGTAAATAAAAGAAATATTAGTGAAATAATTAATTAGTTTAGTTAATTAGTTATTTAGGATAATTAGTCTAACTACCCTATGAGAGTGGCCCCCTTCACTTAAATAACCTGTTAAAATAAAGGACAAGTCATTGTGTCAATGGCATGTAGGCCCTGCTGACCCTTTTGACCAGTCAATGTTGACTGGTCAACTACTGAGTATGCATGCTGACCGGACCGCCTGGCCCAGTGTCATACACTCTGGCTATTTTAGCATTAGGTTACAAAACCTTATTCTGCTTATTGTTTAGATTAAAAAAATTCAGAAATTCTAGAAAATCATTAAAACTTTGAAAAAAATCATATAAATTAATCTGTAACTCGGATGAAAATACTTTTTACATGAAAGTTGCTCAAAACGACGAGACGGATCCGAATACGCAACACGTTCGTCCGCCACACACCCCTAGCATAGCGAACATGCAACTTTCCCCCTCCGGTTCAACTGTCCGAAAACGGGAAACACCGGGGGATACTTTCCCGGATGTTTCCCCCATCGCCGGTATCGCCTACTACTGCTTTAGGTCACCCCTAGCACCACATATTGCCATGGTATGCTTTATGTTTCTTTGATTGCTTTGTTATTTATTGTGTTCCCCCTCCGTTTCTTCTTTTTGGTAGACCCCGAGACCACAGTTGAACCAGTGATCGACTACTTCACCTTCGAGGGTCCGTTTCTCTCTGCAGAGCTTCCAGGCAAGCCCCCCCCTTGATCACCAGATATCACCTATTCTTCTCTCTACTGCTTGCATTAGAGTAGTGTAGCATATTATTGCTTTCCGTTAATCCTATTCTGTTGCATAGCCTGCCATAGTTGCTACAGTTGTTGATACCTTACCTGCATTCCTAAATGCTTAGTATAGGATGCTAGTTTATCATCAGCGGCCCTACATTCTTGTCCATCTGCCGTGTTATACTATCGGGCTGTGATCACTAGGGAGGTGATCACGGGTATATACCTATATACATATACATGATACATGTGATGACTAAAGACGGGTCGGCTCGTAGAGTACCCGCGAGTGATTCACGGATTGGGGGCTGAAAGGAGCTTTGTCCCGACGGCCCTCTGGGTGGATCTCTGTGGCGGAGCGACTAGGCAGGTTGAGACCACCCAGGAGAGAGGTGGGCCTGGCCCTGGTCAGCGTTCGCGGTTACTTCAAGATAACACGCTTAACGAGATCTTAGTATTTGATCTAAGTCTGGCCACTGGCCTATACGCACTAACCAACTACGCGGGAACGGTTATGGGCACTCGACGTCGTGGTATCAGCCGAAGCCTTCATGACGTCAGCGACTAAGCGGCGCGCGTCGGGTTGGACTACGTAACGCAATTTCCTTTGTAATGGAGGTTGCTAGGTCTGCTCATCGGCCGCGTACGCAATGTGTAGGTGTGCAATGGACGATGGGCCCAGACCCCTGCGCGCTTAGGATTTAGACCGGAGTGCTAACCTCTTTGTTGTGCCTAGGTGGGGCTGCGATGTGTTGATCTTTCGAGGCCGGGCATGACCCAGGAAAGTGTGTCCGGTCAAAGGGGATCGAGCGTGTTGGGAAATGTGGTGCACCCCTGCAGGGAAGTTTATTTATTCGAATAGCCTTGTCCCTCGGTAAAAGGATGACCCGGAGTGGTACCTTGACCTTATGACAACTAGAACCGGATACTTAATAAAATACACCCTTCCAAGTGCCAGATACAACCCAGTGATTGCTCTCTCATAGGGCGACGATGGGAGGATCACCGCGTAGGATTATGCTATGCGATGATACTTGGTTAACTTACCATCTACTCTCTCCTTCTGCTTCAAGATGGAGGCTGCTAGAAGCGTAGTCGTCGATAGGACTAGCTATCCCCCTCTTATTCCGGCATTCTGCAGTTCAGTCCACATATACTATCCCTTTCATTGATACCAATGCATATGTATTGTAGCTCCTTGCTTGCGAGTACTTTGGATGAGTACTTATGGTTGCGTTGCTCCCCCTTTTTCCCCTTTCTATACCTAGTTGTTGTGACCAGACGTTGGAGTCCATGAGCTAGAGGATCCCAATGATGATTTTACGTGGAGTTCGACTTCGAGGAGTAGTTAGGAGGTCCCAGGCAGGAGGCCTTGCCTTTTTGATCGTTGCTACTTTTGTGCTAGCCTTCTTAAGGAAAACTTGTTTAACTTATGTATGTACTCAGATATTATTGCTTCCGCTGACTCTTGTGCATTCGAGCTTATGTATTCGAGCCCTCGAGACCCCTTGCTTGTAATATAAAGCTTGTATTATTTTATTTTGTGTCTAGAGTTGTGTTGTGATAGCTTCCCGTGAGTCCTTGATCTTGATCGTACACATTTGCGTGTATGATTAGTGTACGGTCAAATCGAGGGCGTCACAAGTTGGTATTAGAGCCAACTGCCTGTAGGAATCCCCTTCCACACTCCTTCGATGAAGTCGAGTCTAGACATTGCAAAACTTTTACTAACATGGATGTGTGTCCTATGGGCCAACGCCACCATTAGGTGGTATTAGGATCTTTTACTCCTCGTCTATACTCTAGGACTCTAATCTCTCTTCTACTCAGGATTAAATGATTTTGTTAACTCTGACTCTAGGTTCTTGTAACTACTTCCTCCCGGAGAGCCCCTCACTCCAGATGATTACTTGATGCACCAGAAGATTCTGAAGATACTCTCCGATGTTCTCTCAAGACTTTGTGCCCGTTGCTTTCGTAATTCCCTACCACCATAATATCTCTATGGATAAATACATACACCCGTCGTTCTTACTTTTATTCCCAGTTGATCTTATTATTACAAGATACCCCGAACTTCTCTCTATTGCTCCAAGACAACCTTGTGCTTACTGCCTTGTAGTTCCTTGTCGCCTGAATACACCTACAAATTAATCCTCACACTCACGGAGGATTTTTTTTTCTCCCCAGTTGTTCATGTGTTCACAAAAGTCTTCGAAATGCTATTCAATCTTCCGAAAATCCTCAGCAACCTATTGCTCTTGAAATTCTTGCTTGCCTGCATTATGATTAATCCTATAAGTCTAGAATTTTATTGGCATTCATTGTCATTATTCATTTTCAGTCTGTTGATTCAATATGTTGTGAATGCTCGCATTCCTCAGTCGAATCCTAGAATTCATCCTTCCAGCTCAGACATCATTTTAAACATGAGCTAGATCTCGACCGATCAAATTTCCATCGATTGTACCCCTAAGCCTACTAAACTTATCCATCCATGGTCAGAGTGTTTGCTTCTGATCCCTTGATTTGAAAATCGTAATTCTTTTGCATTTGGGCTTTGAGTTAGTCAGTTTTTTCTATAATCTGATCTCCCTGCATTCTTTCTTCCTCTGGTTGGTTACCAATGCTCACATCAGACCCCTTGAGGACCACCGGATCCTTTATTGAATTTTATCCAACAGCATCCTTCATATTCAATAACCTTGTGAGCCTTTCCTAGGGTAAATAATGCCTTTGGTAAATTATATTCTTTGCTTGTCAAGCATGCTCCACTTTTGAGCTTGTATTATTTACTCCTGAAGTTTGTGGTATATGTTTCTACGATGCCCCGATGGGTTGAACTTATGCCTCCCTTAATCTGTGTGAACCCAAAAGATTTCACGGGTCATGCTTATCTGGTATTGCACCAGGTAAAACTTTCAACAACTAATGTCATTTTCGAAAAGCGAGAGGTGAATGGAAGGTTATACATTGAAGAAGTGGGAGTCGACGTTGAACTTGTGTTCATGCCCATGGACACGATGTAGATCCTAAAATGGAAGCTTCTTGTAATAATAACTATTTCCTTGATATGATATCATCTGGTATCTGTGAATTGATCCTTTGCAATCATGGTTCCAACCATATTTTCTACTTGATCCCATTTCTCAAGCAAGTGAAAACACTTGTCTTCTGCGGATCAATACATCCCCGCAACCCCTATGTCGATCTTCCTTCGAGTAATACCCTCCAGTATCTCAAGAATATCAAAGAACTGTGTTGCTTCCTATGAGTCTTCATCTAGTATTGCTTCTCACCGATTTCAGATTTCCCCCGGGTTCTGAGTTATTTCACTCGAGAACACCGATAAGTGAATCGATTCCGCACTCCAATTCAATAACTCTCAGAAATTTTCATTGCTTACGAGTTTAATAATCCTTCAAGTCATTCCTAGCCTGATCGGCTATATCATTATTGTGCTAAATTTTAACTGTGCTACCTGGCCTTTCTTCTCGGGGCACAAATTTTTGACGATGATCTAAGCTTACGTCAATCTTCCTCTTCATATAATTTCGCCTTGAACAACAAGCTTGATTTCGAGTTTGTGTCATACTCATGGTTCCAATAACCTTTCGCTTCATCATTCCTTTGACTTGATGTCGTCGTCGATTGATTACACCTTCATGAAATCTCTCGAGAATTGTGTCATGATCATCATCAACATTCTGGGTTCTTCTGAGATATCTATCGAATTCTTGATGAGAAATACCATCCTTTCCCCTCGATGATTTGTGTTATCATTGGCCACTTTATTGCCTTCCATTCAACACAAACTTGTTCATGTTTTGTGTATACCTTGAGATCCTTGCTATCCAGCATTTTTTCTCCTTTACCTTTGAGTATTACCATCTTTTATCTCAAGAATGTCGTGAGAATTTCCCCACGTCTTAAGAATTCTTGATATAGGTGATACTTCTTACCATATCCATTCCTTCCTTGGTCCACGTGTCGTTTCTAACGGGAAAACCGACAATTGAACTATGATGCGCAACTTCAAAACTTTTAGCAACCCTATTGCTTTGAAGTGAATGGTCGATTGATTCATTTTAATTCTTTTGTTCATTAAGTCATCGTTCTAACATTTATCATGCAACCCCTCCCATATTTCGGGTGCACCTGTCAACCAATGTTTAATTGTGTATGTTTTTCTCGAGCATACCACATTATATCATTTGATCTGACAAATGTTATCTCCTTGTTCACATAAGTGTGGAAATCCATCTTTTAAAAATCTCAATGAATTGTTGTTGAGTTCATCAACCACTCCTCGTCTTTTCCTTGGTTAAATGATGAACTCTTGTTTCAAAACTTGCTTCCATAGTTCAATTCCCGTGAATCTTACAATGTCATCTCGACAATTTGTGTTGCACCTTTCTTCTCAGGCATCCTGAGTCTGAGTTATCATGACACCAATCAGATCTGAATCTCGGTCAGATATGATGGTTGGAACATATTTCCAAGAGTTATAACATTGGTCTTTATGTGAACCGGTAAGGTGATGTCGTGCCTAGCACACCTGGCCCAAGGCCCTATTGTTACAGATTCCTTTTCAGCAAGATTATCCATTCTTCCAGGAGGAATTTGTAAGACTTATTCTACAAGTTATTCCTGATGAATCCTTTGTGTTTCCAAAGTCTTATCTTCACCTGATGACCATGTCAATGCTATCTCGAAGCATGTCTATGGTACTCCGATTTTCAACAAGAACATTTGAAGCCCAATGCTAAATGTTTCCTGCTCAATTATCCAAACACCACTGTCACGAAATTTCACTCCCCTTACCTAAAGAGTTTTCTACATTATATCCTATCATGGCTATCATGCTCTGCTTGTCCTTGGGAAGGATATACCCCTGAAATATGTGTTTTAACACATTTTCCTTTCCATTGTTCTGTTTAATCTGATAATCATATTTTCCTTTCCATTATCTTGTTTGACCATTCTCGTGGTTTATATGATCTAAGAAGTAATGATCCGCTGCTTATGTAAACACCCTGGTGTACAACCTTGTCAGTAAGACCGTGTTACTATTGTTGATGGCATTTTGGTAACCACCGATGGACGAGAACTTTGCCTATTGGTCCGCCTCATTTCAACGAGCAGGAAAAATGGTTCTCTTTGTCCCTCACCCTAGGTACCAACATTGTTGCCAACAAAATTGGCAGGTTATCCTCTAACATACCTTGTTATCTTGATCGTGCAAAATGTTAGCGCCTTCCTGCTTTTAACCCACATGGTGGGCCCATAACCCACAGTTCCACAGGATCGAAACCTGACTCTCCTGTACACCCTCCTGTTTCCAAAGATATTCCTCGCGCGTGGCCTCATATGTAATTCACGAGCCACCTTCCGAGATATCATCAATTCTAGTATCATACACAAAACTTATTCCTATTGCTCTGGACCCCTTGTACACTTTGTTTCAAGCATCGAATGATTGCCTACCCGCTTGAAACTTCTCATGGTACCTTCTTACTTTGCTCTCGATATTTTCTTAAGTTTCAGTTCGAGAGTTACTTTCCACCACCTTCCCCGAGTTAGTTACCAGATAGTCAACCTTGCAGAGGTCCGTTCTCCCGGAATATACCCACCCTTTAATCTTTCGTAAGTACGATGGAGTTCCCGAAGAAAGGATGCCGACTTCTGTTGGGGAACGTAGTAATTTCGAAAATTTTCCTACGCACACGCAAGATCATGGTGATGCACAGCAACGAGAGGGGAGAGTGTTGTCTACGTACCAACGCAGACCGACTGCGGAAGCGATCACACAACGTAGAGGAAGTAGTCGTACGTCTTCTTCCCGATCCGACCGATCCAAGCACCGTTACTCCGGCACCTCCGAGTTCTTAGCACACGTTCAGCTCGATAACGATCCTCGGGCTCCGATCCAGCAAAGCATCGAGGAAGAGTTCCGTCAGCACGACGGCGTGGTGACGATCTTGATGTACTACCGACGCAGGGCTTTGCCTAAGCACTACAACGGTATGATCGAGGTGGAATTTGGTGGCAGGGGGCACCGCACACGGCTAAGGAACGATCTCAAGGATCAACTTGTGTGTCTTGGGGTGTCCCCTGCCCCCGTATATAAAGGTTGGAGGGAGGGGGGGCTGGCCGGCCAGAGAGAGGGAGGCGCAGGGGGAGTCCTACTCCTACCGGGAGTAGGACTCCCCCCTCCAATCCTAGTCCAACTAGGAATCCTTTAAAGGAGAGAGAGAGAGAGGTGGCCGGCCCCTCTCCTAGTCCTAATAGGACTAGGGAGAGGGGGGAGGCGCAGCCCTATGTGGGCTGCCCTCTCACCTTTCCACTAAGGCCCATGTTGGCCCATTTGGCTCCCGGGGGGTTCCGGTAACCCTCCCGGTAATCCGGTAAAATCCCGATTTCACCCGGAACACTTCCGATGTCCAAACATAGGCTTCCAATATATCAATCTTTACGTCTCGACCATTTCGAGACTCCTCGTCATGTCCGTGATCTCATCCGAGACTCCGAACAACCTTCGGTACATCAAAATGCATAAACTCATAATAACTGTCATCGTAACGTTAAGCGTGCGGACCCTACGGTTCGAGAACAATGTAGACATGACCGAGACACGTCTCCGGTCAATAACCAATAGCGGGACCTGGATGCCCATATTGGCTCCTACATATTCTACGAAGATCTTTATCGGTCAGACCGCATAACAACATACGTTGTTCCCTTTGTCATCGGTATGTTACTTGCCCGAGATTCGATCGTCGGTATCCAATACCTAGTTCAATCTCGTTACCGGCAAGTCTCTTTACTCGTTCCGTAATACATCATCTCACAACTAACATATTAGTTGCAGTGCTTGCAAGGCTTATGTGATGTGCATTACCGAGAGGGCCCAGAGATACCTCTCCGACAATCGGAGTGACAAACCCTAATCTCGAAATACGCCAACCCAACATCTACCATTGGAGACACCTGTAGTACTCCTTTATAATCACCCAGTTACGTTGTGACGTTTGGTAGTACCCAAAGTGTTTCTCCGGTAAACGGGAGTTGCATAATCTCATAGTTATAGGAACATGTATAAGTCATGAAGAAAGCAATAGCAACATACTAAACGATCGGGTGCTAAGCTAATGGAATGGGTCATGTCAATCAGATCATTCTACTAATGATGTGACCTCGTTAATCAAATAACAACTCTTTGTTCATGGTTAGGAAACATAACCATCTTTGATTAACGAGCTAGTCAAGTAGAGGCATACTAGTGACACTCTGTTGGTCTATGTATTCACACATGTATTATGTTTCCGGTTAATACAATTCTAGCTTGAATAATAAACATTTATCATGATATAAGGAAATAAATAATAACTTTATTATTGCCTCTAGGGCATATTTCCTTCAGTCTCCCACTTGCACTAGAGTCAATAATCTAGTTCACATCGCCATGTGATTTAACAGCAATAGTTCACATCACCATGTGATTAACACCCATAGTTCACATCGTCATGTGACCAACACTCAAAGGGTTTACTAGAGTTAGTAATCTAGTTCACATATCTATGTGATTAACACCCAAAGAGTACTAAGGTGTGATCATGTTTTGCTTGTGAGATAATTTTAGTCAACGGGTCTGTCACATTCAGATCCGTAAGTATTTTGCAATTTCTATGTCTACAATGCTCTACACGGAGCTACTCTAGCTAATTGCTCCCACTTACAATATGTATCCAAATTGAGACTATTCATCTGGATCAGTGTCAAAAACTTGCATCGACGTAACCCTTTACGACGAACCTTTTTGTCACGTCCATAATCGAGAAACATATCCTTATTTCACTAAGGATAATTCTGACCGCTGTCCAGTGATCTACTCCTAGATCACTATTGTACTCCCTTGCCAAATCAATGCAGGGTATACAATAGATCTGGTATACAGCATGACATACTTTATAGAACCTATGGCCAAGGCATAGGGAATGACTTTCATTCTCTTTCTATCTTCTGCCGTGGTCGGGCTTTGAGTCTTACTCAACTTCACACCTTGTAATACAGGCAAGAACTCTTTCTTTGACTGCTCCATTTTGAACTACTTCAAAATCTTATCAAGGTATGTACTTATTGAAAAACTTATCAAGCGTCTTGATCTATCTCTATAGATCTTGAAGCTCAATATGTAAGCAGCTTTACCGAAGTCTTTCTTTGAAAAACTCCTTTCAAACACTCGTTTTATGCTTTACAGAATAATTCTACATTATTTCCGATCAACAATATGTCATTCACATATACTTATCAGAAATGCTGTAGTGCTCCCACTCACTTTCTCGTAAATACAGGCTTCACCGCAAGTCTGTATAAAACTATATGCTTTGATCAAAGCGTATATTCCAAGTCCGAGATGCTTGCACCAGTCCACAGATGGATCGCTGGAGCTTGCACATTTTGTTAGCACCTTTCGGATTGACAAAACCTTCTAGTTGCATCACATACAACTCTTCTTTAATAAATCCATTAAGGAATGTAGTTTTTTTTTGTTTATCCATTTGCCAGATTTCATAAAATGCGGCAATTGCTAACATGATTCGGACGGACTTAAGCATAGATACGAGTGAGAAAAACTCATCGTAGTCAACACCTTGAACTTGTCGAAAACCTTTTTCGACAATTCTAGCTTTGTAGATAGTAACACTACTATCAGCGTCCGTCTTCCTCTTGAAGATCCATTTATTTTCTATGGCTTGCCGATCATCGGGTAAGTCAACCAAAGTCCATACTTTGTTCTCATACATGGATCATATCTCAGATTTCATGGCTTCAAGCCACTTTGTGGAATCTGGGCTCACCATCGCTTCTTCATAGTTCGTAGGATCATCATGATCTAGTAGCATGACTTTCAGAACAGGATTACCGTACCACTCTGGCGCGGATCTTACTCTGGTTGATTTACGAGGTTCAGTAGTGTCTTGTTCTGAAGTTTCATGATCATCATCATTAGCTTCCTCACTAACTGGTGTAGGTGTCACAGAAACATTTTTCTGTGATGTACTACTTTCCAATAAGGGAGCAGGTACAGTTACCTCGTCAAGTTCTACTTTCCTCCCACTCACTTCTTTCGAGAGAAACTCCTTCTCCAGAAAGTTTCCGAATTTTAACAACAAAAGTCTTGCCTTCGGATCTGTGATAGAAGGTGTATCCAATATTTTCCTTTGGATATCCTATGAAGACGCACTTCTCCGATTTGAGTTTGAGCTTATCAGGATGAAACTTTTTCATATAAGCATCGCAACCCCAAACTTTAAGAAACGACAACTTTGGTTTCTTGCTAAACCATAGTTCAGATTGTGTCGTCTCAACGGATTTAGATGGTGCCCCATTTAATGTGAATGCAGCTGTCTCTAATGCATAACCCCAAAACGATAGTGGTAGATTGGCAAGATACATCATAGATTGCACTATATCCAATAAAGTACGGTTATGACGTTTGGACACACCATTATGTTGTGGTGTTCCAGGTGGCGTGTGTAGTGAAACTATTTCACATTGTTTTTAACTGAAGACCAAACTCGTAACTCAAATATTTGTCTCCGCGATCAGATCGTAGAAACTTTATTTTCTTGTCACGATGATTTTTCACTTCACTCTGAAATTCTTTGAACTTTTCAAATGTTTCAGACTTATGTTTCATCAAGTAGATATACTCATATCTGCTTAAATCATCTGTGAAGATCAGAAAATAATGATACCTGTCGCGAGCCTCAATATTCATCGGACCACATACATCAGTATGTATGATTTCCAACAAATCTGTTGCTCGCTCCATTGTTCCGAAGAACGGCGTTTTAGTCATCTTGCCCAAAAGGCATGGTTCGCAAGCATCAAGTGATTCATAATCAAGTGATTCCGAAAGCCCATCAGCATGGAGTTTCTTCATGCGCTTTATACCAATATGACCTAAACGGCAGTGCCACAAATAAGTTGCACTATCATTATTAACTTTGTATCTTTTGGTTTCAATATGTGTATCACTACGATCGAGATCCAACGAACTTGTTTCATTGGGTGTATGACCATCGAAGGTTTTATTCATGTAAACAGAACAACAATTATTCTCTGACTTTAATGAATAACCATATTGCAATAAACATGATCAGATCATATTCATGCTCAATGCAAACACCAAATAACACTTATTTAGGTTCAACACTAATCCCGAAATTATGGGGAGTGTGCGATGATGATCATATCAATCTTGGAACCACTTCCAACACACATCGTCACTTCACCCTTAACTAGTCTCTGTTTATTCTGCAACTCCCGTTTCGAGTTACTAATCTTAGCAACTGAACTAGTATCAAATACTGAGGGTTTGCTATAAACACTAGTAAAGTACACATCAATAACATGTATATCAAATATACTTATGTTCACTTTGCCATCCTTCTTATCCGCCAATCACTTGGGGTAGTTCCGCTTCTAGTGACCAGTCCCTTTGCAGTAGAAGCACTTAGTCTCAGGCTTAGGATCAGACTTGGGCTTCTTCACTTGAGCAGCAACTTGCTTGCCGTTCTTCTCGAAGTTCCCCTTCTTCCCTTTGCCCTTTTCTTGAAACTAGTGGTCTTGTCAACCATCAACACTTGATGTTTTTCTTGATTTCTACCTTCGTTGATTTCAGCATCACGAAGAGCTTGGGAGTTGTTTCCGTTATCCCTTGCATATTATAGTTCATCACGAAGTTCTACTAACTTAGTGATGATGACTAGAGAATTCTGTCAATCACTATCTTATCTGGAAGATTAACTCCCACTTGATTCAAGCGATTGTAGTACCCAGACAATCTGAGTACATGCTCACTAGTTGAGCGATTCTCCTCCATCTTTTAGCTATAGAACTTGTTGGAGACTCAACTCGGGTATTTGCTTGAAATATTAACTTCAACTCCTGGAACATCTCATATGGTCCATGACGTTCAAAACGTCTTTGAAGTCCCGATTCTAAGCCATTAAGCATGGTGCACTAAACTATCAAGTAGTCATCATATTGAGCTAGCCAAACGTTCATAACATCTGCATCTGCTCCTGCAATAGGTCTGTCACCTAGCGGTGCATCAAGGACATAATTCTTCTGTGCAGCAATGAGGATAAACCTCAGATCACGGATCCAATCCGCATCATTGCTACTAACATCTTTCAACACAATTTTCTCTAGGAACATATCAAAATAAACACAGGGAAGCAACAACGCGAGCTATTGATCTACAACATAATTTGCAAAATACTACCAGGACTAAGTTCATGATAAATTTAAGTTCAATTTAATCATATTACTTAAGAACTCCCACTTAGATAGACATCCCTCTAATCCTCTAAGTGATCACGTGATCCAAATCAACTAAACCATAACCGATCATCACGTGAGATGGAGTAGTTTTCAATGGTGAACATCGTTATGTTGATCATATCTACTATATGATTCACGCTCGACCTTTCGGTCTCCGTGTTCCGAGGCCATATCTGTATATGCTTGGCTCGTCAAGTATAACCTGAGTATTCTGCGTGTGCAACTGTTTTGCACCCGTTGTATTTGGACGTAGAGCTTATCACACCCGATCATCACGTGGTGTCTGGGCACGACGAACTTTGGCAACGGTGCATACTCAGGGAGAACACTTCTTGATAATTTAGTGAGAGATCATCTTATAATGCTACCGTCAATCAAAGCAAGATAAGATGCATAAAAGGATAAACATCACATGCAATCAATATAAGTGATATGATATGGCCATCATCATCTTGTGCTTGTGATCTCCATCTCCGAAGCACCGTCATGATCACCATCGTCACCGGCGCGACACCTTGATCTCCATCGTAGCATCGTTGTCGTCTCGCCAATCTTATGCTTCCACGACTATCACTACCGCTTAGTAATAAAGTAAAGCATTACATCGCGATTGCATTGCATACAATAAAGCGACAACCATATGGCTCCTGCCAGTTGCCGATAACTCGGTTACAAAACATGATCATCTCATACAATAAAATCAGCATCATGCCTTGACCATATCACATCACAACATACCCTGCAAAAACAAGTTAGACGTCCTCTACTTTGTTGTTGCAAGTTTTACGTGGCTGCTACGGGCTTAAGTAAGAACTCATCTCACCTACGCATCAAAACCACAACGATAGTTCGTCAAATAGACTCCGTTTTAACCTTCTCAAGGACCGGGCGTAGTCACACTTGGTTCAACTAAAGTTGGAGAGACAGTCTTCCGCAAGCCATCTATGTGCAAAGCACGTCGAGGGAACCGGTCTCGCGTAAGAGTACGCGTAAGGTTGGTCCGGATCGTCTCACCCAACAATACCGCCGAACCAAAGTATGACATGCTGGTAGGCAGTATGACTTGTATCGCCCACAACTCACTTGTGTTCTACTCGTGCAAATAACATCAAACCATAAAACCTAGGCTCGGATGCCACTGTTGGGGAACGTAGTAATTTCGAAAATTTTCCTACGCACACGCAAGATCATGGTGATGCACAGCAACGAGAGGGGAGAGTGTTGTCTACGTACCAACGCAGACCGACTGCGGAAGCGATCACACAACGTAGAGGAAGTAGTCGTACGTCTTCTTCCCGATCCGATCGATCCAAGCACCGTTACTCCGGCACCTCCGAGTTCTTAGCACACGTTCAGCTCGATGACGATCCTCGGGCTCCGATCCAGCAAAGCGTCGAGGAAGAGTTCCGTCAGCACGACGGCGTGGTGACGATCTTGATGTACTACCGACGCAGGGCTTCGCCTAAGCACTACAACGGTATGATCGAGGTGGAATTTGGTGGCAGGGGGCACCGCACACGGCTAAGGAACGATCTCAAGGATCAACTTGTGTGTCTTGGGGTGTCCCCTGCCCCCGTATATAAAGGTTGGAGGGAGGGGGGCTGGCCGGCCAGAGAGAGGGAGGCGCAGGGGGAGTCCTACTCCTACCGGGAGTAGGACTCCCCCCTCCAATCCTAGTCCAACTAGGAATCCTTTAAAGGAGAGAGAGAGAGAGGTGGCCGGCCCCTCTCCTAGTCCTAATAGGACTAGGCAGAGGGGGGAGGCGCAGCCCTATGTGGGCTGCCCTCTCACCTTTCCACTAAGGCCCTGGCCCATTTGGCTCCCGGGGGGTTCCGGTAACCCTCCCGGTAATCCGGTAAAATCCCGATTTCACCCGGAACACTTCCGATGTCCAAACATAGGCTTCCAATATATCAATCTTTACGTCTCGACCATTTCGAGACTCCTCGTCATGTCCGTGATCTCATCCGGGACTCCGAACAACCTTCGGTATATCAAAATGCATAAACTCATAATAACTGTCATCGTAACGTTAAGCGTGCGGACCCTACGGTTCGAGAACAATGTAGACATGACCGAGAAACGTCTCCGGTCAATAACCAATAGCGGGACCTGGATGCCCATATTGGCTCCTACATATTCTACGAAGATCTTTATCGGTCAGACCGCATAACAACATACGTTGTTCCCTTTGTCATCGGTATGTTACTTGCCCGAGATTCGATCGTCGGTATCCAATACCTAGTTCAATCTCGTTACCGGCAAGTCTCTTTACTCGTTCCGTAATACATCATCTCACAACTAACATATTAGTTGCAGTGCTTGCAAGGCTTATGTGATGTGCATTACCGAGAGGGCCCAGAGATACCTCTCCGACAATCGGAGTGACAAACCCTAATCTCGAAATACGCCAACCCAACATCTACCATTGGAGACACCTGTAGTACTCCTTTATAATCACCCAGTTACGTTGTGACGTTTGGTAGTACCCAAAGTGTTCCTCCGGTAAACGGGAGTTGCATAATCTCATAGTTATAGGAACATGTATAAGTCATGAAGAAAGCAATAGCAACATACTAAACGATCGGGTGCTAAGCTAATGGAATGGGTCATGTCAATCAGATCATTCTACTAATGATGTGACCTCGTTAATCAAATAACAACTCTTTGTTCATGGTTAGGAAACATAACCATCTTTGATTAACGAGCTAGTCAAGTAGAGGCATACTAGTGACACTCTGTTGGTCTATGTATTCACACATGTATTATGTTTCTGGTTAATACAATTCTAGCATGAATAATAAACATTTATCATGATATAAGGAAATAAATAATAACTTTATTATTGCCTCTAGGGCATATTTCCTTCAACTTCATCATGATGACCTAGAGCAGAGAAATAAAGACATCAACGTAATGGATCGACCTCTTCGAGAAGTGCAACCAACACCGAGAAGACCCGTTAGAGTTTCGTAACCAAATCCCTTCCCCCTTACTCCTGCTCCTAAATCAAAGGACGAGATTTCTTATAGTGGAGGAGAATTGTGACGCCTGGATAATTAAGCTATAGTAAACTCCTGCTAATGACTACCAAGTCATCAGAATTATTTTGCTAATCATCATTTTGTTCCAAATCAAACTCAAGTTCAAATTCAAATTTGCTAGTCAAATTATTTTCTTCAAAATTTTGAAGAAAAAAATGTTCGTTGGGTTGCAAATATTCACTAGCTAATTATCATGTAGAAACCAACATCATTTGACTCACCATTTAATCCCTAGGGAAATATGAAGTGGTCCAACAACATCTTAATTGGCTTATTCAATTTCAAAAAAATGCTTGAACAATTCCTTTGGCTTTGAAACTTTTTATGAAACACTACAATGTTGTGCCTGATTTATGTGTTAAGCTTAACATTCAAGTAAATTCATTTGGTCACTCAAATTAATACGAAACAGTAGCTAACTTAGATACATAAAAGAAAAATAGAAATATGGCCTAACTAACTGCTGTGCCACCGGGCCTTTGATGACCACAATAATTTTGACCCATCCCAACTTACTTTTCCTCCACCTCCCGCTACAGGAGACAGAGGACGTGTGTGTCACGCATCCATGGCGCCTTGGCCATGGATGGCCTCCACGTAGCCCCCTATGGACCTATAAATAAGCCCCTCGAAAACCCTAGCTCGTGCCCATACGATTCCCTCCCATTCCCCATTGCACCCCCTCCTCCTCGGCTCGAAAACGAGCTTAGAGCTCGTGCGGTGACCGCGCTCATTATCGTCATTATCGTGGCCACCACCGTCCCCGCGCCAAGTTAGTGTGTCCACTGGCTTCCTCGTTGTCTTCCACGTCGTCTACAAGGTCTAGATCGAGCCAGGGCATCACCAAACGACGGGATCGAGATCGTCTTCTTCCTTCTACCGTCATCAATTTCTGCCTCGATTCGCCGCCTCCCGCAGCTACTAAACTCCCACCGGCCTTTATTGCGACTCGCGGTGAGCTCCGCCACCGAATCCCCCTATTCCCCTCTCGATTTAGTCGTCGTAGTTGTCTGATTATTGCCGCAGGCCGCCGTCCATAGCTGTCGGTCTCCAGCCAATGGCCACGGCCACCGCGACCGTCGAGCCCCACGTCGCCATTCCCCCTCGCGCCCTTGTTGCACACCCGCGGGCGGCCTCACCGCTGCCATCCTCGCTCGTCGTTGCTGCTCCCGCGCGCTCGGCTTGAGCGCATGCCCGCGCGGTCCGCTCCCCGCTGCCTCCCACTACTGCTGCTCTACCTGGCTGCCAGCGCCTACCACCTCCGGCCTCCCCTGCCACGCCCCACCAGCGCCGACACCGCCCGCGGCCGCCCGAGCCCGGCCCTGCCTGCTTCGGACCATGGCCGCCGGTCCTCCTCGGCGAGGCCGTGCGTGCTGCCCAGCCACTTGAGGGCTGTGACCCCCCCTCCCTTGCCAAGTGGGGCCAGCCCTTTAAAAAAAGTAAATAAAAGAAATATTAGTGAAATAGTTAATTAGTTTAGTTAATTAGTTATTTAGGATAATTAGTCTAACTACCCTATGGCAGTGGCCCCGTTCACTTAAATACCCTGTTAAAATAAAGGACAAGTCATTGTGTCAATGACATGTAGGCCCCGCTGACCCTTTTGACCAGTCAATGTTGACTGGTCAACTGCTGAGTGTGCATGCAGACTGGACCCCCTGGCCCACTGTCATACACTCTGGCTATTTTAGCACTAGGTTAAAAAACCTTATTCTGCTTATTGTTCAGATTAAACAATTTCGGAAATTCTAGAAAATCATTAAAACTTTTAAAAAAAATCATATAAATTAATCCGTAACTCGGATGAAAATACTTTGTACATGAAAGTTGCTCGGAACAACGAGGCGGGTCCGAATACGCAGCCCGTTCGTCTTCCACACATCCCTAGCATAGCGAACACGCAACTTTCCCCCTCCGGTTCATCTGTCCGAAAACACAAAACACCGGGGGATACTTTCCCAGATGTTCCCCCCCCATCGCCGGTATCGCCTATTACTGCGTTAGGTCACCCCTAGCACCGCGTATTGCCATGTTATGCTTTGTGTTGCTTTGATTGCTTTGTTATTTATTGTGTTCCCCCTCTGTTACTTCTTTCCGGTAGACCCCAAGACCGCGGTTGAACCAGTGATCAACTACTTCACCTTCGAGGGTCCGTTTCTGTGTGCAGAGCTTCCAGGCAAGCCCCCCTTGATCACCAGATATCGCCTATTCTTCTCTCTACTGCTTGCATTAGAGTAGTGTAGCATGTTACTGCTTTCCGTTAATCCTATTCTGTTGCATAGCCTGTTATTGTTGCTACAATTGTTGTGTAGCGACCAGACCTCAAACAGTCCGATCTTTGTGCATCAGTGTCATCCCTGGATCGGTAACGCTGACACGCATAGTACTTGAGGATTTATAACAGAGTAGCAATCACACACTTATTACAACGAATGTCTCAAAAGAGAACATAAAACAATAAATATGGCTTAAGGCCATCTAAATCGATAACAGCGGAAGGCTTGGAAGATAATGTGAGTCCATCAACTGCAACGGCATCACTGAGTGAAAGACAACGACCTATGGCTCCTTACTCGTCGTCTGAAAAGTCTGCAACATGATACGTTGCAGCCTGAAACGGGTCAGCACATTGAATATGCTGGCAAAGTATCACAAGAGAAATATGAACAGAATAATTGCTATCACTACATGCATATATGGCTGGTGGAGGCTGTATGGTTAGCATGTTTTGCGAAAAGCCAATTTTTCCCTACAACAAAGGAATAAATTTTATTTAACTATCATGGTAGTTGTTAAACATTGAGAAGGTTCCTCCAACTCAATCCCATTTAAACATCATCATTAACCCAATCAATTTAAATTAAGAGTGATGAGATCCACATGATAATCCAAGAACTAGGTACTCAAGATGTCTATAACCGGGAACACGGCTAACCATGATTAGTTTATACACTCTGCAGAGATTTGCGCACTTTTCCCCACAAGACTGGAATACATCCATGGTCGGAGATTCGATACACGGTCTTTCTGAAGCATTAACTCTCTACTCTGGGTAGACTATACCACCTACAACCCACTACATCTGCTAGTCTACCTCTTCAAGAGCTTCACGCAACTTTCTCAATGTTTCAGGACGACGACAAGTTTGTAATTCATTCCCATTCCTTAAATGAGACCTAAACATGCACCCAATGACACATGTACGATTTCCCACCCATTTTGCTTCACTAGAGCATGTGCTTGTAGTTCAAATTTGAATTATGGACTACATTAAATTCCTAGAAAACTTAGTAATTAGTAATATATACAATGGCCAAATGAACCATGAATAGTTTCAAATTTTAGCCCGATACTCCTGTTATTCTATGTTGCCTGTAGAAAACAAAGTTCAAGGCAAGAAGAGGCAGAGATTATCATTTCGCCCACAAGAGGGGCATGTTTCCCTACCGGAACCACGAGGGTTGCGCAACATCGGTTTGTAAGAGGCTTGTAATATAGCTTCACCCAAATTGGACAATTATATGGACCATGTAGTGACACCATGCCAAGTTTCATGATTTCCTGGTGAGTTTTGGATTTACAAAGATTTAAAAACCAAGATTCACAATGTTTCTGGCCAAGCCAGGACAGAGAGACGGTTGAATTCATTCCCATTCGTTCCATGGGACCTAAACGTGCACCCCAAGGAAACATGTATGTTTTTAGCCATTTTGGTGCACTGGAGCATGTATTTCTAGTTCAGATTTGAATTATGGACATTAAATTCCTAGAAAACTCAATTAATGAATAAAAAAAGGTCAAACGGACCCTGAATAATTTCAAAGTTCAGTGTGAATCTCCCATTGTTCCATGTTGCGTGTAGAAGAAAATACGAGGCTAGAATAGGGAGCGATTATCATTTGGCCCACAAGGGGACACGTTTCCCTATTGACACCACGAGGGTTCTTGCGACAGGCTCCAGTCTATAAGAGGTTTGTAATAAATCTTGGCCCAAATTGGCAATGTTTTTACCATGACATATATGTGCCATGACGTGACACCATGCCACCTTTGATGACTTTTTGGTGAGTTTTCGATTTATGGGTATTTAAAAACCGAGATACGAAATGTTTGAGGACGAGCCAGGACACCGGTACGGTTGTAATTCATTCCCAATCCTGGCATGGGACCTAAACATGCACCCAAGGACACATGTATAATTTTTCTAGCCATTTTGGTGAACTGTAGCATGTATTTGTAGTTCAGATTTGAATTATGGACATTAAATGCCTAGGAAACTCAATTAGTGTATAAAAAGGCCAAGCAAACCCTGAATAAGTTTAAACTTCAGGATGGATATCATGTTGTTCCATGTTGCCCATGGAAGAAAATACTAGGCGAAAAGAGGCATTGATTACTTTTCGCCCACAAGGGGAACACATTTCCCTATCGGTACCACGAGGCTTCTTTGAGAGAAGCTCTGATTTGTAAGAGGTTTGTAATAAAGCTTGGCCCAAATTGGACAATGTTTTTACCATGACATATATGTGCCATGACGTCACACCATGCCACCTTTAATGACTTTATGGTGAGTTTAGGATTTACGGGGATTTAAAAACCGAGATTCCAAATGTTTGAGGATGATCCAGGATGCGGGTACGGTTGTAATTCGTTCCCATTCCTGGCATGTGACCTGAACATGCACCCAAGGACACATGTATAAATTTTCTAGCCATTTTGGTGAAATGGAGCATGCATTTGAAGTTTAGATTTGAATTATGGACATTAAATGCCTAAGAAACTCAATTAGTGTATAAAAAGTCCAAATGAACCCTGAATAAGTTCAAACTTCAGCAAGGATATCCTGTCGTTCCATGTTGCTCGTATAAGAAAATACAAGGTGAAAAGAGGCAATGATTACGTTTCGCCCACAAGGGGGACACGTTTCCCTATCGGAACCACGAGACTATTTTGAGAGAAGCTCCGGTTTGTAAGAGGTTTGTAATAAAACTTGTGCCAAAATGGACAAAAAAAATTCCTCGACATATATGTGCCATGTCGTGACACCATGCCAGGTTTCACGATTTTCGGGTTAGTTTTGGACTTACGGGGATTTAAAAACCGAGATTCTTCTCATGAAATGTTTTCAAGTAGCACACGGTTCACTCACGAAAGTCGTGTGCCTACAAAACTGTGGCCAATGCCCCATCCCCGCTGCTGCGCACGCGATCTGAGTTGTGCGTTCTGATTAGCCAGAACCCAAACCCCACGGATCGTACGTGTGCACCATTGGATGCTCCCTGATCGAACGGCAACCCTGATCCCTTTCGACAGCAAATGCAGTACATTAGTACATGGGTAAGCACTGCGCGCATGCATCGTGCTAGCTCACGCTTCCTTCTCTACTAGGTTTTCTAAATAGGCTACCGTTTCTCGCCACTCCTCTCATCGGTTTCCCGCCTCTTCTCCCATCTTTTTCCCGCTACTAGTGTCAGTTCTCATTGAAGGCTAGCGGCGACACAACAACCATGTAAATATCCCACACAGTTTCTAAAATGCACAAATGTGTGTGATAGGAGGGAGTAGGTCCCATAGGGTGACTAGCGTGAAACGCCATAATGGCAAGGAGGCAATTCTTATCAGAAAGGGATGGCTTCCCATCCGCTAGCCTAGTCGAATAGAACGCAAAAGTTAAGGATGCTCAGACTGGAGTAGTCCAAGGATGGGTGACCCGGTGGGAAGTTGCATATCTCAAGCTTCATTTAAATGCCATGACATGGTCATTATAGAGATATATTATATCTCTATAGTGACCTATCATGGCAATTATATAAACCTTGGGATCCTTGTTTTGCTAATTTGTGGACTGTGTTTTTATGGGTTATTTTTTGCTCTAAAAATTAAAGAATGATTGACTTGACTTGTCATGGCGATTATATAAACCTACTATGTTTTTATGGGTTATTTTTGCTCTAAAAAATTAAAGAATGATTGACTTGACCTGTCATGGCGATTATATAAACCTTTTTTAGGTTGCATGCAGGGTACAGGGTGTTCTTCTCGAGCATGTCTCCCTTGTGCGGCTTATAGACGCGACACATATCTGTGGGCTCCCCGAGGTATATATACTATCCTTTACCGACAATTAGGGGGGCCCGCACAATCTATCCCTTTGACCCAACAACGAGAAGGGTTTGACCATGATGGTTTCCTATTGATACTAGTAAGGTACACGTGCATTGCACGCATGAGATTTGGTAACCAAATTATGAATAAATACCACACTATAGCATGTAAGCTTTGAGTAATATATGCATGATGTGGATGTTCGTTTAATTCTTATAGTTCATCTCATCCAAAATCAATTAGTTTTATAAAAAATCTATTTTAAGATTCATGGAATTGTGCGTTGTAAAGCATAAAGTAAAAAACAAAAAGTGACAATTCATTTAGAAAAAAAGTTTGGGCAATTAAGATATGGAAGATTCTAGAGAACAAAGGAGAAGTGCTTGTGTTTTGAGGTTTGTGCATTATGCTTAAGTTCAACCATGGAGTCTTCTAGATTGTACATGTGGCAGAATCTGGTGGAATGTAGATGATATCCAACGGCCAGTAGTGCTCATATTTGCCATCTCTATACCGTCAGATTGGCTTCATCTAATGACCAACTTTCAAAGTTATTCGCACACTATATAGGGGTATAGATATAGATGTGTCCCATGCTAGACCAAACAAATTTTGAGCGCATGCGTGGGACGACCCCCCGCTGCCGCCTCGAAGTTGGGAAACTGACATCGTACGTATTGAACCAGGCTTGGAGTCGGGTACGGTGTTCGGTTTGTAATGTAGTTGGTAGCCCATAGAAGTTGTGCATTTGGGATTTAAATACATCACACACCACCGTACCCATACATATTTTCAGGCCGCATGCAGTGCATACGGGGTCTTCTGATCGACCACGTCTCCCTTGTGCGGTTTTTTGTGACGACACGCATATCTGTGGGCCCTACCATAAGACGTGGTTATGCATTGTGTATTTACACTTTTAAACATCCCCAATATTCCTACATATATTTGGCCACTTCCAGGTGGTTCTTGACTTCTGGCACCTCTCATCGATCTTCGATGACGCGCCCAACCATGGGCCCGCGCGGTCAAAGTTGTGCATTGGAATTTTGAACATCACAGACCACCCTTTTAACTCATATATATTTGGGCCACATGCTGGTGTGGCTGTCTTCTGACCCTCTCTAACGTTATTTTTTGCTGCAAAGACTCTGATGACGCTCAACGGACACGGGTATATTGTCTTAACCTTGTGTGATACAAGTGTGCTGTGAATCACGACGCCTGCGCAAGCGCGAGCAAAGGTGGAGGTACTGGCTCAACCGTGTGCGATGCAAGTGCGCTGTAAAATCACCACGTCCGCGCAAGCGCGAGCAAAGAGTGGAGGTACTGGCTTAACCGTGTGCGATGCAAGTGCGCTGTAAAACCACCACCTGTGCAAGCTAAAGGCGGGTACATTTATTTGGAAATTAGTATGAACCGTGTGAGATAGACCAGCTAGCTACAAATATAAAAAAACTACCTACCTTGAGCGTTGCAAAAATCGTCGGTTCCGCGCCACTTTTCCTTATTACCATACACATATTGTTATTGGACCATGCGTGATCTTGGTCACTCCCGCCCCGCATCAATTTCTTTAACCAAATTGTCACGACCGGTTTTCCAATAAAAATATTTATTGAGAAACCAATCTTTGAGTCCAGTATGAGAGAAAATCCTCCTCACTGGCAGACAAATACTTGATACAATAAGCCAGTAGCATAGAATATATTACAGGGTTGAGCTAGGGCTGCTCAATGAATTATTACAAGCGCGCCAATAATTATACATAATGGCGGATATAACACAATGGGGTGGTGGCATACTACTGACTCGAGGATATAGTGGTGGTGGAATAACACAATGGGGAGTGTGGTAACATGATTCTCAAACTGGCATCTCATCGAGCGTCGAGGTGAGGCTCGATAAATTTATTCGGGCTGCGGAAGCGGGTATAAAACTGAGACCAAGACCAGGGTCGCACGAGACTGACTGGGATTCCTCTAGGCGTCGGACTCGCTATCGAACTCTTCATCCATGAGATCGCCTTCGTCAGCATCTGGCCAAATCAACAAGCCAGTGAGTACTTTGAAAGTACTCGCAAGACAGTTCGGACGTAAGATATAACAAATGCATGCATGGATGCGTCATGAATAATCTTCCCAATGCACACTAATAATATTTGCACAACGAAGTAAGTGCGAGGGAAACGGCGGTAGTCCGCCTGAAATCCCAACAGAAAATAAATGAGAACCGATCGTGTGTCTGAAGCGACGCCACGAAGGGTAAACAAATAATAACAGGAAAATAACGAAGTAAGTACGAGGGAAATGGCGGTAGTCCGCCTGAAATCCCAACAGAAAATAAATGAGAACCGATCGTGTGTCTGAAGCGACGCCACGAAGGGTAAACAAATAATAACAGGAAAATAACAAAGTAAGTACGAGGGAAACGGCGGTAGTCCGCCTGAAATCCGAACAGAGAATAAATGAGAACCGATCGTGTGTCTGAAGTGACGCCATGAAGGGTGAACAAATAATAACAGGAAAATCATGCCATAGTTGGACGCCTGAGCGACATCATAGAAAGGGCTTTAAAAGAAATGCCACAGTCGGACGTCTGAGCGACATCACAGAAAGGGCTTTAAAAGAAATGCCACAGTCGGACGTCTGAGCGACATCACAGAAAGGGCTTTAAAAGAAATGCCACAGTCGGGTCTGAGTGACATCACAGAAAGGGCTTTAAAAGAAATGCCACAGTTGGACGTCTGAGCGACATCACAGAAAGGGCTTTAGAAGAAATGCCACAGTCGGACGTCTGAGCGACATCACAGAAAGGGCTTTAAAAGAAATGCCACAGTCGGACGTCTGAGCGAAATCACAGAAAGGGCTTTAGTCACAAATAAACAATACTCATAATAAATATTCAGTTCATCATAATAAACAGGTTAGTCCATCCACAGGAATAACATTTAGCCGGGCTTAGTACTCATGGGATTCACTAGAGTCTCTGTCATCAAACTGATATTGTTAGTCCAAGATGATACGAAAGTGGACATGGAATAGATGATTCAAGGAATATATGACTCTGCAGAGTTTGTACAAAAAATTTCCCACAGCCAACGGATTTCCGTAGTCACGAGGGACTAGTTCCGTTTACGGTTTTTCGGAAGAAAACACAGCTAACCAGTACACACCCATCCTACCTCTCGATGCCAGGACTCACCCTAGACATCGTCCAAGAAAAACTTTTGAGACGAGGAGATCACAATCTCGAATAGCATGGGATCAAATTTATATATGCGCGCTCTAAGGGGTGCCCCACTCTCGGTCCCAACCGGAAACACCCATGCCCCCTGACCGGATGACTGGCTTTAATCCAGGGCCATGGAACCATCATCCTGGCCTCTCCTTTTGGTGTGTACCAGGAAAGCGGTTTGCAACTTACTAAGCCATATTCCTTGCGGAAAACATGTGGTAGTACAGGGAAGGAAAAGGGAGGAACTGGACCGGTACGGTTTGACCCTGAAGTCACATAGTCTGGCATAAGACTGGCATGCTACAACACTGCCATCTTACCCATCCTCATGCCAACACATGGCCATTCATACTCACTTCCATCCACTTATGGATCATCGAACTCACTTACTTCAACCTTTCATAAAATAATGTTCATCGGTATGCTCATCAACATGCCATGAAACTAACTACATGCAAAACATGCCAAGACACTTATCATATCAAAAGTTCAAACATGCTTGCCTGGTTCAAAGTAGTCGGAGCCTAGCTCGGTGAAGTTCGCGGCTCCGTCACCTCCTTCGGTATCTATGGTATAAAGAAAATATATGCGCTATCATAAATACCAAGAAGTGCACAGAAAGTATTCCAAATATTTTTCAAATAAATATGATAAAAAACTAGACAAAATTCTGAAGAGGACAGAAAAAGAATCACTCAAAAATTCCTTTCTGTTAAAAAGTTATAGGGGTTTTAAACCAAGGACGTATCTGTAATGAAACAGAAAGTTTTCAGGGGCTAGTTTATAAAAACAGAAAGCGCTTCGGCAGAAACTACGCCAGCCCAGAGAGAAGGCGTATTTGGCAGAAGACGTTTTCAGAAAACGCTTCGCTTAGACAGAGTAGAGAGGCTGACAGCGGGTCCCGCCTGTCAGGTTTAAATTTTCAAAACGAGGCGGCAGACTTCGCCGGTGCCCGAGAACCGCGGTGGTCGTCGGCGGCGATCCACGGCGAGGCAGGGTGATCGGGGATTACCAACGTGCTCACCGTGTCCTTCCGCAACGGTGGGTGGTGGTGTTGGTCGCCGGTGGGCACCACGTCGACGGCGGGCCTGACTCCGGCGGACGGTGGTTCGGGCGTTGGCGGGTCTCGCCGAAGAGGGCTGCAAGGATCAAATTGAGGTGGGGGTTAGAGCATTGGGTGCAAGAGAAGGCTGCGGACGAGTTTTGGGCGCCGGAGATGGTCTCACCGTAGGGAATCGAGGTGGAGGCCGAGGCGGGGCGAGGCGGCTGGAGTTGGGGGAGGAGACCTCCTCGAGGTCCTCCTGGTGGTTTGGCAGGGTTCTGGAGAGGCGTAGTGGAGATGTGGGTCTCGTCAGCAAGCTCGGGGTCCTTTTTATAGGCGATCCGAGGCGGTGGCCGTGAACGGGGATCTCCGGTGAAGGTTACGGCGGCGCAGAGCTTGGTCGGGAAGGTTTAGGGAGTTGGGCGTCATCACGGAGTTCTACTGGTTCCATTTGGGTGCTAAGCGAGCTTGGAGGGGGTGTTAGGGGCGAGCTCGACGGAACGGGGCGGCGCGGGCCCGTCGGCGGCAGGGAGCACGTTCCGTGCTTGCCGGGCCGCGGCAAGGGTGCCACGGGCGTGCGCTGGCATGCATGAGGACACGCGGAGGGCCAGGAGGCTT
The DNA here is from genome assembly GCA_034509565.1 of Triticum monococcum. Taxonomy (NCBI): domain Eukaryota; kingdom Viridiplantae; phylum Streptophyta; class Magnoliopsida; order Poales; family Poaceae; genus Triticum; species Triticum monococcum. Next base: position 425,500,213 of record CM067847.1, on the reverse strand, counting down.
TGGGCGGCGCCAAAACGGCGTTCTGCCGTGGTGTGCCTTCTGTCGGCCGCCACGGGAGGTCCCGACGCCACAGAAGACGCCGACGAGGGCGGGCCAGCGCGCTACTGACGCCAGGAAAGCTCCAAGCACGCGTGTGCAGCATCCGGACAAGAGGAGAGAGGCCGCGAGCGTCGAGCCAAGGCACTGTGAGCATGTGTCTGTAACTCTGAAGAAATCAACACTATGAAACTGAATTTTACTGAACTATGCCAAGAACAGTGCAGCTCAGGTGTTCGATAGAATGCTTTTGACATCTAGGTATTTTTTCTTGAGCTGAAACTTGGTGGAGTGGTCTCTCATTGCTCCAGTAGGCTGCCTGAATTTTGGTGGAATTTTTGGAGAGGTGTAGATATGAATTTCACCAAATTTGGCAAATCTGGTCCAAACTTGCAGTGAGTGAAATTTGAAAAATTTGAAAAGAAGAAGAGTGGATCAAGATGGTTCTAGGTTGTGGGTACTAAAGACAATCCAGGGGAGTTGGTTTGGGATAAAAACTCAAAGGCAAAGTGACACTTGCTTTGAAAAATCACTTAAGCTCAAATAAATGGCAGAAATGTTTTTGGCGAGAAAAATAATTTAAATAAAATCCAAAACTTGTTTGGACTTGTTGAGACAGAGGATTTAGACTGTTCAAAGATGGAGGGAATGGATTTTGAGAAGATTTACCATAGGAGACATGGTAAACCATGGGTGTCTTCAAAAAGAAAGGAGGTCCCAAAATCCCTAGGGTTTCTTTTTTTTGAAAATAAATAAGTTTGAGAGGGAAATAACCAGAAGGAAAGCTTCCAAAATTTTTAACAACAATAATTAAAAGGAAAGGAAATCCTTGCCAAAGGTGAAAGGAAGTTTTCAAGAGGAAGGATTTTCTAAAAGAGAAATTTTTTAAAGGCCCTCCTTTTTAATTCAATAAAGTTTTTGATGAAAACCAAATCAAAAATTTTTGGAGTGTCACAACACCTACCCCCTTAGGAAAAATCTCGTCCCCGAGATTTCAGCTGATCCTTAAATAATTGTGGATGCTCAGTCCGAAGAAAATCCTCTCTTTCCCAAGTAGCTTCACTGTCGGTGTGATTGCTCCACTGTACTCTGAAGAATTTGGTGGTCTTATGTCGGGTTCTCCTTTCAGACTCCTCTATTATTCTTACGGGACGTTCCCGATAAGTGAGGTCTGGCTGTACGTCAATGCTCTCATGGGATACTTGTTTCTCAGGGTTGCTCACACACGTCCTCAATTGCGAGACGTGGAACACGTCGTGGACATCGGATAATTCCTTGGGTAAGTCTAGCTGGTAGGCTACCTTGCCTCTTCGCGCCATTATACAGAACGGTCCAATGAATCTTGGTGCTAGCTTCCCTTTAATCTTGAATCGTTGCAATCCTCTCATGGGAGATACTTTCAGGTATACGAACTCACCGGGCTCGAAGCTGACCCTACGATGCTTCTGATCATAATAACTCTTCTGTCGACTTTGGGCGGTCTTAAGTCGGTCTCTGATTTGCTTGACTTTTTCCTCAGCTTCTCTGAGCATGTCCGGTCCGAAGATGCGGCTGTCTCTGGTCTCTGACCAATTCAACGGGGTACGACACCTCCGTCCGTATAGAGCCTCAAATGGTGCCATTTGCAGGCTGGTCTGGTAGTTATTGTTGTATGCAAATTCGGCGTATGGCAGGCTTTCTTCCCAACTGGTTCCATATGTGAGGACACAGGCTCTCAGCATGTCTTCTAAAATCTGGTTTACTCGTTCCGTTTGTCCATTGGTCTGTGGGTGATATGCGGTACTGAAGGCTAGTTGAGTTCCCAGAGCCTGTTGTAAATGCTCCCAAAATTTTGAGACGAACTGAGTGCCTCTGTCGGATATTATAGTCTTCGGGACTCCATGCAGACAAACTATGCGGGTGAGATAAATCCTGGCAAGTCGCTGAGTGTTGTAGGTTGTCTTCACTGGAATGAAATGTGCCACCTTGGTTAACCTATTAGTAATGACCCAGATGGCATCATTCCCATGCTGTGACCGAGGTAGCCCAACAATAAAATCCATTCCTATTTCATCCCATTTCCACTCAGGTATTTTGTTTGGTTGCAGTAGTCCGGCCGGTCTCTGATGCTCAGCTTTTATGCGTTGACACGAGTCGCAACGTGCAATGAAGGTGGCTATGTCCCTCTTCATATCGTGCCACCAAAATCTTTCCTGAATATCTTTATACATCTTGGTCCCGCCAGGGTGGATCGAGTACGGGGCGGTATGGGCTTCAGCTAGGATTTGTTGTTTAAGATCTTCTATGTTTGGTACGCAGAGTCTTTCTCCGTACCACAATATTCCTCCATTGTCTATGACGAATTCCGAGGCCTTGCCCATACTCACCTTTCTTTTGATGCCTTCAATGCTGGGGTGACCGGGCTGAGCTCTCTTAATTTCCTCCACAAGGTCGGGTCGTATTTCCAAGTTTGATATGGTGCCTTCAGCGACCATTAACAAATTGAGCTTGGCAAATTCTTGTTGGAATTTGGGCCTCAAGCCTCGCAGATTGCTTTCGTCGGAGTTGGGGTTCCGGCTAAGAGCATCGGCCACTACATTTGCCTTCCCTGGGTGGTAATGGATACCAACATCATAATCCTTTACCAATTCCAACCAACGTCTCTGTCGTAAATTTAGTTCTGGCTGCGTGAAAATATACTTGAGACTTTTGTGATCTGTATATATTTCACATCGGTTCCCAAGTAAGAAATGCCTCCATTCTTTCAGTGCATGAATGGCCGCTGCCATTTCTAAGTCATGAGTGGGATAATTTTCCTCATGCTTGCGAAGTTGCCTTGAAGCATAGGCGACAACCTTGCCTTCTTGCATCAACACGCATCCGAGACCCTTTCTGGATGCGTCACAAAATACTTCAAAATTCTTGTGTATGTCTGGCACAATTAATACTGGTGCTGTTGTTAATTTTCGCTTTAGCTCTTGGAAACTCTTTTCGCAGGCTTCTGTCCATTCAAACTTCTTGTCTTTCTTGAGTAACTGCATTATAGGCTTGGCTATGGTGGAAAATCCTTCAATAAATCTGCGGTAATATCCTGCCATTCCCAAGAAACTACGTATATCTGTTACGCTGGCTGGCGACTTCCAGCCAAGTATGGCCTTGACTTTCTCTGGGTCCACTGCGATACCGTCTTGGGTTAGCACGTGGCCTAGAAAGCCTACTTGTCTTAGCCAAAATTCGCACTTGCTGAACTTGGCATACAATTGGTGTTTTCTGAGCTCTCCTAGCACAATCCTGAGGTGATCTGCGTGCTTTTCTGGTGTTTTGGAATATACCAGTATATCGTCGATGAATACCACGACGAACTTGTCCATATATTTCATAAATACTTTGTTCATGAGGTGAACAAAATATGCAGGGGCATTAGTTAATCCAAATGGCATCACTGTGAACTCATACAGTCCATATCTGGAAGTGAAGGCGGTTTTGGGGATATCTTCCGTTCACACCTTTAATTGATGGTATCCTGACCTTAAGTCAATTTTTGAAAATACCTTGGCCTGAGCAAGTTGATCAAACAAATCGTTTATCCTTGGCATCGGGTATTTGTTCTTAATTGTGACCATATTAAGTGCTCGATAGTCAATACACAATCTCAGTGTTCCATCCTTCTTTTTGGCAAATAAAATTGGTGATCCCCAAGGTGAGGAGCTGGCTCTAATATATCCTTTGTCCAGTAATTCTTTTATTTGCTTCTTCAATTCAACCAACTTGGATGGTGCCATTCTGTATGGTTTCTTGTATATGGGGGTGGTTCCTGGTGCGAGCTCAATGCAGAATTCTATCTCTCGGTCTGGTGGCATGCCTGGTAGCTCTTCAGGGAATACGTCTGGAAATTCACACACTACTGGAACCTTGTTTAGCTCAGAAGTGTCCACCTTATTCAATCTCGGTTGCCGGGGTATTTTTCCTTCCTTGGCTGATACTTTTATTGTCTTCCCTTGGTGGTGTGTGAGAATTACGGTCCTATTAAAACAGTCGATAAACCCCTTGTTGGTGGTCAGCCAATCCGTCCCTAGGATGACATCCAGTCCTTTACTTTCCAACACAATAAGATTTGCGTGAAACTCCAATCCTTCGAACTCAATGACCACATTCTGACAGTAATTCTGAGTAACTTGCTGAATCCCAGGGGACTTGATGATCATGGATTTCTCCAAAGGAAGCATCGAAAAATTATTTTGTAAAGCAAAACTTTTTGAAATGAAAGAGTGAGAAGCTCCAGAATCAAACAAAACCGTTGCAGGTATCGTGTTGACAGGAAACGTACCGAGTACGATATCCGGAGCATTTTGTGCCTCCTCTTTGGTTACGTGGTTCAGATGACCCTTCCTGTGGTTGTTGTTGGGATTGAAATTGTTTTGCTTGGGCGCTGAATTATTGCCGCCATTGTTCGGCCTTGGGGTTGAGTTCCTTGGCTTGGGGCACTGTTTTGCATAGTGCCCTTCTTCTCCACAAGCGTAACAAGTAACGCCGGGGCGATATGTGAACTCCTTGTTCCTTGCATGAAAATTCGGGATTGGGCGTGAGACGTTGGATGAGGATTTGTGCGTCCCACCCTTTTTGAAATCTGTCTTGCTCCATTGATTGCGAGCAAGGTTAGTCTGGTCCCTTTTTCGCTTGCGGATATCTTCCAGACTACGTCTCTCATTTTCCAGAGTAATGGCTTTGTCCACCAGTGTTTTAAAATCAGGAAAAGTGTGCACGACCAGTTGGCATTTAAGCGCGGGCGCCAAACCGTCAAGGAATTTCTCCATCTTCTTGCTTTCAGTCATACGCTCTTCATTGGCGTAGCGGGATAATAGTGTAAATTGACTGTTGTAATCTGCCACTGTCAAGTTCCTTTGTTTGAGGTCGTCGAACTCTCTCTTCTTGATCTTCATAATACTCTTAGGAATGTGTGCACCACGGAAACCTTCCTTGAAATCATCCCAGGTTATGTCACCTTCGTTTGGATGCATATGTAGAAAATTCTCCCACCAAGATGCGGCTGCTCCTGTAAGATAGTGTGGAGCATACAGTACCTTCTCGGAATCTGAACATTTTGCAATAATTAATTTCCTCTCCATGTCCCGAAGCCAGTCCTCGGCTTCAAGAGGCTTGTCAGTATGTGAAAATGTTTGGGGACACGTCTTCTGCAGCTCGGATAACTTGGAATGCTGCGGATACTGTCCATGGTAATTTCCCATGTTGATGACTTGGTTCATCATTTCACGATGTTGTTGCTGACTCTGTTCATAAAGGCGGCACATCTGAGAAAGTGCCGTGTCACTGCCCTGTTGGCTCGACTGCCCTTGCGAGAAATTGTTGCCTGGTTGAGTGTCCAAATTTTGCTCTGGCGGAGTAGGCATGGAGCGTGTCCAAGGACGAGACATTTTTCACTCTGGGGATATATTTTGTAAAACTCATATGAAGATGGTCGTCAAAACAACTCCAAAAAGAAAAATGCACAAGGATGGCAATAATTTTAAAAGTCCAAGATCACTTAAGAAAACAAATTGATTTGCGCACGGAGAAGGACTGCTCATTACATATCTTACATGCGGGCGATAATTATACAGTACATCACTCAGGATATGCGTACATAATCCTGACATGTTATTTAGGCTAGTACACTCCTCCTGTTCTACATGATGCACAAACAAGCTACTCCTCGCAACACATCTTACAAAGCGGTACATCGCATGACGGGCAAACGCACTCAGCCGGAAATGTCGATGATCTCCTTGGCCCTGCCGAGGGTGAGGTGTAGTGAGGCTGGGGATTCGACCTCCTCCTCACTAATAGGCTCCAGACGAGAAGAGCCACGTCGGGTAGATGGAACTGGTGCCAGGGGCGGAGCAACACGAATAGGAGTAGGCACAATGGGTGGTGCAGTGCGCGCTGGAGTGGGCGCAAAGGCCTGGTTGATCCCTCCGGTGGTAGGCAGGTGATGAGTAGGTGCATGCGATGCTGAAGACGAAACAAAAGTCAGTGGCGGTGCAGTGAGCAGGAGCTCCCTCCTGTTGGCGGCACAACCATGGACTGTGTCCATGCGGGCAGCCACGAAGTCGTCCACCAGGTTGTCGAAGGCTGCCTCCAGAGCCCGGAGATACTCAATAAGCATCTCAAAAGCCTCGTCTCGTTCTCCTCTGGGGCAGGAGAATGCGTAGTGGCAGGTGTAGGGCACATGGCATGGAAGATAACGGTAGCGACGAGTCTTCATCGCGGGAAGGACATCCCTGAGGCGGGCTATCGCCTCACGGGCTGCCATCTGCATAGCATGCCTCTCCGTAGGCATGGCTCTTCCCACAAACAGGTAGCGGCGTAGTTCACCACGCCCTCCCTTGAACTACATCGTGGCCTGGTGCATGGTCAGACCGTCGTTGACCCTGTGCTGGCAGAGTGTGAAGACTGGGCGCACGGATGGCCCCATCGCGACCTGAACGATGAAGGAGAGAAGCTTGATGAACCCATCGGGCACGTTGGCGAAGGTCTGAGACTCGCAGTCGTTGTCGGCCATCTACAAAAGTAGGCAAAAATCCTGAATGGTCAGATCATAAATTTATGCTGACTGTCAGAAAATGACTACCATTGCAAAAATATAAATTAGCTCTATTATGCTAATAACCGATTAGCGATCGCACCTAGTGGCTTCCTACAGTCAGCCTGGCTCTGATACCAAGCTTGTCACGACCGGTTTTCCAATAAAAATATTTATTGAGAAACCAATCTTTGAGTCCAGTATGAGAGAAAATCCTCCTCACTGGCAGACAAATACTTGATACAATAAGCCAGTAGCATAGAATATATTACAGGGTTGAGCTAGGGCTGCTCAACGAATTATTACAAGCGCGCCAATAATTATACATAATGGCGGATATAACACAATGGGGTGGTGGCATACTACTGACTCGAGGATATAGTGGTGGTGGAATAACACAATGGGGAGTGTGGTAACACGATTCTCAAACTGGCATCTCATCGAGCGTCGAGGTGAGGCTCGATAAATTTATTCGGGCTGCGGAAGCGGGTATAAAACTAAGACCAAGACCAGGGTCGCACGAGAGTGACTGGGATTCCTCTAGGCATCGGACTCGCTATCGAACTCTTCATCCATGAGATCGCCTTCGTCAGCATCTGGCCAAATCAACAAGCCAGTGAGTACTTTGAAAGTACTCGCAAGACAGTTCGGACGTAAGATATAACAAATGCATGCATGGGTGCGTCATGAATAATCTTCCCAATGCACACTAATAATATTTGCGCAACGAAGTAAGTGCGAGGGAAACGGCGGTAGTCCGCCTGAAATCCCAACAGAAAATAAATGAGAACCGATCGTGTGTCTGAAGCGACGCCACGAAGGGTAAACAAATAATAACAGGAAAATAACGAAGTAAGTACGAGGGAAACGGCGGTAGTCCGCCTGAAATCCCAACAGAAAATAAATGAGAACCGATCGTGTGTCTGAAGCGACGCCATGAAGGGTAAACAAATAATAATAGGAAAATAACGAAGTAAGTACGAGGGAAACGGCGGTAGTCCGCCTGAAATCCCAACAGAGAATAAATGAGAACCGATCGTGTGTCTGAAGTGACGCCACGAAGGGTGAACAAATAATAACAGGAAAATCATGCCACAGTCGGACGTCTGAGCGACATCACAGAAAGGGCTTTAAAAGAAATGCCACAGTCGGACGTCTGAGCGACATCACAGAGAGGGCTTTAAAAGAAATGCCACAGTCGGACGTCTGAGCGACATCACAGAAAGGGCTTTAAAAGAAATGCCACAGTCGGACGTCTGAGCGACATCACAGAAAGGGCTTTAAAAGAAATGCCACAGTCGGACGTCTGAGCGACATCACAGAAAGGGCTTTAGAAGAAATGCCACAGTCGAACGTCTGAGCGACATCATAGAAAGGGCTTTGAAAGAAATGCCACAGTCGGACGTCTGAGCGACATCATAGAAAGGGCTTTAGTCAGAAATAAACAATACTCATAATAAATATTCAGTTCATGATAATAAATAGGTTAGTCCATCCACATGAATAACATTTAGCCGGGCTTAGTACTCATGGGATTCACTGGAGTCTCTGTCATCAAACTGATACTGTTAGTCCAAGATGATACGAAAGTGGACATGGAATAGATGATTCAAGGAATATATGACTCTTCAGAGTTTGTACAAAAATTTTCCCACAGCCAACGGATTTCCGTAGTCACGAGGGACTAGTTCCGTTTACGGTTTTTCGGAAGAAAACACAGCTAACCAGTACACACCCATCCTACCTCTCGATGCCAGGACTCACCCTAGACATCGTCCAAGAAAAACTTTTGAGACGGGGAGATCACAATCTCGAATAGCATGGGATCAAATTTATATATGCGCGCTCTAAGGGGTGCCCCCCTCTCGGTCCCAACCGGAAACACCCATGCCCCCTGACCAGATGACTGGCTTTAATCCAGGGCCATGGAACCATCATCCCGGCCTCTCCTTTTGGTGTGTACCAGGAAAGCGGTTTGCAACTTACTAAGCCATATTCCTTGTGGAAAACATGTGGTAGTACAGGGAAGGAAACGGGAGGAACTGGACCGGTACGGTTTGACCCTGAAGTCACATAGTCTGGCATAAGACTGGCATGCTACAACACTGCCATCTTACCCATCCTCATGCCAACACATGGCCATTCATACTCACTTCCATCCACTTATGGATCATCGAACTCACTTACTTCAACCTTTCATAAAATAATGTTCATCGGTATGCTCATCAACATGCCATGAAACTAACTACATGCAAAACATGCCAAGACACTTATCATATCAAAAGTTCAAACATGCTTGCCTGGTTCAGAGTAGTCGGAGCCTAGCTCGGTGAAGTTCGCGGCTCCGTCACCTCCTTCGGTATCTACGGTATAAAGAAAATATATGCGCTATCGTAAATACCAAGAAGTGCACATAAAGTATTCCAAATATTTTTCAAATAAATATGATAAAAAACTAGAAAAAATTCTGAAGAGGACAGAAAAAGAATCACTCAAAAATTCCTTTCTGTTAAAAAGTTATAGGGGTTTTAAACCAAGGACGTATCTGTAATGAAACAGAAAGTTTTCAGGGGCTAGTTTATAAAAACAAAAAGCGCTTCGGCAGAAACTACGCCAGCCCAGAGGGAAGGCGTATTTGGCAGAAGATGTTTTCAGAAAACGCTTCGCTTAGACAGAGTAGAGAGGCTGACAGCGGGTCCCGCCTGTCAGGTTTAAATTTTCAAAACGAGGCGGCAGACTTCGCCGGTGCCCGAGAGCCGAGGTGGTCGCCGGCGGCGATCCACGGCGAGGCAGGGTGATCGGGGATTACCAACGTGCTCACCGTGTCCTTCCGCAACGGTGGGTGGTGGTGTTGGTCGCCGGTGGGCACCACGTCGACGGCGGGCTTGACTCCGGCGGACGGTGGTTTGGGCGTTGGCGGGTCTCGCCGAAGAGGGCTGCAAGGATCAAATTGAGGTGGGGGTTAGAGCATTGGGTGCAAGAGAAGGCTACGGACAAGTTTTGGGCGCCGGAGATGGCCTCACCGTAGGGAATCGAGGTGGAGGCCGAGGCGGGGCGAGGCAGCCGGAGTTGGGGGAGGAGACCTCCTCGAGGTCCTCCTGGTGGTTTGGCAGGGTTCTGGAGAGGCGTAGTGGAGATGTGGGTCTCGTGAGCGAGCTCGGGGTCCTTTTTATAGGCGATCCGAGGCGGTGGCCGTGAACGGGGATCTCCGGTGAAGGTTACGGCGGCGCAGAGCTTGGTCGGGAAGGTTTAGGGAGTTGGGCGTCATCACGGAGTTCTACTGGTTCCATTTGGGTGCTAAGCGAGCTTGGAGGGGGTGTTAGGGGCGAGCTCGACGGAACGGGGCGGCGCGGGCCCGTCGGCGGCAGGGAGCGCGTTCCGTGCTTGCCGGGCCGCGGCAAGGGTGCCACGGGCGTGCGCTGGCATGCATGAGGACACGCGGAGGGCCAGGAGGCTTTGGGCGGCGCCAAAACGGCGTTCTGCCGTGGTGTGCCTTCTGTCGGCCGCCACGGGAGGTCCCGACGCCGGCGAGGCCGGGCCAGCGCGCTACTAACGCCAGGAAGGCTCCAAGCGCGCGTGTGCCGCATCCGGACAAGAGGAGAGAGGCCGCGAGCGTCGAGCCAAGGCACTGTGAGCATGTGTCTGTAACTCTGAAGAAATCGACACTGTAAAACTGAATTTTACTGAACTATGCCAAGAACAGTGCAGCTCAGGTGTTCGACAGAATGCTTTTGGCATCTAGGGATTTTTCCTTGAGCTAAAACTTGGTGGAGTGGTCTCTCATTGCTCCAGTAGGCTGCCTGAATTTTGGTGGAATTTTTGGAGAGGTGTAGATATGAATTTCACCAAATTTGGCAAATCTGGTCCAAACTTGCAGTGAGTGAAATTTGAAAAATTTGAAAAGAAGAAGAGTGGATCAAGATGGTTCTAGGTTGTGGGTACTAAAGACAATCCAGGGGAGTTGGTTTGGGATAAAAACTCAAAGGCAAAGTGACACTTGCTTTGAAAAATCACTTAAGCTCAAATAAATGGCAGAAATGTTTTTGGGGAGAAAAATAATTTAAATAAAATCCAAAACTTGTTTGGACTTGTTGAGACAGAGGATTTAGATTGTTCAAAGATGGAGGGAATGGATTTTGAGAAGATTTACCATAGGAGACATGGTAAACCATGGGTGTCTTCAAAAAGAAAGGAGGTCCCAAAATCCCTAGGGTTTCTTTTTTTTTGAAAATAAATAAGTTTGAGAGGGAAATAACCAGAAGGAAAGCTTCCAAAAGTTTTAACAACAATAATTAAAAGGAAAGGAAATCCTTGCCAAAGGTGAAAGGAAGTTTTCAAGAGGAAGGATTTTCTAAAAGAGAAATTTTTTAAAGGCCCTCCTTTTTAATTCAATAAAGTTTTTGATGAAAACCAAATCAAAATTTTTTGGAGTGTCACACAAATTTTAGTAGTCGTCGTACTTCAACCGTCGCCCACACTCCTCCAGCACCAACCTTATAGTAAAATTGCAGTAGCCGGGGCATTTGAACCGTCGCCCTTCCTCGTCCAGCACCATCTCCACCCACCATTACTAAAATTTTCAGTAGTCGCGGCGTATCCTCAAACACCCCCCTCCATAGTCCCCCACCCGCCCCTCCCCCCTTGAACCCTAGCTCGCGGCCGTCACCAACCGCTGCCGGTCTGCCCGTTCCTCCTAGCTTAGATAATAAAGTTCAGGTTACCCAGCGATTCCCATACCGCCGCCCCACTCCCCTCTGTTTTTAGATGAGGCCTGCGGTGTCCCTCCCCGCCATATCCACATCCCCTGCTCTAGAATGTCGCAGCCTAAGCTCGACCACGTATCCCGGGGAGCCCGACAAGCGTTTGGCCAAGAAGAGGTTTATCATGGCCTCTCCGGTGGACGTTGGCTAGGTGGCCACCGTTCACCCCAACATGTTGATCCCGGAGCAACACGTCGTCGCGGAAGCCGGCGAAGACATTGACTACGTTGCCATGCTGAAGGCTTCATGTCAGCGGGCTAGCGTATTACTGTATCTCGTGAAAGCTAGCTACGACATCAAGCTCGTCCATCGCGACGGCTTCACGCGGGCCATGTCATAGGTTAAGTGGTACATCCCCACCCCTCTTGTTCAACCGTCGTCGATCTCTTCAACGGCCCAACGGTTGATCTCCTTCGCCAAGAGGTCAAGGATTTGTGAGCTTTATACACCATCAAGCCCATTTTGTCATTTCTGAAGGACACATTCTACAACGGCGACTTGGGATCCTCAAATTGCCAAGTCAGATCTCATCGACCACGACCACGAGGAGGGCATCCACGAAGGTTCTTCCAAGGTGAAACAGCCCATCTGTGACATCAGAGAGCGCACCATGGGTTTGTGCTCTTCCAACTGGAAGGATCCCGTCCATGAAATGTGAGGCAACATTCTATCGGCAACTCTTACCTTTTCTAGCTTGCCAAGCCGTACCCTTTGTTGTTGTAGCATTTGTCGTGCGGTGCTTTAACTATGCCGTGTTTAATAATTTCAGTTATGCAAAAATGTATTGTTCAATAGGGCTATGTGATGTTTAAGTATGAATTGTCCACTTCAGTTTCACAAATGGCTATATTTGGTTGTTTATAATGAGTAGATGCCTTGTTTCTCTATATTTGGTTGTTAGATTGGTTGGAGTGAGCATTTTTTCAGTTATCGAGCAGATGCCTTGTTTATATGTATTTGGTTCTTAGTTTGGTTGAAGTGAGCATTTTTCCAGTCATCAAGCAGATGCCTTGTTTATCTATATTTGGTTGTTAGGTTGCTTTTTTAGCATTTCTCCACTTATCAAGCAGATGCCTTGTTTATCTGTATCTGCTTGTTAGGTTGGTTGGAGTGAGCATTTGTCCAGTTTTCAAGCATATGCCATGTTTATCTGTATTTGCTTGTTAGGTTGGTTGCAGTGAGACTCTGTCGAGTTTTCAATGGCTATATTTGGTTGTTATACTGGTCATTTATGCCTTGTTTATTTCATTCATTCACAATGTGTTGTTCATTGTGTGCAAGTCGAAACTGTGCCGCTCGACTACATCAATACCAGATTGAACGGCTATATTTGGTTCCAGTTATTCCTGGTGTAGTTAACACATGCCCTTTATTTTAGTTTTACACATTCATCTAGTCTGATCTTTAAGCATTATGTACGTTCTATTCATTTTCAACAATACCAGTTTGAATTGCAATATTTGATGGCTGTTAAGCCTGCTATCGGTAACATTGCCTTCCATTTTATATCTGCTTTAACAGCATGCTGAAACCAACACATTCAAGCTATCATTTGGAGATGATGTTGTTTACCTTTGCTATATTCGTTTGATGCTAAGGTTGCTGTACTTATCATGCGTTTCCACTACTTATGCAGGACAACAACGACAGTGGCCACCATTTTCCGCTGAGGTTAGCTTCATCCCTCGGCTTGTACTCCCCCCGTCATTCCATAATGTAGTGCATATAGATCCAGGCCTGGACACTTGTTAGCTTCTAATATTGACTTGTTGCTTGTAGGTACAAATGCCCTTGGCAAGGATCCACACATTGGCCCTTTTTGCGTATGGGGCAATGAGATATTAATGAACAAGCATCATGTGAGGAAACTGATAAGGATTATTAGAAAAAAGATATGAATGGTCGCAAGCAAATTATTTGTTTATGCTCTATCCAACACAACAGTGAGTTGTAGGATGGTAACTACAAACTCTGTAGCCTTCTCTTTTTACTGCCCATAATGAGTTGTTAGGCAAAAATGTCTGAATCTTTTTCGTTCGCAGTAGTTCCCGAAGCAGTTCACTCAAGATTACCTCGCAAAGTACATGATTGGTGGACACACAATGAAAGTTAAAGTATTTCATACAGAATACAACGAGCATCGAGAAGTCGTAATGAAGACAATGAAGGATGGACGGGCAACCATCACAATGGGTTGGCCTAGAGTCGTGCGCGCATTACGCATGGAGGAGGGCACAATATGGGCATTCCGCTTCACCTTCTCCAACAACAAGAATGTCTTTCACCTCTCTCTTTATAGTCTTTAGTACAACTATGGTTCCTCATTCTTTACTTGGTGCTTCTGTAGTTCTTTAGTATATGTACCTGTGCATCGAATTATGCATTGGTGGTTGAACCTATATTTGTAATAAACATGGTTGGATATGAATTAAGTGATTGCCTACTTTCAAATTCAAAACATGTGATTTTTAAATTAGGGATCAATTAGGGATTACACTGCACACGGTTTGCGAAAGCGAAACGTCTGCGATAGACATGGAGATCAGAAACGTTTCTAGGACCCACTACGTGTGCGATCAATTCCACTGCACACACAACATCCTCTTAAAAACCGTTTGCGTTAGGCCACCTTGCACAAACGTTTACCACATAAAAACTATGTGTGATGGACAGCCTTTGCCACATAGTTTCTTCTACGTACTGTGTGTGATGCATTCAATAATGCAAATGATAAAATTGTTAATATCGTGTGTAATGGCAACGCTATCACAAACGATTTAGTGGGGAAAATTGTGTGATGTACCTGTGAACGTATACGTTTTCCATGGAGCAATTGTGTGGGATGTGATGAGGACATAAACCTGGGGTAGGGTAATAGGCCTGGCCTATATGTCCTATCCAAGGTCACTGTCTTAGAAGCAAAGAAGCTCAAGAGATGACAGGGAGGGGCCAACAAAGGTGTCGAGTGCAATCCACTCGACCTACCAGTCACTCGGAGACTCTTCCTTCTTTGGGTCACTCGACCACACGATCATTCGACCATACAAGAATCCATTCGACCTGTTTGAAGAAGAAGAGACATCGAGAACAAAAACGGGCAAGCGTCCACTCTGTAACCTTTAAGGCCATTAAGGCATTTAAGGCTACCGTTACCAGTAATGCCATCTCTTTATGTACCATAAACTCCTTGTAACATGGGCTGGCTGGGGTCCTGGCGCACTCTATATAAGCCACACCCTCCACTGAGACAAGGGTTCGCACCCCCTGTAAACACACACATACATAATCCAGTCGACCGCCTCCGGGCACCGAGACGTAGGGCAGTTACTTCCTCCGTGAAGGGCCTGAACTCGTAAAACTCGTGCGTACAACTTCACCATAGCTAAGATCTTGCCTCCCCATACTTACCCCCATTCTACTGTCAGTCTTAGATCCACGACAGCTGGCGCCCACCATGGGGCCGGTGTCTTAGCGACTTTCTGGTGGAGTTGCAATTTTTCCGATTCTCATCGTCATGGTTTCCGCCGGCGGACTGGTTGAGGGCCGCGAGATCCGTCTCGGCGCGCTCGTGTTCATCGCCGACGACTCTGCCTAGCTCCAGGAAGCTCCGCTCGACGTCGCGCTCCCTGTCCGCGGGGCGACACACTTTCACGCGTGCACCCATGTCGTCTTTCTCCGACAACCATCGACCCAATATCAGTCGGTTTCTATGGTGTCCTCATCCCCCGCCACTCGCCGGCACAAGCGTTCCGGTCGGTCGCGGCTCCAGTGGTGGGTGAGACATGCGGTGGCTCGCCAGTCGGCCACCTCACATGTCACGGCAATCGAGCCCGACGAAACTCTCTACGGCTTGTTCGACTGGCTCCATTGAGATCGCATCCGAATGCGACAGCAGCGATCCCGCGACAGAAGTCTTGATGGTCGACAGACCACCTAGTCCTCCTGGCTTCCCCCGCAACAACGGTGGTGATGGCGGCGGCGATCCGTCGCGCGTTCACGAGGAGTACTGCCCCGAGCCCCGTTCTTCGTAGCGGAGGGAAGAGCTTCGCCGTCGCAACATGTATGCACTTCACACTCCTATCGTTGGAGAATCCCCCGAGGCCCGGGCCTTGGAGGAAGCACGCCTGGCCAACTTGGTTGAGCGCACTCAACTAGATTACCTGCAACATGCACTCGACGAGCGTGCTTGGCAGCGGATTCCTGAATCCAGTCGACGACAACTTCTTCCACCTCAAACTCAGGTATACCGCACTCCGATCCAAAATCTCACAGCCGCAGCCCGAATAGCAGAGTCAATCCAGCCTTCCCAGTCGGAGGCAGGCAGGGGTTTGATGCAGATCCGAGCCTTGCTTCGAGCAGCTGGAGAATAGAATACAGCAGTATCTCAGTCGCGGAATAGGATTCATAGCAGGTCTGTTGTGGCGGACACAGTCCAGTCGGCTCACAACCCAAGATCGCCTCCGCAGCGTGAGGCACGTGGGCACTGGCAGGATCAGTACAGAAACTGCGAGCAGTATGATCACTGACTCGACCACAATGACCGCCGTCAAGTGCGCACGCCTCGTCCGAGGAGTGGGTCATACGTGCCTCGGCGGGAGGATGACAGGCGGCCCCACAGCGGAGAGCGAAGAGTACCAGTCGACTCAAGGGAGCCAGGCTTTGATGTGAGATCTATTCTCATTCAAGGCCTGGTTGACGGGAACAGAGCGCATAGGGAAGGTCATGACAGAGATTATCCAACTGGCAGCAGAGTGCACGTTTCCGGTCCCGAGTGTTTCAGTAGAGCCACCAGGGCTGCAATGATTCCTCCCAACTTCAGGTTGGCGACTGGAGTCAGCAAGTTCACCATTGAGTCTAAGCCTGACACTTGGCTTGAAGATTACCGAGTGGCTGTGCAAATTGGTGGTGGCAATGATGAAGTGGCAATGAAGCACCTCCCTCTCATGTTGGAAGGCTCGGCCAGGGCGTGGCTGAACCAATTAGCACCTGGTAGCATATACAGTTGGGAAGAACTCGCCAGAGTGTTTGTTAGAACTTTTGAGGGTACTTGCAAGCGACCGACAGGGTTGACGGAATTGCAGTGTTGTGTACAGTAACCGAATGAAACCTTGAGAGACTATATCCAGAGATGGATCACGTTACACCATATAGTGGAGAATGTGTCAGATCACCAAGCAATCTGTGCCTTCAAGGAAGGCGTTAAGTATCGGGAGTTGAATTTCAAATTCGGTCGGATAGGAGATATGACTCTGACTCGGATGATGGAGATTGCCACCAAATACGCTAACGGCAAAGAGGAAGACCGACTCCAGAGTGGCAAGCACAAAACAGTCACCCAGGACACCGATGGAGGTACTTCCAATCGGAAACAGAAGGGTAAGGCCGAGCAAGTTGCTCCTGGTGAGGCCTTAGTTGTGGCTCAAGGAAAGTTCAAGGGGAAGCCCAAAGGGCCCTGGAATCCCAAGAAAGTGAAAGATCAAGACGGAAATGATGTGTTGGATTTGCCATGTCACATTCACACCAAGAAAGATGAAGAGGGTAATTTGATTTATCCCAAGCACACCACTCGACAGTGTCGACTCCTGATCCAGCAATTCCGAGAGAAGCAACCCAAGGAGAAGGAAAAGGAGTCGGACAAGGATGAGGACAAGGAAGAGGATGATGATGGTTTTCCCAACGTCAACTCCACTCTGATGATTTTTGCTGATGTTGGGAGCAAAAGTTGATTGATAATTATCAACAGAGAAGTAAACATGGTTGCTCCGGCAACACCAAGTTATTTGATGTGGTCCCAGACTGCCATCACATTCGACCAGTCTGACCATCCAGCATGTATAGCCACCCCTGGGAGGCAAGCGTTGGTGGTCGACCCAGTTGTTGAAGGCATCCGACTGACTAAAGTGCCGATGGATGGTGGTAGCGGCCTGAATATCCTTTATGCTGAAACCTCGAAGGGAATGGGGATTCCGATGTCCAAGCTCAGCGAAAGTAATATGAGTTTCCATGGCATTATACCCGGCAACAAGGCTGAATCACTTGGCCAGATCACCCTTGATGTGGTTTTCGGTGATTCCAAGAATTACCGCAAAGAAAAGTTGACATTTGAAGTAGTGGATTTCAAGAGTGCTTATCATGCCATTCTGGGTAGGCTTGCCTATGCACATTTGATGGCTCGACCGTGTTACATATACCTCAAATTGAAAATACCTGGTCCTAGAGGAGTGATCACTATCACTGTCAATCGGCAGAAAGCAGAAGAGTGCTTCCAGAAGGGCTCAAAAATTGCCGATGCACAAATGGCGGTAGTCGAAATGCAAGAATACCAGAAAAATGCAGATCCGGGTGATTTGGTGCGCTCCAAGAAGCCTCCCGCTGATTCTGCATTTCAGTCGTCCGGTGAAACCAAGCCGATTCATATTCACCCGACCGATCCTAATGCTGCTCCTACTCATATTTGAACTTCACTCGACAGCAAATATGAAGAAGCGCTCATCCAGTTCGTCCGTGAGAACTGGGACATCTTTGCATGGAAACCTTCTGACATGTCGGGTGTACCCAGGGGACTGGCTGAGCATCATTTGCGAGTCGACCCGAAAGTAAAACTAGTCAAAGACCATCTTCGACGGTCCACCGTACATAGGAGAAAAGCAATTGGTGAGGAAGTGGCTCGGCTCCTGGCAGCTGAGTTCATCCGCGAGATTTACCTCTCCGAGTGGCCTGCCAATGTTGTTATGGTCCCCAAGAAGGACGGCTCACTTCGTATGTGCATTGACTTCAAGCATATCAATCGGGCCTGCCCGAAAGATCATTTTCCTCTCCCTCGCATTGACCAAATTGTCGATTCGACCGCGGGGTGTGAGCGTTTGTCTTTTCTAGACGCCTATTCCGGGTACCATCAGATCCGACTGTATGGACCCGATGAGATAAAAACAACTTTCATCACTCCATTCGGATGCTTTTGTTATGTCACCATGCCATTCGGTCTCAAGAACGCTGGGGCCACATTCATGAGGATGATTCAGAAGTGTCTACTCACTCAAATCAGTCGGAATGTGGAAGCATAGATGGATGGCATTGTGGTCAAGTCGCGCAAAGGTTCCGACCTGCTGACTGACCTTTCTGAAACCTTTGCCAACCTGAGAAGATATGATATCAAGCTTAACCCATCAAAGTGTACTTTCGGAGTTCCTAGCGGAAAGTTACTCGACTTTCTCATTTCCGAACGAGGGATCGACACGAACCCAAAGAAAGTTGGTGCTATACTTTGGGTGAAGCGCCTTGTGCGCGTGCATGATGTCCAGAAGCTTACTGGTTGTTTGGCCGCCTTGAGTTGATTCATTTCTTGCCTCGGTGAAAAGGCATTGCCTCTTTACCAACTGATGAAGAAATCTGACAAGTTCGAGTGGACCCCTGAAGCTGATGCAGCGTCTGCAGATCTCAAAGCCCTGCTTTCCACCCAGCCGGTGCTCGCTGCCCTAATCAGCAAAGAGCCTTTACTGCTTTACGTTGCAGCCACTGGACAAGTTGTCAGTACAGTACTCACGGTCGAGCGGGAAGAAGAAGGAAAAGCCTATAAAGTTCAGCGCCCAGTATACTATGTTTCTGAAGTTTTAACTCCATCCAAGCAAAGATATCCACATGATAAGAAGCTTGTTTATGGGATTTACATGACCATGAAGAAGGTTGCACATTATTTCTCCGATCACTCCGTTATAGTCGTCAGTGACGCACCATTGTCAGAAATTCTGAACAACAGAGATGCAACTGGTCGAGTGGCAAAATGGGCGATTGAACTCCTTCCCTTGGATATCAAGTTTGAGGAAAAGAAAGCTATCAAGTCCCAGGCAGTAGAGGATTTCCTTGCTGAGTGGATCGAACAGCAACTGCCGACTCAGATTCACTCAGACCACCGGACCATGTTCTTTGATGGATCCAAAATGCTGAATGGTTCTGGTGCTGGGGTGGTATTGGTATCCCCCCAAGGCGACAAGCTCCTCTATGTTCTCCAAATTCATTTTGATTCCTCCAACAACGAAGTTGAATATGAGGCACTTTTGTACGTGTTGCGTATAGACATTTCACTCAGCGTCCGTCGCCTCATGGTCTACGACGACTTAGATTTGGTGGTGAATCAAGTAATGAAGGAGTGGGACGTCAGAAGCCCAGCTATGACTGGCTACTGCAATGCGGTGAGAAAGTTATAAAAGAAGTTTGAGGGTTTAGAACTCCACCATATACCCCGACTGAAAAATCAAGCAGCGGATGATTTGGCGAAGATAGGTTCCAAGAGAGAAGCCATTCCTAGTAATGTGTTTTTGGATCATATTCATACACCTTCAGTCCAGGAAGATCCTTTCACTGAAGAGCCCCCGCAGCCAAAGAGCACCGCTGATCCGACTGAAGTCAAAGTCCCGGCCGTGGTCAACTTGATCATGGAGGTTTTGATCATCACTCTCGACTGGACAGTGCCGTACATTGCATACATCCTCAGGAAGGAACTCCCAGAGGACGAAAAAGAGGCCTGACAGATCGTCCGCCGATCCAAAGCTTTTACTGTGATAAGAGGGCAGCTGTTAAGAGAAAGTTTAACTGGAGTCAGCCAGAAATGCATAACACTAGAGGAAGGTCGAGTGATCCTCAACGACATCCACTCGGGGACCTGTGGTCACCATGCGTCCTCTCAGACCATTGTGGCCAAAGCATACCGAGCAGGATTTTATTGGCCACGGGCAAATGAGATGGCACAAGAAATAGTCGGCAAATGTGAAGGTTGCTAGTTTTACTCCAACATGTCTCACAAGCCTACGTCATCCCTAAAGACCATTCCACTCGTCTGGCCCTTCATTGTTTGGGGTTTGGACATGGTTGGACCTCTGAGAACGGGTCGGAGTAGCTTTACTCATGTACTCGTGGCAATCGACAAATTCACCAAATGGATTGAAGCCAAACCTATCAAAAGTCTTGAAGCCAGTACTGCGGTCAGTTTCATCAGAGAGTTAACATTCAGATATGGTGTTCCGCATAGCATCATCACTGACAACGGCTCGAACTTCGATTCAGATGAGTTCAGAGCCTTCTGTGCTTCCCAAGGCACTCGAGTCGACTATGCTTCAGTCGCCAATCCCTAGTCGAATGGACAAGCTGAAAGAGAAAACGGGTTGATCCTCAAAGGACTGAAACCCTGACTGATGCGTGATCTCAAGCATGCGGTAGGCCCCTGGGTCGATGAACTTCCGTCATTACTTTGGGGTTTGAGGACGACTCCGAATCGGTCGACTGGTCAAACTCCATTCTTCTTGGTCTATGGAGCTAAAGCTGTGCTTCCAAGTGACTTTCTTCATAATGCACCCAGAGTCGAAGCAGAACAGGCTCGGCAAGATGCAGTTGATCTCCTGGAAGAGGAAAGAGAGATGGCTCTAATCCGATCGACCATTTATCAGCAAGACCTGCGTCGATTCCACGCCAGAAACATGAGGGGTCGAGCATTTCAGGAAGGAGACTTGGTTCTTCGAGTGGATCAGTAGAAACCACACAAGCTCGTTCTTCGAGTGGATCAGTAGAAACCAACAAGCTCGCCCCTACTTGGGAAGGTCCTTTCATCATCACCAGAGTGCTCCACAACGGAGCGTACCACCTCTACAACGTCGAGCATAAGAAAGATGAGCCACGCGCTTGGAATGCAGAGTTGCTCCGCCCCTTTTACACTTAAGCATTCAGACTATTGAGATGTAATAAGAAATATCCCTTGGTTTGATTATCAAAGACACGGTTTTACAGTCTCATAAATGATCGTTGTTCTTTTTTTTCTAAATCCCCAAGTGGGTGCCTTAGATGCGAATCTGTTTCAGCTAAGTTTAACAAATCCTGTGGAGTGATGAGCAAGCCTCTCACTTGGGGGCTTAGCTGCAAATCCGTTTCGCCTAAGTTTGAAAAATCCTACCGAGTGGTGAGCAAGCCTCTCACTCGGGGGCTTAGCACCAGTCCAGTACTCGCCTAAGTTTGAAAAATCCTACCAAGTGATGAGCAAACCTACACTCGGGGGCTTAGGTGCAGTCCAGTACTCGCCTAAGCTTGAAAAATCCTACTGAGTGGTGAGCAAGCCTCTCACTCGGAGGCTTAGCTGCAGTCCAGTACTCGCCTAAGTTTGAAAAATCCTGCCGAGTGGTGAGCAAGCCTCTCACTTGGGGGCTTAGCTGCAGTCCAGTACTCGCCTAAGTTTGAAAAATCCTACCGAGTGGTGAGCAAACCTCACACTCGGGGGCTTAGCTGTAGTCCAGTACTCGCCTAAGTTTGAAAAATCCTACCGAGTGGTGAGCAAGCCTCTCACTCGGAGGCTTAGCTGCAGTCTAGTACTTGCCTAAGTTTCAAAAATCCTACTGAGAGGTGAGCAAGCCTCTCACTTGGGGGCTTAGCTGCAGTCCAGTACTCGCCTAAGTTTGAAAAATCCTACCGAGTGGTGAGCAAGCCTCTCAGTCGGAGGCTTAGCTGCAGTACAGTACTCGCCTAAGTTTGAAAAATCCTACCGAGTGGTGAGCAAACCTCACACTCGGAGGCTTACCTGCAGTCCAGTACTCGCCTAAGTTTGGAAAATCCTACCGAGTGGTGAGCAAACCTCACACTCGGAGGCTTACCTACAGTCCAGTACTCGCCTAAGTTTGGAAAATCCTACCGAGTGGTGAGCAAACCTCACACTCGGGGGCTTAGCTGCAGTCCAGTACTCGCCTAAGTTTGAAAAATCCTACCGAGTGCTGAGAAAGCCTCTCACTCGGGGCTGAGCTGCAGTCCAGTACTCGCCTAAGTTTGAAAAATCCTACCGAGTGGTGAGCAAGCCTCTCACTTGGAGGCTTAGCTGCAGTCCAGTACTCGCCTAAGTTTGAAAAATCCTACCGAGTGGTGAGCAAACCTCACACTCGGGGGCTTATCAGTAGTCCAGTACTCGCCTAAGTTTAAAAAATCCTACCGAGTGATGAGCAAACCTCACACCCAGGGGCTTAGCTGTAGTCCGGTACTCGTCTAAGTTCAAAAAACACCCCTATTCACAAGGACGACGAGGTGCAGGTCGACCGCAATCCTCTCCTCGGAGCTGCGCCACAAGTACAACATGCGCTCCATCCCTATCCGCAAGGACGACGAGGTGCAGGTCGACTGCAATCCTCTCCTCAGAGCTGCGCCACAAGCACAACATGCGCTCCATCCCTATCCGCAAGTAAGACAAGGTGCATGTCGACTGCAATCCTCTCCTCGGAGCTGCGCCACAAGTACAACGTGCGCTCCATCCCTATCCACAAGAATGACGAGGTGCAAGTTGACTGCAACCTTTTCTTCAGAGCTGCGTCACAAATACAAAGATTATTCCGAGTGAAGAACAAGTTCCACTCGAAGGCAAACACAAGCATATTCGGAGATAAACCAAGTTCAGATAAATCCCAAAGTTCCGAACCACAGATCCATAGTACTCGAGCATCAAGCCCAAAGAAGTTTAATGATTACACAATCACTCGGCATTCCGAGGCAAATAAAGGTGAAGCATAATGTTTTTGGTCACTCATCAGGAGGAGGGCTGGCTAGATCGCAAAAACTGTCAAGGTCTATGCTGGCTTCGATGCAAGTGGCGGCATCAAGGAAAGTGTCCATGAAGGACTGGAAAGTGTGCCTTTTTGTGTTAGCTACCTTGAGCTCCGCCAGCTTGTCCTCTTTGACATACTTGCAGTGCACTCAGACCAGGGACAGGGCGACATCAGCGCTGCAGCGAGCAGATGACTTCTTCCATTCTTGCACTCACTCGGGTATTTGATTCAGTCGGGCCATCAGAGACTCGAGGTCTTGAGACAGTTCTGCTTGAGGCCAGAGTTTAGCATCAACCCGAGTCATCGCCGCCTTCAGGCGGGCAAGATAAGCAACTGCGCTGTCCTTGCGAGATTCCAACCGCAGCACATTCATTGCGACATCATCTTTGACTGGGCAATTTATGGGGTCTCGACCCGCCCAGTTTCCGCTTTAAAGTCCTGGAAAAGCTCTGCACAGTCGGATGAATGGTGAGTCGACAATATAATAAGACCTGCCAATCGACCATAACAAGTCAGTCGAACATCAGTACCTTCAAGTTTTAAGACCAGTTGAGCAACAATCTGGCCCAGATAAGACTCCAACTCGCTCTTCTTGGCTTTGAGGCTCCCAATCTCGCCAGACAGCTTGTCCTTGTCCTTCTTTAGTCGCTCGACCTCCCGATTGGCGTCAGAGACAACAGTCTTCAGTTTGGAGTTCTCTTCTTCTAACTTGCCGACTGAAGCAAGCTTCTTGTCAACAAGTGTTGTTTTCTCTCGCGCCTCCTTCTGCGTGGCAGCAAGATCCAGATCATTCTTCTCTAGAGCCTGCTCCATTTTCTCTAAAGAAATAACATTCTTCAGACGAGCTTGGAGTTGACAGTTTTCACTATGTACATCTGCTCGAGTGAAATCACTCGGTTCAAAAAAATGGAAAGGAAAAGTGCCAGTCATAATATGGACAGTTGTCGATTGGTTACCTCCCATGGCAGCTACTTTGTCACGAGCAGTCTTGAGATTCTTATTGGCCAATTCCAGATCAAGGTTGAGGCTGATTTGCTGCTTGTTCAATGAAGAAAGTTGAGCCCCAAGATTACAAGATTTCTACAGTCAATATATAAGACATATCAGTCGACAGAAACAAAAAAGCATCACAGTGAAAGTTACTCTAAGACTACCGCCGAATCAAACATTCAATGACAGTATCGGGGACTACACCCAGTGGGTGCACTTAGCGTGCCCCCACTGGTTGGATTCAACACTCGGCATGGTCTGCCTAGCTTGAGTCAAAAAAAGAGCGAAGACAGTTGTTCTCAGACCATAGTCGACTTCCCGCAGTCCACCATGGTCTCGGGGACTACACCCAGTGGGTGCACTTAGCGTGCCCCCACAGGTTCATATTGTCACTCGACATGACCCGCCCAGACCGAGTGAGAAAATTCAGATTTTCAGACCACAATCGACTGCCCGCAGTCAACTATGGTCTCGGGGACTACACCTAGTGGGTGCACTTAGTGTGCCCCCCACTAGTTCAAAATTCCAAGTCGACTGAAGTGGAAGACCTATACGACTTTAGGGCAGACAAACCCCAGTGGGTGGATGAGAAGTAAGATCAGTCGGAAAACCAACTAACCTGAACATTGGTCTGTAGAGCAGCGCCAACGTTGAAAGCCACCTGACTGGCCTCGTGCACCACTTTCATCTGTCCCATCACAAGATTCAACTGAAGAGGAGCTTCCTTGGCGGCACTCGGTGGGTTGTCTGGAGTTTGGTACGAAGTGAAAAGAGATGATGGCAGAACAGTTGAAGCACCCGCTAGGTCTGATGCGTGGAGTTGTACTAGAGCAGTAGGGGTATGAGCAGCTGACCTTGATGGATAGTCAGTCGACAGTGGGATAGCGAAAGTGACGTTGGTGCGAGCCGGATCTACGGATCGCTCCACCGCCGTCCCAGACATCAGTGTCGACTGAGGAACCTGAACCTCAGGCACTTTCCTACTCAGTCTGTGGTCCCTCCTCCTCCTTTCCCTTAGAGGCACTTCTTATTCTTCATCATCCGGAAGCACAACAACATCTCGTGGAGCTGCAGCAAACAAGAAAAGTCAAAGAGACGACTGACGAACAGTCCAGTCGACCGACTAAATTCGAGTCGGGCAGACTTACTGGCTTTGGAGGTAGCGCGTCATTGGTTTCCTCGTCATCTAGGACCTTGTCAATATCCATATCAGTCGTGGCGGAGGCCGGGCTGGAAAAGTTCATCATCCACTCGGTCAGGACAGGAGAATCAGTCAAAGGAAAGAAACACGGGAAGAACGTTTACCCAGAAGCAACAGGAACATCCATCTTGATCTTACGCAAGGTCTTTCGGGCCTTTGAGGGATTGATCTTGGGCTGCTTGATGACTTTCTCAGCCAGCTCTAGAGTCGGAGACCGAGCGCGCTTTTGAGATGGAACGCTCAAGGCCACAGTCTTACCGTGCCTGCCCACAGGATCATGGCGTTGCTTGGATCGTTTTTCTGAACGAGGTGGTGAGTCGACTACTTCCTCGTTGCCTGACTCGTCGCTCTCATCTTCATCACCGTCGTCTGGTGACTCCCATTCACCGCTCTCCTCGCGCTGTCCTCGCCCTCATGGTCCTGCTCCAGAGCTTGTTCACCATTGGGCATTGAGTACATCTCTTTGTAAATCTATAAGACAAGAAGTCAAGTGGAAATTAGTCGGATTAACAAATAGTCGGAAAACACATTCAAATGCAATCGGTCATATCGGCCAAACCTTGTCTGGCTGGTTGCTGTTTCTGAAAGGGTTGACTCTCCTGGCGCCCCTAGGGTTGTCCTTGTTCCCGGTGATGCTCGTCAGCCATTGCGCCACTGTTTCGGCCGGCACCTCCTCTGGATGAACCCGAGCAGTGTCGCCAGCGTCAGAGTACATACACATGGAATGGTCACGGGCCTGGAGCGGTTGGATGCGCTGACTGAGGAACACCTCCAACAAATCCATGCCGGTGATGCCTTGGTTGATCAGCTGGACCACCCTCTCGACCAGCATGCCAGTCTCCGCCTTCTCCGCAGTGGTCACTTTCAATGAGGAAGGAGTCTGAACACGGTCGAAAGAAAAAGTAGGAAGTCCAGTCGACTGGCCTGGAGTCGCGATATCCTTGCAGTAGAACCAGGTCGATTGCCAGTCTCTGACCGACTCAGGAAGGGTCATCGGAGGAAACGAACTCCTTTTCCTCTTCTGGATACCCAAACCCCCACACATCTGGATAACGTGGGTTTTCTCGTCCTTCGAGTTTTGCTTTCTTCACTGTCTGGGATCGGGTGGTGAAAATGTGCTTGAAAAGACCCCAGTGCGGTCGACACCCCAAGAAATTCTCGCACATGGACACGAACGCAACAAGATACGTGATGGTGTTGGGAGTGAAATGATGGAGTTGGGCCTCGAAGAAATTCAAGAAACCCCAGAAAAAGGATGTGGAGGAAGCAAGAAACCATGGTCGACATGAGTAGTAAGCAAAACGCACTCACCCGGCCGCGACTGCGGCTCCATCTCCCCCTCCGGCAACCGGGCAGCCTTGTGGACGATCAGCCCTGACTCGGCCAGCTGATCCAAATCCTCTTGCCAAACCAAAGATCGGATCCAATCACCCTGGATCCAACCTGGCGGCAGCCACGAGCGCGACGAAGATCCCCGATTCGTCTTCTTGCCCTTCACCGCCCCCGTCGCCTTCTTCGTGCGTTCCAGCGCCACCGTCTTTTCCTTTTCCATGGCGGCGGAGCGGAGGCGTCGAGAGTGTAGAAGCCGGATGCGGTGGTGGAGCAAGAGGAAGAAGAAGGAGAATGGACGCGCACAGTGCAGGCGCCTCGGCCTCACCGCTTTTAAAGGCCCACTTCCGAGTGGCTGACACACGGGCTCGGGTGATCCCGTCAAATCCCTCAACAGTCGCACGCGAGATACATGGCGAAAAAGGTGGCATGGAAATCGAAACGTTCCTGTTTATCCACTCCGCTTACCACGGCGCGCTCCATCCGGCGCGCTTCCCCCGAAATTTCGAATCCCGTGAAATCCGAGATCCGCCGCAACCAGTCACGCCAAAGATTTCCCGTCAAAGACAACACTCGACAGGTGACGTTATAAAACCAATCGACAATTTCTGAATTGATCAAGGCGACTGAAACGAAGCCGAAATTCCAACACTGACCTCTGTTTAGAAGTGAATAGTTGGGAAACACAAGAGTCAAGACAAGATCAACTTCAACCTTCTTTTCACTCGGACCTCTATCCATTCGGGGGCTAATGATGAGGACATAGATCTAGGGTAGGGTAATAGAGCTGACCTATATGTCCTATCCAAGGTCACTGTCTTAGAAGCCAAGAAGCTCAAGTGATGACAGGGAGGGCCCAACAAAGGTGTCGAGTGCAATCCACTCGACCTACCAGTCACACGGAGACTCCTCCTTCTTTGGGTCACTTGACCACACGATCATTCGACCATATGATACGTCTCCAACGTATCTATAATTTTTGATTGCTCCATGCTATATTATCTACTGTTTTGGACAATATTGGGCTTTATTATCCACTTTTATATTCTTTTTGGGACTAACCTATTAACCGGAGGCCCAGCCTAGAATTGCTGTTTTTTTGCCTATTTCAGTGTTTCGAAGAAAAGGAATATCAAACAGAGTCGAAACGGAATCAAACCAACTGGAGAAGTTATTTTTGGAAGGAAAGCTACCGGAAAAACTTGGAGTGCACGTGAGGAAAGGAATGAGGGAGCCACGAGGCAGGGGGCGCGCCCACCCCCCTAGGGCGCGCCCTCCACCCTCGTGGGCCCCTCGTGGCTCCCCTGACGTACTTCTTTCATCCATATATACCCATGTAGCCTAAAACTATCGAGGGGCAGAATAGATCGGGAGTTCCGCCACTAGAAGCCTCTATAGCCACCGAAAGCCAATCTAGACCCGTTCCGGCACCCTGCCGGAGGGGGAATCCTTCTCCGGTGGCCATCTTCATCATGTCGGTGCTCTCCATGACGAGGAGGGGGTAGTTCTCCCTCGGGGCTGAGGGTATGTACCAGTAGCTATGTGTTTGATCTCTCTCTCTCTCTCGTGTTCTTGAGGTGGTACGATCTTGATGTATCGCGAGCTTTGCTATTGTAGTTGGATCTTATGATGTTTTCTCCGCCCTCTACTCTCTTGTAAATGGATTGAGTTTCCCCTTTGAAGTTATCTTATCGGATTGAGTCCTTAAAGATTTGAGAACACTTGATGTATGTCTTGCCGTGCATATCTGGGGTGACAATGGGATACCAAGTGAATCACTTGATGTATGTTTTGGTGATCAACTTGCGGGTTCTGCCCATGAACCTATGCATAGGGGTTGGCACATGTTTTCGTCGTGATTCTCCGGTAGAAACTTTGGGGCACTCTTTGAGGTTCTATGTGTTGGTTGAATAGATGAATCTGAGATTGTGTGATGCATATCGTATAATCATTCCCACGGATACTCGGATTGATTGGAAAGAATAACTTTGAGGTGGTTTCGTACCCTACAATAATCTCTTCGTTTGTTCTCCGCTATTAGTGACTTTGGAGTAACTCTTTGTTGCATGTAGAGGGATAGTTATATGATCCAATTATGTTATTATTGTTGAGGGAACTTGCACTAGTGAAAGTATGAACCCTAGGCCTTGCTTCAACGCATTGCAATACCGTTTACGATCACTTTTATCATTAGTTACCTTGCTGTTTTTATATTTTCAGATTACAAATACCTTTATCTACCATCCATATACCACTTGTATCACCATCTCTTCGCCGAACTAGTGCACCTATACAATTTACCATTGTATTGGGTGTGTTGGGGACACAAGAGACTCTTTGTTATTTGGTTGCAGGGTTGCTTGAGAGAGACCATCTTCATCCTACGCCTCCTACGGATTGATAAACCTTAGGTCATCCACTTGAGGGAAATTTGCTACTGTCCTACAAACCTCTACACTTGGAGGCCCAACAACGTCTACAAGTAGAAGGTTGTGTAGTAGACATCAAGCTCTTTTCTGGCACCGTTGCCGGGGAGGTGAGTGCTTGAAGGTATATCTTTAGATCTTGCAATCGAATCTTTTTGTTTCTTGTTTTAGAACTAGTTTAGTTTATAAAAGAAAACTATATAAAAATGGAATTAAGTTTGCCTCATATGCTTCATCTTTTTAATATCTTCTGTGAGTATGATGGAAAGGAAAATTGTGCCAAAGTGTTAGAAGAAGAATGCATTAAAATGTTTGGCACTAAATCTTTGAATGATGAGCATGATTGCAATGTTGTTAGTATGAACTCCTTGAATATCCATAGTACTAATGATGATTGCACTAGTTATGATGAAAATGTCTCCTATAAACATGTCAATTTTTGTGGAGTGCATTGGGTTTGCAAGTACATACCAAATAGGGAAGATAGATATTGCAAGAGGCATAAGTACTTAGAAACTAAATTGTTGCAAGAAAGTCTTGATGATTGTGCTGAAAAATTCAATATTTTTCGCGCCCCTTGTGAACTTTGCAATGAACATGGTCATTTAAATCTCCAATGCAAATTGTTTCATGACCGAATCATATCCAAAAATGGTGATAATTTGATTACCCTTGAGCATCATAAAGAGCTTAGTCTTCTTTTGGGGTATGAGGAAATGAAACGTATAACCGAGGGTATTCCAAAGTTTAATCTTGATAGATTTCTTGATTTTGATCTAGAGAAGATTTATATGTATTGTGCGGTGAATTGCATTGAAAATGCTTATAATGCCAATTACATAAAGAAAAGAAAACAAATAGAAGATGAAGAGAACACTAATGAAAGGGAAGAGACTTCCCAATATTCTCCTATTATTTCTTATGATGAATCAGATAACGAGGCGGAGCCTCCTATTCAACCAATCTCATTAATAAGGAGCTCCAAAAAGAGGATTGAACCCACACATGATGTGGTGAAGAAGAAGAAAAGAAAAAGAAAGAGAGGTAAAAAAGATATCTCTCCCAAATAATGCTGCTCCTATTACTATTGTGCCTTATGAAAATATAATTATGGAAGATAATGATACTTCTTAGGATCTTGAAAAATCTTTTTGGCACTTGCTTGGAAGAATATGATAATTCTATACTATTGGTGCTATCCATACTATTAATGATGAGAGTGATTATGCTTATGATATGAAAAGGCCTAAGCTTGGGATGCTATTTTGATGAATATGATGTTTTTGAGAATATATTTGCTGCAATTAATGTTTGTCCCAAGCTTGGGGATGCTACGTTTAATGAAGATGATATTTTTAGTCTCCCAAGTTTTGATATGCAAATTTATAATGATGATAGCGTACCTCCTACCTATGATGATTATCGTGATTATACTTGTGCTATAAAAAGTAGTGATTATATTTATAAAACTTGTCATGATTATGATTACTCCTTATTTGAACATTACTCTTTTAATGTGGAAACAATTTATTGTATTCAAGTCTCTTATGATACTCCCACTATTCCGAATAAGACGAATTTTGCTTATGTGGAGATTAGTAAATTTTCTATGCTTGTAGATCATGAAAAGAATGCTTTAGGTGCTGGTTACATTGTTGAATTCATTCATGATGCTACTGAAAATTATTATGAGGGAGGAACATATGCTTGTAGGAATTGCAATAATATCAAGTTTCCTCTTTATGTGCATAAAGTTTTGAAGTTATGCTTGTTTTGCTTTCCTATGCAAGTTGATTCTTGTTCCCACAAGTTGTTTTCTCACAAAATCCCTATGCATAGGAAGTGGGTTAGACTTAAATATGCTAGTAATATTCTTCATGATGCTCTCTTTATCTTTCAATTCTTACCCTTTATGTGAGCATCATTGAAATCATCATGCCTAGCTAAGGGCGTTAAACGATAGCGCTTGTTGGGAGGCAACCAAATTTTATTTTTGTTCCTTTATTTTTTATCCTGTTTAGTAATAAATAATTTATCTAGCCTCTGTTATGATTGAGTTTTTATGTTTTAATTAGTGTTTGTGCCAAGTAGAACCTTTGGGAAGACTTGGGGAAAGTCTTTGCGATCCTGCTGTAAAAAACAGAAACTTTAAGCGCTCACGAGAATTGCTGCCATTTTTATTTGGAGAGTGATATTTAGTTAATTATTTTTTAGGATGATTAATAGATAAATTAATCAGGTCCAGAAATTTATTTGAGAATTTTAGGAGTTCCAGAACTATACGTTTGATCCAGATTACTACAGACTGTTCTGTTTTTAACAGATTCTGTTTTCGATGTGTTGTTTGCTTATTTTGATGAATCTATGAGTAGTATCGGAGGGTATGAACCATAGATAAGTTGGAATACAGTAGATATTACACTAATATGAATTTATAATGAGTTCAAAACAGTACCTAAGTGGTGATTTATTTTCTTATACTAACGGAGCTTACGAGTTTTCTGTTAAGTTTTGTGTTGCGAAGTTTTCAAGTTTTGGGTAAAGATTCGATGGACTATGGAATAAGGAGTGGCAAGAGCCTAAGCTTGGGGATTCCCAAGGCACCCCAAGGTAATATTCAAGGACAACCTAAAGCCTAATCTTGGGGATGCCCCGGAAGGCATCCCCTCTTTCGTCTTCATTCATCGGTAACTTTACTTGGAGCTATATTTTTATTCGCCACATGATATGTGTTTTGCTTGGAGCGTCATTTTATTTTATTTAGCTTTTCTTGCTGTTTGAATAAAATACCAAGATCTGAAATTCTTAAATGTTAGAGAGTCTTCACATAGTTGCATAATTATTCGACTACTCATTGATCTTCACTTATATGTTTCAGAGTAGTTTTTCATTTGCTCTAGTGCTTCACTTATATCCTTTTAGAGCACGGTGGTGGTTTTATTTTGTAGAAATAGATGAACTCTCATGCTTCACTTATATTATTTTGAGAGTCTTTAATAGCATGGTAATTTTCTTAAATAATCCTAATATGCTAGGTATTCAAGATTAGCAAAAAATTTCTTATGAGTGTTTTGAATACTAAGAGAAGTTTGATGCTTGATGATTGTTTTGAGATATGGAGGTAATAATATCAAAGTCGTGCTAGTTGAGTAGTTGTGAATTTGAGAAATGCTTGTGTTGAAGTTTGCAAGTCCCGTAGCATGCACGTATGGTAAAGGTTGTGTAACAAATTTGAAACATGAGGTGTTATTTGATTGTCTTCCTTATGAGTGGCAGTCGGGGTCGAGCGATCGTCCTTTCCTACCAATCTATCCCCCTAGGAGCATGCACGTAGTGCCGAGGTTTTTGGTGACTTGTAGATTTTTGCAATAAGTATGTGAGTTCTTTATGACTAATGTTGAGTCCATGGATTATACGCACTCTCACCCTTCCATCCTTGCTAGCCTATTCGGTACCGTGCATTGCCCTTTCTCACACTGAGAGTTGGTGCAAATTTCTCCGGTGCATCCAAACCCTGTGATATGATACGCTCTTTCACACATAAACCTCCTTATATCTTCCTCAAAACAGCCACCATACCTACCTATTATGGCATTTCCATAGCCATTCCGAGATATATTGCCATGCAACTTTCCACCGTTCCGCTTATCATGACACATTCATCATTATCATATTGCTTAGCATGATCATGTAGTTGACATAGAATTTGTGGCAAAGCCACCGTTCATAATTTTCATACATGTCACTCTTGATTCATTGTACACCGCCGGAGGCATTCATATAGTCATACTTTGTTCTAGTATCGAGTTGTAATCATTGAGTTGTAAATAAATAGAAGTGTGATGATCATCATTAATAGAGCATTGTCCCAAAAAAGAAGAAAGGCCAAAAAAACATAAAAGCGAAAGGCCAAATAAAAAAAGAAGAAAGGCAAAAAAGGGAAAGGCCAAATAAAAAAATAAAAAAAATAAAAGGGACAATGCTACTATCCTTTTCCACACTTGTGCTTCAAAGTAGCACCATGATCTTTATGATAGAGAGTCTCTTGTTTTGTCACTTTCATATACTAGTGGGAATTTCATTATAGAACTTGGCTTGTATATTCCAACAATGGGCCTCCTCAAGTGCCCTAGGTCTTCGTGAGAAAGCAAGTTGGATGCACACCCACTTAGTTTCTTTTGTTGAGCTTTCATACATTTATAGCTCTAGTGCATCCGTTGCATGGCAAACCCTACTCCTTGCATTAACATCAATCGATGGGCATCTCCATAGCCCATTGATCAGCCTCGTTGTTGTGAGACATTCTCCTTTTTTGTCTTCTCCACATAACCCCCATCATCATATTCTATTCCACCCATAGTGCTATGTCCATGGCTCGCGCTCATATATTGCGTGAAAGTTTATAGGTTTGAGATTACTAAAGTATGAAACAATTGCTTGGCTTGTCATCGGGGTTGTGCATGATGAGAGCATTCTTGTGTGACAAAAATGGAGCATGACTAAACTATATGATTTTGTAGGGATGAACTTTCATTGGCCATGTTATTTTGAGAGGACATAATTGCTTAGTTAGTATGCTTGAAGTATTATTATTTTTATGTCAATATGAACTTTTGTCTTGAATCTTTCGGATCTGAACATTCATACCACAATTAACAAGAATTACATTGAAATTATGCCAGGTAGCACTCCACATCAAAAATTCTTTTTTATCATTTACCTACTCGAGGACGAGCAGGACTTAAGCTTGGGGATGCTTGATACGTCTCCAACGTATCTATAATTTTTGATTGCTCCATGCTATATTATCTACTGTTTTGGACAATATTGGGCTTTATTATCCACTTTTATATTATTTTTGGGACTAACCTATTAACCGGAGGCCCAACCCAGAATTGCTGTTTTTTTTGCCTATTTCAGTGTTTCGAAGAAAAGGAATATCAAACGGAGTCGAAACGGAATGAAACTAACTGGAGAAGTTATTTTTGGAAGGAAAGCTACCGGAAAAACTTGGAGTGCACGTCAGGAAAGGAACGAGGGAGCCACGAGGCAGGGGGCGCGCTCACCCCCCTAGGGCACGCCCTCCACCCTCGTGGGTCCCTCGTGGCTCCCCTGACGTACTTCTTTCACCCATATATACCCATGTACCCTAAAACTATCGATGGGCAGAATATATCGGGAGTTCCGCCGCCAGAAGCCTCAGTAGACACCGAAAGCCAATCTAGACCCGTTCCGGCACCCTGTCGGAGGGGGAATCCTTCTCTGGTGGCCATCTTCATCATCCTGGTGCTCTCCATGACGAGGAGGGAGTAGTTCTCCCTCAGGGCTGAGGGTATGTACCAGTAGCAATGTGTTTGATCTCTCTCTCTCTCTCTCTCTCGTGTTCTCGAGGTGGTACGATCTTGATGTATCGCGAGCTTTGCTATTATAGTTGGATCTTATGATATTTTCTCCCCCCTCTACTCTCTTGTAATGGATCAAGTTTCCCCTTTGAAGTTATCTTATCGGATTGAGTCTTTAAAGATTTGAGAACACTTGATGTATGTCTTGCCGTGCGTATCTGTGGTGACAATGGGATACCACGTGAATCACTTGATGTATGTTTTGGTGATCAACTTGCGGGTTCCGCCCATGAACCTATGCATAGGGGTTGGCACATGTTTTCATCGTGATTCTCTGGTAGAAACTTTGGGGCACTCTTTGAGGTTCTATGTGTTGGTTGAATAGATGAATATGAGATTGTGTGATGCATATTGTATAATCATATCCACATATACTTGAGGTGACATTGGAGTATCTAGGTGACATTAGGGTTTTGGTTGATTTGTGTCTTAAGGTGTTATTCTAGTACAAACTCTAGGGCTGTTTGTGACACTTATAGGAATAGCCCAACGGATTGATTGGAAAGAATAACTTTGAGGTGGTTTCGTACCCTACCATAATCTCTTCGTTTGTTCTCCGCTATTAGTGACTTTGGAGTGACTCTTTGTTGCATGTTGAGGGATAGTTATATGATCCAATTATGTTATTATTGTTGAGGGAACTTGCACTAGTGAAAGTATGAACCCTAGGCCTTGTTTCAACGCATTGCAATACCGTTTACGCACACTTTTATCATTGGTTACCTTGCTGTTTTTATATTTTCAGATTACAAATACCTTTATCTACCATCCATATACCACTTGTATCACCATCTCTTCGCCGAACTAGTGCACCTATACAATTTACCATTGTATTGGGTGTGTTGGGGACACAAGAGACTCTTTGTTATTTGGTTGCAGGGTTGCTTGAGAGAGACCATCTTCATCCTACGCCTCCTACGGATTGATAAACCGTAGGTCATCCACTTGAGGGAAATTTGCTACTGTCCTACAAACCTATGCACTTGGAGGCCCAACAACGTCTACAAGAAGAAGGTTGTGTAGTAGACATCACAATACAAGAATCCATTCGACCTATTTGAAGACCAAGAGTCGTCGAGAACAGCAACGGGCAAGCGTCCACTCTGTAACCTTTAAGGCCATTAAGGCATTTAAGGCTACCGTTACCAGTAACGCCATCTCTCTATGTACCTTAAACTCCTTGTAACGTGGGCTGGCTGGGGTCCTGGCGCACTCTATATAAGCCACCCCCTCCACTGAGACAAGGGTTCGCACCCCCTGTAAACACACACATACATAATCCAGTCGACCGCCTCCGGGCACCGAGACGTATGGCAGTTACTTCCTCCGCGAAGGGCCTGAACTCATAAAACTCGTGTGTACAACTTCACCATAGCTAAGATCTTGCCTCCCCATACCTACCCCCCATTCTACTGTTAGTCTTAGATCCACGACAGGATGTACATATGAACAGAAATGTTTAGCGGGGACTGACTGTGTGGGATGTACCTGCGACCGTGATCAATTTCGCCTATATAATTGTATTTTTAGCTCTACTATATGTATTTCCGTATTTGAGAGCTCACCGGTCGCACACGACCTCATTTTGCCGAGCGTGTGTGCCAGGAGGGAATATCCCCGAAGGTTTCTGGGTCGTGTGGGAAGGACCCCCTATCACCGTCACTCACTTGGAGACGGTTCTGAACGCCGTCGCGGAAAGGGGTTAAAAACCATTTGTATAGCACCGACGCGTAATAGTGAAAGCCAATACTACTAAAAGGGGATGAGGTGTTGCTTGATGGTCTACTTGCTCAAAGTCCTTAGTGATATTGCTACAAAAACCCTCAATCACTTTCTCATTTCCACATATGTCTAAAACTCAAAAGTCAAACTCGGCCCCACCGAAATGATCCATCTGATGCCACCGATTTCAGTTGACATAGCCACTGCCAGAAACCCTAGCAATTCGGTTACACCGATGCAGATCTCGGTCTCACAGAGATGGCCTTGCAAACTCTCTGTTACATGTTGTAATTATTTCGGTCTCACCGAAATGTGCAATCAGTCTCACCGAGTTTGCTTGACCAACTCTCTATTTGCTCTTTGCTTAAATCGATCTCACCGAGCTCAAGCAATCAGTCTCACCGAGATGAGGTTTTGCCCTAGACCTAGCACATCGGTCCCACTAACTTGTTCCAGTCGGTCCCACCAAGATTCCTAATGTTCACATTTTGAACTAAATCGGTCGCATCGAGTTCTTCTATTCGGTCTAACCGAGTTGGGTCAAATGTGTGTAACAGTTGGATTTTGTGTGGAGGCTATATATACCCCGCCACCCCCTTCTCCATATGTGAGAGAGCCATCGGAACATGCCTACACTTCCACTACTCATTTTCTGAGAGAGAACCACCTACTCATGTGTTCAGACCAAGATTCCAATCCTACTAGAATAATCTTGATCTCTAGCCTTTCCCAAGTTGCTCTC
Organism: Triticum monococcum; assembly: GCA_034509565.1. Taxonomy (NCBI): domain Eukaryota; kingdom Viridiplantae; phylum Streptophyta; class Magnoliopsida; order Poales; family Poaceae; genus Triticum; species Triticum monococcum. Next base: position 425,463,479 of record CM067847.1, on the reverse strand, counting down.
CACTCAAATCATCTTTCCACCATAGCCAAATCTATGTGATAGAGTTGAGTGTTGGGGAGACTATCATTTGAAGCACAAGAGCAAGGAGTTCATCACCAACACACCATCTATTACCTTTTGGAGAGTGGTGTCTCCTAGATTGGTTAGGTGTCGCTTGGGAGCCTCCGATAAGATTGTGGAGTTGAACCAAGAAGTTTGTATGGGCAAAGAGATCGCCTACTTCGTGAAGATCTACCCGAGTGAGGAAAGTCCTTCGTGGGTGATGACCATGGTGGGATCGACAAGGTTTCTTCTTCGTGGACCCTTCGTGGATGGAGCCCTCCGTGGACTCGTGCAACCGTTACCCTTTGTGGGTTGAAGTCTCCATCAATGTGGATGTATGATAGCACCACCTATCGGAACCACACCAAAAATATCCATGTCTACGTTGCATTTTCCTTCTCCAAACCCTTCACTTTACCTTCATATGCAATGTTTTACTTTCTGCTGCTACACTTATCGACGTTTTGGGAACGGGGGTACCTAGACTTGCCTGCCTGCAGCCCACGGCGTGGCTCCATCGGCGGCCTGGTATGGCCCAGCTTCAACATCAACAACTCAAGACCCTCACGAGGGGCCAAGCCTCACGAGGCGGACGACACCAAGACCTCCACGTGGGGCGGCCTCCCCAGGCTGGCTCACGAGGAGCGGAGATATCTATGCAAGGTTCACCTCGCGAGGTTCAGATGACGCGAGCCATGACGACCAAGGCCAGGCGGGTGCCAGCGGGCGCCGTGTACCAGTTTGCTCTTTGGTGCTAAGGAGGTAAGCGCAGGCGCGGAGTCCCGAGGAATCAAGCAAAGGTTTCCATTCCGGTGCAACAAGACCAAGACCGCTAGGACAGCAGGACGAAGGTCATCACCGAGCCCACCACAGCATCACCACCAGAGGCTTTTTGCAGGCGAAGACTACTTTTGTCAGTATAGCATGTACTAGTTGTCTCCCTCCAAAATTGGCCATTCTGGGATCCCTTCCCACCTTCATTTGGGAAGAGGACCAAGGCCACTATAAATAGGACCTAGCCACCACCATAGAAAAGGGACGGATCATTCAGATCATCCTCACGTCCTCCAGCTCATCGAGCACAAGAACACCTCTCCTCCTGAGGTTGTTCTCCACTGTACTAGTTCATCCTCAGCCACTCGAGGCCAATCCACCACAAAGCAAGAGTAGGGTTTTACACCGCAAGGTGGCCCGAACCTAGGTAAACTGCTATGTCTCTTGTCCATTCGGTTCGTCCAGCTAGGGCGTGGGATTAGAGAGCAGGCAAATTGGGGAGGACGAGTTCTTCGCACGAACCTCTCAAGGGTCTATGAAAACCCAAAATCTAACATTTGGCGCGCCAGGTAGGGGTGCGTCGGAGATCCGCCACCTTATCATCTGCGCTCTGCTGTTCGGCTCTCATGGTGGACGCTTCTCCATCGACTGGATGGACGCACACCCTCAGAGGAGCCGAGGGCCTGCAATCCTTGACCCCCTCCCTACGGCGAGTGCAGTGGCCGCCCAAGTTCAGGCCGGACATGCCGCACTGATACGACGGCGCGGCAGACCCGGTAGGCTTTCTCCAAGCGTACGAGGAGGCTGTTTGGGCGGCCAGTGGCAACGACAAGGTCATGGCAAACTGGCTCCCCATGGCCCTGACGGGCGCGCCGTGCTCTTGGCTTCTCAACTTGCTAGGGTCTTATGTGGCATCCTGGGAGGAGCTGCGCGGCCTCTTCATCGCGCGCTTCACGACACTAGCACCCCACGCCATCGCAGCCCTCCTCGGTGGCTCGCAGGCGCCGCCCTCAGACCACCATGTCAAGCAATTCTTCCGCCAGGTGGGTGCCGCCCACGTACAACAGGGAGCTCCTCCCGGATGGGCGGTGCCCAAGGCCGACCTCACCTTCGACCCGAGAAATCACCTCGTGACCACGGCAGGCGCTGGCGCGCTACCGGTGCTTTGCACCCCCAACATCTGCAACATGGCGGTCACCAAGACCCCCATCGACGGCGGAGCTGGCCTCAATGTGCTCTTTGTGGAAGCTTTCAGCTTGCTTCATGTGCCACATGGCCGGCTCCGCCCCACCAAGCCCTTCTCCGGGGTCATGGACGACTCCACCTGTCCCTTGGGGCAGATCCGCCTCCCCGACACCTTCGGCACACGTGACAACTACCGCACTAAGCTCATCGACTTCGACATCGCCCACATTGGCCTCCCTTACAATGCCATCCTCAGTTACCTGTTCTTGGCCCAGTTCATGGCAGTGACCCACCCCGCCTACAATCTCATGAAGATGCCGGGGAGCAGCGGCATCCTTACTATGGCCAGGGACACCAAGGAAGCCTTGTCGGCCCTCAAGCTCACCTTCAGGGCCGCGACTGCCGCACGACTAGGTGAGAAAGGAGCCCCGGAGGCTCCGGGGGCTGCGCGAGCAAAGAAGAAGCAGCTGTTCTCCCAAGATCGTGCTGAGACGAAGCAAGTATCAGTTGATGAGGATGGGGCGTCAGGCGCCACCTTCACCATAAGTGATGGCCTCCCTTCAGATCAATAGGAGGCGTTGGTCAGCTTCTTACGCAAGAACAAGGATGTGTTCACATGGGAGCCTAAGGATCTGGTCGAGATCTCGAGGGGGATAATCAAGCACCACCTAAGGGTGTGCCCTAACATGCGCCCAGTAAAGCAAAAAGCGTGGCGGCAGTCCATAGAAAAGCAGTCGTTCATCGTCCACGAGACTCGCAAACTCCAAGAAGCTGGTGTCATTCGGGAGGTATGGTACCCAGAATAGCTGGTGAATCCAGTTGTCGTCCCCAAGAAGGGCGGGAAGGAGTGCATGTGCGTCGACTTCACCAACCTCAACAAGGCTTGCCCCCAAGACCCCTTCCCGCTTCTGCACATCGACCAGATCGTCGACTCCACCACCGATTGCGACCTGCTGTGTTTTCTGGATGCCTTCTCAGGTTATCACCAAATCAAGATGGCAGTATAAGATGTTGAGAAGACCACTTTCCTGACCCCATGCAGGGTGTACTACTACACCTGCATGTCGTTCGGGCTGCGTAACACCGTAGCAACTTTCTAGCGGCTAATGCACATTGCTCTGGGCCGGCAGCTCGGGAGGAATGCTGAGGCCTATGTTGACGATATAGTGGTGAAATCTCGGGAGGCAGGGACTCTCATTGAATACCTGGAGGAAACATTCACCAACCTGTGCAAGGTGGATCTATGGCTCAATCTAGATAAATGCGTATTTGGCGTCCCCTCCGGCAAGTTCCTGGGCTTTCTGGTGTCGCATAGAGGAATCGAGGCCAACCCCGAGAAGGTCAAGGCCATAGAAGGGATGAGCCCGCCATAGACCCTCAAGGAGATGCAGAAGCTAGCAGGCTATGTGACCTCGATAGGGTGCTTCATCTCTAAGCTGGGGGAGTGCGCCCTCCCATTCTTCACGTTGGTGAAAAAGATGGGACCATTCGAGTGGACTCCGGAGGCCGACGCGGCGTTCCAAGACCTCAGGAAGTATCTCACCAGCCCGCCGGTGATGGTAGCGCCATGCCCCCTCGAGCCGCAAGTGCACTACCTAGCCGCCACCCCTCACTCGGCAAACGCGGCGTTGGTGGCGGTCCGGGAGGAACGCCAAGCCAAGGACTCTCAAAGCAGCACCCTGCAGCTGGCTGGAACGCACCGGTTCTAGGATGGCGCTCTTGAGGCCTCGGCTACCCCATCAGAAGACCAAGCCCCTCAGGATGGAGCTCCTAAGGCCCCGACTACCTTGACCGGTGACCAGCCTCCTAAGGCCACTAGGCCGCAGGAGGCGCAAGGCGTCACCCACACTTTCACCCTCGCCGAGCTCCCCGTGTACTTTGTCAGCACGATGCTGCGCGATGCGTGGGCGCGCTACTCCATGCCACAAATTCTCTTGCTCGCGCTCCTTGTTGCCTCATGCAAGTTGCGCCACTACTTTCAAGGCCACCCCATCAAGGTCGTCTCATCTTACCCGCTGGAGAGGGTGCTCAAGAGCCCCAATGTGGCAGGAAGGGTGGCAAACTGGAACATCGAATTGCAGACATTCCAATTGGAGTTCAACACCACCAGAGTCATCAAGGGCGTCACACTCGCCGACTTCATGGCGGAATGGACTAACGTTCCCAGCCTTCAAGCAAGAGAGGACCGATCCCTCTCACCAGGGAGGGAGGCAACAGACGGCTGGGTCATGTACTTCGTCGGCACCTTCGCTTGTTAGGGCGCGGGGGCTGGTGCCGTGCTGATCTCGGCCACCCAGAACAAGCTCCACTACACTATGTAGCTCTATTTCTAGCAGGGCGAGAAGGTCTACAACAACATCACGGAGTACGAAGGCCTGATTGCCGGTCTCAAGACTGTAGTAGCCTTGGGGGTGAAGGGCCTCGCCATCAAGGGCGACTCCCAGCTCCTCGTCAACTTCTCCAACAAAGTATACGAGCCGAAGGACGAGCACATGGAGGCATACCTTGCTGAGGTACAAAAAATTGAGAAACAATTCTTGGGCCTGGAACTGCAGCTTGTGCCGCACGGCACGAATAAGGAAGCTCACGACATTGCCAAGAGGGCGTCCCGGTGCTTGCCCCAGGAGCCTGGCGTCTTCGAGGAGCGGGTCTTCAAACCTTCAGCAGCCCCTCCTGCTGCGGAACCAGCATCGCCTCGAGAGGAGCTCCCACTAGCACCCCTCCGGGGAGCCCCCGCTTGTGGCCTAACCTCGGGAGTGCATCTACTTCTCGCGCTCGAGCCTTAGGAGGGGTGTTAGACCGAAGAGTTTAGGGCAGACCTGCTTTAGGGGACCTTGCCAGGGAAGGACAGGGACGCGGAGCATGTGGCTCGACAAGCCACGGCCTATTGCATCCAGGATGGTGAGCTCTATAGGAAACGGCCAAATGATGTTTCTCTGCGATGCATCTCCAGGGAGCAGGGACATGAGCTGTTGGCTAACATACACGGCGGGGACTGCAGGCATCACTCATCGTTGTGCACCCTCGTGGGCAAGGCGTTCCACAGCGGGTTGTACTGGCCCATGATGCTCAATGATGCCACCGAGTTGGTGAGATCTTGTGAAGTATGCCAATTCCATGCGAAGCAGATCCACTAGCCCGCTCAGAGCCTCCCGACCATCCTGCTCTCTTGGCCGTTCGCGGTCTGGGGGCTGGACATCTTGGGGCCGTTCCCTCGGGCGCCCGGGGGCTACCGCTACCTCTACGTCACCATCGACAAATTCACCAAGTGGGTGGAGGTGGAGGTTGTCCGCACTATCCCAGCCGGCTCGGCAGTCAAGTTCATCAAGGGCCTCGTGAGCCGGTTTAGGGTCCCCAATCGCATCATCACCGACAACGGCTCACAGTTCACTAGAAACCTTTTCAAAACATATTGTGCTAACCTTGGGACATAGATATGCTATGCCTCAGTGGCACACCCCAGGAGAAACGACCAAGCTGAACGCGCCAATGCAGAGGTCCTGAGAGGCCTCAAGGCAAGAACCTTCAAAAAGAAGCTCGAGGCCTGCGGCAGGGGCTGGTTGGACAAGCTCAAGTCCGTGCTATGGTCCATCCGCACCACCGCGACGAAGCCAACGGGTGAGACTCCATTCTTCCTCGTCTACGGAGCCGAAGTGGTTCTCCCTCACAAGGTCAGGCAACGCTCTACGTGGGTCTTGGCATTTGACGAGGCACACAAGGACACCTCGCGGGGGATGGACCTCGTGCTGGGGGAGGAACGCCACTATCAAGCCGCACTCCGAGAAGCAAGGTACCAGCAGGCGCTGCGTGATAACCCACAAGTATAGGGGATCGCAACAGTTTTTAAGGGTAAAGTATTCAACCCAAATTGATTCGACACAAGGGGAGCCAAAGAATACGCTCAAGTATTAGCAGCTGAGTTGTCAATTCAACCACACCTGGAAACTTAATATCTGCAGCAAAGTGTTTAGTAGCAAAGTAATATGATAGTAGTGGTAACGGTAACAAAAGGCAACAGTGGTGAAAGTAATATTTTTGGTATTTTGTAGTGATGATAGCAATAGCAACGGAAAAGTAAATAAGCGAAGAATAATATATGGAAAGCTCGTAGGCAATGGATCAGTGATGGAGAATTATGCCGGATGCGGTTCATCATGTAACAGTCATAACCTAGGGTGACACAGAACTAGCCCCAGTTCATTGATATAATGTAGGCATGTATTCCGAACATAGTCATACGTGCTTATGGAAAAGAACTTGCATGAGATCTTTTGTCCTACCCTCCCGTGGCAGCGGGGTCCTTACGGAAACTAAGGGATATTAAGGCCTCCTTTTAATAGAGAACGGGAACAAAGCATTAACACATAGTGCATACATGAACTCCTCAAACTACGGTCATCACCGGTAAGTATCCCGATTATTGTCGCTTCGGGGTTAACGGATCATAACACATAATAGGTGACTATAGACTTGCAAGATAGGATCAAGAACACTCATATATTGATGAAAACATGATAGGTTCAGATCTGAAATCATGGCACTTGGGCCCTAGTGACAAGCATTAAGCATAGCAAAGTCATAGCAACATCAATCTCAGAACATAGTGGATACTAGGGATCAAACCCTAACAAAACTAACTCGATTACATGATAGATCCCATCCAACCCATCACCGTCCAGCAAGCCTATGATGGAATTACTCGCGCATGGTGGTGAGCATCATGAAATTGGTGATGGAGGATGGTTGATGATGACGATGGCGACGGATTCCCCTCCCCGGAGCCCCGAACGGACTCCAGATCAGCCCTCCCGAGAGGATTTAGGGCTTGGCGGCGGCTCCATATCGTAAAACATGATGATTTCCTCTCTCTGATTTTTCTCTCCCCGAAACACAATATATGGGGTTGGAGTTGGAGTCGGAGAGGCAACAGGGGGCCCATGAGGTAGGGGGCCCCCTGGCCTTCATCTTTTGCAGGTATTTTTCATATTTTCTAAAAAGCGGCTCCGTGAAGTTTCAGGTTATTCCGAGAATGTTTGTTTCTGCACATAAATAACACCATGGTAATTCTACTGAAAACAGCGTCAGTCCGGGTTAGTTCCATTCAAATCATGCAAGTTAGAGTCCAAAACAAGGGCAAAAGTGTTTGGAAAAGTAGATACGTTGGAGACGTATCACTGCGGCGGTACCACTACCGCAACATCCTCTCCAGGATGCTTGAGGTGGGTGATCTTGTCCTGAGGCGGGTGCTCTCTAGGGAGGGGCTGCATAAGCTTTCACCCATGTGTGAGGACCCGTTCAGAATCGCCTATGTCTCCAGGCATGGCGCCGTGAACCTGGAGACGCAGGACGGGATCCCCATCATGAAAGCCTGGAACATCCAACACCTCCAGAAGTTCTACCCATGAAGCAAGGCCCATGCCTGTGAAGGTCTCCGCTCATTACACTCTCACGTAATAATGAGTGGGGCTGTACACGCCCTGGAGTCTCCGGAGTGCCGCCCTCGGGCCTCGGGGGCTCCCTCACATGTCCTAGTGGCAGCACTAAGCTCCGCACTGGTGAGAAGACTAGACTAGGTGCCAGACTCGGCTGTTCATTTGCTTGCTTTCTGTAGCTGGTTTGCAACTTCCTAATGGAATTTGGAGTTCTCGGGTTTTTCGATTGATAAGTTGGATTCTCCCCTTTTATTTCTCTCACCTTTTAGTCTTGGCTCAGGGGAGCGGCAGTTGCCCGTTGCTCCTCCTTGCGCGTCTTGCGCACGGGGGTTGGGCAGGTGTGTGCACGCGTTGGGTTCACCCGCGCCGCAAACACACTTCGCCAAAGCCCTGTCGCCCCGGAGCCTCAGCTTCTAGAGTGTCCTTGATCCTCGCGAGGCACTCTCGAATCAGCTTGTGGGCATGAGCACACTTTAAGTCTATTGCCCTCGGGCAGCGTGATGCGGTGCACTAAGCCACAGCTAACTCACGCTTGAGGGCTTGCGCAGGGAAGAACAAGGAACCCCGCCAGATGTTCTAACATCTCTGCAGCTCTACAATGTGTCCTGAGGCCGATGGCTCCTAGGTCGTTGGGAAGGGAGCTTCACCAGATGCCAAAGGGCGTGCCCTCGCAAGATGGGAAACTAAACTACCGCAAGCATGACAAGCTAAGTTACCCAAACCGCGTCTATTCAGAACACATATAGCATGACATAACATCAAGATAACAAGCATATCATAGTGTCATAAGTGCCGCAGTTCATTACACACCCCAGCAGGGCCTTCTACTTTTTTCAGAATGCAGGAAAATTAAAGGTTAAACGAAAGTGGCCCACACGGCCGTAGGAGCTTCCAAGCAAGGCGGTGGGACGGCCCATCGCCTTCCCCGATCCGAGCCCAGTGGCGGGGCGACTCATCATAGCCGCCGCTGCTGGTGCTCTCGCTGGAGGAGGAGCCGCCTCCAATGGGGGAGGCCTGGCCGTCACCAAGGGCGAGCTCGCGCTCGTCGTCGTCGCGGCCATCATCAAGGCCAAGCTCATCGTCGCTGCTGCCATCCTCGAGACAGCACCCCGCACGATGGCCTTCCACCCGGAACACCCTCACGTAAAGGGTCACGATGCCATCGTACCTGAAGTGGAGGGTGCACCTCCCACTCACGCCGCGCGCACGAGCAAACGCCTGCCAGCTGCAGGCCAACGATACGTTACCAGTGGCCGTAACTTCGACCCAAACCCACGAAGCCTTGCTGCAATAGCCGCCAACCTGCAACCAGAGGCCGTCAAGCCCCGCGGCTGGTAGCTCACCCGCGAAGAAGCGGGGGAGTGGGAGCCAGGTGACGCTCGGCCTGTCCGACCACACGACGGTGGAAGCGTAGCCAAGGAGGCCGGGCAACCATGGCGCGCCTCCCCTCGTCATAGGGGCTGCCTCGCTCTTGGCAGCTTCCACCGCGAGAAGAAGCATCGCCACGGCCACCCAAGGCGACGCCGGCCCCCGAAGGAGTGCGCCCGCGTCCCCGAGGGGCCACCGCAGGGGTCCCAACATACTTGCGGGGGCGGCCTCGCCCTCTCTTAGGAGGCAGTGTGCCGGGTCCCTCCTTGGGGGCCTTCCCTTCTCGATGGCGGAGAACTTCCTCGCCGACACCATGGGAGCTACAACAAGACAACAAGGCAGAGAGGAGGAAGAAGGAGCGGGTGGCGAGAAGATGGAGATGAGCAAGGGGGCTCCGCCCCTCTCCTCATTCATTGCCGAAGGGAGGGTAACCGCCACCCACCATGATCACACGTAATGATTATTTTCTCTGGATGCAGCAGGGTCTCGTTAAGTCAAACGGTTCCCAAGGCAGCATGGGGAAGCGGATACGCACTACTGCAGGATGCTGCTAACGCGACACTATGATCGGAGACCCTTCGACAAAACTGTGTGCGATGCAATAATCGGAAACGGTGGTGTCAAAAACCGTCAAAAAGGTGCAAAATGTTTGCGATGTAGGATGCATCAAACACGGTTCAGATTTTAGTTGTGTGTGTGATGCAGGGCATATGGTTCAGTTCAATTAACTGTTTGTGATGAGGAGGAATAAAAGAAATGGGCAAGCAGATGAAGGTGTGTGTGATATATAGCATACGGTTCACTTGGATGAACTGTTTGTGATTAGGCAACACAAAAGAAATAGTCAGCCAGATCAAGGTGTGTGCGATATAGAGCGTGCAGTTCACTCGGATGAACTGTTTGCGTTGACATAAGAGAACATAAACGGTTCATATATCAAGATGTGTGTGATACGCAGCAAACGCTTCTAATAAGACGTATGTGATATGTGAAGGAAATATGCCCTAGAGGCAATAGTAAAGTTCTTATTATATTTCCTTATAGCATGATAAATGTTTATTATTCATGCTAGAATTGTATCAACCGGAAACTTCGTACATGTGTGAATACATAGACAAATAGAGTGTCCCTAGTATGCCTCTACATGACACTAGTAGAAAAAGGGTCAAATGTTCAGCTCATTAGTCCCAGTTTGAATTTGAGCCGGCACTAATGTGACCATTAGTGCCCGTTCCAACGGCTAGGCCGCGGCTCTCATTAGTATCGGTTCGTGCCGAACTTTTAGCACCGGTTCATGCCACGAGCCGGTACTAAAGAGAGTGGTGGTAGGATGTTGTCAGACTGGGGCCCCTCCAACATGTTTAGTACCGGTTCGAGGCAGAACCGGTACTAAAGGTCGTCATGTATAAACCCTTCATCCACCCGCACTCTGTTCTCCCCCCTTTACCCTCTCCCTCTCCTCTATTCTTCCCTTCTTCCTCTTGAGATCATCACAAATTTTGCCCAAAATTTGTCAAGATTTGTAGGCCCCCATCCATTCAAATGATCACAAAGGTTAGCAACTTTGTCCTTTCATCTCTCATTGCTAGATTAGCACTTGCAATGGTTTATATAGTGATTAATTTGTGGGATTTAGTAATTTTGGAGGAATTATATGTGGTAGTATTTGATTTATATGCAATTTGAGGTCAAAATAACACTTAGTTTGCATATGTTGGTGTGGTTTACTTAGTGCCTTCTAAATCTCTGTCGTAACCACCGTCCATCGCCCGCACCGTGCCGTCGCCGGCACCACCTTCTGGTGAGCCTATTGTTCTTATATTTTTTATATAGAAAATTCATGTTTGTGTGATTTAGATATATAGTTACTTGTATAATTATCTTACCCGTACGTTGTTTGTTATTCATAGTGCCATGGTTTTGGTATCCGTCCCCGCCGGCCCTCGTCCGGGTTATGATTCGGATGTGGTATATTTTCTTTTATAACTATTTGTTGCACTTCGTGTTTATGACAAATTATGCCCATCAAATTTACATAGATTTTTTTATCTAGGAGGTATGTGAACCGGAAATTTCAACCGACCCTATTGTCGAGAGGTTAAATTTAGTTGAAAGAGAAAACGAGTATTTGAAAGAAAAATTGAAAAGAATTGAGGGGGAGAAGATGGAATTGGAGTTGCATGTTGCCGATGTCGTCGATGATCACAAGATCAAGATGGAGAAAATGCGCTTGAAGATTAGAAAGTTTAGAAAATATGCCATTCATAGTGAGGCTTGGTATCATTATGCTGTTGGATCAATTGTTACCTTAGTTGCGATCTTGATTGCATTTGTTGTTGCATTTAAATTATTTAGCTAGAGAGCTATTTATATGTTGCATTTAACTGTTGTATGAACTTGTATTAATTTGGTCTTTTCGGTGTTGTGTAATGAAGATGAACCGACAATGGATGTACGATGACCGATGCTCTCCCGAGTTCATTAATGGCGTGCAAACTTTTCTGCTTGCGGCTGAGGCAAACAAGCGGGCGGATGGTTTTATGCCTTGTCCATGTGCTGGCTGTAAGAATGATCACAATTACTCTAAGTCAAGAACCATTCACGTCCACCTGTTTGAGTCCGGTTTCATGCCCCACTATAATGTTTGGACCAAGCACGGAGAAATAGGGGTTATGATGGAAGACAATGAAGAAGAAGAGGACGACGACAGCTATCCTAGCCATGGTTTCCCTGAATACGATGATACAACAATGGGGGAAGAAACTAAGCCGGCAATGTAGGAAGAAGCTGAAGAAGAGGCATCAGATGAGCCCATTGATGTAACGCCCCGAATGTAGCTTTCCATATTCGTAACTCCGACTCTTGCCTTTTACGGAGATGCAATTTGAGATTCCCTTCGTGTTTGGGTTTTGTCTTTGTTTTGCATTTTGTTCATGTCATGCATTTCATATCATGTCATCATGTGCATCACTTTTGCATACGTGTTCGTCTCATGCATCCGAGCATTTTCCCCGTTATCCGTTTTGCAATCCGACACTCCTACGTCCTCCGACGCCCCCCTTTTGTCTCTCTTCATGAGCGGGTGTTAAACTTTCTCGGATTAGACCGAGATTTGCCAAGCGGCCTTGGTACACCACCGGTAGACCGCCTGTCAAGTTTTGTGCCATTTGGAGTCCGTTTGTTACTCCAACGGTTAACCGGGAACCGTAAAGGCCTCGTGTGTGTTGCAGCTCAACACCCCTCCAAAAATGGCCCAATAACCCTTCCAAACCACTCCCATGACCTCCGCCGTCGGATCACGATCGCGTGGCCGAAAACTACACCTCATTTGGACACTCCTACCTCCTCCTACCTATAAATAGGTGCTCCCTCCGAATTTTTCGCGTAGACAAACCCTAGCCCCGCTCCCTCTCCGCCGCCGGACGCGTCTGCACTGCACCAGACATGTCCACCGCCAACGCCACGCTGCTCCGGCCAATGAGAGGCCGCCACCTCAGCACTGCCGCCTCCCTCATCCACTCATCTCGTGCCACATCAGCGCCCACGCCGCCCCACTTCGCCACCAGCCCGCGAGGCCCAGATCGGACCCGCCCCGGGCCACGCCAGGCCCGAGGAGGACCATGCCTCACCGGATCCTCGCCGGCGCCTTCACCGGAGCTCTCCGCCGCCGCATGTCCGCCGTCCCCGCCGCCTCAGCTTCTGCCGGCCACCGCGCGCCACCGCCCGTGGTCCGCGTCGCGCGCCCACGCCTCTCTACCGCCCTTGCGACCGAGCTCTACCGCTCGACCTTGCCGCTGCTCCGGCAGGCGCTCGCCGGAGCACGCCTGCGCCAGATCCGCTACCCGCGCGCTCCACCGCCGCCGACCTCCGCCTCTGCAGCGCCGCCAAGGCCCGCCTGTGCCAGATCCGCCCCGCGCCGAGTTCGCCAGAGCGTGCTGAGCTCGCCGGAGCCGCTTCCCGGCCATCGTCGACCGCATCGGTTTTTCCCCCTCGCCCACTGAACCACCCGGACCAGCCGGTTCAACCGAACCGGACCAGCTCGACCGAGCCGCCCTGGTTTTCTCACCTCGTCACCTAACCGACCCAATGGGCCCTAGGTGAGCACCGCTCGTGCGCCGTTTAGTTATCGAGCGCTCGTTTTCAACTTGCCTATTTTTTTCTCCAAGTTCCAGTTCTGTAACTTTTTATGCCCCTGTTCATATTGCCATAACTTTGTGCTCGCTGCTCCATTTTGCATGCATGATATATCAAAATGTTCATTGTGAGATACTCTTCATTTCATTCCATTGTGGCATGCTTGTTTGAGTCCATCTTGATGCCGAAATAACTGATGGAAGAGTGCTATAAAATGTTTGCTCCTGTTACTTAGCAGATTATGAGGATTTGTCATTTTTGTCACATTTGTTGTGTGCATCATATGGGCATGAGCTCTACATGTGTTTTGATCTATGCCATGCCATCTTTACAGGGGTGCTTGCCATGTATTTTTGTGATCTTTGTGGTGACTAGAACAAGCATGCAAAGTAGCCTTCGTTATATTGCTAATTTCAGGGACTTAGGATTTTGCTAAGTCCTTGCTCTGTTGTTATTTTTATACCATGTATCCATGATGCTATAGTGAGATACATGCTTTATTTGAGTTTCTTTAGTAAGGATGATTTGGACATATGGTTATGCTCGTTCCATTCATGCCACAATTTGCAATTATGGAGTGCCCTAGCATGTCTCAATCTTGCTCTACTTTTGCTATAAAATGTTCCTGGCAGATTGTTTACATGTTAATCAATTTTGCCATGGTTGTTGTAGTTGATCCATGCATGCTATGAACTTGATCTTGCCTTGGTTAGCTTCTTGAACATGGCATCTTGCTGATGCTATGTTTATCTTGTCATGCAATTCCTTGTGTTGAGTGATTCGAGCTTGCAAAGATGCCTTCATATTTCTGTTTATGCCATGCTCAATTTTCTGCTAAGTCTGAAACTGTTAATAAAACTTGCTATGTTTACATGGGTGCCATCATATCTTATGTGCCTTTTTGGCTTATGGTCAGTAAGGAACTTTTGTTCTATGCTTTGAGTAGATTCATGCCATGCCTTTGTTTTCCATGATCTATACTTGTAGCATGTTGTTAGCTTGCTCTAAACATGTCTTCCTGATGTTAATTCATGCATGTTGTTATTTTCACTAAGTTTGTGATGCTGATATTTTGTGCACTTTTGCCATGCTTGTTTGAACCTGCTCTTGTGTGATTTAGCCGTAGCTCAGTGTTCATCTTTTGTCAACCATCTTGAGTAGATCACTGCCATATGCTTTGTTGATATGTTGGAGTGCAGTAGCTTAGTTTCTTGGTGCATTCTAGATGGCATCGTGCTGTTAATCGCATAATTGTGCCATTCTTGTTTTGCTCGCCATTTGCAAACCGTGCATCCGATTCCGGTGATCTTTATATTGATTTCGACCGAAATCATCTCATCTGTCCAGCGGAACTCTTGGATTGCCAAGTTGATGCCTTTATAAATCTTTTCCTTCCTGAGCACGCATATGCATTACATATCACATCCCGCATGGCATGCCATGTTTTGCATCATGTTGTTTGTGCATTGCACCGTGGTTGATTGTAGCTTTCTTTGCTTGTGTTCCTACCTTGGGTAGAGCTGGGAGACGAGTTCGTGATCGAGGAACCCGTTGAGTACGCTTACGAGGATCAAGCTTTCGTCAACTCGGAGAACTTTGCAGGCAAGATGACCATACCCTCGAAATCACTTCTATCTTTGCTTGCTAGTTGCTCGCTCTATTGCTATACCGCGATACCTACCACTTGCTATACCTTGCCTCCCATGTTGCCATGTCAAGCCTCTAACCCATCTTTCCTAGCAAACCATTGTTTGGCTATGTTACCCTTTGCTCAGCCCCTCTTATAGCATTGCTAGTTGCAGGTGAAGATGAAGTTTGTTCTATGTTGGAACATGGATATTGTTGGGATATCATTATTATATTGTATTTACATTAATGCATCTATATACTTGGTAAAGGGTGGAAGTCTCAGCCTTATGCCTGGTGTTTTGTTCCACTCTTGCCGCCCTAGTTTCCGTCATACCGGTGTTATGTTCCTTGATTTTGCGTTCCTTACGCGGTTGGGTGTTATGGGAACCCCTTCACAGTTCACCTTGAATAAAACTCCTCTAGCAAGGCCCAACCTTGGTTTTACATTTGCCTAATAACCTATCACCTTCCCTTGGGTTCTGCAGACTCAAGGGTCATCTTTATTTTAACCCCCCGGGCCAGTGCTTGTCTAAGTGTTGGTCCGAACCTGTCAGCCGCCGGTGGCCACCAGGGGCAACTCTGAGCTGGCCTACCGGAAGTTTGGACAATCTGGTGTTGCCCTGAGAACGAGATATGTGCAGCTCCTATCAGGATGTCGGCACATCGGGCGGCTTTGCTGGTCTTGTTTTACCATTGTCAAAATGTCTTGTAACCGGGATTCCGAGTCTGATCGGGTCTTCCTGGGAGAAGGACTATCCTTCGTTGACCGTGAGAGCTTGTGATGGGCTAAGTTGGGACACAGGGGTTTTGAACTTTCGAATGCCGTGCCCGCGGTTATGGGCAGATGGGAATTTGTTAATGTCCGGTTGTAGAGAACTTGACACTTAACTTAGTTAAAATGAATCAGTCGTGTGTGTAACCATGATGGTCTCTTTTCGGCGGAGTCCGGGAAGAGAACACGGTCTCGTGTTATGTTTGAACGTAAGTAGCTTCAGGATCACTTCTTGATCACTTTTAGCTTCTCAACCGTGCTTTGCTTCTCTTCTTGCTCTCTTTTGCATAAGTTAGCCACCATATATGCTAGTGCTTGCTGCAGCTCCACCTCACTACCCCTTTTCTACCTTTAAACTTAAATAGTCTTGATCGCTAGGGTGTGAGATTGCTGAGTCCCCATGACTCACAGATACTTCCAAACAGATGCAGGTGTCGATGATGCCAGTGCAGGGGATGCAACCGAGCTCAAGTGGGAGCTTGATGAAGATCTTGTCCGTTGTGTTGTTTCATTCTCCTGTTGATCAGTAGTGGAGCCCAGTTGGGATGATCCGGGGTCTAGCATTTGGGGTTGTCTTTCTTTATTTTGGTTCCGTAGTCGGACCTTGATTGTATTCTGGATGATGTATGATATATTTATGTATTGTGTGAAGTGGCGATTGTAAGCCGACTCTTTATCCGTTTCTTATTCAGTACAAGGGATTGTGTGAAGATTACCCTCTTGCGACAAACCTACCATGCGGCTATGCCTCTAAGTCGAGCCCTGAAACGTGGGAGATATAGCCGTATTGTGGGTGCTACAACTGATGATCTAGGTTGGGCCATTGCCGATGCAAAGAGAAACTGCGCAAGTGATTTGGAGAAGAAGTTGCAGCACATGTTAGAGGATCACAAGAAATTGTTGTACCCGAATTGCGAAGCGGAGAAGAAAAAGCTGGGCACCACACTGGAATTGCTGCAATGGAAGGCAAAGAATGGTGTATCTGACAAGGGATTTGGAAAGTTGCTGGTAATGATAAAGAATATGCTTCCAAAGGACAACGAATTGCCCGAGAGTACGTACGAAGCAAAGAAGGCTGTCTGCCCTCTAGGGTTAGAGGTGCAGAAGATACATGCATGCCCTAATGACTACATCCTCTACCGCCATGAGTACGAGGATTTGAACGCTTGCCCGGTATGCGGTGCATTGTGCTATAAGATCAGCCGCGATGACCCTGGTGATGTCGAGGGCGAGCGCCCCAGGAAGAAGATTCCTGCCAAGGTGATGCGGTATGCTCCTATAATACCACGGTTAAAATGTTTGTTCCAAAACAAAGAGCATGCCAAGGTGATGCGATGGCACAGAGAAGACCGTAAGAAAGACGGAAAGTTGAGAGTACCCGCTGGCGGGTCGCAGTGGAGAAAAATCGAGAGAAAGTAAAGGAAGGAGTTTGTAGGTGACGCAAGGAACACATATGGTTTGGTCTAAGCGCAGATGGCATTAATCCTTTTGGGGAGCAGAGCAGCAACCATAGCACCTGGCATGTGACTCTATGTTTGTATAACCTTCCTCCTTGGTTGTGCATGAAGCGGAAGTTCATTATGATGCCAGTGCTCATCCAAGGCCCTAAGAAACCCGGCAACGACATTGATGTGTACCTAAGGCCATTAGTTGAAGAACTCTTAGAGCTGTGGAATGGAACATGTGTACGTGCGTGGGATGAGCACATGGGGGAAGAATTTGACCTAAAGGCGTTGCTGTTCATGACCATCAATGATTGGCCTGCTCTCAGTAACCTTTTAGGACAGATAAACAAGGGATACCGTGCATGCACGCACTATTTGGATGATACCGACATTATATATTTGGATAATTGCAGGAAGAATGTGTACCTGGGATATCATCAATTTCTTCCGACCAGGCATCCCGTAAGAAAGAAAGGCAAGCATTTCAAAGGTGAGGCGGATCATCGGACGAAGCCTCGCCACCGTACTGGTGCCGATGTACATGATATGGTCAAGGATTTGAAGGTAGTCTTTGGAAAGGGTCCTCGCAAACAACCTGTTCCGAATGACGCTGACGGACGCACACCCATGTGGAAGAAGAAATCTATATTTTGGGACCTGCCCTATTGGAAAGACCTAGAGGTCCGCTCCGCAATCGACGTGATGCATGTGACGAAGAATCTTTGTGTGACCCTGCTTGGCTTCTTAGGTGTGTATGGGAAGACAAAAGATACACCTGAGGCAAGGGAGGACCAGCAACGTATGCATGGAAAAGATGACATACATCAGGGTCATGCCAGCTACGCTCTTACCAAAGAAGAGAAGGGAATCTTCTTTGAATGCCTGCTCAGTATTAAGGTACCGTCTGGCTTCTCGTCGAATATAAAGGGAATAATAAATATGGCGGAGAAAAAGTTCCAGAACCTAAAGTCTCATGACTGCCACGTGATTATGACGCAACTGCTTCCGGTTGCATTGAGGGGGCTTCTACCGAAAAGCATTTGATTAGCCCTTATGAAGCTATGTGCATTCCTCAATGCAATCTCTCAGAAGGTAATCGATCCAAAAATCATATCAAGGTTACAGAATGATTTGGTGCAATGTCTTGTCAGTTTCGATTTGGTGTTCCCACCATCCTTCTTCAACATCATGATGCACGTCTTAGTTCACCTATGCGAAGAGATTAACATTTTGGTGCTGTATTTCTACACAATACGTTCCCCTTTGAGAGGTTCATGTGAGTCTTAAAGAAATATGTTCATAACCGTGCTAGGACAGAAGGAAGCATCTCCAAGGGCCATGAAAATGAGGAGGTCATTAAGTTTTGTATTGACTTTATTCCTGACCTTAAGCCGATTGGTGTTCCTGAATCGCGGCATAAGGGTAGACTGGATGGAAAAGGCATGCTAGGAGGGAATCAAATAATATGTATGGACGGACATTCTCTCACTGAAGCACACTACACAGTTCTATAGAATTCCACCTTGGTGGCTCCGTATATGGATGAACACAAGAATTTTCTACTCTCCAAACACCCGGAGCAGTCTAATAACTGGATTACACGTGAAGAAATGGGTACTTTCGCTGGCTGGTTGCAGACACGTGCCATGCATGACACCTCTATTGAAGATGACCTGTACTTGCTGTCCTAGTTACCATCTTCGAATATAATGACTTTCACAGGGTACGAGATAAATGGGAATACATTTTACACGATCGCGCAAGATAAGAAGAGCACCAACCAAAACAGTGGTGTCCGCTTTGATGCAGCAACCAAGACGGTAAAGGAAACATATTATGGTTACATAGAGGACATATGGGAACTTGACTATAATGGTGGTTTGAAGGTCCCTTTGTTTCGGTGCAAATGGGTCAATATGACACGAGGTGGGGTAATGGAAGACTCGCAGTATGGAATGACAATAGTGGATCTTAACAATCTTGCGTATGCAGACGAACCATTCGTCCTAGCCAATGATGTGGCACATGTTTTCTATGTGAAGGACATGTCTACCAAGCTGAGAAAAAGAAAAGATAAGGAAGCGAATGCATCATACGATGAGCCAAAGCGCCACATAGTTCTTTTTGGGAAGAGAAACATCATGGGAGTGATGACAAGACAGACATATCAGAAGATTATGAAAAGTTTGATGAAATTGCTCCATTCAAAGTGAATATTGACCCGAGCATCCAGTTAAATGATGATGATTTTCCATGGTTACAGCGCAAAGGGACACACGCGAAGAAAAAGCTTCACACCCAAAGATCTGGGATGTGATCGGCTTCACTATCATCACTTTCTTCTGTGTTTCACACCCAGGAGGGAATCTCTGTAATAGTTAGGGTAGTTATGTGTTTTGGCATTTGAAACGCGAAGAAATTTTATTCGCAAACAAATTCTTTCATGCATTTACTGATTTTTTTTAGCTAAATGACCCTAAAATTGAAAAACACTTCAAATGAACTCCGAAAAGGTTGAAAGTTGGCATGGTATCATAATTTCATCCACATAGCATGTGCAAAAAAATAGAGAGGGTTACGACAAAAACTGGATGCACTTCGTGTACAAAATGGACAATCTCTTTCGAAGTATCAGGGTTTCGGACGAAAATTCATCTGTTACAAAGGAATTTCACTTTTTAAATAACCTAAGCATTACCAAATTGAATATAATGATAAAACACACTAATATTAAACATAAGAAAAAAGAATCACTGAAAAATGTAGTTTTAAAGTTAAGTTATTCACAAACTAGTGATTCACACAAATTTCAAATAATTCAAAATTTAAACTATTTAAATTTGAAAACTACCGACACTAACAGAAAGTTTGTAATTTTTTATACATAAAGAAAAAATATTCACAAAGAAACTCTAAATACAGAAAAAAACAACTCAGAAATAAATAAAGCAAAAACAAGAAAAAATAATAAAAGCCCGCCTACTGGGCCACATCGGCCTGCATACGACTAGAAACCCAACCTGTTGTTGGGCCAGGATACAAGCCCGCAAGGCCCAGTTGGCCCACAGGGTAGCACAGAACAGGTAGGCCCAGCAGACCTGCTTTGGAGAGGAGCTCGAAAGAGCAACCGCGACTGGGTTTATAAACCACTGCGGCTGCCCTTCGCTAGGCGAGGTGGGACTAAACTTTGCGCCCCTCGCCTGGTAGCGCAGACCATTTAGTACCGGCTCGTGGCTCGAACCGGTACTAAAGGGGGGGGGGGGGTCTTTAGTACCGGTTGGAGCCACCACTCGGTACTAAAGGGGGTCGCTTCCCGCCGCTTGGCCTGGCCAAATTTGACCTTTAGTACCGGTTGGTGGCACCAACCGGTACTAAAGGCCCATCCTATATAAGCAGCACTTACAAATTTCGTCAGTTTTCATCTGCTTCTTCTCCTCTGCCCCGTCGCCCGCCGCCCCCAGTCACCGCCCCCATCGCTGCCCCCGCTGATGCCCCCGCCGCCACCCCTCGGCAACGCCCCCGTCGCCGCCTCGTCCCCGTCATCGCCGCCCCGGCCGTCCCTGTCCCCGTCATCGCAGCCCCGGCCGTCCCCGTTCCCGTCGTCGCCGCCCCATCCCCGTCCCCGTCGTCGCCATGCATCATTGCCGCCTGTCGCCGTCCCCGTCGCCGCCCCCCTGTCGCCTCGCCTCGCTGGTGAGCTCCTGCCCCGGCCGCCATGTCCACACACACACACAGTCGGATTTCGGGTTCCGGCAGACCCTTGAGGTTCGAACACTGGGGTGCGCGCAGAGATCTCTCCCCTACTGATCTACGTCCAATCTCCTCGCGTGATTTGAGCTGGAAACAACAAACAACACAAGGGACGGAAGGTTTATACTGGTTCGGGCCACCGTTGTGGTGTAATACCCTACTCCAGTGTGTGGTATGGTGGATTGCCTCAGGGGCTGGTGAGGAACTGTACAAGGGAAGAACAGCCTCGCGAGAGGTGTTCTTGAGCTGGTGCGATGAACTGTTTGGGTGAGTTCAATCGCCTCTCTCTCTCTCCCTCTCTACTTATTGAGGCCCCGGGCCTCTCCCCAAATAATGAGCGGGAAGGGCGCCAACAATTGGCCATTTTGAAGGGGAACATCTTGTACAAGTTATCCTGACCAAAGGTGGTCTTCGGCTCCCAAAAGTACTTGTGATGATGCCGTCTTGGGCTCTACGGTGACCTCTGTCCTGTCGCTCTGTTGGTCTTGGTCTTGTTGCACCGTAATGGTAACCTTTGCCCGATGCCTTGGCCTGCGCTTGCCCCCTTTGCACCAAAGGGGAAACAAGGACACTGCGCAGGCCGGTGCCTGCCTGGTCTCGATCGTCATGGCTTGCGTCACGGGTTCCTCGCGAGGTACCCCTGCCTTGATCTCTCCGCCTCCTCGTGAGCCTGCCTGATGAGGCTGCCTCTGAGGAAGCTTTCTGTCGTCCGCCCCGCGAGGCTTGGCCCCTCGCCAGGGTCTTGAGCTTGAGCTGATGAGGATGGGCCGTGCTGGGCCCCCACTTGAGCCACGCTACAGGTCACAGGCAGGCAAGTCTAGGGACCACCGTTCCTAGAACGCCGACAGTAGCCCCCGGGCCCAAGGCGCGCCCGGGCTTGGCCTAGCAGGAAAGTGAAGGGGCAAGCGCGAATCGCCACGGGCCCTAACAGCCTGCGGCCTTGGGCGCCGCATGGTGATTGATTGGACGTGGGCGACTGCGCTTCCCCACGATGCCTCGATGACCGCATGCCTTGATAAGTCCCTGCATGCAGAGAAACCGATCATGATTACCTGCGATCGTGGTGCTCAGCGGTTGGGCTCCTCCGGCTATAAGTACGGGGCCACGCGAGCCCCTTCAGCCCATCCCCTCTTGCTGATCCTTTTCTTCCTCTTGGGTACTCGCCGTCCCCATGGCCCCAAAGAGGTTCTCGGCCATGGAGAAAGGAAAGGCCACCCAAGCAGGGCCTGACTCCCCCCGACCAAGCGCAGCCGAGGCCGCCCTCGCAAGTATACCACGGTCCCCGTGGTGGCCTCCCGCGGCCATGGAGGCGGTTCCCTGCACGGGGGTGAGCGCCCGGTTGCCGATGGGGGGTACGCCGTGGGTGTGCGCCGCCCTAGGCCATGCTTTCACTCTACGGAGGTGCTGCCGGAGTTCGTCGTGTGGTCGGCGGACCCATCCAACACAAGGCTCTAGCTCCCCCGTTTCTTCGTACATGAACTGCCGGCCAGCGCTCGGTGCGGCTTCTGGCTCCAGGCAGACGGCTGCTGCAGCAGGGCCTCCTGGGCTTCGCTGGAGGTCTCCGTTTCTGGGAATGGGGCTTTGACACACGGCTGGCAAACGTTTGCCCGCGCGCGCGGCCTAGGCCGGTGGTGCACCATGTACTTCAAGTTTGATGGCGACGCCACCCTCTATGTGAGGGTGTTCGGGGAAGATGGTCGCCGTGCCGGGTGCTGCCCTGAAGACGACGACCGCGGCCGCCTGCCCAGCCCTGACACTGACCAGGATGAAGATGGCGACTGGCGTACAGGCGGCGGTGCTCGGGGTTCACTGTGCTTCGGCAACCCCCTCTCAAGCAGTAGCTCCTCCAGCGGTGGCCGCGACCAGCCCCCGCGCCGTCGCGCCCGCCTGGGTGAAGGTAGCGGGTCAGCCCGCCGTAGCGCCCCGGTGAAGCGAGACGAGGGATCCGCCTGAGCCCCAGGAGCAGCTCGAGCCTTCGCTGTGGGTTGGCGCAGGACGAATCGCGCCCGTTTTGTTTTCTTTCTTATCCTGCGCAGAAATAGAAAGTAATGTAGGGCCCCGCGGGGCGTATTAGAACTGCTGCTGTTTAACCATCACGATGTTTCCGCTATGTCTGCGCTGTGTTTCTGCACCGCGAACCCATGTGCGGGAACTATTTTAGCTCGGTGGGGCTTGGCGCGGTCCTCGCCTCCCGAGGCCGTGGCGTCGTCGTGCGCTTCGTGCCCTGCAAGGATCAGTAGGAGGGGTAACTTACGGTCTTGGTTGTGGGGGCGATCGGCCCAAGTTCTGCGCTCGTGTCACGATGCCCGTGGGGCACGGACTAGGAGGGGTGCTCCCGTAGAGGACTCGGGTAGGAAAGCTCCAAACGATCGGGGCAAAAAACACTCGTGAGGGCGCCCGTGAACCTCCCTCGCAAGACTTGTGCGAGAGAAAATGAGGCAAGCGAGTGAGAAAGACAAAGAGTCACAAGCCAGGAACGTCAGCAACTCCAATAAAACATCAAATAGGAATAGACAAGCCAACTGCAGAAAGCAAATGGGAAAGCCGCGTCCGGCACCTACTCTAGTCTTCGACGTCTTCTCACCACCGTGGAGCTAAGTGCTGCCACTGGGCGTGGGCGGGATCCCCCGAGGCCCGAGGGTGGCACTTCGGAGACTCCGGGGCGTGTACAGCCCCACTCATTATTACGTGAGAGTGTCACGGGCGGCAAGCTTCACAGGCATTTTCCTTCTTCACAGGCACCAGGCCTTTCCCAAAACACAGTAGCTTCACAGGCATTCGCCTTCTTCACAGGCACCAGGCCTTTCCCAAAACACAACAGCTTCACAGGCATTCGCCTTCTTCACAGGCATCGGGCCTTTCCCAAAACGCATAAGCTTCACAGGCACCGGGCCTTTCCCAAAACACAACAGCTTCACAGGCATTCGCCTTCTTCACAGGCATCGGGCCTTTCCCAAAACACAGCAGCTTCACAGGCATTCGCCTTCTTCACAGGCACCGGGCCTTTCCCAAAACGCAGCAGCTTCACAGGCATTCGCCTTCTTCGCAGGCACCAGGCCTTTCCCAAAACGCAGCAGCTTCACAAGCATTCGCCTACTTCATAGGCACCGGGCCTTTCCTAGGCACTAGGGCTCGCTCAAGGATAGAACCTCTGGAGATGTTGAATGTTCCACGCGTTCTGGACGGGTATCCCCTCCGGGGTCTCCAAGCGCGCGGAGCCAGGCCTGGAAACATGAACAACCTTGAATGGGCCCTCCCACATGGGAGAGAGCTTGTGCAGCCCCTCCCTGGAGAGAACCCATCTGAGCACGAGATCCCCTACCTCAAGGGTTCTGGGGCGGATGTTGCGGCAGTGGTATCATCGCAGCGCCTGTTGATCCCTTGCCATTCGCAGCGTGGCTTCTTGACGGCGTTCCTCCCCAACACGAGATCCGTCCCCCGCATGTCGTCCTGCTGCGTCTCGTCGAACGCCAGGACCCGTGTAGAGCGACGCCTGACCTCGTGAGGGAGAACAACCTCTGCTCCGTAGATGAGGAAGAACGGGGTCTCGCAAGTCAGCTTGGTCGCAGTTGTGTGGATTGACCACATCACGGAGTGGAGCTCGTCGTACCAGCCCCTGCCACAGGCTTCCAACTTCTTCTTGATGGTCCTGGCTTTGAGGCCCCTCAGGACATCCGCGTTGGCCCGCTCAGCCTGGCCGTTGCTCCGGGGGTGTGCTATCGAAGCGTAACAGATCTGCGTTCCAAGGTTAGCACAATACGTTTTGATGAGATTACTGGTGAATTGCAAACCATTGTCGGTGATGATGCGGTTGGGCACCCCAAATTGGCTCACGAGGCCCTTGATGAATTTGACCGCTGAGCCTGCCGGGATTGTGCGGACGGCCACTTGGTGAATTTGTCCACGACGATGTAGAGGTAGCGATAGCCCCCTGGCGCCCGAGGAAACGGGCCCAGAATGTCCAGCCCCCAAACTGCAAACGGCCATGAGAGGGGTATAGTCTGTAGACCCCCCGCAGGCTGATGGATCTGCTTAGCATGAAACTGGCAGGCCTGGCAAGCCTTCACAAGCTCAACGGCGTCGTTGAGCGTTGTGGGCCAATAGAATCCACTACGTAACGCTTTGCCGACGAGGGTCCGTGACGATGAGTGGTCCCCACAGTTTCCGCCGTGTATGTCCGCCAGTAGCTCCTTCCCTTGCTCTCGGGAGATGCAACGTAGGGACACGTCATTTGGTCGCTTCCTGTAGGGCTCTCCATCCCTGATGCAATAAGCCGTGGCCTACCGCGCCACACACTCCGCTTCCTCCTCATTCTCCGGCAGAGTCCCTTGCATCAGGTAGTTCTTGAGCTCCGGGATCCAACACCCTTCCTGAGGCTCTAACACCAGGAGCAGGCGTGCCCCTGAGGCTGGGCCGCAGACCGGGGCTCCTAAGGCAGGCGGTTGAGGGAGCTCCTTCCTTGGTTGCACCGTGCTCGATAGAGACGGCATCGCCGAGGGTTTGAAGAGCCACTCCTCGAAGACGCCAGGCTCCTGAGGCAGCCGCCTAGATGCCCTCTTGGCAATGTCATCGGCCTCCTGATTGGTGCCGCGAGGCACATGCTGCAACTCCAACCCCCAGAACTGTTTCTCCATCTTGCAAACCTCAGCGAGGTAGGCTTCCATGTGCTCGTCCTTTGGCTCGTATATCTTGTTGGAGAAGTTGACGAGGAGCTGCGAATCGCCCTTGATGATGAGGCGCTTCACCCCGAAGGAAATTGCGGCCTTCAAGCCTGCTATTAGGCCTTCGTACTCCGCTATGTTGTTGGAGACATTTTCTCCATGCTAGAAGCAAAGTTGTACGGCGTAGTAGAGTTTGTCCTGGGTAGGGGATACGAGCACAGCGCCAGCTCCCGCACTGTGTCGGGAGAATGCCCCATCAAAGTACATGACCCAGCCATCCGGTGCTTCACTTCCCGGGGAAAGTGATCGGTCTTCGCCTGCCTCGAGACCCGGCGCTTCTGCCCATTCTGCCACGAAATCCGCAAGTGCGGCTCCCTTGATGACTCTGGTCGTACTGAATTCTAGCAGAAATGCCTGTAGCTCGATGTTCCATTCAGCAACCCTTCCAGCTGAGTTGGGGCTCCTGAGCACTCTTTCCAAGGGGTATGCTGAGACGACTTTGACGGGATGTCCTTGGAAGTAGTGGTGCAGCTTGCGTGAGGCCACTAGTAGCGCGAAGAGGAGTTTTTGAGGCATGGGATACCGTGCCCTTGCGTCCCGTAGCACCGTCCTGACGAAGTACACGGGATGCTCGATGAGGTTGAGGGTGCTGGCGCA
Source organism: Triticum monococcum (assembly GCA_034509565.1). Lineage (NCBI taxonomy): Eukaryota > Viridiplantae > Streptophyta > Magnoliopsida > Poales > Poaceae > Triticum > Triticum monococcum. The sequence goes on along the minus strand of CM067847.1, from coordinate 425,437,630 downwards.
GCTTGCGTCCTCCAGAGGTCGAGGCGTCTCTTGAGACGACGCAGCTCCCAATGCTTGGTCGCCTGAAGAGGCCTCTCCTGCTCCGGGTGCATCCTCCTGCTACGGCTGTTCCTTTCCGGCTGCGGTTGCGGCCTTCACGAGGCCCTCCTGGCTCTGCTTTGCTTTAGTTTGGACGGTCAACGCGGCCTTGGCACAGCGCTCCTCCCTGACCGCCACCAGGGATGCGCTAGCGGAGTAGGGGGTGGCCGCAAGGTAGAGCACCAGGGGCTCCCGAGGACGCGGAGCTACCATCATTGGTGGACTGGTAAGGTACCTCTTGAGGTCTTGGAATGCCTTGTCGGCCTCTTCAGTCCATTCGAAGGGGGCCCTTTTTCTTCATCAGCTTGAAGAAGGGCAGCGCTCGCTCCCCCAGCTTGGAGATGAAGTGCCCCAGCGCAGTCACACACCCGGTGAGCTTCTGCATTTCTCTGAGGGTCCTCGGTGGGCTCATGTCTTCGACTGCCTTGACCTTCTCCGGGTTGGCCTCGATGCCCCTGTGGGATACGAGGAAACCCAGGAGCTTGCCCGAGGGGACTCCAAACACGCACTTCTCTGGGTTGAGCCGTAGGTCCACTTCGTTGAGGCTTGCAAAGGTTTCTTCCAGGTCCTGTATCAGGGTTCTTGCCTCATGAGACTTCACCACAATGTCATCGACATAAGCTTCAGCGTTCCTCCCGAGCTGCTGGCCTAAGGCGATGTGCATCAGCCTCTGAAAGGTCGTGCCTGCGTTGCGCAACCCAAACGGCATGCACGTATAGCAGTACTCTCCACACGGGGTCAGGAAAGCCGTCTTCTCCACGTCCTCTACCGCCATCTTGATCTGGTGATAGCCCGAGAAGGCATCCAGGAAGCACAATAGGTCAGACTCCGCGGTGGAGTCGACTATCTGGTCCATGTGGGGGAGCGGAAATGGATCCTGCAGGCAGGCCTTGTTGAGGTTGGTGAAGTCGACGCACATGCGCTCCTTTCCTCCCTTTTTTGGCACAACGACCGGATTAGCCAGCCAATCAGGGTAGCGGACCTCGCGGATAACTCCTGCCGCCTCTAGCTTCCGGGTATCTTAAATGATCAAAGCCTGCTTCTCAGTAGACTGCCGCTTTGCCTTCTGCTTCATGGGGCGCACATTGGCGCACACGTTGAGGTGATGCTCAATCACTTCCCTTGGGACCCCTGCTAACTGATCGGGTTCCCACGCGAACACCTTCTTGTTCGCACGCAGGAACCTGATAAGGGCCTTCTCCTGCTCGGGCTCGAGGTTGGCCCCTATGGTGAAGGTGGCGCTAGTGGACCCATCCTCGTCGACTGGTACCTGCTTGGTTTCCGCCTTGTCTTGGGGGAACAACTGCTTCTTTTTAGCCAGTGCAACCCCCTTGGGCTCAAGGGCGTCGGTTCTAGTGGGCTGCGCCACTGCGGCCGCCCTGAAAACAAGCTGGAGCACCTGCAGCGCATCCTTTGTGTCTCCTGACATAGTGAGGACGCCGCTGCTCCCAGGCATCTTCATGAGGTTGTACGCCAGGTGAGTTGCTTACATGAACCGAGCCAAGGCCAGATAGGCGAGGATGGCGTTGTAGGGGAGGCCAAAGGGGGCGATGTCGAAGTCGATCAGCTCCGTGCGGAAGTTGTCGCAGGTGCTGAAGGTCACTGGGAGGCGGATCTGTCCCAAGGAGGCGGTGGAACCGGCTCCGACACCCGAGAAAGGCCTGCTGGGTTGGAGCCGCTCCAGCGGCACATGGAGGAGGCTGAAGGCCTCCACCGAGAGCATGTTGAGGCCGGCACCACCGTCGATGAGGGTCCTGGTGACGGCCACTTGGCAGATGGTGGGAGTGCACAGCATCGGGAGCGTGCCCGAACCAATGGGGTTGAAGGGTTGGTCCTCCGAGTCGAAGGTTAGATCGGCCTCGGGCGCCACCCAGCCGGGGGGGGGGGGGCTTCTCGGCGCTTGGAGGCGGCGCTGATCCGACGGGTGAACGGCTTGATGTGATGGCTCGAGGGTGGTGCCTGGGAGCCACCCAGGAGAGCTGCGACGACGGGCGGCGCTGGTGCGGCGAAACGGGCGAGGAAGAGGTCGCGCAGCTCCTCCCAGGAGGTGACAGAGGCCATCGGCAGGTGGAGGAGCCACGCGCGTGGGACACCGGTGAGGGCCATGGGTAACCAGTTGGCCATCACCCGGTCGTCGCCCCGGCTCTGAGGATGGCCTCCTCATACGCCAGCAGGAAAATCATCGGGTCCGTCGCGCCTTCGTAGCACGGCGGCGTCTCGGGCCTGAACTTGCGCGGCCACTGCACCTATCGCAAGGCGGGGGCCAAGGCCCGGAGCCCCCAGGGCCCAGTGTCGGCATCCGTTGCTAGAGCGGGCGGCGCGTTGCCTGCCATGAGGGCTTGATGCGATGTCTGGGGAGAGCGGGTCATCAGGAGGGAGGACTCCGGCGCACCCCTACCTGGCGCGCCAAATGTCGGATTTCGGGTTCCGGCAGACCCTTGAGGTTCGAACACTGGGGTGCGTGCAGAGATGTCTCCCCTACCGATCTACGTCCAATCTCCTCGCGTGATTTGAGCTGGAAACAACGAACAACACAAGGGACACAAGGTTTATACTGGTTCGGGCCATCGTTGTGGTGTAATACCCTACTCCAGTGTGTGGTGTGGTGGATTGCCTCAGGGGCTGATGAGGAACAGTACAAGGAAAGAACAGCCTCGCGAGAGGTGTTCTTGAGCTGGTGCGATGAACTGCTTGGGTGAGTTCAATCGCCTCTCTCTCTCTCTGCTAGGGCTCTACCCGATTTCTAGATGTCCCTCTACTCTGTGTGGCTAGTTCTACTTATAGAGGCCCTAGGCCTCTCCCCAAATAATGAGCGGGAAGGGTGCCAACAATTGGCCATTTTGAAGGGGAACATCTAGTACAAGTTATCCTGACCAAAGGTGGTCTTCAGCTGCCAAAAGTACTGGTGATGATGCCGTCTTGGGCTCCACGGTGACCTCCGTCCTGCCGCTCTGTTGGTCTTGGTCTTGTTGCATCGAAATGGTAACCTTTGCCCGATGCATTGGCCTGCGCTTGCCCCCTTTGCACCAAAGGGGAAACAAGGACACTGCGCAGGCTGGCGCCCGCCTGGCACCCGCCTGGTCTCGATCGTCATGGCTTGCGTCACGGGTTCCTCGCGAGGTACCCCTGCCTTGATCTCTCCGCCTCCTCGCGAGCCTGCCTGATGAGGCTGCCTCTGAGGAAGCTTTCTGTCGTCCGCCCCGCGAGGCTTGGCCCCTCGTGAGGGTCTTGAGCTTGAGCTGATGAAGATGGGCCACGCTGGGCCCCCACTTGAGCCACGCCGCAGGCCGCAGGGAGGCAAGTCTGTGGACCCCCGTTCCCAGAACGCCGACACACACATTGTTAATTAGTTGTAAAATTGTTAGTATTTTTTTATGTTTTTTAGTTATAGGAATATTTATAGAAATGTTAGAATTTTTTCTATTTTTTAGTTATAGAAATGTTAGAAATTTTTCTGTTTTTTAGTTATAGAAATATTTATTGAAATGTTAGAAATTTTCTCTGTTTTTTAGTTATAGAAATATTAGAAATGTTAGTTATATAGAAATGTTAGAAATTTTAGAGATGTTAGTTTTAGCTAGATGAATTAGATTAATGTCAAATTGTTAGACGATGATCGATGATTTTTTAGTTTCTTGTAATTTTAGTTATAGAAATTTTTAGAATTTTCATATAGAAATTTAGTTATCACAATCCAATAATTTAAAAATGTTACTTTTTGCGGGCATATAGTATTTGTTTTCGACGATGCCCGGCTTGCATCCTTGCCGTCGACTCGTTCGCGACGATGTCCTGCTTTAGAGGACCCATGTCCGGGACTGGGCTTCGCCGGGCTGGCACTGGGAGGTGCTACCTTCAGGGGCGTGCCGCTTGGTGAGGAACCCGAACCCGGGTCCCGTCGTCGACCCTGATCTCCTTTGGTGGCGTTTGCGTGGACCACACTCGGTGCAGAGGGAGCCGGCCCCGCCGGAGGTGGTGCGCCGCCGTGTTAGGGAGGAGGACGAGCACGTCCGTCGCTACATGGTTGCTATGGACGTCAGGTTCTCCAATACCTGGCGTGGTTCTTTGGGAAGATGACCGTAGATATGATCCTGTGATGGTTCCTTCTCTTTGGGTGTCCACCGCCTGCCCTCAGGAACCGCGAGTGGCCTAGATTCTTGTGTAGTATTCGATCTTTATTAGTTAGCTAGCTAGCGATGTATTCGATATATAATATTCGAGACGATGTATTCGAGATTATATATATTATTAGAGACGATGTATTCGATATTATATATTATTTGAGACGATGTATTCGAGATTATATATTATTCGAGACGATGCATATTATGTACTATGATTCAGTTTTTCCTTATTGATTGCATCCATGCATTGTAATTTGAATACTAAATTGTTTTATAGTTCTTCTGGATTAGTTAAATAAAATCTATGGCGGACAATACCGGCAGAGAGGGAGAAGAGACCATGTTCGAGATCATATGCAGCCCTCGTGGGCCTGATGATCAGAATGAAGATTATGACGGCTCCGAATATCTGAACAATACCGGGGAGGGTGATGATAAGATATTCGATCTCGACGACCGAATTGATGAAGTCATGAACTATGGTTATGATTATGATGACGCAGACAATGTTGATCTTGAAATAACAAAGACCGGTGAGGTATATTTATATAACCACGCATCTGGTGATCATCACATGTTTTTTGATTTGAAGATATATTAACGAATCGACCTTTCTTCTTTCAGCCCTCCCGATCGAGCAAATCTACTTCTACAGGCAGCAGGACAAAGCGAGGCCCGGGCAAAAAGTTGAAGGGCCGTGTAAAGTACAACATCGATGCCATCAAACCTAATGGCGAACCTATCACGCCTAAGAACATTGTGAACAAGTTCATTCGTCAGTGCGGAGTTCTTGTGAAGGACCAACTCCCGATCTCCATTCAAGAATGGAAAGAGCCAAAAAATAAACATCTAGATGTTACTTGGGTCGATGACAGAGCAAAAAAAATGCTTCGGGAATCTCTCATGGAAGTGCAGATGTGCAGAAAGTCAAGGATGCTGCTCTTAGGAAGATGCCAATTGCATTCAACACCCACAAGAAAACTGTATGGGCCAACTACGTCGAAGGAGGAAGGAAGACTCCAGAATTCAAGGGAACACTGGAGAAGCAAAGAGAACACTGGCCCCCTTTCGTGAAATTCAAGGTATCAGAATTATCTAAGGAATGGTCAAGAAAAAACAAGGCCAATGCCGCAAAAAAGACGCAGTTCCATAGGCTAGGGCTAGGTGGCTACGCGGTGGCAATGCCTAATTGGGATAAGTCTGAGCAAGAGATGCTAGATGCAGCGGTCGATCCAGTTAATAGGAGCTGCCCCCCCCAGGTGCAGAACTTGGTTCTATACGCATGGGGGGGCGTTGGACCCGAAGACAGGCCTGGTTTCGAAGAAGGCAAGTCTAAAAGGAGCCGAAGATAAGTTACTTCAAGCAATAGAAGATGCTCGAATGGGGGTGTTCACGCCCAATAGAGAGAATAACGAGCTTACGTGCACCCTGGGAAATCCTGAACACCCGGGAAGAACACGAGGCAAGGGAGTTGTTCCGTGGTATGAGGGCTTTTCAGACTGGAATGCCGACTACAAAACATGTGCAAGAAGGAAGATGGAGGACGAGAAGAAGAGGAAGCTGGAGGAGGAGTAGAGGAAGTAGGAAGCAGAACGCCTTCAAGGCCTAGAATCAGTGCACGCAGACTTGGCACTAAAATTCCAATGGCAGCAGCAGCAGATCGACTCACTTAGCCAGGAAAGGGGGTCTCAGCAGCGGCAGCAGCTAGCGGATGATCCAGCATTGGATAGCACTGTCCCATCCATGCCGAGAAGCAGCGTTGGTTCCGCCCCGGTCGACGCACTGTTGGATAGATACCCTGTGGATGACATAATGGAGATCACTAACTGTGAGCTACACTTCAAAATGAAGAACATATCCATGAAGGTGGCGTACGCCATTGCTTCTACAAATTCCCCCGATGCAACCTTCCATTGCAACCCGATTCCAGCCGGCTATGCTCGTGTCCAGGTTGATGAAGTGGTGGACCAATATTGGGCCTAGAGCTTGACATTCCTAGAGGTGATGAGGAGCACACACTGGGAGAGGCGAAATATCGTATCATCCTATAGAGAAAGGATTGTATCATCTTTCGAAGGCCACCGACACCGCGTCAGCCAACTCCTCCTCAAAGTCCGCCACCACGTCAGCAGACTCCCGCTCCTACAAGTCCGCCACTGCATCAGGCCACTCCTCCTCCTCCAAGTCCGGCAAAGCGTCAGGCCACTACTCCTCCTCCAAGTTTGGCAAAGCGTCAGGCCACTCCTCCTGCTTCAAGTCCGGCACATCGTCAGCAGACTCCTCCTCGAAGTCTGCCACCGCGTCAGCAGACTCCCGCTCCTCCAAGTCCACCAACACGTCAGGCACTCCTCCTCCTCCAAGTCTGGCACAACGTCAGGCCACTCCTCCTACTCCAACTCAGCCACGGCAGCCGTCTCCACTGCCTCAGCAATCATAGGAGAGGGCCGCTGCAGCTATGGTGCGTAGCACTATGAGTCGAGGTAGTACAGGAGGTACAAGCGGAGGCAAGCAATATAAATATGGTCCATGCCTCGCTCCTCTTCCTTAGAGGCCTTACGACATGACCGAGGAGCAAAACACAGCCATAGTGCAGGCCCAAGTGGACGCCCATTTTGGACCGAAACCGCACTGCTGCCAAGGGAGAAAGTGCCTGAGGAAAAGATTGACCACTTCATTCGTATGGCTAGACCACCAGCTCCCAAGCCTGTTGACTCAGACTATGAGCACAAAATCAGGAAGGCACATCGAGCACGACTACATAAGGAGTCGAGCTCGAGCTCGAGCTAGGCAACTGGCAAAAAAGGCAGGAAAACCGTTCCCCAGCTAGGAGAATAGGCGGCGCAGTCGACCCCCCCGCTTGTTGTGCCAACAACACATGGGAGTACCGCCTCCCTATATATATGTGGGAAAACTATTCCCCACCTGGGCAATCTGGTAATAACCGAGGAGCATATAATGTAGGCTGAAATGCTCAATATCACTGTTGGACAACTCCTCGAGATCAAGCCCATGTCTCTGCTTAGAGAGGAGGAAATAAAACGGAAATATGTCTGCGGCCAACCTTTGGTCGAGCTCGAGGAGGTCAAGAACCTCCCAACGAGAATGTATGAATTGCATGATTGGTACATGGAAATTACCAAGAGTTCCTATCGAGAGTCCCTCATGGTGAACGCCAAGGAAGAGCATTACTTCCATAAGCTAGCTCTGTCCGTTGAGTATTCAGAACTATTTCAGTTATTCAATCAAGATGCACTCGACAAATATCTCGTCAGTTGCTATTGTCTGTAAGTGATTTCTTTCTGTAATTTAAGTCTCAAGCTAGATTTAGTGCTCATTGATCGATCATTACCTGTAATTATCCTCACTATATTCTTTTTTGTGGTATTATGCGGGATGAAGATGTATGAAATGAAAAAAGCTGGACGCTATGGCATTGGGTTCATTGACCCAAATACCATTAATGAAAAGACATGGCCATATGAATATTATAAACAAGATGTAGAGAATAAAATGCTAGAGTTCTTGAAGCACCTCAATAGCAATGAAGATATACTACTTCCTTACGATTTCCGGTGAGTCACACTGTCTTGTACTACAAATTATGTTTTTGCTTACTAGCTAGCTAGATGTTAATAATTAAGTGTATAGGGTTTAGGGTAGTTGATTAGTGTTATGCGCATGCCCGCTTAATTAAGACATGCAAACGTGTGCGCATGCAGTTACCACTGGGTCTTGTTAGACATTAAAGTCGAAGAAGGAAAAGTTGAAGTACTAGACTCACTACTTAAAAGGAAAGTGACTTCACCATCATGAAGGGGATACTCGATAGGTAATTTCAATCATTATTAACTATATCTCGGCCTATTTAGTTCGTCATTTCCTGATATCAACTATTTAATAACCCCTTTATTAATTTTGTTTGCCAGGGGGCAGGGCTTGGGCAAAGTTCATCAAGGTGACTCCAGGCAAATGGCAAAAAAGTTGTTTTGGTATCGACCCAGGGTAAGTAATTAAGTAGTACTAACTAGCTACCATCTCTGTAATTCTTGTTTCAATACCATTAATTAATTATCATGCTTGATTAATTACTATCTGATTAAATTCTATTCTCGTAAAGGCCCTGAAGCAGGCGCCGGGGACTGATGTGTGTGCATACTACGTTTTCGAGAACATTCGCATGATGGCGTCTGAAAGGAGCAAATCTCAAAGACAGGAATGTGTACGTTTGCCAGAACACTATTCACAATTTTTACATGATTATCGATATCTAGTCACACAACTAATACACATGCATATTGATCTCCTTCTTAACAGTTCGAAGAGGTGAAGGACCAGCTCCTAGCAATGGAGCGCATACGAGCACTTCAAGAGGAAATATCAGGATTTTTGCTCGACCAGGTCATAGATCCCAAAGGAGAATACTATTACCCGCTACCGCCCCCATGAACCACTCACAATTGTCATCGTGCTCCGAAGGCACCAAGGCAACATGTAGGAGAAATTGTATATATATACATGTGTATGTGTGAATAATGGTGGTTGTGAGACATTTGATGATATATATACATATATATATATATATATATAGTGTTACTATTCATCACCCAGGGTACAAAATAAGTTACTCTTCACCCGAGGTAATCTTACGATCATTTCATAATTAAATTACGTTTCGAATTCAAATAGTTACATTCCTATTGATTCACTGTGTAAAATTTGACATAAGAAAATAGAAATATAGGTCATAAGACAAGAAAATTTGTAGTTTATGTGTATTTTAGACTATGTTTTTACGTTTGTAATTTTACATAACATAAAATATTTTTTACGGTGATTATATATTTTCTTATAGTCCCTTTTTGCGTCGGAAATAAGACAAAAGTTACGGAACGTAAAATTATGGTGCATTGATGGTAAAATAGAGGGGGGTGAAGAATAACTATTTCTCACCCAGGGTGACGAATAGCGCAACCATATATATATATATATATAAATATATATATATATATATATATATATATATATATATATACAGCCGGTCTATTCTCATAACATTATGAGAATAATATTCTCATAACACTTCCGAACTGCATTGTAATACTGCATTGGAAAGCTATGCACACTGTACCACAGAGACCAGCGAACTTCATGTTTGAAAAAACTGTACGTGTGGTTTTTTCGGTACCTTTTTTGCTCTAGTTTTTTAACCATTTATCGGAATTATGCGTGTAATATACTGTTGAAAAACTATAGAGTAGACGCAATTTCGCCATGTTGAACACTTTTCAAAATTCATCATAGTTTAAGAGCAGTTTCGAAAATCGTGCGGCTCACAACGAATGGCAGCGAGCGTTTTTTTGCTTTTTTTCTAAACCGCTCGTCGTAATGAAACATATGATAAACCGTTGGAAAGATATCGTCGGCGCGCATCTTTTTCATATGTATTATTTTTTCTAATTCGCTACGGTTTAAGAGCAGTTTTGAATTTACTAAATTGCGGAATTGTGTTTTTCGAATTTTTTCAAATTTTCGGTACTGTTTTCACTCCAGTTTTCTAACCGTTTGTCGAAACAAGGCGTGTAATATACTGTTGGAAAGCTACAAACGAGGCGCAACTTTCATATGTTGAAATGTTTTTGAGATTCCTTACGGTTTTTAGTTAAATTTGAAAATCGTGCGTCTGACTACGAAGGGCAGCGGCCATTTTTTCGTGAAATTTTTACAAAACGTTGGTCGAAATGATCCAACTGATACACCGTTGGAAAGATATCGTCGACACGCTACTTTTTCATATAGAACACTCCCTCTAATTCATTACGGTTTAAGAGCAGTTTTGAAATTACGAAAACGCGGAAACTCTGTTTTTCGCGACAACAAAATCGACGCCTGCACTGCATCGGACAGAAAGCGCACTGCTTCAAACTGAAGAACGCACTGCATCAGACAATGAAGTGAACTTCATGATTTCTCTTTGTCGAACGTAAATTTTCCGTGTGTTTCATACCATGGGACGAGAGTAGAAAACCACACACAAGAGAGTAGCGAGCCACACCAACGAGAGTAGTGAACTTCATACTTTTTTCGGCAATCTTGCTTTACAGAGTGAACCACTTTGACTCACTACAAATGAAACCGCATTGCAATGGAGACAAAGGGAACTACTTCAGACGAAATACCGCACTTCATTAGATGGTCAAGGGCACTGCATGGTTTCTTTTTGTTTAGGCGTATTTTTTCTTGGACAGGGAAAGAAGAACGCTCTGCTTCAGACGGAATACCGCACGTCATTAGATGGGCAAGTGCACTGCATGGTTTTTTTTGTGGGACGTAAATTTTTTCAAACATGGTGGAGTGCACTTCGTGTCGAGCGTTGGTACTGCAGGGACGAGGTGAGTGCACTGCAACAATTTTTCTTTTTCCAATATTCTTTCTACTGCAGACAACAACAGAGTGAGCTGCATTAAAAAAATCAACTTTTCCATTTTGTTTTTGCACTCGGCAACATAGTGAACCACTGGGAGAGAGAAGATCACTGCGCAATGAAACAAGTGAGCTGCACCAAAACAATTTTTTTGTTGTTTTCTTCAATGAATGTTTCCGAGAGAGCTGCGATCTGTACATATCTGGACTACGAGCCGAGGCGAACGAACTACAGTGATCCTCTTTTTAATCCATAGTACAAACACACACAAATTACAATGACGAGGAACTACTACAACAACAAAAAAAGAACTCCACTTTTTTGCACAAACTGAGCTGCACTGGAGTGGCACCAGGAACTGCAACACGCCATGTAGAGCACCTCCCCTCTCACTCCAGCGATCTGCAAAGGACAGCGTGGCCACTGAGCAGTAGTGAACGCTGCGGCTGCCTCGTCGTCAACCTCCTGGTGGCCCTCAACCCTCCGCTGACTGAAACCGCAAGTGGGTGTGCTGCAGAAACGTCTTGGTGTGGTCCTCCTGTCGGGAACGGGTGAGCATGTCTGAAAAATAAAATCAAACACCACGCATCGCAGTAGCGAACTGCATAACATCAGTAGAGAGTAAGAGATAGCTGAATCCCCGAACTGCGTTAAGGAATCTACTGCACTGAGTACATCGAAATGGAAAGCAAAAAATGCACCATTGTTCTAAACTGTAAAGCGCCGCTACTGTTCTTCCATGGGGTATCGGTGCCCCCATTTGACTCCCCTCGCATGCATCCGGGGAATGCGCCGGTAAACTGCACATCGCCTCCAACGCAAGCGCCGTCGATGCGTCCCCCGTCGCTGACAAGCTCCCTTTTCTTGCTGTAGCGCACTGCACTGCAACGCACATGCGCATTGCACGGGAGCTTCGAAAGAGACGCACTGGACGTGCGAGACGAACTTCATGGTTTTCTTTCAGCGCGCTTTGGGATGACGTCGGTGTGGGAACCCCTCGTCTATGGAGGGATCATAGGTGAGGTGGAGGCCGGAGGCCAGCTCGTCTTCCACGGTGACCAGAGAAGAGGGAGAGAAGGCTTGGTGGTTGGTCGGGGGTGGTCCGAGTCCCACGCGAGGCAGAGCTCTCCATGTAAGGGGACAGTGGATCTCCCCGACAGCTGAGGTTGGTGCTGGCGCGATCTGCGACCAACCACCGAGGGCGTTTCCGGCGGTGAGGCCTCCGCCGGCTGCGAGACAAAGGTTCCGGCGCGGAGGCGGGGTGGGAAGGAGGATTTGACCGCTGTGGATGCAAATCTGGGTTGGGGAGGGGAAGGCAGAGGATCAACTACACCGGGACCGGGTGTGGTGGCACCATGAACAAGGGGAGGAAGAGAAGCTGGGTGCGGGAAGGCCGTGGCCGGGCAGCGGTGACACCAGCGGGGGAAGAAGCGGGATGGGGGTGGGGCGGCGCCGGCGGCGGAAGAAGCAAGTTGGGAGTGTGGCGGTGTCTGCGGGGGAAGAAGCTGGATGGGGATGGGGCGGTGCCAGCGGGGGAAGAAGCGGGATGAGGGTGGGGCGGCGCCGGCGGGGGAAGAAGCGGGTTGGGGTGGGGCGGCGTCGGTGGGGGGAACTCAGTTGGGATGGGGCGGCGCGCCCTGGTAGAGCAGAAGGTGGATCGGGGGAGGGGAATCGTGGCAGAGGAGGAGGGAGGTGGGGGTGCGTGGGTGGGATCGGTTTTAGGAGTCCTGCCAGGTGTTAGCAGAATAAGAGCTACTGTTAGGAGAATAAGGTCTTAAGGGGTGTTATGAGAATAGACCCACCCTATATATATATATATATATATATATATATATATATATATATGATCGGTTCTACGAGAAATTCTATTTATATATATGCATAACGTGTACAATATGTAGTATCATAAAATACCAGCAAACAAAAAAGAATTAAATGTAAAACACAAAATTAAAGGAAAAATAAAAATAAAACCAAAACCCCCCAAATATTTTAGTACCAGTTGGTGTTACCAACCGGTACTAAAGGGCTTCCCGCCCCCGACGCTGACTCGTGCCACGTGGTGGCCCTTGAGCGGCGGTTTGTGCATAACCGGTACTAAAGGGGGGACCTTTAGTCCCCACTCTTTAGTGCTGGTTGCAGAACCGACACTAAAGGCCCTTACGATCCGGTGATACATCCCGGTTCTGCACTAGTGTGACTAGCTCGTTAATCAAAGATGGTTAAGTTTCCTAGCCATGGACATGTGTTGTCATTTTACGAACGGGATCACATCATTAGAGAATGATGTGATGAACAAGACCCATCCGTTAGCTTAGCATAATGATTGTTCAGTTTTATTGCTACTGCTTTCTTCATAACTTATACATGTTCCTCTGACTATGAGATTATGCAACTCCCGAATACCGGAGGAACACCTTGTGTGCCATCAAACGTCACAACGTAACTGGGTGATTATAAAGATGCTCTACAGGTGTCTCCGATGGTGTTTGTTGAGTTGGCATAGATCGAGATTAGGATTTGTCACTCCGTGTATCAGAGAGGTATCTCTGGGCCCTCTCGGTAATGCACATCACTATAAGCCTTGAAAGCAATGTGACTAATGAGTTAGTTACGGGATGTTGCATTACGAAACAAGTAAAGAGACTTTCCGGTAACGAGATTGAACTAGGTATTGAGATACCGACGATCGAATCTCGGGAAGTAACATACCGATGACAAAGGGAACAACGTATGTTGTTATGCGGTTCGACCGACAAAGATCTTCGTAGAATATGTAGGAGCCAATAAGGGCATCCAGGTTGCGCTATTGGTTATTGACCAGAGAGGTGTCTCGGTCATGTCTACATAGTTCTCGAACCCGTAGGGTCCACATGCTTAACGTTCGTTGACGATATAGTACTATATGAGTTATGTATGTTGCTGAGCGAATGTTGTTCGGAGTCCCGGATGAGATCACGGACATGACGAGGAACTCCGGAATGGTCCGCAGATAAAGATTGATATATGGGATAATAGTGTTTGGTCTCTGGAAGTGTTCCGGAATTCACCGGAAGGGGTTCCGGATGTTTCCCGAAATGTTTGGGTACGAGAACACTTTATTTGGGCCAAAGGGGAAAGCATAGAAGGTTTTTGGAAAGATCAAAAGGAAGTTTTCCGGAGTCCAGGGGCCAGATGCCAGGGTCCCTGGCGTCTGGGTCCAGACGCCGGGATCCCTGGTGTCTGGTCCTGGAATCTAAGGACTCTTGCCTTTCGGGTGAAACCGACTTTGTGTAGGCTTTTACTCCAAGTTTCGACCCCAAGGCTCAACATATAAATAGAGGGGTAGGGCTAGCACCCAAGAAACATCAAGAAACACCAAGCCATGTGCCGGCAACCCCGTCCCCTCTAGTTTATCCTCCGTCATAGTTTTTCGTAGTGCTTAGGCGAAGCCCTGCGGAGATTGCTCTTCACCAACACCGTCATCAACCGCCGTGCTGTCGGAACTCATCTACTACTTCGCCCCACTTGCTGGATCAAGAAGGCGAGGACGTCATCAAGCTGAACGTGTGCTGAACGCGGAGGTGCCATATGTTCGGTACTTGATCGAGACGGATTGTGAAGGTGTACGACTACATCAACCACGGTTATAAAACGCTTCTGCTTTCGGTCTACGAGGGTATGTAGACACACTCTCCCCTCTCATTGCTATGCATTACCATGATAGATCTTGCGTGTGCGTAGGATTTTTTTTGGAATTACTACGTTCCCCAACAATATTCTCTGTCTACACAACATCTATTGGCCATTGGGGGACAGGCGGTCATCCGGATACGCCATAAGGATGCGAAGAGGCATCCTATATCAGCAACGACTAGCTATTCCACCAGTAGCTCATGTAAGAGAACCCTCAAGTTAAGTGTGCTTAGGCTGGAGCAGCCATCAGATGGGTGACTGGATGGGAAGTTGTGTTGATGTTAAATTAACTAATAGGATGGGTCGTATTTGTCAAATGAAATGACTGATATGACCCATCCCATGAGTTAATTTAACCTCGACGTCCTTGTCTTTTTAATACATGTTAAAGAAGCTCTACCGCATTACTTTTTGACAATGTGCGATACGTGGCATACAGTTGATCCATCCGACAGTTTGTGATGGAATAAGCTGTGTGTGTTGTGGCCAAACGCTTGCTAGTATTCAACCGTTTGCGATTGATGAATTCATCACCGACGGGTTCCCTAGTGTGGTCCGTGTTCATCTGATCATCATCTAGTTCTTATGCTAGCTCGATGTTCCTTCTATGCTAAGTTTTTATTAATTGATGGCATTTTATGAACACGCCACCATTTCCGGCCATTTCCTCACCTGTTTCCTGCCACCCAGCGATATTGCGCATAAACCTAGGCGGTGCGCGATGCACAGAGGCGACAAGCGCAGCCTGTAGCACATCCACCTTTTCCAAGCATGCCAACCCACCAAAGCGCCGCCTCTGCCATCAACCTTGTCGATGAGGAAAACGAGCAGGCGCCACGGCCCGTTGAGGCTGAGGAGCTCCCCGGCAACATGATGGATGACATCATGATGCGTGTCATCACCAGGGTCGAGCATACCTTTGGCGCATGGCGCTTGAGCGCCGTGGATCAAGATGGGCATGTCAGCGCTGACAGTCTGTAGCTCGCTGCATAACATGATCGATGGCGTGCCACAGAGCAAGCTAGGCGCATCTGCGCCGATAGGCTACGGCTCGCCGCACGGCGAGACCATTGGAGAGCCGCAGAGCGAGAGGCGCGGTGCGCAGCACAGCAAGAGCGGATCCATCGGCGCTTGCCTGCTATCGATATGATGTCGCAGCTGGGTACATGTCTCGTCAGTACCCCCATTCCTCGCCAGGAGTTGGCAGAGTCCCTCAGCGCCGTACTTGCATCAGAGGCCGGCCGCACCATACTTGCACCGAACGCCCGCCATGCCATTTGAATGGGTCGCGTTGTTCGCCTTGTCCGCGGCCCGCTGGATGCCAACACGCTGGTCCATAGGCTCGACCGCCTCCTTGGCCCAGGTGTGCACCTGGGCGCAGTAGAGGAACATGCCCGTCGCATCCTCGAGCTAGTGATCTCCGATGAAATAGCCAACTTGGAGCTCGAGATCGTGCTCCAGATGTACCGCAACATGTCGACCGCTTGGACGAACGCCTTCAGGAGTTCAGGCAGAGCCAAGAGCTACTGTAGGCAAGGGCTGCTGGTCATGGTCTCATGGACGTGTTTTATTTTGTTGAGTCGTTTCAACGTGGATAGCTATGTATTCACATCAATCATAGTATTGCTCTGTTTATTCCTCTGTTTCAATGTGTGTACTCTGTTTTCTGTTCTTATATGTTCTGTTTCAATGTGTGTATATACGCTTTCCATTCTTTATATGTGGATGATAACAACTAGATTCAAATTAGTATACAAAAATAGATAGAAAATGGAATTCATAATATATATATATATATATGTTAATTGTTCATTAGTTCATCACAGAATATATATAATATCATCACATATACGTGATGATACTTAACTATTAGGTAAAATGCATAAAATAGAAAACGAACAATACTAAAACTAAAAATCCCTTCTGGGGCCAGTATTTCGGCAGCCCCTCGCTAGCAACTCCCTTTTGCGCGGCATCTTCCCAGTGCGGAGGCAGTACTCTGCCTCCTCCGCCTCGCAGCGCTTGACGTACCAATCTGCCTCTTGCTAGCGGACACGCGCGAACGATCTTGACATTTCGTTGGGCGCCCACCGGAGCTCCTCGTGGGTGGCACACTGGAGCTTATCGGCCCACCTCCATGCAGCGACGAGGCGCCCAGCGCCTATGACCTTCCTCGCGAAGTACCAGTCTTTGTACACCTCCTCCGCACGATGACGCTCCCGCCCCCAAAGCTCCAAAGCCTCCTTTTTCCAGGCGGTATCACGGGCTTCACAGGCCGTCTGGTACCTGGCTTCCTCCTCAGCCATCTCCTTCTTGAACGCCACTTGCCTGGCTTTCTCAGCTGGCCGCAGCGACTACCACACACAAAGATTGTACTGGCCCCAAAACCAATCCAAAGTTGGGGGGTCCAGCGCAACCTCATCCGGCAGCGTGTAGGGGTCCTCGTTGCTGCTATTCGAGTGAGCGTCCTCGGGGGGTGGCGACTCCTCGTCCGTAACGCCCCGAGACCGATGCTCGAGAAGACTTCCATATATTCCGGGTTTCGCCGTGTGTTTCATTTGTGCATGCCCTTTTATTTTTGCATTGCATCATGTCATCATGCCATCATCTCATAAATCTTTTGCAACTCAACAAAATAAATGGCATGGATCTTTGATCCATTTAAATCGAGGGAATTCACATGGTGATTCTCTTTAAAACATATCCTCTCGATATTTAGAGAGCTATAGTAAATATTCCATTTATTTGGAATTAACCATAACACACTTGCAAATATCCCATGCCTTTTTCCTTCTCAACTCTTGGTCTCTAACTTTGTCATATATCTTTTCTTCATTTTCCAGAGCTCCACCTAATTTCTCAACATTTTTGGGCACTTCGAAAAATCTCATCCTAGTTCAAACCCAAATGAGTTTGAATTCTTATCGTTTGATCTGGCCTTTTCTAATTCTCACGGACCAAGCTTATTTTTTGTGAGTCCAATAAAATTACCCTCATGTTCAAATTCGTTCCCTAAACCCCTCTTCCTAAATCCAGCCAGCAGGCCTCCTGGCCTTTTTCCTGTCCCCACCTCCCAAGGCCTGGGCGCAGCCCCCTTCTCTACTGGGTCGGCCTCCCAACGCCCAGCTCTAACCCTAGTGCCACCTAGCCCGATCCCCACGCGCACCTCCCCTCGTTCGCTTGTCCTCCCTCCACCGCCACACACGCCCCGCACCCGATCCCCATCTCTCTTCCAATCCCAGCGCACTCCTCTCGTCCTCTCCCTTGCACCGTCACCCAGAGAGGGAGAAAGAGGAGCGAGAACCCCATGTCGCCGAGCGCCCGAGGAGAGGAGCTCCTCAAGCATCGGCCACCCTCGGCAACCTCCTCCCCTCTCCTCCCTGCGCCTTCCCGAGTGCCATGGCCGCCGCCCGCTCCATGCAGCCGCCGCCCGCTCCATGCAGCCGCTGCCGTCCCGCCGGCGTGCCGAGTCCGGCCTCCTTTCTCCCTCTGCATCGTGCCCTCCTCCTCGAAGCTGGCCCCGCCGCCACTGCCACCGCCCGGGCGAGCGCCGCCCCTGAGCTCCTCGCCAAGGCCAGCGTCGCCAGCACCATCCTCCACTGCCTCCTAGCCAGGGTCCCTCACAGGCTCCTCCTCGTTGCCTTGCCTCGTCACTGGTCCTTGCTCCGGCGCCACGCCACTACGGCCAGGAGCTCCTCGGCCCGACACGCCCCTGGCCCTGCTTCTCCTTGACTGCCTTGGCCTGGACTCCTCTATGTCCATGGTCCCTCCAGAAGCTCCGGCCCCGACCTCCGCCTGTGACAGTTGCTACTCCCGTGACTTGAGATGCTGCTCCGTGCTTCACCACTACCGTCGACCTCCGAAGAATAGGGTTTTGTCAAGACCATCAAGTCCCTCGACGACAGGTGCACGACTACGCAGATTGTACCAAGTACCCCTTCGTTTCGACGAGACCCGCATGTTCGAAGAACGCCAAGTTCGACGACGCTCTCCACCCGAACGACTACCGCCGACGCGTACCCCTCCGTCGTCGTGCCTTTCGTCAAGTTCAACGGTGAACCCCGAAGCCCTCGGATTCGTCAAGTCCGAAGGTGCAAGTACCACTCCGAACCATGTACGATGACCGTCGCCGAAGACCCGTGTAACGCGAACGTCAACTTCGACTACCGTCACGTGAACTGCTACTTCCACTATGAACGTGAACGACTACCGTCGCGGAACAACTACTTCCTCTACTTCCCTCGACGAACTTGAACTGTCCCGTTTGCACGCTTTGAAGGTATAACCGCCGATAACGAACGTCCGAGAATGAATGCTTGTGTCGTATGGGGTGCACCCTTTGTCTGCACCATGTCCGAATTGTCACTCGTTTTCCATGCCACTAACCCATGGGAACCCGGTAGTCGGGATCACCTGTCAGGACCCCGATTCCAAGTCACATCGATCTAGCTGGTAACACCTCATATCACTTTGCGGCCTCACGCACGGTATTCCCACGGGTGTCGCCTTACCATGCCCCGGGACCGCTTGCACCTTTTGGCTCACGTATATGATAGTGTCGCTAGCATCCATATGACAAAGAACCCAGGCCGACATGGCTAGCCCTGAACCCAAGGCGGCACTAACCCATGGGGACAGGCATACATGAATCAACTTCGAGCATGTCGGTCAGCAGCGTGTGAATCCGGGCTGTAGCACTGGGCTAACAGGACTCCGGTAACCCGGACTGTAGCAGGCTAGGCAGGACTCCGGATGTCACCGCGTGACATTTCCCCGAAGGGACAGACACAGAAACGAAGTGAAACACATGCCGACCAGTCAAATGTCCTGAGCAGTAGTGCTGGGCTAGCAGGACTCCAGTGAACCGGGCTATAGCGGACTACTATGGCTCCTGGAAGCACAAGACTACATTTCCCCATAAGAGAGGCTGCCAAGGATAAACAACTAGATTGTCGGATCCCACACATACCAAGCATTTCAATCATACATACAATATGCTTGATATGTGTAAATACAACATGGCATCACAACATAACTCTACGACTCAAAGTATTAATTCCTTAGGCTCCAAGGAGCGAGATATTACAAACATGGGTCTCATGACCCAACAATCACAGCATACAATTCAAGCACATGCGGAAGCTTAACATATCTGAGTACAGACATCTACAAATGAAAAAGGCTAAGAAGCCTGACTATCTACCAGATCCTGCCGAGGGCACAAGATCGTAGCTGAGGTATCAAGCTAAACGTCGAAGTCCACGCGGAACTACTAGCGAGACTGAAATCTCTCTGCAAAACATAAATTAAGAAAACGTGAGTACAAAGGTACTCAGCAAGACTTACATCAGATCTAAACTACATATGCATCGGTATCAACAAGGGGGGGTGGAGTTTAACTGCAGCAAGCCAGCTTTGACTCAGTGGCTAACCTGAACTACGACTGCAAGCAACTCTTTTGAGGTGGCGCACACGAGTCCACATATTCACCATTCAATACACCACTATGGATCCGCTCCTGTCACCCTACGAGAAGGCCATCCATAGCACTCACACTTATCTTATGAGTTTTAGAGTATCGACTTTCACTTGTCTATGAACTGTTCTAGGTAACCTAGAAGTCCTTTACCGCGGATGCGGCTATTTGAATAGTTTTATACCCTGCAGGGGTGTACTTTGTCACACATGTTTCCACCACTTAGCGTTTGCACATGACATGTGCTCGGCAGACTTCAAGCGAAAACCGACGTGGGTGCAGACCACGACCTGACTAACCGCACAAGTCTCTAGTCCAGGTTTATCGCCTATTCGGGTTCCATCCGCGAGGATATCCGGCCGGAGTTTCCTCACAGCCCCAAACGATGTGTGCAGGGTTCCCGAGACACCAAACGGGCGCCCGGTACCCCGTTCCACGGTGTATCTACCGCATCATAGCCCACCCCTAGGGTCAGCGCTACGCACGGCCACTAACACATATCCTATAAACACCAGAAACTAGTTGCAACTCCTGGACAGAGGACGAGAGGGGTCAGTAAGTCGAGCGGGGTCATATTTCAGGGCCCAATGTCTGGTAGTAGCTGTTTCATGGATCACAAACACAGAACTCAGTTCGTGAGGACGGTTTCAATGAGACAACCCGCCATGTACTCCTACATGGCCTCTCACCGCTACCTTTACCAAATCATGTTCACACACTTAGCTCACACACAGTAGGACATGTTCACACACCTCCGATTCATCCCCGATGAACCAGACCTGACACGATTCTATGCAATAGCAGGCATGACAAACAAGCATGAATGAGTAGGCACATCAGGGCTCAAACAACTCCTACTCATGCTAGTGGGTTTCATCTATTTACTGTGGCAATGACAGGTCATGCAGAGGATAAGGGGTTCAACTACCGCAACAAGTAACAGATGATTCGTTGTTGTCCTAATGCAGTAAAAGAGAGCAGGAGCGAGAGAGTGGGATTGTATCGGAATGAGCAAGGGGGTTTTGCTTGCCTGGCACTTCTGAAGATAACATTGGGTCTTCATCAGTGTCAACGATCACAGCGTCAGAGCAGCGTCTACTGAGAGGGGACAATTACCGGCAAACAAGGAAGAACACAATCAATGCGATGCAACAATATGATGCATGATCATGACATGGGAATATGCTGTTGATTGAGCTAATGCAACTAGCAACAAGTTAAATGGAGTTGGTTTCCACACAAGGTTCAAATTCAAATTCAAACTATGAGTTCAAATAGTGCATTATCATGTTTTGGACTAAACAGTGAGGTTAAGTTGTTCAAACATGCATGAAAATGCCATATTCAAATTCCTTGGATTTTTCTGATCATTTTTCATATATAATTTATTTCATTTGGAGTTACGGTTGAATTTCTATGAATTTTAGAAGTTTATACTAATTTCTGGAATTTTCTGAATTATTTTTAATCCAGAAAACGATTAACTGCGTCAGCAATGCGTAAGCACGATGTCAGCGGGTCAAAGGGGCTGGTCCAAGTCAAACCTGACAGTGGGGTCCACTGGTCAGTGTCTAACTAAACTAACCTAGTTTAATTAGCACTAACCTAAGTTAAACTAATTAAATTTAAACCTAAACTAGATTAATTAGCCGGGTGGAGCCCGCATGTCAAAGACCAGTGGGTCAAACAGGGCCCACCCAGGTCAACTCGATTAGCGGGGGGGGGGGGGGGTCAAACCTGCCGGCGACGTGACGCCGGCGAGGCCAGTCGCGGCGGCGAGCCTCGGGTTTGCGTTTCCGGCGACAAAATGGGCGGCCGAGGCCATCTACGAGGAGCTGGAGCTCACCCGCATCCAGTGTTGCATGTGGCGGCAGCGGGGACGGCCGAAGCTCGCCGAAACGAGCTCGGGGCGGTGCCGGAGTTCGAGTGATTGCGGGGTTGGTGCTACGGTGCACGTCAGAGCGAGTGCGTGTGTGCGTTAGGCTCCTGGGGGCTTCCTAAACATGGTGACGCGCTCCATTTTGAGCTTGCGCGGCTGTGGCCACGGCTACGCCATGGCCGACAGCGAGATGCTCTTGGCCGCGGTGGGAAATGGAGCTAGGGGACGAGCGCGGGCACGAGAGAAGAGGGGAAAGGAAGAGGGGCTCACGGCGAGTCCAGTAGAGGCAACGGTGAGGCCGAGGACGAGCTGAAGCTCGCGAATACCCGAAGAGTTCGCCCGCGGCCAAAGGTTGAAGACGATGTCGGGGACGATGCTGTAGGGCTTCCGGCGGGGCGCGGCACAGTGGAGAGGAAGAGGGGGTCGAGGCAGAGCGTCTGAGCACATCGGCGAGGCGAGGCAGTGGCCGTGACCACGACAACAGCGAGCGGCGGCGACGATGGCTCTCGGGTGCGTGCGGGAGGAGAGCCAGAGGAGGGAGAGGAGCACGGGGAGAGACTGAGAGGGCCTGGGGGGCGTGGCATCTCCAGGGCGACGTCGGGGAGGCGGCAGAAAGCAGGAGGTGGCCAGGCGCGTCGGCGGCGCTTGCCACCGAGCTGCTTCGTGCGCTGGGAAGGGGAAGAAGACAAGCGTGCCCCTGGTGGGCTAGGCCAGTTGGCTGGGCTGCAGGTGAGGTTACTCTCTCTCTCTCTCTCTCTCTCTCTTAATTTAGTTTATGTTTTCGATTTTTTTCTATTCTGTTTTGAATTAGTAAAAATACTAATTCATTTCGTAAAATCCTGAAAATAATTGTAGGCACTTTTGAAACTATTTCCAATAGCCCTCAAATGCTTTCAAAATTATTTGGACATTTAAAATATTTTATAGAATTTAAATGTCCAAATTCAAATACTTATGATTTAATTCAAAAATCCATAATAGCCTCCAAAAATATGAAACCATTTTTGGCAGAAGGTTTAGCGAGGACCAAAGATGGTGAACATTTATGAAGGCATTTTGGGTTCATTGAAAAATTTGAAGTTTGAACCTAGTTAATTCCTTTAAGGCTAGGGTTTAGGCAATCCCCATTTCAAATTTTAATGGGATTTAATCATGATGCACGATGATGATGCAAAGACAAGCAAGGGCTGATCTGGGGCTGTGACAGCTCACCCCCACTAAACAAGAATCTCGTCCCGAGATTCAAGACGTGAGGTAAGAAGACAGAGGGGACACTAGCTAACACGAACTTGTCGATCCAATTGCCCTTCCCGAAGATGTTGGTTCATTGCTCCAATTGATATTGACGTCCTTGCTTTCGAGATCTTCATCCAACACGATGGCAACAGAAGGAAACTCTATAGGAAACGATCTCCTCGAAGATCGAGCAGTCAAGATCAACTCGTGGAATGAGATGTTGAAACATCTCGAGTTGAGACACAAAACACATCGAGAGGGATGGAAGAACAACGACAGGGTTTGATTTGATGGGCAACAATTCCACGCTTAGAAAGATGGTGGATGGTGTCAAGGTGGCGAGGGAATAATTGCCATGATTCCATAACGGGGCACCTTGGGGGATGTGACTCGTAGAACTTTTCCCTTAAGTGGCAAAAAGAATTACTTTTGATACGGAGATCATTGGAACTCTGCTTACCAGCC
The DNA here is from genome assembly GCA_034509565.1 of Triticum monococcum. NCBI lineage: Eukaryota > Viridiplantae > Streptophyta > Magnoliopsida > Poales > Poaceae > Triticum > Triticum monococcum. Next base: position 425,414,276 of record CM067847.1, on the reverse strand, counting down.
TAAGGCAATTTACAAACGATCATTAGATGGAGTTCAAAAGAGTGGCATACTCAAACTAAAGTGGATGATGTGGACTACCTTGTTGAAGACAACGCAATGGATGACTTTTGCTTATCCCCAGAAATGGATGGGACCCATGGTAAGTCCACTTTGGCAGATGATCTTGGACAACAATTGCTGGGGTGCAAGCTGGGAACATAATGCAAATGCTGGGAATGTTTCAACCATCATATCTGCCTGAGATTCAGATCTGGTTGGTAATAGGACATTTCAGACAGCATGTCTAAAAAGGAAAGGTTGCAACACAAATCGACGAGGTGATGTTACGAGATTCTTGGGAGATGGACTATGGTAGTAAGCTCCAAAACATGAGCGGGTTCTGCTACAAACATGTGAACATGCTATCCCAGACAAGCATGGCCACGTAGTAGTCTTATATCAAACACTACCAAGTTCACGTGGGGGAACCATCATCGAGGATATCGAAGTCTTTTCATAAGTCCGGATTAGCTCTTATGAAGGGACTCCTTCTTCTCGAGCAAATCAGTCAGTGGCTTGGTGTGCTAGGAACACATATGGAGTGGAGGCGGCCAACCTATCAAACCACAAAGCACTTCGCACGTGCATGACTGACTTGGGATGGTACCATAGGAAGCAAAACAATCTTCCTCGAACTCATGGTGGCAACTTGCACCAAATGCACGTGAATTAGAGAAAGTCACTTCTTTCACCAAGCCTATGCTTCATGAACGGAACATGAAGGCATTGTTTACAAAGTTTCCAACACTAGCTTAATGTTTAACAGAAATCATGGGGGAGACAAAATGCTGCTGATGGGCTCAACAACAACTCATCGGAATTTCCATATCACTGGACTTCCACCACTATGTGAACAATGTGATAGTATTGGTCAGACCAAAGATATAATGGTGTATGCTCGAGGGACAACCGTAAGTAAGACAACATTATGAACATCGTTGGTTTTGATTTGATTTGACGATAGCCCACACTCAAATCAAGGTTTGGACAAGATAATAGATTCAACAGCTGATCACGGGGATCCGTCGATGAAGATATCATCTTTCTTCAACACACACACAAGGATATCCCTTAGTGATGACTAAGTCGGACAAGTTTTCATCTTCCAACTCTCCAAGTTGTTGTTTAGCTCCACCAACCAGCTCAGGGATAACCAACACAGAATCTTGGAGAATGGGTGGTTTGGAGGAAAAGCAACATGATCACGAACTCAACATAGGGGTCAGGTGAAAATCGGGTAATACTTCCGAGAAGATATTCGGAAAATCACGAACCACCGATATGTTATTAAGCTCGAGAACAATCTTGCTTTTCAGGAAAGACGATATGATCAAGGAGCGAGGGATTGTCACAATCCTAACTCCTTGGTCGATGAGTGCACCCGGAAATATGGACTAGGTAGCATGATCAATCTTAGAATGGTAGTTCAATAACCAACACGCCAAGAATGAGAAATTGTCCATTTACTACCAAGCAACGAGTTGCTCGGAGTATTGATTTCACACATCACGATTCATTTGTCGGCATTCTGGTTGCGACAACACGGGACCGAGGAATGAACGATGATGGCGAGAAGTATCACTGTATCAAGAGTTCATAGGAGGTTGTGCAATTCCTATGATATTACTGACATAAAGAGGGCAATACTTCAGGGTAGATCATAATCAAAAGCTGGATTGGCATTTTGATCTGCGGAATACAACTGCTTTGATCCAAACCTAGATATGGATGAGGTACTGGAGTTTGTTTCTCCTAGTCATTCTGAAATAGAACGGCTCGACGGACCACGATAAAAATAAGCACCGATAACACGAATGCACAACTAAAGAGGGACAACTCAAAGGAACATATAACTTCCTGAGTTATGGATGCATAGATTAGTATGTCGAATCAAGTTCAACAGGTTTCTTCCGGATAACCCATGCAGAAAGGTAGAACTGACAGAATCACAATTATGAATGGAGAACTCCTCAAGAGTACTCTGATTGTGATATTTTGGTTCAAAGAACTTCTGCCCTAACGGTTCATGGTATTTGGAAGGAAGAAATACCACGGACCTCGAGGGCTGTCGCAAGGTTACTAATCTCCTAAAGGAACTATCAAACACTATAAACATGAGGTAAGTAGGGTGAATCTCGGGTTCAGGAACCCATGAATAGAATACCTACCACTACATGGCATCATGGGATGCTTTCGAGAATAATGGCCAGAATCACACATTGGGGATACAAAACATGGCTAGATCACTAGGTGACTCCCTAAAACACCTAGGGTCATAGTAATAGCTCCAACATATATGTCGAGGCAACAAAGTACCTCAACTCACCGATTAGTGTGATTAATCTGGCTCAAATGGACATCAGGAACAGGAGGAAGGGGTTTGCAAATGCATCAGACTACTTAGAAACCTGGGATGACTCGGACAGCATAACAGCTGTAAATGCTCAAAAAGATTTGAGACATCCTGCAAAATGGTGGCATAACCACTCAACATCACAATATCAAGGTTCCGGGACCAATTATGAACACACGGAAGTACTAGAAACTGAACTGCGGCATGAATCCCTCAATCCTATAAGTCAACGAGTTAGTAACACGTCATCCTGATAGATAGATGAGAAGGCCTAGTTCTTAATCCCCGTAGAAAAGAAGAGGTTGACTCAGATCAGAAGGGCATAGGGTAAAGGAGTAAAAAGAGACTTACGTTTCCTTCCACAATCAATTCCCTTACATAACTAAAGCATTTCTAGACTCGACTTCGACCAGTTTGGCTTGGTAATCCTACAGGCAGTCAGGCTCTGATACCAACGCTGTCAGGACCCCGATTCCAAGTCACATCGATCTAGCTGGTAACACCTCATATCACTTTGCGGCCTCACGCACGGTATTCCCATGGGTGTCGCCTTACCATGCCCCGGGACCGTTTGCGCCTTTTGGCTCACGTATATGATAGTGTCACTAGCATCCATATGATAGAGAACCCGGGCCGACATGGCTAGTCGTGAACCCAAGGCGGCACTAACCCATGGGGACAGGCATACATGAATCAACTTCGAGCATGTCGGTCAGCAGCGTGTGAATTCGGGCTGTAGCACTGGGCTAATAGGACTCCAGTAACCCGGGCTGTAGCAGGCTAGGCAGGACTCTGGATGTCACCGCGTGACATTTCCCCGAAGGGACAGACACAGGAACGAAGTGAAACACATGCCGGCCAGTCAAATGTCCTGAGCAGTAGTGCTAGGCTAGCAGGACTCCGGTGAACCGGGCTGTAGCGGACTACTATGGCTCCTGGAAGCAAAAGACAACATTTCCCCATAAGAGAGGCTGCCAAGGATAAACAACTAGATTGTCGGATTCCACACATACCAAGCATTTCAATCATACATACAATATGCTCGATATGTGTAAATACAACATGGCATCACAACATAACTCTACGACTCAAAGTATTAATTCCTTAGGCTCCGAGGAGCGAGATATTACAAACATGGGTCTCATGACCCAACAATCACAACATACAATTCAAGCACATGCGGAAGCTTAATATATCTGAGTACAGACATCTACAAATGAAAAAGGCTAAGAAGCCTGACTATCTACCAGATCCTGCCGAGGGCACAAGATCGTAGCTGAGGTATCAAGCTAAACATCGAAGTCCATGCGGAACTACTAGCGAGACTGAAATCTCTCTGCAAAACATAAATTAAGCAAACGTGAGTACAAAGGTACTCAGCAAGACTTACATCAGATCTAAACTACATATGCATCGGTATCAACAAGGGGGGGTGGAGTTTAACTGCAGCAAGCCAGCTTTGACTCAATGGCTAACCTGAACTACGACTACAAGCAACTCTTTTGAGGTGGCGCACACGAGTCCACATATTCAGCATTCAATACACCATTATGGATCCGCTCCCGTCTCCCTTCGAGAAGGCCATCCATAGCACTCACACTTATCTTATGAGTTTTAGAGTATCCACTTTCACTTGGCTATGAACTGTTATAGGTAACCCAGAAGTCCTTTACTGCGGACGCGGCTATTCAAATAGTTTTATACCCTGCAGGGGTGTACTTCGTCACACATGTTTCCACCACTTGGCGTCTGCACACGACATGTGCTCGGCAGACTTCAAGCGAAAACCGACGTGGGTGGAGAGCACGACCTGACTAACTGCACAAGTCTCTAGTCCAGGTTTATCGCCTATTCGGGTTCCATCCGCGAGGAGATCCGGCCGGAGTTTCGCTCACAGCCCCAAATGATGTGTGCAGGGTTCCCGAGACACCAAACGGGCACCCGGTACACCATGCCACGGTGTATCTACTGCATCATAGCCCACCCCTAGGGTCAGCGCTATGCACGGCCGCCAACACATATCCTATAAACACCAGAAACTAGTTGCAACTCCTGGACAGAGGACAAGAGGGGTCAGTAAGTCGAGCGGGGTCATATTTCAGGGCCGAATGTGTGGTAGTAGCTGTTTCATGGATCACAAACACAGAACTCAGTTCCTGAGGACGGTTTCAATGAGACAACCCGCCATGTACTCCTACATGGCCTCTCACCACTACCTTTACCAAATCGTGTTCACACACTTAGCTCACACACAGTAGGACATGTTCACACACCTCCGATTCATCCCCGATGAACCAGACCTGACACGATTCTATGCAATAGCAGGCATGACAAACAAGCATGAATGAGTAGGCACATCAGGGCTCAAACAACTCCTACTCATGCTAGTGGGTTTCATCTATTTACTGTGGCAATGACAGGTCATGCAGAGGATAAGGGGTTCAACTACCGCAGCAAGTAACAGATGATTCATTGTTGTCCTAATGCAGTAAAAGAGAGCAGGAGCGAGAGAGTGGGATTGTATCGGAATGAGCAAGGGGGTTTTGCTTGCCTGGCACTTCTGAAGATAACATTGGGTCTTCATCAGTGTCAATGATCACAGCGTCGGAGCAGTGTCTACCGAGAGGGGACAATTACCGGCAAACAAGGAAGAACATAATCAATGCAATTCAACAATATGATGCATGATCATGACATGGCAATATGCTGTTGATTGAGCTAATGCAACTAGCAACAAGTTAAATGGAGTTGGTTTCAACACAAGGTTCAAATTCAAATTCAAACTATGAGTTCAAATAGTGCATTATCATGTTTTGGACTTAACAGTGAGGTTAAGTTCTTCGAACATGCATGAAAATGCCATATTCAAATTCCTTGGATTTTTCTGATCATTTTTCATATATAATTTATTTCATTTGGAGTTACGGTTGAATTTCTATGAATTTTAGAAGTTTATACTAATTTCTGGGATTTTCTGAATTATTTTTAATCCAGAAAACGATTAACTGCGTCAGCAGTGCGTAAGCATGACGCCAGCGGGTCAAAGGGGCTGGTCCAAGTCAAACCTGACAGTGGGGTCCACTGGTCAGTGTCTAACTAAACTAACCTAGTTTAATTAGCACTAACCTAAGTTAAACTAATTAAATTTAAACCTAAACTAGATTAATTAGCCGGGTGGAGCCCGCATGTCATAGACCAGTGGGTCAAACAGGGCCCACCCAGGTCAACTCGGTCAGCGGGTGGGGGGGGGGTCAAACCTGCCGGCGACGTCATGCCGGCGAGGCCAGTCGCGGCGGCGAGCCTCGGGTTTGCGTTTCCGGCGAGAAAACAGGCGGCCGAGGCCATCTACGGGGAGCTAGAGCTCACCCGCATCCAGTGTTGCATGTGGCGGCAGCGGGGACGGCCGGAGCTTGCCGGAAACGAGCTCGGGGCGGCGCCGGAGTTTGGGTGATTGCGGGGTTGGTGCTACGATGCACGTCGGAGCGAGTGCGTGTGTGCGTTAGGCTCCTGGGGGCTTCCTGAACATGGTGACGCGCTCCATTGTGAGCTTGCACGGCTGTGGCCATGGCTACGCCATGGCCGGCGGCGAGATGCTCTCGGCCGTGGTAGGAAATGGAGCTAGGGGACGAGCGCGAGCACGAGACAAGAGGGGAAAGGAAGAGGGGCTCACGGCGAGTCCAGTAGAGGCAACGGCGAGGCCGAGGACGAGCTGAAGCTCGCGAATCCCCAAAGAGTTCGCCGGCGGCCAGAGGTTGAAGACGATGTCGGGGATGGCGCCGCAGGGCTTCCGGCGGGGCGCGGCGCGGTGGAGAGGAAGAGGGGGTCGAGGCGGAGCGTCTGAGCACATCAGCGAGGTGAGGCAGTGGCCATGGCTCACGGCGAGTCCAGTAGAGGCAACGGCGAGGCCAAGGACGAGCTGAAGCTGCGAATCCCCGAAGAGTTCGCCGGCGGCCAGAGGTTGAAGACGATGTCGGGACGGCGCTGCAGGGCTTCCGGCAGGGCACGGCGCGGTGGAGAGGAAGAGGGGGTCGAGGCGGAGCGTCTGAGCACATCTGCGAGGCGAGGCAGTGGTCGTGGCCACGACAACAGCGAGCGGCGGCGACGATGGCTCTCGGGTGCATGCGGGAGGAGAGCTAGAGGAGGGAGAGGAGCACGGGGAGAGACTGAGAGGGCCTGGGGGGGGGCGTGGCGTCTCCAGGGCGACGTCGGGGAGGCGGCAGCAAGCAGGAGGTGGCCAGGCGCGTTGGCGGCGCTCGCCACCGAGCTGCTTCGTGCGCTGGCAAGGGGAAGAAGACAAGCGTGCCCCTGGTGGGCTGGGCCAGTTGGCTAGGCTGCAGGTGAGGTTACTCTCTCTCTCTCTTAATTTAGTTTCTGTTTTCTATTTTTTTCTATTCTGTTTTGAATTAGTAAAAATACTAATTCATTTCGTAAAATCCTGAAAATAATTGTAGGCACTTTTGAAACTATTTCCAATAGCCCTCAAATGCTTTCAAGATTATTTGGACATTTAAAATATTTTATAGAATTTAAATGTCCAAATTCAAATACTTATGATTTAATTCAAAAATCTAGAATAGCCTCCAAAAATATGAAACCATTTTTGGCAGAAGGTTTAGCCAGGACCAAAGATGGTGAACATTTATGAAGGCATTTTGGGTTCATTGAATTTTCTTAAGTTTGAACCTAGTTAATTCCTTTAATGCTAGGGTTTAGGCAATCCCCATTTCAAATTTTAATGGGATTTAATCATGATGCAAGATGATGATGCAAAGACAAGCAAGGGCTGATCTGGGGCTGTGACATCACCCCACCATCTTTTGCATGCTCCCGTCACTTTTCCTTTTGCACTAGTATCTCCGTGAGCTATCGGAACCGGAATGTTGCCATGGCACCATTTCCGTTGTCATTGTCGTGGCACCCCTTTCGTTTCCGCCACGATGACAAATGCTTCATAATGCTCTTGTCAACTTTTAATAAACATTGCATAAACTTGTTCATGTCATCCACATCATGATAACAACAATTAAAATGTTTAAAATTGTTGTTTGCTTTAAATTGCTAAATGCATATGGGGATTTACCGGGTGCGTTGTTTGTTATATCCGGCCCCATTTAAATTGTTTAGATGGTGTAGTTTTGTTATGCCTCACCTCTTGCCATGTTAACCAACATTTAATATTTTTGAGTACCTAACCGGGAGAGAACTAAATAATTGATGTGGTGTTCCGTCAATATGCAACCAGTTGCATATTGATCTCCACTTAATTTGTAGAATTGCTTGTGCACTTTGCCATGCCATGCTTCATTAAACCGGACATGCATGATACTTGGTTGTGCATCATGTCATTGTTATGTGGTGGTTGTTTATTATGTTGTTTGCTTCTTTCTGGTGTTGCTTCTTCGGGTTGGTTCTGATAACGTTGCGTTTGTGAGGAATTCATTCGACTCCGTCCGTTTGTCTTCTTCGTGGACTCATTCTTCTTCCTTGCAGGATTTCAGGCAAGATGACCATACCCTCAAAATCACTTCTATCTTTGCTTGCTAGTTGCTCGCTCTTTTGCTATGCCTATGCTATGATACCTACCACTTGCTATATCATGCCTCCCATATTGCTAAGCCAAGCCTCTAACCCACCTTGTCCTAATAAACCGTTGTTTGGCTATGTTACCGCTTTGCACAGCCCCTCTTATAGCGTTGTTAGTTGCAAGTGAAGATTGGAGTTTGTTCCTTGTTGGAACATGGATATTTGTTGGGATATCACAATATCTCTTATTTTAATTAATGCATCTATATACATGGTAAAGGGTGGAAGGCTCGGCCTTATGCCTGGTGTTTTGTTCCACTCTTGCCACCCTAGTTTCCGTCATATCGGTGTTATGTTCCCGGATTTTGCGTTCCTTACACGGTTGGGTTGTAATGGGAACCCCTTGACAGTTCGCCTTGAATAAAACTCATCCAGCAATGCCCAACATTGGTTTTACTATTCGGCACCTAGTCTTTTCTTTCCCTTGGGTTCTGCAGACTCAAGGGTCATCTTTATTTAAACCCCCCTGGGCCAGTGCTCCTCTGAGTGTTGGTCCGACCGAGTAGACTGCGGGGCCACCTCGGGATTGGTTTTACTCGTAGGATGTCTCATCTGGGTGTGCCCTGAGAACGACATATGTGCAGCTCCTATCGGAATTTGTCGGCACATTCGGGCGATGTTGTTGGACTTGTTTTACCATTGTCGAGGATGTCTTGTAACCGGGATGCCAAGTCTGATCGGATTGTCCTGGGAGAAGGAATATCCTTCATTGACCGTGAGAGCTTGTGATGGGCTAAGTTGGGACACCCCTACAGGGATTGAACTTTCGAAAGCCGTGCCCGCGGTTATGGGCAGATGGGAATTTGTTAATGTCCGGTTGTAGAAAACCTGAAGTGGATCTTAATTAAAATACACCAACCGAGTTTGTGACCGTGATGGTCTCTTCTCGGCGAAGTCCGGGAAGTGAACATGGTGTTGGAGTTATGCTTGACATAGGTTGTTCTAGGATCACTTCTTGATCATAGTTTCTCGACTGTGCTTTCGCCTTCTCTTCTCGCTCTCATTTGCGTATGTTAGCCACCATATATGCTAGTGCTTGCTGCAGCTCCACCTCATATACCTTGTTCCTACCCATAAGCTTAAATAGTCTTGATCGCGAGGGTGTGCGATTGCTGAGTCCCCGTGACTCACAGATTACTTCCAAAACCACTTTGCAGGTGCCGATGATACCGTGCAGGTGACACAACCGAGCTCAAGGAGGAGCTCGATGAAGACCGTGTTCATTATGTTGTTCCATTTCCAGTTGATCAGTATTGGAGCCCAGTTGGGACGATCGGGGATCTGTGTAGCATTTGGGGTAGTCTTCTTTTATTTTGGTTCCATAGTCGGACATTGAGTGTATCTGGATGTATGTAATGCTTTATACATGTAATTATGTGAAGTGGCGATTGTAAGCCAACTATGTATCTCTTTTCCTTATGTATTACATGGGTTGTGTGAAGATTACCTCACTTGCGACATTGCTTTCAATGCGGTTATGCCTCTAAGTCGTGCTTGGACACGTGGGAGATATAGCCGCATCGAGGGCGTTACGAGTTGGTAATCAGAGCCTTCCCCGACTTAGGAGCCCCCTGCTTGATTGAATCGCTGACGTTGTTGAGACTAAAAAAATGTTTTGAGTCTTTAGGAATATATATATTGGAGAGTAGGATTCTTTTTACTCCTCTGTCCCTTCGTCGCTCTAGTGAGGCGTCCTGACATAGATTTTTAACTCTTCTCTCCTCAAATTTCACAGAAAAAATTCAGGATCACGCGGGTATCTTGGAATTGTTCCGATGGTTTTGTGACGAGAACATTGTTCTTGGTGCCTCCTGACATTTAGGGGTTGTGGCAGTGTCCCGGGGAGTTGAGCTCCGAGGTGTTGTCGTCACAATTTTATCGTTGCAGTTCTGCAATACCTGAGTTCGCCGACATCGAAAATATCTTTTATGCAGTTGTTGGTGAGATAACCTCGACGCCACCCAGTACTGCGGCGGGAGTTCGGGAGTATTTCCATAACTCGTATAACAGATGCTTTTCGAAGGTTGAGGTAAATGATTTCCGAAGTTTTCTTGGTTATGTGTTGAAGGATGGATACAGCTGGATGTAGGATTTGTTAGTTTTGGGTGAGATATTATGCTTACCCTGTATCCCCAACACCTGATTGCATAACCGAAAATTTTCAGGAGTTTATAAGTGGGAGTTCATGTAGCTCTTAGGATATCTTTCCGACAGATATATGATATGAAATTGGGGTTCGACGTCTAGTGGTCCGCCTATTCACGGTTGGTTTTACAGTGGTCTCCTTGTGTCTTAAAGAGTCCTTGGCTATGCTGACTCGGGGACGCTTCATAGGTCATGTGCACTGCCTTGTACATGATGGTGCTGTACGATCGAGCCCGTGTAGGTCCCACCACGAAAATTTCAGACGAAATCTCTATCATATGTTTGTTCCAGCTTATTTTGCAAGCCAATCCTTTGTTTTGTTTTCAGTTGAGGTATTCGAGTTGCTTCAATGTCAAATGTGGATTCCATACCTTTCCTAAGTGGTGCTCACATATTTCTACGTGAATACAAATCCTTCTTGATCATCGAGTTTGTCATCTCAATGTCTTTTCAACCGGCGTGTTTCTCTTCAAGTGGATTCGATCATTTCAACATCCGCTAGATCAAGTATCGTTTCTTCTCAACGGTGTTTGTTTCATCGGTCTCCATGTTGCCTTTGTTTTTCCCGCCCACCCACCCTTTTTCTTCAAGGACTAAGATTTCTTTATCAAGTCTCTCCATTCTTTTCCGTCAATGTTCTTACCCGGTGATTCTCATGAAGATCCTAATGGAACCTCAAGTTCATCATTATTCATTCTCTTTCTTCTCCGATGGAACCAATTCAAGCTTTGTTGATCATATCCTTTCCTCGTTTCAAACGCCTTCTCATACCGGTGCGGCACGTGGACAGACCAGCGGCGCCATGGCAGAGATTTGAGAGAGAGGGAGAGGGCGAGCGAGGGGAGGATGTAGATGAGAATGCATGCAGGACGACATGATCAAGGTAGTATTTATTGGTGTCCAGAATCTAGATCGATGGGAATAGTACACACGCCGGTCACCGAAATTTACAAGTATTGTAGTTCGAATTAAACATGGTTCCCGTAGGGAAATCCATGTGTGAACATAATAGCTGACTGTTTCTAATACAGAACCGTGGCTGATCAATGATCCCCGCCACTCACCTACCAAACCTCGAGCCGCAAGATAGAGTGCCAATTGTGTGGGGGCCAGTTGTCTTGCCAGATCTTTACATTTTCTTTTTTGAACACCAAATATTTACATCATCTGATGATTTTTTAACTCGCACACAAGTACGCAAAAATTTGATTTTTCAAACCGTTATGGTTAGCCGTTGCATGTAGATGTAGTTCAAATTTGAATTACGGTCATTAAATCGCTAGACAAACACTTAAATATCTTTAAAAGGTCAAATGACCCCTGAAATTTTCCAACTTTTCACATGACAGCTGTATTAGTGCATGTTAAACATAGAAAAAAATTAAAGGCCGTAAGAGGAAGCTATCTCCCGCTCGTCATCAAACATGCATTGTTCCCTCTCAGAACCACGAACCTTCTAGTGAGTTGCTCCGGTTTGTGAGGGGTGTGTGTCCAAACTTTCGTCAAATAGGCCAATTTTTTTACCACATCATCTTGGTGGCATGACATTACATCAAGCAAGATTAAATGTTTTTCTGATAATTTTTTTAATTTTTTTGAATTAAAATTCCATGGCACTACATGCATACATATGCATGTGTGTCCATGTCGTGAGACCAATATGTTTGAAAATTCCTTCTAATTTACTGCACATGGAATTAACTCGCACACAAGTACACAAATATGATTTTTCAAATCGTTATGGTTAGCCGTTGCATGTAGATGTAGTTCAAATTTGAATTACGGTCATTAAATGGCTAGAAAATCACTTAAATGTCTTTAAAAGGTCAAATGACCCCTAAAATTTTCCTAATTTTCACATGATAGTTGTATTAGTGCACGTTAAACGTAGAAAAAAATTGGAAGGCCGTAAGAGGAATCTATCTCCCGTTCGTCATCAACCATGCATTGTTCGCTCTCGGAACCACGAGCCTTCTAGTGAGTTGCTCCGGTTTGTGAGGGATGTGTGTCCAAACTTTCGTCAAACAGGCCAATTTTTTACCACATCATCTTGGTGGCATGACATTACATGAAGCAAGGTTTCATGTGTTTCTGATCATTTTTTATTTTTTTGGAATTAAAATGCCATGGCACTCCATGCATGTGCCAATGCTGTCAGACCAATATGTTTGAAAATTCCTTCTATTTTACTGCACGTGGAATTAACTCGCACACAAGTACACAAATATGATTTTTCAAACCGCTATGGTTAGCTGCTGCATGTAGATGGAGTTCAAATTTGAATTACGGTCATTAAATGGCTATAGAATCATTTATATGTCTTTAAAAGGTCAAATGACCTCTAGAATTTTCCAAATTTTCACCATATAGTTGTAGTAGTGCACGTTAAACATAGAAAAAAATTTGAAGGCCGTAAGAGGAAGATATCTCCTGTTCGTCATCAAACATGCATTGTTCCCTCTTGGAACCACGAGCCTTCTAGTGAGTTGCTCCAGTTTGTGACGGGTGTGTGTCCAAACTTTCATCACACATGCCATTTTTTTACCACATCATCTTGGTGGCATGACATCACATCAAGCAAGGTTTCATGTTTTTATGTTCATTTTTTAATTTTTTGGAATTAAAATGCCATGGTACTCCATGCATACATATGCATGTGTCCATGTCGTGAGACTAATATGTTTGAAAATTCCTTGTAATTTACTGCATATGGAATTAACTCGCACACAAGTACACAAATATGATTTTTCAAACCGTTATGGTTAGCCGTTGCATGTAGATGTAGTTCAAATTTGAATTACGGTAATTAAATGGCTAGAAAATTACTTAAATGTCTTTAAAAGGTCAAATGGCCCCTAGAATTTTCCTAATTTTCACATTACAGTTGTAGTAGTGCATGTTAAACATAGAAAAAAAATCTGAAGGCCGTAAGAGGAAGTTGTCTCCCATTCATCATCAAACATGCTTTGTTGCCTCTCTGAACCACGAGCCTTCTAGTGAGTTGCTCCGGTTTGTGAGGGGTGTGTGTCCAAACTTTCGTCACACATGTCAAATTTTTTTACCACATCATATTGGTGGCATGACATTACATCAACCAAGGTTTCATGTGTTTTTGATATTTTTTAAATTTTTGGAATTTAAATGCCATGGCACTCCATGCTTAATTGTGTCATACCTGTTAGACCTATATGTTTGAAAATTCCTTCCATTTACTGCACATGGAATTAAATTGCACACAAGTACACAAAATATGACTTTTCCAACCGTTATGGTTAGTTGTTGCATGTACATGTACTTCAAATTTCAATTACGGTCATTAAATGGCTGGAAAATCACTTAAATGTCTTAAAAGGTCAAATGACCCCTGAAATTTTCCAAATTTCGACATGACAGTTGTATTAGTACTACAAATTTTCTCGTACATTTAAAACACTATCGTTGCCATTTTACTCCAAATTCTTCTTTTGCAGCTAATAAAAAATATCTACAACATCACACATAGTTGTTTTCTAGGAACCGTTTGCGATGAAAATATCTGGGTCTATTTAACCTTCCTTCTTAAGCTTCACCGGCTCGTCTGCTCCAGTGCCGGTAACCCCCGAATCCACGAATCCCAATCCCCATTCCCGCACCAACTTCTTGCAAAGATGACGCCATGGAAATTCTTCATGAAGGCCCATACGATGCCCCCCCGAGCGCCACCGCCTACGCCGAGAGTGCGGCCACCTATGCCGAGAGTGCCGCCGCATCTGCATTGAGTGTGGCCACTTCCTCCGAGAGGCCGTCTGCGACAGCCGAGAGGATAGTTGCAGCAGCTGAGACGGCTGCAGCTGCATCTGCGATGGCGGCTGCAAACGCCGAGAGCACTCGAGTTACCGTCCGTGCCATCGATGTCGCCCTGGCCCGGGTCGAGGACATCCATGCCAAGATCGAGGATGCACATGCCAATATATTCTAGGCCACCTCGGACTCCAGCATGCAACCCATGCCCGAAAAGGTGGCGGTGGCCGTGGAGCACCTGCTTCCTCGTGAGGTCACCAAGCGGGAGCTGGAGATGCAGGAGGCGGCAGAGATCTAGGAGCACGGGGAGGAGGAGTTGCGCATGGACGAGGTCGAGGTAGAGAAGATTCTGTCCGTCGAGGAATCGGAGGTGGAGTACCAACGCGAGCTCTGGTGCAGCCACTACTATGAGTACTACAACCTTGAGGGCGCACCGAGGACGAGGACAAGGACGCGGTCGACTTCAACAGGGGTGACGCAGAGTCCACCAATGGTGGCATGTCGCCAGGACAAGTCATCGATGTCTCATCTCGCACCGACGATGCATAGGCTGACGCGGCATCGGATTTGTTAAAATTATGCATAGGCTTTGTTTTTAATGATGGCCTTTTGCTAGAGCAACATTTAGGTCAACTGGCTCTATTTAATTACTAAAATTGCTTGATTTAGTAAGTGTGGTTTGTCTGCTGTACGCTCTTTTGTGTGCCCAAATTAGTAAGCGATGTTAAATTATGCAATGACATACCCGGGGAAATTTCCACCAAAATTTGAATTATCAAACTCATCCCATGCGCGTAAAGCAGAAGAATCGTTTGCGATGCACACAATCGTTCAAAGTGAATGGTCCGGCGACACCGCACGCAAAGTTTCCCTCCACATTTCCAAAATTTTGGTCTACCGCCAAAATATCTACCATGCCCCCTCCCCCCTTCCCCACCCCTTTTCTCCCCAACCACAAGTCACATTTCCCCTATTTCCTCCTTCCTTCCTTCCTAAGCTATATCCGCTTACTCGCTCTCGCCATCTCGCATCCTACCACCGGGGTCGCCACGGTCTTCTTCAAAGACCTCTCCAGCGGTTCCTCCTCCGGCGAAGACTCCTTCACCACCCGGGTATGCCTCTCTTTTCTCTCTCGGGCTATGACTTGGAATGAAGGATTTTTACCTAGCGGTCGATTTGAGTCATTTCTTCCTATTGTAGCTCCCTAGGACCATCAGTGGCAACTAATGGTGTGAGGTGGCTGAAGATCTATCTTCTCGTTGTCACCATCAATTTCCATGCATGAAGCTAGTTACATTTGAATCTATGGACAGTGAGAGGAAGTTTCTGGCTTGTGCAGAGAAGGTTAGACCCTCTTTCGTTGTTACAAATCATTTATTAGATGTGATTCAGACACTGTCACGGTCCAAACCCATTCATACCACACCTTCAACCAAACGCATCCTAAGACAGTGTCATAGTTTGTACCTAGTATCTTAAATTGTTGCCATCTCATCAGCGGTGCCATTAGAAAATTATTTGGCACCGCTTCAGCAGTTTGTGCAGCCAACTTTGGTCCACATATCCGAGCAGCCAAGCAGTAAAATACTAAATCTTTATGGCAGGAAGGAACTGGGCATTAGAGAAACTATGTGCTCCAGAGTCCGGGTCCCTGATTTTTTTCCACTGCATCGGCTCGCCAGTGCAGGGCACCGGTGCGAGATGTAGCAACAGTTGTCTTTACACTAGTTTTGGCATACATAGTGGACGGCCTTAGTGCTATTAGTTCTATGTTACTAAATTTGTGCATGTACACACCTGTTAGTATCAATTTGCTGTCATCCAAACACTGTCGCTATGCTGTTGCAGTTATATTTATCTTCCTCATAAAATGTTCCATTTGTTATTTATTGTGCATGAGTAAGAACTTGTAGCGTGTTATAGTTAATTATAGCTTCTGATGTTCCATAATTTGGTTGTTTTCTCAGTAGAAATTAATTCATTTTCACATTGATCTTTTTGAGAAGATATATTATAATTAACATGTTTCTTCAGTTTTTCAAAATAAGCATTGGTGATTTTCTATGTCGCTATAAACCCATTTCCCCTACAATTGTTACTGATCTAGTTTTAAATATTATAGGATGAATGGAAGTGTTCTTACTTGGAGTGGGTTGATCAAGAGTGGCCATAGTCTTTGAAGATGTGCCTAGCAAAGCTCTGGAGCATGTATGAGGAAGAGAACAGACGTAGGCTTAGAGAAAGTGTTGTCAAGACTGAAGAATATTTGAAGATGCGGGATAAAAAGAGGAAGGTAGAGAATGAGCTCAGATTTTTTTAATCAGACTTTGCTAAGATGGTGTTGGCGAAGGAGGAGGCACATTCCCAATTGGCCAGTGCAAAACAGGTTCTTACTGAACTGAAAGCAGGGGTGGATAAGACGAGCCTGGATGATCTCGATTAGGGAATTGAATATATTGTTCTAATATTGTTCTTATGAAGTTGAACTAGCTATATGTTGTACTGTGCTATTTTCATGTAGCTATTGTACTGTGATGTCATAATATATTTATGTGCCTGATATGAAATTGGCAAACAACTGTTCGATATGAAATGTGAATTTGCGTAATACTGGAATTATTAATTGTAAACTAACAAACCTGCTAAATGTGTCATGGAACTTTGCAAACGGTTCTAGCAATAAAAGCGCTTGTGATGGATAGCCCAATGCCACACAGTATTCTTCATCAAATCATGTGTGGTGTAGTTGATAAGAGCAAACAGTTAGCCAAGGCAGAGCGTGTGTGATAGTTACACCTTTCACACACGGGCCTACACATAAAACTGTGTGGGATGTACATACAAATGGAAACGTTTTCCCTGGATTGACTATGTGGGATGTACATAAGAACGGAAACGTATTTCTTGGATTGACTGTGTGTGATATACATACAAAGGAAAATGTTTTCCCTGGATTGACTATGTGGGATGTACATAAGAATGAAAACATATTCCTTGGATTCACCATGTGGGACGTACATACCTACGGAAATGTTTTTCTGGGATTCACTGTGTGGGATGTACATACCTACGGAAATGATTGGATTTCTATGCCTCACCCGATCGCACACGGCCCTAGCCTATGTCCCAGGAGGGCCTATCCCCGAGAATTTCTTGGTCGTGTGGGAAGGACCCCCCTATCGCCCACACTCACTTAGCGACGGTTCCAAATGTCATCACGGAAAGGGGTTAAAAACCGTTTGTATAGCACCGACGCGTACTAGTGATGCCCATGCCCCATCAATCGACACGTGTTGACCAAGGCCGCAGGCGGTTAGGGCCCACGGCGCTCTGCGCTTGTCCTTTGGCTTTGCCTCGAAGCCAAGTTCGAGAGCGTCTTGGGCCTGGGGGCTACTATCGGCGTTCTAGGAATGGGGGTACCCAGACTTGCCTGCCTGCGGCCCACAGCGTGGCTCCATCGACGGCCTGGTATGACCCAGCTTCAACATCAACAACTCAAGACCCTCGCGAGGGGCCAAGCCTCAGAGGCGGACATCACCAAGACCTCCACGTGGGGCGGCCTCCCCAGGCTGGCTCACGAGGAGCGAAGATATCTACGCACAGTTCACCCCGCGAGGTTCAGATGACATGAGCCATGACGACCAAGGCCAGGCGGGCGCCAGCGGGCGCGGTGTACCAGTTTCCTCTTTGGTGCTAAGGAGGCAAGTGCAGGCGCGGAGTCCCGAGGAATCAAGCAAAGGTTTCCATTCCGGTGCAACAAGACCAAGACCGCCAGGACAGTAGGATGGAGGTCATCACCGAGCCCACCGCAGTGTCACCACCAGAGGCTTTTTGCAGGCGAAGAGTACTTTTGTCAGGATAGCATGTACTAGTTGTCTCCCTCCAAAATTGGCCGTTGTGGGATCCCTTCCCGCCTTCATTTGGGAAGAGGACCAAGGCCGCTATAAATATGACCTAGCCACCAACATAGAAAATGGACGGATCATTCAGATCGTCCTCACATCCACCAGCTCATCAAGCACAAGAACACCTCTCCTCCTCAGGTTGTTCTCCACCGTACTAGTTCATCCTCGGCCCCTCGAGGCTAATCCAAGACAAAGTAGGAGTAGGGTTTTACACCGCAAGGTGGCTCGAACCTGGGTAAACTGCTGTGTCTCTTGTCCATTAGGTTCGTCGAGCTAGGCCGTGGGATTAGAGAGTAGGCAGACATGGGAGGACGAGTTCTTCGCACTCACCCCGGAATTTGAACCTCTCAAGGGTCTACGGAACCCGAAATCTGACAACACTCTTAGAATTGCATCTGTAGGTTGATTGCTTGACTTGTGCTAATTGCTAAAATCTACCAACAATTAAAATTGGGAAAAGGTTATATTTTTATTTGGTCAAGTAGTCTAATCACCCCCCTTTAGACTTACTTTAGATCCTACAATGTCTCAACTCCGACAGGTTGTGATGTTGTTCAAGCCTTCAGGTTGATAGGTAATTGGGTTGTTTCGTCGAAAGGGTGGAGGCCTGGTGTCTCTGAATCACTAGTGGTTCAAGAGGGGCTGCAAATTATGATGGTGTTGGATCATCCCTCTTTGAATGACTTGTTGTCTTTGCTACTTGTTCTTGATGGGTAGTTCTCTCTTTTGTTATCCTGACTCCTTGTCATTTGGTCATCCTTGTCTATGTCACTCTTACTATGTAATAGTTGCCTCTCTTTAGAATGCCATTCTCGTCTGGATCATGGGAGTCTAAGCGTTGCAGATGGGTGCGTTTTGGTGGTGTAGCAAGACTTCTTATGAACTATCATGTCTTGTTGTTTATTGTATCGAACTGCTGGTGGGCTAAATGAGGGCATCACCATTCGCCAGTGTTTAGTGTATATATCATTTTTCAAGTTATAATTTGAGCTCAGTGTCTTTTTCGATGATGTACTCTTGTTTGGGCCAATGTGAGGTGTCATTGAATATGGGCCGAGTAGTAATGCAATGCCAAACATGTCAATTATGACTCTCAGGCCGAGCGCTCAAAAAAAGAAAGAAAAGGGACTCTTAGGCTGACATGTGGGCCCCATCGGTGTTTTTGTGTGCTTGCGCGCCAAGAGCATATTGGCGTGTGTTCAAAATTCATGCTACCTTTTCATCCCTAATATCTCGCCCCTCCCCCACCTCTGGAATCTCGATTTGTACTCCTGTGTCTAGTTCCCCCAAATCCCCATCCTATACTCCCAGTACTCAAGCGTGCTATCATGTCGTCGGTCGATGCGGATCTCCGAGCCGGAGATCCTGAGGTCTGTCCTGCCTTCAGGTGCTGTGTGTTGTCGCTCAACAGTTGGATGGGGGCGCTTGACAACTTGTTCGTCAGCGAAGTGCTGATGGTAACCATCAGCGGCGACGGGCCTCCCGTGTCGTCAGACGACCTTGTCAAAGCTCTTGGCATTGCGCACGACATCCAAATAAGCGACTTGCTCGCCAAAGTATGTCCGCCACCGACTGATTTTTTTTCGTCAGGTTCCGGACAACTTTTTACTACAATCGTGTGTTCGAATCTTCCCGGTGTTTGTCCTACGATGGCGCACTAGTGAGCTTTGATCGGTGGCACCCAGGATGGAGCTCAGTGCCCTCTGAGCTTGAGTTTTTAACAAAGCTTACCTTCCATGGCATGCCCTGACGTGCTTAGAACAACGAGTCGATGAATGAGCTTATCAACAACCTATGGGTGAGCTCTTAAGTATGTTTGTTCCTCTAGACAGCTGGGCTCTGACGGTCATGGCATGGATGAAGAAGCCTTCCACCATAAAGAAGCTGATTGGTGTTGAGATACCGGTGTAGGAATTGGGGTTGAACTATTTGTAGCCACCAAGGCCGCCGCGGACCACATTAGGGATGTACATGTATCGAGTGTTCGTGCATGTCGAAGAAGTGGCCAAGCCATCAATCGAAGTCATGCCGCCGCTTCTACTGCCAAGGTCCATCAATGACGTCCGCTAGAGTAGTGAGTAGTCAACGTTAGAATTTCCCCGTGTTTCTCAGAATGATGGATGGTACAGGGCCTACTCCATCACGCGGCGCAGGCCACTGCTTCTTTGGGAGAAGAGGGAAGGCTGGCTGCCTGGATGTGCTCTAATTTGAGCAACTGAATCTTCTAAGATACTAGTTAAATCCGAGCTATCGATGTGAAGCACTGATGTGCCAGTACATTTGATTGTGACCTGTTATATTTTTGTACCTGAACTTTTTTTAGAAAGGGGTGTACGTCAAATTAATGCGCTAGCAGAACTTATAGTGTTGTTTGTTTGTTTTCTTTGCACATCATTCAAGATATTTCCCCGTCATTGATAAAGATGATGAACGGTCATGTACGAGTTTGTTGGTTTCAACATAGCCCTACCCGTAGCGATCCACTGCTTCCAACTTGATTGTGTCGCGTGCGTGCAATTTTTGTATGCAAGTTCAATGTGCTATGATGTTTGCTACCTCTTGAGCACTTGCGTTGGTTTTCCCTTGAAGAGGAAAGGGTGATGCAACAAAGTAGCGTAAGTATTTCCCTCAGTTTTTGGAGAACCAAGGTATCAATCCAGTAGGAGGCCCATGAGTCCCTCGCACCTACACAAACAAATAAATCCTCGCAACCAACACGATAAGGGGTTGTCAATCCCTACACGGTCACTTACGAGAGTGAGATTTGATAGATATGGTAAGATAATATTTTTGGTATTTTTATGATAAAGATGCAAAGTAAAATAAAAGGCAATAAGAATAACTGAGTATTGGAAGATTAATATGATGGAAGATAGACCCGGGGGCCATAGGTTTCACTAGTGGCTTCTCCCAAGAGCATAAGTATTCATGGTGGGTAAACAAATTACTGTTGAGCAATTGACAGAATTGAGCATAGTTATGAGAATATTTAGGTATGATCATGTATATAGGCATCACGTCCGAGACAAGTAGACCGACTCCTGCCTGCATCTACTACTATTACTCCACACATCGACCGCTATCCAGCATGCATCTAGAGTATTAAGTTCATAAGAATAGAGTAACGCTTCAAGCAAGATGACATGATGTAGAGGGATAAACTCATGCAATATGAAACAAACCCCATCTTGTTATCCTCGATGGCAACAATACAATACGTGCCTTGCTGCCCCTACTGTCACTGGGAAAGGACAACACAAGATTGAACCCAAAGCTAAGCACTTCTTCCATTGCAAGAAAGATCAATCTAGTTGGCCAAACCAAACTGATAATTCGAAGAGACTTGCAAAGATAACCAATCATACATAAAAGAATCCAGAGAAGATTCAAATATTGTTCATAGATAAACTTGATCATAAACCCACAATTCATCGGCCTCAACAAACACACCGCAAAAGAAGATTACATCAAATAGATCTCCACAAGAGAGGGGGAGAACTTTGTATTGAGATCCAAAAAGAGAGAAGAAGCCATCTAGCTAATAACTATGGACCCGTAGGTCTGAGGTAAACTACTCACACTTCATCGGAGAGGCTATGGTGTTGATGTAGAAGCCCTCCATGATCGATGCCCCCTCCGGCAGAGCTCCGGAAAAGGCCCCAAGATGGGATCTCGTGGATACAGAAAGTTACGGCGGTGGAATTAGGGGTTTGGCTCCGTATCTGGTACTTTGGGGGTACGTAAGTATATATAGGTGGAAGGTGTACGTCAGTGGAGCAGCAGGGGGCCCACGAGGGTGGAGGGCGCGCCTTGGGGGGGGGGGGGGGGGGTAGGCACGCCCCCTACCTCGTGGCCTCCTGGTTGATGTCTTGATGTAGGGTCCAAGTCCTCTGGATAATTTTCGTATCGAAAATCACTTTCCCGGAGGTTTCATTCCGTTTGGACTCCGTTTGATATTCTTTTTCTGCAAAACCCTAAAATAGGCAAAAAAATAGCAATTCTGGGCTGGGCCTCCGGTTAATAGGTTAGTCCCAAAAATAATATAAAAGTGTATAATAAAGCCCAATAATGTCCCAAAACAGAATATAATATAGCATGGAACAATAAAAAATTATAGATACATTGGAGACGTATCAAGCATCCCCAAGCTTAATTCCTACTCGTCCTCGAGTAGGTAAATAATAAAAACAGAATTTTTGATGTGGAATGCTACTTGGCATAATTTCAATGTAATTCTTCATAATTGTGGTATGAATATTCAGATCCGAAAGATTCAAGACAAAAGTTCAATATTGACATAAAAATAATAATACTTCAAGCATACTAACTAAGCAATTATGTCTCTTCAAAATAACATGGCCAAAGAAAGTTATCCCTACAAAATCATATAGTTTGGCTATGCTCTATCTTCACCACACAAAGTATTTAAATCATGCACAACCCCAATGACAAGCCAAGCAATTGTTTCATACTTTTAGTGTTCTCAAACTTTTTCAATCTTCATGCAATACATGAATGTGTGCCATGGACATAGCACTTTAGGTGGAATAGAATGGTGGTTGTGGAAGAGACAAAAAGGGGGATGATAGTCTCACATCAACTAGGCGTATCAACGGGCTATGGAGATGCCCATCAATAGATATCAATGTGAGTGAGTAGGGATTTCCATCCAACGGATGGACTAGAGCTATAAGTATATGAAAGCTCAACGAAAAGAACTAAGTGGGTGTGTGACGGTGTCCTGGACTAGGGGGTACTCAACACGTCATCTCCCGATTTGTTAGATTGGGCCGAGGACCCCCGTGGCCGTATACTCATGGGCCAGTTTGGACAGCTGCCGCATACGAGGAAGTTTCCACAAGACTTGACGATCAAGACAAGGACTCCACCCCACCGGCGTATTCGGCTAGGACTCTTGTTATCCTAGGCCTCTAGTGCATTATATAAACCGAGGCCAGGCTAGTCGATAGAGACAATAGACAATCATACCATAGGCTAGCTTCTAGGGTTTAGCCTCTCTGATCTCGTGGTAGATCTACTCTTGTACTACCCATATCATCAATATTAATCAAGCAGGACGTAGGGTTTTACCTCCATCAAGAGGGCCCGAACCTGGGTAAAACATCGTGTCCCCTGCCTCCTGTTACCATCCAGCCTAGACGCACAGTTCGGGACCCCCTACCCGAGATCCGCCGGTTTTGACACAGACATCGGTGCTTTCAATGAGAGTTCCGCTGTGTGATCGACAAAAGGATCGATGGCTCGCCTGCAGATCAACTGCGAATTCGGCTTCTTCATCACCAACTCGACTGGTCACCTTGGTTCGACCAAGAATTGCGCCCTGTGTTCGGATCACCATGTTCAGACGAGGGCCTTCATCAAACATCAACTCCGATCTCTATCAAGATCATGGAGGAATCATCTATGGAGCTCGGGGGCTCAACGTCAACATTGCCCTCAAGCGACTGTGCTGTTTTTTTGGACAACGAACTCGTATCTGCCGCCACCACCTCCTCGAGTATCGCTTTGACGATCGCTTTGGTGGAATTGTGCGGAATTGCGTCTATAACAACCACGGAAAATTTCGTCGAGTTCCGATGCAGGAATCTCTAGCAATCCATGATATACCTGAGCCCTGTCAAATCTGAACGGGAATTTGGATGAGTTTAGGGCGTGGTGTCTAGCTTCTAGCCTGGACGTCCTTTGAAAGATCCAACCGTTGATCGGCTGTGGAATTCCTATATCTACCACCTCTCAAATTTCAGCTTGATCCGACCGTCCAAACTCCGGGACCTTCCTATTAGTGCATCACTTTTCGGATCTGTTTTCTGCGCGAAAACGAATCCGACCCGAGTTCATCTTTTTTATGAACGGGATTTCGGACATCCCTTTTGAAGGAAGTTTTGTATGGGGTATTGTGTTTTGTTCCCGAACACATCCCACTAACTTTAAGATCTTCTGAACATGATCTTCAACATCATGCTGGTGTCAAACCAGTCCAGCAATATCACTCCACGGCTGCCGACCTACGCTAGACACGGCGTCACTTTGTTGAGCCGAGCTCAACTTCTTCGGATCATCATCTCGGCAAGCCGAACAAGAGTCCGGCATCGCGAAGGATAAATCATCACCAACATCGCCGCCCCACGGATTACACGGAGCGGGCATACCGGCATCGCCGCACGGTCGCTTCATCAAGCCGGCATCGACCACGTTACGACCTGCATCGGCAGGGCCGCACTATTGCTTCTTCAAGCTGGTGTCCATCACGCCGACCTACTTCGACTCATCGGCTAACATCGAGGCTTTGACATCTTAGCTGGACCGGGGGCTTTGCCATCTCTTCATCAACCTACTCCGGACACTTCGGCGTCACTAGCCGACCAGCTCCGTCACGTTAGCTGGGCCGAGGGCTTTGCCTCGGCGAGTCAACCTTTACCAGCATTGCCATGCCGTCGTTTTATCGCCCATCAGGCAATGGGTGTGCGGAGCGAGTCCCAATTTTGGGAATCACCTTCCTTCGGATTGCTACAACAAATAAACCAGGTGCTATTAATCCCAGTTTTTTTTTGGGTTCATTTTTCCCAAGGAATTATTACTCTGGTTTGTCCATCATATGTACACAGTTCTATCAAATGGTGGCCGCATTAACGACGGTCGCATGGTGGTTCGATCAGTTTCCATACATAGTCCGGCGAACGCTACATCCGGAGCTCGGACTGACCTGTGAATTCAGGCTTTGCAACGCCTTTACTGCATCACGCCGACGCCCTGCATCGACATTAACTTCGGCGCCAGGCCATATTTCTTCTATTACTCACTTTGCATAAATTATTTATTATGCAACGATTTTTTTAATTATCATTATTACTATTATCTCCGGTTTGCACTATTTTTTGTGCATAGGAAAATGATCAGGGGACTTCGGCGTCACTCTGCCGGTCTGCATTGACCGAGCTATGTCACCACTTCGGTGTGTCGAGCTCTCCGCTCCGCCACCTCGGGACCGGTTTGGGGGATGGAACCTTGTCCCGCATCGAGCTCGGACCGCGTCATCAATACCGAACACATTAACCAGCTAAGTCGCTTTCATGCTCAAAGCTTTAATTTCTAACTTGTGTTCGGTTCGACCAAGCATTATACTTTTTTGGAAAAAGTCGCTTGTAAAAAATTTCCTTGTCCAAACTTTGTTTGTGGCGCATAAATTCAAATACCCCGTTTACTTGGGGGCTTCCTTTATGAAGCTTTTCCTGTTGCATATGATTATACTTGTACGGCTTCGTTCCTTGTTCATGTATTACGCCACAATATGCACCATATTGACTTAAGCGATTTGCAAGCTGGGTTGCCTCGCTCCTGTGTTTACCCCTACGTTCCCGATTGTTCGGCTAGGGAGTAAAGGGAGCACCTCTGCGATTGTCACGATTGGGTCACCCGAGCCGGACCTCAGACTGGGTGAAGCCGAAAGCTAGCGCTCTTATAGTTTTCAATGATGGTCGGCACACAACAGAACTCATGAGTACAAAAAATCTATTGCACAATTCTCATAATAACAATGAGCACCGAAGAAAGGTATCGGTGGGGGTACTATTTTCTTCGAAGATGCTTCTTACACTTCGCAGTAATATAGCATAAGTTCCCTGAGCGCGCTTTGTCTGTTACAGCCTTATGACCTGATTGCCTGGTTATTGGAAACACCATCGATATTCTTGACAGATGGAATACATAACACTTTTTGGTCCTTGACCGAAGAGGGAGAAGCCGACGGTCGGTTAACACACGTTTAAAGTTCGGTTGAACATAGATATGATATAAGTACTACGGTACATGCAATCATTCTTTTACCCAAGTCACTTGGGGGCTCCTAAATTTATGTGAGCCGTTTTATAATAAGTGTTCTTCTTCTTAGTCGTTGCAAAGTTTTTCTTACTATCATTATTTATCACTCCTCTTTTCGACACGAGTGTGTGGTCACTAGCCGGGGAGCCTAATTTCTCTCTCATAGCCGCTAGAGTTTAGTTTGCTAAACTGGCCCAATGAGAAGTACTCCGCCTTCGGGATAGGAGGTTGAAACCGTAGGATGACCCGCTTGAAGTCTTGAGATATGATCTGTCACGTTAAAGCACGACAAAAGCACTTTTTTAAGACCAATTTTCGGATTGGCACCAAACACTTGATCTTGTTCGGACGTCATGTTTTTACTGACGTTTTTTGGTTTTCCAATCTTTTTGGCACTTTTAAACTATTTGTGCTTTTCCAGCATTAGTCTCACAGTGCAACGCCGGACACCTTTAGGGATTCGGCAAAAACATTCTCGGATATTGCTATATATGCATCGGTTTCGAATTGTGTCTTCGGTTAATAGTTGGGTTGCCCGGCTCCTGTGCTTTCCTCCTACGTTCCGCTTTGTTCGGCTAGGTGTGCAAAGGGAGAACCACTACGATTGAGCTTCCAGCTCGCATGGTCAAGCACCTCAGTGGAGAAAGCTGAAAACTGACTGTCACAATAACATTGGCCAGCGATCCGATGACTATGTTAAATGATGGGCCGTTCATAACATTGGCCGAAGTGTTTATGGCTTGACCTCGACTGTCGCCGAACACTACCAGTGGTTATTAACTGGCCTCCCAAACTAAATCCTTGATATTTTTCTCTTACATTCAAGCTGAGGTTTCATGGTCATGCTTAGCATGACAACCCAAAGAAAGGAACCGATAGCGGGACTATTTTCTTTGGAAGACATTTCTTTTGTTAAACAGTAATATAACATATCTCTCTGTGTACCTTTGTTTATAAAACTATGTGGCCAGATTGCCTTGTTTGTCGTAAATCTTTGCCCTCATAAAGGCTTTATAAAGTAGGACAAACACTCCTTGGCTATTGGCCGAGGAGGTGGAAGCCGATGGTCGGTCAACAAAGTTTGGTACAATGCGGATCCGAGCATTAATGACGTAAAGTACTTGGATACATAGAGTCATTACACATAATTTGCGATTTTACTATGGATATTGATCCTTAATTTGGCCACCCGTGCCCGCATTAAGGCTCGGGGGCTACTGGGCTTCGGGCCTATTATTTACAAATATTAAAGGGGCACATCGATCCCCTGATTCGGTGTTGCCACCCAACCATTGTCTCAGGGGCTACTGCATTGCTTGTCCAATGCAGAAAATTTTATGTGCAATATAGTTCCGAGGAGATTTTGATCCTCAGGTTGGTCGGCCGCACCCAACCTAAGTCTCGAGGACTGAGCACGCCGCTTTTAGTGTCCCGAAGTATTCTACCGAGCTTGGACTTGATCCTCAGGCCGATTTTGTAAATCAACCTGAGTCTCAGCGGCTACTGGGATCAGCGGTCTTACGTCATCCTTCAGGTGCATCTCGGGTTTTAGACCGATACACACCTTGAGGGCTACTGGCTATATATCTCGGCAGAGAATAAATTGCACCAATAAAAAATATTCACAAAAATCGGCGCACATTAGGGGTGGTGCACCACCTCGGAAGCAGTCCGGCATAAAGCTCGGGTGCTAGTGGCTGGCTCCATAGAGGGCATTTCCGACATTAAGCTTGGCTAAACTCCTTCAAACTTCTTTGAACCAAGGTGATTTACGACACCTCGGATACAGTCCGGCGTTCGAGCTCGGATACAGTCTGGTGTTGGAGCTTGGATACATAGTCCGGCGTTGGAGCTCGGATACATTCCGGCATTAGAGCTGGGAAGCGGTCCGGCGTTGGTGCTCGGCTGCAAAAGATACCTCGAATGCAGTCCGGCTTTGGAGCTCGGACGCAAGAGGACACTGCCTCCTAGGAACAACTTCAAACCCGAGGTGTGGCATAAAAATAAACAAGGCATTGATAAAGGCCGGAAACTTAAAGGGGCTCCTCGGATACCCGACATGTAAACCCGTCGAATGCATTTCGGCGATCCTCAAGATCGAAGAAGATTTGTTGAACCAGTTTTCAAGACCGACGACCGAAGATGAGGAATAGTTCAGAAGAATCGAGGAGCGTCCCTAACTTGAAGACCGGTTCAGGGGGCTACTGACGGTGTCCTGGACTAGGGGGTACTCAACACGTCATCACCCGATCTGTTAGATTGGGCCGAGGACCCCCGTGGCCGTATACTCATGGGCCAGTTCGGACAGCTGCCGCATACGAGGAAGATTCCACAAGACTTGGCGATCAAGATAAGGACTCCACCCCACCAGCGTATTCGGCTAGGACTCTTGTTATCCTAGGCCTCTGGTGCATTATATAAACCAAGGCCAAGCTAGTCAATAGAGACAATAGACAATCATACCATAGGCTAGCTTCTAGGGTTTAGCCTCTCTGATCTCGTGGTAGATCTACTCTTGTACTACCCATATCATCAATATTAATCAAGCAGGACGTAGGGTTTTACCTCCATCAAGAGGGCCCGAACCTGGGTAAAACATCATGTCCCCTGCCTCCTGTTAACATCCATCCTAGATGCACAGTTCGGGACCCCCTACCCGAGATCTGCCGGTTTTGCCACCGACAGTGTGCATCCAACTTGCTTGCTCACGAATACCTAGGGCATTTTGAGGAAGCCCATCATTGGAATATGTAAGCCAAGTTCTATAATGAAAAATTCCCACTAGTATATGAAAGTGATAACATAGGAGACTCTCTATTAGGAAGAGCATGGTGCTACTTTGAAGCACAAGTGTGGTAAAAGGATAGTAGCATTGTCCCTTCTCTCTTTTTCTCTCATATTTTTTTATTTGGGCCTTTTTTTATGGCCTCTTTTTTTATTTGGGCTTCTTTGGCCTCTTTTTTTTCGTCTGGAGTCTCATCTCGACTTGTGGGGGAATCATAGTCTCCATCATCCTTTCCTCACTTGGGACAATGCTCTAAAATGATGATCATCACACTTTTATTTACTTACAACTCAACAATTACAACTTGATACTTAGAACAAAATATGACTCTATGTGAATGCCTCCGGCAGTGTACCGGGATATTCAATGAATCAAGAGTGACATGTATGAAAGAATTATGAACGGTGGCTTTGCCACAAATACAATGTCAACTACATGATCATGCAAAGCAATATGACAATGATGGAGCGTGTCATAGTAAACAGATTGGTGCAAAGTTGCATGGCAATATATCTCAGAATGGCTATGGAAATGCCATGATAGGTAGGTATGGTGGTTCTTTTGAGGAAGGTATATGGTGGGTGTATGATACCGGCGAAAGGTGCGCGGTATTAGAGAGGCTAGCAATGGTGGAAGGAAGAAAAGTGTGTATGATCCATGGACTCAACTTTAGTCATAAAGAACTCATATACATATTGCAAAAATCTACAAGTTATCAAAGCAAAGTATTACGCGCATGCTCCTAGGGGGATAGATTGGTAGGAAAAGACCATTGCTCGTCCCCGACCACCACTCATAAGGAAGACATTCAATAAATAAATCATGCTCCGACTTCCTCACATAACGGTTCACCATATGTGCATGCAACGGGAATCACAAACTTTAACACAAGTATTTCTCAAATTCACAACTACTCGACTAGCATGACTCTAATATTACCATCTCCATATCTCAAAACAATTATCAAGTATCAAACTTCTCATAGTATTCAACACACTCATAAGAGAATTTTATTATTAATCTTGAATGCCTAACATAATTAAAGCAAATTACCATGCTGTTTTGTAGGACTCTCAAAATAATCTAAGTGAAGCATGAGAGAACAATAGTTTCTATAAAACAAATCCACCGACACGCTCTAAAAGATATAAGTGAAGCACTAGAGGAAAAACTATATAACTCAAAAGATATAAGTGAAGCACATAGAGTATTCTAACAATTTTCGAATCATGTTTGTCTCTCTCAAAAGGTGTGTACAGCAAGGATGATTGTGGAAAACTAACAAATAAAGACTCAAACCATACAAGACGCTCCAAGCAAAACACATATCATGTGGTAAATAAAAATATAGCTCCAAGTAAGGTTACCGATGGAAGTAGACGAAAGAGGGGATGCCTTCCGGGGCATCCCCAAGCTTTGGCTTTTAGGCGTCCTTAGATTATATTGGGGGTTCCATGGGTATCCCCAAGATTAGGCTCTTGCCACTCCTTGTTCCATAATCCATCAAATCTTTTACCCAAAACTTGAAACTTCACAACACAAAACTTAAAGTAGGAAATCTCGTGAGCTCCGTTAGCGAAAGAAAACAAAACACCACTTCAAGGTACGGTAATGAACTCATTCTTTTATTTATATTGGTGTTAAACCTACTGTATTCCAACTTCTCTATGGTTTATAAACTATTTTACTAGCCATAGATTCATCAAAATAAGCAAACAACACACGAAAAACAGAATCTGTCAAATACAGAACAGTCTGTAGTAATCTGTAGCTAATGCAAGATCTGGAACCCCAAAAATTCTAAAATAAATTTCTGGACGTGAGGAATTTATCTATTAATCATATGCAAAAATAATTAACTAAATATCACATTCCAAATACACATGGCAGAAGTTCTCGTGAGCGCTAAAGTTTCTGTTTTTATAGCAAGATTAAAAAGACTTTCCCCAAGTCTTCCCAACGGTTCTACTTAGCACAAACACTAATTAAACACAAAAAACACAACAAAAACAGAGGCTAGATAAATTATTTATTAGTAAACAGGAGCAAAAAGCAAGAAATAAAAATAAAATTGGGTTTCCTCCCAACAAGCGCTATCGTTTAACGCCCCTAGCTAGGCATAAAAGCAAGGATAGATCTAGGTATTGCCATCTTTGGAAGGCAATCCATAAGTGGCTCTCATAATAGATTCATAAGGTAATTTAATTTTCTTTCTAGGGAAGTGTTCCATGCCTTTCCTTAATGGAAATTGCAATCTAATATTTCCTTCCTTCATATCAATAATTGCACCAATCGTTCTAAGGAAAGGTCTACCAAGAATAAAAGGACATGAAGTATTGCAATCGATATCAAGAACGATAAAATCTATGGGAAAATAATTCCTATTTGCAACAATAAGAACATCATAAATTCTTCCCATAGGTTTCTTAATAGTGGAATCCGCAAGGTGCAAGTTTAGAGAGCAATCATCAAAATCCCGGAAACCTAGCAAATCACACAAAGTCTTTGGAATCGTGGAAACACTAGCACCCAAATCACACAAAGCATAGCATTCATGATCTTTAATTTTAATCTTAATATTAGGTTCCCACTCATCATAAAGTTTTCTAGGGATAGAAACTTCCAACTCAAGTTTTTCTTCATAAGATTGCATCAAAGCATCAACGATATGTTTCGTAAAAGCTTTATTTTGACTATAAGCATGAGGAGAATTTAGCACGGATTGCAACAAGGAAATACAATCTATCAAAGAGCAATTATCATAATTAAATTCCTTGAAATCCAAAATAGTGGGTTCATTAATATTTAAAGTTTTGACTTCTTTAATCCCACTTTTAACAATTTTAGCATCAAGATCTAAAGATTCCGAATTCTTGGACCGCCGTCTAGGTAAAGGTGGATCATATTCAGTCCCATAATTATCAAGATTCATATTGCAAAACAAATATTTAATAGGGGAAACATCAATAACTTTTAGATCTTCATCTTTATTATCATGGAAACTAGAAGACCACGCTTTTATAAAGCAATCTTTCTTAGCATGCATCCTAGCGGTTCTTTCTTTGCACTCATCAATGAATATTCTCATGGCTTTGAGAGACTCATTGATATAATGCTTGGGTGGAATAGATCTAGGTTTCAAAGAATCAACATCAAGAGAAATTCTATCAACGTTCCTAGACAACTCATCAATCTTAAGCAATTTTTCTTCAATCAAAGCATTGAAATTCTTTTGCAAAGTAATAAATTCTTTAATATTCGATTCAAAATCAGAGGGCATCTTATTATAATTTCCATAAGAATTTTTGTAGGAATTACCATAATTATTAGAGGAATTACTAGGATACGGCCTAGGATTAAAGTTTCCTCTATATGCATTGTTACCAAAATTATTCCTACCAACAAAATTGACATCCATAGATTCATTGTTATTCTCAATCAAAGTAGACAAAGGCATATCATTAGGATCAGAATAAACACTTTTATTAGCAAATAATTTCATAAGTTCATCCATCTTTCCACTCAAAACATTAATTTCTTCTATCGCATGCACTTTCTTATTAGTAGATCTTTCAGTGTGCCATTGAGAATAATTAACCATAATATTATCTAGGAGTTTAGTAGCTTCTCCTAAAGTGACTTCCATAAAAGTGCCTCCCGCGGCCAAATCTAAAAGATTTCTAGAAGCAAAATTTAATCCGGCATAAAAAATTTGTATTATCATCCACAAATTCAAACCATGAGTAGGGTAATTATGTATCATTAATTTCATCCTCTCCCAAGCTTGTGCAACATGTTCATGATCAAGTTGCTTAAAATTCATAATATCGTTTCTAAGAGAGATGATCTTAGCGGGAGGAACATACTTAGAGATAAAAGCATCTTTGCACTTATTCCACGAATCAATACTATTTTTAGGCAAAGACGAAAACCAAGCTTTAGCACGATCTCTAAGAGAAAAAGGAAATAGCTTCAATTTAACAATATCATTGTCCACATCTTTCTTCTTTTGCATATCACACAAATCAACGAAGTTATTTAGATGGGTAGCGGCATCTTCACTAGGAAGGCCAGTGAATTGATCTTTCATGACAAGATTCAACAAAGCAGCATTAATTTCACAAGATTCAGCATCGGTAAGAGGAGCAATCGGAGTGCTAAGGAAATCATTGTTGTTGGTATTGGTAAAGTCACACAATTTAGTGTTATCTTGAGCCATCGTGACAAGCAAGCAATCCAACACACAAGCAAACAAGAAACAGCCAAACAAAGAAAGAGAGGGAGGATGGAGAGAGAGAGGGCGAATAAAATGGCAAGGGTGAAGTGGGGGAGTGGAAAACGAGAGGCAAATGGCAAATAATGTAATGCGGGAGATAATGGTTTGTGATGGGTACTTGGTATGTCTTGACTTTTGCGTAGACTCCCCGGCAACGGCGCCAGAAATCCTTCTTGCTACCTCTTGAGCACTTGCGTTGGTTTTCCCTTGAAGAGAAAAGGGTGATGCAGCAAAGTAGCGTAAGTATTTCCCTCAGTTTTTGAGAACTAAGGTATCAATCCAGTCGGAGGCCATGCATGAGTCCCTCGCACCTACACAAACAAATAAATCCTTGCAACCAACATGATAAGGGGTTGTCAATCCCTACATGGTCACTTACGAGAGTGAGATCTGATAGATATGATAGGATAATACTTTTGGTATTTTTATGATAGAGATGCAAAGTAAAATAAAAGGCAATAAAAATAACTAAGTATTGGAAGATTAATATGATGGAAGATAGACCCAGGGGCCATAGGTTTCACTAGTGGCTTCTCTCAAGAGCATAAGTATTCACGGTGGGTAAACAAATTACTGTTGAGCAATTGAAAGAATTGAGCATAGTTATGAGAATATCTAGGTATGATCATGTATATAGGCAACACGTCCGAGACAAGTAGACCGACTCCTGCCTACATCTAGTACTATTACTCCACACATCGACTGCTATCCAGCATGCATCTAGAGTATTAAGTTCATAAGAATAGAGTAACACTTTAAGCAAGATGACATGATGTAGAGGGATAAAGTCATGCAATATGAAATAAACCCCATCTTGTTATCCTCGATGGCAACAATACAATACGTGCCTTGCTGCCCCTACTATCACTGGGAAAGGACACCGCAAGATTGAACCCAAAGCTAAGCACTTCTCCCATTGCAAGAAAGATCAATCTAGTAGGCCAAACCAAACTGATAATTTGAAGAGACTTGCAAAGATAACCAACCATACATAAAAGAATTCAGAGAAGATTCGAATATTGTTCATAGATAAACTTGATCATAAACCCACAATTCATCGGTCTCAACAAACACACGGCGAAAGAAGATTACATTGAATAGATCTCCACAAGAGAGGGGGGGGGACTTTGTATTGAGATCCAAAAAGAGAGAAGAAGCCATTTAGCTAATAACTATGGACCCGTAGGTGTGAGGTAAACTACTCACACTTCATCGGAGAGGCTATGGTGTTGATGTAGAAGCCATCCGTGATCGATGCCCCCTCCGGCGGAGCTCAGGAAAAGGCCCCAAGATGGGATCTGGTGGATACAGAAAGTTATGGCGATGGAATTAGGGTTTTGGCTCCGTATCTGGTAGTTTGGGGGTACGTAGGTATATATAGGAGGAAGGAGTACGTCGATGGAGCAATAGGGGGGCCCACGAGGGTGGAGGGCGTGCCTGGGGGGGTAGGTCCACCCCCTACCTCGTGGCCTCCTGGTTGATGTCTTGACGTAGGGTCCAAGTCCTCTGGATCGTTCGTTCTGAAAATCACGTTCCTGAAGGTTTCATTCTGTTTGGACTCCGTTTGATATTCTTTTTCTGCGAAACCCTAAAATAGGCAAAAAAATAGCAATTCTGGGCTGGGCCTTCGGTTAATAGGTCAGTCCCAAGAATAATATAAAAGTGTATAATAAAGCCCAATGTCCCAAAACAGAATATAATATAGCATGGAACAATAAAAAATTATAGATACATTGGAGATGTATCAATGTTGTATATGATTGTGTCAACTATATAAGTTTTTACTGAGCATCAGCAATGCATATGGCTGAAAGATGTATTCATGAGCATCGACCGATGGGTCTCTCTCTCTCTCTTTTTCTCTCTCACACACACGCACACACACAAGTGGGACCCATTGAATTATTTCTTCGCTCGTGACAACTTTTAATTAGGTTCCACTGTACTCTAACTTTTTCTTTAAGTTATAAATTGAGCTCAGTGACTTCAAAAGGTTGTACACAAGCCTTGTTTGGGCCTTTTCAGGCATCGTTGAATCTGGGTTGAGTAGCTATGTAAAGTTGTACTATACTACTACCCAGGCCTTTTTTGTGGAACATCAGTAATGCAACTGCACTGCTGTAGGATGCTGCTAACGCAACACTACGATCAGAAACCCTTCGACGAAATTGTGTGCGATGCCATAATCACAGACGGTGGTGTAAAAAACCATCAAAAAAGGTGCAAAACATTTGCGATGGAGGATGAATCAAACATAGTTCAGATTTTAGTTGCGTGTGCGATCCAGGGCATACGGTTCGGTTCAATTAACTGTTTGCGATGAGGAGGAACAAAAGAAACGGGCAGCCAGATGGAGGTGTGTGCGATATACAACATACGGTTCACTCGGATGAACTGTTTCTGATTAGGCAACACAAAAGAAACGGTCAGCCAGATGAAGGCGTGTGCGATATACGGCATGCGGTTCACTCGGATGAATTGTTTGCGTTGAGACATGAGAACAGAAACAGTTCAACTCGACAAGATGTGTGTGTTACGCGCCAAAAAGGTCTGTAATCAAAATGTGTGTGAAGACCGATAATAACACATGGTTGCTACTAATAAGACGTGTGTGTTGTGCGATGGGATTGCATACAGAACAACAACATATACACACACACACACACACACACACACACACACACACACACTTATAAGGACATGCTTGCATAACCAAATTAAACATCCACTTACATAGGTGGCTACTACAACCATGGCATTTGCACACACCAAAGTAAACTATTACATGCATAATTACATAGGTGGCTACTACACACATGAGATTTCCACACACCAATAAAGTAAACTATATATTACATGCATGATTAACTAGCTCGTCGATTTTGCTAACAAGGCACTTCCTCATGTCAACGATCTGCCCGTGCATCTCGTAGCATGTGTACACGCTCTTGGCCGCGAACCTGAGGTGAGGTTCATCTAGTTGCCGCATCCAGGCCCTATGCCAGGATAGGGGACTTGTTCTCTGGGCATCTTGCTTCATCTTTTTGTAGTAGGGGTCGATGATGGCCGAGGCGAGTTCGACCAGGGAGTCCTTCTTCATGCTGCGCCAGACCCTGTAGTGGTCACGGATTTCGACAAGGTTCTTGCAGGCCAAGCCCGTAACACGGAGCATGTTTACATCGTCGGTGGTTTCCACCTTGGCGAACTTGTAGTCCGTGTTGTTGACAAACCTGTCGAAACGGTCACAAGGCTCTATGGCCATGCAGTAGTGGTAGATGAGGACATGATGGCCCATGCACAACTGGGCGACGATAACCTTCTGATCTATGCTGGGACGACCCATGGTGCACTGGAGGTCGATGCCGACCACCTTATACTTGTCCCGATCAAGCAACTGCTCAACGCTGTTGATGTAGTCATCCACCATGGTCGGGTCAATGGTGTACACCACCGAGAGATCCGTCTCCCTCGCGTGGGTCTCCACTCTATGCTCGCCGAACTCCATTGGAGCGCCGCTGGACATCCCCTCTCTATGTGTTGTTGTTGGTGTGCTTGTTCTGTTGTGGGGCGTGATCGAAAGGTTGAAGAGACTAAGGTTATAATGGCTGCCAGAATTAAAGGGGAAGCCGGATGGCCAGGAATATCGGCAGACCCTGATGGCAGTTCTAATTTGCAGATAGTAACTCCACCGTGCCGCACGTAACTGCATTGCGTGGCAAAGCACGCGGCGCAACCGCATGCATATGGGGCTCCTGACATGATCATGCGCACGCCCAACCGCTGGCAGAGCGCGCGCGGAGGGACGCGAGCAGAGCGCTCCGCGGTCGCCTCAACCGCATTCATATGCATATAGTAGTTGAATGCGCAAGGAAAAGTTGTCCACAAGCCAAGCGTGCCAACGGACGTGAGCAGAGCACGTCAATGGACGCGAGCAAAGCGCGCCGCGGCGCCTGACGGCGAGCACAGCACGCTGCGGCGCTTAACGGCGAGCAGAGCTTGACGAGGGACGCGAGCAGAGGCCGACACAGTGATACGTGGCAAATAAGACGAACTGTGTGAGCGATGTCGGAGACATCAAGCATGAAATAGATTAGAGTTGCATGTGCGATATGTGGCATATAGTTGATCCATCCGAGCTATTTGTGATGGAATAAGCCATGTGTGTTGCGGGCAAACGCTTGCTGGTATATAACCTTAAATTTAACCAAAAAAGTGTTAATGCGTGTTACAAAAATTGTATAGGTGGAAACTATGTTCAAATATGACTCCAACGATATAATCTTTGGCGACATGCATTCGTATTTTATTAGTTAAATCCTACTTACAAACCAGGACGGGGTTATAGTAGGTAATTAAATTGCAAACATTTTTTTGTATTATCCGTATGTGTACGTGTCCTTTCGTCCTCCTCTCGCACATCTTGTCACCCCGTTGCCGCAGACGGCTTATAGTGCAAGCTTGCGCAGCGCGTGGGGCGTTCTTTTGGCCAAACGGTGGCGCCAATGAATCGTCGGTGAGCCTGTTCCCGTGCAACCTCACATGTTCCAGCGCAAGCTTCTCGCCCGACTCAGTGTAATCCCCCAAAATCCCAATGCTTACCAGCCTGCTATAAAAACCCTCACGGCTGGCGAGTCCCGCGTCGCATTTTCCCCTCCCTCCCTGTAGTTTATTTCACGTCCTTCTCCCACAATCGCCAATGACGACGATCCATCATCGTCGCTCAGCCACTCCGCCATCATCAGAGGATAGCTCCAGCTGGGAGGCTACACTGTGGCGGCGACAGAGTCCCATCATAGTGTAGTGCGCGTGGCGTCCCTGTTGGGTGTGCGCGGAACACCCACCACATGCTCTGCCGCCGCTTCCCGTCGGCAGCTGTTGCCGTCCACCGTTGCCGTCACACCACCGTCGAAAGCCAGGGCCATCTCCCGCTCCGCCGCCATGGCCCGAAGGCGGGACGTGGCCATCGTGGCCGCCACCCCACTACCGGCCACCGTGGCCATCACCCGCTCTGCAACCGCGGCCCGAAGGCAGGAGGTGGTGGTCATGGCCGCCACCCCATCGCCGGCCGCCGTGGCCGCCAGCCCACCGTCGATCGTCGGGATCATCACCCGCTCCGCCACCGCAGCCCGAAGGAGGGAGGCGGAGGTGGAGGTCCGCACGTGCGTCAGCGACCTTGCGCGCTACATCGAGTTCCTGCGGGAGGAGGAGGAGCGCCTCGTCGAGCATGCAAAGAGCCTTACCGCAGCCGTGGCCGCAGCACACGCCGACATAGAGGTGAGGAATCAGGAGATCTACGAGCAGTCCAGCCACTTCGAGAGGCATCGTCTGGAGTGGTAGTGGGCGTTGAGCTAGCGACCATCGCTGAACGTGCAGCAGTGGCAGGCACCGTATAGCATTTTCTCTAGCTTGTCGGTAGGCTCCTCCTCCTCCTCTGCTTCTTACTGAGCATGCTCGGCAGAGGAGAGGTTGCCGGAAGTAGCACAAAGCCCCTCCGTGGTAGTAGTAGTATTTAGGGGCTATTTTGTTCAGTTCATCTAACTATAGATGAGTGGTTGAACTGTACAACGTACTTAAAATTAGCGAGTATATATGGTTGAACTAGCTATTTCAGTACGTGGTTGGCAACAATTGGGGAAAAGTTTTGTCGGTTCAGCTGTCGAGTTGAACTGTTTGTATAAATTAAGAAAGACTGCTTAACCTATGAATGAAATCTATGCTTAATTACTGAATTTTAGTTGCAAAAATTAGATAGTGCTAGTGATTTCTAGCTGCATATTTGGACAAATCGCAGTGTTACAAGGATTGACAAATGCCAACATTACTAGATCAACAAATGTCAATCTTTCCAGTTTGACAAATGGCAACATACCCAATATGACAGATGCAAATCTTACCAAATTGTTTGTACGTGGTTGCACACGGGTCATCCAAAACAACCGTTTGCATTGAAGGGATGCACAAATCCCGCGCTGTGGATTTGCCCTCGACTTAAGGGGGGAGACCATCGCTCTCACTTTGCATACATGTGTTCTATCTAAAACGTTTGCGATCAAGAGCTGCAGAAATCCTGCTCGACACATTTTCTCTTGGCTTCCTGGGGAAGCTGCCTTCCGTTTACTCAAGCACTGAAGCATCTGTCCGCACGACACCTCCTAGCCATTAAAAGAGTGAGGCATGGCGTCACGTGAATGGTTAACATAATGCACACAAGTTAAATTATTCAAAATGTTTGAGATATTACAGTGGCAGCTATTTGTTTCAAAATGCCTTTGTTGGCTATTATTCAAGTGTGCCTTCTGTCAAAATGCACACGAAAAATACCACAACATGTCGGGTGACACTCCATTATAGCATGAATTTCAGACAAGTTTTGGATTTACTAGAATTTATAAACAAAGTATCTCAACATTTTGCCGGCAATCAACAGTGCCCTGGTGTTTGAAATTCATTCCCATTTCTTGCATGGGACTTAAGCATGCCCCAAAGGACACAAATTTGATTTTTCAACCAATTTATATGCACTGGAGCTTGTGCATGTAGTTCAAATTTGAATTATGCACATGAAATGCCTAGAAACCCAGTTAATGTATAAAAATGTCCAAACGAACCCCGAAAAATTCCAAAAAACACAACACTCCCGTTGTTCTATGTTGACACTAGAAATTTTTGAAAGCAATAAGAGGCAACGGATATCATTTCGTCCCCAAAGGTGACACGTTCCCTACCGAAACCATCACACTTGTTGCGAGAAGCTTATACCCAAATCCGTCCCAAATGGGACAAAATTTTTACCACGGCATGTTGATGCCGCTCCATGATAGCATGCCAAGTTTCATGAATTTCAGATGAGTTTTGGATTTAATAGAATTTAAAAACGAGGTATCTCAATGTTTGCGGCCGAGTGACGGTGGCAGGGTGTTTCAAATTCATTCCCATTTCTTGAGTGGGACCTAAGCATGCAACCAAGGACACATATTTGATTTTTCAACCAGTTTATATGCACTTGAGAATGTGCATGTAGTTCAAATTTGAATTATGCACATAAAATGTTTGGAAAACCCAGTTAATGTATAAAAATGTCCAAGCGAACCCCAAAAATTTCCAAAATTGAACACAACACTCCTGTTGTTCTATGTTGACACTTGAAAAAATTTGAACGCAATAAGAGGCAATGGATATTGTTTCGTCCCCAAAGGTGGCACGTTCCCTACCGATACCATCACGCTTGTTGTGAGAAGCTTATACCCAAACCTGCCCCAAAAGGGGACAACGTTTTTACCACAGCATGTTGATGCCGCTCCATGATAGCATGCCAAGTTTCATGAATTTTAGGCAAGTTTTGGATTTACTAGAATTTAAAAACCAGGTATCTCAATGTTTGCGGCCGAGTGACGGTGGCAGGGTGTTTGAAATTCATTCCCATTTCTTGCATGGGACCTAAGCATGCAATCAAGGACACATATTTGATTTTTCAACCAGTTTATATGCATGGGAGAATGTGCATGTAGTTCAAATTTGAATTATGCGCACAAAATGCCTGGGAAACCCAGTTAATGTATAAAAATGTCCAAACGAACCCCAAAAATTCCACTTTTCAGTGACCTACAAGATGTCGCCCACTCCCTCGACGAACCCTATCTCCCCCTTTTCTCCTTCACGCGCCGCTGCTCTCTTCCCCATCCACACTCGACGCCACTGTCGCCGTGTCATCATTGTTCGCACGCACCGGAACCTCCCTGCGCCACCCGGGGACGTCCAGGAGGACCGCCGCCCTCTCCTTCGTCCGTTCCGGGGGCCTGCCCAAGCTAGGACGCCGTGTAGCCTCGTCGTCGCCTATTATTCCCGCCACGGTTGCCGCACGTCCCTGCCATCGATCTCCACCACCGGTCCTCCCCGGCCATCTCGAGCTCTCCTATGACCTCCCGGTGAGATTCTCCTCCATTCCCCCCTACTAGCCCCTTGCTTCGTCGCTGTATCGCCTTCCCCGTGCTTCGGCCACCATGGCCGGCGCTCGCCCGCACCCGCTCAGCCTGCCGCTGGCCGCGCTCACCGTGTCCCGCAGCCACGCCCCGTACGCGCCGCTCCTGCATCGCTCGTGCTCCGGCCGCGCCTGCCCGCGTGAGGCCATGGTCCGTGCAACTGCGGTTGCTCATGCCGTTGCTAGTTGTGCAATACTGCTGCTCCCTGCGTGCTGTTGTTGCTGCTGCTAAAACTACTGATGTTGCTTGTCCTACAGCTACTACTGCCTCCTGTGGCGCGCTGCTTAGCTGCTGCTACTGCGGGCGCCCGCTTGCTGCTCCTAGTGCAGCCGTTGCTACCTGGTACTTGGTACTACTGCTACTTCTTGCCATGGCCGGGCCTTGGCCAAATTTGTTTTTGCGTATGTGTGCACAGCCACGGCTGCTTTGTGCCATTGGCCGGCCCCTGGTTAATTAGGCTAGGATTAACTAGGACTAGTTTAGATAGGAGTTAATTTACTGGTAAGTTACTCTAGTAGTAGATGACATCTATGATTCCATTAAATTAGTTAGATGTTTTATTAACACATGTGGCTATGACATGTGGGCACCTGTCACTTTTGACTAAATAAAATAAAATAAAACTTTGAAAATCATGTAAAATAAACCGTAGCTCGGATAAAAATATTTTGTATATAAAAGTTGCTCAGTACGACGACACGAATCCGGATACGCAGCCCGTTCGTCCGCCACACATCCCTAGCATAGCGAACACGCAACTTTTCCCCTTCAATTCATCTATCCGAAAACACGAAACACTCAAGATATTTTCCCGGATGTTTCCCCCCTTCATCGGTACCACCTCATACCTCGTTAGGGCACACCTAGATTCACGCTTTGTCATGTCATGCATCGTCATGCATCTGTTTGCATGATATTTATTGTTTCTTCCCCCTCTTCTCTCGCTAGACACCGAGACCGATGCCGCTGCTACCCAGTACGACTACGGTGTTGACGACCCCTCTCTCTTGCTAGAGCAACCAGGCAAGCCCCCCTTTGATCACCAGATATCGCCTACTCTTCTCTCTACTTCTTGCATTAGAGTAGTGTAGCATGTTACTGCTTTCCGTTAATCCTATCCTGATGCATAGCCTGTCCTTGCTACTAGTGTTGTTACCTTTACCTGCAATCCTAATGCTTAGTATAGGATGCTAGTTTATCATCAGTGGCCCTACATTCTTGTCCGTCTGCCATGCTATACTATTGGGCCGTGATCACTCGGAAGGTGATCACGGGTATATACTATATACTTTCTACATGATACATATGATGACTAAAGTTGGGTTGGCTCAAGGAGTACCCGCGATTGATTCACGAATTGGGGGCTGGAATGACATACTTTCCCGACGGCCCTCTGTGTGGATCTTTGTGGCGAAGCGACGGGGCAGGTTGAGACCACCTGGGAGAGAGGTGGGCCTGGCCCTGGTCGGCGTTCGTGGTTATTTCAATATAACACGTTTAAAAAGATCTTTGTATTTGATCTGAGTTTGGCTACTGGCCTATACGCACTAACCAACTACGCGGGAACAGTTATGGGCACTCGACGTCGTGGTATCACCCGAAGCCTTCGTGGCGTCAGCGACTGAGCGGCGCGCGCCGGGTTGGACTGCGTAACGCAACTTCCTTTGTAATGGAGGTTGCTAGGTCTGCTCACCGGCTGCGTATGTAACGTGCAAGTGTGCAATGGGCGATGGGCCCAGACCCCTGCACGCATAGGATTTAGACCGGCGTGCTGACCTCTTTGTTGTGCCTAGGTAGGGCTGCAACGTGTTGATCTTCCGAGGCCAGGCATGACCCAGGAAAGTGTGTCCGAACAAAGGGGATCGAGCGTGTTGGGAAATGTGGTGCACCCCTACAGGGAAGTTAATCTATTCGAATAGCCACGATCTTCAGTAAGAGGACGACTTGAAGTTGTACCTTGACCTTATGACAACTAGAACATGATACTTAATAAAACACACCCTTCCAAGTGCCAGATACAACCGGTGATCACTCTCGCACAGGGCAACGAGGGGAGGATCATCGGTTAGGATTATGCTATGCGATGTTACTTGGTGAACTTACC
Organism: Triticum monococcum; assembly: GCA_034509565.1. NCBI lineage: Eukaryota > Viridiplantae > Streptophyta > Magnoliopsida > Poales > Poaceae > Triticum > Triticum monococcum. The sequence goes on along the minus strand of CM067847.1, from coordinate 425,371,488 downwards.
ATCTACTCTCTTCTCCTGCTGCAAGATGGAGGTTATCAGAAGCGTAGTCTTCGAAAGGACTAGCTATCCCCCTCTTATTCCGGCATTCTGTAGTTCAGTCCACATATGATATTCCTTTTCCATTTGATACCAATGCATACATATGTAGTGTAGCTCCTTGCTTGCGAGTACTTTGGATGAGTACTCACGGTTGCTTTGCTCCCTCTTTTCCCCCTTTCTATACCCGATTACTGCGACCAGACGATCGAGCCCAGGAGCCAGGCACCACTGTCGATGACGACTACTACTACTCGGGAGGTACCTACTACTACGTGCAGCCCGCTGACGATGACCATGAGTAGTTTAGGAGGATCCCTGGCAGGAGGCCTGCGCCTCTTTCGATCTGTATCCCAGTTTGTGCTAGCCTTCTTAAGGCAAACTTGTTTAACTCATGCCTATACTCAGATATTGTTGCTTCCGCTGACTCATCTATGATCGAGCTCTTGTATTCGAGCCCTCGAGGCCCCTGGCTTGTAATATGATGCTTGTATGACTTATTTTATTTGTAGAGTTGTGTTGTGATATCTTCCCGTGAGTCCCTGATCTTGATCGTACAAGTTTGCGTGTATGATTAGTGTACGATTGAATCGGGGGCGTCACACTAAGTCGGCGGAAGACCCGAAAGACCCTGCTCCTGAACCGGCAATACCAACTGCTCCTGGACAATTTGAAGCACCAGAAGACCCTGCTGTCGACATTCAGTCAGACCTTCCTGAGCCGTCAGCTAATGCGACCATTCTCAATCCATCCACTATTGGGTCGTCCAACTCAGCTAACCCGCCGGCTCCTTCTGACAATGACGTCCTAATCACTGGTAGTAGATTCTTTGAGCCAGGCAATCCAACTGTACTGGCCAGGCACTCTGCCAAGCAAGAAGCTTTGGAAAGGCAGAAAGTGCGGTTTCAAGTCTCTCACTATGCTCACTGGAATGTTAGTGACGTGCATTCTGGATACCTCAGTCATGTGCATTCCAGCCATGACTCTGAAATTGAGACGGTCAAACAACTTCAACTGAAATACGAGGTATGTTCTCCGGCTTTTATTAGTTTACATATACTCTGCCAGCCCCCAAGTCTCCAGATTATGATGAACCTGAATGATCTGTAGACTTGTGATATAGGTTGATGCTCTGTCTTAGATTTTCCCTAAGTCAAGTGGATTAGCATAAATTTCACCTGTAGTCCCGAAGTCTTGAGCAGAGCAAAGTGATGACTTAAGACTTGCTTCAATATAAATTTTACCACTTTGAAGAAATCCATGTTGTTCATCTTAACCACTAGTCAAAACTGAGTATTCCTCATATGTAGCCCCCAAGTGCTGGGTTGTCATGCTTGCAACAACCTGGGACTTGTAATTACCTGATGCCCATAAAACCTTCAACCAGTGTAGCTCCCAAGGGTCAGTTCATTATGCAATAATGAGTAGGGACTTTGTAAATATGATCATGTAAACTTTAACAACAACATGTAGCCTCCAAGGGCCGACTTAATTTATCATGAATGAGTCGGTACTTGACTTCATAACTGTCTTGAATTAGTCCGAACAAATAGTGTGATCCGGCTCAAGATGAGAAAACTTAATATCATGCATTAGCCCCCAAGTGCCAAGCGTTGTTACTTGTAAAACACTTGGGACTTTAATCATAGAAGAGCCATTTTGCATTCAAAAATTTGCTTTGGCGGACATTAGCCCCCAAGTGCCGAGTGGTGTTGCGTTGCAAAGCACTTGCGACTTTAATCATTATTTCCTTTATTGAGATAAATTTTTAACACACCTGTGCATGTCTGTAGACCGCCATAACAGAATTGGGTTCTCAATTGACTAATGCAAAGACCGGGCTGGCGGATCAAGAGACGGAGATAAAGAATGCGGAGTCCAAACTCCAGTTGAGCCTCTCTGAAGCTGAAAAACTAAAGACCAGTTTTGATGCGGAGAAAAAATCCTGGGCCGATGAGAAAACCTTGCTGGTACAGCGTGCTGAGACAGCCGAGGTGGCTCTCAAGGAGGTTACCACGGAGCTCACCGGGTAAAAAACTGTGTGTCTCAGATGGTCTTCACAATCTTTGGTGAGTCATTTGTATTATTTACTTAAACTCTATTTTTACCAGAAATATTAGCCGCCTGCTTAACCCTTTGAAATACTCATAGGTCCATGAAGCAGCAATTTGAGCCAAAACAACGTGACAAAACTCAAGGCGGTTTACACCCTGGTGGAGCAACTGTACACTGGGGCTCAACGGGCGCTTTCTATTATCTCCCCAGCCAACCAGGGACCAAACCTCTTGAGTGATGTTTTGAAGAAATTACCTATCTTACCCGTTAGATTCCAAGAGGTCAAGCGGTCTTGTGCAAGAGCCGGAGCCCTAACTGCTTTAAGCCGCTCCAAAGCCTGGGTGCTGGAACTAGACCCGACTGATGTAGCCAAGGGGTATCCCCGAAGGAAGACGGGACTCTGTTTGTGTCAGAACCCCGATTCCAAGTCACATCGATCTAGACGGTAACACCTCATATCACTTTGCGGCCTCACGCACGGTATTCCCATGGGTGTCGCCTTACCATGGCCCGGGACCGTTTGGGCCTTTTGGATCACGTATATGATAGTGTCGCTAGCATCCATATGATAGAGAACCCGTGCCGACATGGCTAGTCGTGAACCCAAAGCGGCACTAACCTATGGGGACAGGCATACATGAATCACATCGAGCATGTCGGTCAGCAGCGTGTGAATCCGGGCTGTAGCACTGGGCTAACAGGACTCCGGGAACCCGGGCTGTAGCAGGCTAGGCAGGACTCCGGATGTCACCGCGTGACATTTCCCCGAAGGGACAGACACAGGAACGAAGTGAAACACATGCCGGCCAGTCAAGTGTTCCGGAGCAGTAGTGCTGGGCTAGCAGGACTCCGGTGAACCGGGCTGTAGCGGACTACTAAGGCTCATGGAAGCACAAGACTACATTTCCCCATAAGAGAGGCTGCCAAGGATAAACAACTAGATTGCCGAATCCCACACATACCAAGCATTTCAATCATACACACAATATGCTCGACATGTGTAAATACAACATGGCATCACAACAAGACTCTACGACTCAAACATTTATTCATTAGGCTCCGAGGAGCGAGATATTACAAACATGGGTCTCATGACCGAACAATCATAGCATACAATTCAAGCACATGCGGAAGCTTAACATGTCTGAGTACAGACATCTATAAATGAAAAAGGCTGAGAAGCCTGACTATCTACCAGATCCTGCCGAGGGCACAAGATCGTAGCTGAGATATCAGGCTAAACGTCGAAGTCCACATGATACTACTAGCGAGACTGAAGTCTCTCTGCAAAACATAAATTAAGCAAACGTGAGTACAAATGTACCCAGCAAGACTTACATCAGAACTAACTACATATGCATCAGTATCAACAAGGGGTAGTGGAGTTTAACTGCAGCAAGCTAGCTTTGACTCAGTGGCTAACCTGAACTATGACAACAAGCAACTCTTTGAGGTGGCGCACACGAGTCCACATATTCACCATTCAATACACCACTATGGATCCGCTCCCGTCTCCCTACGAGAAGGCCATCCATAGCACTCACACTTATCTTGCGAGTTTTAGAGTATCCACTTTCACTTGTCTATGAACTGTTATAGGCAACCCAGAAGTCCTTTACCACGGACACAGCTATTCGAATAGATCATTTATAACCCTGCAGGGGTGTACTTCGTCACACATGTTTCCACCACTTAGCGTCTGCACACGACATGTGCTCGGCAGACTTCAAGCGAAAACCGACGTGGGTGTAGACCATGACCTGACTAACCACACAAGTCTCTAGTCCAGGTTTATCGCCTATTCGGGTTCCATCCGCAAGGAAATCCGGCCGGGGTGTCCTCAACGGCCCCAAACGATGTGTACAGGGTCCCGAGACGCCAAACGGGCGCCCGGCATACCCAGCCACAGTGTATCTACCGCATCATAGCCCACCCCTAGGGTCAGCACTACGGACGGCCGCCAACACATAACCTACAAACACCAGAAACTAGTTGCAACTCCTGGACAGAGGACGAGAGGGGTCAATAAGTCGAGCGGGGTCATATTTCAGGGCCCAATGTGTGGTAGTAACTGTTTCATGGATCACAAACACAGAACTCAGTTCCTGAGGACGTTTTCAGTGAGACAACCCACCATGTACTCCTACATGGCCTCTCACCGCTACCTTTACCAAATCGTGTTCACACACTTAGCTCACACACTGTAGGACATGTTTACACACCTCCAATTCATCCCCGATGAACCAGACCTGACACAACTCTATGCAATAGCAGGCATGACAAACAAACATGAATGAGTAGGCACATTAAGGCTCAAATAACTCCTACTCATGCTAGTGGGTTTCATCTATTTACTATGGCAATGATATGTCATGCAGAGGATAAGGGGTTCAACTACCGTAGCAAGTAACAGATGAATCGTTGTTGTCCTAATGCAGTAAAAGAGAGCAGGAGCGAGAGAGTGGGATTGTATCAGAATGAACAAGGGGGTTTTGCTTGCCTGGCACTTCTGAAGATATCATTGGGTCTTCATCAGTGTCAACGATCACAGCGTCGGTACAACGTCTATCAGGAGGGGACAAACACCGGCAACTAAGAAAGAACTCAATCAACACATGACGATATGCAACAATATGATGCATGCTATGACATGGCAATATGAATGTGTTTTGCACTAATGCATCTAGCAACAATTTAAATGAAGTCCATATGGACCAAGGGTTCATATGCAAACTCCATATTTAGCATTTAAAATGCCATTATCATCTTTTCACTTATACAGTGGGTATAAGTTGGTTGAACATGCATGAAAGTAGTATAAATGGATAGATTGGATTTTTCTGATAATTTTTCATATATAAATTATTTCATTTGGAGTTACGGTTGAATTTCTATGATTTTTAGAAGTTTTGGGCCTTTTCTGGAATTTCTGAATTATTTTAATTCCAGAAAATGATTAACTGCGTCAGCATTGCGTCATGCTGGCGTCAGCAGGTCAACAGGGCTATCCAGGTCAAACCTGACCACTGGAGCCCACTGGTCAGTGACACATGACTGGTTAGAGTCGCTGACATGTGGGCCTGGTCAACGACCACGTTAGCAGGTCAATTCTGACACATGGGTCCCGCTGGTTTTACTAAGTAATCTAATTATTTTTGTTATTCAGTAAACTAACAAAGCGGGTCCCACTGTCAGTGTCTAGTGTTAAACTAATAGGGTTAGTTAGCCCCTAATCTAATGACGTCCACATCGGCTAACCGGCGATTAGCCGCCGGCGCTAAGCAGGACACGACGGAGGTCCTCGTCCGGCCATTTCCGGCGACGAGAGGTCGTGCAGATGGGTTCTGCGGGACCAGCGCGACGAGGCGCATCGGATGGTGGCAGCTACGGGTGCTGAGGCGGCGTGCAACGGCAGCGGCGATGAGCCGGGCGGCGGCCGGAGCTCGGGTGCGTGTGGGCGCGGTGCTGCGGTGCACTAGGGAGAAGGATGGGCTGCGGGTTAGCTCCCTAGAGATGCTAGGAGCACGCCCGCGTACTCAAGAGCGACGGAAACGGGCTCTGGCCATGGCGGCGTGAGGTCGGGCGATGGTGAGCTCTCGGGTCCGGCGAGGCAGCTAGCTAGGGGACGAAATCGAGTGCACGGAGTGAGGGGAGGGGAAGAGGAGCTCACGAGGAGTCGAATGAGACGCTAAGTGGGCTCGGGGGCGGCTTGGTGACGATGGAATGGCGGAGGCGATCTCCGGGAACAGGCGGCGGGGACAAGCTTGATGGCGACGCTTCCGGGCATCCGCGGGCGCGTGCTTCGTCTTGGGGCTCCGTGGCGTCGAGGCGGAGCCTCTGGACAACACAGAGAAGCGAGGGGGAGGCGATGGCCGCGGTTGCGCTCATCAGCGGCGACGACAACGCTCGGTGGTCGTGTGGGAAAGAGGCAGAGCAGGGAAGAGTGCTCGAGGGGGAGAGAGGAGAGGTGCAGGCAGTCGAGGGGAAGTGCGTGGTGCTCGGGGACGACTCCAGCAACAGCGGCAACCAGGAGCTGGCCGAGCGCGTGCGCGCGTGCCGCGGCCACACGCCCTCCTTCCTACTGGCAGGAGGTTAGGGGTGACTAGCACGTGGGCCTCATGGGCTGGTTATCCACTGGGCCGGCCAGGTAAGTCCAGGTAGGGTTTTTTTGTTTTTGTTTTTCTATTTGTTTGCTGCTATTTTGGCTTTAGTAAAAATACTAAAGCATTTGGTAAAATGCTGGAATAATTTGTGGACACTCTCTAGATTATTCTAGTGGCCCACATTTAATTTCAGCATTATCTGAGCATTTAATTTATTTATAGTATTTAAATGCCCAAAGTCAAATACAATATGAATTAATTCAAAAATCCAGGAATGACCTAGAAATATGTTCATCATTTTTGGCAGAGGTTTTCACCCTTATCAAAAATCATGAACATTTTCAAAGGGCATTTTTGGGTTCATTGAAAATGACTTTAGTTGAGCCTATTTGAAATCCATGTGGTGCTAAGGTTTGAACATCCCCATTTCAAGTTTCTGAGAAAAAGTAAACATTATGCATGGAGGTTATGCAAGGATTGGCAAGACTAAGCTAGGGCTGTGACAGTTTGATCAAGATGACTTTGTCGCTTGTGTGAGGGGAGTTCGTCCTCGGGCTACCATTCTGGGCGATGAGACCAACATTGATAAGTACCAGCCGGGTTTTGATGTTGATAATAAGAAGATGGCGACTCCTTCATATCAAGTAACAGATCTGATCCCGCCGGTTCGCCAACACACCTTTGCTCCAGAAATTGACCTGGCTGGTCTAATTGATGATGAAGCTGAGTTTGTTGCTCTTCATGGGTTCGACTGGTCTAAGCAAGCTTCCAACCAGTGGAGGGAGATGAACCCGCAAGGGAGGAGTCATAACCGTCCAAATAATCCGGGCAAGACTTAATGAACTGGCCTTAGATTAACATCTGTTTAAGAGAAAAACAGTTTTAACCTTTTTGGGCTCCCAACGCCTTGTAATAGGCTAGCTTTAAAACCTGCATGTTCTGCCTATGCCATTGTGCATATCATACTGCATCCGACATTTTATCTGTCATGTCAATATATGCTTTATATCCTTTATCATATCTAAAGTGTTTAAACCTGTTCCTATATGTAAAAGATGAGAAACTGTCCTGGCGGTTTACCGCTGGACGAGTCAAAACACCCAATACATAACTATGAAATTACCATAGCGGAATAATCAAGACCAGATGTAAAGATAAACAAGGATGGAAATCCTTTGATTAAATAAAAAACACAGATAAATCTGTTTATGATTGACAATGTCATACATGTGTTCTTTGATTCTGGACTGCCGGCTTATGTGACCCAAACAGTAAGGGTGACAACCCAATCGTTTTTAGAAGTCAATATTTCCATATGCCTCATTACTTTTATATCTTGGCGGCTCATTGTCAAATAACTGAGCCGGTTTAAATTGAAACCATGCTTACAGTTAGATTCAAAACAACAAAAAACCAGTAAAAGAGTATCTTTCAAACAATGTAAATCAAGCTTTAAGAAAAATTTGGAGGCTTCTGATTCGAATACGATCAGTAAACCAGACCAAAGGGGTTACACCAGGATTCGAATACGATCACGTAGCCCCCAGTGGCTTTGGCATTGCGCCCATCAAGAGGGTACCGACAGCTATGTTTTCTTTGGTTCGAATATGACCTATGTTTGAACAGGAAGCCCCCAAATGACTTGAGAGGTTTTTAATGACCCTGATTCGAATACGATCCAAGTCGGACCCAAAAGGGGTTAAGCTATGATTCGGATACGATCAAGAAGCCCCCTAGTGAGTTTGGCTTTGCGCTGATCAAGAGGGTTACGACAGCTATGTTCTCTTTGGTTCCAATACGACCTATGTTTGAACAGGAAGCCCCCTAGTTACCATGAGGTTTTAACAGCTAGATTCGAATACGATCATGAGCCGGACCGAGAGGGTTTAAGCTAGATTCAAATACGATCATCCCCCAACTGGTCGTTTAATTATTAAAATAATAAAGATATGTTATCATTGAAAATGAAAAGGACAGAGGTCCTACTTTATTACTTATCATAATATATACAACGTCAAATTATTTACATTATGAGAGCCGATGGCTCAAGTGTAGTAAGGTCGAAGATGAGCAATATTCCATGGCCGGTGGGTCTCCTCCTTCGATTTACGTGAGTCTTTGTGCTCTCGAACATCGATAAGGTAATATGACCCATTGTTTAAGTTCTTTTTGACCAGAAAGGGTCCTTCCCAAGGTGGGGATAGCTTGTGTGTATCAGACTGATCCTGGATGAGCCGAAGCACCAGGTCACCTTCTTGAAAGGTTCGTGACTTAACCCGGCGACTATGGTAACGGCGCATGTCCTGTTGGTAAATTGCCGAGTGGGCTGCCGCTAAGTCGCGTTCTTCACCCAATAAGTTAAGCGCATCCTGACGGGCTTGTTCATTATCAACCTCAACGTAAGCCGCCACGCGGGGCGAGTCATGACGGATGTCACTTGGCAGAAATGCCTCTGCTCCATAAACCATGAAGAAGGGCGTATAACCCGTAGACCTGTTAGGGGTAGTATTGATGCTCCATATCACAGAGGGTAATTCTTCCACCCAACAACCCGGCGTCCGTTGTAAAGGGACCATAAGCCAGGGTTTTAGACCTTTCAGGATTTCCTGATTGGCTCTTTCAGCTTGACCATTGGATTGGGGGTGAGCTACTGATGAAACATCAAGCCGGATATGTTCCCGTTGACAGAACTCTTCCATATCTCCTTGGGACAGGTTAGTGTCATTGTCAGTAATAATACTGTGTGGGAAACTAAAACGAAAAATCACTTTCTTCATGAATTGAACCGCCATGGCCGCATCACACTTACTGACCGGCTCTGCCTCAACCCATTTTGTGAACTTGTCCACTGCCACCAAAAGGTGCGTCTTCTTATCTTTGGACCGTTTGAAAGGTCCAACCATGTCAAGCCCCCAGACTGCAAACGGCCAAGTGATTGGAATCATCCGCAATTCTTAAGCCGGCACATGCGCTCGTCGTGCAAATTTTTCACACCCATCGCACCTACTGACCAGATCCTCAGCATCGGCGTGAGCCGTTAGCCAGTAAAAACCATGACGGAAAGCTTTGGCCACAAGAGATTTTGAACCGGCATAATGGCCACAATCTCCTTCATGGATCTCATGAAGAATTTCTTGACCTTCTTCAGGAGAGACACAACGTTGAAATGCTCCGGTGACACTGTGATGATACAACTCACTATTGGAAATTGTCATTGATTTAGACCGTCGGGTTACCTATCTAGCCAAGGTCTCATCCTCCAGCAACTCGCGCCGGGTCATATAAGCCAAATACGACACTGTCCAAACTGGAATGACATGAAGAGCGGCCACCAACTGTGCCTCTGGGTCAGGAACAACCAAGTCTTCCTTTGTAGGCAACTTGACAAAAGGGTTATGCAAAACATCCAAAAAAATTGTTAGGTGGCACCGGCTTACACTGAGATCCCAACCAGCTTAAAGCATTGGCCGCCTCGTTCTTTCTGCGGTCGATGTGCTCCACTTGATAACCCTTGAAGTGTCCAGCAACATCGTCAACCTCACGGTGATAAGCTGCCATGAGAGGATCTTTGGAATCCCACTTGCCTGATACTTGTTGCGCCACTAAATCTGAGCCGCCAAGGCACCGTACCTGGCTCAAACTCATTTCCTTAGCCATTCGAAGACCATGGAGTAAAGCCTCATACTCAGCTATGTTGTTAGTACAAGTAAACATCAACCGCAACACATAACAAAACTTGTCACCTATAGGGGAAGTTAAAACAACTCCAGCCCCCGAGCCCTCCAATTGCCTGGACCCATCAAAATGAATCATCCAATATGTGTTGTCTGGCTTCTCTTCAGGTATTTGTAACTCCATCCAATTATTAATGAAGTCCACCAGTGCTTGAGATTTGATGGTTGTACGTGGCTCGAATTTTAAACTGTGAGACCCAAGTTCAATAGCCCACTTGGCGACTCGTCCTGTGGCTTATCTATTTTGAATAATATCTCCTAAAGGAGAAGAGCTAACCACAGTGATAGGATGACCCTGAAAGTAATGCTTAAGCTTCCGGCTTGCCATGAATAACCGATAAACAAGCTTCTGTCAATGTGGATATGTCTGCTTGGACTCAATGAGCACCTCACTGACGTAATAAACTAGCCTTTCAACCAGGTGTTCCTTGCCAGCCTCCTTGCGCTCTACAACAATGGCCACACTGACAGCACGTGTGTTAGCAGCCACATATAACAACAGTGGCTCCTTCTCAATGGGAGCAGCAAGAACTGGAGCCTCGGTGAGCTGTCTTTTCAGATCTTCAAAGGCAGAGTTAGCAGCATCACTCAAGACAAAATTATCCGTCTTCTTCATCATTTGATACAATGGCATAGCCTTCTTACCTAACCGGCTTATGAACCGGCTTAAAGCTACGACACGACCCGCCAGACGCTGAACGTCATTGATGCACGCTGGCTTAGCCAAAGACATAATCGCCTTAATTTTCTCTAGGTTAGCCTCAATGCCTCTGTTAGACACCAAAAAACCCAAAAGCTTGCAGCCGGGGCTCCAAAAACGCACTTGGCCGGGTTAAGCATCATCTTGTAGACCCGTAGGTTATCAAAGGTTTCCTTTAGATCATCTACCAGAGTTTCCTTCTCTCTGGATTTCACCACTATATCGTCCACATAAGCATGAACATTATGCCCAATCTGATTATGAAGACAGTTCTGCATGCACCGCTGATAAGTCGCCTGGGCACTCTTAAGCCCAAAAGGCATAGACACATAGCAGAAGGCTCCAAACGGAGTAATGAAAGTCGTCTTCTCCTGGTCCTTAACTGCCATTTTGATCTAATGATAGCTAGAATAAGCATCCAAAAAGCTCAAACGCTCACAACCCGCCATAGCATCAATGATCTGATCAATACGAGGGAGAGCAAAAGGATCAGCCGGACAAGCCTTGTTTAAATCTGTGTAATCCACACACATACGCCAGGTGCTGTTCTTTTTTAGCACAAGCAACGGGTTAGCCAACCACTGTGGGTGAAAAACTTCAACAATAAACCCGGCCGCCAAGAGCCGGGCCACCTCTTCTCCAATAGCCTTGCGCCTTTCCTCATTGAACCGCCAAAGAAACTGCGTGACCGGCTTAAACTTGGGATCAATATTGAGAGTGTGCTCAACGAGTTCTCTCGGTACACCCGGCATGTCAGAAGGCTTCCATGCAAAGATGTCCCAGTTCTCATGGATGACCTCGATGAGCGCGCTTTCCTATTTGGGATCCAAGTTAGCACTAATAATGAATTGTTTGGATGAGTCGCCAGGCACAAAATCAATCTTCTTGGTATCGTCAGCTGACTTGAATTTCGGCATCGGCTCATGCTCCATGGTCAACTTTTTCAAATACGTCATGTCCGCCGGGTCGACATTATCCTTGTAAAACTTCAACTCCTCTGTCGCACAAACAGATTCGGCATAAGCAGCATCACCTTCTTCACATTCCAAAGCTATCTTCTGACTTCCATGCACTGTGATCGTGCCCTCATAACCCGGCATCTTGAGCTGCAGATAAACATAACACGGTCGTGCCATGAATTTTGCATAAGCCGACCGTCCAAACAGGGTGTGATATGGGCTTTTGATTTTGACCACTTCAAAGGTTAACTTCTCCGCCCTAGAATCATGCTCATCTCCAAAGGCTACCTCCAGCTCAATCTTACCAACTGGATATGCCGACTTGCTAGGCACTACTCCATGGAAAATGGTGTTGGATGTCTTAAGACTTTTGTCAGTCAACCCCATGCGACTTGGATCCGTCCATGAGTACTTTAGTGAATTTATACCCACCAACCTGAGGGGCCACCACCAAGGCCAAGTGACCCGGATTATCAACCCGGGGAGGGTGATCTTCCCTACTCCACAAAATAGCCTACTCAGACCATCTCAAATAACATGGAACCGCCGGCTCAACAGCGTTCACAGCTCTCTTATGAAGTTTCTGGCCCCTTTTGCATAAACTGGTGGTGAATACATGATACTGCCCACTGCTCAGCTGCTTTGGGTTACTCTGATACCCGGATTGCTGCTGCTGCTGGCTACCTGGGCCAGATTGTTGATTATAGCCGCCTTGATTGCCTTGAGGGCCCTGGCCATGAAAACCGCCACCGCCTGAGCCGCCGCCCGGGCCATGAAAGCCGCCATCGCCTGAACCGTTGCTAGGTCCATGATTACCATCAAACATGTTAGAATTCTTGAACGCCTTCATGATCGTACAATCTTTCCATGAATGGGTGGCCGGCTTCTCCCGGGTGTCGTGTCTTGTACAGGGTTCATTTAGCAACTGCTCAAGGGTGGGACCTGACCCGCCTGATCGAGGAGGTGGCCTCCCCTTATGCCGTTGATCGTTGCCTTGTGCATTGGTGTTAGCCACAAACTCCAGACTACCATCAGCCTTACGTTTATTATTACCTCCTTGATTTGCCGGGTTATGCTGATGACCTTTGCCGTTGCCGTTCTTCTTTCCCTTCCCTGTCTTCTCTTCGTCAGACGCGGGATCCTTGTTACTATCAGAATCGGCATATTTGACCAGAGCCGCCATCAGCTGGCCCATGTCATTACAATCACGCTTGAGCCGCCCCATCTTCTGTTTCAGAGGTTCAAAATGACAATTTTTCTCCAACATTAAAACTGCGGAGCCGACATCCATCTTATCAGATGAATGTATTATCTCCTTTACCCGGCGCACCCAATGGGTCGTGGATTCACCTTCCTCTTGCTTGCAATTAGTCAAGTCCACAATCGACATGGACTGCTTGCATGTATCTTTGAAGTTCTGAATAAACCGGGCCTTTAACTCTGCCCATGAGCCGATGGAGTTGGGTGGCAACCCCTTCAACCAAGTGCGAGCTGTCCCATCCAACAACATGGTAAAGTACTTGGCCATCGCTGCGTCACTGACCTCCAGCAATTCCATGGACATCTCATAACTTTTGATCCATGCCCCGGGTTGTAAGTCAGCCGTATAATTAGGCACCTTCCGAGGCCCCTTGAAATCCTTTGGTAAACGCTCATTACATAGAGCCGACACCAAGCAAGGGACACCTCATGTCCTTGTGTCCACATCTGCTTCGACAGAGGTCGTCGGATAAACCGAAAAAGCTTGGTGAGCCGCCTGCTCAGCTGCCTGTTGAACGGCCCGCTCAGCCTCTTGGCGAATCCTCTCCTGGTCAACCAAGTAAGAGCTCCATCACGCGCCAGGTCATGCCTGCGCGGCTGGTTATGGCGCTGGGCGTTGCTTGACATGGCCGCTGAATCCATATGTCTGCTATAGCTTGGGCTCCGGCTTGGGCGAGGGGTTGAATGAATTCTGTCTCAACTATAAGAGTACGATTCCTGCTGCGCCAGAGCCGTCTGAAGAAGTTCTCTGACCCTTCGTGTTTCGATCACCGTCGGAGAGTCTCTTTCCATGGGGAGAGCCGCCAAACACGCCGACGCAGCAATCAGATTCTCCAGAGGGCTAGGAAAGTGACCAGGTGGTGTCGGTGTATAACGACGTGGAGGAGTATTCACACGAGGGGGTTCCATAGCCCGCGGCTGACCCTGTGCCCCAGCCCCGGGTGTTGCAATCTGGTTTGCCTCCGGTGGGTTACTGGGACCGGCTCCGGGTGTGTGGAAGAGGTTCCTAGGATCATAAGTCAGGGGCAGACGTGATTGAGTCTTTTGGTACCTCCTCCTCATGACCTCATTTGATGCGTTCAGATTCATCGAGAGCTGAAAAGCCTCTGATTCAAGATGATGAGCCCGAGCATCCAAAGTTGTCCGCACTGCAGCCATCCTGACGTCCTCCGCTGCCTAGTTTTCCTTGGCGTGAGCTACGTCCCCACGTAACCGTGCCACCTCCGCATCATGCTGAGCCTCATCCATCGGTTCAACCACGGCAGTTAACAGGGCCGTCATCCTATCCATAAGATCCATCAACAACTGAGCCGGTGGGTGCGCGGGGTCTCCTAACCCGGCCGCTGCTGACCCAGTGGTTATTGCTGCCGCAGCCGTAGAGTTTTGAGCGGTCTGCGTACTAGTCATGAAGATCCCCACTTTCTTCGGCGGCTCAAAGGGGTCCGGAATACTGCTGCCATCGAAACAGCCCCCAAGCCCGCCATCTTTTAGTTGATACAATGAATCTGTCTCGCCCGTGGACGGCTCACCGTCAGAATAGATGGCCGTCTCACCGCCATCCACAGATCCTTCAGAGAACTCCCCTCCATGGATGCAACCCATGAAGGCACGCCTCATGGCAGGTTGAGTCCGGGTGGGTCTCGCACGCTGAGCCGTCTCGATGAGGTCGGTGCAAATGTCCGGCTCAGGGCCCGGCTCGCCGTTCCGGCCGATGAAGACGTGAATTCCGCCGAAGGGGACCCGGTACCTGTACTCAATTGAGCCGGCGTCGGGGCCCCAGCCTGCGTCGTCGATGTAGAGCTTGCTGCGACGACTCTTGGTCATCTGGCCCACAGCATATCCCTTGAGCCCTTCGAAGCTGCCCTTCAAGAACTCTAATCCACTGTGCGCTGGCCCCACGGTGGGTGCCAACTATCGTGGAATTGTCACGGCAGATGTCCTAGTGAAAGGACTTAGTCATGGAGTCATCGCAACTAGGAAGCTTAAAGGGGTTAATCGGGACAAAGGACACGAGTGGTTTTTATACTAGTTCGACCCCTTGCGGTGAAGGTAAAGCCTAGTCCAGTTGATGTGGTATTGCTAGGTTTCGATGACCAAGGAGAGAAATATGCTAGCTTGTCTCTCGATCTATTGTTTCTTACCCTAAGCCGCCGCCGGGTCGTCCCCTTATATACACGGGTTGACGCCCTGCGGCTTACACAGTCCCGGCCGCTCATACAACGTGTCCGGCTCGGTGACAACTCTTACATGCATTATCTTACAAGTCTTATTCATACATGGCGGTTTACACTTACGGGCCTTAAGCCGCCTCTGGGCTTGGGCCTACTACAAGCTTTATCATAAACTGTCACCTTGTATACTCTTCGAGCTTCCTTTGAAGTAACCCGCCATTGGGATTAACTCGGCCCCTCCTGGGCGGGTCACACCTGGTAGTCATATCCCCAACAGGAAGGTTGTGGCATACCGCAAAACGGGACTCCACGGGCTACTGTTCATCCACTGTCAACTTCCTCCAGCCTCCATCGGCTACTGTTCATCCACTGCCAACTTCCTCCATCCTCCACCTACTATTGTACATCCACCGTGACCTTCCTACAGCCTCCACCAGCTACTGTTCACCCACAAGCTACTGTTCATCAGCTTCCATCGGCTACTGTTGAACTAGCCCTCCACGAGGCCACAAGCTACTGTTCATCAGCTTCCACCGGCTACTGTTCAACTAGCCCTCCACGAGGTCTTGTTCATCCACCCCAACTGGCTCGGGTGTGTGGCGGCCTCCACGACCGGGGTCCTGTTCATCTAGCGGCACCGGCCTCTACTACCATGGGGTCCTGTTCATCCAAGCCCCAACAACAATCACTGTTCATCAAGAGGCAGCTGGTTCGATCAGCATCGGTTAGCAGCAGTAGCGAAGGAATCGCTCGGGTTCAGTTAATAGCCAAGGGATCAATCGCTCGGGTTCAGCAACGTAGCTAGTGCAATCGCTCGGGTTCAGTAAGCGAATGCCTCGCTCGGGTTCAGTTAGAGCCCAATGCCTCGCACACATGCGCGTACATGTATGAGAGAAACACGCAAACCTCCATGCATCATTCGGACCCGACCACCCACCGTTATCGGGAACTCCCCGAAATTTTCCTCGCCCTCGCTGCTACCATGATTTTTTTCCGTCATGGATGCCCCAAAGAATGTCATGCAGATGCATCCCCGGCCCGCCTAGGATGAAAACCCATTTTCTATCATGATTTTTTTCATAGAAGTGGGATCCCACCACATCTATGATGATATGTGCTTTTGTCACAATTATCATCATAGAAGTGTCATAAGCATGACAAAAAAATCGTTCGGCCCATAATGTCATAGATGTGTCTTTTTTTTGCAGTGCATACTACTGAAGCTTTCTACTTGGATCATCTTCGATCCATTTGTGCTCATGCTGAAAACCCAACTAGCTTAGTTGAGGGAAAATCATTAAATGAGCATGCTTATTATGTGCGACACCGCTTATCTCAAAAAGGGAAACTTTTATGGCATCAAATTAATACTATGCAATGCTATCCTTGGAATTTATGTGAATTATATGATTTTACCTATTGTTCTGAAGACCCTAAGAAACACCTTCCCTACCAAAGTTAGTTTAGTGATAATGTAATCTTATCTTCTTATACCAAGGGTGTTTATAATTACTATGATATTGAACAAACTGAAGAATTTGTTGCTTTTAAGGGTGCTTATGAAATTGTTTCTTTGATTGAAAAGTGTGCTGCTACTCTTTACAAATCCAATTTTTTTGCCATACTTAAATATTGCTATGAAAATTTTGCTTCTAATGCTTATGTCAAACCATATATTGAGGACTCCTCCGCTGTCCAAGAAGAGATTAATATTTTGCAGGAGTCTATGGAAGAAGAAATTGATGAAATTGTGAGCTCCTTAGATGAAAAAGATGAGGAGGAGAGCGAAGAACAGAACGAGGAAGAGCGGATTGATCACCCGTTCTCACCTTCTAATTAGAGTAGATCTTTATCCCATACATTGTTTAATCTCCCTCCATGCTTACCGAAGGATGAATGCTATGATCCCGTTGATTCATTCGAAATATCCCTTTTTGATGAACTTGATGCTTGTTATGCTTGTGGCCATGATGCCAATATGAATTATGCTTATGGAGATGAACTTGCTATATTTCCTTATGTCATGAATTAAATTGTTGCTATTGCACCCACACATGATAGTCCTATTATCTTTTTGAATTCTCCCAACTACACTATATCGGAGAAGTTTGCACTTATTAAGGATTATATTGATGGGTTGTCTTTTACTATTTCACATGATAATTTTGATGAATATAATATGCATGTTCTTGCTGCTCCTACATGCAATTATTATGAGAGAGGAACTATATCTCCACGTCTCTATGTTTCCAACATGATAAAATTGCATGAAACTGCTTATGCTATGTACTGGCCTTTACTTGATGTGCATGAATTGTTCTTTTATGACATGCCGATGCATAGGAAGAGAGTTAGACTTCGTCGCTGCATGACATATGTTGCTTTGTGCTCACTAACAAATTATAAATGTTTGCTAATTAAAATTGGTTTTGATATACCTTGGGCTTCGGCTGGATCAATTACTTGAGCACCTTATGCCTAGCTTAATGGATTTAAAGAAAGCGCTGCCAGGGAGACAACCCAAAAGTTTTAGAGAGTCATTTTATTCTGTTGTGTGCTTTTCTAAAGTTTAAAAACAAAAAATATTGAGGGGAACCTAAAAACAAAATGTGTGAAAGATGACTACCGTGGAAGCGGGGGCATGCCTTGAACATTGTTCATGCCCATGGAAACTTTGTGAATCGTGAATTACAAAAAAAATTCAACAAAAATAATTATCCCCTTGTACAAATCCACTGAATTATAAAAATAATGTGCCAAGATTTGCCTTCAGGATGATTAGATTACTTATTGTTATGTGCGGTGCACTAAAAGAAACTTTTGTTGCAGTGCGTGAATTTACATTTTTTTTACTGGAGCAAGCAAAAAAATTCTAAATTTTTAAACAGCTGCTATGCAAATTGTTTAATTTTTCCTAATTTTTCAGAATTTTTGGATTTACATAAGTATGATCAATGTTCAAATTACTACAAATTGTCCTGTTTTTGACATATTCTGTTTTTGATGCATTGTTTTGCTTCTTTTTTATGAAACTATCGATTGTATCGGTGGTATAAGCCATGGAGAAGTTATAATACAGTAGCTAAAATGCAAAAACAAAATATGAATGGGTTTTCAAAAGTACTTAAAGTAGTGATTTGCATTATTATACTAACGGATCTCACCGAGTTTTCTATTAAGTTTTGTGTAGGTGAAGTGTTCAAAGATTGAGGTGGTCTCAATATGAGGAGAAGGAGGAGAGGCAAGAGTTCAAGCTTGGGGATGCCCAAGGCACTCCAATTAAATATCCAAGTTGACTCAAGTGTCTAATCTTGGGGATGCCCCGGAAGGCATCCCATCTTTCTTGAACATGTATCGGTATGTTTCGGTTTTCGTTTCGTTCACGTGATATGCGTAAATCTTGGAGCATCTTTTGTGTTTATTTTTCCTTTTTTTCTTTTATGCACCATGATAGTATGAGATAGTCCTTGGTTGATTTATAGAATGCTCATTTCACTTCACTTATATCTTTTGAGTATGGCTTTATAGAATGCTTCATATGCTTCACTTATATCATTTGAAGTTTGCATTGCGTGTTTCTCTTCATACAGAAAACCGTTATTTGTAGAATGCTCTTTTGCTTCACTTATATTTGTTAGAGGATGATCTTTTGTAGAAAGAATTAAACTCTCATGTTTCACTCATATCTATTTAGAGAGTCAACAGGAATTGGTCATTTGCATGGTTAGTCATGAAATGCTACATAAAACTTGTGGATCACTGAATATGATTTTGTTTTTATTCCTTGCAATAGTTTTGAGATATAGAGATGATAATATGTGGGAGGTACTAGTAATTGGTTGTGGTTAGTAGGAATATTTGTGTGAAGGTTTGTGATTCCCGAAGCATGCATGTATAGTCTCTCGTTATGCTATGAAATTGGAGCGTGATTTATTATTGATTGTCTTCCTTATGAGTGGCGGTCGGGGATGAGCAATGGTCTTTTCCAACCAATCTACCCCCTGGGGGAATGCGTAGCAGTACTTTGCTTCGAGGGCTAATATTTTTTTGCAATAAGTATATAAGTTCTTTATGACTAATGTGAGTCATTGGATTATACGCACTCTTGCCTTTCCGCAATTTGCTAGCACTGGTGCGCGTCAGTCCTAAACAAACGGCTTTTAACCCCTTTACGCGACAACATTTGGAACTATCACAAGTGAGTGTGTGTGATAGGGTGTCCTTCCCACACGACCCAGAAACCGTCGGGGATATGGAGCAGTGATCCAGAGGCCTTCCAAAATGTAATCGTGTGCGATGCAGCACACACTAAATTATTTCGCATGTGTGGTATCGGTGATTAAGAGTTTCTAATGATGAAATGAAACCATACGGACAGTCGTAATGAACTGTTTGAGAAACAATATGTAAGGCACACGGGCCAACATATGAACTGTGTGTGATTTGTGCCCCATCGCACACGAGTTTTCTGCGTAACCCGTCTGCCATGCTAGAATCCATCGCACACATTTTCCAACAATTACCGGTTGTGATAATGTTCTATCACAAACGGTTCAGGAGCCCCTTTGCACACATTCAAGTGCTGCAGACCGTGTGTGATTTTTTAGGTATCACCGGCGGTTTGCCGCAAGAGTGATGTGTACTTTTCGTTTGGGATCCCACACGTTTCCTGAAAAAATTACGACTGGGATTGTAATTTGCATTGCGCATGGTTTACTCCCAGTTCTCGTGTGCGATAACGCGATATCACAAACGACTCCGAAGAACCTACGCACACATTGGAGGGCTGCAAATCATTTGTGATCTGATGTGTATCACCGATGGTTCCGCTACGATTGACGTATGCTTCCGATGTGGATCGCACACACTCATTTAGTTGAACCATGTGCGGAGCAATTGCCAGATTAAAACAAAAATATCCCATTTTGAATCCGCACATAAAAAGCAAACTCGCCACAATATTTAATTGAACAAATAAACAAAAATATCCCATTTTGAATCAGCACGCAAAAAGCAAATTCACCACAATATTCAATTGAACAAATAGTGTCCACGGGAAGAACATTCATCAGATTTCGCAACAATTGCAATTGAACATATGGTAGCTAAATTCCAATGATTTTTCCACACATATATGCATTACATAATTAATGTACAAAATACGAAGACCTCATCAGATGGAAAACAATGGATCCATGCGTTATATGTTTAGCGGCTAACTCTTATTCAATGTTTCAGGAGAACGCATGTTGAAATCTTCATTATCACCAGTGGGATTGATGTAGTGATCCTGGAAGAAGTCACTGATAAATCTCCAAACCATCAGCAATTCACCAGCCAGGAGCTGTTCAGGGGTCCTCAGTTTTAAGATGAGTTGTAGTATTTTTAAGATCAGAATGTGCCATATGAGTGGAGTAGAAGATATTAATTAAGATAGACTTACCAGTACTAATTTGCGAGGATTGTCACAACTATCAGCAGATTTGTAGATGGAGATCATGTGTCTGCAAACATAGTATCCACAAAGTTTGGTCCCTGCTTCTTGCTGAGGACACTGAATTTTTTTGTACAAAATTAGACATGTATTTGTCGTGTTAGGAACAACCTAACCCATGTTAGATGTATTATTTTTTCTTTGGACAAAATAGAAAGAGGTTTCTTTAGAAGCTTGAATATATGACTAGCATAAGGAAATGTATTTGCAGACTGTTGGATAAATTTTCCGAAAATAACGGATTTCGGTGTGTTACCGAAGAAACGATCTCGTGCTACACGGGTTGTTCCGTCTTGAACAGGTTCTTTAGTTTAGTTTTCCACAATGCGAGCACACTTCAAATGATGATGAATTTTGACAACATCAATTATTAAACCAGATATGAATGCAAATTAATTTCAACGTCATAGAATTCAATACCTATCCAAGAATTGCTGAACATGCGTCAGATCCTGAGTGTTTGTTGACTCTCTGTGAGAATCGATGTAGTAAATTGTGTTCTTGTGTCGAACAATGAATACCAATATCTAGTGATTGCTACATATTAAGAAAGCCATGAACTTACGAATGATGTCGAAATCTGAAAGGCAATCAGTGTATGCATGGTTGTTTACTTGATTTATCATTCATGATATGGCCAGAGAAATGATTCTGCATGGGACGTGTTTTCGAAGATACGGAGGACCGTGTTAACGGCCTAGTCCCGTCGGTCCTTACCATCTACTGCTGCGCCATTTGCTAATGCAGGATCTATGAAATACACACTCTCCCTTTTTCTTCTCCGCGCGTTCAATCCCCTGAGAGGAATAAAATGCAGTTAGCTGTTTACCATTTACAGCTTTGTATGGAGAAGTTGATCAGAGTTTGTTAAGTACTTACAAAATCAGGCATCTAACAAGAGTGGCATCGAGCATGTTGTCAGATTTCAAGTTTCTGCAAAACCCTTGAGGTTCGAACACTGGGGTGCGCACGAAGATCTCCCCCCTCTCTAGTTTACGCACTCAACGATCTCACGTCCTAGCTTAACGAACCCAAAGAATATGAGACACAAGGTTTATAATTGTTCGGGCCACCGTTGTGGTGTAATACCCTACTCAGGTGTGGTGTGGTGGATTGCCTCTTGGGCTGGGGATGAACAGTTACAAGGGAAGAACAGCCTCCTGAGGAGAGGTGTTCTTGTGTTTGGTGAGCCTGTGTGGTTGAGGATCATCTAGATCCTCTGCCTCGTTATGGTGGTGGCTAGTCCTATTTATAGAGGCCCTGGTCCTCTTCCCAAATATTGAGCGGGAAGGGATCCCACAATGGCCAATTTGATGGGGGACAGCTAGTACAAGCTATCCTGACAAAAGTAGTCTTTGCCTGCCAAAGGCTCTGGTGGTGACGCCGTCTTGGGCTCCACGATGACCTCCGTCCTGCCGTTCTGCTGGTCTTGGTCTTGTTGCACCAATATGGCAACCTTTGCCTGATGCCTCGGAACTCCATGCAGGCGCCTGCGCTTGCCTCCTTAACACCAAAGAGGAAACGAGGACACTGTGCACGCTGGCGCCCGCCTGGCCTTGATCGTCATGGCTTGCGTCATTGGAACCTTGCGAGGTTTGCCTTGCCTTGATCTCTCCGCCCCTCGCGAGCCAGCCTGGTGAGGCCACCCCTGAGGAGGTCTTGAGTCATCCACCTCACAAGGCTTGGCCCCTCGCGATGGTCCTGGCTTTTTGTTGGTTAAGATGGGCCGTACAGGGCCGCTGGAGGAGCCACGCTGCGGGTCGCAGGCAGGCAAGTCTGGGGACCCCTATTCCCATTACGCCGACAGTAGACCCCGGGCCCAAGGCACGCTTGGGCTTGGCTTCGAGGCAAAGCCAAAGGGCAAGTGCGGTGCGCCGCGGGCCCCAACAGCCTGCGGCCTTGGTTGACGCGTGGCGAGCGACGGGACATGGGCGGCCCCGCTTCCCCACGCAACCTTGAAATTCGCCTGGCTAGGCGGCCACGGCATCCTACATAGTTACCTCCCCATTGCTGGCAACGCACTCCCCGACTTCTTCGCTTCCTCATACCTCTGCCTCTTCTTCCAATCCAACTCGAGCTCTGCCCTTATTGCCATGGTGCCGAACCGGGAGAAAGGGAAGAAGCCCCTGTCCTCAGCCAACTCAGCTCCGGCCGTCGAGCCCGCCATCGGCCGATCGCGGGTGCTCAATCGGGAGGGCATGGATAAGGTCCGCCTTGCGCTTGCTACCAGCTGCAACGAATGGGGAGGGATGGTGGCCTGGCCTGCGTCCCGAGCCTCCATCTATAGGACAGCCACCAAGGTCCCGTTCTTCGTCGATGCTCTTTGGGCTGACCTGGTTCCTCCCTTCTCCGCCTTCTTCAATGTCGTGCTTTCTCATTACCAGATCCATATGCTACACCTTGATCCCTAGTCCGTTGCCCTTCTCACCGTGTTCGCCTTTGTCTACGAGGGCTTGGTGGGCATTGCCCCTTCCGTGGCCCTCTTGCGCCATTTCTTCTCACTGCACCAGACCAACCCCCGGCAGTGCTCAGGGTGACTGAGTTTCCAGGACGTGGTGGCGACAGCCGACTCGGGGATTGATTTTGATCTCCCGCCGTCCACGAGCGAGTTTTGGATGCGGTGGGTGTATGTCGATGTCAGGGTACTCAGTCCCCTGCTCTCGCCTCCATCGTTGCCTGCCGTCCCCAGCTCTGGCTGGGGTCACGAGGAGGTCGCGGGTTCCCGTCTCGCCTTCGTCTGGCTCCGGCTGAGGAGGCTGAAGGATCTTGATGTGACCACGCCCAAGGTGATGAAGGAGTTCCTCCGACTCCGTATCGCCCCACTCCGGCGCCATTCCCAGCCGATGTGGGCCCTGACCAGTGACCAGGATCGCATGAGGCTTCAGGCGTCGGGGCTTCTGTCCGAGGCACGAAGGACGGTGCTCGAGGTCTTGGCCGGTGACCCCTCGCCGGGTGATTTGCCGCAAGAGGGTTGTTTCTTGTACAACCGCTCGAACAGGGTGGAGTTCGCGCGGCAGATGCCCTCCTTCAATGAATGGGGGTTGCGTCGAGTTGGCCTTGTGAGGGCCTCGCGAGAACCCCGTCATTGTTGTTCCTCTCCTTGTCACCAACGCCGAGCTTGCCCCAGGAGTGGACGTAGGGAGGCAAGCACCGCTGGAAGCTAGAGGCGCTGGTGCCGAGGTGTCCATGCTGCCTGGGGTTCCCGAGGCGTCGTCCTCGGGAACTCGTGATTCTCACCCTGGGGCAGCAGCTGAGGGGGAGACGCAGTCTGCCGTTCCTGAGGCCGAAGCTCCTGAGGCCTCGACAGGTCGCCGCGAGGCGGAGTCCGGTAGCTCTCCTCAGCATGGCATTCCTGAGGTCATCTCCTTGGGTGCTTCACCGGTCGCTCTCCACGCTGGTAGGCATGTGCAACACTTGGGCCGGTTCCGCGTGGACTTCACGGCGCTCGGTAAGAGGAAGGAGTCTCCGTGCTGCAGCAATGGCACTGTCCGGCCGTTGAAACATAGGAAGTACATCGTCGTAGATGAGTAAGTACCTTATCTCTGTAATTCCTCGAGTGCCGCTTCCCTTCCTAACAGTAGTTCTCCAGGATCCCATCTGCCAAGGCCATGGAGCCCCTGGTGACGCAACCTCCCCATGCCTCGAGTCTTCCGCTGGCCTTGAGCGTCCCAAGCCGGCACGCCGCCCCCGTCACAGGGTCAGCCAGAGCGGCCGGCGCGCTGGATTGGCGCCTTGAGCCCGCGCTCCTGTCGTATCTTCTTCGTGGCCTCGTCGGGGGTGTGACGAGTGTGCCAAAGTCTCCTCCTATGGTTATGGACGGCAACTGGATGGCTTCGGTCTTGGTCCCTTCTTCAAGCGGTGAGCCTCATCCAAACCGGGCTCCTGCTGAACCCCTATTGGCATTCGGAGGAGCGTCAGCCCCCAGCCCCCTGCAGGAAAGGGGCGAGCCGCTTCGGGACCCTTCGACGGCCCCTGCTGTGGAGGACGGAGTCGGCTCCATGCTCAAAGCTACGCATGAGAGGATCGTTGTCTGCCACCAGCTCTTCCGGGAGGCGATGGGCGCGATGAACCGGCTTGGTGGGGAGCTCGCGAATGTAGATGCGCGCCTCGAGGCCGAGGGCCTTTGGCTGGTGGAGGAGTGGCATAAGCTGAAGGTGGCCATCAACCTTGGGCGCCACCCATGCGAGATTGATAATGCAAAGGCCGAGGCGTCTCTTGTGACCTTGCGTGAAGCTTGCGACCGCGCTTTGGAAGAAACTCGGGAAGCTGATCGACGTCGCGAGATCGCAGAGAAGCATGCGTGGGAGCTCCAAGCCTGGAGTGCTTCCCTAGAGCAGCAAGTGGAGGCGTGCAAGGCCGCCTTAGCATCGATGAGGGGGATGCCTGCCGAGGAGGAGGAGATCCTGAGGCGTGAGGAGGCGCTAGAGCTGGAAGCCGCGGAGTGCAGCCTTGAGCTCGAGCGGTTGGAGACGAGGGAGGTCCAGGTTTCCCAAGCTAAGGACGCTGTCGGCACACGCGAGGCCAAGGCCCAAGAGGAAGTCGATCGCCGAGCGGCCACGGCTTGCACGGACCTTGTGGGCAGGTATGACCTGAAGTTGAAGCTTGTGGAAGCCGAGGCTGTGGGCAGGACCGAGGCCCTCAGGTCAAGGCTGGACGAAGATGAACCTTGCGATAAATCAGTTGTAGCTGCCCTGTCTTCAGTGCAAGCCGAGCTGGCGCACGTGCCGAGCTGTCTTCTCTTCAGCAGCGGGTCGCCGGCACCGAATCCTCCATGCAGCGGGGCAGGGAGGAAGCGCTCCGGCGGAGGACGCTGGAGCGCGAGAACGCCTCCATGCTCCAAAACCTTAGGACCAGAGCCAATGCGGTGCTAGGTGCCGTCTACGACGAGAATGCACCTCATACCCACTTGGACAACTACGCTAGTCACCTCCTTTTCTTCACTAACGTGGTGACGCGCTTGGAGAGTCGATCTGAGAGGGCTCGTGTGCTTGTCGAGGAGAGGAGCCACGGCCTGCTCAAGCATGCATTCTACCGTGTCTTCAGCCATCTCCCGAACACCTACCCCAACTTTGAATTTGACGCCGCCATTGCCCCTGTGCCCCAGGCCATCCAGGACGCCCTGGTCAGGGCCTTCACCTCCGAGGATGACGCGGTGGTGGTCGCTGCAGATGAAGGCGATGTGGTGGACGATGGCGAGGGCGGCACCGGCGATGGCGGGGACTATGCCGGTGACGATGACGGAGACGTCGGCGATGGTGACAGCGATGCCAGCGATGCGTCTGAGGGTGACCCGGAGGACGCGGTGAGCGATATGTCTGATTCAACCCGCGCTTCCTTTCTGTGGACCCTGCATATGAAAGCTCAGCACGGCCCTGAAGGTTGTAAGAGCATTTTTGGAGGGGAATCCCCTCATGTAAACAGATTATTGCTTTCGTTCTTTAGGCTAGGCTAAAGATGTGTTTTCACAAATCTGCGAGTTCTGCCATGAGCCTACTGCTGTAGTTTACCTTTGTCCGGGCCAGTTCCAGACCGGGCCACTAGGTCTTGAGTTCCGGAGGAGCCTGCCGATCTGCCCGAGAGGGCCTCACAAGAAGCGAGCATTAGCCATGGGAGGACGTGTGCGCAAAATGTGCGTGCCGTGCCCAGTCCCCCCTCGCGAGGACCTCACGAGTGGGGAGGCAGCAGGAATGAACCCTGAACCAGGGCAAGGAACCAAATCGCAAGAACGAGAAAAGGCACCCCCGCGCTTATCAACGAAAATTCAGCTTCAACTCAAATCCAAATCCAGAAAACAAGGCTACAAAAAGCATGATCGAAAGCAAATGGCCGCGTCCGACACCTAGTCTAGTCTTCTTGTCTTCTCACCAGCGCGGAGCTAAGTGCTGCAACTAGTCATGGGAGGGAGCCCCCGAGGTCCGAGGGCGGCACTCCTGAGACTCCGGGGCATGTACAACCCCACTCATTATTACGTGAGAGTGTCACGAGCGGAGATCTTCACAGGGGCGAGCCTTTTACTTCATATCGCCAAACGAGGGCCCCGCCTTGCACCGCCCTCGACCACCACTGGGGGAAACCGGCGACCAGGACGACACCAGGGGGCAAAGGGGATGCCAGCGGCGCCCTCGGCGACCATGGGTCCTCTGCTGGGGGAAGGCTCACCGGCACCTCCCCGGCAGAGGGCCTACCTTTGGGGGATGTCTTGCTCCGCACGATGCGGGGAGGGGCCTTGCTCCCGGCTCCTCCTCGGTAGCCCCCAGTGCGCTTCCCCTAGCGGAAGGGGGGTTGCCGAGCTGGGGCCGCCGTCTGCCACCGTGACCTGATCCTCCTGCGACCCATGGTTAGCGTAAGCTTGCTTTGAGAGATTACTGGTACCCTGTAGCTGTTGTTGTTGGCATGGTTGGTGAGGCTTCCGAGAGGCTCCTGGAAGGCCCCAGTTCCTAGTGCCTCCTCCTCCCAGCTTGGCTCGAGGAACGAGCTAGGGTTGTCTTCCAACACGTACTCCTGGTCCATCATGCTCCATGTCGCTCGGCCCAGCGCACCGCCTAGAGGATGGTAGGGCGGCATCCCGCCGGGGCCATAGGCGGCGATGCTCGTACCTGTGCTCGTCGGAGGTGGCGGGGGTGCGATTGGGCATTTGGTGCCGTTGGCCGCACCAGTGTCGATAGAGCCTAGAGCCGCGCCCAGGGGCGCGCGGGCGCGGCGAGGCCCGCCATGTGATCCGGACGCGGCCTGGGGTGTAAGCAGGGAGCAAGAGGGAGGTGCTCCCGAGGTCGTGGCGTCCAGTAGCTCGGCGACGCGCTCCAGCAGTGCATCCTGACCACTCTATATCAGCCATCATCGCAATAGCTCGTGAGCCACCGTGAGTGTGGCACTCATGTTTGCTTGTTCCCGTCAGGTGTGCGACACTGTGTCGGCGGCGTGGCTTGAAGCCCTTGCAGTTGCCCGTACTTGGCATGGAGTAAGGGTGGATGGCACTTGACCGCGCCGCTCGCGCCCTGCAGTGCTTGGCGGTGCGCATGCTGCCTGGGGCGCGGGGTTGAGGTCTTCTTGGGCAGGCGGGGCTACCCGGGTCGGCCAAGCTCCCCACCGGCCAACGTTGGTCCTCGGGTCGCCGGACATTGGAGCTGCGGAGTGTCGGCAAATCGGCTGGCGGAAGGAAGACTCCGGCGCACCCCTACCTAGCGTGCCAAATGTCGGATTTCGAGTTCCGGCAAAGCCCTGGAGATTCGAACACTGGGGTGCACATGAAGATCTCCCCCCTCTCTAGTTCGCGCACTCAACGATCTCACTGCCTAGCTTGACGGACCCAAAGAATATGAGACACAAGGTTTATACTAGTTCAGCCGTTCGGGCCACCGTTGTGGTGTAATACCCTACTCCAGTGTGGTGTGGTGGATTGCCTCTTGGGTTGGGGATGAACAGTTACAAGGGAAGAACAGCCTCCTGAACAGAGGTGTTCCTGTGCTTGGTGAGCTTGTGTGGTTGAGGATCATCTGGATCCTCTGCCTCGTTATGGTGGTGGTTAGTCCTACTTATAGAGGCCCTGGTCCTCTTCCCAAATATTGAGCGGGAAAGGATCCCACAACGGCCAATTTGAAGGGGGCAGCTAATACAAGCTATCCTGACAAAAGTAGTCTTCTCCTGCCAAAGGCTCTGGTGGTGACGCTGTCTTGGGCTCCGCGGTGACCTCCGTCTACCGTTATGCTGGTCTTGGTCTTGTTGCACCGATATGGCAACCTTTGCCTGATGCCTCAGAACTCCTCGCCTGCGCTTGCCTCCTTAACACCAAAGAGGAAACGAGGACACTGTGCACGCTGGCGCCTGCCTGGCCTTGATTGTGATGGCTTGCGTCATTGGAACCTCGTGAGGTTCGCCTTGCCTTGATCTCTCTGCCCCTCGCAAGCCAACCTAGTGAGGCCGTCCCTGAGGAGGTCTTGCATCGTCTGCCTCGCGAGGCTTGGCCCCTCGCAAGGGTCTTGCATGTTTGTTGGTAAAGATGGGCCGTATAGGGCCGCTGGAGGAGCCACGCTGCGGGACGCAGGCAGGCAAGTCTGGGGTCCCCCGTTCCTAGAACACCGACACACATTGAAGTTGAAGAAGAGATGTAAGTCCTCGAAACTCACATTGATGGAACCAGCATTGTGTCAGAAATGATCTCTATTGTAGTGGACTAGCAAACAATGATGACCTGCTGACATTTGATCCATGCAATATTCATGTAACTCGCGGCAACTGGAGCTGCACTCATCAAAGTATTTGCCAACAAGAAATGGCTGGCCATGGACGTAATTGCATGCTTCAAGTACGCATGCTTTACTTTTAGCAAGCAACAATTCTACTTATTCATCATCCATGGCGTCAGAAATAATATTACTCCCTGATTCGAACAAGCTGCTGTTGATTTGGTTCTGGGCGATGAGTTCTTTAAGTAAGAGGCAATCGTTCTCTTTCCTCTTCACTCTCCCACTGCCCTTCCTCGTGGTCGTGGTTGTAGCCTTTTTGGCCACTTCCTTCTTGGTACTTGAAGCATTTTTGGAAGAACGTCTGGTTGCCTGCAAGGTAGACTACCGAGCAGATGGTGAAGCTTGGACGGACTTCTTAGCAGACGGTTTATCTATGCCAGATCGCTGAGCTGGTGGTGCTGCTGTGACGGACTGCTGGGCTGTAGGAGCAGAGGCATCCGACTGTTGACCATGCATTGAAGCTATGTCGGGTTTCTGCGCAGGTGGTACCAACTTATCGGTGTGCCGAGGAGGCCGTGCCAACGCGTTGGTTTGCTGAGCAGGAAGTGCTGACGCATTGGTATGCTGATCACGCGCCTGCGGACCGACGGACTAATGAGCAGTTGGTTATGGACCTACAGACTGCTTAACAGGAGGTTCCGAAGCATCAGACTGCTTAGCAGTCTGTTCCACCAGGTTGGTCTGCTGAGCATGTGCTGCAGCTGGGTCTCCCATCGCTGCTTCAATGGCCGGTATCTGAACCAGTGGTGCATCATCAGCAGTTGTAGGCCTTGCCACTGGCTTCTTTGGGGCGGAGGATGACATTGTCTGTACGCCACAAAGTCGGGCCGGCTGATCACAGGTTGATGCATCAGTCGACGAGAGCTGCTATGGCAAGGAGAGCGTCACTGGTTGAGGGGAGATAGTGGTTGCTGTTGGCGGGGCTTCAGGAATCGCATCAATGAACTCTATTTCCTTTCGTGGCCACTGGATGTGATGTAACAGTGTTTCTCCCAAGGTCCTTTGCTCATTGAAGTCTCCTAGGACATTCTTCAGGGCAAATTCATTGAATCCAGGCTTTACTTCAGTCACGTAACACTTCACACAACCCGGCTTCAATGGCACATTGTCCAAGAAGAGGCCATCTTCCAAGAAGGGTGGGCAAACCCAGGGTGTTGCACATTTTAATGTACTTTCATAATGTGTAAGCATGCCCTTCAGTCTGTCTTTCATTCTACATAGAGCAGATATATCGTCATCACGAGCAGCTGTAGTCTCAGTGTCGCTGGGGTCAGCTGATGCACAGCTACTCTTGTGCAGTGTTGTCGCACAATAAGCAGCATCATCCATGCCCGCCTCCCCTCCCATCTGCTGGCTATCTGTTAGTGTTAGAGTCTTCTGCATCTTCATTGACTCCTCAACATCCTTTCGAACAGTCAGATAAATCTCCTTCTTCAACTTTTCAAACAATGCATTCTGCTTCATTTCACTCCTCGCTTTTTTCATGCTGAATACCTCTTCTTTGCTGAGTGTGAAAGCCCTCTTGTGCGGGACATTAACACCTATAATCCTTCCATGGCTAGGGGGCTCTTTTGTGTCTAGAGCAATGGACAGAATGTCACATGGCCCTGAGTTCCTGTAGAACCTTCCAGGGATCTTGGAAGCCTCTACCACTTCATACAGTTTGGCGTCATGTGCATTCTCAAAGTAATAAGTTCCGGCATCACGCCTCTTTGCACGTGCCCGCAAGTAGTCTCTGGCGCGTTTGCCCCTGATTTCACTAAAGGTCAGATTCCCACCCGCCGCTACTACTTCTTTGTCCTCCTATTCCCATATCAGTTTCATGTCATAGTATCCTGCCACACTGTGACGCCCCGAGACCGATGTGCCAGGTGTTCCTCTAGTTTTTCGTTGTTGTTGCCTTGTCATTGCTTGCGTGTCATGCATCTCTGTAGGATCGAAAGTATGTCTAGAGGGGGGGTGATTAGACTACTTGACCAATTAAAAACTTAGCCTTTTCCCAATTTTAGTTCTTGGCAGATTTTAGCTATCTTAGAGCAAGTCAAGCAATCATCACACAATTCAAGCAAGCATGCAAAGAGTTTATTGGCAGCGGAAAGTAAAGCATGCAACTTGCAAGAATGTAAAGGTAAGGGTTTGGAGGATTCAAACGCAATTGGAGACACGGATGTTTTCCCGTGGTTTGGATAGGTGGTGCTATCCTACATCCACGTTGATGGAGACTTGACTTCAACCCACGGAGGGTAACGGTTGCGCGAGTCCACGGAGGGCTCCACCCACGAAGGGTCCACGAAGAAGCAACCTTGTCTATTCCACCATGGCCATCGCCCACGAAGGACTTGCCTCACTAGCGGTAGATCTTCATGAAGTAGGCGATCTCCTTGCCCTTACAAACTCCTTGGTTCAACTCCACAATCTTGTCGGAGGCTCCCAAGTGACACCTAGCCAATCTAGGAGACACCACTCTCCAAGAAGTAACAAATAGTGTGTTGATGATGAACTCCTTGCTCTTGTGCTTCAAATGATAGTCTCCCCAACACTCAACTCTCTCTCATAGGATTTGGATCTCGTGGAAAGAAGATTTGAGTGGAAAGCAACTTGGGGAAGGCTAGAGATCAAGATTCATATGGTAGGAATGGAATATCTTGGTCTCAACACATGAGTAGGTGGTTCTTTCTCAAAACATATGAGTAGGAATGGAATATGTGTTCTGATGGCTCTCTCTTGGAATGAAGAGGTGGTGGAGGGGTATATATAGCCTCCACACAAAATCCAACCGTTACACACAATCTACCAATCTCGGTGGGACCGAATCAGAAAACTCGATTTGACCGAAATGGTAAACCTAGTGGCCGTTAGGAATCTCAGTGGGACTGAGATGCAACTCGGTAGGACCGATTCGGTTAGGGTTTGGGCATAACGTAATCTCGGTGAGACCGATCGCACAAACTCGGTGAGACCGAGTTCGGCAATTAGCTAACCAGAGAGTTGGTCAGTCAAACTCGGTGGGACCGACTTGCTCTTTCGGTGAGACCGAAACGTTACAAGAAGGAAACATAGAGTTTACCTTGCATTCTCGGTGGGACCAATTCGCTCTTTCGGTGAGACCGAAAAGTTACGAAAGGGAAACAGAGAGTTTGCAAGCCCATCTCGGTGAGACCGAGAACCTTATCGGTAGGACCGAATTGCTAGGGTTTGGCAGTGGCAAATGACAAGTGAAACTCGGTGGCGCCGGATTGACAGAATCGGTATGACCGAGTTTGGCTTAGGGTTTAGGTCATTTGTGGATATGGAAAGTAGCTGAGGATTTTGGAGCATATCATTGAGCACATAGAGCAAGAGGCTCATTAAGCAACACCTCATCCCTCCTTGATAGTATTGGCTTTTCCTAAAGACTCAATGTGATCTTGGATCACTAAAATATAAAATGAAGAGTCTTGAACTTTTGAGCTTGAGCCAATTCTTTTTCCTTAGCATTTTGAGGGTTCCACTTTCACATCCATGCCATGCCAATCATTGAGCTTTCCTGAAATAATCATGTTGGAATAGCATTAGCTCAATGAGCTATATGTTGTTATGAATTACCAAAACCACCTAGGGATAGTTGCACTTTCAATCTCCCCCTTTTTGGTAATTGATGACAACATATAGATCAAAGCTTCGACAAATGATAATAAGCATGAAATATATCGTCGCTTTGAGAAGTATGTGACAAATAAGAGCTCCCCCTAAATTTGTGCATATTTAAAATTTGCTTTGGACTACAAATGCACATGGAGTTAGAATCATGGGTTACTCTTCCATGTCACATACATCTTGGTGGAGCGCTCAAAAATGATAAGATTGGAATACATGCACTCATCACCAAGAATAGTGAATGATCACAAACGATAGATAGAAAGATAATATTTAAGCAAGCATTAAGCAAACATTAAGTGTACCTTATGATCAAACACTTGATCATCGATGTTTCACGAATAATGACATAGTATCTCACACACAAGCAAACAAAGTTCGAAAAAAACCCACCAAATAAAGCAAGAGAGAAAAGCAACACTCTCTCTCTCTCTCGAAGCCTATGATCTATACATCTTCTCCCCCTTTGGCAACAAGTTACCAAAAAGTTCCTAGAAAATGCATAGTGCTAAGTCGACGCTCAGGCTTGATCTTCAGGTGGTGGTGGAGTCTGGAGCACGCCAAGGACGAAGCCTTCAGTAGAAGTGGTCAGAGTCGAGGCTGAAGTGGATGCTGGAGCTGGTGGAACGGAGGCTGTAGCTGGTGCAGACGTTGTGGCTCTGGTGTCAGCAACTGGCAGTGCAGACGACCTCGGACCTCGTGGCACCCTGGCAAAAGCATCAGTTGTGGTCCTGCCTCTCCTTTCATTCATGTCCTCCTGAAGCTGCTCCACGACGGTCTGTATTTCTGTCACCTTGATTTCTATGTCATAGAATCGCTGTTCCATGATCCTCTCGAGGCTCGCCTGGTTCCGAGTCAGGGTGGCAAGTCCTTGCTCAATACACAGAGTGGACGCTATCAGGTAACCGAGCTGCTCTTGTTTGGTCTTCAAGAAGTAATCAGATGCCTCTGCTTGAGTAGGCATCCTGGCAGCTTTTTCCTTCCTCGCCTTCTCCTTCTGAGCTTGTGCATGTGCTGATGAGGGTTCATTTTTAGTCATAACCACTTGGTTATCCTCAAAATATGGACGGATGGGCAGGTGTTCCTTATCCAACAAATACACGCCCGTTCCCATCTTGGAGTTGATGAGCTCCTGAATCTGTGGGGCATACCCACAACTCCTCTTCTGGTCTGCAGCTGTCCTCTTGATTGTTTCCACAATGAGACTCATGACCTTGAATTTCTGAGGCACATCAAATACATGAAGCAAGTTGATCGCGTGACCTCTGATCATCTTGTGATCTCCAGATTTGGGCAGAAGGGTGTGCCTAAGGATCCAGTTGATCGTAGGCAGTCCTGAGAGCAGATAGTGCACGGAGCCAAACTTGAACGTGTCGAGCGCTTCATTCAGGATCTCCTTGTACATGTTGGACATGGAGTTTTGATCCATCTTTTTCTTGGCATAAATGTCCAAGTCATCAGCTTGCTCCTCTGGGGCATTGATCAACTTCGCCCATTCTTCCACAGTGGATTGGTACCTTGTACCCTCAGACATCCATGTGATCCTGCCATCCGGATAAAAGTGTGCTGTGGAGTAGAATTGCATGATCAGCTCCTCGTTCCACTTTATGAGCTTCTGCCCAACAAAGTCTGCAACTCCACATGCACTAAAGCTGTCAAATACACCGGGGTAGTGCTCTTCATTGTCCTTGATGTAGGTCCAGTCGACCCATCTCATGTCACAAATGATTGGCTTCTTGTCAAGCAAAACAGTCTCATAGAAATCTTGTTGCTCCTTGGTATGGAATCTATAATCCACGGCAGTCCTTCTCCTAGAAGCATACGGGTCTGCTTCTCTCCATTTCCTCAGCCCCGAATCTCTCCTGAGCTTCATATCCTCAGCCATAGGATGAGCATCATTGTGGTCTGGGATCTTGGGCTTGAGCTTCCTAAGGACACTCTCTTCCTCTTCTTCGATTGCTTCAGGCATTGGGGCCTCGTTCTTTTCTGCAGCTGGGATGCTTCGTGTGTTCCTCTTTGGTGCACTCTTAGGCTTAGATGCAGCCTTAGGTGCATCCTTGGGCTTGGATGCAGCTGCTCCTGACCTTATAGCATCTCCCATGAGTTTGGCTGCCTTGGGTGCTGGTGCAGCAACCTCTTCTTCTTCCTCCTCATCGACCATGATGGAGGCCTTCCCAAGCACTCTGGCTACAGTCTTTTTCACCCTCTCTTTCCTTTTCTTGCCCTCAGCAGCAACGGGCTCAGTGGGAGCAGGCTTCACAGTTGAAACCCTAGCCTTTGACATGGGTTGCCTGCCTGCTGGCCTTTTGATCTTCAGCCCTGGCTTGGTTCCTTGAGCTGGTTCAGCTCTCTTTGATGTGGCCTCTTCCTCTGCCACATAGTCTTCATCCTCAGAATCAGACGTTCTCTTCTTCCTTTGACGTGTGGCAGCCTTGGGCAGATTGCTGGGGGTGCTCCTGCTGCCATCATCAGAAGAGCTTGAGGGGCTAGTGCCCTCACTCATCACAACTTGCTGCTCAGACACATTCTAGCTGTCACTTTGATCAGACATGTTGCACACTGACTGCTGACCCTATGAATAGATTATGGATAAGATAGAGTGGATGAGCATCACAAAAAGCAGAGATTTTTGCAAAAGATTAATTCAAAAACTTAGTTTTAGTTTTCCACAGAAAGCATCTCGGATCTACCGATTTTCAAACTCGGTGACACCGAAGCAGTTTTGGCACTAGAACTGGTGAACTCGGTCAGACCGAGTCATAGTTCGGTGGCACCGAGACTGCTAGGGTTTCACAGAATTCCAAAATCGGTCGCACCGATAAG
Source organism: Triticum monococcum (assembly GCA_034509565.1). Classification (NCBI taxonomy): domain Eukaryota; kingdom Viridiplantae; phylum Streptophyta; class Magnoliopsida; order Poales; family Poaceae; genus Triticum; species Triticum monococcum. The sequence goes on along the minus strand of CM067847.1, from coordinate 425,336,274 downwards.
TTATTCTCGGTCAGACCGAGTTTCACTTGTGCAATGGCAAAAGCCAGATCGGTGGGACCGAGTTTTTCAACTCGGTGGGTCCGAGATGGTTTCGGCGGAAACCTAACCCTAAAATTTTTGAATTGAACCTATTCTACGAGATCATTGACTGGATAGGAGTGTTCCAATCGTGGCAAGAATCATAATGATCACAATGTGCTAGGAATCGGAGTGGAGAATAGCACAAAGATCGAGTCCATACCCTAGTTCGGCGGAGACTCGCTACGGCGGCAACGGCGGGGCAGAAATCCGTTGACGGCGGCGGAGACCAGCGACTGGAGGCTGCTGGCGGCGAGGAGACGATCCGGAGACCACGAAGGCAGAGAAGGCTATCGCGCGGGCAAAGAGGTTTCGGAGAAATTTCCAAAATTTTGCCCGTCACTATATATAGCCCGACCCTGTCGGTGTGACCGAGTGGAACAACTCGGTGGCACCGAGATGCAAAACTGTGTGCAGTTATTGCAACTCGGTGTGACCGAAAAGTTCAAATCGGTTGCACCGAGATCGAAAACCTAGATCAACTTAATGAACTCGGTAGGACCGAATATGGAGTATCGGTCAGACCGAGATTCATAAAGAAGTTTTGGAAGTTTAAGTCTATGACGAATCGGGGACTCCGAGCGCTCCTCACACAGAGTGGTTCGAATCTGACTTGATCAAGTTTTGTGATGCAGCATGAATAGAGTTTGAGACGAGAAAAGCATAGATAGCTAGAGGAGGTTCTTAGGCATTCTTGTCCATCCACTTGGCAAAAGAAGAAAGCCAAACAATCAAAACAACAAGTGGATGTCCTCGAATGAGTAAAATATGCAACCAACATGCTCACACAATAAGATGGCAAATGAAATATGTGGCAAAGCATGCGCAACCAATTCTAGCATCTATCAAGCAATTTGCGATGACTAGGTCATCTATATATGAGTATATTGACTTAGGAGTCAAGTGAGAACACTTGATCATAGGTCATACTCATCGTTTAAGCTCAAGTGGGGTTACCACTTTTTCATAAAGCATTGTTGTATTCACATCTTTAGAGTTGCTTTGGCTCAAGTCTTAGAGAAAAGCTCCCCCTAGATGTGATATCCCCCCTAAGAGGGATGAACTAACCTTGGGTTTTGTCGATGATGACTTCATGTAGATGTTGAAGATGTGGATGCTCAATGTTGATGTAGATCACTTGGAGCTATCCATTTGAGTGAATTGCACTTTCAATACCTACATGGGTTAGTCCCACAAGGAACAAACAAGGATATCCATAGACATAGAGTGATGCACACACAAGATGATGTCCATGTAAACTTTAGGTTACCTTGTCCCTTGTCTTACCAACACGAGGGTTTGTGACTCCTTGAACTAGTGCAAGATGTGGAAGTTGATTGCACTTGTTCTTGCCAAAATGATAAGAGTGAAGTATGTTGGCGGAGTCACCCTCAAGAACTCTCTAGTTCTTCTTCTTTTGGATCCACGCCATCTTGATGGGCATCCTTGGAGTTGTAGTCGTACTTGATGTAGTGGAACTTGAAGTAGTCTTGGGAATCCACTTGACTAAGGTCTTGGGAGCTTCTTCAAATGCATCAATCTCCGCTTGAAGCTTGTCCTTGCCTTTTTTCTTGTAGTCTTGTGGTGGAAGATCATCTTGAGCTTGTGTCCCCTTGAAAGAAGTGTCATACTTCTCTTGTTGAGGAACAAACTTTGTCTTGGGGTATTGATCTTCTTCCCATTCAACTCCATTGGCATTGAACTTTCGTTCAAAATCAACACCTTGATTCTTCCGGTGCATTCCTTGCTTGCGCACAATTTCCTCGAATTGCTTACTTCCGGCAAGGCTCTTGTAAACACCTTTCTCTATAATTCCCTTCAATAAGCTATTTTCTTGCTCAAGTGTAACTTGGCTAAGAGAATCATTAGTGGAATCAAGAGAACTACTAGAAGCAACAATATTGGATTTAGCATGATCATTGTTACTACTAGAGGAAGAATCTTTCTTATTCTTGTTACTAGTCTTGACTTGAGGCATGTAAGTGGATAATAGTAAACGCTTGGCAATGTAAGAAGAACTATTCTTGCGGAGATCATCATTGATTGCATTTAAGAACTCATGCTCTTGCTCAAGATTGAGCTTTTCAAAGCGTAATTTCTCATGAGCTCTTAAAAGTTCTCGATGATCTTCGAAGATAGTTTCATGAGCTAACTTAAGAGTGTTTAGTTCTTTAGTTAGAGCCTCAATCTTCTCCTTATCATGGTCATTCGTTTTAGCATGATTAATTGATGTTTCATCATAGTACTCATCACTAGAGTTGTCAACAAGCAAATCATCATCACCTAACAAGTCATCTTCATCACTATTAAAATCAACGTACTCGGGGTGTGTTACCTTAGGACCTTTGGCCATGAAGCATCTTCCAAGTCCTTCATTTGGGGAGTCAAATATGTCGTAGGAGTTGGTTGACACAAGTGCTAGACCGGCAACACCTTCATCTTGAGTATCTTCGGAGACGGAGTGATAACTTCTCTCGGAGTGGCTGTCGGAGTCGGAGCCGGATACCCATTCACCAACATGAGCTTGATGTCTTCGTTTTGTATAGCACCTTGATGATTTTTCCTTCCTTTTCGAGTCCTTGCTTCTCCGTGAGTATCTTCGTTCATAACGATCATCTCTACTCCTTCTCTCTCTTGGTGGAGATTCTTTGCTTCTTCTTTTTGGAGAATCTTCTCTTCTCTTGTAGGGAGCCGTACACTCATTGGAATAGTGTCCGGGTCTTCCACAATTATAGCAGTTTCGCTCTCGACTAGAAGATCTTTTGTCATTGTAGGACCTTGACTTGAAGCTTCTATCTTTGCTTCTACTCTTGTAGAACTTGTTGAAGTTCTTCACCATTAAGCTCAATTCTTCATTGAAGTTTTGTTTCTCACTTGATGATGCGGGGACTTCACATGACGCTTTGTTAGCACCACTTGATTTATTGTGAAGTTCCTCTTTATCCTTGAGTGACATCTCATGAGCAACAATCCTTCCAATTACTTCCGTTGGCTTGAGATCTTTGTAGTTGGGCATCATTTGGATTAATGTGCACACGGTATCATATTTCCCATCCAAGGCTTTTAGGATCTTCTTGATGATGAATCTATCGGTCATCTCTTCACTTCCTAAGCCGACAATCTCATTTGTGATGAGAGCAAGCCTAGAGTACATTTCAGCGACACCTTCACCATCCTTCATCTTGAACTTGTCAAGTTGACTTTGGAGCACATCCAACTTGGATTCCTTGACGGACTCAGTACCTTCGTGCATATCAATCAAAGTATCCCAAATTTCCTTTGCATTCTCAAGGCGGCTGATTTTGTTGAATTCTTCGGGGCACAATCCGTTGAAGAGAGTATCACAAGCTTGAGCATTGTATTGCAACATCTTCAACTCATCCGCGGTAGCTTCACGGTTTGGTTCCTTCCCATCAAAGAACTCACCTTGCAAACCAACACAAACAATAGCCCATACGGCGGGGTTATGTCCAAGAATATGCATTTTCATTTTATGCTTCCAACTAGCAAAATTAGTGCCATCAAAGTAAGGACCTCTACGGTGATAATTTCCCTCGCTATACGCCATACTCTCCTAGGTTGTGAAACCAAGGCTATGACCACCAAAAGCTATGAAGATCAAGCCAAATGGAGACCAAAGCTCTGATACCACTTGTAGGATCGAAAGTATGTCTAGAGGGGGGGTGATTAGACTACTTGACCAATTAAAAACTTAGCCTTTTCCCAATTTTAGTTCTTGGCAGATTTTAGCTATCTTAGAGCAAGTCAAGCAATCATCACACAATTCAAGCAAGCATGCAAAGAGTTTATTGGCAGCGGAAAGTAAAGCATGCAACCTGCAAGAATGTAAAGGTAAGGGTTTGGAGGATTCAAACGCAATTGGAGACACGGATGTTTTCCCGTGGTTTGGATAGGTGGTGCAATCCTACATCCACGTTGATGGAGACTTGACTTCAACCCACGGAGGGTAACGGTTGCGCGAGTCCACGGAGGGCTCCACCCACGAAGGGTCCAGGAAGAAGCAACCTTGTCTATTCCACCATGGCTATCGCCCACGAAGGACTTGCCTCACTAGCGGTAGATCTTCACGAAGTAGGCAATCTCCTTGCTCTTACAAACTCCTTGGTTCAACTCCACAATCTTGTTGGAGGCTCCCAAGTGACACCTAGCCAATCTAGGAGACACCACTCTCCAAGAAGTAACAAATGGTGTGTTGATGATGAACTCCTTGCTCTTGTGCTTCAAATGATAGTCTCCCCAACACTCAACTCTCTCTCATAGGATTTGGATCTGGTGGAAACAAGATTTGAGTGGAAAGCAACTTGGGGAAGGCTAGAGATCAAGATTCATATGGTAGGAATGGAATATCTTGGTCTCAACACATGAGTAGGTGGTTCTTTCTCAAAACATATGAGTAGGAATGGAATATGTGTTCTGATGGCTCTTTCTTCGAATGAAGAGGTGGTGGAGGGGTATATATAGCCTCCACACAAAATCCAACCGTTACACACAATCTACCAATCTCGGTGGGACCGAATCAGAAAACTCGGTTTGACCGAAATGGTAAACCTAGTGACCGTTAGGAATCTCGATGGGACTGAGATGCAACTCGGTAGGACCGATTCGGTTAGGGTTTGGAAATAACGTAATCTCGGTGAGACCGATCGCACAAACTCGGTGAGACCGAGTTCGGCAATTAGCTAACCAGAGAGTTGGTCAGGCAAACTCGGTGGGACCGACTTGCTCTTTCGGTGAGACCGAAACATTACAAGAAGGAAACATAGAGTTTACCTTGCATTCTCGGTGGGACCGATTCGCTCTTTCGGTGAGACCGAAAAGTTACGAAAGGGAAACAGAGAGTTTGCAAGCCCATCTCGGTGAGACCGAGAACCTTATCGGCAGGACCGAATTGCTAGGGTTTGGCAGTGGCAAATGACAAGTGAAACTCGGTGGCGCCGGATTGACAGAATCGGTATGACCGAGTTTGGCTTAGGGTTTAGGTCATTTGTGGATATGGAAAGTAGCTGAGGATTTTGGAGCATATCATTGAGCGCATAGAGCAAGAGGCTCATTAAGCAACACCTCATCCCTCCTTGATAGTATTGGCTTTTCCTAAAGACTCAATGTGATCTTGGATCACTAATATATAAAATGAAGAGTCTTGAACTTTTGAGCTTGAGCCAATTCTTTTTCCTTAGCATTTTGAGGGTTCCACTTTCACATCCATGACATGCCAATCATTGAGCTTTCCTGAAATAATCATCTTGGAATAGCATTAGCTCAATGAGCTATATGTTGTTATGAATTACCAAAACCACCTTGGGATAGTTGCACTTTCAATCTCATATCATGTCATCATGTGCATTTCATTTGCATACATGTTCGTCTCATGCATCTGAGCATTTTCCCCGTTGTCCGTTTTGCAATCCGGCGCTCCTATGTCACCCGGTGTCCCTTTCTATCTCTTTTCGTGTGTGGGTGCTAAACATTTTCGGATTGGACCGAGACTTGTCATGTGGCCTTGGTTTACTACCGGTAGACTGCCTGTCAAGTTTCGTGCCATTTGGACTTCGTTTGATACTCCAACGGTTAACCGAGGGACCGAGAAGGCCTCGTGTGTGATGTAGCCCAACACCCCACCAAAGTGGCCCAAAACCCACCTAAACCACCTCCATCATCTCGGTCATTCGATCATGATCACGTGGCCGAAAACCGCACCTCATTTGGACTCTCCTAGCTCCCTCTACCTATAAATATGTGGCCTCCCCCGAAAATTCCGCGGTACAAACCCTAGATCTCTCCTCTCCGCGCCGCCGGACAAATTTCCCACCGACACACATGTCTGCCACCGCGCCATAGCAAATCGGAGAGCGCCAAGTGTCAGCCGCGCCTCCGCTGCCGCCGCGGCCCGCCAGGGACCGGATCGGGCCCTCCCGGCCCGGGACGCCGCCACCGCCACCCGCGGGCGCCCGAGCCCCGTGCCGCCGCCCGCCTTTTGCGCCGGCCACCGCGCACCACCTGCCTCTGTCGGCGGAGCTTCGCCCCCGCCTGCCTTCTTGCCCCACCGCCCGGACAGCCTGCGCCGTGGCCTCTTCCTCCGACCGCCGCCGACGTCGCAGCTCGCCGCCCCGGCCTCTCCATCGACCCCGCGCGTCGCTCATCTAAGTCCTCGACACCTCGCGGCCGTCCACCGCTCGCCGGACTCCTCGCCGCCAGGACCCCAAACCCGCCGTGGAGCCGCGCCTCCCCGAGCTCCATCCATCGCCGGAATGGGTCCCCGGTCTCGTCCTCCACTGGATCTGATCGATCCCGGCCTCCCTCGACCTCACCTTCCTCGCCGTCGCCTCGAGCCGTCGTCAGAGTTCAAGCCCCACCGCTGCCTTGTCATCGTCCCGCTCGGGAGCAGGGACGAGCGCCCGCTCATGGGCCGCCTCCCCCTCGCGCACGTGGACCCCGTCCCGGGCCACATCAGCCGCCGGCCCAGCAGCACCGGCCTGTCCCCTCTCCAGCGTCCTAGGCCTTGGCCCATGGTGAGCAGCCCGTCTAACCCTCGCCCAGTGCGTGTTTTAACATTTTGCACCTGTTCTGTTTTTTTCCCAGAGATGACTAAGTCCCCGGATTCCAGTATTTTTATGCCATGTTCATCAGGTCATAACTCATCACCTGTTGCTCCGATTCATGCGTGTAGCATATCAAAATGTTCGTCTCGACGAGTACATCATTTCATCTCCTTGCATCATTTTCATTTGAGCTCATCTTGACGCCCGAAATGTTGTTGGAAGAGGGCTACGTGATGAATTTGTCAGTTCTGTTTCAGCAAATGGCATTTTGTCATTTTTGCCATGATTAATGTGTGCATGCTATGATCCTGAGCTCTACATGTGTTTTGTTATATGCCATGCCGTCTTTACAAAGGTGCTTGCCATGTATTTTTGTGATCTATGTGGTGACTAGCACAAGCTTGGAAACTAGCGTAATCGGTAATGCTGATTTCAGGGACTTAGAATTTCACTAAGTCCTTGTCCTGATTTTGTTGTTATGCCATATGTTCATGTTGTTTACTAGTGATCGGTGCCTCTTTTGAGGATGATCAGTAACGATGTTTTGTTAACATTGTGGTGCTCTATCCATCCATGTCTTTGTTTGCATTAATGGAGCACCCTAGCTTGAGGTAATCGAGCTCTACTTTTGCTATAAAATGATCCTGGCAGATTGTTGACATGTTTAGCGATTTTGCCGAGGATGTTGCTATTGATCCGTGCATGCTATGATGATGTTCTTGCCATGTCTAGCTTCTATGCTATGTTTTCTTGATGGGTGTATGCTTAGTTTGTCATGCCATGCTCTGTAGTGAGTGCATCGAGCTCGTAAACATGCCTACTCGTTGACTGATTTGCATGCTCCAGTTTTTCACTGTCTGAATATGTTTATGTTTTTGCCATGTTCACATTCTTGCAATTGTATTTTCTGATACCTTTTGGCTCAAGGTCACTAAGGGACTTTTGTTAAGTGCTTTGAGTAGCTTCATGTCATGATATGTTCTTGTAGCATGTAGTTTTCATGCTCTAAAGTGTGCTTCCTGATGATAAATTCCAGACGTGTTAATTTCACTAAGTCTGAAACCTGTTATCATTTGCTCTTTTGCCATGCTTGTTTGAACCTGTTAATGAGTGAATTAGCCGTAGCTCAGTGTTCATCTTTTTTTAAGCATCTTGAGTGGATCCCTACCATGTATTTTGTTGCCATGTTTGAGTGATGTAGCATATTTAACTTGATGTATTTAGATGGCTACTTGCTGTTTATCGCAGACTGGTGCCATATTGTTTTGCTTGCCTTTTCCAAACCGTGCATCCGATCCTGGCGATCTTTATATCGATTTCAACCAAAATCACCTCACCTTTCTAGTGGCACACTTGGATTTCCGAGTTGAGGCCAGGTTCAATTATTCCTTTGCAAATCATGCATATGCATCACATACCGCATCCCGCATATCATACCATGTTCGTGTGTTGGTTGTTTACTATGTTGTGTGCTTCTTTCTGGTGTTGCTTCTTCGGGTTGGTTCCGTTAACGTCGCGTTTGTGAGGACCCGTTTGACTACATCCGTTTCTCTTCTTCATGGACTCGTTCTTCTTCCTTGCGGGATTTCAGGCAAGATGACCATACCCTCGAAATCACTTCTATCTTTTCTTGCTAGTTGCTTGCTCTATTGCTATGCCTATGTTGCGATACCTACCACTTGCTTATTATGCCTCCCATATTGTTGAGCCAAGCCTCTAGCCCACCTTGTCCTAGCAAACCGTTGATTGGCTATGCTACCGCTTTGCTCAGCCCCTCTTATAGCGTTGTTAGTAGTAGGTGAAGATTGGAGCTTGTTCCATGTTTGGAACATGGATATTTTGTTGGGATATCACAATATATCTTATTTAATTAATGCATCTATATACTTGGTAAAGGGTGGAAGGCTCGGCCTTATGCCTGGTGTTTTGTTCCACTCTTGCCGCCCTAGTTTCCGTCATATTGGTGTTATGTTCCCGGATTTTGCGTTCCTTACGCGGTTGGGTTATAACGGGAACCCCTTGACAGCTCGCCTTGAATAAAACTCCTCCAGTAATGCCCAACATTGGTTTTAGCCACCTAGCCTCTTTTTCCCTTGGGAGTCGCACTCCCGAGGGTCATCATTATTTTAACCCCCCCCCCCCCGGGCCAGTGCTCCTCTGAGTGTTGGTCGGACCGAGTAGACTGCGGGGCCACCTCGGGGCAACTTGAGGGTTGGTTTTACTCGTAGGATGTCTCATCTGAGTGTGCCCTGAGAACGAGATATGTGCAGCTCCTATCGGGATTTGTCGGCACATTAGGGCGGTGTTGCTGGACTAGTTTTACCATTGTCGAGATGTCTTGTAACCTGGATGCCGAGTCTGATGGGAATGTCTTGGGAGAAGGAATATCCTTCGTTGACCGTGAGAGCTTGTGATGGCTAAGTTGGGACACCCCTGCAGGGTTTTAAACTTTCGAAAGCCATGCCCACGGTTATGGGCAGATGGGAATTTGTTAATGTCCGGTTGTAGAAAACCTGAAGTTGATCTTAATTAAAATACATCAACCGCGTGTGTAACCGTGATGGTCTCTTCTCGGCGGAGTCCAGGAAGTGAACACGGTGTTGGAGTTATGTTTGACGTAGGTTGTTCTAGGATCACTTCTTGATCATAGTTTCTCGACCGTGCTTTGCCTTCTCTTCTCGATCTCATTTGCGTATGTTAGCCACCATATATGCTAGTCGCTTGCTGCAGCTCCACGTCATACCTTTACCCTACCCATAAGCTTAAATAGTCTTGATCACGAGGGTGTGAGATTGCTGAGTCCCCGTGACTCACAGATGCTTCCAAAACCAGCTTGCAGGTGTCGTTGAACCGTGCAGCTGACGCAACCAAGCTCAAGGAGGATCTCGATGAAGATCTAGTCCTTTGTGTTGTTTCGTTGTAGTTGATCAGTAGTGGAGCCCAGTTAGGGTCGATCAAGGATCTATGTAGCATTTGGGGTAGTCTTCTTTTATTTTGGTTCCATAGTCGGACCTTGATTGTATCTGGATGATGTAATGTTATTCATGTATTTGTGTGATGTGGCGAGTATAAGCCAACTACATATGATTTCCCCTTTTATTTATATTACATGGGTTGTTTGCGAAAATTACCTCACTTGCGACATTGCTTTCAATGTGGTTATGCCTCTAAGTCGTGCTTCGACACGTAGGAGATATAGCCGCATCGAGGGCGTTACAAGTTGGCAATCAGAGCCTTCCCCGACCTTAGGAGCCCCCTGCTTGATCGAATCATTGACGTTGTTGAGTCTAGAAAAATGTTTTGAGTCATTTAGGAATTATATATCGGAGAGTTAGGAATTCTTTTTACTCCTCAGTCCCTTCATCGCTCTGGTGAGGCATCCTGACGTCGAGTTTTGACTCTTCTCTTCTCAAATTTCACTAAAAAAAAATTTAGGATCACGCGGGTATCTTGGAATCGTTCCGATGGTTTTGTGACGAGAACATTGTTCTTGGTGCCTCCTGTCATTTAGGGGTTGTGGTAGTGCCCCGAGGAGTTGAGCTCCGAGGTGTTGTCGTCACAATTTTATCGTTGCAGTTCTGGAATACCTGAGATTAGTTTCGCCGACATAAAAAAATCTCTTTTATGCAGTTGTTGGTGAGATAACCTCGACGCTACCCAGTACAGGGGCGGGAGTTCGGGAGTATTACCATAACTCGTATAACGGATGCTTTTCGAAGGTTTAGGTAAATGATTTCCGAAGGTTTCTTGGTTATGTGTTGAAGGATGGATACAACTGGATGTAGGATTTGCTAGTTTTGGGTGAGATATTATGTTTCCCCTGTATCCCCAACACCTGATTGCATAACTGGAAAATTTCGGGAGTTTATAAGTGGGAATTCAAGTAGCTCTTAGGATATCTTTCCGATAGATGTATGATATGATATTGGGGTTCGACATCTAGTGGTCCGCCTATCCATGGTTGGTTTTACAGTGGTCTCGTTGCGTCTTAAAGAGTCCTTGGCTATGCTGACTCGGGGACGCTTCGTAAGTCATGTGCACTGCCTTGTACATGATGGTGATGTACGATCGAGTCCGTGTAGGCCCCACCACGAAAACTTCGGACGAAATCTCTATCATATGTTTGTTCCGGCTTATTTTGCAAGCCAATCCATTGTTTTGTTTTTAGTTGTGGTATTCGAGTTGCTTCAAAGTCAAATGTTGATTCCATACCTTTCCTAAGCGGTGTTCTCATGTTCCTATGTGAATACCAATCATTCATGATCATCGAGATTGTCATGTCAATTCGTTTCAACTGGCGTGTTTCTCTTCATGTGGATCTGATCATTTCAACATCCGCAAGATCAGCTCAAGTCTTCTCAACGGTGTTTGTTTCATTCGTCTCCAAGTTGCCTTTGTTTTCCCGCCCACCGACCCTTTTTCTTCAAGGACTGAGATTTCTTATTCAAGTATCATTTTATTCATGGGAAGCCTCTCCATTCCTTTTCCGTCAATGTTCTTATCCGGTGATTCTCATGAAGATACTAACGGAGCCTCAAGTTCATCATTATTTGCTCCTTTCCTTCTCCGGTGGACCAATTCAAACTTTTGGTGTTGATCATATCCCTTTTCCTCGTTTCAAATACCCTCTCTTGCTGGTTCTCCTTATATTCATTCATTTCTCGCTATTCATTTGTTCCGGAGTGCTAAAGATATCTCAAAAGATTCGTGTTTCCACTCTTAATCCGTTCAAGCTATTTGAGGATGTTATCTCATTCAAGCCTTTTAATTTAACCGGTGCAATCTCTCTTTTTAATCATTCTAACGGTGATTTCTCTTGAGTGGGCCCTAACCCACAGGTTTTTCCCAGGATCTTACCTGACTCTTCTTATTTTTCCGGAGCTTCACAAATTCTTTTCTAAAGTTTGACGTAAGAATGTTTTATCACCAGTCAAATGTCTTTCTCCAAGATCATTCAAATTATTTTCACCATTGGATCAACCATTCCATTCTACATTCAGGAGTGTCTCAACAATTCATGGTGTTGTTTCTTGTCGTAATTCTCAGATTTTGAAGACCGAAGAAGAATTTTCTCTCAATCCTGCTCCATTCTCTTCAAGATTCGTGGTTCTAGTTGAGGCCATCCTCTCATAATTGATTTTCGATTGTCAAAATTCTTTTCACCTATCCAGAGCAATTCAAGATTCTGTTCAGTTTGTTTATCCGGACCCATCACCTAAGATTTTTTTCACTCCAGCCTTTAGCTCTCATACTCTAAATCATACCGGTACTTAAATCAAGGATTCTCTAATCAGCTCGTAATCTCTTCGTTCTCATGGATCTAAATTCTCTCAAGCATCTTCGTTTATTTGCTGATCCTTCCCGGTGTTTTCTCATGTTTTATTCGTTCCTTTTCAATTCTTACGGTGGGTCGTTCAAGATCTCTCTTCCATGGTTATCATACAAATTCATTCGTTGTTTCGTCCTACCAGTGGTTCGTTGAAGACCTTCTCAAGTTTGCTCTATATCTCTCTTAATCCTTTCTACGAGAATAAATAGTGTGCCAAATCCATTGTTGGTCATCAATTTAATTGGTGAAGGATAAGCATAATGTAATTCTTATCCTTGTTTCATCCTAATGATTAATTCCTTATTCCGGAGGTTCTTCAAATTCTCTACTTCAATTGTTTCATCTTTCTTTTTCGGAGTTCCGAGGTTTTCCGTTTTATCTCACCACGGAGATCCATCTGATCATTGCAAGGTTTCACCTTGTGTTTTCAACTTCTCTTTCCTTCCATTTGATCATTCTTTTGTTTACCGGAGTTCTTCATGGAGGTGCTACATGATGGTTCATCAAGGATTTAATTCCTTCTCGAAGTGATCATCAAGATTCTTTTCAGAGGAGCTCAAGCATTCTTCATCTTGCAATCCGGAGTGCAATTCTTTCTACCGTATCATTGGAGGTGGTATTATGTCATTCTCGATAATTTCAGTTCATGTTTCATGGTTCACCAAGTTATCAAGAATGATATATTTAAACCCATCAATCTCTTCGTTGGAGTTATCTTGTGTCATGTTTCACCTAAAGCTTTCGCTAAGGATTGTTGCTATTATTGTGCTTATAAATGACTCAAGTTCTTTTATCCTCCCGGTGAAATAAGTTTCTCATCCCCTTGTTGATATAAATCCAATCTATCGTTTCCGTTAGTGGCAGAATTTCACGTCATAGTTTTGAGATGTTCTTCATAAGCCCACATCAACCTTACTCTTTTCGTTGTTGGTTTTCAAAGAATTTCGTTCGAACCTTCTCCGAAAGATGCTTTTTCAAGCTCATTTGAGGCAGGACATGTTGTTTTTCTTCTCCGTTCTTTTCTTTGCATTCTTTGATTCCTTCCGGAGGCATTGTGATGTTGCTCTTTTCAACCCATCATCTCGTTTTCTCAAAGATCATGTTCTTTTCATGCCTATCCATTCAACCGGAGTGTTGTCCCTTTTTTCTCGAGTTCGTTCATATTATCAAGCCTTGCATATCTTTCCAACCGGAGTGCTACCCGAATCGGTTCTTTCTTATTCCTCTTTCTTAACGGAGTGCTTTCAACTTTGTTCTTCTCCGTTCCTTTCTTTCTTTCATTTTTCTCAACCTTTTCAAGGTTCTTTGGTTTCACTCGTTCGTCAAAGAAGCAACTTAGTTTTACCTCTTCTCTTTCTCTTCCGTTGTTTCCCTCCGGTGCCATTCTAGATCTCGGGACGAGATCCTCTCGTAGTGGTGGAGTGTTGTGACGCCCCGAGACCGATGTGCCAAGTGTTCCTCCAGTTTTTCGCTGTTGTTGCCTTGTCATTGCTTGCATGTCATGCATCTCATATCATGTCATCATGTGCCTTTCATTTGCATACATGTTCGTCTCATGCATCCGAGCATTTTCCCCGTTGTCCGTTTTGCAATCCGGCGCTCCTATGTCAGCAGGTGTCCCTTTCTATCTCTTTTCATGTGCGGTTGTTAAACGTTTTCTGATTAGACCGAGACTTGTCATGTGGCCTTGGTTAACTACCGGTAGACCGCCTGTCAAGTTTCATGCCATTTGGACTTCGTTTGATACTCCAATGGTTAACCGAGGGACCGAGAAGGCCTCGTGTGTGTTGCAGCCCAACACCCCTCCAAAGTGGCCCAAAACCCACCTAAACCTCCTCCATCATCTCGGTCGTCCGATCACAATCGCGTGGCCGAAAACCGCACCTCATTTGGACTCTCCTAGCTCCCTTTACCTATAAATATGTGGCCTCCCCCGAAAATTCCGCGGTACAAACCCTAGATCTCTCCTCTCCGCGCCGCCGGACAAATTTCCCACCGACGGACATGTCCGCCACCGCGCTGCGGCAAATCAGAGAGTGCCAAGTGTCAGCCGCGCCTCCCCTCCCCTCGCCGCGGCCCGCCGGGGCCCGGATCGGGCCCTCCCGGCCCAGGACGCCGCCACCCGAGGGCGCCCGAGCCCCGCGCCGCCGCCCGCCTTCAGCGCCGGCCACCGCGCGCCGCCCGCCTCCGCCGACGAAGCTTCGCCCCCGCCTGCCGTCTTGGCCTGCCGCCCGGACAGCCTGTGTCGCGGCCTCTTCCTCCGACCGCCGCCGACGTCGCAGCTCGCCGCCCCGGCCTCTCCATCGACCCGGCGCCTCGCTCGTCTACGCCCTCGACGCCTCGCCGCCGGCAACCGCTCGCCGGACTCCTCGCCGCCAGGTGAAGGAAATATGCCCTAGAGGCAATAATAAAGTTATTATTTATTTCCTTATATCATGATAAATGTTTATTATTCATGCTAGAATTGTATTAACCGGAAACATAATACATGTGTGAATACATAGACAAACAGAGTGTCACTAGTATGCCTCTACTTGACTAGCTCGTTAATCAAAGATGGTTATGTTTCCTAACCATGGACAAAAGAGTTGTTATTTGATTAACGAGGTCACATCATTAGTTGAATGATCTGATTGACATGACCCATTCCATTAGCTTAGCACACGATCGTTTAGTATGTTGCTATTGTTTTCTTCATGACTTATACATGTTCCTATGACTATGAGATTATGCAACTCCCGTTTGCCGGAGGAACACTTTGGGTGCTACCAAACGTCACAACGTAACTGGGTGATTATAAAGGAGTACTACAGGTGTCTCCAAAGGTAGATGTTGGGTTGGCGTATTTTGAGATTAGGATTTGTCACTCCGATTGTCGGAGAGGTATCTCTGGGCCCTCTCGGTAATGCACATCACTTAAGACTTGCAAACATTGCAACTAATGAGTTAGTTGCGGGATGATGTATTACGGAACGAGTAAAGAGACTTGCCAGTAACGAGATTGAACTAGGTATTGGATACCGACGATCGAATCTCGGGCAAGTAACATACCGATGACAAAGGGAACAACGTATGTTGTTATGCGGTCTGACCGATAAAGATCTTCGTAGAATATGTAGGAGCCAATATGGGCATCCAGGCCCCGCTATTGGTTATTGACCGGAGACGTGTCTTGGTCATGTCTACATTGTTCTCGAACCGTAGGGTCCGCACGCGTAAGGTTTCGATGACAGTTCTATTATGAGTTTATGAGTTTTGATGTACCAAAGGAGTTCGGAGTCCCGGATGAGATTGGGGACATGACGAGGAGTCTCAAAATGGTCGAGACGTAAAGATTGATATATTGGACGACTATATTCGGACATCGGAAAGGTTCCGAGTGATTCGGGTATTTTTCGGAGTACCGGGTAGTTACGGGAGAAGTAATGGGCCTTGATGGGCTTTAGTGGGAAGAGGAAAAGGCTGCTGCGCCCCCCTCCCCTTTGGTCCGAATTGGACTAGGGAAAAGGGGGCCGGCCACCTCTCCTTGTCCTCCTATTCCTTCTCCCTTCCTCCCCTCTTGATCGACTCCTACTAGGACTTGGAGTCCTAGTAGGACTCCCATCCTGGCCGCACCTTATGCCTTGGCCGGCCTCCTCCTCCTTCATCCTTTATATACAGGGGCAGGGGGCACCCCATAGACACACAAGTTGATCATTGTTGATCGTTCCTTAGCCGTATGCGGTGCCCCCTGCCACCAAATTCCACCTCGGTCATATCGTTGTAGAGCTTAGGCGAAGCCCTGCGTCGGTAGTACATCAAGATCGTCACCACGCCGTCGTGCTGACAGAACTCTTCCTCGACGCTTTGCTGGATCGGAGCCTGAGGATCGTCATCGAGCTGAACGTGTGCTAAGAACTCGGAGGTGCCGGAGTAACGGTGCTTGGATCGGTCGGATCGGGAAGAAGACGTACGACTACTTCCTCCACGTTATGTGATCGTTTCCGCAGTCGGTCTGCGTTGGTACGTAGACAACACTCTCCCCCTCGTTGCTATGCATCACCATGATCTTGTGTGTGCGTAGAATTTTTTTTGAAATTACCACGTTCCCCAACAGTTGTATCAGAGCCTAGGTTTTATGGTTTGATGTTATATTGACGAGTAGAACACAAGTGAGTTGTGGGCGATATAAGTCATACTGCCTACCAGCATGTCATACTTTGGTTCGGCGGTATTGTTGGATGAAGCGGCCCAGACCGACATTACGCGTACGCTTACGCGAGACCGGTTTCCCCGACGTGCTTTGCACATAGGTGACTTGCGGGTGACTGTTTCTCCAACTTTAGTTGAACCGAGTGTGGCTACGCCCGGTCCTTGCGAAGGTTAAAACGGAGTCTATTTGACAAACTATCATTGTGGTTTTGATGCGTAGGTGAGATTGGTTCTTGCTTAAGCCCGTAGCAGCCACGTAAAACTTGCAACAACAAAGTAGAGGACGTCTAACTTGTTTTTGCAGGGCATGTTGTGATATGATATGGTCAAGACGTGATGAGATATAAGTTGTTGCATGAGATGATCATGTTTTGTTGAAGTTATCGGCAACTGGCAAAAGCCTTATGGTTGTCTCTTTATTGCATAAGACGCAATAGTTGCAAGAGCAATAGTTGGCGAGACGACCGTGTGACGACACATTGATATAGATCAAGATGATGGAGATCATGGTGTCATGCCGGTGATGACAGAGATCATGACAGTACTTTGGAGATGGAGATCAAAGAAGCAAGATGATGATGGCCATATCATGTCACATATTTTGATTGCATATGATGTTTATCTTTTATACATCTTATTTTTGCTTTGATTGACGGTAGCATTATAAGATGATCTCTCACTAAATTATCAAGAAGTGTTCTCCCTGAGTATGCACCGTTGCGAAAGTTCTTCGTGCTGAGACACCACGTGATGATCGGGTGTGATAGGTTCTACGCTCAAATACAACGGGTGCAAAACAGTTGCACACGCGGAATACTCAGGTTATACTTGACGAGCCAAGCATATACAGATATGGCCTCGGAACACAGAGACCGAAAGGTCGAGCATGAATCATATAGTAGATATGATCAACATAACGATGTTCACCATTGAAAACTACTCCATCTCACGTGATGATCGGTTATGGTTTAGTTGATTTGGATCACGTGATCACTTAGAGGATTAGAGGGATATCTATCTAAGTGGGAGTTCTTAAGTAATATGATTAATTGAACTTAAATTTATCATGAACTTAGTCCTGGTAGTATTTTGCAAATTATGTTATAGATCAATAGCTCGCGTTGTTGCTTCCCTGTGTTTATTTTGATATGTTCCTAGAGAAAATTATGTTGAAAGATGTTAGTAGCAATGATGCGGATTGGATCCGTGATCTGAGGTTTATCCTCATTGCTGCACAGAAGAATTATGTCCTTGATGCACCGCTAGGTGACAGACCTATTGCAGGAGCAGATGCAGACGTTATGAACGTTTGGCTGGCTCAATATGATGACTACTTGATAGTTTAGTGCACCATGCTTAATGGCTTAGAATCGGGACTTCAAAGACGTTTTGAACGTCATGGACCATATGAGATGTTCCAGGAGTTGAAGTTAATATTTCAAGCAAATACCCGAGTTGAGAGATATGAAGTCTCCAACAAGTTCTATAGCTAAAAGATGGAGGAGAATCGCTCAACTAGTGAGCATGTGCTCAGATTGTCTGGGTACTACAATCGCTTGAATCAAGTGGGAGCTAATCTTCCAGATAAGATAGTGATTGACAGAATTCTCTAGTCACCATCACCAAATTAGCAGAACTTCGTGATGAACTATAATATGCAAGGGATAACGGAAACAACTCCCAAGCTCTTCGTGATGCTGAAATCAACGAAGGTAGAAATCAAGAAAAACATCAAGTGTTGATGGTTGACAAGACCACTAGTTTCAAGAAAAGGGCAGAGGGAAGAAGGGGAACTTCAAGAAGAACGGCAAGCAAGTTGCTGCTCAAGTGAAGAAGCCCAAGTCTGATCCTAAGCCTGAGAATAAGTGCTTCTACTGCAAAGGGACTGGTCACTGGAAGCGGAACTACCCCAAGTGATTGGCGGATAAGAAGGATGGCAAAGTGAACATAAGTATATTTGATATACATGTTATTGATGTGTACTTTACTAGTGTTTATAGCAACCCCTTAGTATTTGATGCTAGTTCAGTTGCTAAGAGTAGTAACTCGAAACGGGAGTTGCAGAATGAACAGAGACTAGTTAAGGGTGAAGTGACGATGTGTGTTGGAAGTGGTTCCAAGATTGATATGATCATCATCGCACACTCCCTATACTTTCGGGATTAGTGTTGAACCTAAATAAGTGTTATTTGGTGTTTGCGTTGAGCATGAATATGATTTGATCATGTTTATTATAATACGGTTATTCATTTAAGTAAAAGAATAAATTGTTGTTCTGTTTACATGAATAAAACCTTATATGGTTACACACCCAATGAAAATAGTTCATTGGATCTTGATCTTAATAATACACATATTCATAATATTGAAACCAAAAGATGCGAAGTTAATAATGATAGTGCAACTTATTTGTGGCACTGCCGTTTAGGTCATATTGGTGTAACGCGCATGAAGAAACTCCATGCTGATGGGATTTTGGAATCACTTGATTATGAATCACTTGATGCTTGCAAACCATGCCTTATGGGCAAGATGACTAAACGCCGTTCTCTGGAACAATGAAGCAAGCAACAGATTTGTTGAAAATCATACATACTGATGTATGTGGTCCGATGAATATTAAGGCTTGCAGCAGGTATCATTATTTTCTGACCTTCTCAGATGATTTGAGCAGATATGGGGATATCTACTTGATGAAACATAAGTCTGAAACATTTGAACAGTTCAAAGAATTTCAGAGTGAAGTGGAAAAACCATCATGACAAGAAAATAAAAGTTTCTACGATATGATCGCAGAGGTAAAATGTTTGAGTTACGAGTTTGGTCTTCAGTTAAAACAATGTGAAATAGTTTCACTACTCACGCCACCTGGAACACCACCGCATAATGGTGTGTCCGAACGTCATAACCATACTTTATTGGATATAGTGCAATCTATGATGTTTCTTACTGATTTACCACTATCGTTTTGGGGTTATGCATTAGAGATAGCTGCATTCACGTTAAATAGGGCACCATCTAAATCCGTTGAGACGACACCGTGTGAACTATGGTTTGGCAAGAAACCTAAGCTTTCGTTTATTAAAGTTTGGGGTTGCGATGCTTATATGAAAAAGTTTCATCCTGATATGCTCAAACTCAAATCAGAGAAGTGCGTCTTCATAGGATATCCAAAGGAAACTATTGGATACACCTTCTATCACAGATCCGAAGGCAAGACTTTTGTTGCTAAAATTCGGAAACTTTCTAGAGAAGGAGTTTCTCTCAAAAGAAGTGAGTGGGAGGAAAGTAGAACTTGACGAGGTAACTGTACCTGCTCCCTTATTGGAAAGTAGTACATCACAGAAAACTGTTTCTGTGACACCTACACCAGTTAGTGAGGAAGCTAATGATGATGATCATGAAACTTCAGAACAAGATACTACTGAACCTCGTAGATCAACCAGGGTAAGATCCGCGCCAGAGTGGTACGGTAATCCTTTTCTGGAAGTCATGCTACTAGATCATGATGAACCTACGAACTATGAGGAAGCGATGATGAGCCCAGATTCCGCGAAATGGTTTGAGGCCATGAAATCTGAGATATGATCCATAGATGAGAACAAAGTATGGACCTTGATGGATTTGCCCGATGATCGGCAAACCATAGAAAATAAATGGATCTTCAAGAGGAAGACGGATGCTGATAGTAGTGTTACTATCTACAAAGCTAGAATTATCGAAAAAGGTTTTCGACAAGTTCAAGGTGTTGACTACGATGAGTTTTTCTCACTCGTATCTATGCTTAAGTCTGTCCGAATCATGTTAGCAATTGCCGCATTTTATGAAATCTGGCAAATGGATAAACAAAACTGCATTCCTTAATGGATTTATTAAAGAAGAGTTGCATGTGATGCAACTAGAAGGTTTTGTCAATCCGAAAGGTGCTAACAAAATGTGCAAGCTCCAGCGATCCATCTGTGGACTGGTGCAAGCATCTCGGAGTTGGAATATACGCTTTGATAAGTTGATCAAAGCATATAGTTTTATACAGACTTGCGGTGAAGCCTGTATTTATGAAAAGTGAGTGGGAGCACTACAACATTTCTGATAAGTATATGTGAATGACATATTGTTGATTGGAAATAATGTAGAATTATTCTGTAAAGCATAAAAGGAGTGTTTGAAAGGAGTTTTTCAAAGAAAGACTTCGGTAAAGCTGCTTACATATTGAGCTTCAAGATCTATAGAGATAGATCAAGACGCTTGATAAGTTTTTCAATAAGTACATACCTTGACAAGATTTTGAAGTAGCTCAAAACGGAACAGTCAAAGAAAAAGTTTCTTGCCTGTGTTACAAGGTGTGAAGTTTAGTAAAGACTCAAAGCCCGACCACGGCAGAAGATAGAAAGAGAATGAAAGTCATTCCCTATGCCTCATTCATAGGTTCTATAAAGTATGCCATGCTGTGTACCAGATCTATTGTATACCCTGCACTGATTTGGCAAGGGAGTACAATAGTGATCTAGGAGTAGATCACTGGACAGCGGTCAGAATTATCCTTAGTGAAATAAGGATGTGTTTCTCGATTATGGACGTGACAAAAAGGTTCGTCGTAAAGGGTTACGTCGATGCAAGTTTTTGACACTGATCCAGATGAATCTAAAGTCACAATCTGGATACATATTGAAAGTGGGAGCAATTAGCTAGAGTAGCTCCGTGCAGAGCATTATAGACAAAGAATTTTGCAAAATACTTACGAATCTGAATGTGACAGACCCGTTGACTAAAATTATCTCACAAGCAAAAACATAATCACACCTCAGTACTCTTTGGGTGTTAATCACATAGAGATGTGAACTAGATTACTGACTTTAGTAAACCCTTTGAGTGTTGGTCACATGACGATGTGAACTATGGGTGTTAATCACATGGTGATGTGAACTATTGCTGCTAAATCACAAGGCGATGTGAACTAGATTATTGACTCTAGTGCAAGTGGGAGACTGAAGGAAATATGCCCTAGAGGCAATAATAAAGTTATTATTTATTTCCTTATATCATGATAAATGTTTATTATTCATGCTAGAATTGTATTAACCGGAAACATAATACATGTGTGAATACATAGACAAACAGAGTGTCACTAGTATGCCTCTACTTGACTAGCTCGTTAATCAAAGATGGTTATGTTTCCTAACCATGGACAAAAGAGTTGTTATTTGATTAACGAGGTCACATCATTAGTTGAATGATCTGATTGACATGACCCATTCCATTATCTTAGCACATGATCGTTTAGTATGTTGCTATTGCTTTCTTCATGACTTATACATGTTCCTATGACTATGAGATTATGCAACTCCCGTTTGCCGGAGGAACACTTTGGGTGCTACCAAACTGAAGGAAATATGCCCTAGAGGCAATAATAAAGTTATTATTTATTTCCTTATATCATGATAAATGTTTATTATTCATGCTAGAATTGTATTAACCGGAAACATAATACATGTGTGAATACATAGACCAACAGAGTGTCACTAGTATGCCTCTACTAGACTAGCTCGTTAATCAAAGATGGTTATGTTTCCTAACCATGAACAAAGAGTTGTTATTTGATTAACGAGGTCACATCATTAGTTGAATGATCTGATTGACATGACCCATTCCATTAGCTTAGCACCCGATCGTTTAGTATGTTGCTATTGCTTTCTTCATGACTTATACATGTTCCTATAACTATGAGATTATGCAACTCCCATTTACCGGAGGAACACTTTGGGTACTACCAAATGTCACAACGTAACTGGGTGATTATAAAGGAGTACTACAGGTGTCTCCAAAGGTAGATGTTGGGTTGGCGTATTTCGAGATTAGGGTTTGTCACTTCGATTGTCGGAGAGGTATCTCTGGGCCCTCTCGGTAATACACATCACATAAGCCTTGCAAGCTTAATAACTAAGATGTTAGTTATGAGATGATGTATTATGGAACGAGTAAAGAGACTTGCCAGTAACGAGATTGAACTAGGTATTGGATACCGACGATCGAATCTCGGGCAAGTAACATACCGATGACAAAGGGAACAACGTATGTTGTTATGCGGTCTGACCGATAAAGATCTTCGTAGAATATGTAGGAGCCAATATGGGCATCCAGGTCCCGCTATTGGTTATTGACCGGAGATGTGTCTCGGTCATGTCTACATTGTTCTCGAACCGTAGGGTCCGCACGCTTAACGTTACGATGACATTTATTATGAGTTTATGCATTTTGATGTACCGAATGTTGTTCGGAGTCCCGGATGAGATCACGGTCATGACGAGGAGTCTCGAAATGGTCGAGACGTAAAGATTGATATATTGGAAGTCTATGTTTGGACATCGAAAGTGTTCCGGGTGAAATCGGGATTTTACCGGATTACCGGGAGGGTTACCGGAACCCCCCGGGAGCCAAATGGGCCTACATGGGCCATTGTGGAAAGGTGAAAGGGGCTGCCAAGGAGGGCTGCGCACCTCCCCCCTCCCCTAGTCCTATTAGGACTAGGAGAGGTGGCCGGCCACCTCTCTCTCTTTCCCTCTCCCTTTTTCCCAAGGAGTCCTAGTTGGAATAGGATTGGAGGGGGGAGTCCTACTCCCGGTGGGAGTAGGACTCCTCCTGCGCCTCCCCCTCTTTGGCCGGCCAGCCCCCCTCCCTCCAACCTTTATATACGGGGGCAGGGGACACCCCAAGACACACAAGTTGATCCTTGAGATCGTTCCTTAGCCGTGTGCGGTGCCCCCTGCCACCAAATTCCACCTCGATCATACCGTTACAGTGCTTAGGCGAAGCCCTGCGTCGGTAGTACATCAAGATCGTCACCACGCCGTCGTGCTGACGGAACTCTTCCTCGACGCTTTGCTGGATCGGAGCCCGAGGAACGTCATCGAGCTGAACGTGTGCTAAGAACTCGGAGGTGCCGGAGTAACGGTGCTTGGATCGGTCGGATCGGGAAGAAGACGTACGACTACTTCCTCTACGTTGTGTCAACGCTTCCGTTGCGATCTACTAGGGTACGTAGATCAGACTCTCCCCCTCGTTGCTATGCATCACCATGATCTTGCGTGTGCGTAGGAAATTTTTTGAAATTACTGCGTTCCCCAACAGTGGCATCCGAGCCTAGGTTTTTATGGTTTGATGTTGTATGCACGAGTAGAACACAAGTGAGTTGTGGGCGATACAAGTCATACTGCCTACCAGCATGTCATACTTTGGTTCAGTGGTATTGTTGGACGAGACGATCCGGACCAACCTTACGCGTACTCTTACGCGAGACCGGTTCCCTCGACGTGCTTTGCACATAGATGGCTTGCGGAAGACTGTCTCTCCAACTTTAGTTGAACCAAGTGTGACTACGCCCGGTCCTTGAGAAGGTTAAAACGGAGTCTATTTGACGAACTATCGTTGTGGTTTTGATGCATAGGTGAGATGAGTTCTTACTTAAGCCCGTAGCAGCCACGTAAAACTTGCAACAACAAAGTAGAGGACGTCTAACTTGTTTTTGCAGGGCATGTTGTGATGTGATATGGTCAAGGCATGATGCTGATTTTATTGTATGAGATGATCATGTTTGGTAACCGAGTTATCGGCAACTGGCAGGAGCCATATGGTTGTCGCTTTATTGTATGCAATGCAATCGCGATGTAATGCTTTACTTTATTACTAAGCGGTAGTGATAGTCGTGGAAGCATAAGATTGGCGAGACGACAACGATGCTACGATGGAGATCAAGGTGTCGCACCGGTGACGATGGTGATCATGACGGTGCTTCGGAGATGGAGATCACAAAGCACAAGATGATGATGGCCATATCATATCACTTATTTTGATTGCATGTGATGTTTATCCTTTTATGCATCTTATCTTGCTTTGATTGACGGTAGCATTATAAGATGATCTCTCACTAAATTATCAAGAAGTGTTCTCCCTGAGTATGCACCGTTGCAAAAGTTCTTCGTGCTGAGACACCACGTGATGATCGGGTGTGATAGGCTCTACGTTCAAATACAACGGGTGCAAAACAGTTGCACACGCGGAATACTCAGGTTATACTTGACGAGCCAAGCATATACAGATATGGCCTCGGAACACGGAGACCGAAAGGTCGAGCATGAATCATATAGTAGATATGATCAACATATTGATGTTCACCATTGAAAACTACTCCATCTCACGTGATAATCGGTTATGGTTTAGTTGATTTGGATCACGTGATCACTTAGAGGATTAGAGGGATGTCTATCTAAGTGGGAGTTCTTAAGTAAATTAACTGAACTTAAAAAATTATCATGAACTTAGTACCTGATAGTATCTTGCTTGTTTATGTTGATTGTAGATAGATGGCTCGTGCTGTTGTTCCGTTGAATTTTAATGCGTTCCTTGAGAAAGCAAAGTTGAAAGATGATGGTAGCAATTACACGGACTGGGTCCGTAACCTGAGGATTATCCTCATTGCTGCACAGAAGAATTACGTCCTGGAAGCACCGCTAAGTGCCAGGCCTGCTGCAAGAGCAACACCAGAAGTTATGAACGTCTGGCAGAGCAAAGCTGATGACTACTCAATAGTTCAGTGTGCCATGCTTTACGGCTTAGAACCGGGACTTCAACGATGTTTTGAACGTCATGGAGCATATGAGATGTTCCAGGAGTTGAAGTTAATATTTCAAGCAAATGCCCGGATTGAGAGATATGAAGTCTCCAATAAGTTCTATAGCTGCAAGATGGAGGAGAACAGTTCTGTCAGTGAGCATATACTCAAAATGTCTGGGTATAATAATCACTTGATTCAATTGGGAGTTACACTTCCGGATGATTGCGTCATTGACAGAATTCTCCAATCACTGCCACCAAGCTACAAGAGCTTTGTGATGAACTATAATATGCAAGGGATGAACAAGACTATTCTCGAGCTCTTCGCTATGCTGAAAGCTGCGGAGGTAGAAATCAAGAAGGAGCATCAAGTGTTGATGGTTAACAAAACCACTAGTTTCAAGAAAAAGGGCAAAGGGAAGAAGAAGGGGAACTTCAAGAAGAACGGCAAGCAAGTTGCTACTCAAGAGAAGAAACCCAAGTCTGGACCTAAGCCTGAAACTGAGTGCTTCTACTGCAAGCAGACTGGTCACTGGAAGCGGAACTGCCCCAAGTATTTGGCGGATAAGAAGGATGGCAAGGTGAACAAAGGTATATGTGATATACATGTTATTGATGTGTACCTTACTAATGCTCGCAGTAGCACCTGGGTATTTGATACTGGTTCTGTTGCTAATATTTGCAACTCGAAATAGGGACTACAGAATAAGCGGACACTAGCAAAGGACGAGGTGACGATGCGCGTGGGAAACGGTTCCAAAGTCGATGTGATCGCGGTCGGCACGCTACCTCTACATCTACCTTCGGGATTAATATTAGACCTAAATAATTGTTATTTGGTGCCAGCGTTGAGCATGAACATTATATTTGGATCTTGTTTGATGCGAGACGGTTATTCATTTAAATCAGAGAATAATGGTTGTTCTATTTATATGAGTAATATCTTTTATGGTCATGCACCCTTGAAAAGTGGTCTATTCTTATTGAATCTCGATAGTAGTAATACACATATTCATAATGTTGAAGCCAAAAGATGCAGAGTTGATAATGATAGTGCAACTTATTTGTGGCACTGCCGTTTAGGTCATATCGGTGTAAAGCGCATGAAGAAACTCCATACTGATGGGCTTTTGGAACCACTTGATTATGAATCACTTGGTACTTGCGAACCGTGCCTCATGGGCAAGATGACTAAAACACCGTTCTCCGGTACTATGGAGAGAGCAACAGACTTATTGGAAATCATACATACCGATGTATGTGGTCCAATGAATATTGAGGCTCGTAGCGGATATCGTTATTTTCTCACCTTCACAGATGATTTAAGCAGATATGGGTATATCTACTTAATGAAACATAAGTCTGAAACATTTGAAAAGTTCAAAGAATTTCAGAGTGAAGTTGAAAATCATCGTAACAAGAAAATAAAGTTTCTACGATCTGATCGTGGAGGAGAATATTTGAGTTACGAGTTTGGTGTACATTTGAAAAATTGTGGAATAGTTTCGCAACTCACGCCACCCGGAACACCACAACGTAATGGTGTGTCCGAACGTCGTAATCGTACTTTACTAGATATGGTGCGATCTATGATGTCTCTTACTGATTTACCGCTATCATTTTGGGGTTATGCTTTAGAGACGGCCGCATTCACGTTAAATAGGGCACCATCTAAATCCGTTGAGACGACGCCTTATGAACTGTGGTTAGGCAAGAAACCAAAGTTGTCGTTTCTTAAAGTTTGGGGCTGCGATGCTTATGTGAAAAAGCTTCAACCTGATAAGCTCGAACCCAAATCGGAGAAGTGTGTCTTCATAGGATATCCAAAGGAAACTATTGGATACACCTTCTATCACAGATCCGAAGGCAAGACTTTTGTTGCTAAATTCGGAAACTTTCTTGAGAAGGAGTTTCTCTCGAAAGAAGTGAGTGGGAGGAAAGTAGAACTTGACGAGGTAACTGTACCTACTCCGTTATTGGGAAATAGTACATCACAGAAAACTATTTCTGTGAGACCTACACCAATAAGAGAGGAAGTTAATGATGATGATCATGAAACTTTAGATCAAGATACTACTGTACCTCGTAGATCAACCAGAGTAAGATCCGCACCAGAGTGGTATGGTAATCCTGTTCTGGAAGTCATGCTACTAGATCATGATGAACCTACGAACTATGAAGAAGCGATGGTGAGCCCAGATTCCGCAAAGTGGCTTGAAGCCATGAAATCTGAGATGGGATCCATGTATGAGAACAAAGTATGGACTTTGGTTGACTTGCCCGATGATCGGCAAGCAATTGAGAATAAATGGATCTTTAAGAAAAAGACTGACGCTGATGGTAATGTCACTGTCTACAAAGCTCGACTTGTCGCAAAAGGTTTTCGACAAGTTCAAGGAGTTGACTACGATGAGACTTTCTCACCCGTAGCGATGCTTAAGTCTGTCAGAATCATGTTAGCAATTGCCGCATTTTATGATTATGAAATTTGGCAAATGGATGTAAAAACCGCATTCCTGAATGGATTTCTGGAAGAAGAGTTGTATATGATGCAACCAGAAGGTTTTGTCGATCCAAAGGGAGCTAACAAAGTGTGCAAACTCCAGCGATCCATTTATGGACTGGTGCAAGCATCTCGGAGTTGGAATAAACGCTTTGATAGTGTGATCAAAGCATTTGGGTTTATACAGACTTTTGGAGAAGCCTGTATTTACAAGAAAGTGAGTGGGAGCTCTGTAGCATTTCTGATATTATATGTGGATGACATATTACTAATTGGAAATGATATAGAATTTCTGGATAGCATAAAGGGATACTTGAATAAAAGTTTTTCGATGAAAGACCTCGGGGAAGCTGCTTACATATTAGGCATAAAGATCTATAGAGATAGATCAAAACGCTTAATTGGACTTTCACAAAGCACATACCTTGACAAGATTTTGAAGAAGTTCAAAATGGATCAAGCAAAGAAAGGGTTCTTGCCTGTGTTACAAGGTGTGAAGTTGAGTCAGACTCAATACCCGACCACTGCAGAAGATAGAGAGAAAATGAAAGATGTTCCCTATGCTTCAGCCATAGGCTCTATCATGTATGCAATGCTGTGTACCAGACCTGATGTGTGCCTTGCTATAAGTTTAGCAGGGAGGTACCAAAGTAATCCAGGAGTGGATCACTGGACAGCGGTCAAGAACATCCTGAAATACCTGAAAAGGACTAAGGATATGTTTCTCGTATATGGAGGTGACAAAGAGCTCACCGTAAGAGGTTACGTTGATGCAAGCTTTGACACTGATCCGGATGATTCTAAATCGCAAACCGGATACGTATTTACTTTAAACGGTGGAGCTGTCAGTTGGTGCAGTTCTAAACAAAGCGTCGTAGCAGGATCTACATGTGAAGCGGAGTACATAGCTGCTTCGGAAGCAGCGAACGAAGGAGTCTGGATGAAGGAGTTCATATCCGATCTAGGTGTCATACCTAGTGCATCGGGTCCAATGAAAATCTTCTGTGACAATACTGGTGCAATTGCCTTGGCAAAGGAATCCAGATTTCACAAGAGAACCAAACACATCAAGAGACGCTTCAACTCCATCCGGCATTTAGTCCAGGTGGGAGACATAGAGATTTGCAAGATACATACGGATCTGAATGTTGCAGACCCGTTGACTAAGCCTCTTCCACGAGCAAAACATGATCAGCACCAAGGCTCCATGGGTGATAGAATCATTACTGTGTAATCTAGATTATTGACTCTAGTGCAAGTGGGAGACTGAAGGAAATATGCCCTAGAGGCAATAATAAAGTTATTATTTATTTCCTTATATCATGATAAATGTTTATTATTCATGCTAGAATTGTATTAACCGGAAACATAATACATGTGTGAATACATAGACCAACAGAGTGTCACTAGTATGCCTCTACTAGACTAGCTCGCTAATCAAAGATGGTTATGTTTCCTAACCATGAACAAAGAGTTGTTATTTGATTAACGAGGTCACATCATTAGTTGAATGATCTGATTGACATGACCCATTCCATTAGCTTAGCACCCGATCGTTTAGTATGTTGCTATTGCTTTCTTCATGACTTATACATGTTCCTATAACTATGAGATTATGCAACTCCCGTTTACCGGAGGAACACTTTGGGTACTAACAAACGTCACAACGTAACTGGGTGATTATAAAGGAGTACTAAAGGTGTCTCCAATGGTAGATGTTGGGTTGGCGTATTTCGAGATTAGGGTTTGTCACTTCGATTGTCGGAGAGGTATCTCTGGGCCCTCTCGGTAATACACATCACATAAGCCTTGCAAGCATAATAACTAAGATGTTAGTTATGAGATGATGTATTACGGAACGAGTAAAGAGACTTGCCAGTAACGAGATTGAACTAGGTATTGGATACCGACGATCGAATCTCGGGCAAGTAACATACCGATGACAAAGGGAACAACATATGTTGTTATGCGGTCTGATCGATAAAGATCTTCGTAGAATATGTAGGAGCCAATATGGGCATCCAGGTCCCGCTATTGGTTATTGACCGGAGACGTGTCTCGGTCATGTCTACATTGTTCTCGAACCGTAGGGTCCGCACGCTTAACGTTACGATGACAATTATTATGAGTTTATGCATTTTGATGTACCGAATGTTGTTCGGAGTCCCGGATGAGATCACGGACATGACGAGGAGTCTCGAAATGGTCGAGACGTAAAGATTGATATATTGGAAGTCTATGTTTGGACATCGGAAGTGTTCCGGGTGAAATCGGGATTTTACCGGATTACCGGGAGGGTTACCGGAACCCCCCGGGAGCCAAATGGGCCTACATGGGCCATTGTGGAAAGGTGAAAGGGGCTGCCAAGGAGGGCTGCGCACCTCCCCCCCTCCCCTAGTCCTATTAGGACTAGGAGAGGTGGCCGGCCACCTATCTCTCTTTCCCTCTCCCTTTTTCCCAAGGAGTCCTAGTTGGAATAGGATTGGAGGGGGGAGTCCTACTCCCGGTGGGAGTAGGACTCCTCCTGCGCCTCCCCCTCTTTGGCCGGCCAGCCCCCCTCCCTCCAACCTTTATATACGGGGGTAGGGGACACCCCAAGACACACAAGTTGATCCTTGAGATCGTTCCTTAGCCGTGTGCGGTGCCCCTGCCACCAAATTCCACCTCGATCATACCGTTACAGTGCTTAGGCGAAGCCCTGCGTCGGTAGTACATCAAGATCGTCACCACGCCGTCGTGCTGACGGAACTCTTCCTCGACGCTTTGCTGGATCGGAGCCCGAGGAACGTCATCGAGCTGAACGTGTGCTAAGAACTCGGAGGTGCCGGAGTAACGGTGCTTGGATCGGTCGGATCGGGAAGAAGACGTACGACTAATTCCTCTACGTTGTGTCAACGCTTCCGTTGCGATCTACTAGGGTACGTAGATCAGACTCTCCCCCTCGTTGCTATGCATCACCATGATCTTGCGTGTGCGTAGGAAATTTTTTGAAATTACTGCGTTCCCCAACACAAACGTCACAACGTAACTGGGTGATTATAAAGGAGTACTACAGGTGTCTCCAAAGGTAGATGTTGGGTTGGCGTATTTCGAGATTAGGATTTGTCACTCCGATTGTCGGAGAGGTATCTCTGGGCCCTCTCAGTAATGCACATCACTTAAGCCTTGCAAGCATTGCAACTAATGAGTTAGTTGCGGGATGATGTATTACGGAACGAGTAAAGAGACTTGCCAGTAACGAGATTGAACTAGGTATTGGATACCGACGATAGAATCTCGGGCAAGTAACATACCGATGACAAAGGGAACAACGTATGTTGTTATGCGGTCTGACCGATAAAGATCTTCGAAGAATATGTAGGAGCCAATATGGGCATCCAGGTCCCGCTATTGGTTATTGACCGGAGACGTGTCTCGGTCATGTCTACATTGTTCTCGAACCTAGGGTCCGCACGCTTAAGGTTTCGATGACAGTTGTATTATGAGTTTATGAGTTTTGATGTACTGAAGGAGTTCGGAGTCCCGGATGAGATCGGGGACATGACGAGGAGTCTCGAAATGGTCGAGATGTAAAGATCGATATATTGGACGACTATATTCGGACATCGGAAAGGTTCCGAGTGATTCGGGTATTTTTCGGAGTACCGGGTAGTTACGGGAGAAGTAGTGGGCCTTGATGGGATTTAGTGGGAAGAGGAAAATGCTGCTGCGCCCCCCCTCCCCTTTGGTCCGAATTGGACTAGGGAAAAGGGGGCCGGCCACCTCTCCTTGTCCTCCTATTCCTTCTCCCTTCCTCCCCTCTTGATGGACTCCTACTAGGACTTGGAGTCCTAGTAGGACTCCCATCCTGGCCGTACCTTATGCCTTGGCCGGCCTCCTCCTCCTTCATCCTTTATATACAGGGGCAGGGGGCACCACATAGACACACAAGTTGATCATTGTTGATCGTTCCTTAGCCGTGTGCGGTGCCCCCTGCCACCAAATTCCACCTCGGTCATATCGTTGTAGAGCTTAGGCGAAGCCCTGCGTCAGTAGTACATCAAGATCGTCACCACGCCGTCGTGCTGACAGAACTCTTCCTCGACGCTTTGCTGGATGGGAGCCCGAGGATCATCATCGAGCTGAACGTGTGCTAAGAACTCGGAGGTGCCGGAGTAACGGTGCTTGGATCGGTCGGATCGGGAAGAAGATGTACGACTACTTCCTCCACGTTATGTGATCGCTTCCGCAGTCGGTCTGCGTTGGTACGTAGACAACACTCTCCCCCTCGTTGCTATGCATCACCATGATCTTGCGTGTGCGTAGGAAATTTTTTGAAATTACTACGTTCCCCAACACCAGGACCCCAACCCCGCCGTGGAGCCGCGCCTCCCCGAGCTCCGTCCATCACCGGAATGGGTCCCCGGTCCCGTCCTCCACCGGATCTGATGGATCCCGACCTCCCTCGACCTCACCTGCTTCGCCGTTGCCTCGAGCCGTCGCCGGAGTTCAAGCCCCGCCGCCGCCTTGTCTTCGTCCCGCTCGGGAGCGGGGACGAGCGCCCGCTCATGGGCCGCCTCCCCCTCGCGCACGTGGACCCCGTCCTAGGCCACATCAGCCGCCGGCCCAGCAGCACCGGCCTGTCCCCTCTCTTGTGTCCTGGGCCTTGGCCCATGGTGAGCAGCCCGTCTAACCCTCGCCCAGTGTGCGTTTTAACATTTTGCGCCCGTTCTGTTTTTTTTCCCGGAGATGACTAAGTCCCTAGATTCCAGTATTTTTATGCCATGTTCATCAAGTCATAACTCATCACCCATTGCTCCGATTCGTGCGTGTAGCATATCAAAATGTTCGTCTCGACGAGTAAATTATTTCATTTCATTGCATCATTTTCATTTGAGCTCATATTGATGCCCGAAATGCTGTTGGAAGAGGGCTATGTGATGAATTTGTCAGTTCTGTTTCAGCAAATGGCATTTTTGTCATTTTTTCCATGATTAATGTGTGCATGCTATGATCCTGAGCTCTACATGTGTGCTGTTATATGCCATGCCATCTTACAGAGGTGCTTGCCATGTATTTTTGTGATCTATGAGGTGACTAGAACAAGCTTGCAAAGTAGCGTAATCGGTAATGCTGATTTCAGGGACTTAGAATTTCACTAAGTCCTTGTCCTGATTTTGTTGTTATGCCATATGTTCATGTTGTTTCCTAGTGATCCGTGCCTCTTTTGAGGATGATCAGTATGGATGTTTTGTTAACATTGTGGTTCTCTATCCATCCATGTCTTTGTTTGCATTTATGGAGCACCCTAGCTTGAGGTAATCTAGCTCTACTTGTGCTATAAAATGATCCTGGCAGATTGTTGACATGTTTAGCGATTTTGCTGAGGATGTTGCTATTGATCCGTGCATGCTATGATGATGTTCTTGCCATGTATAACTTCTATGCTATGTTTTCTTGATGGGTGTATTCTTAGTTTGTCATGCCATGCTCTGTAGTGAGTGCTTCGAGCTCGTAAACATGCCTGCAAGTTGACTAATTTGCATGCTCCAGTTTTTCACTAAGTCTGAATCTGTTTATGTTTTTGCCATGTTCATATGCTTGCAATTGTATTTTCTGATCCCTTTTGACTCAAGGTCACTAAGGGAATTTTGTTAAGTGCTTTGAGTAGCTTCATGTCATGCCTTCATTTGCCATGATATGTTCGTGTAGCATGTAGTTTTCATGCTCTAAAGTGTGCTTCCTGATGATAAATTCCAAACGTGTTAATTTCACTAAGTCTGAAACCTGTTATCATTTGCTCTTTTGCCATGCTTGTTTGAACCTGTTAATGAGTGAATTAGCCGTAGCTCAGTGTTCATCTTTTGTTAAGCATCTTGAGTGGATCCCTACCATGTATTTTGTTGCCATGTTTGAGTGTTTTAGCATATTTAACTTGATGCATTTAGATGGCTACTTGTTGTTTGTCGCAGACCGGTGCCATATTTGTTTTGCTTGCCTTTTCCAAACCGTGCATCAGATCCCGGCGATCTTTATATCGATTTCAACCGAAATCACCTCACCTTTCCAGTGGCACTCTTGGATTTCCAAGTTGAGTCCAGGTTCAATCATTCCTTTGCAAATCATGCATATGCATCACATACCGCATCCCGCATATCATACCTTGTTCGTGTGTTGGTTGTTTACTATGTTGTGTGCTTCTTTCCGGTGTTGCTTCTTCGGGTTGGTTCCGTTAACGTCGCGTTTGTGAGGACCCGTTCGACTACGTCCATTTTTCTTCTTCATGGACTCGTTCTTCTTCCTTGCGGGATTTCAGGTAAGATGACCATACCCTCAAAATCACTTCTATCTTTGCTTCCTAGTTGCTCGCTCTATTGCTATGCTTATGCTGCGATACCTACCACTTGCTTATCATGCCTCCCATATTGTTGAGCCAAGCCTCTAACCCACCTTGTCCTAGCAAACCGTTGATTGGCTATGTTACCGCTTTGCTCAGCACCTCTTATAGCGTTGTTAGTTGCAGGTGAAGATTGGAGCTTGTTCCATGTTTGGGACATGGACATTTTGTTGGGATATCACAATATCTCTTATTTAATTAATGCATCTATATACTTGGCAAAGGGTGGAAGGCTCGTCCTTATGCCTGGTGTTTTGTTCCACTCTTGCCGCCCTAGTTTCCGTCATATCGGTGTTATGTTCCGGGATTTTGCGTTCCTTACGCGGTTGGGTTATAATGGGAACCCCTTGACAGCTCACCTTGAATAAAACTCCTCCAGCAATGCCCAACATTGGTTTTACCATTCGCCACCTAGCCTCTTTTTCCCATGGGAGTCGCGCTCCCGAGGGTCATCATTATTTTAACCCCCCCGGGCCAATGCTCCTCTGAGTGTTGGTCGGACCGAGTAGACTGCGGGGCCACCTTGGGGCAACTTAAGGGTTGGTTTTACTCGTAGGATGTCTCATCTGAGTGTGCCCTGACAACGAGATATGTGCAACTCCTATCGGGATTTGTCGGCACATTCGAGCGGTGTTGCTGGACTTGTTTTACCATTGTCAAGATGTCTTGTAACCTGGATGCCAAGTCTGACCGGAATGTCTTGGGAGAAGGAATATCCTTCGTTGACCGTGAGAGCTTGTGATGGGCTAAGTTGGGACACCCCTGCAGGGTTTTGAACTTTCAAAAGCCGTGCCCGCGGTTATCGGCAGATGGGAATTTGTTAATGTCCGGTTGTAGAAAACCTGAAGTTGATCTTAATTAAAATACATCAACCGCGTGTGTAATCGTGATGGTCTCTTCTTGGTGGAGTTCGCGAAGTGAAAACGATGTTGGAGTTATGTTTGACGTAGGTTGTTCTAGGATCACTTCTTGATCATAGTTTCTCGACTGTGCTTTGCCTTCTCTTCTCGCTCTCATTTGCGTATGTTAGCCACCATATATGCTAGTCGCTTGCTGCAGCTCCACATCATACCTTTACCTTACCCATAAGCTTAAATAGTCTTGATCGCGAGGGTGTGAGATTGCTGAGTCCCCGTGACTCACAGATGCTTCCAAAACCAGCTTGCAGGTGCCGTTGAACCATGCAGCTGACGCAACCAAGCTCAAGGAGGAGCTCGATGAAGATCTTGTCCTTTGTGTTATTTCATTCAAGTTGATCAGTAGTGGAGCCCAGTTGGGGTCGATCAGGGATATGTGTAGCATTTGCGGTAGTCTTCTTTTATTTTGGTTCCGTAGTCAGACCTTGATTGTATCTGGATGATGTAATCTTATTCATGTATTTGTGTGACGTGGCGAGTGTAAGCCAACTATGTATCCTTTCCCCTTTTATTTATATTACATGGGTTGTTTGCGAAAATTACCTCACTTACGACATTACTTTCAATGCGGTTATGCCTCTAAGTCATGCTTCGACACGTAGGAGATATAGCTGCATCGAGGGCGTTACAAGTTGGTAATCAGAGCCTTCCCCGACCTTAGGAGCCCCCTGCTTGATCGAATTGTTGACGTTGTTGAGTCGAAAAATGTTTTGAGTCATTTAGGAATTATATATCGGAGAGTTAGGAATTCTTTTTACTCCTCAGTCCCTTCATCGCTTTGGTGAGGCATCCTGACGTAGAGTTTTGACTGTTCTCTTCTCAAATTTCACTAATTTTTTTTAGGATCACGCGGGTATCTTGCAATCGTTCCGATGGTTTTGTGACGAGAACATTGTACTTGGTGCCTCCTATCATTTAGGGGTTGTGGCAGTGTCGCGGGGAGTTGAGCTCCGAGGTGTTGTCGTCACAATTTTATCGTTGCAGTTCTGGGAGACCTGAGATTAGTTTCGCCGACATTGAAAATCTCTTTTATGCTGTTGTTGGTGAGATAACCTCGACGCCACCCAGTACTGAGGCGGGAGTTCGGGAGTATTGCCATAACTTGTATAACGGATGCTTTTCGAAGGTTGAGGTAAATGATTTCTGAAGGTTTCTTGCTTATGTGTTGAAGGATGGATATAGCTGGATGTAGGATTTGCTAGTTTTGGGTGACATATTATGCTTCCCCTGTATCCCCAACACCTGATTGCATAACCAGAAAATTTCAGCAGTTTATAAGTGGGAATTCAAGTAGCTCTTAGGATATCTTTCCGACAGATGTATGATATGATATTGGGGTTCGACGTCTAGTGGTCCGCCTATCCACGGTTGGTTTTACAGTGGTCTCGTTGCGTCTTAAAGAGTCATTGGCTATGCCGAATCAGGGACGCTTCGTATGTCATGTGCACTGCCTTGTACATGATGGTGTTGTATGATGGAGCCCGTGTAGGCCTCACCACGAAAACTTCGGACGAAATCTCTATCATATGTTTGTTCCTGCTTATTTTGCAAGCCAATCCTTTATTTTGTTTTGAGTTGTGGTATTCGAGTTGCTTCGAAGTCAAATGTTGATTCCATACCTTTCCTAAGCGGTGTTCTCATGTTCCTATGTGAATACCAATCATTCATGATCATTGAGATTGTCATGTCAATCCGTTTCAACCGGCGTGTTTCTCTTCAAGTGGATCCGATCATTTCAACATCCGCAAGATCAACTCAAGTCTTCTCAACGGTGTTTGTTTCATTCGTCTCCAAGTTGCCTTTGTTTCCCCGCCCACCCACCCTTTTTCTTCAAGGACTCAGATTTCTTATTCAAGTATCATCTTATTCATGGGAAGCCTCTCCATTCCTTTTCCGTCAATGTTCTTATCCGGTGATTCTCATGAAGATACCAACGGAGCCTCAAGTTCATCATTATTTGCTCATTTCCTTCTCCGGTGGACTAATTCAAACTTTTGGTGTTGATCATATCCCTTTTCCTTGTTTCAAATACCCTCTCTTGCTGGTGCTCCTCATATTCATTCATTTCTCGCTATTCATCTGTTCCAGAGTGCTAAAGACATCTCAGAAGATTCGTGTTTCCACTCTTAATCCATTCAAGCTATTTGAGGATGTTATCTCATTCAAGTCTTTTAATTCAACTAGTGCAATCTCTCTTTTTAATCATTCTAACGGTGCTTTCTCTTGAGTGGGCCCTAACCCACAGGTTTTTCCCAGGATCTTACCTGACTCTTCTTATTTTTCCGGTGCTTCTCAAATTCTTTTCTAAAGTTTGACGTAAGAATGTTTTATCATCAGTCAAATGTCTTTCTCCAATATCTTTCAAATTCTTTTCACCATTGGCTCAACCTTTCCATTCTTCATTTAGGAGTGTCTCAACAATTCATGGTGTTGTTTCTCGTCGTAATTCTCAGATTTTGAAGACCGAAGAAGAATTTTCTCTCAATCTTGCTCCATTCTCTTCAAGATTCGTGGTTCTAGTTCGAGGCCATCCTCTCATAATTGTTTTTCGATTGTCAAAATTCTTTTCACCTATCCAGAGCAATTCAAGATTCTGTTCAGTTTGTTTATCCGGACCTATCACCTAAGATTTTTTTCACTCCAGCCTTTAGCTCTCATACTCTAAATCATACCGGTGCTTAAATCAAGGATTCTCTAATCAGCTCGTAATCTCTTCGTTCTCTTGGATCTAACTTCTCTCAAGCATATTCATTTATTTGCCGATCCTCCCGTTGTTTTCTCGTGTTTTATTCATTCCTTTTCAATTCTTACGGTGGGTCGTTCAAGATCTCTCTTCCATGGTTATCATACTAATTCATTCGTTGTTTCATCCTACCGGTGGTTCGTTGAAGACCTTCTCAAGTTTGCGCTATATCTCTCTTAATCCTTTCTACGAGAATAAATAGTGTTCCAAATCCATTGTTGGTCATCAATTTAATTGGCGAAGGATAAACATAATGTAATTCTTATTCTTGTTTCATCCTAATGATTAATTCCTTATTCCGGAGGTTCTTCAAATTCTCTATTTCAATTGTTTCATCTTTCTTTTCCGGAGTTCCGAGGTTTTCCGTTTTATCTCACCACGGAGATCCATCTGATCATTGCAAGGTTTCACCTTGTGTTTTCAACTTCTCTTTCCTTCCGTTTGATCATTCTTTTGTTTACCGGAGTTCTTCATGGAGGTGCTACATGATGGTTCATCAAGGATTTAATTCCTTCTCGAAGTGATCATCAAGATTCTTTTCAGAGGAGCTCAGGCATTCTTCATCTTGCAATCCGGAGTGCAATTCTTTCTAGCGTATCATTGGAGGTGGTATTATGTCATTCTCGATAATTTCAGTTCATGTTTCATGGTTCACAAAGTTGTCAAGAATGAGATATTTAAACCCATCAATCTCTTCGTTGGAGTTATCTTGTGTCATGTTTCACCTAAAGCTTTCTCTAAGGATTGTTGCTATTATGGTGCTTATAAATGACTCAAGTTCTTTTATCCTCCCGGTGAAATAAGTTGCTCATCCCCTTGTTGATATAAATCCAATCTATCGTTTCCGTTAGTGGCAGAATTTGACATCATAGTTTTGAGATGTTCTTCATAAGCCCACATCAAGCTTACTCTTTTCGTTGTTGGTTTTCAAACAATTCCGTTCGAACCTTCTCCTAAAGATGCTTTTTCAAGCTCATTTGAGGTAGGACATGTTGTTTTTCTTCTCCATTCTTTTCTTTGCATTCTTTGATTCCTTCCGGAGGCATTGTGATGTTGCTCTTTTCAACTCATCATCTCGTTTTCTCAAATATCATGTTCTTTTCATGCCTATCGATTCAACTGGAGTGTTGTGCCTTTTTGCTCGAGTTCTTTCATATTATCAAGCCTTGCATATCTTTCCAACCGGAGTGCTACCCGAATCGGTTCTTTCTTATTCCTCTTTCTTAACGGAGTGCTTTCAACTTTGTTCTTCT
This sequence comes from Triticum monococcum, assembly GCA_034509565.1. NCBI lineage: Eukaryota > Viridiplantae > Streptophyta > Magnoliopsida > Poales > Poaceae > Triticum > Triticum monococcum. Next base: position 425,297,717 of record CM067847.1, on the reverse strand, counting down.
CCGTTTCTTTCTTTCTTTCATTTTGCTCAACATTTTCAAGGTTCTTTGGTTTCACTCGTTCGTCAAAGAAGCAACTTAGTTTTACCTCTTCTCTTTCTCTTCCATTTTTCCCTCCGGTGCCATTCTAGATCTCGGGACGAGATCCTCTCGTAGTGGTGGAGTGTTGTGACGCCCCGAGACCGATGTGCCAGGTGTTCCTCCAGTTTTTCGCTATTGTTGCCTTGTCATTGAAAAAACAGGCAGTGAACACCACTTCAGTGAAAAAAGGCTTATTAAAGCTTCTCCTAGCCTGTATAACCAGATCAGACATTGAGTCTCCAGAAGCCCATTAAATCTGCAGATAATTCCAAACTCTTACACTAAAGTTGCAGTTGAAGAAAATATGATCCTTGGTTTCTCGAGCCTGCAAGGGGCATAGTCTATAGTGAACTCCATCCTCCATGTGCCAATGCCTTCTTTCCACCATGTCCTCTATATTTAGTCTGTCCATAATAAGCATCCAGGCAAAAACCTTAATCTTCATAGTGCAAGAAGACTTCCAAATCCAGCAGGTCAAAGGATTAAAAGTTTCAGACACAAAAGTGTGGGAGTAAAACATCCTGGGCCTGTACTGCTTGGAGGAGGCTTGTCAAAACCACACATCTTTAGTGCCAGTTATTCTATTGTGGGAACCCATCAAAGATTGAATCAAATTCAACTCCTCAAATGCCTGTGTAGACAGGGGAAGGTGAAAATGTTGCAGGATGTCCTGAGAGCTAAAAATCTCCTTGACTGAGATCCATGCATCCTTAGCATATGAGAATAGCCTAGGAAATCTTGTTTGTAGAGAAGAAACCTCATTCCCAAGATTCCAGTTGTCAGAACAAAAGAGTGCAGTGTCACCCTCATTTATCTGGACCCATTAACACTCCTTGAAACTCTACATGACCTTGCAAACGTCCCTCCACCAAAAGGAGCCGCAAACAGATGTTCATTGAGGCACCCTTGCATGGTAATATGAGTCCCAAATTAGAGACACCCAAGCAATATCTTTCCTATTGAGGAAATTACCAGCATGCTTGAGTAGCAGAGCCACATTCTGCACCCCCAAGTTGAGAATACCAAGTCCTCACCTGTTCTTTGGCCTGCAGATAAGTTCCCAAGCAACAAGTGAAGGGGCTGGCTCACCTCTATTTTTCCTCCAAAGACATTGCCTCTGAGTTCTCTCCAACTGCTTGAGGATACCAGCAGGAATAGCCAAGCTACACAGAAAGAAGATAGGCATGGAGGACAAAGCAGAGTTCAAAAATTGCAGTCTTTCACCTTGATTGAGAAATGATGAACTGGTAGTCATTCTCCTTTCCATGCAGTGAACAAGTGGCATAAAATCTACCATTTTGGGCCTTGTGGTTCCCATTGGCAATCCAAGATAAGTAAAGGGAATTTTCCCAATTTGGCAACCAAAAGCAGCAGCTAGATCATTCATAATTGCAGAATCAACATTTATGGGGATGATAAAAGATTTATGATAGTTGACATCCAGTCCAATGGACTGGGAGAACACTTGGAGAATATCATTCAAAGGAAGTAGCTGGGCCCTATCAGCAGGCAAGATGATCAAGGTATCATCTACATACTGAATCACTAGGTAATCCTGGTCATGACAAGGGATAGGTAGCTGTAGTATTCCTCTTCTAAACATGTCATTAATAACTGTTTGCAGGAGGCCAGCAGCTATAACAAATAAGAGAGGAGATACTGGATCACCCTGCCCGACTCCCTTTTTTCAAACAAATTTCCTCCCAGGGACACCATTAAGAAGGACTGATGAAGTACCAGTGGCTAGTAAGTGCTTCATCCAAAGAATCCATTTGTTGTTGAATCCTTTGTGCTTTAAAATTTGCACTATTGCTTCATGCTCCAAGGAATCAAAAGCCTTCTCAAAGTCAAGTTTGAGAATTACAATTGGCCTTTTAGACTGATGGCACTGGTGCAGGTACTCAAGAGTCCAGCCCATAGAGTCCTGAATTGTTCTTCTTTTAATGAAACCATATTGGTTCTTGTGAATACTCTGCAAAATCACCTCTTGGAATCTGTTTGCTACCATTTTAGAGAGAAACTTCAGCCCCATTCCAGTAAGAGAAATAGGCCTATAGTCTCCCACTTCTTCAGGTGAGAGCTTTTTGGGTATCAGGGTGATGTATGACCCATTTATATTCTCCAAATAGAAGAGCCCTCATAAAAAGCCTGAGCTAGCTCATAGAAATCCTGAGAGAGTATATGCCAGCACTTTTTGAAGAACAAACCATTAAACCCATCTGGACCTGGAGCTTTATCCATAGGCATGTGCTTAACCACATTATCCATCTCTTCCTTTTCAAAGGGCTTGGTGAGAATGTCAAGGCCTTCTACAGGGGGAATAAGAGAGGAGGGATCAAATCCCATCATAATGCCTCTAGAGGTGCCCATTCTGTTTTTGAAACAATTCCAGATGATGCCTTCCATATGAGAATTGTTAGATACCACAGTACCATCAGACAATTTAAGACTTGTAATGGAATTTCTCCTGTGCCTCTCAGTGGCCATGGCATGGAAAAACTTAGTGTTTTCTCCCCCACCTTAATGTATCTAATAGTGCACCTTTTTTCCAATAAAGAAATTGCAAATGCAACAATTTTTCCAAGTGCATCTTGACAATACTTCTTAAGTTCTGTTCCTGTCTATACAGAGGCCTCCACTCTTCCAATTCATCTAAGAGGAGAATAACATGATTACATTTACTAATCAGAAGCCTCAACTTGGAAACATTCATTTGCCACCTCTTCAGACACATCCTCGATGATTTAAACTTATCTGCAATCCTAGCAGTTATGTGGCCCTTCCTGGAAGGTTTTTTCCAAGATAATTCTACACAGTCCATAAAACCCTCTAATTCCATCCAATAATTCTCAAACCGAAAGAGATTTGACTTTGGGATGGTTGTTTTGATAGAGACCACACATGGTACATGATCAAATGTAGTCCTGGCAAGAGGAAGCACCTCAGTCGTAGGATAGTCAGAAATCTAGTCTACTGAAGTGAAGAACCAATCTAACTGCTCAAGAAGAGGTGTATCTTGCATATTTAACCATGTAAGTTCTGCCCTTGATGGGCAATTCAAGGAGGCCCAAATGCACAATTATCTCATTAAAGATAAACATATCATTGAGATCCCCACCAGGTAGATTCCTATTATCTATAGACTTCAAGAAGTTAAAGTCCCCTAACAGCAACCAGTTCTCTTCATCAGGTATATTCTGATTGTATAGCCATGTAACAAAATTATGTTTGGCCTCACCCTGGCAAGGCCCATATACAACAACCAAAGTACATTTGTCATTTATTCTGCTTGGACATAAACTCAACAACCACAGCAAATTGCTGAACCTGAATTAAAGTCCCATGGAAAACAGAGGAGTTCCAGACCACAAGGATTCCACCAGAGGCTCCCATGGAAGGAGAGGAAGCAAATCTATCAAACCTTTTAGGGCAGAAACTTTTGATTGATCTAGAGTCAAAAGAGGGGCATTTAGTTTCCTGCAGACAGGCTATAGCACACTGGCTTTCATCAATTTTTTGCCTAACTGCTCTTTGTCTAGCTTCAGAGTTTAAACCTATAACACTACAAATAAAGACACATCCGTGACATTTTGGGCCGAATGAATTTTTTCTGTCATACTTATGACACTTCTATGACGATAATTGTGACAATACCCGGTATCATCATAGATGTGGTGGGCTCCTACTTCTATGACAAAAAATCATGACAGAAAACGGGCTTTTTGTCTTGGGCGGGCTGGAGACACAGCTGCATGACATACTTTGTGCCGTCCATGATGGAAAAACTGTGGTAGAAGCGAGGGTGAGGAAAATATCGGGGTGTTCCTGGTTACGGTGGGTGGTCAGGGCCGAGCGATGCGCGTTTCTCTCGTACACGCACGCGAGGCGTTGGGCTCTAACTGAACCCGAGCGAGGTGTTGGGCTCTAACTGAACCCGAGCGATTGTACTGCAGGCTATGCGTTACTGAACATGAGCGATCGATCGCTGTTAACTGAACCCGATCGAGCGATTCCTTCGCTACTGCTGCTACCTCTGGATGAACAGTGAGCATTGCTAGGGGGTTTGGATGAACAGTTCCTGGTGGGGGTGGATGAATAGGACCCCGTGGTGTTGCCTTTGGATGAACAGGACCCCGATCGATCGAGCCGGTTCAGGCTGGATGAACAGGACCCCGTGGAGGGCAGGATGAACAGGACCACCCCGTGGAGGGCTGGATGAATAGTAGACGGTGGAGGGCTGGATGAACAGTATCCCGTGGAGGGGTGGTTGAACAGGAGCCCATGGAGAGGGCTGGTTGAACAGTAGCCAGTGGAGTAGCGCGCGGTGGAGGCTGGATGAACAGGAGGCCATGGATGAACAGTTGCAGGTGGAGGCTGGAGGAGGTCGACGGTGGATGAACAGTAGCCCGTGGAGGCTGGAGGGGGTCGATGGTGGAGATGAACAGTATCCCGTGGAGTCCCGTTTTGCGGTACGCCACACCCCTCCCGATGAACAGGACCCCCGTTTAGACCGTAGTGCTCCAACACAAGTCCGTTTCCTCCGTTTTGCGGTACGCCACACCCCTCTCGATCAACAGGACCCTCGTTTCGACCGTAGGAGGTCTGTTTCCTCCATTTCGGTATGCTAGACCCCTCCCGATGAACAGGATCCTGTTTCGACCGTGGCCGGTCGAACACAAGGCCGTTTCCTCCGTTCTGTGGTACGCTGGGCCTCGTTTCCATCGGCTATTCCGCCCAAGCCCTCCTGATGAGCACGACGATGCATTCTGTTCTGACCCAGCCGGTTGGCTCCCCATGAACACGACGATGACGTTGTTTCTCCGTTTCGACCCAGCCATGTACACAAGCCCTGGATGTACGTATGCGCGAGTAGGCATTCGAGACCCTGCCCGTATGTACGTACGTGGCCGTATTTTCTTGCTTGCACACTGCCCATTGTACGTACGTGTACATGCTACGTGCGCACCTTTACTACGGCACGTGCGCGCCTCTACATCGACCAGTATGTACGTACACATGCGCGACCAGAATGACAACGCTACGTACACTTCGACCATGTGGGTCTCGACTGTCATGCACTTCCTTGCGTGCGAAGATGTAGCTGGTGGGTCCCAGCACTTAGGGGCGAATTGTTTTTTTTTGCCTGGACACACTTCCTTGCGTGCGAAGATGTAGCTGGTGGGTCCCAGCAGTCAGGGGGAAACGTTTTTTCACGAAAATACAGTGGCCCGTCCGGTGGGTCCGCGCTGTCAGGTGGAGGAATAATTATTTGTGCGTAATAAGGAGGCACTTCCTTGCTGCGGCCGTGGACCCAGTTGTCAGCCTCTCCACGTACAATCCATGTCCGGTGGAAGTCGTTCCTTGACCACGTTGACTACGCCGCGCCGAGAGCGCCAGGGCGGTGGATGACAGCGAGGCCTAGGAAGGGGATGACACGGAGGCGGGGAAGACGCGGCAGTGGAAGCCCACACGGAGAGGAGTATGAGGGTCCACTGGTTCGGCTGCGGTGTGAGGCTGCTGTCGCCACAGAATAACAGGGGGTGTGGGTGAGTAGAGAGATGGCCTAGCCAGCGGTGGGAGTAGTAGGTGGCGGTGAGGCCTCCGCGGCATTGCAGCCGGCCACGGAAGGCAGGATCACGAGGCACGACCGACGCTGGTTTGGGCGGCTAGAGCAAGAAGACCAAAGGTTGAAGAAGCACTACAGCCGTTGGATGAACATCGTACGGTCAATGGAGCTAGAATCGTGCATATTGACTAAGTTGGCAAAGCCCTCCGTCTCCATAAACTTAGTAGGCCCACAAGTCAGTCTCCCACTATACTGGGTCCCAGCTAGCAGGGGAGTATTCATTTTTTTGTGCGCAATAAGGAGGCACTTCCTTTCGTGTGAAGATATAGCTGGTGGGTCCGAGCTGTCAGCGGCGGTAACATTTTTTTCACGAAATACAGAGGACCTTTTGGTGGGTCCCAGATGTTAGGTGGAGGAATCATTATTTTGCGCGTAATAAGGAGGCATTTCCTTGCGTGTGGCCGTGGACCCAGCTGTCAGCCTCTCCACGCACAGTCCACTTCAGATGCATGTCGGTCGTTGACCACGTTGACCAGGCCGCGACGAGAGCACCAGGGCGGTGGACGACGGCGAGGCCTAGGAAGGGAATGACACGGAGCCAGGGAAGACTCGGCAGTTGTTTCCCACGCGGAGGGGAGTATGACTGTACGAGGGTTTACTGGTTCGTCTGCCGTCACCGGAGAATAACAACAGGTGTAGGTGAGTAGAGGGATGGCTAGGCCAGCGGTGGGAGTACGGTGGGGTGGTGAAGCATGCATTGCAGCACAGCGGGCCGCGGGAAGGAGGGAGCAGGCAGTCCCGCCGACGATTGTTTGAGCGACTGGAGTAGGAAGAGCAGAGATTGAAGAAGCACGACGGCCGTTGCATGGAAATCCAACAATCACTGCTTGTGCATCAACCTTTTTTAGGAAAGCCTCAAATCTGTGGAAAACAGCATACAGCCCATCTGCCATTATTTCGAATAATTTACAGCCCATTTGCTAATTCTTAAGGTTTTTTTGGAGCCCATATTCTTTTTGATAGCATTACAACCCATATTGTGGCCACGGTTAAAAAATTATACGAAATTTTGCATATTTCCATGCGGTCTAAACTGTTTTTAATCCCGAAATTTTGAGTCACGTTTCAAACTGATTTTAAAAATAAATATATATCAATATAAAATCCAACAAATTTTCCACGCATAAAAATCAATGAAATTTAAAATCTCGAAATGAAAAAAAAGAAATTTGAAACTAATTGCCGGTTTGATGTGTTTTAAAAATGTACAGCCCATTTCTCATTACTGATAGGCCATTTTCTCGGCCAGCCGAATGAAGCTCTCCTTGTCTTGAAAGATTTGCAGCCCAACAGGCCTGACAAAGCGACTTACTTGGCAAATCACAAAAAAACTGGGATGTGGCCACGGACCCAGCTGTAAGCCTCTCTACGTACAGTACTCTTTCAATGGAAGTCGGTCGTTGACCACATTGACCACGCCGCGCCGAGAGCACCAAGGCGGTGGACGACGGCGAGGCCTAGGAAGGGGACGACGCGGAGCCGGGGATGACGCGACAGTGGATGCCCACGCGGAGAGGAGTACGAGGGTTCACTAGTTCGTCTGCGGTGTGAGGCTACCGTCCCCGCAGGGCCTGGCTAGCGGTGGGAGTAGTAGGGGGCGGTGAGGCCTCAACCGCAGCATAGCCAGCCACTGGAGGCAGGAGCAGGCAGTCTCGTCGGCGCTGGTTTGGGTGGCTGGTGCAAGAAGAGCAGCGATTGAAGAAGCAGCAGGACCGTTCGATTCAAATCCAACGGTTACTGCTGCTAGAATCATTCGTTGACTAAGTTGACAAGCCTTGCGTACGCGTCAACTTAGTAGGCCCATAGGTTAGCCTCCCAACCTATGCACCCCAGATGTCAGTGGGAGGAATCATTTTTTTCGTGTAATAAGGAGGCACTTGATTGCGTGCGGCTAGCCCAGTGGAGGGAGTAGGGTGGGCCAGGGAAGCCTGCGCGGCATCACAGCGGGCCACAAGAGGAGGGAGCAGGCAGTCCCGCCGGCGCTAGTTTAGGCAGCTAGAGCAGGAAGATCAGAGATTGAAGAAGCACGTCAGTCGTTGGATGGACATCCAACAGTCACTGCTGCTAGAATCGTGTGTTGACTGACAAAGCCTTGCGTGAACAAGTCAACCTCAAAATCTGTGGCATCTACAGCCCATTTGCTATTATTTTTATAATTTTTACTCATTTTATAATTCATATGGAATTTATTACAGCCCGTTTTCCATTTTTAGAATTGCTGCCCATTTTCTGGTCAGTACCAGGGTTAAAAAATTAACTAAATATGTGGGAAATTTTGAATATTTGCAAATTTTTGCGGAGGAAAAAAATATTCAAAATTCAAAAATTAGTAGCCATACTAAAACAAATTTAAAAATAAATTAGTACTATGTCATGTTAAATCCAATGAAATACTCCCTCCGTCCAAAAATTCTTGTCTTAGATTTATCTAAATACGGATGTATTAAGTCACGTTTTGGTATTAGATACATCCATACCTAGACTAATCTAAGACAAGAATTTTGGGACGGAGAGAGTATAAGATATCAGTGAAGAACAAAACAAAAGAAATTAATATCACATTTGCTATATTTTTTTTTGGAATTTTCTACCCCTTTTGATATTACTTTTAACACACACTGACCATACTCTTTGGCCAGGCCGGAATGCATCCCTCCTCGTCTTGAAAGATTTGCAGCCCAGTAAGTCAGAGAAAACAAATAGGCCTAGCTTGGGTATTCTTCATAAAGAAATATTGGGCTACCTATTTTCCCAAAGAAAAAACTGCTGGGCTGGTCATGTTGTCAGATGGGCCACAGAGACCGCACAACCCATTTTATAGCCTCCTCCTCCGAATTACTACTAAATAACAGGTTGTGCAATTCTGTCGTTAATTGACTATACGTTGAAAATGATGTGGGTCCCAAATATCAGCAGGGTGGATTAGAGTAAAAAGGAGGGGTTCATCCGAGTAGTAAAAGAGGCGCTTGCTTATGTTCGGGAGTGGACCTGGTGGGTCCGTACTGTCATACTCACAACTATAGTCCTCTCCCGATTCACTATGTTGACAAGGACCGTTTCAAAAAAAAAAACTATGTTGACAGGGCTGGACGGTGGCGCCGCGGCGAGTGCACCAAGGCAGAGGATAAAGTGTTGTCGCCAATGTGCTGGCCTGGGTTGGACATTCTTATTGAATAATAAAAATGGACCAGATCTATTTACGACATTGACTACGATTTGCATGGGTCCGCTGGTTGTAGTAAGAAAATGCTAGGAGAAAGTAGACTGGTCGCTATCTTGGCCGAAGAATAATATCGACTGAATGTAATGACACTATCATAGGAAATAATATCCTCCTGTTAAATCGTGAATTTAAAGAACTGGTGCATGAGCATTTAGCTTTATTTATTTATTTATGTACTTATTTATGTTTAGGGGACCTTGAGCATGTACCTGGGCCGGATACATGTGAGAGCCTCCCTTCCAGTTAATTATGGGCTTCTCTATTGGGCCTTCATCAGTGGGCTGCATGTTATCAACAAGTGAAAAATGTGTTCCGTACGAAAAATAGTATGCGCTACGTACGGCACGGGGCACTAAAGGATCGAACCGTGCAACGACTTCCAAAACATTGTGTTTGTCATTGTAAAAACACATTTATTCAACCAACAGATGAAATATACTACTGATTGTACATTGAAAACAGCAGCAGCAGCAACCAGGGCTGGGGTGCAACAGAAGCAGTAAGCAGGCCAAAAGAGTGAAGACGCAGCTCTCTCTTCCAAACCAAACATCAGCCATCATTACAAAAGGGCAACCAAAAAAGAACAAGTGTTTGCATCAAACTCAATAAAGATCCTACTACACCAAGTGTATGCATCTAACTAACTGGCTCAGTTAGACGTTACTATTTATTAAGCTGTGGAGATTGGCTGACGGCTTGAACCAGATGGGTGCCTGACAGGGGATACTCCAGCCAGCAGGTCGAAGTCTGATACTTGCGACCCTGTCTCCTACTTTGGCCTGCAGAGCGTGGCGACACATATCAGGGTATGGTGCATGCAGAGACGCATGATACGCTATGTACACACAGTTTTGCCTGATGAACAAAACTGCGCTGCCATCATGATCCTTGCCGTCGGTTATCTCCTGCTTAATCGGATAATTCAGTCCAACAAACAGAGAGCATGTACCAAGGCTACTTACCAACCTCCAGTCAAAAATTCCTGAAGGCCTAGAGAAGTAGTGACTGTGACTGTATTCCGTGAAACAACACGTCCGGTACGTGCGAACAATCATCAAACATTCACCGTCGTCTGATCGAGCCAGGAACCACCTGCAACTGCCATGCCGCTTTTCTTTGAAAGGTTCTGGGATTAGGAAAAGTAGGGACACCATGCGGCCTACAACATCATATCAAGTTGGAGTCAAATAACCCAAAAAAAGTTTGAGTCAAATAAAAAAGGGCTCTTGATGTAGTCAATCTTAAGAACAACATGTTTTGAGAATGAATACTTTTCAGTAAATGCTGACAGTAATATAAGCAAGCCATCATGATATCATAGGAAAGTAACATGCTGCTGTAACAGCCGTTTGTAGCGATGACTGGAGTAGGCCAGCAATACGTCCAGCCATAGAAGGAGTCGACAACGTAAATGAAGCCCTTGTGTTCAATGGCATCAGAGAACCATGGAGGATGTATGATCCTGCAATGGACGTGTAGATTTATCCACTTACCGCAGTGACCTGTCAGATAGGCGAGACCGCGGTAGAAGAACGCAATTAGCCTGAAGTCTTTGTAATTCGCGGATCTTGTGGGCACTTGGCAGATTACAACATTGAGCAAATCAAACTTGGTATCATGTTGGCTACTATAAGATTCCGAGTATTCTGGACCGCGGTGCCAAAGTAGTGTAGTGTTAATCGAAGGAAGGGGGATCAATCGCCGGGTGTAGACCTCCACGAGCATCTAGCTGTCACGACCGTCGACGAGCACCATCCAAGACGTGTTCATGTCGACCCAATACATACCGTTAATGTAGTTGAGGGTGATGGGGATCGGATCAAAGTCAAGGGGTTGATGCTTGCCACCCTATGATCATTATGCTACTTGACACGCCGTTTCTGAAGATCAGGTGGCATCAGCAAGCAAGGAGCTGGCTTAAAAATCTCCGGCCTAAGGGCTTTGAGTAAATGGTACAGCCCCGACGAGCACGCGGCGAGCGGCATGGTACTGAGATTGTCCAACCATGAAACAATGAGCTTGATTACCTCTGTGGGGAGCGAATTCCAGCCACTCTTTCGGTGGACGCTGCTCGGTTCTGCCATTGTTAGTGCTTGGGTTTCGGACGAGGGGGGAGGCACCTTAGCGGGGATGGAAGAGCGGACAAAGATGGAGAAGCGAATATGTGCTACGGGAAGTGGATAGGTGATGATGACTACAGCACGCCGCTTGACTTACGAGACACATACCATCAGCGTAGGGTCATATTGAAGTCAGACAACTTGCTTGAGTGATCACAATACTGGTCTAATCATTGTTATATCAAAAGTAAACTATTTGGAGTGAAACATAAGATATTTTTAGTGATACGTATATCAAAAGTAAACTATTTTCTTTCAAATTTGTGAATATGTATTATTCTACTTTGGATCCGTTGCAACAGAAGGGCTCATTGTTATAAAGGTTTATCTATTGCATTCTCCGCAACCAACACCTAGTGTACTGGTCCGGGCCGGATGCTCGCAGCGCGATGACCTGAGTTTGAATTCTGTCCTAAACTTTAGTTTTTTATATTTTTTTAATATATATACTATACTTCTTTCTCTACTGTAACGGCAGTGGAACCCACAGAGTACTTAGATGACAGGATTAAGGATGGATTTGTTTCTTTTTAACTTTCTGTACAAATCTGTAGCCAGCCTGCAAGTCATGTATACTGTACTGATAGTGGAACCCACAAAGTACTTAGAATACAAGATTAAGGATGCAATTAACTTTTTATAGAGGGAGAATCAAACATGAAATTAACTCAAATGGATTGGACGTGACTCTATTATTCTCCAACGGCAACCGGCAAATTTCCTCCCGCTGGCCAGAGTAGGTTTCTCGGTTTGCATGCGGGTTTAACGGAGGGGTTTGATGGAGGCGAGGAGGCGTGTTCAGCCGGGCATGCAGTGGACGGTGCAGTACTATTCGATTTGACAACTACAACCAGTATATTACTAGTACGAGGGTACGTGCATAGCACGTGCAAAGTTCAATTCGTAAAATTAGATCTCCCACGCTGATTTTTTTTCTTCAAAAAAGAAGTCCTTGAAAAGTCTTACAAATCAACAATTCTATTCTATTTGTTTGTAAAGTTATCATGACAGCTATCCTAATTTCACTAATCAGAATTTCCTAGGTGTATAAGTCTTCCCTCCTTCTTGGTCACGGTGCACAACCAAAGATGACTTATTCACCTGGACGGAGGGAGTAGCACAGTCTGCAAGAATATATAAAGAGAGACGTGTAGTGCGACAGTATATAGTAAAGTTTGTGCTATATGCACGTACTTACAAAATGCATACGAATACACAAGGTTTTCAAACTTTCCCTTTTACATACTTAATTAAGGACGCTAATAATTCCTGAAAGTTCGGGATTTATCATTTGCGTCCCAAAACTAATGAGATCGCCTTACGAAACAAAAATTATACTCCAACTAAAAGCCACGGCGCTCACAGGAGCGCTTGCGGCGTGCCATGAGTGCCCTGGTGCGCGGCCGTTTCCTAGCGCGCCGACACAACGCCTCTTACTCAGCCTCGCAACTTGCGAGGTGCTGATTGGCGGCTTGCTGGCGGGCGAGCGCGATCTCACCGGTGTGGTGATCCGGCGCCAACAGGTACTCCTCCTTGCTGGAAGCGCGCACCCGGTCCACGTACTGCCAAGCGTAGATGAGGCACTTGGGCTCGACTGCAATCAGGGTTTCGGCACGGGCGTCCTCCGCCACCCTCACGGCCCTCGCATGAGCCTTCTGCCAAAGAGCCAATTGCTTGACTCTCTCGGACACGACATAGGCCTCCCAGGCAGGTTGTTCCGCGGTGCGCTTCTCTTCCTCTGCCTTCTTCTCCGCCTCTATTTTGGCACACTCTGCTGGAAGCAAAGCCTCCCACAAGGCGACATCCATTTCTTTCCAAAGCTCCTCAAGGCTGGGGGGGCTCGGCGGGCGGCGCAGCATTCTCCTCGTAGTGGGGAGCCGACGCGTCCTCCGACGCACGTGCTGGCGAGATTGGGAACACCGACGTGTCCACCTCAACGTGTCGCAGCGAGGAGCGAAACGCCGATGCGTCCTCCTCGACTAGTGGTGGCGAGGAACAGAATGAGGACGCGTCCACCTCGACGCGTCGCGGCGAGGAGCGGAATGCCAACGCGTCCTCCTCGACTAGTGGCGGCAAGGAACGGAATGGTGACGCATGACCGTCTGCGCGGTGCAGCGAGGGGCGCCTAGGGCTTGGGAGGGGCGATGCGATGGTGGTCGACGTGAGAGGCAGGGGGGAGATAGCGATGAACGTGAGGGGGAGGAGATAGCGATGTCGTGGGAGGCAGTATTTATAGTGAGCAATGGGACACCTATGTAAGATATGGACTGAGTTACACTGACTTAACTGCAGGTCCAGTTGCGTCACTGACATGTGGGCCAGACCCCTGTTGGGCCTATATGTCAGTGACCCGATGCACCTGCAGTTAAGTAACTGAAGTAGCGTCCCGGAAGATATGTTGCGTGATTAACATAACAGCTACTCCCATCACATGCTCAGATTTCAAGGTGCATTAATTCATTGCATGCGAGGATTATGATAAACTTGACCAATGCATGTACTTCATGCATGCATGCATTGCAATTAATGCATTGGTAAACACAATTCTTTGAGAAAAACGAGCGCATTAATTGAGTGCTTTTACAAACAATGAAAATTATTCCACCACTCATCATCTACCTTGGTTGGTGAGATTTTTGAATTGAGCCATATAAGTCGGCAAGGAGGTAGTATGTGGGCATATTTGTTTGAGTAAATTATGGGGGAGGGAAGGGGTGGAAATATTTCTGGTCACAACGGATTGGTCGAGCGCCGGGGGAGGAGAGTCAGGCATGCAGAATTTTTTTCCACACGGGGTGGAGTGGTGGGACTGCCGGAGGGAGAAGGAGAGTCTGGCAGGCATATTGTTTCCACACATGGAGAGGAAAAGATTTGGAGATGAATAGGCTTCCTGCAGTATGGGGAACGGTGCATAATAAGTCTCATCTTGCATGCCGGGCTAGGTATAGTCTCTAGTCATTAAAAACATACACTGCCCACACATGTTCATATTTCAAGGTGCACTAAATTATTGCATGCGATGATTAAGGCTGGCCATAATGGTGGTATCTTAGCTGGTATCATGCACACGGGAATAGCAAACATGCTGATGTGGCAAAGAATTAAAGAAGAGAGGGGGTTAGAGTAACTAGTGTTCATGCATTCATTGGTAAACACATTTTTTGTGAAGAACTACAAAAACTATTCCACCGCCTCTATCTTCCTAAGAGTAGGTGAAAATTTTGAATCGAGCCCTTTAAACTAGAAGGGAGGTAGTAGTACTCTAATAGCTAACCTTGGACCGGTTTGGATCCATGTGTTAGAGTTAGTTTGGGTTAGTTTGAACTCAACTAAACCAAAAAAAATCTAACCCACCCAATAGGTGCTTATTTGGGTTAGTTCTTCTCAGGAAACTAAAAAACACATTTTTCTCTCGCTCTCCCTGCAGCAGATTCCTCCCCACTTCCTCGAAGCTTCTTGTCCTCTCCCTCCCTCCCTCCCCCCCTCTCGCATCACCCATGAAAGCACCTCGCCGTATTCGCGCTCCATCTAACGCTGTCATCCAAACACCTCTTTCGCTAGAGTTACTTCAGGGTTAGTTCGGGATTAGAATCTTTAAGTCATCTAACTCATCTAATAGTAGTTCTTATACTCATTATAATCAGTATTGTAGATATTGATATTTTTAGTATAAATTTGGTCAAACACTTTGCAAACGGTTGACGGAAGTAAAAAGGACCATAGGCAGTATCATGCATGCGGAGTAGGCAAAAAATTGCTCATTTATAGCCGGTCGATGTCTCAAAGGGCGCGACCGCGCGAGGGAGGCGAAGGTCGTGGGAGGCGCGACAGTTGACGGAATTAAGTGAAGTTACCCACACGCCGGCATGGCGTGCGAATAGGTAGAAGCTATACCGTCAGGCCTACAATATGGGTCTAGTAAACATGACATCTACTGGGTCTCGCATAGTTCTCGCGAACTCTTTGGGGGCTTGCAACCGTTTATCCACCGGTCAAGCCAGCAACCCCACGCCGTTCACCAGCCCTACTCGTCCCCGTCTTCTACTAGTACAATACCTTACAACAGTTCGCTCCCAGTCGTCCCGTCCTTTCACATTACACCAGTTCAACTTGTCCTAACCCTCCAACAAAATCCATGCCCTCCCAAATCTCCATGGTCACTGTTGGTGTCAAAACCGGCGGATCTAGGGTAGGGGGTCCTGAACTGTGCGTCTAGGCCGGATGGTAACAGGAGACAAGGGACACAAAGTTTTACCCAGGTTCAGGCCCTCCCGATGGAGGTAAAACCCTACGTCCTGCTTGATTAATATTGATGATATGGGTAGTACAAGAGTAGATCTACCACGAGATCGAGGAGGCTAAACCCTAGAAGCTAGCCTATGGTATGATTGTTGATGTGTACGTTGTCCTACGAACTAAAACCCTCCGGTTTATATAGACACCGGAGAGGGTTAGGGTTACACAAAGTCGGTTACAATGGTAGGAGATCTTCATATCTGCATCGCCAAGCTTGCCTTCCACGCCAAGGAAAGTCCCTTCCGGACACGGGACGGAGTCTTCAATCTTGTATCTTCATAATCCAACAGTTCAGCCAAAGGATATAGTCCGGCAGTCCGGACACCCCTAATCCAGGACTCCCTCGATAGCCCCCGAACCAGGCTTCAATGACGATGAGTCCGGCGCGCAGATTGTCTTCGGCATTGCAAGGCGGGTTCTCCTCCAAATTCCGTGTACCTGTTGAACAAAGTTCTGTTTCTTGTAGGTGTTTGCGCTCCTTGGCTTCTGCGCCCAATAATGGCTGCTTCCCACGTGTCAAACGAATATGAAAATTCTGAGTGTTTTTACATTCACACCCCTAGCCGCATAAATGAGCTGCCCTATTTAAGGGGACGAGGATTTAGATCCAATCAACACCTTCTCCCCTCCACGAGTGTTCATCAGAGCGCATCCGACAAAGGTCCATTCCACCATGGCCAGCCATCACAACTCCTCCCCTCACCCTTCCAGCCCTAAGCCTGGATATTGAGAGAGCTGTTCCATCCCGCATAGCGAGCTAGTGACGCTCCAGACCAAGGGATTTCTCCCTCGGCCTATATGGTCCCGGTTCGAGCCGGTCTTGCGGTCTACAACGGCGGAGAGCAAGCAGAGAATGCCCCTAATCCCTCCAAAGGAGAGCGGGTGTGCCTCGTCCCTTACTTAATAAGGGGGCTCGGATTTCCAATCCACCCATTTCTCCGGGGGCTGCTGGAGTTCTACGGCCTCCAGCTACATCATCTCACGCCTGCCTCAGTATTGCATATCGCGTGCTTTGTAGCCCTCTGCGAGCTGTTCTTGGGTGTTGAAGCTCATTTCGGACTGTGGAAGTTGCTATTCTGTCTCATGCCCCGTTCCAAGAAGGGGTCAATGTATCAAGTGGGTGGAGCCGAAGTGTGGCGCATCACCGGGACCGGATATCTGTCTGGAACCCCAAAGAAGGCGTCTGAAGACTGGCCCTCGGAATGGTTCTATATAGAAGACGTCCCGCTGCCGGATCCTGTCCGGATCGGCCTCCTTGAATTCAACAGTGCTCCCTTAAAGAAGCGCCTAAGCTGGCGCCCACGGAGCCCTCAGAGGGAAAGTGACAGGGACATCATTTACCTGATGGGCCGAATAAGATTGTTAGCCCATTCCAGACTAACCACGATCGAGGTTATGGTCGAATGCATTATGCGGGGGGTGCAGCCACTTCAGTATAGAAGCCACCCCATGTGGGACTTCAATGGGGAGGACGACGCCACCCGCTACGGCCATAAGGGGCCGGATTCAGCTGCCGCTCTACTAAAGATCTTGTCCACTTTATATAAGGGAGAAGAGGAGGAATTTCTCCGCGTCAACCATCAGGGTGGATTCTCCATTCACAATCCTCCAAGCTGGGTACGCGGTCGCTTTTACTTGCCCATCCGTTTTGTATTCCCATTGTTAAATATTCAGTCTGACGACTTCAACGCAGGAACTGCGCCGGGCTGTTAAGGAAATAAGCAGCCCTCCTCCACAACCCGAGGACCCGGGACGGTCCCTCGACCCGGCCTCTCAAGAGGATCCGGACATATCTGTGGACCTGATTAATGGAGTGTTCATCAATTTAGCGAGGACAACACCTTGGTGGCCATTACGTCCGATTACCCAAGGATAATCATGAGCCCCCAGGTAACTGAGATCGAAGTCCCAGTACCCCGAATAGGTGTCCGCCCACTCGTGTTTTATGTTTCCTGATTACAACCGAACTTTGCAGGGGAGGTTTTTAAGGCGGAAGGCTGAACCTGCGGCGACAAGCCAACGAGGAGCCGTAGGGCCCCGTGGGCCGAAAAGAAGTGCAGTCCGGACCGAGGCGTCAGCGCAAAGGTATGGCGCGCCCCCTTATCCTAGGTGTTATAACTTCAAGGCACATTGACACTCGTGCTCTCTTCAGGACAAAGAGACCTCGCCGGACTATACCCGGAGAGGCTGCCAATCGCGCCTCCACCAGCCAGGCTCCAAAGCCTGGTCCGGAGGAGGAGGCGAACGCAAGGCGCGCGCCAGACGCTCCTCCAACGGAGGATGTGGACGGGTTGTCTGCCACCAACTCTGAGGTGGAGAGTGCCATGAACCACAGGCGTCGCCGGACAATTCTTCGCGACGCTTGTTTCTCCCAAGGGGCGTTAGATGCCTTCAACTCGGGAGATGCGCACCTCCGTGCCGCTCAAAATGGTCTAGCCAGAGCCACGGAGCAGTATGTAAAAGACATACGGGTAAGAAAATTTTGGTAATTATATATATAGCAGTAGCCCCCGAGACTTGAAACAGTTAGAATAACTGATTTAAGGATCATTTGATATGCAAGTTCTTACAGAAAAGAATTCCCTACTGTCCAAGGAGCCGGAAGAGTGCAATGCCCAACTGGAGGGCGCACCAGCCGCGGCAGGGGAGCCCAAGGAGACCCCCTCTGGTAACATACACTTCGAAAGATAAGTATTTTGCGAAGCATGGCATGGGTGCGAATCTGACAAATTAAAGTGCAGATGGCGCCGGATTTAATCCGGAAAGGCAACACCTCCTACGCCAGCTAAAGGCTGGTGAGAAGGTGCTGACGAAGGTGAGGTGGGAGAAGAACGATCTCCAAGATGCCAACACCAAGCTGGGCGTCGAGCTGGCAGATGTTCGTGCCCAGCTGTCAGACTCCGTGAAGGAGAATCAATGGCTTCGGCGTGGCATATTTAGTAAGTGCTTGAACGAACCTTTGAAAGAAAGTTCGGCGAGGAAGTCGACTAACAGAGCAATGTCTGTAGGTATGCTAACAGGTCATCATGCAGAGGAGATGCCCGGTTCTACGGGTGACCTTCTTCCCGAGCTCTCGCAACTGCTCGATCGAGTTCGGCAGGCGATGCAAGGCGTCGCCCAGGCCCTGTGGCCATCCGTCTCCATGCCCGAAGGTCTAGGAGAGCTTGCGGAGAAGCTAAAGGGAGAATGGCGGCGCTTCCGATTGTGGAAGATATCGGCCTGCCGTCAAGGCGCTAGGGAGGCCTGGGCCATGGTGAAGACGCGGTACGCAAAGGCTGACCCCAACCACATAGCCGAGGTCGGTCCTGTAGGGCTTGATGGGAAGGAGATCCCTGTAAGCTTAGTATACGGCCAAGTAGAGTTGGCCGCAAAGTATTCCCAGCAGGACTGTAAATTAGACAGCCTGTTGATGGTATTGAAGAGGAATACAATCAGTCAAAACGACTATGTAATTTAATTGACATTTATAATGCCTTCTAGCCGGATTGTAGATCATTTGTCGTGGCCGACCTTTTCGCTTCAGCCTCGGGACCTGACAGTCCGAAGTGTGTCCGACTTCCCATGCGGTTATATAGGAACTGGGGAATGCATGGAGACCAGGCGTAGGGGTCATTAGTGCTTGAACAGACAAGTGCCCGACTAGTTATGTTATATTACATGGTTAGTGAGAAACATCTTCCAGGGAGAATAGTTCCGTTAGGGGTTCCTTTCCCTGGGAGGCATGCCCTAAGGTGCATGTCCATGCTGCGAAAAGAAACGCAGGAAAAACATCTGGGGGCATATAGATAAAATTTAAAAAAAGATCATCTTTAGTTCACCGACCGAATATTCCCTTAAGAACGCTAACTTTCGGCTTCACCCAGTCTGAGGTACACGTCTGGCTAACCCGGCAGTAACAATCACAGAGGTGCTCCCTTTACCACCTAGCCGAACAATCAGGAATGTAGGGGTAAGCACAGGAGCCAGGCAACCCAGCTTGGCCAAAACTTAAGTCATATTGATGCATATAATGGTGAATAAAAGGTTCATGCGGAAGTGTGACACATGTATTGGGCGTGAAGCCCGTATGAATAAGCTTCTGTTTAAAGAAGCCCCCAGGTTTAATGAGCGCGGATAGCGCGTCACTTTATAAGCCTTTAAAGGTTATAGGAGAGATAGAGAGAGAAGAAGAGAAATGTAAGACAGAAAATATATAAAAAATGGACAGAGGAAGGAGACGAACACAGAGTCTGGCGCTAGGCATAGAATCTTCGGAAACGGGCTGCATTCCATGGGTTCGGCTCGAGTCGGTTATCCGATGCATCCCGCAGGCGGTACACTCCACCAGTCAGGACTTGGTCAATTATGAAGGGACCTTCCCACTTGGGCTTGAGTTTGTCCTTTTTCTTGTCCGGTAGTCGTAGAACTAATTCGCCAACGTTGTAATTTTTGGCCCGTACTTCTCTGCTTTGGTATCTTCGAGCCTGCTGTTGATAGAATGTGGAGCGGGCTTTTGCCACGTCACGCTCCTCCTCCAATGCGTCCAAACTGTCCTGCCGATCAAGCTCGGCTTCTTTTTCTTCGTACATGCGCACTCGAGGTGAGTCATGAATTATGTCGCAAGGCAAAACTGCCTCTGCGCCGTACACCATAAAGAATGGTGTGTATCCGGTGGTGCGATTCGGCGTGGTCCCCAGCTCCCAGAGTACGGAGTCGAGCTCCTCTACCCAGTGCGTGTTAGATTCCTTGAGGGACCGCACTAATCTGGGTTTGATGCCGCTCATGATAAGACCATTTGCATGTTCGACCTGGCTGTTAGTTTGTGGGTGATAGACGGAGGCATAATCGAGCATGATGCCCATGTTTTTGCACCAGAGTTTTACCTCGTCTGCCATGAAGTTCGTGCCGTTATCAGTGATGATGCTGTGGGGGACGCCGTAACAGTGTACAACCCCGGATATAAAGTCTATCACCAGTCCGGATTCGGCCGTCTTAACAGGCTTGGCTTCTATCCATTTTGTGAACTTATCCACCATGACCAGTAAGTATATTTTCTTGTGGGTTCCGCCTTTAAGGAGTCCAACCATGTCAAGCCCCCAGACCGCGAAGGGCCAAGTAATGGGGATAGTTTGGAGGGCGGTGGGTGGCATATGGCTTTGGTTTGCTAAGAGCTGGCAACCGGTGCATCGTTAAAGAAACTTATGGGCCTATCTTCTTTTTTTACCATGGTTGGGAGACTATTGTTGGTAAAATCTGTGCTCAACTCCCTGTTGATTTACCTTATGGGATGTCTTGATGTTCTTGTCACCATTAAAGCTCAAGCAATTAAGTTGTTGAGGCATTGCCTCTGGAGAGGCCCTGATTTGGAGGATCATAGGCCTGCCATGGTGGCTTGGAATACTGTTTGTAGGCCAAAGGACCAAGGAGGATTGGGAGTAATGGACATCTTTGTCGAAAACAAAGCTTTGCTCCTCAAGAATCTACACAAGTTCTATAATAGACATAACACTCCATGGGTTAATTTGATCTGGGAAACACACTACAGTGCTGGTTCACTGCCTGGCAATAGTTGGATAGGATCCTTTTGTTGGAAAGCCAATCTTAAGCTCATTGACAACTTCAAATCCATGGCCAGATGCCACATTGGAGACGGCAAAAGTGCCTTTTTCTGGTCAGATCTTTGGCACTCAGCCTGCCTTCAGGACATGTTCCCTCGCCTGTTTTCTTTTGTGAAGAATAGAAACTCCACAGTGCATACCATTATTCACACTGAATTTCTGGAGGATCTATTTCACTTACCATTGACAGTGCAAGCATTCCAAGAATTTGAGGAAATGGAATACATTTGTATAACTTTGAGGGGTTCTGAATATCTGGAATGTACAGACACCTGGAGCTATATTTGGGGAGGTGATCAATTCTCTGTTGCAAAGGCATATAAACTAATGATGGGAGTTAAAATACTGCCACACCAATTTAACTGGATTTGGAATAGCTCTTGTCAACCCAAGCACAAGGTGTTCTTTTGGAGGCTACTGCATGATAGACTCAATACCAGGAATCTTCTTCGAAGAAAAACCTTTCATTTAGACAACTACAATTGTGTTGTAAACAATTGCCAGCAGGAGGAAACACTTCAACATCTTTTTTGGACATATCCTTTTGCTGCATAGTGTTGGGACATGATTTGCCCTGCTAGGCAGGCAAATGTCTCAGTTCTTGAGGCTTTTGTTGATCTAAAACTCAAACTTCATGTGCCTTTCTTCATGGAAATCATCATCCTAGCTTCCTGGGCCATCTGGATTTCCAGGAACAACCTCATTTTTCAAGGCATCCAACCAAGCATTCAGGGATGGAAAGTCATCTTCTTAGAGGAACTCAATTTGTTAAGGTTCAGAATTAAGAAGAGCTATGCTACAGCTTTCTGTCTCTGGCTTGATAGCCTTGACCTGTAATCTTTTGTTTTTTAGTAGCTACTAGTTTCATTTTTGTTTTGTTTTGTTTTTTGGCTTATCTCAAGCCTTTTGTACTGTTAGATCTCTTTGTCTTTTAATATAATATAAAAATTGCACTGGGGTTTTGCCCTACTGTGTATAGTCAAAAAAACGGTGCATCATTGGACTAAGTCCTGAGCGTCTGCCCGGGCCGTCGGCCAATAAAAGCCTGTATGGAAGGCCTTGCTTACAAGGGACCGGGCTGCAGCGTGATGACCGGCGAGTCCGGCATGAATTTCAGCCCGGAGATTCCGCCCGTCCTCTTCGGAGATGCACCTTTGAAGGACTCCGGTAGTGCTTTTCTTATAAAGCTCTCCCTCGTGGACTCTGTAGGCTTTGGATCGTCGCACTATGCAGTGTGCCTCATTTTGGTCCTCGGGGAGTTCCTGCCTAGTAAGGTAGGCGAGGAATGGTTCTGTCCACGGGGTGATGACGGCCATTATTACGTGGGCTAAAGGTGTTATTTCATTGGCACAACCTCCAATTGTGTCAGAATGTTCGGTGTCGGGCAGTGCGGTTGGGTCCGGGCTATTATTGTTCCGTTCCCCTTCCCAGGCTATGGATGGCTTGAACAGCCTTTCTAAGAAGATGTTGGGGGGGACTACATCGCGTTTTGCGCCGATGCGTGCCAGGACATCTGCCGCCTGATTATTTTGTTGGGCTATATGGTGAAATTCAAGCCCCTCGAACCGAGCTGACATTTTTAGGACGGCGTTGTGGTAAGATGCCATTTTTTGATCCTTGGCATCGAAGTCTCCATTTATTTGGGATATTGCGAGGTTCGAGTCCCTACGCACCTCTAGGCGTTGGATGCCCATGGATACTGCCATCCGGAGACCATGTAAAAGGGCCTCATATTCGGCTGCATTGTTGGAGTCCGTGCACATAATCTAGAGTACGTATTGAACTGCGTCTCCTATGGGGGATGTCAGGATGACGCCAGCCCCCAGTCCGGCCAACATCTTGGAGCCGTCGAAATGGATGATCCAATTTGAATATGTGCGATATTCTTTAGGGAGTTCGGCTTCCGTCCATTCTGCGACGAAGTCGGCCAAGACTTGCGACTTGATAGCTCGCCATGGCTTATAAGTTATGTCGAATGGGAGGAGCTCAATGGCCCATTTTGCAATCTGGCCTGTTGCGTCATGGTTGTTTATAATATTGTTAAGTGGTACTTCCGAGGCTACTGTTATTGAACACTCTTCAAAGTAGTGTCGTAGCTTTCGGGATGCCATGAATACCGCGTATGCAATCTTTTGATAATGCGGGTACCGTGATTTGCAGGGAGTGAGGACAGTGGACACATAATAGACCGGCTTTTGAAGGGCGAATTTGTGTCCGTCCGCTTCTCGTTCGACGACGAGCACTGCGCTTACAACCTGATGTGTTGCTGCAATGTATAATAGCATTGGTTCGCCAATGTTTGGCGCGGCCAGGACTGGGTTTGTTGCCAGTATGGCTTTTATTTCATTGAGTCCGGCCGTGGCTGCATCTGTCCATTTGAAGTGTTCGGTGCGCCGAAGGAGGCGGTGAAGGGGTAGGGCCTTTTCTCCCAAGCGGGAGATAAAGCGGCTTAGAGCCGCCACGCATCCGGTTAACTTTTGTATTTGTTTGAGGTCCTTTGGGATATCCAGTTGCGACAGAGCTCAGATCTTGGCTGGATTTGCTTCAATTCCTCTACCGGATACAATGAAGCCCAAGAGCTTTCCGGCTGGAGCGCCGAAAACGCATTTTTCCGGGTTGAGCTTGATGTCATATGTTCGGAGGTTATCAAATGTGAGCCTCAAGTCGTCTACTAGAGATTCAACATGTCTTGTTTTGACGACCACATCATCTACATATGCCTCCACTGTTTTGCCGATCTGGCTTGCCAGACATGTCTGAATCATGCGCTGGTATGTTGCGCCGGCGTTTTTGAGCCCGAAGGGCATCGTGTTGAAGCAGCATGGCCCGTATGGTGTGATAAATGCCGTTGCGGCTTGGTCTAGTTCTGCCATCTTGATTTGATGGTAGCCAGAATATGCGTCGAGGAAACACAACAAATCGTGTCCTGCAGCAGCGTCGATAATTTGATCGATGCGGGGGAGAGGGAAGGGATCCTTTGGGCAAGCCTTGTTAAGGTCTTTAAAATCAACACACAGGCGCCAGGATTTGTCCTTCTTTGGTACCATCACCAGGTTTGCTAGCCAGTCCGGATGTTTTATATCTCTGATGAATCCGGCCTCCAATAGCTTTGCTAGCTCCTCTCCCATGGCCTGTTTCTTAGGTTCGGAAAAACGCCGAAGAGCCTGTTTGACAGGTTTGAATCCTGTTTGGATATTTAAGCTGTGCTCGGCCAGCCTACGTGGGATTCCTGGCATGTCTGAAGGGTGCCAGGCGAAAATGTCCCAGTTCTCTCGTAGGAACTCTCGCAATGCAGCGTCGACATCAGGATTTAACTGTGCCCCGATGGAAGCTGTTTTATTGGGGTCCATTGGATGGACTTGGAATTTGACTATTTCGTCCGCCGATTTAAAGGAGGTGGACTTGGATCTTTTGTCGAGTACCACATTGTCCCTATTCACCGTAGAGCACAGCGCAGTCAGCTCCTCAGGCGCTAGGGCTTCGGATAGTGCCTCAAGGGCCAGTGCGGCTGTCTTGTTTTCGGCGCGGAGTGCTATGTCCAGATCACTAGCGAGAGTGATGATCCCGTTAGGCCCGGGCATCTTGAGCTTCATGTACCCGTAATGGGGTATTGCTTGGAAGATTGTAAATGCTTCTCGCCCTAGCAGAGCGTGATAACCGCTGCAGAACGGAGCCACCTGGAACGTGACCTCTTCAGACCTGTAATTATCCGGCGTGCCGAACACCACATCTAGTGTGATTTTTCCTGTACAGCGCGCTTCCCGACTGGGGATTATTCCTCTAAAGGTTGTGCTGCTTCGCTCAATGCGGTTCCAGCCTATTTCCATTTTTGAAGAGTCTCCTCATATATGAGGTTCAATCCGCTGCCGCCGTCCATGCGTACCTTGGTAAGACGAAATCCGTCCACTATTGGACTAAGGACCAATGCGGCTGGTGCTCGGGCTGTTCGGAATTTAGGTTCATCACTGGCGTTAAAGGTAATAGCCGTGTCACTCCATGGGTTTATTGTTGCTACTTGGTAGACTTCGGCAAGGCTGCGGAGTGTCCTTTTTCGCATATTATTTGATGTGAAAGTCTCGAAGACTGTTAATACCGTATTGGTGTCTCTGGGGTGGCTTTCTGTGACCTCCAAAATTAGGAGATTTTCGCCAATTTTGGCCACCTGCCGGAGTATCCAACATGCTCTGAGGCTGTGAGTTGGTGTGGCATCCTCTGTACTGTGAATTTTACAGGGTCCATTAAGCCACCCTTCTAGTACGGTTCCATGCCCTGTAGAGGGTTTTTGCTTTTTAGTGCTTGGCCCGGGTGACTGGTGATGATGCACCCTTTTATTTCGGACTGGGTTTGTATTCAGGGCCGGATTGTCCCAAAATTTTATTTCGGTTTTCCAGGTGCTTTCCATCGCATAGTACTTTCGTACAATGGACGCCAAGTCAGCAAAGCGTGTAATATCACGGCGACTTATGGCGTTGAGTATTCCCTTGTCCGTGCAATTATTGCAGAAAATTGAGATTGCGTCTTCCTCGCGGCACTCCCTTAGCCTGTTCTTAACCAGGAGGAATCTGGCCCAGTAATGATGTACTATTTCATCGGGTTCTTGCCTGATTTTGGATAGATCGCTTATGTTGGGGTGGGTGGGTGGAATTAAATCCAAAGCCTCACCCCATCTAAGGCTCAGAGGCCGAGGAATTTCTGAACTCGAAAATTTGGATTCCTGGATGTTGCCTAAGGAACCCAACCCGTCGCCTGACTCTAAGTTCAGGTCTTGAGTGATATCCTCCCCTCTGCGGGTATCCGGCTTGGAGGGATCGGGAATCCGGACGTAGCGAGTCCTTAAGATAGACGAAGGGTCGCCGCACTGTCCCTCTACCACGGCAATGTGATGGGTGACTCGGGGAGAGTTAATCTCTCACAGATCGGTTTTAGGCCCAATCTGGTCGTAATCCGTAGCGACTCCAAGGGCGGCGAAGCGATCCAAGAGCTCGTTTATGGAGGAAAGCTCCATTGGATCTAAATGCTCGTCGAGTTCCGAGCTGACATGAAGATTGTTTTCGATGGCTCGAGAGGTCATCATCGGCGCAGAAGCCGAATAGGTGGTCATAAGAAAGCCACCTAACCGGAGGGTTTGGCCGACAGCCAAAGCTCCCTTAGCAACGGTGCCGTCTTTAAAGACGGGGCGAGGCATCCTTCCTGATGGCGACTTCACAGAGGAACTCTCAATGAAAGCACCAATGTCGGTGTCAAAACCGGCGGATCTCGGGTAGGGGGTCCTGAACTGTGCGTCTAGGCCGGATGGTAACAGGAGACAAGGGACACGAAGTTTTACCCAGGTTCGGGCCCTCTCGATGGAGGTAAAACCCTACGTCCTGCTTGATTAATATTGATGATATGGGTAGTACAAGAGTAGATCTACCACGATATCGAGGAGGCTAAACCCTAGAAGCTAGCCTATGGTATGATTGTTGATGTGTACGTTGTCCTACGGACTAAAACCCTTCGGTTTATATAGACACCGTTGAGGGTTAGGGTTACACAAAGTCGGTTACAATGGTTGGAGATCTTCATATCCACATCGCCAAGCTTGCCTTCCACGCCAAGGAAAGTCCCTTCCGGACACGGGACGGAGTCTTCAATCTTGTATCTTCATAATCCAACAGTTCGGCCAAAGGATATAGTCCGGCAGTCCGGACACCCCCTAATCCAGGACTCCCTCAGTCACCGCTGAGTACCAGGTTAGAGCCATCACCGACGATGAGTTCTTTGTCATCTACACATGTGGATCCGCGACAGTGAAAGCATGCCTTGCACGCTTCCTACGCATGTTCAACAGTTCAACGGATGAGTGGGCCGCTGGGCTAGATGTTGAGTACACCACAGTCCTACAAAGAGAGAAGAAACTAAAGGAGGCAGAGAAGAAGAAGCCCGTCGTGATATAGGTTTGCGTACATAACGTGTGCTTGGTCTACCACATATGCCATGCCGATGTTGAGTGCCAGGATTTTAAGAACTTCCTTAAGGACGGAAGAGTGAAATTCGTTACTGTAGACTTTAGGAACGACAGGGATGTCCTGGGTCGGATAGGCCTCGTTGTAGGCTAGCCCTTCGATCTCCAGAAGGCAAGCCTGGTGTCCTCCTCTCAGCCTTCAATGCTGACCCCGGCAGCAGCCATGATTGATCCTTTGTACGCTAAACTGAAGAAACCTCACCATGAGTTTCATCATGCATGGGAGTCGAAGACATTAGATAAAGATCACATCCTATACGTAGTAATGGATGCCTACCTTTGTTTAAATATCTACAAGGGTTGGGTGAAGAAGCAAAGCCTAGTGTCCGGTTCAAGCAAAGAAGTGTCGGCGAAGAGGAAGAGGAAGAGGGACAAGGACGAGGTCGAGGACGTGAACTCGTACTCCGAGTAGGTGGCAGTGCCGTCGCTCATGCTGGTTCTACTGCGTGTCAAACGACTAGTTGCTTAGTTTATTTTCAACGGTGTGTTGTGCTGAGGCCCTAGCAGAACTATGTTTATGTTCTTTCTCGTTATTGAACTCTTTAGTACGTACAGTAGTACTAGTACTATGTCTTACTACTGTTCTTCTTGCAGTTGGTACTACTGCTCATATCTTCATGTTCCTACTGTACTTAATACGTTCATACTAGTAGTATAATTTGGGTCAGTCGATTTGTGAAAGAAGTTTGACGGAGCGAAGGATGGCAGAGAAGCTACCCCAGTATCTATATTAGGGTGGCAAGGTGCCATGATCTATCTTATGAGTGTTGGGTGTGGAATGCAGTTCGCCGGAAAAAAATTGATCGTGCCCAGGGTTAAACGGATGGCGGGGGTGGGGGGTAGCATGGCGGTAGCAGGCGGTTCAGGGGAGGGTGCGGCGGCGGCGGCAGGTGGTTAGGCGTGTGGCGGGCTGAGAAGATGAACCGTGCATCAATTTTGGAGGTTGAAGAAGCCCTTCTAGCCATCCATGTTGCATCAAATGGCTCACAAGAGTTGACTCACCCAAATTGCTCGGTCAGATTGCAGGATCCAGGTGGCATTCAAGGTCTCGAAGGTAGATTCCGCGTCTGCACCCGGTTTGCAGGCTCGACGCGCGCGCGACCGGCTTCCGCCGCGACAGCCACCATGCGCGCCTCCTCCGCGCGGGCGGAGACGACAATGACACGCTAGTTCCTCCTCACCGGCGTGCTGGAGCACGCGCTCGTCTTCCTCTTCATATGCTGCGTGCATAGATGCGGCTCCACCAGCTGCTCGCGTGCTTGGCAGCACGGCGACATCGTGAGGAGGGACTGCAGACGACGTGAGCGGGCGAGCCTTCGGCTTGGCGGTGACAAGTGCGGTGATGGGCGAGAAATTGTTGGCCAGAGCAGGCGGGCGCCGGCATGCGCAATGGCGACGGCAACATATTGATGAGTGCGCATATGGGAGCTTAGTTTAGTTTTATATATGGTTGGTCAAACTTAAAAGAAAACCGTACTAGTACACGTAAACATTAGACTTAGGCAGCGCTTTTATTAGTTACCACAGCCACGATACGGAATCCTGTGCAAGCACGTGAACCGCGGCCACACAGTCGATCAAACGGTGTGTCACCGTGTCGCGCTCGAAGGGCATACACCGAACCTTTTTGTGTGTGTGAAAACAATCCCCAAATATTACTCAACTTTTTTTCCTGGAAAAGTTCTTGATGCTACAATATTTCCATATATTTGAATTTAGCTCCAGTTCGTGTTTATTTGAATTTGGACATTTTAGGTGCGCCCTAGTTTTTTTAATATTGATTTTGTGTGTGTGACTGAGAGAGAACATGTGTATGTGTCCATATGTGTCTTGTGGTGGAAGGGCAATGTGGAGACGGTGTGCGTGTGATAGAGACATAGAGAGGTGTGAATGTGCAAATGATCATGCATGAGTGAGACATAGACAGATGCCGATACATTGTGTACTTGTGTATACATGAGAGAACGGTCTTCTATTTTACTTGTCTGTGTGTGAGAGAGAGAGAGAGGAGCATCCGTAACACAACAATCATCTCTCTCGATTCGTCCGTCCCTCGCACAATCGCATGTAACACATGCATTAATGCGCACATTTTGACACCCTCACCCGGCCCTGCCCACCTCAAGGCCCACACATCGCTCTCTATCTCGCACGCACAATCTCTTTGGGAATACCCTATTTAGCATGTAGCTTTCCATCACACACACACATTTCTCTCCTTAGGTTTGTTTTCTCTCAATATGTGGCACACACACACACAGCACACAACACACACACACACACCCCCTCCCCCGAGCACACAATTCATCCCCATCCAAGGTTACCTGGCGACCACTCTCGCTTTTGCTTCTCTGCACTCCAGCATGCACAACACCTCAATCTTCAAAGAGGGCATCGAGGAGATCAAAGACGGCGACCACACTGCGCTAGAGAATGTGGGGACATTTGGAAGCAGGATGATGTGACGATGGCTGACTGACTCCTCCCCCCACCCTCTCTCTCGCACAAAATTACCAATCCCTCTCTCCCCCACACAAATTTATCAATCCATCAACCCACGAGATCCTTCCCCTCTCGTCCATGTTTTTCCAGCTCTCTCATCAAACCTGTTGTCTCTTCTCCTTCCACGTGTACAGAATCCGGATGCACACGGATGTCACGTATATTACATGTCTCCATCTTTCTCACAGACCTAACTTCTTCATCTCTCTTCCTCTCTCTATCTCCCTCTCTCTATTTCGTTAGTTTTGTCTCCTACTCTCCGTCCACATACATACAGTCCTTCATGCCCTATCTGCTCCATCTTCGCAAGAACTCTCTACACGTTTCATTCACACATTGGGATATGTTCAAAATGTTGCTTTTATAATGGCTGATGTAGAGTTATTGTTGGTTTTGTTGCATCCTACAAAGTAATAACTATGAAATGCATTTTGAATGTCATTTGACTGGGATTATGCGAGTTTGAGCATGTTGTGAAGTACTATAGACCTCGTATACATCTTGGAATTCGACAATGATTGTAACTATTGAATTGTATAGACCATTACATTCGAAGTCAGTAGCCTAATATATTTATTTCACAATTTCAACAAAAGATTAATTCACTACATACTAAGAAAAGAAATGTGTAGACCCTCCGTTTTTATTTAAGTTCGTGTATTAGCATTGGTCAAAGTCATGTTTTGTAAACTCTCAGAAAGTTTATAACAAAAAATATTAACATATACAATAACAAATAAATACCATTAGATTCATTATTGAATGTACTTTCACATCATACATATCTGTTATGGTAAATGTTTATATTTTTCTATAAACTTGGTCAAACTTTAGGAAGTTTGACTTCGGTCAAACCTAATATGCGGAGTTTACTAGTACTACTCGCTAGTTGCTTAGCCGAATCACCCAACATGCCACACGGGGAGTTCAGTGTCACAAAATTTTGAGGTCGGCGGGAAAATCTCCCGCGACCCTGATTCGAGCAGTGGGAAGTTGCCATCATAGCCTTCAGAACAGGCCTACGGATGACGGATGGTAGGGGCTGTTTTCGTAACTCCAGGTTTACCCTACCCAACCAACCCCACCCCGGCACCCAGAGTAGTACACCTGAATACTCCCCATTTTCTATCCCCACCGCAAAATAGACTTCTCCACGGCACCGCAGCCTTCATGCTCATCCCCTTCTACATCGGCGCACTCGTCCACCGCAGCGCATCTACCTCATCGACGACCTCATACGCAGCACTGGAGCCGGTCCACCGTCGTCGTCGTACACGGAGCCTCTTCCCCGGCACCATCTTCCACAGTCTCGGATCTGTTTCCCGAAAGCCGACGCCAAGCGCAGAAGCACCACCGTCGTGGACAATGAACTGACTCCCGTTGCCGACCATGACTCACAGAGGCCGCCGCGACCATCGTTCTCCTCCTCGATTGGTAATGTGTGTATTGAATGACCTAGCAATACATGTGTAGTTCCAATTTTGTTCATATCTACCCTTCAAATTTCCTGGGTGATATTGTTCCCGTAAAAGTAATTGGTTATAGCCTCCATTTTTCTTGCCATGTTGAGATTTTAAAACCACAAGTGCGAACATGCACAGGAGCAAGGAAGACCAAACACGGGATATTGGGGACATCTTCAAGGAGCGTGGCAAGTTAAAGAGGAGCTGCACCGAACCTGTAAAATGATCATTGGTAAGTAACACCCTTTCAATTACTTTCGTTTAGCCTCGTGTTCTTCGATGTGTATATGTTGTAGTTTCTGTTTCTCTTAAGCCTCGTGTTCTTCGATGTTTCGTAAGAATAGTCTTAATCGTCCTAATGCTTTCATTTTTATCTTGATGTAGGAAGTGGGTGTTCTCACCTTGTAGTTTGTTTTTGTATTTTTTTTCCTTTTGAATTCACTTCTCCCAGTTCTGTTTATCTGTCTTCTACTAAATGGATCTAGGTTGCTCTGAGTATTGATCTAAAAAACAAGTAAATTCATGTCAGGATGCAGTTCTTGCGAGGAGGTAAGTATGGTCAACCCCGAGATCGTGTTTCCAGAATGAGACTGGATTACACACAAGGTGCCAGTTCCCTAATGATGCTGGATTAGACACAAGGTGCAAATTCCCAGATGATGTTGGATTACACACAAGCCAGGTGGAGTTGTCAGCTGTTCATGTCCTCGTGGCTCTAGTAAAGGCTGAAAGAAAGCGTGCAGCAGCCCTTGAGAATGTAGCTGAGTTCCTGAAGAAGCGAAAAGAGCAACCATATGCTCTCTTCACCCATGCCAAAGAAGAGATGGAAGAAGCCAGAAATAAGCTAGCAGAGGCAGAGCAGGCTAGGCATCTCCTGCTATCTAAAACTGTTCTCAATACAAAATTTCCATCATAGTAGCTAGGTTCAAATGTTTATCCAGTCAGCATGCCTATTGTGATGTATGTGCATCTACTGATGTGGCACAATTTTTTTTCGCGTCATGTAATAACAACAATTACTTTCCAAACAATAACAGACGAAGCATTGGACATGGTATAGTTCACGCGCAAACACGACATTCCAAGTTCAACTTCCACATCAAACTCATGTTCACACATATCTCCACATTCATACATAATGTCCACAACCATGATTCACTTCAAAGCCAAAAAATTGAGGAGAGTTATGAATAAAGAAAAACCTCTAGTTCCTGCTACCAGTGCGAGCACAACGAGTCAAGACCATGCGTAATTAATTATTTTTGGTCATTTTTTGTGTTCAAAAATGCCGGGCAGCTCGCAGAAGGACGTGTTGCTGGCACACGCGCAGATTCAATGAAGGCGGGCGGGCAGTCTGAAGCCGGTTGCATGCGGCGAGGAGGCGTGTTCAGCCGGGCCTGCAGCGAGTGGGATCCTCATGGTCGGCGCGCCGGTTCAATGCCTGTGCTATGAGAGACCGCGTCCGTGTCAGAGCAATCACTCCCTCCAGTCCTTTTTTGTTTGCGTATAACAAAATCTCGTTTTCCATTCACATTTTACAAGTAAAATTCGTGGACAAACTTTGACCCAAAATACGATGGGGACTAGTAAACCAGAACGGAGGTAGTAGTATTTTTTTAATCAAAGAAGGGTTTCCCCCTTCCGATTTTCATTACTGAAAACCAACATCTAAATCTAAACCATAGTGTTTGCCCTAGAACTACTAGGTCCAACATCTCGCAACATAAACCCATACAACCATACGCCAAGGAGGTACGTAGTACTATGAATTCCATTTTCGCTCCATACCAATCGTTCTAAAAACTACTTAGTACTTATAACGCGCCATTGAAAATCGGAACTCTTAACCCTGCTAAAAAAATGATATTTTAAACGTGGCTACTCGATCTGTGGCAACTGGCGAGCCACCGCCTCCAAGTCGTTCACCTGTGGTCCCGACCATCAACTCCTATGGATCAAATTATCACGCGAGCTAACTATTCCTACAAAGGTGCGCTCCACCACGTACCCGGTACCCACGAATGCAGCAATCGTGCACCTAGGGTTTTAGCGTTTATTTGTTAACGTTGCCTTTACGTAACACTCATGTGTGCGAGACAGCGAGAGACTGACTGCGTGCGTGCGCCTCTTCTCTTCGTATATGTACTCCACCGTTTGTCTGGTGTCCAAACAATTATAATAACTACTAGCAATGTGCCAATGCGTTGCCACATGATCAGAGTAGATTAATACATATTCACCGATTTGATAGAAAAAAGTCTAGTTTTGAAATACGTATATCACTAAAAAATGTTATCTTTCACTCAAAAATATATTCCTTTGGCGGTTTTGATGAGATAAGGGAGGAATGTTGTTGGTTTCAAGATTCGAGAAGTGGTATATGTCCAATTTCTACTCTTACTAGCAAGATGCCCGTGCATTGCATGGAACATCAAGATCTTGTGGGAGAAAAGGATGAACGAGGGAAGGCCTTATCTGCAAATGTGGAGAGGAATGCGGGTAAATTTCCATAGTTTCGTTCCTATCCGTCAGATATAAATCGGTCGGCCTATATTGCAGGATGGCAGGCCCACCATCATCACCAACTCTGTTTTTTATCCCTACTCTTATAAAAAGCATAGTCGGTGATGATCGTGTGCCTGCCATCCTACAATATAGGCCGTCCAATCTATATCTGATGGATAGGAAGGAAACTATGGCAATTTAGCAAAAAGATACCCACACCCCTCTCCACACTTGCAAATAAGGCCTTCCCTTGTTCATCCTTTTCTCCCACAAGATAAACTACTCATACAAATGCATCTTCATGTTCCGTGCAACGCATCGGCATCTTGCTAGTTGCTGCAAAAAGCCCATGTGTGTGAGAGAGAGGGAGAGAGGAGGAGGACAGAGTGCTTGTGTGACAAAGACACAAAGAGTGTGTGTGCGAGAGGTATCGGCTTAAAATGAGGCGATAGTGTGTGTGTGCACGATCGAGAGGGCGTGTCTCAAGAAGGGAAGAAAAATCTACATAGATACAAGGAGTGGGAGAGAGACATGTATGCGATAGTGGAAGCATGAGTGTGCGGGTGTATAAACTTATCTAGAGGCTAGTTGATAAATGTTTGTGAGAGAAATACGAGTCAGGGTGCGAAAGCAAGAGTTTTGTGTGTGAGAGAAAGACAGTAGTCGGGAAGGTGAGTGGAAGCAGGAGTTGTGTGTGTGTGAGAGAGAGAGAGAGGGGGGTGGAGTTTGTCTGATCGGTTAACAAATGAATAATGTCAGTCTGGGATGGAGACGAAAAGGAGACCGCCACAAATGTTGTGTCTACAGGAGAGAGAGAGTAATTTTAGTGGTATGATTCATATCTAGAGACATATAGGGTTTGTGAGAGAATCCCATAGAGAGAAAGACAAAGTGAAAGACGAGTGGAGACTATGTGTGTGGTGGTGAAAAAGAAAGCTTAGGTACCTAGTGATACGAGAGAACGGTAGAGACATGAGATATAATGAAAACCATGTAATGTATAATGATAGGGAGAGTGTGACACTTCTCAAGGGAGATGTCGAGAGACTATGTTTGCGAGGATAGGAGAAACATGAAGTGAGCGTGCGGGTGAGCTAGAGAAAAGAGAGTGATAGCTACATGAAGGAGCATTCATGCGAGAGAGATGGGCGTGAAAGGACTGAACATAAAAGGGATTCAAATATTTCAATTTGAGATGATGATACATGTAATCCATACTCGAACCAAAATTGATCTATCAAACATGCATACTCATATGAATTCACGTGCATCTATGTTATTTAATATGTAGATGTTACTTATCCATACATTTTAGTAGAACATAATTTGGTTTAATTTTTTGAATTCAACCTTATGATTTTGAGATCATTGTATTTGTAAATCATATTATACATATAAAGGAGCAGAATTATTTGTTGTGCTTTTGAAAGTATATATAAAAAATGATGTATTTAGAATTTATTCCAATCGAAAATGGATCCCGCCCGAAAAAAATAGAATACAAACGGGATTCGAATTGAGTTGGCATGGTAAACGTGCACTCTGCAAAATTTGAACGAAGCGGGGAAAGTCGCAGTAACCGCCCGAAACCAAAATTTGCGAGATGGAAATTACTACTGCCTATCCCTGCCTCGCAAAGCCTATCTGCTCGATTTCTATAGGTTTCAATAGCGGTAGGTTTGTAATTTCACTCAAACGTGACATAACCGCCTCTCACCCGGATTCATACACGGTGGGCGCCAAAACATGTGTGTCCTCGGCCGAAATCGACTCCCTCCCCGATTCATACACGGTGGGCGCCAAAAACAAACTCTCGTCGGCAAATATTCGGTGTATGCGAGATTACCGTCCTATCCCCAACCGACTAATATTGCTGTGATGTAGGAAATTTGAAACGGGGGCTAAGTTTGTAAATTTCCTCGCATTTGAGACAAGCGCGCCCTGAAGACATGGTTCCCCCCTTCCTCTCCACCTCCATTTCCCCATTTGTACTCCGTGGGCGCCAAAACACCCTCTCCACCCCAGCCTCCTCCGTCCGCCACCCCATCCACCACCATGCCGGAACTGATACCCCGACGTCGCCGTCCATTACAAGAGGTTGACCTCTCTCATCCACGGCTTCGGACCGGGATCCTTGTATCCCGTCCTCTCGTTTCATCCCCACCGTCTTCCACCTTGCCGGCGCTGCTCCTACGACCGGCTCGTCCATCGGGCCCCGCCGCCACCATCTACCCTCCTAGATCTGCTTCCACGCCGCCGACAGCCATCGCTACCGCAGCACCGTCAAATTCTCAGCAGATGCATACACGGCGCCGCACCAGAGGCGATACTCTTTCGTATCTGCTCAACTTATTTATCGCAGCAAGAAAATAGATCGCCACTGCTTTACTCTGATTTCTTGTCCATCGCTTACTTGCTAGTTGAAAGCAAACATTGGTTGCGAAGTTGCCTTTGTCCGGTTTGCACCTTCAGATCCGCCATGGCACGCTCAACACTATACTCCCAATGCTTATGGTTTTCCCCTTTTATATTCCACACTAGTTAAATCACAGTAGACTAAATTTCAAAATTGGGTCAGTCGATTTTTTAGAGCTCGTTGGAGTTCGCCGGTGCGAACGAAGGGGCTCAGGTGGGGACTTTGCTTGTGGGGGGCGGTGGTGGGGCCTCGCCGAACGAAGAAAACTCGACGCGAGTGGGGGCGGGGGTGGAGGGTGGGGTGGCGGAGGAACACAGGCGGTGGGTCGGTGGTCCGGCCGGCGGCCCGTGCGGTGTTCTGTATGGGAAGAATCAGAGATGAGGAAGAAGAAGGGTTAGGAGACGTAGGATCTTCATGCAACCGCCTGAAATGGTCGACTGACCCAAATGACAAAAGTCACGCGAATTGCATGCAGACATGCCTTTATATTCAGTACCATCATCATACCGGCTTAGCACTGCTCCTGAATCCATCAAGCTAAACAACGTGCCACTCATAATTCCAAACTTGTTGCTCAAGTACGAATCTAATATGATGTTGATATTACTAAAACAGATAACATTTAATTGGTCAGCTAATGTTCATGCTTTACTTTCGAAAAAGCACGTGCACCACATATAGAGAGACAGCAGGGAGTTGCTTTCTTAATGCGCTCTGGTTCATTATGTGTGGGCACTGCACAACGAACATTTTATTATCCAAAATCCGCTTGCTTTTCTTTAGTATGTTCCTCTTTTGTTCTTCCTTAATAAGTACTCTCTCCGTTCCTAAATACAAGTCTTTGTATAGATTCCACCATGGACTACATATGGTGCAAAATGAGTGAATCTACACTCTAAAATGTATCTGGATACATTTGTATGTGATCCATAGTGGAAATCTCTACCAAGACTCATATTTTAGAACGGAGGGAGTATGATAGTAGTACAGTATGTTCCTTGTAGTGAAGATGAGCAGGGACATTTGCAGTGTAGAGGTCTATACGGTCGGTTGGTATGGACACTTTGAACTCTTTGGGCCTCTTTGATTCGTAGGATTTTGTAAACATGGGAATAGGATTTGTAGTGGCCTTCCCACTTGAATCCTATAAGAATAGCAAGGAAATGCGGGGAGCTGTGTCGGTGGTGGATTTGTTTCATAGAAACTATTGATCTCTCATGCTTCACTTAGATTATTTTGAGAGTCTTACATAGCATGGTAATTTTCTTAAACTCCTAATATGCTTGGTATACAAGATTAATAATAAAACTTTCTTATGAGTGTGTTGAATACTATGACAAGTTTGATACTTGATAATTGTTTTCAGATATAGATATGGTGATATTAAAGTCATGCTAGTTGAGTAGTTCTAAATTTGAGAAATACTTGTGTTGAAGTTTGTGATTCCCGTAGCATGCACGTATGGTGAACCGTTATGTGATGAAGTCGGAGCATGATTTATTTTTTTGATTTCCTTCCTTATGAGTGGCGGTCGGGGACGAGCGATGGTCTTTCCCTACCAATCTATCCCCCGAGGATCATGCGCGTAATACTTTGCTTTGATAACTTGTAGATTTTTGCAATAAGTATATGAGTTCTTTATGACTAATGTTGAGTCCATGGATTATACGCACTCTCACCCTTCCACCTTTGCTAGCCTCTCTAATACCGGGCACCTTTCGCCGGTATCATACACCCACCATATACTTTCCTCAAAACAGCCACCATACCTACCTATTATGGCATTTCCATAGCCATTCCGAGATATATTGCAATGCAACTTTCCACCGTTCCGTTTTATGACACACTCCATCATTGTCATATTGCTTAGCATGATCATGTAGTTGACATCGTATTTGTGGCAAAGCCACCATTCATAATTCTTTCATACATGTCACTCATATATCATTGCATATCCCGGTACACCGCCGGAGGCATTCATATAGAGTCATATTTTGTTCTAAGTATCAAGTTGTAATTGTTGAGTTGTAAGAAAAATAAAAGTGTGATGATCATCATTATTAGAGCATTGTCTCGGTGAGGAAAGGATGATGGAGACTATGATTCCCCCACAAGTTGGGACGAGATTCCGGACGAAAAAGAGAAGAAAAAAAAGAGAAAAGGCCCAAAAGAAGAAAAAAAGAAAAAAAAATGAGAGAAAAAGAGAGAAGGGACAATGCTACTATCCTTTTTCCACACTTGTGCTTCAAAGTAGCACCATGATCTTCATAGTAGAGAGTCTCTCATGTTATCACTTTCATATACTAGTGGGAATTTTTCACTATAGAACTTGGCTTGTATATTCCAATGATGGGCTTCCTCAAATTGCCCTAGGTCTTCATGAGCAAGCAAGTTGGATGCACACCCACTTAGTTTCTTTTTGAGCTTTCATATACTTATAGCTCTAGTGCATCCGTTGCATGGCAATCCCTACTCACTCACATTAATATATATTGATGGGCATCTCCATAGCCCGTTGATACGCCTAGTTGATGTGAGACTATCTTCTCCCTTTTTGTCTTCTCCACAACCACCACTCTATTCCACCTACAGTGCTATATCCATGGCTCACGCTCATATATTGCATGAAGATTGAAAAAGTTTTGAGAATGTCAAAAGTATGAAACAATTGCTTGGCTTGTCATCGGGGTTGTGCATGATTTAAATATTTTGTGTGGTGAAGATAGAGCATAGCCAGACTATAGGATTTTGTAGGGATAACTTTCTTTAGCCATGTTATTTTGAGAAGACATAATTGCTAAGTTAGTATGCTTGAAGTATTATTATTTTTATGTCAATATGAACTTTTGTCTTGAATCTTTCGAATCTGAATATTCATACCACAATTAAGAAGAATTACATTAAAATTATTCCAAGTAGCACTCCGCATCAAAAATTCTGTTTTTATCATTTACCTACTCGAGGACGAGCAGGAATTAAGCTTGGGGATGCTTGATACGTCTCCAACGTATCTATAATTTTTGATTGCTCCATGCTATATTATCTACTATTTTGGACATTATTAGGCTTTATTATCCAGTTTTATATTATTTTTGGGACTAACCTATTAACCGGAGGCCCAGCCCAGAATTGCTTTTTTGTCTGTTTTAGGGTTTCAAAGAAAAGGAATAACAAACGGAGTCCAAACGGAATGAAACCTTCGGGAACGTGATTTTCTCAACAGATAAGACCTGGGAGACTTGGTCCCTACGTCAAGAAATAAAACAGGAGGTCACGAGGTAGGGGGGCGCGCCCACCCCCACCAGGCGCGCCCTCCACCCTCGTGGGCCCCCTGTTGCTCCACCGACGTACTTCTTCGTTCTATATATATCCACGTACCCCCAAACGAATAGATACAGAGCCAAAACCCTAATTCCACCGCCGTAACTTTCTTTATCCACGAGATCCCATGTTGGGGCCTGTTCCGGAGCTCCGTCGAAGGGGGCATCGATCACGGAGGGCTTCTACATCAACACCATAGCCTCTCCGATGAAGTGTGAGTAGTTTACCTCAGACCTACGGGTCCATAATTATTAGCTAGATGGCTTCTTCTCACTTTTTGGATCTCAATACAATGTTCTCCCCCTCTCTTGTGGATAACTATTCGATGTAATCTTCTTTTTGCGGTGTGTTTGTTGAGATCGATAAATTGTGGGTTTATGATCAAGTCTATCTATGAATAATATTTGAATCTTCTCTGAATTCTTTTATGTATGATTGGTTATATTTGCAAGTCTCTTCGAATTATCGGTTTGGTTTAGCCTACTGGATTGATCTTTCTTGCAATGGGAGAGGTGCTTAGCTTTGGGTTTAATCTTGCGGTGTCCTTTCTCGGTGACAGTAAGGGCAGCAAGGCACGTATTGTATTGTTGCCATCGAGGATAACAAGATGGGGTTTTCTTCATATTGCATGAGTCTATCCATCTACATCATGTCATCTTGCTTAAGGCGTTACTCTGTTTTTAACTTAATACTCTAGATGCATGCTGGATAGCGATCGATGAGTGGAGTAATAGTAGTAGATGCAGGCAGGAGTCGGTCTACTTGTCTCGGACGTGATGCCTATATACATGATCATACCTAGATATTCTGATAACTATGGTCAATTCTGTCAATTGCTCAACAGTAATTTGTTCACCCACCGTAGAATACTTATGCTCTCGAGAGAAGCCACTAGTGAAACCTATGGCCCCTGGGTCTATCTTTATCATATTGATCTCCTACTACTTAGTTATTTCCTTTGCTATTTACTTTGCCTTTATTTTACTTTGCATCTTTATCACAAAAATACCAAAAATATTATCTTTATCATATCTATCAGATCTCACTCTCGTAAGTGGCCTTATAGGGATTGACAACCCCTATTTGCGTTGGTTGCGAGGATTTATTTGTTTTGTGCAGGTACCTGGGACTTGCGCGTAGCCTCCTACTGGATTGATACCTTGGTTCGCAAAAACTGAGGGAAATACTTACGCCACTTTGCTGCATCATCCCTTCCTCTTTGGGGAAAACCAACGCAGTGCTCAAGAGGTAGCAAGAAGGATTTCTGGCGCCGTTGCCGGGGAGGTCTTCGCAAAAGTCAACATACCAAGTACCCATCACATACCCTTATCTCCCGCATTACATTATTTTCCCTTTGCCTCTCATTTTCCTCTCCCCCACTTCACCCTTGCCGTTTTATTTGCCCTCTCTCTCTATATCCTCCCTCTCTTTCTCTTTTTGCCTCTTTTTGTTCGCTTTCTTTTTGTTTGCTTGTGTGTTAGTTTGCTTGCTTGCCACGATGGCTCAAGATAATACTAAATTGTGTGACTTCACCAATACCAACAACAATGATTTTATTAGCACTCTGATTGCTCCTCTTACCGATGCTGAATCTTGTGAAATTAATATTGCTTTGCTGAATCTTGTCATGAATGATCCGTTCTCCGGCCTTCCTAGTGAAGATGCCGCTACTCATCTAAATAGCTTCGTTGATTTGTGTGATATGCAAAAGAAGAAAGATGTGGATAATATATTGTTAAATTGAAGCTATTTCCTTTTTCGCTTAGAGATCGTGCTAAAGCCTGGTTTTCGTCTTTGCCTAAAAATAGTATTGATTCATGGAATAAGTGCAAAGATGCTTTTATATCTAAGTATTTTCATCTCGCTAAGATCATCTCTCTTAGAAACGATATTATGAACTTTAAAGAACTTGATCATGAACATGTTGCACAAGCTTGGGAGAGAATGCAACTAATGATACGTAATTGCCCTACTCATGGTTTAAATTTGTGGATGATTATACAAAACTTTTATGCCGGATTGAATTTTGCTTCTAGAAATCTTTTAGATTCAGCCGCGGGAGGCACTTTTATGGAAATCACTTTAGGAGAAGCTACTAAACTCTTAGATAATATTATGGTTAATTATTCTCAATGGCGTACTGAAAGATCTACTAATAAAAAGGTGCATGCGATAGAAGAAATTAACGTTTTGAGTGGAAAGTTGGATGAATTATGAAATTATTTTCTAATAAGAGTGTTTCTTCTGATCCTAATGATATGCCCTTGTCTACTTTGATTGAGAATAATAATGAATCTATGGGTGTGAATTTTTTTGGTAGGAACAATTTTGGTAACAACGCGTATAAAGGAAATTTCAATCCTAGGCCTTATCCTAGTAATCCCTCCAATAATTATGCTAATTCCTACAACAATTCTTATGGAAATTATACTAATATGCCCTCTGATTTTGAATCTAATATTAAATAATTTATTACTCCGCAAAAGAATTTTAATGCTATGATTGAAGAAAAATTGCTTAAGATTGATGATTTGGCTAGGAACATTGATAGAATTGCTCTTGATGTTGATTCTTTGAAACTTAGATCTATTCCACCTAAGCATGATATCAATGAGTTTCTCAAAGCCATGAGAATTTCCATTGATGAGTGCAAAGAAAGAACCG
The DNA here is from genome assembly GCA_034509565.1 of Triticum monococcum. Classification (NCBI taxonomy): domain Eukaryota; kingdom Viridiplantae; phylum Streptophyta; class Magnoliopsida; order Poales; family Poaceae; genus Triticum; species Triticum monococcum. The sequence continues at coordinate 425,255,902 of CM067847.1, read as the reverse complement.
CTAGGATGCGTGCTAAGAAAGATGCCTTTATAAGAGCGTGTTCTTCCAGTTCCTATGAAAATAATGATGAAGATCTAAAAGTTATTGATGTGTCCCCTATTAAATCTTTGTTTTGCAATATGAATGTTGCTAATGATGGGACTGAATATGATCCACCTTTACCTAGAAGGCGTTCTAAGAATTCGGAATTTGTTGATCTTGATGCTAAAATTGATAAAAGTGGGATTGAAGAAATTAAAACCCTAGATGTTGCTAAACCCATAGTTACAGATTTCAAGGAAATTAAATGTGAAAATTTCTCTTTGATTGATTGTATTTCCTTGTTGCAATCCGTGCTAAATTCTCCTCACGCTTATAGTCAAAATAAAGCGTTTACTAAACGTATCGTTGATGCCTTGATGCAATCTTATGAAGAAAAACTTGAATTGGAAGTTTCTATCCCTAGAAAACTTTATGATGAGTGGGAACCAACTATTAAAATTAAAATTAAAGATCATGAGTGCTATGCTTTATGTGATTCGGGTGCTAGTGTTTCCACGATTCCAAAGACTTTGTGTGATTTGTTAGGTTTCCGTGATTTTGATGATTGCTCGTTAAACTTGCACCTTGTGGATTACACTATTAAGAAACCTATGGGAAGAATTAATGATGTTCTTATTGTTGCAAGTAGGAATTATGTGCCCGTAGATTTTATTGTTCTTGACATAGATTGCAATCCTTCATGTCCTATTATTCTTGGTAGACCTTTCCTTAGAACGATTGGTGCAATTATTGATATGAAGGAAGGAAGTATTAGATTACAATTTACATTAAGGAAAGGCATGGAACACTTTCCTAGAAAGAAAATTAAATTACCTTATGAATCTATTATGAGAGCCACTTATGAATTGCCTACCAAAGATGGCAATACCTAGATCTATTCTTGCTTGTTATGCCTAGCTAGGGGCGTTAAACGATAACGCTTGTTGGGAGGCAACCCAATTTTATTTTTATTCCTTGCTTTTTGCTCCTGTTTAGAAATAAATAATTTATCTAGCCTCTGTTATGGTTGTGTTTTTTGTGTTTAATTAGTGTTTGTGCCAAGTAGAACCGTCGGGAAGACTTGGGGAAAGTCTTGTTGAACTTGCTGTAAAAAAAAAGAAACTTTAGCGCTCACGAGAATTGCTGTCATTTTTATTTGGGAAGTGATATTTAGTTAATTATTTTTGCAGATGATTACTAGATAAATTCCTCACGTCCAGAAATTTATTTTAGAATTTTTGGGGTTCCAGATCTTGCGCTAGCTACAGATTACTACAGACTATTCTGTTTTTGACAGATTCTGTTTTCCGTGTGTTGTTTGCTTATTTTGATGAATCTATGGCTAGTAAAATAGTTTATAAACCATAGAGAAGTTGGAATACAGTAGGTATAACACCAATATAAATAAATAATGAGTTCATTACAGTACCTTGAAGTGGTCTTTCATTTTCTTTCGCTAATGGAGCTCACGAGATTTTCTACTTTAAGTTTTGTGTTGTGAAGTTTTCAAGTTTTGGGTAAAGATTTGATGGATTATGGAACAAGGAGTGGCAAGACCCAAAGCTTGGGGATGCCCATGGCACCCCCAAGATAATCTAAGGACACCTAAAAGCCAAAGCTTGGGGATGCCCCAGAAGGCATCCCCTCTTTCGTCTACTTCTATCAGTAACTTTACTTGGAGCTATATTTTTATTCGCCACATGATATATGTTTTGCTTGGAGCGTCTCGTGTGATTTGAGTCTTAATTTGTTAGTTTACCACAATCATCCTTGCTGTAAACACCTTTTGAGAGAGACATACATGATTTGAAATTTGTTAGAATACTCTATGTGCTTCGCTTATATCTTTTGAGTTATATAATTCTGCTCTAGTACTTCACTTATATCTTTTAGAGCATGGTGGTGGATTTGTTTTATAGAAACTATTGATCTCTCATGCTTCACTTAGATTATTTTGAGAGTCTTAAATAGCATGGTAATTTGCTTAAAATCCTAATATGCTTGGTATACAAGATTAATAATAAAACTTTCTTATGAGTGTGTTGAATACTATGATAAGTTTGATACTTCATAATTGTTTTGAGATATAGAGATGGTGATATTAAAGTCATGCTAGTTCAGTAGTTGTGAATTTGAGAAATACTTGTGTTGAAGTTTGTGATTCCCGTAGCATGCACGTATGGTGAACCGTTATGTGATGAAGTCGGAGAATGATTTATTTTTTTGATTTCCTTCCTTATGAGTGGCGGCCAGGGACGAGCGATGGTCTTTTCCTACCAATCTATCCCCCTAGGAGCATGTGCGTAATACTTTGCTTTGATAACTTGTAGATTTTTGCAATAAGTATATGAGTTCATTATGACTAATGTTGACTCCATGGATTATACGCACTCTCACCCTTCCACCTTTGCTAGCCTCTCTAATACCGCGCACCTTTCGCCGGTATCATACACCCACCATATACTTTCCTCAAAACAGCCACCATACCTACCTATTATGGCATTTCCATAGCCACTCCGAGATATATTGCCATGCAACTTTCCACCGTTCCGTTTATTATGACACACTCCATCATTGTCATATTTCTTAGGACGATCATGTAGTTGACATCGTATTTGTGGCAAAGCCACAATTCACAATTCTTTCATACATGTCACTCATGTATCATTGCATGTCCCGGTACACCACCGGAGGCATTCATACAGAGTCATATTTTGTTCTAAGTATCGAGTTGTAATTGTTGAGTTGTAAGAAAAATAAAAGTGTGATGATCATCATTATTAGAGCATTGTCCCAGTGAGGAAAGGATGATGGAGACTATGATTCCCCCACAAGTCGGGATGAGACTTCGTTCAAAAAAAAAGAAAAAGAGAAAAGGCCCAAAAGAAGAAAATGAGAGAAAAAGAGAGAAGGGACAATGCTACTATCCTTTTTCCACACTTGTGCTTCAAAGTAGCACCATGATCTTCATAGTAGAGAGTCTCTCATGTTATCACTTTCATATACTAGTGGGATTTTTTCATTATATAACTTGGCTCTTATATTCCAATGATGGGCTTCCTCAAATTGCCCTAGGTCTTCATGGGCAAGCAAGTTGGATGCACACCCACTTAGTTTCTTTTTGAGATTTCATATACTTATAGCTCTAGTGCATCCGTTGCATGGCAATCCCTACTCACTCACATTGATATCTATTATTGGGCATCTCCATAGCCCGTTGATATGCCTAGTTGATGTGAGACTATCTTCTCCCTTTTTGTCTTCTCCACAACCACCACTCTATTCCACCTATAGTGCTATATCCATGGCTCACGCTCGTATATTGCGTGAAGATTGAAAAAGTTTTGAGAATGTCAAAAGTATGAAACAATTGCTTGGCTTGTCATTGGGGTTGTGCATGATTTAAATATTTTGTGTGGTGAAGATAGAGCATAGCCAGACTATATGATTTTGTAGGGATAACTTTCTTTAGCCATGTTATTTTGAGAATACATAATTGCTTAGTTAGTATGCTTGAAGTATTATTATTTTTATGTCAATATGAACTTCTGTCTTGAATCTTTCGGATCTGAATATTCATACCACAATTAAGAAGAATTACATTAAAATTATTCCAAGTAGCACTCCGCATCAGAAATTCTGTTTTTATCATTTACCTACTCGAGGACGAGCAGGAATTAAGCTTTGGGATGCTTGATACGTCTCCAACGTATCTATAATTTTTGATTGCTCCATGCTATATTATCTACTGTTTTGGACATTATTGGGCTTTATTATCCACTTTTATATTATTTTTGGGACTAACCTATTAACCGGAGGCCCAGCCTAGAATTGCTTTTGTTTGTTTGTTTTAGGGTTTCAAAGAAAAGGAATACCAAACGGAGTCCAAACGGAATGAAACCTTCGGGAAAGTGATTTTCTCAACAGATAAGACCCGGGAGACTTGGACCCTACGTCAAGAAATAAAACAGGAGGCCATGAGGTAGGGGGGCGCACCCACCCGCACCAGGCACACCCTCCACCCTTGTGGGCCCCCTGTTGCTCCACCGACGTACTTCTTCCTCCTATATATATCCGCATGCCCCCAAACGAACAGATACGGAGCCAAAACCCAAATTCCACTGTCGTAACTTTCTGTATCGACGAGATCCCATATTGGGGCCTATTCCGGAGCTCCCTAGGAGGGGGCATCGATCACGGAGGGCTTCTACATCAACACCATAGCCTCTCCGATGAAGTGTGAGTAGTTTACCTCAGACCTACGGGTCCATAGTTATTAGCTAGATGGCTTCTTCTCTCTTTTTGGATCTCAATACAATGTTCTCCCCCTCTCTTGTGGAGAACTATTCGATGTAATCTTCTTTTTGCGGTGTGTTTGTTGAGACCGATGAATTGTGGGTTTATGATCAAGTTATCTATTAATAATATTTGAATCTTCTCTTAATTCTTTTATGTATGATTGGTTATCTTTGCAAGTCTCTTCGATTTATCATTTTGGTTTGGCCTACTAGATTGATCTTTCTTGCAATGGGAGAAGTGCTTAGCTTTGGGTTCAATTTTGTGGTGTCCTTTCCTGGTGACAGTAAGGGCAGCAAGGCACGTATTGTATTGTTGCCATCGAGGATAACAAGATGGGGTTTTCTTCATATTGCATGAGTCTATCCCTCTACATCATGTCATCTTGCTTAAGGCGTTACTCTGTTTTTAACTTAATACTCTAGATGCATGCTGGATAGCGGTCGATGAGTGGAGTAATAGTAGTAGATGCAGGAAGGCAGGAGTCGGTCTACTTGTCTCAGACGTGATGCCTATATACATGATCCTACCTAGATAGTCTCATAACTATGCTCAATTCTGTCAATTGCTCAACAGTAATTTATTCACCCACCGTAGAATACTTATGCTCTCGAGAGAAGCCACTAGTGAAACCTATGGCCCCCAGGTCTATCTTTATCATATTGATCTCCTACTACTTAGTTATTTCCTTTGATATTTACTTTTCCTTTATTTTACTTTGCATCTTTATCACAAAAATACCAAAAAATATTATCTTTATCATATCTATCAGATCTCACTCTCGTAAGTGGCCTTATAGGGATTGACAACCCCTATTTGCGTTGGTTGCGAGGATTTATTTGTTTTGTGCAGGTACGAGGGACTTGCGCGTAGCCTCCTACTGGATTGATACCTTGGTTTTCAAAAACTGAGGGAAATACTTATGTTACTTTGCTGCATCATCCCTTCCTCTTCGGGGAAAACCAACACATTGCTCAAGAGGTAGCATTATGTAGCATCACTCTTCATCTTATCTTAAATATTCTCCATTTTTATTATATTGTCACATCTATATTTACTCTTAACAAAATGTAGAATGAAGGAAATGCTTATCAAGAAGATTATGTGGTAAACTTCTTGAATTCCCCCCCCCCCATCAGCATGGACAAGGGCTTTATAGAGCCTGCCTTCACCAATAATGTAAGTTTGTCATTCTCAAGCCTTCAAACTTTGTTGTGTATATTTGGTTAGGCATGACTGCAACATCTGTTTATTTTTGGTGTTTGCATTAAATTTCATGTTTAAAGTTTATTATGTAGTTCATAAACAAAAGTTTGTCCTTCTCAATTTATGTTTTCAGTTGTACAACCAAGTTCCTTCTTCATACCATGTAAATTAGACTATACAGAGCAAGTGATCTTATTTTGCACTGCATGTATGCTTCTGTTCTTGATCCATAATCCATTGGTGTGGTGAACCTACCCACTACAGCACAATGTCATATTCTGCAATGTCTTAACTATGAACAATGTCATATCATTCTACTATTATTTAAACTGTCTTTTTATTTGCCAATCTGAAACGGGATAAATTGACAGCACACTAACCATTGATACTTATGAGTTCTTGATCTGTAATCGAGTGGTGTCGTGAAGCTGCCAACTCCTTCACAATGTCATTTCCTGCCATGTCTTGACCTGAACAATAACATATTGTGTTAATGCGATTTTAAACTGTGTCACTTTATTGGTCAGTAAGAAATGTGATGAATTGTCAGCACTGATACTTTTATGTGCAAAACCTGTCATTTGTCTGCTTGTTTATCTTTCAGAGTGAGGAGGATATAAGTGTTAAACAAGCGCAGTCTCATCAGCTTGCTTAGCTGCTTGCGCTGCAGCTCCCCAGCAGGGCTAACCTTTCTTGAACTCTATTTAAGTGTTGTCGGTTTTGTATATTATTTTGTTGGCGTGTTTAGTTGCACTGGTGGTGATCTTTGACACCCTGTGTAGGCAATCTGTTGTCTGCTTGTGCTTTATTATCATAGTGGCAAACTTTGATGCCCAGTGGATGTAATATGTCGTAATTTCTTTATTGCGTAGTCTAGGTTTTTTCTTATTCACAATGTTGTAGTTATTTTACTGTATATATATCCTGTCTTCGCAGTAAACCGGCCAAACCGTAAAATTACGGTACATAATCGGGCTGTCATGCAATCACGATGTATGATCCGCATCATGGGCCCTGTCATCTTGGTCCGTTAGAAGGCCTAAATGTAAATTGGCCCACTAGTATATTCAGGCCTTTAATAGGCCGACTAAACCACCGGCCCTCTTTTCGCAAGAAAACTCAATGGGCTTTTAGGAGGCTGAGAAGTAGGTTGGGCCTGAAATGTGCCGAACAGCTCACGGGCCTGCAGCAGCCCGAAATGGACCCCGGCCCATGATTGTGCCAATCAAACCGGGCCGTAGTTAGGCCCAACTATATGATGGGCTTTTAACAGGCCGAAATTAATATAGGGCCGAAATGTTAAACGGGCCCTTAACAGGCCAAAACTAATATCAGGCCGAATTACTAAATGGGCCTTTAGCAAAAGGGCCCAAAAGCATAGCGTCCAGTTGACGGGCCGAATCTGATATGGGCCATAATTTAGCCCAAAGCCTCTTAAAGGGCCGGCCCTGATCTGGGCCGTAATTTGGCCCAGAACGTGGTAGGCTTTTAACAGGCTAGATCTCATATGGGCCATTGTTAGGCCCGGAACGTGGCAGGCCATTAATGGGTTGGATCAAATATGGGCCGGCATTTGGCCCAAAACATGGCTGCCAATTAACGGGCCAGCCTACTAGGGTCCTCAAAATCTTGTGGGCCTACAGCTGGGCCGGCCCATTAATGTCGACGAAATCTCATGGGCCTTTAGCTGGGCCGGCCCATTATGGTCCACAAAAATCTTGTGGGCCTTCACCTGGGCCGGCCCATTATGGCCCGCAAAAATCTTGTGGGCCGTTACCTGGGCCGGCCCATTATGTATCGCAAAATCTTGTGGGCCTTTAGCTGGGCCAGCCCATTATGGTCCGCAAAATCTCGTGGGCCTTTAGCCGGGCCGACCCATTATGGTCCGCAAAATCTTGCGTGCCTTTAGTTGGGCTGGTCCACTTGAACTTTATGGGCAACTTTTGGGCCGGTCCACGTGTGAACATATCATAGGCGCATTTCGCCCATTGGATGAGTGACACATGTGACAACGCGGAGCTGACACGTGTTTCTATCAGCCAATTAGAATTTTACACGTGGAAAATCCCCATTGGTCCGGGCTGTTAACGGGTATCGGATCCAAACCGGACCCGATAGCTTAACGGTGTTCCGTTACGGTGGATGCCACGTGTCGGTCACCCTTGACGAAAGCACTTCTGTGACGTGCGATTTATCGTCATGGAAGTGGACACTTTCGTGATGATAATTTTGGTAATGTCATTTAACACTTCTACGATAGCACAGGTATGACTATCTTGATTCTGTCATAATATTGTCATGGATGTACATGCATGACAGAAAACGTGACCTACTATGACAAACACGTATCATCATAGAAGTGTATTTTTTTGTAGTGTAACATTCCAACACAGAACATTACAGTTTCTACATTGGCTACTCATTAAAACATATCATAATAAGATCCATAAACCACTCAGCAGACAATTCCATGTGTCCAAAAGAGCACATAAAAGTCTAACCCACCATTATTACAAGGAATGAAGGAAGTTTGCATAACAGAACATCCAACAAAAGGACAAATAAAAAGCACATTTAGGGGCTTGCCAGACCCATGGAGACAATGCCACACTAATCATCAGAGTTAGTGGCAGCAGCATTTGGTGGGTCCACCATAAGTGCATCCACTCATAGAAGGGTAGCATCAATTTCTAGCTCCCTTCCAATTTCTTGCAGGCGACTCACAGGTGTTGCTGGTGGAATCTCTGCATGTGCTGGATCATCTGGCATCTCAGTAGTGAAAGGCATGGCTCTAGGCTTCTTCCTCTTGGGCTGGAAAGTGAGCTCCTCGAAGGTGGGCTTGAACCCATCCCGTTGAACAGAACTCCTAGTACATCTTCTGACAGAAGTGTCAACAATAGGAGTTGGCGCCAACGTTTTGCGAGGCCTCCTGGGTATTGAAATCACTGTCGCATATGGGGTTGTCACAATATCTTCTGCAGCATCTGCAGAAAACAAGGCCCTGGCAACAGGCCTGACTGGCTCCTGCTCCTTCCACGTGAGCAAAGGTAGATCCATATCCCTAAAAGCAAAGTCCCAACTTCTCTTTGATAAAATCACTGGAGAGATGGGCTGCAGCATAACTGGCTTTCGGACATTAAAAACAATTGGGGCTTGCAGAAGATTTTCAGAAGTTCTTCTCCAAACCAATTCACGTGGCAGAGCAGGCCCAAAAGGAACAGCAAGTGGCAGCTCAACTGCAGGCATGAGCACAGGAGGCTGATAGACAACTATTGCCCCATTGTTGACAACTTCTAGATTATGGGCATCATCCATAGGACCATCTGGGGCTTCAGGCATGTCCTCATCAACCGCGATAACTGGAATACTAGGTACCTGCGGAACAGCATCAGAACTTGGCTGAGCAGAAAGGTCCACCACCATGGACTCTTGATCTTGGGGTACATGCTGCTCCACCGGCTCATTCCAATTGCCCCAGTTATCATCCTCCACCTCATTGATAGCAGGTTCCGGAGGAGGAGGGGGTACAACATTCCATCCCAGAGCTGGAAACAGAGGCAACAGAAACGGCGGCATTTCTGGAAAGGGAACCCCAGGAACTGGGTGCGGATTGCCATTGAGAGGCATCCAGTCTTCGTCCTGCGGAATCTGTTCCGCAAAATTTGCACCCAAGATATACAAAGGCGCAATCCAAGACACCCGAGCACCACCCCAAGCCGCATAATCCATAAAAAACACATCACGGGGCACAAGAACATCTTCAGGGAATGAAGCAAAAAACCAAAGATCGAACCAAATATGGATCCTCACTAATCCAATGATGAAACTTGCCAAATGTGTTTACTGCTGCTCTGAGGCAATCGGTATTACAAAGATCTAACAAGACGCCCAGGAACATTAGCAAACCCTGACGAAAACCTTGAGCACCGTGGAAGGACTCACCCTCATCATGTTTCATAAAGCGAACAAAGCGATCATTGCCCAAAGCTTGGGGTGGAAGTTGAAGCAGCCTGAACCTAACGGCAACATCTCTGAGCTCAAAAGGACCCACAGAGCGTATCCAGGGCTGCGCAGACCTGACTAGCATACCATGCGCTTGCAACCACTGAACCACATCTTCCCTAGCAGCACCAATCTGGTCAGGCGGAGGGATAGCCATTACCTCAGCAAGCATGAACTCCTCATGGCGACGCACAATTCGGGTATGTGGCGTCACAAAAGTTCTCGGTAGCCGATCGTCCCCACCATCGATGATGTGATGACCAGCCGGTACATACAACAGAGGATCGAGATGGAAGTTAGCCATCGGAACAGAACACTCCCGCTCCACCGACGGCGAATGTAGCGGTGGTGGGGGCGTTGCAGGCGGAGGAGTCGAAGGTGTCTTGGGGCCGGGGCTAATGGAACTAGACGAGGGACTAAAAGCGGAAGTGCAAGGGAGGTCCAAGTTTGGTAAATGCGATGTCAAAGAGATATTCTCGCGATGCACCTTGGAAGTTGCAACGTTACCGGGTTTTGGTTGCCAAACCAAACCCAGGATCCGACCAAATCTGTTACAATATTTTTTAATGTGCCTGACCCGAAGGCAAGAAATACACCACAATTTGGACGTGCAAGCAGTAGCAAAGTGACCCTTTTCTAAACATTTCTGACACGTATGTATTTCCTCAACCATTCCAGAAATCAAATTGTCAAAATCTTCTTTGGCTTGTTGCAAGGAAGGGATATCAGATAGCCCAGGAGGGGTGTCCTGCTCAGCCCCATACGTTGGCCCAGAAGTGGCCGGCTCATCCTATCCCATGGCACATATCGAAGATGGCCCAACATGGCCATGGGCGTCCACATTCAAAGAACCATGATTCCCGCCCGGGAAGGGCGGCGTCCGATCAGCCAGAGACAGCAAATCTTGCACCATGCGAAAACATATTGATGGCCTCATCGATGTCCACCAGAGATTCGCTAGCAAGGTTGGATGGATGATTACCCTCTCATGTGATGGATTCGAATAACCCGCATCTTCAGTAGTTTGAATGCAATTTTCGGAGGCTGGATAACGATAACCACGACAAGCTGGGTAGTTTTGAAAGACTGCAAATGATAATTTCTTGCCAACTGGACGAGAAGACTTGAACGAGAACTTTGGTGGTTTATTATGCATGGCCAACAAACCAAGAGCACCACACCTTTTTGAGGGACTAACAAGGATCCACTCAGCATCACATTCTAATTTCCGAATCTTAAACTCACGACCCAAATTAGGGCCACCGTTACCCCAAAGATGAAAGTAACATTTGAAATGATCACAAGCAAAAGATCTAAGACTTAGAATAATCATGGCTACTGCCTTCCAATATACTTGAAATCCAAATGCCTTATCCTTGATCAAGAAAATCATGAACTCAATAGTCGAACCACCAATCGCTGCCTCCAGAGCCGCCGCTACTGAATCCTCATTCAAACGAAAATCTTGACGCCCAAAAGAGACCACCATGGTGAAGATCTCCAAATCATCCATAGGTGCACCGTAAAACCTGTAGATTGAAAAACCTTATCTGCAAAAACCAAACCCTTAGAGAAGTCCAAGCCAAGGGTGGATCCATCATTGGAACCCATGAAAGATTGGTATGAGCATGTAGATCCCAAAACGCCTAAGAGATCTATTGAAGAGGAACTAGAGATTGGTGGCTAGTTGAGGAGATCGCCGGAGGGGGTGGGTGTCGGTGTCAAAACCGGCGGATCTCGGGTAGGGGGTCCCGGACTGTGTGTCTAGGCCAGATGGTAACAGGAGACAGGGAACACGATGTTTTACCCAGGTTCGGGCCCTCTCGATGGAGGTAAAACCCTACGTCCTGCTTGATTAATATTGATGATATGGGTAGTACAAGAGTAGATCTACCACGAGATCAAGGAGGCTAAACCCTAGAAGCTAGCCTATGGTATTATTGTTGTATATGGAGTTGATTGCCTACGGACTACAACCCTCCAGTTTATATAGACACAGGATAGGGTTAGGGTTACATAGAGTCGGTTACAATGGTAGGAGATCTTGAATATCCGCATCGCCAAGCTTGCCTTCCACGCCAAGGAAAGTCCCATCCGGACACGGAACGTAGTCTTCAATCTTGTATCTTCATAGTACTGGAGTCCGGCTGAAGGTATAGTCCGGCTACCCGAACACCCCCTAATCCAGGACTCCCTCAGTAGCCCCTGAACCAGGCTTCAATGGGGACGAGTCCGGCGTGCAAGGCATTGCAAGGCGGGTTCCTCCTCCAAGTCCTTCATAGAAGATTGTAAACACCAAAAGTAGTGTCCGGCTCTGCAAAATAAGCTTCCACATATTGCCATAGAGAGAATAATATTAACACAAATCAAATCTGTTGACGTATTCCGCGGTGCGTCATCACACTACAGCCAAGTCCTTTACTCAAATTGTCTTCACTTTTTCACCTCAGCGTGTTTTGCGAGGCGGTTTCCTTGGCACGTCTTGTCAAAGCAGAGATCGTGTACCCCCCATTTATGGGATTCTCATCAATACGGACGTGGGTAACCCAATCGTGCCACTTATCACGGCGCTTGGGAGGCAAGCGAGTTTTACTAGGCTGGTGGGGACGCACAATCGCATCCGCCCATATAAGGGGATAAGGATCCACCTTTTTACCTACGACTTCTTCCTCCTTTGCCTATCCATCTCCTGCGCACTCGAGCTCCAGCGCCCAAGCCCGCACTTCCCACCTCAACCTTCTCCAGCAATGTCCGGAGCGGTAGGCAAGTGGATGGTCTCCTCCACCACGGAGGGCCAAGTCAAAAAGCTAAGGAAGGCCAGATACCTGTCCAAGGACATCACACACCGGCTTCCCGAAAAGGGGCAGCTTCTCCCCACCCAAAGCCCCATGAGAGGGTAGTGTTTCTTCCCCACTTCCTCCGCGGACTGGGTTTTCCACTTCACCCATTTGTCTGGGGGCTCATGTTCTACTACGGCCTGGATTTCCACGATATGGCCCCGAACTTCATCCTCAACATCTCGGCGTTTATCATCGTGTGCGAGGCTTTTCTTCGCGTCCGCCCCCATTTCGGCCTCTGGCTCAAGACCTTCAACGTCAAGCCCAAGGTGGTGCGCGGCAGCCAGGCGCAGTGCGGAGGCGCCATGGCGGGCAAGATGGCCAACGTCCTATGGTTCGAGGGCTCTTTTGTGGAGACCCTAAAGGGATGGCAATCCGGGTGGTTTTACATCACCGAGCCGCGCGATCCGAAATGGACCGCAGCCCCCGAGTTCCGATCCGGACCCCCCAGGTGGCTTGTGTCCTGGAAAGAGACGGGCCTATCGTGGGGTGACGAAAGAGAGGTGACCAGATTGCAGACATGCATCCAGTCCCTAGTGAACAAGCCAATCTGGCTTGTTAATGTAATCCAGGTTATGCTCGTCCACCGGATTCTCCCGTGCCAACAACGGGATTTTAATCTGTGGGAGTTCGACCCGGCGCAGCATCAAACCCTCAGCAGGCTCTTCGACACGACGTACGAAGACACCTGGAAGATGCTATTCAAGGGCGCTGAGGCTCCCGCATCCGCTTTCGAGGACCGCGGATACAGCTCGCAGCGTCACGCTAGCGAGGTAAGCCATCTACACCTTTTACAGGATGTTAAGCTTTTTTCATAGTTTGACTCTATGCGGGATCTAAACTCCCTTACCTTTGACAGGCTTGGCGGGCGATGTCCGGACCGATTAACTGTCAGGCTCCGCTGCCCGAAGACCCAGCTCCAACTCTACTAGTGAAGCTGCTGGCTCCGGCGCCTTATGTGGTGCCGGAGAAGAAGGCCAAGAAGAAGAAGACCACGGGGACTCGTAAGAGTGCCCGCAACGTGGTAGTGTCGGACTTGTCATCTGATGAGTCTGAGACGCCCTCCTCCCGTGAAAACGAGGGGAGGAAGAAGAAAACTCTGCCCCCTCCCCCCAGCGGAGGGAGAAGAGAAGAGGAAGGCCGCCCCAACGGGGGAGGCCGAGGGGTCTAGGAAAAGGAAGACCCCTCCGCCGGACTACGCCCCCGACGCCGAAGAGGGCGAAGAGGAGTGGCCAGACATGGCCAAGCGTCCGGCGAAATCGTAAGTTCGGATACCAGGGTAACTCATGATGTTCCTTTGTCGCACAGCTTTCCCTAATGTCAAATGTAATTATGTAGTCCGCCCCGGGACGGACTCGATGAGTCGTCAAGCGGCTCCCTGAATTCATCGGACGTGAACTCAGTTCCGCCCGCTGTCTCCCCCCGCACCGCGGATGACGCCGAAGTGGCATCGCGACGAGCTCCGGGGCAGGAGGAGGTGGTCCTAGAGAAGCCGCAAGGTGACTTCCCGGACCCCAGGAGTAAAGGGACAAGACCCCCCAGGGCTCCAAGTCCGGCTTTGAGCCGGACACCGCACCGGAATCTACAACAGTTCCAGACCGCGGTAGGCGAAGTCCTTCCAAGAGGAGTAAGCCTTCTGAGCCGGCAGCCTCCGTCCAACCGGAGGTGCTGGACAATCTGCTGGAGGTGCTTGACGGCGCTTCCATCGATGAGGATCACCGTACTATTATGAGTATGGTGATCCAGAAGGTTCAGTCCGCCAAGAGCGGACTGAGTGAAGCTTGCGCTAGCCTTCTAACAGGCTTCGAGGTAAGTAAAAAATATGTAAAAATATAACCGCATAGACAGTAGCCCCTGATGCTCTGTTTGGCGTTCGGAAAGAAAAGCCGAATAGAGGATCTATTAAATTTCGCAGCAGTCTAACAACAAAGAGTCAATATGCGTATGCAGGCTTCGCTGCTGGCCACTGCCGCACTGACTGCAGAGGTGGGTGCCCTGAAACAGGGCCTCGAGCGGACCGAGAAAGAGCTCGGCCTTGCCAAACGGCAGCTCGAGGAGAAAGAAGGTAAGAAATACCTTCCAGAAAAAGTGCCTATAAAAAGACGTGATTGCAAAAAATAACAGGATTGTACTGCTTATTGTAGGGGCCATGACTGAGGTGGCGACCCTCAAGCAGGCGCTGTCCGAGGCCCAAAAGAAAACGGCCGCGGAGTGCACCGAGCGAGAGAAACTTGAGGCCCAGGTCAGCGAGGTGTAGCAGGAGCTTCAGGCTCTCATGAAAAAACATGAGAGTTTGGAGCTTGAGTCCAAGACGCAAGCGTCCGAGCTCGCGGCGGCCCTTGAGACTGCCAAGTCTGCCAAGGCCGAAGCCCAAAAGGCCCTCCAAGAGTTGGAGGAGATGAAAAAGATAGCGGCGGTTAAGGCATTCTTTATGCAATGCAGAAGTATAAAAGTAAAGTACTTGTTACTTACCCGAATCCGGAGCTCTCCAGGGGCATTTGCAGATCTTCCCCGCAGCGTATCCGACGCCGCCGCATTCTACCGAGCCGAAGAGGGCGGCTCAACGGAGAAGGTGTTCTGGTCTCAGTATGCTGAGGCCGGACACCCTGTGCCCTTGAGCGACCAGCTGAAACAGCTGGTCGAGCTGCACAAGGCGGCCGAACAGGCCATGAAGGGCTTCATAGTTCGGCTGTGGCCCGGAGAGGCCCTGCCTGGGAGCTACTTCGGGCTGGTGCGGCGACTGGTGGAGGCTTGTCCAAGGCTCGAGGTCATCAAGCGCTCCGTCTGCATCGAAGGTACCCGTAGGGCCCTTGCCCGTGCAAAGGTGCACTGGGGTAAGCTGGACGGTGAGAAGCTTGTGAGGGACGGGCCGCTGCCGGGGAAGGAGCATCGCAAGCCCGAGAACTACTATAAGGATGTTCTTGCGGGTGCCCACCTTGTGGCAGATGAATGTACCAAGGATGTAATTTTTGAATGAACTCGCTCATGTTTATCCTGTGCGCTGAAAACTTGTTCATATGCGCCAAGCAATGCTTGTTGAATTTAAAATATTACTTTCTGTGCGGCCGTTTATCAAAAAATTGAGAGATGGCCAGTCGTTGGCTTCTGCCCCCTTTCCACTAGTGCCGGGGTGTTCGGGATAAACCTGAGCGCTCGTTTTCCCATAGTTGGGTCCTTCGAGGGAGGCGCTCAGCACAACGAACCAGGCAATTGGACTATAATGCTTGAACACTCTCACTTAGCCATAGAACTCTATAATTTTAAATTTCGGTGAAGCCCCTAGTTCAGAAGACCGAGTTCGGGGCGCTATCCACGCCTTGGCTGGACAAAGCCAGCTCTTTGCTCGAAGCGGCATAAGCCTTTAGGGACTCAAAAAACCTCTCGAACAGCGACCGGTCTCTCGCCACATCATGACAGTCAGTTTTAGCTTTCTCCACTGAGGTGCTTAACCCAGCTCAACCGGGGCACAATCGCAGTGGTTCTCCTAGTGCTACCTTAGCCGATATAGCGGAATGTAAGGCACCAAAACATAGGAGCCGGGCAAACCCAACTATTGACCCAAATCATGATTCGGAGCCGATGCATATAGTGCTATAAGTTCGGGGTGCCGCACTTGTGAAAGTGTATGGACTTCTCACGCCATATTTATGGGTACTAAAGCCCCTCGCGTATTTTGCCATACCACAGTGTACGGGTGCAACATGTCATAAACATATATATGAAAAGATGATAATGCAAAAAATAGACAGAGAGCTATGCATTGTTTATAGAGAGGCTATTTATCAAAGCCAAACGATACAAATAGTGCGGTAAGCAAAAGATATTGGACTATTTAATATGTCCTGACCAGGGGGAGGCCGCAGAATTGTATTTAAAACAGGTATACCGCTTGTAATAGAGACCACCTGGGAGTTCCATAATGCGGCATGGCTTGTCTGCCTCCCTGGAGCTTGCATCGTTTGTGCGGCAGTCGAATTGCCGCATAGGTCGTCCGAAGTATGGAGTCCTGAAAGTAAGAAAAAAATTAAAAAAAAGAATCTGGCAGCCCCTAGTAGGTTTCAAGCCGTGTTTTGGGCATGCCGTTATTGTGCCCCTTCCGCTGTGCCCATGGTATTTCGAGGGCGTAGTTATGTACGCGAGGTACTGGTTTCGCTATGTCGCGAGAGCTGGGGTTGGGGCCGTATTGCTACGCTTGTTCGGAGTGTGCCAGGCGGTCCTGCTTTCGGTTACTCCGGGCGCTCTTGGCAGTGTCTGGCTTTTTAACGGCTGGACTGGAGAATTGCCTAAGAAGGCTACTTTGTACTTCCGCTGCGAGAGCCGCCGTGTGCTCCTCCGTACGGAGGGAGCGTTCGGTGTTTCCGTTGACCGTAATGACTCCTCGAGGGCCTGGCATCTTGAGTTTGAGATATGCCTAGTGCGGCACCGCATTGAACTTTGCGAATGCGGTTCGTCCGAGCAGGGCGTGATAGCCACTGCGAAACGGGACTATATCAAAGATTAACTCTTCGCTTCAGAAATTTTCCGGGGATCCGAAGACCACGACAAGTGTTATTGAGCCTGTACAGTTGGCTTCTACACCTGGTATAACACCTTTAAAGGTCGTTTTTGTGGGCTTAATCCTTGAGGGATCTATGCCCATCTTCCACACTGTATCCTGATAAAGCAGGTTCAGGCTACTGCCGCCGTCCATGAGGACTCTTGTGAGATGAAATCTGTCGATGATTGGGTCGAGAACCAATGCGGTGAAGCCGCCATGACGGATGCTAGTGGGATGGTCCCTTCGATCAAAAGTGATCGGGCAGGAGGACCATGGGTTGAGCTTTGGGGCGACTGGCTCCATCGCGTATACGTCCCGTAGCGCACGCTTCCGCTCCCGCTTGGGAATGTGGGTTGCGTATATCATGTTCACCGTCCACACTTGTGGGGGATAGCCCTTCTGTCCATTGTTGTTCGGCGGCTTGGGCTCCTCCTCGTCGTCGCTGTGCAGCCCCTTGTCTCTGTTTTCGGCCCTTAACTTGCCTGCCTGCTTGAACACCCAACAATCCATGTTAGTGTGATTGGCTGGCCTTTCGGGGGTGCCATGTATCTGGCACAAGCGATCGAGTATTCGGTCCAAACTGGACGGGCCCTGAGTATTCTTTTTGAATGGCTTTTTCCGCTGACCGGATTTATAGCCTTTGAATCCGGCATTGACTGCCGTGTCTTCATTGCTGTCGCTGCTAACGCGGCGTTTTTTCTTATTCCGACGTGTCCTGCCACTTTTTTCCTTGGTATCCGAATTACCAGGGTTCTTTGATAAGTTGTTACTGCAAGCTAGCCAGCTGTCTTCTCCCGTGCAAAAGCGGGTCATGAGTGTCGTGAGGGCTGCCATAGATTTCGGCTTTTCCTGTCCCAGGTGCCGGGCAAGCCACTCGTCCTGGATGTTATGCTTGAAGGCTGCTAGGGCCTCTGCGTCCGGATAGTCGACTATCTGGTTTTTCTTCGTTAGGAACCGTGTCCAGAATTGTCTGGCCGATTCCTCTGGCTGCTGAATTATGTGGCTTAAGTCGTCGGCATCCGGTGGTCGCACGTAAGTGCCTTGGAAGTTGTCGAGGAATGCGGCTTCCAGGTCCTCCCAAGAACCGGTTGAGTCTGCTGGCACACTGTTAAGCCAATGCCGGGCCGGTCCTTTAAGTTTGAGCGGGAGGTATTTGATGGCGTGTAGATCATCTCCGCGTACCATGTGGATGTGAAGGAGATAATCCTCGATCCATACCGCCGGGTCTGCTGTGCCATCGTATGATTCGATGTTTACGGGTTTGAAACCCTCTGGGATTTTATGATCCATTACTTCATTCGTGAAGCATAGCGGGTGTGCGGCGCCTCTGTACTGGGATATATCACGACACAGCTCGGAAGAGCTATGTCTGTTGTGTTCGGCCCGGCCAGATTTGTTGTATCTAGAGTGAAGATCATCATCACGTGCCGTAGGGCGCCTGCACGATCCGTAGATCGATCTTGTTTGTCTTGCCTTATCCTCCAGTACGTCTCGCAGGTCTAGCGCATTTTCCCGTGCCTTAGTTGAGCGGCATTGGGGCATGGCTTGGGTGGAGGGCCGAGAGGCCTCTCTGTCGCGGCCGCGAGGTGGCCGTTCTACCATGTCATGCGCTGGTGATGTAGGTGCTTCCTCCTCTGATCGGGGTAGCTGCCTGCGCTTTGGGTAACTCTTGGAGGGGCGTTCGAGTTCATACTCTTCGGCCGCAAGGACTTCAGTCCATCTGTCAGCTAGCAAATCTTGGGCAGCTCTAAGCTGTTGCTGCTTTTTCTTGAGGCTGCTTGCCGTGGCTAAAAGCCTGCGTTTAAAACGCTCTTGTTCGGTGGGGTCTGATGGTATGACGAATTCGTCGTCATCGAGGCTTGCCTCCTCTTCGGAGGGAGGCATATAGTTATCATCCTCGACCTCTCGGTCTGCCGCTCTCTCATGAGGGCTAGCTTCTCCATCTTCCTGTGCCGAATCTTGCTGAGGTGGGTGTTATTTCGGCGCTATCCAGGGTAGTATTATCTCCCGTGCTGGAATCACCGTTTTTGCTTTGGCGGGATTTAGAGCGTTGCCGCTAACACCGGCGCTTTGGCTGTTTCTTGGGGTGTCATCCCCCACTGTTCCATCGCCATCTCCATCTTTTGGAGTGTCCACCATATATATGTCATATGACGAGGTGGCCTTCCAGCGCCCAACAGGTGCTGGTTCCTGTTCGTCTCCTACATCGTCGTCCATACCGTCGATGCCCTCGGAGCCAAAGTCAAGCATGTCGGTTAAATCGTCGACAGTGGCTACAAAGTGGGTGGTGGGTGGGCTTTGAATTTCTTCATCGTCTGTATCCCATCCTCGCTGACCGTAATCCGGCCAGGGCTCTCCTGATAAAGAGAGAGACTTAAGAGAATTCAGGATGACGCCAAAAGGCGAGTGCTGAAAGATGTCTGCGGCGGTGAACTCCATTATCGGCGCCCAATCGGATTCGATTGGCAGGGGCGCGGGGGGGTCGGAGTCCGGATCCTCGGAGTCACGAATCAATGCAGAGTGCGGGGCTAGCGTTCTGCTCGATCGCCTTTGAGATTGCAGCCCCCGAGGTGACGTCCAACCACTCGTCCTCGATTGGCGCAATAGTCTCCGAGTTAGGGGTCAGAACCGATGCGTGTGCGGCCTCCAGGACACTGTCCGGAAGCAGAGCTAGATCATGCCCCTCGAGATAGTGCGGCGCGCTTGGCCGTGGCTCGGACCCATCAAAGATCAAGTATCCGCGGATGTCAGCCGTGTAGTTTAAGCTTCCAAACCTGACTTGATGGCCAGGGGCGTAGCTTTCGATCTGCTCCAGGTGGCCGAGCAAATTGGCCCGTAGAGCGAAGCCGCCGAAGACGAAGATCTGTCCGGGGAGAAAAGTCTCACCCTGGACCGCATCATTGTTGATGATCAAGGGAGCCATCGGGCCTAAAGGCGACGACACAGAGGAACTCTCAATGAAAGCACCAATGTCGGTGTCAAAACCGGTGGATCTCGGGTAGGGGGTCCCGAACTGTGCGTCTAGGCCGGATGGTAATAGGAGACAGGGAACACGATGTTTTACCCAGGTTCGGGCCCTCTCGATGGAGGTAAAACCCTATGTCCTGCTTGATTAATATTGATGATATGGGTAGTACAAGAGTAGATCTACCACGAGATCAAGGAGGCTAAACCCTAGAAGCTAGCCTATGGTATGATTGTTGTATATGGAGTTGATTGCCTACGGACTACAGCCCTCCGGTTTATATAGACACTGGATAGGGTTAGGCTTACATAGAGTCGGTTACAATGGTAGGAGATCTTGAATATCCACATCGCCAAGCTTGCCTTCCATGCCAAGGAAAGTCTCATCCGAACACGGGACGTAGTCTTCAATCTTGTATCTTCATAGTCCTGGAGTCCGGCTGAAGGTATAGTCCGGCTACCCGAACGCCCCCTAATCCAGGACTCCCTTAGTGGGTGTGTCGCCAGGGAGGGGTGGGGGAGCCATAGCGGCCAAAGAGTGTTATTGTGACTTTTATAACCCAAACTCTGGAGTTGCCCTGACCCTTTTGAATTCTGGCAGTCTGCCTTTGTAATTTGGGGGTATGCAGGGATTGGGTCCTTGCCTTCACTCAAGTACTTCTTGTACAGCACGTGCTTCCAATTTCTCCAAGCATCCCTAGCCTTCTTCAGTGCGGTGTGTTACACCTGCATTCTCCACTTCTCTGGAACGTTGAAGTGATCCATGATCTCTTGGACTATCCTTCACCATGTTTCTGTGTCAACCTTCCGAAACCCCGACAGATTAATGTTGAGCCTTGCCCTGCCAACAAATCCACACACACTCCCAAACCTCATGCGTGCTTCATCTGGTTTAGTTGGAGCCCAGGACTTTAAATCAATCTCGGTAACTTCATATACACCTTTAGGCTGGTGCGTGGGCTTCCTTGGAGCGTTCCTCTGTGTCTTGACCGGAAGGGTAATTGCTGCAGCTCTATCCCGTTCAAGACTACTTGATCCCTCACAATCTGCTAAAGACCTAGGGTTGTCCGAATCAGATGAAGATACATGGCCTAAATGAGTGATGCCACTGCTACTCGGCATCTACAGAGAACACATGCAAAACTCAGGAAAGGAGGATAAGCATAAAACTAACAACTTGGTATCAAGCTTTCTAAGCATGCCATGCAATAATTTAGAAAATGTACGGCTAATTTGTTAAGTTTGTGTGACTCGGGCGCCCGCGATCTGTAAATAGGCAGTAACTTATTGGAACAAATACAGCTTATATGTAGAAAGGAAGGTAGATAATGAACATATATATGCTCTCCGCTATATTATAGCCAATTTGGGAACATACGAAACGAAATTGGAAGAGGGATTGCGAAGAAATATGCCTCACCGCAATGGAGAGCAGTAACTAACAGGCTTCTTAATGCAAACCTGGCCGGACAACAGGAGAGGCGAGGGTTACTGCATCGAGATGCTCGAGGGTGGCTGGCGAGCAAATGAAGGTGGCGAGGCACCGACCGCCGCGTGTTGGGAACGGTAGTGGAGGTAGGCTTGACGCCAAAGAGCGGGCACACGACCGGGGTGAGCACGGCAGCGTCGGAGAGGGTTCTGTTGTGGATCTGGTGGGAGGGGGAGATGGTGAAGGAGATTGGGTGGACTAGTTGAGTGAAACGTGGGCGGACGGTGGGGGGCTGTTGGGGACTCTGGGTGTTGGCTACCTAGGTGAAAAGGGTGAAAAATATCCCCAGTCGCTGCGCGCGCGGAAAGGCCTATGCAAACGGTTGCCTCTAAGCGCTCATGTGCACAAACAGAATAATTTTGTTTGAAATGAAGATGTGAGTTCATCGTTTCACTTCTAAATTTTTCCCACGTAAACCAATCACAATTTTACCATGGGTTTGATTTGCTGGCGCATTTCAGGTTTCCTGTGCTATATGTAAGACATTTTTTGGCATTTACCATGCATGTTGGCATATAAATCAATTCCTAGCCAGACTGCATTTCCTGTCGAAAGGGATGAGGATTGTTGTTCGATATGGGAGCATCCAATGGTGCAGAGGTACGATCCGTGGGGTTTGGGTTCTAGCCAATTAGAACGCACGACTCAGATCACGCACGCAGCACGGGGGGGGGGGGGCATCGGCCACGGTTTGGTAGGTACACGGCTTTCGTGTGTGAATCATGTGTTACTTGAAAAAAAATTGGGGGAGGGGCTATTTGAAAACATGTACATGTGTTGTCGAAAGGATGAGGATCGCCGTTCGATCAAGGAGAATCCAAGGATGCAGACCTACGATTCGTGGGGTTTGGGTTCTGGCCAATCAGAAAGCACGACTCAGATCACGCGCGTTGCAGAGGGGTGGGGGTGCATCAGCCACAGTTTAGTGGACACACGGCTTTCATGAGTGAACTGTGTGATCTTTGAAAACATTTACATTACCTAACATCATATATATAGGTAGTAACATCACACATATCTAGGTTAAATAGGTCACACATATATATCAAGGCAAGATGTGTCTATAGCCTAATAAATGAAGTGTTGCATGTTACCACACACATATGTTACTCCCCACTATAGAGGTAGTAACATAGACTAGTAACATGCGCATGTTACTAGTCTATGTTACTACCCATTGTGGCTAGTCTTACTAGTAGTATGAGTAACATCACACATCTCAAGGAAAGATGAGTCTATAGCCTAATAATGAAGTGTTGCATGTTACTACACATATGTTACTCCCCACTATAGAGGTAGTAACATAGACTAGTAACATTCTATGTTACTACCTATTGTGGCTAGTCTTAATTATGTCACTCTATTGTGTACTTGCTCTAATGCATAGTATCCTAGAGTAGCTAGTATCATATGTAGTACTTTATTTATATTGTCACGCATGACACATAGTAGCGTAGCATTTATTATGATACGGTTTCATGATATGATACTTAACCCTCTCTTTCTTCATCTAATTAATTCTATGACAGCTCATAAAAATTGCCTAGTTGGCATCCATGATACTAGCTATGATACCCCCTTACTATCAGCCTAGCAAAGGTGTACAGATCATTTGTGCGTTGCTTTGTGAGTTTTCATCCGTTTTTTCGAGAAGTGGGGAGAAGTTTCAAACATTTCGGCCGCGAGGTGCAGCCACTGGCGTAGGCCTAGTTGGTATTTTAATTATAGGAAATTCAGATGGAGTTCGGACATCATCTAAAAAAGTGAAGTAAGGGTGCCCTGTGGGTATTTGATCTTGCTCCCTGCCCCTTTTTCATGGAAAAAGGAAATATCAATTTCTCCATTCATTGAACCCTACGCAAAGTGTACAAAGGTGAGTCTCACGGGCAGCGGCATGTGAGGGGTCTCCCGAACTTCATGTTAGACGCAGTTAGGGAGTTGGAAGATGCACTTCATTCTCGGATTACTTGACTTGCTCTAGCTTAGAGGAGAGAGAAAAAATCCCGCTTTCAGTTACCTTTAAGTCTGAGAGCAATGAACTTTTCATAATTTTCCTAATAGAATCCTTATATTCTATTAGGAAAATTATGGAAAGTGGAGTATTCTTACAATAGGACTTACAACATCCACCTATCTTCTCCAAAATCATAAGGTTAGTAAATCTTGCTCTCACGACCCCGTGGAAAAAAATGGTAAAGTTTGGCACATGTTTTGATGACCACTCCTTCCAAACCAGAGCATCTCACATGAAGGATCATGGTTTTTAAAAGGAGATGCGTCAAGTCAAACTCTTATGGCCGGTGACTTCATCGTTTGGCCTCATAAAAATTTCCCCATGGTACGCAATCAGAAATATACCACGTGTTTGATTTTCTGGTGCATTTGAGGTATCGTTAGCTATATTTAAGACATTTTTGAGATTAACGTGCATTTCATGCATAAAATTAAAATTTCAACCGGAACTGCATGTGCTGTCGAAAGGGATGAGGATCACCGTTCGATCTGGGAGCATCCAATGGTGCAGACGTACGATCCGTGGGGTATGGGTTCTGGCCAATCAGAAAGCATGACTCAGCTCATGGCCGGGGTGGCGGGGTTTGGTCGGCACATGGCTTTCATCAACGAACCGTGTGCTATTCGCAAACCAGATTGCATATATTTGCTCACATACTGTAGTGAGATCAATTGAGTGTGCTACCTCTATGATATAATAATAATAATAATAATAATAATAATAACAAAAAATAGTTCATATTCATTGCCTAAGCTGACAGCATATCAAGGTCAACATATTAACGGTTCTTACGTCAACAGAAAAATGGGCATAACTCACAAATTCAGTACACACGACAGTTCTAAATTGAACAAATTAATTTGCAGGGTAGGCATAAAGACTAGTCTTACAGCTTAATTCCCATGTACATGGGGGGACTGGGATCATTAAGTTGACCCTGAATAAACTTGCGGTTTTTGATGATTTTACGCTGCTCTGTTACACGGGTGCGTGATCCCTTGGTTGGCAACTCATCAAATTCATCGCACTCGTCCTAATCGGCAACATCATCGACACACAGTACCCTTCTCTTCCCATGCATCGCTAAATGGCCGTTCTTATGCAAGGGGTCTTCCACAAAGAAAATCTGGGTAGCATCGCTGGCAAGAATGAATGGGTCCGCATGATATGCCATCGTTGTCCTGTTAACACAGGTCTTCCTATACTCATCAATCCTTACCTGACCAAGAGGGATCCATGTGCACCTGAATAATGCCACCTTAACTTTCACATAGTCAAGCTCGCAAATCTCTTTGATGGTTCCATAGTACACCCTTTTATCAGCTTCATTCATAGTCATGCATTCTATTCGAACAGAGTTATTCTGATACGAGGTCTTCTTATCACGTTCCTCGGTGTAGAACATGTATCCATTTATGTCATATGCTTGGTACGTCAGCACCGTAGGTGATGGCTTTTGTGCCAACCACGTAGCAATGTCATCGATGGATCCTTGTGCCAAACGATTCTTCAGCAATTCGGCGTAGTTCTTAGTGTGCTCCTTCATATCCACATCTGATGAAGGCACCATTGGTAAGAATCTTTGGCGTATCTCCACCAAGTGTTCTTCGGCATAAGCGATGAGAACTGGGCTGTTAAGCAGTACTGTCAAATGGGCTTTCTCTGCCAATTCTCCGGGCGCAGCCATTTGCATGCCAGCAAGGACCGGCTTACCTTTTAGCCTTCCCTCATGGCGAGACAGGGGCAAACCTATAGCTGTTTCATGTATTCGGTGCAAAACTCAACCACCTCCTCCACGGTATAACCTTGTAGGATGCTTGCCTTTGGATGGTTTCGGTTCCTACAAAAGTGCTTCAGTATTCCCATGAACCGCTCGAAGGGATATATGTTGCGAAGAAACACAGGACCACAATACTTTATCTCATCGACAAGGTGCACAGTGAGATGGACCATGACATCAAAGAATGACGGTGGGAAAAACATCTCTGGGTTGGAAAATATTGTTTTAATATCATCTTCCATATGATCCAACTCTTCAGGATCTACAACTTTCTTTCATAGTTGATGAAGAAATCACAGAGGTCAATGAGTGTGTTTCTTATATCTTTGTCCATCAAATTCCTGATGGCCACCGGGAGGATTTGTGTCAACCTTACGTGGAAATCATGTGACTTCATGTGTCCCAACTTCATTTTACCTGAGCTCACATCCATGAGACTTCTGATGTTTGTGCAGTAGGAAGAGGGTGTCTTAACTAACAACAAATAGGTGAAGAAATGTGTTGCTTCTTCTATACTGAAATTGCAACTCTAGCGAGCTTTGATGAATTTGTCATCATCTTATGCTTAACTCTTGCATTGTGATTGATTAGCAAGCATATCGAGCCATGAACCGTCACCATCCTTTCTTTTACCTATAATCTTGAGTAGAGTACCAAGGATGCTTTCACATATGTTCTTCTCTACGTGCATGACATCGATGCAGTGACATACACGTAGAATCTGCCAGTAAGGTAATTTCCAGAACACCGATTTCTTCTTAAACACTTGATCCTTGGGTGTTAGTTTCACCATCAAAGGGTGGTTCTTGCCAAGCACAACATTAATTTTTTTAACCATGTTGTGGACTACCTCCCCTTCATAGGGTCTTGGGCCCGCACCTGCCTCTGTCGTACCATTAAATTCAGCTCTCATCTTTCTGTGTGGGTGATTTTTCCGTAAGAACCTACGATGACGCAAATACACTGTTTTGCGCGAGTTAGGAAGTCTTCTGCTAGCTGTCCTATCCATGCATGTGACACACCCTACATCTCCCCTTGTTTTCTACCCTGATGTGTTGCCTAATGCCAGCATATCTCGAATGGTGTGCACCAGCATAGCATGTAGATCGAAAATCTCCTTTCTGTAAGCATCATAACATTTTACAGCAGGCGCGTCTATCCACACTGTCAGTAGTTCTTCTACCAGTAGCTGAAAGTAAATGTTGATGTCATTTCCAGGTTGCTTCGGGCCTTGGATAATCATTGACATCATAATGTATATTTTTTTCTTCATACACAACCAAGGAGCCAGGTTATGTATGCATAGAAGCACCGGCCATGTGCTGTGATTGGTGATCATATCGCCAAACGGATTCATCCCGTCAGTACACTCCCTGAGCCTTATACTTATAGGATCCTTGGAAAAAATCAAACTTTTTGTTGATTAATTCCCACTGAGCCGCATATTTCGGGTGCCTCATAAACCTATCCGCAATTCTGTCATCATGATGCCACCACAACCTCTTTGCCTCTCTAGGGTTTGCAAACAAACGCCTTAACCTTGGAATTAAAGGCAAGTACCAAACAACCTTGAACGAGATTCCTGTCTTGATCTCGTCTTCCAATTTGTGCTTGTCCTTTGCTCTCCTGCGCTTGTATTGTGCATGCTTTCATGTGGGACATGCACGAAAATATTTGTACTCACCACGGTACAATATACAATCATTCACACAAGTGTGTATCTTCTGTACTTCAAGTTCCAATGGACAAACAATTTTCTTTGCTTCATTCATGATTCTAGGATCACATTATCTTCCGGAAGAATTTCTTTCAAAGACCTAACATCTCTATGAAGCCCTTGTTTGATAGAAGCCCTTGTTTGATAGTCTGTTTGCTACTTTAAATCTAAGAAGCGCCAGGGTGGCACTCAACCTGGAATATTTCTTTTTACAACCTGGATACAATTCTTTCTTGGAGTCCGCATCAACGGTTGGCAGATCCTTGCACCCAATCATATCCTTTTCTGGGCCCTCGAAATCTACAATCATAGCAAGAAAATCTAGCATATCAAGATCGTCGTCATCTGCGTTGACGTCTTGCTTCTCCAGTGGGCGTTTCGGCTTTCCGGTGTTCCATTGGTAGCTTCACGCCTCTGCCCCGATGTTAGATTCAACATCCATGTGACACTGATCGGGGTTTGGCATCTCGCTGCCCTGGGTATCTTCATCCATGACCTCCTCTTCACCGTGTCTGGTGCAATGTGTATATCCATCCATGAATCCCCTAGAGACTAAGTGCATCTGGACATCTGCAACTTCATGTGACTCTGTATTGGCACAATCAGTACATGGGCACAGGATGTAATCCGCATCACCAATTCTCCTCTTTGTACTTTCAGCCAAATTCATGAACAATGTCATGCCACTGATAAAATATGTCGTTTTCTGATTCTTCATCCATTAAGATCGTTCCATCTGCAGCACACGAATAGTAATTAAAAACAAAACAACAACATTAATACACGGATTAACTGCTGCCCAAAGATGCGTGCATAAATCACAAGGTTTTATTCTAATAATTACTAAGGGCGCTCCATGTTGTTATCTAGACGTCCAATGACAAAAATTAATGGCCAGTCAATTTACACGCAGAGTACTAGTTACAACACTACACTTTGGAATTGAATACCTTAATTTAGCCACTCACAAAAATAATACCTTAATTAATTAGCCGCGTGACGACCTCCACCAGCAGACAGACAAGCGCGATGCGGCGGCATGCCGAGACAGCAGGGTCGAGGAGCAAAGCTTAGTGGGGCTGCCACCTGAAGTTCGACCTCCACTATCCCGCCATCGACTGCGATGGATGTGCTCGAATCACGCTGCGGCCGACCTCGATGGTTGAGCTCCTCCTATCTCCTACCTGAGACCGAGGATTGACCTCCTATGATGCCGCCACCGACCGAGGATTGACCTCTTCTCTGGTAGCCGCTACCTAGGCCGCCGCTACCATATCTATATGCAGAGCGGCTGTTTTTTATAGATATCCGCGGAGCGGCTGTTTACACGGTATCTCACCGTAACTCAATTATATGGACAGGGTAGTACATCACATACGGTAATGTAATGGCAACCATGTCTAACTTGCGTTGTCTTTTCACACAGTTTGGTGTGGATATCGTGTGTGACCTTGTAATACCTAACACAAACGACATTTACAAGCAGTGTGCCATATACAAGATATATATACTGCCATTAGTAGTTCCCGACCGTTAGCTTATCTCTACAGTTTCCCCATTTCCCCCAAATCCCTACATAGCCTCCAAATTCCCTCGCATGGTGCTGACATTGGGCGAATGCGGACAAGTGGTGATGATGGTTTCGGTGCGGCTGCTCCTGCTCGTATCGCCGCCACGACGGCGGTCGCCGCCGAGCACTTGCCTAAGATCATCAGAAGGCAGGTGTACTACGGATCTGAATCATCCTGTCAGGTTCCAATCTATCCCGATCTTTTTTAGCATGTCCAAAGTATAGCTCCTTGCTGAATCCGTCCTGAATGACCCCCCCCCCCCAAGAAAAGCGATTTGTCACCGGATCCGGAGCTTGACTCCAGACTCCCGAAACACGGGTTCGACTCCGAGTTTTGCACCACCGAGAAGTACCAAAAGATGAGTTGTTTGCATGGGCACACTCCCGCTTGACGTGTATGCACGGAGGGATTTGACATTGGCAGGCGGTTTCTCAGTTGCCCCTTAGAGGTTAGTGAGGGAGTCCTGGATTAAGGGTCCTCGGACAGCCGGACTATATCCCTTGGCCGGACTGTTGGACTATGAAGATACAAGATTGAAGACTTCGTCCCATGTCTGGGTGGGACTCTCCTTTGCATGGAAGGCAAGCTTGGTTGTTCGGATATGTAGATCTCCTCCCTTGTAACTGACTCTGTGTAACCCTAGCCCCTTCCAGTGTCTATATAAACTGGAGGGTTTAGTCCATAGGACAACAACAATCATACCATAGGCTAGCTTCTACGGTTTAGCCTCTTCGATCTCGTGGTAGATCAACTCTTGTAATACTCATATCATCAATATCAATCAAGCAGGAAGTAGGGTATTACCTCCATCGAGAGGGCCTGAACCTGGGTAAACATTGTGTCCCCCGCCTCCTGTTACCATCCGCCTTAGACGCATAGTTCGGGACCCCCTACCTGAGATCCGCCGGTTTTGACACCAACATTGGTGATTTCATTGAGAGTTCCACTATGTCGTCACCATAAGGCTCGATGGCTCCTTCGATCATTGGCAACGATGCGATCCAGGGTGAGATTTTTCTCCCCGAACAGATCTTTGTATCCGGCGGCTTTGCACTGCGGGCCAACTCGCTTGGCCATCTGGAGCAAATCAAAAGCTACGCCCCTGGCCATCAGGTCAGGTTCGGAAGTTTGAACTATAGTACATACACCCACGGAGACTTGATCTTCGATGGATTCGAGCCCGCGTCAGGTGCGCCGCACAGTCACGACGGGCATGACTTAGCTCTACCGCCATACAGTGTTCGGGAGATCACACCTATGGCAACTCTGGCCCTTGATCCAGAGCAGATTGCGTCGTCCGAGGACAGGTGGATGGACCCCGCCCCAGAGGCCGCACACTCAGCGGCGATAGAGTCGAATACTGACTTCACCTCCTAAGAGACCTGTGTTGTCGGACCTTTGGATTCGTCCCCGGCCATGGTCTCCGAACTGCCTGCGTCCGTACCAATCAAATCTGATTGGGCGCCGATCACGGAGTTTTCCTTCGCGGATATCTTTCAGCACTCGCCCTTGGGCGATGTGCTAAATTCATTAAGGTATCTCTCCTTGTCAGGAGGCCCTTGGCCGAACTGTGTTCGGCTCGAGTGGGAAGCGGACGACGAAGAAATTCGTTCCCCACCCACCACCCACTTAATAGCCACTGTCGACGACTTAACCGACATGCTTGATTTCGGCTCCGAAGACATTGACGGTATGGACGACGATGCGGGAAACGAACAGGAACCATCGCCCGTAGGGCACTGGACTGCCACTTCATCACATGATATATACATGGTGGATACACCCCAAGAAAATGATGACGAGGAATGGGAGGAAGCGTGAAGGACAATTCCCTTGAGAAGCAACCAAAGCGACGGCATAAGCGCCGCTCCAAATCTCGCCCCGGCAAAAACAGCGATAACAATGCAAGAAAGAGTAACACCCCCGTCGACCCCAAAGGAGACAACGACCACATGAACCCAGCGGTGGAGCAAGGTGACCCAGCAGATGACGAACCTAGTACGGAGCCGTTGTCAGGTCACGACGACCCCGAGGGTAAAACTCATCAACCTGTGTCCGGAGACATGAATAGTCCGGACCACGATGCACACATCATCCCTGAAAGACACTTGGAACAAGAGAACCTTCATAAAAGGCTCATTGAAACCGCGCGGAGCCTGAAGAAGCAGAAGCAGAGGCATAAGACCGCACAGAATACGCTCAACGGCAGATGGAATAAAGTGCTTGACACGGAAGAAAAGTACAGCGGTAATCTCCACACAAAGCTATCCAAAGCGCAAGTTGTTGCCTGAATTCGACGATGAGGCCTTAGAGCCCACTTAGCCGGAAAATAAAATGGTCGATCAACCGGACCAACCACCCCGTGGTCACGACAGGGCGACTAATGATGACGTACATAAGTCAGCACATGACCTATGTTAGGACCTACACAAAAAAGCCAGTTTGACCAGGTCCATTTACGGACCTAGGAAGCGTGTTCCGGCACAGAATCATCGCCGCCCGAATGACTATTATGATAGAATAATAGTTTAGAATCAAAACCGAACAATACAACCGTAAGACACACCAAAATACAGGGGTGCCGCGCACCCCCTATGCTTCACCGATGAGGTACTAGACCATGAATTCCTAGAAGGATTCAAACCCGTGAACATATAGACATACGACGGAACAACAGACCCTGGGGTCTGGATTTAGGAATTTATCCTTCACATCCACATGGCTCATTGAGATGATCTCCACGCCATTAAATACTTGCCCTTAAAGTTGAAAGGACCAGCTAGGCACTGGTTGAAAAGCCTCCTCGAAAACTCAATTGGAAGTTGGGAAGAGCTCAAGGGCGCTTTCAGGGCTAATTTTCAAGGGACCTATGTCCGACCTCAGGATGCAGATGATTTAAGTCACATAATTCAGCAACCCGGAGAGTCAGCTCGAAAGCTTTGGAACAGATTCCTCACTAAGAAGAATCAAATTGTCGATTGCCCGGACGCCAAAGCCTTAGCGGCTTTCAAACATAGTGCCCGGGACGAATGGCTTGCCAGACACCTCAGCCAGGAAAAACCAAGGACAATGGCAGCCCTAACAAGCCTTATGACCCGCTTTTGCACGGGCGAGGATAGTTGGCTGGCCCGTAGCGGCACCAGCGACCCAAGCCATCCGAAGTTAGGGATGGCAATGGAAAACCACAACGCAATAAAAGCAAGCGTTGAAGCAACGAAGACAGCCCAGACAACACGGTGGTAAACGCCGGATTCAGGGGCTCTCGACCTGGTCAACGACAAAAAACCATTCAAAGGCAGCAGAGATGGACCGTCCAGCCTAAACAAGATTCTGGATAGATTATGTCAGATTCACGGCACCTCTGATAAACCTACAAATCACAACAACAAAAAATGATGGGTCTTTAAGTAGGCCGGCAAGCTAAACCCCGAACACAAGGGGAGGGAGACACCAAGTGAAGACGAGGATGAGCCTCACCAACAGAACACTGGGGACAGAAAAAATTCCCACCAAAAGTCAAAATAGTGAACATGATTCACATAACGAAGAGGAGGAGCACAAGCGCGCTCCGAGACAAATGCACTGTAGAGCCCGTTACCCCCAAGTTCAACCCTTGGTTGACCTGCCCAATCACTTTTGATCACAGGGATCACCCGACTAGTATCCGGCATGGAGGATCAGCTGCCTTGGTACTAGACCCAATAATTGATGGATACCATCTCACTCGAGTCCTTATGGACGGTGGCAGTAGTCTTAATTTGATATATCAAGACACAGTCCACAAAATGGGGATAGACCCAACAAGAATCAGCAAAAGCAATACTACCTTTAAAGAAGTAGTACCAGGCACAGAGGCCCGCTACACGGGCTCTATAGTACTAGAGGTTGTATACGGTTTTCCCAACAACTTCTGAAGCGAAGAATTAACCTTCGACATCGCTCCATTCCGAAGCGGCTATCAAGCACTACTCGGAAGAACAACCTTCGCTCATTTTAATTCAATACCGCATTACGCTTATCTTAAGCTTAAGATGCCCGGTCCATGTGGCATCATTACAGTTAGCGGACACTCAGAGCGTTCCTTACATGCGGAGGAGTGTACGGTGGCTTTCGTAGCCAAACACTGAACGACCCCTCCAACCAGAATAAAGGATCGGTCGTCAAGACCGCGGACACGGCTAGACAAGTCCGGCGCACCCTTCGCTATAACAGTTCAGATAAACCTGAGAATGGGTCGATGGATATACCCCCATAGGTGGAGCTAGGGGCTTCCCGCATGTAAAAAGGACTATAGTTCGGGTTGACCTTACTTAGATTGAATTTCAATGGTCTATTAATAATAACCAATTTTCCGCACATAGGCTTTCACCTGGGTTTTTTCTCTCTTGCAGATGACAATTGTGCTACACCCTTCCAGGACACAGCACAACGGAGACACAGGTGCAGACGTGCAGCAGGGCCCCGCTCAAAGGTTTCTTTTTAGATTAAGACCCTGTGTAAACCTTTCTCACTGTCTCTTGTTGCTTTACGCCCTCCGGATACTTAACACAACCGAGAGGGATGCTGACGTTATTGGCACTTTCGCCATGTCAACTTGATGCACGTACCTAGAAATTCAGGGTTCATTATCAAGGGCTTTGCTCGGCTCGGTATATGTTGTAAAGTCTGAATACCTTAGGGAGTGTTCGGCATCGCGAGTTTGGCCTTATATGCATCAGCTCCGAATCATGTCTTTGGTCAAATGTTGGGTTTCCCCGGCTCTCGTGTTTTTCTACCTTACGTTCCGCTCTATCGGCTAAGGTGGCACCGGGAGAACTACTGCGATTGTGCCCTGGTTCATCTGGGTGAGCACCTTAGTAGAGAAAGCCGAAAACTGACTATCATGATAAAGTGCGAGACTGGTCAACCACTCGATGACTCAGTGGAATCTTCGCGATTCCTCCGCATTAATGAAGGATCGGTTTCCCGGTCATGTATGTACACGCACCGTATTTGGATAAGTGCGGAGGTACCAGGGGCTATATAGTAGCCCCACTGTCAAACACCTATGGCAAAGTGAAAGTGTTAAAGCAATATAGTCCGATTGCCTTGTTCGCCGCGCTATCACCTCCTTCATGGACCAACACGTTGGATCAAGTGTGAATACGTGCTTTTCCGAACACCCCCGCATTATGTGTGTGGGGCCTGAAGCCGACGACTGCAAACTTTCAGGTTATATACATACATAAAACGGCCGCACAGGAGGCATCATAATACTTTCAAGAAAAAAGTATAAACATAGCCTTTATAATCCAAATAGCATTGTTTTTACAATTGGGATACATGTCACTCGAACATAATATTCTTCGAGCACTGAGCCTCTATTAAACGAGCGCCTTCTAGGACTTCTCAAAAATAGTGCTCGGCCGAGACCTGGCCTATGGCCGGAGCCCGGTTTGCAATAGCGGTGGCATCCATCTCTGCCCAGTATGTCTTATCACGAGCAAGATCCATCCGCGCACCCTGTATGCATGCCGACCTCTTTATAGCATCGATACGAGGCACAGTACCAAGGCATCGTTGCACTAAACTAAAATAACTATTCGGCCTTGGTCCTTCCGGCCAAAGATAATCCACGACAGACCTCATGGCAAGCCCGGACAACCTATGGAGCTCAGCCCACTCGGCCATTTGCTCATTTAATAGCAGCGGATGCGTCGGAGCACTGGACTGCGACCAGAACAACTTTTCCACTTCATGATCTTTTCGATCTCTAAAAAACGCAGTCGCATCAGCATCACTCATTGCCAAGTCTGAATACGCGTCTGCAGCACTCCATAATTGACCCAAAGGGGCATACTTCGGATCTCCGAACTTCGTCTGCAACAAAAAGGGCTTCCTAGTCGTGATATCTCGGCTTGACAGAGCTCCACCTTCGCCGCTCTGATTTTAGAACGGGTTTCCTTGGCTGCTTCCATGACTTTCTGCAGGTCAGCGACTCTCGCTTGGCTTTCCTTTTCAAGAAGCTCATATCGGCCGGCGGCATCTTTCAGCTCATCAGCCATCTTGGCTATTTTATCTTTGCTTTTGCGATGAGCAGCCTGTTCGGCTCTTAAATCGTCTGTCGCCTTTAGGGCGGCCGCATCACTCCTCCTGGCTTGTTCCTTGGCTCGGGCAAGTTCTGCCTGAAGGGTCTCCACGGTGGCAGCTCCATCTACAGTCACAACATATTATAGATACTAGCATCATGCTCCTCTTAATATTTGTTGACCACCCGAAAATACATACCCTGTGCCTCGTCAAGCCGCTTGTTCACAAGCGCAATGTCGGCATCTGCCGCATCAAGTTGCCAGCTCAAACCGGCAAACTCAGTAGTCCGGCCAGCCACCGGACCGTCAGCAGTCTGCACACGAAAGCAGCGCGATTATTTACCTGGGACTATGATCCTTTGTTTGCTGCCCCTGGACAGCAACCAGAGTCTCAGGGGCTACTATATGTATAGAGCACACCTAGAGTGTGCGGTATTGTCAAAAAAATTTATATATTACTTTGTGTACCTCAAAGCCTCTTAGCAGGCTCGTAAAAGCTTCATGCAACCCACTTGAGGCGGATGAGATCCTCTCAACCACCGTACTCATTAAAGTACGATGCTCCTCTGAAAT
The DNA here is from genome assembly GCA_034509565.1 of Triticum monococcum. Classification (NCBI taxonomy): domain Eukaryota; kingdom Viridiplantae; phylum Streptophyta; class Magnoliopsida; order Poales; family Poaceae; genus Triticum; species Triticum monococcum. The sequence goes on along the minus strand of CM067847.1, from coordinate 425,220,827 downwards.
AGCCGCTTTCTCCAAAAGGCTCATCAGTGCGTCCGGTTGCCCACCGGACAGTCCCGGACTCTTTTTGTTGCTCTCCATAGGAGACAATATTCCGGACCGCGGGTGGCCAAAGGGTTACCTTCTGGCCTTGGCGGATCAGGACAAACCCTCTGTGATGACACCTCAGGGTCGTCCGTCCCAGGAGGCGGGGAGGCAGGGGGAGGCGTTTCGCTCTCCATCATCTCCGGAAGAAGATCCCCCGAAGACGAACTCTGCTGAGAAGGGCTATGAGCCGGTCTGCAAGATATATGTCTCGGTTATTGTCCTCGGAGATAAAGTAGGATATATTTACCAAAAGTACTCTTGATTCACTTACAGCTCGGTGGAGGGCTGGCCCCCTTGCGAGCACTGTGCGGTAAGGACGCCCTCCGGGACAGTGCCTCCTGACGAAGATTTCTTCCCTCATTTGGAACCTTTTGTTTCCAAGTCGTCAGAGACAGTCCTTTTCCTTCCTTGGGGGGAGGGGATTCTAGATTCTTCTCCCCGATCGTTCTCCTTCGTGAAGACACTAATTCCCTCGGTTTGGACGAGTAATGCATGAGGCCCGCTTTTGGCTTCTTTATCCCTCCCTTTATCTTCCCCTGATGGCACTTGATAAAGTGCGTGCTCGAGCATCCTGGCTAGTATAGGATCCGGTGAGCCTTCGGGAAGGGGGACGAACACCTGATCATCTTCGCCTTTCTTATCCAGTCCTGGCCAAGATCGATTTTTTCAGAATGATGTTGTGACAAATAAAAAGACAGCATGTTCGGCCGCAGAATTACTCACCTGGGTATCTGGACGGTTGCAGTTGAGACCCGCATCCTCGGTGGTGTCCAGACACTTTATTCGTGATCCGAAGAACAATCCATACATCTCTTCGAGCGTCATGCCGAAGAACTGCTGAATAGCTCGCGGCCCTTCCGGGTTGAACTCCCACATACGAAGAGATCGACATTGGCATGGAAGGACCCGACGAACTAGCATAACTTGCATTACTTTGACGAGACCGACATCCCTCTTGAGGAGATCTTGGATGCGACTTTGCAATGTCGGCACGTCATTAACTGGCCACCAGTCTAGCCCCTTGTTGACCCATGAAGCCAGTTGTGGTGGGGGGCCTGAACGGAAGGCGGGGGCAGCCACCCACTTAGTACTTCGGGGAGCTGTGATGTAAAACCACTCCCGCTGCCATAAGTTAGATATCTCTGGGAAGGAACCCTTTGGCCATGGGGCATCGACGCCTTTGCTTATTGTGGCACCTCCGCATTCCGCGTGTCGCCCATTGATCATCTTCGGCTTCACATTGAAGGTCTTGAGCCATAGGCCGAAGTGTGGGGTTATGCGGAGGAAGGCCTCACATACGACGATAAATGACGAGATGTGAAGAATGGAATCCGGAGCTAGATCGTGGAAGTCGAGCCCATAATAGAACATGAGCCCTCTAACGAAGGATCAAGACTAAAGCCTAGCCCTTGGAGGAAGTGGGAAACAAATATGACACTCTCGTTGGGTTCAGGAGTGGGGATGACCTGTCCTCGGGCAGGAAGCCTGTGCGAGATTTCGGCGGTCAGATACCTGGCGTCCCTTAGCTTCTTGATGTCCTCCTCTGTGACAGAGAAAGCCATCCACCGGCCCTGAAGGTTGGATCCGGACATGATTGAAGGTCCGAAGCGCTTTGCCTGAGCCTTGGGTGTTGGAACTTGGGGTGGGGAAAGGGAGGGATTGCGCGTGATAAGAAAAGGACAGGCTTTGGCCCCTTTATAAAGAGGGCGAATATCAAGCGTCCTCCGTGTGGCCATTTGGAACTTGCCTAAAATCGAGGAGTCGTACTAACGAGCATGATTGGGTTACCCACACCCGTATTGATGAGAATCCCGTGACAAGGGGACACGATCTCTACTTCGACAAGACGTGCCAATAAAACCGCCTCACAAGACGTGTAGTGGCTGGTTGGGAAAAACGGTTCGAATAATGACCAAGGCCAGGGTGTGATATCATGTTATGAAAAGTTGTCAGCAGATTAGATTTGTGGAAATATTATACTCTCTACGGTGGTACGTGGAATTTATTTTGCAGAGCCGGACACTATCCTTGTGTTCAAAATCTTCTATGGAGTATTCGGAGGAGGAACCCGCCTTGCAATGCCGAAGACAATCTGTGCGCCAGACTCATCGTCATTGAAGCCTGGTTCAGGGGCTACTGAAGGAGTCCTGGATTAAGGGGTCCTCGGACAGCCGGACTATATATATCTCTTGGCCGGACTGTTAGACTATGAAGATATAGGATTGAAGACTTCGTCCCGTGTCCGGGTGGGACTCTCCTTTGCATGGAAGGCAAGCTTGGCCATTGGATATGTAGATCTCCTCCCTTGTAACCGACTCTATGTAACCCTAGCCCCTTCCGGTGTCTATATAAACCGGAGGGTTTAGTCCGTAGGACAACAACAATCATACCATAGGCTAGCTTCTAGGGTTTAGCCTCTTCGATCTCGTGGGAGATCAACTCTTGTAATACTCATATCATCAATATCAATCAAGCAAGAAGTAGGGTATTACCTCCACCGAGAGGGCCCGAACCTGGGTAAACATTGTGTCCCCCGCCTCATGTTACCATCCGCCTTAGACGCACAGTTCGGGACCCCCTACCCGAGATCTGCCGGTTTTGACACCGACAGTTATTGCTAATTAAGTTCATCATTTTACTTCAGTTAATGCCACCACTCATCCAGAATACTATTTAACATTGGCAGGGATATGAGGCTTGTGCCTTTGTTAACTAGCTGGATGAAGAATGGCATGGCAGGGATCGGAGTGTTATCACCAAGCTCGCAGAAGATAACGTGAAGCTAAAGAAGAGACTGGCTGATTTGGAATGTACAATCAGTACGATGAAGCAAGAAAGAATCAATCACAGGCAACAGATGAAAGCAAGAGACAATAAGGAACTAGCATGTGTAGTTGTGGTAGTTGCATTAGCCATGTTCTATGCATTGTTTGCAATGATGATTAGGGGTTTTGTTTGACAGTATTGCTAAAGCACATCTAGATGTGCTCTAAGTACTGCACATCTAGGTCCTATGCCATTGATGTTACGCGAAGGTTCGCACAGATATTTTTCTGTCTTTTTTCTTTTCCTTTCTAGTTTGATTATTACTGGCTTTATCAATAAGAAGAGCTCAATGTATTGCTTGCCAGCTTTCCTACTCCGTTCGTGCCGGTACCGGTGCATAATCCCAAAACTTGTTCCTTGTTTTTGTCCTAAAAAAGGAAACCAACCAAATAGCCAATAGGAGTCCTACGCAACCCCGGGAATTTGGAGCGACTGGGTATAATTGCGGTTGATTATATCAGCGGTTAGATAATACGTCAAGCCCCGCTTCAATTCCCCCCTCCCCGCGCTAGAACCCCCCCCCCCCACTTCAATTGGTAGTTCCTCTTCTCTGCATACCCCCTGCGCTTAAGTGTCCACCATCTTCATCGTCCCCAGCAGGCTGCAGTACACACTGGCACACACTCTACAACCATGTCGAGCGATAGCGAGGACGACAGTTTGGCCAGCAGTCCGGTGCCCGATGATAGGTCAACATCGGAACCATCCCGCTCGTCTTCCATGAGTCCGGCATCGAACCCAGACCTCGATTATATCCGATTCATGGAAGGGACGCCGCCTCTGGAGTCGTCATACGACAACCAGACGGACGAGGAGTCGTCGGAGGATGAAGAAGAGGACGACAATGATGATGAGGAGGAATGGTCCAACGAGGAGGAGGAGGACGACGGCAGCAACGACGATGACGATGGTGGTGGTGATGAAAAGCCAACGGTCAGCAGCAAGAAGCGTCCTCGCCAAGACGATGTCGCGGGGCAAATTGTATATATCTCTATTTATCATGTCAATCTCATCGCAGACGGTTAGTAATATGTATTCGACAGAGATCTTCTACATTATCGCCCACAGGTTGGTTTGTTGAACTGTGTGCCCCGATGAGCACACAATTCACAAAAAAAGATCGTATGGGTTGTCTATAGTGATCACACACAATTCTGATTACTGGCCTGTTTGCCGGGTATCACACACATGTTGTTATGCCGAATTGTTTGTGTTCACCTCAATCATCGCAAATGGTTCATCGGAGTGAACTATATGCCGTATATCGCACACACCTTGATCTGGCTGCCCGTTTTTGTTGTTCTGTCTCATCGCAAACAATTCGTACAGATCAACCATATGCCCTTCATCGCACACGCAACTAAAATATGAACCTTGTTTGATGCATCCTCCATCACAAATGTTTCGCACCTTTTTTGATGGTTTTCATACACCACCATTTGCGATTATTGCATCGCACATAGTTTCTTGAAGGGCCACTGATCGTAGTGTCGCGTTAGCAGTATCCTGCAGTAGTGTAGCCTCTATGGTACCACGCATTGCCCTTTCTCACCTCGAGAGTCGGTGCAAACTTCGCCGGTGCATCCAAACCCCGTGATATGATACTCTCTATCACACATAAGACTTATTATATCTTCCTCAAAACAGCCACCATACCTACCTATTATGGCCTTTCCATAACCATTCCGAAATATATTGCCAAGCAACTTCCACCGCTTCTGTTTTGATGACTTGAGCATTCATTGTCATGTTGCTTTGCATGATCGTATGATAGCTAGCATGATATTTCCATGGCTTGTCCATTTTTTGATATGTCTGCTATGCTAGATCATTGCACATCCTGGTACACTACCAGAGGCATTCGTATAGAGGCATACTTTGTTCTAGGTATCGACTTGTAATATTAAGTTGTAAGTAAATAGAAGTGTGACGATCATCATTATTCATTATTAGAGTGTGTCCCGGTGAGGAAAGGATGATGAAGACTATGATTCCCCCACAAGTCGGGATGAGGCTCTGGACAAATAAAAAAAGGAAAAAGTGAGGCCAAAATGGCCCAAGAAAAAGGAAAAAATTAAGAGAAAATAGAGAAGGGGCATGCAAATACCACACTTATGCTTCAAAGTAGCACCATGTTTTTCATGTAGAGAGTCTCCTATGTAGTCACTTTCATATACTAGTGGGAATTTTTCATTATAGAGTAAGATGCACACCCCCTTAGTTTTCATATTGAGCTTTCATACACTTATAGCCCTTAGTGCATCCGTTGCATGGCAATCCCTATTCCTCGCATTGATATCAATTGATGGACATCTCCATAGCCCGTTGATTAGCCGCGTCAATGTGAAACTTTCTTACTTTTTTGTCTTCTCTTTGTTTACCCCTAACATCAGACTATATTCCACCCATAGTGCTATGTCCATGGCTTGCGCTCATGTATTGTGTGAGGGTTGAAAAAGCTGAAGTGCGTTAAAAAGTATGAATCAATTGCTCGGCTTGTCATCGGGGTCGTGCATTATAAATACTTTGTGTTAAAAAGATGGAGCATGATAAGACTATATGATTTTGTAGGGATGGTGTTCTTTAGCATTGATATTTTGAAAGACATGATTGTTTGTTGGGATGCCCGAGTATTGATGTATTTATGTCAAATTATAGACTATTGCTTTGAATCACTCGTGTCTTAATATTCATGCCATGATTAGATATATTGTCGGGGGTGTCTGATCCCTCGCACACCTATGGGGATCGACGGACCGAGCCCCTTTTGGTTCGGCAGGGGGCGGTGGATGCACAAAGAGCAGATCGAGGCGAAACACACGAGCGAGACGGTCGATTTACCCAGGTTCGGGCCGCATGGATGCGTAAAACCCTACTCCTGCTTTGGTGGTTGTATTGAGTTTTGGCTCGGGAGCGGCGAGTGCTACAGTACACTCAAGCAGCTGGCGAGGCCGAGCGTGAGAATGGCTGTCCTCCCCCCCACTGTTGCGCATGGGCCTCCTTTTATATGTCTAAGGGGTTACCGACAGGTGGCAACAGAGGTGGGGGCAAAAATGTAAAAGGGGTGGTAGTTGGCGCCACCGCCTGCAACTGTCGTATCCTACCTAACCCTGACGGCAGGGGACAAAGGCATTAAATGCCTGTCTGTGTCGCTTAGACGGGGCGGAAAGGGACCGTCAGGGGCGCCACCGTTTGCCACTATGGCTCCTTGTCAGCGCCTGCTTGCCACCGCATGCCCCTGGCTGCACAGCCTCCCGCCACGTACGCCAGGAATGGTCCCAGGGCGACACGTTGGTGGGTGAGCTGGAGCGCGGGCTGCGGGGTAGTAGCCTACCGCGGATGTTGCCTTGTCGCGTCCGGGAGCTTGTCGCTCACCGGGTCTTGTCGGGGCGCGTAGCGCGCCGCAGCGATCTTCTTGAAATGCTTTGGTTGGTCTTCCCGGCAAGCTCCTCTTGCCGGGGTCTCGTTTCCCTCCCGGCAAGCTCCTCTTGCCGGGGCCTTGTCTCCTTCCCGGCAAGCTCCTCTTGCCGGGGTCTTGTCTCCTTCCTGGCAAGCTCCTCTTGCCGAGGCCTTGTTTTGCTCTTGGATACTTTGTTCTTGAATGGCTCCAAAGGAACCACGGAGGGTTTTGGCGGTCGCCCGGCAAGCCTTGCCACGGGTCGTTGTGACTGCCCGTGCACAAGTTCGGGATACTAAGGTACCCCTACTTTAGTACACCGACAGGAGCCCTCGGGCCTGGGCCATACACAATGCCGAGCGCTGTTGGGCCAGGCCCAAAGCAGTGCACGGGCACGCGCGGCCTAGGTCACGCCATAACTCGTTCCGCATCCACCGCGCCCTCCCCAAACGGCACGCGTCAAACGCGACATGGTGGGAGAGAACGTGGGCGGTTTTCGAGGCGTCCACTCCCCACGATCACGGGGTGGGGAGGGGTCGCCTCATTCGTCGCCTCGGTTCTGCACGCCAGCCACGCGGCTCCCATGCACTTGGGGTCGCGGGCGGCGGAGGCGGGAAACCGGGCCGTCACGGGCCGAGGGAGCGGGTCGGCCCCAGCTCCCTGCTCTCCCCGTGCCTTGATTCGCTGAGTGGGGCGGCCGAGCCCCCACCTCGCTCCTTTATAAGGAGTGGGAGGGGAGGACGGAAGCCCGCATTCTCCCATCTTCTCCTTCCCACAGCTTCTGCTCCCCTTCCTCCCATTCGCCATGGAGAAAGGGAATCCTGGTCCCTCATCGGTGGCGGCAAGGGTTGCCGCCAGACAGCGCCCCCCTCCCTCTCCCGCACCCGTGGCGGCGGAGCCAGCCGTAAGGGGAAGAGGGAGGGGGCGAGGTCGTGGACGAGGTCGAGGACGAGGCCGCGATGCTCGGGGAAGAGGTGGACGAGGCGGCGTGTCGGATTCGCCTCCGCCGGAGGCTCCTCTTCCCGCGGTGGCCCATGCTGGGGACGACCCTTGCGAGTTCTTCGTCAGGCTGCGCCGGGCGCCTCGTCGTCGCCTCCGACTCCCCGCTCCGTTTGCGGAGGTGGTGGAGTTGGACCCGCCCGAGACGTTGAGATTGCACATGAGGGGCTATGGAATCAGCGGCACGCGAGTCCGCGCCGAATTCCCAGGCCCTGGTGTGATGTATCTTGGTCGAGGGTGGAAGGCGTTCACCCGCATCCACAGCTTGATGCCGGGGCTCACCCTCCACTTTAAGTTGGTGGAGGGCGATCTCCTCTCCGTCAAGGTCTTCGGGTGCTTCGGCGTCCGGGCCCGGTGCTGCGTGGAGAGCTCCTCCGACAGCGAAGGCTCCTCCTCGAGCGAGATTGACAAGGAGGGGAGCGACAGCGATGACGAGGGGAGCGGGTGGCAGGATGGCGGGTCCGACTAGGTGTCGGGCGCCGCTCCGTGCGGCACCGGCAACCCCATCATCCATGTCGCCGGCTCCTTGAACTCCCCGGGGACGTCTCCTTGGGCGGCTGGCGTAGGGAGGCTGCGGAAGAGGAAGAGGACCGGCGGCAAGGCCGTCAGGTCGTAGTACGATGGTGTGGTGCCCTCGACAGCGTGCTGACGTCCTGCTGCCTCGTCTTCGAGCCCCTCTTCCGGCGCTGCCATCACCGTCCAGCCTTGACGGCCCCCGGGGTGTTCTCTTAGTGTCCTCTGGCACCCGTAGTTCGCCAAGGCGCTCCTTTTGCCCTTCTCGCCTCCTTGACCTACCTCCTGAAGAGAGGGACAAGAAAGGGATTACGGGCATCTTATCTTTTTAATTTGTAAGCCTTCGGGCCTTAGTTGCATTTAAAATTTGTAATCCTCTCTTTCATGTTTTTCATTCCCTATGGACTGTACCTGCGTGGAATGTTTTTAATGAAAAGGGGATGTTTGCCGGGTCATTTTTCTCGCGGGTAGAACCCACACCAAGGAGCAAATCCTTGGTATCTTTCAGATAGACACTCCTTCCCCGGAAACATGACATGCCGTCTTCCCACGCTGCTCGACCTTTCTCATGCCTTTGACGGAGGCAGGGACGAGGCGGGTGCGGCCCCTCGTTTCATCCCCTTTGCTGCCGCGACTACGACCAAAACTTGGCCCTGGGGCCCCAGGGCCCAGAGCTAAGGGATCACGGTAGCTTCGGGAAGAAACGAGGTTTCGTATTCCCAGTCCATAAGAGAATGCATGAAGAGGGATGAAAGACTTATCTAAGATTGCAGCCCCCGGCAACTCTGGCTTGCCGTGGGTGAACCTTGGTACTTGCAGCCCCCGGCAACACTGGCTTGCCGGGGTCTAGATTCTGGCACGTCCTTCTTCTCCTTTTCGTCTTCAGGCGGTCCGGCAAGGATATGCGAGCCCTGCGAACCAAAGGAAACGAAAGACAGGCAAAGGGACGCGCACTCGACCTCTAAGTTAGGGGTTAGCTGCTGTTAGGCACTATCAACTCTAACCGAGGACTCGACTCGACCTAGCATGCATGCTATAACTCTGGGTGCCAGCGCTTCATTTACTTGTGCTCAGGGTCTGCGCCTGGCTTTGTACAAAGGATTACATGCAACAGCGGCAAGACTTGTACAAAAGGGTGGTTGCCGGACAGGGTCCGACAACCGCGCCTTACGGGTAAAACTTACGAAGAAGCTCGATATTCCAGGAGTTGCTCACTGGTACGCCATCTTCGGTCTCCAGGCGGACAGCGCCAGGCCTGGTGACTCGTTTCACCCGGTAAGGGCCTTCCCACTTCGGCGTCAACTTGTTGGAATTCTTGGCGGACTGAACACTCCGAAGAACAAGGTCGCCTTCCTCGAGACTTCTAGCGTTAACTTTGCGGCTATGATAGCGGCGCAAAGCTTGCTGGTAGCGAGCGGCTCGCACAGCAGCCTGAAGACGATCTTCCTCAAGGAGCAGCGCGTCATCTTGCCGCAGCCGCTCTTGCTCAAGCTCATCATAAGCGAGCACTCGAGGTGACCCGTATACGAGTTCCGTGGGGATAACTGCCTCCGCTCCATAGACTAGAGTGAAGGGTGTCTGTCCAGTGCCTCGATTTGGCGTCGTCCTGATCGACCAAAGAACCACTGGCAGCTCCTCGATCCAGTTGCGTCCGCGCTTGTGCAGCCTGTCGAAGGTTCTGGTCTTGAGCCCACGTAGCACTTCAGCATTTGCCCTCTCAGCTTGGCCGTTGCTTCTCGGGTGAGCGACAGAAGCAAAGCAGACCTTGACGCCAAGATCTTGGACGTACTGCATGAAGGTGCGGCTCGTAAATTGTGTACCGTTGTCGGTAATTATCCTATTAGGGATTCCGAAATGGCAAACAATCGACCTGAAGAACTTGACTGCGGACTGCGCCGTCACCTTTCTCACTGATTCCACTTCCGGCCACTTTGTGAACTTGTCGATTGCAACGTACAAGTACTCAAAGCCCCCGACTGCTCGGGGGAGGGGGCCGAGGATATCGAGCCCCCAGACCGAAAATGGACAGGATAAAGGGATCGTCTGGAGAGCTTGAGCTGGCTGGTGTATCTGCTTGGAATGGAACTGGAACGCTTCACACTTGGTTACTTGTGCAATTGCATCCTGGAGGGCTGTCGGCCAGAAGAAGCCTTGCCGGAATGCTTTTCCGACAAGAGCTCTCGCACCAATGTGGTGACCACATATGCCTCCGTGTATCTCTGCCAACAGCTTCTGTCCGTCTTCCCGAGGAATACACTTCAATTTCACACCGTTGAGTCTTCTTCTGCACAGTGTGTTGTCGACAAACTGGTACATACTAGACTGCCGGGCTACTCTTTCCGCTTCTTCTGGTTCCTCGGGAAGCTCTCCTGTCTGAAGGAAACGGACAATCGGCTGCGCCCATGTTGGAGCCTGTGGCTCGACAACAAGGACTAAAGGCACATCTGCGGCTGCGGGAACGTCCGCTTCTACGGCAAGAGCCTGCGACTCTGCCGGAGCTTGACGTCCCCCGACAAGCTTGCCGGAGCAGAGCTTGCCGGGAGTGTCTGCTGCAACGGAACAAACCCTGGGGTTTGCCGGAGTAGACTGCTCCTCAGCACTCTTGGCGTCGATCTTGGGGACCTTCTTGGCGGCGGCTTCGGGGAGCTCTGCCGGAAGATAGTCACCAGAAATCAACTTCCTCTTCTTGCTCTGTCCAGTTGATGGTGTTACGGATGGCTGAGTCAGCTTAAGCACAAAGATCCCTGGTTCCACAGGTAACTTAAGTGCTGCGCACTTTGACAGGCCATCGGCAATGTCGTTCTCAGCTCTTGGAACATGTTCCATTTGCAGGCCGTCAAAGCGCTCTTCCAGCTTCCTCACTTCATCAACGTAAGCTTCCATCAACGGACTCTGGTAATCCTTGTTCACTTGGTGGACGACAAGCTGCGAGTCACCCCTGACAATGAGCTTCTTAATCCCAAGTTCTGCCACGATCCTGAGACCGGCAAGCAAGCCTTCATACTCTGCAGTATTGTTTGTCGCTTGCTCCTTGGGAAAGTGCATCTGGACTATGTACTTGAGGTGCTCTCTGGTGGGTGCGACAAGCAGTACACCAGCACCGGCGCCTTGCAGCAAGAAGGCACCGTCAAAGTACATGAGCCACTCTTTGCTTGCTTCCTTGGCGGGGATGCTCGTTTCCGGAATTTCTTCGTCTGGAGTTGGCGTCCACTCTGCTATGAACTCTGCCAATGCTCTGCTCTGGATTGTTGATGTACTCTCAAACTTGAGGCCAAAGCTTGACAGTTCCAGTGCCCACTCGACAATCCTGCCTGTTGCTTCTGGATTTTGCAATATCCTCTTCAGCGGAAAGCGAGTGACAACTGTGATCTCGTGTGCTTGGAAGTAATGGCGTAGCTTTCTCGAGGCCATGAGAAGGCCGAAAAGCAGCTTCTGCACACCAGAGTACCTTGACCTAGCCCCCTATAAAAGGGAGCTAACAAAGTAAACTGGGCGCTGCACCATTTTCTTCTGTAGCTCCTCTTGCATCTGTGCAGACCCTTGCTTGTCGGGACCAGAGCTTGTCGGGGAAGCCCCCTGCTTGTCACTGGATGTGCTTGCCGCGGTCGCTGGCTCGTCGTCGGCCTCCCTCTCCGCCACTAACGCAGCAGTAACCACTTGATTGGTCGCCGCTATGTACAGCAACAACTTCTCTTGTGGTTTAGGTGCGACAAGTGTTGGAGTGGAGGACAGGTATCTCTTCAAGTCTTGTAGCGCAGCCTCCGCTTCCGGAGTCCATTTCATTGGACCTGCCTTTTTCAGAATTTTGAAAAATGGCAGGGCGTGCTCAGCAGACCGAGAGATAAACCTGCTGAGAGCAGCCACGCAGCTGGCAAGCTTCCGTACATCCTTGACGCGCTTCGGTGCTTCGATCTGCTCGATGGCCTTGATCTTGTCGGGATTAGCTTCGATTCCCCGTTGAGACACAAAGAACCCGAGAAGTTTGCCGGAAGGGACTCCAAACACACACTTCTCGGGGTTGAGCTTGAGGTTGACCTTGCGCAGATTTGCAAAAGTCTCTTCTAAGTCTTGGATCAGAGTTGCCCTGTCTTTGCTTTTGACCACTATATCATCCATGTAAGCTTCTACATTTCTGTGTATCTGTGGCTTCAAAGCAATATGGACTACTCTGGCAAATGTTGAACCAGCATTCTTTAATCCGAAAGGCATCCGTACGAAACAGTACGTGCCACATGGAGTAATGAATGCGGTTTTCTCCTCATCCTCTTCTGCCATGAAGATCTGATGGTATCCTGAATATGCGTCAAGAAATGAAAGCAACTCACATCCAGCTGTAGAGTCAACAATCTGGTCAATGTGCGGCAAGGGAAATGGATCTTTAAGACAAGCCTTATTAACATCAGTGAAGTCAATACAAAGCCTCCACTTCCCGTTTGCCTTGCGCACTACAACCGGATTGGCCAACCACGTGGGATGGAGCACCCCCCTGACAAGGCCTGCCGCTTCCAATTTCTTGATTTCTTCTTCTATGAATCCTTGGTGCTCCACCGCCTGTTTCCTGACCTTCTGCTTGACGGGCCGCACATGAGGACAAACGGCAAGATGGTGCTCAATTACCTTCCTGGGAACACCGGGGATGTCAGACGGTTGCCATGCAAACACATCAACATTCGCCCGCAGGAAAGTAATGAGCGCGCTTTCCTATTTAGGGTCAAGCGTGTCACTGATGGTGAAGGTACCACCAGTGCCGTCCTCCTTGGCGGGCACCTTCTTGGTAAGTGGTGGAGCGGCCATCGTCTTCTTACTCTTGCCGGTAGAGCTCGATGGTGCGTCCTCGACGGCAGCGCAGCACTCCGAAGAGGCGCGCTTGCCGGAGTAGGCATCAGAGCACTTGCCGGACTTGGTCTTCTTCTTGCCGGTGGAGCTCGATGGTGCGTCCTCGACGGCAGCACGGCACTCCAAAGAGGCGTGCTTGCCGGAGTGGGCACCAGAGCTCTTGCCGGACTTAGTCTTCTTCCCTCCGGGAGCTTCAGCGGCAAGTGCCTCGCGGTCTATCGCGGCAGCAGCTTCCCGGTAGATCTTGTCGGCGCAGATAAGGGCATCCTTCTTGTCTCCAGGGACAGAGATGACGCTTATCGGGCCTGGCATATTGAGCAAGTTGTACGCATAGTGAGAGGCCGCCATGAACTTGGCGAGTGCGGGACGGCCGAGTATGCCATTGTAGGGCAATGGGAAATCGGCAACGTCGAAGGTGACCCTCTCAGTCCTGAAATTGATCTCGCTGCCGAATGTTACCAGCAACGTGACCTTCCCTTTCGGCTTGCTCCTTCCCAGGTTAATTCCTTGGAATGTACCGGTTTCTTCGAGCTCGCTGTCCGGGATTTGGAGTTTCCGGAGCACAGCGGAGGAGATCAGATTTAGGCCGGCCCCGCCATCAACTAGCATCTTGGTGACCTTGAGGTTGCGGATTGTTGGCGAAACCAACAACGGCAAGCACCCGACCGCAGTTGTGCGATCAGGGTGGTCCTCAATGTCAAAGACGATAGGCGTGCCGGACCACTTCAGAAGCTTGCGTGATTCGACAGGTGGCTCTGCCGCATTAACTTCCCGGAGCCACTGTTTGAGTTGGCGGTGGGAAGTATGCAGAGAAGCGCCACCATCAACACACAAGACTTATGTAGCCTTCTGAAACTCCTGCTCGCTGTTCTCTACATCATCCATGTCTTCGTCGTCGTCTTCGTCTTCGTCCTTGTCGCGGCCGCGGGGAGGTCTGTCTCCTTGCCGCTGCTTGGCCTTGCCGCGGCTTCCTCCCGGGCCAGCGCGCTTCTTACCGGCTTCTCCACCACCTCCTTGGGCTCTCTCCTTGTCGCGCCGCTTGTACTCGGCTTTTTTTTGCTGGACAAGCTGCTCGACCCTCTTGCAGTTCTGGAGATCATGGCCCTTGGTGCGGTGGATCTTGCAGTACTGCTTGCCGGAGCCGTCCTGCTTGTCGGCGGCCGCCACAGCCTGGCAGTTGGTGCACGCGGCAACCTCCTTGCCGGAGCTGCCAACTTTGGCTTTCTTGGCGGGGCCGTCATCGCTGGACTGCTCAACGACTAGTACCTCTTTGCCGCTCTTCTTCCTGTTGCGCCTCCGGTTTTTCCTTGCCGGGGCGGCTTCCTCACTGTCAGATCCCCCTGCTCCAGCACGTGCACACTTGTCGGCGAGGGCGTACAGCTCGCTAACGTCTTTGATCCTGCTCATCGCCATCTCCTCCCGCATCCTGCGATTACGCACGTTCTGATGGAACGCGCTGATAACCGCGACAGGGTGGATGTCTGGGATGTTGCGCTGCACGCGGCTGAATCTCTGGATATACTTGCGCAGGGGTTCTCCTTCCTTCTGGGCAAGAAGGTGGAGGTCACTCTCTTGGCCATGTGGTTTGTGGCCGCCTGTAAAGGCGCCGACAAACTGATGGCACAAATCCGCCCAAGAGGATATGGAGTTGTCTGGCAAGTGCATGAGCCAGGATCTGACTTCGGGCTTGAGCACGAGTGGGAAGTAGTTGGCAAGGACCTTGTCGTCTCGCCCCCCGACAGCTTGCACCGCAATGGTGTAGATGCTGAGGAACTCCGACGGGTGCGACTTGCCATCGTACTTCTCCGGCACGTCTAGCTTGAAATGCTTCTGGTTGGGCCACTGGACTTGCCGCAGCTCACGGGTGAACGCAGGACAACCTACCGCGTACGGGAAGTTACCTGGTTCTCCGGGTGCATGCACGTCAACAGATGGCCCAGCGCACAGGTCTGATTGACGCCGCGCTTCCCTTCGGCGCTCGATGCGTGTTCGAGCGTCTTCTTGCTGTCTCTCATGAAGAACTTGGCGTTGATCGCGATGAGCTCGCAGATCTGACGACGCGGTGGAGTAGCTGTCGAGGTGGATCCGGTGAGTCGGCGATCTTGGCCTTCGGGGCGGAGAGTGCATAGTGGTTGCACCCTCGCCGGTCTTATCGCCACCGGCTCGCTCCTGGCTGACTTGCCGCGGCAGCGATGCGCTCGGCTGCCGCGCGTTGTCGCCGTTGGCGAAGCCGATGAGAGTCTGAATGGTGGCCCTCCAGTCATCGATCTTCTCTGGCGCTGGAGGGTAGTCTAGGAGCAGCTGGGCACGTGCCAACGCTTCCGCCGGAGTGGTGGGCGGCGGCAGCGAACGGTGCGAGGAGCGAGATATGCTCGGACTCCTAACTACGTTAGAAGGAGCAACATCCCGTCCAAGCGACCGCGCCGCGCTCGCGCTAGCATGTTGGCGTGCATGCTGATCCTGAGCACTTCGGAATCCGCCAGCTTGATCTTGGCCCAGCAGACGTATGGTACCGTGGGTACCATGACGCTGCTGGTCCCGCGCCTCCTGGGACGGGCGCGGTGCGTGTACGGACGCCAAGGTCTTGGAGTGCGCGCGGTCATTGTGGGAGGCGACCGCGCCGACGTGCGGTGCAGCCTGGTCCTTGGACCTGGCAGCGCCATGAGTCTCCCCGTCGGCGCCCGCTCTTCCGCCGGTGCCTGCTCCACCAGCCGTCCGCTCCGGCGATGGCGGGCTCGGCGCAGACGGAGCGGCTACCTCCGAAGCCTTCTTCTTTGGCGGCATGTTGATGAAGATGATGAAGATTCGGCTCGCGCGAACGCCGGATCAGGTTCACACAACCTCGACGCACCCCCTACCTGGCGCGCCAAAGATGTCGGGGGTGTCTGATCCCTCGCACACCTATAGGGATCGGCGGACCGAGCCCCTTTTGGTTCGGCAGGGGGCGGTGGATGCACAAAGAGCAGATCGAGGCGAAACACACGAGCGAGACAGTCGATTTACCCAGGTTCGGGCCGCACGGATCCGTAAAACCCTACTCCTGCTTTGGTGGTTGTATTGAGTTTTGGCTCGGGAGCGGCGAGTGCTACAGTACACTCAAGCAGCTGGCGAGGCCGAGCGTGAGAATGGCTGTCCTCCCCCCCCCCCCACTGTTGCGCATGGGCCTCCTTTTATATGTCTAAGGGGTTACCGACAGGTGGCAACAGAGGTGGGGGCAAAAATGTAAAAGGGGTGGTAGTTGGCGCCACCGCCTGCAACTGTCGTATCCTACCTAACCCTGACGGCAGGGGACAAAGGCATTAAATGCCTGTCTGTGTCGCTTAGACGGGGCGGAAAGGGACCGTCAGGGGCGCCACCGTTTGCCACTATGGCTCCTTGTCAGTGACTGCTTGCCACCGCATGCCCCTGGCTGCACAGCCTCCCGCCACATATGCCAGGAATGGTCCCAGGGCGACAAGTTGGTGGGTGAGCTGGAGCGCGGGCTGCGGGGTAGTAGCTTGCCGCGGCAAACGCCTTGCCGCGGATGTTACCTTGTCGCGTCCGGGAGCTTGTCGCTCACCGGGTCTTGTCGGGGCACGTAGCGCGCCGCAGCGATCTTCTTGAAATGCTTTGGTTGGTCTTCCCAGCAAGCTCCTCTTGCTGGGGTCTCGTTTCCCTCCCGGCAAGCACCTCTTGCCGGGGCCTTGTCTCCTTCCCGGCAAGCTCCTCTTGCCGGGGTCTTGTCTCCTTCCCAGCAAGCTCCTCTTGCCGAGGCCTTGTTTTGCTCTTGGATACTTTGTTCTTGAATGGCTCCAAAGGAACCACGGAGGGTTTTGGCGGTCGCCCGGCAAGCCTTGCCGCGGGTCGCTGCGACTGCCCATGCACAAGTTCGGGATACTAAGGTACCCCTACTTTAGTACACCGACATATATGATCAAGATTATGCTAGGTAGCATTCCACATCAAAAATTATTATTTTTTATGATCACCTACTCGAGGACGAAAAGGAATTAAGCTTGGGGATGTTCATATGTATCCATCTTATCTATAATTTTTGATTGTTTCATGCCAATATTATACAACTTTCACGTACTTTTGGCAACAATTTATATTATTTTATTGGACTACCATATTGATCCAATGCTAGTTCCTGTTTGTTGCATGTTTTTTGTTTCGCAAAATATCCTTATCAAACAAAGTCCAAACGCGATAAAAATTTATGGAGAATTATTTTGGAATATATGTGATTTTTGGGAATTGAATCATCACAAACGGATGTCCATGATACGTCTCCAACGTATTTATAATCTTTTATTGTTCCATGCTATCATATTATCTGTTTTGGATGTTTTATATGCATTAATATGCTATTTTATATGATTTTTGGCACTAACCTATTAACCTAGAGCTCAGTGCCAGTTTATGTTTTTCCTTGTTTTAGAGTTTCACATAAAAGGAATACCAAACAGAGTCCAAACGGAATAAAATTTTCACAATGATTTTTCTTGGACCAGAAGACACCTAGGAGACTTGGAATGCAAGTCAGAAGAGACACGAGGCGGCCACAAGGGTGGAGCCCCCCCCCCCCAATGTAACGCCCTCGATGCGGCTATGTCTCCCACGTGTCGAGGCACGACTTAGAGACATAAGCGCATTGAAAGAAAATGTCGCAAGTCGGGAATCATTACACAACCCATGTACATATATAATATAAAGGGGAATAATAGCATAGTTGGCTTACACTCGCCACGTCACATCAAGGTACATAAATAACATCCATCATACAATCACTCATGGCCCGACTACGGCGCCAAAATAGAAAAGACCCCCAACAAGCGACTAGGCCCTGAATCTAACCCCGAATAGGCATCCCTACTGATCATCAGGAAACGACACATAGTAACGCTGAGAGTCCTCGTCGTATTCCCACTTCAGCTCGAGCGCGCCATCCGGAGAGGTATCATCTGTCCCTGCATCTGGTGTAATAGTAATCTGTGAGCCACAGAGGACTCAGCAATCTCGCACCCTCGCGATCAAGACTATTTAAGCTTAATAGGTAGGAAAGGGGGTAATGTAAGTGGAGCTGCAGCAAGCGACTAGCATATATGGTGGCTAACTTATTCGCAAAGGAGAGCGAGAAGAGGAGGCAAAGCACGAGCGGAAAACTATATAGAGCAGCCTACGCAAACATAACTCCAACGCCGTGTCCACTTCCCGGGCTCCGCCGAGAAGAGGCCATCACGGCAACACACTCGGTTGATTCATTTTAATTATTTAAGGTTCAAGTTATCTACAACCGGACATTAACAAATTCCCATCTGCCCATAACCGCGGGCACGCCTTTCGAAAGATCAATCCCTGCAGGGGGGTCCCAACTTAGCCCATAACAAGCTCTCACGGTCAACGAAGGAAGAGACCTCCACCCAGGACCCACCGATCAGACTCGGTATCCCGGTACAACAAGATGATTCGACAGGTCAAAACTAGTCCAGCAACACTGCCCGAATGCGCCGACAAATCCCGATAGGAGCTGCACATATCTCGTTCTCAGGGCACACTCAGATCAGACATCCTACGAGTAAAACCAACCCTCAAGTTGCCCCGAGGTGGCCCCGCAGTCTACTCGGTCGGACCAACACTCAGAGGAGCACTGGCCCGTGGGGGGCTAAAATAAAGATGACCCTCGGGCTCCGGAAACCCAAGGGAAAAAGAGGCTAGGTGTCAAATGGCAAAACCAATGTTGGGCATTGCTGGAAAAGCTTTAATCAGTGAACTATCAAGGGGTTCCCATTATAGCCCAACCGCGTAAGGGACGCAACAATCCGGGAACATAACACCGATATGACGGAAACTAGGGTGGCAAGAGTGGAACAAAACACTAGACGAGAGGCTGAGCCTTCCACCCTTTACCAAGTATATAGATGAGTAAAGATAACATAGCAATATAATGATATCCCAACAAGTAAATAAATGTTCCAACAAGGAACGGCTCCAATCTTCACCTGCAACTAGCAACACTATAAGAAGGGGCTAGAGCAAAGCGGTAACATAGCCAATCAATGGTTTGCTAGGACAAAGGTGGGTTAGAGGCTCAATCATGGCAATTGGGAGGCTGACAAGCAAGTGGTAGGCATCGTAGCATTGGCAAAGCAAAAGAGCGAGCAAACTAGCATAGCAAAGATAGTAGTGATTTCAAGGGTGTGATCATCTTGCCTGCACAGTTGTCAGAGTTGACTGGATCCTCAAAAGCAAACTCAACGGGCTCCTCATTAGCGAACTCGTCTCCCGGCTCTACCCAACAACACAAACAAGCAACAAGGATACAATCAACCACGTGCAAGGGCAACCAATAAGATGCAAAGATGATATGCTATGCGGGATGCGATGTGGGATGCAAAATGCAAGACATGACAGGAAATGCATGAACCTGGCCTCAACTTGGAAAACCAAGTGTGCCACTGGATAGAGGGGAAGAAATCCCCTGAAAACGGTATAAAGATCATGGCAATCGGAGCTACGGTTTGGAAATGGCAAGCGTTTTACGAAACGAACCGATCTGCGATTTACAGCAAGTAGGCTCCTAAATGCAACGAAATGAACATGCTACAGCCACCAAACATGAAAACAAATTGCATGGCAGTGATGTACTCAAGAAGTTTAACAAATCACCAGGACTAAGGCATAGGCAAATTCATCCATTAAGGGCTTCAAACAAGCATGGCAAAACTAAATAAGCAAAACAGATCTCAGACTTAGCGAAATTAACGCTAGTCTGGAATTTCAGACCACGATGCTCTCTTCGGAGCAGCAAAACAACATGAAGCAAAACCTAAACATGGAAAGTAAGAGCATGGAATGGAGCTACTCAACAAGATTAACAAAACACCCAAAATGACCTGGGGCCAAAAGGGTTCACAAAATACTCTACCGAGCACACGAACATCGATGAAACACAACCAGTTTTCAGACTTAGTGAAAATTGGGACATGCTGAAATCATAACTCACGGAGGCATGTAAACGAGCTCGATGCTCTCACTATGGTGCAAGTCATGGCAAGGCAGGCATATATCCATTAAGAAGGCACAAAATTCTAGCTAGACATGGCAAGAACAATGGCATAGCATGCATGGATCACTAGCAATAGCTCCGGCAAAATCGCAAAAGAGTTCACGATCTGCCCAAAACAACAATTATGCAAAAGTTGAGCTCGATTGAGTGAACCTAGGGTGCTCCAACATAACAAGTAAAGACATGTATGGATTAAGCACAACAAGCATAACAAATCACTCTTACTGATCATCCTCAAAAGAGGCACGGATCACTAGGAAACAAGCTGGACATATAGCATCGTGAACTAAAACATCCCAGACTTAGTGATTTTCACTAAGTCCCTGAAATCAGTAAACTCAGGTACCCTACTTCGCAAGCTTGCACAAGACAACACACACATCCTAAAAATGCATGGGAGGCACCTCTGGAAAGAAGACAACATGCTTAACAATTCATCCCAAAGGGGCACAGGCACATCATGCACACAATAATCATGGCAAAAATGACAAAAGTCAATGTAGGGCTAACGGATCTGCAATTTAACTCATGATGCCTCCTTCCAACAGCATTTAGGGCACCAAGATGACCTCAAATGCAAATGATGCAATGGAATGAAATGATGTACTCGTCGAGATGAAGATTTTGATATATCATATGTCCAAATCGGAGTTACGGATGCGGAGATACGATCAGTCAAAGGTAGCACGAAAATTTAAAGGGAGAGGGAAAAAGTCAACCCCCTAGGGTTTACTGTTCACGCGTGGATCCAGATCTGAGCTCACCGGGGCACTGTAGCGGCACGGCTGCCGAGGTTCGCCGGTGAGAGGGGGGCCGTGACTGGGGGCGGCGCCGGCGAGGAGGCAGCGGAGAGGCGCGGCGAGGAGGCGCGGGCACAGCGGCGGGGTCGACGGCGTCGGGCACGGCGAGGCGTGGCGGCGGCGGCTCGGACGGGGGCGCGCACCGGCGGCGGAGATGCGGCGCGGCGGCGGCGGCTGCTCCGGCCGCCGGAGCCGGAAGGGGCGGCGGCGCTGGAGGCGGAGAGGCGCGGGGCGCTCGGGCCCGGGAGGCGGCACGCGGGGGCCGGGCGCGGGCTAGGCGGGCCGGCGGCGATGCGGTCCCGCCCCGGGGACAGGTGGCGGCGGCCGATTGGCTGGCAGCGGCGGGGCGTATGGTGTCCGGTCCGATCCGGACACGTCCGTCGGTGGCGGGGTCGATCTCTTTTTTTTAGGAGGAGGACGGGGAGAATCTGAGATTTGGAATGGGGGGTGTATATATAGGCATAGAGGGAGCTAGGAGAGTCCAAATGAGGTGCGGTTTTTACCCACACGATCGTGATCGAACGACCGAGACGATGGAGCAGAGTTTGGTGGGTTTTTGGGCCAAAATGGAGGGGTGTTGGGCTGCAACACACACGAGGCCTTTTCGGTCCCTCGGTTAACCGTTGGAGTATCAAACGAAGTCCAAATGACCCGAAACTTGACAGGCGGTCTACCGGTAGTAAACCAAGGCCGCATGGCAAGTCTCGGCCTAATCCAGAAATGTTTAATCCCCACACACAAAAGAAAGCTAGAAATGGCCACCGGACAAGAACGAAGCGCCGGAATGCAAAACGGACAACGGGGAAAATGCTCGAATGCATGAGATGAACATGTATGCAAATGCAATGCAAGCGATGACATGATATGAGATGCACGAAAACAAAAACAACACACGGAGACAAAGACCCGAACCCGAGAATTAAATATAACTTAATGCCGTAAATGGCAAGAGTTGGAGTACAAATTGGGAAGGTTACATATGGGGCGTTACACCCAACCTTGTGGGCCCGTCGGTGACCGCCTGACCCAGATCTTCCTCCTATGTATTCTCATATGCCCCGAAAACTTCCGAGGGAGCCATGAAACCACTTTTCCACCGCCACAACCTTATGTACCCATGAGATCCCATCTAGGGGCCTTTTCTGGCATCCTGCCAAAGGGGGATTCGATCACGAACAGCTTCTACATCAATACCATTGCCTCTCCGATGAAGCGTGAGTAGTTTAACACAGACCTACGGGTCCATAGCTAGTAGCTAGATGGCTTATTCTCTCTCTTTGATTCTCAATACCATGTTCTCCTCGATGTTCTTGGAGATCTTTTCAATGTAATACTCTTTTGCGATGTGTTTGCCGAGATCCGATGAGTTGTGGATTTATGATCAGCTTATCTATGAATATTATTTGAATCTCCTCTGAATTCGTATATGCATGATATGATATCTTTGCAAGTCTCTTCGAACTATCGATTTGGTTGGCCAACTAGATTAGTTTTTCTTGCAATCGGAGAAGTGCTTAACTTTGGGTTCAATCTTGCGGTGCTCGATCCTAGTGACAAAAGAGGAACCGACCCGTATTGTATTGTTGCCATCGAGGATAAAAAGATGGGGTTTATATCATATTGATTGAGTTTAACCCTCTACATCATGTCGTCTTGCCTAATCCGTTACTCTGTTCTTATGAACTTAATACTCTAGATGCATGCTTAAGGTGTTACTTCGTTCTTTATGAACTTAATACGCTAGATGCATGCTAGATAGCAGTCGATGTGTGGAATAATAGTAGTAGATGCAGAATCGTTTCGGTCTACTTGACATGGACGTGATGCCTATATTCATGATCATTGCCATAGATATCGTCATAACTTTGCACTTTTCTATCAATTGCTCGGCAGTAATTTGTTCACCCACCGTAATAATTTCTATCTTGAGAGAAGCCTCTAGTGAAACCTATGCCCCCCGAGTCTATTTTCCATCATATAAGTTTCTGATCTATAATTTTAGTTTCCTATTTACTTCCTTTGCAATCTTTTACGTTTCATTTCATAAACCAAAAATACCAAAAATAATACTTTACAGTTTATCCATCTCTGTCAAATCTCACTTTGCAAAGAACCATGAAGGGATTGACAACCCCTTTATCGTGTTGGGTGCAAGTTGGTGTTTATTTGTGCAAGTATTCGGTGGCTTGTCGCGTTGTCTCCTACTGGATTGATACCTTGGTTCTCAAAACTTAGGGAAATACTTCCTCTACTTTGCTGGATCACCCTTTCCTCTTCAAGGGAAAAACCAATGCAAGATGAAGAGGTAGCAGGAAGAATTTTTGGCGCCGATGCCAGGGAGAACTACGCCAAACCGAGACATACCAAGTACCGATCATAAACTCTCATCCCTCGCATTACATTATTAGCCATTTGCCTCTCATTTTCCTCTCCCCCATTTCTAAACGATTTTCAAAAAGATTCGCTTTATCTTCACCCTTCTTCCGTTCGTTTCCTTCGCTTGTTTTTGTGTGCTCATGTGTTGGATTGGTTGCATTGTCATGATTGCTCAAGATAATACCAAATTGTGTGACTTTTCCATTACCAACATCAATGATTTTATTAGTACTCTGATTGGTCCCGATGCTAATGTGGAATCTTGTGAAATTAATATCGCTTTTCTGAATCTTGTTATGAAAGATCAATTTTCCGTCCTTCCCAATGAAGATGTCGTATCCCATCTTAATAATTTCGTTGATTTGCGTGATATGCAAAAGAAAAAAGATGTGGATAATGATATTGTTAAACTGAAGCTATTTCTGTTCTCGCTTAGGGATCACTCTAAAACTTGGTTTTCATCTTTGCCTAAAAATAGTATTGATTCATGCAACAAGTGTAAAGATGCTTTTATTTCCAAGTATTTTCCTCCCGCTAAGATCATCTCACTTAGGAATGATATTATGAATTTTAAGCAACTCGATCATGAACATGTTGCACAATCTAGGGAGAGGGTGAAATTAATGATTAGAAATTGCCCTATGCATGGTTTGAATTTGTGGACGATTATACAACATTTTTATGCTGGATTGAATTTTTCTTCTAGAAATCTTTTAGTTCGGCTGCGGGAGGCACTTTTATGGAAATTACTTTATGAGAAGCTACTAAACTCCTATATAATATTATGGTAAATTATTCTCGATGGCATACCGAAAGATCTTCCACTAGTAAAAAGGTGCATGCTATTGAAGAGATTAATGTTTTGAGTGGAAAGATGGATGAGCTTATGAAATTATTTGCTAGCAAGAGTGTTCCTATTTATCCCAATGATATGCCTTTGTCAACTTTGATTGAAAACAATAATGAATATATGGATGTGAATTTTGTTGGTAGGAACAACTTTGGTAATAACACGTATAGAGGTAATTTTAATCCAAGGATGTTTCTTAGTAAGTCCTCTAATAATTATGGTAGTTCCTACAACAATTCTCATGCAAATTATAATAAGATGAACTCTAATTTTGAGAATAGTGTTAAAGAATTTATTAGTTCACAAAAAAATTCAATGCTTTGATTGAAGAAAAATTGCTTAAGATTGATGATTTGGCTAGGAACTTGGATATAATTTATCTTGATGTTGATTCTTTGAAACTTAGATCTATTCCACCTAGCATGATATCAACGAGTCTCTCAAAGCCATGAGAATTTCCATTGATGAGTGTAAAGAAAGAACCGCTAAGATGCGTGCTAAGAAAGATTGGTTTATAAAAGCGTGTTCTTCTAGTTTTCATGAAAATAATGATGAAGATCTTAAAGTGATTGATGTGACTCTTATTACATCTTTGTTTTCCAATGTAAATCTTGATAAAGATGGGACTGGAGATGAGTCAACTTTAGTCAGAGGGCGTCCCAGTGATTCGGAGTTTTTAGATCTTGATACAAAAATTGATAAAAGTGGGATTGGAGAGGTCAAAACTTTAGGTAGCAATGATCCCACTCTTTTGGATTTCAAGGACTTTAATTATGATAATTTTTCTTTAATATATTGTATTTCCTTGTTGCAATCCGTGTTGAATTCTCCTCATGCTTATAATGAAAACAAAGCTTTTACTAAACATATCGTTCATGCTATGATGCAATCTTTTGAAGAAAAGCTTGAATTGGAAGTTTCTATCCCTAGAAAACTTCATGATGAGCGGGAACCTACTATTAAGATTAAAATTAAATATTATGAGTGCTATGCTTTGTGTGATTTGGGTGCTAGTGTTTCTACGATTCCGAGAACTTTTATGTGATGTGTTAGGTTTCTGTGACTTTTGATGATTGTTCTTTAAATTTGCATTTTGCAGATTCCACTATTAAGAAACCTACGAGAAGAATTAATGATGTTCTTATTGTTGATAATAGGAATTATGTGCCCGTACATTTCATTGTTCTTGATATAGATTGCAACCATACATGTCCTATTATTCTTGCTAGACCTTTCCTTAGAACGATTGGTGTAATTATTGATATTGAAGAAGGAAACATTAGATTTCAATTTCCGTTAAGGAAAGGCATGGAACACTTCCCTAGAACGAAAATTAAATTGCCTTATTAATCTATTATGAGAGCCACTTATGGATTGCATGTCAAAGACGAAAATACTTAGATCTATTCGTGTTTTATGCCTAGCTAGGGGTGTTAAACAATAGTGCTTGTTGGGAGGCAACCCAATTTTATTTTTGTTTTTTTGCGTTTTAGGTTCTGTTTTGCAATAAATAATTCATATAGCCTCTGTTTGGATGTGGTTTTATGTTTTAGTTAGTGTTTGTGCCAAGTACGACCTTTGGGATAGCTTACGGTGATAGTTGATTTGATCCTGCTGAAAAAACAGAAACTTTTGCATCCAGGAGGTTAGTTTTCATCTTTAACAGAAGCGCGATAAAATATTGATTCCTACTGAAGAGGTTTAATAAACAAATTGTCTAGGACTTCCTAATTTCTCAGGATTTTTGGAGTTACAGAAGTATTCTAAATATCCATATTACTACGGACTATTATGTTTTTGACAGATTCTGTTTTTCGCATGTTGTTTGCTTATTTTGATGAATCTATGGCTAGTATCGGGGGGTATGAACCATGGAACAGTCAAAATACTGTAGATATTACACCAATATAAATAAAGAATGAGTTCACAACAGTACCAAAAGTCGTGATTTATTTTCTTATACTAACGGAGCTTACGAGATTTTCTGTTGAAGTTTTGTGTTGTGAAGTTTTCTAGTTTTGGTTAAGGATTTGATGGACTATGGAATAAGGAGTGGCAAGAGCCTAAGCTTGGGGATTCCCAAGGCACCCCCAAGATAATATTCAAGGATGCCAAAGGGTCTAAGCTTGGAGATGCCTCGGGAAGACATCCCCTCTTTCGTCTTCGTCTATCGGTAACTTCACTTGAGGCCATATTTTAATTCGCCACATCATATGTGTTTTGCATGGAGCGTCTTGTATGATTTGAGTCTTTGATTTTTAGTTTGCCACAATCATCCTTTATGTACAGACCTTTTGGGAGAGACACACATGAATCATGATTTATTAGAATACTCTATGTGCTTCACTTATATTTTTTGAGCTAGGCAAAATTGCTCTAGTGCTTCACTTATATCCTTTTTAGAGCACGACTGTGGTTTTATTTTATAGAAATTTATGAACTCTCGTACTTCACTTATATTATTTTGAGAATCTTTAGAACAGCATGGTAATTTGCTTTGGTTATAAAATTAGTCCTAATATGATAGGCATCCAAAAGGGATATAATAAAAACTTTCATATATAATGCATTGAATACTATGAGAAGTTTGATTCCTTATGATTGTTTTGAGATATGAAGATGGTGATATTAGAGTCATGCTAGTAAGTATTTGTGAATTTGAGAAATACTTGTGTTAAGGTTTGTGAGTCCCGTAGCATGCACATATGGTGAACCGTTATGTAATGAAGTTGGAGCATGAGATGTTTTTTGATTGTCCTCCTTATGAGTGGCGGTCGGGGACGAGCGATGGTCTTTTCCTACCAATCTATCCCCCTAGGAGCATGCACGTAGTACTTTGTTTCGATGACTAGTAGATTTTTGCAATAAGTATGTGAGTTCTTTATGACTAATGTTGAGTCCATGGATTATACACACTCTCACATTTCCGCCATTGGTAGCCCCTCTAGTACCGCGCAACTTTCGCCGGTACCATAAACCCACCACATATCCTTCCTCAAAACAGCCACCATACCTACCTTTTATGGCATTTCCATAGCCATTGATATATTTCCATGCAACTTTCCACCGTTCCGTTTATTATGACACGTTCCATCATTGTCATATTGCTTTGCATGATCATGTAGTTGACATCATATTTGTGGCAAGGCCACCATTCATCATTTTTTATACATGTCGCTCTTGATTCATTGCACATCCCGGTACACCGCTGGAAGCATTCACATAGAGTCATATTTTTGTTCTAGTATCGAGTTGTAATTTTCGAGTTGTAAGTTAATAGAAGTGTGATTATCTTCATTATTAGAGCATTGTCCCATGTGAGGAAAAAAGAGAAAGGCCAAATAAAAAATAAGGCCCAAAAAATAAAATAAAAATAAGAGAAAAGGAGAGAAGGGACAATGTTACTATCCTTTTTTCCACACTTGTGCTTCAAAGTAGCACCATGATCTTCATGATAGAGAGTCTCCTATGTTGTCACTTTCATATACTAGTGGGAATTTTTCATTATAGAACTTGGCTTGTATATTCCAACGATGGTCTTCCTCAAAACGCCCTAGGTCTTCATGAGCAAGCAAGTTGGATGAACACCCACTTAGTTTTCTTTTTGAGCTTTCATAAACTTATAGCTCTAGTGCATCTGTTGCATGGCAATCCCTACTCACTCACATTAATATATTTTAATGGGTATCTCCATAGAACATTGGTACGCCTAGTTGATGTGAGACTATCTCCTTCTTTTTGTCTTCTCCACAACCACCGTCTATTCCACCTATAGTGCTATGTCCATGGCTCATGCTCATCTATTGTGTGAAAGTTGAAAAAGGTTTGAGAACATCAAAATTATGAAACAATTGCTTGGCTTGTCATCGGGGTTGTGCATGATTAGAATATTTTGTGTGATGAAGATGGAGCATAGCCAGACTATATGATTTTGTAGGGATAAGCTTTCTTTGGCCATGTTATTTTGAGAAGACATAATTATTTGTTAGTATGCTTGAAGTATTATTGTTTTTATGTCAATATTAAACTTTTCTTTTGAATCTTACAGATCTAAACATTCATGCCACTATAAAGAGAATTACATGGATAAATATGTTAGGTAGCATTCCACATCAAAAAATTTGTTTTTATAATTTACCTACTCGAGAACGAGCAGGAATTAAGCTTGGGGATGCTTGATACGTCTCCAATTGCCTGGCTTGTCACCGGGGTTGTGCATGATAAATACTTGGTGTTAAGAAGATGGAGCATGACAAGATTATATGATTTTGTATCAAATATTAAACTATTCTTTTCAATCTTATGGATCTGAATATTCATGCCACATAAATAAAGATTACATGTAAACATGTGAGGCAGCATTCCACATCAAAAATTCTGTTTTTATATTTACCTCCTAGAGGACGAGTAGGAATTAAGCTTGGGGATGCTTGATACTTCTCCAACGTATCTATAATTTTTGATTGTTCCATGCTTTTATATTACCTATTTTGGATGTTTTATACGCATTAATATGATATTTTATATTACTTTTGAGACTAACCTATTAACTTAGGGCCCAGTGCCAGTTTATGTGTTTTCCTTGTTTTAGAGTTTCGTAGAAAAGGAATGCCAATCGGAGTCCAGACGGAATGAAACTTTCGCAATGATTTTTCTTGGACTAGAAGACATCCAGAGAGCTTGGAGTGCGCGTCGGGAAAGCCACGAGGCGGCCACAAGGTCGGGAGGCGCGCCCAGGGGGTAGGGCGCGCCCCCACCCTTGTGGGCCCCTCGTGAATCCACCGACCTATTTCTTCCGCCTATATATTCTTAAATATCCCGAAAACTTCCAGGGGAGCCACGAAACCACTTTTCCACCGCCGCAACCTTCTGTACCCATGAGATCCCATCTAGGGGCCTTTTTCGACGTTGTGCTGGAGGGGGATTAGATCACGGAGGGGTTCTACATCAACACCATTTCCTCTCCGATGAAGCTGAGTAGTTTACCATAGACCTATGGGTCCATAGCTAGTAGCTAGATGGCTTCTTCTATCTCTTTGATTCTCAATACCATGTTCTCCTCGATGTTCTTAGAGATCTATTCGATGCAATACTTTTTTTGCAGTGTGTTTGCTGAGATCCGATGAGTTGTGGATTTATGATCAGCTTATCTATGAATAGTATTTGAATATCCTCTGAATTCTTATATGCATGATTTGATATCTTTGCAAGTCTCTTCGAACTATCGATTTGGTTTGGCCAACTAGATTGGTTTTTCTTGCAATGGGAGAAGTGCTTAGCTTTGGGTTCAGTCTTGCGGTGCTCGATCCTAGTGACGGAAGGGGAACTGACACGTATTGTATTGTTGCCATCGAGGAAAAAAGATAGGGTTTTCATCATATTGCTTGAGTTTATCCCGCTACATCATGTCGTCTTACTTAACGCGTTACTTTGTTCTTATGAACTTAATACTCTAGATGTAGGAAGGAGTTGGTCGATGTGTGGAGTAATAGTACTAGATGTAGAATCATTTCGGTCTACTTGATACGGAAGTGATGCTTATATTCACGATCATTGCCTTAGATATCATCATAACTTTGCGCTTTTCTATCAATTGCTCGGCAGTAATTTGTTCACCCACCGTAACATTTTCTATCTTGAGAGAAGCCTCTAGTGAAACCTATGGCATGTGGGTCTATTTTCCATCATATAATCTTATATTACCATCATATAAGTTTCCGATCTACAGTTTTAGTTTCCTATTTACTTTCTTTGCAATCTTTTACTTTCTGATCTATACCAAAAATACCAAAAATATCACTTTATCGTTTATCCATCTATATCAGATCTCACTTTGCAAATAACCATGAAGGGATTTACAGCCCCTTTTTCGTATTGGGTGTAAGTTGGTGTTTGTTTGTGCAGGTATTCGGTGGCTTGTGTGTTGTCTCCTACTGGATTGATACCATGGTTCTCAAAAGCTGAGGGAAATACTTACTCTACTTTGCTGCATCACCCTTTCCTCTTCATGGGAAAAACCAACACAAGCTCAAGAGGTTGCATGGCCACCCCGTAAGTCGGTTGGGGCTCTTCTTCGGGTAAACATGACAGATCCCCGCTAAGGTTGTTGCAATATGTTCATGATTCGCTTATGGTGGGTGGCTAGAGTTACAAAAGCTTACATCCGAGTAGGTGGGTTGTTGCATATGGGATAAAGAGGACTTCATACTTAATGCTATGGTTGGGTTTTACCTTACGATCTTTGGTAGTTGCGGATGCTTGCTAGAGTTCCAATCATAAGTGCACATGATCCAGGTACGGAAAGTATGTTCGCTCATGCCTCTCCCTCATATAAAATGGCCATAATGATTACCGGTTTAGTTATCGATCACCTAGGAACAAAAAATTTCTTGTGTGACAAAAGATTTCTACTAAACTACTACTTTTATTATCTTGCAATTTATTTTTAGTTTTATTCTCACAAAGTACTTCTAGTTTCATACTTGTTCTAGTTAAAGCAAATGTTAAAGTGTGCGTAGAGTTGTATCAGTGGTTAATAGAACTTGAGGGAATATTTGTTCTACCTTGAGCTCCTCGTTAGGTACAACACTCTTATTTATCAAAAAAGGCTACAAACAATCCCCTATACTTGTGGGTTATCAAGACCTTTTTCTGGCGCCGTTGCCAGGGAGCAATACCGTGGGGTGAATATTCTCGTGTGTGCTTGTTTGCTTTATCACTAAGCAGTTTTTTCTGTTCTAAGTTGTTTTCTATCTTTAGTTATGTATATGGAACACAAAATATCAAAAAAAAGGTGTATTTGCTACTCATGGAGATGGGGAACCTCCTAAAACCCTTGATGCACGTTATGTGAAAAATATTAACACTACTTTGATAATCCTGATAAAACCCCATTCAACTTGATAATGGGAGACACGTTGGATCAATGTGAATACTTTAGGGATTATCGCTTGACTCAAAAAGGGAAATTGTTATGGGATCAAATTCATGTGTTGCAATGGTATGCTTGGAATTTATGCTCGAGATATGATTATACTTTTGCCCTAGGATGAAGCTCGACACCTTCCATTTTCTAGTAAATTTAATGATAATGAAACCTTGGCTTCTTATGATAATGGTAGATATGATTACTATGATGTTGAACAAATTGAAGAATTTGTTGCTTTTAAGGGTCCTTATGAAATTGCTTCTTTGATTGAAAAGCATGATGCTACTCTTTAGAAATCTGAAAATTTAGCTATGCTTGAATGTTGCTATAAAAATTATCCCTCTAATGCTTATGTTAAATCATATATTGAGGACTCCTCTGCAGTCCAGGAAGAGATTAATATTTTGCAGGAATCTATGGAAGAAGAAATTGATGAAACTGTGAGCTCAGTCGATGAAAAAGATGACGAGGAGAGCTAAGAACAAAAGGAGGAAGAGAGGATTAGCTACCCATGCCCACCTTCTAATGAGAGTAACTCTTCAACTCATACATTGTTTAATTTCCCTTCGTGCTTACCGAAGGATGAATGCTATGATAATTGCTATGATCCCGTTGATTCGTTTGAAATATCCCTTTTTGATGAACTTGATGCTTGGTATGCTTGTGGCCAAGATGCTAATATGAATGATGCTTATGGAGATGAACTTGCTATAGTTCCTTATGTTAAAAATGAAATTGTTGCTATTGCACCCACGCATGATAGTCATATTATCTTTTTGAATTCTCCCAACTACACTATATCGGAGAAGTTTGCTCTTATTAAGGATTATATTGATGGGTTGCGTTTTACCGTAACACATGATGATTTGGATGAATATAATATGCATGTGCTTGCTACTCCTACTTGGAATTATTAAGAGAGAGGAACTACATGTCCACCTCTCCATGTTTCCAACACAATAAAATTACAAGAAACTGCTTATGTTATGTATTGGCCTTTACTTGATGTTTATGAATTGTTCTTTTATAACATGTTGATGCATAGGAAGAGAGTTAGACTTCATCATTGCATGATATATGTTGCTTTTTGCTCACTACTAAATTATAAAATCATTGCTAATTAAAATTGGCTTTGGTATACCGTGGGATCTGGGTGGATCAATTACTTGAGCACTTTATGACTAGCTTAATGGCTTTAAAGAAAGCGCTGCCAAGGAGACAACCCGGAAGTTTTAGACAGTCATTTATTTATGTTGTGTGCTTTTTAAAAAGTATAAAAAATATATAGAGGGGAAATTAAAACTTTTCAAAAAGAAAAGTGAAAGTAAGAAAGACGAGCACCGTTGAAGTGGGAGAGCTCCTTGAACTTTGTTCATGCCCATGGAAACTTTGCAAATCTTGAATTATAGAAAATTTTCAACAAAAATAATTATCCCCTTGTACAAATCCATTGTATTATAAAAATAATGTGCCAAGATTTTCCTTTAGGATGATTAGATTGCTCGTTGGTATGTGCGGTGCAAAACAGAAACTTCTGCTGTAGTGTGTGAATTTACATTTTTTGCTGGAGCATGAATAATTTCTAAAATTTTAAATAGTACTGATATGCAAATTGTTTATTTTGTCCTAATTGTTGAAAATTGATTATTTTTTCCTAATTTTTCAAATTTTTGGAGTTACGGAAGTATGGTCAATGTTCAGATTACTTAAGACTGTCCTGATTTTGACAGATTCTGTTTTTGATGAATTGTTTTGCTTGTTTTGTTGAAACTTGATTGTATCGGTGGTATAAGACATGGAGAAGTTACAATACAGTAGGGATAATGCAAAAACAAAATATGAATGGGTTTGCAACAGTACTTAAAGTAGTGATTTGCATTATTATACTAACGGATCTCACCGAGTTTTCTGTCAAGTTTTGTGTGGATGAAGTGTTCGGAGATCGAGGAGGTCTCGATATGAGGAGAAGGAAGAGAGGCAAGAGTTCAAGCTTGGGGATGCACAAGGCACCCCAAGTAAATATCCAAGGATACTCAAGCGTCTAAGCTTCGGGATGCCCCAGAAGGCATCCCATCTTTCTTTAACAAGTATCGATATGTTTTGGTTTGTTTTGTTCATAAGATATGTGTAAATCTTAGAGTGTCATGTGCTTTTTATCTTTCTTTTAATAATGCACCATGCTGGTATGAGATAGTCCTTGGTTGATTTATAGAATGCTCTTTGCACTTCACTTATATCTTTTGAGTATGGCTTTATAGAATGCTTCATCTGCTTCGCTCGTATCATTTGAAGTTACAGCTCGGTGGTCCAGGGAGGTCGGTCAGTTTTTGAGCGGTTATCGGGGCCTAGTCATGATGGAAATAATCAAGCAATTATCCCCTCTTCATCACTGCCTAATCACGGTGTTAACCAGCCTCAAATTGAGCCTCATATTGCTTCACGTCTGCATGGGGTGTCGTACATTATCTGCCATGCATGTGGAGACATGGGGCATTTTGCGCGCAACTGTCCAAACCCAAACCTTCCTGGGCTTTGGCCTTTCATTAAATTTGACTCTTTCCCTAGCCCACCTGAAGAAGCTTGGGCCGAGGGAGCCGTTGAGGCCTGGTTCCACTGTATTGGGCCGGCAGCACCAATTAGGCGGGTTTCGTCATTTAAGGAGCTAGTCAAGGACCATTTCCCAAATTTCCAACCGAGACTGGTGCTTGCCTCCTCGCATTCCACTGCACCTACCAACTCTGCTACTTCCTCTGCTCCCACCTCGACAAGCTCGCCTGGTTCCTCCTCGTCGCCGGCAAGGACTGTGGTAGCCGCCTCATCGGTGGATGATCTGATGGCCAACATTCCCATCGACCCGCTCCCATTTGTGCCAGAAGGTTTTCAGATACAAGAAATCGAGGGAAGAACTGGGGTTTCTCGTGCCATTCTTCCCCAACATCCTCGAAGACACGAAGATTGGGCGATAGCTTCCATCCATCCACATCCTGATGAGATA
This sequence comes from Triticum monococcum, assembly GCA_034509565.1. Taxonomy (NCBI): domain Eukaryota; kingdom Viridiplantae; phylum Streptophyta; class Magnoliopsida; order Poales; family Poaceae; genus Triticum; species Triticum monococcum. Next base: position 425,187,175 of record CM067847.1, on the reverse strand, counting down.
TTTTTCCCTAATGTCCAAGAGGTTCTAGAGGAATTTTTTCAAGAGGATGCTCATGTTGGGTTTAGAGAGATCCAACCCTGCCCCTTTGGAGAAGCTTACGTCCAGTTCTTGCATGTGAGGGATAGAGACAGGCTCATTAGGCAGAGCCCGCATGCATTTGGAGATGTGTTTATTTCTTTTACTAAGCACAATGAGGGCAGAAACTGGCGTTGGCTCAATTTCAATAGGACTTGTTGGTTACTGTACATTGGCGTTCCGTTCGATTTCTGTAATACTGAAGACATTGCTGATGCCATTTCCAAATGGGGGAGAATTATCAGCTGGGAAAGGGAGGATGCTTTGAGGGGGGAAATTCTGGTTAAGGCAAGGGTGACAGAGCTCATTGATATACCAAAAAGTATCAGGTGGTCTGAGGGAGAGAGATTTGAAGAAGAATCATGGACCAGTTCTCTTGAAGTCCTTCTGGAGGAGATGCTGGGTGGTGGGCCAGCAGATGAGGACCCTATCCCGCCGGATGGTGTGGACCCACACCCAGTCCCACAACATGCAAATGATTTCCCAGGTTTTCAGTCACTGCCAGTGCACAATGTTCACATTCAGAATGAGGGCTGGGATGCCTGGGAGGATCCTGTTGAGCAAGATGATCAGGGGCAGCATTGGGCTTTCCCACAGCAAGACCCAGTGGCAACACTGCAGCAGCAGGTTGAGCTTCCAGTTCAGCAGGATGATGGACACCCTAATAGTAGCATTACTACAACTGTCTCTCTGTCAGATGGCCTGCTATCTCTCATCCATTCTGCAAGTGAAGAGGTCAATCAGGCCATGCATGTTCGGCCAATGGCCATGGGACTGCTGAATATTGCTTTGGCATACCATGCTGAAGATGAAGAAGAGGACCTGGAGATGGATAACAACCCACAGCTAAATGATGAGTGTTGGTGTCAAAACCGGCGGATCTCGGGTAGGGGGTCCCGAACTGTGCGTCTAAGGAGGATGGTAACAGGAGGCAGGGAACACGATGTTTTACCCAGGTTCGGGCCCTCTTGATGGAGGTAAAACCCTACGTCCTACTTGATTTATTCTTAATGATATGAGTATTACAAGAGTTCATCTACCACGAGATCAGAGAGGCTAAACCCTAGAAGCTAGCCTATGGTATGATTGTATGTTGTCCTACGGACTAAAACCCTCCGATTTATATAGACATCGGAGGGGGCTAGGGTTACACAGGGTCGGTTACAAAGGAGGAGATATACATATCCATATTGCCTAGCTTGCCTTCCTCGCCAAGTAGAGTCCTATCCGGACACGAGACGAAGTCTTCAATCTTGTATCTTCATAGTACAACAGTCCGGCCAAAGGATATAGTTTGGCTGTCCGGAGACCCCCTAATCCAGGACTCCCTCAGTAGCCCCTGAACCAGGCTTCAATGACGATGAGTTCGGCGCACAGTGTTGTCTTCGGCATTGCAAGGTGGGTTCCTCCTCCGGATACACCACAGAAGAGTTCGAATAAAAGGATAGTGTCCAACCCTGCAAAATAAGTTCCACATACCACCATAGAGAGATTACTATTTCCACAAATCTAATCTACTGACACGCTTTGGCAACATGACATCATGCCATGGCTCGGTGATTATTCGAACCGTTTTTCTTTAACCAGCCCGCACATAACGCGAGGCAGTTTCTTGACACGTCTTGTCAAAGCAAAGATTGTGTCCCCCTTATTACAGGATTCTCATCAATACAGGTGTGGGTAACCCAACCGTGCTTAGGACTCCTAGATTTTAGGCAAGTCCCAAACGGCCACGAGGAGGACGCTTGATATTCACCCTCTTTATAAAGGGACAAGGCTTTTACTTTTTTCCTCCCACGCTCAACCGAATCCTTCCCCCGCCTCGAGTTCTAACACCCAAAGCCTAGGTCAGGTGCTTCGGACCTTCAATCATGTCCGGATCCAGCCTCCAGGGCCGGTGGATGCCCTCCTCCGTCATGGAAGAGGATATCAAGAAGTTGAGGGAGGCAAGATACCTGATCGCCGAAGTTTCGCATCGGCTGCCTGCCCGAGGGCAGATCGTCCCTACTCCTGAACCCAATGAAGATGTCGTGTTCATCTCCCACTTCCTCCGAGGACTAGGCCTCACTCTGGATCCCTTCGTATGGGGTTTGATGTTCTATTACGGGCTTGATTTCCACGATCTAGCCCCAGATTCCTTTCTCCATATCTCGGCATTTATTGTCGTATGTGAGGCCTTCCTCCACATTACCCCTCACTTCGGCCTGTGGCTCAAGACCTTTGATGTGAAGCCGAAGACGGTCGAGGGACAGTATGCAGCGTGCGGGGGTGCATTAATAAGCAAGATTGCCGGAGCTCCGTGGCCAAAAGGTTCCTTTCCAGAGGTGTCCAGATTATGGCAACAGGAGTGGTTCTACATCACCACTCCCAGAAGTGCCAGGTGGGTAGCTTCCCCCGCCTTTCGCTCGGGCCCTCCACCACAACTGATGTCATGGATCAGCAGGGGGCTGAGCTGGGGTCCAGCCAAGGATGTGCCCATACTGCAGAGCCGCATCCGGGATGTCTTCGAGGGAGATTTTAGTTTGGTTATGGTAGTGCAAGTCATGCTAGTTCGTCAAGTCCAGCCTTGCAAACGTCGGCTCCTCCGCTTGTGGGAATTCAGCCTAGAAGGACCACGCGCTATTCAGAATTTCCTCGGTCCTGACGCATGAGGAGATGTACAAGTCGTTCTTCGGACCCCAAATAGAGTGTCCGGACACCTCCGAGGACGTGGGCCTAAGCAGCAACAACACCGCGGCCCAAGTAAGTAATCCTCTAGGCGAACACATTGTCTTTCATTTATCATGACGTCATTCTGAAGAATCGCTTTTTGACCAGGACTGGATAACAAAGGCGAAGATGATCCGGTGTTCGGCCCCCCTTCCCGAAGGCTTGGACAATCCGGTGCTGGAAAAGATGCTCGAGCCAGCACCTTGTCTGCTGCCTTCAAAGGAAGATGAAGGGGGGAATAAAGAGGGTGAAAGCGGGCCCCCACCGCTACCTATTCCAACCGAGGGAACGAGCGCCTCCGTGAGGGAGGATAACCAAGGGAAGGAATCTGATATTCCCTCGCCCCGGGGGAGGAAGAGGACTACCTCTGATGACCCGGAAACCAGGGTTTCCAAACGGGAGAAGAAAACTCCGCCAGAGGGTCCCGCCTCGGAGGGTGTTGTTGCCACACAGAGTCCATGCGGGGATCAGCCCTCTAACGAGCTGTAAGTAATCAAAAGGTACTTAATAGTGAAGATATTCTTCCTTTCTTCTGAGGAAGATAACCAAAGCATCTATGTTGCAGTTCGGATCTGAGCCCTTCTCAGCAGAGCTCGTCTTCGAGGGATCTTCTTCCGAAGATGATGGAGAGCGAAACGCCTCCCCCGGACTCCCCGGCTCAAGAAGCGGGCGACCTTGAAGTGTCATCACGGAGAGTTTCTCCAGATCTGGCAAGGCCATAAGGTAATCCCATGGTCACCCGAAGCCCTCAATATCCAGCTCTTGAAGAGAGCAACAAAAAGAATCCGGCACCGTCTGGTATGCGGTCGGACACACTGAGGGATCTGCTAGGGCGAGCCACTATCTCAGAAGAGCACCGTACATTGATGGGTACAATGATTGAAAGGATTTCGTCCCCCGAAAGCGGATTGCATGAAGCCTTTATGAGTCTACTGACGGGCTTTGAGGTATGTGAAATGATATGCATCCGCACATTTTTAGGTGCGACCTTAGTAGATAGTAGCCCCTGAGACTCTGGTTGTCGTCGAGAACGGCGGCGAACAGAGGATCGTAGTCCCAGGTAATAACCAGACTGCCGTTATGTGCAGGTGTCTGAAGAGCTAGCCGGACTGATGGGGTTGCCGAACTAAAACAGCGACTGGATGCGGCGGATGCCGACATCGAGCTTGTTAACAAGCGGCTTGACGAGGCACAGGGTAGGTGATATTTATAGTGAATGTTACATAGTAAGAGCAGCGTGATGCCAGTATCTTTAATATGTTGTGACTGCAGATGGAGCTGCCACCATGGAGGCCCTGCAGGCGGAGCTTGCCTGAGCCAAGGAGCAAGCAAGGAGTACTAATGCGGCCGCTTTGAAGGCGGCCGAAGAGTTGAAAGCCGAGAAGGCCGCTCATAGCGAGAGCAAAGAGAAAATGGCCAAAATGGTTGTGAAGTTAAAAGACACTGCCGACCGCTGCCAGTTTCTTGAAGAAGAAAACCAGGCGAAGGCTACGGACCTTGAAAAGGCCACAATGGCGACCAAAGACACCCGCTCTTCAATGAGAGCGAAGAAGGAGGAACTGCGTGAAGCCGGGGACATTGTGGCTGGGAAGCCCTTTATGGTGCAGAGGAAGTTCGACGATCCGCGGTATGCCCCTCTGGATCGGCTGTGGAGTTTGGCCAATGCATATCTGGAGTTAGCGGTGAGCGCTGTCAATGCGACCGAATACTTCCGAGATCAGACATATCGTGAAGTGGACAAACTGTTCTGGTCGCAATTTAACGTTCCAGAGCGTCCGCTTCCATTGACTGATCAGCTTGCCGAATGGGCCGAACTCAATAGATTGTCCATGCTCGCCATGAGGTCTGTCGTGGATCATCTATGGCCGGAAAGGCCAAAGCCGAACAGCTATTTTAGCTTGGTGCAGCAGTTCCTTGGTGCGGTGCCGCGCATTAATGGGATGAAGAGGTTGGCGTGCATAGAAGGCTCGCGGATGGCCCTTGCTCGTGTCAAAACATACTGGGCGGAGATGGATGCCACCACTATCGCGGCGCAGGGTTCGGCCATAGGCCGAGTGGCTGCCGAGCACTATTTTGAAGAAGTTCTTGAGGGCGCTCGTACGATAGAGGCCCAGTGCTCGAAGAATGTTATGTTTGAGTGACATGTATTCCCATTGTAAAAACAATGTTTTATTGAATTTATCAAGGCTGTATTTATACTTTTGCCCGAAAGTATTGTGATGCCTCCTGTGCGGCCGTTTATGTATACATGTATATAACCTGAAAGATTTTAGTCGCCGGCTTCATCCCCCATGCATATAATGCGGGGGTGTTCATAGAAGACGCATATTCACACTTAATCCAACGTCTTGGTCCTAATAAGGAGGTGATAGCGCAGCGAACTAGGCAACCGGACTATAATGCTTTAACACTTTCACTTAGCCATAGGAGTTTGACAGTGGGGCTACTATATAGCCCCTGGTGGCTCCGCACTCGTCCGGATTCGGGGTGCGTACATGCCTGGCCAGGAAACGGCCCTTCGTTAATGCGGAGGAATCCCGAAGATTCCAATAGGTCATCGAGTGGTTGACCAGCCTCACGCTATATCATGACAGTCAGTTTTCGGCTTTCTCTACTGAGGTGCTCGTCCGGATGAACCAGGGCACAATCGCAGAGTTCTCCTGGTGCCGCCTTAGCCGATAGAGCGGAACGTAAGGCAGCAAACCACAGGAGCCGGGCAAACCCAACATTTTACCAAAGACATGATTCGGAGTTGATGCATATAAGGCCAAACTCGCGACGCCGAACACTCCCTAAGGTATTCGGTCTTTATGGTGTAAACCGGGTCTAGACAGTACCCTTTGTAATAAGCCCCTGGTGTCCAGGTACGTGCATTATTCTGGCGTGGCCACATGCCAAGACGTCAGCATCCTTCTCGGTTGTACTGAGAATCCAAGGTATGTAAATCAACAAGAGACAGTAAAAAGGTTTACGCAGGGTCTTAATCTACAAAGAATCCTTGGAACGGGTCCCTGCTGCATGTCTGCGCCTGTGTCTCCGTTGTGCCGTATCCTGGACGGGTGTAGCACGATGGTCATCTGAAAAAGAGAGGAACTTAATTGAAAAGTTGCCGTGCAAAAGTTAAGTTATACTAAATAAACAATATATAGTTGAAAATGAGTAAAGGTGAGCCTTATTGCCACTTTTGCATGCGCGTTGAGCCCCTTGTATTGTAATAGGGGTATAGCCATCAAACCTGTATTAATTACATATAGCTGAGCCAGACTCGTCTAGCCATGTCTGTGGTCTTAACGACCTGTCAAATGCTTGAGTTGGTGAGGCCGTTTAGTGTCCGGCGGCCAAGGCGGCCGCACCGTCTTCAGCATGCAAGGAGCGCCCAATATTTCCATTTACTGTAATGATGCCACGTGGGCCGGGCATCTTGAGCTTGAGGGAAGCGTAATGCAGTATTGTGTTAAAGCGAGCGAAAGCTTCGCGTTTGAGTAGTGCTTGATAGCCACTTTGGAATGGAGCGACGTGGAAAGTTAAATTTTCGCTGTGGAAGTTATCGGGGAAGCCGAATATAACCTCTAGTAGCAGGGAGCCCCTGCAGTGAGCCTCCGGGCCTGGCATTACTCCTTTAAAGGTAGCATAGCTGCGGCAAATTTTTGTTGGGTCTATCCCCATTTTGCGGACTATGTCCTGATATATCAGATTTAAACTACTGCCGCCGTCCATCAGGACTCGGGTGAAGTGGTATCCGTCAATTATTGGATCTAATACCAAGGCAGCCCATCCTGCATGCCAGATACTTGACGAGTAATCCCGAAGGTCGAAGGTGATCGGTTGGGACGACCAGTGGCAGAGCTCCGCGGTGATAGGCCCTGGGGCATGTTCCTCTAAAGGTGCCGCTTTGTTTCTTCCTTTTATCACGTGTAACACGTTGACTGTTTTGACTTCTGGTGGGAATTTCTTCTGTTCCCCTGTGCTTTGCTTGCGAGGCTCGTCCTTGTCTTCACTTGGTGTATCCTGCCCCTTGTGTTCGGCATTGAGCTTGCCGGACTATTTGAAGACCCAACATTTTCTGTGGGTATGATCTGCAGGTTTATCAGGGGTGCTATGGATCTGACATATTTGGTCCAGAATTTTGTTTAGGTTGGACAATTCGTCTCTGTTGCCTTTGGAGGGCGGCTTCTGCTACCCTGGCCGAGAGCTTCTAAATCCGGCGTTTACCGTTGTGCTCTTTGGGCTGTCTTCTTTATTCCAGCGCTTATTCTTGCTGCGTCGTGATTTCCCGTTTCCATCCCTGACTTCGGATGTACTTGGGTCGCTGGTGCTGCATCGGGCTAACCAGCTGTCCTCGCCCGCGCAAAAACGGGTCATGAGGCTTGTTAATGCTGCCATTGTTCTCAGCTTTTCTTGACCGAGGTGTCTGGCAAGCCATTCGTCTCGAACGCTATGCTTGAAGGCTGCTAAGGCTTCGGCATCTGGGCAGTCAACTATTTGGCTCTTTTTAGTGAGGAACCTGTTCCAAAGTTTTCGGGTTGACTCACCGGGCTGTTGAGCTATATGACTTAAATCGTCTGCATCCGGTGGTCGGGCATATGTCCCTTGAAAATTTGCCCGAAAGGCGTCTTCAAGCTCTTCCTAGCTTCTGATGGAGTTTTCGGGGAGGCTTTTAAGCCAGTGCCGAGCTGGCCCTTTGAGCTTGAGGGGTAAGTACTTGATGGCGTGGAGATCATCTCCTCGAGCCATATGGATATGGAGGATGTAGTCCTCAATCCAGACCCCAGGGTCTGTTGTTCCGTCATACGCCTCTATGATTACGGGTTTGAATCCCTCTGGAAATTCATGATCCAGCACCTCATCGGTGAAACATAGAGGGTGTGTGGCACCCCTGTATTTTGGTGTACCGTGGTGTTCGGATGTTCGTTGTGTTGCATTGTATGTTGGAGCGCGCCTGCGAGGTCCATAGATGGATCTGCTTGCACCGTCCTTTTGATGCGAGCCCTTACGCGGATCGCGTACTGGTTTATGTGCGGCGTCGATTGCCGCTTTATGTTGGCTATGAGGTCGTCTATCTGACCGGACGGCCATTTTATTTTTTAATTGTGGAGGATCTAAGGCCTCCTCATCAAATTCAGGTAGCAACTTTTGCTTCGGATAGCTCTTGGTGTGGTGATTATTGCCATACTTCGCTGCAGTGTTGAGTACTTCACTCCATTTGATTTTGAGTGTGTCTTGTGCAGCCCTGAGCCTTTGCTTCTGTTTTTTCAGACTCCTCACTGTGGCAACAAGCCTTTGGTGGGCATTATGTTGCTCCTGGTGCCTGTCCGGTGTGATGTCGCCCGGACCGTTATCTTCGACGGGGTTGGGTTGTTCGGCCTGATTTTCCGTGTTGCCGTGGTCGGGCAATGGTTCACCCTGCTCTAATGTTGGGTCTATATGATCGTTACTTCTGCCGAGGCGGGATTTGGAGCGGCGTTTATGCCGCCACTTTCACTCCTGCTCGAGGGAACCACCCTTCGTTGCGTCCTTCCGTTCCTCGTCGTTATTTTCTTTGGGTGTGTCCACCATGTATACGTCATGTGATGAAGTGGGCGTCCAGTGCCCTGTGGGCAGTGGTTCCTCTTCGCCTCCCGCATCGTCGTCCATACCGTCGATGTCTTCAGAGTCAAAGTCGAGCATGTCGGTTAAGTCATCGACAGTGGCTACTAAGTGGGTGGTGGGTGGGTGGCGAATTTCTTCGTCATCCGCATCCCAATCCTGTCAGACGTAGTTCGACTAGGACTCTCCTGACAAGGAGAGAGACCTTAATGAGTTCAGTATGTCGCCAAAGGGCGAGTGCTGAAAAATATCCACGGAGGTAAACTCCATGATCGGCGCCCAATAGGATTCGACGGATGTAGGCGGTTCGGAGTCCGTGGCCGGAGAAGGATCCGGCAGTTTGGCAACATGGCTCTCGTGAAGGGTAAGGTCGATATTCGTCTCGATCGCCGCAGAGGATACGGCCTCCGTGGCGGGTTCTATCCACTCGTCCACGAATGGCGAAACTAGATCCGAATTGAGGGTCGGAGCAGCCGCCGATGCGAGTTCTCGAACACTGTCCGATGGTAGAGCTAAATCGTACTCATCGTGACCGTGCGGCGCACAAGGCAGGGGCTCGAATCCGTCGAAGATCAAGTCTCCGCGGATATCGGCCATGTAGTTTAAGCTTCCAAACCTGACCTGGTGGCCAGGGGCGTAACTTTCGATCTGCTCCAGATGGCCAAGCGAGTTGGCCCGCAGTGCAAAGCCACAGAACACAAAGATCTGTCCGGGGAGAAAAGTCTCACCCTGGACTGCATCGCTATCGATGATCGTAGGAGCCATCAAGCCTAATGGCGACGACACATAGGAACTCTCAATGAAAGCACCATTGTCGGTGTCAAAACCGGCAGATCTCGGGTAGGGGGTCCCGAACTGTGCGTCTAAGGCGGATGGTAACAGGAGGCAGGGAACACGATGTTTTACCCAGGTTTGGGCCCTCTTGATGGAGGTAAAACCCTACATCCTGCTTGATTATTCTTGACAATACGAGTAGTACAAGAGTTTATCTACCACGAGATCGGAGAGGCTAAACCCTAGAAGCTAGCCTATGGTATGATTGTTTGTTGTCCTACGGACTAAAACCCTCCGTTTTATATAGACACCGGAGGGGGCTAGGGTTACACAAGGTCGGTTACAAAGGAGGAGATATACATATCCGTATTGCCTAGCTTGCCTTCCACGCCAAGTAGAGTCCCATCCGGACATGGGACGAAGTCTTCAGTCTTGTATCTTCATAGTCCAACAGTCCGGCCAAAGGATACAGTCTGGCTATCCGGAGACCCCCTAATCGGCCACCGAAATAACACCTTCAGCCCACATAATAATGGTCGTCATCGCCCCGTGGACAGAACCATTCCTGGCCTACCTAACTAGGCACGAACTTCCCGAGG